>OX387405.1:17500-2740779 GCA_947563765.1 Anarsia innoxiella | reverse complement strand
TATGGATTCGAAGGTGATATATTAATACAAACAGTGTCTCGCCTATACAGTCCTAATCAGGGTCCACATTTGGTACTTTAAGTTATAAGATCTGTAAAAACCTGTGGAGTGCAATAAATGATTGAGTATTGAGTATTTCCACAAACATTGACAATACTATTTATTTCAGTACTTCATGTACATCGGTGGTGCATTCCTAGGATCAAGTAGATGGAACGGAGCAACAACAATGATTAAAGTTGAAGACCGAAAGAGAAATTACGTCTGGCTCAAATCACTAGGTTTCATATTTGCGGCACTTGGAACTTCATTGGCTACCGTCAAAGATGTGACAAATTTAAAAGTGTCTTTAAACACAAATTATACGTTGCATTCTCTCACAGGTAATTTATCTGTTATTGTGGCTTAGTAGCAATATTAAAGGTTTCTGGGTTCGCATTCCACTTGGGCAGTAATGATAAATATAATTATATGCCGCGACACTCATGTCACAGTATTCACGTATTAGTAAACAGATAGTATAAAATTACATCCAATTAGATCAACATCATCACCAGTCATCTCCAACTTGTATTTTAATTGAAAAAAGAAAAGTGTTAGTATCATAATAAAAATATGCCACAACATTCTACTCAACCATTTAAGAGAAGCTCCTGTTTGGTTTTTGGATTATAATAACCTCTATACCAAAGATAAATGTTTTTACGTTACAGGAATGGCAGCGGGAGGTCTTGCAATTCTAGACGTGTTCAGTTTACCATTCGCAATATATTCTCAAGGTAGAGCTGAAAGATGTACGCAAATTTTCGGCGTTCCATCTTTTCTTATGGCAACCGCATCTTTCCTTATTATTCTTTACCAAAAAAAGAAGTTCAAGAAATTTTTGATTCGGACTAATGAATGTTTGTACACTTACACCGGGATCATTATTTATTTCGCTTTGATAGTTATTTCATCACCGCTTATAAGTTTTTTGAGGTGTAATTAGATTTGATGCAATAAATTTTGTTTTGTCGTTTAAAGTTGGTTATTTTTTAAATTATTTCTCGAATCCTTGGATAGAAAACGAAAACGAGAGTAGTATACTGTCCATGGAAATAATACTTAAATAAACGAAAAAGTATGGTTATAAAAAAAAGTTAGGGGGCTGTGCGGGCTGTGGTCTTAGTCTGTGGTTCTTCTTTATATTTAAAAAAAATCTTTTACCAAAGAGCATAAGATCCACTAAGGTTTCATACTGTTCCATAAGTTCCTTATCTTTACATAACATAACTTTAGTCTACGGTCTACATGAAAATGACACATTTTGAAACTCAATTACTTAGTCGATTATTTGTAAATAATGTACCATTCTAATCAATATCACTGTAAATACATCGAAATTTCATTAAGTTCTCTCTTATCTTTACAAAAACACATCTAAATTTCAAAATGCTTTCGAAATTGCAAAAAATGCGTGATCCACCACCGATGCCACCTTTAAAACCGTTCAGTAACAAAGGCGATAAAGATTTCGGTAGAATAAAACTTTTGATCATCGATGAAAAAGGTCAATATGTCAAAACTGTGCTATTTTCAATTTGCAATGGATTATCGCAATTCATGCTTGGTGCTACTAACGTTATGGCTTTAGGATATACTTTTAACACAGGCGATTATCATGCTTCTATATGCAGTATTGGGGTCAGTATTTATTTATATCTTTTTCTTTTTTAAGTTGTTTGTACACAGATTTGAGCTTATGCTTAAGTACCTATTGTAGTGTGCGTGCCCTTTATGAGGCCACATCGTAAAACCGTAAGTTCGTATACACCAAGATTTTGTAAAAGTTTAGAAAGAATTGTAGAAATCATTGTAATTGTAGTAATATGATTACCTTGTAGTTTTTCTATTGATATATCTTTTTAAGTACTTGCTAGTTTTTTTACTTATTTGTGTTTGTTTAAATACTACTTTAAGATGTTATGAATGTTTTTTTTATAGTTTTTAGCTGCAGTTATTGATGTAATTTTTATCAATATGTAAAGGTGTGCTGGGTTTCTAACTAATAGATTTTAGAACAAAAGTTTTTCTTAAGACCTCAGCTTAGAAGAGACTTATTATGAAAAATATTCTTTTTTCTGTGCCTTTTTTGCAATCTTTTTTGTAATTTATAAAACCTGACATTTTCTGTCATTCGTCTTTGATTATATTTATTTATTGTAAGATATAACTTATAGTTTAGTGAATTTATTTTAATTTATACAACATGATACAATTTAAAGATGACCCCGATCTCAAATATGTTCAAGATATTGTTGTTAGCGTTACAGTGGCTTTATGCCATTTATGTATTGGCGGGGTTATGATTTTAGTATTTATATATGCTTTGTATAACAGTTTCAATGATAAACATGTTATTTTATGCGCTTTCGGAGTGAGTAGACGTCGTGTTTTTTCCAAATTTAGTCATTTCAGTCAGAAAAACTAAATTAGGGGAATAGTGGTCCTTACTAAATGGACTGTGACCTATTTGTACGACCTATTTGACCGAGAACGCTTGGACAGTAAAACCAGTAAAAAATATTGACTATTTCTGTGTTAGGGTGTAGAATTGGAAAAAATACATAATTTATAGATGCACTAGAGGCTGTCCGCGACTTCGTACGCATTTTTCATCATATCTTTGAAAAAACACAAAATATCTGCAAATAATATAGCCTATGTGTTATTCTGATGTCCAAGTTAGGTTATTGTAAAATTTTATTAAAATTTGTTCAGTGGTTTTTACGTGATGCAGTAACAAACATCCATCCGTCATTGACATTTATAATATTAATGATAGGATGACCACAATAGCCACTTTTACAAAAATTACCAAACTACCGATGTATTCTAGAATCAGTTCTAAACTTATACTTCTATTTTCAGTACCATTTCTTTGTAGCTGAAGCGATATTAAGTTTGAATTACACCAATGGCTGGTCAACTCCTCTACGGTTGAAACATAGAAGATACGCGCACATAGTGTTACAACTCTGTGCTCTATGTTGTACACTCACTGGCACCACATTAGTCTGTGTTGATAAAGGAATCACCAGTGAAGTGCATGGATTAACTGGTGAATATGTTTTTGATTAATTTCTTGTTTTTTATCAACTTGTTTCAAATCACTGTGATAATTAATTACTCAATTATATAACCCAATTTTTAACACCTGTCTACTCATTTGATAATACCAGCATGGAGTTGTATTTAGTCGAATAACACAATTTAGTTTTTAAAGTAAAAAAATGACAAAGTATTACATTCAAATGTAGTGCACTTATTTTTGTGCTTAAAAACCATTTCTCAAATAATTTCGCTCACAATTATGCTGAAAACCTCCGTGAAAACCTGATCAAAACTATGAAATGGATTCATAATGGATTCGCGAAAATGGAGTTTTATAACATTATAGCTGACCAAACTGAATGTGGCGAGGCAAGCTTGTTTAGAGGGTTGCTTTATGCCGTATTTTTGGCAGAATTCTCGGATAAAAACGTGGAATTTTCGTCGAATTCTTTCTCGTATGTAGGCTGATGATGTCTGGGGGTTGTTAAAGGAATTTTATTTTGCAGGTGTTATGGCAGCTGCGATGACAATGATAACCGCGTTGCTTGGTCCTGCTGTGTTATTTGGTGGACAAATATGCAATGTTTTCCACGTGAGCGTAGGTCTACCAACGTTCGTGATGTCTTCATTGTGTTTCATTTTAGGAATACTCAAACCTGGCTTTAAAAATTGGGCCGGCTCAACGATTACCATCCTATTAGTATGCTTTATATGTTTTTATACTATATTTATTGTAATAATGTCTGTCGTGAAATGTGTAATGAGGATAAAATATTTAATGTAAATGAATAAATATAAATCATCATTTTTCAACAAATTGGTTTCATTCAAAAAGATTTGAATAGGAAATAGTTACATAAATACAATTTAAGCTGTACATCAAATTCTAAAGGAGATGACCTCGGGCTGCAGTCGTGTTGTTTGTAGTTGGAAATTGAATGAAATATTAATACCATGGAGTTACTATCACATTCCACTAAATTATTTCCCTTTGTCCTGTTTTATTATCTCTGCTTATTTATTTTATATTTTATCTGTATTCATTGTTGTCATTGTTGTAGTCAAGTCAAAAGTTTCACAAAGTTGTATTTTGTACGTTGATGCATTTATAATTTATATATTTATTGACAAAATCTCAGATGGATGGCATCTATTTTACGATATATACACAACTTTTTCTTTGGCAATGAAGATCAAAAGGGTAGAATCCCTGGAACACGTTATCAATATTGCATTAAAACTGCGATTGGTGTGGTTGCAGGCATTTCGCAAATACTTATTGGAGCACTTACAATGTCCTTACTTTTTTATTCAACTCACACTGGGTTTCAGGATCCACATATTATTGTTTCTATGATTGGAGTAAGTCTGTTCTGATATTCTGATAGAATTAGTCTGTATTCAATACTCCTGTCCGTTCCAGTAAAGTTTATCTCTCCTAAAAGATATAGAGTTTTTTTAAATATGGTCTATCTATTTGAAGACGTAAAATAGACCACTATAAACTGGCCAATACATTTGAATGAAATTAGTGACACTGGTTTCATAGTACCTAGTATTATTTAGTACTACGTAGAATATCATTATGTACCAAATCTTTATGAGGTTTTCTTTAGAGGACGAAGTAAGTACAATAAAATGTATAGGTATCTATATTTCTTGCAGTTCTTTTTATCAGTGGAAGCAATACTAACAGCAAATGTAGCTAGTGGATGGGGAGCAAAATTGGAACTATCTCATAGGCAATACGCGCACGCAGTTTTACAAGTTTGTGGTATTTTATGTACCATTTCAGGAGCAGTGATAGCTTCTTTAAAATTTGGACTTTCCAGTAGTGCTCATTGTATTTTAGGTAATCTTACTTCTTACTAGTATTATAAATCTGAATGTTTATAATATTACGTCTACCGCATGCCAGAAGACTTATGGGCAAAAACAGCTTAGCTACCCAATATCTACCAACTGCCAAACGGCGTCGCGGCAGACCGCGGAAAAGGTGGCGGGACGAGTTGGATACCTTCTTGAGTACCTGGGCGGAGGAAGCTCGAGACAAAAAGTTATGGCGTATGAGGAGAGAGGTCTTTCAGCAGTGGGCACGAGTGGCTAAATAAGATAAGATAAGAATGTTTATGCCGATGGATAGATGTGAGGGTGTTTGTGACTCTTTCACGCTAAACATAAACTATCTAAGTTCGAATGATACCTACTTTATATTATTGTTCTTTATCAATCGAAAATAACGGAATAAGACATTGATTAAATTATGTAGGTTTTCTAAAATATGATGTGTATAAAGTTAAATAGCACCTGCTTTACTTTTGTGATAGTTTACTTTTTAAAAGTTTTCTATTTTCTACTTATTGATAACTATCTTACTTCACTCAAGTAAAAGAGAAAGTTAAAGTCATGTCGTATCAAGAAGTTGAAGCACTGGCATAAGATAGGCCTAGATGGCGAACACTCCACCGACAAGAGTCTAACTCTTAAATTAAATGATGATGATGATAACTTTCATTACAATTCCATCGGAAAAACCTTTAGATTTTTAATTAATTCTGTTTTAATTTCAAGGTATTTCCGCGATAGCAATGAGTTTACTTGGACTCATAACGGGACCTTTTGCATTGACTTCGAAATGGCAACTGAAAGTAATACACATAGCATGCCTTTTACCAGCATTTGTGTTTTGTTCTTCCTGCATAATGACTGGCTTGTATAAATACTCTTTGAAAACCTGGTTTGGTGATACCGCGACGTTGATATTAATCATATTTGTATTATTTTATACCTTTTCTATTATATTCATGTCTTCGGTAAAAATAAGCGTGATAACAATGATAAATGTATTGATGATAAAATTGCAGTCGATGCTTGAATATCGTGGAGAAGAGAGCGATGAAGATGACGATGATGATGATTAATATTATCTGTTCTTCTTCAATTCGTGTTCAGAGATAGAAAAAGCGATAAACCACAGATAAATAAATAGTTAAGAGGTGATGGCGCGACGATCTGAATGCATACTTGGCAAGCTGGCCAGGGGTTGCCGGAGATAGGGAGGCATGGAAGAATGCGGGGGAGGTCTTTGCCCAGCAATGGGACATATTAGGTTAATAAAAAAAAAAACTAAATAGTTACTATTATAACGGCCAAATTCACTTCATTGAGTGAAAGTAGGTGAGGGTAATCGAAAGTGTTGTTATAGCTGTTGTTTTATGAAGTTCTGATATCATCAATTTGTGCGACTAGAGATATACGGTTTCGTAATATTATTACTTCTTTTATTGAAAAAATGTCTAGTAAAAATATAAGCACGTGCTTTATTAGTTATACTATTTTATTAATATATTATTTAATTTTGTTAAAACGGTATTTGTTTATATAAAGTTTAAATAAATAAGCCTGATATTTATTATTGGATAATGAATTCCGGGACGCTACCAGAGACCGTGTTAAATGGAAAGTCGCGGGGGAGGCCTTTGTTCAGCAGTGGTATCTTGATGTCTAGTAAAAAATAATAATTCTGATTTCTGAATCAGTAGAAACGTAAATCTTAAGAAACCTTTGAATATGGTTTAAGCCGCGGATAATCTAACGCCCGTTATTAATAACCTATCCTGATCCGTTTTTATCAAATCGAGATTGAAAAAACAAAACACAATTGTCACTTGTGTACCAAAAACATGTCAAGAACACAATTGTGTTTTGTTTTTTCAATCTCGATTTGGTAAAAAACGGATCAGGATAGGTTATTAATAACGGGCGTAAGTCATCTAGATTGGTTGAGAATCTTGACGGAGGCGTTACTTCAATTCATAGAATGGACCTCTTTTTTGGCTGGCATCAAAATTTGTGTTTTGTGCTCTAAAACTATAATTTCGCTTATTTTTGGTTGTACAAATCAATGAGGAAGGAATATAAGGAGTAGCCCCATTTTTTTTTTCATATACAAATGAGTTTATGACAGCGTGCCCAGGTTGGCGCAAGTTTTTTATAGTTTTCTTGGTAAATGACCTGTCAAACGTTATGTAGTACCTAGATAAAATAAAAAATCCTTGGTAGTACCAGGCCTCCGTCACTCTATGTACTTGCGCGCTATAAATACCTACCGCTCAGCGGGCCGCTTGCGGAGCAAGCGAAGCGCGGTTGTCAAAGCGAAGCGCCCGCACGTTGTTCAAACTTTGATAGTTCCATTCGTTTTTTTATTTGTTTTTAATGTTGTATAATTTCTAATAATTGAGTTTTTTTAATAAGAAAAATAATAATAACCGAGAATTTAGAAAGATAAGAAAACATTAAAAATTTAAAATAAAAACATGTTAAAAATAAATATATTAAAAACGATAGAATTTTAAACTGCCCCATATAAGTCGGAAAATATTCATAGTTCTCAAAAACATAGTCACAAAACGTTTTGTTAATTTAATTTTATCGAAGAGGCAGCCCCGGGATTTTTACGGGATCGCGCGGTGCAGAGCAATCACAACTATACGCTTGAGTATTTAGGCATATTTTAGCATGCAGTGGTATATGACGTGACAGTTGGGCTATTGCGCACTGTTAAAGCAGTAGGTATTGGACATTTTCTTCTGAGTGAAGTCTGTTACGTAGTAACTATTAGGTAATCTGTGGTAGTACCATACAAAAAGTAGCCATTTTGCGCCAGACCAGGCACGCAGATCCAGACGGTATAGCTCCTTCTTATATATTCTATACTCAAATATCTGTACTAATTGTCAAAAATATTTTATTCTTTGATTATATTTCCTATATTTACATTATGTTGAATTACCCATGTTTAATTGCGACCAGTAATTATCTACAAATATCAAATAGATGATGTCACAGTGGGCAATAGGTGTTACACAAATATTAGTTGGATCGGTTACAATTGCTTTGCTCTTGTATTCTTTACGAAAAGGTTTTGAAGATCCACACGTTATGTATTGTACGTTTGGAGTAAGTATTTTGGATATTTTATCTGGTTCAGACTCGTCAAAGCTTCATGAATGAGAAGTATGACCTGCTCAATTATTGGGCATGATGACTAAAAATTTTTTTTTAGTCCATCACACAGATTATTTTAAAATATCCGACACGTATTTTTTTCTTTTTTCTCATAAACTAAAAATCACACAGATACACTGGGTTAAAGTTGCTCATGACGTCACACCTTAGTACGATTTTTACGTCGGAGTGACATCAATACCCCCCACTCAGTAACTTTGATGCTCTGTATCTTTGTATTTATTTATGTATTTGATCAGGTAAAAAACCAGTTTCAAATATTTTTTAATAGCCTAAAAGATGGACTAATTATTTTTTGAATTTCCGAATGTAGTCATCATCCTCTTTTAGAGCGTTAATAGGAAATCGTCGCACATAAACGCTAGTTATATGAATTCCTGTATATTTTTTTATAGTTGAAACTGACGAGTCACCCGTTCTCAACGTCTTCTTCTTTTTTTCGCCTATCTTCTTCTTCTCTCTCTTAAGTTCTTCAAAATTTTGAACAGAACTGTGATTTTGTGTGAATTTGACCTTTACCTACTTCCTTTGACTTGACTTCCTTACTTTGATATCTCTTACTTATTTTCAGTTCTTTCTATCAGTAGAAGCAATTCTAACGACGAATATTATCAGTGTATGTGCAGGAAGATTAGAATTAAGACACAGAAATGTTATCCATGCAATTCTACAATGTTGCGGTCTTTTGTGTATCATATTAGGAGGAGTAAAAGCTGGTACACAGTTTGGGTTTTCTCTAGGTCACCATTGCATTTTAGGTACGTACTTACATTGCATATAATTTTGTGGGTATTTGTTTGACCAAACTTATACTCGATGATTTTTAAGATTCAAGAGATGAATAGATGCTCTTGATTAATATTTTAATAGATTAATAATAGAGTAAGGCGAACGTACCTCGATAAAATCGGGAACTTATTCAAGAAAGGCCAAGTTAGGAGGCCCCTTAACAAACTTGCATGTATGAGGTGGCTGTTGAATGTGGATGAAGCGAAGAAAGTGTGTTTGGATCGTAGCAAGTGGAGGGAAGTGATATCTTGCTATGGTTATTTACCCCAATGGGAAAGTAGCGTGGTAGATATTTATTATTTTTTATTTATTTATTTAACAGAAACGTTACAGAAAGGTCTTACGAAAATAATTTCGCCAAACTGCAGCACAGTCTTTAGGCATGTCTGTTTCTCATAATAGGAAATAATGATTTTATTTTATTTTAGGTTACCTAGCAATGATAATGGGTGTACTTCAGATACTAACTGGACCTTCAGCACTGTGCTTGAAAAGGACGTTTCAAATTATACATATTTCGTTTGGCATGACAACATTTGCGATCTGTTCTTTGTGTACAATAACAGGATTCTTTTATAATTCACTGAAAACGTGGCTTGGTCCAACAGTGACTGCAATTTTAATAGTTTTTGTAATAGTTTATACTTTATATATTTATTTAATTTCTTTGTTAAAGTTATTGTACAGGGTAAGACGTGAATATGATGTTGATGATCTTGGAAATGAGGATAATTATTAGATTGTAACGCAAGAAAGACTTGAAGTTATTGCTGATATAAAAATCTGATATTATCAGATAATTTTCTGGTAATATTTGAGATGTAAAGCGAAGTGCAGATACCTTAGTTAGTGTATAAAAAGTAAAACGGAAAGTCTTAAAAGATTTTGAATTATATCAACATGAGAAGGCGTGTCATCTTGTTTATCATTTCTGATATGATTATCTCTGAGTTTGAATTGACCACATAAAGATTCTACGTTTATTCAGTTAATGAAATCAAAAACAGATAGCAGCAACTTGGACTTTTTTTGTATTCTGATGTTTTGAGTTTTTTTTTATAAATAAATGTTTTATAATAAATATTTTATTAATATATTTTTGTACACCACCAGCAAATAAAAGTGTTGCATCAATATCTTATCATTTATTTGTTTCTTTATCACTATATCTTGGAGACGTGAGAAAATTATCTACGATAAAAAGATGCGTGACTGTTTTGTCTATTGTTCGTCTTTTTTTTATTTTGTAGGTCAGTCTTTTAGTGAATTGCACAAAAAATATATATTCAAAGTTTTATTCAAATAAATTGTGGTCGGAAATATAAGACATTGACAAAGTAAACCCAGCTAATAGACAGTTAAAATCATTTTACATTAACAAAAATTCAAAAATGGAAGTAACCACAACAGATGATCAAGTGTCTCTATTAGATGCAATTGAAACACAAATTAATACAGAATCAAATGAAAGACTTAATGAACCAATCAGTGAAGCAAATCAACCTGTAATTGAAACAAGACAATCGTGCTTTAGCGGGAATAAGTGGGCTTTATTTAGTGCAATAGTGAACTGTTTAGTGACGACTATGATTGGTGGAAGTGCAAGTGTGACACTTTGGTTTGCATTCAAGTCTAGACCGATTAGTGCCTTTCAACTTCACATTGGATTTAGTGCTATTGGGGTAAGTTTGAAAATGTTAATTGAAATAGGAATAGTTTCAATGTCCGTGAAAATGCAATGTAGATTTATAATGATGTTTTTGAACTGCCAAAAGGCTTCGCGGCAGACCGCGGAAGAGGTGGCGGGATGAGCTGGACGCTCGGCTCAGGATAGAGAATCGCAGAGAAAAAGAAGAGAGGCCTATGCCCAGCAGTAGGACTCATAGATATAATCAAGATTAAGATGGTTTTTATCAATATAATTCTGATTAAGTAATTATTTTAAATAAAAGGAATTGCATACCTACATGCTAATGTGTATAATATAATAAATTATAAAAATGACCCTCAATGGGCATGTTAATTTGTTTTTTGCCAAGCACAATGACTTTAAACTCATCATCATCATTTAATTTAAGAATTAGACTCTTGTCGCTGGAATGTTCGCCATTTAGGCCTATCCTCTGCCAGTGCTTTAACACAAACTCATATTTAATATAAATTCTTATAAATATTGATACTTATTAAACGCCTGTTATTAATTTTTTGCAAGGAGTTAAGTACTTCGATAAATATTTGGTACTCGTATTTTGGTGTCTACCGAAGGTTGCACACTTGAACTTCAAAACTTTCTTAGTTTAATCTTATCTTGACAGTTAAATGCAATGATAAATGTAATCTATCAAGTTCTTTCTAGAGGTTGTGATAAAATAATCTGACATAATACTCTACTAGGTACAGATCTACCAAGTTATCTGTGAAACGGCCTTTATTGGAACTACGGCCATTAAAACGGAAATGTCAAATTCTAGAACTGCTGCGATTGGTAGAAATACAATATTTGGTATTACTACTAACGCCGCCGTTCATTTTACAAATAACTTGGTAGATCTGATCGCATCATAAGATAAACCATTATTGGAACACAAAACCTACACTAGAAAGTTGAAAGCAAAAATTGTATCGTATTTCAGAGGGTTGAGCTTCTCTGTACTAATTCTACTAGGCGATGAGGTAAGGGGAGTAGTTTTTAAAATATATTCAGATTTATTGGAATTAGGTTTGACCATTTCAGTGAGACTGGTTGCAAGATTAAGGACTAATAAAGAACAAGGAGAGAAGCCTTTTCCCAGCACTGACGAAATGAATACAGATGGATAAACTATCCGTATTAATTGTAACTAGTATTTCAACCAAAAAATATCTCTTTTATGGCTTTAGAGCCGGAGTCATATCGGATCAAGAAGCTGGGCAAAAGCCTCTCTCCTCATCCGCCATTACTTTAAGTCTCGAGCTATCTCCACCCAGGTACTTAAGAAGTGTCTTTTCGCTACCTTTTCTGTGGTCTACCAAGAAGTCAAGAGGAAAACATGGATGACAGAGCGGAATGGAAGAAGCTCTACCGACAAGAGATAATTGACTAAATAGCATTATATAATTGTTGCTAATTGTCCTTATTCTCCTTTCCAGTACCAACTCCTTATCGCCCATGGTATCCTGTGCATGCGGAGTAGCGGTTGGTCATCCATTGCTCATAAACATCGACGGCGTTTGCACTGGATCCTGCAATTAGTCGGCTCTGCGTTTGCTATAGCCGGCTCTGCTATAATGATCAATGAGAAATCTGTGCATTTCAATTCTTTACATGGGAAATTTGGTAAGTATCAAATATTCCGTTTTTATGGTCTTTAAAGGCTAGTTTTTGGAAAGAAGGGGAAATGACCATTTTTCATGCATACATAAATCGGTTTAGATTTGTCAAAAATGGATCATTTCATTCTTTATCTCTTACTAAACGAGACAACCATAATCCTAATACCCTGATTACCGTATATCGTAGGCTACTCGTACGTACTCGATATACCAATACATAACTTACAACTTTTAATGAATTACATTGTAACTGAGACCCATTTTTATTTTTTCCAGCATTAGCAACCATGATCTTCACTTGCGCAAGTCTAGTCAATGGAATGACATCTCTGTATGCTACAGAGCTTCGTCGTTTCATATCTCCAAGATTCTCTAAAATTAGCCACATTTTACTAGGTACAGCTTCATTCGCTTTATCTTCAGTAGCATTAGCATTTGGATACTACAAAAAGAGTTTCAAAGAATGGGCTTCTGAAGAATTCGCTGTGGTTATGATTTGTGTTGTTGCTGTCTATACGTTCATTGCAATTGTACCTCCGTGTTATGTTTTTTTGAGAAAAACTCAGCTGGTTTTAAAGGTTAAAATTTGTTGATTTTGTTACGATCAGTAGCTATTTCATCTCAGTAGATGTACTAAGTAAGACGCTAGATATGAATGTATTTCTGTATAGCACTGAAGGCACTCTATTCTTTTACTTATTAATATGTAAGTATAGAAGATTAAGCAGATTTATTTTGTTATTAAATCGGAAAATTAGAGAGGATTTGTTGGTTCAGATAATATCTTCACCTGAATTCATGACTTGAGTGCAACAAGGAAGAGTGGTAATTTTATTTTAAAAACCTACCTGATAAATGCTTCAAATGTAACCCAAACTCATACCTACCCAAGAAAGATTCTGTTTGCCACTTAACTGGTGATAATGTCACACGTATGCGTACAGTCGTATATCAAAACTTACTAGTACTCGAACCGATCCCAAAACATTAGCACAAGCTACAAAGCTCTATTGCAAAGCGTGCTTATCGAGACCCATTACTCTTGTATGAGTTTCCTTTATAAGTTCTGATGCCATAAAGCGTAAGCTGGTAGCGTACGAACTACGAAGTTATCACTGGGGCTCCCAATCTTTTTGTATTACGGATTTAATCCTTCACTAAAAATAAATAAAAAGTGAGAACTATCAAAATGCAACTGGGTTCACCCTCTTTTCACCAGGCAGGTTTGATTTTACAGTACAGAATCAATGTTTAATCTATTCTAGACATTTGTGTCTCACTGCTGAGCAAAGGCCTCGCTCCTCATCCGCCATGGCTTTCAGTCACGGGCTTACCTACCATTTATTGACTAGCTGCTTATAAATATTATGCATGTTATGCTCATGATGTAAGTTTACCATTTCCAAGTTAAGTATTTTCTGTAAGATCAGTTTTAAAGTAAAATATCGTTGGTATCACTTTGCCATTCACTATTTATCCCCAGATTTATCCGTTTACCTGTCTCTCGATCGTGTTTTGTCGATATTCGTGGTCGAAGAGACCGATCGGCTAGGATCGCCTAAGTTTCGTGTAATCAACTTTTGATTTGACATTTTCATCTTGTTTTATTGTTCGAGGTGACGAAGTTAGAAGCGATCGTCATTTTATTTTGACGTCAGCAATGATTGATTGCTAGATGAGGGAAACAAAAGAATCTGGATTTTCAGGAGTTTAACCTTTTTTATTCGTGGTTCGTAATAAAAAATAAATATAAATAAATTAATGTGTTTTGTTTTCCAGTCTTGAGATTCAAATGTTTACCAAACCATATTAACTTAGTATTGTTCATTGACCTATTGTTTGCTGAAAAAAATATAATGTTCCCATAACAGTACTAGAAGTGAGTTATTTCATGTATTATTGGGATAATGGTGTCCATCTATCCACTCCTTTGATTTAAATTATGAATATCCACCTCGTTTAGGATGAATAAATGGACACGCATATCCGATTATCCACCTTACCATAATAGTTTTAAGGAGGATAAACGAAATTAACCATCTAGTTACTTAAACCTATTTTCCAATCAATTTCTTAGATTTAGAGTAAAAACTGAGTAACGGATTCACGATTACAAGGAAAGCTAACATGGCTACGATGGAAATACAGAAATGGGCCAAAGGATCAGTAGCCCAGGATCTAAATAGACTTTTATCCATGCCATAGCATAGACCGATGCAAGCAGCAGAGAATGCTACGGTACCAAAACATATATGGGTCACTTTGGAGATGTTTCCGGGTAAGAAACGACGCATTTCATATGCCCAGAGTGATGCCAGACCGTTTACAAGACTCACTGATGTAAACACTAGTGCCACGAGTCCTGAAAAAGAAAACATATTAATAGGAGACGATGGATAAAGAATTTCAAGGTTAGATTACTTACATGATTTTAAGATTTTTTAAAAATGTCAAAATCCATAAATATCTAGTTTTAAGAAAAGTCCATCATATAAATAGATTAAAGATACTAAGGGAAAAACATTTTAATTAGTGAAATTTATTACAGGGCTAAGCTAACTTACCTACCAGTTTATTTGGGGGGATACCTAATAAACTGGTAGGTAAGTACATATTTTTTGCAAAATAGCAAATTTCATAAGTGTTTTGTTTTCTTTTTTGGAATTTTCTAGTTATATAACGATGAGATAGAAGTCATGCATATCATAATGCATTTATCTCAATTTCCTGATAATGTCTATCAAGATCATGGGATAATTGATTTAATCTTAGTAGGTATAAGCACTTATGTTGGAGATAGTTGCTGTCAAACATTGAGTATTTGTAGCAAAAATTAGTATTTTTTCTTTCTTCGAAGAATACGTAAACATAGAGAATCGTCAAGATATGTCTAAATCAAGGGGGTCTAAGAAAAACAAGACGATGATGGCTAGAATAAATTTAAAGGAATAGCCACCATCTGTTTAAAAAGAAGATTAATTGATGTACCTACTTCTTTTTTGTGATTCAAATTTCTATCTCTCTTAATTATTATTAAACGTAATAATATGTACATACATACATATCCGTCACGCCTCTCTCCTATTAGAGTAGGCAGAGACCACTTTCTTCCACTTGCTACGATCCAAACACACCTCTTTCGCTTCATCCACACTCAACAGTCGCCTCATACATGCCGGTCGGTTTAGGGTATTCTTGACTTGGCCTTTCTTCTTTTTTCTTTTCAATAATTATGTATAATGAGAAAAGTGGAAATAACTACTTAAATGAAGCATTATTAAAACTATCCAACATTATTTTACGACTTAATACTTTTATTTATTGAGTGATCACATTAATAGGTCCGTTTCCTGATAATACTTTAACTTGAATAATATAATAACTAAGTATTGATTCGATATGAAAATAGGTAGATCGATAACTTACCAAACTGTCCATGAAGAGTATTCCAATGGACATTTTTGTCCAAGATCTTATGGAAGCTTCCTTCGATGGCCAGACCAGAGCCGAGAATCATCAGGATCCAGTGAGCACGGCGTTTGTCCACCAGCTTCAGTTTGGATGACCAGCCATTCTCTGATGATAAGCTCAGGATAGCTTCGGCCATGAGAAGGTGGTACTAGAAGATAAGGTTTTAAGTATTTAGATTGTTTCATGGAAGGTAGTTACGAGAATCTATTTATATTTTTGTCTCTCTTGAATTAAGGTATTTATCAAACCAGAATTCGAGGTGAAAAATGGAACGATGAAACTTATAGAAACATGGATTGAATTTAAATTATTAGTTCAAGGTTATTTGAAGCCAATAATTTGACAGTCTTACTCAGCACCAATTGCTAATTACTTTTGATTTTAAATAAGAATCTAATTAAATTATGAGAATTATATTTAGGGACTGTTTCACTATGTACACATAAGATTTATTTGACAGATAAACCTATTTATCTTTCATAAACCATGATGTTTTAGACGGCGACAGATAAAATAGCTGACGTACTATTAATTTTATATCGACGGTGGAAATCTCAACTGGCGTAAGGGACAAAATACTTAAACTATCTTTTTAACATAAACGGATAAAGCTTTTTGTTCTCTATCGGACAGTATTTTTAACTTTTTGATATTCCTTTTAGTTTTGATTTTATAAGCGTTTAATTTTTTAAACATTTTCGCAATAAATGGCGTAACTAATATATTTTTATAAAAACTTTTTTTAATTTGGCGTAACGGACATGTAAAATTTATTTTGCCATATATTAAATATAGTCGTAATGGTCCGTTACGACTATATTTTATTAGAAAATAAAAAACCGGCCAAGTGCATGTCGGACTCGTGCGCGAAGGGTTCCGTACCAACTACTAGGCTTATAATAGCCTAATAATATTGTCTACCATTAGCCATTATTAATATCGAGCAAAAAAGGCAAAAAATTACGTTTTTTTGTATGGGAGCCCCCCTTAATTGTAATTATTATTCTATTTTTAGTATTTGTTGTGATAGGGGCAATGGTAATACATCTTTTGACTGAATTTCAACGCTCTAGCTATAACGGTTCATGAGATACAGCTTTTTTAACAAATAATATTTAAGACTTGAAATTGTATACATAATAGGTCTTTTTACCTGACATCTTGTCCCTTAGGACCTAAAAATTAGGGTGTAAAGGACATGAAGTCCGTAACTAAACTAGTTATAAAAATACTGATTGTTGGAAAAGACGCGCCTCAAAATTTTAAGAATAATGGTCTTTACAACATTTTGATACGTTTAAAACAGCAAGAGTTACAAGGGTTTAAGTGTCAAAATTTTGTGCTCGTCCTGAAAAGTCGTGTTTTGTCCCTTACGCCAGTAGAGATTTCCACCGTCGATATGTTTATAGTGAAACCGGCCCTTAATCTAATAAACATTTTGAATAACATCCAACTTCACATGTAAGTCTTAAAATTCAAATAGGTCGAATTAAAAGTCAATACTTACCCCAATAACACAAAGAACAATATGCATAGGAGTAGCTCCAAGAGGAATTCCATTTCTAAAGGCAAACAGGAGAGCAACAGCCACGACCATTCCAACAAATATGTGCGTTAGCAAATTCAAACTAGATTGCACTATTCTTAAAGTATATTTTTCCTCGTAGTGCTTTATTGGTGGTGGCATTGTGTCTACTGGCTTTGACTCTGACCTCATCATCTCAGGATCTGGCCCAACGGGTAACTCAATTGTGTTTGGCGGCATTTTTATTTATATATTACCGTTCGAATATATTTTTCCTTATATATTGTTATATGTTATATGTAACGTTACTGTAAAAGACTGAATGTATAATCTGTAGCTCGTTTATTTATAGAGTTTCCATATCAAAAGGTTGTACGATTGGCGGTTTATCGACTGATAAAAACTGATTTTGGATAAGCTTAAATTCTCATGACCTAACGTTGTGACAAAGATCGTGTTATGTTTTTTTTAATAGTCAAGTGATTAGTTTTTAAACAAAGATTTTTGTTATTATGTACTTGGTCATTCATAATTAATATTCCAATGTTGTACGGTCTGTCACCGTACAATCTTGTGCTAACTTTGCGCCCTACTTTTTACCGCGTAACTTTAAGTAATTAATTTAGTATTTGACCGACATTTACTCACTGCGCACGAGTCACGAGTACTCAACAATATAAGCGATCCACAGCCACGAGCCGCTGTAATTTACCATTTAGCAATATATTTACTTTTACAATCTTTTACGAAACAACGGACTTATCATTTCTACGTCACTTCAAACGATTGCATTGTATAGGACTTACCATTAGGACTGTACCATACAAATGTTATTCGAGTTTACTATACTTAGGAAAATAGAATGTTTGTTTATTAAGTTGCAAGTGATAAGTACTTTTTATACTTTAATGTACTCATACATAAGTATAATTTATAATGTATCGCCACTTACATCCGCATGTTAGTAAAAATAATTACCCATATTGCAATTTTATATAAAACTAGCTGTCCCGGCGAACTTCGTCCCGCCTTAGAATGAACTTTATTGTGTAGGAATAAAGTTCAAATTGACTCTACATTTTAGTAAGAAAACATTTGTATGGGAAAAAGAAAAGGTCTGTTTTAGGGCTTTCCCGGCAATTATTCGAATTTTTCTCACCGTAAGAACCATCCTTGGACTACAATGAACATTTAAAAAAAAGAATTAGCGAAATCGGTCCAGCCGTTCAGGCGTGATGCCGTGACAATGGAAAACGGGATTCATTTTTATATATATAGATAAAGCAAAATGGAAAATCATCCATACTAAAACATAGTAAGTAGATGAAGTAAAAAACACCTTCCTACTTATAATCAATTAATTCCATAACAAAATTAGAAATACAAACAGAACATAATGAACAGCCAGTACTATTGATAGCCAACAATTAAAACAATATACACAAACGATTTATTAAACCTACACAGCGCATCGAGGGCTCTGTTGACGCAGAACAAATTGCGCAGACGCGGCGTGCTATAGCGTACGGATATCAATTTAGGTGTCGCGATCGTGACGTACGCATTACTAAGGTAAGACTTGAGCGCAGTTTGTAGATCATAGCTGATTCATATAATGATTTGGAGTAAGACAGTTTATAAAAAGAATATCAAAAATCCTGAGTTATAAGTTAAAAGACATTTGCTAAGGAATACTGGGTCTTATCAAATGATACAAACGTGAAAAAGTAACAAACATGCAGGTAGCAACGATCTAAATGTTTTTCATCGTGACTTCTTGCCCACTAGTGGGCAAAGTATTAAACTTATTGCAAAACTAGGTATCCTATGTCACCCGCCGTATTATTACGAATCTTTTGACACCTCATTCATTAAAATCGGTTCAGTAGTTTAGACGCTACGGTGGAACATACATACATACATACATACATAGACTGCCAAAAACATTACCCTTCCTTTTGGCTTTGCCGTAGTCGGGTAATAACAAATCAGAGTCCATTCCATTATAAATTAGCTACTCGTACGTACACGATATACCTATACAAAACTTTCAATGAATTAGATTATGACTTTGTAACTGAGTCCCTTTTTAATTTTTTCCAGCATTAGCAGCCATGATCTTCACTTGCGCCAGTCTAGTCAATGGAATGACATCTCTGTACGCGAAAGAGCTCCGACGTTTCATTTCTCCAAGGTTCTCAAAAATTAGTCACATTTTACTAGGTACAGCTTCATTCGCTTTATCTTCAATGGCATTGGCATTTGGATACTACAAAAAGAGTTTCAAAGAATGGGCTTCTGAAGAATTCGCTGTGGTTATGATTTGTGTTGTTGCTGTCTATACGTTCATTGCGATTGTACCTCCGTGTTATGTTTTTTTGAGAAAAACTCAGCTGGTTCAAAAAGGCTAAGATTTCTTCAATTTGTAACTAATAGTAGTTACTTTATCTCAGTTGTTGTTTTCTAAGTAATGCGTTAGGTATTAATATGTATATTTCTGTTTAGCACTTAAGGCACTCTATTGTTTTACTTACCAATATGTAAGTATAGAAGATTAAGAAGATTTATTTAGTAATTTAATCTGACAAATTTAGACGAATTGTTGGTACATGATGTTTTCACCAGCTTGTAGAAACTGTATCTCGTGATTGAGATTGAGAGAAATGAGAGAATTGAGTGCAACAAGGAAGAGTGGTAATTTGATTTTAAAAACCTACCTGATAAATGCTTCAAATGTAACTCAAACTCAAATCTACTCAAGAGAGGTCCCTGTTAGCCACTTAACTGGTGATAATGTCACACGTATGCGTACAGTCGTAAATTAAAACTTACTAGTACTCGAACCGATCTCAAAACATTAGCACAAGCTACAATGCTCTATTGCAAAGCGTGCGTATCGAGACCCATTACTCTTCTAGGAGTTTCCTTTATACGTTCTGATGCCATAAAGATAGCTGGTAGCGTACGAACTACGAAGTTATCACTGGGGCTCCCAATCTTTTTGTATTACGGATTTAATCCTTCACTAAAAATAAATAAAAAGTGAGAACTATCAAAATGCAACTGGGTTCACTCCTCTTTTCACCAGGCAGGTTTGACTTAACAGCACAGAATCAATGTTTAATCTATTCTAGACATTTGTGTCTCACTGCTGAGCAAAGGCCTCGCTCCTTATCCGCCATGGCTTTCAGTCGCGGGCTTACCTACCATTTATTGACTAGCTGCTTATAAATATTATGCATGTTATGCTCATGATGTAAGTTTACCATTTCCAAGTTAAGTATTTTCTGTAAGATCAGTTTTAAAGTAAAATATCGTTGGTATCACTTTGCCATTCACTATTTGAAGATTCAACTCCTCGAAGTTTGAGAGCCCCAGATTTATCCGTTTACCTGTCTCTCGATCGTGTTTTGTCGATATTCGTGGCCCAAGAGACCGATCGGCTAGGATCGCCTAAGTTTCGTGTAATCAACTTTTGATTTGACATTTTCATCTTGTTTTATTGTTCGAGGTGACGAAGTTAGAAGCGATCGTCATTTTATTTTGACGTCAGCAATGATTGATTGCAAGATGAGGGAAACAAAAGAATCTGGATTTTCAGGAGTTTAACCTTTTTTATTCGTGGTTCGTAATAAAAAATAAATATAAATAAATTAATGTGTTTCGTTTTCCAGTCTTGAGATTCAAATATTTACCAAACCATATTAACTTAGTATTGTTCATTGCCCTATTGTTTGCTGAAAAAAATATAATGTTCCCATAACAGTGTACTATAAGTGAGTTATTCCGTGTATTATTGGGAAAATGGTATCCATCTATCCACTCCTTTGATTTAAATTATGAATATCCACCTCGTTTAGGATAAGTAAATGGACACGCATATCCGATTATCCACCTTACCATAATAGTTTTAAGGAGGATAAACGAAATTAACCATCTAGTTACTTAAACCTATTTTCCAATTAATTTCTTAGATTTAGAGTAAAAACTGAGTAACGGATTCACGATAACAAGGAAAGCTAACATAGCTACGATAGAAATACAGAAATGGGCCAAAGGATCAGTAGCCCAAGACCTGAATTGACCTTTATCCATGCCATAACATAGAGAGATGCATGCAGCAGAGAATGCTACGGTACCAAAACATATATGGGTCACTTTGGAGATGTTTCCGGGTAAGAAACGACGCATTTCATATGCCCAGAGTGATGCCAGACCGTTTACAAGACTCACTGATGTAAATACTAATGCCACGAGTCCTGAAAAAGAGAGAAAATTTATTAGGAGGGTACTTATTTCCATTATTCATAAGGTTTTATTTAAAAATATAATGAAGAAGAAACATTAAGGTCAGATTTACAAGATTTTATCAGACGCTTGTTTACTAGATTATTTTCTAATAGAAAAAATGCGTTGTAAGTACCTATCTGGTTTCGAGAGCTGTTCATTTTATAGGTAGCTGAAGGTTGCGCATGGGCACACTTCAATAATAAAATATTTAAAGCGACTAAGTAGTCCAGCCATAAAAACTGTAGATACATAATAATTATTTTTTTGCAAAATAATAAACAGAAGTTCTTTGTTACATCTTTTGGAATTTTCTAGTTATATAATGATAAGATAGAAATCATGCATATCGTAATGCATTTATCTAAATTTCCTGATAATGTCTATCAAGATCACGGGATAATTGTTTTAATCTTAGTATAAGCACTTATGTTGGAGATAGTTGCTTTCAAACATTGAGTATTTGTAGCAAAAATACTAAGATTCTTCGAAGAATACGTAAACATTGAAAATCGTCAAGATAATATGTCTGAGCCAAGGAGGGTCTAAGAAAAACAAGACGGTGGCTAGAATAAATTTAAAGGAATAGCCACTAACTGTTCAAAAAGAAGATTAATTAATTTACTTCCGTTTTGTGATTCAAATTTCTATCTCTCTTAATTATTATTAAACGTAATAATATGTACATACATGTGGGATGTGGCTCGGTGATTTGCGCCGTATTTAATTTAATTTTGGGTGAATAAATGAAACACGTCTTTCGTCTGCAGTAATGATTTGACAACCGTCTATTCAGTATTGCCAGTTTATAAAAACAAAATCGTTCAAGGGTAAATCATGAGTTAAACTAAAAAATTAACAAAAAATAAATCGAAAAAATAATGTTTTACTCCACACGGCCATCCTGCTCACTCATCTGACTCAGATGAGTCTGAATCCGGACCTGCCCATCGCTTCATCAAGTCAGCTGAGGTGGTCGTATTGATCGGACCCTCGCCGTGTCCAACTTTTTTAACGGAGTATCTGTCATTACGTTTCTTTTGGACGACCTCATAAGGCCCTAGAAACTTAGGGTACAATTTGCTGCCCTGTGTGAACTGCGTCCGCTTTATAGCAACCAATTCACCAACATCGTATTGATTCGCCTCTTTCCTGTTTTTGTTATAATTCTTCCTATTCTCATCTTGTATCTTTTGTATTGATTCTTTCGCTTTCTGTCTCATTTCTATTCTGTTTGTATTGTGTCTTTCAATCATTTCTTCTTCAATTAACTTTAAGACTTCGTCATCCGTGTTCCGCATCTTCGTTCCGATCAATAATTCAAATGGCGTCATACCGATGCTTCTTTGAAAGGTGTTATTTAAAGCTCGTTGTACTGCTGCAACATTACGATACCATTTGGTCGGATCAGCAATGCTTAGTTTGCTTAATACTTCGATAATTATCTGATGGATACGTTCCACTTGACCATTTCCTCTAGGTTGGCCAGTTGTAATAGTATAATGTGCAATATTTTCGTCTTTGCAATAATTTTGGAATTCGTTTGAAGTGAAAGCTGCGTTTCTATCGGAGATAATTCTTTCTGGAGAGCCAAACGTTTGCTGCTGCACCAATAATTTGTTAATAGTCTCTTCAGTTGTCAAAGTTTTAACTGGATAAATCCACGTAAATTTGGTGAAACCGTCAACAACAGTTAAAATATACTTGTAATTCTTATTCGTCGAAGTAAGAGGACCAAGATGATCAATGTGATATGTCGACAGTGGACTATCTCCTTTATCTAACGGGTGTAAGTATCCTTCTTTCTTTCCTCTCTTGTGTGATATCAGTATGCATTCAATACAGTTGTCTATAATTTTTTTAATTTTCTTTTTCAGGTCTTCAATAAACTATTCGCGTTTGATCAGTTCTTCAGTTTTATTTATCGAAAAATGTCCTTTCTCGTGGTTTTTTCGTATAATATCATATTGCATCTTCTTAGGTACAACAATGAGTCGTCTTCCGTCGTCATCTGCTTTGGTAAGTATGCCGTTTTCTAGTATGTAGTCTTTATAAGGTTCTTTCTCTAGGATTCTTTTTATTACGTCAATCTTCACATCTTCATCTTGTGCTTTCTTTATGCGTGCTGTAATTTCTGTAAGTATGAGACAACTGGGGTATCTGCTCAATGCATCAGCGTGCTTCATCCTCAAGCCTGGTCTATGTTCAATTTCGTAGTCGTATTCTTCAAGCAGCAGAGCCCAGCGTGCAACTCTTGGAGGTAGGTCTTTCTTTTTCAAGGTCATGGTCAATGCAGTACAATCCGTTACAATCTTGAAGTGGATTCCAAGTAAGTAGACTCTAAACTTCTTTACAGCTTCTGCTATAGCCATAATTTCTAAGTAATAACTGTGATATTTCTCTTCGGCAGGTGAAGTCTTTTTACTCATAAAGTAAACAGGGTGCATTTGATTATCTTGTGGGTCTCTTTGTAGGAGAACTGCTCCAAAACCTTTTGCGCTTGCGACAGTGTGGACTTCGGTTTCATAATTGGATTTGTAGATACTGAGAACCGGCGAACTACACAACACATCTTTAAGTTGCAAGAATGCTTTTTCACAATCATCATCAAAGCAAAATTCGTTATTTTTCTTCAGTAAGTTCGTAAGCGGTCGGGCAATCAATGAATAATTTTTAATAAATTTTCTGAAATATCCAGTAAGTCCCAGAAAAGATTGTAGGGACTTAACGTCTTTAGGTATCTTGAATTTTGACACTGCGTTGATTTTCTCTTTAGATGGTTTCACTTTCATGTCACTGATTATGTACCCCAAATATTCAATTTCTTTCTTCATAAACTTACATTTTGCCCAGTTAAATTCCAATCCAAAGTCTTCAGCTCTCTCTAATACTTTCTTAATCTTTTGCAATCCTTCTTCTTCTGTCTTTGAAGGTATTATGAGATCATCAAGGTAAGCCAGAACAACACCACTAGATATAAAATCTTGAAAAATATTATTTATAAATCTTTGGAACACAGAGGGTGCTGTACTAAGCCCGAAAGGCATTTTCTTGAATTCATATTGCCCCTGGGGCGTAACGAATGAAGTAAACTTTTGGCTGTCTGGGTGGACATTTACGTGGAGAAAACCGTTCTTTAAATCCAAGGCTGTAAATAGTTTTGCTTCTTTTAACTGGTCAAGTTGATCTTCTATTAGAGGAAGCGGAAATCTTTCCTTAATTATTTTTTTATTTAGTTTTCTGTAGTCAATGCATAGTCGATATTGACCGTTCTTCTTTTTAGCCAGAACTACCGGACTTGCGAAATCAGATGTACTTGGTTGGATAATCTTCTGTTCTGTCCATTCTTCTATTTGCTTATTGACAACATCTTTTTCCAGCGGTGACAGACGGCGTGGATTTTGATAAATTGGCGTGTCATCAGTAAGTATTATTTTCATTTCTATATTACTTTCTTTTTTAGCTTCAGTAGGTTTGTAGCCTTTAATCATATTTTCTATATTTTCAGCAAACATCGTTTCTCCTATGTCGAGATCATCGTGCGGATTCTTTTCCTCGGTAAGTAAAGTAAGGTGAGTTATTTTCTCTACAGTAATTCCATCTGATGTGAAGTTAATATTAAAGTCGTGCAATATCGGGTTACCAAGAATTAAGTTGACAGGTATTGATTCATCTTTTACTACGTGGAGAATAGTGTCAGCACAGCAATCGTCTATGTGCAGTTTAGCAGTAAAATTTCCTTCTGTATTTAGTTCTTGTTTACCGATGCCAGTTAATGTGATTTTAGGTTTATTCTCGTACTCTGGCTTCTCCTGTCCGAATTCTTTTAGGTATGATTTTTTGATTAAGTTCACGTCACTTCCGGTGTCAATCAAAGCAGTCATCTCAATTCCGTTAATCTTAATCTTCTTAAATGGAGCCTTCTTGTTTTCTTTTTCTTCTTGAATATTAAGAGATTTCTTAGCTTGGCCTTTGCAATCAACTCCTTTATGGCCAAACTCATTACATTTGAAGCATTTAATTCCCTTCGTGCAAGCAGGTGCCAGATGATCAGTATCCCCGCAGTTATAACATCTTTTGATTGCCGTTGCAGATTTTCGTCCTGTTGGGGTTGTCGTCGAGCTCGTGGATGGAAGACTATTTTGTCGGTTACTAGTTTTCTTATCAATTCGGTTTCTCAAATTGCTATAAGAAGCCTATTTGGCGCGGAACTCTTTCATATTATTGGCGCCATATAGTAAAGCTTTATTTGTTTCTGAGTCACCAATACCATCGATGACATATTCCATCAGAGCCTCATCTTCTACATCAGCATGCAAAGCAAGTTCTTTCATGTGCAGGAAATACTGCTGAATCGTTTCGTCTTTCTTCATTTTACGTGCGGCGAGCTTTTTATGAACAATTGCGCTATTCAGTTTTGGACCAAACTCTTCTTGAAGCAACTTCTTCAGACTATCCCATTCTTTAACACTTCCCAAGGATCGTAGGAAAAGTTTAGCAGTCCCGCCAAGTAGTCTTTTCGCATAAACAAGCTTTTCAATCTTAGTCCACTCCATAACATCGGCGGTATCTTCGAAATCTTGTATCCAGATGGAAATCGGATACGTATCATCGCCAGTAAATATGTTATCATTGATTTTTCTAAATCACTGAACGATATTTTTGGTCCAGAAGATTTAGAACTTTCTTCATTTTCTTTATCTCTCTTAGGTGGCATCTTTTATTTTCTTCCGCCAGGTAATTAATAATTCGAGTCTTCTTATTTTTTCTTTAAAATATTTTTTCTTCTTCTTCCGTCTTTTCTTCAGTTCGTCTTCTTCTTTAATTCGTCTTATTTGCAAATTATTAATTAAGGCTTCAAAACATCTTCACAATCTTCATAAAAAACACCCAGTCGTATTTCAAAACAAAAATATTCTGACGTCACAATCAGCGTCCCGTAGCATTCGGTTTGCAATTTCTTGTATGCGCCCGAATAATAAGTAAGGCGATTCGCACGTCCCGCAGCATTTCTTGTTTACGCCAACCGATGCATCGAGTCGACCGGTTGCGGCGAGTAGGTATGACGTCAGTTACCGTAGAATCTTCTATTTTACTCGGAATTAACTGCACAGGATCACTTTAATGCACATCCCGGACGAGCCCCCAAAAGTTGTGGGATGTGGCTCGGTGATTTGCGCCGTATTTTATTTAATTTTGGGTGAATAAATGAAACACGTCTTTCGTCTGCAGTAATGATTTGACAACCGTCTATTCAGTATTGCGAGTTTATAAAAACAAAATCGTTCAAGGGTAAATCATGAGTTAAACTAAAAAATTAACAAAAAATAAATCGAAAAAATAATGTTTTACTCCACATACATACATATCCGTCACGCCTCTCTCCTATTAGAGTAGGCAGAGACCACTTTCTTCCACTTGCTACGATCCAAACACACCTCTTTCGCTTCATCCACACTCAACAGTCGCCTCATACATGCCGGTCGGTTTAGGGTACTCTTGACTTGGCCTTTCTTCTTTTTTCTTTTCAATAATTATGTATAATGAGAAAAGTGGAAATACCTACTTAAATGAAGCATTATTAAAACTATCCATCATTATTTTACGACTTAATACTTTTATTTATTGAGTGATCACATTAATAGGTCCGTCTCCTGATAATACTTTAACTTTAATACTATAATAACTAAGTATCGACTCGATATGAAAATAGGTAGATCGATAACTTACCAAACTGTCCATGAAGAGTATTCCAATGGACATTTTTGTCCAAGATCTTATGGAAGCTTCCTCCGATGGCCAGACCAGAGCCGAGAATCAGCAGGATCCAGTGAGCACGGCGTTTGTCCACCAGCTTCAGTTTGGATGACCAGCCATTTTCTGATGATAAGCTCAGGATAGCTTCGGCCATGAGAAGGTGGTACTAGAAGAGAAGGTTTTAAGTATTTAGATTGTTGCATGAAAGGTAGTTACGAGTACCTATTTCGATGTTTGTCTCTCTTAACTTATAAGTCGTTTGTAGGTCAATGTATACGCTTTTACAACAAGATCCCTACCAGTATTCGCGAATTTCTCCTCAATAAATTCAAGGTTATTGTTAAACAAAAACTTAGCAAAAAGGGATATGTAAAATTAACGTTTATTTAGATGACTCAAATCCATGGGATTGACCTGCTCTTCTATCAAGCTTTCTTTATACGGCATAACTGTTCATACTTATACAATTGTGAATTTCTTACATTCCTTAAATTAAGTATATGATTGTTATTGTGTAGTAAAAATGTTGCCTCTGCAGTATCTTGGTAGGTATGGTATCTGTAATAGCTAAGATTTTTTTAATGAATAAGGCGAAACGTGTGACATGTCATGCTCGCTTACGCCGCCGTTGCAGTGGTGGCGCTGTGTGTCGGGTTTCCTACTTCCCTAAAATATGTGGAAGGGGTTGATGGCTGGCACATGCGTTGAGACCTTTGTGAAGGTGCTGCTGTGATGGCCAGCATGTCATGCGGATCCTATCAAACTAAGCCTTTCACTTCTCTGTTTTCCATTTATTACCTTACTTTTTCCTGGATATTGCGGGGTCAAATTTCTATTTATGGATAGCTCTTTTGAAATATTAATTTTATTATATGTTTCTGTGTTTATGCCTGAGATTTGTAAAACTTAAATTGAAAAGAGCAACCCTACAGAGTTTCTTGCTAGGTTCTTCTCTGGGGAAAACTGCACTCTTGCGAATCTAGCATTAACTTTAAAAAATGACCCGTCCTAAGTGTTGTGAAAACCTACAGGATTAAATGATCATTTCATTTCATTTCTTGAATTAAGGTATTTATCAAACCAGAATTCGAGGTGAAAAATGGAACGATGAAACTTATAGAAACATGTATTGAATTTAAATTATTAGTTCAAGGTTATTTGAAGCCAATAATTTGACAGTCTTTCTCAGCACCAATTGCTAATTACTTTTGATTTTAAATAAGAATCTAATTAAATTATGAGAATTATATTTAGGGACTGTTTCACTATGTACACATAAGATTTATTTGAAAGATAAACCTATTTATATTTCATAAACCATGATGTTTTAGACGGCGACAGATAAAATAGCTGACGTACTATTAATTTTATATCGACGGTGGAAATCTCAACTGGCGTAAGGGACAAAATACTTAAACTATCTTTTTAACATAAACGGATAAAGCTTTTTGTTCTCTATCGGACAGTATTTTTAACTTTTTGATATTCCTTTTAGTTTTGATTTTATAAGCGTTTAATTTTTTAAACATTTTCGCAATAAATGGCGTAACTAATATATTTTTATAAAAACTTTTTTTAATTTGGCGTAACGGACATGTAAAATTTATTTTGCCATATATTAAATATAGTCGTAATGGTCCGTTACGACTATATTTTATTAGAAAATAAAAAACCGGCCAAGTGCATGTCGGACTCGTGCGCGAAGGGTTCCGTACCAACCACTAGGCTTATAATAGCCTAATAATATTGTCTACCATTAGCCATTATTAATATCGAGCAAAAAAGGCAAAAAATTACGTTTTTTTGTATGGGAGCCCCCCTTAATTGTAATTATTATTCTATTTTTAGTATTTGTTGTGATAGGGGCAATGGTAATACATCTTTTGACTGAATTTCAACGCTCTAGCTATAACGGTTCATGAGATACAGCTTTTTTAACAAATAATATTTAAGACTTGAAATTGTATACATAATAGGTCTTTTTACCTGACATCTTGTCCCTTAGGACCTAAAAATTAGGGTGTAAAGGACATGAAGTCCGTAACTAAACTAGTTATAAAAATACTGATTGTTGGAAAAGACGCGCCTCAAAATTTTAAGAATAATGGTCTTTACAACATTTTGATACGTTTAAAACAGCAAGAGTTACAAGGGTTTAAGTGTCAAAATTTTGTGCTCGTCCTGAAAAGTCGTGTTTTGTCCCTTACGCCAGTAGAGATTTCCACCGTCGATATGTTTATAGTGAAACCGGCCCTTAATCTAATAAACATTTTGAATAACATCCAACTTCACATGTAAGTCTTAAAATTCAAATAGGTCGAATTAAAAGTCAATACTTACCCCAATAACACAAAGAACAATATGCATAGGAGTAGCTCCAAGAGGAATTCCATTTCTAAAGGCAAACAGGAGAGCAACGGCCACAACCATTCCAATAAATATGTGCGTTAGCAAATTCAAACTAGATTGCACTATTCTTAAAGTATATTTTTCCTCGTAGTGCTTTATTGGTGGTGGCATTGTGTCTACTGGCTTTGACTCTGACCTCATCATCTCAGGATCTGGCCCAACGGGTAACTCAATTGTGTTTGGCGGCATTTTTATTTATATATTACCGTTCGAATATATTTTTCCTTATATATTGTTATATGTAACGTTACTGTAAAAGACTGAATGTGTAATGTATATATCTTGAACTGTAGCTCGTTTATTTATAGAGTTGCAATATCAAAAGGTTGTACAATTGGCGGTTTATCGACTGATAAAAACTGATTTTGGATAAGCTTAAATTCTCATGACCTAAAGGTGCGTACAGACCATGTAACATAACATGTTATTTAACATTGTTATATAACATGTTTTATATGATGTGGACACTGAATGTTATAAAACATGGTATAGTAACATGTTATTGATATGTACAACAATGTTATATAACTTTGATCGCGTGGATTGTACTGAAGAACAACAAACGACAATGGTTATATAACATTGTTATATTGCATTGTTACTCTAATCTAATGTGTAAAGTATTATTTCATGTTGCAATGTTGAATAACAAGGTTACATAGTGTGGACGTGTTATAAAACACAAGTTAAATAACATGTTACATGGTCTGTCTGTACGCACCTTAACGTTGTGACAAAGATCGTGTTATGTTTTAATAGTCAAGTGATTAGTTTTTAAACAAAGATTTTTGTTAATATGTACTTGATCATGCATAATTAATATTCCAATGTTATTCGAGTTTATCTTAACTAGTTAAATAAAATGTTTGTTTATTAAGTTGCAAGTGATAAGTACTTCTTATACTTTAATGTACTCATACATAAGTATAATTTATAATGTATCGCCACTTACATCCGCATGTTAGTAAAAATAATTACCCATATTGCAATTTTATATAAAATAAAGTAAAATGGAAAATCATCCATACTTAAACATAGTAAGTAGATGAAGTAAAAAACACCTTCCTACTTATAATCAATTAATTCCATAACAAAATTAGAAAAACAAACAGAAGGAACATAATGAACAGCCAGTACTATTGATAGCCAACAATTAAAACAATATACACAAACGATTTATTAAACCTACACAGCGCATTGAGGGCTGTGTTGACGCAGAACAAATTGCGCAGACGCGGCGTGCTATAGCGCGCGGATATCAATTTAGGTGTCGCGATCGTGACGTACGCATTACTAAGGTAAGACTTGAGCGCAGTTTGTAGATCATAGCTAATTCATATAATGCTTTAGAGTATAGACAGTTTATAAAAAGAATGTCGAGAAACCTAAGTTACAAGTTGAAAGACATTTGCTAAGGAATACTGGGTCTTAACAAATGATATAAACGTGAAAAAGTAACAAACATGCAGGTAGCAACGATCTGGAAAGCTATTGCAGAGGCTTATGCTCAGCAGTGGGCTGAGATGATGATGACGTTTAGAAATTGACGATCAAAATGGTGGACAGAGAAATTGGAAACTGTATTGTGTAAGATTGTGTAATAGTGAGGAAATTTAAGTTCCTGATGAATGATGGTGGGTATTTAACTACAAGATTATAAAAACTACAAGATTATAAAGGCGGAATCCCTTCATAAAGTGCTGCAAGAAGCAACACAACAAAAATTTTCAAAAACATTAGGTAATTGCGTGCGTGCATTTAACAATCCCTCGTGGAAACACTCTACTTATTATTGTCAACCTTATAAAAAACCTCATTATTAATCTCTATTATTTTCCAGAAGCATTGAACAATGCTGTTATGTGAATTACTAGCACGATAAACATCAGTGTTAGTTGTTGGTGCACTTGTACTAATAGGTATTCTGTGGGGCAAGGTGTGCAAACCAAACTGCCATTCGTTTAACTAAGGCCTAGAACACAAGGGGAAACGCTACTGCAACTGATAGTTACTTTTGAGTTGCATCTAAGTTTCTGGTATAGACTCCTTTGGAAAACCACACACGACGCAACTCGTATGAAACGTTTCAGATTAGTTGCATCGTGTGTGGTTTTCTAAAGGAGTCGATAGCAGAAACTTAGATGCAACTCAACAGTAACTAGCAGTTGCAGTTGCGTTTCCCCGTGTGTTCTGGGTCTTAGGAGTCCAACTTCAATTATATTCTCAAATAGCACTATTCATCATAAGCCAAGAGACGTCAGTCTAGTAATTGAGACCTATTCATTACATTGAATATCAACAGTATTCGATTTTGAACAAGTACAAATATCTATCGGATGTGTGTTGGTAAATTACAGGTTTTGTGCAAGATGTTGACTGTGATGAATAGTTTAATTGTTAAATATTCTGTTCAGCTTCATTTGAATTTGAGATATTTAAAAAAGTCGGTATTGAGACACGGTGAAAAAATAAGATGTACCTAAAGGCCGCGATGAGAATACCGATTTGCCAACTTATGAACTGCGACTGAAGTGAGATAAATCAAAAGTAGTTTAAAGGCAGTCCGAACGCACTTCGGTAGAATCGCAGACGACGCTTAAACCGTTAGTAGAATACCAAAATGGTCAAATGCGACTGACATTCTTTCGCTTTTCTATCGCGATTCTTTTGGTGCATTTAGTAATTAGCAGACTTGCTCCCCTCTGTGTGATATTACACGCATAAAAATAGCGTCGTCAAGAAAAGGACAATAGGTATCGGTTTTTTGTTAGACATCAAAAACTGACAAGGCAGACTCGTACTTTTCACGAAAACAACTAAGAATCGGACTGCAGAAGGAATTGAAATTATCAATGAATGCGATAACACAGCAAAGGCAGACAGATAAGTGATTTGGTTATGAACTTGAACGGAAGAAATTGATATGCTACATTTCCTTGATGATGTATGCACGTTAGTACCTACTCCATATACGTATTTCGTGATTTTGATTTTATGTTCAAACTAAGTAGGTATCAATTTGATTTTTTAATTCTGTCGTGTGATATTTAAGCTGCCTTTAGATACTTTTAAAATAATATTGTCATTTACTCTTATGACTGTTGGCTAAGCTATTTAAGCACTTGTGGCTACTTAAAGACTTGAGCGGTTTCTTATCAATTTTCAAAGTAAGGGTTGATGGTATGTACGAACGATTACATTCACAGAAACATTGCAACATACATAAAAATATTGCTTAATTATTTAAAAAAGATTTAACGCATCAGTTAACATGGAATGTGTGATTTCAGATATAGCATAATTAATGCCGTCTGGAACACTTATCGGCAGATATTTCTGTTTAAAATTTATCTTTTTAATAGCTTACGATATAATCGGTTATGTGACGTAAACGATTGTAGCATAATCTTTAGGCTCTCACACACCAGCAGACAAAATACTGTTACACGGTTGATAAGAAACAGCGATGACCCGTGCTGGTGCGTTTCCGACCATGTAATAGAAGTTAAAATTCTAACTTCGAAGACAACTTGACCGCATGTGCCTAAATGCCCTTTATTCATTTTAATCACAATAGCTCACGTGCCAAATCTTTATCGTGTAGATTAAAATTAATGATTGTAATTAATCATAATAAATGTCTTTTAAATATTTTGCAGTCTGTTAAATATTCAGCAAAATTATGTAGGTAAGTTGTAAGAAGGAACCACGTTCCATATTGTGGCTAATTGAGTTTTAATTTACTTTGAAATATTTTCTTTTACATAAGTATAATTTATCCATGTTACCAATTCATAGTTCACAAAAACAATAATTTTGTACGCTTAAGTAAGTTTCGTCTTACATTTAGATTAGTTTTGGCTACCCCCGCGGCTTGTCTTTGAAATGAAAAACGACAACCGCGCTAGACGATTCATCAGTAGATTTGTTGTAGTATCATATCACCTGTCAAACTGCGTAGGCCAACCGCTAAAAGCCCCAAGAGAACCCTAAATCTATTCTCACAAGATCCCAAAACAACCCAAGAAAACGCAACTCAATTCATCTTACAGATTTAGTCAGAATCGATATTCTAATTAGATTAACAACTAATTCAGGGAACCACATCCGATCCGTCTCCCAATTGAAATGTGGGCCAAGTGCGGTTTGCATATTTAAGCCAATCCGTTTTACCGGTAATTGATAGACTCGGGACCGTTACAGCTCTATACATATATTATGAATGATTCAGTTATAGATATGGTATATTGGAATACTATTTTGAATTGAAGATAAATAGATAATTCGCTTCTGTATTGTTTACATGGTCGTTACAGTGAATTATTGGTTCTACATCGTACGTCTGTTTGTCCGACTTTTTCAATCATTTTTCATTAAACTGCTTGAACTTTATTTACCTAGTATTGTAATTGTGATTTCTATTACTTATAAAATATTGGGACGATTGACTGTTTCATTGTGAGACAAACTATAAACCAAATTAAGAGTTCTCTAATTCGCAAACACCATTGACTAACAGTAAAGTGTCTTGGCGTTCGTAAAATACTTCCATTCATCTACCTTCTTTTGTCTTTTGACGCCATAAAATCTCTAAATAGTCCAACCATAAAACTGAGTTACTCTCATTTCCACAATTTCCATCAAAATAACCAAATGCATAAGTTATCCGTAACATTATGATATCCGGCCAACTATAACGATTCAATTTGCACATATTTTCCATTATCACATGACGGTCGTCCGAGTGAGGCCCATATTACATATACAGGATGGTTATTTACCTTCAAGTGAATATTTCATGGGACATATAAATCTAGGCCATTTTTTCATGACAAAATGACTGATAAAAAAGAAAAAAATATTTTATGGTTTATTAAACTTATCATTTACATGTTGAAAGCTGGTTACTTATTTCACAAAAGTTGTAAAGTTGTCCTTCCGTGTATATTGGGAGAAAGTTACTCAACATCATATGCGAATTGGGTCTCTCAAATATCGCTAGGTGGCCCATAAACACCCTGTATGCATACGGTCAGCATTTCTGTACAATTAGGAGGCCCCATTTGGACCTTCGCTAATGGAATTAAATCCAATTAGATTTTAGGGTTACGAGGTGAAGTTTGTTGACGGTAAACAAATGGGTTTCTGTAACGGCTTACACCTGCTGTTTGGACTATTTGTTGCCAAATAAATGGCTATCTGTTCCCTTTGTAATTTATTAACACAATTTTCTACGGAACTCACTTTGCGTCGGTTGATTGTCTTGCAATTGAGATACGATTTATGTTCAGGGAAGTAAGTGTGGCTTCTTATTATCCCCAGTTTTAGGAAAGGTAGATAAAAATATTTAGTATCGTATCCATAAATCTGGTCAGTTTTCCATGAATTGTGATAAAAAAAGATCATTAAACTATCGATCTAAGCTTTTTGGAACAGACTGGTAAAATACTAAGATTTTCTCTCGATCAGTTGTCAGACTGATCGTCGACAGTCGTGAAAAATTGCCTACCCCTAAAATTCCCATGCCAATCAATTAAATTCGATGAACACGAAAAGCTAGGCAAAATATTAGCATTTCCATCTCTCCGCTCTATCAATAACGCGGCAATCTTTAAAACTTCCCACAAGCAAACATTACGAACGGGGAATCAATCAAAAACCGCTCGGAGTATATCTTAGTTCAAACACAAAATTCCGCACTTGTTTGGCTCCGGCCCTCGGTGCAGCGTTCTCGGTAAAATTCATGAAAGTTCCACAAGCCGGCAGATTTTCTCGAGTTTCTTGCTACGCGTGGTTTTCGATCAAAGTTTTCCATTCCATCGTCTCGTCCCGACTTGAGTGCTTCGAGTTTACAACCGCAAGCAGCTATCTCGCGCCAAATATCGACTCTACGCTTTTCAATTTAATCCACAGGATGAGGTATGTAGAATTTATTTAGATGTGCGCTTGTTGGGGCGAGAAAGTAAGTAGGTACGTTCCAGTTTAATTATACGAAGCGATTTCGTAACAAGCTTGCAGCGTAGACATTATTTTGCAATGAATTTTAATTTCTTTTAAATCTCTGCATCCTTTATAAGAACCCGTAATGTATACCTATCATCTATTCTTCCTTCTGCGCTCTTACCGGCGATTAACTTAGAAATATTAAAACCATACGTTGAGAATAGACAAATACGTTTGGGTTTTCCACACCACAAATAAATTAAACTGTTACACCTAAAATCAAAAATGTTTCGTAACTTATCAGTCTCGATAAAATATAGACAGAACAAATTCCTTAAGGCGGATTATTTTAATTGTTTGTAAATTATTAGATAAAGTAATATGATTACATAAAAGCGACAATGCATGTGCATGTAGTGTGACCGTGGCTGATAAACAGCAGTGACGCACTTGCGGTTTACGATATCGCCTAGCGATTTGACATTTGATATACTTATACATATTGACGTTAGAAGCGTGGAATATAAGTGGTCGCAACACCATGTTCGGACTTATCGTGTCATGCATACTTTTTTTTTACCGTAAGTCCATTTTCATAAATGCACAGAAACAAAGGAAGATGCGACATAAAATAAAATGTTCTATAAATAGAGCTTCAGATTAATAAACAGATCCAACACATGTCAAGTGGAAAAGAGAGAGAGAGGTAATAATTAGGATACCTCACGGATACCATAATATTTATTTATTTAACAGTTTATTGTAAGATGATAGTACATAGACACAGAAAAAAAGAGAAGTTATACAAAAGGTACAGCATATTTCTAAAAGAAATTTTTGACTACAGACCCCACAGAGAGAGAAGTGATAGCATGAAGGCAGGATAGTCACTACTAATATCTAGTTATGGATTTGGTTAAGGTCCCACTGCTCGAAAAAAAATAAAAAAATCGGTTGTCTGTAAAGTCGGTTTACTGACGATAGTTGAACGTGACAACGTCATTAATGCTGCCGAACGCGGCCGATTGTGCCTCTTTGTCGCCCGATCCGCGCTCTCGCTTGCACTTCAAGCCTTAAATGGAACGCCTCAGAGCGAGGTAACGCCGCATGAGTCATGTTTTTTCGTACGTGCAGCCTGCTCCATCGAATTATAAGACGTTGTCACGTCAAAAAGTCTTTACTCATATGATTGAATTGTAGAAATGATTTATTAGTTGCTGTGGAATCATAATTCGTTAAGTGCCGAAATACATGGTTTAATGAGTAGATAGTTAATTTATCAATAGTTTTATCATATTCAAATTCTATTTAAGTAGCTTTATTGTCAAATATAATATATTTCAGGATATAAATATGATAATTATGAAAATATTGAAAGTAATATTAATCTATAATAAACTCGTAACAAGTATAATAATGGAAATTTTATTTTTGTTTTACCTTATATTTTTATTGTATTCAAAAATTACGAACAATATCAAATTGGCAATGTAATAAATAAATTATCTTATAGCAATTGTCGACGAACGGTGTTTATTTATCTATTAGTCAATATACAGGGTGCCAGATAAACTAAGTACACTTTAGAAAAATAACGATTTTTGTTTAAGACTTTAAAAAGGAGAAACATATAATTTTAAAAGTTTAAGGATTTATTGTCATCAACCTTTCACCCATTTTCTCTAACCTCTTAGGTACTTTAATATTTTTATATCCATTAAATCACCAAGTATCCTGATTAACAATTTTAACTTAAGGTAAGGAAAACAAGAAACGTAAAAAAAAAAAAAGGTAACAGAAAGGCGGTATAATGCCGAAAAATTCTCCTCTCCATACAAAATGCCCGATCAGCTGATTGAGTAAGTATGGGCAATCCAAAAAATTTTTTCGAGTTTCGACTCATACATATCCCTTGGGGAAAGTTGTTCAGTTTCATGAGGACTATCGCTTTGTTTCGGCATTTTACCCACTTTCTGTTACACCTTGTATAAGCATCCTATATCTATAACTGAATCACCCATAACACGTTTCTTCGTATATTTTTACAAAAGGAAAAAACCTAATTACTAATAATAACTTATCTTTACGACTCGTAATATTGTAAACTGTATGTCATTTAGACACATTTATGTGCTTAATCGCGTCACATCAACAATCAGCCAAGTGGAAATTTCTATTAGGATTCCTAAGTTCTAATTCTAACGCAGATTCAATGACATTTGCTAGAAGACTGCTTTCATTTGGTCTCCCCTCAGCATTTAAGTTTACATTAAAATAGACGAAGCGCGAAATTGATCTTTTAGTTAGGGTGTCCTCAACAAAAATACAGGGTGCTTGTGAACATTCAACAAATTCTGGAAACCTAAGAATTCTTTCCGTGAAACTCAAAAACTTTCTATAAGAATTAAGGGGAAGGAAACGAAAAGATACTTACTGTTTTCGGTGTCTTCACTTTTCAAAGTTCCGATCGGACATTCCATCGTCTGATCAGTAGACCAACTTAAAAAAAGAAAGTTGGCAATATTTTTTAAATATTATTCTGTTTATACTTATTTCCTGAGAAGAATAATATGGTTTTAAGGGTAGATAAAACCTTTTGCCTATTATATTCATTCATCAGAATTTTCATAGGACATTTCTTCATAAACACCCTGTTTAAATTGCCTCACGAGATCCCGCCACACTATTTGATATTGCGACTCGATGTTAGCTCATCCGTCAGCCTGTGAAATTTTCTTGATTTTCAGCAAACATATGGGCGTGTTGGTCAATTATTATTTCAATTTTCTTGTGCACATTTCGCCTTTGGGTTATTTTAGTGTTGGCATTTTGTGATTGTGAATAACTATTTTATTTAACGGACTAACGGATATCTTCGAAAACTTACACAATACCTTATATTAAAATATTTAGTTCCTGTCTCATTATGATATTTAAGCTACGACACTGTTAAGTTTCATTAAAATCTGTTCAGTGGTTTTTGTGAAAAATGGGTAACAAACTATCTCACATCCATCGATCCATTCAACTGAACAAACATTGACTTTTTAAATTTATTATATTAGTAAGTTAATAGCAGGTATCTTATAAATACAGTAAGTATATGTTTACTGTTGTTTGTTGTTGTTTGTTTGTTTGTTGTTTTTTGTTTGTTTTTATGTTTTGTTTTTGTTTTGTTTTGTTGTTTTAGTATATGTTTGAGTTTTAAGTTGTATTTGTATTTCTTTGTGTGCAATAAAGAATTTCTATCTATCTAAATACAGTACCTACTTAGTATTGAATTTTAATCTTCAAGGAATAGACCAAAATACTTGATAATTTTAATTAAATCTCTTTTTCATGCAACCAAGTAAACAACCATTGAAACTTCTTATGTTTGAACCATCAAGACAAAGTGATCACCTTCAAGATACAGGTCCGCAAGTTCAATAGCGACGCCTCCATCCCTTTATCTTAAGGTTTCAAAGTTTAAATCCCGAGGGATCCTTTCTCCCCATCTCTACAGGTAGGACGTGAAATATTTCGATTTCACTAAACAGCTACGTAAGCTTGGTTACGAGGAGTTAGAAATAATGGAATCGTTAACTGGAACTACTGGAAAATATATATTTTTTCAAAACATCTACTTTTAATGGGACATGTTTGTTTTGGGATGTTTGTCTACCCACTCTTATTGAATCGACCGTTAAAAGTCACCGTCAAAACCACGCACCTGTACCTATTGCAGGAAGATTACAGTTAACCAGATTCAAATTAATGTTGTTAACCTACTAATATTATAAATGTCAATGTTTGTGCCGATGGATGGATGGATGGATGTTTGTTACTCATCCAGGCAAAAACTTGGCAATATCAGATTAACACAAAGGCTATTATTTTACGATATCATGATTTTTTTCAAGATCCGACGAAAAATGTGTACAAAAAGTAGCTTCTAATAAAAACATTATGACGTTGGAAGTTGAGTAGTTTTCTCAGAGATTTTAAAAGAAATGATTGGCCACGCTTACGAGAGAGGTCAATAACTCATCTTACTTTCATTCACAAAAACTCTCCTCTCGCTTTACATCTATGTAGTTTCTCCCCAAACCAAGCGAGAGGTACGTAATCAAGGATTAATTTTCTACTTGGATTATTTTCAATCCACCTCCGTGTGTGAGCTTTAGATGTGTCTTCAATTTAAAGGGCTCCTTTACTTGATAATTTCGGAGGAAACGTACTTTAACACAGCCTGTATAAATAAGTCTATCTTATACAGAATGGTGTTGCTTCGAAAAGATTTCATACGATATATCTTTTATAACGCTTTGACTTTATTTATTAAAATAAGTAATTACAGTTTCAAAAATTTTGTGTCAAGTCAGATTTATAAAACTTTTCATTGAAAGAAGAGAAGTTTTAAATATAAGATAGCCTCACATAAAAAATCAGTAAACCAACATTTTAAATATTAGTATTATTATAGTCGCTGACGTGGGCAACAAAGTTGCCAAATTAAAATGGAGTTGGGCCGGTCACGTTTGTAGAATGCATCCAGATCGTTGGGCGAAAATAACAACTGAATGGGCGCCACTAGATGGTTACAGACGCCGAGGTAGACCCCGAAAAAGATGGAGAGACGATCTGGATGCTTTTTCACGGGAATAATGGCGGGACGCTACTGGAGACTGTGTTAAATGGAAAGTGGCGGGGAGGCCTTTGCCCAGCAGTGGGATCATGATGGCTAGCAAAAAAAATATGTATTTCATTGATTTGTATTTCAACGGGTTATATTGTTGAGTATCAATTAAAAATAAGAAGAATTGGCAAGTTGGCAAACCAACAATATAATAAAATAAATTATAGCGGTAAGTAATTAAATGTAACTTACCTCTGTAACAGTCCCTAATATAAAATTCTTCTTAGAATCCATTAATTACATATCTACTTTATAATTAAATTTTGATTCAAAGTCAGAACAAAGACTCACATAATTAATTAAAGTAATTTCTTTACTTTTCGACTTTAATTTGATACACGAGGATAAATACGAATATTTGGTTAATTATTTTGTGGTATGAATATTAATTTTATGAATCAATGTTTTATGTATTTTATTGCTAACGAAGTGGAAAAATCTTTGCATACTAATCTTTGGTAGAAAATTACTTCAACAAGTTGCAAAAAAAAAACTGCGCGTCACCCGCAGATGCGAATACGCCCTAATGCTATCTACACACCATAGCCGCCGGCATGCCGCATGCCGCCTAGGCCGGCGGCTTTACTTCATACAAATGGCAGCTTTGGTGTGTAGTTACCTGAGATGCGATACCGTAAGTCGTATCTACGTTTAATATACTTGAAAATTACTCATTTGATATTTAAATAAAGGAACAAGACTCCCCTATCCTTCGTTCTTCTATTTCGATGAAAATGTAAAATTTATGTACTACCTACTCGTACGTAGGTACTCTTGTATGAAGGTGCTCGCACTTTGCAGCTCGTGTTAGAAGATTTATGTTGTCGTTAAATAAAATACAATTTTATCCCTCTCACCTCGCTGATGGAATTAGAAAAATCTCCATAATGTAAGTATGGGGTTTTTAATATAGAAGGCACGTATATTTCTTTGACACTTATTGCGTTTTTAAATTGAAATAATGTTAAAATATCAGAGTTATAGCGTTTATGAAGACGGCTGCGTGTGATAACATATTTTACTGTTTTAATAAAAAGCGATATAGCACATGTCTTATACAAACGTAAGGTTAAAGTTTCTACATCTAGGTAAGTAATGAAATGAAATGAAAAGTGTTTATTCAAAAATAGGCAAAATTCATTACACTTTTTTGATGTCACTTTTTTGATCGGAAACTACTGCCGGTTCACTACCTGTATAGCCAAGAGGAAGAAAACTGCAACAAACCTTCGACACAGGGCCCTACGTTATGTCCGATTTATCTTTTTTTTTAAATCAATACATACTTGGCTCTACATACTAAGTACTGAGTTCTAATAATGCTCTAATTTAATACAAATTTAAAGATATGCGTAGAAATAGTAGAGATATAGGTAGCTGCAGAGAAAAACAGTTCCATAGAAAAGTTGTTTAGTTTATGTAAGTAAATCCATATTTTCGTTATCATTATGAGGGAAACTTAACACGTAGTTAAATAAAATTATCTCATCCAACACACCTCTATTCAATAAACTATCAAAACCAAATTCCATCAACGAATAAAATTTTAAAATATGATCAGCTTCCATTCCTTCATAAAATATTGGCTTAAATATATATTTTAAGTCTATATCAACAGTGCATACGGCTGGCGGATATCCGAAAAGTGTTTCCGGGATGTCTGTTGCAGGCCCTAGTGCATTGAGCTAGGAAAATGGAGGCAACCATCCGGGCTTAATGGGAGAAATGCGTAAAATTACAGACACAACTTCGGAATACAACGAGTATAATTTTGTATTCTGTTTATGTTGTTTGTTTTGAATTTAAACTCTGTTTAATGTATTTAAGTTAGGTATTATCGTCTATGAATCAAATATAGTTTTCTTACAACCGTTTAACAAGCACTGCCTTTGCAAAGGAGTGTTATATTTTTCGCTAACCGGTTGATATATTCTTACATTTGGCAGCCAAATACCTACTCGACGATGGCTATCATAGGGACGTAAAAAATGGGTAAAATGGTCACTATTATGTTACTAACTCGCAATGGCATTCCTACTGTAAAATCATTCGGCTGTGGAGATTCGAACCGCCACGTAGGTACTAGGCCTTTTACACCTAAATGTACAATTTTGTGTTCAGAATCAGAAAGCAGTGTTATTTTTTAATGTAAAGTGCAGAGCATATGGAAAACTTTCTCCGAAAATGCTTTTTCTAAAAATACGTATGTTTTTGGCTAAGGGCAAGCGATTACTAAAATGTATCATATTGGTTGCATTTTTAGTATTCCTGTCTTGAAGCCAGTCGATATCGAGACGCAAACCGAGTCTCTGTAAAACGGTCGGATTTAAATTGCAAATGAAAACTTCGAAACATTGAATTTAGATAACATTTTCGCGAAGTACAGATATTTACAGAGATGGAAGTTGCAGCTTAGCTTTTGCGGGTTTATTGAGTAGGTTTAGTTGAATTTACATTATATTTAGTAAAAGTAGTACTTAGTTGAAGAAAATGACATGGTTTTAATAAAGGAAATGATCCTTTCATTTAAAACTACTATCAAACCATTCATCCGTCTAACCTAACCTTTTAAATGAACTTTAAACGTACTCGTAGTATGTATTTACGTTCTTCTTTTGTCTTAATTACCTATTGTTTTTTTTTATTATTTTTGACAATACTTTACTTTCTCACTTTTCGTACTGAAACGTTTTGCAAATGTTTGAATGAACGCTTGTCAACGTATTTATGTACCTATTTTATGTTCTTTTTTGTTTTGTTTATTGATTTGAGAATAAAGGACTACCTACTGTAATTTGCTCCGTCACTTTTCATACTAAAACGTCTAGTAACTATTTAGCAATCTATGACTGGAGCTTCTAATCGGATATGATATAAGTAAAGGTAACAAGCTCTCATACGTAAGCGACCTAGACTAGTTGTTGACTTGCGGTTTCGTCGCGATTTGATATCAAACGTGGAACTTTACTTGCTAAAATATACGCCTCTCTACTTTAATTTACCTAACAAAAACCTTTTTAAATGATCTCTAGACGTCCAACTTTGACGTTTTGCCAAACTATTCAAATTAGTGACTAATTGGCTACGTTCCTAAAAGTCAACTTGCATTAAATTCGGGTAGAGGTCTCTTTACAAGTTTGCTACGAAATTATAACTTGTAGTTTAGTTGAGGAAAGGTGAAAATAGATATAACTATTATTTTGTCACTGTTCCATCTTGAGTCGCGAGCTTTAAGTAGGTATATTATTATCAAGTATCCATCTATCATTTTTAAAATGTGTGCATCACATACCTACATACATACCTACATATCCGTCACGCCTTTCTCCCATTGTGGAAGTTGTCTCTGCCTATCCCAATAATGGAAGAGAGGCATGCGCATGACACCATTTTATACTTAATGCCTCCTTTTATTAGGTACTTTTGCTTATTTTAGGTGGCGTTAGGTTATTAATATATAATGATATTTGTCACAGTGATAGATAAGTACAAAATTTTAACACCTTATGCTTAATGCAGCACCAGCATACCTAGTATTTTGTAATAGTTATTTATCAATAAACTTTACCAACCCAGCTCTATGTTGTAGGTTCAACAGCTTAGCTCTTTCAGTGCGCTTCAGAATTTATTTCGAGTTTCAAAGTTTGATTGGAAAAATGTTTTCATTCGATACGATTCTAACCAATTTCGAATTTCAGTTAGATTCGTTTCTGATTAAGTTCAAAACTGATATATGAGCCTGTGCTTTTTTTCCTTAACATGTTATCCGTCTGAATCTAAAAAAAAATGTGTAAAAACGTCTATTTTCGATATTTGTTTACTTACATCAGACGTCTTTCCCATCGGGATAAGCAGACACCACTTCTTACGATCTAAACATACTTCTACAGACGTTTTATTTATTTATTTTATTTTATTTTCTTAGGAAAAACAAGAGCTGACAAATCGATTTAGTAATTTAGATAAAAACTAGAGAGCTAATAACAGTTCATCATCATTGGCCACAGCATCTGTAGTAGATGTTTGTTGCAGCGCATGTAGGTTTAAGGGTTGCCACATCTCCGTTTGTGGCTGTGAAGTCCTATTGCGGCGCGGCATTTTTTGCTGCATCGATCGTACACATACCCCCTTATTAAAAAACGAGGTTTAAAGATACTCCGACGTTAGTTCGTTTCTTTTGATGTTTCGGCTATGGACAAAACGTCAAACTATACGAACTAACGTCGGACTATCTTTAAACCTTGTTTTGTAATAAGGGGGATAGCGTTTACCACAAGAACCTAAACAAAATAGTCAAATTTAACGATTATCCATGCACTTAAATTCATATTATTCCCTCACCAAAACAATAAATTATATTTCACCTTTGCGAATGACTCAAATGGTAAACAATACCAATTGGGCTTGCTTCAAACTTTATACTTGTCATTGATGGACGGCGTTGATTTAATAGATGATTTTTCATCAATTTCAAACAATGAGACTTGTATCATTAATCTAGTGACTACCGGTAACTGGGATATTGTAGGGTGACCATGTTTTTGTGTGATAATAGGATAAAATGTTACTTAAACTTAAAATATTTTATTAAATTTGATTGTTATGGACCTTATTGTATACGTGATGCAATAATTAAGAAGGTGTGTTGTATAAATAAACCTTTTTATGAAAAATAAAGGTCTATCTACACAGATCCGGGCCGTGCCCGGGACGTGTCCGGGCCGTAGCCCGTCAGGAGGGAAAACAATACGTCGTCATGAAAACGTGTGTGAACGAATCCATAGAAAATGTGTGGAATGATATTTTTTCCCTGACACGTCCCGGGTTCCGCCTGGATCTGTGTAGATAGACCTTAATGCGTAAGTATTTCTTATTTGAATACATTTCTCAGTTTCTAAATTATTCAAAGAAGTAATATAACTATTTTGAAGACATCTAAGCGAAAAAGATGTTATTGTTACAGTAAAGTTACGTAAAGTAATAATTTGAAAAGAAATAACAACAATAAACAAATATGATAACATAAGGAATCGAAATAACTAAAACTCATGGTCACCGTAACTCTGACAACGATAGCTAACTATGAAGCGATGCTATCAGTTGAGATGAAACTAATCGATTTGTCGGACTGTAGTTGACTTTCATTAAAACTATTGGGTCACTGCTCCGAGATTCTGATCGGCTACTTCAGGAGTGCTACTTTAACTTCCTAGTAGGTATTAAGGTAAGTAGGTACGTACTTTTTAATCGGAGACTTACTCAAGAAAGGCCAAATCAAGAGTAGGTACCCTAAACCGACGTGCATGTATGAGGCGACTGATGAGTGTGGATGAAGCGAAAGAGGTGTGTTTGGATCGAAGCAAGTGGAAGAAAGTGGTCTCTGCCTACCCCAATGGGAGAGAGGCGTGACGGATATGTATGGATGTATGTAGGTACGTACTTATTTAGAAAACTTTGGCTTAGTCGCGACGTTTACAGGAAATTCTTATAATCTAAAGATAAATAAATATTTATGAATCCTTTACCTATAAATTGTAACTTTATTGACAATAGCCATTTATTTTTGGGACGGCTTCCAACAAGGTGGACTGACGACTTGGTTTAAGTAGCTGGAAGCCGTTGGATGTGGGCAGCGCAAGACCGGTCGTTGTGGAGATCCTTGGGGGAAGCATTTATCCAGCAGTGGACGTCCATAAGCTGATATGATGATGATTTATTTTTAAATGGCGATTACCAGTGTGGTCTCTTTTAATGTCAAGTAAAGTAAAGCTGGCTGCAATGTAATTAATTAGATATATAGTTTACTGTAAATACATACATGATAACATACAAAAACCCAGACAAAAGATGCCCCCCCCCCTCCAATGGGAGGGATGCGTGACGTAATATGTATGTGTACCCAGACTAAAGACAAACACTTCTGTATGTCACAACAATGTTTGTCTCTAGTGGAAAACCCACTGCCTATAAAAAGGCAAGGCAAGCAGGGTCACCAAACACGTCAATTGGGGCCCAAGTCTGTTAATTTTAAACAGTCGCAATCAGTGTAAGTCATAGTTTAGCGGATTACCAAATGTGTCCAAAATACCATTGACACTAAATTAAATAGTCACAAAATTGATACTATTTTACCACTATTTTAACGTTCGTTGTCATGACTACGTATTATTTTCCTTCGTGACGGGCCACAGCCCGGACACGTCCCGGCCCCGGCCCGGATCTGTGTAGTTAGACCTTTAAATTACCAGGCTTGGGCCTGGCCAAGCAATGTTGCTTGGAAATATTTTATAAATCTTAGTACGTAGGAACACAACAGCACAAAGTAATATAACAATTTGAGCAGGTACACAGCTCTCACAGATACCTACATAGACTAGAACTGGTTAGGTGATACAAAGATATCAAGTTGCGGGGAGGAAGCGACACGCGAGCTAATGGAAGCATCCAGTTGGATCTGATTTAATTATACCATTTCTATCTCATGCGAGTTCTAGGAGCTAGATAGATTGTGTGCATAGAGTTCGTGTTTTGTTTGTTTGAAAAGAGGTTTTGAAGGGAAGTAGTAATGTGCTGTAAATGTGAAGAAGTAAATACCTAAATACAAATTGTGGTTGTTGTTGTTGTTAGCCCATATATGTCCCCACCAAGAGGCACGAGCCTCCACGCTGGCCAACCACTAAAATTGTGGTTACAGATTAATAAATCTTTAAACCCTTCTATTGAAGAAATTATAACTGTATACAGATAAAGAATGTATGTGTTACGGGCAATGTGATTAATTGGGCATTATGCATAATGCCCGGGCATTATGAATAATGCCCAATATAAGCGGGCAATGTGGTAAATACTTTGCCATTAATCAAATTGCCCGGGCATTATGCATAATGCCCGTCACCTATTGGGCAGAGTGATAATAAACTTGTTTCAGTACTTTTTTTATTTTACAATGCAACCTTATCTCACCTAAACCTAACTGAAAGTCAAATAAATGTGTAGGTATTATGAAACTTAAAATTCTCATCATTTCTTCATAGGTTAAGTTGGGTTTTAGTTTCGGTTAGGCCATTCCGGACTCTGATTGGTCAAAAGGTGACATGCGCTGGTTTCCCTAAAATAGGTACTTCCTAAATCCCTAAAATACTACTTCCCTAAAATATGTGGAAAGGGTTGATGGCTGGCACATGCGTTGAGACCTGTGTGAAAGTGCTGCTGTGATGGCCGGTCATGTACCTATGTGGGTTCTATCAAGCTAATAAGCCTTTTACTTTTCATTTATTTACCTATACCTACCTTGTTCTGGATATTGCAGTGGATTTTTTTATAATTATTTTATTGATTTAAGCTCTATTGAAATGTAAATTTTAATGTTTGTTTCTGTGTTTTAGCCTAAGAATTTGTAAAACTGAAATTGAAAAGAGCAACCCACTCTTGCGAATCTAGTATTAACTTTAAAAAATGACCCGTCCAAAGTGTTGTCAAACCTATTTTCATTTAACTTAACCCCCGAAAGTTGTCAATTTGTATGAAATATTATGCGATGTTCAGTTGGTTAAATACAACTTATTTTATTTGTTACTTTTTATAAACGAAGGTTTTTAAAAATTTTAATTTTTTTTTATTCGCATTATTTTATTAAAATTAAAAACTTAAAAAAATCTTATAATGCCGAAATTATGAGCATTTTTTTCCTTTAGGTACCTAAGCAACACATGCGTAAAGTTTCTAAAACTTAATTGTGTTGAAGAACTTAATAACATAACATAATTATGAGATGTCAAATTATTTTTCTACTCTACTTCAATAATCTTAGTTGCTAAAAATGCAGAAACCTAAATTCTTCCTAAAGCAATGACCTAAAATTTCTAAAAAAATTGATTACTAATATGTCTCTGACAACGTTTCAAAAATTTGGCGACTTTAGAATTATTGCAACCTACAATTATCAAGTTAATGGACTATTATTATCAAATTGCCCAATGGTCTTTGGGCATTATTCATAATGCCCGGGCAATGTTGGAAATAGCACAATTTTGATAGTAATTAATCACATTGCCCAAAACAGCTGGGCATTATTCATAATGCCCGGGCATTATGCATACTGCCCGCATTAATCACATTGCCCGTAACATATGTACTGATTAGGTAAATATTGATGATTAGGTAAATAATATGTTTAAACACTGTTATTAAAGAAATTATACATATATTTAGATACATACAGATACAGTCAGCCTGGCATATCCCATTGCTAGGCAAAGACCTCTCTTCTTGCTCTCCATCTAATTCTGCTGTACGCCAGGATTTGCCTTTCTTCACTGACAGAGGTCTACAAAAATAAGTCAATAGGCACGCACTCTTTCGCATTTATTTGACGTTTGATATGAAGCCGCGACAAAATCGCGAGTCAACTGTTCGCATTCGCAATTTTCAAAACAAATGCCGAACCACAGCCGCGCCGGCGTAACTGCAAGTGCATATTTTTCTGAGTGATTTATCTTCTTCCAACTATAGACTAATGAAAAAGCTAGCAGTATATTTAATGGAGCATTTACGCTAATGACCGTTTCTACAACAAAATGTTAATAAAGCTCCTGTGTAGAAAGGTTTATATAAATGTACATGTCGAGAGTAACTAATGATACTCACTGTATTTCTCACGTTTTTTTTCTTTGTGGGCGTCCTCTGACCTCTGCCTTTTATTTGGGTTCAAAGTCATTTCTCTACTAGAAATGACTATTGATTTATAGAGATGTAAGCTATGTGACCTGCAAGATTTAAATTGATACTGTAATTGTATGCGTGCGCTTAAGAATGACGTTTATAGTTAACTTTTATGGATGGGTATATTACATTTATTAAAACTTAGTACCTACCTAGTAGAAAAGGACATGAAATTCCTTCTATCATTTTCGTAAGGAGTTTTACAAAAATATATGACAGTAGGCAGGAAGTGATCTCCGCCTTCCCCAATAGGAGAGAGGCGTGACGGATATGTATGTATGTATAAGAATGTATATGACAGTCCTATTATACCCCAACTAATATGTAGGTATGTTGGCAATAAAGCAAAGCTTAAAGCCTCAAAAAAATAAATTAATAAAAGAAATCTACATAAAGATTTGTGATGAAAGTCAGCTGTTTTAAGAAAGCGATTTTTTTGAGTAACTGTCAACAAAACTCTTAAAACATAAACAATTCTCACATAAAACACAATTTATCAAAACCATCATTTTGCAAACGATGTTCTGATAGTCCCAAGGCGTACTGAAAGCAATATTTTATATTTTGGACATTATTGTACTTATGTTTAATGGTGTCTGGTTAACCATCGAGTAATGGTCTCTCGAATTCGAATTAATGGTCACGAATCGACTTCGCAAACCCGAAATCGACTATGTGGTTATTTATAGCGCTCGTGATTTGTTTAAAATGATATCATATTATTGGATATTTTAAACGATGGCCCTTATCGGCGTAATGGTGGTTCGATCTAAATACAAAAGGAGTGAAAATATTAAGATGGGTTGAGGTTTTGTTTCTGTATAGCTTTTATTCACGACTTCGTACGTATCGTGGTATACCTTTATGTATCAAAAAATATTATCTAGGTATAGGTATATAGGTAAAAAAACAAAACACCTTAAATTAGATGTTCTGATATTTACGTAAGCTACAAAATTCAGAAGTATCATTAGAATCTGTTCAGATTTCTGCGTGAAAAAGTAACAATATATTCATTAAAACATCCACATATAAATCGGTAGAATCTTTCACATTTTATAAATCTTGGAAAGAATATTAATAATAATTATGCTTTGGAATGTAAACAGTAACTTTTAAGTGTACGTAAGTAAAATAAACTGATTGTTTTGCACAACAAGGAAAATTATATTTTTGCCACTAGGTTTTATTTGCAAAATTAGCTTAAACTAACTGAAAACTTATTTCCCCCTTTTCACTTAGCATTTCCTTAATAAACTGATTCATTATACAAGAATGTGGGTGTTTAATTCCTACAGACTGATAAACAATCCAATAAAAACTGCATCAACAATCGCAAACAAGATTGCGTAGGCGCATAACAAAGTTTAATCACGTCCTTTGTTAATGGAACAAGACAGGCAGCGTAGGTAGGTATTCGAATCGATTCGAATCGATTGCCGAACATCGATACATCGATACCAATCGAGATCAAAGATGTGCTTCCGCGTGACGTGTGCGATAGGATCTGAGCTTAGAATTAGATTAAGAGAGGCTGCCTGTTACAGTTTTGGCCACTATTATTGTTTTGGTTAATGATGTATGTCAATTCATAGTGCAACATAATTTGGTACCTACTACTAATTAGACTATTATGTACCTACCAATTTTTCATTAGTGTTAGGTATTTGAGTCTTCCTCTATGTAGTATTTACCGTACTCATCAAATCTTTATCATAAATGAAAAGAGTTACAACACTTTTAAAAGATTTTTCCTTCCTTTAATTCTTTTTATTTATACCTATTTTATAGTTGTGATGGATTAAGTTCAATACAATGCCATGATTTAAAAAATCGCAAACATGGCCATAAAGAATAGACTCAATCCCCCTTATTACAAAACGAGGTTTAAAGATAGTCCGACGTTAGTTCGTTTGACGTTTTGTCCATAGCCTAAAGGTCAAAAGAAACGAACTAACTTCTATCTTTAAAACTCGTTTTGTAATAAGGGGGCTTAGGTATACCAAAGACATCAAACTTGTGACACACCATCTACGCTTTCATTCATTGAATCTAAGGACCTGTCTATTCAGGATTCTACTGATAGATTAACGAGTGGCAACTTCGGTTTCAAACGTGGGTTGGTATTGTTATTAACAAGGTACCTAACTGTGAACTACAGATGCAGTGGTCATTTCTAATATTTAGTTCGTTTGATTCGTACTAGATGGCGATAGTTGTTTGAATTAAAGAATGCAAAGGAAATATTTTGGTATCTTGCCATTTCGTGCCATTTTAGGAATTACATACATTTCATAGGAAATGTATAAAATGACGGATTACATACATTTCCATTTACATCTACACATCAAAGCCGCCAGCATTTTGACAGCTGCCATTCGTGTGACGTTAAGCCGCCGGCCTAGCCCGGCCGCATGCCGGCGGCTTTGGTGTGTAGATAGCATTAGGTGGAAGGTTTAAATAAATATTTAAAACTTTGAATCGTAATTAAACATAGAGTTACTAGAAGTGAGTTTTTATAAATAAATTGCAGAACTTGTTTATCATATCAAAAATACAAAAGCATATAAAGATTGAGCAAAATACATACTACAAAGATTGACAAAAACATTACCCTTCCTTTTGGCTTCGCCGTGATCGGTTGAAATACTAATAAAGCTTATCCGATGCAGCAGAGATTGGGTTTTGAAAACATAAGTGTTTTTTTACGCTAGAATTATTTCAAATAAAGAACATTACCGACGTTATTTTAACTCTTCTTCAGATTTTCCTAACGGTACCTAATTTAAGGCCTAAGATCTTTCTATAGACAAGCGTAATTACACAAATTGATTAATTTGTAGTACTAAAACAGTTAGCTATACTACATTACATTAATGAAAGTAATTAAGCTCTGCAATGTTAATTAAATTAGACTTGTACTTGTATTAAATTAGGTATACTACTAAATCAGATTGTTTTGGTATACCAGTAGTATTAATTTGTATTAAGTACCTACTTTAATTACACAGCGGTATTTTATAGGTTGTAACTAAGTTTAAAAAAAGAATTTAGGAAATTAATTTCCTGGTGTGTAATTAGGTAGCTCTTAAAGTAATTATTTCCATTAAATATTCTACTGTCTTTACCAGTGTTTTTCAATCTTTTTGATATCACAACCCCTTTCGGGTCGAAAAATATTGGCGACCCCCCTTGTTCCATAAATAAGAAGTCATTTAATCAACATGCTATGTTAAAGATTTTTTCTATTTTGGTACATACATTCATTACATGTAGTGTAAATTTGTAGAACTTTGGGTTTTTCTTTTTGCCGGCGACCCGTTTGAAAAACGAGGGTCTAGGATTAATGTAGAGTTAGCTTTTATTTAATTTTCCACAACTTAAGTTAAGACCTTTGGCACTGCAAAATACGAGGTCTTGTTGGTGAAAAATAAACACAAACTCATACGAATTCTATTTTCAAATAAACTAACGGACTTTTTTTAGCAGGTGTTGCCAGACAAAAAACCAAAAGAGTAAAAACAAAATCATACAAATTCTATTTTCAAATAAACTAACGAATTTCTTTTAGCAGGTTGCCAGACAAAAAATAAAAACAAAATCATACGAATTCTATTTTCAAATAAACTAACGAATTTCTTTTAGCAGGTGCTGTCAGCCAAAAAAACAAAAAAGCAAACACAAAAGTGAATAATGAAGATTCAACCGCGCTTCGTCATTTCATTAAACACAAATATTGAATCTAAAATCAAACTGCTCGTGTTTGATTGATGATTTTAATCCGTAGCTTTTTAGTATGCATTGTTTGTTAGATTAACAATTGTTATGATTGACTCTAGAAGATGTGTGGGTGGATTGAATCGAATGAAGTACCTACTGACTTGCATTGCTTTTAATTTATTTATTAAAGATTTGCTAGGTGAGTAAATAAAAGACAGCATGAAATACACACAAATATACGAGTAATATTTATAAGGTGTAAATTGATAGCAGTGCAGTGAATAATAAGAATAATCAAAACCTATCATAAGTTCGAACGTATACTGTTGTACGTAATTTTCTTATACGTATATTTCGTAAATTATGTGTACTCCAAAATATGTTATGCACCTATACCGTGAGGTACCACGCAAAACACTTTTAACTGCCCCGGAGCATCAAATTCAGAGTGATTTTAATGGATAATAGGAACATCACATGCTAGCACTACATAACAAAAACAGAATACAAACATAACTAAGTCCATAAGCTCTAGCCTCATCTTTATCAAGTGACGATTATCCTAACATCAATCTAAGGATACAATGATCCGGTGACAAACAGCCGACGACACGAGAAGGACCGGCTACATTCATCAAAGGCCGCAAAGTCATTGATCTTTCTTTGCCTAAATAAAATAGGTAGTTTTTTAAAGGGGTGCTATATTTTTTATTGGATTTCGAAACTGATACTGAATACTATTTATTGCACACCATCTCCCTTATTACTTAGTCCTAAAATAAACACAGATAAATGACGTTTCAGCAATAAAAAAACGTCAAAAAATGACATTAGACCTAGAAATATATTTAAAACGCATTTTTGTAATAAGGGGGCATAGGTTAACATAGGTCTTATTAATAGTTAAAGTACTAGCTAAGGACCCTGGCTATTGCTTCATGTTTCATAAAAAAAAAAATATCAAAAAAATCATAGACAGGAAAATTTTTGTTCTTAAATAGCTTTAACATTTATTTTGTTCCTGCAAGGTGACTCACCTAAACGTGCAGTAAATTACACATAATGCTTTATGCAGTGACAGCTTATTTCTAAGCTTCTGGAGGTGTTATGGTATAATTTTGTAAAGGTTTATCGGCTCTTATCTGTACAGTTTAAAACTTAAGTATAGACACTACATTTCATTTTGCCATTTTTCATTTAAAAAAATGGATATTTGATAAATACCGAAATTATTTGGATATACAGTTAATTTAAGTTACTGTTGTATTAAAAAATCGATTATTATTAAAAAGGAATGTTATTGAAATTTCAAAATATACATTTTACTTCCTTTTCCAAATTACCAGCTTACGAACGATGTTACCCATTCAATTTATAATCTTTACCATAACACAGTCCTACCATACTAGTAACTCGTATAACTCCAGAATGCCACCAAAGGATTAGCAAACATTTAAATTGGTTCTGAGCAAACAGAAAGCAAATCATAACAAGGTCTCAAGGGGTAAACTTACTACACTGTGTCGTATTTGTTTGACAGTTTCGTAGCTTCCTATATCTATGGGATTCGCTGTGATGTTATGGACGACGTAATTCTTACTTTGGACATTTCTAGGTGAATCTGAAGAACTGTGAGGAAATCTAGATAAGTTTGAAGGGATACGTGAAATTAACCAATCTAGGTAAAGTATTTTAACAAATAGGGCCCGGTTGTGTTTTAAAGTAAGCACCGTCTCCATCTAAGCCTATAATTGCCCACAGGTGGGTATATAGGCCTCTTCAATTAGTTCTCCAGCGCGTTAGATTCATTGCCACCTGCATCCAACGAAACTACGCGGTTTTCATTAAGTCGTTGGTAAAAACGCAAACCGCGGTTTTCTGGCGGTTTCATACCAAACAAAAACCGCTACTAAACAGCAATCGCAAGTGTGTAAGCGCCTTTAATGATGTAAATCGTAGTTCTGGAACCTCGTTTTACCCATCATTAGAATAAACACTCGAATCAAAGTACCAGGCAAACAGAACTACAAAGTAGGTATAATGAAAAGCAAAATACTCCGTAGAAAGGTAGTCAACAGGATTCAAATCCAACGACACGAATGCATGCGATATCACAATTATATAAGTACAGTCGTCAACATTTGTTTAAAGATAGATATTAATTGACACGTAAATATCATTCTAAAAGATTGGATTCTATGAATGGGAAATGATGCGACAAACATGTTTTTATCGGTACGTAAGTATCTGGTGATATCTAGCAATATATTTTTTTATAGATATTTGTATTTTATAAAGTACTTGATATATAAAATAACTACAAGTAGGTGTAAAAATAAATATCTAGAATATAATATTACCTTGATAAAGTAAAACGAAATTTACCTATTTGAAGAAGTAAGAAAAGTACATAAGTTTATCAGTGGGCGTACTTCATTAAAAAGGAAGGATTAAAGTACGCTATAATTAATTGATAAAATGGACAAAAACATTAAAAATAAATTAATATTAACATACTGCATCTGACGGTACAAAATCTGCAATAGACGCTTGGGGCCCCACAATCATGCAAGTAGCATGCCATGAGCGCCCCAGGGCCTCAGTAATAGCGCTTATTATGGGCCCACCCAGTCCGGCTCTGGTAGACAACTACTAATGTGATTCCGATTTCTAGAAATGGTTGAAAGTCAGCAAATTGAATAGAAATACATTTATTTTTCATGATATCTACGAGAGTTAACTTTGATATTTTTGAGAGATAAAGACTTTCTTACGCGAAATCAATTAAATTAGATATTGTTTTTGCATTTCTAAGCTATTTACTGCTTAAAATAAGATACTTTATATATTCATGTATAAATAAACAAACAATATATTTTTTATTTATTTTGATTGATATCAGGACAATGCCTATTAAGTAATCTGTGACAATGCTCTTCATATTTCGAATTTTAGCATTGTCCTAATATAAAAGTTGGCAAGCAGATTGAAAAGCTTTGCTTGTTCCTATTCGGATAATTTTATCCCTTAGTGCCTAAATGACTTTACTCTCTGTAAAATATTTTAAAATATTAGTGGAAAACTATGCTCAGCAAAAACTAAACTATAAAACCAATAATTGGCAATAAACTTACTGCAATATGTACATTACAAGTATCTGGAATTACGCATATAAAATTGTACGCCTGTGCACTGTGATTTAATCAAAGATTTAATACGAATGTCTGTTCGTTTACTATGAAGAAATATTACGGTAGCGTGTAATTTAAGGCAGTTATACTGTGTAATGTATTTAGGAATTGTAAAGGAGCTATTAGGCTCGAGAATGGATACGACATTTTGCTTATAATTCTAATTAGTTTACAAGTCGTTAGCGTCTACAATACAATACAAATATTCTTTATTGCACACAAAGATATAAGGTACAGACACAAACAAGAATATAAGAAGCAACAGGCGGCCTTATGGCTAAGTAGCAATATCTTCCAGGCAACCTTAGTCTAGCTCTAGCTTTAAAAATATATAAACAACATGTTCAAGTGTCATAGATTTGCGTATGAAATCATTTGCTTTGACTTAAGAAACATTTTGTTATGTTATATACGTACTTCTTTCTTTTCCTACTTTCTTTATAAATATTTAAGCGTTGGTTTTTTTGTAGGTCCCATCATCTCCGACATCTTTCTAGCATCTGATGCGACACAATTTCAATTCTCTTTTTTGTTTCATCGATATGCATCTTCTTTGGTCTCTCTTTCTTAAAACCTTCTGACTTAAATGTCTGTGCTTCTGAAATCATACATTTCATTGTTCAAAAATGTTTGGATGGATGTTTGTTACTCTTTACTAGCTTAACATCATTTACAAAGTTACCTTCGTAGATTCAAGACCCATTCGTTCTGATTGACTTAGATTATAGGCCATGTTCAGTGTACACACATTTTAGAAGTCTTAGCATCAATTAGAGCTCCCTTTTAAAGCTCAACAATAAACCGGGTTCTTTATGTGACAGTAACTGGCTGTTGCAGAAAAGGGGTTTAATATAACCAGGCCATTAAAACGATGATTAAAATCTGCCTCAAATATAGATGGCCTAGATACAAGGCGTTTATGCAATTCTGGTCACAAACAAGGATCGTAATCTGCCTGTTTGTCACCAGGAGTGCATAAAACGGGCCCAAGTCTGCTAATTTTAAGATAGCCTGAGTTTTATATCGGCAGAGTGTCAATGGCATTTTTTGACACATTTGGTGTTCTGCTTAGCAATGGCTTACATTGATTGTGACTAATGTGTCAAAAAATGCCATTGACACTCTGCCGACACAAACCTATGTATATTGTAAATTAGCAGACTTGGGCCCCGAACAGCTTTCCTCAAGAAACGGATCGATTTAAATATGAAATCTTGACATTATTATTTATGATCGGTTATTTTGTATATCTAGTAAACTATCTTCGGCCCAAGTTTTTTAGGAAATGCAGATTAGCATAAACACTTTCAAGCCCATGAAATATTTTCCAAATTCGTTAAAAAAGTAATGTAAAGTCGAACCAAAATCCGACAGTTTTTCGAGCACATTCGAATCCCTGAATATTTTGGTGCCATCGGCTATTTGAATTTAACGGACCAGTAACTAATGTCTTTTTCTGCAACAGCGAATAAAGCAGGTAAATAAAATACTTTGTTTCAAGAATCATTCGTGTCGCAGTTTGTTGGGCGATTAAAGTCAAACAGCACGTAACTCGTAAAATAAAGTGAAACTAGAATTAAGTTGGTATTTTCCCATAGGGTTTATAGCCTATCTGTAAAGTGTCACGGCTTTTGCTGGACAAGCGTTTGATGGCATGTATTGGGATGTATTTGTTTTCATTGTTGCCAATTATCTTGGTAATAACAAAATTTACTACCGTATGTCTCTACATACCTCAGACTCAGAGCAAATACTGGTTGATATCTCTGAGCTTCATACGTATGCCGTAACGAGGAAAACAAATGACAGTCGTATTTTTCTTTATTTTAAATTTTTACATAGCAAAAAAAAAACTATACTCAAGGTAAGTACTTATAGTTGGACTTTTTTTATTACTATTTTTTTAACTTCTCTGAAAATTGTTTGGCCGTGCCTATATCTCTATAAACATCTATCTAGTGGGTAAGTATCTTATTAAAAGCGCAAATGATCTCACCAAAATGAAGTTCCGTAAACAGTCAAGAATTAATTAGGGGACCCTTATCCCCCATTGAAAACTTGGGAATTGTCACCACCTGGCAATCGAGATACGAAACAAAACAATGCTTTAGGAATTATGCCGCCCAAATTACGAGTTTGCTTTCATGTCGTTTTGAGGTGGCAACACTGAGTGAGAAGTACTTTGTTAAAGGTTTTTGGAGCTTCCTTTTGTAAATAGAAGAAAAGTTATTTTGTTAATGAGTTTTTTAAAAACAGAACCTTTTTTTCGAAACTTGACAGAGTTATACAAATGATAGGAAGCATTTTGAGGGTTTATGGTTTGAAAAGCGAATCGTTTCGACAAACCAGAAAACATAAAACACGTTAGACGATTGATTGACGGATTTGTCAAGATTTCATATTAAACGTCCAAATTGTTGGACAACTAATCTACTAATGCGTAAACGTCTCTGTTTACAAATAAATCTATAAAAATGCTGATGATATGCTAAGGCTAAAGCGTTAGACGATTTATTGACGGTTTTGTCGAGATTTCATATTAAACGTCCAACTAGTTGGACAACATATCTGCTAATGTGTTAAGGCCCTTTGTCATGGATATTCAGATTTAAAGCTTTGTTTTCAAATAGATTTATAAAAATTCTTGGTATAATTAAGCATGTAAATGTTAATGCATAAAATTATAAACTAATTACCTGCAGTCATCAATTACTTTATGCTTAGAATGGTTTCTAAAATTTGCATCCACTCTAAATACGTTAATGGCGCTCGTTTAATTAAGATAATGACGTATAATGCAATTGCACTATTATTGACCGATTAGACCACGGATTACGATCCGTCGGGTATCTATGCTCATTAATTTTATTGCATAATTTACTAGTATGGCTCTATGTGCATATAATAATATTATCGTACTTCGTAGTAATATTATAAATTTAAATGTTTGTGCCGATGGATGGATGTTTGTTAGTCTTTCACGCAAAAACTACTAAATAGATTTTGTTGAAACTTGGCAATATTGTAGCTTATACATAAGAATAACACACAGGCTATATTATTTTAAGATATCATGTTTTTTTTTTAAAGTTATGACGATAAATGCGTACGAAGTCGTGGGCAGCCTCTAGTAGGTAATAAACCAAGAGGTAAACCATGTATGATGATGTTTGCGTACACTTCTTTCGCTTCATCCACATTCATCGTGTAGCATCACGTAGCAAGTGAACGGAAGTGATCTCTATCTAAACTGATGAGAGAGGTGTGACAGATATGTATAAATGTAAAACTTAAAAAAACAATTTTCTTTTTTTTTTGCCTATTTCGTCCCATTATTGCTGGGCAAAAGCGTCTCTCTTGCTTCTCTAAATAGGTACTCCAATTTACGTCAAAATAATGTATCATAAAAATTATAACTAAACAAAACAGTTAATTATATTTGATTTTCCATAAATTCTAAGAAGTTCAGAGAAGGTGCAGTAAGCAACCCTTGATACTCGTACTAAGTACAAAGGGATTAAAGGCGAATGGTTTTGGCGGTCAGAGCTTGTGCTTTGATCTGTCTATTTTCACTTTGGAGGCCTCTGAAATGCTTGACGGGTTGAAAATTTACTCAGAAGTGTTGTGTTGATAGAACTACTATGAATTTGTTGTTTCATTGATATAGCAAGGTATATTGTTTCAGATTTAGTTTTATTTGTAGTAGAGAGTGTTATATTTTAACATTGTACCTACAGAAACAAGTCATCGTTTGTTAAGGCTGAAACACACCGGATGCGTATGCGTAACGTAGACGTAAGCACGGCGTAGCCACACGCGTAGTTCTTTACGGTGTAACCCGATGTGACACCGGGCTACGCGTCACGTCGACGTGTACGTTTACGTTACGCAAGCGGTGACAGTTCCATACATTACAACTCAGAGGTACGCATACGTCTACGCATACGCATCCGGTGTGTTTTGGCCTTTAAATAAATAAAAGAATGAGTAAAAAATCATGATTTTTACATCGCAGCATGGTATGTACGAGTCAAAATGTTGACTATATAATCATCTACGAATACATAAATTGTATCGCTTTTATTTTGCTATATCATTGTTTAGTCTCTCACTTTAGTAGTGACAACCAAAAGAATGTCACTATGCCTAATGTTAAAAGTTATAAACCAAGTTCATTTAAACCAACAGCAAATCACTCATATGCTGTTTATCGCATATCTTATAACCCCGCATTCATAAAAAATATCCCTAATCTAATTGCGAGGTGAAAACACAAAAGCGATTCACGCAACGCAATTAAAATCACATTTCTGTAATATACAGGGTGTTCGGAAAAAAAGATTACTCGCTGCCGGTATTCGGGATATGTGCTATTAACATACTGCCGACGACGATCAGATAAAGGGCGTTTGTGAAAATTTAGTGGATGGTGTGTAATTACAGGATTGGCGATACGATCGCGACGACACGCCTCCTGCGGCGCTAATGTATCGTTGCAACGTAACGCGTTTGCTTTTTTACAACATGTTTTCTACAGGCTGTTTTTGGATCTTTTGAAACTCACGCAACTGAACTTTTTCTACAAAATAATGGTAGGCCGCCGTGAGTACCATAGACAGAAACATACATAACAGATATTGAGCTAATGGAAGGATGTTTGTTAGGTAACTCTTTCACGCAAAAATTACCTACTGAACAAATGATGGAACTTGAGAATATTTAGCCTATGTTATATTATTTTAAGATATCATGACTTTTTCCCCAAGATATTGTAATAAGATAAATGCATATAAATTCGCGGGCTGCCTTTAGTAGATGTATGTAACAAGTTGACAATTGTTTAAGGTAGGTAAGACTTACTGGAAATTGGTAATCCATTCTAAAACATCCTGTACATCGATCATAATGCTCCTGATAAATATCAAACGATTGAATGTTGGGAATGCAAATATCGGTGGCAATTTGTTTTTAATTGCAAACGCCGTGGACAATGCTTTATGGTATTTGTAAATGTACTGAGAATTTGAGGACAAAGGCATAAAGGGGAGTCAATGCTTTTAGTTCATTGTGCATTTTAATCAACGGTTGCTTGATTTAGTGATAGATATATATGCTTTTAATTCTCAAATAGAATAGTCTAAGTAATATTAAATGTCAAAGTTTGTGCCGATTGGATGGATGAATGTGAGGATGTTACTCTTTCACGCAAATTACTGAAAAATTGAGTTGAATTTGGGTACAGCTCATGCAACGGTTACGGTTACAGTTCGTTAAGGCTGAAACACACCGGATGCGTATGCATAACGTAGATGTAAACTAGGCGTAAACCACGCGCGTAGTTACGGTGTAACCCGATGTGTCAACGGGCTACGCGTCACGTCAACGTGTACGTCTACGTTACGCAAGCGGCGACAGTTCCATACATTACAATTTAGAAGTACGCATAGCATACGTCTACGCATACTCAACACATAATCATCCGGTGTGTTTTGGCATTTAATGAATACACGCCTTATTAGGTATATAGATCCCTAAAGTCAATGATCTCATTTCAGCACCCTAAATCCAGTTTGCTGTTAGACTTAGCATGTTAAGACCATCTTTTTCTTCGCATTGGCAAATTAAGCCCGGGCCACTTGTTGCCACTTCCCACGCAACCGATCTGCATACATTTGCCGGCTCTTTCGTTCTCGTTAGCATAAAACAAGACACAAAGTCATTATGCAGTCTCGGATTTCGAGGTGGAATCGCATAAATGTACGCCATTATCAAAATAATGTTAATGTTAGAGGATTTAAAGAGCGTAAATGGTGGTGAAGTGAAAATCATTTACTGAGAGCTCTTGTAGTGGAGTTGAAGGATGAGCTTGAAAATATGAGGATGCATTATGCTGCAGCTGAATGACGGGTTTTATTTATGAATTATTTCATTGATGACTTATATAAATTCGTTGTTTAAATTATAAATAAATGATTTTAATGAGGCAAATTATAATTGAGTTGAGCAAGCGTTAGAACAGACATCATTTCATTGCGACAATATTATTAAAGGGCAAAATCGTCCTTGCTTAGAAAATGTAACTAATTCGTACTTTTTCAGAAAAGATAATTTGAATTACCGCTCATTAAGTCTTTAACTATCCATTTCGTTGTTTAAATCAGAAGAAATGAAATGAAAATTTATTAAATCTTGTAGGACGAGTTTGACATCACATAAGACGGATCATTTTTTAAAGTTAATGCTAGATTAGCAAGAGTGCAGTTTTCCCCAGAGAAGAATCTAGCAAGAAATTCTGTTGGGTTGCTCTTTTCAAATTTGGTATTACACATTTATTTATTAAGGCATAAACACTTAGATACATACATATAGAAGAATGTACAATACTTGAAAGCTTTTTAAAGATCTTTTTTGGGCCCTTGGCACATACAACCTTTCAAATTATTGAGTACATTCACATCCCTAAAAGCATGTAACTAACCGCTATTAACGCACGCAATGCTGAATGTTTAATCTTGCTCGCATGAACAAAACGTTGATCAATCTGTGGGCATTTTAGCCCAGGTGCGACCAATAAGTGTCACGCAATGGGTTAACTTTGCCCATGGCTACAGTTCCATTGTTGAGGCTCTTTTTGTATGTGATCACGATAGAGTTGCGATTTGAAGTGGTTGATGCAAAATGAGATTTTTCGTATGGTGCGTGATACGCGGCAAGCAACTTTACTCAGTTCTACATTTGGTATTTTGGTTCCGTAGGTATATAACATAATATGTTTAATTCGTAAGTCATATTACCAAAATTTTCAAAGAATTTGCGCGTCTTTTTAAAAATATCAGAAGCTACGAGTATATGTGCTTATGCCGTGGAGTCAAGGTTGAATTTGTTATGCTTCGCATCGTCTGTGCCTCAGTATAAATCGAGCCTTAACCGAATAAACCCCCAAGAAAACCTTAGTATCCCTCATAATGGAGTTTCCAAATCTCAGCGAACCTCCGAAACTTTAGCTGAAAATAATAACGCACATTCCCAGCACGTGTACCTCCATCCATCGCGGTAATTGCCGACAGGCGGAAGATAGCTCGAGAATTATGACGTCACATAACGTGCTAATGACGTCATAACTGCATTGCCCCAAGCCCGCTGACTTACGCCTCTCACTAGCTGCAATAGATGCGATGCAATTTACTTAGGTAATACCGTTTCTGCATTGATGTAGTTGAGACTTGAGTGTAGGTAGTTTGTTACATTTGAATAAAGATTTATAAGTACGTTAAAAGTCGATGTTAAAGGTCTATCTGCACAGATCCGGGCCGTGTCCGGGCCGTAGTCCGGATACGGCCCGGACGCGTTGTCATGACGACGTATTGTTTTCCCGCCTGACTGACCTCCTCTATGTAGATAGTTACCTACCTTTATAGTTACCTACCTATCATACTTGTCGTGAAAGGTAATTTTTAACAAGCCTGAGGCCATGTTACTTTTCATTATGGATTTTTCACAGATTTTTTGCGAAAAACAAGACGCCGCCGCGCCGTGCTTTTATCATAAAGCAAAACGCAAAATATGTTTCCTTCGTTGTCTGATATTTTGCAATTTTCTTTATCAACTGCAGATTTTTGAAAAAAAAAGAAACAGCTGCTACTCTTCTAATACATACATTATCTGTCATGCCTCTTTCCGATCGAGGTAGGCAGAGACCTCTTCGTCCAAATGCTACAATCCAAATACACTTCTTCCACTTCATCCATGTTCATCAGTCACCTCATACAATCACGTCAGTTTAGGGTTCTCTTGACTTGGCATATCTAGTCTTCTAAACCCCACATCAATGCGTTAAGTAAAACATTTAAACGGGTTCTGTACAAGTAGGTAAGTTGAGGAACGTGACAGGTTGAAATACATGAAACGCTTTCTTCCGCACAACTGGACAACCTATTTTCCCATATAATGAAACTACCGTAAGTTAGCTATCTAGTGCTCATTACATCCGTGGATATGTTTAAGTGTGTTCATGTAGGAGGCTGACTTTCAGCGCCTAGGTTTAAAAAAAATGTCTTTTAGTCTGCTTAAAGTTTCGTATTATATCGTCATATTAAAATTGATAATTGGTTGATATTTACTCTTTATACGAATTATGTTGGTTATTTTAAAGTAATTTGAGCAATTCCGAGCTGATTGTCAGTCAAACTTTTGAGTTGGTGTATTTTTGTCTACTTCAGTCTCATCTTAGTCCAAACGGCTGCAACTATTTTTAAAAATTGAGGTATTCATGAAGAATAAAGATTGTGTATTATATGAATTAACAAAGAGGCTGACCTTTTAAAATCTTTTTAAAGGTCAAACTACGAATTAGTCGAAATACCAGCAAGTAAAATGCTAACAACGCAAAAAATCCGTTCCAAACTATTCCATGTAAAAGCTACCTAAGTTATTTATCTAGTACTCATTACGCATCAGTAGAAACGTTACCTAGATTTATTCGAATTACTGTTAATTTTATACTAACAGGCAGTTCACTGCTTGAGTTTACTTTAAACCAGTTTCTCTTAGTTTCATTGCCTATTAAATGTTATGATTGTAACGCTTTGAGACGGTTGATATTCTAGTAGTAGATTTTAGTATTATTATTATTTGTGCTAGAATTCATAAATGTGGGAAGGTTAATAAAATAAACTATGGTTAAGGAGGAAACAGTTGCTCGCTTGCTTAGAAAATTGCTTAGAAAGTTTGATTTCTTAATAAAAACAAAAAACCCCAAAGACAACAAACGCTTGTTTACAAAACCCACGCACAAAAAACAAAATTGGAATCGAACCGAACACAAAACGTTCCTATTCCAACGAAACAGATTTTACTAAAGCGAATTTGTAGCTTACATGTTATTTGGCGCAATAAACGTCAGCCGTCAGGTGGGCCAGTATAAATCCGCCTGATGCCAGCTACATGAATCACTTTGAGACACCTCTCCTAGCTTGAAACGTTAGCTATTCTTAAAGAGAAAAATTTTAGTCAGCAAAAGGTGGTTTTCTCTGTGATATTCTGACTACCGTGTGATGTATGGAACTGGAATTTATTTTATTTCAATAGTTAGGTAATGTGAGTTTTTGATCAATTTTTTTGATGAAAATGATATTAAAGAACTTTATAAAGTAGAAACAATACTAGAAACATAATAAACTCATTGTTTCAATTCAAACATCATAACCTCAAAAGAAAAACTTTATTCCACGAAACTGCGGTTTTAATACCCTTACAACTAACAACTAAAGCCCAACAAAGTTGCGCTCTCAAACTAAACTAGAATCATTCATACAGGGTGCACCTTTTTTTTTTTTTTTGAGTGACGGACTCTCCGATTCCGCCACCCACGGTCTCCCCGCAGCGAGCCAGATCTGTGGCCTCGCTGCCTGCCACACGGTCGCAGAGGATAGGGAGAGCGGCCTCCGGAATACCGACACTCCTCTTCCCCTGCGACCCCACCGCGTCCGCCATCAAAAGACGGTGGCGACCCCGTCTAGGCCGCGGGAGGTAGGGAAAGCGGCGCACCGTGATACCGGCAGTCCTCTCCCACCGCGGCCTCCACCTCTCAGCAGCTGGACTGCCCATACAGCCCAGCCACCCGCCTCAGCTGCGGAACCCCCCATAAGGCCCGCAGCCTACGCACCTCCTCAACAGCCTGTGCCGCCCATACAACACAGGCTGTCCGCCTCAGTAGCGCCACCAAAAGGTTCGCCACCTACCAAGTACCGCTCAACCCAAGCCCGACCGGAAGGCATCGGGGAGCGGTCCTCCTCGGGTTCCTCTTAGCTTCCCCGCAGATAGACCAGTCCGCAGGTACTAAGCCCCCCCGCCACTGCAAGGCGAGAACCCACCGGGGGGGATACAGGGTGCACCTAATGCGTTTCAGACGATAATGAGAATGGTCGGCCCCAGACAATGGATTCATAAATCGCACGATCGTATCGGGCTGCAAAACTGCTAAAATAGTACACCCTGGACATTTAAATGTGTATTTATGCCCATTGTAATGAATGCGCTAGGGAACTACCAAATCGGGACTGCTCACCAATTCTGATCACAAAGCATGAGTAAGCACGGCTTCTAGAAATACCAAAATACTCGCAGCTAGCTATTACCACTAGCGAAAGCGACCAGAATTGCTTCCCGTAACTGTACTGGTGCTAGAATGGGTCCGATGCGCGTTCCAGGGTAAAGATATCGCAGGTGTTTCGGTTGCTACCGGTTTCTTAGATGTTTTGCCTTGATCTAGCGGATGTTTGGAAAGGTAAGCGATTTCTGATGAATATTTAATACTATTGCGGTATTATGTATCAGGAAATAGAGTGCACTTGAACGGTGACGGAGTGCAACAATTTGCGGATGCAGTGTAGGTATTCGTAACTTTATTAAAGTAAATTATTCATCCTTTGTGAAACTTATGTAGCTGCATAATTAGAAACTTTTGCTCACGTGCATAATTATGTTATTCTCTAATCGTTATGTAGTACTACATAAAAAAGTCTTTTAATACGTCTGTAATGCATCTTCAAGGCAACTTCAAAGCTTGACAAACCCAACTCATTTAAAATAAATACAGTCTAAAATAAATAATAAGGACTAAGAAATAAGTAGAGTAGTTACTTACTTAATTCTATAATAGACTCTTACAATGAACACATTAAACGGTAAAGTCTAGGGATTTGAAGAACCCGTTATCCAGAGACAGTCAAAAGGAAAAAAGGTCGAGTAATTTGTCTTTACTTGTAGGATTTATGTCTCTGAATCACTTTTAGATGGAATATACGATGCTATAGGCACTCTTGTTATAGAAGGATAATAATATGACACAAAGAGCTGTCTATATCAAAGTATTGGATAATGAAATGTCATGTATAATCCTCCGAAGCTTGCGGAAATACGATTTAAGAATATCAAAGTGATAAAAAAAGATTAAGTGCACGTTTCATTAGGTACGTACAGATAAAATATAAGTAACATATTAGGCTATGTCCATTTCATAAAACATGGCGTTATAGACAGTGACAGGTATAAAATATCTGTCAGATAAATTTTATTTATTAATGGTGAAAAGGGCCCGTCCTTAGACTATTAGGCAGCCCATAAATTAGCATCTTACTGCATTTTTTATTGAATCGCATTAAATTAAAGCCCGACAATGTTAATCTCAAAATTGAAATAATAAAGATAGATCGTTGAACAAATCGATCGAAGATAGATGCGCCAGCGTTTTCGATCACGCACGTGTTCATTACATCTTGGTCACACGCGTTTGATCTAGATGGCGCCGCGGGCGCAGGTTTCTGCACGCACATGGCTATCTTAGTTTAATGCCTGTGGAGAAGTAGTTATGGTGTGGACTGGGTTAGGAATTGTGGTTAGGAATTAAATACCTGTGATATGTAGCTGTTGGTCTGTTTGTACAGGTTAGCTGCTACATGAACGAACATTTCATGGATGGATTTAATTGTTTTTACATTTAAAGTTTTAAGGAACCCCCTTAAACACTTGCATTTGCGTTCGTTCCAGAACCAAGGCTGACTGCAAATGCTTTGGAAGCGAGTACTTATTGTACATTGAGATAGAATAAGTGCTCATTAACCACACATCAATAGGCTGGTAGGTATCTATAGTAGGTATTAAATAATTTCTTATAAATAAATCAATAAGGATATTATTTTTTGAGTTGACAAGATAAACATCCGAATTCGCACCCAAAAAACCGACCTAAACCAATTTAAACCCGAAACCCAGTCCATAAATAAGCAAGTGCGGCCTGCAAAGAACAAAATAAATAAAATACCGGCAGGACATTGAAATCAATCATCGAGAAGGCGGCGGAGGTACCACCTCATTACGCTACATCTTTACACGCACACGATTTACGTTGGAAGCGCACGCACGCATTTGCGCACACTTTTTTTTCCTGATTTGGTGTTCTACTTGACGCATATAAGCCCTGTGGCTACACACTTGCTCTAGCGTAAAGAATCATGGGTCTGGAATATTCAATTTCATATATAAGGTGACTTTTAATTAGTGAACGATAGAAAAGGATATGCATGTACTCGTAACAAACAGCTTTTAATATGGGACCAAAGTCGTAATCATTCAATAAAATTTTAATTCCCCTACAAAATGCATCAGTTGATAGTATGGGGAATAATTATTTTTATGATTTCTAACTTGGTCCCATAGTAAAAGTTGTTTGTTATCACGAGTACATGTATATATATCCTTTTCTATCGTTCACTAATTTAAAGTCACCCTGTAGAAAGGCCTTATCGAAGATTTTTATTAATATCTCAATTAATATTTTGACATCTATTTAGGAAGGCCTCCTTAGTTGCTTTTATTTTGTCCTTTATTGTAAGGGTGATGTCTCAGACGAAACTCTTTCTTCAAATCTACTCCCAGATTAAAAGAGTAAGTTGTTGCAGAAGAACAAATATTAAAAAGGATTTGTCAGAAACTTTTTCCTAGAATCCATTTTGCAATGAGTTTTCAAGAAAATACAATCACAATATTATGATCATTATCGAAAACAAACATGTTCACTTATTATGAAATAAAGATGGGACTGAATAAAACAAGAACAGCCAATCGGATGTCATTTTATATCGATATCGATAATTTTAGTATACAATTTTACTGAAGTTAAAGAATATTATCGTATTTAAACACAATTTATAGTTTTACAGGGTACTTTACTTTTTAGTGCGACACGTTAAATTGCTCAACCGCGGGGTGATTTCACAAACCGAATATTACCAAAAACAATGAATTCTAAAGGAAATATTTGTTTTCTTTAGACTACTAATCGCTAATTGTTATATTTATCCTTTAATAAATACAATCGACATTAAAATTATCGACAGAGTAACATCACTAAAAAACAAAATATAAGAATCCCGACATATTTCACGAATGAAAAGTCTCGTCTCAAGAAACAAAGCTTGACAATAACAAGAACTAAGACAACAAACTTCGATATGAAATGTATTAAAAGGAAAGTCGAGCAGAAATACGTTAAAAGAGTATTAATTCCGCTTGAGTGGGTTGCTCTCAACAAATTTATTTTGAGTAAGAAATGGCTTTGGATACAAGTACTTATTGCTTAAGGTCGTTGTTACTAAGTTAGAAGATGATGAAAATCTTTGTTTCTTTATGTTAGAAGAAGATGAAAATATAGATATGACTCCATATTTGAAACCTACAATTTATGACGTGTTTACAAGAAAAGCTTTCTATATAATTTTATTATTGAGAATATCTTTTGGTTCTAGAATTTAATAAAACAAAACATTTATTATGCTTAATCTTTAGTTAATTGCTGTTGAGTTGGCAACAGCGATGTGGTTGGAAAGTAAAAAGCTTTATTTGTAATTCGAACAATTTCCCCAATTTCCGACATTCCGTACTGTCCGATTGCTAGGCAAAGGCCTTTTTGCTCTCCATCCAGTTTTACTCTGCTTCAGGATTTGCTCTTCGTCAGAGAATAGACAGAGATATTCGTTCTTATTATAAAAATTGTATTACAGACACGAAAACGCCCGATACCATTCCAATAAAAAGCTTAAAAATAATACGTAACTATTTTGATTTTTTTCCCTCGAAGCAAGATTGGGTTGCGCGAGATGTTGGGTATAAGATCAATCGGATTTGCCGCAATATCCGAAGATCGACGATTAGACTTGATCGGATTTTGTTGGGACGTCATTCGTGTTACCGATATCACATTTGTAAAGGAAAGGTAGTTTAATCTTTTATTTAATAGCTTAATCTTTTACTACTTAGGACGGGGATTGTCTACTTTCGTAAGCCTTCCATATACATAAAGATCTAGTACTTTGTTTTGATAGCATTGTCTAACTAAACAACATGCGACGTTTGTCGGGATAGGTAGCGGATGGTAGGTATTTGCGAAAAGTCCATAATAAATTATTCTCTAGAATACCTGGCAGGAAATGGTACAATTTCAAGAGGTTCCATTTCAGCCCGAATCGACATGTTTTAAGTCACATGTCAACGAGACCCAACTTTTTAATGAAAATGCATTCATTTTAAAGTACAACGACAAAATTTTCGTAATACTGACATTGATTTTAAATCAGAAAATTGACCCCAGATCCATGTACAGATCAGCTGTGAAATATAAATAAAATTATACGTGAAAAAAACTTGCATTACGTAAAAGAAAATCTTTATTACGTATAAAAAGTCTTCTTTTATCTAGTAGTAAAGGAAATGCCACGGTTATAAGATATCTTATGCAAGTTTTTATCAAGCAAAGTGTCCAAGTGCTACCGGGTACCTAGTTCAGAGCTTCCCATTAAAAATTAAGTGCAAATGAAGTTAACTTTATGTTTATTGGTACAAGATAATAGTGGAAGTACATTAGAGTAGAGTGCAATCAAGTCAGCTGTTTGGATTTGTTTCTTTTAAGTAAGTATTTCTAAGTAAACCGAATAAATAAAAATAAATAAACTTAATTGTAACGGTCTGAAGAGTTTTTGTGAATACAAAGTAGGTCTTCAAATCTAGAATTGATTAATAGATTATGTAGGTACAAGTAAATACATAGATAAGATAGGTAGTATCTATTGTCTAGTGACTGTATTGATTAATTTACCAATGAATTTATTGACTAGGGGATACTCCTAACTTCGTACGTTTTTATCGTCATATCTAGAAAAATAAACACAATATCTCAAAATAAGGAATTATTTAATTCAGTAGTTTTAGCGTGAAAGAGTTACAAGGATCTGTTACTTAAGTTACTACCTATACACCCAGTATGCCTAAGTTCAGCATTCATTAGTAGTTAGTACAAAGAAGATTCCAAATACCTCACAAACTTGGAACGAAAGTTTTCCGTTTCCCGTCGCACGCGCATGCACGGACATTAATCTACAAGTTTCATGCCACCTTAAAAGGAGTTAAACACGAAACCCACGAGTATGCAGATGTTAATGAAATTATTTCTGGGAAAGTGAGATCTGTGTAGTGGTTGGAGCGATGCAATTTGCATTTTGAATGCTAATGACGAGTTGCATTCAATATGCGACATTGGTAAGTGCTTGCCCAAGCGCCTACTGTGGTGTTATTCTAAATCTGGGGAAATTATTGGAAGACATATAAAGCTAAGTTATTCGCTGTTGTAATCACAGAACTTTTAAAAAAATGGCAACCTACCACTGGGGAATCCGACAATGTCAAGTAAAGTAAAGCTTTAGTATTAAATGTAAACAGTTTATTAAAAATGCATACATAATTTATACCTGCAAATATCTGTCAATATTTTGTCTCCAGGGGAAATCGAACCTACGACATATGACCTGTCAACGGAATAATTTTCAAACTATCGGCAATATAATTTATCGGGTTGTATCATTATAAAGTAAATAAAAAGTTATAGCGCACAAGTTGAGCACAAAAACTCATCTACTCTAAATAAACTAAAAAAAGAAATATTCCAAATAAAACAGACGCGACAAAATTCGTATTTTGAAAACTCGATCTAATATAGTCCAGGATCCCGATAAAGAATGTGCTTTTATTAAATTCTCTCACATCGGCTGACTAATGCCGACCAGCTGACGGCCGACGATATACTGCGATATGATTTATTATACAGGCTGATCGGCAGGAAATTTTATAGGGTGTGTTACAGTAGGTACGCATAAAATCTAAAACCCTTTTAACAAATAGATATTGATGAATGGCAGAGTCTTTGGAGTTGACTTGGTGACTTGTTTGATTCTTGTTACGTTTCCTATCGTACTTCAAGTTTCAGAGTGTTGGTGTCCGCTTGGCCTCACAGGTGTTATTTTTTACTCGTAGAGTTTTTAGTAAGTATTTCTATTTTTAGCAAATGCGTGTATTTGTTCTTCACTGTAATAATTCGATGTTGTTTATTTATTGGACTAACTTGGTTAAAGGAATACTTAATCATGATCACGTCAGCTCGTGGACGTCCACTACTGGACGAAAGCGTCTCCCAAGTTTCTCCACAATGACCGGTCTTGCACTGCCCGCATCCGACGGCTTCCCGCGAAGCTTTCCCCAGGTCTTCAGTCGACCTTCTGGAATACTTAGTAATCATTTATAAAAACAATGACCAGTAGCTATGCAACAAAACAGCCGCTACATCTCCATCAAACATATAAACTGAATTAAAAACAAAAACATAACTAATTCTGTGTGATTTTTCTACACCAATATTTTTTTATTAGTTTAGAATTTATTTAATTTAATGACACTCTGTATAAACCCTTCAAGGTGTGACGCGTAGGCGAATTATTGCACTTATTATTCAAACTGGAACTCTATTGGCAGATTGTAAACTATGATAGCGGGAAATGAGATACGATGTCACTGTTGAGGTCTTTGAGTATAGAATATATATGGACGAGCCATACCGTCTGGATTTGCGTGCCTGGTCTGGCGCTTTTTGTATGGTATTTCTTATCGTTTGACAGGTCTAACAAACTATAAAAAATTTGGCGCAACCTTGGCTCGCTGTCATAAACTAATTTGTATATGAAAAAAAATGGTGCTACTCCATTAATTCCTTCCTCATTGGTTGAGGCTTTTATTGTTAAAGCTAGGCTACGACCACCTTGGATTGAAGTACTTATATTTATCAAATCAAAATCAAATCAAAACAGCCTTTATTCTACTACAAAAGATTGACAATTCAATTACAGTTATATTTTATATTATTAAGTTGATTAAGTATAATGTTAATATTAAATTAGTAAGTAGTAATTAATTAAATTATATTATTGTTATTTGGTGCTTATTATTGTTGTTTTACAGTACAATTGAAACATTACAACGTATTAAGTAGTAGACTTATATTTATATGGAGTTTTAAAAGACTGGTAATGATTCTACTGATATTACAAATGTCAGTGTTTGTGCCGATGGATGGATGTGAGGATGTTTGTTGCTATTTCACGCAAAAAACTACTAAACAGATTTTCATGAAACTTGGTAATCTTGTAGCTTAATACATAAGAACACATAGGATAGGACATATAATTTTGAAATACCATGTACATTTTTCAAAATATGACGTATGAAGTCGGAGACTGTCTCTAGTATTGGAAATATAACTATCATGACAAAATATATTAAAATTAATAGTAAAATTATAATCTTGATAACTGGAGAAAATTTGATTGCTTACTCCTGCACTATTCTAAATATAATAGGTCCAAACAAACCATCAGTCATTCACAAACGAAACTACAACAATAAAAGAAATGAAAGAAACCATCGATCATTTTGATAATTCAAATTACACTGAAACAGCGACGCGTATTAAGCCAAGCCAATTAAAAAGTATTTAATTAATAATGCCCCAATTAATAAGTGGCAATTCGACTTTGGGTTGTTCCGGAGTAAGCTTACTAATCAATTTTGTATTTGGTTGTTATCTAGGATTCTCTAGTGATTGTCCAGACATTTATACTAAAAATTGACAATCAATATTTCTGTAGATTATTTTTTTATGTGAACATGATTAATATCCTCCTGAGGCCCAGACCATAATATACGCACTACGTAGTTATCAAAATGCAAAGCCGTATTATAAGTATTTACTAATATTTTCTTATCATTCTAATGCTGGGCAAGGGGTTTTCTTGGTCTCATACTTACATAAATATCTGTCACACTTCTTTCCAATCGAGAAAGGCAGAAACCATTTCCCTCCTTTTGCTACAATCTAAACAAACCTTTCTTCTTAGTCTCGATCTATTTTAAATCTAGAAAACAATTCAAATTAAATTTAACACAAGTCACATTCTATTCTGTATTTTAATTCAATGTAGCACACTCGTAGCCCAGTCGATAGAGCTGGCCTCCGCTCCCAATATTCATTAATTAAATTAAACATTCATGTATAATTATCGAACTCTTCAATTAAACCGGCTTTTAATTTGTTGCTTTATTTTATCTCGTCGAACTCGAGCCGCGCAAATATCAACTTTTGGCCACGAAACCCACGTTTATTCAAGCAGTAATGACATTAGCTGATGCTATAAATTGTATTGAGCGATGCTAATTACTTGTAGAATGATTTAAATGCTATTGGGGATAAATAAACTTTTGTTCGTTCGTTAAATATCCTTGGAGGATTCGTTGTCGATGCGATGTTAATGAGATATTCATTTTTGTTGGAAATGAAGTGTGAAATTAAATGCGTATCTGGAGGTAATTTTCGAGGGATTGGGTGAATTTATAGTTTTATAGACTGATCGGACTTCTTGGACATGATAAATAAGATAAGCCAGCGTAATGATATTCCTTAACGATCTGATTGTGCTAGATAGGTAAAAGGTCTAAGAAGGTCTAAGAAAATATTTTATAAGATTCTTCAAGACAAGGTCGTGAAAATCATCGACTAACTTTGTGTGACATTCAGATATAAATACTGTTAACCTAACTTGGAGAAAAGACCGTCATTGCTATCCCTCCGGTTCAACTACTAGCACCTACTAGCTAGAATTTCAACTCCCAATCTCTACAACTCGTCTATTATTTCTCTATGTTCTTATATCTGATTTAACAAACATTATTTCCCAATAAGACAACCTATACTGACACATCCTTTTTATCCACTTGTTAGTATTGCTTCCAAAACTTCTATAAACGAAAATAAAACTACATCTTGTTACATGACAAGGAATGTAACAAACTGATTGACAAACGCGCAACTCGAACATTTACTTGAACACCATTAAAAGTTTCTGACTCAGTGACGCAATTCTATTGGATCACGTGTTTATTCTCGTGCTGGCTTGTAGCACTTCTTCCTCTGTGTCACTATTTCTCTATTATAAAGTTTATTCAAGTTTAATAAGCCTTTCAATTCCGCTCTTTTAAAATCACTGTCAAACTCACTCTTCTGTGTACACTTACATACATACATATCTGACACGTAGCTCTCCCACCGAGGTAGTTAGAGACCAAGTTCCTCCACTTGCTACGATTCAAACTCCTAGCCTGATTAAGCTAACCCGTCTAAATATAAACCAATACCCGCAATATACAAACTACAATGTCGTTGACAGATGTTTAATTAACAAGTTTATAGAGTGAAATCTTTGACGCTAGTGGTGATTAGAGCTTGATATCCTGTTGGATACTTAGGGCTCTTACGAAGTAGTAGCTGCGGTGGTTGCGGCTCGCTCGGCGTTTGATATGGAAGAAGCAAAACGTGGCAGACTGTTGATTTCGCATATTTCGCGTGGTTTCTTGTAAAATGGTACTCATAAACAGCAAAAGCGTCATCACCGTGGTTCGTATGACCTTTAATAATAGTATTTTTATTGTAGTTTTTATCGGAGCACTTATCCAACTATCAATTTGCTTACGCATTTTCCTTTATCAGACATTTTAAGCCAACACACATTTCAACGCCTAAAAATAAATAGCTGTCGTACAAAATAGATTCCCTAAGCACTTAGTCACCACAAAATAAGGTCCTTACATTGTGTCCAGTTCAATGGAAAAAGGACCGTAAATACTGCGGGTGAAATGGTTTAGTGATTTTGTAGTTTCTAGGAATTTGCGTATTTGAAATCCTTTAAATAGTAGGTATAAGGAAAATCGCATGAAAATTTAAAAATAGCTTTTATTTTTATAAATAACTGTCTGAATTGGCAGTAGACTACGCCATAAAACGTAGAAAAATGACAAAACGCAATAAATGATAAGTAGGTAGGTACTTTATACTGGGTGTATCAGAAAGGGGATATAAAGCCAAAACAAAGCGATAGTCCACATGAAACTGAACAACTTTTCTTAAGGAACATGGGTCCTCAAGGAACATGGGTTTCGAGTTACGACTCGAAAAAAAATATTTGCCTCCCCATACAAAATGTCCGATCGAGTAAGTATGGGCGATCCAAATTTTTTTTTCGACCCATGTCCCTTGGGGATAGTTGTTCAGTTTCATGAGGACTATCACTGTGTTTCGGCTTTATACCCCCTTTCTGTTGCACCCTGTATACGTACCTACCCTGTAAGTAATATTGATATGTACGTAACTACTTACCAATTACCTTTAAAATTTAATAAAATGTGTCATTTAAACTTCCACCAACTCTTTTAACCTTTTCATTACTTATCCAAAAAGGGTCACAAAGGAAAGAATATCCAACTTAGACCCTTTTAAAAAACTCTATTAAAGGAAGAAATATCTATTCCTGTCTTTGTAAGATACCCGTTTTAGCTCGGAAATAACCGTTATTTTTCAACCTAGAATGGTGAGTCACATTATTCCAGAATATGCAACAAGAGTTAGATAGGGTTTGTTTCTCAGAGTTATATCTTTGCCTGTTATGGCATATTTCATTGTACATTTTCCTGATTGATACGTTTTATGATACTAACAACTTTGCGCTGTCTTACCTATTGTGTTATTTTTTAATAATGATGTGGATAAAGCGAAAGAGATGTGTTTGAATCGTGAATCGTTGCTAGTAGAAGGGAGTGATAAGTAAATTACCCCGAAAGGGAAGACGCGCCATATGTATGTAGGAAGGTATGTATATAATGTAGGAATAGAAAAGTGTTTCTTTAGTTTACTGATTGCAAAATAAATAAGAATAAATGTTTAATTAACTCAACATTATTACATGCAAGTCCTAAGGATAACACTCTTTAGTAGTTAGGATAAATACGTTTAAGCAAAAGTTATAACACTGAGCTTGAATTTGAAATATTAAGGTCTATCTACACAGATCCGGGCCGTGCCCGGGACGTGTCCGGGCCGTGGCCCATATAAACAATACGTCGTCATGACAGCGTGTGTGAACGAATCCATGGAGAATGTATGGAATGATATTTTTTCCCTGACACGTCCCGGACACGTCCCGGGCACGTCCCGGGCACGACCTGGATAGGTAGATAGACCTTTAACTTTAAAAAAAACCGGCCAAGTGCGAGTCGGACTCGCGCACCGAGGGTTCCGTACAAACCTGCAAGGTTTACAAAGTTCGTTCATTACGACAATCGAGTCATAACTATGGAAAAAGTAATAAGTTTATATTTATTAAAAAATATATATTTTGTAATGTAACTAAAAATTTAAGGTTTTCGGAATTTTTCCTTTATGTGTGGTATAAAACGTTGCTTCATGCCAAATTTCAAGATTCAAGGTCGACTGGAAGTACCCTTTAGGTTTTGATTCCCTTGCAAGTACTTGCGAGTTTCAAAATATGCAGCTTAAATTGCTGTTTCTTTTGATTGCGTTGACATAGAAGTTTGATTTTGCTACAGCTTAAAGGTATTATAGACCTGAGTATTTGGTATGAATTTCAATTTAATACCTTTACGCGTTTATGAGGAAATGGGTAGTAAGTTTAAGATTATTAAAAAAAAAAAATATTTTGTGATGTAACTAAAAATTTATGGTTTTCGTAATTTTTCCTTTATCTATGCTATAAGACGTTGCTTCGTACCAAATTTCAAGATTCTGAGTTCACGGGAAGCACCCTGTAGGTTTTGATTCCCTTGCAAGTGTCGAAAATTTGCGGCATAAATGGCGGTATCTTTTGATTGCGTTGGCTTAGAAGTTTGATTTTTTTACAGCTTCAAGGGACAGTAGACCTGAGTAATTGATATAAATTTCAGCGTCATACCTCTACGCGTTCCTGAGAAAAAGGGTCTTGACAGACGGACGGACGGACGGACAGACGGACAACAAAGTGATCCTATAAGGGTTCCGTTTTTTCCTTTTGAGGTACGGAACCCTAAAAAAGTACGATTCTACTTTTATCTGTTATAAACAAGAAGGTATCTTGAGAAAAATAGTTCACTATAACTATAAAATGTAATTCACTGATAAATCTGTCTTGACATTTACTTCCAAAAGTACTAAAGTTTTCTTCGGTTCCCCTTCAACTAAACGTAACGTAACACATCCTGCAACGTAGCAAAATGCATCGCCCCGAGTTCACCCTAAAAACAACTCGCAATAAAAAACGGAAAACACGCAGGATTTAAACAAATCCCTTTACCTCGAAACGCCTATAGCGAAATGTGGTTAATATTTTTATTTGAATAAAAAAATATCGCTTTTCCACTCGCGGCTGAACCCAAGTGGTATCAAAATAAAACGTCTTACGCTTTAGCACATTTCAGCTCTGCAGGTAGTCCAACTTCAAAGCGGCTTACAAACGGACGCCCCTAGACAACATTCGCTAATTCACTTTGATGTCAACCCCTCCTCGCCCCACCCACCCGCTCATTCTCCCCTTGTAACGAGAAAACGTGTCTTAAAAGTTTAAACCCGACGCAAGCGAAAATATTATTAAACGCTCGCAACAATTTTCTACTAATTTGTTTTATTTTTGAAGCAAAATTGTTTTGGAAGTTCGCTAAACAAGGAATTTTCTTGATAACTTCGGAAAAAGTGGAAAGTTTTTCTTTGAGAATCAGCCAGGGGCATCCGAGGGCGGGGTTTAGGAGCCTATTACATTCTACGGTACAAAGCTACGGAACCGTAAAAGCGGATTATTTCCAAGTTAGTTTTAACGAGGGTAAACAAACTATTTTACAAGTATTTTTCATTTTCTTTCTTAAGTTAGTTTAAGTAAAGTCCGAAGTACGCAAACCTTTGTTTACAATTTTCTTTCTACTTTTCATATGTTGGTTTCAATTTCTAAGCATCCGACAAGCCATTTGAAGCCACTTGTGGACGATCCAGTAACTTTCACCTACACTGATTTACCTTCCATATATTTTCCTACCGTATAGTCAGTGTAAGATACTCTGAAATTGGAGACTGTACATACACTTACCTACCTTTATCAGAAAATAAATACAACTAAAGTAAGAGCTAACATGAATTGAAATAAAGCTTAAATATTTCCACAATTAAAAACATTACCCTAACTTTTGGCTTTGCAGTAGTCGGGTAAAAAGGTAACTACCTACTAGTTAATTACTACTTTGATAGTCCCTAACATTTTGTCCAAACTTTAAAACATATGTATTAAGTTTTCAGTAGGAACCTAAACGTGCTAGAGGCCTGTGGTTACCCTGCGCTTTCATAACACAGATTGAAAACGCTACAAAGCCGCCGCAAGAACGCTTTGTGGTCCATACTCGTATTTTATTTTAGCCCCTTTGTTCACCACTCGACTCTGGCTGGAGTATTCTTGACTTCGCCATGTAAACGAGAAGAGAAGACGTTTATGTTTATGTTTGATGGTGAAATTGAATTGCTATTTTGCATATTGAGTGTATTCACTCTAGAAATGAGATACGGTAACTTTGCAGGGCACTACTAGTAACTGGTCCATCAATGATCTCGACTGTATAAAAGTTGTATGTTTTTTTTGATCTAGTCGTTTTAGCATGAAACCTACTTAAATTCCTACAGGTACTTTCCAAGTACTGCGTGAGAGCAACAAAAAAGAAAAAAAACTATCGTTCAATTTACAAAATTATCACATACATAGGTAGTTAAATATCCGTCACGCCTCTCTTCCATTGGTGTAGACAGAGACCACTTCCTTCCACTTGCTACGTAGTACGGTAATTTAGGGTACTCTTGACTTGGCCTTTTTTGAACATGTCCCAGATTTGATAGAAAACTATTAACCCTAGCCAAATCAGGAATGGTCCACCGTGGCACGTCGGAGTTTCACGTTGATCAAACAGCTGACATACCTCTGTGGTCATAAACGCTCGCAAGGTATTTTTGGAGATTAAATGTTACATCATTGTAGTAAGTAGTATTATTTTCTTTGTAAATATGTTGATGGCTGGATATATGGTCATGGCATTGCAAGTATGTCATTCTGAGATTTTTATTTCATCGCCATTTTTTTTTTAACAGTTAGACTCTTGTCGGAGGAGCATTCGCTATTTAGGTCTATTCTGCTATGCTAATATGAATAATGTTGTTAGATTGCTCATTACAGTATAGAATTTTGGTTATTATACTTATATTATAATAACCTACCCAATGAAAAAGGTTAAAAGTATGGCGAAAAACAACAGCAAAAAAAAAGCTAGTGCTCAGTGATCTCTGCTAATAGGTACATAGGTATATAAATATATACCTAATACATCTATAAATATACGCAAAGAAAACAAAATTCTTGATGTTTTTTACTGTTCTGATGCAATGACGCCTATTTTTAAACGACTTCAAAAAAAAGGAGGAGTTTCTCAATTCGACCGTATATTTTTTTTTTTTTTTTTTTTTTTATGTGTGTCCACGCAAATCTTCGTCGTTTATGAACCGATTTTGATGATTCTTTTTTTGTTGGAAAGGGGGTATCCCGAGGGTGGTCCCATGGTAAGGAAACCAGGATCTGATAGTGGAATCCTGGAGAAATCGAGAGAAACTCTCAAAAAAATTGTATTTTCGACTAGTCTGTTTCTTATGTTTCTTCACACAACTTCGTCGTCCATGAACCGATTTTGATGATTCTTTTTTTGTTAGAAAGGGGGTATCCCAAGGGTGGTCCCATGTTAAGGAAACCAGGACCTGATGGTGGAAACCTGGAGATATCGAGGGAAACACTCGAAAAAATTGCATCGCGACTAGTGTGTTTCTTAATATTATGCAATAATAAGAATTTTAAAGCCCTAATGTTTAATGAGGGTCTGACATTGACCTGATGATGGAGCGGAAATGCAGTCGACGGAACTCGACAACGGTTTACAGCAAGTACTTTGTGTTTGGGCTTGATTAACTTATATTATTGAGACCTTTCATCTAAATGAGTTGTGACTGTTATTAGGGGTCTGATAATGAAAATGAAGGACAGTCAAGGGAAACTAAAAAATGTGAAATAAAAAATTTTTGCCAAAAAAGAAACAACTTCAAAACTGAAACTAAAAAGTATGAAATAAATTAACTTGTACAGCAAATTTCGAGTTTATAAGTGATTAAAAGTAACATAAACAAATACATAATTATGTCTTTAAAATTTTTGAAGACGGTGCCACCTGTTTCCTTGAGATGTGAAAAAGATTGATTATAAGTACCTATATTACCTATATCTAGTCATTGTTTTACTTAGCACCGTCTTCAAAAATTTTAAAGGCATAATTATGTATTTGTTTATGTTACTTTTAATCACTTATAAACTCGAAATTTGCTGTACAAGTTAATTTATTTCATACTTTTTAGTTTCAGTTTTGAAGTTGTTTCTTTTTTGGCAAAAATTTTTTATTTCAATTGTTTTTAGTCTTCTTCTTAAAATTATGAGTTAGAACATTGTCATTAGCATTCCTTAAATAACCTTTAATAAACAACTTTAATCATAAAATTGCGACATGATTTATTCTATGCAAATGCAGAACAATGTTTAGGCCTCACTTAACACAGCAAACAATGAGCAAACGTACTAAGCACACTTGTAGTCATGTCCAAGCTGTTTCAATGCTGTTATACGTGTAATTACGATGGTATCCCATCTATGTCTCTGAGTTAATACCCTCTGTATGCAAATACGAAGCGCGTAAGTTACTTTGCAACTATTCGCATTGTCCTCTCGAGGACTCAATTACCATCGGAAAGTAAGGAACACCAATTAACATCGTTTTATACTGTCTCTACTTAGCTGTGGAGGTTGAGGTAAAATGTCGAAACTCAAAAGGGATGATTTTAATAAAAGTCTAATGACTTGTACTCAGTAATGCCCACTTATTAGGTACATAGTAGAGGTAAATTCGTAAATTTAAAAATTCTTAGGTAAAATTCGTTTTAAATACTTCAGGATATAATAAAATCTGAATGCGTATGATTTTGCAGTAAGTACCTACTTACTGACTTACTTATTAAGGGAGGTCTCTCAATATTATGGTATCTACCTATATTCGTTGGTATTGTAAAATTACTTAAATTAATGTTGACTTTCTTTCTTCCATTAACTTTTTTTAACTTTCTTCTATATACCTTACTTAATTTAACAGATTTTTTTTACACATTACTTAGGAATTTATTATAGACATACCTACTAATTATGAGAAAAATATCGTAAAAAATTAAGTTTATACATTTTAACATACAAACGAAGCAAGTCTACAACGAGACTTTTTGTCGTCGTACTCTTTTTGCGGTGCAAAGACACAGAATGTTGTTTTTAATTTCCTTAATTGTCTCTCGAGTTTTCTAAACAATTGGTGGGTTTGTTTTGTCTTGTTTTAGGTGGATGTATTACTCAGGTAAGTTTAAGTGATTTTAGAATTAAAAAAAACAGATATTTGAAGTTTGAAATGTATAGTAGGTAGATACTTTCACTATACCTACATGTACCTACGTACATAGTTAAAGTGATATTTAGAGATAAATCGAAATAAAAAATAAGTCATAAATACTTCGAATTGCGTTGCTTTGCTGAATCTAGTATTGCCAGGTTATTAATTACAATCAATACTAAAATATACAATTTATTTTCCACTAGATTACTGACACATGTCCATAAAATACTGAAAAACAAATATATTCTGAGTCTAATACTACACAAACGTAGTTAAAATCTTAATCAAATAAAACATCAAACTTAGTAGCTATCCTGCAGAGAAACAGGATCTTTATGCGTAAGGGGGATCCATTATTACCTATTTCTCGCTATTTCTTACCCTAAGGTTGCCTGGAAGATATTGCTACCAAGCAATAAGGCCGCCTGTTGCTTCTTATATTCTTGTTTGTGTCTGTACCTTATATCTTTTGTGCAATAAAGAATATTTGTATTGTATTGTATTGGGGATCCCACATATAGGCGTGTGCGTTCCTCGAGCGTTTGAGCGACGCAAGCGCCGTTGTGTGTTGCCGACCGTTTGTCATTATGGTATTCCGATTGTCAAATATCTCTGTCCAATCCACAACTTGATCAAAGAAATTGGAGCGGCTTCATCAGATTCAGAATCAAATAAATTGGAAAAAGATATTTGATAAAGGTTATACTACCCACAGTCACATGGGTGTGGCGCTTGCGTCCGTCATACGCTCAAAGAACGCCCAATGTCAAAGACGCCTAAGTGCGCCTAAGAGCAGAATCGTCATGCTCATTTAATTTGCATATTTGAAATGATCGGCGACAATAACAAAGAATAACAAAAGAATAAAATACGAATATGGAGGCAAAATATCAACTTTCTGTTACGTTTATGGTTTAAACAGTCAAGCGCAAACGTAATTTTCATTTTGCTCACTATTTTATTGCGTATTGAATTCAAATTACTTTATCTACTACCACCGCGTGCAATAAAGAGTTAGAAAGCCTTTATTTAGGTTTACGAGTTATTACTTAGGTGCTTATTTGTCTAGACGTACTAAAATACTTTGGTAATTTAACTAGGGTCAGCAAATTTCTGGTTGAAAGTATAGAAAGGTCGTTTATCCTTCAATTTCACCTGTTTAGACCTTGATATCTAGTTAGGTATTTTGCAGATTAATTTTTAATTTACAACGCGTTCTACAAAAGTTTGATTTATTGTCAATTTTTATGCGCCATTACTCGTATCCATAACTCGATCCCATTTAGATATGACAATTCGATTTACCTATATAAAATGTTTAAAGCCCTATACTCACTAGAGAAAAAAATAAAGAGTGAATGACTCTATCAATCACTTTTAGAATGTAAAATTGTCTATGGTACAAAAAAATGAAAAAAATTGCAATTGCAATTTTTTTGCCATTTTCCGCAACAGATGCGCCAAATCCGCCATTTTGCAAATTTTGAAGGTCAACAGATGACTGGTTATAAAACAAAACAAGTCAGAACGAGTCGGGTATGTGGATTACAAGCTCCTTAATCTTACGGCAGGTAGTCAAAACCCTTAACAAACTTCGGAAAAACTGTACCTTTCTATTAAAAACTAGACCATACTCATATAAGTTTTAAATTATAACATCCTGTACAAAGCATTAACCTACGCAAATTCTCGCAACATATCCTAAAGGCCCCTGCACACCCATTTGCAAGTGTCTAAACTAGATTACGTTTTGACACGGCTTAACAAACATAAACTGGTTCAGTAGCTATCGATTCACTAGAAGTATTAATTTAAAGATTATACCTGTATAACGAGCAGCCTGAAGCGAGAACTAAAATAACTTTCAATTAATATCCTTTTGGAATTTTAGATTTATGAACAGAATTCTCGTAGTTAATTTTGTTACGAGATTGTTGTATTTATGAAGTTCTATTTTTCGTTTTGTAATACATGAACTATATTAGATATTAATAATATCAAATTACCTTTATACTCTCAAATATATACCTACCTCATTAGTTGGAAATAAAGTGACATGTTTTTTTTTAATTTTCAGCCCTTTGTTTTCCAGATTATTCGTTTTAAATTAAAGTAGTTTGAGCTCCAGAAAAATAAATAGGTATAAAGCGAGCTAACAGACCTAGATTTACAGCAGGCTATGTAGGTATACAACAATCCACCCAGATTTTCCGTGCAAACTACATATATCTATAGAGAATTGTACCCGTCACACGCGAATATGCGGCGCGGTGTACCACTGATGTATTTACGAGCGCAAACTCGACGGGCCGCTCTCAGCCGTGTAATTTAATCACCATTATGACACTGCTTTGTAATTAATGACCGATATAAGTGACCTTATTGGAGGGAAAAAGGTTTTATTTTTAAAATAAATGTTATGTGAAATCATAGACTAAAAATTCCATTAACAAAAGACGATCGATAGTTAGAATTCCACTACTATAAATTATTGTTATTATTAGGTCGCCCTCTTGGGTGACCTCTATAATAATATAAGTACAATCAAGGTAATAAACTTTAATTTGGTAACCTTATCAATGCAACGGCTGTGTGTTATCAGCCCATATATGTCCCCACCGAGGGGCACGAGCCTACTCTCATACAGAGAGTGATTAGGCCGTCTATAAAGTTCATAATTTTGATAGTTGTTTTGCTTAACCGAAAGAAAACGCAAAACCAAAATAAGAGTAAGTATATGATAATGTAATGTAATAATGTAATAATAACTTATTTCAGAATAATTTAATGTTAATCAAGCTAGACGATGCTTACGCGTAAAACTTTTTAAACCATGCAAAAACAACAACGTAGTATTTAAACGCTTAGACTACACAAACGCACAAAACAAACGCAAAATTCCTTTTGTAATTAGAACGTTTACAACCACAATTATAGCAGTTCTAAAATTCCGTGATGAGTCCAAAGGACAGGTTCAAACCGCCATGAAATTAACAAAGCTACTACGTACACGGCGGTTATAGGGGCCAACCGAGCGCCAATATTACAGCCTACCTCTGGCCAGCCTTGGGCCAACATAAACAAAGCTACACGGAGGTTCTGGGTATCCTTTGGCCAACCTTGGCCCAACAACGTTTAACGGTCGCTGACAGCCGCCGGCCGATGCTTAAACAAAGGATGGAAGCAAACTGGACCGCAAGGGAAATGCGTGTGTTGGGTAAAGGCGAAGGGCGGAGAGGTTCTTGAAAAGTACGTAAGGAATGGTGCACAATGTATTAAGAGTAGACTCATGAACTTAGTAGATATTAGTGGTAGGTACTCTTCTAAAATGATCAGTCACAAAGTTTTTTTAAACTTTCCTTTTATATTATGTCACAGCGAACTGGATAAAATAGTCGTCCAATCAAACAGCTAGCCCTTCGACTGAACAACGCCATTCAATCACACGGCTGTTACCTACGTCGCTTAGCCCGACTTGTTGACTGCAACGATCATCAGCTACAGTTTAATTGAACGACTATTTTAACCAGATGGCTGCGGCGACATAAACAAGCTTTGAGTTTGAATATTCTGCTTAAACCTTTCGATTAGAATCACTATTATCACCTAAATATCACCCGACTAAAAACATAGCTACCTATCTACGCCGGTAGAATCAAAATGATGATGTTGACAGGCGTTTTTTTAAAAGGTTGGATATACAGTTGCGTACCTGAAACGCAGGTTCCGACTCACCGGTATTAAACAATTTACAATACTATCCGCTTTAAGTTTATAACTTCCAACTACACTTCAAACCGAAAAGTGGTGGTCATTTCACCTGCTGAAATTTCACAGTGGTCACAACAAACTTCTGAAGGGTAAAGTGTATTTGTTACACGAATTATGACTTTATTTACGTTACAATAATTCCACTCTTTAATGAAACACGTTTGCATATTGCCTACTTTTATGTTAATTTGCTTTTCTACTTATTAATGTGTTAATTTTATGCTGTTTCGTGGAATGAGGGCGTTGTATTTGCTTTCCAAGGTGTTTCGATTTTGTGTTTATTTTTTTCAGCTTTTAATACTTAATTTAATATATTTTGGTTGAGGTTATGGTACTCGTACCTGAATGTAAAGTCTAACAATAAAAATTCTGATTGGCCAGTTTGGTCAGATGTCAGATCTTAGTGTTGTTTTGTTTGCCTTGATGGTCGTGGTTTCGAATCTCAACAGAAACAAACATTGCTGCTACTTGCAGAGATGTCTGTCTTGAGTCTGAGGGTTTCCATGTAGATACTTTAGGTACCTACCTTATAACTTATAAGTACTTAAAAATGTGATCTTGCTGATTTCCATTATGTTAAAAAGATATTAAAGTACAAACCAAGAAAACAAGAACCTAAAAACATAAATGTCGCACGCAATAAACGCGTGACATATCCGAAAGTTATCGACGCTACAAAATACTAACAAGGGCCGTCATAAACGGAAAACCTTCTATTGTCTTGTTTATACTCACAAAGCAAAGGGCATAAAGTTTTTACGACGTACACTGGTTGTCAAGAGATAATTAATTCAATAGATACACCCTTAGACCCCTATCTTTCGCATGTTGCATGCAAGACTTGAATTAATTGCTTGGGTCTGTCGTTTATATCAGTTTGATAGAAAGTGATATGTAGATTTATACTGTGGTGCGATTTATCGAGTGACAGATCCGGTTCTAAGAGACAATTTTTATGTGAGTCCTGATACAAAACCGACGACAAATATATGAAATTAACTGCCTGCAGTCATCTTTTACTTACCGAATCCTTTATTAGATATGATATAACAGTCCCAAACTAACTTGAGGTTTTGATTTTTCTTATTTTTTTTTAAATACAAATGAATTACCTATCTCGCCTGTTTGCTAGCCTCTTCCGTGGTGAATACAAACAGATTTATACATACTTAGATAGACAAAATGTTGCTCTTAAAAATAAATCATTATGAAAACCTTATTGTCCATGGGCAAAGTTCCAGACTCGCTTTCAAGGACAAAATCGAAAACACAGTCGACTAATGTCCACTTTGCTCCCCTACCAACACATTTCCTTACCTCCTAAATCACTGTAGTTTACAAGCTTCGTTAGGCAAAAAGTATTCTACTCTAACGTAACAAGGATCCAATTAATTAGTTAAAGTAATTGAAACTTTCTCGGCCGGTAATTTTTCTTATCAAGAAAAATCCTTTAGAGCATTTAATAATGTATGAGGCCCATTTAATTTGGCAAGAGGGGCATTGTTTTTGAAAAGGTCATGGCGGGAGAAAGGTGGGTAAATTCTTCTCGTTTAGAATCACTTTCAAATTGACACATGTATAAAACCCCCTTTGAAATGAACCGTGTCAATGTTATAATTTTCATGTTACCGGCATACATTTAATTTACTTGTGTCAAGGCTATGACGGGTCGATTGTTCTTGTTTGAAATCACTATGAAAATGATACAAGTGCAAAACCGAATATTTTCAATGAACACCTGTCAATGTTATGATTTTCTTGTTACCGGCATTATTTTTTATTTAGTCGGGTTATACAGGTTTTGATGGTGATTGTAAACGAGAATTTCCCTGATGTGGCTAGTAAATTAAAAGGTTAGGTCCCTCTGAAAATATTTTGCTCTCTCGTGGAATGTTTAAAGGTCAAATGTTTTGCGTAGTTGAAGGGAATTACTTCAATATGTAGACGTACATTATTTGAACGTGTTCAGTTGAACTGTCTATATTATATGCATAAGTAGATATACCTATTTGAATTATGTGTGTTTTAGACGTTTAGATTTTAGACTTTTTAGACTTTTTTAGACTTTTTAGACTACGGCAAAGCCAAAAGGAAGGGTAATGTTTTTGAAAATGTTGTTTCGATCAGTTGAAATATAACAGCGAATCCTGTTGAACAAAACAAAAAAAACATCAGCATCGAATGATCTCAATAAACAGGACGTTCCTAAGTCACGCACAAATCTCTTAAAACAGAGAATCTAAGCGAGCAAGTCACCCAAAAACAGGGCCGTATAAAAAAAGCAGTCAGGGATTTTAGTTAGTGAAACAAACCGTGTACAAACAGCCGCGATAACTTTCGATAAAGTTGCCTAACGAAAAAAGTGTAACCGTGTTATCTGTCCAAAAAGTTTTAATGACATTTCCGAATCTAGCGCTGCGTTGATGAAAGTGGGAATAGTGGAGGATTTTCAAACTTTTTGAGTTACGAACGTGTTTTGGAGGTTAGGATTTTTTTTAGAAGGGAAAGTAAATAGTTGTGTACGAGCTTGTTCTAAATTGTCGTGTATTTGGTTGTTTTGGTAAGTTTATGTAACAGAGAGTTTTAATACGAAGCTATTTGGACTTGTCGGATTTGCTTTTGCTCTTTAAAAAATAATCAAAAAAACTGTAGAACGATAAAAAACCTCCATGAAAATATAAGTTAGCGTAAATAATCAGACAAATATAGGAAGCAGCATTTACTTTACTTTTTTCCGAAGAAGATTATTAAAACAACAATTTTTTTCCAGGCAGTTTCCCGAAACAAGCGAAATTGTTAAATTAAAATGGAATTCAGTAACGGAAAAGTGGCCGATTTCACGGCTGAAGTGTCTCACTTTCAACGCACATTTGTAGCTCAAGAATTTCCCTTTAAATTCTCATTCCGTTAACAAAATGTAAACAGAGAGATCTTGAAGGCGTCGGACGGAGCAAGCTGAGCGGACGAAGTCGCTCCGTTGGTGCCTTCCGCTTATACAGCCTGTGTTTTTAGACGAATTTCATTTTGGTGGCATTTAAATTGTAGATGTTTGTTTTGAGTGAATGTGATTACGAATTCATTTAAAAATGCGACATTTAATCCTTATTCATCAGCGTAAGATTGTTATCAATATAAAATCTGGTTGTTTTAATGTTAGGTAAGTACATAAAGGAAATAGATAATGTACCAAGCCAGCATCAATGTTTACATAGACTTTATACATAATATAAAAAGAAGGAGTGATGTTTTTGGTAGATAAAATATTGTTGTTCTAACATCTTTACCTTGCCAAAACATGTTATTTAGCGCACTGACTTTAATGTTTAAAAGACCTCAATCAAGAATCATAACCCTCATAAAAATAACAACCTGTATATCTTATTGAAATTTTCTTCAACTCCGGTCCCCTTATTTATGTTGCAACGGAAATATTCTAATTAATTCCCACAGTGCGTTTATTTATTGCAAATATATTGCCAGCTTTAAATATAAATCCGCCTGTGAATACAGATAAGCTAGTGTGCAGTTTATTAATTGAATGTTGAAACTAGAATAAACTGGCTTCGATGTTACTCTATTAACTATAAAATTAAATAATATTAAGTTGATAAAGGGAGTTTATTACTGTAGAGATGAGTCAATTATGCATGTATTTAAGTCAGCTTAGGGTCAGTAGACTATTCAGTTGCTTTTGCATAGATAAAACTGGCACCAAAACCAATACCTGGCTCCACTGAAAATCAGATCATGACATTGTATGTATAGAGTATGACATAATGTTTATTGTTACTTTAAAATTGAATGGTATGTTTATAGACAGCTACATATCGATGGCTAAATTAAACTACTGCCATCTTTCCCTTCGTCGGCGAAATGCTGAATTGCAAATTCGGTTTGAGAGATAGAAAATTTCTAGATGGGGCTAGAAAAAATTTTGCTATCATTACTTGAAGGTGCTTGAAGATAGATTTATTGTTAGACAGATTATTGTTTTCGATTTTTTAATATCACGTAAAAATTGCCATTAGGTAGGTTTCTTACCGATTTTACCTCTCGGTTAAACAAATTTTACGGCAGATGTAGATTAAAAAAAAAAAACGTTAAAAGTGTACTTACAAGTGCACTTATATTAAATAGAAGAGTTTAGAATTTTGGATATTATGTCTCTGTCGTTACAACCCGTGCAACTTAGCTATGCACTTAGCTGAAAAGTTACGACAGCGCGGGAAATACACAGTTAAGTAAGTCTAAAGAGTTGTGGAGTCCTGCAACAACTTTTATCCTTTTAAAAACACATAAAATTAGAAGGTGTAGGTGAAATCTGTCAGCGTGGTGGATAACGGTCTTATAACTCTCAAATGAGGGAAGGCTTATGTCCTTGTAGTGGGGACGTTAACGGGGCCGATAAAGGGATAAAAACACATCCAGAACCCAAAGTTCTTAATGCCATGATTCGCTCGTGACGGTCGCTTGTCTCAATTGAATGCGGCTCGCATGCAAATTAGTGTTGATTGTCGTCTGTATCGGCAAATAATCGACGAGGGGCTGCCCAGTGCCCGTCGGCCGTCCGAGATCGCTATCCTTGCTACTGAAACGTAGAATAGTAGCTCTAACGTAGCTTGGTTTGATTGGTTGCTGTTGTGAACGAAAAACAGCAAATAGGCATGATGACAAAAAAAAAATTTTTGTCAATCACATAGATTATTTTAAAATATTAGACACGTATTTTTGGATATGCGATAATTACTCGATCAGCTGATCGGATATTTTGTATGGGGAGGCGAAATTATTTTTTCGAGTTACGACCTATGTCCCTCGGGGAAAGTTGTTCAGTTTCATGAGAACTATCGCTGTGTTTCAGCATTATACTTCCTTTCTGTTACACCCAGTATTTAGTTACTTATCTGTAGTGTTCTACTACAAACCTTCATGTAAAAACGGTTTCAAATTCCGGCTTATTACCTAAAGGTAGATAAAGGGGAAGCTGCAATAAATCTACAGTAGATCTCTACATAGACATACCTCTACTATCGATAGGTCGACGAAACATCAACAATGGTACTGATGGAACGAAAATAGTCCTTGACGAGACTACAAATCTATTCATTGGAAACTGAATATTGGCTCGAATTCTTGTAAAACTTATTTATTCAATATTTTGATCTTAAAAGTTGGGCGTAGTAGTTTGAAAAAGCTATTTTAAATAGTTGCCCTAGTAAAATGTTCTTACAACAAAAACATATCTTTGATATTCTTTTACGTAATATATATTTTTGTTTCCTGATATTTAATACGCTATAAATATAAAATAATCTGAATAATAATATGATATCTATTGCTTATTACAAAAGTGGTTGTTTATACCAATTCGTTGACCGGTTTCATGAGTTCAGAATAAACTAATTACCTTCTGAATATAATATTGAAGAAACTCTTTAAATAGTTTACAAACACTTGTCTAACAGCTAGTTGCAAGAAAGTCCAATTAAACTAATACTCCATTATACCTAGAGCTGTAAAAAGCAAAAAAAAACACATTCACTATTGATATCGAGCAAAAAAAGCAAAAACAACACAAGCACGGTTGTTTTACGGGAGTCCCTCTTAAATATTATTATTATATTTTGAGTATTGGTTGTTATAGCGGCAATGGTTCATGAGACACAGCCTGGTCACAGACGGACGGACGGACGGACAGACGGACGGAGGCCAAGTCTCCGTAATAGGGTCCCGTTTTCACCCTTTGGGTACGGAACCCTAAAATAGAGCTTTATACCCGTATCCGTTATTCTATTTTAATTTAGACCGATGTACTTAATAGGCTTAAATGAGCTTAAACAGGCATCCAGGGTAGTAGATAAACTCATTATTGTTATCATAATTTATTAACGTAAAGTGTACGTAAACATTCCTAGGTGATAATGTTTACAATGTGTATCTTTTACTTAGTGCCCGTTTAACTATCTACGGATAAAATTTAACTGACAGATAAACCCATGTCTATTTCATTTAGATAGAGACAGGTATAAAATATCTGTCAGATAAATTTTATCTGTAAATCCCTTAATGCAAGTTAGGTACCTCTTAAAATTGTTTGATTGTCGCAAGTTTTTGGAAATTAACTAAGTAATTAAGACAGTATTTGTGCCGATAAATTGATGGATAGATGTAAGGATGATAGTTACTCTATCACGAAAAAATTCACAGAACAGTTTTTAAAACTTTACTAATATTGTAGCTTGTACATAAGAATAACATTTTTGTTGCAAAGTGTTAAGAATCCTTCAGTGGCACTTCTTATTATGATCATCATCATTTAATTAAAGAGTTACACTCTTGTCGGTGGAGCGTTCGCCATCTAGGCCTATACTCTGCCAGTGCTTTAACTTCTTGATACGATATGACGTTAACTTTCTCTTTCACTTGAGTGAAGTAAGTACGTCGCGGTTTTCCTCTGCCTCTCTTTCCCTCAACCTTTCCTTCAATAATGTTTCTCAAGAAACCGTCATGTCGTATCAAGTGTCCTATCATCTTTCCTCTTCTATTTTCTACAGTTCTTAACAAGCAGCGCTTCTCGTTGACCATGTTTAACACTTCCTCGTTACTCTTCCTCTCTGTCCAGCTTATCTTCTCCATCCTCCTCCAGCACCAAATTTCAAAAGCTTCCAGTCTCTCTCTATCTCTTTGCGTCAGGGTCCATGTCTCACATCCATATAGTGCTATGCTCCAGATACACCTTGTACACCTTTATTAGTCGTTTCCTCGCTGCCTTCGATATCTTGGCTTTTAAAAGATGTTTTTTATTGTTAAAAGCTTTTTTGGCCATTGCCACAATTCGGGAAACGACATCCGCTGTACATCTGAAGTCATGGGTAATTATACTTCCCAAGTATTTAAAACTGTTAACTTCTTCTAGTGGGATACCATTGAGTTTAACCGGGCTATTTATTATTATGATACGTAGAAATTAATCCTAATCCCTCTTCGGGTAGCGCTCGTCTTTTGTTTCCGAAGTACTTATAACTAGCCCTCTAATTCTGATTTCTTAAGCAAGTGCTCTGAAGAGAGCTAGAGGCTCGCTATGAGCACTGCAGGTAGAGGCTCGGTCTATGCGGCGTCAGTAAAGTTGCAATGATAAAGTTTGGCTTTCTTAAACAGACTGTCTTTGTCATAGCAGCTTTAAAACAGAGATGAAAATAGCAAGACGTAAAGAGTACTGTGTAATGCTGTCTGTCTACACACCAAAGCCGCTGGCATGCAGCCGCGCCGGGCTATGCCGGCGGCTTCATGTCATACGAATGGCAGCTCTCAAAAAAGCCGGCGGCTTTGGTGTGTAGGTACCATAAGTCTTATAAAATATAATTGTACTTGCAGTCAAGTCAGCACGACTAGTAAAACGAGACAAAGATATGTCGCTTTCTCGCTAATACCGTCTCTATCTATTGGCTGGTAGAGTAAAAGACAGAATAAGCTAAAAAGTGATATTAATCCTGTCACGGGAACTGTATTTGACTTGCCGGTCCTGGAAGTAGGCGTCAGTGATGAGAATAGCTCCCCAGCTAGCTGCTATCAACCCGTCGCACGCTATGTAATGCCAAAATTGCTCAATTTCCGGTCCAAAGTTTCAACTTCGCTTAACGTCTTAATGAAAACTAACTTCTCAAAACTTTATTTACCTTTTCTCTTTTGCGAAAGTAATTAGTTTTTAAATTAACCCCGTCCTCGAATTTGCGATAGGATTTTCTGTAACAAAACTTTTTGGGAATATGAGTACCTGGCTGATTGCAAAGTTTCAATTTTGGTGTCTTTTCAAAGTAGGCCGTCGTTGTAAAAGTCTTTTGCAGAAAAGATCTTTAAACTAATGCTCTATTAAAACATGATTTAATACATCTTTCAGTGTCAATTTTTTTTATAAAACTGCACCATGATTTCACGCTGTTTATTGATTTCTCGATTTTAAAATGGTCTCAAGTCTTTTCGATTGACAGAAATTATATTTCTGCTAGCTTAGCATACATTGTCACGACAAGTCGTTGTCATGGGTTTGTCACGCTTACGTCTCTGTCCATAGTTTTAAATGTGATAAGGACAGCATGACGTGATATAATTGTCGCGACACGTATCTGAAGAGGTAACGTGCTGATTGAAAACAAATGACAATCTTCTCATTGTAAACGACACTACAAGTTCCAATTTTGAATTGAAGAACGATTTTATCCAATCAAAGACTTTGTTCGAAACTTTTTTCTTCGTCATCGTTTAGAATCGCCAGTACTTTGTTTAGCTTCAGCCTCTTAGCCGTAGTGGACTTTTAAAAGCATAAAGCTCTCTCCAGCTAACTAGGCTAAGCCGATAAGTTTTTTAGCTGTTAGTCGTTTTAGCTATCCCGTCCACTAACTGGGTTTAAAGTAAAAAAAAAATGCTTCGACTTTACTTTGACCTCAATTTGCTTATCCTACTTTGTGATGTTTGAAAAGTAGAGGAAATGTCCAGTTTTTGATCTCCGATTTTAAAAGGAGTGTTATAGCCATGATGACGTATGAAATTTCATAACAGCAATTATACAAGCTGTAGCGACAAGATTAGTATGGATTTATCTCCTTTCAAACAATTGACCTTAAATAAAAAATTGCCAACATTATACCATCATTATTTTAGAATTTTTATGAATGAAACAATATAAAATAAATACCTACATGAAACTTGTAATTGACGTCTCATATGTTTGAAATACTGTAAGATAATCTTTGAGTAAAGAATATATAAGGAGGTGCCATACCGTCTGGATCTGCGTGCCTGGTCTGGCACAAAATGGCTAACTTTTTTGTATGGAATTTCTTATCGTCTGACAGGTCATCTCCCAAGAAAACTATGAAAAATTTGCGTTAACTTGGCACGCTGTCATAAACTCATTTGTATATGAATAATAAATGGGGCCACTCCTTTTATTCCTTCCTCTTTAATTGGTTCATATTTAGTATGCCAACACCAAACTTACCCACTCAAAAAACTAGTCTCAGGTAGGTATGTCGGGCTGAAGCTGAACCTAGAGCAAACCTGTGTTTTGAGCGTGGGAGACCTCGTTAGCGCGCACTTACCAAAGCCCCAATTACAACTACGACATTGTCAGATTCGACTCAACTAAAGCGACTCGTCAATTAATTCCGAATGCAATTTTGGCGCCGAAATGACGAGCATTTATTAGTGAAATAGTTCGTGATAAAGTGCAGTGAAGTTTTATGATAATTATTTTAAATTGGATATGGAAAGTGTTGTTTAATTTGTAGCAGGCGTCTACACAGTTAAATTTAATTCTGCATTATTAATTCGAGTTGGAAATAAATTTTAATGAACACTAAAACTGGCTACTACTTTTTGTAAGGAGTAATAGAAATTGACTTAGATTGCAGCCGACTGGCGTTCCAACCACGACGCCAACCGCAGATGTGGAAACGCTTTCAATGAAACTAAAACGTTTTGCAATTCAGCAAGGTTTTCTTTAATTTAAAGATCGTCAATAACGATATTGAGCCAGCGAGGTAGATCACGGCCTAATCACTCTCGTATGAGAGAAGGCTAGCGCCCCTGTAGTGGGGACGTTAAAAAGGATGATGATGACGAATAACCATATACAGGCCAATTACTATAGCTACTCTGCATAAGAATAGTTGTAGATATCTACGTAATAATCAAATATCATTTATTCATTTCACAAAGCATTAAATATTTAATCAAGATCTTAATTTAACAAAAGCAGAACGTTTCTCCTAAAAGCCTAACGCATTTCCCACTTCACCAAACATAATTTAACATTATTAAACGAAATGGTACGTAAATAAAACGAATAAGTAAACAACAAAATGTACATAAGACAGCATCCCTATTTGCTGAAATAAGGGCAAGCATCTTGTATTTGTTATCAAAATGTAAATTGTATGAGCTCCTACGACCTTGCCTCATATAAAATTCCCTTACGAAACATCGCGAGAATGCTTACATATTACACCTTCTGACGTGTCTATGGTAGCGCTCTGTTCCTTTAATTTATCTTCATAACTTTATGTATAAGTTGAATATGGAATCCTTGATTTGTTTTGATTAAATTTCCTTATGTTTCTTGTATACCTGGAATTTTCATTGTAACTCAATATAAGAACACCAACTTTATGCATAAGTGCATACCTAGTTCAAAAAATGTCTACCAACCTCTTTCCAACTTAATGTTAACTTTTTTTTAAAAGATAGCGATTTTGTCGATTTTGTCAATTGGCGCTGGCAATGAAAAAATGGGCTCAAATAAGTTCCTATCTCTTAAAAAAAAAACAGGTATGATTCTGTAAAGAACATGCATAATTGGGACATAAAAATAACCCGGAAATTATTAAAAACAAAGATCACAACATACTTATTTTATTAACCCATTGTGTAATTGCCAAAGTATCAATTTGGCAGCCTTAACCCAGGATATAATCACAAATCCTACCTAGCATACGAGATTTGTTTCACCGACTCAAATCATATTAGAGTTGAACAGTTTACTTTGGCTGTGGTCCAGTCGTTTTAGTCACGACCCAACTTAAGCTTCGCGGCACAAATACTATTCCCTACTCCACTTAATTTGATTAAACTCATCTTTCGACTAGTGGCCCAATTTGTCCAGTTTGCCACGCCAATTTTTCCTCAAAACATTACAATAACAACGACGTTTATTTGTGCTAAGATTCTCATAAAATATTCTGGATGAATTTGCTTTTCGGAATGTGAAATGAATATTTTTATTTCATTAGCAAATTGACTTGGGTTTTATTTTTATGGATCTTTTTTTAAACTATTTTATGATGGTGTCTATTTGATTAGGTAAACATTTTATAGAGAAACGGTAAATATAGGTATATTGCAGAAGACTTTAAATTTGTAGTAAAATAACTTATTGCTTAGTCTGATATGCAGGTCAAAATATTTGTAAGGTTTAATTAAAATCTGTTGAGCAGTTTTTGCGTGAAAGAGTAACTGACATCCATCCGCACATCGGCACAAACTGTACCAGTCATTACATTAGTAAGAGCGTGGTACCATTCTACTTTTCGCTGAAAAGGCAAATCATAGCCAAATTGAAAATATAAAATTCAAATCTGTAAAAACGATACACCGTGCTTGAGTTCGCGTGCGAGTATGAATTTGAAACATTACGACATCTCCTTTCGATGCTAATTTAACGAGCTCGTAAATTGTTTACGATGGTTTATCGATCCGTTTTTGTAGCGTAACATGAATTTCATATTAAAATCGATTCCTTTGTTTTAAATGAAATTTGAATGTTTAGAAGACGTAATATTTATTGTAAAAGGATTTAGCACATTTATAAGTTAAACTACCTTCGTAATTATGTTGTATAATTTCTGCGTTCTTTTAAGTAATAGTTTGTGAGCTAGCTTCATATCATACCAAATGATTTAACTGATAATTTCCATTGTAAATCCAAGTTAAAACACCAATGTTTCAGAATTAAATGGTTGTAGAACTTTGCAGAATAATTTGGTCATTTATTAGTAATAAATGCTTGTTTCTGCAATATGTTTTATTGCCATCAGTGACACCAACTCATCTTCATAAACTCCGTTATTAAACGTTTCAAATATATATATACCTAATATCCAAGAAATAACCCCATATATTCCATTAAGCACAAAGTCACTTTGCAAAGTCAAATGTCAGGCAACAGAATAAATAGGTGCAAGTTCTAGTTAGTGTTTAATTAGTTGCAGAAACAGTTTCATGTTTCCACCTTTAATTGACTGTAATTTTCTCTTGTTACCTCCGAGTTGTCCGTATGATACAGCAGTAGCTCTAGGACTATGTTTTCAAGTGAGGTGCGCCGTTTGAAAATTTAAACGACATTACAATTTTGAAAGTCGGAGAGAGTTGAAATTGTTGCTCAGTTTTTCAGGGAAGAATGTGAGTAGCTGACGATTTTTGAATTCTATTTCTTTCTCATAATATCGTTAAATGAAAATTACATTAGTAATTCAATAATTTACTAGGGACATGACTAGTGACGTGTAAACTCAAAATCGAAGACAAGATATATGATGATCGAAGACGATAATAAATGCCGTAGTTAATTCTGCTCAATACTCAATATTTGGTATTCTGTGACTTAACCCTTGGGTTAACATGAGTGATTGACCTATAAAATAACTCTAAAAATATAAAGTAAATCTTAGTCTCTTACTTATAGCCCTGTTAGTAAGGACGTTAAAAAGGCTAATAGGGTTGAGAACCCCTTATTCAACGATATCAGAATAAATTAAGCAGGTACATTAAAATGTAGCTCTAAGTACCGACAACATAAAGAAAGTGCTGATCGTTATACGTATAACATTAACATTAACCCAGGTCTGGCGTGGCAGTGGCAATTTTATTTTAATTTAGACAGAATCCCGATTGTAAATATATGCAGATTATTTGCGTGGGTCGCGCCAGCAGGCAATCAAATTAAGCAACAGCAAAAAGACCAACAAATAGTCGTGTTAAAACGTTGCTTCTATTATTTGCATTTATTTTTACTTCATTTGAGATGAATAATACTATTTCGGGTCGGTTTATTTTCCGTTAACGATATTTCATGCTTTTCACAGTTTTAAATCGAATATTTTTTTTTAAATTGAAGGGATCGTGTTTTTGTTGAATGTTAAAATTGAGGGAATAGATGCGGATCATGTTTTTAAAATTGGATACAATTTTATTGGAAAAAATAGTCGTGTATTATCGGGATGGTATAAATCGATAAGCTGTGCATGCAAGCAAAGATTATAATATTACGTGAACTAAATAAAAACACATAAATGACTGCTCGTAACTTCGTACATATATCGCCATATCTAGAAAAACTTACACAATAGCTTAGAATAAAATAAGGCTGTATGTAATAATGAAATGTAAGGAACATTATGGTAAAGTTAAATTTTTTAACACTTATTACAAATATCACATTTGTTATCGCTTGTCGACAAACATCTCGACATTACTGAAAACGTTCGCGTTAAAAGATTCTTTGCTGCAAATTAAAAGCCCTAAAACAGCTTTGTACAAAAGTAATAATTTAAATTGGATTATTTTGGTGCCGCGGCGCGTTTCGCCAGCAACCTAATTCCGGTTATCCCTGACGACACTCAAAACAAACGAAAGTCTGATAAATGTACCCTATTAATCTTTCTCTTCGGGTCCTCGCGAAAGGATGTACACTTTATAACAGTGTCTAGATTTTTGGTTAGGTTTTTAACTAGCCAGTTGGCGTAGTTAGTAGTGATCCTGCTTACCATGCCGCAAGTTATGGGTTCGATTTCCGCCGCTTATGAAGATTGACTTGATATGTAAATAAGCCTTTATTATACGCGATTGAACGACTATTACGACAGATCGGCGGATTTGTTACGATTACATATTGAACGTCAAACTGGTTCAGCGGTTAAAAGGCCCAAAATAATCCTGATAAGATTTAAGATTGCTTTTAGTATTTTACCATTATGTAGATTCTATGAAAAATGGTGTTTTGATTCTGATTAAAACAGCGAATATACCTACATTTGTTTTAATTTAAACGTTAACTCAGTAGTTCTTTAGAATGTTTTATTTTTTATTGATTCATTCCTTTGTTTAGCTTCGGAGTTCATTGCGGTTTTCGTTTTCATCAATTAACGGGCTAGTAGGTAGGTACCTACATAAAAAAAATGAATATTTAAGTATATTTGGAACATGGAACAAATCGCAAGGAATCATAGTATTATCATTCAAAAAAGAATTGAAATGAATTGAAACACTTGTGTTATTCATTCAAAGAGAATATCGGATAAAGAGTTAATTGGATAAAAGAAAAAAATTGAAATCAACAAGTAAATGTTAAACCTTTAAAATTACACTCCACGGCAATTACATCTTTTGTTTCCTGATTTCTTTTATTTTATCTACAAACGGACATCCTTTAAGTTAATTTGTGTCCCGTATTTGTGTCACAAACATTTTCCTTTTTATATTTTTTGTCACCTTTTTGTTTCGACCTTAATTTTTCGGAAGGATTTGTGTTATGTCGGCAGTTTGATGAAACAAAGGTAAAGTACGTACCTAATTTTGCTTTTCACAAATATTTTGCTAAAACAAGGCGACCTAGAAAGCTGACGACCGAACAATGTTCTGTTGTAGGTATTATTTTAAAATGGGAATTTCATGAAAATCAGGCACGTAATAGTAAAACGGGTAAACGGCATTTTGTTGAAGACAATTTGTAATTTTATGAAGGGGTTTTCAAAATATTTTCTATATTTACATTAATGATATATTAATGAATGACTGGACAATTTTATTTGTTGTTTATAGTTAGTTGTAGTAAAAAAACGAAATACTGAAAATTTTTGATGTTACCTACGTAGTTACTACTCAATCATTACCAATTTCACATTAGTTTATAAGCTTTTCGTCGTAGCATTTTATATTATAGACTTCGTAAGAAGTTGTCATTATTAACTCAATACGATTCTTAATAAAATGACCAATAGAAACTCGTCAATGAACACGATATAAAAATGTCAGGCAGAGAAAAAATTTGAAAAAAAAACAAAATACTGCCAAGCGCGAAACCCTCATATTCTTTCATATTGTGTATCTATCTAGTCGCCATCGGAATGGCTTCCCCGAACCATCTCACTGATAAGGTCACAATATCAGTCGTTCGTTCTAAATGCAAATGTTACCGCGCCCCAGAGAGGTGTTATAGGCTCGGTTTTGAGGTAAAAAGGACGAAAACAGCGCTAAATGGCAAGAAAGCGCTTTTTACGCTGACGAAAATGGGTAGTTAGAGATAAAGAATGGATAGGCTTAAACTCTCTATAGAGCTTTTTATTGTGGAGGTTCAAGTACTTTAGATAGGGTTTTAAACATTTTGCAAATCAACAGTACATGGAATCTGACGTGTACATCAGTATTCCCATCTGACAGTACATGGACATGGGGTCACATGTGCGCCTATCTAAAATTTCCTTAGATAAGCAGATAGTTTTTGAAAAGTTGACTACTGATACTGTCCCAATCAAAAGAAGACATCACGATGTTAACTGGACAAATATTATTGAAAGGTCTATAGATAATGTACTTATTTACTATACAACTATTTGTGTGGTTAGTTTCCTAAATTGAAATATGCCACATATTACAAAACAATTTAACAAACAAACGGATTCCAACAGCTCTTAAATTAAGCTAAACTATTTATTAATTATCTGATCAAATAGCAACAAAAGGCATTGTACAAAAACCAAATTTGCATAAAGAGTAAATATATATTAATGGTAATTACAATAAACGTTGAGGCAATATGCAAATTATTGCAATATGGAATCAATAAGCCGGTTTCAATCCATTAGGGTAAAACACAGAACGAGTGAATGAATGGAAATGAGTTGATGAAATAATACCGCTTTAACCGGACCGAATGATTGCTAATTAAATTGTCTGGTCACATTATTAAGTTTTATTTATCATAAGTAGAAGTGTATCTTGTTTTTTTTAATCATACAGTTAGGCCCACTTGCGCAGCCCAGAATTAACGCAATAAACCCGGAGTTAGCTGCTAACACAGGGTTAAATCAAGATAAATCAATACAAATTATTTATTTAACCCTGTGTTAGCAGCTTACTCCGAGTTTATTTGGTTGCGCAAGTGGACCTTACTGAACTAAGGTCCGGTTTTTCAATTGTCAGTTAAAATTTATTTCTAGGAATTTAAACCTGCCACAGTCTGTCTGAAACGTCATGTTTTCGTCATGAAATAGATATAGGTTTATGTGTCAGGTAAATTTTATCCGAACAATTGAAAAGCCGGGCCTAAATCAAACATTTTGGGTAGGTACTTGGATCTTTTTTTTTTAATGGCTCCTACCATAGTAGATTCTGCCATGTCCATTGAATTAAAGCTATTTTTTAGTATTGAGTTTTGGTATTTGAATATAAAAATAAACGAGTATCTTAGGTAAAATAACGTGCCTTAACATGGCCTATAAAAAATTTAACACTCGTACCTATAAAGGTACAATAAAAATCAATTCACCGTTGTACATTGAAGAGTTGAGAAAATGAGAGGTTGCCTCTCATCTCCCTAGGGGTTTTCACTTCCCTCTTCCGGAAGCTTTCAACCACGGTTGGCTTTTTAATCACAAAATGAAAATTGCCCGTTTACAGTATAAATGGATGAAAAGATTGGCTTACGGCGCCCTGCCTTGCCTTGTTTGAATAAGAATAGATGCATTTTTTAAAAATACGAATTGAAACATGTTTTTTTAGAAACCGCTTTTAAAGTATTTTGTTTTAAGATTTACATTTTCTTTTCTATTTTCTGGAGATTACAAATTGTTTGAATACGAACTCTATTCATAAATTTATGAATAAAGTGATTAGAAGTGAAAATATTGATGAGAACAAAACGTAGATGAAAATAAAGAAACTTAATAAATAGAAGGTACTTAATGAGTTGTTACTGTGTTAAGATACCAAATGGAATACTTACTAATTGTGCTTAGGTCTTAATGAGGTATTATTAGAAGAAAACTTTACTACTTACTACTTCTACTACTTAATATGTTGTAATGTTTAAATTGTACTAGAAAACAACAATAATAAGCAGCAAATAACAATAATATAATTTAATAAATTACTCATACATAATCAACTTAAAAATATATTTGTAATTGAATTGTAAATCCTTTGTAGTAGAATAAAGGCTATTTTGATTTTGATTAGAAGAAAAACTCTTATCTTTAAACTATCGTGGACTAGAAAGACAAATAATCTCTATTAATATATACTTTGACAGAACTTTTGGACACTCACACTCGAGAAAAAAAGTCACACGAGAGTCACTTTCAGAAAACTTCTCAATTGGATTGAAAAACACACAAGAGCGTCAACAAATTCATTCGTCCATTGTTCTCGAGAATGGGGGCTAATTCTGATTATTTAAAGTAGCGCTGGCTACAAAACAAGCGCTAGTATTTACAATATTCTCAGATGTATGCCAGCAGCAGCGTGTCAATGGCATTTTTGACACAGTTTAGCAGAATACCGAATGCGTCAAAAAATGCCATTGAAACTGCTACCACAAAACTGAGGCTATTTGAAATTAACAGACTTGGGCCCCAGGTTGTCTGAGATGAGGGAACTAGTTACGGAGCTCGCAGCGAGACTTGTCCTAGTAAATGTGATCAGAATTGTGACTGAAAACTTTACGGACAAGATCAATATTGGAGGCAAACTTTAACAAGTTAGACCTATTTGATTCCAACTGCTACTCTCTAGTCTTAGAATAGTTTATGATAACTAATAGGACGGTTACAGTTCTTGGTGTCATACTTTTTGAGTTGATGTTGAATTCAGAATAAGTAATAATGAGATAAGTGTACTTACGTGGTATTAGGTAAATAAAAAAAGGATAGAATAGGAACGTCAAAATAAGATACATAAACGAACATACCAAAGCAGATACGAACTACGAAGAAATGCTTTTATCTTTTGACATAAATTATAAACAACTTCTTATATCTATATAAAGTCTAATCTTATAAATGTCAATGTTTGTGCCGATGGATGGATAGATGGATGTTTGTAACTTTAGCACGCAAAAACTAGTAAATACATTTTGATGACATTTGGCGATATTGTAGCTTATTTAACAGAATAATACATGAGATGAGCTATATTATTTTTGTATAATTATGTTTTTTTTGGAATTAACAATAAATGCATAAGAAGTCGCGGGCAGCCTCTAGTTTTTTAAACGGTTTAAGCAGTACCTACCTAATGATGATATAAATAATACTTGTAAACAAAAGACAAACGACAATAATGATCAAATGAAACCATTATCAACAATAAATCAAAATGAAGAATACTTAGTATTCGGTTGACAGAGATTTAGTACCACAAAGTGATTCAAACTATGATTTACTATAACACAGGCCTAGTGTTAAAGTAATAAGCGTACTAGGAATTATTGACTAAGACTTAGATGTGATACATACAGTTGTGAAGCGTGGCGAGCTTTAAATAAAAGTAATTAACGAAGATATAAATGAAGTAGAATAAATTGAACCACAGGTAAAAAATTGACAGTCAAAAACTATGTTTAGCGGTGTTAGGACTGATAAAAAAAAAAGACGTGTGGCACTCGGGGACTGCCGCGGTAAAGCTATTGCATAGCATTTTGTATCAACTTATGCAATTATAATTATTTATTTATGCAGTACCTATTTCTTTTTCTTTGATATTAATTCAAGTTACACTTTTTGAGCGTGGTGACCTACCGGCGGCGGCGGTGGCATCGTCAAAGACTGCCGAACTGAAACGACGTTAGACGATGCACGGCCTTCAAGCCACACCTCCGTGCCCGTCGGAGTGGGGAGCGTGAGGTTTTTTCGTTACGGAATTTCTGGATTCGGTCCCCGCGCTCAAGGCCCGCGATAGAAGCTATGCAATAGCTTAAAAAAATAGGGAAACAGATAAAACTATGACAACACTAAGGGCCTGTTTCAACATCTAAAGATAAAATTTAACTGACAGATAAACTTATGTCTATTTCATAAAACATGACGATTGATGATTTAAGACAGAGACAGGTATAAAATATCTGTCTGATAAATTTTATCCGTGGATGGTGAAACAGTAAATGTCGTAGAAGTAAGAGAATCGAAACACGTACGTACGACACAATGGATAAAGTCTTATCTTTAAACAATGCAATAACATTTAAGGGCCTGTTCATCATCCATAGATAAAATTTACCCGACAGATATTTTATACCTGTCTCTGTCTAAAACGTCATGTTTTATGAAATAGACATAGGTTTATCTGTCAGTTAAATTTTATCTTTAGGTGGTGAAACGGCTAAATTTATCAAAATATACTTAAATCGATATTACTAACACAACCACAATAACTGAAATCATTAGAACACATTCTTATATTTAAAGAAAAGTTAACCAACCTAACCAACACTGCTAGCTTAGCATGGCACTCTGTGACAAGACGTTGTCGTGCGTTTGTCACGCTTACGTCTCTGTCTATAGTATTAAATGTGATAAGGACAGCATGACGTGAGATAATTGTCGCGGCTCGCCATGCTAAGCCCCCTGGACTCAAATCACAGAAATCTATCCTAAGAGCACACGTGACGCTATATTACAAGTTGTGATCGGGCGTTAACTTTCAAGACAGATTTATACGCATATTCACGTCCTACTTAGTGTCACAACGGTCACACCCCATAAAGATGTCGTTACATTCAATTAATGGGAACGCTCTGAATTAATTTCCACTAATATTATTAGTATCTTCTCTCTTGAAAGGCTGTTATGATTTTCAAAAACATAATTGGGTCTTTTGATGTGTTTAGAATTGGTTCTATAAATATAGTGTCTTCATTAGTGTGAGGGTTTGAATTTATTTTTAAATTTGTTATGTCACAGATTAAAAATATTTGCGTTCTTTATTCAGATTTGTATTTTGGTTTATAAACTTCTTAAATTATGAAAAATTCTTGCAAATGGAGGTTTGAAAAGTAAAAAGATATTCTTATTTTGACACATGTTCCTTAGGAAAAGTTGTTCGGACGCTTGATTCACAAATATAACAATGTTTTTTCATCAACTAATCAAGCAATTTCTTCATCCTTTTGCATTTTTGATACCTGTTTGAAATAATGTTCTACTAGTAGATAAAGTTATGATGTGATGTGATGTGATTATTTCTCATCCAATTTAATATTTTTAAACCATGAACCTTGATGACCACTGCTAAAATTCTGTACTTTCAAATTATAGTCAATAACCGTAGAATATGATAGCCCAGGTTCAAATAAAACTGAATGGTCTTCAGAAATGAGTTTTCTAATTAAATTTCTAAACATTTCATTGTATGAAGATGGGTTTCAGTAAGCTGGAATATGGAATATTTAAACTCTAGTTCATTTATATGCTAAGTCAGGGATCTGTGCTTAGTCCATACATTAGTGTGTGCTTCTGATCCGTGCAATGACCTTAAGCTGTCGGCGGCCACTATAATTTTATTTATTTTATGAGAACACACGATGTTATCCTACTATTGTGTTTTCCCTAGAGATGTATAAAGTTTAGATAGCGGAGGAAATGTTTTGTCTTATTCTTGACTGGCTTTAGTTGTGAGTTTGTTAGTCTATGCTTTTGTAAATGATATACACGTAGGTACTACTTCTGTTTTGATTAGAAATTATTTATTTATTTATTTACTTATTGGAAAACCAACAGCTTCAATATACAAAATAGAAAAATAAATTAACAAAGGAGCCAATTACAGGTTTTCACAAATAGAAACATTATAAAGTATTGACAAAGCACTTATGCATTGATTATGTGTGTAGTAACATAAACACACACGCACCTACACGTCATGATTGCCATATTGTTGTATTTATATTTACAATCATCTTAAACTAATGCACTAAAATAGGTATTAAAATTATTAATTAATTAACAGCAAAAAAAATATATATACATATACATACAAGATTTGCAAAAACGCATAAAATCAAGTTGTTTATAATACCAACAACCTTTGCATGTTAAAAGAAAATGATGTCCAGCGCATTACATATACTATGTATTTTAAAGTCTTTTATATTTCAACTGTTAGATTAGTCGAATATAACATCTTTAATATATTTTCGTTCCATCTTGAAATCATCATTGAAATAAGTTCGAGATTATCACTCAGACTACAACTAGAATATCCAATGAGAACAAAATTAGATTTAAAGTTTCAAAAAAGATTTCCTTTCCATTAAAAACCCGCTTTCATTTCAACTGAATTAAATTTGTCTTGAGTAATGTGAATAAGAAAATGAATCTCTAGGTTCTGAGGAAATTAACTTGAGTGAAGATTTAAATTTTTCATCAAACCGACCTAATTAACTTCATAATTAAACTTGGCAATTCCAGTTTTATTTCTCTATTGAGATTACAGTCGTCGACTCTTTGATTAAATTTTACGTACTTAAACTCCTTTGTGTTTCATTTTTATTCAATTTTGAATACTTATTCAATATTCAGATTTAGGTACAGGGGCATAAGTCTACTAATTTAAAATAGTCTCAGTTGTGTGACTATTGACTGTCAATGTCATTTTTTGACACATTTGGTATTCTGATAAACAATGGTTCACGATGCTTGCGACCAAATGTGTCAATAAATCCCATTGACACTTTGCTTTGTAACTTCAATTTAACTTTTCTATATCAAAAAATAGCAATGAATGTTTACATCTAGTGTCGTCTAGTTTAATTTAAATTAAACATACTTTCGTTTACTACCATATTTTGAAGTTTTAATCTTATTGTCCTTTATATAATAATAGGAACACCTAAAAATATTAATTATAGCGTTCCAAAAACGTGTATTTACTACAAACTCAATTCATTTAATACAAAAAACAAGGAAAAGGCCAAACCCATTAAAATAGCAGCATTACACTTGTTTGAAGTAACAAAATAAGACTAACAATGGCTCTTTAATAAGATTGAAAAAGGAACGTAATTACCTTACCTAAAAATTTGAATAAACGAATTTTCGTTGATCGAAAGCGAAAAAAAAAAGAAAAATAGATTCGTTCAAAGGTATTTCGGTAACAAAGACTTGTAAGAGATAAATGTAAGAAAGCGGAACCAGGAAACGACCCTTCAGAATAAGCATTGTTAAATCTTTTTGAAGTTGCTAACTTTTTGCCATTATGTACAATTTAAGTATAGAACTTAAATGAAGTGGAAAAGTTGACCGGCGTAAATCTGGGCTATATCTGCGTAGATACAACGAGCGACGTGCCTAGGGGGAAATTTTCATTTTGAATCGCGATGTTTATTAAAATTTTTGAAACACGAAACTCACTACCCTTCTCAAAATCATAACTTATTAAATATGAACTTTGAGGTTTCTTGTAAGAAGTATTTTTATTATTTTGAACGCACTTAAGCACTAAACGATTTGACGTTTTGTTTCATATCACGATGAAATCCACGTTTTCCATATCTAAATACAATTTTCAGGTTGTTGGTCTAAGGTAGTGCGTGATTGCTTATAATCGTCAAGAACATTTATTTATTTTTTACTTATTTATTACTTATTTGTAATCGTATTGCTAATCAAAAGTGTTAACATTTTGGTTACGTGTGAAAATCTCAGAAGTACAATCCTACTTTTCTTAAACATACCTAAGTGACACTATACCCTTTTCAACTCCACATACTTATAAGTAAGGTGTCCATAAACCACACAATTCTGCGGTAATTATGATAGTGTGTATAAAGCCCGCCAAAGGCCGTTAAGCTCATACTAATTGTTCCGAAGTAGGTCATTTTCGGAGTACCTACTTGGTTCCTTTAAGGGTGGTTTAGATGATACGATTTTTGTTGACGAATTTCAGTTGCGATTTAGGAATCTGATTAATAAGCTATGATGATTGTAAAATCAAGCTCGTTCCGAAGCTGTTATTACTACTGCTGCAATTTTAAACTTTGAAAATGATATTTAACCTTGAATTATAACATGTAACTTGTATAGAAAATTTAATTAGTTGAGTGAAGAATGAAGAAAAAAAGCATACTGCAATTCAGTGACGATATCGCCAGCACAACCGTACTATGTGTGACTATCATAATAGGTTATTTGTGACAAAGATTTTTAAAGAAAAGGGAGATAAAAATCTGCACTAGAAAAAACACGTTATTCAGTTGCGATATCGGCATCATAAGTTCGTAACCGTATCGTGTGTGAGCACCTTAACACGTCCGAGTTTGTGACAAGGGTAGGGTCACAAGGTCTTCATTACAGGTCTAACTTTGAATTGTGTTTCTAATAATGTAGCTAACTTCGTATTAGTATAGGTTAATTAATTGGATCTCTTGTTGCGTACTTCAAGTTGGTTTGGCTTTGACATTTAACTAAGGGTTCTTCACTGGCTCGGTTTACTTGTATAAGTCGTGGGATCGTATGAGTACTTACATATTGTGACCTATTTTAGAAGATTATTTTAAGTTTGGTCTAATAAAAGATTATTATATTTAAATTAATATTTTTATATTATGTTGGATCCCTTTTCGACTGTATAACTCAACTTTATCCCGTTATCTTATTTATACGTCTGTGTTCCACTGCTGGGCAAAGGTCTTTCTGTTCTCTCTTCATTTTATAGCCTTCCTTTTTAATTATTATTTTTTTACAGCCCAGAAAAAAAAGAACAATAGAAAATCTATTGTGTCTGGGTTTATAATGGGTCAGTGGGATGTGAGAGGTTAAGTAGAAATTTGTAGCGCCTCTTTCCCATTGGGGTAAGAAAAGATTACTTTGCTCCAAACCCACTTCTTACGCTTCATCCACATTCATAATAGCCTGACCAACATTATATGCGACAAAATGTTTACGCAAAAAGCAGATACAGAAGCTCCCAAAATAAATCTAGTAACACACAAGTTCGGTAAACAAATTGAGATCGAAGTGGGTAAAGAATTTATGGTGACAGAGAAACTGTCCCGCTGGGCGCAGCCACGCTGTACTTTTGTAAAAACGTAACTGGGTACTTAGGTGTGTGGTGCAGGAGATGGTGTGAATAAATACCTTAAGTTGACTAACTGAGTTTGAAATTGGGATGTTGAGTATAATAATAATAATCGTTTATTTGCATTAAATATGGTATAAAGAATGTCATATTCATTTAAAATAATTAGAACTACATATTTCACCAGTCCATGGCATACAAAATGTCTTAAATTAAAAATTAAATTACAGTATTAATTAAATCGAAGATACTCGTTAATTGAATAAAAATATTTTTCCTTGATATGAGCCAGATGAGCCAGATAACAAATCTATTTTTACACGACTACGGCAAAGCCAAAAGGAAGTGTAATGTGTTTGGCAGTCTATGTATGTTTGTATGTATGTATGTATGTTCCGCCGTAACTTCTAAAATACTGAACCGATTTTAATGAATGAGGTGTCAAAAGATTTGTAATAATACGGCGGGTGAGATAGGCTATATAGATTTGCAATAAATTTAATACTTTGCCCACTAGTGGGCAAGAAGTCACGATGAAAAAAATAAAAGTTTGAAAATGGTTTTGTGTGGGGTATCAAATTCAAGAGCTCAGTGAGTACATTTCAAAAATATATATATTCACTAGGTTTTGCGAACGGATTTGCTTGTAAACTAGTGGACAAAAAGTCGCGACGAAAAATATGAAATTTTGCAAAGGATAAAATGTGGGGTATCAAATGAAAGGGCTCAGCGAGTACATTCCAAAAATATATATATCACTAGGTTTTACGCGCGGTTTTTCTTGTAAATGTGTGTTTTTACGTAGGTATTGTCTTTTCTATCATAAATTACTTCGAAACTACTGATTAGGTACAGCTTGCTAAATCAGGCCTCCTTAGAATTATGTTGACTGTTTTTGCTCGTTTTAAGTTAAATTACCTACAATTTTTACTACGGAACCAACTTTGATTGAATTCAAAAATTGTCGGTCCTTTAACATTTTGCACACAGCAAATAAGTAATGTATTTCATACGGAAAAAAACAATATTCAAAGTTGTTTATAATCATGAGTTGAATTAGTGAATTTTGTTTTTAGGCCGTATCTTAAAAGGGAAGATTGGAATAAAATAAAAGACTTCTTGAGCTCATACTCATACGAACAATGTATAGGGGACAAGTAATTTATGGCCAAAATAATATTATGAAATACTTCTTGAACTCTTCTATGGACAAAGTAGTCACTGTGTAGGGGGATTTGGGGGGCGCAGCCCCCCGCGAAAATAAAACAAAATACTTTTTGAACTGTATTATGGACAAAGCAGTCACTATGTGGGGGGATATGGGGGGCGCTGCCCCCGCCATAATAAAACACCACCTGAACTATACTGTGGACAAAGTAGCCACTATGTGGGGGGGGTTTGGTTGGCGCAGCCCCCCGCCAAAATCAAACACCACCTGAACTCTACTATGGACAAATCAGTCACTATGTGGGGGGGTTTGGGGGGCGCAGCCCCCCGCCAAAACTAAACACCACCTGAACTCTACTATGAACAAAGTAGTCACTATGTGGGGGGAGAGGGGGGCGCAGCCCCCCGCCAAAATTAGACACCACCTGAACCCTACTATGGACAAAGTAGCCACTATGTAGGGGGGGCTAGGGGGGCGGAGCCCCCCCCCCCTAAATTAAACACCACCTAAACTCTACTATGGACAGAGTAGTGACTATGTGGGGGAGCTTGGGGGGCGCAGCCCCCCGCCAAAATCAAACACCACCTGAACTGTACTATGGACAGAGTAGTGACTATGTGGGGGGGCTTGGGGGGCGCAGCCGATACTTACCATGGACAAGGAAAGCGTTGAGCCGATACCAAGTTTTTATCTAGTTTTTTCAGTGTTATGCTATAAATAAATTTGCAATATTTTAGGATTGTTATCCTTTATTATCACGTTGTATTCTATGCACCACGAAAAGTAACTGCGGTGTAGAAGACTCTGTAACACGTGAACGAAGTGACGGATGATTTCAAGTAAAATATGTTGAGATTAAAAGACAGATTGGAAATGTAAATGGAGTTTGAGTCATCATCATCATCATGTCAGCTTATGGACGTCCAGGTCCACTGCTGGACAAAAGCCTCCCCCAAGGATCTTCTCAACGACCGGTCTTGCGCTGCCCACATCCAATGGTTTCCAGCGACTTTAACCAAGTCGTCAGTCGACCTTGTTAGAGGCCTTCCCACACTGCGTCGTCCGGTGCGTGGTCGCCACTCGAGAACCTTTCTGCCCCATCGTCCATCGGTTCTACGAGCAATGTGCCCCGCCCACTGCCACTTAAGGTTTGCAATTCTTCGAGCTATGTCAGTGACCTTGGTTCTTCTGCGGATCTCATCATTTCTGATGTGATCACGCAGAGAAACTCCGAGCATAGCTCTCTCCATCGCCCTTTGGGTGACCTTGAGCCTTCTTATGAGGCCCACTGTTAAGGACCACGTTTCTATGCCATAGGTCATCACTGGCAACACGCACTGATTAAAGACTTTCGTCTTGAGACACTGCAGTATTTTGGACGAGAAAATGTTCCTTAGCTTTAGTAGTTTGAGTAGGAGTTTGAGTAGTTGTCATATATGTGTTTGTATGTGTTCTATAGTAGGTAGGTAGATAGCAGTAGGATACCACTGGTTTAACTAAAAAGTGTAAAATAAAAAATAAGTTCTAAAAACTAAAACACGCCTACGGATAAACTGCGATCTTAAAAGTAAGAAACAAGAAATTATTCTTGTCTTCTTACCTACCCAATAAGTGCACAGACGAAACGATTTTCAGAGGATAGCCGTGGTCGTATGCCTCCATATAATAACGGTTGCCTGCACGCAATTTATGTACCTATTACGGTATTACAGTTTCCACACTTGCACGTAAATTGATATCAAGGCAAAGAGGCATACGACCATGGCTATCCTCTGAAAATCGTTTCGTCTGTGCACTTATTGGGTAGGTAAGAAGACAAGAATAATTTCTTGTTTCTTACTTTTAAGATCGCAGTTTATCCGTAGGCGTGTTTTAGTTTTTAGAACTTATTTTTTTTAGTGTTAGTTGTCGATATTGATTTAAATTCTATGGTTATATCTTTATACGTGAGTAGAGAATTTATGTTGTTTCTTTATGTAAGGAACACAAGGATTTAAAAAAATTAAGTTAATAATTAAGATAGGTAGGTACGTTAATATTATACAACAACAAAATACCAGCTAATGATTTGTACGAAAAAATAAGCTATCGTGCAAAAAGAATTATGTAGAAAGGCTTAAGTGTAATTATGACGCTATTACAAAAGTAATAATTTTGGAGATCCTTAGTTTTTGGACAGGTCTTTGTCAACCAATATTCACCTTAAGTAGATGTCACTTGTTGTATATAAAAGAAACACATGCCTTCCTACATTTATTATTATAACAATTTGTTTCCAAATACATTCCTATTTAAACCAATACTCAATACTCAATAATTTGTTGCACTCCACAGGTTTTAACAGATCTTATAAACAACTTAAAGTACCAAATGTGGACCCTGATTAGGGCACGGCAATTAGTTTAGCAAAGCTACGAACTTAAAACTAAAATGAGATCAGTTACAACAATACTGAAATTACTTAAACGTAGTTATTTTAAAATTTATACACTAAGTTAAAATTTCTATTATTGTTTAAAAAGTTTTATTTATATTAAAATACGAAACCTCTTTAAAATATTCACCAGCTCTCATTCAACAGACACCTACAGCGAGCAGCATGCAATCGCACCCCGCACTGCAAGATTTAGTACCGACCGCGACCGAACTCTTAAGCTATTTGAATTTTATGTAGTGATCGATGTTGGAGCTTGATGGATTCGGACTTCTGTATGTCTTGTCTGGTAAGTCCCAAGTAAGTCCTTTCGTCTAACGTCACTGTCGAAACAAATGAACCGTGTCATCTTCATCATATTTAAGCTTTGAGTACATAATTATAAGGACGTGCCACATTTTTTTTCTATATACAAATGAGTTTATGACAGCGTGCAAAGGTTGGCGCAAGTTTTTCATAGTTTTCTTGGTAGATGACCTGTCAAACGATAAGAAATTCCATACAAAAAGGTAGCCATTTTGCACCAGACCAGGCACGCCGATCCAGACGGTATGGCACCTTATATATTCTATACTCAGAGTTGTAATTTATTATAATCTCTCGTATGTGGATAAAGAAATACATTGTTAGGTTCAAAAAGTTAATAATTTAGAAATAATAGCATCTACCCAAAGTATTTAAGAGTTAACTGACAGGTATTTTATACCTGTCATTGTCTAAAACGTCATATATATTATGAAATAGACAAAGGTTTAACTGTCGGTATTTTGTCTCTAAGTGGTGAAATGGGCCCTTAGACATTTTGTCGGTGGAGCGTTCGCTATTTAAGCTTGCTAATAAAAAAATAATCATTGTTTTTACATTATTTAGCCACCGAGTCCCACTGTTGAACATAGGCGTCTTTTGAAGAAGAATCTTGGAGAGAAAAAGAACTTTCTCTTCTTTCTCAAAGATTCCTTTTATCCAAGATCGATCCTGAGCTTTCTGCCCAGTCATTTCGTTGAATTAAAAAATTAAAATTGGATTTTTAAACGCTAAGATTTTTTACAAGCCCACAAAATACCGCATAGCGCTAATAACAGACTTAAAAAGAAAGAAAAAAACACATTACTACGACTTTCATAAGAACTGCTATAAAAGTTTTAAGTTCCTCTCTTTGCAGTTTAGCTGACTTTATGCTTGTTTCTAAATTGTTCAAGTTTAATTAGATGCGTATAGTTTGTATTGAGATGGATATTAATTAGTTCTAAAGATACCTGTTGTCTTGTGTTTTATAATTATATATATAGAGCTAAGTGTATATAGGGTGTTATTTTATGCGATAGGTGATAAATGAGTGTTAAAAAATCCTATTAATATTATAAATCTCTATGTTTATTCCGATGGATGGATGGATGGATGTTTGTTACTTCATCACGTAAAAACCACTGAACAGATTTTAATAAAATTTTGCAATAACTTAGCTTTAACATCAGAATAACACATAGGCTATATTATTTCAAGATATCGTGATTATTTCCCAAGATATGACGATAAGTGCGTAAGTGCGGGCAGCATCTAGTATAATCTTTCATACTTTTACAAATGATATTAAGAACGTAAAAATGTCAATTTTTCAATTAAAAAATCTCAGTAGAATATTGTCGATTAACCATTGATTTTTAATGTGAAAGTTTTTATATAAATCCTATAAATTAGCCTAAGTAAAAGTTTTGTTTACGTACTTTGACTCACCTTGTGTAATTAATGTATTCTAATTAATTACGTAGGTAGGAAGTTTATACGTTTACGTAACATAAACTTAAGGTTGCTTTTGCTACCTAATTAAAAGTTTTACCTATCTAATATACCAATTCGAAGCGAAGTTTTAAGATATTCGAACCGCTTCTCTGTTTATACATACATACCTATATACATATCCGTCACGCCTCTTTCTAATCGGGGTAGGCAGAAACCACTTCTCTCCACTTGTTATGACCCAAACACTTCTCAGTTTATTGGGATATCTAGGTATCTAGAACCTTAAAGTAACTTAAGTTGGTCTTGTTTATCCTTAGTTGTCATGTTAAATTTTTAAGCTGTTGAGTATTGGTTAGGGCAGCGTTACGGCCTAGTCACTCTCGTATGAGAGTAGGCTCGTGGCCCTGTAGTGGGGACGTTAAAAGGGCTGAAAAGGATAACAAAGGTTATCTAACGGACATCCCCAATATTCAAAGACAGATAACTATCTGTACATATCTGTCACGAAGCTGTCACTTCTGATCCATTCTTCAGAAGCATTCCATAGATTTTTTGACACCGGTAAGTTTATAGGGACGAAACATTCTACGACAAATAACTATTTCTATATCCAGTAGGGCTAAACCAGAGAAAGATAGAATATTGAGAACGGCCGTAAATAAATATCAAACGACCAACCACGTTTTTCATAGAAAATCAACATAAAAAAAGATAAAAAGAAATTCTGGTATCTAGTCCAGCAAGCAGGTCACAGCTCCTCACGAAGTTAAACTAGAAGTCGGGAATGAACTCGTATTTTTCTCAAAACGTCACGTTGGAAATCCTAAATCCTTGTAAGGAGGTATTTCAATTTGTAACTGACTGAGGCAGACAAAGTTGCAGAGTCGAAGGCTCCACCCTCTAGTTTCATACAAATTGATATTTACGATAATAGCAAGAGTTTTTCAGCGAGCTCGCGAAGTTGGAACATAACAGGCTTGGTTGGATACAGACTGAATCTAAATGGGCAAAAACGTATGCCGTTTCTCTCAAATGCATTTGGGTAAGAGGTTTAGATGTGTCCTTTACATATCTAACACTCAGAATTTTCTTCTTCGACAGCGTGTTCAAAAGTATTCGGAAAAAACATGCAAGATTCATCAATTTTGGTTAGACTATGCAATAAATTCATAAAACAGATCTTTATTAAGCTTTTATAGAATGTACTTCCCAATTTGATGGTGTTGAAACTATATTCGTGTGGCCGATGGTCTTTCAGTGAAATTGTCTTATATTCGACAAACGAATTAGACTTTTACCTATTATAGCAATAGGTATTAAGTACTACTGTCTGTTAGCAAAATAATTAGCAAGCAGATTCCAAATGAAAGTTTATTACACAATAACAGAGTAAGAAATCGAACCATGCCTTAAAATTACTCAAGATCAATTTAATGTTTCACGGGTACGCTATCCGTTGTGGGATTTTCTCAAGTATAAAAGCGCGGCTCTCTGGAAATTACATTTACAATGTACGAGAATACCTTCACTAGCGGAATAAGGAATTGAAAATTTAGTACGCCGCTATTCAGATAGGTTGTGGTACTTGTGGTAATACTATGTTTGTAGAAGGTTTGGGTTAAATTTTGGGCTTTATATAGATCAGTTACATAATACCTCATTCTACATATGTAATGTATTTTTGGTTGGTAGATAAAACGACTAAAGTAACTTCTAAGTAGGTAAATATTTTTAATTTATATTTAATCAGCCAGTGAATTAAATGTAGTTAAAACAATTTCAACATTTTCCAAAAGTTTTGTATTATTGAAATTATTTGAAACAAATGACTGTGCGGATACCAAGTAGTTTTTTCATTGCTTACACTTGAATGTAATAAAGCTTTGCTAATTATTTTTATCAAAAATTTCCAGTCAATTTGCAAGACCGAAAACGTAATCCGCAATCAGCCCAACAAGCAACAAGATTTGCAATCCAGCGGGGAACTTAATTAAATTTTAATAACCCAAAATCTATCGGTATTAGGGTACGTAAATAAGCAAGCATCCAATGGCGGATTCAACCCAATAAATTATGCGGTGGGCCGCAGTCGGGGTCTAACCGGACGCCCGTCGAACCAACGGGAACCAATTAGTCGTTCCTGACAATATTTATTTGTGGTTTTCTGAAACAAGTGAGCGTAGTACACTTTTACCCTACACTCGGCTTCTTTATGAGATAGAAAGGTCGGTTCGCCCGATTGGTTTCTCTACCTGTAGTATATTCACTTATACGAGCATCCAATTGTTTAGAGTTAAGAAATAAATGGTAGAAGCTGTAAAGTACAGCTGCCTACGAGTTCGTTACTACAATTCATTTGTTCAGCGCATCTGTTTCTTCGAATTTCAAGGAAATTTATAGTAGTTTTCTATCTGGTTATTTCTTCTGTTTTTATACCGTCTTATGCCAATTGACTAAAAATATAGATTTATGAATTTGGTTCGTTTAAGTTGTTATTTTAATTAAATTATGCCAGTCAAGACTTTCTCCCTTAAACCGACGCGACTTGCATCTATGAACAGATGAATTTGGATGAAGCGAAAGAGGTGTGTTTAAATAGTAAGTGAAGGGAAGCCTCTACTTACTCTGATGGGAAAGAAGAGTGACAGATACCTAAGTAAATATGTATGTATAACATCGCCAAAAAATCGATCAAAATAGTATAAGGCCGTTTCCAAAAGATTCCTTACCTCTTTTCAAATTAATCATGTAAGTAGGTACTAATATTTTCTTGTGTCTTTAAATCACCCTAATATTAAAGTAAAACGCACTAACATATTAGAAACTAGGTAGCTATTGTAAATAAGCGATGTCGCTAAATACGAGGTGGTCACGCGATGCACGCAACTAACTCTGATCCCGACATAATACGTTGATTGATTGTTGTTAGCACTTACTCTATTTGATGGTGCAAGTGACAAGATATCTTTTAAATCATATTTCATCATCATTATGCGTCGCTCTTCTCGATGCAGTCTTCGCTACTCTGCTCTATTCTCCGCCGTATTTCTACGGTGTTTATAAAACAAAAAACTAATAGTAGAGCAAGACAAACGGCGACGACGTGACGTATTGAGGTTTAAATAAGGAATACTGCAAATAATGAAGCTATTAAGAAAGAGAGAGCTGGCATTTGCTTATATTTCCATACATCGTCACAGAATACCAATTGACTTCGTTTAAGGAATTATGAAAAGTGTTATCAATTGGAACAATTGTATAAATCGTTTCAAAAATCTCCTTGCGGAGTCACCATATACTTTTTTCCATATTCAGACATATCTGTCACACCTCTTTGCAGTTAGGGTAGGCAGAGACCACTCCATTCTCTTTTAACTTAAACCACCCTTTTCAGTAAAGTAACGCAATTGTTTCAAGTCATAGTGTTTAATGACCGTTTGAATTCTAAGGTGCGAATGCGAATCCATAAAAAGGCTATCAGGTTGAAAAACAAATTCTTTTGTAAGGTAACTTTTACTTAAAGTCACTTTGCGAGAAACCATTAAGTAAAATAATTAAACAATCAGTTGCTAGAAAGGCTGTTAATTGTCCATTAAATCTCGTGTTATCCCTTTTTATAGTGGGTCAGAGAAAGAGACTTTTATAAGAGTTAATTAAATGTTTATTTTATAGACCTTTTTCTAGTGTCCGTAAGTGTCATTATGTTTAAACCCAAAAGAAATGAGAGTGGCCAGTTGGCATGGTATCGTGGGTTCGATTCCCATTATATACAAACATTGCTGTGATGTACAGAAATGCTTGTTTTAACTATGGGTTTTTGTCTATATAATACTTATAGCACTTATAGTACCTAAACTATAAGTAAGCTTTACTTCACTTGACATTGGCCGAATCCACAATTATGGTGACCTTAAAAAAAGAATAAGAAAATTCCGCGTCAAAAAGCATCGCTAAAATTCTCCACTTAGAAAATCGGGTGGCCATTTTCCCTCGAGTTTGTTGCGCCCTTATTTAACTTTGGCTATTGAAGCCTCATTTTGTGTTAACTAAGTTATCGCGTTCCCGCTCATGTTTCGTCTCCTCTCCTTTGATGACGTCATAATGTGATTTCTCAAACAGAATAAGTGGCGGCTGGAGAATTGGTTGTTTTTTGTTTCTGAATTTTACTCGACAATTTGCTTTTGTTTTTTGCAAGTGACCTAACTTTTCATATTGACGGTAGTGGCTTTGGTTTCTACCAGAAAAAATTGTGAAACATTTATATGCAAATAAGAATCCTTTTGAATTTTTTAAGGTAATTAGCTATTCTAAGTAAAACACCGACTTACCAATGGTTCTTTTTTTTTCTTTTTCGATATATAAATAATGAAGAATCTGTCAAATACGCTAATTATTTGGACGTCGGATCTTATCAAGAATTACTGACTGACTATTTGATATGTAGTCCGTATAATAATGAAAATACTTTCCGATTTTACGACATGACTAATATAGGTACCTAGAAAATATGAAACTAAAATGCTCTAACCGCAAAACTAACATTTCATTTTATACGAATTCTTACACAGCTGTAATTCAGTGTGTATTTTATCCAACAAAAGGCGAGATTCAAGGAAATTCGTAATGAAAATAATATGATGAGTTAGTGTTATTTTAGACCCATTTACTTTTACGGGCGTAATGCAGGGTAGTTCATTGTTTTAACCTGCCCGAGGCAGATTTCCGAAAACCTTGGTTATGGCGGTCCGAGTCGTTGACGTCATGGAGAATTGTTATTTATTATAATAGTAATGGAGAATTGAGGCTTTTTTAAGGGTCTGTTGCTAGTCGAGAAGAAAACCTTAAAACGGGCCCAAGTCTGCTAATTTACTATTATCAGGTTGTGTGTTGGCAGAGTGTCAATGTCAAAAATGCCAATGGCAGAGTGTCAATGGCATTTTTTGACATTGACACTTTGCCGGTCTTGCTTGGTCACAACAAGGTCACAATCGGTGTAAGTTATTATTTAGCAGAATACCAGTTGTGTCAAAAATGCCATTGACACTCTGCCGACATACAACTGAGGCTATTTTAAATTAGCAGACTTATAACTTATACCTTCTTTTTCATTTTAAGAACAAACACACGTATATTCTTTTGAAAGTTCAAGACTCTTTTTTCTATAAAAATAACTTCTAAACTTAGAAAAAATCTCATGCCTCTTTGTGCTAAAAACTCCCAACTCACACTTTTCCATTTTTTGTTGGAGGGATCAAATGAGTTCCGTACTTAAACAAGCTTAAAGTTTATGAAGCGCCCGCGTGCTATATAGCAAAATTTACGACGTTTTTGATGAACCGCCTCTATTAGGAAGGAGGCCTTGCGAACCGAGATTTGGTTTATTAGATGCTTTTAGATTTTGTCGGGTTATTGTGGTATAAAGTTACCTATTGTTAGAGATTGGGTTGCGCGAAGTAGGGACGTAATTTAGAAATACAATAGGAGGCAATTTTAATTGCTACAGCGTTTCTTGATTAAGTTATAGAAAATAAACAAACGATATTGGATGGTGACATAATTAGAATTAAACTTTTTTATCGATGTCGTGAAATGTAATACCTAATACCTATAGATAGGTAGGTTTATATACCTAAGTTAAGACAAAAGTTTTTGGGAATATAATACCTTAATAACTAGCCTACTATCTTAGGGTGGGTGATAAATTAATGCCTTGTTTGAGTTTGGGCCTATGATTTAAAAAAAAATCTTTTTATTCTTTATTTCCTAACGAGTTTTATAAGCTTAAAGAGTTAACTTTTTATTACTTTAATTTTCCTAAATGATAAAGTGTCACATAAAGCTGTAAATGTAAAAAGTCATATCTAATTTAATGGATACTTGAGTTACCTTTTCTGCAATAAGAATTAAGTTTTAAGAACAAATAATCAAAGTCTCTATTAGCAGTTAAACCAATATTATAACAGAGTACATATTCAAGGGCTTATAACAAACTTTCTACATAGATAAACGTTATCAGAGTTAATAGCTAGCGATTGGTTCTTGGTTTCAAACTAAAGTCGTTCATGAGAGTTCGAAATATGATGGTCTAAAGAGAATGAGATAACACTGTGAATTATGTAATTACTGTTTAGATAGCTTTAGAAATGCTTTAGGGGTTATTGTAAAGTTTTAGTTACTAATATGTGTAATCTTGTTTTATATTATCTAGCTGTCTCTCTCTTCGCTACTGGGCAATGAAAAATGAAAATGAAAAATCATTTAATCCTGTAGGTTTTGACAACACTTAGGACGGGTAATTTTTTAAAGTTAATGGTAGATTTGCAAGAGTGCAGTTTTCCTCAGAGAAGAACAAAAACCTCTATCATTTTTAGGGTTCCGTACCTCAAAAGGAAAAAACGGAACCCTTATAGGATCACTTTGTTGTCCGTCTGTCCGTCCGTCCGTCTGTCTGTCAAGACCCTTTTTCTCAGGAACGCGTAGAGGTATGAAGCTGAAATTTATATCAATTACTCAGGTCTACTGTCCCTTGAAGCTGTGAAAAAATCAAACTTCTAAGCCAACGCAATCAAAAGATACAGCCATTTATGCCGCAAATTTTCGACACTTGCAAGGGAATCAAAACCTACAGGGTGCTTCCCGTGAACTCAGAATCTTGAAATTTGGTACGAAGCAACGTCTTATAGCATAGATAAAGGAAAAATTACGAAAACCATAAATTTTTAGTTACATCACAAAATATATTTTTTTTTAATAATATTAAACTTACTACCCATTTCCTCATAAACGCGTAGAGGTATTAAATTGAAATTCATACCAAATACTCAGGTCTATAATACCTTTAAGCTGTAGCAAAATCAAACTTCTATGTCAACGCAATCAAAAGAAACAGCAATTTAAGCTGCATATTTTGAAACTCGCAAGTACTTGCAAGGGAATCAAAACCTAAAGGGTACTTCCAGTCGACCTTGAATCTTGAAATTTGGCATGAAGCAACGTTTTATACCACACATAAAGGAAAAATTCCGAAAACCTTAAATTTTTAGTTACATTACAAAATATATATTTTTTAATAAATATAAACTTATTACTTTTTCCATAGTTATGACTCGATTGTCGTAATGAACGAACTTTGTAAACCTTGCAGGTTTGTACGGAACCCTCGGTGCGCGAGTCCGACTCGCACTTGGCCGGTTTTTTTTTCCCACCATTTTGTATACCTACCTACTGAGCCGCTTCTGCCCAGCTATCTATAAAGATGTCTAATATATTTCGTCATCTTCTCTGTGGTCTATTAAAAGGTCTTTTTAGGGTTTTTTTTTCCATTTGGCTGCTGTCACAGGTCGTATTTTATTTGGAAAATAATAATGAGTCCGACATGTTTCGTAGCGCAAAAAGCCCAACCTACTTGTAAAATTGATCAATTTTCGTAATAAATCATGGATGGAAAAATAAAAAAGATTTGAACCACTTGTCTTTGTACGTCTACATATAGGTGAGAATCATCATCATGTTATATTTAAGAGCCAGGCTCTTGTAGGCCAATTTTAAACTTGTGCCAAAAAGTGAATAAAACACATAAACAAATAAAATACAAACAATAAACTAACTACTGCCAAAAAACTACCCCAAAGATGAAAAGCACAAACGTCGCAGCTGACCAACACCAATACTCAAGTTAAATGAGGTAATACATCGAAAATGTCACAGGAATCTGTGTCAACCGCTAAATTATAGCTCTCGACTCGAGTTGTTAATTAAACCGCACCAATATGCCACTCACAATATATCGGGGTTTAATAAAATTACAAACACAATTTACTATGAACATGAGAGGGGTTAGAGTTCGGATGAGTTTGGCTTGTGATGGGATTAATACATAGTGTGGGATAGATTTTGTTGTTTGTAACGTACTGCAAGCTATCCGTGAATTCGTACGGATTTATCGTAAATTTTTTTTGGAAAATTTACATGATACCTCAAAGTAGTTTATATTGCCTGTGTATTATTCTGATCTGTAAACTATATTATTATAAAGTTTCAATAAAGAGTACTTTTCTTATCATCACATCCATCCAGTCATCCTAATAAGCAGGAAGTGGATTTAATTTTAGTTATTTTATTGTACATAGGTACATACGTAAATAAATAAGCTTAAATTAAAATTTTATTAATAATCAAAAATAAATTATTAATAGGAGGTAAATTTTACGCCAGAATCTGCTAAAATATTAAATCATAAATATGAAAATTAACAAATTTTATTTCAAGTCGTATTAAATTTTAATATTTCACAGGTAGTTTACCATTTATTCTGCAAATATGACCTCAAAAGCGTAGGCAACAGCAAAAGTAATTATTAAAACACGATTCATCCCAAATAGAATAGTTAAGTAAGTTTCAAACATGAGCCAAATATCCTCGCTATGTATTTCGGAGCATAATCCCAGTTCTTATTTAAAATTTATTAAAGGTACGTTTGATAAAGAAAGTGGCAAAAGAGAAAAAAAGTGGAATTCAGATTCAGAAATGAAATGAATACGGGCTGGAGCGTTTCGTCGCCGATGAATAATTTATTTTAGAACTGAGTTTTCACGAAATTACTTGCCATCTCATTTGAAAGAGTGCGCCGTTTGTTGAATTGACTACTAATACTTATGTTATAATGTCTATAATTCTGTAACACATACGGTGTCTATTCCATAGACATCTTCATTTAATTACTAAGTAATACGATTTCCATGTAATTTCTTGGAATTGTTATAAGAAATACCTATCTACGTTATAATTATTTCTAAAACATCTGACTTCTACTTTTGACAATGACATTGATACATTTAGTTTTAATGAAGCATTACTTTGATGGCCTTTTCTGCTGCCTTTCCTTATTGTGAATACAAAAATACTTTTTTCTTTAATAGTACAATGTTTACCACAAATCACAATAATAATATATAAATAATATCTATAATAGTTAAAGCAATGTTTTAGCACGCTAAAGCGTGGGTTTGACTTCCGCAGAGAATCAATTTGCTTATTGTTTCTAATGTGGGAAGATGACCTTATCTTACAGAGTCGTATTTAGTATTTTGAGTATATATTCTCGTTAGAAATGTTCCATAATAGGCGACCTTTTTAAAGAAAGTTTTAGTCAACAAATATTCTCCAAGAAGACTGATATGACCGGCTTATCTCACTTCAAGTATTCAATTCAACACTCTTGGGCAAGACTTCAGGGGCCCGAGTCTGCTAATTTAAAATAGCTTCTGTTATAATATCTACACACCAAAGCCGCCGGCTTTTTTGACAACTGCCATTCGTATGACGTAAAGCCGCCGACCTAGCCCAGCAGCATGCCGGCGGCTTTGGTGTGTAGATAGCATTACGTGTCGGCAGAGTGTCAATGGCATTTTTGACACATTTGATATTCTGCTAAGCAATTGCAAAGAAATTGATTGGGACCAAACCTGTCAAAAATGCCATTTGATACCTAATCCTCCAGACGCGACTATGAATATTGTAAATTAGTAGACTTGGGCCCTAGAATTGCCATTGGTTTGTTCAAAAAACTTCAACTCCCCAATCAATTTCAGCCAACCACGAAAAGCCAAAGGCATTAAGTATCGACTACAGACATTTCCTTACTGTAGGCACCTACCCTATCCGCAACTGGTAAAGTTCTCACATAAACAAGGATAATTAACCATAACATGAAAATGAGCTCCCATCCGCCCGGAAAACTTCCGTCTAGGGGTGTTCGCGTTTGGACTTTTTCTTTTTTGGGTAGAAAAAATTAGCATTTTTGAGATGTAAGTTTTGTCACACAGCACAGCAGAACTGGTCGAAGAGCAAGGAGGCTTTTTTCCAGTAGAGGGAAGTGTCAAACTGACTATCTGTATCTAAGCTTTTTCAACTGCGTTTCATTCGAGTTTAATAAATAATAACATTCATACCATACACCTGACTTCCTTCTTCTTTACTTATCAGTTTTAAAACTTACATACGCAGATAGTCTACCCTTATGCAGCCATTTTGATTGTTGCTGGATCGTCATGAAGTTCCTCTCCTTCACCACTAATATTTATGAACTGTAATTTATAATCATCATCATATTTAAGAGCGTGGTTTTGGGGATGGAGTCTTCGCCACTCTGCTATTGTGGTCTAGCTACACACATCCGGGCCGTGTCCGGACGTGTCAGGGAAAAAATATCATTCCATACATTTTCTATGGATTCGTTCACACACGTTGTCATGACGACGTATGTTTTTCCCTCCTCCACTTTCAAATAACTTAACGGTCAAAAACATATCAAGAAGGAAACTAGCGAAATTAGGAATTACCTCCTGAAGATATAAACGCAAAGAACCCTTCCCGCGGAAGTTTATCAATAAAGTAATCGTAAATCATCAAAAACCTCGCCGTATCTGCCGAGTGTTTCCATCGGTTGAGTTTCCGTAGTACGTTGTGTACGAAATTTATGGTCTTCCCTTTATGGTCCTTCTGTTTCTTGTAAATTATTTGGTTAGACTTGTAATCGTCAATGGCGGGGTTGTGTTGGTACTATGGACTGAATTTTTAAAATTTTATATCTAAGTATAAGGCACAACATTGGAAAATGATAAAGTGAGAAATATAGACAAGTTGGATGATCCATTTAGAATATTATCGTATGACTTTGAGCACAGAGGACTTAGATAAGGAGGTAAATAGATAAAGGTTACGCATTCGATTCACTTAGAGAAGGACGTGGAAGGAAGTGGCCTCTGCCTACCCCGGTGGGAGAGAAGCGTGACGGATATGTATGTATGTTCTTACAGATTATGACTTAGTTACTCGTATTTTCATTGAAACTTAATATCACGTAAAATAAATTTCAGACTTTCCTACGCAAATTACTATTCGAAATATTAGCGTAATTAAGTTAAATAATGATCAAGTAATTAGTGATTGTTATGGAACGGTAACTCTAATGGCATTTTCTATTCATCAAACCTCTAGCAACAATTGTCTAAACGCCAGCTTCCTTCCCAATCGTCCGCCATAAACTTTCTCCAGCCAATTTCAAAAGTAAGAAAAAGTAAAATAATAACTTTTTCATTTCAAAAAGTTTGCAGTTCGATTTCAAGTCGCAGATGGGGTGGCTTAGAAAACTGAAATTGGTTTTCTATTGAAAGGTCAGTTATGGCATTCGCCTTTCCTTGCTTTGGCGGTTTAAGACGTTCGTACAGAAATGTCTTCAAAGTTGATTCACTTGATGTTTTCAATTTAAGTTCTACTTGGTTCTTTTGGAAGAATTGTTTTCATATTGATTTTCAATTAACTTATTACCTAAGTGTTTTTTGAGTGTCCACTAACAAGAGCCGAGCTCATGTTATAGTTAGGTACTTTTAAAAATGAATTAATATTGAGTGTTATGTGTGGGGTAGGTTTAATCATATTCACAAGATAGTTTGAACGTTTATAGTTTTATAGTTTTCTGCAAGAAGATAGTGTATACATAAATACAAAATACAAGAAAGATAAACATAAAGGATATATACAGGGCATGTAGACTCCAAAGTTAGTCCTAGTAAGAGAACTTAACACTTACTTTAGTTCTGCTTAAAGCACGCAGTGTTCGCTTATAATTAGTTTAAGTTTATGTAAATATATTAAAAGGTAAATATATTAATCAAGAAATTTTTGGTATAAAAAAGAACATACTTAGTGTCCTTAATTCCCATATAAACATATAAACAATTGAAAACCACCTGACCAACGAAAATAAACCCGAAATCAAACTTATAGACATTCCGAATCAAAATATCTACTCGGGCAATATCGATTTGTTTGGCTTTCCTAGCAAATATTAGCGGAGGCGTAATGACAAAACCGCAGCGTCAATACGTTTGTTGGGTTGCGGTAAGTCAGTTCCCGCCTGAACCTATCCATGATATGATGACGTGTTTTGTCAATGTTATTTTGTGGCATTGCCTTTTTGCACTGAACTATAAAGTTAATATTGTACTTGATGTAAAATGAGCCATGCGGTTGTGCTTTGACGTTTGGTATGAAATTGTGAGTAGACTGCCAATCTCAGTCCGCTTTAAAAAGAAAAACTTCGCTCTGTAATCTTATGTATACCATGGAACAAGAGGGCATGGGTGTCAAAATTTCATTATTTAAGTAACCTCAAAAATTACAGAAAAAATATCTCATCCATTGCGTCTCCACTAGAGCACTAGGCAAGGCATTCAAAAGACTAGCAAATTATCTCAATAGTGTAGGTATGTAAGCTTGTTTTTCCTATAGTTAGTTCATATTGCCAAGTCTCAGATAAAAAGCCAGTATTGACAAAATCAGTGTAGCCAGTACACGCATTGATGAGGGCGGTTGTAAGGGGAATTCGAATTTAACGAATTGTTATTTTGGAGCACTCGCTCGGAAAAACAATTGTTCGTGGGGATCGTAAATTGAAGGGCAAAATTAAAGATTAGTAACGGTCCGCGCGGGCAGAACTGTTCACGGAGACGTGAAATTGTCAAAACCTTAGGAGGGTCGAAAGTTTTTATTACGTGTGTTTGAAGCGTAGGGAAAATAGCACTTCGTATAAAGTTATTTTAAAAGAATAGCATTTAATAAACGTATTATATTTTTGGTTCAAACTAAATAAGTAGGTACGTGCCAAAATGTGACAACATAATAAAATTTTCATAACTTCACTAACTTCGTTAATAAAAAAACATCATCAGTCAAAATCTATATAATATACATAAAGATTGGCCTAACTTGAATGGATTTAGATGGAAAAAAGCGATGGTCTTTGCTCAGGAATAGGTAGCATTACCTACCTGTTGGGTATACGTATTTTTACAGTTTATAAACTGTCAAATATCTGCTATAATGTAATTAAGCTTGGAGCTTAGAATTGGCTCCAAACTCGCAAACATACCTGACGAAAACTTATAACAAAATCTTCACCCTCCGTTTAAAATCCATACCATTCCTAGTTGGGAAAGCAGCCAACATTCCAAATCGAGGTCCGGTGGGACCGAACAAGTTTTAATTAAGGCAAATATCTCACACGGCTGCAATGTGGACGCTCTAATAGTGTTTGGTTGGGATGAGCAAACTATGACCGATTAGTTTCTGTGTTGGCGAGTGGCATTTATCGATTGGCTACCAATGCCAATGGCTGGGCCAAGTTTCGAGTTATTGGACACATTGTTTCTGAAGTAGGTTGCAAGTTGGGTCTTGGTTTGAAACTTGTAGTATTAAATTGTCGATGTGTGAGTAGGTTAAGTAAATGAAGAAATAACATTAAATAACACTATTTGCATTAAATAGAATGTACCATCATTGACGAAGCAATTAAATGGATTGAAATAAAAAAGAACAAATAATTTAGATGTCAACGAAAATGTACTTAAAAGTGTTCCAATACAAATTTAGGTTGCCAAGTTATTATAAAAATAAAATATTGTTAATCTAACATCTATATTAACGCTCTTTTAGTCACGTCTCATGATCACCTAACTTTTATATTAAAACTGTAACAAAAACATCAGACAGAAAGTTACTAAAACAGTTCTTAGAAAATCAGAAACTCGGAGGGCTTTAGGGCGCCCTCCCTTTGAGGGCTCTTCCCTCCTCGTCATTAAGAGTGGGCACGCAAAGGGAAATTATCCTCACTTAACCCTCTGAAGGCGTTAACTGGCACCTCCAAGGAGGGCACTCTACCGATTACTTTATTATACGAATTGGAATAATTTTTCTCGAGGAATTTTTCGAGAATGATAAAAAGAAAATGGCGGATGAAACGCGTTTATCTCGCTGTCACAAGTGTTTGGATTACATTATCTGCTGCGTTGTATAATTTTTTTCGTTTTATTTAGGTCTGTGCTTTTATTTTACTTGTTCGTTGCGAATGGGATTTGTGTTCATGTTTTTTTTATATACAAATAGGCGTGTTACATAACTTTTTGTATTATCTATTTATGTTTAAAACATGTATGTGTCACACCCGTTTATTTTAAATAAATTAATTTTATCTTGACAAAAATGAATAGCTAATGTTTTTCGAAAAGGTTTAGGAAAATGCATATCAATTACTACGTACCTACTTAATTTTATTTTCAAGGTTAATAATTAGGTACTCACGTTTTTTTATGTTTTCTTTTTTAAATAGTAATAAAATATTCGACTGAAATATCCACTTAAACCGACTTTGAAGTACAAATCACTTCATTCAAGAACTATGCTAGCACGCACGAGCCAGTATCGAAATTCCTCAAATTACTAAACACCCCGATCGTACTCGATAAGACACAATTTTATCCAATCCCGAATGCTTAACACAAATTTACGCAACACTAAATTTGCATTTCTATAATTTATCACCAATTATAGCGGAACCCTTATCAGTAAAGCCTACCAATTAATGTGTGACAGTTGGCCCTGCATTCACTCTATAATCCTGGGTCATCCTGTAAAAGTCGTGGGCAATATCCCTTTAAGTACGTACTTTCCAGTGATTTTATCTGCATTGGAACCATGTCGGTAGCTGAACAGTTTGTCTTACAACGGCACTCATTAAAATGGGAGCGATATCGGGATGAGCAGATTGGGTAAGCTTGAGACTCCTTTTGCTGGATCCCAAGCTGATTAAAGTCCTGGTTGAATTTGAGCTAAACTTTCAAGAATGTGGTAATGAAAAAATGCGATAAATCATGCTAATATCTGACAGACAAAGTCTAATTTGATCTGTCTTTTGTATTAATTCTAACTTAAATGTAAGTCTAAGTATATAGCAAATATTTTATACGTTCACTATCTTCATGTAATCACGATGCTCTAAATTTTTTAAATATCTAAATCTTCAAAATACTTTTTAGCAACTTAGAATATAATACATAATTATACTACGTAACACAATGAAATTCACCTACCAACCTTACGTACCTGCAATTACAGATTTAGAGAGTACTAGTATGGTACTAGCAGAAGCAATTGTTTAAAAGATTCTCATGCAAAAGAAGTCTTGTAACAAAATGGTCTACGAACACACCAGACCAGATCGTTAATTGGAACATCGATTACGTAATAATTCAACGTGGAATTAATTAATGCCGAAACCTAGGTTCGAAATTCGTATGCAAAAATAAAGGACATGTAGTAATTATGAACCTCTATTCGTACCAAGTGAATATCTGCAGTAATTAATACACGATTACGTAGATGTCTCTTTTTAATTTCGTCGTATGTTTTTTTTTCAAACTGACTAAGTATATGAAGGGGTGTTTGAAATTTAAAATTGATTGAGCTATCACGATATAATTTATGGTTAAATATAAAGCCTTAATTACACACGTAACATATCTGTCACGCCTCTCTACTATCGGAGTAGGCATAGAACACTTCCCTGCACTTGCTACGATCCAAAACACACTTCTTTCGCTTTATCTATAAAGCTCACTATCCTAAAACATTTACCTATCATTGTAAAAAAAAAACCTACTTTTAGTCACAAATATATAAAACTGCACTGATTGATTTCGACAAAGCGCACTAGACATGCCAACGGCGTATTTCCAAAAGGCGCAATATTAAACCTAACTCATAAAAATGCTAACAAAATATTTTAGTTTTCATAACAACTAAACCGATTCGTCGAGCGTGACAGGAATATTTATTAAATCGCAAATAACACGTACCCGGCAAAATACCGGAATAGTACCGGTGCTATACCGGAAAAATTGGTCGACGTGCGTGTTCCGGCATTTGTGAAAAAACTTGTGATATTTTGTATTTGGATGAGGAAGATAAAGTATTCTAAATTCTATATTGAATAATTCCGATTGTTGTTTGTTACTCTATAGGTATTCTAGGCTTTTATTTCAAGTAGTTCAAATCTACACTAACTAGTTTCTCTTACGAAAGCTGTCACTCACATTTAAAAAAATATACGCAACAATGTCTTTAAAATCACCTACCTATTTACCTTTAAAATCATAGTTTCTAACTAGATTAAAATATCATGTATAAAATTAGTTGGTCGAGGAAAATACAATTAAAATTATTGGTTAAATGTCGTGCGATCTTCTTCTGTGTTCACTGTGTGAAACTTCTTATATTATTCTAGAGATCTGGTATTTAGGATAATTAACATAATGCTCTATAGGTTGAGTTAAAACTATGTAATTTACCCCAAACAAAACAACAATAACTGATTAGCAATCCATCTTCCCAAACAAGGTCCGTGTTAAGGTGCAAACTGTACGGAACTCTAACTGTTAACTAAGCAAAGTGCTAAACAAGCGACCCTTTCGTCCTCGCCTTAATACGGGTCGATTGAGGGCATCGGGTACTGGGGATTTTTTGTATCACTATCATTTTTTGAAGGTGAAATTTTGACGTGCTGTTAATTTTTGTATCTTCTTTACTTATTTATTTATTTCTGTTACGAAAATTAACAGACAAAATATAACACTATTACATAGCTATATACAAGTCCTTAGTATGCTATCCACTAATAAAAAAGCAATTAAAAATAAAAAAGAGAAGCCAACCGTACCTCAATGCTGAACAAAAGTCTCTTTCCTCTTTCTCCACGATTCTCTACCCTGAGCAGCTTTTACACAGATATCCAAGGAGGCATCTGAGCGTCTGATCTAGACACGCGGCAGCATATATGTAAAATGTTTATTACTAATCAAAGAGCGCCTTTTTTTTCATCAATAAAATTTTTAGTAGCTACTTAAGCGGTTCACAAAAACACAATGTACCTATTCGAATAACCTAACCTAAAACTATATCATAACATATCTCATTTACAATCCAACTATTACAATATTCAAACCAATTTCAAGTTTGCAACAACCACTGCCCAGTGTGCGGTGTCCCTTGAGCTCCGATCCATATTTCACTAGTTCGACGGGTGTGTAAGCATTCGCGACGCCACGTGGCCAACCAATGGATTAATGGCTATTGCTATATTTTGCTGACTCCCATAATATTCCTGGTGATGTATGGAGTGTTTTGTTGATGTTGTTTTGTTTAGTTTTTGATGGTGGTTTTATTGATTTTGAGACATTAACTTACCGATATCTTAAATGTCATCCATCAAACAAACATTTTTGTTTTTATATAGATATACTTCCTTACCTTTGTGGATTCTGAAATTTTCAAGTGAATTTTCATTTGTTTACAAGTGTTGTTTTCTTCGTATATCATCATGTACCTATAATAGATGAGGAAAGTGGCCTCTGCTCTATTTACCTCATTGGGAAAGAGGCGTGACAGATAATATGTAGGTAACTAAGTATTTATTTGTGTGTGCATGTATGCATATTGCATATATTTAAAGTTAAGTGTGAGGAGGTTTTTTTACTCCATGGTAACAGCTGGCATTTTCAATGCGTTTCCTCTTCACTTTATTTAGCCAAAGACGTAAACAAGCAATGAAAAGACATTTACGGTCGGAAAGTCCGAAAGAAACAACGCGAAAGGCTCGTGTTAACAAATCATAGCAGCGTTAGGGCGACATTAAACAAGTGCGAAATATTAATTTTAATTTATTCAGACTGTAAACCCGCTTCGGCCGTGGCAGTAAATTAAGTAAGCGGAAGAAACCTCATTTATTTTTGGCCGGATGCGGCCAAATCCACATCCGCGTTAAATACACAACCCAACGAAAGGCGTAGTACTTTCTCATTTTGAGTGTTGCCAGTTAAATTTTAATTTCGGGCACAAATTACTGTCTTTTTGTTTCCCGCTTTCTGAATTTTAGATGATGGAATTAGCTCGTTTGATTAATTATTTACGCTTCGAATCTGGATTAGTTGAAGATTGTTTATTAATATCTAAACATGGATTTAAGTCTTGTATGGCTGATGTTACGATAAAAGCTGATCTTCAGCGCGGAGTGGCAAGCACAGCGTCAGATTTTTAGCAATAAATTGGACAGATGTCTTGGTGAAGGCTCAGGTTTACAAATCACAATAGATGAAAACTGCATTCGCCCGAGATTCGGGACTTATGTATCTTTAAAGGAGGTATTTCCAGCAGAAGACGTCCTAAGGCTTGACAATGATTTTCGTCTTCTGATTGCTGCTAATTTCAATAATTCGTGTAAGAGCATCCAATTAGCCAACTGTTGACAACGCTACAATGTTTCCCGCAGGGTAACAACAAGCAGAAAATCAGTTTACAACATGAAATCACCCTAAAGAGCGTGTAAACGTCTGTGCATTATTCGTAGCCAATTATCAGTACTCAACGATGCAGCTTTGCTAATTACACCGGATATTTCCACTGAAATTATCTGAATTAGTAATTGTTGCTCTTAGCGCGTACACGAGTCTATGATTAAATACGGAGATGATTGTTTACATAAGTATCTACGAGTACATAAAAGCAAATACTGTCTTTGGTGTACAATACATGCTATATTCTTAAAAGTCAAGATGTACCTACAGTGACTAAGTTTCAGGTAGGTTTCAAGTTTCATTTAATTTGGACATTCCATTGCTCAGCAATAGAATATACTTAATTCTATTGCTAAGATTAAGTAGATTCTAATGCTGTGCACTGGACTTCCTGCGAAGTTCCATTTAGAACAGCTCTCAACGTTATGCCAATATTGTGAAAAAATATATATTTTTTTCATATACCTACATAATGAACAGAACTTTCTCCATTCGAAAGGTTACATCGCAAAAATTTTGAACCACCCATATTATCATTAAAGTGCTACTAATTATAGGAAAATAACCTTTAAATCGCCAAAATATCCTTAATATAAATTGGTTTAACTTGGGGCTCAACTCTTTCATTACAAAATTTAACAAAGTTTTCAATGATACGTTTAAGAAAATAAAGAGGAAAGTAAATCTAGCTAAATCTAACAAAGTTAAGTGGATCACAAAAGGGATTGAAGTGTCTAGTAAATTCATACGCGTCTTATCGGGCATTAATAACGCGCAATGTCGCAATCAATTGTTAAATATAAAAAATCATATGTTACATTATGTAAAAAAACTCTCAGGCATGCAAGGAAATTGGCAGTTCAATCTGCAATAAAACCTGTGGAAAATTCTTCAAAAGGTATCTGGCAGATCGTGAATAGGCATAACAACAAAGAATTCTCTGATAATTCAGAAAACTGACTATAAAAATAAATAGTAAAGTCCTAAGCAACACTAACGAAATAGTTGAAATTTTTAGCAAACAGTTTAATTATGGTAAAAATAAGCCTGCATCACAATTAAATAATGCCATGTTCTTACTTACAAACCATATAAACCGTGTTGATGCAGTTCTAGTATTGCGGCCAACAAATGCAAGAGAGATTATTGCCGTCGTAACGGAAATGAAACCAAAACTCTCTTGTGGTTTTGATGAGATACCCATTACTATAGTAAAAGAAAATCTAGACATACTCTCTGAGCCTTTGGCATATTTCTTTAATATGTGTATAGAAGAATGTATATTCCCTGAACAACTGAAGCTAGCAAAAATTGTACCAGTGTATAAAAAAGGGGACAAAACAGATCCAAAAAATTATAGACCCATATCGCTACTTCCTACTGTATCTAAAATATTTGAAAAATTGTTAAAGGTACGTCTAGTCTCACATTTAAATCGTAATGGAATATTGCACACAAGACAGTTTGGATTTCAGAGAGGGATCGGAACCTACGATGCTATTGATACTTTAATTGACGGTGTAATATGCGAATTAAATAGTAAAAGGAAGGTTGCGGGACTATTCCTAGATTTGAGTTCGGCTTTTGACACCGTTAATCATGATCTACTACTAGCCAAATTTGAACATTATGGTATAAGACAAGAAGCTCTAAAATTATTTACGTCATATCTAAAAAATAGAAAGCAATTTGTGGTAATGAAAGATCAAACTTCTGAAGGTGAAGAGATTATTGTATCATCTAAAATGGTACAAATCACTCACAGGGAGTTCCACAAGGTTCTGTATTAGGCCCCGTATTTTTTATTATATTTATAAATGATTTGCTTTATAACATATATAATAAAAATAATGATCAGAAGACAATTGAGGTGGTTAATTTTGCAGACGACACGAATGCGATAATATCAGCAAACAACATAGGTGACCTGAACTCCCTAGTAAATGAAACTCTATTTAACTTTCACATGTGGTTTGAGGCAAATTATTTGACATTAAATCTTTCTAAAACAAATATTCTTCTTTTCAAATCCACGTCTAGAAATAAAGACAAATTAACAGTTACACTGAATAATGAGCGAATTGAAACCGTCACTCAAACAAAATTCTTAGGTATCACTATAGACCATCTTTTAAATTGGAAGTCGGAGGTAGCACTAATAGAGAAATCAGTGAGCTCAGCTTGTTATGCTCTGCGGAGTCTGCGAGATGTCTTGTCGGTGGAACAGCTGGAAACAGTGTATTACGCCTTGATAGAATCAAAGATTAGGTATAGTATAGCATTATGGGGAAACAGCTACAAGTATAACTTGAATCGGGCATTTGTCATCCAAAAAAGAGCAATACGCACTATTGTACGCATACCACCACAAGAGTCTTGCCGGGAATACTTTAAAAAATTAAACATCCTTACAGTACCTAGTCTATATGTTCTGGTTGTGCTGACTGCACTAATAAAACGTAGAAGCACCTTTGAAACTGATGCGGAATATGATCTGAGGCAAACAACTAGAAATAAATTATTGAAAGAAGCGATTGTACCCAATATGAATATAACCAAGCATTGCTCTCGCTATCAAGCTGTAAAATTATATAAAAAACTGCCTATCGAACTGAAAAGCATTGTAAGGGTAGTCACATTTAAACGTAAATTAAAAAAGCTTCTGTTGAATAAGTGTCTGTATAGTGTAGATGATTTCTAACTGTCGAATATTCGTTTTTATTTCTGTTGTCCTTACTGTAAAATATAGTAGTGATATAATAATGAGCATATGATTTGGACATAGATAAATGCATTTTTATAAGTACTTACATGTAAAAATGTGAAATTATAGATTTAGATATAAGGTGATAATTTATGTACCTATGTAATTTCGAACACAATTATGTTATTGTTATTGAATAAAAATGAATATGAATATGAATATAATCCAAAACCAACCCGAATAAAATAACTACAACGATTACACCATACACAATAAATAACCACTAAAACGCTTCATATTAATGAAAACTCGCTTTATAAAGTACAGAACATTAGCAGCTACCCACTAAACTCTAAACTACGAGTAAGCTAGCGCAATTACAAAACAAAACAGCATTTTGAGCAACAACAACAGTTGTCCACATGTGCTATTCATTAACCCTCCACCGTATCGCACATCTAAAATGCTGCTGAATAGGGCTGGGTATAATGGATCAATGAGTTGGCTCAGTGAGTAGGTCTCCTTTGAAACAATAACAAGGCTAGGTTGGCTATTTATTTACCCTAAACAATATTGCACATCTAAAATGCTGCAGAATAGGGCTGGGTATAATGAATCAATGAGTTGACTGAGTGAGTGGGCTCTTTTGCAACAACTACTGGAGTATAGTACTATCATCCTTGTATCTCTTGTGTGCAATAAAGTATTTCTTTATATCTATCTAACAGGGTTATGTATACTAATAATTAGTCTTAAACAGTATCGCATACCTAAAATGCTGTAAATAACTCTAGATTTATTGAATCAACTCAGTGAGAAACTATCTATTATGGGGACCTGATGCGCTATTAAAACGAATCTAAAACGTTGTGGAGAAGGACTGACATTAATGAATCAATGACTTACCTCAGTATCTAAAATGCTACGAAAATTTATCAGTATTTACAAGTCAGGCCTTATTGACTAATTGAATAATTTAAACAATAGTGCAGCTAACTCAATGAAACGATTCAAAAATAAATGAGTCAATCAATAAAGAGTAACCTATCTGCCAATATGATTCCAAAATATGATTCTCATCTCTATGCCAGCCAATTAAAGTCGACCCCGTAGTGTGGTTCCGCTACTGCACTCTTAATCAGAGAACAGATACACGGTTAGGTAATTAATGTGATCCTCTTTTATTTCTAGCCGGAAAACTTTTATACAGAGTGTTGGGACAGGTGAGTAGGATAGGTTAGTTAAGTGAATTAAAAGTGTTATGAAAAAAAAAAGTGGTTTAGTAGAACAGAGTGGAATATGTTTCGTTATTTACACCTATCAGAATTAAATTAATGTACCTATATAAAGGAAAGACAATTGTTTTTATGTTCTTTTAAATTTAATAGGATAAGCATTTCCATAAATTGACAATAAGATCTCCGAGAAAGCTTTATTTGTTGCATCTATCTTTTCGATATTTTATGACATCTCCTTGTTTATAAAATTTTTAGAATGCATAGTTTTAATTTCAGATCCATAAAAAAAGAACAACGTCTCTTATCACTATTGTAAAACTCTTGAGCGTCATTGGTTCATACTTCAGTGCCAGCAATCTATAGTATTTGGGATTCGTAAAGCACAGATTCACCTTATAAATCAACGAAATAAAAATTGCATGAACAATCTTTGACATCCTGTATACTATAGATCCACACGTGTAAGAGTAATAATGTCTAGTAAGCCTTTAATTACCCTTTGGCAAACAACCCATTTGGCAAAACAGCTACTGTTTTCATTCTGCTCCAAAAAAGCAAATGCACTCATAATTAAAAGGTGAAAATTTACAGTACTACTCGGCTCGTATTTTTGTAATTGTTATTTATGTGTTGTATATAAAGGAGATTAATTAAAGTAAAATAAATGCAGTGGTTTTAAATTAAATCTATCAGTTATTAAAATGATTTTAAATAAAATCTCTCAGTAATTATAATTGAGTGAAGTCCGCTTTTAGGTAATTAATTAACTTTTTCAGAGCTGATTAATCTATTTTAAAAAAACATTACCCTTCCTTTTGGGTTTGGCGTAGTCGGGTAAAAAGATGTTTGGCTAGTTTTAAAGACGTTTTTAATCGATACAGGGCAACTTATTTCTGTTTTTATTGTACTACGTACTATACTGTATTTATGTACGTAAGTATTTTGTATTATTTCACAAAATACTTAGGTAGGTACTTATCTATTTTTACAACCATTTTTTTGTAATTGACTTCAGATACTACTTTAAAAACTACAATCGTTTTCATACTATTGTAGAAAAAACTCAAAAAGCATAACAAAATTCACACGCACGTAGAGAAAATGCGGGTAAGCGCCCTCGTGCCGTATTCAGGGGTGCAAATGCAATATTTCGAACTGCCTTGTCGTACTGTCACTCACGTTTGCGTGATCGCAATTGCGATTCAGAACGAGTGTGGGGGGTGTCTGGACAAGGTAATGAAAATAACCAGCCTTTTTCCAACTTATTGTATCACTTTTGTGTAAATTACTGCGGTGTTATTGCGGATGGTGGGAGTTTTAGTATTTATAACAATGTAGAATTATTTGGTAGGGTTGCTAGTTTTTTAGTATTGTCCGATTCTTCCCATGTTTAGTGTTCAAGTGATAGAGCCATCTCTACGGATTTGCATTGGATATGAAACAGGCATGCCACACTTTGAATTTCTTGAATAATAAAAGGTTTATGCACTACATGAAAACGCACAATAAACTCTTTGAGAAAGACGTATCCTTTCAAAAGATCCATACAGTTCCCACAAGAAGATGGATTTTATTTAAAAACATCCATCCTATATTTACACAATCGAACCCCCAATAAAAAGCCTTAACCCTCACAATCACACCTTTGGAAACACCAAACAAAAAAATTCAAAATTACCAACTTGACATTTCCTAGTAAATATTGCAAGGGGAATAAATACTGGTAATTCACAATGTTAGGTCTTGCAGTGGGGTGTGTCAGTCAATCAGTTCGTTATGGTTACGTGACTGAGGTCCTGAACGGAGGGTTCAATGGATTATGTGCCTGACTGCCAACGGTGTTTGATTTAAAGGATTTAAGCTTTAGGTTTAGACTGATTCGGTATTGTGCTTCGATTTTCAACTGTTTCTATCGTATCCACTAGGCTACAATTGCCAGAACATTTGACAATGTTGCGCAACAGTGTGCAACAATGTCAGCAAGCTGAACTTTTGTTGCGTGCTGTTGTGCAACGTTGCCGTACATGTTGAACGTCACATGTTTCCTGATAGATAAGGCAGTGCGCGCACTAGCAACTTATTTGTTCGGTAACTGTTTTGTCTGCTATGGGTTAGTATGAAAAATTGCCTGGAGTTCCGTCGCTATATGCGCGCACTTTCACACTAGCCCATAGCCCGTGATCAAAGTCGCCTAGTAACTAAGTTGCTTGTGCGCGCTCTGCCTAAGAGACTTCAAAAACAAAGTCGAAAATCGAAGTTCAATACCGTATCAGTCAAATTGTTGCCTAGTGGATACGTGGCTATAAAGCAAGTCACATTTTTGGAAAAAAAAATCGGTTTTGGTTGTAGAACGTCATCCTAGCCAGAATTATAATTCACTGATATTTGGGTCTTGTTTCATTAATCTTTCACATCCCAGAAAAAAAAGAACAATAGAAAATCTATTGTTTCTGGGTTTATAATGGGTCAGTGGGATGTGAGAGGTTCATAGCTAAAATAAGTGCTTATATACAATAGAAGTTGCGATACAGTGTATTATTAAATTGAATATCCTTCTCCGCAACTAGCTGTTGAAATTAAGCTTCATTCGTAAATAGAATTATCATATCCCTATTTCTGCATATTAGCCAATGGCTATAAAAGCTTAGGATACTTAATAGAAGTCAAATTACATGCTTTCTCCGCAGATTTCAGTGTAGGCGGACAAACAGTTTCAAATGGAGGTCAGACTTGTAATATTGTGATATTTCAACAACTAACTAGGCTCGACAAAATGTAAGGATATTATTTCGTCTAGAAACTGCGAATTGTCGTGAGAAATCGGCAAATGGTACCCTGTCACGAATAGTATGATTGAGTACGTGTTTTGCAATTGGCCATTCTTTTTTCATGGTTATGAGTGAGATTATACAACAAAGCAAAATGTAATATTGTATTAATTAACGATACTCATTGAAAATATTTTTAAATGTTTTCCGAGATTTATCTAAGACTTATTGCTTCTTTGACGAGAAACTTTTTTATTAACTTACCTTTAACAGATTTTTTTACAGATTTCGATGCTTTGAGTAGACGGTGATGCTTATAAAAATGTTTCTGATTTTAAGGCTGAAACACACCGGATGCGTGTGCGTAACGTAGACGTAAGCACGGCGTAGTCACGGTGTAACCCGATGTGACACCGGGCTACGCATCTACGCTATCGTGCTGTGTTGCGTAGGTGTCACGTCGACCTGTACGTCTACGTTACGCAAGCAGTGTGTCCTGTCTCATACAGTTCCATACATTACAACTCAGAGGTAAGCATACGTTTACGCATACGCAACGCATACGAATCCGGTGTGTTTTGGCCTTTAGACTACTTACTATAACGAAATATCGTCAGCAAATAAGATGATACTTTTATCTTTTTTTCTTACTTCTCTATGTTCCATCCTATTTGCTCTTCTTTACTTATTTTTGAAACAAAATTCTGTTTATAAACTTTACCGTTTCCAAAACAACACCTGCAACAATTTTGCTTTTGTATTTATCTAGATAAAGACTCTGTACCGTGAAACTTTCACAATTTCACAATAGCTACTCGTAGGAACGTGATACCGTCATACCTAGTGGAATAGCGTAACGCTCTAACGTTGATATTTCTAATCCGGCAAATCCTTGGCACGGGAATGTGGATTACACATTCAAATAACGCATGCTCGTAGTAGCTGGATGCTCGCTTTAGGAAACCGTTTCCATTAGCATCACACAAGCCTGGTGACGTTGATGGTAGAAACGGTTGATGTGACGTTTTTGAGGCGCATTTTAGAATCTTATCTTATCTTATCTAGCCGTTGTTGTCCCACTGCTGGGCAAAGGCCTCTTTCCTCCTTCTCCATGATTCTCTATCCTGAGCCGCCTCTGCCCAGTCGTTCGTGAAGGTGTCCAGAATAGTGATAGGTTATTATTTAAGAGTTCAGTTCTTGTCAACTTCCTTCGAAAATTTTATTAATTAAACAGTTCGTAACAGTTCAAAAACCAATGAACAGATTTAAATGAAATTTTACCATAACTTAGCTTAGACATTAGAAAAGCATATTGGCTATATTACTTTAAGATATTTAGTAAGTTTTATGCATGAACTCACGGGCAGCCTCTAGTCATATAAATGTAAGCTTATGCTTTGCTTCAAAATCATCGGACAATGTCGTCGTAAATCGTCGCGTAGAATATAGCACAGTATTCTATGCCTCACTGCTGCAAAACAGCTGAAGTAAACGGATTTAACACAATGCAGTACCTCTACTTCTACTTGTATAGAAATCTATGTAAAACCGCGTCAAAACTATACATTCCAACTCATGCAGTTGTTTTCATTTTCTCTATCACGGGTGAAACTGCGAAATTGGTTGAAAGCTTAAGAGTCCTACGTTCCAATTTTTTTTTTAATTTATTTCATATCAAAGGTGTCCCGCGACTTTTATCGTCATATTTTTAGTTCAGTGTACTTTGCATGAAAGAAAAAAAATATATATATGTCGGAGAACAGCTGAGATTACGTTCATGAAGGATATTTTGGAACCATTTGCAAACTCTTTGCTGCTAAAATGCAAGAACTGGCATGTTTCTAACTGGTTGTCAAGTTGGCGCTTTCATATTTGAAGAGGCTGTGATGTGTGAGGGATTATTGTTTGGATATCGATGGAGACAAGATATCGGAAGTCATCACGTACACCTTATTATTTAATAACGTGATTGCAAACTACGCAATAAAGCCAGTTTGTTCGTTACACGCCCACTGTATTATTTTAACTAAAAACTAAAACGCCACTTCTGATGACTCGTTCTCGTCGACATATATTATACGTAATATACGGTCGTATTGAGAAACCTCCCCCATTTTTTGAAGTCGGTTAATAAAACGTTCTCACATCCATCCACCCATCCATCGGTACAAACATTGTCATTCATAATTTATTAAAAAAGTAAGAAGTAAGATATTTATTTATTATCTGGGAAAATACTAGTTTTAATGAATACCATAGCATTTATTTGGCCTAAAATTTAGTGGGTTCATTTAAGCCAAAACACAGCAGCTACCTTCCAAAACGCAGTTTAAACGTTCAGTACAAGACCTCAGCGTAAGCTTACTAAGCTTATGTTTATAAAGGCTCTCTTATAAGAGAGGTATACCGCAGAACGTGTGTTGTGTTACGAATTTCTATTCGTGCTAATTACAAGGTTTGGCTCTGTTAATGCGGCTGCATTTTTTAAATGTGAGCGTGTTTTTCGTAGTTTTAATGTTGTTTTGAGACAAAGAATTTACGTGTTTTGTCGCTTTTTTTTTGTAGATTTTGGTTTGATGTTTAGTTGATTAAAGGTGCTATGTTAATTGAAGGTTAATATAGTTAAAATTAACGGTGCTAAACTTAGAGTTAGATATGCTTATTTGTCTATTAACACCACTATGAAGTATTTTACTTAGTTTTGATACCTAGACTCCATTTTGTCTCGATCACCATTAATTATGAAAAGTTAAAACATTTTGAGATAAAGCCCTTTTTTACAAAACAAGATTTTTGATGTGGATGAAGCGAAAGAAGTGTGTTTGAATCGTAGCTAGTGGAGGGAAGTGATATCTACCTGATACCCCGACGGGAAAGAGGCGTAACAGATTGTATGTATAACAGATTGTATTGTGTATATTGTAGTATTGATTTTAATCCCATAGCCAGATTATGTTTTTAGATTTTCGATAAAAAAATAATTTAAAGAAAAACGCTGAGGTATATAAACTATTAATTTTCAAATAACTAGGTCAGCTACGGCTCACTCATTATAGAAACAGCATAAAGTAAAACGGTATAACCCGTATAACTTAAGTTATTGCATTAAGAACTTCCCGTAAAGCATAAATAACAAACTTTTGTACAGTAAAGCGAAACAATTTTAAACTCTATAGTTTTATAAAGTTTAAATCAAAATGAAACAGTTGCATCGCCTATATTTTCACATTCTCTGAGTTACTCTACTGCGGATATTTCGTAATTAATAAGTTTACATTATTTTCGAGTGGGGATAATATCGTTATCGTAATTTATGTTGAATCGATTGGAAAATGTTTTATAACGTATTTAGAGCGAATTTAGGTGATTTCATATTATTTTATGTAATTTTGATATTCAGTATCACCCACACCCACATGAAAAGCAACATTTTTTAACGTATCTATGTACTTATTACTTTTTATAAAAATTTAACCGTGACTACCTATAGAACTGAAAGGAAGAAACGATAAGAAACTGGATGGCAAAGGCAGGGTCCTACATGGTATTTATAATTTTCTGATGTCATCATTATCATCATCATCATGTCAGCTTATAGGCTTCCACTGCTGGCCAAAAGCCTCCCCCATGGATCTCCACAGCATTTTTTTATAAACGTAGCCCAATTATTAAGGTTTACATTCCAGATCCGCAAAACCATAAGATCGAGTATTAATAATAACATACATACATCACTTTTCACTCATTCGAATCCTTCAACTACAGAATTCATTTACTTCTGTAAAACCGAACTAAGAAGAAGAAAAGTACCAACAACACAAAAGTTTCACCTACAACTCGGAAAGTCGAGAAAACCTAGTAGGAGTCAACAAAGGAATTGCTAGCAGAAGTTAAAGCAATACTTTATATCTTTATTCCAAGTCTAATTTGAAACGGAACGCGCCAATGAAAAAGAATGGAAGTTTCTTATTGATTGTAGCTCTGTGTTGCACTATATTTTATTCTTGTTTCTTACTATGACTTATTTTTCCAGTTATAGTAGTAGGCAAAAAAACTTTTAATTATAGTTTTCGTTTCATTTTGGGGAAAAGTAGCTAATTTGAATAAATAGGTCAAACTTCATTGGTCTGTGACTAGTAAATACTTAGTCTACAGGTATAATAGGCAAGTGTACCTTTTTTAGATAAAAAAGTAATTTAAATTGATTCTTCATTGCTTTTTAATTTCTTGAACGTTTTTAAAGTGACGAACTTTTCTTTATGGGAGTATTCACACCATCGTGTGTCACGTCACGCGTCGTCTCCAATAAAAATAACAGGTAATTGCATAGGTATATACATATCGATTACGTCTCTTTCCCATCGGCGTAAGCAAAGACCCCGCACTTGCTACGATCCAAACACACCTCTTTCGCTTCATTCTCATTCATCAGTCGCAACTAAGGGTCGCAACATACATACACGTCGTTTTAGGTAGGCCTATAAGTAATTATAAAATAGCAAATACGTAAGTAGGTACTTCTTGTGTACTACTGCAGTATTTACTATGCAAGCCATAGTAGGGGTGTTGGAAATCGTTACGAAGATGCATTGCGGTTATGAATCTTACATAAAACATGCGGATATGCAGTTTGTGTTTTGTTTTCCTATTTGCATTACGTACGACTGCATTTTTCACATACATCACTGTATTGGCAACGTTTTGTAATCAAAATTTATATTTTTAAAATTCTGATTTATGTTAGTTATTTTATTACGTTTCTGGTGTTATATGCTCAGATTGTAATGTTAAAAGCAATGCAATGATTGTTTCAGAAATGTTTGTCTTTGTAGATATGCATAATAAATAGATATTTATTAGCCAATTGCTTGACATTAGTTTGACATTGACATTTAGCAGAATTCAGAATAGTAGTTGCTATTTAAAAATATGTGTTTGCTATTGATAGTTTATCTTTTTTATAGGTATTATTATACCTACTTTAAAAAGGAAAATTGTTCCGATTCTTACTTATTTGTAGCTTTGCCAACGATTCAAAATATTAAAAGCTATAATTATCTTTATACAGGGTGTAACAGAAAGGGGGTATAAAGCCGAAACACAGTGATAGTCCTTAAAAAAAATGTTTGGATCGCCCATACTTACTCGATCAGCTGATTTTGTATGGGGAGACGAAATATTCAAAATATTAAAAACGATAATGTACCTATATAATTTACACGTATTTATGATAGTCTTGCCAAAGTCTTCAAAAACATAATATGAACATAAATTTATCATATTTACTCGTATTACAATAATCTTTACAATTCTCCATAAGTTTACTCCACCGTTTCTCACTAATGTTTAACAAAATAACGTGGCGCAAGCACACTCCCAGATTCGGTTTGCTCAGTTCTGCATTCATGCTTTGTGGACCATGAAAATTATACTTGCATAATTTTCAACGTGTTTTGCTTAAAATCCCTGCTCGTCCGACACATATGTAATTGGCGAACAATTTAGTAACTGGATATTTTAATTGTCTTAGCTGTGAAATTGAAATGTGTTTATGCTTGTAATTGTTTAGAGTGTTAAAACGGAGAGTGTATACTAGAAGCATGGATAAAGAGACTGTTGAATGTGGATGAAGCGAAAGAAGTGTGTTTAGATCATAACAAGTTGAGGGTAGTTAAAGGAGATAAGTAAACCACTTTAAAATAACCAGTGAGTCAACTCCTCACATTTAAAACTACTGTAAAAGTGATTCGATTCTATTAATCTGACTAAATACAAGTATAAAGGTATATCAGTTAGTATGAAAGTTAAAAACGATAGCAAGAGTTATTAAAAAGTTAGGTTTCTTTGCTACATTGTTTGGCAACTTCACTAAAAACTTAAAACAAACCCCATCAACGAAGAAGTACAGACATGCTAAAATTGCTCACTTGAACCAAATGCCTTCCAAGAATTTATCTAAAGCAAATCTCATTGTTCAGTAGATTCAGGGCGACGTGAGTTGAAGACGCAAGTAAGACGAATTTCCATTGACTTGATTAAACTTGTCAGGAACAGCGAGAGAGATGCACTTTACCAAACCGGCAGTGTAGTTTGGAATTGTAGAAATACATTGTTCGCTCTTCTAGATGGGTTGTGAAGAACTGATTAAGATTTGAATTGAAGAAGCTGTAATGGATGAAAGAAAGGGTTGTAGTGCTCGGTTTGCTGGTTGTGGCGACTTGATTTTTATTTTGTTTGATGTTTTTGTTTGTTGGTGAAGGTATTAAAGATCTCAAGCTGACTGGTCTCACGTGCGAAATGCATTATGACATCCATTCCATAGAAATATTATGATTAGAATCACACTTGTCATACGCAACGCAGTCCCACGTGTTGCCACGTCTTACAATGAATTGTACTTTGCGTACGTGCGATCAATCAGGGGCCAAGTCTGCTAATTACTAAATGCACCAATAGAATCGCGATAGAAAAGCGAAAGAACATCAGTCGCAAAATTTTACCATTTTGGTATTCTACTAACGGTTTAAGCGACTGCGATTCTACCGAAGTGCGTTCGGACTGCCTTTGAACTACTTTTGATCTTATATCACTTCAGTTGCAGTTCATAAGTTGGCAAATCGGTATATAAATGCGTGCTTCTGCATAGCTTCTGCGATTTGACTGCGATGCGATTGCGTTTGGTAAAACTTTTAGTACTGTTGACACAATACAAATCAATCGCAATCGACTATCAAACGGATCGCAAAAGCTTAACTTAAATTAGCAGACTTGTCCCCCAGTTTGTACCTTGATGTTGTTATTTAAAAATCAAACTGCGTTAGAATCGGATGAACGGATAAAATTATAATTTGAGTTATTAAAGACTATAATTTCATGCATCTTACCCTAAGTAGGTAAATAAATTGTTAATTTAATTAATAAACTATTAAACCATAGCTTTAAAATTACTAGCTTAATGAGCGCTTTCATAAAGTACGCGTAATAAGCGAGGCCCATAAAATACGCGTCTGCGTTGATACGGTGACATTTTCATAAGGGACTTTCACAAAACACGTAATTACCGGGTGGATAAAGTTAATACATTATAATGAAATACCAGGCCATTCTTTACGACTCCATTAAGTTGTTGGAAAAAATAAAGGGAAAGAGGAAATGGCAACCACTCAGCAGTAGTCCGTTTTGAGTGGCATGAAATATTTATAGGAGTTAGTTTAAAATATAATGTCGAAAAAGCATATTTTTGTTGTTAACCTTTTTGGATCATTTTGTTAAATAGATTCTGGTATTGTACGTAGTTTGAAATAAAATTCGATTTTTAAAAATTTTATAACTGTCATTTAAGATTGAATGATCGTTCGTTTAAGTTGCAAAAATGTTGCTAATTATCTTTTCTTTAAAAAATCTGCCATTTTCTCTGATTTTTGACAGATGTGACAGATATACTGTCAATTATACTAACTAATATCTGTCTGACACTTCAAGTTGAAAAAACGTTTTCTCTGACAAGCATTTTTACGCATTGTTATTATTCGAAAGATAATACCAGACTACAATTTTCTAAAGAGCCCTTAGGACTTCGCCACCATTAACGTTTTATAATATGCAAATATTATGTGAAATTATTTAGTTTATGTAGTATAAACTAAGTAATTTCACATAATATTTGCATTTTTTATCGTTAAGTGCTAAATAGACTTAAATAATTTTATCTTTATGTTTTACCACAGATTACTTAATAGTTACTACGTAACAGATACTTCACTCAGAAGAAAATATCCAATACCTACTGCTTTAACAGTGCGCAATAGCCCAACTGTCACGTCAGATACCACTGCATGCTAAAATGTGCCTAAATACTCAAGCGTATAGTTGTGATTCCTTCGCACCGCGCGAATCCGTAAAAATCGCGGGGCTGCCTCTTCGATTAAATTAAATTAACACGTTTTGTGACTATGTTATTGAGAACTATGAATATGTTCCAACTCATAGGGGCAGTTTAAAATTGTATCGTTTTTAATATATTTATTTTTAACATGTTTTTATTTTTAATTTTTAATGTTTTTTTATCTTTCTTAATTCTCAGTTATTATTATGTTTTTCATTAAAAAAACGTAATTATTAAAAAATATAAAACATTCAAAACAAACAAAAAAACGAATGGAACTATCAAAATTAGAATAACGTGCGAGCGCTTCGTTTTGACAGCCGCGCTTCGCTTGGTCCGCAAGCGGCCCGCTGAGCGGTAGGTATTTATAGCGCGCAAGTATATAGAGTGACGGAGGCCTGGTTTTACGAAGGAATTTAATTGAGTTATGAGTTTTATTATAGAGACATACTATAGGTATAGTATTTACTATACCTATAGTATTTACATATTAATATATGACAAAAGTGTTTTTGTTGTACTTAAAATGTATTTGACAAAAATATATTGTACTTAGCTTTCCAGGGTCTATTATAAAAATACATATTTCCAAAAGTTTCTCGCGAAAAGTCTTTTTATTTTCAAACATCTTTGAATGTTTTCATTAGAATTTTTGATATTTACCTCCGAATAATTAAGATGAGTCATCATTTTTTAATCTTTTAAAATCTATATATCTCGTAGTGAAAAAAAGGCGAAAAAATTATACATACATATCCGTCACGCCTCTCTGCCATTGGGGAAGGCAGAGACCACTTCCTTCCACTTGCTACGATCCAAACACACCTCTTTCGCTTCATCCACACTCATTAGTCGCCTCATACACGCCCGTCGGTTTAGGGTATTCTTATTGACTTGGCCTTTCTTGAGTAAGTCCCCGATTTGAAAAAATAAAATAAAATATATATCCATTTGAAACATAGGTAAAACTCACTCCAAAACATAAATATTTTACTTTCCATCATCCAAACAAAGTTCCCTCGTCAAGATCGGTCCGAGTGCGAATTCTTTTCTCAATCGAGTGGCTTCCATGAATACTAATGTTAGGGGAAGAAACAGCAACACAAATGCTATTCGGGATAAGGGTGTAGAGGTGGGCCGTGCCTATCTGCATACTAAAGTAATAGTGCGATACGATATAATAATAGGGTAAGAATGTTAGGTACATCGTATTTTCACTTTTTGCCAATTAGATCCCATTTTTTATCTGATTTTTAACCGATTTTCTGATTCATAACTCATACTATGACGAATGAAACGAGCTTTGCGTATGTAGTTGTAAATTCTAGAGGTACTTGTTGTTCTCTGAATATTGATTATGATCAAAAATCTTGATACAATATGAACAAGACACAAAACCATCCAACACTCTTATTACCTTCATGTTTATTATGAAATTGAATTTTATGGTATTAAGTTGAATTAAAGTATCACTAAATACATAAAAGATAATTAATTCGTGTAATAAACATTTTGAAAGATTATCGTCACACAGCTTAATAGGTAGGTAATTTTTTTATATATCTCTCTTTATTTAGCCTCATTCTTTGATAGTGTTTTATATATTTCAGTTGTAATCATATTTAATATCTTAAGAAAAACTATACAAGTAAATATGTTATTAAAAATAATACTCTAATAAATAAAATATAACCACTAAACTAAACTTAACCTAACTAACAGTAACACTAAATACATTATATCAATATTTATGGAAATTATTTCTCCCACTATTGCTCCTACTATATACCAGATACCTACAAGTGCAATGCAAAAACATTTCATAAGTTCAAACATTTGCATTTAAATTCCGTTTTAATAAATTCCGTTTCACTCAAAACCTTAAAACAGCTCCCAACATATTCCAAAGTAAAGGAGCGTTCTACGGAACAGCAGGCAACTATTTATTTCAACCTCTCTGCACGTTCTTGCAAAATACCTCCCATACTTGACTAGCACAACCTAAAACGTGGCAAAATTTAAGCTCAATTTCCATGCATAAAGTTCTATGAAAATGCACAAGGAAAATGTTGTTCTTATAATTGGACAGGTGCAGCACCTTATTCGTGCGTGGCATTTCTCCACCAAAGAAATTAGCATATAAATAACCGACAACCCCTGAAACCTTTATAAAAAGGGGGGTTTTAAGAAAAAGTGGCGTCTGCTTTCGCTTTAAAAATTTTATGACCGGAAATCCAATTATCAGTGGCAATTATCGAGTCAGCTAGATGGAAAATGAATTGCTTTTTACGAATTCACATTTTAAATTGAGATTTCCTTTCTCTTCTGGGTATTGTTGGCGTTATGATTGGAAGGGTGTGTAAAACGGAAATAACAAAAGAAATGAATCATAATGATCATGTAAATGGTATGTTTTACGCCTCTCATTAAAGTACCTACTTATTAACTTTTAGAATGTTGTGTTTTTCAATAACACATTCTGTTTTGAATAAGTACTCCTCAATACTTATTTAAAACATAATCAGCTGCAAGTCGGAAAATTCAACTTTCAGGTTTTGTAATTATATGGGCCGTCCTATAAAGGGTTATAGATGTATTGTAGTATATCATAGACTTCACAATTTCTAGAAGACTTTTGGAAAATTCAAAATGAAAAATAGCATCCGTCGTTGCAAACCCTACCATCAATCTATGGTCAAGTCTATACAAATAGGCCTGCACTGCAGCCAGGATTACGGAGCTAAGCCCCACCATGATATCCATAAAGTGTCACACACAAACGCATTGTTTATACCAGGGCACATACATCAGTGGCACACACGTATAATCTGGTGATACATTGTGTTGTATGCTTACGCCCTCACATTTAGGTGGGGGTTGGTGGAAGGCATAAGCTGACGAGTATTTTGGGCTTGGGAGTAACTTATTGTCAATTTTCAGAAATTTGTAGCTCGATCTCACTTGTCGTATTATATGTCTAGCAATAGACGTCTTACAACTAACTACTTTTAATCATGAAATGTACCTAATATTGTCATGCAAAGTAAAATCAAAACAAGACTAATGTAGCCTATTTCAAGGCTATCAGATTGATTAGTACTTGAGTGCTTGTTCAACTGTTGCATTGAAAGTTTAATTTGCACATTATATTCATCATCTTCATGAGCTGTAGGAAAGTCACTGCAATAGGCCGCTCTTAAAGATTTCCACATGTTTAGGTCGGAAGCGGCTTGCAGCAGTCGCTAAGTCCTGTGTCCAAGTGGAAGAGAAGTACAGTCCTTAAGAGAGGCCTATGCTACTTGTCTAGGTTGAAAATGGCTTGCAGCCTTCGCTAACACTCTCACATCTCGACGTCTAAACAGCGTCCACTCCTACTTTAGACCACAAACCTTGACAGGGCGACACATAACGTCCGCACCCGACCGCATCGCTGATGTGGCATCATGGTATGTGCCCTTCGCAGCCAAACCTATTGGAATTCTAAACGTCCATGCATTTCATTAACATTGCATGCTTGTATGCCTGTATGCCAATTTGGTCCGGTTGGTTTAAATTCCGCATAGGGAGCAAATTATTCAGGAGCATTTCAATTTTAGGCTCTTTGATGTTGGTTGATGGGGTTTTGTGTGTATTCGAAGATAGTTTGGTCACATTATTATTACTTGGACAAACTGTTCGGTCTGAAAAGAGATAGTACTCTTTGGCAAGAGATAAGATATTAGAAGGATGAATAGGTAGTAGATAAAGGTGCTGAAAGCATGTATTTATTGTCATTTCATAACTTTGTTGACAAGGTAATTTTAATGATAATTGTGTTTCTATCATACATATAGGAAATATTGCTACTTTTATAACACGTTTATGAGAATATCCGCCTATAGTTGTTGATTAATGTATTAAACATCGTGCTTTTGAATTTTGACAATCACAGAGGCAGGAGTGGGTTTGGAAGAATCTTAGTTTTTATGCAATCGATTGTATACAAAAAATAACAATAATAAATAAGTAAATAGCAATACATTTTGAAAAAAATTCCAAACTTCTAAAAACTTTCCATAACATTGATCTTCATTGACAAATTGCGATATAAAACTTTCTGTATAACATATTTATCAAAACACCATTGTATGTTTATATATATAGAGCTCGTTACACATTCGCGACAAAAGAAATTAATCATAAATCGCAAAACATGTTATCAACTTTTTACAAGTCTAGTAAATCATTCGGATTCGTTTACAACTGCGAATAAACTTGTTCCGGGGTTCGCGAGAACTTTTTATACGGACGCCAATAATTCAAGATATGTTGACAAAGTTTTTTTATAGCAGTAACCCAGAAGGATGATAGAGTAATCTGAGTTTGATAAACAATTGTCATTAAAAATAATGTACGAAATATAAGTTGTCTGTGATGAGTCCCATAAAAGGACTTTGACAGTAAACTGTCAAATACGGCGCATCTATGGCGAGTCCAATACAATTAGGAATTTAACAGATCGGTTTTTTACCCGACTACGGCAAAGCCAAAAGGAAGGGTAATGTTTTTGGCAGTCTATGTATGTATGTATGTATGTTTGTTTGTATGTATGTATGTATGTATGTTCCACCGTAGCGTCTAAACTACTGAACCGATTTTAATGAATGAGGTGTCAAAAGATTCGTAATAATACGGCGAGTGACATAGGATACCTAGTTTTGCAATAAGTTCAATACTTTGCCCACTAGTGGGCAAAAAATCACGAAGAAAAAAAAAAGTTTGTAAATGATGTTGTGTGGGGTATCAAATTCAAGAGCTCAGCAAGCACATTCCAAAAATATATATATCACTAGGTTTTGCGCACGGATTTGCTTGTAAACTAGTGGACAAGAAGTCGCGACGAAAAATATTAAATTTTACAAAGGATAATATGTGTGGGGTATCAAATGAAAGGGCTCATCGAGTACATTCCAAATATTATATATATCACTAGGTTTAGCACGCTCACGCACGGTTTTACTTGTAAATATGTCTTTTAACGGCTTGTCTTTTCTATCATAATTACTTCGAAACTACTGATTACTTACCTACAGCTTGCCAAATCAGGCCTTTTCAGAATTATGTTGACTGTTTTGGCTAGTTTTAAGCTAAATTACCTACAACTTGTACTACCTATGGAATCAACTTTGTTGGCATTCAAACATTTTCGGTCCCTCAATAGGTACATTTTGCCCACGTAACGTGTACGAAAAAGCAAACATTTTTAGACTCTGACAAAGATCCCATATTCAAAGTTGTTTAATATCATGAGTTCAAGCAGTGATTTTAATTTGTAAAGCGTGTCTTAAAAGGGAAGTTTGAAATAAACTACAAGACTTCTTGAACTCACATTCATACTATGAACAAAGTGTGTAGGAAAGTTTGGGGGGCGCAGCCCCCCGCCAAAATTAAACAAAACACTTCTTGAATTCTACTAGATAAAGTTGTCACTGTGTGGAGGGGTTTGGGGGCCGTAGCCCCCGCCAAAAGAAACGAAACACTTCTTGAACTCTACTATGGATAAAGTAGTCACAGTGTAAGGCGGTTTGGGGGGCACAGCCCCTCGCCAAAATTAAACAAAACACTTCTTGAACTCTACTAGATAAAGTTGTCATTGTGTGGGGGGGTTTGGGGGGCGCAGCCCCCCGCCAAGAGACACGAAACACTTCTTGGATAAAGTAGTCACTGTGTAGGGAGGTTTGGGGGGCGCAGACCCTCGCCAAAATGAAACAAAACCTTCGTGAACTATACTAGATAAAGTTGTCATTGTGTGGGGGGGTTTGGGGGGCGCAGCCCCCCGCCAAAAGACACGAAACACTTCTTGAACTCTACTATGGATAAAGTAGTCACTGTGTAGGGAGGTTTGGGGGGCGCAGACCCTCGCCAAAATGAAACAAAACCTTCGTGAACTATACTGAACAAAGTTGCCACTGTGTGGGGGGGTTTGGGGGGCGCAGCCCCCCACCAAAATTAAACAAAACACTTCTTGAATTCTACTAGACAAAGCTGTCACTGTATGGGGGGGTTTGGGGGGCGCAGCCCCCCGCCAAAAGACACGAAACACTTCTTGGATAAAGTAGTCACTGTGTAGGGAGGTTTGGGGGGCGCAGACCCTCGCCAAAATGAAACAAAACCTTCGTGAACTATACTAGATAAAGTTGTCATTGTGTGGGGGGGTTTGGGGGGCGCAGCCCCCCGCCAAAAGACACGAAACACTTCTTGAACTCTACTATGGATAAAGTAGTCACTGTGTAGGGAGGTTTGGGGGGCGCAGACCCTCGCCAAAATGAAACAAAACCTTCGTGAACTATACTGAACAAAGTTGCCACTGTGTGGGGGGGTTTGGGGGGCGCAGCCCCCCACCAAAATTAAACAAAACACTTCTTGAATTCTACTAGACAAAGCTGTCACTGTATGGGGGGGTTTGGGGGGCGTAGCCCCCCGCCAAAAGACACGAAACACATCTTGACCTCTAATATGGATAAAGAAGTCACTGTGTAGGGGGGTTTGGGGGGCGCAGACCCTCGTCAAAATGAAACAAAACCTTCTTGAACTATACTGGCCAAAGTTGTCACTGTGTGGGGGGGTTTGGGGGGGCGTAGCCCCCCGCCAAAAGACACGAAACACATCTTGAACTCTAATATGGATAAAGAAGTCACTGTGTCAGTTTGGGGGGACGCAGCCCCCCGCTGCAATAAGGAAATAGATACTTTTTACATATACTCGTACTATGGACAGATTATCAGTGTGAGATTATCAGGCCTTGGGGGCGCAGCGCCCCGTCAAAATAAAATAAAAGGCATCTTTGATCCACACTCATACCTATCCGAAACGGATTACGCTACTTACTTTGGACCAGGAAAGCGTTGAGCATCTCTGCTCAAAAGTAGGTACCTACCTATCTAGGTACTTTTTGTGTAGTTTTTTTAGTGTTATGTACTCTATCAAAAAATTTGCAATATTTTAGGATTGTTACCCTATAATTATTATCCACTTTGAAAAGTAACTGTGGTGTAGATGACTATGAAGTCGCGGATGCCCGCTAGTACAATATGTTGAGATGAAAAGATAGATTGAAAGTGTAACATGGAGTTTGAATAGTTGTCATGTATGTGTTTGTATGAGTTCTGTAGTATGTACGTAGATATCACTGGTTTAACTAAAAAGTGTGAAATAAAAAATAAGTTCTAAAAACTAAAACCCGCCTACGGAAAACCTGCGATCTTAAAAGTAAGAAACAAGAAATAATTCTTGTCTTCTTAACTAGGTACCCCATAAATGCACAGACGTAGCGATTTTCAGAGGAAAGCCGTGGTCGTATGCCTCCATATAACTATAAATGGCTGCCTGCAAGCAATTGATACCTACCTTATTACAAAGGTACGTTAAACAGGTTCCGACATTGCACGGTTATTATAATATCAAGGCACAGAGGCATACGACCACGGCTTTCCTCTGAAAATCGCTACGTCTGTGCATTTATGGGGTACCTAGTTAAGAAGACAAGAATTATTTCTTGTTTCTTACTTTTAAGATCGCAGGTTTTCCGTAGGCGGGTTTTAGTTTTTAGAACTTATTTTTGCTTACTAGGAATTTGCCTATGTTTAAAGCCCATGCTAACTAGAGAAAAACCATAAAGAATGACTGACTCTATTAATCACTTTTAAAATGTAAAATTGTCTATGGCACAACAATATTTCTTTTTGCATATACCACTGTTTTTTGAAATGTTCCGCCACAGATGCGCAAAATCCGCCATTTTGCAAATTTTTGACAGTCGAAAGATGACTGGAGCAAGTTTTTGATTCAAAAGTCTTGAGCGATGAGCATCTAAATATGTAATTTTCATTTTGGTGTATAAATAGGCGAAAAGAACGGAAGCGGCTCAACCACTGATGCATATAAGCCCTAAATTATCAGATAGATGAATCTGTTAATGAAATAATACCTTATTTTAAGATACTGTAATAAAATACCCACTCAAAGGTAAAATTATAGACACCATAAAATATAAATACGTATTATTTATCGTAAAACAAATACGAAATCTAAGTAAATCTTGTTTAACTATATAATTTAGTTAGTATTGCTAATAATTGGAATTGATTGAGTACTCAGTTCTATATTATAATTTCCTTAGAAACGTAGGTGATTTCATATACTATTATCTGTCTACTATTTGATTATGGTATATAAAACTACAATGCAAGATTGTTATGGTCTATCTATACATATCCGGGCCGTGTCCGGGACGTGGCAGTGAAAAAATATCATTCCATACATTTTCTATGGATTCGTTCACACACGTTGTCATGACGACGTATTTTTTCCGTCCTGACAGGCTGCGACCCGGTCCGATCACGTCCCGAGCACGGCCCGGATGTGTGCAGATAGATAGACCTAAAATTATACATATCAGAGTAATATTGTCTCAGTCTGTCGCATATATTTGAAAAGTGATAGAAAGACATTATACCTATTTCTTGATCGTATAATCTACCTGCCAGGTTAACTGTGTACAACTCCTAAACTTTATTCTGAATGATATAGGCATCTATTGTAGTAAAGGAGAATAGTCTAAGTTGTTTCAGTTACCTGTAGTGTACACAGCTTCTTTAATCATTGTAGCATTTTTTCATATATAAATAATACCTAAACACTATATTAATCGATTAAGTTAGGTCTACTCTCAGTCGAGTTATCGACGTAATTCTTCATTTTAGGCAATTATACAGAACTACTAAATTCCAAAGTACATAAAACTAGATTGATCTACGCCACAGTATTTACCGAGAGAGGTTATTACCCACCAGTGCTTAGTAGCAAAATTTCACATTTTATTCCCTCGTAAAACTGAAGGTTACATTACAGACAGAGAATATGTTAAAGTTTTATGATCTATGAACGAATGGGAGTGTGGTACCATAACAAATAGACTTCTCGTGATTTTATTACGTTTCCTGTATAATTTTAATATTGATTGAAATATCTAGAATTGTGCATAGACAGAAGTTATAAACTATAAACATTTATGGAATTTAATTTGCTTAGAAACACGCTTGGTATAAATATTTATAATACGACAACGGGTAGCTTCGCATTAATCTTTCACATCCCAGAAAAAAAAGAACAATAGAAAATCTATTGTGTCTGGGTTTATAATGGGTCAGTGGGATTCATGATTCAAAATGACCACATTGTTCAGAACTATTTCGGATTGGACGTAGTGCCAAAATATTTTAAAGAAATGCTATTCCAATATCAATAATTTTATAAAATTTTAAGTTAGTTTTAAAAGTTGAGAGACACTTGATCAGCAGTGGAATCATAGGTGTGTATAAATAAATGTCAATGTTTGTGCCAATGGATGGATGGATGGATGTTTGTTACTTCATCACGTAAAAACCACTGAACAGATTTTAATGAAACTTGGCAATATTGTAGCTTGCACATCAGAATAACACATAGGCTATATTATTTTGAGATATCATGATTATTTTCCAAGATATGACGATAAATGCGTACGAAGTCGTGGGCAGCCTCTAGTTAATAAATAAACAAAAGAAGATTTTTGAGCTAATTCTTTTCATATAGTAGAGTGCTAAAAACTGAAATTACTTAAATAATATCATCTTCTTAACATATTAATAAAACTGTAACAGTATTAAAATTTGCTAGTCGTCGGCTGCGACGGTTGAGACATCGACGTACAACTTCAAGTCTCGAACTCGGAACTAAACTTGCCGTCAAACTATGCAAATTTTAGTTAACACTTTGTACAAACGCGCTCTAGCAAATTCTGCATAGACACGTTGTCGTTTTTATTAGCTACTCGCTTTAATGAATGCGTTCGTTGAGTTAATAAATGGCGATAAAGTTTAGTTTTATTGTTCGTCTTTTTTATGGCAACTACCATTTTGGTTTCTGCCTATGTCAACTGACGCTTACTGTAATGATATATGTACGTACAATGATTATCTATTTTAGTATAAATACATACATATTATCCTATAATAAATGTCAATGTTTGTGCTGATAGATTCATGGATGTTTCTTACTCTTTCACACGAAAATGACTGAATGGATTTTGATGAAACTTAGCAATATTATAGCTTACACATCAGAATAAAACAAAAGCTATATTATCCTTAAGATATCATAATTTTCTTCCAAGATATGACGATAAACGAGAACGAAGTCGCGGGCAGTCACTATATTGTATAAACACTCAGACTTAAGTCAAACATCTCTGTTCATCACAGCAATGTTTGCCTCTATTTAGTAAATAGGTACCTAATCTAATCTAATTTAGCCACTCGTGTCCCATTGCTGGGCAAAGGCCTCTCGCCTCATCCGCCATGATTTTCTGTCTCGAGCATCCTCCGCCCAGGTAGGTACTTAAGAAGGTATCCAGCTCGTCCCGCCACCTTTTCCGTGGTCTGCCGCCACGCCAAAATAGGTACCTTCTTAAATAAAATTGTTCGATTAATTATTATTATATTATTACAGTTCTTCTATAATGAGAAGGATCAAAGATTAAACAGCTAATTAACCATTTATATAACGAATACATCTATTAAACAAAACCCGACACACTGAAATAGAACAGCAAATAAATATTCATAATTAATTAACATAGGAATCACGGAGCTTCCTCGAGGAAACTTAGAAACTCAATATTTGTGTTACGTTCTATGTTGGAGTACCTACACGATGGTTATTACCTGAATTTACCTTACAAGGTTGCTTGTTCTAATAATATTGACACGTGCGAGATCAAATTTGCTTTTCTACTGAATTTTCTTGGAAAAATTGTACTTACATACATACATACATATCCGTAACGCCTCTCTCCCATTGGGGTAGGCAGAGACCACTTCCTTCCACTTGCTTCGATCCAAACACACCTCTTTGGCTTCATCCACTCAAGAGTACCCTAAACCGACGGGCATGTATGAGGCGACTGATGAGTGTGGATGAAGCGAAATTGTACTATATATTGTAAAAAATCTGTCTTTTGAAAAGTCATTCTTACTTGTGTGTTCGATCCTATTATTAATATAAACGATTTAGTGCCCATTTCTCTACAGATAAAATTTAACTGACAGATAAACCTATGTCTATTTCATAAAACATGACGTTTTAGACAGAGACAAGTATACAATATCTGGGGGGCTTAGCATGGCGCGCTGCGACAATTATCTCACGCATGCTGTCCTTATCACATTTAATACTATAGACAGAGACGTAAGCGTGACAAACGCACGACAATGTCTTGTCACGGAGTGCCATGCTAAGCAAGCTGCCAGATAAATTTTATCTGTAAGTCGTGAACGAGCCCTTAACCCCCGTTTCACCAGATCAACAGATAAAATTTAATTGACGGATATTTTATACCTCTCTGTATCTAATACGTCAAGTTTTAAGACATAGGTTTATCTGTCAGCTAAATTTTATCTTTAAATGGTGAAACCCTTAGAATCGGAACATTGTACTTGATGTTATGATGATACTATGTGAATCGTGAATTCAATACATTACTATCACAATTGATAAATAACAACGTTTATTATCTTTAAAGGCCCCTGCAGACAGATTTTTCAATTGGCTAATATTTTAGTCGGGTTTGCCTGCTAGTACATATCGTCAAAATACCAACTGTCATAGTGTGCGCACTGGCAATACATCTACGTACTGAATAAAGAGCCCAACTAAACTATAGGCCGACAGAAGGTCTCTGGTCTGCGGGGGCTCACTATCAGCTGACAGAAAGTCTGTATATACATAATTATATCGCTGTTGAATAAAATTAACTTGACTTTTTTAACTCTACATAAGAGTATACAGGATAAAACAGAAAGGGGGTATAAAGCCGAAACACAGCGATAGTCCTCATGAAACTGAACCACTTTTCCCAAAGAAAATTGGTCGTAACTCGAAAAAAAAAATTCGCCTCCCCATATAAAATGTCCAATCAGCTGATTGAGTAAGTATGGGCGATCCAAAATTTTTTTTCAAGTTACGATCATGTTCCTTGGGGAAAGTTGTTCAGTTTCATGAAAACGATCGCTGTGTTCTGGCATTATACCCCCTTTCTATTACACCCAGTATAAACGTTCAAGTAATCGAAAAACAAATCTACTAAAGTAAATATGAAATCTTATTAGGTTTATATAAGGCTTATACAAATAGATAAAGTAATTTATTTATTCATTCGAATCTAGATGTTGACATTATCAGATGTGTCAAACTTCGTTTGACTTTGACAACTGTTTCAATGAGAAACTAGTTTTGTGACTTACGCCTACGTGTAGGGTGCGTTCTAAGGAATGAAATTACTAGCTTTCGCCCGCGAATTTGAACGCATGATGACATGAATAGCTTTATAAATAAACTGCTACTGGAATTCATAATAAAAATTTGTGGTTAATCCGCGATAATACGGAACGAAGCCTTATAGGTACAAAAGCAAAAAGTACTAGAATCAAACCTTATACATATATTTTGCGACATTAAGATAAAATTTTGAAAGCAGAACAATCTTTAATTCTAGTAAAATAAGTCTTATATTATCTAGCCATTGGTGTCCCACTGCTGGCAAAGGCCTCTCTCCTCTTCTTCCACAATTCCCTCTTGCCTCCTGGGCCACCTCTGCCCATAATAAGTACAAAACTATTAAACCATATTTCCAGTTACACCAAACTATTATACCTCTAGGTACCTAAACATAGAACCTTTACTGTAGAAAGCGTACGCCAACATATGGCGCCTATTACCGTAAAATTTTATCGGTTCCGATGCTAAAATGATACACGAAACAATATAAATTATAGCTATATGTATACTACTGGCACTGGGCCAAGTTCCGTAATGACAAGAGTTTAACCAATTTGTAACCTTATCTGTTGCCACAAAAAGTTTACTGACCAGTCTAGACAGGTTTAACATTAGTCTATTGTTTTTATTTTAGGCATTTTACGGGTATTGCGGGCTTTTAATAATATAAATGATAGGATTTTCAGATAAATCGCAAACTTTCAAAGTCAAACTGAAGTCATTAACATTAAGAAATTATTGTCAGATTTCTTGAAATCCTAAGTTATTGTCTAAGTTTAGAATTGTAATATTTGAGATCAAAGTTTCCTTGGCGTGATGGAATTATACATACAGGGTGTAACAGAAAGGGGGTATAAAGCCGAAACACAGCGATATTCCTCATGAAACTGAACAACTTTCCCCAAGGAACATGGGTCGTAACTCGTAAAAAATTTTTTGTTCGCCCATACTTACTCGATCAGCTGATCGGATATTTTGTGTGGGGGGGGAACATTTTTTTTTCAATTTCATGAGGACTATCGCTGTGTTTCGGCTTTATACCCACTTTTTGTTACACCCGGTATAGGTATAATGATTGTTACTAATTTTAGAAATTATTAGGTTTTAGATGAAGTCGTGGGCGGTAACTTGGTCTTAATAAAGTAGCAAGGCTAAATATAGCTTCATATCAAAAAGTTATTATAATACTACAGGCTTCCCGCGACATCGTACGCATTTATTTTCATATCTTAGAAAAAATCATGATATTGTAAAATGCTACAGCCTGTGTGTTGTTCTGTTAGTAAGCTACAATATTGCCAAGTTTCATCAAAATCTGTTTAGAAGTTTTTGCGTGAAAGAGTAACAAACATCCATCCATCCATCAGCACAAACACTAACTCTGTTTCATTTATCTTTAGGCTAGGCTGGCGGCTTTACGTCATACCACACGTCATAAGAATGGCAGCTGTAAAAAAACCAGCGGCTTTGGTTTGTAGATACCATCAAAGACAATATTAATAAAAGACAATACATCCACTAAAATAATAAAATACTTATCTCAATGATATATCACTGTAAAATATTAAACGAGAGTCCCTCAAGTACCTTTGGGATAGGACGATGCCCTTAAGTAGGTGTCTCAAAACATAGGGGAACTATTATGACACAAAATAATCGGATTATTGTCAAGTAGACACTTGGATTTAGTGGAAAGCTTTTAAATCTGCTCTGTTAGTTCCCTTACAATATAGCTATTAAAAATAATAAACTAAGTTGTATGTAGGATGTTGTTTTATTGGATACCTACCTAGTTTAACATTTTCATAATTCACAATGGTAGTTGCCATTAATATAAAAAACTGTTTTAATGACAATCAACATTCTCAAAACCATAATGGTGTCTATAGACTAAAGCCGCCGGCCCGGCGGCATAACGGCCCTTTGAGTATAGAATATATACGTATAAGGAGGTGCCACATTTTTTTTCATATATAAATGAGCTTATGACAGCGTGCCAAGGTTGGCGCAAGTTTTTCATAGTTTTCTTGGTAGATGACCTGTCAAACGATAAGAAATTCCATACAAAAAGGTAGCCATTTTGCGCCAGACCAGGCACGCAGATCCAGACGGTATGGCACCTCCTTATATATTCTATACTCAAAGAACAGGCCAGCGGCTTTTGACAGCTGCCATTCATATGACGTAAAGCCCCCACCGGCATAATGAATGCCGCTAACCTTGCTCGGCGGCTTTAGTGTTTAGACACCAGATCGTAATAAAAAATGTTAATTAGACCTTCGGAATTTAAACCTAGCTATTCTACGAGTGCCTACTCTTTTTTACCTTTCCTTTTTCTCTATTTTTTTTAAATAATAATTTATTAAGTATTTTGTAGGTAATTTAATAATTAGTACTCAATGCAATGTCATAATTTTGATACTACCAGCATTGATTTGTATTCATTCAAGTAACATTGACTGGATCTGACATTGATTTTAAAAGAGAAAAATTGGCTCGCAGAATCTATTAAGAATAGATAAAACAAGATATACGAAGTCAATTCTCGAGGGCGCGTGCTGCTAGCTTGCAATTCAATTATCCACTCCTTCAGTGGAGTCTTCACATATCTGCGGAGCGAAATCAAACTAGAAACCTGATCCGTTTTAAGTTTGCTTTTTAGGAAAAGGTTGCTTTTGAAAATTTGTGTGTGGAAGCATTTGGTATATCTTTTTAATGGATTTTAAATATTTTGTTATATTAAATATGTGAAACCCATAAAAATACATAATAAATAAAAACTTTCCCTCTTAATACAAAACGAGTTTTAAAGATAGTCCTAGGACTAACGTTATTTTTTGACATTTTGTCTATAGCCGAAACGTCATTTACGTGAGTTTATTCTAGGACTATAAATAAAACTCGTTTTGTAATAAGGGTTTAAATGTTTAATACATAATGATGACATACTCAATTTTCAAAATAACCTTTTTCTGAACTGAAAACTTCATCTGCTTCTATGGTTTGGCGTGACTGTGAACCTGCCTGGCATACCAGAAGTTATGGGTTCAATTCCCACTAGACACAAACATTACTATAATTTAAAGAGATGTTTATCTAAAATCTGGGTGTTGTGAAAAATGTACGAGTATGTATTCCCAGTAATCTATGAAATTATAATAAGCTTTACTTTACTTGACATTGATTGGCAGAATACACGTTTGGTAAGTGCAATTTTATTTAAAAAATATGGGGGCATAGTTATTGCGGTCGGACTGTAGAAAACCGAGCCGTGGCTTGTAAGTGAGAGCGTCGAATTTAAACTAAAATAAAATTCCTATCTGCTTTCCAATTGAGTTTTGCTTTACATATTTATTTGGTTGATGCCGTCAGGATTAGCTTGTTTACGAATATGTGAGTTTTAAAGCGTAGGTAGATTTGCAATGAGTATTGAAATTGATTAGTTTTTAGGTTTGTATTACGGTAATTTAATTTCATGAGAAACTTTTGAAAAAATATTTCCTTAGCGATCTCTATTAGGTAATAAGATACGTAGGTACGTATCTATTTGATTGTTATTTATTAATGAATTTGAGCTGGCTGGTTAGATCTTAGGTATGGGTTTTAAGATATATCATAATCAATAAACGAATTATTTACCTATCATAAGAATTTCAGCGATTTGGATCTTAAGATATGGTGGCTCTTGATATTTTTTTTGTGGCGAAATGCCGGTACATAGACATAAATAGTTTTCTATAGGATTTCCCTTATTCTTTTCTTATCTCTTATTTTTATAAAACCAACACACATAACCTTCCAATAACATCTACCAACCAAAAACCTCACTCAAACCTGAAATAATAAACAATTTAACCTGTCACGTAAACTGTAATTGAATTACGTCATATCGTATTCCCAAACAAGGGAAATTAATATTGCATGTTGCAATCTGCGGATGCACTGGTTGCAACCGTTGCAACGCCTGCGACACCGAGTGACCGATTTGATATGCACCCTTCCAAACGAGAGCGTTGCAGGATGTATGTAGATATTTCAAATTAAATGCTGATATTAAAGGGCTTGGTGTTATGTTATTGGAAAGTAATGCTGTCTACACACCAAAGCCGCCAGCATGCCGCCGGCTTTTTGACAGTTGCCATTTGTATGACGAAAACCCGCCGGCGGCTTTGGTGTGTAGATAGCATAAGGGGATAATATATTGCATACTATATTATTGGAAAGTTAGTAAGTAGTCATAATAATTTATAAAGTAATAGAGACTATCCGAGATTTCGTATGCATTTATCGTCATATCTACATCCATCCGTCCATAGTTACAAACATTGACTTTATAATTTAACAAGTAAGTAGTGAAAGTGAGATGAAAATATTGTGCGTGCGAGGTTAACAAAAATGTAGATGGAGTTTATAATTATTTGTATACTATTAATTAACAAATGGAAGTTTGGGATGAAAGAAGCTAAAAAAAGCAGCAATTTGCCTACTTACAAAGTTTTAAATCTTCTATTATACACTTTTTATTCATAATCTAAATTATAATTATTATTATTTTTATTAATCTAAATTATGTATGAAAAGTGTTAATTAATGATATAATTATGTCGCATGTTATATTTTCATTGTAATGAACAAATTGTTACCTCATCTAAAATAAAAAAGCATAACTTCGCTTTTTTAAATGCATTTTAATGGTTCCCACTATTTGCTTGAGTAGAGTAACTTCTACTAAAGTTACATTCAATCCTGTTTGTAGCTACATCAAGAAATAAAACAAAACCAACGTGTCCCATAAATTAAACTGGAATTTAAATAACAACCCGTAAAATACTATTTATCTTTTATTCATAGGCGTACCGAAGGCAAATTTGCCCGGAGTACGATTCGACAAAAAAACTGTAACAAAATTATTGTACCAATTGCATTAATTCAACTGCATAAAAATCAGCCAATTATTCAAATTCATCGCCTGAACGAAGACTGTATCGATGAATATTAATTGTTTTGGATCGGTATAAAAAAGGGTAAATTGATTGAATAAATCGAGTCCATCCGTAAGATTTTTATTTATCCAGAAAAAGAGAAGTGATGGGATTCAGTTGTGTAAAAAATGGATTTGTGTTTTCGCAGTATGCTGCGAGAATCAGTTTTCCTATTCCTTTTTTGCTCTAGTTTTTTTCGTGATGGTTCATTGCAAAAAAAAAACCGTGTTTTTAAGGCACTAAAGGTTTTGCTTGTGCATAGGTAAAATTTTTCCAATATTTTACTTTAGTGCTAAGCAAAACCTTTAGTGCCTCTAAAACACGGATTTTCTTGATTTGCTTGAGACAAAATCGATTTGACATGAATTGATCTATTTGACACACAATCAGGCCCGACCAGAGTTTCATCAAAATCTGTTCAATGGTTTTTACGTGAATAACAAACATCTTTACATACATCCATCCATCGATACAAATATTGACATTTGTGATATCAGTCGTATAGGTTGAATTAACCTCTCATATTCCCTGACCCATTATAAACCCAGACACAGTAGGTAGATTTTCTATTGTTCTTTTTTTCTGGGATGTGAAAAATTAAACTTTAACTTCAACAAACGACATGTCCTCACACTTCACAACTAAAACAGTACCTAAATGTGTTTCAAAACAAACTGAAAACAAGAAAACCTAAGACGAGACATAATTCTCGAGTCGCAAGAACAACTGTGCTTAGAGACATAGCACGTAAATAGTGAAGCACTTTCTAGCCTGGGCCGGGTTGCTAACAAACTAGGCCAAAGTATTTAAGTTACTTTTGTTTTAGTATTTCAAATCTCATTTCGAGCTTAGTCATTTACCTAAATATTTTCACGACATAAATGGGGAAGATGCGATATTTTTATTTTTGTGTTTATTTCAAAGAACTCCATGTAGAATAGACCACAAGTATATTAAAAAAATGAAAAGACTGTAATTTACTGCAAAAAATGGGGTTTAAAATTGTCAATTTGAATTTTCGCGCGAAAACGGATCTTTAGTTCGTATGACGTCACTCCTGTCTGTCACTCACTGGCCCACGTACTGTACGTCCTCTATGTATTTTATACTTTTGCATTTTTCTCGACTAACGAGACATTTTTTTGTAAAAATTTAAAATGGACTATCCATCAACATCAGGCGATCATAACTATACTATAGATACTCCGAAAAAAAGCCGTGTTGACGTATGTTTTGTGCCAATGTGTCCATCTACTTCAAAGAAGTTTCCAAATAAATTGTTTTTGACTGGACCTTCTGACCCAAAACTGCGAAAAAAGTGGTTTCAAGCTGTGAAGAGGAATGACAATTATTCCCCAAAGACCATCATTCGATGCTGTGAAGACCACTTTGACGTAAGTCGGCGGATATATTTGATAAAAGCTTAGTTTAATCTGCTTATATGCAAAAGAAACATAGTTATTATACCTACCTAATTACTTATCCAAACTTGTCAATGACTTTTGAATGAATGAAATACAAATTTAACTAATGATTTACACATACCGTAGTAGTTTAGTCCCTTTCATTTCTACACTTGAAAACTCTGCACTTTCGACAAAAAAAGTCACTACCATGTCGACACTAACTTTTGGTAGATTCCTGGAGTCTGCTTTGACAAACCCAACTTCCATTTTTATTCGAAAAATGCAATTAATTCTCGTTATAATGTTCACTTTTTTACTACAACTATAACCTCAAATACGTTGTCATAACAGGAGTGACGTCACTGAACGCTGATTGGTGTTTTAAATCCGTTCCGTTTCAAGCTACTTTAAATTCGTAATTATTGTTGAAAAACAACATTATATAAAATATAAACCTTGCAGTGGCCCTTCTTTTATATATTTTTAACATTTTAATAACAAAATTTTCATAAATATTGTATTTGCATCTTCCCCATTGTGTTGGAATGAAGAAATTATGTTTATATCTTTTCTTACGAAAACGTAATTCGAAAATAATGTTTTGCTTACAAACATACATAGGTACTTTCTGTCATGCCTCTCTACCATCCGGGTAGACAGAGACCACTGTTTTGCTTTGTTTTTTTTTTGTTGATTTTTATTGAAATCTTTTTAATAAAGCCGTAACTGACCAACTTCATTGCCTGTTAGTACCATATACGTATTACCGAGTAGTCAAAACTTAAAATAATATATAAATCACAACAAACAAAACTACAAGCTATCTTATCTAAGATATACATGTACTCGTGATAAGAAACAACTTCAAAATCATTCAAAAATGTTTGAACTCTCGATACAAAATGCATGAGCTGATAGTATGGGGCAACAATTTATTTTTATTGATTTCGAACTTGGCCCCATAGTAATAGTTGTTTGTTATCACGAGTAAATGCATATCCTTTTCTATCGTTCACTAATTTAAAGTCACCTATATAAACCGTAGACGTAACGTAGCATTTGCTACGCCGTAGCCGACTACGACCACGTTAGACGTATCACCTAAACATTACCAGTTTCCTAATGATAATGGAACTTTCGAGTGACTGTAACCCCGCATTAATTTAACTTGTACTCTAACGTAATGGCGTTGGTTTCACTAATTGCGAGTTAGAATAATTATATTGTGCGTACCATATTCGTTTTAATGGATTTTCGGTATTAATATCGACTACGTGCCTGTTGTTAATTGAATACGTAAAACTAATGTGTTTTATAGTTGTTGTTTTGAATTGTAATGTACGTATAGTTTTGGTGGAATTTGATAATGGTTTTTATTGGAAATTAAGCGATATGTAAATTGACGGTGTAATAAGTGAATACCGTCAAATATAATTATTGTAGTAAGGTATGGAAATTGTTTTAGATAAAATATTATCAAATCAGTTTGTTGTAAGTAATATATCGATATAGAGGACAGAGTAAAAGCTTATCTATTAGTGGGTTTACGCACTGTGGTGGCAACATAGTTGTGGTTTAAAAACAAGACAAGACATTGTAATAGAAAAAGTGTGGTGGCAGGAGGCCTCATTGTTAGGTAGGAACATTTTCTACATACTTACTATGTTATGTACATGTCTTTCTCCCACGAATATTATAAATGTCAATGTTTGTGCCGATGGATGTGAGGATATATGTGACTCTTTCACGCAAAAACTACTGAACAGATTTTGATGAAACTTTGCAATATTGAAGCTTGCACATCAGAATAACACATTTTGTTTTTTCTAAGATATCACGATAGATGCGTACGAAAGTCTGCATGCTGTAGTAAGTAGATATATAAATGCTTTTACCTACATGCCATCGCAACAAGGAAGCAAAATGGCATCTTCAGAGCCGATATATTGCTTTCTCTCGTGACGTCGTTACAACCAGCTGTCGCCGGCCTACGAGCACACTCTTCTCCGATCTTTGCCTGTTTTTCCAACAATATAAAATGCCTTACTTTATTATTTAAGTTACCGGGTGGTTTATGTTGTTTGCAACATCTGTTTTTAATGGGTGGCAATTAAAGATGTGAATACAAGATTTACTTGTAGATGCTGTCTGAGACTTCGTACCTACTCGTACTTATGTATTTTTCGTCATTCTTGGAAAATTTAAACAATATCATAAAACAATATCTATGTGCTTTTCTCGTGTATAGGCTAGTCATTGCCAAGTTTCATCTAAATCTGCTCAGTAGTTTTTGAGTAAACGAAAACTGACCTTAGTACGGATTTTGTAATTTCTTGTTGTATTATGTAACGTGTACAACGAATTCATCTGAAGCCAATGAGGAAAGTATATAAGTAGTGGCCCCATTTTTTTTTCATATCCAAATGAGTTTACGACAGCATGCCAAGGTTGGCGCAAGTTTTTCATAGTTTTCTTGGTAGATGACCTGTCAAACGATAAGAAATTCCATACAAAAAGGTAGCCATTTTGCGCCAGACCAGTCACGCAGATTCAGACGGTATGGCACCTCCTTATATATTCTATACTCAAAGTCTGAAGCACAACAGAACACTCAATACAATTTATGCAATAAATCTATATACTAATCCATCAACTCAACACAGTTTTGTTTTCAAAAGTTTACGAATACGAATGTAAAACTACATACCGTAAAACTTTACAACTTTGCCCGTTTTTTTCATAAAATTGCAAGTTTTCGATTTTTTTTATATGGAAACCTATATATTTTTTTATTTCTACAGTAACATTAAGATATTTGGCATATGATTATGGACTAAAACTTATCATATTTTAGTATTAAACCTCATTTTTGGTCCATTTTAAGGGCGGGCAAAGTAATCCGCACTTTTTGACAACTTTGCCCACGTCAATTTTTGATGCTAAAACTAACCGTACATTAATTATATTGGAATCATAAGAGGGCCAAAGGCAATACTATCGGTTACTTCAGAGAAGGAAACGATATCAACAATAGTTTTAGAATGAAATGACTGGGCAAAGTAACCCTAACATTTTTTCACTTTCCCATACAAAGCGCACGCAAAGATTTAAAAGTGCTTAGGGTTGGCACTTTCGACAAAATGTATCACGAAAAAAAAAATCACAAAGTGCCTATAAATAACATCGCATGTTCAAATTTTTAAACCAAACCAAAAGATCAAACAAAAATTTTGCACTCTGATACAAAACCAAACAGCTGATTGACAGTTACTATGGCAAGACCAAAACTAAATTGTTTATTATAATGAGTACAATCATCTGTTAAAATAAAAACAAATTTAATTTAAAAAAACAACTTGTAAATACAATAAATACTGATATACAAAAGCATAAAATAGTGTTAAAATATATTAACAACACACAGGTGACAGCCCTAAGCTTTTTTTGAACAAGGGCAAAGTTGGCAGACGTAGGTTGAAAGATTACTGGGTAACTTTGCCCATCATCATAACTTTTGAAATATATACCATTTATCAATAAAACCAACTTTAAACTACTCTTTAATATGTATTCTATAAGAGACAGTAAATAAAATCTCCCTGTGACTTCCCGATTTTAAACAATCCGCCACCAAAAAAGCCGAAAAATTTGCCCGCGAAAAAACACTCCTGACTCAGCAAGCTATAACTAGTTACCTAGCCAACTTAACAACATAGGCAAGTCACAGTGATGTCACATAAGAAGTCTATTTTGCACTAAGGCACAGAAAGTTGCCACAAAATTGCAACTTTTTTGTACAGTCCAAGAATTGCTTACGAATTGGATTTTGGGCAATGTTACCTTTAAGGGCAAAGTTGTAAAGTTTCACGGTACCTAGTAGAAAAAAGAATCGACGATAAATCAGTTTAGTAATCTAGTTTTGCGTGAACTATAACAAATACTCTCACACTCATTTATACGTCCAACACCGCACAAATAACAACGAATTCATGTAAAGAATCACTTTTGTTTAAAAAGTTCATAGAAAAAAGAATCGCCATATACAGGATGTTTGGAAAAGTATCAATTTCCTTTTAACCAGGTATAGTGTTAGTGATGTAGAACAAATACCACGAAAAAATTTTTTTTTTTAACTCTCGGCGAGTAAGTAGGTCGGGAGCGCTCGCCGCCCGTAGAGAGCGAGACAGAGAGAGAGATACTATATACTATACTATACCTGGTTAAAAGGAAAGTGAAACTTTTCCCACATCCTGTATTTTACAAGCTTAACAAACACCCACAATTCTTTATCAAAAACAGTTCAAAAGAAATGTAAGTATTTCTTTTCCCCTACATCATTATATTGGAAACGTACTCGAAATAGCTTATGGGATGCTGATGCAGGGGCCGGTCTCAGGGAGCGTAGTGGGGGCCTTAGATGGAATAGCTTTAAGGTAATAAAAAGAATAATAGCTTCATAAAGATTTTGTTTGTATTGATTTTAAGACGTTTGAGAAATATAGGACAATAGAAACTTAAAAAATATATATATATATCAACTCTTCTTTCCTATTAATTATAAACATAACCTAGCATGAAATGGTTAATTTAAGAATCTAACCACGACAAAGTATAGTTGTTTTTTTTGTAAAACTAATTCCTTAAAATAAATAATTTTCGCACGTAAGGCTCAATTTATGGCAACGGGCTAAAATTAGGTTTCTAAAAAAAAACAGGACTGAAAAGTTACTGACTGTTTTTTACTATTTTTTTATCTCGTCTAAATAAATTATTTGTGAAGAATTAATACTGTGCTTGCACTTACACTTACGTTCTCAAACACCGAATAACAACCACAATTAAATGACCCCCCGGACCCCCCATTATCAAACCTAAATCCGTCCCAAGTCCACAACCAAGTGCGATATGTCTAATACCCCGTGATTTATCGAGTAACTGTTTTAATCAGTTTTTTAAAGGGAGCTCGTATGTAGGGAAGATAACGCGACGACGACTGTTTAATGTAGATCAGGAGCTAGCGACAGAAGTAGGTTTAGTTTTTTTTTTTAATTACGTAGTTGTTACTCAAAAGTACACAGCCACAAGTAAAAAAAATAGAGGCACTTTATTTTGTGATGAATATATAATAATAAATCCCGAGACTTCGTACGCTTTTATCGTCATAATATTAAAAAAAAAAAATTTAAATAATATAGTATAGGTATGTGTTATCGTGATGCATAAGCTACAATATTGCCAAGTTTTATCAAAATCTGTTCAGTAGCTTTTACGTGAAAGAGTAATAAAAATCCATCGGCGCAAACATTGACATTCACAATATTAAATAGGATAATGTTGGGACCTATTGCGTATCTGTTAATGGTAAATACTCGACTGCACTATTTTTCGAAATATTTAGATCAGTAAAGAATAACAAATATAATTTTAGAAAAAAAAAGCTAAGTAACAATTTTTTTACAGGTTTTTAACATTTATTTGATAAATTTGGTCAAAATAACAAAACCACCATTTAATAAAAACTGACAAAAATATTATATTAACCTAAAATAATACAGAAATACGTGTATAGTAAAATATTTGTAGTAATTGGAACACATTAAATCGGTAATCCTGCAATTTGTGTAAATTAAACACTGCGTTTTATAGATAAGGGTAAATACTATTAACTAATTAGCTACCATTTTATCGTGTGGATATAAAGCTCGAATAAACATACTGTAATGATATTAACTATTCTATCGTACTAACATTATAAATGTCAATGTTTGTGCTTATGTAACTACCAAAATTAGGTTTAGATTACATTTAGATAGAAATATAATATTTCGAATTTTTGAGTTTTGATCTATTAATGGATGTGAGAATATTTGTTGCTCTTTCACGCAAAAAGTACTGAACAGATTTTAATGTAACTTTACAATATTGTTACTTGCTAAAAACACATCGGCTATATAATATTATTTAATGTAAAACTTGCTCGATAGATCAACTATTTTTAAAAATGATAAAATTTCAGTAAAAAGTAAAAATAACTGTGAGCTTATTATGATATTAGCTCCTAGACTATAAAAAAAATCAAAGGACTATTATCCTAAGAACTTTGACATAAGACTTAAAAACTAAATATTTATAGAACAAAATACTTATTTCTGATACATTCATAAGTTTGTTCAAAGCACAATTTTCTATTTTACTTAACTTTAAAAGCTCTGATGATAAAAGCTCTAATGGGCTTTTAGTGCAATGAATGAAGATTATGCTTTTTAGAATGTATTTACATTTATTTTGTTTAAGCTACCTACGCATTTTTATTTAAATAAATAAATTATTTAAATGAATGGATTTTTTTTATCCATAAAAGTCTCGATTTGCAATTTTGTTCGTGTACTAATAATTATAATTACTGTAGGTATATTCACAAGGGAATACTTAATTTTAATTTAAAAAGTATTTATTACGTAGTTTATTATTCTAAAAGCCTGTTTCACAATCTATAGATAAAATGTATCTGAAAGATATTTTACACCTGTCTCTGTCGAAAACATCATGTTTTATGAAATAGACACAGTTTTATCTGTCTTCTTCTTCTTTATTCTTTATCAGCCCATATATGTCCCCACCGAGGAGCACGAGCCTACTCTCATACAGAGAGTGATTAGGCCGTAATCCACCACGCTGGCCAAGTGCGGGTTGGCGGATTTCACATACACCTTTGAATTTCTTCTCTGATGTATGCAGGTTTCCTCACGATGTTTTCCTTCACCGTTAGCAAGTGGTAATCGAATAATTATCTGTCAGTTTAATTTTATCTGTAGGTAGTGGAACGAGCACTAAAAGTTACGTAAAAATTAAAACCAGTAGAGATAATTTTCATAACAGTTTTCCCACAGCAGTTACATAACACATCGTTAAAAAACTAGAACACTTAAAAAGCTCCCAAAAAAGCGAAACTGAACACTTCAAGCTGAATAGCAGTGGCAAAGAAACATAAATAGAGAATTGCAAAGCCTATCACACATTATTCAGAAGGTGGGTGCGAAAATAGGCCGTCTGATAACGGGCTACTTTGCCCCACGTGTGATGACGCCCTTATCTCAACCTACATCTAGACTGTGAAAGCGGCTTAAGTCAACTCTATAAGAACTGGAGAAAAAAATAAAAATTGTTAGGTACGGTACTGCTAGTTTTTTAACGCGGGTTTGCTTGTGCTTTTTTTTTTGTTTTGGGTATAGAGTTAAGCCGACTACGAATATGTGTGGGTCGGTTCGGCCGGTTCGGTTTTGGGGTTACGGTTTAGGGTACCTACTGGTAGTACCCTAAACCGATGTGCATCTATAAGGCGACTGATGAATGTAGATGAAGCCAAGGAAGTGTGTTTAGATCGTAGCAGGTGAAGGGAAGTGGTATCTGCCTATCCCGATGGGATATGACATATATGTATGTCTGTAGCAAAATAGTCCAAATGACTTACGTTACGACCACGCACATCAATGGAAAAAAATAAAATGAACAAATGAATGGCTGGAATGGCTGGAATCAGATAACACGTGGTCGCGAACCTTAGCACTGAGGGAACGACGAAGAAGAAGAAAATATGTATCAAAACTAAAACATCTATTAATCTTCATTCAAAAAACTCAGCAAACTAAACTACCACTCCACAAATACTCGAATCGTACCTCACAACTCGTATCAAGGCACATACCACTGTCTTATGTCACTTACAACTACCGGCCAACACCGTGATATCACTAGAATCTAGCACCAAATAGTTTGCAACAAGGCACGGAATGTTCAGGGAAATTTTAGATGTAGTAACACTAGTTTAAGTCTGTAACGAACAAGTAAAGAAACATAAGCCAATAAAAAAAAAAAAATGGAATTTAGGGATTGGAAAATGTCAATTGACATAATGTCACGATATTTCAAATCAAAGCTTGCAAATGACAGTTTTGAGTAATAAAAAATAATATATTTTACGAAGCATCATCATCATTTTCAGCCTGTAAGTTGCACACTGTTGGGCATAGGCCTCTTCAAAGATTTTCAGCGCAAATGGATCATTGTCATTTGCATACGAGACCCCACAGCTTTCAACGACTAATAATAATAGAAAAAATATTTAAATGATTTATGTTTGTTCCTGCAGAGTTATTCTGGTCGGTCTCTAGATATAAAGCACTTCTAACTTAGGCAAACGTTGGAAACCACGGGAAACAACTAGTTAATCATATTCGCCATATTCACGATACGCGGTCAAAGTTGAGAGGGTAGACAGTGTTGATTGTTCTATTCCAATTTCAAATTCTATCTGTTTTATAATCATTCAATTCTTTTTATTCAAAATTGGAACGTTGTGTTCACTTTTTTGAATGTTTTTTTTTCTCTAGAATTCGATTTATTTGCTATCTGTATAACAATAAATAAAAAAATGCCAATAGGCAGTATAACCAATAGGGTCCACACAGGGCGAGCAGTTTCGCGAGGCAACCGTTTGGCAAATTAAAAGAGGCCCCTAAGAACTAGCCAGCTCAATAGGACAGCGAGGTCTCTTCTGAGCGGCCAAACATCTGCGTCGCGAGGCAGCTCGCTCTGTATGGACCCGCCTAATTACTTGTTCATACTTGAAAATTTCACGGTTAGAAGTTGTTTCATAGTAATTAACCGCTAATTATGCTTTTCACTAGGCGGACTTAAAAGCTAACATTTACAAAACAAACTGCGGTCCAACAATAGGTATTTAAAATAAGGAAGAACAATTCCGTTTTACTACAAACGACAAGAAACAAACATAAGCAATCAATAATAGAAAAAACCGGCAAAGTGCGAGTCGAACTCCGTACAATTTACTAGGTAAACAATAGCCTAATAATATAATGTCTACTGGTAGTCATTATAAATACCGAGCAAAAAGGGGCAAAAAGATCACGTTTGTTGTATGGGAGCCCCGCTTAATTATTATTATTCTATTTTTAGTATTTGTTGTAATAGCGGCAATGGCAATACCATCATTTGTGAAAATTTGAACGCTCCAGCTACAACGGTTCATGAGATACAGCCTGGTGACAGACGGACAGACAGACTGACAACCAAGACTCTGTAATAGCGTCCCGTTTTCAACCTTTGAGCGTAGAACCCAAAAATCTTACAATTTACTGTTAACCTCTACACTGCACAAATAGCAAGTGTGTAATATATTACCTAGCAGTAAGGAACAGTAACAGTTGGCGTTAATGGGCGTCCAACCCTAGGGAAATGCGCTCCTGATAATGCGAGCAGTAATTTTATGTTGTAACAATAGTCTTGTGCTCGATCCGGCGAGATAAATCGTTTGAATAAATTAAAATCGGCTAATGGGTTTTATCGATGAGTTTTAAGTTAACCGGTGAAAAGTAACGGTTTAAAAGTTGTAAGAGATTTGTTGGTTAGGTTAATAGGGGTTTTAAAATAAAAAATGGTGTTACTTTTATTTATTTTGCATTTCTGTTATGGATATGGTAATAAATTAATGGACTATTCTGCAAAAAGGCGATAAAACATTTTTTTTGGACTTTTGTTCAAAATTCAAAAATAATTTATTCGTAGTTAACATTAAATTTACACTTGAAATCGTCACAAAGTAAAAATTATATAAAAAAAAGACTTTTGTGGATTTTATAGTTAAGGTATTGGGTAATAGTTATAAGTAATTATACCAAAATGGTAATAAATAAAATATTATTTTTGTAATATTTAACTCAGTCAACCAGAAAAAGGTATCTCACAACTCGTATCTTATTAAGAGTCTGCTTTTTTCATCACCATTTATTTTAATTGTACATGTTTGTTATGTAAGTAAATAATAAATGAAATAACAACTAGGTACATACATACATCTTTGATTATGCAATTGTATTTGTAGCCACATAAATAAGCGAGCCATTTCTTAGATAAATTTAAACGGTACTCCCAAAGATAAACTGTACAATTATGCTCATGAATAATAAGGAGTACCCTTTATCAAGAGATAAATCAACAATTTTATACTCTCATACAGTTGGTGCCTTGAAAATTGTAGGTATACGTAGTTAGGCTTTTGTGTTTCATAATTTTTGTGCTTGCGTCACGGTTGCATTTTGACATTTGATATAAAACCGCAGGTCAACCACCTAACGCGGATTATTTTTTAAAATAGTATGACAAAATAGCAGACGAAATGTTTTTTTAGGGTTCCGTACCCAAAGGGTGAAAACGGGACCCTATTACTGAGACTTGGCTGTCCGTCCGTCTGTTTCTCATGAACCATTATAGCTATAGCGTTGATATTTTCACAGATGATGAATTACCATTGCCGCTATAACAAAAAATAATAAAAATAGAATAATAATAATAATTAAGTAGGGTTCTCAATACAATACAATACAAATATTCTTTATTGCATAAAAGATATAAGGTACAGACACAAACAAGAATATAAGAAGCAACAGGCGGCCTTATTGCTAGGTAGCAATATCTTCCAGGCAACCTTAGGGTAAGAAATAACGAGAAAGAGGAAATAATGGTTGCGGGTTGTGCAAATAATACAGAATACATACATACATAACTACATATACATACCAAAAATAGATAGTACCTATAATAAAAATAAACAAATAGATATCCAATAGATAAAATAAATATTACATATATATATATATATAAATGCACCAGAAAGGAAATAGATATAAAGTGTGATGAATGAGGTAAGATGGTAGGATAGCAGACAACAAGTAGTGGTAGGAAGGAGGTCAGGAATTAAGGAAGTGTTTGCGGAGGAGGCATTTAAAGGAAGCTATGGAAGGGGCTCTACGGATAGAATCAGGTAAGGAATTCCACAGACGGATAGCTTGCACGGTGAAGGATTTGGAGTAGGAGGCCGAGGAGAAGGTGGGAATATTGAGACAGAGTTCATGAGAGGAACGTAAGGTGCGGTTGAGGGAGCAAGAACGGAAAGAGAAACGATCTTTGAGGTATGAAGGAGTATGTTGATGGTGAAGGACAGAGTATAGGAGGGAAACAATGTGAAGGTCTCGCCGACGACGGATAGGTAGCCATTGAAGAAGGGAACGATGGTAAGAGACGTGGTCAAACTTCCGGAGGCCGAAAATGAACCGTATGCAGAGATTCTGCAGACGTTCCAACTTATTAAGGAGCTCTAGGGTAAGGTCAGGAAAGCAAACGTCAGCATAATCCAGGATGGGAAGAAGGAGGGACTGGGCAAGTGAAATTTTAGTTTTAGTAGGTAAGAGATTGCGGAGGCGCTTTAAAGAGTTATACGACGCGAACATCTTCCTACTCATCTCAGCCACATGAGGTCTCCATGAAAGTTGGTTGTCAAAGATGACTCCCAGATTTCTGACAGTGTCAGCGTACGGTATCGTGACCCCATCGAACACAACAGACGGAAGGGAGTTGAAGTTGACCCTCGAAATGTACCATGAGCCACCTATAATTATGTTATAATTAGGTTCTCATACAACAAACGTGATTTTTTACTTTTTTTTTTGCTCGATATAAATAGTGAATGGTACGGAACTCTTTCTGCGCGAGTCTGACTCGCACTTGGCTGGTTTTTTTTTTTAATTTGATGGCTAAGGTATGGAGTTCTTTATGCTAAGTCTTATTTGGATGTGGGCAGCTAGTATTGCTTCTTACGTAAGCAATAAACTATGCAATAGGTACTTTTCATCGAAATTTCTTAAATAGGTAAGTTTCTTATTATTTTCTTCATCTTTTAAAAATGTTTCGCTGATGTTACTGTCGCTAAGTTGCTCCACAAAACTTCACCTATTCTTTTCCTTAATAAAATATTTACGGAAAACCCCAAAGTGAAAAAGGAAAGTAATTCATAAACGACGCAAAATTGGCAACACGGTTCTTGCATTACCAAATGTTTATATGGACATTAATTTAATTCTATCATTGCTTTTTCCGCGCCAAAAAATAAAAGGTGAAGGTAAGGCCGTGGCCCCAGTAGGCAAACTGTTAGCGGCTGACTAGTTTGCGGCTTATCGATTTAGCCCGCCCTTCCATATTTTTTATATTTGAAACGGAGTGTCCACAGTCAGATAGTTTTCGCTCACTGTACGCAGTTTGTAGCGTTAGGTACGCGCGCTGACTATCTCAGACATCGGCCGACTCCCACCAAAACCGGTGATTTCATTGATTTGAGTTTGCAGCTAACTTTTTCAGTTCGCCACAAATTTGGGCTCACTCAGTCGGCCGCTAACAGTTTGTCTACTGGGGCCACGGCCTAAGAATGAAATGAGTTACTATTAGAACAGCTAGGAAAGACATAATGCGGAGAAAATGGCTCACAAAAATTGTATTTTATTTTCTTTAACCAACAACAAAGGGGCTTTTAGTAAGATTTCATTGAACGATTGGGGAATAAGACGATGGTTCGGATTTGGTTTTAGTCTCATCGGAATTACGTTTCTTAAGATTCTATTTTGACATGTTTATTGTGTTGGTTAGAGTTCCTAGTAGGTAAATACCTACTTAATTTGGTTGTTTTTAGTTTGTTTCCTTTTTTACTATACCTATTTTGGCATTTACCTACATATCTTTATTACGTATCTTGTAAAATTTGTAGTTTTGGGTCGCATTGTATCAATGTCTTTTCCGATACAATACAGTTACGAAAACATTTTTGAGTACATTTTAGAAGTATATTGGAAATGCCTGTATCCTTTATTAATGCTCTTCGACGATAAATAAGTAAAGATAGTTTTCTTTATAAGTTACTATAAGTTGAATTGAAGTATTTAAATAAAAATATTTCACACTTTCCAGCAAATCCACTAGTAAAAAGGTTACAAAGGAAAACACATGTTTATAGTCCCACTAATATTAAAAATGACAATGTTTGTGCCGATGGATGTTACTCTTTCACGCAAAAACTACGGAATAGTTTATAATGAAACTTGGCAATATTGTAGCTTATACGTCAAAATACCATAATATAGTCTGTATTATTTTAAGATAGCATGTTTTTTTTTCAAGATATGGTGATAAAAGTTCTACCTACACACGTCATGACAACGTGTGTGAACGAATCCATAGAGAATGTATGGAATGATAGTTTTTCCCTGACACGTCCCGCACACGGCCCGGGTGTGTGTTAGACCAAAATGCGGACAAAGTCGTGAGCAGGCGTTTATATGTCGATGTGACGTATCTGACGATAGGCTGTGTCCTTTCATTTCTTCCTAATGCGGGGGCCCTTTGAAATACTTGAAAGGATTTGTGCGCTTCTTTGTTCGAATGGATTTACGTACCATTACCTGACAGAACTTGTGTAATGGTATTTTGTGAGCATGTGTAAATACGCACCTCGACGCTCACAAAAGAAGAGGTAAATTTTATGGTTGCTAACGGAGATTTGGACCCCGGTTTTACTGCGCGACAAATGGTCTTCTTATTATACTTATGGTGACCGCACGCAATGTACCTACGAATTTATCGTCATTTCTTATGAAATTTAATATTTGAAATAATATATCCTTTGCGTTTAGCTGAGGCATAAGCTTCAATATAATAAAGATTTTTGTGTGAAAGAGTAACAAACATCTTTCCAATCCTTATTGTTTATCAGAGATCAAATCAAACATTTTCATATAATTGGCACAAACTTAGATATTATATGTTGGTTAAATTTGATTAAATAGGTATACAATTATAATGTAAGTGAAATAGGATTTAATATTGTTTAATTTATTTTTTTGTTTCACTAAAAAACATCTACAAAAGCCAATCCAACCAACCAAAAACTAGCAAACAATGTCTGTCGCATCCCCTGACTAAAACAGAACAAGTTTAACTTGAACCTAATTTGTTTGTCCGTTCGTACCGCGATGACCTATGGCTCCGTTTGTTTACTCCGCGAAGTTAGGCACCCAGATCCTTGATTTTAACAGTCAAACAGCGGCTATGTTTGTGCAAACAAAATATGCAAAGTAGGTACGGGTGGTACGAGCAACGCGCGATACGGGCCTTGCTAATTATGTGAGAGCACGGTTGCTGTGTCCAACCGCCCTCGTCCTACATTTTGCGGCTAATAAAAATTCTAAAAATGTACCAAATTATCAATTATAATTAGCTGAGCGCAGCTGAGATGTTTTTTCTTCTTTTTGCGCTGGTATTTTTGGGATGTGGAATTGTCATATTTATTTGGAATAAGTTGCTTTATTTTGAATAAGTCAGATAAAGGAGGGATAAGTAGATGAATTGTCGTATCAAGAGAAGGCGGAAAATAGATCGAAATAGCGAAGACTCCGCTGATAAGAGCATTTCTTAAAGACATAAAAAAGTCTGATTACAATACGTAATTTGGTGATTAATAAATAAATGGGCAATTTATAAGACATATTGATAGTTTTTGAAGCTTCTATGTTGTTCTGCAAACAACATAGAAGCTTCAAAAACTATCAAATCATAACCTAAGAATGTCATTATAATCTCATTTAGATAGTTAAGAAAACTGACACCAACGTATAATTTTTATTATTTCTCCCGTTATTTCTATTTAATTTAATACACAGATTTATAATTAAGAAAACAGATATAAAGTATCGTGTTAATCTCCAAAATGTTTATAAAACAGTAGTCGTCTCGACAAAGGTCCCCTCTGTTTTTTTAGTGTCTCTCTTATCTTACATCCTCAAAACTTAACACCTCAATATATTTTTTGTCGAATGATGTTGATTTATTGTTTGTAAAACGATCGCAGAGCAAACTGAGATACTTGAGGGAACTTTACTGTAGGGCGCTAACTTGGCGTGAGGTTATCAATAAAACTGTAGGTATATTGTTAATTTACCTATATAATATAGTTTTTTTCTTTCAGTGAAGACTGGGCATAAAAATAACGAATTCTAAAGAAATGGTAAATTAAACACTTCTTTACGCTAGCACACTCTAGGTTGCTTTAAAAATTGAGCTTATTTATAAAAAGAATTATCATCATCATCATTTCGTCCACACCGTATCCGGCGACGGCGACTCCAGAAAGGTTTTAATTTAAAAAAAAAGAATTAACACAGTCTGTAATTTTTAATTTATTACCTACTTCAAAATGAATTGATACCTCAAATTGAAATGATAATGTTTTACTCCTTTTTTATCATCTCCTTTTTACTTATTACATGAATGAATACCAAATAAGACCAGAATTTGCATCAATTTAATGCAAGTTTATTATGACAAGTCGTTATCAATTTTACACTTTTTTAAATCATCAAATATTTGCAATACAACACAATACCTTATAGTAGACGCAAACTTATCTCCCCTAAAAGTTTCTTGCTTACACAAGATCTTTTAAGTTATTTCAATAAATCACAAATGCGTATCGAATTTCAAAAGTATATAGCCCTGAGTTATATCTTAGGGTCGCAATGCTTAGGGCAGCAATGGAATTTTAATCTCCTTAGCTTCATTTTGATCACGTGTCTTATAAAGGGATTTTGTAGGTTCTAACTAAGCATATTAAAAAGTGTACGCTAAGCTGATGCATTGTGTTTTTTTGTTCTGACATTTTTTGTTCTTTTTTTATTGTACTCGGAGATGTAGTTTTATGGAGATAATAATATGAAGGAGAAAGAGCGAAAAGATTCCGAATAAAATGGTTTTTATTTTACAAGACAATACTAAAGACAGCTCGAAACAAAAAGTAAAAGAACAACGTACGTCAAGCACAAATTGACAATTCACGTAATTATTTTTCCGAAATTCAAATAGCTTAGAGTATTTATTATAGGTCAAATAAGAACAACGCCACATTTTTAATTAGGGCCCGTTCCACCACTTAGAAGATCAAATTTAACTGACAGATAAACCCTTACTTATTTCATAATACGTTTCAGACTGTCACAGGTATAAAATATCTGTCAATTATATTTTATCTGTAAATGGTGAATCGAGCCATAAACCTTTTATCAAATTATGTAAAGGTATATAGGAAAGTACTACATAAGGTCTATATACAGAGATCCGGGCCGTGCCCGAGACGTGTCCGGGCCGTGGCCCGTCAGGAAGGACAACAATACGTCGTCATGACAACGTGTGTGAACGAATCCATAGAAAATGTATGGAATGATATTTTATCCCTGACACGTCCCGGACACGGCCCGAACATGGCTTGGACACGTTGTCATGACGACGTATTGTTTTCGTTCCTGTCGGGCCACGGCCCGGACACGTCCCGGATCTGTGTAGATAGACCATTTATGTACTTTTTTACTTACCAATAAAATGCAACTAACAGTTGAAAAGTTTTCAAGAATACTGCACTAACGTAACGTAATTGACGTGTACATACTCACAAAACAGCTAAATTATCTCCACTATTATGTTATTAGACCAGCAATAGTAAGGCCTTAGGTTAATAACATAGAGTATTTGCCATTATACAAATTGTACCAGCAGTTTGCTTACAAGTGTCTTATATAACGTTTAAGATGATTGATGGATAAATTAAGTAAATATTGTTTTGTAAGTAAAACGTTTAGCTGTATTTTCGTGTTAATAGTCTGTAGGTATTACCAGTATTAATTTACTCTTGTGCATTATTTTGCTTGCAATGAAAAGTAATTTATGTCCCAAAAATTATGTGAAAAAAGTAGCCGTCGGCGAATTTATACGCATTTATGGTTATACCGTGGATTTAGGAAAACATTTCAAAACAGGTAGTTTAAAAAACTAAAACACGCTTTAGCTCGCATTAAACGAGCTCCATCGTCAGATCAGTTCGAAAGTACCATATTATTGTATTGTCATCATCATGTGTGCAAAATTTCTTCCTATTTGAAGACCGGGAAGTGGGTCAAATTAAGATTCCAAGATTTGTTTACATACATAGTTACTTACAAGTGAAACTAATATAAAGCGTGTAATAATAAAAATAATAGTCCATGTGAATACATGTGAGTATATGAGATTACCAATTCTGAAAGAGGTACATATGCATACTTACCTATATTGTAACATTAAAATCAAAATAAATAAATAATCTTATTGATTAGGTACGCTAAAGAGTAAAAACATCCATCCCAACATCCATTCATCATCGGCACAAAGATGATGTTCAAACTAGTATTTAGTAATATCTATGTAACTTTTTTTAATCTGTTAATACAAAAGAAGAGGCAGAGGACACGGACATGTCAATCCCTTTTTAGTTATTATACGTTCAAAACAATCCACCTCAAATCATACAAATAGTATCGAACATATCTGTATGGAGCCTGGTATAGTAAAAAAAATAAGTTCTAAAAACTAAAACCCGCCTACGGAGAACCTGCGATCTTAAAAGTAAGAAACAAGAAATAATTCTTGTCTTCTTAACTAGGTACCCCATAAATGCACAGACGTAGCGATTTTCAGAGGAAAGCCGTGGTCGTATGCCTCTGTGCCTTGATATTAATAAACGTGCAATGTTGGAACCTGTTTAACTTACCTTTGTAATAAGTAGGTATCAATTGCTTGCAGGCAGCCTTTTATAGTTATATGGAGGCATACGACCACGGCTTTCCTCTGAAAATCGCTACGTCTGTGCATTTATGGGGTACCTAGTTAAGAAGACAAGAATTATTTCTTGTTTCTTACTTTTAAGATCGCAGGTTCTCCGTAGGCGGGTTTTAGTTTTTAGAACTTATTTTTTATTTCACACTTTTTAGTTAAACCATCGATAACTACGTAACTACTATAGGACTCATGCAAACACATACATGACAACTACTCAAACTCCATGTTACACTTTCAATCTGTCTTTTCATCTCAACATATTGTACTAGCGGGCATCCGCGACTTCATAGAGTCATCTACACCACAGTTACTTTTCGAAGTGGACAGAATGCAACGTGATAATAATTATAGGGTAACAATCCTAAAATATTACAATTTTTTTGATAGCGTACATAACACAAAAAAAACTACACAAAAAGTACCTAGATAGGTAGGTACCTACTTTTGAGCAGGTGCTCAACGCTTTCCTGGTCCAAAGTAAGTAGCGTAATCCGTTTCGGATAGGTATGAGTGTGGATTAAAGATGCCTTTTATTTTATTTTGACGGGGCACTGCGCCCCCAAAGCCCCCCTACACACTGATAATCAGTCCATAGTACGAGTATATATTAAAAGTATCTATTTTCTTATTGTTGCGGGGGGCTGCGTCCCCCCAAACTGACACAATGACTACCTACTTTGTCCACAGTAGAGTTCAAGAAGTGTTTCGTTTCTTTTGGCGGGGGGCTGTGCTCTCCAAACACCCCCCCCCACACAGTGACAACTTTGTCCAGTATAGTTCAAAAAGGTTTTGTTTCATTTTGGCGAGGGTCTGCGCCCCCCAAACCCCCCTACACAGTGACTACTTTATCCATAGTGGAGTTCAAGAAGTGTTTTGTTTCTTTTGGCGGGGGGCTGCGCCTCCCAAACCCCCCCACATAGTGACAACTTTGTCCAGTATAGTTCAAGAAGGTTTTGTTTCATTTTGGCGAGGGTCTGCGCCCCCCAAACCCCCCTACACAGTGACTACTTTATCCATAGTAGAGTTCAAGAAGTGTTTCGTTTCTTTTGGCGGGGGGCTATGCCCCCCATACCCCCCCACACAGTGACAACTTTGTCTAGTAGAATTCAAGAAGTGTTTTGTTTCATTTGGCGGGGGGCTGCGCCCCCCAAACCCCCCCACACAGTGACAACTTTGTCCAGTATAGTTCAAGAAGGTTTTGTTTCATTTTGGCGAGGGGCTGCGCCCTTCAAACTTTCCTACACACTGACTACTTTGTTTATAGTATGAATGTGAGTTCAAGAAGTCTTGTATTTAATTTCAAACTTCCCTTTTAAGACACGCTTTACAAATTAAAATCACTACTTGAACTCATGATAATAAACAACTTTGAATATGAGATCTTTGTCAGAGCCTAAAAATGTTTGCTTTTTCGTACAAGTTACGTGTGCAAAATGTACCTATTGAGGGACCAAAAATGTTTAAATGCCAACAAAGTTGATTCCATAGGTAGTACAAGTTGTAGGTAATTTAGCTTAAAACAAGCCAAAACAGTCAACATAATTCTGAAAAGGCCTGATTTGGCAAGCTGTAGGTAAGTAATCAGTAGTTTCGAAGGAATTATGATAGAAAAGACAAGGCGTTAAAAGACATATTTACAAGTAAAAACGCGTTCTAAACCTAGTGATATATATTATATTTGGAATGTACTCGTTGAGCCCTTTCATTTGATACCCCACACATTATCCTTTGTAAAATTTAATATTTTTCGTCGCGACTTCTTGTTCACTAGTTTACAAGCAAATCCGTGCGCAAAACCTAGTGACATTATATATTTTTGGAATGTACTCGCTGAGCTCTTGATTTTGATATCCGACACAACACCATTTGCAAACTTTTATTTTTTTCATCGTGACTTCTTGCCCACTAGTGGGCAAAGTATTGATTTTATTACAAAACTAGGTTTCCTATGTCACCCGCCGTATTATTACGAATCTTTTGACACCTCATTCATTAAAATCGGTTCAGTAGTTTAGACGCTACGGTGGAACATACATACATACAAACATACATACATACATACATACATACATACATACATAGACTGCCAAAAACATTACCCTTCCTTTTGGCTTTGCCGTAGTCGGGTAAAAAAACGGTATCAATTAGACTCAACATCTCCTATTTGAGCTATTATGGAGAAAAAATGTTGGCGACTAGGCTCGAATAGGGGATGTTGAGTCTAATTGATACCGAAAATTTTTACTATACCAATTAGGTTGGATGTTCTATAAACAAAGCTTATTTATTAAATACTTCGCCTATCGTAACACATGATTGTTTCTGAACAATTTGTGAGCACATCTTCATTGAGTTCTTAGGAATTCTCGTCTTCATCTCAGCTGTACCTTTCCTCGAGATTGATAAACGATAGCGGACCGTGGGCGTCAAGTAAGGTTGTTTTGTAGAGTTAGCGATGCTATGGAATTGAAATAAAATATGTTTGGGATAGTAATAGGTAGTTCAGACTTGGGTAAAGATTTATACATTTGTTGTACCTACTGGTTAATGTATAAATACTTAATTTGATATCTTTAATCAGAATTGTGTCTTTTTTATACCTTTTACTTCACTTTTGACTTTAAATTCGCCTGTATCAATATGGTTAGAAGGATAAATCTAGGTTTAAGATTGTAATTTACTTATTTTTTTTTCCTTTGTGTATTTTAAATTGTACAAAAGCAAGACGATCTGAAGACGTTATTTGTCAGTATTTATTATATTTTTCTTTTTTCATAGTTATTTTTTTTTAACGTTCTAAGTTTGAAATGTCCAAAGATCTTATTAACTGCCTGTTTCATTCTGCCTACTTCCAAAGATTTAAAAAATATCAAATAGCTTGACCATAGCGACCCCTACACTATCACCCTTACCACCAACAAAGCTATGTCAAGCATTTATCTCGCCCGTACAATTTGTCTTGCACTCCAACGGATTATTCTGTACATTGTCACCTCCTTAAGCAAATATTTTATAAGCTGTTGTGTTGTGGACAGATATGATTTGCGATTCAATGTTTGGGTTGCTGTGCTTTATTGTTTTTAAATTTTGGCTTGGATGCAGGTGTTTTTGATAGTTTTTATTCTATGGTACTTATAAATTCTGATATTACATACCTATACTATAATAAAATATGAACATAAAGTACATATTACTGCAATACCGTAAATATAATGGTTCAAATTCAGACGTAAAATTTCCACTTTTATGGCATGCACGATATCTACCTAGGTATGTCCCTTTTACAACGACACGAGTGTGTCCTATTTTCAATTGTTCCCATTTCGAAAATTCCCTCGCTCGAAAACAATTGGCGATCGCCAGTCATTTCGACCAGCCAGCGTCGTGCAAGAATTCGAACTCAAACTTGAATTTGAGTTTTAAAAATCCTTCCATTTCTGCGGGCCTGGTATCGTGTGCATCGTGGATGTAATGAATACCTGTCAGCCGCGCGTGTGGGCGATCCTTTGCCTCTAAGTCGAACGCAAACATTTACCCTTCGCTCAGCAGTAATTGTTTAAAATTGAGCCTAACTGTGTGGCCTCGACGTAGCCAGTTCTGCCATTGCACTCTTCCTTTGTTTAATATTCTCGATAAGCCTGTACTAAGTGGTTGAGATAGTGTTGAGTTTCTAATAATGTAACTAAATATATTGTTTGAGGATTAGTTTCTAGAAATGATGGCCGTTATTTAGTTTTATGTACGATTGAAGGTAGAATACATTTAGATATAAGATATTGGCATCGTTTAGAGGATGCTTTATTATTTCTATAAATAGATAAAGTATCGATTTAATATTCTTAATTGATAATATTATAATAAAATCTAACCACTTTTGACTCCTCAAATAAACGCCACCTCTACAAAAATACTTAAACTTATTTCTAATTTTAAAGCATGAAACTGAACATAACAATACAATAAAACGGTGTAATTAACTAGCGAAATAATTTAAAATACCTAAAGCCAATAATTAATAATTAATTGAACTAAAACATCCGAATAATTCAAACGAATTTGAATTGAATTGAAAACGTTTGATCGTTAATTAAAAGCTAGCTAATATTTCAATTTTGTATTTTGATAACGCTCATAGCTCATTTCAAAATAAAATTAAACAGAAATTTCTGGTGGTAAAGCAATTGACATAGATGCAGCTATCCATCATTGTAAAAATACTGTCGTATCGACGTTGTGTATTACAATTTAGAATTTGAGAAAAAACAAATGAGGTACACAAAGAAGAATTATTATATTTTAGGTAAAATATGTGAGTCTATAAATTCTTGATTCCAATTCAAAAATGTTTTATTCGAAATTAGTACAATTTTTGACCACTTTAACTAAATGCATAGCCGAGAGAAAGAAACCACTCGTTTCTTCTACCCTACGCTTACTTTAAATATATATCTATATTTTTTTAATCGCCAAGTATGCAGTAGAGTAGTTATTTCAGTAAAGTAAGCCATAAGGTAGGCTCTATGGCCCTTACGAAGAAGCTATTGACAAATCGGTTTGGCGTTAAAAATGACATCACGACAGATCCAGCAATCAATCGACTAACAGTATCGCATTTCATCGCAAATACCAAACTAGTTTGACACTTCAAACGCAATAAAAGCCCTTACAAATGTTATAATTCAATTTCAATACTGTCTACCCGAATCGCTACTAATGCAGTTGTAAATTAGAATATTCGACGTGGTACGCTTTTGCTAAATTCTGGTGATTTATGTCGACTTGTTATCAGGCTTATGGGCTTGTATCTAAGCCCTAATAATTTGTAGTTTGTTGGTTAGTAATGTTTCAAACAATAAGCGTTTGAAGTAGTTAGATAGATTTAAGTACTTCATGTTACTCATAATTGTTAATAAATGTTACTAATAATTGTTAATAATTACTAATAATTGTCTCATATTGTAAATGGCAAAGTTTATGCTGATGGCTAAGTGGATGAATGTAATGTTGCCCACACTGCATGTTACAAAATGTAATGTAATGTTTGTAACAAACTTTGAGTATACAAAAAAGTTTGTAAATATTTTGTTACAAACGTTTTGTATACTAAAAGTTTGTCATACAATGTTAGTAAACATTTTATATCATCCAATGTGGGAGCTCCATAAGGATTTTTGTAACTCTTTCACTAAGAACCGTTGTTGTTATTTTCACACAGACTTTCTTTGTACCTAAACTATTTTACCCATAGAATAAAGGTCGTTTCTTCTTTTAAATTATTTTACCAAACAAATGACGATCGATTCAATTGACAACAACGTGACAACAACCAAATAATTTTATACATACCTACTTGTTTTTTTAATGAGCTTAGAATATTTTATTTAAATATGAATAGGACCTAAACTGAAATTAACTAAAATTATTAAGTTTAAGCCAGTTTTATTAATTACCTGCCTTATAAAGTTCTAGTTAAGTTCATTCCCAGGCTTTAAAGGTAAATTACTTTGAACTCAAAGTAGGTCTGTAGTTGGATAGTTTAATTAATTTTCCTTCAAGAATTCTCTACTAAGATACCTAGAGTAGGCTTGAGTGAATACATTAAGGCAGTTAAAAGCAATTACCAGACTGCTATAGCACGAAAAGGCGTTTTATAGTTACATTAATTGAATTTAAATTTGCTTGGAAGTCGCAAGGTTTTAGGTTGTAACTTACGTAGTGTAGTTTTTAAAAAGAATTTAAAGCTTGAGTTACTTACATTAATTGTTAAGATAAAAAATTTATAGACTACTTAATGCTGGTCGCGACTTCGTACGCGTTTATGGTTATATTTAAAAAAACTATTTAAATCAAATCACAAGTTAAGATTTAAACCAACTAGCATACAGTATTATAGAATGCACATCGATCTTTGGAAAGAGACAATCGGCTAATTTCGTATAGCGATAACAATGTCGCACTTACTATATTTTGTTTTGTCAGTCGTGGTTTAAAATGAAAATAAAGAACTGAGTTCTAAATTCAAATTCTCAAGAACGATTAATCTTATAAATTAATGTACACACCTTAATGAAAATTGGCATTCGTTTGTATTCGGAAATGCGATGATTACCGATGTGCATAATTTATTGCCCTTCACTGTAGCTCCGTACTCAACTCGAAGTCGAGTAAAAATTACAGGCTATTTGGGGTCCATACGTTGATTTTTACTCAACTTCGAGTAAAACTATCTAGTAATACCGTACGGAGCTGAATTGACTTCCTCTACTTCCATGACTCCAAAAGAAACAATTCTGATGATAATTCAGAATTCATAGGACAGGTCAAGTCACGCTCATCGGCTTTTGTGAATATACCTACGAAGTTTAGCAACAATGAAAACAAAAATGACATCGCGTCTATAAATAAGCCATCATAGCTTTATAAATGGAAAATAGAACATGATCGGGGGTTGAAAAGAGTGAATACGTAGATGAAAGAAAGTGAAATAGAATGGATATCTTTCTTTTTACATTTCCAAGTTTAGACAGAATACAAACTGCACTGGCTATACTGGCATGCAGATATAGAACTTAATGATACGCATAGAAAATTGGCATATAATATTATATTAAAGTACAGAGTAGTTTGCTAAAAAATACCTTGATTTATTTAATGTATAGTTCATATAATAATAGTTTAGTACTAAATACTAACAATTAGCTGGCCATCTATCTACACAAAGAATAGATAATAGAGTATTAAACAGTTCAATACCTACATAATATCTAGACATTTTAGACTTGGTCGTATTATTTACCTCAAAAGGAAAGAACATTATATATATTTATATTAATATATTATATTATTTATTATTTTTTATGGTTATTGTATTATTATATCCTCTCTATCCAGCACATACAAAGGTTTCTTCCATCAACATTTAGCACAATACCGTAGAGCCAGCGGACCGCTTCGATTGCACAAAAGGCCATTGTTCTTGTCCCATCAAATGTATCGGCCAGGAACCCAATACCTGAACTTTACGTCTTTATACAGAAACGAGAAAAAAATGTCGGATATAAACTGAAATGGGTACATAACTACTGTTAAAATACATTATATGCGTTGCAAATATATGTACCTATATGAAAGGTTGGAAAAAGCTTACGTAATCATGGCCAAAAATAAAAAATGGCACCCACATTACGTTTACATGTATAAAAGAAGGTAGATAATTAACTAATTTATTACGAGATTAAATTAAATAGAAAGAAAGTAACTTTACTGATAACTGTTTTGGGACAGATAGATTCAAATATACTCGTATATTACGTATATTATATACGAAATTAACCGATTGCCTCTTTCCAAATATCTATATGAATTTTAATTACCCTTCACTCTACTTGTATTTTTCTTGCCATGGATTAATTTTAGCAGTACGTTAAGATTAAACTACCAAGTCTAGTGCCTAATTAAAATTCTCATTCGATAAGACCAATTATGTTTCAGGACAACAAGTTATCGTGTTTAAAACTCCGAAAATCTTATTAAAATAGAGTGCATTAAATGGCGTACACTTGAGTCCCTTAATTGAATTGTCTGCTCAGCAAAAAGTTAATATTAATTGATGAAACTTTACGAAACTTTTTCATCAACTCTAAATTAATTTTCGAAGCGCGTATTTGCAAAAGGGTGTTTAAAATGATTAATGAGTAAGTAATTTTCCTTTAAAAGTATTTCATACTTAGAAAGACACCTTTTATTGATTGATCGCTAAATAAAGTACCTTTTTTTGAAAATTATGGAGGCATAGAGTGAAGATAAGAAAATACCAATTGTACCTTTTGTTAGTTTAGTCAAATAGCAACAAAATAAGAAAATACAAAGATAAATGCATTACACGTAAATTGTTAACCATATATTCAAAGTTCATTCATAATAATAACATTCTCTATCTAGATAGGAAGCAGCGAATCGCGAATGTTGTATCGTTGCGCGTAACAATAATAATGGAATATAGTATCTACCGGAGATTGCAAATAAACCGCGACTCATATATCATACGATTCTAATTATTGTTGCGACCAGTCTAAATCAATATAGCGTCGAGCTCCAACTGGATTTGCAGCTCATTTCTACAATAAAATAGCATAAACCTGCTTACTATGCAACCAATAACACGCAACCCGACTACTGTTTAGTTTATCACCAATATTTCACCTACAACCTTTTGTTCGAAGTTTCAAATATAAACCTACCAATTCGAAGCGACACAATTTAGTTAGGTTTATTAAATAACGAACGTAGTATTTACCTCGGTTGGGGTAATTTGGCCGGGTAAATAGGCGAGCGGTGACCCTACGGTCACAATTTGCCCCAGCAATGGCCCTCGGCCTTGGTTGAACTTCGGTAACATTGTTATATCGTCCCCCGAGTCCCCTGAGGCGCCGAATGTCCCTACATCTGTTGGATAAGTCCAACCTATAAAACTGTAGCGTAGTTTACAATCCGCAATTTCATTTTATAGATATTGAACAATAAATCAAGATGAGCCCAGGATTCTTTGTTTCTTACAATACAGAGCGAGCGCTGACGACGCAATTGAAAAACCGCGGCCTCATTTTCTTTGAAGCTCTTGTTTTTTACCGTTTCTAGTTTCAAGAGGGAGATTTTCTTTGCAAATGAAACTAATTGTTCGTCGGGTTGTATAGATGCTCATTGTCCGGATTTCTCAATCTATCCAAGCAGGTGCCGTTTCTCAGGATAAAATATTTTTCTATCGGCGTGCCCTGGGGCGTCCCGAGGGAGAGCAGCAAGTCGTCTTAATAGACTGAGACGTAGTGCAGACTGCGTCCCCTGAGGCTAACGTGTCCCCTACGAAAGCTGCCCTACCCAAAAAAAAAGAGATTAGCTTCTTTTGTGGCAGCTCCATCCGTTTTATCCGAAGGCATTCCGGTTATCCATATCCACATATATTCGGATTCCGCTTGGATTTTTGTACTTTTACTTTATAGCTGAAATTGCGCTGGAATTATTGCGAGGAATATCGTGAGCGGAATAGTTTAGGATTCATAAACAATGCGACCGACGCTGGCCGACCATAAACATGGGAACGGGTGTAACGCTTGACATAATGGCAAGAGTTCCATTTTCCTACTTTCATAATAAAATGTTAGTCGCGATTTCAGTAACTGCAAGAGAAGAAACAATACGAAACGAAACTGTAATTTTCACATCAAATTACAGACCAAACATAGAAATAAGCATTTAACGAGTAAACAAGCACTTCACTCGCAGCAAATTCAATTTACTGAGTAAATACTAAATCCTAATAAACTCCCGAAATGCAATTACTAATATGCGAATTTCATGTCACGAATGTGCCATATCGGCACGTGACAATGACATAAATTAAGGGTACAATGACAAAAAATGTTTAACCTGGGGTGCGGTCGCTGTTTTGATAATGGTTGCGAAATTATTAACATTCAGTTGTACAAACAGTTATTAGTAATAATGCTCCATTAAATAATCATAGAAAAATCTCTATATAAATGTGGATTATTTACTTTGACGTTAAGAATAAAAACTTAATATTTTTTCTCAATGTAATCATTTCATTTAACAGCCAAGTACAAAAACAGGAAATAAACCTCTTTTCAAACTATACCTAAAAAGAAAGGTGCTAAAGTAGGTTTCATTTCAATCGTTTTTGCCAAAATGCAAAGTTTTTAAAAATATATTTGAAATATCGACTTATGTAAAGAACGCAACGTATTAGCTTTAATTCTTCAAAATAATCAGGATTCAATCAGAAAATTACAGACGAATTGAAAGAGTTGAAAATATATCTTATATATATAAAAATGAAACCCGTTTTCCGTTGTCACGACATAACATGAAAACGGCTTGACCGATTTGGCTCATTTTTTTTTAAATGTTCATTGAAGTCCAAGGATGGTTTTTACGGTGAGAAAAAATCGAATAATTGCCGGGAAAGCCCTAAAACAGACCTTTTCTTTTTCCCATACAAATGTTTTCTTACTAAAATGTAGAGTCAATTTGAACTTTATTCCTACACAATAAAGTTCATTTTAAGGCGGGACAAAGTTCGCCGGGACAGCTAGTTGGATATATTCTTGCAATCCGTCATCAGTACAGCAACACTGCGTAAACGAACTGTATATAAATATATTATTATTATCTATTCGTTTTATATATATTTGACCTTCAATACCGCTTTTCCACCAATAATTCACATTTATATTGCTTGTAACTCTGCTCTAACTGTTGTGTAGGATTTTTTCCGATCTCCTGTTGTGCATTTAGATATAAGGGGATTTGGGCGTAACGTATCGAACTGGGAACTGGGAAATTTATTGGGACCTCGTTTGTTCTAATTTCATTCAACTGTACGTAGTGGGACGTGTTGGTTTTCAATTGAAAATGTTGCTTTTTCTGTTTCAGGTTTTTTTTCAATTCGATTAAATTTACTTTGAAATATTGCTGCGGATGTTATAGTTGTTGTTTTGTTTGTTTTGTTTTCTTTTTGGTGAATATTTAATACAAATAAGTATTTTGTTTTAAAAATGATTTAACCTCTCACATCCCACTGACCTATTATAAACCCAGACACAATAGATTTTCTATTGTTCTTTTTTTCTGGGATGTGAAAGATTAAACAATTTCGTGTTGATTTGTTACCTATTACAAAAGTAATATTACCTACCATAACCACTTCGTTCATCGGCATATTAACTTAAACTACTAGTAGGTAATTAAAAATAACACATTTATTGCTTATTTATAACAGTCTACTCCTTGTTATCGAAAGCTATTAAAATATTTAAAAAAATGATTATACATATTTCTGTCAGTAATTTAATCTGCAAATCCAAATAAATCAACAGGTCTTGCTTTAATAACCAGCCGACCTATTTTCCGATTGATGTCAAATTTGTCTTCAATGCCGCTATTTTAAACTCTATAGTAAGTCCCAAAGTGTTTCATTCATTTATTTGCATCAAAAAAACGGAGGGTGACTCTCGCCTCCTGTTTGCTATTATTTGCTATAATGTGGGTGAAATTTGGCTCGTTTCGACTGCCGTTGTAATTGTCCTCGTGCATTATTGCGTCGCTTTTATTTATTGCATAGTGGGGCTCGCATCGAAATCCCGGATTATTTGGCTAACAAATTATATCGAATCTGTTGAGAATAGGACGTTCCTGTCACTAAATCAATCGTTTGATTTATCGATGAAAGCCGATGAGTTTAGTACAATGAATGAATGAATGAATAAATAAGTTCGATATTTTCGCCCTCCCTTTTTAGGTTTGTTAAGTTGTAATAGTAATTATTAGTCTGTATTTGGTATTAGAGCGCTTTTTGTGTTTTACTTTTTCTGATTCTGGTTTATAATGAGCAGGCATTTAGGAAGGTAACTTACAGTCAGTTAAAAGAAAGGTCAATGAAGCTAATGGCACAGATTACTAAATAGTTACTCAATTCTAATGGACACCTAGGTATAGCTGTCACTGTCATTGTCCAAAATCAGAATAAGATGGCACGATGTTTAATGGATTTTAACCTGGTCCTTGCATGCAACTGGGAGTTTAAAGACGTGACCACTAAGGTTACTTAAGTTAGTATGTGTCTTATTAAGAAATTCTAGTTCTCAAAGTCTGTGCTAGAGATTTAGTACCTATTATTTTGTGAATTTCGTCTCAAATAAAAAAACAAACAGTTCACTCGATATAATAATCCAGGTTCTATCTACACAAACGTTTAATTACCCAGCATGATACAACACATTTATATTATAACGAAAATAATATCGTCAAGCAACACAAAGATATATTCCTTGAGAAAGGTGGATTAGAAAAGAGCGGAAAATGGCGTTACATTGGAATGTGTAGGAAAACAACAGCCGAGTGATTAATGAATACTGACGATAACAAATGCTGTATTTTGGTAGCTATGTATATTATACGTACCTATATTATGTATACTTGTTTGATATAGAATTTGGGTGACACGTGAAGAAATTATGGTTAAGGTGGGTTTATAAGGATTAAGATTTTGTTTTGTTTCGGCGTTTTCAGTGAGAATTTACGACGAGTTTCTTTTGGTTTTACTCAATAGCGTTCTGATTTGATAGCGTCGTTTGGTACATTGATTAATATACATATATAAACTCGATTTTAGAGGGGATTAGTAGTTACATTAGTACGTAAGGCTGGAGGGTTTTTCTTGGCTTGGCTTGAAATCTTCTCAGATTTGAGAAAACTTTGTTTTTTCTATTTTCTTTAATTCAAAATTCAGTTATATAATATAGTATGGTAGCAAGACAGGAAAATGTATGAAAGATAGTTTGGTTCTGATAGGAACAGCTAAACAGTCCAGATACTTCCAAAATGACTAGGACGACATGTTTCATACTCGTAGTTTCCAACTTGAACATTTGACAAATAGTTTCTTCATTTCAAAATGAAGTGCTCGCCAAGTAATTACCTGTGCAACACTATGATACTTCACCTAACTTCATTACTCTACAGAACAATGTACAATAAATATTATTTGTCAGAATTTGTCTCCCTCCTCGCTTGTCCTGACAGGGCATTACGTCGGCAGAATTTTGAATATGAACTCATTATGAGGCGGCTTCCATGGCTTCCAACGTACGTAGGTATTATTTATAATAATTGTGGCAAATAAAGTGATGAGCTGGAGAGGTAATTTAGTGGCAAGAATTTTAACTCGTTTTGTGGCATTTGTGTTTCAAGGTTGGGTTTGTGTTGTGCTTCTTTTAGTGTCATAGTTTTAAACATTTTACAGTCGTATTTAATGAGTAAATTGTAATAAAATTGAACTTGTACAAGAACCAAATAATCACCAAGAAACAGAACTTATCTCAATCTATTTTCTCAATCTATAATACTATCTACACATCATAGGGCCAAAGGGCGGCTTACGTCATTTTCAAATATTTTCGATGACATTTTTTACAAATGAAGACCACCGGAAATGGCGGCGTGGCCTTGGTGTGTAGATACCATTATACAAAATATAAATCGAATATTAAATAATAACTTTAAATGTTTGATCACCGATGCACTGTATCCCTTGTCATACAGTACTAACAAACTAATAAATGTCTTAAGATGCAAACAAAAAGGACAATAACACAGACTATTCAAATAAATACAACACATCAACAACCCCGTAACGTCGTCAGTCATAATCCACTGGACGGACCATTACACAGCAAAATTACGGACACAGAATATATGCCCGCTATTTTATAATCCAAATAGGTCGTAAAGTCAATTCATGGTAGCAGACACACAAATTTAGAATGTACAATTAAATCTGAACTTGTCAGGTGGCATTTGTATGATTCATGGCCTGTAGCGACATAAATTATGACAAGAAATTATTATTAGGATTGATTAAATGAGTTAAGACAAAACATTTAGTTCTTGGATGCGTATTATGAATTGAAATTTGTTGGGATATGGTCGCCATATTTAAAGGTGGAAACACTTTATAATGCGACACGATAAATCGCCATGCGTGTTAAGTTATGTATTTTCCTCTATTTACAAGCTTTTATTACAAGCTATTATTTTTATTTTTATTTATTTAGTTTCACCTGTCCCGTTGTCTGTCGTTCTGTAATCAAATCTTGCAACTTAAATTTGATCCACTTCCCGGTTTCCGATTGAGCTGAAATTTAGAATGCATGTATAAATCGGATGACAATGCAATGTTATTGTGACATAGAGCTGATCTGATGATGGAGCTGGAAGGTGGCCATAGGAACTCCGTAATTAAATGATGCAACCCTATCGAGTTTGAGCTCATTAGATTCGTCTTGACAAGTACTTTGATACTATATGGTAACCAGGGTCTGATGATGGAGCCGGAAGGTGGCCATAGGAACTCCGTAATTAAACGATGCAACCCTATCGAGTTTGGGCTCATTGGATTAGTATTGACGAGTACTTTGATACTATATGGTAACCAGGGTCTGATGATGGAACTGGAAGGTGGCCATAGGAACTCCGTAATTAAACGATGCAACCCTATCGAGTTTGGGCTCATTGGATTACTCTTGTAGAGTACTTTGATACTATATGGTAACCAGGGTCTGATGATGGAGCCGGAAGGTAGAAATAGGAACTCCGTAATTAAACGACGCAACCCCATCGAGTTTGGGCTCATTGGATTAGTCTTGACGAGTACTTTGATACTATATGGTAACCAGGGTCTGATGTTGGAGCCGGAAGGTGGCCATAAGAACTCCGTAATTAAACGACGCAACCCCATCGAGTTTGGTCTCGTTTGATTCGTCTTGACGAGTCTCTTGCTCAAATCGAAGAACTTGACGGCTCCAAGTTGACGTCGAAGAAACCTTGTAATGTTGATGCATTCAAAGAAATGGATAGAATGAGAAACGTTACAAATAACTAACAAGTGATTACATAATTTCAACATTATTGATATTTAAATCAGTACATATTAGGTACATATCATGTGAACGAACTACGGACTTCATAACGGAATAACGCTGCTACGCGCTGCGAACTACGTCGTAGTAAATCTCGAATTAAAAATAGAGGTACTAAAAAGTTAAAAATAAAATTAAAGAAAAAAAAGCCTTTTTAAAAACAAGCTTTTATTATTTGTTTATAAAATGAACTAAAAAGTTAAAAATAAATTAACTCTAAAAAGAAATATAACACTTTGTAACTTGATTGTAACCTTTAACGACAAATAAGCGTCTTCGTCTAGGACAAAATAATTCCATATTGTACAAATTTATTTAATTTTAACACTAAAACTTTTCACCATACATAATTATTCAATCTCGTCCCCCCTCTTTATCATAGTCCCCATTTATAAATGAAAGCGTGTTACATTGTGATAGCTTGAGGAAAATGTTGTGTTGTATTTTATTTGTTAATTAAATACAACACATAAGTTGTATTTAATTAATACAACACAACATTTTCCTTTTTAATTTGTTACATACAACACATAAGTTGTATTTAATTAATACAACACAACATTTTCCTCAAGCTATCACAATGTAACACGCTTTCATTTATAAATGGGGACTATGATAAAGAGGGGGGACGAGATTGAATAATTATGTATGGTGAAAAGTTTTAGTGTTAAAATTAAATAAATTTGTACAATATGGAATTATTTTGTCCTAGACGAAGACGCTTATTTGTCGTTAAAGGTTACAATCAAGTTACAAAGTGTTATATTTCTTTTTAGAGTTAATTTATTTTTAACTTTTTAGTTCATTTTATAAACAAATAATAAAAGCTTGTTTTTAAAAAGGCTTTTTTTTCTTTAATTTTTTTTCTTGTATTGTGCGTTGATTTTACTTAACTGGAAGAGAACTAAGAAAGTCCGTTGCAACTCACTGATTCATGCCCCTAAAAAACTTTTAGAGTAGGTACCTACGCAAAATGTTGAATGATATAGACAAAAATGTACCAACATAACTAGACCCAGATTTTCATATACAGACTACGATCCTGAAGGTCAAAGAACAAATTACTTACTAAAAAGCAAAGTTCAAATAAAGTTAATCTAGCGAAAGCAAAAAACAAATAGCAGAGGAAGATGAAAGGGGATTATGTATCAGAAAAAAATGTTCCTGTTTAATCCAAGGCCGATGTAACGGATCGAGAGAACGCCGATGTTCGGTTAATTAAACAGGAAATTCTATTAGGTATATAATTTTGTAATACATACATATATACCTATATCTAGGACTCATGTCGCACAAGTAATCGCTTTTATTTCCTTCCTTCTGCTAATGATTTGACTTTTTAAATCTTGATACTTCATGATGTAAACTTTTTCCTTACCATCAGTCAATATTGTAATATATACCTAAGTTAATTTAGGAAATATGATGAATATGTATAAAATTAAATTAGTAATCTTGCATTTTACTAAAATACTCCTATATTATTGCAAACAGGCTAAACAAAGATTTTTAAATGGTCTCCTCACGCGGAGAACAGTTCTTCATCTTTGCAGGCTAAAACTGTATCGGGTAATGTATAGGTGGATTATAAGTGGAGTTTAACACTATAGAAACTTAATTATAACATTATTTTTTACGTTGGAGGATAAAAACTTAACAGCAATGCCACTTTGACAGTTATCAACAAATTTAGGTCTACCTTTGATCATACCATTGTGTCCCAAGCGTGAATCTTAATCAATATATTATTGGAGTATGTAATTGGCAGTAGCAATGATAATTTGATAATGATATATCAGTTAGTTAATTACGGTAAGGGATAGGTATATAACATAGTCATAATTGGTCATAATAATATAGGTGATTGTTCTATGGATGCTGTTTGGAAAGATTTCAAGACCATCAGTTATTAAACTTAAAAATAAGGCGTTGAACCATGGGCTGCGAGATTGTTGATTATTTTTAAAACGGTTTCAAGAGCATTTTTTGTGTCTATGAAATAAATATATTTTTGACTTTGAAACCGACTTCAAACTAAAATCAATCCGAGGAAAAAAGGAGATGGTTTGCGATTCAATTTTTTTTTTATAATGAATCCATCATTGATGACATACAAATTGACAAATTAAATAGGACGTTATTTTGTATGGTGCATGAACTTTCTCCACCACGTCAATCAAAATTACACAATATTTCAGTCTTAATTGTCATATTTAATATTACGCAACTAGCATGAAACGTTTCATTTCAGTTACGTCGTGTGTGGTTTTCTAAAGAAGTCTATAGCAAAAATTTCGATGCAACTCAAAAGTAACTAGCAGTTTTAGTTGCGTTGCATTTGCGTTTCACCGTGTGTTTTGGCGCTAACTGCTTAATCGTATTTTGATAAGAAAGACACAATTAAAATGAAATTCTTGTCGACGAGGAGATTATTTTTGTTTCCAATTTGAGTATGGATGGATACCCAAAGACATTAAAAATAGGGCTTAGTATACTATATTTACTTATACGGTTGTCTTTTACTCGTAATTCGGTATTAATAAAATATCTATTTCTGTGTATAGGGAGATTTTATAACCCCTTAACGCTATACTTTTTATGGACTGTGAATGACTTGCAGCATCTGTGGTAGATTTATTTCAATTTCCTTTACATTTCGAACTTCCGTTGTAAAAGCTATAAATTCTGGTGATAAAGAATTTAACTACTTTTCTTTTTTAGACCGAATCCCAATATCCTGGCGGACGGATAGGAAATAAAATTCTGAACTCGATATCGTTTTGATTTTATTCAAATTGTTTTATTTCAGGCTGAATTAAGGTGTGAAGAGAGCTGAAATTTATAAAATGGAATAGATAAGTGTAAAGTTAAAACTCTGGCAGAGGATAGGCCTAGATGGCGAACACTCCACCGACAAGAGTTTAACTCTTAAATTAAATGATGATGATGGCGTGTAAAAATATTTACAGAAACAGAACTGCAATTGCAAATTTAAACTACTTAATAGACACATAAAAGATTTTTTTTATTTTTTTTTTAAATTGACATTTGTAATTTTATAAAAGTAAATTACCATGGAGTTGATTTAAATTATATCTTCAGTTGGACGTCGTTACGCCATTTTAGTTACCTGAGGGGTTTTTCTTTATACTTACCTATTTGAAATCTGACAAATAAAAATATTTTTAAATACCTATACCAAAAACTCAAAAGATGAGATTGATATTTTATTGGTATGATTTTTGGAATCTCTTTAATTGAATTCTAGTTCAACACGAGTTTCACAAGATGATGACCAATAAATATTCTCACCTACCGCGTACTATTAAGTTTAGAGATTACTATTACTACTAGAACTACTAGAGTACTAGGACTATTACTATTAAGACTATTACTAGGACTTACTAGAACTATTATTATTATAGAACTATTACTACTAGAGTACTATTAAGTTTAATTAAGTTTAGTCAGCTTCAAGTGGCTTAAAACTATAAAAATACATGCGTTAATAGTTGCTCTAAGTCTTTTTTTAAGTTCCGTTGACATAAATCTCACTCCCAAATGTAACAGAGTTGTCAACGCACAAAAACTTACTTTCGAACATGTGGTACTAATTAAAGTGCCCTTTTTGAGGGGATAGTTATAAAGATAAGAATGAATAATTATCTGTGAAGAACTGTTTACGAATGACTGCCATTTGAACAAGTGACAGTGTTATTTTTATTCTCGAATGCTCGTTTTTGTTTTTAATTTAAACGTTTTGACAGCGCGAAGGAGGTCAACTGAATTTATTGTTGGTTATATAGGGCAGTATTGCATTATTTATTTATTGCTTCCTCGTCCATTGATTTACAAGAGATTTGGTTTATTTTTGTTTGTTATATTATTAATACAATGATAATATTACTTCTAACTTCTAATATAAGTACTTATTCATTTGTTTAATTTCAAAAGAGTTTATATCTCATTATCACTATTTATTGAAAGTCTTTAAGCATTCATTGCAGTTATATTATTTTCATTTGGTACCATTAAAAACTACAATAAATAAATGAGCACTAAAACACCATCAAAATGTAACTTTTATAACTACTTTTATAATTTCAATTGCTGGAATAGCGCAATTAAAATTTTACGTGCATCTAAGCAAAATAATGGCTAACTTAAAGCATCGCCATTTACTGCAACTCGACTGGTTCAATTAAAATTGTAATTAATTGCTCAGCTCAAAACTCTGACAGGACCGCGAGCATCATTCACTTTTATATTTATGTAAGTCCTGACAGGTTTGCATTGAGAAACGTAGCTCATCTCGTCTTATTACTCTCTAACTTCACTCACATCACCCCGTTTAATGACTTGAACTTCCAAGTTTGAAACCTTGGTAATTCTCTTAACAAAGATGCATAGAACTTGGGCGAAACACGCTCGAGTTATCTTACTTAGTAAATATATGCTATGTGTTTGAATATGGGGAGTGTGCTAGCTTCTAGAAATTTGGTTTGTGATACTTGACATTTCGTCGTTGTTGCGCCTTGAGGCTGGCAAACCAGTTTCGTATGCATCACGTCATGAAGTCTGAGACATGGCTTGCGGTTATGCTGTATGACAGCTTCTGAGTTCCACATCTACATATTGATAGTTTTATTTTGTATATTCAGTACGTAGCAGTATTAAACACGTATTTGCAGTGAAAGGCGTCTTATTTTCGTTCATGATAAGATAGATGTATTCAGCTACTTAAAAAGTTTCTATTCATCTTTTCTAATTTCGTGCAATATGATCTTACACCTTAATTTCATGTTCTTTCTTAAAAATCCATATTTATAACATAAGTAGATTTTCGACGAATACAAGAAAATACAAAGTGAATAAAAAAGAAGATAGAGTTATCCATAATCAAGTAACCGATTTATGCAATCTTTGAGTGTACGGCAATATTTATTTTGCAGACATACTCGTTGCAAATGCGAGTGTATGATTTTAATTATGCAGCTAAACGTGCACTTACCTTCGCAATGCATGTGAAATATTGCAGACAATGCAAAACATCATAAATCAAAGATTTACGTTTCAATTACTCAAAGTAAAGGTGTGCCAAGCTGACAATGTTTTCGAAAAGTTTAAGTTAGGTCTTCTTTAACGAAAAAAAACTCTCGTAATAAGAAATGTAATTGATGTTATAAATCTCATCAGATAAAATGAAAATTCCAATAAAAATCACTTGAAATGCCCGAAAGATTAAAACGAAATAGATTACCTAAGTATTTCTGCGAAAAAGTCTAGAAATCTCGCCGAATGAAAAAGGACGTAAGATTCGAGAAAACCTTTTTACACTTAGACAAACTGAATATCGCATTAAAGAAGACAAACTACGCAATTTCGTCGGGACTTATTTCGTAGATAAAAGGGAGTGATCGAGTCCCTAGATGTTTTATCTGCACGTGGCACTGCTGGCACCACTTAAGGAGTATCGAATGTCGTCTAACAGGATTAACCTAATTATTTCACTCGAACCTCAACAAGCACTTAGTGGAATTTGAAAAATTGAACTTATTAGAAACGAGATATGGGTGTCTGGATATTTTTTTTTGTTTTGTAACATGAACTGGGAAACGCGTTTTATTTCATGTTTACTTTGGAGTTCAGCTTTTGTTTTTGATACGTTATTTTTATAGTAAAAGAATAAGAAATATTGTTTTCTAGATACTAGATATTAGATGACGGATAGTTTTAAAAAAGATTGGTTATTCTTTAAGTATTAAGCTTTGCTATGAATTTTGATAATGAAAAGGTCTTGAAACCTAACGAAGTTGGAGGCTAGATTATTTAATAAATATATGTAGTTGCGAAGTTGTCTCTGCCTATCCCGATGGAAGAGAGGTGTCATGGATATGTAGGTACAATGTGTGCTATTTATTTCATATCACAAACAAGAACTTTTCCTCAACAAGAGTTTCTCTATATTCTAAACAATAGGTGCAAAGAATAGCCTACATCAAGAAGCTCTTAATATCACGTAATATCTAAGGACCAAACTAGTTGCGAGAATGATAGTTCGTAGCTTTACAAATTCATCTGTAACACGGCACTATGACGGCATATTTCATCGTCTACTGAATTTTACCGCGAAAGCAGCAATAGCCACGTACACCAACCATGAAACTGTTAAACTTTTCCACTTTACGTTGTGTATTGAAAATTCGTCGTACATTGTTCAATCAAGCGCTGACATCACTCAATAGATGTTCCATCAATTTTGCTCAGTAAATCGTTCAATCTTGTATAAAATTCATGGGGTGTAGCTCTGAGTAGAATGATAAATAAGTTGGGAGGCTCGGCCGAATATTCTCATTTAATACGTGACTTGTTTTGTGAAAGTATCCCCAGATATGAGTCTTACGAATGGAAATACCGAGCGTTATCTATCATACGTTTTTATCCTCTGGGATTAATGTGCTGCTATTATTTCTTACGTGTTGACTCCTCGAATTGTTGGTTCGTATCGGGGATATAAATAAAAGAGCCCACGGGAGCGCTCCTAGACTTTGTTTATTGCTTACATCCTCAGTGTCAAATACAACCCACGTAATTTCCGGAAATAAATTGTTACTGTCTTTATTCAGGAGTTTTTTATTAGATTTGCTCTGTTTTTCGGAATCTGAGGCGAGTTCTTAAAATTTTTCGTGTTAATTTGTTTTCCTGAAGAGTTTTACTTCTTGGAAATATTTATTGATTCTTTTTAAAGTGTTTTGTTTGTAGTTCTTACTTATTTTAGAATTCCTATAAATTCTTAGATAAATATTTTTGGATTCATTTAACGATTTACTTATTTTAGACTTTTTATAAATTACGTACTTAGATAAATAAATATTTTTAGAACCTCTGACCACGTGATTGGCCTATTTTATATTTTATTTTTTTGGTTATCTAGCCGAAAGATAATCTCAGTACTATAATTTAAATCTTATCTATTTATTCCACATCTTCAGTTTCCAAATGTTAATAAATCCAAACATTTCAACGCTATTTTCTATTCAATCTACCAACTAATTACTTTTTCAAGTCTATCCGAAATCTTCAAGAAAAAGAGTTCAAAGAAAATACAATTTTAGATTCTTTGATGTGTTTTATTTGCAGCAAGAACCGCCTTTGTTCTTGCTAGTATCGCATCTCAATCTAAAAAACATTTAAGATAAGTTAATTTCTACCTCTTAAACTTTTACTTCTATAGAATACTCTTCTTTTACTTCAATATAAAACGAACTTAGTAATAAGCGTAAAATAGCTACGAATTAATTTAATTACTTACCTGTAATTTTTACTACAGGCGCTAATGAAGTCGGTTTAAAACATAGGTACGTAGTGACCAATTTTGTCACTTTTTGCACACGTGTGTTGAATATTCCAACTTCTGATTTATTTACAGTAATATGTCGAAATTGGACTATAATTCAGTTTATAGTCCAATAGAGTTGGCGTCAATTCAATTGACTTAATATCAAATTATGCCATTATACTTTAGCTACCGTATTTATACGAATAAAACTAGCAAAAAGAAAATACCGTTAGTAACAATGAACAAAAAATAAAACACTATCGTGTTTAGGACAATAGGTCTAAGGGCCCATTTCACTAGTTTTTACAGATAAAATTTAACTTATAGATAAACCTATGTCTATCTTGTAAACCATGACGTTTTAGGCCGATATTTTATACCTGTCTCTGTTTAAAACATCATGTTTTATGAAATAAACATTTATCTGTCAGTTTTTTATCAGATAGGTGGTAAAACGGGCACCTATGAAGTAATAGTAAAGTAAAAATAAAAACAAAACATTCACGTTTATGAGATAGGTCTATCTAATAGCAATTCCTTCATCTTCTTGATTCAAGTCTTCAATCTGTTGGCATAGTGCCTCGGAACGAACCCGGAAATGCCGACTAACATCCGTTTCCGTGTGGCAGACAGTGCAAACTGATCGCTTTCATTGTTTTCTTCTTCCAAAAAAGTATATACGAGTAACGGGATCGAAGATTTTTGTAGCAGTTCATCTAAAAATAATATTTACGAACGTAAGACAAATGTTTATGAGACAATTTGTGAAGAGATTCGGCCGTTTTTTTCTTTTAAAGCACATTTTTGAAGTTTCTGAAAAAGGCCCAAAATTGCGCTAAAGTATAAGTTTAGCACAATTTTGGGCTAAAACCAGCAGTACAAGTTTTACAATGATGCTGATGTTGAATATGTACTCACCTACACAAATTATAGTTATGTATACATGAATTATACCCATTGTTTATTAAAAGGGAAGGTCAGTTCAGGCAATGAAAGACAGTAGGTAATAAAATAACAAAACGTGTTGAAATAAAGCCATAATCATAATTTATGCCAAACAATGTTGTGAATTCGAATACATCTGTCACGTTAACATCTTTGGGCTTACAATGTAAAGGAATCCATCAAAACAAAAACAAAATACATAACCCAAAATCTTCATTAATCGAGGTCGTTCACCTTCCGATTGGTCGCACTTTTTGCTAATAGGAATTAAATCATAAACGTTGAGGGTTAAACACGGCATTTTTCTCTGCACACCCATCATCATTCAACGTCAACCTGTAATGAGGCAGGACTCGTCGGTTCCGTAGAGACGAAATACATAAATCAGAGGAAATTATTCACTCACGCCCCTTTGGTTATGCGCTCGATGTCGAAGAGATTGACTTTTTGTGCGATTATGGCGTTACGCAATTTTATAATTGGCTGTAATCTCCTAATATAGGAAACTCGATTTTGTTTTTTTTAAATCATAAATCGATACGAGATTCTTCTGTTCCTTTGACTCATTTTAGGCCAAAGAAGGCACGAGTAACTTTATTCGCTCTCACTGTGACTGTATAGTCAGGCATGCGAGTTTCGCACAATATGCAATTGTAAATATCATATTTCCTAATTAATCTTTGCTTTTGGCTGATTGAGCCGAACCTGACAAAAGCGGGTGGTTCTCGTTTTAACCGCGACCGTGGTTCATCATCAGAGAGATATTGTTTTAAACAATTGAGACCCGACTGCTTGAAGTCGCTACAGCTCGACCAATCGCGACCGCTTCAATAGTTTATCACGCGGTCGCGGCTTCAAGCAGTCAAGTCTTATCTGCTTGAAGTACTGTGTACTGCCTACAACTATTGAAACAACAAGGACCAATACACACCACAATAAAACCAACGCAACAAACCAACTAGTAAATGAAAAGCACAGCCGCGAGGTACACAACAAAAACAACATACCCAACAATTTTAAAACACTAAAAGCGTTTAAGGCAATGGCTGTTTAAAAGCCGTCACAGCTAAAATTCCTACCTCGATCTTAATTGTCCACCGATCGATTGTAGGGTCGGATCGTGGAGCGATTTAATCTTTAGACGGGGGATTCTGTAGTGAGATTTCTGTAAAAGGTTCCTATACCCAATATATTAGAAAAACTGGCTCATTTAGAAGAATTGTGTTTGTAAAATTCTGAGTTTTTAACATTTGTATGGCAATAACTTTGTTTGATGTTATTATTGATTTTATTGTTGCAAGATTTCAGTGGTTATTATAGAGTCATCAATTGAAACTATCATTTCCATATCTAGAAGCGGCAATGTTTACCTGTTTTAGATTTTCTTTTTAAGTGACCAATTCTTGGAAGACTTGCTAAGGTCAAACGTAGTGGAAGAATAAGGGAATCATTGGAGCGGCATAGGCTCAGCAGTAGGTAGCTATGGGCTAAAATGACGATGATATGATTCTTCAAAATGAAATTTATAACCTTAAAACACCTGTACCATCATCATCTACGTTCTATCGGTCTCCACAGAGTATAAAACGTGGTCCCCCGTTACTGAATCCCCCGTTCCGCTAAGCGCAGTCGCCGGCGCCGCCCGCGGCCGCCTCGGATCACTGTTATTACACCGGCTCCTGAGCTTCTCTTGCAATTGATTTTTATCGTGACGACATTATTACTAAACTCCTGATAACCTGCACTGCGCACCAAACGGCCACTCTGTAATTACGCTTTATTTATTACTAGAAAAATCTATTAACTCGAGAAAATATTACAAATATGATCGCCGTGATAAGTTTGTGGAATGCCTAGTTTGCTTTCATTATAATTGCGTCATCATTATTTATTTGGAGTTATCGTTTGATATATCGTAAGAGAGTTTCTACATAAAGTTTCTCTGGAATATTTTACTAAAGCAGCTACTATAATTGATCTTGATTATTTTTGTTATGTTCGCAGTTTTAAAATAAAAACATTTTTGAATAACTGCTCACCAATTTATTCTTGGTATTCAAACTGATAGAACAGCTATTTTTAGCCGATTTAAAAAAAGAGGAAGTTTCTCAATTCAACTGTATATTTAGTAAAAAAGAATCGCTACTTAAACAAAAGATTGCAAGTGTCACTGAACCCAAAATAAGTATCTGTATTAACACCTCATTTGCACATTTCATTTTACATTCATAAACCGCTCCTTCCCACACGAGATTTATGAAAATATTGTTAATCTTGAACGCTAAAAGAGTAGCGGCACACCGATCCATCTACCTTCTTATTATTCATGAAAACCGATGTAATTTTATCATGCCACTATCGGAGGTTATCGCATAATTTGGGAAGCCGAAAAACTTGGCTCGAACTGTCGAAGTGGGATAATCTGACGGGTTCGATCGCCGACCGAGACGAGACCAGACGTTCCCAATGAAATTTATAACCTAACTTTTGCACATTACTTTTTCTTATCTCAGACTCTGTAATACGTCGTAATCTATGCCTTTCTCTCGGTTTTGAGGAAGTTTTTTGTGAGTTCCGCCCGGAAGAGTTCTTTTTGCATAATTTCTTTTCACATATTTAATGGTAATGACGGATTTTATCGTGATTTTATAATTACTAACGTAATTTCTAATAGTTGTTTTTATGATCTAGAAATCTTTTCATTTCCCGATACTGTACAACATCCGTTTTTATTAGCGTTATTTTTTAGTAGGCAATAAATAGAAAATACCTACTTTATGATATTGATACTCAACCTCATTAAGGTAAATAAATAATTACCTACTAAAATAATCTGTAATGTCTGCTTAATTTCCAATGCTAAAGCGATCTCGGCTATAAAATCCAGCTTATAAAATCCAACTAGATTACCTTGATTATCACATTAAGATAAAACAACGATAATTTCGCCAACCGTTTCAAACTTTGTTGGCACAGGTTGGAGCCAGTTGGTATTATAAAATATTAACGATATTGACCACTTAGGGCCAATATGTATGCATCGGCGATTCGATGAGATAAGGCTCGTTTCTACGATGTTTTAGCGGTATAATTCCAGTTTACAAGCTTGTCGGGGCGAACACCGTGGGTGGCTGGCTAACCCTAGCTTATCGAACTACCATTCTTAATGACAGCTATTCTGTAATGGTGCAGTAGAGTTTACTTTTATGATAATTAGTTCGATACAATATTTATTCGAGCGGCTTTATGGGTAGTGCTTTCATCTTGTAACTTGTTTATTGGTTATGCTACCGCTCCTCCGTTTTGTAGTCAACTTTACTAATTATGTTCCATTTAGTAAGGTCTCCAGTGCTTTGGATCTAAAGATTGTTTAAAGGGTTCAGGTTAATGAGTGGACAGGTAGGTTAAGTCACGTGTCTATTTAGATCGAAGTAAAGACAACGTTTTCTTCGGTCAAGAATAATTAATGCTAATATGGATATGAAGTCGTAAGTACTCGTGGGTACTTGAAATTCTACACTCAAAGTATATTATAGCGTAGCTTCCCTCCTTTAATGTTTTTCTTTTTTTTGGTTCTTTAAATTCTTTATAATGTTTTTTATTTTATTTTTTACTTTGTGACGAATTCAAGTGTAAATTTAATGTTACCTACGAATAAATTATTTTTGAAATTTGAAATTTGAAAATTTGAAATTTGAAAATTTTGGAATATTCTAAGAATAAATATTTATAATTTTATCTTAAATATGTCATTCAGAGATGTTTTTATCAAATATATCAAAACACTAACCCCATTATTACAAAACTAGAACTAATGTCATTTTTATACGTTTTGTATATAGCCGAAACGTCATTTATCTGAGTTATTTCTAGGACGATAAATAAAACTCGTTTTATATTATGGGAGTAAAAGTTTAATAATAAATAGCAATTTTTTTTTATTACGATAACTGTAACAAAAAGAAGATATAAACTTTTATCAAAGACTTAGTACTCGTTTCACTATCTATAGATAAAATTTAACTGACAGATAAAACCTATGTCTATTTTATAAAACACTAGCTGTCCCAGCGAAATTTGTCCCGCCATAGAATGAACTTTATTGTGTAGGAATAAAGTTCAAATTGACTCTATATTTTAGTAAGAAAACATTTGTATGGAAAAAGAAAAGGTCTGTTTTAGGGCCTTCCCGGCAATTATTCGAATTTTTCTCACCGTAAAAACCATCCTTGGACTTCAATGAACATTTTAAAAAAATCAGCCAAATCGGTCAATCCGTTTTCATGTTATGTCGTGACAACGGAAAACGGGTTTCATTTATATATATATAGATGACGTTTTAGACAGAGACAGGTATTAAATATCTGTTAGATAAGGTTTATCTTTAGACGGTGAAAAAGGCCCGTAATCAAAAGAAAGTGTAATCACAACCCTTTGGCAATCGCTTTTCAATAAAATTAGCGACTTCCTTCTTTCTCATAAGCACAAACACTCTCATGTGAAAAGATACTCACAACATCTATTATTAAGAGGTAATCGAGGCAATTTTTCACACATTTTTTCACGCAACAACGACTATACTTAAAGCGTAATTCGTTTCCTCTAGCTTGCATTAGAAAAAAGTATGATTGATGGTGATATAGTGATTTTTTATTGAAAATTGCAACATGTTTGTTCAATTATCTTTATATCCAGCAAGTGGCAAAGGTCAATTACGCTAATGCTCTGTTAGACCTATAGCTGTCACTGTCATTACCAAAGATCAAAATAAGACGGCACGATATTTAATGGATTGTTAACTTAATGAGCTATCGTGCGACAGAGGGTAACTGTACTTAATGTTAGTGACGGTATTAGAAGTTAATAAACTATTTATTACGAATAGCTTAATGGTGCCTTTCCACCAGAAATGCGCTATGCTACGTTGCGCATCCATAGCGTTTGTTATTCCCCAATCATATTCATTGAATATGAGGGCACCCTGAACATGATTGGTGGATATCAAACGCATCCGTAACATAGCATATCTCTGGTGGAAAGACACACTTAAGGTATATCTACACAGATCTGGGCCGTGCCCGGGATGTGTCCGGGCCGTGGCTCATCAGGAGGGAAAACAATACGTCGTCATGACAACGTGACCGGGCCGTGTTCGGGACGTGTTAGGGAAAAATATCATTCCTTACATTTTCTATGGATTCGTTCACACACGTTGTCATGACGACGTATTGTTTTCCCTCCTGACGGGCCACGGCCTGGACACGTCCCGGATCTGTGTAGATAGACCTTTAATATTAGTAATGATTTGATACATTGTAAGCTTTTGATTCTTAATACCATTAACTTCTGCCATTTTGCATGATGAGCTCACTAAGTTTTCTTTTAATGAAAATTACTATATTGTAGTGTAAATTATACAAATACAATCATCATCATAAATTTAAGAGCGTCGCTCTTGTCGGTGGAGTCTGCGCCACTCTTCTCTATTCTCTGCCGTCCGTTTGAGCACCTGATACGAGACAACTTCTATTCCCTCCTTACAAATATTCTTTATTGCACAAAAAGATATAAGGTACAGACACAAACAAGAATATAAGAAGCAACAGGCGGCCTTATTGCTAGGTAGCAATATCTTCCGGGCAACCTTAGGTATAATAATGTGTACTAATAAGTACACACAAATACCCAGACTCAAAATAAACATCTTTCTTTTTCATAGCAATGTTTGTCTGCAGTGGGAATCAAACCCATGACCTATGGCACAACAAGCAGGGTCCCTACCAACCTACACTTTCTATAGAATAGATTAGAATATCCAAAGTTGAAATATGAGAAAATCGTAACTTCGAATAAAGAGCATCCAACCTAATTGGTATAGTAAAAATTTTCGGTATCAAATAGACTCAACATCCTATTCGAGCTAGTATGGAGAAAAAAAAGTTGGCGGCCACTGATAAACCTATCGTTAATCGATAGATAAAAATATTAGAAAATGATAGTATTTTGGACAAATGTCGAAAGTGATTATACTTTCGGAGATATAGAACTGTGAACTGTGGCCGCCAACTTTTTTTTTTCACCATACTAGCTCGAATAGGGGATGTTGAGTCTAATTGATATCGAAATTTTTACTATACCAGGCTTCTTACAAATATGTTCGATGCCATTTGATACTGTGATCAAAATCAAAAACAAAACACTACAAAGTAGCTCGAAGACTACAAAATATGGAATTTCACTGAGCGTAAAACATATAATTTCTGATGTACTCGTACTAAATCAAGTACAAAGATGATAATAATACTGCTTTGTTACTGTGTGACGTGTCACTTCATCGTAATTCATAGAGATTTGGACCGAGCATAAATTGTGCTTTGCATTGTTTTGAATTTAATGTACTTTACGAATAGCGTTTTATAGGATTGCAATTTTGAATGTAGAAAATGAATATGTATTTTGTCACCATATCTTTAAACTTATTTCAGTACCTACCTACTTTTTTTTTAAATAAACCTTCCATTGTTTGTATAATCCTACCAATATTATAAATGTCAATGTTTGTGCCGATGGATGTATGTATGTGAGGATGTTTGTAACTCTTTCACGCAAAAACTACTCAACAGATTTTAATGAAACTTTACAATATTGTACATCATACTAGCTTGTACATACGACGAGACACATATGCTATATTATTTTAAGTTAACTGAATTTTTTTTTAGAACGTAGGCGTAGTCGCGGGCAGCCTCTTGTCTTTAAACTATTTACATTTTTATTTAAAATAGAAGCTGCCCGCGACTTCGTACGCATTTATTGTGATATTTTTGAAAAAAAAAAACACAAAATATCTGCAAATAATATAGCCTATGTATTATTCTGTCCAAGCTAAGTAAAATTGTAAAATTTCATTAAAATCTGTTCAGTGGTTTTGAAGACGTCTTGAAGTAACAAACATCCATCCATCATCGGCAGAAACATTGACATTTATAATATTATTAGGATTAATCTTATACATTGGTATACTATTATATTAAAATAACGTAATTACCTAATAGATACTAAAAATCATCCGAAATTCGGACAACAATTTTGGCTCCAAACACCCAACCCTTACATACATATTCACTTCCTGTAAGTGTCATCCTGCCTCATCCATTCCTACAAATTACATTTCCTACACACTAAATCTTATGTAGAGTTCATAAGAAGCAATTTGCTGTGAACTAGCTGCTGTTTATTTTGGCAGAGATCCTTCCTAAGCGGTCAGCTGCGAGTGATGTCTAATTAAGCACGCCTTAGAGTGCCCTGAGGTCTAGTCTAGGTCCAAAGCTCATTGAAGTCAGTGCTAAGTGTTCTAAGCCTGACTTCAGGGCATTAACTAAGGGTACCTGAACAGTATTTACATTTATTAAAGCGACCAAACATTTCGGCACTCAGCGATGATTTTGCATGAATTGAATTGCAAATATGTATCTAAGTTTCAGTTTCGAATTAATATAGTTATCATAGATGAAGGAATGGTAGAGAGCTCATTTTAGTTTAACAATATTAATTTTTGGTTTAGTTGACGTGTGGTCTCTGTCTACCCCAATGAGAAAGAGACTTGGCGGTTAAGCACGTATATGTATGTTGACGTGTATATTTTGGCCTGGGCATGCGCTATTGAAGCCTATCCTCTGCTAAGGCTTTGACTTCTTCAAACGAAATAATTTTTTACGTGTATTTGAATATAATATTTCCATTACGTAACGATCAAAGATTGTCATCAAATTAATCTATTTCATTAATAACACTTCAAGATAAAGGTTATAAGCTTTTTCATATCATCAAAAATTTATCGTGACTCCATATTCATAATCACAATGTTTTCAGTCCACCTTCCCACACGTCTTTAATACGCAAAGTGCCTAATGGTAATGATACTTAATCTATGACTGCATCTGTGCATGTAGATTTTGGTAGGGCAGGTAAATGGAATTGTTTCATGCAAATAGATGTGCATATGACGGCAAATATTTGTGGTGAATTTCTAACCAAATGCCGATGTTCAATACAAAACATCGATACTTTATTAACGTGTTTCTCTGAAAACAGTTTGTTTTAATTCGAATAAAATAAACTTTCGTTTCTTTTAAATATCGTGTTAATTATTTTGATAGATTTTTATGAGAATTTGATGATAGAAAAAATACGTTGTTTGTTATATTTGACATAGATAGGTATTCCTAGATTGAAAATAGAGGTTTATTAAAAACTATTCTACGAATATAAAGGATTATAATAACAATTGGTTAAATAACGTAGATTATTTTTCAATGTATCTTATCTTTTAAAAAACAAAAGCTGTTTAATCAATGCAATAGTTTTACAATACTAGTAACGTATAAAAACAAAAGAAAGAATTAAAAAGCGCAGAACTCGAACCCATTTCTGACCCTCTTAAGTAATATTTTACAGAATTCAAACTCCAAAAAAATACTTCGTTATCAGCTCATATATGTCCCCACCGAGGGGCACGAGCCTACTCTCATACATAAAAAAATACAAAAAGAAAATAAAAGAAATATATCCAAGAAAATTTGAGATCCTTAGAAGAATAACGTTGGATAAAGATAGCACGGAGAGAACATTAATATTCCCAGTATGAGCTCATCAGAATGCGTCGCGGACCGCACAAGATCCCAAGGGATGACATTACGTTCAAAAATTCTGCATTATCCTATCTTGGCAGTCTTTTGTTAGTGCACTCTCTAAAGGCGCAATTTAGGAATGGAATATTCTAGAATATTCTGGAACATTATAGAAGACTTCTTGTGGAAGGATGTTGTAATTAGGGATTGCAATCCGGTCCGGCGGATCCGGTAATCCGGCGGATCCGGCGTGTTTTTGGACCTACCGGATCCGGTGAGTCTGCTCCGGATCCGGTACCGGATCCGGTAAAGCAAAAAATACGCATAAAACAGGTACTGTACGCAATGATTTCTTAAATGATGAAAATGTGACAGAAACAGCAGACGAAAATATGAATTCCGGTTCCGATTCTGATCTACAGTTACTTAATTAACGGCGATTAGGCCAACCAGTGTTGAGGCAGAAAGGGCCTTTTCTACTGCGAGTTATATTTGTAATGCCATCAGAAGCAGATTAGGAGACAGTACAGTCACGAGCAATAATATTATGTGTACACTGTCACATTTTTAAACTATCGTAACTTCTGTTGTTTCAAAAATATATGTTTATCAATTTATTTAATAATACAACCAACAATCATATAATTATTGAACAACTTGACAAAAACTTCGTTTAAAACGACAGAAATTACGATACTTTGAAAATGTGACAGTGTACACATATGTGACTCGTGACTGTACAATACAATCAACATTATAGGTATGTTTTCTAAGATCGTATTTCAGGTACAGAAATAATATTCACTTGCATTATGCATTGCAAAAAATAAATGCTCCTTGTTTTATTGTTAGGATTATGGACTGAAGTTGAATTTATAAGTACAAAAAAAACTGTTTTGTTAACTTGAGCCTATGTAGATTATTAATAACCGTTTAATAATTATTATTACTGAAGTAACTACTTTCAGATACTTACGGGAATAGGTACCATAATATCATATAAAACAATAAGTGAGAGTCTGACTTTACTTTATTATTTAGAATAATTTTATTTAGTACAAATAGTACCAAAAAATACAATTAATACAAAAAATATGATTAAAAGTGATTTTATTTTAATTAAAAATGTATTTTATTTATCTTTTTATGTATTATTATCAAAACTAAAAGCACTAAATACTAGGCCCTTAGTAACTTTCTAATCCGGCCGGATCCGGCCGGATCCGGCCGGATTGGCGTCAATCCGGTAAAATCCGGCCGGATTGAAAATGATACCGGATTGCAATCCCTAGTTGTAATGAAGTCTAGGATGATAGTCAGTTGGATTTTAGTTGTAGCCAGTGGAATAAGTTACTTATATGAAAAAGAAAAACGAACATTTTGGAAACCACATTTGAAATTTAACATAATATTCAATGTAGGTACTTACCTCGATACATATCTATAGCATTTAAAGTTCCTAGTTACTAAAAAAATATATTTGGAATTAGTAGGCATTTCTTTTTTAAGTCATTGAACATTTTGTTTGGCTTAAAAGAGAGACGGCCACGTGCTTTGGTGTATGTAAATTTGTATGTATATTTATAGTAGTAGATATAGCTCAAAACAAATTCATTAATCTGGTTTTTGTTCTAGAATTTTGAAATTTAATTTTGGGATCAAAGCGAAGTGGTGCAGAGGCAAATTATTGATTCAATGCAATTTGTTGCCATATCGTGCGCTGACAGCTCGCCGAAATTCACTACAGTGGAGCTGTCTAGCTCACTTGGCTCAGTACACTTAATATGGATACAATATTATACACAAATTTTAATATCGTGTCATACAATAAAATAACATACATAATCTGTCTGTCTGCGGATAAATTATTCTCGCATTGAAGAAAATTAATAATGACGTTATTAAAAATAAAAATACAGCATCAATAGCTACGAGATTTTTTTGATTAGCATGAAACATACAATGATGTGTGGAAGTTTGTCACTCTTTCACGCAAACACCACTTAACTGATTTTAACGAAACTTTATTTATTTATTTGGTTTTCCAACAGGTAGCTAACATCTTATGGTTTAACTTTATGGAGTCTACAGCTACAACCACCTTCGTTTGTCAAAACGTCATCGAAAATTTTTCAAAATGACGTAAGCCGCTGGGCCGGCGCGGCGGCATCGGTGTGTAGAAACCTTATAATTTTTTAGCTTGCACATTAGAATAACAGACAGGCTATACTTTTTTAATGAAATTAGGTACGTAAGTATCCAAGATATGGTGAAAAATGCGTACCGAACTACGAAGTCGCTATTTTTACATTATAGATTTTATAGCTGCTTTATAATAGTCATAAACTTATCTTTTAACTTTTAAAGAATAAAATTTCCTATCTCTTTATAACATAAACTGTTATTGTGATAATTATAATACTTTTATTACCTATATCTTTATAAACCTTGTACCCATACTTCCTTCCTTTTATAAAATAGTTTTCGGAAATCGGATTATAGCGTTTACAGTTTTTATACTGAGTTCCTTCCTTTATTGTTAACGCAATTAAGAACAAGTACATCCATTTTCATTAAAACGTTTGTATTGAATCACGAGTAGGTAGGTATATAGGTACTATGGGTTGCTACTAACTGAAGGTATAAGTAATAAGTTAATAATTCTAAGGTGGACCGACGACCTAGTAAAAGTTGCGGGAAGCCGTTGGACGTGGGCAGCGCAAGACCGGTCGTTGTGAAGATCCTTGGGGGATGCTTTTGTCCAGCAGTGGACGTCCATAAGCTGACACAACAACTCCGAGGACAATCGTCAATTGAGAAACTTTGCTGTTGGAGTGGATAAACAAATAAAATCTAGAATTGATTAAATGTCTAGACAAGACAATAGTACTTAACTTAATTACGAACTAATCTGTGATAATGAAACATTTTTGTCTGATTAACAAAATTGTTACACTTTCTGTTCTATCCGCAAATGAATTGCATCTAGTTGTTACATTATAGAATAATTTAGTGAAAAGCGACACAGTACACCACTTCCACTGATTGGTACGGTTGACAAAAAAAGCTAGTTTAACTAATCTAATATATCTATCCACTTGTGTCTTAATGCTGGGCGAAGGCCTATCTCATCATCCGCCTTGACTTTCAGTCTCTGGCTTCATCCGCCCAGGTACTCAAGAAGGTGTCCAACTCGTCCCGCCACCTTTTCCTTGGTCTGCCGCGATGAATGGCAGTTGTTAGCCATTGGGTAGCTGTTTTAGTCCATAAACCTTCTGGCATAAGTCTATCAAAATAAAATAAAACAAAACAGATGTCCGTATGTCCGTGAAAAGATTCAACAAAGGGGGAAATGCGAAATAGAGCGATGTTTTTCAAAGTTTCCGATAACAACACATGGGCTCGGATTTTATTTTATTGGGAGACGCCAGCGTGTATCATTGAGGTTTACGATGCACATCCCTCTTTATTTCCTGAAGATGGTACGGTACGAGCTCGAAAGTGCAAAGATTCGTTCGTTCTAGTAGTTGTGTTTTGTTTCTTTTTGAAAAAACTAAAAAGTTTGCGGTGAAAAAGATTGGTATGGTTAGATCTGTAAAATATTAAAAAGAATTTTCATCTTTCTTACTCATATTAAAAAAACTTAGTATAATTTATATTTTGTCGATTATTATGAACTATTTTTTTTATTATCTGTATAAAACATAAAGTTATTTACTGTTTAACTATTTACCTTCTGTATGAATCATTTCAGTATTTTGTAAAAATGTCGCTGCTAACCTTACAACGAAAATGCAAAATCGTCGACCAATAAATTCTGTAACAAAATAGTCGTGCGTACGTAAGGCGCGCTTGCACAATAATAAATAAATTTTATGTGTGTACAGTGTGGTACCTTTGTTTTACTATTTACCTCCGTACTTCGGAGCTTCGTTTCCTTTACTAGCTGCTAACTTTGCGGTTCTGGTTTATAGGTATTGAGGGATCGATATTTTAGGACACCCTATACCTACAGACGACGTATAGGTATGTAATATGGTGATGAATGTGGATGAAGCGAAAGAAGTGTGTTTGGATCGTAGCAAGTGGAGGGAAGTTGTCTCTGACTACCGCGATTTAAATTGAAATTCAAAATGTTAATTAGCACACCGATGAGAAAGAGGCGTAACAGATTGGTATGTATAACGTATAATATGTATGGAATTCAGGGTTTTATATCAAATTTTCAAATATTGAAGTGGTTTAACACATATTTTGTCGGATTTAAGTTATTAAGCACATTGTCTTCTTGGCTTCTTATGTAGTGCATGTGCTGTGATTTTATATAATTGCAGTTTTGAAACAGGTTCTCTTCGGGATAGTCAGAGACCACTTCCCACAACTTGTTACGATCCAAACTCACCTCTTTCACTTCATCCACATTTTTCAATCGCCTCATACATGCACGTCGTTTCATGTATTAGAGACATTCTTCTTTTAATGATTGGCGTATAAGTAGGTACTGGATTTGATGATCTTCTGTGCCAATTTTAACAGTCATATGAATAACCTAAAATCCCCCAACGACAATTTACCCACTCAATCATCACAACAGGATGTAAGCATTTACGTAATCCAATTTATATGCCAGCTAACTTAAGATTTACACACTGTCGAGACAAACAAAGCCCTCAGAGTATTGTTTACCAATACATTGCAATAAACAATCGTACTCAGTTCCTACTGACTGCTAGGCATTATACATCATGTTTTGTCGTGGGTGGTGACTGTAGGAGTTACATCGAATTGTAGAACTAAACTGGGTACTTAAAAAAATCTGTGAAGATTAAAAATTGTATGGAACTATGAAATCATAAGCTGCTGGGTCTCGTTGGATGCATGTGGCAATGAACCGGTTGTGTTGGCTGGGATAGGCTGAGATGATGATAATGATGAATCGAACAATACAATACAAGTACTCTTTAATGCACAAATGTCACACAAATAAAAATAAACAATTCAAACAAAAAGATGTAGCAACCGGTGGTGGCTTTAATTAAATGAAAGAAAATGGCATGGTACATATTTGTATGGAGCCTGGTATAGTAAAAAAAAAGAGTATCAATTAGGCTTAACATCCCCTATTTGAGTTAGTATGGAAAAAAAAAGTTGGCGGCCACTGATTAAACTTACGTCAATCGATAGATAAAATATTATAAAACGATATTATTTTGGATAATTGTCAAAAGTTCCGAGATATAGGACTTTGAAAATGAAAAAGAACCACCTTCTTGCACCTAGCAGTAGCCTAAGTGATACCGAAAATTTTTTACTATACCAATTAGGTTCGATGCTCTTTAGAAATGCGCAGGTTTCGTGTGTAAAATAAACGTAATTATAATACAAATTTTAGGTTTTGTAATTTATTAAACTTAAAATTGAATAAGTTCAGATCAATGTTATGAAATTGCGATGCTTGTTAATAACAGAATAAAGTAAATGATTTCCTGCAAAATACAGCTTTTATCCACTTCCTCCACGTGCAAAATATTTCCCAAGATTAACATCTATTCTTAGTTATTTATTGGTCTATTTACTATAGCGGATAAGCAGGTAATACTAAATTAATGTTTATTACAAATATTTATTAGTACTTTTACGCCATATTCAACTCAAGTAGGTAAACAAGTATTTTCATAAATATCACAATCGTTAACATTTCCTTTTCAATGTTAAAACAAAAGAGAGTCAAGAAATAAGAGCCAACAGTTTACCTAATTATTTGTTTTTAATTATTGTAGAACACAGAGTCAAAAGGACCTACTGCCATATCTACAAACATTCTTACAAGCTCTATGCGCACCCCACTTCAAAATCTACAGCTGACGCCTACGACACACTTGTCCTCACGACTGCCACGCTTTAAGTAGGCAAAGCAGAAATAAATGATGAACACTCATTACAATGTCACATTCCACAATTTACAAGCAAATACTACCAACAATGTAGATTGAAGCACAGATTTGCAAATGTTTATGAAGAATTTCGTGAAATTAATGGCGATGAATTACAATGTTGCGAGTTGAATGATGTTTAGTTTTACAATATTTGATTTCCAACGGAATTCATATAAATTCGAATTAGTTTCAATAAATTGATGTGTTTATTGAACTTAAATGTGATGATTTTAATGATGGAAATAATTATTCTGGATTTAAACCTTAATAGACAAGAGTACATACCAAAACAACGGACATGTATGAAGAGACTGATGAATGTGAATTGATGCGAAAGAAGTGTGTTAGAAACGTAGGGGAGGAAAGTGGGAAAGAGGTATAAACGATAGATGATTTGTGTATGAATGTACCTCTACAATAAGATTTAAAACCGATTTACGGCCGTTCCCAATATTCAAAGACATATAGCTACCCGAGAGCGGCAGTACTCACCTGTCACGTAGCTGTCACTTTTGATCTATCCTTCAGAAGAATCCCATACATCTTTTGACACCGGTAGGCTTATAGGGACGAAAAATTCTAAGAAATATAGGTAACTATTTCTATCTCCAGTAGGGCAAAACCAGAGACAGATAGAATGTTGGGAATGGCCGTAAGTGACGTACTTATGCACAGATGAAGGCACTTTATATCGTTACTACAACAAATAAATAAAAAAATCTTCAATAATGAACTTAATGTTAAAATCAAAACAATTGAAAACACAAAACAAAATACGATTGTAAACCCAAAACAACCGCAAACCAAAAATAAATTATTACGCTACGAAAACGTTGTGGAACTAGCCAAAACTTTCCATTCAACAGTACAAAACAAAGTTGTAACTTTCGCTAGAGCCAATCAAACCCAAGCGCCACCGCGCTTCACATTTTCATACTAAGCAATAAGCGAGAGTCGATACGAGTTATCTCCATTTATGACTCGGTTTTATGACTACTACACACATAAATACTTTGACGACGTGTCGCTGAAATTCTATAAAAGCCCTTTCTTGTTAGGCCCTCGTATAAACGTTTCTATTTACTTTGCTTGGGAAGAGGTGTTTTATATTCGTATATCGTTGCTAGACGCGCAGATGGGCGATTTTGTTTGCTAAGAAGTTCTATTGAATGTTTAATAAAATTAACTTTAACAGATTTTGCGAGACGTTTATGATTTGCTTAATGATTTATGAGATCTTATCCATGTTTTTGATGGACCTTTATTTTTATAGTCGAATACTGATGATGATGATGAGTCGAACAAAATTTATGCACTATCGTTTTAACAATCTCTAACGTAGGTATATAATTTTTACTCGATCGTAATTTTAATATCAAATATTTTAAGTGCGTAGTATGGGTGGTTGTGTTGAGTTTTGTTTAACTGCTTCTGTGTGAAAGCCCTTCTGAGCTAGCTTAGAATGGCAGTCCGTGACAAGACGTTGTCATGCGTTTGTCACTCTTACGTCTCTGTCTATAGTTTTAAATGTAATAAGGACAGCATATGTGAAATAATTGTCGCGGCACGCCGTGCTAAGCCCCCAGGTTGAATTCAGTTTAAGTAAATTTATTTAACGATACGCGTAATCAAGCTAAAACAGCAGTCCTTTATAACATTTCCACTATCACTGTAAATACACAAACCAAATATGATGTATTTGGTCCCTCGTTTCCCACTATGCGCAACATTTGCCTACAATATCAAAACAGGGAATTACAAACACAAACTCAGTGCACAAATATTGCAGTACCATCAACTGTGCAACTAAAATGTGCATACAAATCAACCATTATTCACACAATTGTAATTAAGGCTAAACACTACTATGTCGATATGAGAGCTTACCTCGAAAATCTATAATAAGTGCTTTCGAAGCGTGCAGTAGTGTTGGGATACTATCGATAAAATGTGTAATTAAGAGACATTGAAAACTTAAAATGTTGATGATGAATCAGGTGATATATTATGACTATCATCATGATCATCCGGTGACGGAGACTCCAGAAAAGTTTATATTTGAGATTGTTGTTGAAGAGTGTGGTGGGCTCTGATGTGGCCTGTTTTGAATATATTCAATCACAAGGTAACATAACCAGGAAACATTTTTTAACCATGATATATCAAAATTTTGAAAAAGATTTCTGCATAAAATATTTTTAGGAGGTCAAAAACGTAAATATTCAGTTCCAACAAAACGGAAAGGTTATTTTGTTAAAAAATAAAAGAAAATTAAGAACGTAACAGAGACAGTGCAAAGAACATTCCTTGTTACAAAAGTGAACGTGTATATATAGAGAAGATATTAGTAAACAGGACAAAAAACATTCCTCTCTTACGTTCACATCGACATATCATCGAAATTTAGTCCATCAACACTACGGTACACTATTGTTTTATGTAAATAAATCATTCTCTTGCAGTCAGCGTTGTCACAAATTATAGAGCGTGCTCGTATGGGAGAAGAGCCGAGACAGTCCTTAATAGTAGGTCAGACCACAACCTAGATACAGCTGCGGGCTAATTTAGACGACTATTTTTAACAGAGGTTATATGGAAAATTTTACATCGTTATTTTGCGAAAATTCTTTTTGCGAATATTTTTTTCTTGGAAATTGTATAAGGGTTGTGTTGGGTTGGTTTTGAGTTTATGTATTATGTTTGTACGTTATCCCCCTTATTACAAAACGAGGTTTAAAGAAAGTCCGATGCTAGTTCGTTTGACGTTTTTTCCATAGCCGAAACGTCAAAAGAAACGAAGTATAAGTTTTAAGGGTCCCAGGGGGTGGAAACGGGACCCTATTACTGAGATTTGGCTGTCCGTCTGTCTGTCTGGCTATCCGTCTGTCATAGCTAGAGCGTTGATCACATATGATGTATTACTGTTGCCTCTATAACAACAAATACTAAAAATTGAATAATAATAATAATTAAAGGGGGCTTCCATACAACAAACGTGGTTTCTTTTCCTTTTTTGCTTGATATCAATAGTGAATGGTACGGAGCCCTTCCTGCGAGTCCGACTCGCACTTGGCCAGTTTTTTCGTTTGTACTTATACTTAGATATAAATATAAAGCTATAATATTGTAATTTTTAATATGAATAAATATTCTATGCGATTATTCGTTTTTAAACCTTTATTATTACCCATTGTATTGTAAATTACAACTATTTATTGACACATGCTTTGAATTTATTATTCTCACGTCCTACTAATAAAGGCTGATTTTCGAGACTTTCATGACTTTGTACATCCTTCGGTACGCAGTTAAATACTTTATTCTTAAAGGAAATAAGTTAATTCTTCATAAATTATAATTTTATCGATAGTAAAATCTTTTCAATCGTAAATAGCCATTCGTATTGCAAACACTATTAATATATTTTCAATGGATATTGTCAAAAGACTTACAATGTATATTTTGTGTATGAAAGGCGTTGCTTTTCGCATATTACATTTGACGTTTAAAAATTTGTAATTGTAATTTGAGACGAGACGAGTTCGTACGAGGCATAAAATTTTATGACTCTTGTCATTCGTTCGCTTGGATGTGTACATGTTAAGAGCAGTTTTTCAGCGCTGATATGACACATAACATTTAGGTTAACATCAATTGGCAAAGATTTTCAAAAACCTTTCATTTAGCAAGTTTTTCGAAACATTAATGAAATCATAATAATTCGAAACATATTATGTCTATTCTAATATGTGTGTTGTCTTTATTTTGTTAAATACGTAGTGGTAAGTTTTTAAGTATAGTTGACAATATAATGAAACTTTGATATTATTATAGTGACTTGAACATAGTGTCTGTTGCTTGTAAATACTAGTTTCACTATGAAAAAACATAAAAACAGATACTTTCCCAACTGACGCTGATAATCCGCGTCTAATATAACATCAGCTTTTCAGTTTACGATATGAGCGAAAATATGTTTTCTGCAACACTAGAAACGCTTTTACTTGCATTGAATAATTTATATGGCTTCAACAATCCATGTTACTACAAAATTGACTCTAAGATTGTAAGGAACTGCAAAATAAATTGTAAATCTTAATGTGAAACATAAACTTATGAAAACGAGTAAATGCTTAAGAAATATTTTAATGACTGAATCTCTATTCACCTTATTTTATGAGAAATTCCATTATTTACTTTATAGCTTATTTATAATAATAAACAGCCAGATTTAATCAATTTTAGAAAAAGCAGACGATTTTAATAGGCATGACGACAAAAAAAATGTTTTAGGCCCATCACATAGTTTATTTTTAAATATTCGACACGTATTTTTTCTTTTTTCTCTTAAACTAAAAATTACAAAGATACACTTGGTTAAAGTTGCTCGTGACGTCACGCTTTTTACGTAGGAGTGACGTCAAAACCCCCCACTCCATAACTTTGATGCTCTGTATCTTTGTATTTATTTATGTATTTAATCAGGTAAAAATTGTGTTTCAAATATTTTTTAATAGCCTAAAAGACGGACTAATTATTTCTTGAATTTTTGAATGTAGTCGTCATCCCTATTTATCTAATAAATTATGTGTCATCCATGTCATCTTAATCCACGATCTTCAGCTGATTTTAGACAATGTTAGTTTCAGATAATGAAGCAAGTGGGTTTTTATTTTGGTGTAGTCAATATTAGTATTTTGTAACCATATCGGCATTTAAGATGCATTTCGTGATTTTTTCAAAAGTAGATTTGCTGTTCAGTAATACACAGACAGACAGACAGACAGACTTAGACAGCCTGTCTGTTTGCTTCCAAATCTAAAAATTTAAATAAATTTGACCCAGATTCGAGCAGTGAACTCATATGAGTTGCATCCACTGCATTATTTACACCCATAGATTTAACACAACTGTATGTATTTCACAATGAAAAATACTCCGCAATATGTCTAAAATGTGCCACAATTCATGTTATATTCATTTGCTTATTACCTACCTAACCCTAACTGCAACAAACGACAGCAATCCAGTGTTTATTACAAGGAATATTTTAAGCAGTACTCTACGCCAAGTGTTCCCTAGGGTATAATTATTTATTAAAGCACTGCCGAACTATATTCCCCTAGCTACGAATCTACGATAAGCCAAAGTCTTAGATGTTAGATGCAATATTCAAAGAATGGGCACTCTCTTTTCATATTCTGGGAGACTCCCCGGGCGAGACTAACTAACCGTGATAACAGTCAAACGAGGGATATGTTTTATAAACTAAATCGATGGCCAGTATAACAAGACCTCCATTTTCTAAAGATGTTTACGGTAAGAAAGACCAAGGAACGACCTCTTTGTTGATCTTTCGTTTCGCTTGTAAAGAAGATTTTTGAATATTTTTGATAAAAAATTTGAAAGCATCGTCGAAATTATTTCGGAAATGGACTTAAGTAGGTATTAAATTTAAGTTTCGAACGAATTAACTCATACAAAGATTTGAAATTGGAATCTTAATATACCTTTATTGTAATGCAGACTTGCGAACTAATTTTTACGAGGGAATTGTGTAAGGTTTTAAAAAAGATTTCTGTTAAAAACGTTTTATAGTGAAATTGTCAGTGTTATAAAAAAGATAATTAAGATAATGTAAGGTTGTATCCTGAATATTGGTGGTTTTTCATAATACACAGTACAACAAATGAAAATTGTAAATTTTTATTGGCTGTGTGTTGCTTAACAAGACAGACTGTTTAATCTAACCAAATACGTAATATTAATAAAACTGTAGAAAAACCTAATTAATTTATCAGCATTATCTTTCATCGTTTATGGGAGAAGAAAGCTTATCTAACCCAATTTATTTAAAAAAGTACTTAAATAAATTATGTAGGTACAAATCATATTGATCGACTAATCTATCAATAAGTACCTTACATAAAATTATGGAAAGAAGTTCCAATGACCTTCAAGCTGCTTTAAGTGCTAAATATTATATCGTAGAAATCCTTTTACAATTTCGGCAGCGATAGGACTGCGAATTGCAATGACAGATATACATGCACCGTTTGTAAGGGGCGCGACAGATGTGCGCAGCTGACGACTGTACTACAGAGTATTGCAGTTATGTTGCGGTTACTGTAGCTACATTTTTAATTTGAGTGTCTGGACAGCGTATTTTGGATGTAGTTTTATGAATAGGTAGCCTATCTAGTAGGCTTTCTTAGTTAAAGTTTTACTAATGTGTGGTTTTTAGAATAAAAACTCCCATAAATATAAATGTATATTTTTTGAAACGGCAACTACCATTTTGGACTCTACTAATAATTTCAAGTGAAGGAACCATCGATATTATTCCTATTTCATATTTTTTTTATATACGTACCTATACATAAACTATAGCGATACTTTACATCTGATTTACTTTCTCTTAAATAAACTATGCCATCTACCATACAAACACATTTAAATGTGTTGTGATAAAAAGGTCTTATTGTAATAATCAGCATTAAACAAGTTTAATGGGCGTAACCTTCCAAAGATGACTACGGAGCCAAAAGTAAATAAAAAAATTCAATAATAACACCTTACGAATTCATTTGTTTTTAACCCAATATCTGACAGCCCTGCACATGCAAAATATTCCGACACGTCCATCAGACCCCGCCAAATTAGTTCGCAGCGTTAATTATTCGAATTGAAATTCGAATATTATAATGACACGCAATCGAATCGCAATAAACCAGTCGATTACTGTAAATGACTTGAATTTGAATCGTGTGTGTTAAGTGGCATTGTGTCTGGATACACATATGGAAATCATGTTTCAGTACAATACAATATTAATTACATATAATAGGCTAAAATATTATGGAAAAGCGGTGGTACTATCGCGGTTTAAGATTGAATAATAGGGATGATGACTACATTCAAAACTTCAAAAAATTATTAGTCCGTCTTAAGGGCTATTAAAAAACATTTGAAACACATTTTTTCCCTGATCAAATACATAAATAAATACAAAGATACAGAGCATCAAAGTAACGGAGTGGGGGGTATTCACGTAACTCCTAGGTAAAAATCGTACTTAGGCGTGACTTCACGAGCAACTTTAACCCAGTGTATCTTTGTTATTTTTAGCTTAAGAGAGAAAAAAATAACTTGTCGAATATTTTAAAATAATCTTTGTGATGGATAAAACAATTTTTTTAGTCATCATTCTTATTATATGAGTTAAACAAAATGAATGAAGATGAAGTAAAAGACGTGTGTTTGGGTCTTAGCAAAATGGTCTCTGTCTACAACGACGGGCATTGCAGATGTGTAACTATCTATGTTTGTATATGTAAAACAAAAAGAAAACCGCTGGATTATTAACTAATAGATAGGTTAATTGAAACAGGACATAATGTATGTAAAATAACGTCGTCAATAATATATGACTAGATTTAAACTTAGTTAAAAGTCTTTTAATATTTTTTATCACGTCACAACTTTACGTTACTTTTACGTGCCCTAAAACAGGGTCCACAACATGTACTGTAAATTATTTTTAAGACCATTTTGTAATTTTGCGGAAGCGCAATAAATATTATGATTATGATTACGTAACTTTATCTAAAGTCTCATACATAGCGACGAAAATCTTTTAAAATTATTTACCTCAGAATTTTCATTTCAAAATTCCAATAGTGTGTCCTCACACTCTCAGGGTTCTCGCCCACTGTATTCAAATACTTTTATATTCCACTTACTTGCGGTACATTAATGCATTTTTACAAAGTGGCCTGTAATAACGCAGTCCATTAGTTGTTTCGTTCGAGCGATGTGTTGTTACAAGTTCGAGTGTTGTTTTTGAATCGATTTTGTTTATTCGAGTGCAGAGCAAGTGAATAAGTAACTGAAAGAAGTAAACAATTCTGTTTTTAGGTTAAGTAGCTGCCTACGTGATTTTTGTTACTTTCTTTTTCGCTGTTGTCCCATTTCAAATTGAACTCAAAATCATTTATTGCAAGTTCACATATATAGTAGGTACTACAAGTACAGAAGTAGATGAAACCCCATTGGGGCACAGCAATATGAGAGGACACTTTGAACTTATAAAGTAGGTACTTTTATTTAATTTTATTTCATTTAATTTTCTTTATTTGGTTTAAAATAAATAAATAATTAAATATTGGGGGACATTTCATACACGGTCACCTGACCCCAAACTAGGCAAATCCTGTACTATGGGTATCAGGGACTGATTCCCGTAGTACAGAACATACATAGATAAATATATAGGTAACACCCAGACACGGGACAAACATTTATGCTCATCACACAAATGTTTGTTAACCGACGGGGATCGAACCCGCGCCCCGTGCGTATGAGGCAGACTCACTACCGACTACGCTAACTGGCCTGTTGTTATCAGTTCCCTTGTAATGTCAAAGGTCTGGAATAAAAAAAGTTTACCACAGAGTATTTTATTATTATGCTTAAATAAACAAAAGTTGGGACTTGTAAACTAGGTATCAGAATAAATAATGTATCTAGTACTAATATGACTCATCACTACTTTTCCAAGAACTCTAACACCCCACAAAATAAATGCTTCCGAACAATCCAAAGATAATAAAACAGATGATCCATCAAACAAACTTAACCAAACAAAATCTAAACATAAACTTTCTCACAGACACGCTTTAGTAAAATATTGTGACAACATTGACATAAGTTTTACAGCGAATATAAACATACGGTTCTCAGAAATACTTGGAATCAAAACCATCGGCTTGATAATAGAGTTTACTGAGTACAGTGCAAACAAAATAACAGCCAGTATTGTGAGTATAGTCGGGCTACTCGTAGACGAGCGACCCGATGACGCTTCGTTGAGTCCCATTTCGAGACTCGAGAATTGTATTCAGTTTTGGAAGGAAACTGGATGCAGATTTAGGAGTTGTAGAGCTTGTTGAATGAAACGTGTTTTGTTATGCAATACAAATAGATCAGAAGAATAATGAATTGATTATAGATGAAAATGATAGATTTTGATTCTTATCTAGTGTTTACGTAAGTTTGAAATCAATTGCAGTACAGGAATTTAAAATGGTTATTTATTTCGTAAATACCTAAGGAATGTTTTAGGGTTTGAGATGAGATGATAAATTAAAACACAGGTAGGTATATGTCAGCGCAGCTCGTCATTATGTTGTTGGAAAATAGGAAAGTTACTGTTAATCTAAATTGACATTTACTAAGGTATTGCTACTTGCTTTGTATTTAAATCGATTAATTGAATATTCTTAACATTTCTTATAGTGACGCTCCTTATTTAAAAAACCTCAGGCACTTGTTTACCCACCTACGTTTGTGGCGTTGCAGTTTGACGTTTGATATGAAACCGCGTCAAAATCGGTTTCCGTTCCACAACCGTGCTGCAACCGCAGGCATGTAATCGGTGTCTGTCTACACATCAAAGTTGCCGGCCCGGCGGCTTACGTCATTATTTTCGATGACATTTTCGACAAATGAAGGCGGCCTTTATGTGTAGATACCATATATAACTAAGAACTACTTTGATACCATAATAAAGGACCATCTGTGGGTATGTATAGGTAGTAACTCTAATTTAATAAATACACGTAGTAAACAGCTTACATCATAAGACACAGCAACATCCTTAACAAAGTAGCCAAGCTATCACAGAATTGTACCACTACAATACGCTCCTACACGAGGCTCGTTACGAGGCGGCAATGCCGTTTCCATTCTGTTCTCTTTGTACATCGCTACTTACCTAGATGCTCGTGTTTACTGTGGATCGAATTTGATTTATATCCTTTTGATTTTTCAGGACAGTGATCGTCTTTTGTTGATCGTCCTTCGTGTGCACGTTTTGTTTATCGAAGTATGTGATGTTGGTCTGCGCGAATATAACCGTTTCTCAAAATTTCGATTCATCATTTTTTATTTTATTTTAGTGCACACCTAATAACTTTATCTATTTCATTGTTTTTTGATAAGTACACACATTCTGATACAATTGTTATAAATGGTTAAACAGCTGAATTATTCAATAGATTTGCTTTATAAACTATAGAACATATAAGGCAGTAGTTTTAGGTCAAAAAAGTGACATCAAAAAGTGTAATGAATTTTGCCTATTTTTTAATAAAACACTTTTCATTTTCATTAACTAGACATCTTACTACATGATTCTCGGAATCTTTTAACATCGCTTTCATAACACAAGTGTACCTGCATAACCCTTCTTTCTTTCTTTCCTTTCCGCACAAACTCTTGCACATATTTTTCACATGCAATAATCTCTTGTCACATTTACCAAGTAGCAGCTACCAGGTGATTTGTCATTGCCACAGCTAATATATTCACCGGCATGTCGGCTTTATTTTATTTTACATTATTTTTGAACACGCCATCGAAAAGGTTAATTTATGATGTTAATTAGTGTTTGTCGAGTGATACAGAAATACTGTTGGTTACGACGTTTTTGCTTTATCGGCGTGGGTATTATCTTCTCACTTATTGTTAAGTGGTCTAGTTTTTTTTTTTACTGTTATGTACAAGGTGTTGAGTTTGTTCGTAGCGAGAGCTTGCTGATAAGGTCAATATCCCAGTTTTTGTGTATTTAATAAATTGATTATAAGAAAATAGTTTACAGTTAAAAATAAACTCATTAAAAGCTTAGACAAAAGTTGCACATTAAAAAAATAATTCTTCTTTCAGATCCAGAGAAGGAAAAGTGAGACATTCATAAAACGTACAGAAAACCTATATTATAATCGAGGAACACGAACGAGGGACTTATATCAAAAAGGCCATGGCTTTTTCGAATTTAGGTACGAGTATTTGTGACAGTGGGCCTAAGTTTTCAGTTTTATAACAGACAGAAGCAGCTTAGAGAAAATGTATGTCGTCAAGATCAAATTCGAAGACAAAATAACAATAAGCCCATAAACCATTCAACCACAAACACACTTGAAGAATAAATCAACAAGCTCCAATACATACTATAATAGATTTGTTGTAATATCCGAGTCAAGTGGAGCACTCTACTGATATTTGTTTTCCATTTCCGAACAATTCCCGGACGCACAAGTCGTTCATAAGGATTTTCTATGTCATTGAACCTGACCCTTAGTAATAACATTATTCAGAACAGATAGGCGTTGCGATGAATCGGGCAACCGATCGCCGTTCTTATTACCGATCATGTGAAAAACATGAATTTTTATGACAACTACTTGTACAACAATGTGACGTCTTGTCGGGGATGGAGGAAAAATGTTGTGGGAGGTGTTATTGAGTGGGGAAGTAGGTTCTAAATTAAAAAAGTTCATTGTTTGCTGAATGCTAGAATTAAGTGCTCCGTGTTGCCTATGTGATAATGATTCACTAATTTCAAAGTAATGTTTAGTTTTAATTTTGTTACTGGATCGCTGTAAAACAAATGAAATGTCCAGAACTTTTAAGTCTACAATTTCTTAAAATTGTCGTGAATTTGAGCATTAAAACTATTTATACTAACTCCTTTAAAATAATAAAACAATCTCTATTAGCTAATTGCTAGCATTACATTAAGATAGTTAATAAATATCATATCGTAAAGAAAATAACCTAATTTCCATAAACCTTGCCAAAATTATAAATTCACAATATCAAACTCAAACTTACACATATAAAATCGAAATCGCAAAGCCCCAACCCCAAGCATTGGCAACGTCAATCAATCAGCATGCAAACTATGGTGTTGTCACGCAAAAACACGCAACTTGGTGCGGGGGTCATGGCTCGGTGCTCCTCAGTCACAACTACCGTGTGATCATGTCATAACGTTTGAGCCTTGTTGTGATGAATAGAAAGATGCAGAAGGTACTTACTATTCATATTAACAACTGGTTATGCTAAAATGATGAATGAGAATCATTGAAGAGTGCTAAGCTCAGCAACTACAGGCCAAAATGATGATGATGAAATTTAACAACATTTCAGGTCATCTACATACATCCAGGCCGTGTCCGGGACGGGTCCGTGAAAAAATATCATCCCATACATTTTCTATGGATTCGTTCACACATGTTGTCATGACGACGTATTTTTTCCCTCCTGACAGGCCACGGCCCAGTCACGTCCGGGGCACGGCCCGGATGTGTGTAGATAGACCATTATGCAACAGGCTTTAGGTGTCTGCAACGAAAATGAATCATAAAATTACATCACATAACTGCCGTGTTAATAACCAGTCAACTGTTTCTCTAGTTTTTCTCTAGTGAGTATAGGGCTTTAAAAATAGACAAATTCATAGTAAGCAAAAAACCGATTTGTTAAGTGTCCTGTGCTGGGACTCAACAGACACGGCATATTTGACAGTAAACTGTCAAGTCCTGTACTGGGATTCTCAACAGACGAGGGGATAAGTAATCACGTTTGAACCTAGTTACGAGTATTTTCAATAGGTTAGTTTAGAGAATTATTAGTTGTTGGTTAGTTTAGGTTATTGTTTGTACTAAAAGTGATGTTTGCATAAAACTATTTTCTGACCATTTCATGACATGTTTATACTAATTTATAAAGTAATTCTTTGCAATGAAAAATTGCCTTTCGCGTTGAGTTATTTTTAATAGTTCTAAACCATCAGATCATCGTCATCATCATGTCAGCTTATGGTCATCCACTGCTGGACAAAAGCCTCCCCAAAGATCTCCACAACGACTGGTTTTGCGCTGCCCACATCCAACGGTTTCCAGCGACTTTGACCAAATCGTCAGTCCACTTTGTTGGAGGCCTTCCCACACTTCGTCTGAAACCATCAGATTGTAGGCATTAATATTATATCTGCAATGAAATGCCCCTTCTGTTCTCTATCTTTCACGTCACATTGTACCCTGTGCGCACCAAGCGAAACATGCCACGAAGGTGATACACGTGCTCCTGTGACATGCAAAATTTGAATACAATTTTGTAAAGTAAATCCGGACGTTTCGCTTGTTGGCTTCAAAGTTTTTGTTCATATTTGTTTATGGAGTGAAGACAAAACTTTATGAACAAAAGATGAAGATATGTATATGTACACGAATGCGTAAATTAATTAAATAAACTTTATATTATGTAGATAGGTAGGTACAAGAAGACCTCAAAGACCAAACTGGACAATATAATAATATACAAATATACCTATAATCACTTATTTAAGCAAAACTATGTGTAATCCTTTCCTAATAATATTATAAATGTCAATCTTTATGCCGACGCGTGGCTGAGAGTATGTTTCTTACTAAGTATACTATTGTAATAACAACTTAACAGATTTTCTTTTACAGAATTGAAGCTTACACAACAGAATAATACATAGACTATATTATTTTAAAATATTGCACACTTTTTCCAAGGTTCGGTAAATGGATACAAAATCGCGGGTAGTCTCTATTATTTGATACACGTTTGTCTTCTTGTAGCTAAATACAATTTGATACGAAACATTTTTATAGATTTAAATATTCGATATTTTTCTTGTCCTTTCCCTGATTTCTTTCGATTCCAATAACATCTCAATTGGCAACAGGAAGCGCAAGTATCGTCGGCATCTATAATAAATTTAGGTGAATCTCTGGAGAAGACCCCGAGTTCGTAGTTCAATCAGGTCCTCTTGAGACCGGTTCGATCCAGTTCGGGTCGGTTCTTTGCATTTTTACTTCATTTATTTGTTCTTTTGGGATTTGCTGAAGTTTTATTTTTATGTACGAGTCCTAGTTTTATGATAAAAGGCGGTGTTTTCTTGGCTTACCCGTTAGTTTTGATGCCACCATTCTTTGCCGTAGCCGTAAGTACTTAAATACAGTTTCTGTCAAATTTAAGTGAAGCGGATAAGTGTTTGTATGTAACCAATCAGTTATATTCAATATCTATACTTAGAAAAATAAAAAAATGATTCATTATTAAAACACAACACAACGTAGTGTAAGTAAGTGTAAAAATAATATTAATATCTTTCACAGCCTTTGAAGACAGACGTCTAAACGACCTGGACGTGACGCGCCAAGTACGGAAGACTCGACCAAAGCGCTCGTATACCTACACCTATAATTCCGCTGGCCAACTCTACTGCGGCTCGTGCGACCGGACCTTTAAGTCAAAGTTTGGTTTTGCGAGTCACAGTAGAGCGCGCCACCATACCAACCCGGATTAGACACTGTAGGAGTCGCCGTCATCGGATACGGTGTGGATTGTATATACTACAAGAATTAGACCACGCCATTCTAATTTACTATGATCAAATAGAGGTACCTCTTTCAAATTCATCACTCAATTATATCAGTTTCTTAAACAGCCATATTACTGGACTAAAGCCTGACCAATTCATCCCACCTTTTCCATGGTCTCTAAACAAAAGCAATCAATAACAAAAACCTATTAGATACGAAAACAAAATAATAGAGATGATGCAACCACAGCTAGTTTATAAAAGACCAGTCAAAACAATAAATTTTCATCTAATCCCATAGATTTTGTACGTAATCAGTTATATTTAATGTTGATTTTATGCATGAGCAAATATTATTAAGTCAATTTTAATTATAAAAGTACGACCGGTTCATTGGACGCATAAATTAAACAAGGGCTTTTGAATCGGATTTTACTAACACGTGGCTGTCTATGTGTTATTAACACACCTTTTTACCCGACTGCGCCAGAATGAGGGTTATGTTTTTCCAGAGTAGGTATGTATGTATATTGTTATATTATAATTCTTTCACACGCCTTACAGCCGCCGTCTTGATGTCTTGATGAATTTTATCTTGAGAGTTGTCGTTAGATTCTTATATAGCTATAGCGAGTGAGAGTGACACTGGGTACCTCAAAATAAAAAGGTTTTTATAAAGGTTAGGTTATTTTTACTTTTAAATAAACATTTAACTTAGTGTATTTTGCTGCGTGTTTTTGATATTGATTATTGAATCTAAAATTGATGTAATTAGTGTCGTAAATTTTAAATCGTTTTTTTAATTTTTATACCTCTATTAAATGCCCTTTCTGTTGATTGATTTTTGATGGTTGTACTGTTTTGTAATCAAAATACATTTTGATTTTGGGGGCGTCATAAGTATCATAACGTAAAGTCTTTAAAAGTTAAGCAGCCTTATCCGCGTTATGAAAAACGCAAGTATAGACCTAACTACAGGTAAATCATATTGAAAAGGCAGCAGGTGGGTAAAGTTCCTTACAATCAGATGGCTGTACAGACAGATGTCTATCACAGTGGACATAGGATCTGTGCAGCTAGCTTAGCATACACTCCGTGACAAGACGTTGTCATGCTTACGTCTCTTTCCATAGTTTTAAATGTGATAAGGACAGCATGACGTGAGATAATTGTCGCGGCACGTATGCTAATGCATGCTGTATTATTGGAATGCTGAAAAGTAGTTTTTCTCAAAACACACACACACGCACGCACTCACACGTACGCACACACACATGTAAAATTTAATATTCCCATTAATCCATCGGAAGCATCAAGTAGTCTATAAATGAATGTAATTTATCGACAAATTCGTTAGCGAACATAAATTAAATGAATACAATATAAAAGTCACATATTTAAACTAAATTCATTTTATAAATCGTAAACTACGAAACTCTATTTTGAGGATTCCATCTTTGTTTTTATAGCTTTTATATTTTTAATACATTTTTACTTAATAGCTCTTTAAAATCACTTTTACATTTTAAATTTTAATGAAAGAGATTCCGTTTAGTATTTTAATTTATAACTTGAAATAAATTAAAAAGATACTTAGATTAAAGTTGTAATTTTATAGTTCTCTAAAACATTAATTAATTTCATGAAACTACTTTCAAAATCTTAAAAAAATAATATACATTTTGCTAGGCTTGAGATTATTAAAATATAAAAAAATATGTGATTAAAATGTTAATAAAATTAAAATTTTATTTGATTCCAAAGAAAATAATTATATCATCGGATTTCTGAAGAGTAATTTGATACGGCCTGTTTTTAAACCTTATGCTAGTTTCACTCAAAGAAGAATCTATCTAGTGCGGGTCGCGTGTTTTTCATATCAAACGTTAAACAAGGGGCCCAAGTCTACTAATTTAAAACTGTAAATACATTTATATTATGCGATTAAAATCTTAAGAAATACTATCTATACATGTGAATATGTATTCGCTACGTGCGAAGTACATGGTGGGGGTATAGTAAAGCGATCGCAGCGCTTGCCGTGGTAGAAATGCGCAACAATCCGGGAAAGTAAAGTCAATGTAAATAAATAAAAATGAATTGTTGTTCGTTAGTCTGATTAAAACTCGAGAACGGCTGGGCCGATTGAGCTGATTTTGGTTTTAAAATGTTTGTCGTAGTCCAGGGTAGGTCTAAACGGTGAGAAAAATTCGAATAATTGCCGGGAAAGCCCTAAAACAGACCTTTTCTTTTTCCCATACAAATGTTTTCTTACTAAAATGTAGAGTCAATTTTAACTTTATTCCTACAAAATAAACTTCATTCTAAGGCGTGACAAAGTAAAGCTCTGGTTATAAACACAATTGCATTTTACCCCAGTGACAACACGAGAATCATTGATCTGTAATAAATAAATTATAATTGTTAATTAAAATAGGTACGTTACCTATCATAAAATACTAGAGTCTGTGCGGAAAGAGAACCGTCGTGACCTTCAAGTGCATAAAGAGTCAAAAAATATATACTATGATAAACTTTTATCATTTCCTTGAGACAGTTTGAAAATTACTTATTTAAGGTTATCAGAGTACTTACGTTTAAACTCGTTACATAGGGCGTTAATGTCACCGATGTTTGACGAATGATGTGGGCTCGTATTAAATAACTATTGCCATTCTTTCGTAACTCTTCAACATTTCTTACATGTTGTGCTAAAACTAATTTATTTCCTTTCAACAAAGTTTGAGGTTAGAACCTACACTTTCAAAACCAGTTTTTATAATGACGTCCATTATTTTATGCACTGTTTTAACAAATTCCTCTCAAATTACCACTTGTCGTCCCAACCAGCAAAATTGTCCTGGAATCCAGTTTTCTAATGCTAAATGGACTTATATAGCTCCGATTATGGGTTTGATGTGTGCTACTGCGCTTTTAACAGTTTTAATAAATGCCGTTTTGACTTCAGTATGTTTAATCCTATAATTTGAACTTATATCGGTATATAGAAACAATTTCATGGCTACTTCTGGATTAGCACTCCTATAAAAGCTGTGAACAAAACTAATTGCACTTAGGAGTAAATAATCCTGTAGCTCAGACTTATATGCGCCTATAAGATTACATATCAGGAGCACTTTAATCTTAAATTCCTCTAGAAGCATTTACCAGGAGTATATACACTTAAGTGCAATCGCTCCTTTTACTTATACTTATATCCTCATATAAGCTAATATTTTATGGTCAATATAAGTAACTTCAATTTTAAGTATTGAAAACCATTTATATTTTTTGTCTGATTTTAGAAGCGATTTTATATCTACGATTCAACGATTAATAAAATCATTAAGATTATATATCACGCAAGAAAATAAGATGTTTTTATATAGAATTATCATAGGCCGTTATAATCTAACGTACACTTACAAAGGCATTTCAGAGTAGTGTTATAGTCTCAGTAATCTTAAACAATCCTGGCCAAAACTCTTATAAGATAACTTGTGCTTAAAACGACCTGTATAAGCAAAAACACGCTTTATATAGTTTTGCAAATTCTGGTATAGGATTTGACATCAGCTATGAAGATTGCAACTAGTGTTGCCGCTCGATAGGCCACTATCGATAGCCTATCGATAGGTCGAAAAACATGTACCCTATCTATAGCACAATCGATACTATCGATAGTATTGCTCTTCGATATTGAATACACAATCGATAGTGATCTTTTTTTCGATAGTATTGCATTCAGTAAGCAGGTATAATGGGTGGTAGATTCGAAATTGCTGGCCAACTGACTGACCATACTTACTTTATATTCGTCCGTCATACATTCTACCACCCATTATACGTGATCATGTCATATATTCTATCACCCTTTATGCCTGCTTACTGAATGCAATACTATCGAAAAAATTATCACTATCGATTGTGCAAAACTATCTATATATATATTATTAACTATATTGTGTATTCAATATCGGAGAGCAATAGTATCGATTGTGCTATCGATAGGGTACATGTTTTTGACGTTTAACAATCGATTGTAAAACTATCGATTTTTCGACAACACTAATTGCAACTAAGATTGGTAACAATATGGCGTCGGTTTTTGGGTTTGAGCACATGCCAATATAGAACTAATATTATTTATATTGGTGCTAAATCAGACTTGACAATGCTCACCGAAAAAATGGCACCTATTTATGATATTTTTATAGAAAACTATTAAATAATAAAATGCCAATAAGTTAGATACGAGAGGCGCTTTGAAAATTTAATTAAAAACATGCCAAAATATTCAGTAAATTCACATTCCCCTACGAATTTACAACAGACTAACAACAGAAATCTTTTGATTTTGTACTATGGCGGACAGTTAAATAAAATAAAATTATGTAGTATTCATATAAATACTCAGTAAAGCAGTTTATAGTAGGATTGCGAGGCTCAAATTCATCTCACTTTTTCCTTTAACTTACTTATATTGGGATTTGCAGGACTAATTGAATTTACGTAATTCTATTACAGTAGCAATATAGGAGTAAACGGTATTGAAGCAGTCTAATATAAACGAGATATAAGTAAAAGTGTACTTATAAAGTGGGCCCTTTTCCGGGTTTATATGTGGATGTAAGTCTCATATAGTCCTAGGAAAATTGATCCTGAAGAGAGATTAAAAACCACTTTTTGCTAGTTGGGGTCTTTCCATTTATCTTTTATTTACTATATTTATTAGAAAGCAATAAAATACTGATATGTTATTATTTGGCATAATCCCGGAAAGTTGCGCATGCTAGGTGGCGCTACTGTCGTGCACGTAGCGAATAGTATTAATAATTTAAAATAGTCTCTGTTGTGTGACTATTGAGTGTCAATGGCATGTTTTGACTTTGGTCGCAATCAGTGTCAAGCTATTGTTTAGCAGAATACCAAATGCCATTGACACTTAATAGTCACACAACTGAGACTATTTTAAATTAGCAGATTTGTGCTCCAGTTTGTTGATTCTATCACATAATGCGTTAAGGCCCTTCCTTCACCATCAGTGACACACCCACTCCTCCCGCACTTTAACTTCACGCAGCCACCGAAACACATCAAAAAGTCATTCAAGCAGTAGCCTCAACGAATCCATTTGTAATTTATTTTTTTAAGAAAAAAAAAACAAACGAACATCAAGGAGAGGATGCGCTCAATTAGTTTTCAAGCTTGATCCGTAAGCCAATGTAAGATTTACCTCTTATATATTTTTTTTAATGGCAGATCAGATTTATTACAATATTTATCCATAATGGTATCTACAGACCAAAGCCGCCGGCTTTTTTGACAGCTGCCATTCGTATGACGAAAAGCCGCCGTCCTAGCCCGGCGATATGCCGGCGGTTTTGGTGTGTAGATAGCATCACAGGTCGGGGGTTCGATTTCCACTAGAGACAACCATTGCTGTTATGAATAGAGATGTTTAGTATTTAGTTTGGTTGTTTGTATGTAAACTATGTTCTTATGTATCTACTTATATAGAAATTTGTCTATAAGTAGTTTGTAGATATTATGTAGTATTTACTACATTCTATACCTACTAATACTATAATATAATTGCGAAAGTGTGTCTATTGTTTGCCTGACTTTCAACTAAAAACAGAGCAACGAATTGTCGTCATTTTTGTAGAGGTCATTATTGAAAGCATTAAAAGTGATATTGGTCTCTTCCTAACACCCACTTCCCTAAAATGGGGGAAAGGAACTTTGCATGAAGCATTCATTCTAAATCTATATTAAACGCGATGGAAGCGGCAAATACTCTAAATTTTAGATTTTTAGAGTCTAAAACATAATATCACAATACACAAACTTAAAATAAAGACTTTAAAAACTACCACTCAAGTAATAATCTAGCAAATACATTAAATAAAAAAAATCCTTACAGCATTCGATCGCTTAGCAAACAGTCATTAATTAAATCTAGACACTAATAACACAGGTATAAGATTAATAGTGCATAGCCGTAGTAATAGAATATTCTGTCACACACGCAATGTGTAAGTTATTATAAAATTGAGGCGCGTTTTGATAAATTAGGTCTATCCGTCACGATTGGTCACGGAAGTGGGTATAAGGTGTATTCGAGGTGGTTACGGTCTGATCTGTTATGTAAGGCTTAAGCTACACAAGTATACGGCCTTGTTTAAAAGCATCAAGGTATTTTGTAACAAGTATTTCTTTTTAAAAATGTACCTTTATACCTTGATGAAATAGAATATTAGTATATTATGTATTATATTAGTTTTAGAAGATATAATATATACTAAGTAATTGCGTAGTATACATATATCTTCTAAAACTAATACTTTTTTCAAGGTACGTATCACATCTAAATTAATAATAGTATATAAAAATATAATAGAAACTCGTACCTAATACAACTAGCTATTGCATAGAATGCTAGTTTTGTCGAAAGTCGCATTAATATTTTAATATCAATGATTATGCTGATGGATGGATGTCTGTATTATAAAAATTATAAAGAGACAGAGAAATGAATATTTGTATACTAATTAGATACTGATTTTTGTTAAAATCCTTGACAAAAAAAATTAAAAGTAACTTTAAAAAGTAGATTTTAAACAGCACTTTTACGATATCAAATTTCGCTTACTTTGTATGAAAATGCCCTTTTTAAGCAGCGAATGAAATGGCGTCTAGTTTTTGTACAATTTTACTATGAAGCAATGTTACTATGAAGGGTAACAGTAATGGCTCATTATATTAAGCATTGTACCTCCGGAACCACGCTCCGATGTATATGAAACGAGAAATGTGAAACTACAAGGGGTGTTGAACTAATTTGATGAATTCGATAACGTTCCATTTTTAAACAAGTTCATTATAAAAATAGATTTAAAAAATAGTTTAGTAATTTGATATAGCTGACGAAAGATAACTCATTGCAGTCGAAAATGAAAACAACGCGAGAAATAGAAGATATTAAACTATTTGTTGTAATAAATTATGTGTCACATACAATACAGACAGCTTAAAATATAATGATGCCTGAAATAAATGTGTTAAAATGTAACAAATAAAGTTCTTGAAAGCAATTAAAAAATAAACTTTATGAAGTGTGAACGCCGTTAAACGTGCGATTTATAGAAACCAAGTGACGCGATGACAGAATTTATTTAAAGCGTCGCTTCTTAATTCATTAGGAACCAAAGATCGCTGTCTCGATAAAAGAAAGCTGTAAAAAAACAAAACGTATGGGAATAAGATCACGAGGCAATTAAGTTATAAAATAAATTTCCTTAAAATTTATGCCTCACTGCCTATCAGTAATCTAAGAAAAGTCGAGTTGTTAAAGGTCAAAATCGTTAGTCTATAAAAATGAAAAACAGGTTTTTCCTTTTACAATCACCTTTTTGAATAATTCTGTTTTTCTAAAAAGTTTTGTAAGAAAATAGATAAATTTAGCTAATATTAAATTAATTAGAATTAAGAATCTGAAAACCTGCTATCACTTTGTGCCCTTTGCCGTCGAATGTTCGGGCGTGTGGTGTGCCGAGGCCAAGACTTTCATAAAGGAGCTGGGGTGCCGCCTTAGGGATCGTAGTTCAGATCCCCGTGTCGAGTCATTTTTGGTGCAACGTATTTCACTGGCCATCCAGCGTGGCAATGCTGCTAGCATTCTCGGCACTTTTCCACCAAATTTGACTCGAAATGGGGATATTTTTTACGATTGTATGGCCTGATTTTGTATTTTTTCTCTAGTTACAATATATAATGTAAGTTTTGTTAAATAAAGATTCATCTCAAATCAAAAGTAATAAATAACCCAAGATATTAGAATTGTAATTTTACTCAAGTATTTTTGTAAAACACTTGCACGTGTATCTTTTGTTATTCTTACATTACAATGAATGGAAAGTAAGTTTTCATAGCGTAAATGTTTCAGAATTTTACTTAAAGGTAAGATTCTACCTAAAACATTATTTTAACATTTAATTAAGCTCACTTAACAATATTCACAAGAATGTATTAGCCAGACAAATACCTAATACATATAATTATTTCATTATAGGTTTAGTATACAAGAAGCGCTGCTTGTTGAGAACTATAGAAAATAGAAGATGGAAGATGATAGGGCACATGATGTGACATGACGGTTTCTTGAGAAACATCATTGAAGGAAAGGTTGAGAGTAAGAGAGGCAGAGGAAGACCGTGACGTACCTTCTTCACTCAATTGAAGGAGAAAGTTAACGTCATATCGTATCAAGAAGTCAAGGCACTGGCAGAGGATATGCCTAAATGGCGAATACTCCACCGACAAGAGTCTAACTCTTAAATGTGATGATGATGAGGTTTAGTATGAATCTGTTATGAGAAATAAGCTCGTAATATGAAGATACGAATTAACCTTATTGTAATATCAAGAAACGGAAGAATTAGCAGAAGATACCTATCTCCGTTGAAGAGAGTTTTGTTATATGAACGATGAAAAAAAGGTAATTTATGTTTTAAAATAATTAATGCAGAAGAAAAACCTAAGAGACATTGCAGACGTGTAGGCGCGTTAGCGGAGCGTACGCATTTTTTTTCCGCTATCAAAACGCGCCCACGCGTTTTACTCGCGTAGCGTTCGCATTTTGACTGATAGTCTAAGAGCCTCATTTTGGTAGCGGAAAAAAAAAACGCGTACGCTCCGCAAACGCGCCTACGTCTGCAATGTCTCTAAAATAACAAACAGTCCACCGAGAGGAATGTAACTTTTTAAATCAATGATGAATCTTAAAAACTTTTGCAAACTTTAGCTCTTTTGCACATAGGTACTTTTTCACACACGTATAGGGGCAAAAGATATTCAAAAGAGCGCGATAGGTTCGTATCTTTCTACCTCCGAATAGCATATGACACCTCGAGCATGGCGTCGTAATGGTTTCCGTTTCCGCAGCCGTCCGCGAACCGTCACAATGGATGCTGCGAACTAGAGTAGACTGTCTACGTTTACAAAGGTGATGATAAAGTGATTTTTGAGGACGACCTTTAGATTATATGAAGCGAGTTTTCTAGTTTTTCACTAGAAAAGTCGAGAGGTGAAGTTTTAAGTATAATAAATATGAACGTGGTAGCTCACGTTATAGTCAAAATGTATGCTATCGTATTTTTTATCAATCGGATTGTAGATTTACAAAAGAAGATAGGTAAGCGTTAAAATTCAATTTTATTGAGATGATTAACGTAATTGATAAATCAAACAATTTGCATTCCAAAAGCTTAATAATAAGTTAATTTCAAATGTTTATGATGTAGGCGAAAATAATGAGAATAATATTTTACAGAGTAATTCATATTAATCCCTATTAATTTAACGAGTGATAGAACAAAGACAACCCTACCTGTTGTCGAAAAATATAAAATATGCACTCTCTTCGAAACAGTATTCGAAAAAAGCACAATTAAGACCACGCGAGAGAATTCATGATTTTGTTCCTGAACCTATGGAGAGTCGAGTGAAAAATACTGCGCTTTTGTTATATATCAGACCAATTGAATTTCCGAGTATCTTCAGTTTTAATTATGACGAATGCACGGATTATTTTTGTCAAGTTTGTAATCATACGTTGTTCAAGAGGTTCTACCATGATTGCATTGAATAAAATCATTATCATAAAATCTCTCGGGTAAAATTAGTGTCATTAGAGTAAAAACCATTCTCTTGTTGATCCTGAAGCACAAACATTGACGTTTATATTATACCTACGTTTAGGTAGGAAGTAGAAATAAGGCACCTTTTGTCAGGTATATTAATAAAACAAAAGCATAGACACACGTGTAGTTCAAATAAGCGTCATCATCATCTCAGCCTGTAACTACAAGCCTGCTAAGCGTAGGCCTCTCTAGCTCTTCAATGCGATCGGTTCAGCATCTTTCACTGGTTCATATATCAAATGAACAGATAAACAAATAAAGCTTAGTAAATTGAATAAAGAAACACAATACAGAGAGACATAAATTCAAAAACCTCGAGGGTCATTACGACTAAGTAGATAGCCAACTAAATGACCCTGCAGTCCCAAAATTCAGTGACCCACAGCGCAAACTAAACGAAATTGAGACACAATTGGAAATTCAAATGAGCGATCGTACGTAACGAATGGTCGACATCCGTCCCGTTTGGTGCCCGTGGAGCTAGGTATCGTAGATTAAGAGAAAGCGTTTGTTATCTGAATGGACTGTTGTAGCCAGTATATTGTGAAAGGCGATAAAATTTAGACCGTTTTGGTTTGTTTTATGCATTTATTTCGCATAGCACTTTTTTGACATTTAATTACTGAATTGGACGATGACCCTTATATGACATTTCATTACTCATTTATCTACTTACTAATAAACTGAGATACATTTCGTTCGCGCGGGGCCTGGGTTTTTATTCCATACTTCGTGAGCATTGTCTGTTCGTATGAGTTGTAGAAATAGAGGTTAGAAAATAAAGGATCTTTGTGACACACCAAAGAGTGTTTCTTAACTTAGATGAAGAAAGTAAAATAATCATTGATAAACACAGATAAACACAGATTTACGAGTGTTTTAACAAGAAACGTCTTGTCTTGTCTGAAATTTATAGTAAAGCAACGGACTTTTGCTTTACTGTAAATTCAAGCTTCTACCAAATAAGTAAATACTTACTTACATTAACAACTTTACTCGAATTCTCATTACACATTACCTACAATTTTCTAAAACGATTTTTATGAGAGCCATAAACAAGTTAACCAACTGTGTCACTAAACGTTCTCCACCCAACGTCCACTTTAGCACCAATCCTCTATGTTCGGGGTATTTGTTACTCACTAGGGGTCAGCATGGAAGCACGTTCCTGACATTCTTTCCGAAATAACACCCCGTCGCATGTGTTCAGACTAAAGCGATTAATCACTTCACACTTACGAGTCGTTCTAACAAAATTTTTCTAGTGTCCACCATTATTTTTCACCATGACGCCGAATGTGTTTGAACCCGGAACAAGCGAAGAATTTGATATTAAAATCGTGATGTTATTTCTGTGAATTTTCAAATGCTGCATTTTGAAGGTGAAATTTTAGAAGATCAGAATAGTGATGGAAGCCGTTTTAATTAAAACTACAAAAATGAAAATTTATCTGTTATAATTTCTTTTTGATACTAATGATAGTTGTATTTGACAATAAACCAGCTAAAAATGTACGCGTTTGCTCAAAAGAAAGCTGCCTGTATTAAAATGACCTTATTCAAGTGAAATGGTTTCTCAGAACTTAAAAATAAGGTATAAAATGACGTACCTGTAAATGATCAAAATATTCATGAGTTATGAATCACATTACCTTCAGATTTAGTAAGATAACGGGGTATTTTGAAGCGACACGTTCGTCACCGTATAAAAGACTGGAGCAGAGTGTAGCGGTACTTTATGTAATTTGTCTTACGGTTGTTAATGTAAATTTTAAGAATATGGCATAATGCAACTGCCAAAAGACTTCGCAACAAACCACCAAAGGTGGTGAGATGAGCTAGACACCTTTATGGATGACTGGGCAGAAGCGGTTCAGGGTAGAGAAATGTGGAGAAGGAGAAGAGAGGTTTTTGCCCGGCAATGAGACACTTATGGCTAGATAAGATAAGATGCAACTGAAAACAGTTAGGGATGAAACGAAATAATCAATGAAAAAGCCAAGATAACAATGAATTTGAATATTTTGAAACAAAAGATAGTCATCAAGCTATTTATTGATATAAATGCAGTTTAAACATTCTAATGAAAGAATAACAATATCCGCAAGGTAACCAAACATTGCCGTAAAAACATAATTGCAACTCGCAAAATTATACACCATCATGGATCAAATATTGATTTAAAGGACAGTAAAACAGTTTTGTCTGACATTGTAGCAGGAGCAGGACACACTATTATAGACGTTAATTATCATACAACGTACAATTTTGTAATGATCGATGAAAGTAAGGCACAGCATAGTACCATTATAATTGCAACCAGCCATGCTATGTTTATAGAAGGTGTTTTGTTATTAGATGACAAACCGCTCTACGTATAGCATTTGAAACACACAGTTCGCATTTTATGAAACAAAATTATAAATAACATAAGTAGGTACCTATTTATATTGAAGAATCTAACTATATCCAAAATCTTTGGGTTCTTCTTAGAACCCAGGTTTTAAGCAATAATATTGAATTGCAGTTCTTATTATTTTCTAGAGTTTGACTTGTCTTCACCAGTTTCTTAGTTTCGCAAGTCTTTCAATTTTTATTTTATTTTATAGTTATTTTATATTTATATACTTAGTTATATATTTTATTTTATAGTCTTTTTTTTGTATAGTTTTATAGTTATATAATATAGTTATATATATATATATATTATTTTATAGTTATTTAGTTTATATTTTTATTTATTATATCTATTATTTTTGTGAGTATCGTCTTCTGAAACGACTACCTAATTATAGTCATGTTTGTCTTTAGTGGTAATGGAATTCACGACCTGTGGCAGGTAGGGACACTACCAACAACGCCAACTGGCCAGTCCTACCTGTATTTACGCAAGTTTAATATCAACCTGTAATGTTAGTTATACAAACGGATTAAAATTCTTCAACGTTCATTAATTTTTAAGTAGCTTTAATATCATCAGTCCAAGTTTTCATTCTTAATCCATTTTGTGAAATGCAGCTGTTATACTCAGCCTCATTAAGTATTAAGTGTAATTGTTACTTTCGCCACATTTGGAGTTGTTGGTCCTTTAGTACCTTATTTTGTTGCTCTGCGTTGAATTTTGCATTTTATTTGTATAAGGAGAGTATTTTAAAAATGTTTTATTTTCGGACTAGTGGCTGTCCGCGACTTCGTACGCATTTGTCATCATATCTTGGAAAATTTACGCAATATCTTAAATTTATATAGCCTATGTGTTCTTCTGATGTGCAAGTTACAATATTGCCAAGTTTCATCAAAATCTGTCCAGTAGTTTTTGCGTGATGAAGTTACAAACATCCATCCATCGGCATAAACATTGACATTTATAATATTTTTAGGATAGGATTAGGATATTTAATTTATACGTACGAGCGGCAAAACCGTCTTGCATTTTAACATACCTATTAAAATGTTAATTACTGTAAAACTACTGCCAAAGTTCGGTAGCTATAACACGCATCATTGGAACAACAAATACTTATAATTATTATGTACGTATAAATAAATACATATGTATTGTTTTGTATTGTATTTTATATGTATGTTGTTTATGTATATGTATGTATGTGTTGTGTTTTGTTGTATGTATGTATGTAATATATATATGTATTTGTTGTAATGATATTTTTAAGGCCAAAATACCTTAAAAAATAGAAACAGATACGAATAGTGTTAATGAGAAAAACAACAAAAGCATTTTCAATAATTTCCAGCAATTTCTTAAGACAAAACTTACCATAAAATCTCTAACGGTAAACATAGTTTTAGTAATAAAAGTGGTATTCGTAAAACAAGTGAATGGTCTTTAGAATAAGTTTCTACTAAACATTTACAGCATACTAAAACGTTTACACGAACCGCCGCTTTTCCCTTACTTTGGAATAAATACGTGACTGAACACACTTGGGCCTCTAATTTGAACAATGGATTTGAAGAAATAGACTATCCACTTTGTATTGCTTTACCTTGTTTGGTTATTGCCTTTTCAATTAAAACAATGTTGTATTATAATGATGTTGTTTACTAAGATACTAACACTGGTGCAGAAATAAAGAAATTCTCCCATTTTGTACCTTTTTGAGGATTATTAAAAAAAATCATTGATAGTAAAATATTGTTGAGTATTTATCTATTTTTAAGTTCGCCAACAAGTGGGCACACTGTGTGCTAGTAATACGTCAATATTATTGTATGGATTTGGAAATCAGTTTTAGAAAAACTATACTGACTAGGGACAAGAATAGAAAGTTTTCTTTTTTTTTTAGTAAAATGTGTTTCTTTTCAGCAAATACAATTTTAAAGGAAAGTATTGGTATCTAATAAAATAACACCTTGTATTCAATACAGAATGCCATGTGAAAACCCAACGGTGTGAATCAAGGTGGTTAAACCTGCGCCTACCACCTTACTCAAAGTATTACTTTAATTTCATTAAAAGTAATGATTACCCACGAGCGCATCGGAAACTTTTATTTTAATCAAAAAGATAAAAGCGAGAAGATCCGTATCATCGCAAATAATGAAGGCAACGTAAGCTGGAGTAATCAAATCGGGCAGCCATCGGGCGCCGCTCTGTCATTACCCAAAAACGAAATTCACCGCAAATGACACTTAAAAAACCTTTCAAACGCATTTGGGAGCCGAAATGACAAAGGATTCGCATTATGGAGTATCGTTTTATCGTAAGACGGGCACTAAACGAACACGGCAGACCGATTGCTACCATAAAGATAACAATAATTAGTCGTAATGACCGTCGTCTGTGGGGCTTTTTTTATACCGGCCGGAGCCGCGATCGAGAGATAGTACGTCCATCAAATCATATGATAATCGGGCCCAGTTAATTCCATTACCAATAATAAATGCACGCATTAAATTGGACCTGTCGGATGAGTAGATGAGCCGATGGAACGCGTCTGCGATCGCTCCCATCACATGGATTACGATATGAATAATTTATCAGAAAAAATAAAGAAACTCCACGTTTTATTGTTTTGAGCTTCAGACGTCAACTGCGATGTGTCACTGAGCGGTTTTGATCGTAGCTACGATTGTGTCCGTGATGGGAAATGAAATAATTATGACGACGAACCGACCGCGCTTAAAGTCAGACAATGAAACAAAAATTTAAGCTTCGGATTTTAAATTTGTGTCGGAATTTGTGTTGATTATTATCAGTAACGGGTTTTAAATAATTTATTTCTCGGCTTATAAATCATTATTTAAAATAGTTATGAGAAGAAATTAATACATCAGTGGATTAATATTATGGAATTGTAATTACAAATGTTAAAAACATATTTTCTGAGAATACTGAGTGGTAATGTTTTTAACAGATCAACTCTACTCCGTTATACTTCACGCGCTTTAAAATATTTTTCATTGCCATATAAAAAGGTTTCGGAATCCAAATTATATTTTATTATTGCGCTTTCGAGAAGTTTCCTTGTTATATATTTTTTTGTTTTTATAATTTAATAAAATAACAAGTACATAAAAATACCCAATTTGTACCTATAACATACGTACTTAGAAACACCTAGATATCTGGGTAAATAGGACCTATATAATAGGTATATTATAGTACCTAAAGCATAGGTATAGTACCTAGATACATAGCACATAGCACGTAGAAAAAACTGTATCCCTTTAGAATAGATTGTTTCAAAATACCTCTATGTCTTAAGTACCTTTATGTACACAATAGCGACGAAACCCATTAAAACATAACAAATTCAAAACCGAAAATACATTTTACAAAATCAATAACATTCAGTTAGAAACGAAACAAGACAGAACATTTTCTATTGCGAAGTTTCGAAAACAAAACAAACATCGTTTTATCTACGGAACAGGCCGAAGTTTGGAAGTTTCGACAAATGTGATTAATAAAGTCAGTAATATGATTAATAAACTGGATGACTGGAGTTGTTTGGTCGATGCGCTCGACGCTCGACGAAACGGTCGACTTTGTTTTTGTGGGGTATTGAGACTGTTTAGAGGAGTTATCATACTTTAAGATTTAATATACGTACATATTGTGGTGTATTTGGATCGTAACAAGTGGAAGGAAGTGGTCTCTGCCTACCCCAATGGGAGAGAGGCGTGACGGATATATATGTATGTATATTTATGATTAGTTACATTAGAAGTATGCTTGGAGAAAACGCCTATTTTGAAAGGCCAAATGGCCATCTCGTTAAGGACTGTCTATGAAGATCATAATACCACATTTTGTATGATTTGCATACATAAATTTCTGTTACGTCTCTTTCCCGTTGGAGTAAGCAGGACCACTTCCTCCACTTGCTACAATCACAATCTTTCGCTTCATCCGCTTTCATCAGTCGCCTCATGCAGGTACCTATATCTTTGAGATTCATTTAGTTGTGTCATGATACGTTTATCATATTGTTTTACTTTACTTCTAATAAAAATTACACCCCATTTACAATATCCTTATACAGTCTCCCAAAAGATGCCTACTTAGTCCAAGATAATTTTGTTTTGTACTAACCGACGGCGAAGTGCTGAATCACGATGATAGGCCTTTGCTTTTTAAAAAGTAAGCTCAGGCTAATGAAGTATTTTACTGTTCACGCGTCAATTTCAATTACGTTGAAAACGATCTTATTAACTCCACGGAGTTGCTGTTTATAAACTTCTTGATTGGAGTTTGTTGATGAATCGCTGGGTTTGTTGCTCGGTTTCGTTGACTGGCTGGTTCTTAATTTGAAAAGTGTTAAAAATAATATTCCGTGGAACGTTGTCTTTTGTTTTTTAACCTTTTGTTTTATTTGTTCCTTGTTTGATTTTTTGTTTGACTTTATCAATCATTTGGCACAGCAAAACTTTAGTACAGTGTTGCAAGGATTTATTGGCACTTGAGTGACATTGTCAGAAGTGCGTGGGTGGTGAATAAATAACTTAAAATAATGACAATTTACAAGATGATATCGTTAGTTCCGATTTTCGCCACGTGCCAAAAGATCCTTGTAGTACTGCATTTCGAGTAGTTAATAGAGAGTACCGTAAATCTGTTTTAATGCAAGCTTTATAATAATTCTGTTTTGGAAGTAATTAAAACAAGTTTAGTAATTTTATATTTCAATTTATTATGTTACTAAGATTAAACATCATGTAACTACAATATTGGTTTCCCAACTTTCAAAGCAAAATAAAAAAAGATTTTAAAAATCTCATCACATACCTTATTATTCGTTGAAACGAAAAATTTTCAAACCCTACTTGCCAAGAAACCAATTACTGCCAACAAAACTGCTACTAACTAAGAAAATACTATATTTATGTTTTATAAAAATCCTGAACAAGAAAATTTCTGTAGTGCCTAGAGCATAAACAAAGAACACGGAGGTAATTAGAGCAGAGAGCGTTGTTTTTTAAATATACCTCCCTGTATTTATTTACGTTGAATAGTGAAACATAAATGTACAGGAATAAGGTTATTTGGTATTTTAAAATATTTTAGTAGGTAACACATTTAAAACAATAGCAGAGAAACACATAATAGCTATGTCTCCACCAGTGCGTTTTCACTTTCGCCGTGAAACCATTTCGATCAATCCTTTGCTAGTGCTTTAACTTCATGAAATGACTTTAATGATTTCCTTGACTTGGGTAAAGTAGGTACATCGCGGTAATCCTCTCACTCTTTTCCCTTCAACCTGAGAGAGAGGGGAGATTAAGGTTGCTAATTATGATATAAAAAAACTTGAGCAAACTTTTTTGTCAAATACTCAGCTAATAAAAAAGTGTGTAATTAACAAAAAGTCTACATAATTTTCAGTCGCTATACGCAAGTACCTACGTATATTAGCTCAAACAACATTGTACGTAATTACCTTTCCCCGGGCCTCACTAAACTTTGTTGCCGTTATAAAATACTGTAATAACATTTTATAATGTTTGCAAATTAATAGGGTTTGAAATGCGAAAAAATGTTTCCTGATTATAATCTTGCGGATATGTTCGTTGCGGAAAAAATGAAGAAACAAACTGTGTAATATTCTAGGTAATATTGTAGTAGTCCTTTTTGCGTATAGATTAAGGCTTGGTTTTTATTTTGTCTCGCTTCTATTGTCTGTTTGAAATGCAAATGTTTTTTTAATGTTATTTGTGTTTTAAATGTGTTGTGTAATTTGTGTTTATTAATGTTATGATTTATAATCAATAGGAATAAAAATAAATACTTACATATCAAAATGAGTAGGTATTAAATCCGTTTAGAGACTCACGACTTTAGGATTTCTAAAGTTTTTATTTCTTGTTTTACATTCGAGTTTCGTATAGATACTTTGTATTACGACGGCGACTGATGAGTGTGGATGAAGCGAAAGAGGTGTGTTTGGATCGTAGCAAGTGGAAGGAAGTGGTCTCTGCCTACCCCAATGGGAGAGAGGCGTGACGGATATGCATGTATGTATGTGCTTTGTATTACTAACTAAGAGTAAAATTCCTGCTATTTCTCCCGTATATCATTGACGGTCATTCATTTAAAGTCTTTACTAAGATTTTAAACGAGAGAAATTGAAGAACTAGAACATTAGTTTATGCTTTGAATAGAGCCTATACTCAACACTCCTTTAACCCAATCCGGTTTTACAACTAATTATTGCGACATCCTTTAATCAAGTACATAATTTCATAGCAACGTTTGCAAAACGACCTTTAAATACTCAATTTACTAAGCACTTAGCACAAAGTCCAGTACTTGAAATATTTTAACACAAAACTATTCCACAGACGGCAATTCCAGTGCTATTTACCTCACAAGGTGAGTCCGCTCGCTAGCCTTTAAGTCTGTGTCTAATTTATGGCCAATTAAGATGGTGTTAAGTAAATAAGTGACACTTTGAACTGGTTCTCATGGGGCAGAGGGGTGATTCTGATCGTTTACGGTTGTGTTTGTGCCAGATGTATTGGTTGTGAGTGTTTTGGTATATTGAATAGGATTGATAGAGAATCATTTTAAATAGGTACCTATTTAAGAGCGACGCTCCTGTCGGTGGAGTCTTTGCCACTTTGCTCTATTCTCCGCCGTCAGTTTGATCACCCGATACGACATATCGTATGTCTAATACAGAATCTTGAAGAAAGAGGAAAGAGACCTCTGCCCAGTACTGACGAGTAAATAAGATAAGTTGGTCGAATGATCATCAAGCCGGACTGCAAGTTTAAGGGTCTTGGTTGCGACTGTCATCTGAGCAGATATTGTTTATGTCAGATTTTAGGTTTTCTAATTCCGTGGTTTGAATATAATAATTGTCTGTACCCATGACACAGAGAATTCTAGTTTGGGCACAGATTACTAAATAGTTACTAAAGTTTGAGGCTTTGAGTGTGGACCATTATTTATTATTTTTCATAAAGGTCTATCTTCACAGATCCGGGCCGTGCCCGGGACGTGTCCGGACCGTGGCCCGTCAGGCGAGAAAACAATACGTCGTCATGACAACGTGTGTGAACGAATCCATAGAAAATGTAGGGAATGATTTTTTCCCTGACACGTCCCAGACACGTTGTCATGACGACGTATTGTTTTCCCTCCTGACGGGCCACGGCCCGGACACGTTCCGGGCATGGCCCGGATCTGTGTAGATAAACCTTAAAATGGGAAAGAGTCGTGATAGATATCTATGTAAGGCAAGTATGTATCATCTTACTACCCAATACTCTTACATATTAAACAACCATCTTAACGACCAATAAACTAAATTAATCACTAAAGCACTTCTACACAACACGAACTTTCCAAAGGTGTTACATTGTTATAGTTCCCGTGGCATAGTTAATTAATACCCAGGTAATCTGGCGCTTGAGCGACATTATCCTCACATCTATGGCCATCTAGATCCGATATGAAGATAAGGTCGCGTTGTGGTCGTGTATTACGTTAGAGGGGGGTATTAATGGGGAGGGGTTTTTAGGAAGACTTTTTACTTACATACATATAGCCCACTCACTCTCTTACTCCTTAGCATGCATCCCTTTCATTTATCTGTAACTTCCATTTCCATCTTCCGTCTCCTTCCCACATACATATCTGGTAGGTATTATTGGGATATAAGGAGGAGGGTTTTATGAGGACTTTTACCTACATACCTACATATCTGTCACACTCACACTGTCTTTTTTCTCGAGGTAGGTAGGGACCACTTCCCTCCATTCACTCTGATCCAAACCTACATCTTTCGCTTTATTAACAGATACATAAATACAAATAGTTTCAGTTAGCTTGACACGTCCCGCAGCTGGGCAAAGACCTACCTTTTATAACATTAAGGGTTTTTTTTTTAAGTTATTTGCATATTATGTCATAAAGAGAGATATAAATTTTCTATAGCTCTTATTGTATATCTAATAATGGTTCATATTGCTCATGTCAAGGAAACAATTATCATTTTGATAATAACACAGGGCTTTTGACTATACATTTGTATAAAGAAATAAATATTGCGTAGGCATTTTATAAGTAGGTTAGAATATTAAAATAGTAGCTCGAAAATTTCTCACGTAATTCACAGAGAGCCCCTAACCCCAACATCCATGGTCACCTAGATCCAATACTGAGATAAGTAACGCAGTGTAACAACCATGATACTCTAGTTGCGTTACGGACGATGTTATTATTTTGTTACCTCTTAGTTGAGTGTAAAGGGAATTGATTAGACATACTGTAATTTATTAATTGGAGTTGTTTATGCAAGAAGATATTTTGTTTATTATTTCTTACTAGTTTAAGGGTGTACCCGTTTCACCACTTAAAGACAAAATTTAACTGACAGATATTTTATACCTGTCACTGTCATGTTTTATGGAATTTTATAGACGTCTTAGTAGTAAACGAGCCCTAAGTTTAGGTATATTTGACAAGTAGCGCTTACTTAAATCAATGAAACGTCTGAGTTATGGAATGAAACATACGTTGCTTAATATACCTAAAGATTTCTTTTTGGGTTTTGGACCTTGAGACCCTGAAAACATCAAAACATTGCAAAAAAGTTAATCCTACAATATTCGTGAGAATATTTTATAAAAGTAAATATGGGTTATGAGTATATCTGGTTGAATTATTACCTACAAAATTTTCAGTTAACCTTCGCTCAGAATCATTTTTATTCCACTTTATTTACTTACTTTAGCTAAGAACTAAATAAATCATAAACTTAGTCCATAAAGTATAAACAAAAACAACATAAATATCTGTAAAAAGCAATCGGAATATTTGATCTAATCAAGACTAAACGAATGTTTCGTAACTATTAAAAGCAAACATTATAAATCAAAGGAAAATAATAATGATTCGCGCCTCGGGTTATTGTAATCAAGCTGAGAGGTTTCGTTATTTGTCTTCAAGCTAAAATGTATTATGAGTTATATTTACAGGGTATTTGGAGAAGTTATTACACGTGATGTAATAAGTTTTTCTAATGGTATTCTCAAATATTTCTACTTTTTAAAATATTTTTTAGTTATTATAAATACTTACCGTACCTATTAAATCAATCGGAAAATACGAACCGCAGTAAGCAAACGATTTTGCATGAAATGCGCAGACCATAGACAAAAATGTGTATGCATCTAGGTAACTATTTTAGATATTAAAGGAAGGAAGTCGAAGAAGTCTTATCAAAAGAGATTCTTATAGAGTATTCAATGATACCTACTTGTATTCTTGTTTAACAAACTTTAACCGACTTAGCGACTTAACAAACTTTAACCGACGTCTGATTGACTGTCTATTCAACTAAAGTGTTTTTTGTAGTAGTAGGGTTTTTAAAGATAGTATGTAACTAAAAAATACAATTTCTGACTTGACGTGTCGAATAGTCTTTTTAAAACCGCGCCTAATCTATTGTTACACTAATAATATTCATAATATCTGTTCTTCTTTCATTTTTCTATTGTATTGTATTGTAATATTTGCTATATACTGTATTATAATATATATATAATATTTGCTATATACTATATATTGTATTATATTACAATACAATACTAATAATATGTATTGTATTGTATTGTAATATTTGCTATACCTACGTATATACTCGTAAGGTATCCAATATACAGCTTGTTTTTGTTTAATTAAAAGATCCTCGTACGTTTAACAGTACTCCCTTTCTAAACGTTGAAAGACGAACGCTTAATTACATTCATATTAAATTCTTCGAAGTTTAAGACCCCAGACGAAATGCCCGTTTATTCGTAGGGTTTATTTATAATAAAGAGCACAATAGGGTTCAACCCTGAGGCAATGGAGTCCAGATACGGTCGGATTAGCCCTAAATTAGACGAATGAAAAGAATAAAAGGAATCCCCTAGTAATTAAAAAACCAATTTGCGAAGTACATCCGGCCACGTAAAAGAACAAAGAGATTAATCCTTCATGCACCTACTACGTCTCTTTGCCGGGTTATAACAAAGCTGCCGTAGATTTTGTTGGTCTGGATGATGTAAATATAAGTTTGGTAATATTGAAATCAATTCGTCTCTTCTTGGTTCCGAAGTCTATTTAATAGAAGTAATAAATCTTAGTAGGAATTTCGCAGTTGTCGGAGAAAACGTCTTGGAGAGATGTCTAGCCCTCAAAATTCGAAGATCTAAGTATAACTTTAGCTAGGCATTTTAGTTTCAGTTGTCGATAAAGCTCTTCTATTTAATTAAGGATCAATTATGTACCCTGCCTACTTTTTTTGATTTATGACAACAATAGGGACTAACGTTTTCGTCTGAGCAACAGCAACAACCAAACCGCAATAACACCTACAGCAATAACTTTATCTATATGGGTTAAGTATTAAAGTGTTTATTATGTCTAGTACACTTTTATCCTTGGTCATAAAAATACTTGCACTATCTAGCAAAAGAAACTCGTAGCAATTTTAATTCTGTGTAAAAAAGCCTATTTTCAGTAACACGGTTGAGTAAACATACACTATTAATGAATTTTGTCGCTTTCAGCCACTTATTGTAATCGATTCCTTCGCTTGATTTGTTGCGAATCAGAGAAATCAGTGTGCACTCGTGCAAGTAAAACAATTTTCTAAAGAAAATAAATTTTGGCTTTCAAAGGAAGAATTGAAGTAAAACTGGAATACGATTTGAATTTATAATATTGAAATAAAATAACAAATAAAATATTTATGCGGTGAAATGATTGTGAATAGCAAGAAAGATTTTGGCTCATGTTTAACAAAATATTATAGTAGACAAAACAAGTACCTACTTAAAGTACGTGCATGTATGAGGCAACTGATGAATGTGGATGAAGCGAAGAAAGTGTATTTAGATCGTAGCAAGTGGAGGGAAGTGGTCTTTGTCTACCCCGATGGGAAGGGACAGATGTGTATGAAAAACTAGTTCGTCATACAGCAAAGATACGGAGATAGTAAAAGGTATTTTATATCATAAATTAGATGTTTTATACATACACTTACACTGACCATCAGATGACGCTGCTCTTACACTTATTAAAGAAACTTTTCCAGTGAAGCACTACTCCCTAAAACAAAGTGTAAACAAACCAACCCACGTTTAAAATCTTCACATAACACTTCCAAAGAACGATAGCTGCAACAACAAAAAGTGTGATCAAAATTAGCATACAAGAAAACAAGCGCCCAACTTTTTAGCAACCGATAATCAATTAGACCAAAAGAGTGACTTGTCAATGGTCTATTAGCACGGGACGAGATATAATCGAGTCGAGACAATGGGTAACCACAGGGAGTCTTGTTATTGTTTGTCTTGTCCAACGGCACAGCGGGCTCTTCCTTCGAGGCCGCAGACAAATTGATGAAAATATTATCGCTTATGTTTCTGAAGGCGTTTTATTACTTGTAATTGACGGGAAAGTGTGTGAGGATGACGTAGAAGATAGCGGAGACCCATTTAAGTCATTAGCAAGAATGGAAATATTTGGAGATGAAATTGTGGAATTAAGAGAAGATATAAATAGGTAGTAGACGAAAGATTTTCAAATTATAAGGCTCATCTATTGAAGATATCAAAGTTATTCCTACAATGTTGTTATTCATTAATTTCGTTTATAGAATATCAGTTAATAGATGAAATTTAATATCTATAATCAAGGGACTTCAAACTTAGGCAGCTTAGGTAGTAAATCTGAAATGGAATTTCAATATCCCTTTGAATTTAGTTTTGCTTATCACCTGTCTAAATCATTAATTTGAGTTATCGAAATAAAATTACCAAAAGCTGGTGAAATTGATATCGTGAAGTAGTTGCCAGACCTCACCCTAACCGGCTCATTGTAGACCATAATTAGTTTTTGTCACTCCACGTTGACAAATCCCATTGAAGTAGAGGTCGATAGGGACCCCATCGCTTATGCCACCATCGGCACCGCACAACCGGTCCTTATCAAAGAGAATATTATTTCAAACGCCCCTGTCAACTCCGATGGGCTTTTCGAACCCCAAATCCAGTTTGTTATGAATGAAATTACAGAAATCGAATAAGGTAAACACAACTGAGAGCCAACAAAAGGTTGCTCGAAAAAAGCTAAATTGAATTCAAATTGGTTTCGTCGGGTATTAGGGATAGCCGGGGGACTTTTTCAAGACGCACAGAAACGTATAGCAAGGCAACATCGAGGCAATAATTTAAAGTAACTTTTTGTCAAAGGGCGACAGCCCGTTGTGCCAGATAAAACCTACAGAGGTGATTGAATGAAAACAGAACACACAATGATCGAGACGTAATGTTATCCATAAATGCTTCATGCAACACTGCGCACTGTGAATGATTTACTTTTTATAAAGCGGGGATGCTTCTGTTGTGATTGAAATTTAGCTTTTAAAGTAACTAGATACTTTTTATTAAATCGTTTTAAAAAACGCACGGCGCTTAAACGGTAGAAAATAAAGCAAAGTGGCGAAGACTCCACACAAAAAAGACGCTTATAAATAAAATGATGATATTTTTTTTTTTTTCAAATTAGGGTCAAGAAGGAACTAAAATAATGTTAATGACACTTTTTATACTCTTATTACATAGAGGTTGATTTTAGGTTTAGAAATAGCTTCAACGAAGAGATACGGCAAAGTTATATCTAAAGGATTTGAGAAAGACCAACACAATGTATTGGATAACTATAAAGCAGATCAGGATTGCGACATGGTTCGGGATGCAGAACTAACGTTTAATAGGATTCTTCAATTCCTAGGTTATTTCACAGAAAATCAACAGGTTGGACGTTCACACTGATTTAAAATATAGCTAGAGCTTTGAGCCTGACTTTAACGTAAACTTTCAAATACATGGTTTCTCTGACACAGCTCAGTGGTTAACCGCGCAAAACGTTTCGACTTTGTTGCCTTCAACTTATTTTATAACGGTTTGTCAAATTGAATTTTGCGGTTATTTATTTAACTTGAACTTAGGAAAGGGAGTTCTGTTACAAAAGGTTGGCCTCTTTTTTGGTGTTTTTGTTGGGTTTTGTAAAAAGAATCTCTGCTCTATGATATTTTTAAAAAGCTTTTTATATTTCTGTAGTACTTCCCTTGTAAACTTTGTATTTATTATTTAAACAGATGCGGCTAGGCTGTCATGTTCTACTGCCGGATGAAGACCATACATGCTCTTCATTCAACTGAACTGCTCGTCAGAGTTTGCCAACGTTTACTTGTAATCTAACGTATTTACATTTTGACTGTAAATACGTAAGATTCATATTTACAGTCAAAATGACACTGTGTAGGTACATCAAAATAAAAACAAATTTTTTTTTAAATAAAAAGTTTATTTGCTATTGTACAATATAAACCCCGTACCAAACGACACACAAACCAATTCGCACAGGATTAAGTTCAGCGCTAACCAACCTTAAAGGTGCCGTCGCAATAGCAATAAATTAAACCATATCTCTTTTATAGGCGATTTTAAGAGTTAAAGAATCGTTAAAACGAACAATCCATTAAGGTAATCATTCGGGAGCGAATGACGTCATACCATGCAAAGGTGTATAGATAAATGTAGATATTTTGTAACTTAATGCCGGCGCACACCTGCACGAGCGCAGCGCAGAGCATTTTTGATTGTTATATTGGTGGGAAGCAACTATTAACAGGAGTCTTTGGAGAGGAATGGGAGAGGCTTTTGCTCAGCAATGAGACGAAATAGGCTAATAAAAAATATATATCAACATTGGTCTCATTAGAATAATATTCAAGATCAGTTGAGACAACAAACGAGCATCGGAGCATCGAAGCGACTACAAGCGAATGTTTTGTCAACTGATTTTGAATGTTATTGTAATGAAAACAATGTCGATAATAATATGACAGTCAAAAATGATCTGCACTGCGCTCCGTCAGGTGTGCGCCGGCACTTAGTGTAGATAGGTGTTATGTCATTACAGCGGTACTTTAATGAGTCTATTTCTTATCTTTCGTAAGTTTATTAATAGTTTTATCATTTTATATCTTTATTTCGGAAAAAAAGAAAAGAAAAAAGGAGCATCGGAAAAGATAAAACAAACTTTGATGTCGAAAACGTATTCAAAATGGCGGAATGTAAAACAAATGAATCTAGAAAAAAAAGACTTCTCGCCTATTATAGATAAAATTCAACTGACAGATATTTTAAACCTTCAAGAATAGAATAAAGTTTATCTGTCAGTTAAATTTAATCTGTAAGTGGTGAAACGAGAACATGAAGGTTCTTAATTTAAAAAGGTGAGCATAGAAACATATTTGACATTGTTCATATTTCATGCTAAGTATAATAGATAACAAAGAAATAATAGGAATGATGACTACATTCAAAAAATAATTAGTCCGTCTTTTAGGCTATTGAAAAATATTTGAAACACATTTTTACCAGATCAAATACACAAATAAATACAAAGATACATAGCATCAAAGTTACGGAGTGGGGGGTATTGACGTCATTCCTAGGTAAAAATCCTAATGAGGAGTGTCGTCATGAGTAACTTCAAACCAGTGTATCTTTGTCATTTTTAGTTTAAGAGAAAAAAGAAAAAATACGTGTCGAATATTTTAAAATAATCTATGTGATGGACAAAAAAATTTTTTTCATGCCCATTGTCAGTTGTGGCAATGCGTCATCTGTTTTCAATAAATTATTTAATTAAGTTAAAACGATATCTTACGAAATCTCAAGCTTCAATAAGCCTAAGTACTCAAATTAATTTAAGATCTAAAACAATCAAACAGAAGTTACATTTTGCCTTAAATAGGGTTCTTACCACAAATTAGGGGTCGCTAAACATTGAAACTGATAACATGAATGATTTTCCAAGCCACTGCTTACTGTGGGAGTTTCAATAACTTCCAACATTGTTAGACCAATATTACACACTCAGTTTAACAAGAAAATGTCTACATTTTCTGTAATTTTACTTTTTGTTAGGAACTGTATCTGTGTAAGTAATCTGCTAACTTTACCTGATCTTGGTAATATTACAAAAGGTTTCTTGTAATTTCTTTATCGTCGATTTATTTACTTAAACTCTTATGGTATCTACACACCAAAGCCGCCGGCTTTTTTGACAGCTGCCATTCGTATGACGTAAAGCCGCCGGGCTAGGCCGACAGCTACTGGCGGCTTTGGTGTGTTGATAGCATTATAAAGATAAATAAGTAGGATTTTTAGATATAATATTAATGTAAGTCGCATGCATACGAAGCGCTGGGCGCGAATAGCCACAGATTGGGTGCCAGACGGCCAACGTCGTCGCCGAGGTAGACCCAAAAAACGATGGAGTGACGACCTACGCTCATTCAGGGAAGATTGGTGGGAAGCAGCTAACAACAGGAGTCTTTGGAGAAGCATGGGAGAGGCTTTTGCCCAGCAGTGAGATGAAATAGGCTAATCAAAAAAGTTGTGCAATTCCTTGAAATTATACTTATTTTTTAACATAAGTTGGTAGATCATTAATGAGGTCCTAACACGGTGCTAAGTTATCCTCATCATCACAAATGAGGACTTTCTTGTCAATGGTTAGACATAAGACATGTTATACGTGAAATAATAAGGTCCATAATAGTAATCAAACTTAATACTTAAAGACAGAAGTTTGTAAGCTACCCCAAACGCTAGTAGGGGAAGGCTGGGCAAAACGAATACCCTGGGCAAAGCTGATTTTAGTTTCCCTAAGACCCAGAACACACGGGGAATTGCAACTGCAACGCAACTGCAACTGCTAGTTTTGAGTTGCATCTAAGTTCCTGTTATAGACTCCTTTAGAAAACCACACAGGATGCAACTAATCTGGAACGTTTCAAACTATTTGCGTGGTGTGTGGTTTTATAAAGGAATCTATACCAGACACTTAGATGCAACTTAAAAGTAACTAGCAGTTGCAGTTGCGTTGCAGTTGCGTTTCCCCGTGTGTTTTAGGCCTAATAGTTATAAAGACTGATTTGTGATACTTATATTGTTTTTGTATTTTTACCTTTACCTTTATCTGCTATGACCTTAAATACCTAAACATATCCACTTCGCTCGGCCTTCCCCTACATTGTTTCAAAACCCAATAGTAATGAATTAATTCTTACTAATCGCAGAGAAATGAGGTTAAACTAGTAAAGTGAATGCCACGAAACAGTTTTTGATGGGGCACGCGACGTCGCTTGCACAAAACTAATACAAAGCATTAGCAGAAAGAAATTGCTTTTTTTAAACGAGTTTCCTGTGACCTAATTTGTTTTATACGACAAATCGTGCCTTATTTGAATTTCTAGATGATACCGCTTTCTCATTAAAATTAATAACATTATTAAACTACATTATTTTATATTGTGCCTCAAGATATTGAAGAAAATGATTTCACTGCGAGCTGTAGTGTGATTTTAATCAGAAATTGTTTGTTTCTGTTTTTAATTAGGTTTAAGATTGTTTATACAGGGTGCCTTTAAATTAGTGAACGATAGAAAAGAATATGCATGGACTCGTGATAACAAACAACTTTTACTATGGGACCAAGGTCGAAATCATTCAAAAAAATTTGAACTCCCCTTACAAAATGCACCAGCTTATTATATTAATTTTTTTTTTGTGATTTCTAGCTTGACCCCATAGTAAAAGTTGTTTGTTATCACGAGAACAAGCATTTTCTTTTCTATCGTTCACTAATTTAAAGTCACCTTGTATATGTATCACAAAACTGGATCTAACACAAAATTCCCGCCGGAGCTTTTAAAATAGCAATATTCAATACACGAAAAGTGTATTAAAGAATTATGCAAGCACTTTATAGTACTTGTAAGCGTGTTGAAAGAAAAAGTACATTTACCTATCAAGAAACCATGTTCTAAGTAAGTTAGTGTAGAATTCTGTAAAGTATAACAATACACATTTCATAACACTAACCCATCTCAATAGCAAAATAAAATTAATTTCTACAACAAATAACTCCATAACAAAAAGAGAAAATGGCGACGTTGCCAGCAAAATTCATTAGAGACAAATACCAGTGACAGGCAATCAGTCAATTGTTTTATATTGGTAGCATTTCACTAGCTGTCAATTCAATTAAGAAATGTGGGATGTCGGTTCGTTACAAGACAAATCCTGGGAACCAATAGTTACTGTCTAGGTTTGATAAAGAGAGGTAGCGTTCTTATGCTCTTACAATAGGCATGATGACAAAAAAAAATTTTTTGTCCATCACGTAGATTATTTTCGGGTATATTATAACTTTCGGGAACAGGAGAGACATTTTTTGTTTTCTGTCTGTATGACCCATATTTATATTATATTCGTATACAGTGCTACAAGGATCTATTGTCACTTGAATGACACTTTTTTTTTCTTTTTTCTCCTAAACTAAAAATGACAAAGATACACTGGGTAAAAGTTGCTCGTGACGTCACGCCTCAGTAAGATTTTTACCTAGGAGTGACGTCAATACCCCCCTTTCGTAACTTTGATGCTAAAGTCATTTACGTAATGTTTAATTATCTTCACAGTTCGATAATTTATATAAAATCGCGAAATATCTACCGATAGGTAAGTCTTACTTACTTATGTACTTACTGACTATCATAACATAAATACATACATATCTGTCACGATTTTCTCCCATCCGAATAAGTAGAGACGACTTCCCACCATAACATAACATACCTACCAACATGTATTTATTATAAGTACCTACATCGACTTACCGCAAACAAAACGCATTCAGTCCATCATTTCAACTTTTATAGTAACCTCCAAATGAAATTAATCGCATAGTAACGTTACGTTAAAGTTGTGAAACGTCAGATGTCAGATACCATTCCGTCTACCCGCATCGGTTAACCGCAGCAAACCTGCAAACGACATGCCTTCACAATTTGAGCAATAACTATATATTATTGCAGCACAATGTAGCATTCTACCTACACGTAACTTTTTAATAAATTGGACGTTTTGAGCTACAATTTGCGGTGTCAGGTTCTAAGAATAAAAACCGGCCAAGTGCGAGTCGGACTTGCGCACGTAGGGTTCCGTACCATTCACTAAGTAAAAATGTATAATAATAATGTCTATCAGTATTCACTATTTTAAACTATACTATATATACTACTACTCTATATATATATATATATATATATATATAAAACTATATTATATATATATATATATATATATATACAGTGGCCATTATATACATGTGTAGATATCGCGCAAAAAAGGCAAAAATATCACGTTTGTTGTATGGGAGCCCCCTTAATTATTATTATTATTCTATTTGTAGTATTTGTTGTTAAAGCGGCAACGGTGATACATCATTTGTGAAGAACGCTCTAGCTATAACGGTTCATGAGATACAGCCTGGTGACAGACGGACAGACAGACATACGGACAGCCAAGTCTCAGTAATAGGGTCCCGTTGGCAATTTTTAGGTACGGAACCCTAATAATCTGTAATTATTTGCAATGAATAGTATCTTTTTATTACTGAATTGGAGTTGAAAGATGGCGTGTAATTTAATGCCATTGTCTCGTTTATTTTATTGTTTTTGACTTTGAGTATAGAATATATAAGGAGATGCCATACCGTCTGGATCTGCGTGCCTGGTCTGGCGTAAAATGGCTACATTTTTGTTTGGAATTTCTTATCGTTTGACAGGTCATCTACCAAGAAAACTAGGAAAAACTTGCGCTAACCTTGGCACGCTGTCATAAACTCATTTGTATATGAAAAAAAAATGGGGCAGCTCCTTATATACTCTATACTCAAAGGTTGTTGATTCGAAGTAATGTCAGAGAATTTTGCCTACAATTTAAACAACACAATTTATTTTACGAGTTCCTTTAAAATTTACGGCTAAAATAAAAACTTTTTCAGAAAGTAATAAATGCTACCTCTAAAAGTGCGTTATTTTTTAAAGTTTTACACAAAGGCTGCTGCTTTTGTCAGATTTCTTTAAGAACGTAATCAGATCAAAACATTTTCATTTACTTTTTTATTTTAATAAGGTCACTGCAAAATGCAATAACAAGTTTCACCATCATACAAAAAGTTTATACGTATCATTTAAAAAAAAAATGATTCAATCTTCATAAATACATACATACATTTTCGTCACGCCTTTTTCACATTGGGATAGGCAAAGACTTCACAGCTTCATAAATTTGACTATAATGGCCGTTCCCAATATTCAAAGACAGATAGCTTTTGCAGTTAGTTTCAAATCACGAAGACAGTTTAAGCCCTATTAAAGCATAAGAACTCATCGTTTACCTTTCTATACTGAAATGGACGAAAGCATTATGTCAACCCATACATCATCTCAAACAAAATTCAAATTATCTTATCTTCCCCATTTGCTTCTAAAATCAAAACCAAAACACTAGACAGGTGTGTTATCACCCGTATCTTTGTTTATTTAGCTATTGCTATTGTATCATAGGGATTACAACTCGCCCTTTATCTTAGATAATAAACTGCTTTAGAGTTTACTACCATTTACTTGGCTTATTAAGTGCTAGAAGTGTCATAATAGACACTTAAATCTACCTGTATTTGGTTCGAATTTATCAAAAAATCCTGCAGTTGGTGTATTTTTAGAAAGTCAATTTATTTATAAATGATTCAATTAATATTTACTGCAGGATTATCGCAAAATTTTAAAATAGTTTTTTTCTGATGATAGAGAAACATATTATGTTAAATTTTCTTCCTTTACTTCATAATCACTGTAATATCGACAAACTTTTAGTTATGAGATAACATAGTTGATTTACGACTGATGACATCATAATATCAAGGATATCTATACAGGGATGAACTTCACATATACGGTTATTCAAGGTTATGAAGGCACAGGGCGTAATGCTATCATACTCGTATTAAGTAATATCACATTCTTAAGGGAAAGTAAAATGAAAACTAAGCACACCATACGATTTCAATCAATTTCCTCAATTAAAAACAAAATTGTATAGCTTCCTCTAGTTTGGATTCTACTACCTCTCATGATGTCTACACACTAAATAATTTGTCAAAAATGTCATCGAAAATGCTTGAAAATGACGTAAGATATCAAGCCAGCGGCTTTGGTGTGTAGATACCATTAAATCACTGTAACCAGCCTCATCCAGCACGTTTAATTCCACACATGAAAACACAAAGCGCAACATGGTGTCGCACCATTACCATTATCATTTGCTTCACAATGAAAAGGCACATCCTGATCCGATTCAGAAAGACCCATTTCGGCCCAATAACACTAAACATAAAGAAACAGCGGGGTGTATCAGTGCCACCCTTTATATGTGTTTACGAGCAATCCAAAATATATTCAACTGTCTCATTTCGTTGCTGTTTGATTTAGATTTTAAAGGAGATAATTGTTTTGTGATGAAACATGTGTTCGCTTTTTGTCGTCAAGATTTGTGCGAATTGAAAAAATGTTATCGATTTGTTTGTTAAGATAACCATCTTAACAAACAAATCGATAACATTCATGCTGCAATGATATTTTATTGTAATAAATTTGTTACTAGTGATAACATTTTGGTTTCACTTTATCTGTTTTAAGAAAGACATTCGAAGACAAAAAAAGTTTTATCTGCTTACATTTATCCGTAGAGCTTATACTTTTTAATCTGTTTAAAATTCGAAATAGACAACTTGCACTGATTTAATCGTTAAAACCGAACAAATGCGAGTTGAACTCGCATAGGAAGGGTTTCGTACTATTCAGTATTAATATCCAGCGAAAAACGCAATAGGGTCCCGTTTTCACACTTTAGGTACGGAACCCTAAAAAAGTTGTACCTATGATAATAAGAAATTTAGTTTCAGATTCAGTATTTCAATGTTCTACAAAATAGTTTAGAAAACCATTCTGTCACCAACTTTCCTCCAACCACGATATAATAACCGACAACAACCAAACCCTATAAATCACAGATTAATAATTCAATAAAATGAGAGGTTGAACTTGATCCGTATCTGTTCGGTCTAAAACAACAACATAAATAACAGTTAACCGAGACTGGTAATAACGTTGGATCAGTTCAACCTAGAGCTACTATTTTAAGGAGCTCAGACTCGGGGCGTCACCAAATTGCTGTCATTACTGACCAATCTAGGAACTTGGCAATGTAGGAGCCGGCCAAACGAACAGATAACGGGTATTTTACCCAAACATACGGTTATTCAAAGTTACCCTATCTGTATGATTATGATGGGACAAATAAGGTCTTTTGTTTTATCTGGTCTGATAAAAGTATTTAGTGATGAAGTTTGTGTAGCGTTTAAGGTCTATCTACAAAGATCCGGACCGTGGCCCGTCAGGAGGGAAAACAATACGTCGTCATGGCAACGTGTCCCGGCCGTGTCGGGGACGTGTCAGGGAAAAAATATCATTCCATACACTTTCTATGGATTCGTTCACACAGGTTGTCATGATGACGTATTGTATTCCCTCGTGACGGGCCACGGCCCGGACACGACCCGGGCACGAGCCGGATCTGTGTAGATGGGTCTTTAAACTTATAAGGATTTTAGTGTTTCAGTAGATATTTCAGTAAATATTTAATAACGTTTATAGAAAAAAGTTGGGTTTTACAAAGTGTTTGTCGCAATGACTTTAATGAGCAAATACTATCGCTTTGCTTTGGTTTGGTATATCCTTATTATTACACCGTGTACAAATATCTTTTTTAATAAAAATATGAGATTACTGCTCAAATGAAATTTAATAAATATTATATAAACATTGTAGGTACATATTTTATGGTCATGGAGAACTTCACTCTGTATTTAATAACAAAATGTCACATCGATTACTGAATACAAAATGTAAAACTTACTCAAATCGAAAAAAAGATAATTTGAAATTACTGACTACATAATTACATGTGTCCTCAACATAACAAACAAAAAATGATTTTCATTAATTCAAAATGGTTTATTCCTAAGAAGTACCTATATTTAAATAAAATATGTTATTCAAAGGGTGGTAGCAATTTACCTGCTGTCACATACAGTAATACATTTAGAATCTATTCTTTATTAAATATGCTGATATTAATTTCATACAAAGATGAACAATAAAGTTTTTAAACTTCAATCTGAAAAGATTGAAATAACAATGCCACATACAGAAATGCCCCTTTACGTTTTATGCGTATTTTCAGATATATGATTCAGTTTCTGAACAAGAATATTTTGTACATCTAAAAAATATATTTCCGTAAGCGCCAAAACATAAATTCAAGACACGACGCGACACGACGTCGTGCGTCCTAAAACGATACGACACGACAGTGAATTTATGTTTTAGCCCTAAAACATTGTATAAAGCACATAATGAGATTCCAGTGATGAATACAATTAAACATATAACAGAATGTTTTATTAATGAAATACTTAAACAAGACAGGAATAACCCTAGATAACAAGAAAAACAAGTACGAACAAGATTGCAAGAGCTATCAATCATTCGAACAAAAAGTAATATGAACCAAGGTTAGCAATAAATAATTTATTAGTATAAAAAAGCAAATATCAGAATTAGTTTATAAAAGGAACCAGTAATATGTCAGCAAAAAGGAGTAATAACATTGTATACAGCGTGTACAACTTTATAGAAAATGGCGAGAACATGATGCTACGTTCCATAATGTGAACATTTTGAGAAGAGAAGGAGAAGTTTGACAAAACATGATAGATGTGGAACTTGCAAATCACTTGCACTTGTACTTCGTATTTGTGCCATTTGCAGTAGAAACTTTGAGACCCTGGGGCCCAGACGCCAAAATTCTAGTATCGAAGCTTTTAACGCGTCTACGCGAGGCTTCGGGTGATCTAAGAGCTGGCAGCTTCCTTGGCCAAAGGATAAGCATTGCTATCCAAAGAGGTAATGCTGCCAGCTTGTTGGATACTTTGCCTCGTGGGGACGCGTTGGAAGATATATTTCTCCAGTAAATATTTAATTCTATGTATGTATTATTTGTTTTAATAAAGTAAGTGTACATTTTAATCAAGATATTGAAATAAAAGAAAGGCAAAGCGGCGAAAGAGGTGTGTTTGCATGAAAACAAGTGAACCCCTCCACTTTGGTCGCTATGCTTCCTACCCCGATAAAAAAAGGCGTGACAGATAATGATGTATGTATAGATAGTAAAAACAAATTTGTTCAAATAGAGATATTCAAATAAGTAATTAAAGATTTAGTATCAAATTCAAATAAATATTGACGAAGTAAATAGCAAAGCTGACGATAATACGTCTGCAAATAAAGAACAACGTATTATAGTTAAATAGTCCATACATTTTTTAGTTCAGGTCTTGTTACTCGAACACTATATACGTACACATTTTAACATCGTAAACTCTACTCAATTCTGAACTCTATAGACAAGTATGCGGCTTATACTCTTTGTTCTTCCAACTTATAATATACTAGACTTTTATTACTATCTATTTACTTTTTTATACGTCGCATTGCAACTAAAAGTTGCTCCTGGTTTGCAAGATAATGAGCAAAAAATACAGTCACGCAATCATTTCGCAGAAGTAAAGATTGGACACGATATTTTATACAAAATGAGTACTAATACTTAAAATTGTTGTTTCTTTTTATCATTACTTAGTATTTTTGTCTTAAGTGTCTTGAGTGTTGTCTCTTTTTTTTACTAAAATAGTGTTTATAAATAAATCTTGGATTTTTTAAATTCTGCTTGAATTTCGAATGCCACATTTTTTGATAACAGTCAATTAGTAGATACTAATCTTAAATCATAATAGTTTTACAATTGTGTTACAATATAAGAGATATTTTATTTTAAACAAATCGCCTTTAAAATAAATGGTACCTGACCATCTAAACAAAGAAGCTTATAATTTATTCGCAAATAACAGGCGTCTAAAATAACTTATTTTTCAGATCGCCTTCAACAAATTTAGATTTATACTCAAAGATAATCCTTGAATTTATAATAAAAACCTATATATCGACCATTATTATTGTATCTAGTCTAAAGTAGTAGGCCGTACGGTTTCAATGGAAATTCAGAAATTCAAATGACTTCGAGACTTACTTTAAAACACAATCGCATCTTTTAGCCGAACGGAACTTTGTACACAAAGGCTTTTATTAATTTATTCTTAAATGAAAATACGTATTTTATATCCAGCACTCCATTACAGAAAGTTTGAAATAAAATGATTTATTTAAACAGCTTTGTCAATATTCATTTCTATTACCACTTTACGTTACATTACAAAGTAACTTGGACGAAGCAATTACATTTGATAGTCAAGAAAGCAACACGCAAAGCATTTGCGGAATGAAACTTGAAAACCTTTTAAGAGTCTGGGTAATAAATTTCTCCGGGGAATGATAATAGTGTAACCGCTAACCATCTTTGCGCATCCGAAGCGCGGATGCTGAGACGTTTAACAATTATGCAAAGCCCGGGGCTCGCTGAACGAGCGAACTTGATCAAGAACCACTTATTAAGATATCGCGGTCACATCGACCATTACGCAACGAGAGGCTGGACCAGCAATTTCTTTCCTCCATAATTCTTGCCTGTAGAATCACCGTGACAGTCATCAATAAAATTTTACCGTTCCGAAACTTTTCAAAATGAGATCATCGATGATATTAAACTGATTTTGTCAAGATAACTTTGGAGCTTGAAATAAAGAATGATTTTAAAACGCTTGCGATGGCGAGAACAAAGGATATAAAAGTTATGGGTGCACGTATTCATTACGGATCCTCAGGTACGTAATAAAATTTCAATAAGTTCAAGATCGAACGTCATGAAATGTTAACTAGCTTGAAACTATCTTGTCGGTAAAGTAATAAATTCGTTTTCTCAAAAAGTTTTCTTTGTAAACATAGGTGTGCATTACAAAATGTTCAAAACATCAATCACGTCAAAATTAAACTGTAGTTAGGTAATAATTTCATAGTTGACATGTTGCGTGCTTGCCCCTCTGGACGGTCAATTTACATCAAATTACATCGAGTGTCATTAACAGAACCCGACAAACTTTTCCTTTTCACATCATAAACATTAACAAGATCCTTATTGCTCCACGTTTACGTTCAAAATGATTCCGCTCTAATTTTACAATAACAAAATGCATTTTTGATTTGTTGTTGAGCTAAAAACTGCAACAAAAAGGTGGTCCCACGAAAATGGACGCTACAGATAACACCGTGGTGACTTTAATGACATTTTAATAGCATCGCCTTCTGTTGAGAAGTGGGAACATGTAATCAACGCAGATGATAAGATCCCATTACATACAGGATGCCGTTTTTGTCACAACAATTGACGTTTCTTGGAAGATGAGTTTAGCTTACCACGACTATACTATTATATTCCGTTCCAACTTGTATTAGACTTTTTATCTTGAAATTATCTGGAAGGATTTTCCTTTGTGTTTCGTATTCTCCGAGAATAGTTACGCGTGTTTGCCGAGTTCAACGGTTTCCATATAAATATGCTTATTTGCTTACAAATTTTGATAAGTAAAGCTATCGTGTCTGACATCTTTTGAATGGTTGATAGCGGCTCTTTTTTAAAATGTTAGGTTGATACTAGTCGTTTTATATTCAGTGTGGGTTCATCTTATTACCATGCACAAGATGTCTCTTTAGTATGCGGGCCTTGGTACGACACTTATTAGTCTCAAAAATTCCAAGAACCCTCCCTCATTCAAAAGTTCCCAAGGAAAATTTCCCAACTCTGGTCGAATTTAAAACTTAGATACCTAATGTTTTATACATCGTCGATATTGCTTCTGATAAAGCGGTTTAAAGGAATCTAAAATTTAAAACGCGATCGAATACTAATGTTCTTTGGTTTTGTTTGTGTCTTGGTCATAAATATTAACGCGAGAGGAGTGGAGGCGCAAATGTTTAATTTATTAAAGTGTGAAAGAGAAAACATACATTTTAATCCTACACAAAAACACTAAATGCAGTTAACATAATATTGTGGACTCATAAACTGTTCCTGGCAGATTTTATTAACTTAAGAGCCAAATAAATGTCATTAGAAGCAAATTGTATAGTTCTATCAAGACTTTTAAATTCAGTTTATAAACATTGAAGCCAAATGTGACGAAAAAAAAACAAGAATAAAATTCTAACTCCACATTTTATTGAAATATTTATCGTCCATAAGTTTCCTTCATTGGATTTGATGATCAATGAAAAATATCATTATAGTCAATACTATAAAGAGTATAAAGATTTCAAATAAGTCCCTAGATTAGAATTGATAAAATAGGTAGGTACAGAAAATCTTTTGTGCCCATGGCTGGGTACACAGTTCCCGTTTAGATAACCACTATTTTCCAATAAATAGGGTTAACTTATTATAAAAATATATGAATAAAATTAACACAATGACTCCAGGAACAGTACAAACGTTTATATCAAATCAAAACAAACTCAAACCATATCAGATAGTCATTGTTCGACGACCTACATGTTCAAAACATGTCTACATCAACAGCCATGTACCTTGACAGTGAACAACAAATTCGATCTTGTCACATTCTGATGTTATATTATGGAAATCAATTTATTGTTTGTTGGATGAGAGAGAGTTGTTTTTTTGTTTAACTGTTTATTCTAGATGCAATTAACAAGTCAAGTGAAGGATGGATTTGTTTTCATACTTTGAATGAGTGAGTCTTTTCTCTATGCTGAAGCATCGCAATATGTTATTGTTAGTAGTTTTTGCAGAATCTCAAAGAGTAGCATTGTGCCCAACGCTAGAATTCAACGTAAGTACTTTTTTATTTCGTTAACATTACATTTCTTCTTTGGTTTTGTGTTTTAATTGGCGCTTTGATCTCAATGAGGTTGATCTCCACCATAGCTGATATTGGTCATGTAACTTATCATTACAGGCCTCTTTCATATTCATTCCTATATCCGCATTGATTTGCCTTATTACTATATTTAAAATTGTTGGGCCATCATTGTTGCTAAAATATTCTTTAATGTCTTTAGTCATTTTAACAATTGTATTTACACCAGTAACATTAACGATATGCCAGCCAATTTCTTTGTCAAAACTTTAAAAAGTATCCCAGTTTCCTTTTTATTATAACATTAATCAGTCAGTAGCCTGCTCATGGCAAGTATATTGATATGATTGAAATATGATATTTTATCTGTGGCCCTCCACAGTGGTCTTTGTACGCAGCCGAAGTCGTCATTTATCATCGATTTATCGGAAGATCAGCATTTCTAAGTGTAGGGGATCTTGGATGTGGGTTTTGTATATTGATTCGTAAGATTATAGGTACTAAGTTGTAGAAATCTGATATCGTGATTGTGGGTGAGAGGTGTGGGTAAGGAAATTGAAAATACGTGATTTATTGTGAAGTTTACAGAATAAATGAGATAAACCAAACATGTGATTGATACAATAATATCTATAATGTCACAGAAAGTTTTTGGGACCTTAAATTTCGAAATAATTATCGGGAATGAAATATAATTTGAAATTGTGAATAAATATTTATTAATTTATGAAGCAAAAATAAATTTAAAACAATCTTTATACAAACCACATTGGTTTAAACAACAAATACCAATATTAACCCAACAATACACATCAATAAAGCCATAAAACAGTGAAAAGTCAACGCAAAGTCATCGATTACTGCAACACAATTGAAATGGCGTCACATAAAAGCTAATGTTGCCACAATAACAATCAACCCGGTCAATATTCCGCCAAAATTGTAATATCGCCTCATTCAAGGGCTATAAGGTTTTGCTCACGTATTCCAGAACAGTCTTAGGGCACGTATTTTTCGCATTATCGGCTAAATTATTTTAAAAGTAACAGACGTGGCTGGCAGTGCACCTCGATAATTTGTTTAGTAGAAGTTTTAGAATTGAATTTGAGCACGAACAAGTATTGACTGGGAACTCTGGATACAAATGTCACAATTGAACTGGATATAGAAATTTGAATTTATTGACAGGTTTTTTTTTTATTATGCTGCTGTTTATAAATAGGTAAATATTGTTATGACAGCTTATGGACGTCCACTGCTGGACATAGGTAGATATATGTACATACATAGAAATACTACTCTTAAATAAATATTACTTTTTATAAGGATTTTGTTCGTGTTTGCGTTAAAATGATTAAATTTTTTCATACTTAAGTATTGATAATTTAGAAGTTTTTGAACCAAAAAAAATACTGACTTTTGACTGATAAACATAAAAAATTCAGCAATTTCTATTGTTATTAGAACAGGCAACCAACCAATCACAACAAAACCCTGATGCCAGCTCCAGATTAATAGGACCTCAGCAAAAAGGTAAATGTAGGTAACATTTTACATTTTTACACTCACAATATTTTACCCCGCCAGTTTTACCTTAATGTGGGTTTAATTTACCCAGGCAAAGCCACGCTCTACGGTGAATTCACTGTAATACCTGCCGATTAAAAGGATTTTTCGAATAACAACGTATTTTTCCGATACGCCGTTCGAATTGAGTAGAAATCATTCTTTACTGCCTTATTTACTTTTTTTTCGGTATTCTAAAAATGTCAAGGGAAAAAATCTGAATCTAAACATGACATATTATATCATAGGTAAGTAACATGTTTTTATACCATTTATGGTCTGACTACACATATCAAGGCCGTGCCCGGGACGTGTCCGGATATGTATAGATAGACCTTTAACGTGGTCCGATAACTCAACTTTCAAATATCACTGTAGAGTGATCACAAGAAAATTACAATTCTTAATTCTTTGTTAGTGGTGTTATTTTATGAAAGCACAAGCATTACGCATGAATATGTAAATAATTACCTATACTCGAGCTTAGTCCGGGATATTTCTTCTTTATTCACAATGGACTAAAAACCTCGTATAATTACAATAGAACTTTACTTAAGGTAAGTTCGTTTGTATTATTCATATTAATAAAGACATTAATCATAAAACTATCTAAAGTTCGTTTAATTATGTAAATATTATTAAAATTATATGACCCATAGTTTTGTGATTACAAAATTTAACACTATCAATAAAGTTATAGACCCACACCAATTCTTTTATTTAACCCAAAACATAACCAATTTTACATACAAAACAGAATTTCACGATGTAAGAAAAGCACCAAAGCGCTTCAGTTTACCGACATCGATTGCGACACAAGTTGCGATACTGCACAAAGCTAATGCATAAAATATGAATCTCCACTTTGAATTTGTTATATCAAATGTGAGGTCGATACAGATATGAGAGACACACCTCTTGCAAACAGGTTTCGATAGAGAGTTGTGATTTACAAGTGCGGTTAGAACTGGTTGATGGTTAATTGTAATAATGGTACATATCCCTTCGCAAGACGAACATACATTTGACGACATCTGTAAGACAATAGTAAGCATAAAGTTTTTTCAGAAAATTACGATTCCCGCTAAAAATAATAGAGTTCCTGATGATATGAAGGTAGGCATTATTGAAATATTTGTCGGTGAAGAACTGGCTATCCTTTACTTTGCCAAAGGTTTAACTTTTTGAAATGGCATAAATCATGATGCTCTCTTTCACGTGAGCAATATAAGTACACTTTTGTTCTCAATGTTTATGACAAAGAAATGTCAATTATTGGAACGAGACCTAATTCGCTACATGACATTTTTAAAATTTTTGTTTTTCTTTACAAATTTTATTTATACCTTAGAACTTAGAATATACCTTAGCTTAGTTAGATTATTATTTTATAGTATAATACTCTTAGAATATAAACTCAAAACACAAACAAGAGGAATGAAATTTAAAAAGTAAATATTTCCACTTAGCAAACTGCACTGCAGCATACGACCCGAAATCACACGACCAGCAGCCTAGTGACTTTGCATTAAATCTTTGTTTATTTACGGCCCACATCGAACCCGCGCATTGTAAATTATTACGCTGGACTTTAAAACGATAAAATTTACGTGAAATATAGAGCACGGATTAAACTCGAGGCATAAAAACCGGAAAGCAATTAAAATTAGTCAAATAGCAAATCTGCAGAAGTTTATGGACGAAGAACGTCGTAAAAATTATCAATTTATGTTAAGAGGCTTGTGGTTCGACGTTTCGTGATTCGTGATGTCATGGTTTTATTTAAATCTGTTGATTGGAAGGTGGCAACAAAAATTTGTTCTTAATGGTCTATCTAGACACATCCGGGCCGTGTCCTGGACGTGTCAGGGAAAAATAACATTCCATACATTTTGTATGGATACAGACACATTGTCATGACGATGTATTTTTTCCCTCCTGACAGGCCACAGCCCGGTCACGTCCCGTAGATAGACCTTCACGGTTGATAAAGATTAAAATAATGATGAAGAAATTAAAATATATCTAATTTCTCTTTTACACAATAAAATTTCCTTCAAGGACTGTTTTGTAAAATCCAGAGCACTTTTAAATGGGCCAGTGATAAAACAATACAGTTTTTATATTCGAAAAACAATAAAATCGTAACCGCTCTTATTACAAGACTAACCGCAAAAGCCCCGCTGAACTTATTCGTTCCATTTTTAAGGTTCCGTATCCAAAGGGTAAAAACGGGACCCTATTACTGAGACTTGGTTGTCCGTCTATCTCAAATACTAAAAATAGAGTAATAATAATAATAATAATTATTATTATAATTATTATATATACAAGAAACGTGATTTTTTTGCCTTTTTTAGCTCGATATCAATAGTGAATGGTACGTAACCCTTCCAGCGTGAGTCCGAGTCACTCTTGGCTGATTTTTTAAATTGTAAGCAGTAAAAAATCGATTTGACATTATAGCTTTAATACGTATCGAATACCACAATTCGATTTAAGAGTAAATTATTGCTGAATCAGCGCTTGTAAATTGAATAAGAAATGTAATGTAATGACCTTGGTTTGTGCATAAAGGCGTGAGCGTAGACGGGTGCTGGTCAAAATCTTATTGCTTCACACATACCACATACAGACACCTAGATCCACAAGCTGAGAAGTGAAACAAAGCTTCTGACATGTGACATCAAGTGGTGTAAAACCACGAAGTGAAAAATACTTTTTTTAAGTAAAAATGTAAAAGATATGGATGACGCAATAACTTGAAAAAAATTTTAAAAAATGATTTCTTTTGGTACCTATTGGGGATTTATGGATAAAAAATGCATAATGTACATCATTTAAAAGAAACACTTGCTGCAATAAAAAGATGACTTTTTAAGAGATAGTAAAAAAGTAATTGTAATACTAATAGTAGATACTTAATTTGCAAAAAAATGTAAATGTATTTTGTAATTTTCAGATATAAAAGGAAAAATTCAAGGAAAAAATATTATTTATTTCCCTATTTTCTCTCGAAAGCGCTTCATTCTCAAAAACCCTGTGTATCAGGTATAAGCAGAGTTTCACGCATCGATTACTATCCAATTTTGTGCTCAACGAATACCTGTCGGTCGATCTTTTGTCGCCCTGTCACGTGCCACAGGAAGAACCACCTTATTGCCCCTTATTTTGGTCCGATGAGAAACGTGCTTGTCTGCCACTATAAACGCTAACAAAACCCCGAGATTAAAGCAGCTACTTGCTACCAAAACCGTCTTTAAAACTGTTATAAAAATCTAAAGAAAGTTGATCGAAAATTGGGGTCGAGTTTTTTTCTCGTATTTGGATTAGGTTGGGTGTTACTAAGTTTTTTGTTTGTTAGATACTTTATGCAGGAACAAGACCACTTCCACTTTACACGACTCAAATACACCTTTATAACTTAATCCACAGTAATCAGTCGCCTCACATTTGCATATCGATTAGTAATTAAGTAGTTAAAATAACAATTTGTTCAAATTAAAGTCCTTTAAAATATATGCATCAATTCCTAACTAAAACTACAAAATCGTTTGCAACTCAAGCAAAAGTTTGATTAGCAGTACCGAGAACTGGCAATTTCGCGAACTTCCAAATAAAATATGCTGGTACTATCTGAAACGGTTTTAATGAAAACAGGTTTGCAATAAAAAAGTTTGAAGAGGACCGCTGGCCTGAGTCTGGATATAAAATCCCCTTTAACTTTGCTGCACTGACCCCAATCTCAGAACTACTGAAATCTAGTTCGCAACAAAACACTACAAGCTGGATTACCCTAGTTTGAATTGGATTGTTCATTTTCATCATTGCAGTCGTGTTTAGAATTTAATATTACTATTAATTATTAGATTTCAGTAAGAATGTTATTAACAATTCTCCTGGTTCTATGAGATTATCTTCATCATCAAAACTGGAATCTAATTAAAACTTATCATCCAGCGTCAAGAATAATTAAATCAACTATTTAACCCAAACCGACACGTATCCCAGTAAAATCAGCCTCAAAATGAACTGTCACTCTTATAATCTAGATTAGATCTAAATAGCGATAGAGATTAAAATTCATATCGTTAAGGCAGCAACACCGCATCTAATTCGATTAATGTACGTGGAGATTACGGGGCCTGTCAATCATGCTAATAAGCAATTCAAATTTTGATAATCCTGTTGAGCTAGTGCATAATTTGAATAACTATTATAGCCTATGTTCACGTTGAGCCTTCGTATGTATGAAGCGGCCTCGGATTGTGTGATTGAAATTTATGTAAGCTGATCGCTATCAAGTCTGAGTCAAGACAACTGAGTTTGAAATTGTTTCGTCATGTCCATGTGTTATGTTGTTTATTTTTTACTCTGTCTTATTGTTTTCTATGTCTATAACTGATTGCTGACTGGTAAGTCTAGATACCTCCTACTTATATTTATAGATGTCAATGTTCGATGGATGGGTGGATGTAAGGATGTTTGTTACTCAAGCAAAAACATCTAAACAGATTTAAATGAAACTTAACACTATTATATCTTGCATTGTATATCAAAATAACATTTCCGCTACTCACTCATACTTATGATTTTAAGACATTTTCTATATTTCACCTACTGTGCCGCGGATAGCCTCTAGTCTTAAATAATTTCTTAAGTTTCAGTAGCGACGTCTAATTACAGTTATTTTTTGTTAATATCTCCATAGCTTGCAAAAACTGGCCATCTCATCCTGATTCATGAAGAATCGATATTTCTTTCTTTTTTCTCATTACATTTAGAACGTTAGCTGTACTATTGGCTGGTATTAATCGACATAATAAATGTGGTCGCACAACGCCAATAAATCGTTTGACGTCAATTATAGGAGCAGCTTTGGTATTTGGAGCGTCTAGTATTATTATTAGATAGGCTGATATTGGTGTACATTCCGATTGCAAGTCACAAATACCTAATGGGCCAATAGTTGCGTTTGTTAATGTTCTGTACACATATAGGAATAGACAATGTATAAATAATTAGCTAAGATAATTTATAAGTAATTAGCTTGACGTTTGATTACTTCAATGTAAAAGAAAATATTGTTATTAATCTTTCACATGCCAGAAAAAAAAGAACAATAGAAAATCTATTGTGTCTGGGTTTGTAATGGGTCAGTGGGATGTGAGAGGTTAAAGGAATGCTAAATCTTTTAGTTACACTACGTCTTATTAAACAAGGTAAAATAACTTTAAGGAAAAAGAATACGTGTATAAAAGCAACAAAACCCTTTTTTAAACAGCACATATTCGCACCCAACTTTACACATGTCAATTCTCCTTATTATTAGAAGCCTACACCTAAGCCAGTTTGTAACGAAATTACCTTTATTATAGCGCCAAGACAAGAATGTTCTGAGCCAGCGTCGGTTATAAATCACTGGTGGCCGCAACTGATTCAGATTACTGCCACAGTAAACTGGGAGGCGAGATGCTTACAGGATGTCTGGCTATCGGGATTGCGAGCTACCAAGCGTTGGACCAGCGGAGAATGTAAGTCGAACCAATGGCATCTCCAAGCTGGAAACGTGGGCTACATAAATGCCAACTTCGCAATTGTTGAATACCTTGACACTTTACGGCAGTTTATTTTGCTTTGGAACGGTGAATCTAATTCTTGGCTACTGTGTTACGGACGTCGATGATTTTGATAAATATAACGCTAAATATATCAATTTCTAAAAAGATATGCTTCATAGTCGAATAACTGACTGCCAAAAGCAATCATCTAACTTAAAACAAAAAAACAAAAAGGAAACTAAAGAATGATTGCAAGTTTTTGTGTCCAATCTAGTTACAAATCACAAGTCAAGCCTTCCGGTGCTAGAAGATTAATTTAAACGCTCTGTATTTATCGCATATACTACATCTAGGCCTAAGCATCCGTACGGCAAGATTGATTATACTATATTACTAAAAAGTACAAAACGATCGAGCCTAGACCGGCAACTTTGCCTCAGGCAGTCTCCGATAGAAAATTATTAAGAAAATTAAATGATCTACCGTGTGCCAGTTCACAGATATGCCAATTATTGATACCATCGCTACGAGGCTGTACAGTGAAAAATGTGTAGGCAGCTTAGTTGCATGTTGCGATTTATAAATGTTTTATTTATACCTTTTCCATTTTAATGCTAATGGTAATTGATTCCGTGTTTCTCTTAATGGCAAAATGTTGAATAAGGATTGTGAATAATGAAACGAGTTATGGCTGACGGCTTGAATAACACTTATTCAAAATAGAATTTGTATTCTATGGATTGAAACAGGCTTCAAATTCATTCGAAGCTACACATAAAGCTAATAGAATAGAGTTATGTTGGCATGTTTGTTGTGAAACGAATTGACTAACGACGTCTTAAAGTAGCGTAGCGTCAAAACATGGTTCCTTTCGATCTTGATCTAGCTTTATCGCGCCAGTAGCAAAGGCCAATCCCTACTGACTTTATATTGTAAATATTATTGTAATTTTACATACATTCTTGACAATGCAAAGTTTATAACTATTAGCCTATGAAAAGATATTTACAATCTTTGTTTTGGATAAATACAGGTATTTTGTTAACAAAACAGACGATGAAGGTATAGTTTCAAATAATTCCAAAGAAAAACAAGTCCATTTCATCAAAAAAGCAGTCTCTCTCATCACAGAAAAAAAACAAAAGCTAAACATCACTAACACTGCAATTTCTAGATAAGCTTACTAAACAAAGCTCGGAGCGTTCTTTAGAAATATGACCCACCAACACTTTGGTTGTCAGCTAATTCATTTTTTACATTCTGTTTGCAAGCTGACTGGCTCACGTAGGTAATAAAATGCATCAGATACTGCGTGCTGTCCCACAAAAACCTTGGAATCGTTGGCTGCAAGGAAATTGGTATATTATAGTTTTTAGTTGCCTTTACCGCTGCTGTGGCGCTGCGGTGGAAATAGTAAAACAGGTTATGAAGAATCTGACAGATTTCTGAAGCATTAGGTGCTTTCTGAAGCATGAAGACACTTCATACACATATCCAGGCATACGTCACACAAAAATGACTCAGCATATCTGGCTTACGGTAAACAACCTTAAATTTGCAGTCGAAGATCGTCGTGACAAAGACATTGTTAAATCTATTAAACAAATATGAAATCTTAATCAAAAATTCAAATATGATCAAAATTTTTATCATCTGACATAGAATGCAAACCACCTTCCAGAACAAACCATTTTAAAACGTGCCTAGTTTAAATCACAAAGACTAACCACCATCACGCGGAGCACGTGCAAATATTCGATCATTTTTCTTTCCCTACTGCAATACAAAGGCTAACCAAAAAAACACTAACTCTTTCAAAAGCAGCTTTCTAAATAAACCTTAGATTTACGTCGTGGTCACGCGCACGAATCACGAGGATCGCACGCGCAACGCAAGACAAGTGGGCTTTAGCATGGTTTAGGTGTTTGTCCCACTGTTGATGATATGCTAGTATTTGAAGAACTGGGAACAAGTGGTACTTTTGGCTTGGAACTATAGCATTCAAGTGCATAAAATCTTTACGTACACATTAAAGTACTTAAGACAATTTCCATCATAGACACATCCAAACTATCCATTTCTAAGCAAGTGCGAATAGAAAAATAAAGAAACATTAAGAGGGGAATGCCAAGGCGAACGTTTCTTGATTAAATCGGGGACATATTAAAGAAAGACCAAATCTAGAGCACCCTACGCCGATGTGCATCTATGAGGCGACTGAAGAATGCGGATGAAGTGAAGAATGGGTGTTTGGAACGTAGCAAGTGGAGGATGCCCTGCCTCTCTGCTTACCTCGATGAGAAAGAAGCGTGATAGATATCGTCTCAGCTTATGGACGTCCACTGCTGGAAAAAAGTTGATAGATATATATGTACCTACCTATGTAATGTACCAATAACTCGCCTATCGCTGGTTGTGGAAGAAATGCCTAACCGCGGCTTTAGTAAACTGTAAGCTGATTGTTTACGTGATACGAACCTTTTACGACCTCTTTTTTGTAAGTCCTTCGCTTGATTATGACAAGTTGATGCTAAACACGGATGCGATGGATCTTCGTGGGATCTAAGCAGGAAGATTCTTATCTTGTGGTTTATAAATATGAATGAATTCGTAAGTTTTTCTACTTAGTAGCTAAAGACGATTTCCCCGAATTCTGTTTTTGAAAGTATAATTGTAACTTTTTGTGGATATAATTAGACATGCAGAGATTACAGCTACATAAATATAATCAGAAAATAAAGTCAACGATAATGCTATCTACACACCATAGCCGCCGGCATGTCGCCGCCGGGCTAAGCTAAGCTTTACGTCATACGGATGGCAGCTGTCAAAAAAGCCGGCGGCTTTGGTGTGTAGATATCATTTCATAGACAATAGCGTTAATTAAAGTATAGGTACTATCTTAGCGAAAATAATCAAAATAGTTATAATCGCAGGTAATATTGCATAAAAATGTATCCATATTTTAAAGTTTTTACAACGAAACCGTCTAACTTTGTCACACTATCTCTTCAAAAGCCCCGACCTTTCCCGACAGGTGTAACCCGACCATTCTAGTTGTCATTGTTATTTATACCACCAAGACTGTTACAACTGTCCAACTCATCATAGTCGTGTTAAATATACATGAGGTAAAGTCACCGAAAAGCGACCACGCCTTGGCCGCGCGTTGCCGCCCACTACGCCCCTTCACTAATTATTATAACCGGTTGTTTGTACCATCGTAATTAAACGCTTAAGTGGGAACCGGTGGCGCCACCTGTTGGATGTACTATGCCAAATTTGTGCTAATCGAATTTCCCATTGAGTGATTTTGCAGCGACACCCTTCGGTGTTCTTATTTTTTGTGTCCCTTTGCTATGTGATAGGTTTTTGTTTTTGCAACTTGTTTGAAGGTAGACTTGTCTCGTCCACTTATCAAATAATGATGAACGAACTGTGGTACATCGCAAAAGGAGGTAGTTTCCTTGAACGATTTTCTTAAGTATGGTCTGCAGCTGACTGAACTTTATCGAAATTTTTACGTAGCATATCACATTGGCCTGTTTTATTGGCACTTAAATAGTGATCCCGTTGAAAACCGTCCGCACAAACCCTCAACTATCCGTCTTCTAATATTGAATCTAGGACGTGTAAGTGCGTTTAATTTGTATCTGGGAACTGCCAATTCCGAGATAAGCGAGACTTCCGACCGTTATTGATTACTGGACGGAAAACCCGTTGCATTGGTTCCAGGGAGCGATTCTGAGCACTTACGCAAGCTCGCAAGGGGCCCAAGTCTGCTAATTTACAATTTTCTCGATTGTGTGTCGTCAGAGTGTCAATGTCATTTTTTGACATATTTGGTCGTAATCAGTATACAGACAGACGAACTTATCTGTGCAATAAACGGCGGCGCTAGAAGTAATACAAAATTGTATTTCTACCAATCGCAGCTGCAGTTCTTGTATTTAACATTTCCGTATTAGTGGCCGTAGTTCCAAAAACGGCCGTTTAACAGATAACTTGGTAGATCTGTAAGCCAATGTTTAGCAGAAAACCTTTGTCAAAAAATACCATTAACACTCTGCCGACATACAACTGAGGCTATTTTAAATTAACAGACTTGGGGGCCAGATATTCTAATCATAGTCCTTCACACCTCTCTATACTTAGTTGATTAATAGAAGTAATTATATGAAGACAAATATTTACTGTTCGTACAAAGTGATGTCGAACCGATCGCCCACACGATGACAGCCTGCCATTAGGTACGCCGGCGCAGGGTAAAGACCCTTGTACGTACAGTCGGGAGCAAGATGTTCAGTAAGTCATGTTTATTTAATTTGTAAGAAATTATTAAGTAGGTAAGATATACTTAATGGAAAATAGTTCAGAATATTACAACCTACGACTTAAGGCCAAAACACACCGGATGCGTATGCGTTGCGTATGCGTAGACGTATGCGTACCTCTTAGTTGTAATGTGTAGAACTGTCACCGCTGGCGTCTACGTCTACGGTACGCAAGCGGTGACAGTCACATTACAACTCTGAGGTACGCATACGTATACGCATACGCATCTGGTGTGTTTTGGCCTTTAACTAAACGCAAGACAAAATACATTTACTGTTACGTATATCCTTACGATCGATATACTATTTATATATTCTTCATTATTTTTAACTAATTTCTTGGCACTATTATTAATCATTATACTAGTAAATACTTAGGTACATACACTGAAAACAAAGAGGAGCACTTAACATCGACCAATGTAAAGTGATTCTTAGCTAGTTGATAAATACAGTTGCTTTACAGATAGCCAGACATCCTCCGGGTCCAACAGTCTAACTCCAGTGGTAATTGCGTAACATGAGTTCCGTAGCTCAATCTAAATTAATACAAGGCTTCTAAGGTACTAAGAGCCCATTCCTACGTATTTATCCGATCAGTGTTCTTTTTCGGTCAGTCTATATGGAGCTGTTCACATTCAAATGAAGCTATTTAATGTGAACAGCTCCATAAAAATTGCTCATTTGCAAAAAAAATATACTATGACGAGAAAAAATAATCTTCAACCAATTTTTTTTTTTAATTCTTTAACGAACGAGTGTATCATAGATTTCTATAGAAACTTACAAAATTTCAAGAAAACAATATATTTACATCACTAAAATACAAGAAAATCTAAGGAAAAAACGTCTACATTTAGGGACTATCGGATTGGAAGGCACATAAGGAATAAGTAATGTGCTCAACTTCAGTAATAAATCTTAAAAGAATGCTTTGGCCGCTCCCAAAAGGATACTCTTGGAAGCGTTCACCTTCTATTTTCCTGTTATTTATGAGCCTATGCTTTATACCAGAACCGCGGGCCAAGAATAAAATGGGTAACTAAAATAAATGGCCGTATGTTCCCATAATCATAGATTCTAAAACCAAACGGCCTCTTGATGAAAATTAATGAGGAAACTGGAAGTCGAATCTAAACTGTCCTATTAATAGATACGAAAGAATATAAAGATACAACACTAACGATGAGAAAAACAAAAAGCCCATATCTTATCGGGCCGTGATTTATGGAGGATACCATACATGAGCGCGGTCATCTATAACAGCTCAAACTGCTACTTCTGGAGACCATTTACACGTAATTTACATTAAGACGGTCCGGAATTTGCATGTTAGAGTAACCTTTTCATAATCGTCACGTTGGTGGCTCCCAACTTAGAGATTAGCTTAATGGATTTCTCAATTTAATGAAACCCAAAACTTGATAATTGACTTTTAAAAAGATAGGACCGACTCCACGATTAGTTCCTTAGAAATTTCCGCCGACGTTTTTGCCTTTATTCTCAAATCTTTTAGTTTTAAATGCCGGATTTATCATCGACGTTTATTTTAAAAAGGTTTTTCTTAAGTATTTAAGCTCGCACGCTCGGGTTGTCAACAATGATCGAAATGAAGGGTTCCTAAGGGCCCTGTGACGCACAAATCTTTTTGTTTGATCAGGCGTTTGTTGACAACAAATTCGTTGACGTTAATCCCTATACAATGGTACCGTTTTATCCGGGACGGGGCCAAATGACGGCTCGACCAACGGTATCCTTTATAAGCAATATTTAAAATCTTTATGTTAATATTTACTCAAAGGCTTTCTATGAAATTATCGCTGCGTTGTTCAGTCGTGCGTGCAGTCTCACATTAAAGGCGAACAAAGGAATTTGATTGAGTCAAAAGAAATTTAGGAATAAAGTGAAATTAAAATTGCTACAGTCTCGCTTGAATGCAAAGCTGAGGGATAAAAACAATAATTGTCGGACACAGTGCGAGGCCGCCTTGAGGATCGTATGGAATGTGGCGAAAAAGCTAAGCAATCCTCCCGAAGGTGTCAGGACTGTTCGTTAGGCGTCATTCCTGGCAGACATTGTTAAATTACACGAATTACTGAGATATTTAGTTTTTAGTCGATCGGCTCCTTTATCAGCCAAAACGCATTAAAGAATTAAATGTAGCGTAGAAGAAACAAAATCGCTTGGGACCAAAATGAGAACACTATTTAATTTGGCAGACATATTTATTTATACTTTTTAAAGTTTAGCTTCGTCTTCCATAGCAAGTAATCCATTATTTACAAAGTCAAGTGAAGGTACGAAATTAATCACAAGAAATAAATTAATTTACTTAAGCTCCTAACTTACACTACTAAAATTTTGGTCATCAAAAAACCAAAATAGTTTTGTTTCGAGCACAAAAGTAGTTTTGGCCTTTTTATGTGTTACTACGAGACAAACTAAAATTATTTAAGTACATTGTTTAAAGCTAACATCAACTTTAAACAAATATGACTACATCGTGTTTTTATAGTAGGTAAGTAGGTAATTACAGCGTATTTACTTTGATCTACTCTATCTAGGTCGCAGGAAGTCACGTTTTGAGATTCCCGTGGATGCATGAGCTGGCAGATATTCTCACAACAATTCGCGAATTCACATGACTTTCAACATATTTTTATGTGACTCAAAGCAACCTAAACAGGCGTCTTGTTTAAAAACTTGATAATGTTTGTCTTTTATTCTTTACTCACATCTGAAATTGTTCTATCAATTTCATCAAATATTACATCGTTATGATTAAGTTTACAAATACCGTTTGATTGCCACGAAAAATATAGTTTCTCTCTTGTCTTTACAATAAAAGTTTTGAATATTTACAAATACGTACAAATATTTATTGCTGAAGACATTGTTAGTTTATTCAAAGACCTACTGCTATTTACGTTGAGTTACAGATATTATAGCAGTTCTTTTACATCAACCATTTTACCACATAATTGAACAATTTAAAGGACTAGGTAGTAATTGTAAAAAATATCATTACATATTATAAACGTATTCACGGAAAAGACTTTAAAACATGGCTTCGTATATCAAGATTCATCAAAGACTATCAAATTAACATCAAACGTTTGAATTAACGAGTATTTGAATTAGTTACACGTATTTCAGTTCCATATTTACAAGCCATACAAATTCCATCCATTATAATAGAAAATTATGTTTTACTTTCGCTCTTAACATATATACAGGGCTAATATTTCTGGTGTTAACCTTACTGTGATTCATAAATATATTTATAAGTGTATATTTTTTCAATTTACAATCGCCTAAATCTACATACAAAAAATTCACAATATTAGGTAATTTTATTACAACAGCTTTACATAAGTTCCATAAAGTTCGTTGGAATAACTTAAATCACAAAACAATGAAACGAATTTCACTAGAACGTTCGATATACACAGTTTCGAGTACATTCACTTGTATCACAAACCATTCTTGTCTTTTCACACAATCCGACACTAGATGATAGAATAGAATTGTTAGAATAGTCTTTAAATCCATTTACAAATTTAGGAACTGAAGGTGCGGTCATCTACCGACAGCATGTCAAAGCTATGACGTCACACTACGACGTCATGCGATGCCGCCTCGTTGGTCGGGGTGGCTGGAGCCAAGACTGGCTGGAATCGGTGCGCCGCTGGAACGAAGTCCTCTACCAGCTTCCTTTTAAGAACAGAGGATGACCCAACGTATACATTGGTCCCTGGGAACGTGCCTCGTCGTCGGCGTCTCCAAACGATAGCGGCCATTACTGCAAGGCCAAACGCTATCATAGCTGATAGGCAGCCCAGAACTAGTTCCGAGTCAGGAACGCGTTCAGCGACACGCTCTCCTCTCATAGAGCTAACTAGCACCGACATAAGACGATCGCCTTCGCTCACTTGTACGTCTTGGACACTCTCAGTTGACACTCTCTGAGCACGACTGGTGTCAATCGTCATTGTCTCAGATTTCTCATTATCTACTCCAGGTGTACGAGACACCAGTTCCACTTGAATATGGTAAATCGTATCAGGCCACAAGGATAAAGTGACTCGAGTGGAATCAGTAAATAGATTTCCCTTCAGACCTCCGCCGTCAACTTCCCACGTCACGAGGTAAACGCCGCGCGCTATTCTCGGCTCCCAAGCGATTTCGCCGATGACAAGTACTTTTTGATGGATGAGTGATATCTCTTTCAAGGTCCATTTGTGTTCGTCGTGGTTTGACGTGTTAGTGTCGTGAGCTACCCAGGTTTCATCTGGACTGTATATTGTAACTAGGCCTTGTGGGTCCACGACGAGGACCCGGAGTAGTGCACCTTCGTTGTTTGAAGGTACTCTGGTTGCTAGTGCTTGTGTTTGGATGATTTGGCGCCATGGGCCTTCAGCCGCTCGTCTCATGACCACGTAGACTAATGGGGCGGGTCGAGAGACGGCGCGTGGTGCTGGAGGAGGCCAGCGAGCCAAGGCTCCGCTTACCCTCATCACTCCTTCACCTTTCGTGTGTATAACTGGTTGCGTCTGCGCAGCTCTTGCAGCTTCCGAATGGAATTCACACGCGACTTTGCATCCGGGGAACTGTAAAGAAGTTGCCTACTTAATATCGAATAGTCAACAAAAAGGTTTGCTAATAGCAGAGTCAAATTAGAAAAAAATATACAAAATTTTGCAAACTTACACAAATGTCTTTCTCATCGCAAACAGCACCCCATACTTGGTAGTTCGATTGGAGGAGCTCACAGTTTTCCCAACACTGCAACAATAACACAAGGTCAATGTGTGGCCATCAAAATAACTGTAGCTTGTCACAATTAGAGGAGTAATTTGAGCAGCTTGATTTATTGTGTACTTGGGTCATTATAGAGAAACTGACATTAACAAATTTGGAACTCGTTGGATTAAGAAGTGTTTTAATACGGCTCCATCTTGCATGGTTCTCGTATAAAATTAAGATTGAGTAGTGTTCATCATGAATGTATAACTACATAGGAATAATTGGGGCAGAGGCTTGGTAATTACTGTATTTAGTATAAATCTTGTTATTTAACATTGTTGATAAATATTGAACTATTTTAGCCCTTTCTTTTGGCTTAATTAAGTATCTATCTTGCACATGTAGAAAACTAAACAAACAACAAAAATGCAACCAAAATATATAGGTAACGTAAAGAGCTCATTTTCAAGCCCCTCGCGCAAGAAAAAAATTCTAACAATTTAAATGAGAAAATCCTGATGAAAAATGAGCTCGGAAACGACGCCGAAATTTCCTTAGCAAACTCGAACACAGCATTTGTCATCGAAAACACTCATTAGTTGGAGTTGACGTTAACTTGATGCCTCGTTGGAATTCTCATAATTACTATTTAGGAGCAAAAATCTTTAATTTCTTATGATGAAAATTGATTTCTTTATTCGAAATCATAATGTTTTAGATATTCAATCCCAATATTTTTTTATTTCGTAGGCAAATATGATATGATATAGCTCTGGAATGTTAATTTTTTTAAAGCTTATTTCACAATGTTTTTTTCTAAAATTTTATGTTACTGACTTCTTGGAACAAACCCTAAGCTCATAAATACAAACTGAGTTTTATTTATAGTTCTAGAACTAACTCATTTAAATGACGTTTCGGCTATAGACAAAACGTCAAAAAATGACATTAGTCCCAGAACTTATACCCCCTTATTAAAGAACGAGGTTTAAAGATAGTCCGTTTGTTCGTTTAGATTGACGTTTTGTCCATAGCCAAAACGTCAAAAGAAACGAACTAACGTCGGACTATCTTTAAACCTCGTTTTGTAATAAGGGGGATGGTGTTTAAATTGATCTAAATTCGAATGATCCTACTTCAATACTAGAGTTTGGACCCCACTTATCTCAATAAACCTAATACAATACTACTTTGGCTAACTCTTATTTGAAAACAATCATAAATTCGCTTTTGTATTCCGTAATAGATTTAAAGATATTAGAATGGGAACAAAGACAGTGAAAAGGCAAACTTCGAACTTCAAGACAAGAGTTTATTCCTAGAAAACTATTACGGGCTAGTCGTAATAAGCAATAACACTTAATTATAACCTTTTCATTCTAATAATACGGAATAGTTTCCATTGTGCAATCAAATCATCATAAAATGAACATGAAAATTGAAAGGATCTCAAAATATCGTAATATTATTTATTATTATTATTAGTACCTAAACATTTCATAAGCGTTAATTTTGAAATAGCCACAAGATTCTTAAAGGCTCTAACCGCCCATGCGGTTGTGGTATGATATGAGAAACGCGAAAGCAAATGGGGCGGGTGACATGCGGTTTTTTGGCGGTTTATGGTCTGTCTACACATATCCGGGCCATGCCCGGGACGTGGCCGGGCCGTGGCTAGTCAGGAGGGAATTCGTCGTCATGACAACCAGACACGCCGTGCCCGGGCACGTCCCGGATCTGTGTAGATAGACCTTAATACTGTCAAAATGCAATCGCAATCTAATCGCAACTGCGGGTGCATAAGTGCCCTTAGAATCAACATAAATGATGCAAGTGTCGTAATAAATAATATAATTTTAAATTAATTTTGCGTAAAGATTGGATTGATATTTTTTATGGTCAATATAATAACTAGGTGATGATTATCTTGAATTTATGAAGTTGGTCATAAAAATATAATTGTGTAATTACTAGTGCCCTCGTTATGTGTTACCGTTTAATATTCTATGGAAAAACTTAAAAGGTATCTTACGCACTTGCGTCTAACAGCAGAGACAATTCAAACTCTAATGCGTATGGAACCTAAACGTCAAATTATTAATTTAAAAAAATTGGATTTGCGCAAACGCATTCCCACCAAACCTAACCTAACCTCACCAATAGTCAAAGCAGTAAATTACGATTGAAATGATACAACCAACAAAGTAAAAACTTAGTACAATCGAGACCACGTAGAGATTTACACAGGTGCACCTTATTTAATTGCAACATGGGCGATATTAGTATTATTGTAAAGGTGGATCTGCATTTCACTGTACACGCTAAACTTGTCCAATCATGTCATAAGATTGAAAATGTACCAAATTGGGGTCAAAGATTTCATTTACAAGTCAATCTTTATTGCGAGTTTAGCTATACAGGGTGTTGCTTTATTAAACACCATAAAATTGGACCTTATTCGTACGATTAGATGGTACCAGATATTTTCCTGGCCACGTCATTTAATGCTAAAGAACTTTGCCAGGATTTTTTAAAATACATAAGTAAGTAAACTTTAGTGGTAATCTTTGGCTTCGAAGCTGAACTTAACCATCTCGATTATAATTTTAATTGGAGTAGGTACCTAAGGGAATTGTGCTAATAGATATTTTGTGCCAAGAGGTTGCTAGTACCGAGTTGGCTACCCCTATATTGAACGTTTTTCTTGTTTCTAAGTTTTGTAAAAGTCATACCCCCTTATTACAAAACGAGGTTTAAAGATAGTTCGACGTTAGTTTGTTTAGTTTGACGTTTTGTCCATAGTCGAAACGTCAAAAGAAATGAACTAACGTCGGACTATCTTTAAACCTCGTTTTGTAATAAGGGGGATTAGTTTATTCCTTGTCTAACACTTGCGTTTCGATTACACTCCATCAGAATATGAATATTATAGGACTTCAGTGTATTAATACCAAAAGAGTTATCTAATAAACCAACATCCTATATATCAGAAGGTACTTACCATAAAACAGTCGGGGCCTTGAAGACACGATGACTCCCCACTGGGCCGAGGCGCCGCAAACTGCAGACAAACAGACAAAATGTCAGTCATAACACCAACCAATGTTGTTCCAAATTTAAAAAGTACATTCGACACGTATTTACATTTTAATACACATTTTTGAAAAAAGAATGGCAATCGTCACGAATATATGGCAGTTTGATCTAATTGAGTCTTTTTTGTTTTAAATTGCTTAAAACTTTTTGGAGTCTGCCAATGTCAATTTTAAGCCCACTATAATTAGGTATATAGTTTACTGTAATTAAATACTTAAAACATTTAGACTTATGACAAACATTTCTATTACAGTAATGTTTGTCTAGTGGGAACCAAACCTAATACCTGAGATATGGCAAGCAGGGACACTATCAACTACGCCAATTTGCCAATCTTGAGTCTTTTTTTTCCAAGTCGAAAATACAAATTGAAAGAAAAAACTGTAAGTATCTTAAAAAACTGTAATGTCTGAATATTATATCAGACGTAAAATATTAATCGAACTGTACCCGTGAGAGGTAAATGTCTACATCGAAGCAAATTGATATGCTCAAAGTCACAGGTCAAAAAATCAAACTTAATAAAACCGTTATGTCAAAATATTGCTTTTAAAAATGTTCGCGAATTCGATTTTCAAAGTCAATATATTATTTTTAACTGATATTCTTGGATTGATATGTGAAGTTTATTATCAATAAATGTGTGAATATTATTTTTATTATGGCTGCAAATAGCTTTTGAAACGATAATGAAATAGTTTTTAGTATTACAAATATGGTATTTGCACTTTGACCGCCCATTGGGACGACCATTTTCATAGTAATTTCAAATAGGTATAAAAAAATATTTGATATATTTTATTTGTCCTAATAGCAGGAGGAAGCTCGAGACAGAAAGTCATGGCGGATGAGGAGAGAGGCCTCTGCCCAGCAGTGGGACACAACATTGTTAATGTATTAAGCAATCACAAAATGACCATCAAAAATACTTATTAAGAACTTAATTAACATAGATACCACAAAAAAGAACCAAAGCAAAAACATCAATGCAAAGTAAAAAACAGCCTCAAAGGGTTTTCGTAATTTAAAATATTCATCTCGTAACAATAACATCAAAAACCTGACCTTAATTAACGCCTTAACATTACATTAAGCTAGAAGCCGAATTTAAAAGGCCCGTTTAATTATTCGTCGAATCACCAATACATTACTCGTTATCTCGACTCAAAGAGGGTTTTATACCGAAACGAAAAAGGAAGAAGAAAATAAATGTTCGATTCGAATAACCAGTTTAATGTATTTGATAAAAGTGACAGGCCCCTGCTTACTGTTGGCAATAAGGTAGTTTTAATTGCCCGATATGCCAATGGGAGAGGATGTGGTCACAGCTGGTCCAAATGTCAAACGGTTTTGTGCCAATGGCACGTTTTGATGAAAGGTCGAGCTATTTAGAAAGTTACCTTTTTTGAGTGTGAAGTTTTGCTTTTGATCAATCATTAGTGGTAAATAGGTAAAGTTTTCTATAATTGATTTCTTAAAAGTGCTGTCACAGAATTGAGTTGTATGGGTACTTTTTGATTACGAAACGATGTTGAGTCTATTTATACTTGGTGTAACAGAAAAGGGGTATAACGCCGAAACACAGCGATAGTCCTCATGAAACTGAATTTCCACAAGGAACAAAGGTCGTAACTCGAAAAAAAAATTCGCCTCCTCATACAAAAAATCAGGTAAGTATGGGCGATCCAAAAATTTTTTTCGTGTTACGACCCATGTTCATTGGGGAAAGTTGTTCAGTTTTATGGGGACTATCGCTGTGTTTCGGCGTTATACCCCTTTTCTGTTACACCCTGTATAAACGCATGAAAACTACAAAAAAAACTATATAACCTGTCTTTACAATGTAGTAATCATGAAATTGTCTCAACAAAAACAACAAAAGGAATTGATAAATTCATACGAGTACATACAAGCCTTAATGACACACATAATGCCGTCATTATAAAGTTAAATGATATTAATACAGAGCCGAGAGCTGTGAAAAAAGTAGCAGAATAAACATAGATAATCACTAATTTACATTAATTAAAACTTAATCTTACAACAGCTGCTGTACCGTATAGTTCAATAAACTTAAAAGCATTCTTGCATGAATTGATAAATATAAATTACTTATTAATCATGTATTATGTGTAGATCTGTAGGTACAAAATACTAGAGAAATATCGTATATTTATACAGCTAAAAAAACATTTATTGAGTAGGTTGTGTTAATGGAAACGCAATTTTTTTGAGAAATGAAATGCAATGTGAACAAAACACATTAAATTCTGCATGGAATTATAATAAATAACACACCATTCTTCAACTTGATACCAACAATGATTTAACTAAAGACATTTCCGTAAAGACAAAGTTAAGGTTGTAAGTTCCAACATAACTTAGCATTACAAACCTAGCCTCAATACAACTCCACAAAGAAAGTGTATCCGAGAACGGAAATAACATAAACAAAGAGTAGCAAAGAAAAGAAAACAAAATTACTCTTTTAGGTCACTATCATTGCGGCTAATGATGCCAATTTGTGGCAGAGGCCATCAAACCTCCGTCCACCCGTGATTACACGTAACCATCGTAATTTTTCACACAATTTATTTTTTCCAACCACGATACGACTTAGAAGTGTTATTTCGTCAACTAATGACAACAAAAACTTCACTCTCATCTCAACACTTTCGTATACATCACTGTCACGTCATTCTTTCAAATAAACCTTGAAAGCTAAGTAATCGTCTCAAACAACCAAAGACACTGCGCTAAAACCTGACTGTAATCTAGATTAATGGAAAGAGCTCGCGACCTTTGTTCAAAATGAAAAAATCTCTTAAAACATAATCAACTTTCGCCATTCCAAATACGCGAAGAAAGAACTTAACAAATTCAATTATTAAGAAGTATTGTATCGCACGGTTCGTCTCGAAGTTGAAATATGAAAGTTAAACAAAACAAAACGGGTGAACGTTGGTACTTCGGCAACTGCAAAGGGAAGTGAGTGAATAATGATGAATGACGGTGATTGAAAACGTAGCCCGTGGAGTGGCCTCGTATTTGTGTTAGATGCCGCCGCAGATTACCCTTTTGTTAATCAAACAACGCTTATTGAATATTATTTAATTAATCTTTCGTATTTGACTTCGGATTTTGTGAAAGGAAATGGAAAAGCGAATTGATTCCGGATTTTAAGGGGACACGTTGGAAAGGGTCGATAAATTTTTAAAGGGGAAGATGAATAAGTTTATAGTCGTTTATAACACGTTTGCTTCACGTTATTACTTTTAGTCATATGGCAAGCTGAATAGATAATTGGGGTCTGTTATAATACGTTTTTTTGAAGATCGCAGGATCGAGCATACCGATGCTTAAGAGTTTACAAAATCCATTAAAGATAATCGTCCATAAGTCGGGCCCGCGGCTGCGCTTGGGCAGGAACTAATCGATCGAAGCGCACACATGGTCGTTTACAATCAATCCATCAGCGTTTATGTAACGGGCAACTACCGATGATCTTCATTTATCATTTTGTTTTGTGAGTAGCAACCTACGCTCTTGGGGGTCACCCGATGCCCTTTACAAAATAAATACGATGATCATACTCTATACGATATGTAAACAACTTTTTTACTAGCTCCATCGCGCTTCTCTAATACCCCTAGTACACTATGGCCATGCGCGCTGGGCCAGCGCGCATGGCCATAGTGTACTAGGCACATTGGCATTGGCATTGGCGTTGGCGACGGGCTGGCGGCGGGCTGGCGTTGGGACTGGCCGCCATTTACCCTAGTACACTATGGCCCAGCGCGCTGGCCCAGTCCGCTGGCCATAGTGTACTAGGCACATTGGCATTGGCATTGGCGATGGCGAAGGGCTGGCGACGGGCTGGCGACGGGATAGCTGCGTGTCGGTTTTTTCGAACGCCAGTCCTAGGAAATGGCAATTAGTGATGTGCCCAGTCTGCTATTTATTGCAACGGTCTAAATATCGAACTATTGATAGTATTACAAGAAAAAATCTGTTCTTCCGTCGAAACCCATTCGTCAGCCAGATCTCAGAATTAACACTCGTTCTCTATTAATTTATCTATCTCTGGTTTTGCCCTACTGGAGACAGAAATATTTATCTGTCTTAGAATTTTTAGTCCCTATATCCTACCTAAAATCTTACCTCTATGTTTATTTATCGACGGCGAATAAATAACCGTCGATAAAAATTTGTATGATAGTTGACGCGTCCCTATTTTTTCAAAAAAGTAAATCTATTATAGTCTTTTTCTTGTCATCTCCCCGCATTTTGACAACGGCTGGCTGTCACGACTCACAAATTCAGTTTAATTTATATATTTTCGTGTGAAATATCTACATGTGAAATATCTAGAAGGCATCCGTGAACGAATTCTTATAGTTCGCTAAATTATTGAGAAGAACAGAGAGTTCAACAAGCCGACATACATATGCTTTGTTGATTTTTCCAATGCGTTGGTAACTGGATGAGAGCACACCACAACACCTTGTACACCGGCTTAGAAAGCTCTATGAAGGAGGAACAGCATCAGTGCGTACAGATAAATCGATCTAAAAGCAAGATGATGATCGTGGACCGTGTCAACAACAGCTCGCCCAAAGTGGCGCAGATTTCGATGTGCGATGTGGTTAACAACTATGTATATCTTGCTATTATATATTCCAAATAACGGCGGCTGCGTAGATGAAGTAAAACGACGTATGCCCATGTCTAGGTCTATAATGGAGAGGAAGAAAGTATAGAGGAATCGACATATAACTAAAACCACCAAAGTCGGGCTCGTAAAATGCTAGTGATTATTATGTTTCTTTATGCGACAGAGATGTGGACAGTGCCCGAATAGGAAAAAGGAAAGATAGATGCTCTGGAATTGTGGTGCTAGAGGAAGATGCTGGGTATAGCGTGGACGGAGATCCGCACCAACGTATCGATACTTTACGAGCTCGGCGTCACACAGCGTTATCGTGCACCCATCACACAGTTTTGTTTAAAAACAACATTCAAAAAGTGTACTTAAATATTGTGCCAATTTTAAAATAAAACTTTTTTTATTTTGATTTTGTTTCTGTCCACAGTAGCAGTAGTTTTTCTATGAAAGAGTTACATACATTCATCGGCACATTCAATAACATTTATAATATACTAGAGGCTGCCTGCGATTCCGTACGTATTTATATACAATATCTTGTCATAATAAATCTTTGAAAACTTACATAATATCTTATTAATTATATAGTCTATGTTTAATTCTAGTGTGCAAACTACAATATTGCCAAGTTTCATCAAAATCTGTTGAGTAGTTATTGCATGAAAGAGTAACATCCATCCATCGGCACAACGATTGAAATTTATAATAAGTATAAGTATTATTAGTAGGAAGTACGATATTATACACACTATACTTAAATATACTAAGTTTTACTGTCAATAACTGTTTAATTAAAATACATAACAAAACATCTTGATGAGGTAAATAGAACACAATGATGATATAAATATAATTGAAATTGTTTATTTTTCATAATATCTATTTATTTTCAAAATAATATTACAATTAAAGCTTGCTGTAAGTTTTATCCAAGTTGCTTCTTGGAGTTGATTGTTGGTGGTGTTGGTGGCTTTTCATTTTTTCTATTTAGAAACGAATAGCACTGGATGAGCTTAAATATATTCCACCAGCATCATCACTTCCATCTTTGACAAGGGAAGAGTTTTTTGCTCTTGGTAAAAGGAATATAAAGAAAACCTCTGGATAGGTAGTATAACACGGCTTAACAACAATTGGTTGTTTTGGGTTGTTGTGATTGCCCAGAGATCGTTCAGCATAGTTAGTAAATGTACATATATAATAGGTAGGCATATAATTGGTCTTTAGAACAAACACGGATGCTTTCTATAGTACTTGTAGATATTTCACACCAAAATATATAAATTAAACTGAATTTGTCGTGACAGCCAGCCGTTGTCAAAATGCGGGGACGGCGAGACCTTTGAGTATAGAACATATAAGGAGGTGCCATACCGTCTGGATCTGCGTGCCTGGTCTGGTGCAAAATGGCTACCTTTTTGTATGGAATTTCTTATCGTTTAACAGATCATCTACCAAGAAAACTATGAAAAACTTGCGCCAACCTTGGCACGCTGTCATAAACTCATTTGTATATTAAAAAAAAATGGGGCCACTCCTTATATTCCTTCCTCATTGGGCGAGACGGCGAGACGACAAATGAACTCGCCATCGTGTTGGGTAAAGTCGAGATAGATGCCTCACTTTCATAAACTTTACAAACTTGCTACTTACTAAAACACAATTGTGTAATTAAGTAAAGCAATCACCCAGCAACTAATATTGCCACGGACCATCATGCTGTGAGGACCCGTTTTACTCCTGTGTACTGTTTTTTTCGTGGCGGACAAATAAAAAAAGCCGCAACTTTGTAAAACTATACAAAAAAAATATATTTTAACAAGGTTTATTCGTAATCGTAACTGATATTTGTACCAGCTACTGCCTATTTTATTAGTGTCCTATCTGACTGAACGGCGTAACATTGCACGAGCGATCATCTTTTTCAGTTTTTCTATTTAAATCTTACTTCGAAGCTATAAAATAAAACCATTAAGATTTTCGGAAAATTATTCAATTTTTGATACTTTTGCGGTACCTCTTTTTTAAAAGAGTTTTGTTAATGTTTTTAACAATTTCAAAAGGGGTTTGAAGATAATGTCCTACCTTTTTCGACAAAAATGGCGGCAGTCTATGAAACTTTCATTAATCGATAATTCAGGTCAATACAAATCGAAAGTATAGATGAAAACATTTTGATAAAGTGTCATGTTTCCGTCATATAGGCTGTCAAAGATAGACTAGTGGCGCCAGTATTGGAACGTGAAAAACTGTATTTTGGTGTTATTAAATGGCACATATTGTATTGGAAATTGATACTAGTAGTTAAATGAAGGATCCTGACATTCCTTGATTTTTCCTTGACTATCCCCCCTCCAGTACCTCCTTCAGCGTGTATACAGGGCAGCGCAGTAACAAAATAAATGATAGGGGGTACTCGAGGGGGGGATGGTATTGGGAATTGACATAGATTGCTTCAAAAATTCTTATTTTTAAACCTTTATAAATTCCCACACATTTATACCTAAAACATTAAAAATTATGGGCTGAACAGCTTGGGGAGAGGGAGGGGGGTCGCTAAAATATGCCAGGATCCATCATTTAACTTCTAGTATCAATATTCAATACAATATATGCCATTTAATTACACCAAAACACAGTTTTTCATGTATCAATACTAGCGCCACTAGTCTATCTTTGACAGCCTATATCTCGGAAACGTGACGCTTTATCAAATTTTTTTCGTCTATACTTTCGATTTGTGTTGACCTGAACTATCGATTAGTAAAGGTTTCATTGACTGCCGCCACTTTTGGAAAATTAAAAAAAAAAAGTGTAGGTAGGACACTCTCCATAGTAAAATCTTCAAACCCCTTTAAAAAAACAAGAAAACATTACGCTCGTCATTGCAAAGTTACGTCAACCGCATATTTGACATATGCCAAAAATACCTTGGTATCTTGTACAGGGTGTATACCTCATAATTGACCAAATAATTGACCTTTTGTTTTTAATTTATTTAAAAAAACAATTACATCTATCCCTATCAAAAAAGATAGTAGCCCTGATTTTTTGAGATATTGATGCCGCTTGGGGCGTCTGAGTATAATTTAAAAAGGACATCACAGAGCATTTTAAGGAAATGGCATGTCATGAAGTTAGTATTGGAACCAGTGTCGCCAGTTATTTATTTATGTAAATATGGCCTAAAACTATTGATCATACAATTGAAAACATGTCGTAACTCCTTGCAATGGGATTTATTTTGCTTTAAGTCAAAAAGTAAATTATTAGATAATTCGAACTTAGGCGCCTTATACCACGTGAGTGCGCGACTGAAGTAGCAACGGGATGAAGAGCGAGAAAGGAGGGGTAAAAACTCAGTTAAAGCGTACATTTATTACTTTGGCTAGTTTTGGGCGGATATTGTGATTAATATCTGGTTAAAGTTATTAATTTATCACATTATCAAGACATTTGGTGATTATATATAATAGATAATTAATCATTTTGGCTGTAACATATTCATAAATAATATATAAATAAAATCAATATTTTTTTAAATATGGACAATATTTCAAAAAGTGGGGCATCTATCCCGACTTTACCCTACTTACATGCTTTGACAACCAGCATGGCGATCATCAAGGTGATCAGTGGCGTAACTAGGTAACCAAGGGCCCTGCGGCAAATAAAATATTAGGGCCCCACTAACTATCTAATCTGGTAAGATGTATGAAATTAATAATAGGTATTAATATATATACCTACTTTAAAATTATAAGCTATTTCATCATCGGCTCTTTTTTATGCACTAGAGGGTAGGAAATAAATATATTCTCTAAACAGAAACAACATAAAAATACTATTAATAGGTATTTGATGGTCTAGATAGAAAAAATAATCTGAAGGATTATTACAAGATTGAAAAGAATATATTTTATATTTGGTTTTCGACTGTTTCTATCAAAATTCTAAATAATTTCACGTTATTTCAATAAAGTGCCGGAATTTCTTTGACATTAGCTCACTACACACCCACTCATGATGTATTGATTTTAAATAATTTTCGACCGTTTAGTTTGATTAAAACTTTTATGTAGGGATACGCCCGTCGGGGCCCTCTGTGCATGAGGGCCCCGGGGCCCCGCCCCACCTTGCCCCTTAGTAGCTACGCCAGTAACCTGCGCTGGCCCAGCGCTGGCCCAGCGCGCTGGGCCATAGTGTACTAGCGTTCAACCAAGCTGGTGACCATCGCTGGTGACCAGCGCTGGCCCAGCGCTTGGCCATAGTGTACTAGAGGCATAAAACAAACCACTTTGCATATAAATAAGATAAGGAAAGCAATAAGAAATTATAACCTGCGTAACGAAACGATGCAAGCGGAGAAATAAAATTACGACAAAACGAAGTACCTGACCAGCTACCAGAAAGCAAGCACAATTTCCATCAATTAAATCCTATCAAAAATTGCCATCTTATCGACTACAATAAACAATGGTGAGTGCGACATTTACATGTAACAGATAGAAAGGAAAGGAGAAACATTAAACACCTAACAACCTCCTTCAGAGTAAAGAGCAAAAACAGCATGAATTATGATTTCGCATAAAGATAAAATACAATCTAAGCTAGCGCGCCAAATGGCGAAGAAAAAATGTAATTTTCTTGGGAGAACAGAGACCGCGGGTTGGAAAGCGGGACAAGAAATAACGCTGTGTGCAAGAACCGGGTAATGATCAGAATGGCCATACAGAAGAATTTCATAACACTGCACAATTTATTTTACTTGGGCTATAAGAAGAAGAGTACTTTGTTGTGGTGTTTGAAATTAGCAAAAAATTCTAAGACACTGCCACTGGTGCGTTCGACATGAAACACATCAAAATAAAAACCGTGAATAATTTTTATATTAAGATCGTGTTTTTGAGCGTACATGAAACGAATTGCTCTATCACTAGGTAGACGTAGAAAACTATTATCAACTACTTAAGAACTCAAACTCTATGTAGTAAAACACAAAATCCACTGATATAAACCGAACAAACTTCAACCAATATCTAATGTCATTTCAACTTCTATTTGGTCTAAAATACGTTTAGTAACGTGGATTCCTAATAGTAGAACTACAAATTGAATTTTAGTTTCCGTGTTCAGTGCTGAAAGTAGGTTATAGCGAGGACGTTCCCGTTGGACAATCGTCTAATAAAATTGTAGAATTTAGAATACAGAGATGTTCTAGAAGGTAGTTTTGATCATTTCGAGAAAATGTATTGGACTGACTACCTGTTTCTGGATACAATAATAAATAAAGTAAATATAAATAGAGATAAAAATTACGTCGACATTATTTAGTCAATTTGTGCTGAATTTGATTATTTTCTTATAAAATATTGATTTAAATACAGTAAGAATACACGACAGGTGTTATTTATGTCCCTGTTTTACATTAAGTGTTATGAGGCAATAGACAGAAATGAAAAGTGACAATGAGTATTATACACTGCTGGTTACTATAGACTACAGAAACTAAAGACTATGTTTATTATGTATTATGAAGTTCTTAGTAAAAACAAAGACGTTTCAAATATATAAAACATGAACATTGTCACGACCGTGTCCATTCTCATAATAAACGATTAATGAAAAATACTTTGAGTTGGCAATAAAAGATGGCTGCAACATCATTAGGTCTCAAGACCATGGTATGAATTTTTCATGAAATATGGTCTCGTATAGATCAAGTTTATTACGAGAAGGAACCCAACGTATATTATTACCATTTCTTTGTCCAAGTTTTTTGTTCGTTGACAGATGCGAAAATTTTTATCTCGATTTAAGAGAACTATAAAGTTTCTTTGAGTTATTTTCGAGTCGTGATCACGAATTAATTAAGCATTATCTCTTAAGGACGTGAAATCACATTCGTTGATCGTATAGTTCGGATAAATTTCTGTTAATGTCTTCCGTTCATAGCCTTCTATAAATTCATGGTCTTTGTTAAAAGACATTAGAGCTATAAGACTGTAATGGAAGAAAATAACGAAAGGAATTCATTGCGAGTTTTAATAAAATAATAAACCGCTTTTTATAACGTAAACTGAGATAAGTGTTGACCCATTTACTTATTATAGATCGCATCCTGCCAATTTACTTTATTGATGTTATATTATAGCATCATTAACTTTTTATATCCATTGCCTCTCTGACGGACCGCCCATAATTATGATACGAGACTATAGTCCTTAAACTATTTTTAAATTATTATATTGCTACGCTCTAAAAATCCTCAACAACAGGATAATGTACGCTAAGGGTTCAAACACTATCTTGATTAGTACTTTCCGACATCGTAAATTAAAGTACCTACGATAAAATATATAAAACGCCTCGTAATTTGATATGAAAATATTTTCATTATGTAAATTAGTTTAGGTCTATAAAGCAATTACGTTTTGGAATAACAATAATACAAGACTACCTACTTATAAATAAGTTATAAGTATGCGGGCTCCAGATTTAAATACGTAATTGTAGTTTGCATGTAAAAATGTCTGGCAACACCTAAACGGACATTCAAATAGGTTTACTGTCACCCATTTTAGACCGAATGTAGCGTTGTAAACGTTGAATTAAATCAAGCTGCCACTTTCAATGATATGAATGTTCACAAACACGCACCAAATTTGATCATGCGGCGAATAAATTAAATGGGAACACAATCAAGGATTAAATTACAGCTTCATTCTGCCTCCCACACGGGCGTTGCAGCACATATGCGACACTTAGCTCTGGGACCGACGACTCCGGCCGCGTTATGTATGTAGGTGCCTCAACATATAATATTGTGGCACATTGTGCGGCTTGGCGACCGCATATAAATGCGCCGAGAGCAAATAAAACGGTGCTATAATTTCAAATCATACGGACAGAGAATGGGTGTGGACGGCGCTCTCATTGTGTGGAAATGATGTAACCGCTATTAAAAGTGTTGTGGGCCGTATCCCTTGAATATTTCTTACCAAGACGTAGGGTCATATCGGTATTTTATATCTCTTCGGAGACAATAGCTCGCATTTCCAACAAGAAAACTCGCTCTGTACTTTAAGTAGTCGCGGGCGGCATTCCGAGATTTACCTCGCTCGATGCTTCTTGCCGGTTTCCACGATTATGTCATTAATTTAAGCACCTTATAAATTAGTAACCGATACCATGAATTTGCGTTCGAAAACCTCTCAAACGCAAAACATTGAGTATTTTATATCAGAAATATTAATTTTGAATAAATTATAAGTCAGAAACTGATCAGAAAGTTATTTTTATGTGTGACAGTCGCATTCTGTCACATCCGAAACAACGGTGATAAATTTTGTAGCTTTATGTAAAATAAAACGGCTATTTTTTATAGCATAATAAAACGCTTAAGAATGAGATGCGTACAAAAACAATATTTCGTCTTTGCCATAAAATTTTCAATTTATTTGGTTTCCAATTTATTAAGCTTTTATTCAGGTACAAAATAGTGTCATTAATCAAAACGAAAATACTTGGACATAAAAAAGTTGGATGATTAATATCCACGCTCATTTGTTCGCTGTTTGATATCTAACTAGTTAGAATAGAACAAACTTTTGTGAACATCAATACAGGGTAGAGAACAGTGTGATTTAATTGCAACCTATCGTGACTTTACTTACAAAATAACTCTGTTGCTGCACGACGACTAACAACAAAATTATGAATATAAAGTGAATCAAAATTTCAAAACACTTACAAGAAACCAAAGATATGTGTGTTTTATGAACTTCTTTATTTCACTTAAGATATAAAAAATTAATTAAGATATAAAGGATTCAAGATATAAAAGATTAAAATAGCATTTTGTCACATTCCCCACGGGACAACAACGATTCAAATTCAACCCTGTATGCTACATAGGAAGTTAAGTCTCAAAATTCTTAATCCTTTGAGAGTTGCCACATGCCAAGTTTATTTGTTTCAAATCCCAGTCACAAATCCGTTCCCGCTTTAACTATGAACGTGTAAAAGGATTACCAGGAACTATTATGTACTGCCTCCACATATTTGGTTACGAGAACAGAACTCCTTTATTTTACTTTAATCTTCTATGGATAGCACAAAACGGGTTTCAGTATTTGAATTCAGAAACAAAAAAAGATCATTAACAGAATTCGAAATTTAATTTAATTGTTTTCGTTATCCCAGTGCCTTATTTATAAAAACAATCTTCGAAAATCAAATTAATTTAATATAACAACAAAACAAAAAGTCAAGCATTGATTCGTTTGACGAAATCTCTTATGACATCTCATCAATATAGCTTATACCATTTTTTGTTAACCACAAATTTTCATCGAAATCCGTCAAACACGGGCGACATCGTCCCCGGCGGGGTTAAATTTATGCTGTTTTGTCCCTCTCTGCTACATTATGCGGTCGATAAGTGCGTCTCATTCTGCCAAGCCTTGTCGGTTTTTGTGAGGCTTACAAGTTCCGTGGAGCATACGACAGATGCGAGCTTGCTTGCGGTTGCTAACGAACCATGTATCAATTGGGATAATCAATCAAATCTCGATTGTTTGACCATTGACGTCTAGTTTGGATTTAAATATCGATTCCACGTGTAACCAGCTTTGCACAAATGCTTATGATTAGGCTGAATTGCGATATTGTAAGAGGCCGGCCAAGGGTTAAATTCTATTTTGAAACTTGAATTCTTAAAATCGAACCAAGATCTTAATCTGTTCTTTGAATAGACGAAGTCAAACAGAGATCAAATTTCGAATCTATAGAAACACCTAACCAAACAAATACTGTTACAGACAAAGATTGAAATTCAGAAGCTAATATCGGAAACTGCACCCACATTATACAAGGAAAAGCAAACAGAAGTGGGATTAACAAGGAACTCCGAATAAGAGCAGAGTATTCGTACCAACATGGAAAGTTTCGCGATAAACCCGAATACAATCGCGATGCAAGGGTAATGCGTAGAATGCAAGTTCCGATGCTTGGACCGTTACAAAACGATATCGACACCGAATCCGATTGCCGCAATGCGAAAATTATCCGAAGCGGGAATACCTTAGCACTTCTATGTGGATCTATTGAATGTCTGTTAGTAGTCGCACATAAAGATAGTACGGTGTGAAGTTAATGTGTTTGTTTTTGCATTTGTAACTGTTTTAGATAGAGTTTCAAGGTTCAAGAAGCCAATAATGATGTTGGCATCATTGGTGTACGATTTCATTATGCATCTATCCGAGAAGTTATTAAAGACATTATCTACTTGACTTTATTGAACAAGCTATCGTTATGTTTTGCAAAACCTTATTTCCTTTAAAACATCAGATTTATTTATAATACAACAAAAATATTCTCAAAAATATTTTAGCTATAAATAACAAGAAAACATTTTTGCAAAATACTTCAAGAAAAATGTCTTATGTCATTCATCGCGCTGCGTAAAAAGATGTTAAATTCTGCAAATCATTTGTCATCTGTTGTCAATGTTTGGCACTCGCATCGAGAAAAAACAAAAACTTTAAAAGAAATGCCAACTGTGAGAATAAATTAGAACTGCAAAGCTCATCGAAGTTAGTGCTCGAAAATCAATATTAGTTTTTATTGCCCACACTTTTGCAAATTAATTATTTTATAGTACATCTATAAGTACTCTTATGATGTTTGATGTACTTTCTTCAACACCGTTTAATTTATCTTTATGTGCATCATCAGAATTATCATTAATACCTAGTCTTTTTAACGTACCCATAACAGGAGCACAAGCCTATTCTCATACAAGCACATCAAAACAAAATTATACCCAAGATTCAACGCCTCTACCATCCCTAATATTGAATCCAACAATGTATTCTCAAATAACTAGCACTGTTCTACCGTTACAGTGCCCACCTTAGTTCAGAAAATGGTTGCGTTTTGCTATGTATCTGATTTAACTCGTGACGTGTCGTTTATATATCTTACTGTTTGCAGCAGCTTATTTCTGTTTATGGTTATTGAATGTGAAATATTATTCCGGTTGGATTGTATCAGTGAGCTCAAAATACTATCGGGTATAGTGTAAGTACTGTTTTGGTTTTATCTTATTCTGAGGTTGGTATTACAAGTGTTACAATCTTTTTAACTAAAATTTCATCATTCTCATGACGTACCTAACTTTATGACACTTCATAACATAATACAAATACCTATTTAGCTTAAATTTCATTTAAAGATTTTCAGGTTCAGGTTTCATTTGTTTGAAATTCTTGTCGTATTTTTCTGTTTAAAGTAGCCGAGTCGTATATCCGTATATTTAGAAATAACAGAAAATTATAACGCTTTCCCCAAAATATATTCATGAATAACACAGTTGACGACAAATATTTACAAAATAGCGACGTGTTCTTGCGATATTATTATAACATATCCCCTCAGTTTGAAGGAATCATAACCCTTTCAGAACGACAAATATTTTTTCTTATTTTCATGTTTTTGATGACTTATACGTAATTGCTAGGTGCTAGAGCATCTCGGAAAAATAATGAAAAAATTCCCCCTCCCATACTTTTTCCTGCACACCCCCCGCACGAACGTGCGTTCCCGCTTTTAAAGTACCAACGCACGATCAAACATTACATAGAAAGGGTAAAAATTGAAATAGATTATTATTACTAAAACATATATTATCCTTATCAGTAAAGACAGTACAGCTCGAAAGTCTTGTCCGCTGTGCCTGTCGTCGGTTTTTCGTGCCAAAACAGTCGGTGGTAGGTTGAGCTGTACCTGTCTCGCGCAGTTTTTCGACTTTACAGCAGCTAATGATGGGTTAAGTAGGAGATTTACCTGTTCCTGGGGCTCACGATGTTTATTACTTAAAGGAACAGTCAGGAATTCAGGATCTGAATCAATATAGTCAAGGAAATCCTGCACAAATATATCCTCATCTAGCAGAAGAGGGGTCAACCGGCTCAGTTTCTTCATTGGACATGTCCAGGGCCGACTGACATCCATCGCCAAGCTATTTTCTTGTAAATTAGCAGTTACTTACTGTCTTTTATACAAATAAACAAAAATTACAGGTTGGAAATTTCAGCTTCGATGGTACATTTATAAACGACAACGCACGATCGTGCGTTCGAACTTCGTGATCCCACAGTTCTATCAAAAATCATGCAACAAAGGAAAATAGAGTCATATTATCGTAGTTGAACATTTCAAATATCTATTTAAACTAAAAAAAAGTACTTATTCATTAAAAGTAAACAAATAAAATATACTTTCGCCTACCGGTGTCGCCAAAAAAATTTACTTCCACCTTGGAACACGTGTCACGAGCCACTCAAGCCCCACTACCCCGCAAATGCTCTAGCACCATGTACCTAGATAAACGCACGAACGATCGACATCGTTTCGACGCTGTGAAATAGAAATTTCGCGCCAAAATATTTTTTTGAACGTGAACGCACGCTTAGTACATTCCGTTCTGAAAGGGATAAAGACTTTACAACCGTCAGGAGTTGTTGCAAACTTTGCCATTTTGGGGTGCCTTGAAGTAATCGTGTTCTTACCTAAGATGCTCTTTTGGGAGCAATGTTACGTTCTACATGTGTGAGTCAACCGCAAACTTTACTTGGAACACATTTTGATGTTTATTTTGGTTTTGAAATATTTGAAGAAAATTTAGATGCTCGTGATGCTGGGTTTAATCAAATTAAATCTTTTAAAAGTATCGAATGCCGAAATTAATGTAGCGAAGGTACTATTCATCATAGATGAAAGTTTCGATCATATTAAATTGAATCAAGTGATTCAACAAGTAGAAATTCGCTCACGATAGTACTCGTGCCTACAAATCGATCAGAAGCGTGAACAATGGAGATATCATTAGGCTAACCCGAAAGTAGCACACAGCCACAAAACATTCACCAACTTCAATCTAAAAGACATTCCGTGATCAAAATCGGAGAGAACCTCAAGTACCACATCAAACTCGATAGCTAATGATATTAACTGTGCATTAACAGACCACTTTTATTTCAGAAACTAATCTAGAACGCATTTTTTACGAGAGCATTTACGAGCGCGGCGAGCTCGGATTTATCAAAGCCATATTTCAAAAGCATAAAATAAGAAGAGCAATTAAAGGGTTCATAACCGGGTAAGGAATGGCCGCATTCTCTTACAAATATTTATATAGGCGGCGAGCAAACAGTAGCGTTAAAAGCAAAGACATGCGTTTAATCCAAGACAAACAGGCTGAAAGAATTACACGGGAGGGACACAAACACCATAAAGGTTGGTTCCCCTTAGGGTAAACAGAAGCATAGTGAGGTAATCCCGGTGTATAGTGAGCACTAGTCCTCTTAAGGCAGGGTGCCTCAATTCAAAATGTAAATGGCTTACTTAGAAACACTGGATTAAGATGCAATCTGCATATGCATGACAGAGGTATTAAGTCGTTAGTTAAATCACGTGACTAGAAATACGGTCTTTGATTAAAATGAAGCTGGATACACTGTGATTGGTGATGCAATACGTCTAGGTAGGTACTTAATTTTCATTATAAATCTTTGATGTCAAAGATTTTGCTATAAATGTTAACGGTATTGGATGAAGCGTTTTATGATACGTGAGTTTGGGATATTAAAATTTTAATTGTACAGAAACGTTAATCAATTAGAATTTAGAAGTTAATCATTGATAGTCTAAATAATCCACACAATGATAACTAAACGCAAATAAGACAGCAATTATTAAAAATTTAAAAAATGCTTTCATAGACGCTGAGAAAAGTTCCTGATATTCAAAAAGACTGCTCCTTAACAAAGAATTCCCGTGGATTGCAAAAGTGGGCGTATATCGTAGACACTTCGGTTCTGCCGCTAATTGTGACTCCTCCTAGGCAACTCATGTGAATAGAACTAGCTAGGGTAAGGGCTCTAGGTACATTTGCCTCCCCACCTGTGCGATAGGGTATGCCTTTCTACAACTGTCGACATTGTCGTCCCTTTTGAAGGGAAATACCGCTTTCGTATCCATACAGTAGGCAGTTCCATCCTACTAATATTATAAATGTCAATGTTTGTGCCTATGGATGGATAAATGTTTGTTAGTCTTTTAAGCAAAAACTACTGTTAAATTTTATAATAAACGGTTTCAAGAGCATTTTTTGTGCCTATGAAATTAATATATTTTTGACTTTGACTGAATAGATTTTGATGAAATTCAGAAATAATTGTAGCTTGCACATCAAAGTAACACATAGGTTATATTATTTTACGGTATCATGTTTTTTTTCCAAGACGATAAATGCGTATGACGTCGCGGGCAGCCTCTAGTTTAACATTAAAGTTTTCATAGGGATTATTTATTAAAGACGTTTAATCAGTACCTCTTTTAGATGCTGCTCATTAAATTTTAACTACACTATTTAATATAAGCTACTGGTGATCCTGTTACTATGTAGAGTTGAAGTGCTAAAGTAAAAACTACCTTGTGAACTAATTTGAACTCATATGATACTTCCGTATTTCAAGCTAATAAGATGTAAAATGCTTTATTTAGGTGATGTTATTAAAAACAATGTAAAATATGAAAGTAGTCCCGTCGTAATGTCGAGTACAATGTTTATGGAAGCTATCGGTAAATTCATAAATTTTATAATAGCAAAATGTAATAGCACATTGTAAATATTAATAAAAATGTAGTTTATGGCTGTTGTTATTTATTATGAAAGGAAAAGGAAGATTCAGATTTTACCCACACACCAAGTTTTAACATAGCCTTAATTTTCCAGTTAGATAAGTATGTGGAAATAGGCTCACGATTTTTTTCTATGAAGAATACGGAAGCAATGATTCCATTAATGAATTTAAAGATACCAAATCTTCGCATTAAATAGTACACGTACGAAGAAGCAAAATTAACAAGAAAGCGTATCGTCTGCAACTAGCTAACTTCACATCCGTTTAATTTATAGCCAATTAAGTTAGTGTTAAGCTAAATAAACTGACATGGAGATAGTGGAAGGTGTATTCAAGCTGCCGCATATAAAGCGGCGGGTTTGAGTGGGCGCGAGCAAATACGAAGCGTTTGCAGTCGACTGAACATTTTAAATATCCCGGGTTATTTACTCGATATTGCTGGCTCGATGACAAGTACACGAGTGTTTGATTTATTTCTTCAACTACTTACTGCGTCTGCGAGTGCCCTTAAGCTGTATATTGTAAGATTTGCAGACTTATCTTCAATTTCCTGGTGATGGATTGTGGGTTTGAATTTATGGTCCGATTTTGGAATTTCGCAAGACTAAGTATTTTGTAATGATAAAAATGGTAATAGTTAAGAAAGTCTATTGATAAACAAAATGGCCAAAGAAGTTAATAAAATTACTGAAGAATTTTAAGAAGACATTACTGATGAAATACTACATAAAAATATTAAAACAGAGCAGCAAGAAACAGAATCAATATTTACTGTGATATTTCACAAGCATAGTAAACCAAAGTGCTTATTTTCTACTTTTATATTTAAAAGTATCAAACTGTCATCCAGGTGCGGTCAGCCCAAGACAATCTCAGAGTTAAAATGACTCCAGCCAAAGTTTAAAATGACAAAGTTCTCGAACGACAACTAAAAAGTGAGCAGAAGCCAGATGCTGCAGACAGTTGGAAACAACCGGCCCGAGTTTCTTGTAAAAAGTTAGCTTAAAAACTCCTTGCTATAAATCAATAGAGAACAGTTCAGAAGAAGCAAACGTTAAGGTGTGTTTAGATGTAGGACTTGAAAGAAACCAAGCAAGTTCAAATACTGTAATAAAATCGACATTTCTGAGAATATAAACACCAAGTTTTAAGTTACAAAAAGGAATCTTGCTAAAGTAAATTCCTACATTTTCAACAAACTAAGCTTATCCTTGTAATAAGACATGAAAACGACTATCAGCTTTGTAAATGTCCTTTTGAAATGGAGTGAAATTCAAGCAAAGTGATAATTTAGAACAGACGGCATGTCAGATGTCCAAGTCTATGTGGGAGGACGGCATTCTCTAATATCAAGTAATTCTAGGTAAGGCTTAGTACAAAAGACCAGTCAGAATAAAGGTAAGATAATAAAATTCTTGGTTTACTATAGAAATATGAGCGTCCATAAACTGTACACCCCTTTGGATATTTACAATGATGGTGCACTCGCTCTTAGCCTGCGATAAATCTTTGAATTCAGCACGCTTTGTAACCGACTTTATGGAAGTGCTAATCACTGAGGTAAGGCAACTCAGCGGCTGAGTTATAGCGCTGAAAGCGAAATAACTGACCCAGAAATTCTCAGCGAGACTATTTGTCTTAAACTCGTTGCTCATACAAAACAGCCGCTACATTTCCGCGAAGATTAATGTTCAACATCAAAGTTTTTTGATTAAATTTAACATCTGCAATTCAATTACTTTGTGTGTAAGTAAACAGTAGCAAAAATATTGTTTCAGCTAAAATTTCTGAAGCAATATTGTGTCTTTGCTCGATTGCTGACCATCATAATATTGTTCTACCAACCGACCGAGCGACCAAAACCGGTCTATTGTGCTCGGAGATTACGTAAAATATCAAAGAAAGGGTTTTTGTGAGATAAAATCGTCACGCTTCGATTGATATCCAATTTAGTTGGCGGAGATCGGTGCCGAAGCACTTGTACCTGCTTTGTCACGTGGTCACGCTCCCGCATCAACCGCCTCCGTTTGTACAAGTAATAGCTTCTTATTTGTGTATTTTATAATTAAAATATTCGAGGGACCACAAAAAAGACTAAGAAATAAAATTGTATGACACGAATCGTCTTCGTTATGATGCGAATAAAACGGCCCCAAATTACTGTTTCAAAATTCGACATGCAAGATTTAAAATGCAATTCTGAAGCAATTAACTTAATACGAAATTACGTGTGGCAAAAACCGAACAAAGAATCGTTAAAAGATACGCGTTGAACGCGTTAGAAAAACACCGAGTGGAAAAAATACATTATCATTACCTACAGACTGAGAGTAGCCTAGCCACTTTAAACGTAAACGCTACTTAATTCAACAAAAACAAAAGGCGGCTAAGTAAGCTGCAGTACAGAACACTTGTGCTTATGTACTTGAATGCTTATCCGAGTACCTAAGCAATGTAGTACTTAGTTGGATTGCCTGAGTGTAGGTAAAATAATATTGTGGGTAAAGTTCTTGTTTAAGTTGTTGAAAGAGGTACTTTGGAAGATACTCATACTACGCACGACTTCAAAGAAACACTGTTAATTAGGTATCTATTTTGCTTATTTTACTGAGTCAATGTCTATCTTGAATAAAATAGAATTTAAAGTTTAAAAAGGGAATAATTTGAAAGAAGAACTAGGTCAAACACATGTGAGGTAACTGCAAATTTCTGACAGAAATAGTATCTAGAAAAAATTTATAGTGAACATAAATTTTGGAACTGGAACCATAAATGCAAATTTTGTGCAAGCACCGGGACTTGGGAAGAGAAAAGAAGTTTCGATTTTACAAGTGTAATAATTTTATCTGTTGATATTTATGTGTTACTGTTATGGTATCTACACACCAAAGCCGCTGGCTTTTTTGACAGCTGCCATTGGTATGGCGTAAAGCCGCCGGTCTAGCCCGGCGGCATGCCGGCGGCTTTGGTGTGTAGATAGCATAAGGACCAAACTGTTTGTAATGTTATTGATATGCTATTGTGTCAGTGGTAAATTATGTTGGCTTAATTAAACAATTAGAAATAAATGAAATGTAAATTATTATCTTTACCTACTTTCATAACTCTATTCATACCAATTTCTAATAAAGCAGCTTTAATAAAGTTAAAAGACGCATCTCCTGTACAGTTTGCAACAATGTCTTCACCACAATTTACCGATTCTCATGTAACACTAAACCAAATTTCGTTGCCAGCTGTACCCATAATCAATAAACCCGTATAGAAGCAACTTTGGCGCCGCAGTGTCATATAGCTAAGGATATTCTATGATACGAGTAAAGCCAGGCTTCTAAGATAAGTCGGTTCAATGCAGTCTCCTCAGCTTGACAAATGTTCCTGTCCAGTGACGTCAGTGTAACATTGTAGGATCTTGGATACATTTAGTTTCAGCTTTATATTCGAGTCTTTTGAAACGATAGCTTCTGCTTCGTTCGAGAATATAATAGGGTTAGTGTTTGTATCTGTCGTGTTTTTGCGTCTTTATTTTGTTGTGGAGATTGAAAAAGAGTTTTAATGTTAATGATATTTTGAGATTCAGATTTGGTATTCGTTTTTTGAATCCTATGATCACAAGGCGTTTTAATTATGTTTATATGGTTAAGTATCATACTTTTGAAGTATGCATGAATCATGTTGTGTCCATACGTAAATACTTTCTGTAAATTATTCAAATTAAACCATAGAATATAACGGTAATTTAATGAGCGAAAAACGTAAAAATTAAATAGATATTTTACGTCTAGTTAACGCTGAACTTTGTCACGTACCAAGTCAGATAGATCTTTTAAATATAGTTCAGAAACGGTAATAAAAATCTAATAAACAATTTAACGACCGTCCCTCTAGGAGGTCTACAGATATAAAACTCCGACCACTATCCACTGGCCTCTTGAAAACACATCAATCTCTGATAAAAAATCTTTACGTTGCGGATCTTGGTAGAGTGGTTTGGTGCAGTGTATCGGTTTCGGTATCAAAAGCAGATGGGTTTGCCGATAACGTCCATCACAGTGTAAGAAATATCTCTGGGAATTAATTAGTTACAAGCTAATGCGATTACTTATCGCGCATTCTTTCGGTAGCCATTGTAATCTGCCACTTAGTATGTATAGGTAAGTAGAGGCACTTTCAGAGGTTTGTGTATGAGAGACTTTTGAAGTTTATTCGCTTCGCTGACTCTATTTAGAACTTGTTTTGGTATTAGATTGTTAACTAAGTTTGTACTTAGTATATTAAGTCGTGTCTAAGCCTTTGGTATTATTTGAAGACGGTATTGTGTTTGAATTAACTAAGTCGGGAATCTTGAGTAATTTGAATGAAAAAGCAAAAGCTGCCGACAACGTTGATGTGTCCATTATTTGAAATTTGTAGATATAGATTTGATTGAATAGTTTGTAACGTAATGAACGTTTACCCATAATCTGATACTTAAAACTCACATAATAAAGACTAGACTAAGCAAAATTCGTTGTTCAACGCACTGTCTTCACCACAGATATACGACAAAAGCTATTCGCTATTAGAACTCTTTTGTCCATCACAAAATTGAAGCCCAAAAACCGTATCACCGAACATCAATTTCCCGAACAATTTGAGAACAAAACCCAGAGTGTGAATAGACGCGGCTAATCCAGCTATCAGTTTCAAACACCTTCGAAAAAGGTGCTTATTTTCCGCACACGTTTATTCACAATCAACCCTGCGATACCAATTAGAAAGAAACTGTATTGGAAGGCCACACAATGGGACGAGCTGGACGCGTTCCATTCGCCACAATGCACAAATTATAAACAGTCCACTTGCTTCAATACCCGCGCACATCACTTCCTGCGCCACCCATTGTCAGGTCTCAATACAATAACTTTTATTGAAATGATCCGGCAGCGTGCCACAGAGTAGAAAAGCCAGACGCATTATTTTGTGGGTTCTTCGTCCAATTTCAATCAGAATGATTTCCGTTCTAAAAAAGCTTTTGTATCAAACTGTATTGTAAGAATTTCTTTCATGACAAATTTAATGTCGTAGCGTAACAAAAAATTGACATCCCTTTAGCGCTGTTTGAATGGACTTACGAATGACAAATACGATGAATTCACGCTTCCTGTTATGCCATTTACCTGCAACAATGAATTAAACACATTAGTAAACGAATGGCAAATGCGGATGTGAGGTTCATGCATTTTACAAAACATCCGACAAATAGGTAGGCGTACTTGGGGATCGGGTTCTAATGAAAAAATATAAATATGAAACTATATTTATAAAGATTTACACAGATCCGGGCCGTACCCGGGACATGTCCGGGACGTGGCCCGTCATGAGGGAAAACATTACGTCGTCATGACAACGTGTGTGAACGAATCCATAGAAAATGTATGGAATGATATTTTTTCCCTGAATGTGTGTACATAGACCCATAAGGCTGTTTTGCTTGTATGTCTTGCAAAATCTACGCATACATAACTAAGCTATGTAAAAAACCATTAGCTAGTGATTTTTATAAAATTTGTAGGTGCTACATTAAGAATAGGGATGTTATGGATATGAAATTTCGGATACGGATTGGATACGGATTTAGGAATGATTATTATACCGGATACGGTTACGGATACGAATAATAAATTATTTCGGATTGTCCGTTAGTTTCGGTTACGGATATTATTTTTTTAAGGAATTTCAAAAGTAAAATACAAATAACGTGTCTCAATTAGGCTCCGCCCCTATCTTATACTATGCGAAACTTTTATTTCGGATTCGGTTACGGTTACGGATGATTTTTTATATCGGATATCCGATAGTTTCGGTTACGGTTACGGAGCTCCCTAACATCCCTGATTAAGAACCAAAATAGGATATTGTAACATACATATTTACATATTTAACGTCTTTTGTTAACAAGAAAAGGAACTCGTATCTTAGTAAGTATCTCTACCTGTTATCATAGGTACACCTTTGATACGCTAGTCCACATTTTTGTAGCAAAGTAATATAACTTTCCAGTTATTATTTAAGTATAGCTGACTCTACAATAAAAGTAGTTGAAACCGTGCCAAGATTTAAAAAGAAAATGATGAAACATTGTTACCTAACAACACAATGAAGCTTATTGTTTGCGTTAGCATATTTTTACTTCGCTTTTAAAAACAATTTTAATTGGTTTTGATAGTTTTTGGCATTGCACGTGTTTTTACGAGTAAGTATCTTTAGAAAGAGAACTGAGAAATAGAACGTATTGGATTTGTATAGAGCTGTCATAATTTGTTAGTGGAAAATTGTAATTTCTGGTGACTTTTAGATAAAATTAGAAAGTGACTATCCTGGCTTCTTGCTTTCACTTCTCTCTCTGAGGGGTCTGCAGAAAGAAATTTCTTTTAGAAATATGCTGCACCTTTTGTATAACTTCTCTTTTTTCTGTCTCTATGTACTTTATGTCTCTATGTATCTTACAATAAACTGTTAAATAAATAAATACTTTTGGTTTAATAAAGAGAACTCTAAACAGTAAACATCGTCATCAAAAACATAATAATAAATTAAATAATATTATAAATGACAATGTTTGTGCCAATGGATGTTTGTTACTCGTTGACGCAAAAACTACTGAATATATTTTGATGAATTGTAGCTTATATATCAGAATAACACAATATGCTTTATTATTCGGGATATGTGGTTTTGTTTAAACTTATGACGTATGACTTTAAACTCATAAATGCGTACGAAGTCGCGGGCAGCCACTAGTCTATATATATATATATATATATATAAAAATGAAACCCGTTTTCCGTTGTCACGGCATCACGCCTGAACGGCTGGACCGATTTCGCTAATTCTTTTTTTAAAATGTTAACTGAAGTCCAAGGATGGTTCTTACGGCGAGAAAAAATCGAATAATTGCCGGGAAAGCCCTAAAACAGACCTTTTCTTTTTCCCATACAAATGTTTTCCTACTAAAATGTAGAGTCAATTTGAACTTTATTCCTACACAATAAAGTTCATTCTAAGGCGGGACGAAGTTCGCCGGGACAGCTAGTATTAAATAAAATACATCATTACAGAAACATTTACCATTAAAAAATAACATCATCTTGTTCCGAGTTTACCCAGAACTTTAAACGCTCATTTAATAAGAACGTTTAGACATAAAACAGGTGTGTTCTATTAACTCGACACCCAGTGAGGTCCAATAATTACATCGCATTTCAATACGTTCCGTCACAAAAACTGGCATAGCCGTTGGCTAACTTCATTTAATAATTGCAGGGTAAGTGAGTAAGTATATTATTAGATTACTATAGCTGCGTAACTATATAATATTGCATATGCGACGCATAATAAATACGTTTTCCTACTTAGGTAGTCGGTTATGAGCACGCTTATGTTTTTGCCTGTTGCTTCATTTGAGTACGCAAATTCAAGGTTTATTTTTTTGCGTGAAGTACTTACTATAAATTATTTAAAGTAAAAGTGAATTTTGTTTTGAGATTTTTCTGCAATTGTAATACCTACACATAAAAAATATGTTCATGGATATATTTTTGTTTTCTATGTGGTATCATTGGAACAGATTCGAGAAACAGAAAATTCGATGTTTTATGATACAAAATCAAAAAAAAAAAAATGACAGTCTGTCGCCAAGAATATTCTTTCGTTTACTTAGTTCGATTTACAAATTGTTTCATTGCTTACCAAAATCAGTAAGGTATTTATGGTAAATCATTCATTCATTCAATCAAATCATTCGATTAAAATACTGGCCACTATTTTGTTTTTCATAATTATAAAAATATAAAACATATTTAGATACGAGTATTAAGGTAGATATAGTTATGTATGTATTCTGTATTATTTGCACAACCCGCAACTATTTTTACCTATTTCTCGCTATTTTTTATCCTAAGGTTGCCAGCTAGCTTAGCATGGCACTCTGTGACAAGACGTTGTCATGCGTTTGTCACGCTTACGTCTATAGTTTTAAATGTGATAAGGACAGCATACGTGAGATAGTTGTCGGGGCACGCCGTGCTAAGCCCCCTGGAAGATATTGCTAACTAGCAATAAGGCCGCCTGTTGCTTCTTATATTCTTATTTGTTTCTGTATCTTATATCTTTGTGTGCAATAAAGAATTATTGTATTGTGTTGTAGATATTAGCAATAACAACTAATCACAAACCAACAAACCATCCTCATAAAAAATCCCTATATTTTCTTCTCTCCAATTAACATTCAAACACGCCTAAGTACTTAAATGAGTATTAACACTCATTTACAGCGATCGGGACGGGTTCAATGACCGTTTACCGTTATCTTAGGTCCGGGGACACTTGATTCTAATCGGGGTTCTGGGTAACTAAGGTTAAGAAGGGCATTTCAAACTGTCGGATTTATTTAAGGGTATTTAAGTAATGACTTTCTTTACTATCCTTGTAATGTAAATGTCAATGTTTATGCCGATGGATGGATGGATGTGAAATGTTTGTTACTCTTTCACGCAAAAACCACTCAAACACTGCTAATTTAAAATAGCCTCAGTTGTCTATCGGTAGAGTCAATGAAAGTGTCAATGTCATTTTTTGACACATTTGGTCGCAGTCAGTGTAAGACATTGTTTAACAGAATAGGTACCAAATGTGTCAAAAATTGCAAATTAGCTGACATGGGCTTCAAATTTTAATGAAAACGATCATGATCATATATCATCATAATTATCATAAATTGAATCAGTATGAGGTAGCTACCTTCAAAAATTCATTAGACAATAATGTAAAAAAATACAAAAAGTAATATTTCCAAAACAACTCTTATTTTAAAGTAACATAAAGATTTCTTTTACAAACTTAGCTACAAAATTCGCGGATGAATCTTATGTTCATGTGACATGCGCCATAATGTAACCACTAAGGAGATTAGGAACTTGTTACTTCAGTATAGAGTAGAAGATTCGCTTGATAATATGTGGAAAGCAACTTTTGGGAATAAAACTAGGTTTGCATTATGGCAACAAAGTGTGTTGTTTAGAAATTTTGGTATTGTTTTTATTAATAAAAATATGTTATTTATTTGAGAAAATATCAGTCGTCAAAAGAAAGAAGAGTCGTGCTCCTAATAGTGGGGGTAGAAAAGATCTGCTAATTATGAAAGAATGTTAAATGGTTTTCTGTTAAGCTGATGAAATTTAAGTTAGAGAATTAGATAAAAAACTATGTTTTAAATGTTACACACATGTGTCTTAATATCAATCACATCATGATTTTGAATATAACATTCTGTATCATAAAACATCTGTTAACTAGATGTCACAAATAAGAATAAGAGGGACCGAACTTAAAGGGCATTTGTGAGTCAAATAAATCTCGAAGCGAGAACAAGAACGTAACGACTCCCAATTGTGCCAAAAGAGCCGTTACTGTCAAAGGAATGCAACTCAAAATGCGGCACCGAAATCTTTTGATACCAATCTGTCCGCACATTACAATGATTACAAAAAGGTGAGACTCCATTAGTTAACAGGCCGCGTGCGTAGATCGTGCGGTCCCGCGCGTGACCACGAACGTACCGCGTTTCTACCATTATGTTATAGCTTCTACACATAATAGAGAGTCAATGACTTCATCTTCATCGCTATTTCAAACACGAAGCTCTGTAATCAATAAATACTTATGCAAATTGAAAAACACACATAAAACATCCAGCCCCTCATCTCCCTAATTACAACAAAATCAGACTTTAATTTATGCATCCTTACAAACCGCATGCAACAATAAGAATACCTCATTCCAAACTTAACGTCACATAAAGTGGACGGCGACAGCGGGAATAAAACAAAATCCTTTTTTAATTTAAACCGAAGACAATGAGCAAACACAGCTGGCGGAATGCAAAACGAAATGGAGAAGAACAAGAGACAAGCCTGAACTCACGAGAGCCGTGACGCAGTCTTCGGTAGCCAAGCACCGAGTAATTTATGTGGAAACAAAGTGTCAGGGATAAAAGAATTGTCACGTCACGTGCGATAAACGAGACCCCGGCTAGGGAAAGAATGAGTCGGGTATTCGAGGTAAAGGCCGCGACGTTCGGCGGAAAACCTTTTATTTAGTGTGCAGATAAGTAGGACCGGGACAACCGATGTCTGACGCAGGCTGATAGCCCTACCGATACTCGTTACGACATCAGATAAACTTCGAAGCGTCCTCGAGCGACTGGAAAGGAAACAGCCGCTCGAGACGTTATTGTTGTGACTATTGCCCGCCATAAAGTTTATCCAGGAATCCTAATTAACAAGAAACGGAACTGTGTCTTGGCGCTTATTGGAAACCTGTTAGTATTAACGTCTCACTCGCACCGCGCTTTCAAGGTTCGAGAATATATGTCCGATTAACACGATTCACGACGAAAACAACGATATTTAGGAGTCAATTAAGAATAAACATGTTGAACGCGCGGCTCGTCTCGCGTAAAACGAGGCTAATAGTCGTTTAGAAGGTAGGTGGAAACAGCTGGAAGTCGAGTTGTGTGGAAGAACCCGAAGCGCTCTCCACTCACACCGCGGGAGCGCTGCTCGGGCGTGTTTACGACACTTCGCCTGTTCTTATTGATTGAATTCACCACAAATTAAAAACTTTATTGCCTCGCCGTAATCTTGACTCAGAATTTCTGGCTTATTATTAAACTTTACAATTCTTACGGCTTTGATTCGAACGCTTACAAACGCTTATAAAACGTGTATTTAAAAATTGAAAACTTCGGTACCTTATTTGAGTTATTAGCATAACAGTATATTTGGAATCGGTAACATGATCGTCGCAAACAATAAACTAGAAAGCTTATTAGAGAGTACAAAATGTGGAAAGGGAATGGGTATTAAAGAAGTCGGTATAGTGTAATGAGGCGAAGGGAAACAGGGAATTCTTAATAAAAAGACAATGGTACCTATTGTGTAATGCGATATCTTTTTACGACTTACGAAGCCTTATTAGCCCGGCTGACGGAGAATTGAGGTGTCAACTTCAAAAGAGCAAGCCATACGTTAAACTTCTGGCCAACAGAGTACTTGCTCGTAATAACCGGAATAATTACACATTTATGATCAGGTTTTATTACTAAACATTTCATTTTATTTTGTTACTTTAAGAAAGGTACCTACCAAATTGCTAAGCCGGCATTAAATCTTGCTTTACGATGAGAAGTTCTATTCATAAATTGAGTAGTTTTATTCATTTGAATTTGAAAAAAATATAGTCTTAGATTACGTGTACCAATATAGGGATAGAAACTTTTCCTATTTTCTACTGAAATCAAAGTACATGAGTGAAACAATCACTCAAAATCCACCAAAAGTCCCACAAGTAGTCCCTAAAGAATACTTAGTAAAAAGAACCGAAGAAAAAACAGTAAACACAAGATATATAAGCCGTCTCGTAAATATTTAAAAAGTCTCGAAAGACGTGTCAAATCGTCAAGCCGGAGTCCCTTCAAAGCCAGCGTGTTCGGGACACGTCAATTTGTTTACGAATTATGCATAAATTCGTCCCGTAAGACAAGACATCTCGTCCAGCGATCGCTGTTGCGACATTTCAATAAAATTTACGATTGTGACTTAAATGGCGTGCTCGAAAAAAAAACGACATGTTCCTCTTTTATTTTAAACTTACCTTGAGTTCGTTAAAATATCTTGCTCGTGATAATAAAACTGTCTGTGCATAGTGTTACTAAACATGGCAATGAAATCGATGAATTATTACTCGAGGAAAAATAGCTGTATCTTAGATTGCTGCATGTTTTCACATTCAATTTCACCTTTTAACAACTTTTCGGATTGGTGCTATCACACCAGGAACTATAAAATCAGCGTTAGTACTTGAATTATTTATATAGGCCACAAAAATAAATCAATGTCGGGAATAACTAGTGAGTGGAACAAACTCCAGTTGTAAGTACTTTCCGAATGAGTTCTTAAATTAGAGCCGGGGATGTATGGCCAAATGCACGCAACATTGATGCGTGTTATTGGCCGTGACAGCACTTTACACGGCTGATTGTAGCCACCCTATTGGTATTTTTGTCAACGTACCCGAAGTCTGTCGACTGATCGTTCATGTTTACTCAGACGAGCCGAAACTTAAAATTAGCCACGTGATTTAGTGCTAACATTTATAAAAATAACGACGTCGTGATTTGTGACAACTGTAATAGTGAAATGCCACAAATACTTCCCTAGGAACATTTAACATGGAATTTCAACATTGTGGAAATTTTTGTGAAAGACGAAAATCTTTAAGCAAGACAGACATTATTGACAAATTGTGTTCTAAAAACACAATAAAGAAAGCTATTTACTCATTCATGTATGCGTACAACGATCGACATATTCAGGACATGTTCAGTGATAAGGACCTATTTGGTAGATTCTTTAGAAATTTGGTCACGTATCGTAGATCTAAGGAGTTTGGAGTAAGGATGGCATATATTGTTACGAAAAAGATGTAGGCTTACAATCTTTTTTATATCGGGGCTGCTTAACTAGATATAAATCGCAAAAAATATATATCCAATCCTGAAGATGGTCAGAAGCCCAAGTCTGCTATTTTAAAACAGCCTGAGTTCTGTGTCGGTAGTGTGTTAATGGCATTTTTGACATATTTGGTATTCTGCTAAACAATGGCTTACACTGATTACGATCAAATGTGTTAAAAATAACATCGACTCTCTGCCGACACACAACTGACAATTTTGTAAATTAGCAGACTTGGGCCCCAAGACTATAACTATGTTCCTAAATAGGTCATTTTTTATGGTGACAAATGATCAGCCAATCTTTGATTACACAGATGGTTCGTCATTTCCAAGACACTATCTCTCAATCAACTTTTACGACCTTCTCGGAAAGATAAGCAGCGGACCTTATTTTATTCGTTTTCTTTAGAGTCCGTAAGTACCTATTGCAAGACAAAACGTAGTTAGCAGTTCTCTAATTAGATACTTAAAACTCCTTTGAGGTTTGCTTAGGTTTTAAGGAAAGTTAAAAACCTGCTTTAAGCTAATGAGAAAATATGTATCCTTGCAGCTTTTATGTGCAAAACCAAACACCCTAATTTGCTCATTATTAAACAAACAACTTAAACGACATCATAAAAAACGACAGCAGTATTGGAATCTTAAATATCGAAGTATACTGCAGGTTGTATATTCAAAACACAGCACTTTAAAACTCTCAGCGTTTTACATAAAAAACGATGTAAAAAGGCATATTTCATTATTTTTTACCTCTAAAACAACGGGGAGCCAAGAGTTTTTTGTAGTGAATACCAACTGTGTTGCGACCCACGCGAGCTTGGTGATCGGTTCACACTTTAGTGGCAATCCAGTAGAGATATACCAGCTATTTTTAACCCTCCTAGAAAGCTCACAATATTACTCGGTCCGACTCATTTCCAGCGCATTGTTTTACAGTTCTCATTACCGACCAGCAAATAAATACAACCTACACATATTTGCCAAGAAATAACAATATTTTTAGTTTAAATCATAATAATAATAGTATATTTATGTTGTTGTGACACTATTTTGAAACTAAAACATAAGTTATATTAATTTACATAACAATCTATTACATCTATAGCATACTTTTACCTTGTATCGACACCTCTAGGAATTTTGATCGCCGTACGAAGATTTGAGATCCAGATAAGTGACGGTCCCTCCATCAATTTCGTACAAAATATCTGGTAAGATCCAAAGATTCGTTTTTATGGGTTTTAAAAGATTAATGTTGAGATAAAGGGATTTGGTTCGCTTAGGTAAAGAATTTGGGGATACAATAAATTTTGACATTGCCCTTTCTTGTGACCATGTTTTATGTCGCTTACCTTAAAGCCCAAGAGTTGAAGAAACGTTTTAATTAGTGATAAAAGTTGATCCCCTCTTTCTCCCCACCCTTCGTATGTGCGTTTATGTTGCGTGAGCGCTGAGCAAAAGCTAAGCCCCGCCCACCACGGACATCCTACCACGCTTTGTTTAAAATAACAAACTCTCTCATCCATGAAGCATTTGTATTCATGTTTCCGATGTCTGTAAATCATGGGAGTTATACGTAACAGCAAGTTCAGACGATCGGGCGTCCATTTTGCCATAAGCCGGTTATGGCATGCTTGTCTCTTTGAGGTTAACTTTAGTGCAATCGTAAAGTTACTATTTGTTACGACTTTTGGAATTTTTCGTCTTTAAGTAGCATTAGTAAGCATTTGTTTGTAAGAAGAAGCAAAAAACAATAAATAAAACAAGCTCCGTCCATTGTAATTAATATCTTTGTCTTCATTTTTTTCTCAGTTTCATTTAGAAATGATATTTTATTCACAATACACAGCTTTTCACTCACCATTTAATGATCATAACAACAAAACTCATCTATCACATAATCAGTTTCCACAAACGAACTAGTTAGCACTCAAGTACTTATATCAGAACATTTTAGTTTAGGAAGTTCGGCAAACACCGCGCCGAAAACGATTAGTAGATCGGACGGTGGAGCGTCGGAAATTTACGAGCATTAAAACTATCTACATTTCATCGGAGGCTTCGGGGCTTACTCGCCTATGGAGAAGGCAGCTGCCTTTAATCGAATCCCAATCAACTCCGGAACGACGTAAAACAGTTTACCGAAACATTGAAATATCAAAACTCCCGCTATAACTATTAAAACTGATAAACTGTTTCATAATTTCTAATGTTTATAACCCAGCAATTGTTTATCTTACGTCTCTCATTATGAACAACTTATTAATCGGATTCTTGATGATATAGATTGTTAAGCGGAATTAATGTTACCGGTCTAAGTCCAGTTATCAAAAATATTTTGAATGGAAATGGAAGGAAGTTAATCAAGTGACCAATTTTGTGCTGCCAGCATTTGTCGTATTTATAAATACATTAGGTGCTTGATGGAGTTTTAGATAAGGATAGACTGATTGATTGTAAACAAAGATAAAAAGGAAAGGCCCATTAATTTGTGATTTATATAGACCGGAGTGGCGTAGGTGTTGAGGAAGAAAACGGTTGATGTCAAAAATTGGACGGCGACACAATGGTGGTAGAGGATTAAAAGCGAAGCGGTGTAGCAGTAGCAGACACGTCATTTATCAGAACAAGCCTGTCTCTTTCATACTTTAACCAATGGATACCCACAAAATATATAGACGCGACCAAATTAAAAGGCATTTGTTGTTGGAATCCAAAGAATAAAATAGAAAGATTAAGGCATGAAAGGTTAAAAGCTGTAGCTTTTTTATGTGGTAATTAAAATAGTTCTTGGCTTATCTCTATGCATTCTTGTTTTAGTGCTGATCGGATGGAATAAATGTATCATCGGTAGTTTTATGGGAGTTCCTTATTTGAGGTGTTGATTGATTATAAACTGTTTGTTTCTTGCATTTTATGTTTTAGATGATATATTTTTATTAAGATTTTCTTTTCGGTCATCAAAGTTTAGGTCATCAATCATCATTTTTTAACCCTATGACTTTCTTTTGCTTAGCAATACGACCATATCAAGATATATTACAAATTTCAGTGGAATTCAAATTCGAACCTAACTGAATCACAATTGAATCAAAGACTTTCCTCCATTGTTCAGCAAATTCAAGTAATACATCATGATACCTTATCTAGCAAGTCAACCGGAGTATCAATCCGTTTTTGTCTTTAGTCGGTCCACACTTTCCTTACTACCTACTTTAACGTTTATCGTTGTATCGCGTGACTCTAAGTTCTACATCAAGTTTAGAACTAACGGGACGTCATGTAATTTCCAGTAACGACGTGTTTTATTTTATTGTCATATGGCACTAGGCAATTATTGGACATCGTCTCACAATAATGATATTTGTGTCGTATTTGGTAACTGATGTTGTATTTCTTTTTGACATTCTTATGATGAATAGGTTTTAGACAATATCAAGATGAAAATTGCGGGACGATAATTTTTAAGTTTGAAAAAAATTTTCGATTTCGACATCGACTTTTTTGCTGTAACCTAAAGGTCGGGCCCGACAGCGAGCGAGTGATAATGTTACTAGTACCTACTAAGATAAAAGTAGATTTCAAATTACCGAAAGATATTTCGAAAGCATCACGCAATAAACTCATCATATTTATGAAGACGCAACTTCACACATAATCCGATTGTGACATCAGCTTATTTGTACCAACGAAACGAACACTTTGAACCTTATCTAGAATCTTTAGGAGAAACCCGAAACCGTAAACATGCACGCTGAGCACATAGTGTTAACTATTCATTCGGTGTCTCTGGAGAATATATTGAACAAAAGACGGGCTCAGCATCTGACTACACTATTTCTCACTACATCGGCGCGATGTAATCAGAGAAGACGACGTGTCGCGCTTATTTATGTATGAGCGGGGCGCGGGCGAGGGTGGGCCATCGCGGGATACAAACAGAATAATATTGATGACACTGCGCTCCGAGGGGTCATGAATCATTAATCGTCTGCTCTCCTCTACGGCTCTATTACGACTGCCTTGCCGGATAAGCCACCCTTCGAGGTGAGGCCATACAGCGTCGCGATTCGCGGAACCGCTTTTTTTCACATCCCAACAATATCATATTCCGTTTGTATCCGCTAGCGTATCAGATAAAATCTTTCCATTTGCAAGCAAAACCGAGCTATTATTCATTTTTGTGTTTTGTACAAACTTTTGACAAGACCGATTGTTCAAGTTTTGTTGATGAGAAAAAACAGTTTTGAATGTTTGGTAATGGTTCTTAATCGACCGCGGTAATCTATAAATTTGTTAATAGTGACGCTAAAGCTATCGAAAAACCTGTATCGTGCCAAAAGTGTGATTATAATTTTAACAGCCAATGTAACGTTTTTTTTTTCAATTACACCAACCGCCTTTAAAATTACGACCACAAAAGAAACATAAGGCAATTCTCTTAAACACAAAAAGCGAAGGCAATTTAAGTTAATTCAGTAAGCAACAGACATGGCTACTTCCAAATGAACTCAAACGTAACAAAAACGAAAACAAATCGTGGACAAAAACGCAGGTCATTTCGGCGTGGACTTTCTCGTTTATTTTTTCTAAGCGGTGCCTCGCCTGAGGACGTGCATCCGAAACCTTGAGCGTTTTTTTCGATTTTTCGACGAACAAAAATTTTATTCCGACCTCTTGTGCATGGCTGAGCAGCGATAAAATAATAATGCTCAGATCAGAGTGGCCTGCCCAAAAAGAAACCTTAAGGGAAGGTAGGAACGCTGTGTTATTTCTAATCGAGATTTTATATTGCGATCAAGCGTCTTGTTCTTTATGGTCCCCTTTTTGCAATGTTTTAAGTCTCAAGGTGAAATAGATGACTGGTATTTGAAGCCCTTTAACTATTTGAGGCGAACCTTTTTTCGGACTTATTGCAGTTGAAACCGGGAAGTAGAAAATATAAAACAAAAATTCTGCTGAATAGGAAGTTTTTGGATTTATGCTTTGCTTAATGATAATAATGACTATATTAGCTAAGTATTTTCATCTTCCTCATTCAAGTAAAGTGTCAAGTTTTTCATTTTCTTTTTTCATTTATTTAATATAGCTTTTGCTATCACTTTCCACTTATGGTTATGCTAGGTATTGGAAGGTCAATACTGTCACCCTGATTTCCAATAAAATCGTCATCATCTAAAACATTTTCACATTTTTTAAATTTAAATTTAGGTATGAATAGCTTCATAGTTTTTCCTAAAAGGTTGGTACTGACCAGCGTTACGCGGTGTAATGAAACATTCGCATCGAGCGTATACGCATTGAGCATGTTCTCGTTGCTCGCTCGTTTTCCCGTACTGACTGCACGAATGCTCGCTGTGTAACATGTTACATTACACCGCGTAACGTTGGCCAGAACCTACCTTAAGAGTACCCACTAACAATATTTACAAAACCTTAAACAAAGCAACTTGTAAATAAATAATTATGTAAAGTCAGATTCTTGCATAGATTATACCTTCATTACTATTCAAACTTAAAAACAAAGCTAGAATACTTAGTAGAATACTTTAGTAAAGGCAAAACATAACAAGAAATAATTAACATCACAGTACATTTCTTAATGTAGTCATAATAACTACAACCTAGTATGCTTTTCTACAAAATGCTTCTTTAAAATTCATCATGTGTTTTAAGTTTCTTTCTCTCGTCGAAGCAGGCTTTCAACAAAAAAGAACCCAAAAAGGTAAAGCAAGAAAAAACACAAGCCACTACCTATTTAAAAAGTTTGTCCCTCCAAAGACACAATAGAAGGAATAGTTTCTGGCGACAGAGAGCATTAAAAAGTACGGGACTACCAGTTTTTTTGTTCTAATTGTTTGTTTTCTTTCCTTACCGAAGTCTACTCTAAATTGTTCCGCTGCTGTAATAATATTTACCGTTCCTTATTAATAGTTTTCGAAGAAACTGGAGTATTTGCAATTTTTTTTTCAAAAGGGGCATTTAAAAAGATGGGTTTATTGTTTTTACGATGTGCTTAAAACGTTTGGAATTCGCAAATTTAAGTGGAGGCCGTTAAAAGATAAAAGAACCTTTTTTGCATTCTGCTTTTTAACAAAAAAAAAACAACAGAAAGTTCTTTAAACAGATCGTCTCTATTATTATTTTTTAAAGGTATTTATTAAAAATTAATAAAAGTATTATGAAACTTGGTTGCTATCTACAAAGATACCCCCCAATTATCGAGTTCCAAAGCCAATCAACATTGTTTCAACTCCCGAAAAAAAAAATCAAACGCAAACACCTCAGGTAAAAATATTGATTATACCCAATTCGTGCCATTATAAAATTGGAGTAATTTGCGCATTTCCTCACGATACCCTAATAATGGGAACAAAGAATACCGGCTAACTACCTATCCTTCCGCCCTTAGAAACGTCACGCACATCCCTTCGCAAACAGAATGGAAAAAAAGCTAATATCAGCCAGATCATTGTGCCATGCTCACAGGTAGAACCCCAAAAAAATCATCCTCAAAGCAAACGATCGCGCAAAAAATAGGACGAAGCGTGATCGCACTAAATACTCCAGATTATCAACAGATGTCGATATTGAAACGAAACAGTCGAATGGATATGATATGGGTGCTTTCAAACTACCTGGATATAAATAGATCGGCAAATACCGATAAATGTAAGGCGAAATAATGGAACAATATTTTCTGCGTAAATTCTGACATATGCCACCATCTGTTCTATCTGTTGCATATTTCGAAACCGCTTTATAAACTGTCTTAGTAATTTAAATGCCATAGTGAGCTTTGGACAGAGTGGTTAATAGAATTGATAAGCTAATTTAATGTCCTATTCAATTTCGGTGCCAAGGACTTATCAGTGCAATTTCAAATACAGAGAAGGGATCAATTTACTTATTTATCTTATCGAGTGGATTAATTGGATTTCTAATAACAAGTGCTGGTTGTTCTTTTAATAACACTTTCACATAAACTTTTATGTGAAACGAGCATCATGAAAAATTACTTGATGATATGATATTTTCAATAATATATTCAGGACCACCCAGCACTAGAGGCAAGTGAAAAAATCTTAGATGCCTACTTACTTCTAAATTATCTATCTAGATACAAATTATGCATGTATTTATAGAGTTTCTTCCAATATTAATTAATACAAACAACCACTACACGGATGCAAGAAGCAAAACTCCCGATAAAATTAATAAAAACAGAACCACCGAACTAATTAATACACATAAAGATTTATTGGTTAATCTCCCAACCGAAGTTCGAACAAATAAGTTTATTCCAATTTAAAAGGGGAAAGCCGATACAAATTACATTTATATAGAGGCATAGTCCGAGCGCAGATAACCAGCCAGCAACCTGTTCCTTTGCCTCAAATAAATAACGAACCTGTTTAGATAAATTCTATCTGTAAATATTGGACGATATAAATCCTACTTATCGTTTTAGAGAGCTCGATAAACATTACCAGCTTATACTTTACTATACTTCTATAATTGCGGCCAACGCAGCCCCATAGATAAAAGATTGATTATAAGCTTGTTCGACTTCAAAGCTGTTTGAAGCGTTATCTCATCTTGTTTTTGCTTTTAATTAAAACTTAACCCTTTGCGTGACTATTACAACAATTTTCTCGTCAAAATTTGCTGATTCCTCGAGTTTAATTTCAATTTCAGCTTTTGTTGAGTGTAATTGTTTTGTAAATTCGAATGGGCCTATTTTTTATGCAATAGCCGTCTCTGTATGGAATTTTAATTGCCTAAGTAATAAAAAGGTTTTTTTAATAACATTTTGCGTTGTATGAATAAATGAATTGGACTTTGAAAAAGTAATTTTAGCGTCATATCTGAGAACTAAATTAATTTCGAGTAATATATTTTTTATAACCCATGGGTGGGTAACGAGTAGTAGGTAATTTGCGTAAAGATAAAACATATAAAACGGAAGCTTCTGGAATATCCATTTCAAAAATCATAAAATGGTAGACCAATTATTAACAACTGAGTAATTTAACAATAATTAAAAGCCCATAATGTAAATAACAAAACTTTCAGTCATTAATGTCATTACAGTGTTGCTCTTGAAAGACACCCCCAAAATAAAACAAATGACTAATTATGTTTGCTTCTACCATCAATCAGATAGAATCGTGGACAATGAACAATAATTTCCCTTATTTCCTACTTATAAACATGGTATACAGATAGACAGTAACGAACCGTCCAAACTGGACGTACGAGGTCACCGCCGGTCTCACTTTGATTGATTAAGGGACAAATGAACAGAGCAGGGGTAGTCACATCTATTATAAATTCACATTCCAAATTCAAACAGAATATAATTTAATTTGACAGTTTGAGTCGTTGATTGAAATTTTGCAATTAGGTGCCATCGGTTTTGGGTTTGACAAATTGGTAATGACACAGTTATAGATTGGGTTTTCAATCGCCAGAAAGTTGAAAATTCGCCGCTTTTGAAGATCTGGGTACCTTTTCACGGATATTTACATTTTTACTAAATGTAGCGTGGTAAAATAATTGTTGATGCCAATTTATATAGAAATCTCTTGTTCTTCCGTTAATAATTGCCAATTGCAATCATTATCCTCATTCTTTGTGATACTTTTTCTGATGATTTTTGAAAATTTCAATAATCAAATACTTTTCTATTTGTAGTAAGAATAGCAATACTGTCTATACAATTTTTATTCTTTTCATTGAGTTTTGCTACTTGCATTTAAAGTGTTAAATCACGTAGTGATGTAAGAAATCTTAAATAACCTTAATTTAACCTCACCTTTTGTAAACATGTTGCTCTGCATTGTGCTACCCTCAACGGCGAAGAAACTTCTTCTTCAGCAACCACTCCACTCCATGTAATTACGATTGAAAACAAGGACAAACTATACATAAACATTTTGGCACACATTTTCTTTGGTATCCCCTTTTTCATCAAAGTTTGGTCAAAGCTCCTTGCTTATCATAACCAGCACTTAAATCCAATGATCGATGTTCTAGTCATACTAATGTCCTTGATCATCCAATTAATAATCCCTTAATGTTATATTAAAATTTAACTAATTCGTCACTGTAACATAATTTATAGGCGCAAAAAAGTTTTTCTCTTCGTTTTTGATATTGGCAATCCAGTGTTTGATAAGCTATGTAGCATGTCTATTAAACGAAATAACAGCACTGTTTCAGTCGTATGAAAACGCACAAATTCACAACTTGGGTCGTGCACTGCGGAGTGTGTTCCGTTAGCCGACGTTGCCTCGAGCGCGGTCGAATGCGGACTAACCACCCCGCTTGAAGAAGCTCGGCTCCTCTCCCCTCTGTTGGTTAATTTTTGTTCCTCTCTCTCTCACTCGTGAGGGTTTCCCTCGTCTCTTTCCCTCCTACTACAAAGTATATGAGGCTACTACTACGTATGCCTCTCTCTGTCCTCTCTACTAGTGCATATATTTTATTCTATCTCGTTTCATCTCGGGTGGTTTCACGTTGTTTTTCCTTGATGCAGTTTAACGGATGGGAATGTAGTGCTTATTGTTAGACAAAGACGGTGGTAGTAGAAATTTTAGGGTTGTTCAAAAGGGGTGACAAAGAATCGAGCTAATTCAGGGCTTGCGTTTTTATGGGAGCTCGGGCGGTAAAAAGTATCCCGCCTCTCTCGTTTGTTCAACTTTATGGTCCTTGCGCTCGCGAAGCCATATTAATATTATTAATGGCTGCCGTATCAACTATAATGCTATTTTTTATAAATAAAGGGGGTTCATGTGGTCTTAACTTTACGACAGTTTTATAGAGGTCACAATGACGTTGCTCTATTTGAGAAATTTCGCAATAACGCTCGAGGATGTGGATGTCACATTTTAATATCTCAGCAGCAGCGTGGAAAATGAAGACAAGTTGCACAATACACAGCATTTTTCAGACATCTCAACTGTTTCAACGTAGTCATTATAACTGAGAACAAGGAACAGTATTTTAGCTAGAGGCAAAAGCCGTTCACAAAACCTCGTTGCAAAAAGATTAAATAAGAATACAGTGTACGTGACAGCGTACAAGCCTTTCTACGTAAAGGCATTTTTCGTTTTCTTTCTGCAGTATCTCGGGCTCGTTCTATTCATCCCGCTGTCTTTAATCTTCCAGTCTCTGCCCAGACTTTGTCTAGACAGACCCATCTGCACAGAATTTCGATACGGTCGAGCCACGACGAATGCTCGGACCTGCAATATTGATCGCTATATTACTTTAGTTTGCAACTATAATGCCGTGGTATTAGCGGCTTAGTAAACTTGCTGTTGTAAAAGTTTCATGATTTCGTTATGAAATATTTTTGAACAAAGAATACTTTTAACAGAATACTGAATTTAATAGCCAAGTCGATACTTTTTGAAATATTATTAGATCTTAAAGGTATGATTTATTTGACAATTATTAAGAAGATTGAAATGTCTGTTGAAAAAGACTATAACACAACATCAAAAACAGATATTATCATAATTAAAGAAAACAAAAGAAAAACTGTAGACTTAAAAAAAATAGAGTCAAATACTAAAAACACCCACGAACAGTCAACACTAAAAACAAAAACGATGAAATCAAACGCAGAAGCACTAAACAGGGCTAAGGGATCTTAACTTTATACTGTTGACAAATGCGACCTCGACAGTTTACGACAAGAATGACAGGAGCATAGTCGCTGCTGAAAGGTTTTACGGAGGCAGTAAAAACTCGCTTCGGAGGGTCAAAGTTCAGACCGATTGTAAACCGAAAGAGAATACTTTAGTATCAATGAGAGTAATAAAACTGACTTTGAAATTTGCAAGTCAAAATTTGGCTGTCGCGACTGCTGATTTCATTATAGTGATAAGTTAAGTATTTTTATATTTTCGAAAAGGACGTTCAACTTGAAAGTGATTCTACGTCGAAAATATCATGTTATTTTTAATCTAGAGTCCATCTGAAATTCTAATGTGAATATAAGATTAATTATCTTTAGGTACCAGTACGTACCAGGTGCTCAAAAGGACGGCAGAAAATAGAACAGAGTGGCGTAGACTCCACCGACAAGAGCGAAGCTCTTAAGTTTAATGATGATGATGATGAGTCTTTTATGTTTGTAACTACAGAAAAAGACCTCTACGATTAATTGCTTAGTTCACTATTAGATCATAATAATATAATGATTTGTATCTGTGGAGTTCTATTTACCTATTGAAGTCATAATTTCACTAGATAAGTTATCATACATTTTGTGCTGTTGTAATCCCAAATAAATAAATATTATTTTATAACTTTTGTTTTCAGATATAAGTTACGACTTATTCATAATCTAACCTTAATTTACCTCACCCTGTTTTGTTTCAAGTAGGTTTAAGTATATAACATGAATTAATTATGCTTTCTTCTTAGAAACAAACTTCCTCTTACTACCTACACATTATTACTAGTACCTAATAGAACCCACAACATTACTCTACACATATATAAGCAGTTAGTATAGCCTCTAAGCCCTGTCGGTAACTTGGGCCATCTCTTACAAGTTCTAATTACCTCTCTTGTACTCAGAATTAACTCTCATGTTCACTACTTTTTGATTGCTTTAGGGTTATTTTACTTGGCAAATTGTTGTTTTCATTTTAGTTTTATTTTGAACTTGATTATTCATGTATTCGTTGTTCTAAAACTGTTTTTCAGTTATCGTTGCTCTGAACTGGGTAAAAGATATCTGATCTGATCTAATCTCGTCATTTGCGCCCCACTGTGGGCAAAGGCCTCTATTTTCATCTGCCATGACTTTCAGTCAGAGAGGTCAAAAAGTCATGGCGTATGAGGAGAGAGGCCTTTGCCCAGCAGTGGGACATGAGTGGCTAAATAAGATAAGATAAGATGACATTCGGTCTCGAGCTACCTCCCAAGTACTTAAGTATATCTTCTTCTAATTTAAGAGCTTAGCTCTTGTCGGTGGAGCCTCTTCCATCCCTCTCTATTCTTTGCCTTCTAGTTAACATCTTGATACGACATGACACCCGCCTTTTCCTTCACCTGTTCTACGAACGTCCATCTGGGTCTTCCTCTCTTCCTTTTCCCTTCAAGAATATAAGATGATAAAATGATAATTATGTTGCAAGAAAGTAAATCGCTCATAATCTTGACAGATTTTTATTTTAAAATTGTCATCATAATAATGCATACTTTCATTTTTTCCTTCAGCCGGTACTCGATTTTTTTTATATCGCTCGTCGCCGTGAAAAAGCAGAGGAATTAAATTCAGAGACAACGCAATTTTGGAATGATTCTTTAATGGAAATGTAATTATGTTTTTAATTTTATTCCGCGAATACCGAGAGCCATTAACGTTAAAATACTATTGTTATTTTAATGAATACTATGTATCTTAACATTTTCTCTTTAATTTTCGAGAGTACTATGCGTCAAATTAAGACGTTTAATTTTAAAGTCTTTAGATGGCAAATAATAGGTAATGGTGTTCAAATGTATGTAATTTCTGTAGCAAACAACATTGTATGGGTGTATTTTACTTGAAACGCAGTTGTTTAGTAATCATTTGTCTTGCGTAAATATAGCCTAGTCAAATAATGATTGCTTACATGTTATAAGACACTTATTCCAAAAAAAAAGACGTCGTCGCGGTAAAACTTCAATCGTATAGTTTAACAATAAAAAGGAATAACTAGGCCTGTAGATAATTATGATGAAATAAAAGAAATAAAGACAGCGATACTATATTATTTTCCCAGAAACTTAAATAAAATTTCTTAGCAGTGGGGCAGCATAGGCTAAAAAAAAAGTTTTAGGTTTTTCTACAAGGACGGATCGATGTTAAGATGTGTTTGAGATATTATCGGAAAAATTGTGTACTGTAAAGGATGGTTTTAATTTTATTATGGATAAAATTAAAACAACAAAAAAACAGAAAAAACTAAAACAGCATACCTAACAGCCTGGCGAAAGTAACAGAATCAAAAAAATAAATATTATTCGCCTTCCAAAATTTAAAAGAAACAAAAGAAAACTATATAAAAGGGTTGCTTAGCAACCGCTACTCTATATTTTAGTTTCAAGATAGCAAAGATGAAGACAGTAACCCAAGAGAAGAGACAGTACTATCGTCTTGTTTAACTATCTTTATAACATTATTTTTATAGTGAAATGAGTTCTCAGAGAGATCTTTACTCGCTTTGTTATTACTACGAATGTTTAGTTTAGGTATTGTTCTTGTCGGTTTTGTGTTAACTTGCATTTTGTTTTTTTATTTACTTTTAATGACTTTTCTCTTTTGACGTAGTACTTCAGAAATGTAAAATGCTATCAGCTATTTTTATAGTCAGTTAAATAAAATAGTGATGTTCTTCAAATCTTTTTTTAAAATTTTTCCATTTCTAAAATGTAACCAAAAATGGATTTGGTTACATTTTAGAAATGGAAAGGATTTTTACAGTTATTATTTGTACTTACAAAACACGTAACTAATAACTAGACAATAAATTTTGTAAGTAAAAGTAATTAAATAAAAATAACTATAAAATCCTATACAGGGTGTAACAGAAAGGGGGTATAAAGCAGAAACACAGCGATAGTCCTCATGAAACTGAACAACTTTCCCCAAGCAACATGGGTCGTAACTCAAAAAAAAATCGCCTCTCCATACAAAATGTCCGATTAGCTGATCGAGTAAGTATGGGCGGTCCAAAATTTTTTTTCGAGTTACGACCCATGTTCCATAGGAAAAGTGGTTCAGTTTCACGGGGACTATCGCTGTGTTTCGGCATTATACCTCCTTTCTGTTACATCTTGTATATTTCTTTAATGTAAAAAAATCGATACCTAGTTTATACAAAATCACTATCAAAGTCAGGTCACTACAAAAAGTAAAAAATAACATAATACTTTGTTCATTGCTGTAACTCTTCAAGTATAGTTACAAAGAGAAAATTCACACTGTTTCCTGATACTTTATTAGCTCTAGTGTCACTAGTTCTAGACATTAAAACTTGTACATCAAAGGACCTAAAATAAAACACGACGCAGTTGAAAGTCAGCATAATTTACCAGAAGCGTAACCCTACTATAAGACCCAGAACACACGGTGAAACGCAATTGCAACGCAACTGAAACTGCTAGTTAACTGAAACGAAACGTTTCAAGCTAGTTGCGTCGTGTGTAGAAAAGAACACAAGGAAGTCTATAGCAGAAAATTCGATGCAACTCAAAAGTTTCAGTTGCGTTGCAGTTGCGTTTCACCGTGTGTTTTGGCGCTAACTTGTATTGTGTCTTTGATTATATCCTCTTTTATGCATATAGCTTATGCGATATGCTTCTAGTTTTACGTTTCATAAAATTAAAAACGCGTTTTGCGGTAGGCGGTTGATTCACCTTTCACATGAACAGTCAAACCACAAGTGCGTAAGTAACCTGTGGTATCTAATCAAACAAATTTATTTATTTATTTATTGTTGGTTTGCCAACAGGTAAGACAACCAAAAAAAGAATACAACAGTTCATTAATAAAAGTAAAAGCTGATCATCTACCCAATTATAGGCAAACACCGCAAACGTTATTTACTAACAGCGAACTAAAAGAGCATGCTGACTCTTTACAATATTGATACTTAATTAATAATAGTTAACTATTACATGCAATGACAAACAATAATGAAAACAGCCAAAAGAGAATTACAAAAAAAATTTGGTTGATAATTTACAAATGGGTTGATTATTTACACTTCTCTAATAATTTAACAATAAACTCACAGTAGAGCTCGAGAACAGCGAAAATTGGCCTCCAAGAAAAACTCGTGTTTCAAAAAGTTTCTGTAACTCGCTCGTTCTATTCTTTTGAAGAAATAAAAGAGTTTTTGGTCTCAAAGGAGGAGATGAGCTCACGTCGACGTTACTTTGATTAGAAGTTCCTGGCTACTTATTGTGTTAAGTTCAGAAGTCAGTTGGGATTAAACCGACACGGGTAAGTTGTAGGCTTTTGATCGTGTTTCATTACGATGGGTTAAGTACACATATAGGTACTGTTATACGTTTTGGAAATAATGTGTAGCATAATATATAGGGTGACTTTTAATTAGTGAACGATGTAAAAGGATGCATGTACTCGTGATAACAAACAAGTTTTACTATGGGACCAAGTATGGAATCATAAAAAAAATGATCCTCCATAGTATCAGCTGATGTATTTTGAAAGGGGGTTTCAAAATTTTTTGAATGATTTCAATCTTGGTTCCATACTAAAAGTTGTTTGTTATCACGAGTACATGCATATCCTTTCTATCGTTCACTAATTTAAAGTCAGCCTGTATAGGTAAACATTACCTATGCCGTGTTCCTAATCTACAGGTACCTACCTACATACCTGGTACCTGTACCTGGTATTAGGTACCTTTTTATTATTACTACCTTTTTAACCGACTTCAAAAAAAGTAAGAGATTTCTCAATAAGACCGTATATATTTTTTATTTAATAATTACAGTTACTTGCAGTGACTTCTACAAGAATCTATTGAATTAATTATCCATTTAACAAAGCAGCTTTTTTTTGCTTTCTTTTTAAGCAACCAAGTGCTTAAAGCTAAGTAAAATGTATCCAGAAAAGACGAATTTCTTCAAAATTTGTTTGCAGTCTCCGAAAAACCACAAAAACACTGCACAATCATCAACGACATCTCGAAGCAAGTTCCCTGCAGATTAAAGTCCCCCTATATCGGACATAATGCGGAAATGCAATTTCCATAAATTTTACACGCCGTGGGCAAAGTCCCTGTCCGAAAGATTGGACCTGACCACGTGATATGACGGGGTGCCTCTTCATACCCACTTTGATTTATTGCCTGAATTTTCGTATCTGTTTCTAAAACCCCGTCTGGATCTGCGTGCCTGGTCTGGCGCAAAATGGCTACCTTTTTATATGGATTTTTTTTATTGTTTGACAGGTCATCAAGAAAATTATGAAAAACTTACGCAAACCTTGGCACGCTGTCATAAACTCATTTGTATATGAAAAAAAAATAGGGCCACTCCTTATATTCCTTCCTCTTTGCTAAAACCCTCCCAATTTTTAGTTTGCTAAGTTTCTTAACGTTTAATAGAATGTATTCATAAAGATGAAGCCAATAGATTTGTTTATATCGCAACCTTTTCTTCCATATTATTGATATTATCACATAATCACATTATTATTGGTACTTATGGAAATATTCGATATTTTAGAAGGATAAAATTTTGAGAAATTTAAGTGACGTAACTAGCTTTTCGTCAAAATTCCTTCGGTCATATTCTTCTTCGCCAATATTTTTCCAGTTGTAGCCAATTGAGAAATGGTGGTCAATTTATAGCAAGAACGACTCCCAACCTTGAAATTATTCTTATAATAACAATAAAACAATGAATGGTCTCTAAAATATTTCCCTATAATAGCAGACAACATAGTCGTAACAAACATATAAATTATAAAAAGGGATTTCAGTATCCCAATTCTGATCACCTAGGATAGTGCTGATTAAGGAACCAATAACTGCGAGTGTTTTAATATACTGCTACTCTCGAAGCCACAAATTCATACCAATGCTGTTAGTATAAACATTATAAAGTTCACCGTCATCATCATTATTTGAGCCTATAGCTGCCCACTGCTGAGCACCTCTCCAATGGTTTTCCAGCGCGATTCGAAAATTCGAAATTCAGCGAAATTCTTGAACCGACTCAGAATTACTAGGGAATTATGTGAATAATTTAATTAAGACATAACAGCACCTTTAATACCAATTAGTCACACGATCTCTGGTTTGGGCGTGTTGGGTAATTTGATATCTTAATGGGTTTACTGCGGCTTTGGTTATACCTCCTACTCTCGTCTGACCAATCGAAAACTCGCTCGTCTACGGCTTCGCTGATTCAATAATTAACATTTGTACTGATTCTTTGACGCCTCGCGCAGTCATTTGTTTTTGGAGGGCTTTCTGAGTCATAAAATTTTCTCAGGCCCATTTTAACTTTATTGTCAGACAGTCATGAAAAACTTTTATTGCATTTTAACGTCATAATTTGTTAAAATCTGTTTTAAAAACTATATTTTTTATAAGTCTATTACAATCACAGATATTCACTGCGTAACCTACAATAATGTCAACTCTTTTAACATAATACAACAATATAAGTACTGTTAAATTAAAGACCCCATTAACTTATAATGATGATATTAATCATGTATATCATCCTTTTTCATACGCGAATCGATTACTGACTGCCTACTTAATAATAATTTTGTTGATTACTTTTTGATGCGAAAGATTACATCATAAAAAAACTTGTTTGTTTATACCAAAACTCATTTTCTCGTATCAGGTCAAGTCAGATTCAGGATTTGACGAAATATAGGATATCTGATCCAGTATTTAGATGGACACTCTAGGAGGCTGGAGGAGGATGGAGCTACAGACATTTTGTCGTGTCTAGTTTTATCATACCAAATATGTATATGGTCGTCCGAGACAAAATCAGAACCGACTCACAACAAGTAGGAACATAAGTAGAAATAAGAAACAATCTAAAAACGAATTCCTTTTTCTAATTAGTTATAATCTAAAGGATGAAATGTGAAGGGTCTGTTTACATTGGTTTCGATATCGCTTTCAAACCAGAATAATAAAACAAATGACCTCCCAAAAACCAATCTAAAAAACCTCAAAACAAATTCTACCTTAAAACAAAAGAAATAGGTACCTATTAATAGAAATAAAATATGAAGTGATACAAAGAGCTCGGCCGTCACATCGAACGTGCTAATAAGCGTCTTACGTCAGTTACTCTGAAGCTAGTATTATTTTTCTTGAAGATACCTTTGCGGGGGTTTTCAATGTAATTGCCCCGGTTCTTTCAAGGGGCTGACAGCTCAAAGGGCAGCCAGTGACGTGCTTATTGTCAGGACGCCCACAGTTTACCTTATTCAAAGTTTGCGAGATTTTTTTCTGAATTCTCGGTCAGCTGGCAATTCGTTTGATGCGCGATTTGTGGTTTTTAAGTTTTCTGTGTTGGATTAATTAGGTCCTTAAGCAGATGATAATTTAATTTCAAAAAGTTATATACTAGGATTAAAACATAGCAAAAGTTATTCAAAAATGCCGATGTACCTAAATTGTAAATATTTAGATTTAAGTAGTCAAATATTATTTAGACTTGATGATAACGTTTGAAATAGGAAAAATATTTTTATTAAAAGGCGTTCTTTGCAAAGGTTTAAAATATTAGATGATTTAAATGCACACGTATTTATCTAATTCAATAAAATACATTTATTACAATCTAATTCGTTTCAAAAAAATCTTTATAGGTAATTTCTCATCTTTAGCACATCTTTACTCAATCATGTAAAGGAAATCAAAACAAAACTCGATTTTTGCTAAGAGCATTTTATTACATAAAATTATAGGATGCCGTAATAATTTCTTTACGACCCAACCTTGCTGAGTTTTAGTCCTCCAATAGAAAATGTTCCAATAGCAATAAAACTAAATTGTAGCTGTAAAATCTCGTAATTAGTGAAACTAATGGCGGTAATTGACTTCCATACGAAAATCGAAATCATAAACACTTTTTTAATCCATTAACATTTTAACGTTTCGAATTAATTGGTTTAATATTTTCTTTTTTCAAAAATATGATTTATGACGTCAGAGACGCGGCACCTGCGTGGGCAATTAGGACAGTTTTATCGTTCCGAATTTGAAATGTTTAAATCCAATGACGATTCTTTATGCTGGCAATATGTAAAGTAACAAAAGAAACAAGAATCTGTCCATTCTTTCCTGTTGGGTAACCTGATATTGCTCATTCAGTTGTTTTCTGGTTGTTTGGGTATAAGATTACAACCAATTTATTTCATATGGCAATCGAATTTATGAACAAGACCCTCGGATTGTTTAAGGAGGGCATTTTATAGTCAGCAATAATTTATTTTGTTTACAATACCTTTTCCAGTAGATTCTTAGTAGTTTGAATTAAGTACTACCTACCTCTTTTAGCTCAGTAATTTGTGTTTTACTTCAAACAGGATGATAGCTCGGAAGCGGTGTTGAAGAACCGCAATCTAAAACTAAATTACTATATTACGATTTATTTTCTTTAACCTGTGTAATTTTTCAAATTTAATTATAATTTGTTTGAGAATGTATTCAAAGCAGATGCAACTTACTCATTTATGAAAATAAAGTTTATAAGATACTCCTGTTGTGTAGACGTTGAAGTTGCTGATGATGAAGATAATAAAACGTAAAGTACTTAAGTCACAAACTTGTAACTTTAAGAAAAAGGAAGAGTTAGACAAAAGATAAAGAGGAAGAGGAAAGAGAAAGATGAAAGGAAGACAAAATAGGAATACTTTAATATACGTTTAATTGAAAAATTTCGTATCATAAAAAATAATTAGTCGCTAAATCTATAAAAACAAAAGAAAAACGTCTCCGATAAATAACCAGTCTCATCTCAAGATCCACCAACTTGTCTAGCTGTCAATCGATCGGTCTAGCAATCTCAATCGAGCTTTACACCATGTCCAAGAAGAGGCATAGTGCCAACTCTTTGTCGGTTCAAGCGAGTGTGTCCACGACAACTGTAGTTGGCAAAGACAATGTTTCATATGATACTGGAATCGACTGCCGCCAACAGTGTTGATGTTTGCAATTTCAGAAGTGTTTCAGTGGGTTATCTTTTTTATGGTTAAGCACATGACTATTTTCATAAATGAATGCTGTAGAGGTGACAAATTCTGTAAATTCTGTGAATATTAACATGTGGAAGTTAGTATCGATGTATTGTGCAATCTCGCATGTTACGCAAAAAAACACTAATGTAATCTAATCTAGTCACTTATATTCCACTGCTGGGCAAAGATCTCTCTCCTCGTCCGCCTTGACTTTTTGTTACGAGTCTCCTCCGCCCAGGTTCTCAAGAAGGTGTCCAGCTTGTCCTGCCACCTTTTCCTTGGTCTTCCGCGACGCTGTTTGATAGTTGGTAGCCATTGGGTAGCTGTTGTAAAGTTTCACACGTTTTTTAAAAGAAATATGCATAAAACATCAAATATTTTAAGGAGAATGATACAAAACGCTCTGTTACGCAATTTGTTCCCAACTAACAAAATCTATATACGAGTACATTCACCATAGAAGTATCTTTCTAAAAATGCCACATGTTTAATCCGACACAAACCTAAACCACGCTAAACACTTTTACAAACAAGAAACCAAAAATACTATTGATTCAACTGTTTAATACAATTTGTACTTGTTTCGCTTATATCCGGTATTTATTTATGAAGTAGAGGCTGCTAGTGACTTCGTATGCATTTTATCTTCATATCTTGGAAAACTATTTAAAATAATAATATACATACATACATATCCGTCACGCCTCTCTCCCATTGGGGTAGGCAGAGACCACTTCCTTCCACTTGCTACGATCCAAACACACCTCTTTTGCTTCATTCACACTCATCCGTCGCCTCATACATGCCCGTCGGTTTAGGGTACTCTTTTTCAAGAAAGGCCAAATCAAGAGTACAAGAGTACGTTCGTCTTGGCCTTCCCCTCTCAACATTTCCATCCAACAAATAATGAAGCCTATGTTATTCTTAAAAAAATTGTGAAGTTTCATTAAAATCTGTTTAGAGGTTTTTGTGTCAAAGCGAAACAAACATTCTCACATCTTGAAATGCATATTTACTTAATTCCATCTTAGTGAACTACTAGATAAATAATGTAGTCTTCTTTTTTCTTTAAAAACAATTAAGCCTTGTTCCCCATTTTCTCATGGAAACAAAATACATCTTAACTTCTGTAAATAACCGGTAACTACTATAAATAAACTAAACGTTGGTATTACTGTTTTTTTAAGAGTCGTATCCATTTCACGATTATTAAAAAACATGGTCAAGTTTAATTTGCTACAAAATTTCGGACGGTTCCGTAGGACAAACTTTATCAGACTCTGAAATAATTTCGTAAAAGTATGCTTTTTTATAAAATAGCTTTTGACTAAGCACCTACTTTATTCTTAATAAAACACATTTGTAGGTAGATACTATCAGCTTTTTTATAGGTACTTCATTATAAATTCTTTTCACATAACATTTTTTTCAATACATATTTAAGCAAAAGGTTTCACCTGTTTAAGAAAATAAATACTTAAGATTTATATTTAGATATATTACCTCTTGTTTGTTCCTCTTTGTTTTACTCTTATTAAATATAAACCAAATGTGATTTGTATCACTACATAATTTAAGACTGATCAGTCCAAAATGGAAAACATCGCGATTCCATAAACAAAGCCAGGAAGAACTCAAGGAACTCTAAAAACTTCAAGAACAACCTGAAGAAATAATACTGATGACTTAATAAGACTGATGTCCAGTTTAACAAGAAGATTGCAGTCGCAAAACGTTTTTTATTCTTCACTCACGACGCAAAGGCCAAAGAAATATAAACCCTACAGCTTTTACAAGTAAAGAGATCTTATGTTTTACCTTGGGGTATTCTTGAACAAACAAAACGCCGTAATTATTTTATGTAATGCAATTTTGTTTCAAGACTCTGTTATGGGGTTAAATTACTAAAGTAAAAGAGTTGCTGTGGTTTTGGAAATTCTTTTCTTTAGTGATTTATCGAAATTCTTTTGGGGGTTCTTACAGCATTTTTGAGGCTTTTGTACTTATTAGGTACCTGTTTTTACCAGTTCGGTATTCCGTGGAGATTGGTGATCGGCATTACATATTCATCAAATATTTCAGCGTTAATTAACGCGAACTCTGTATCTATTTCAAATTTTTTTTGACGCAACTCTCTGGAGCTGAACAGATAGAGATGACGTTAGATTGATTGCTGTAATAATATTTTAAATGATAAACACATATCCCCTTATTACAAAACGAGTTTTATTTAAGTACAATCCTAGAATAAACTCAGATAAATGACGTTTTGGCTATAGAGGTAGAAAAAACGTCAAAAATTACATTAGACCTAGACTTTATTTAATTAAAACGCATTTTTAATAAGGGGATAAGCTGTGATACGTTTGAGTTTGAATGAGAGTACATTCCAATCGAAGAGAAATAGTCGTCCTGATTTTCACACAAGATTCTTTCCAACATTGTCCTATTTAGACAACAGGCGTAAAAACAAACTTTGCGCCAATCGTTCTTCAAAAAGCGAGGATTCACTGTTGATTTGTTATCGTCTCCAATTTATAGACATAATTATTTTCTTCCGCCTAACTAGCGCCGAACAAAGCAAGCAGTTTCTTCAACGCAAGCGTTGTCCCGTGAAATTGACAGATGTACAAAATAATAACACAAAGTCACAGTTGACTGGTAACAAAAGGCCTTAATTGGGTCGCCGATGGATTTAAATTAATTTGAAAACAAATTACGTTCTTAAAACGGTATTGCTTTGGTTGAGGTCGCAAAAGGCTTTGTAGATGTGGCTTTCTCCCGTCTTTGAGAAGTTTTATATATTAACCAACGTCGCAAAACGAGGGGTGTAAGAAGTTTAACGGGTCTGTCTGTGGCGTAATATCTCCTGAATGCGTGTAGCTAATTTGATTAAACTAAAATGACGGAAACGAACAAACATATTAAACAGTTTGTATTTCCATATTTGCATTAATTATTTAACATATTTATTCGAAAATCTACCCTTCTAAAACGTTATTAGTCGTATCTATTAGTTTAATCCAGTCTTCGTAGAAACAAGCACGTGAAGGATCAACTATGTCTTCGGGTACCTAGTGAATATGAAGATACCAAAGTAGGAATATAGGCTAAGGTTATTTGAAATCTAACCGGGTAGAACTAAATGTCACGTTTTAGGTATTAGCCAAACCTACAGAATTGATATTTGGTATTTTTTCGTCTACATATGAGTATTTCCTTTCGAAATAAGAATACATACATACATATCCGTCACGCCTTTCTCCCATTGGGGTAGGCAGGGACCAAACGACGTGCTTGTATGAGGCGACTGAGTGTGGATGAAGCGAAAAAAGTGCGTTTGGATCGTGGCTAGTTGATTGAAATAAGCATTTTGAAGATGAATTGCTTTTTTAACAAACGTAAACGTTTATTAAAACCTTTTTTGCCACAAAAAATTGTCGACCATAGGACTTTGACTGCAAGATGTAGGCTTTTCAAAAAATGGACACTCGTCTCGATAGGAAGTTGAAGTGGCCAAACAATTAGTATAACAATGCTTTGAAGGAACATCAATTAGACTCTTGTCGGTGTAACATCAATAATTTAGGCCTATTTTCGTAGTCTATCCTACTATCCGATGGGTGGATGGATAGGTATCTGTTACTATTTCACGACAAAAATACTGAACAGATTTCGATGAAACTTGGCAATATTGTAGCTTGCACATCAGAATAACACATAAGCTACATTATTTTACGATATCATGATTTTTTCCAAGATCTGACGATAAATGCGTACATGGTCGCGGACGGCCTCTATTTATTATTTATTTGTGTTTTTTTGAACGACTTTAAAAAAGGAGGTTTCTCAATTCGACCAGGGACGTCCAGGGAAAAGTTCGTCGTTTACATATGAACCAATTTTTTGATCAGCATGACGTTAACTTTTTCCTTCTCTTGAGTTAGTTACGTCGCGAAAGAATAAGTATCGTTATTTCATCATTTGTTCCAGCAGCAGAGTGGCGCAGTGGAAGCGTGCTGGGCCCATAACCCAGAGGTCCGTGGATCGAAACCACGCTCTGCTAGATCCTATTAAATAATTTATTTTGATTATTTAAATTTTAACTGATTAATTTTTTTTTTTTTGTTATAAATCTCATACTTATAACCCTACGGAACGCAAGTCGGTCTAAGATGAATATATTCTTGAGCCTGTTCACCATTATACAGATAAAATTTCTCTGACGTTTTATACCTGTCTCTGTCTAAAACGTTTTTTATGAAGTAGAAATAGGTTTATCTGTCAGTTAAATTTTATCTGGAGATAGTGAAACGGGCACTAAGATTCCAAGCCCTTATCTAAAATTCTATTATCATAAATCAGATGAATTAAGAATAATAACTTAAAGTAAGTAGGTACGGTCAGCATCATAAGTCGATGAACACATTCAGATTTTCAAAAGTAAAATACACTAGTATTAGACGAAAATCGCTTAGCAAAAATACTCCAGAGTTAAATGAACATCCAATAAGGTTCAAAATAAGGGAAAAAAGTAACGTAATACGTCTAATAATGGTGTATATTACTTTTGAAAATCTGAATGTGTTAATCGACTTATGATGCTGACTGTACCTGACATTCGTGCTACTGATGTTTTAATCTTTGATTAACATTTCAGTATGAAATTACAATTAAAGGTCTATCTCCACAGATCCGTAGCCCGTCAGGAGGAAAATCAATACGTCGTCATGACAACGTGTGTGAACTAATTCATAGAAAATGTATGGAATGATATTTTTTCCATGACATGTCCCGTCCACGGCCCGGATATGTGTAGATAGATACCATTTATGTTTATTTATTAGGTAATAGGAGTCTATTTACTACTACTTTACGTAAATTATTTAAATACATTGACGTAATAATGGCAAGAAATTGTATTTTTTTAATTTTATTTAATTTATTTCGTAGGTATAAGTAATTCCTTTCAGTAAACATTTCATTTCATAATTCATAATGCCCAGAGTCTAACAATGATTCCGAAATATGTAGGCTTGCTGTTAGTCATCCTTTAGTATTTTTATTAGGCTGGTAACAGACCTATAATAACATTTTACGATTTCGGGACTATTTGTATAGGATTGCGTAACAAAATTCAGAGAAGTACTCGGTAACATTTGTGCGGTATTGTGTTTTGGGATATCTATTGTTCACATTCCCACAATCCAGTTTTATCCAGTTTTTGCCGGTTGCTCGGAGCAGTGTGTCCTCGAAATTGGTATCATTAGTAAAATGACGACCACCCGTGACACAGGGCATGCGACAGACCGAGGCTGTTTGACAAACTAAATAACAGGTAATTTACATGTAAATGGATTTTTAATTTCGATTTGTTTTGCGCCGGATCCACTTTCATTTTGCTTTTGTAAGCCGATATGCGATACGGCTTGGTTGTGTAATCAATGTTTTTCTTTTGTTTCTGTATTGGATGGTCAAACAGTGAGTAAATGAGTTTTGTTTCTAATTTCAAAAATATATTTTTACCAATAGGTAAGTACGAGTATCTACCCATCTATTTTCATTATTATTGATTTTAACTTTTCTTTTCGACCGAAAATTTAAAAGGTTCATCAAAATGTACTTAAACAGTAAGTACCTATTAATCGAGAAGAATATATTTTGTCACGATTTACAAATCTGACAAGAAAGCCCAAGAAATAACAATAAAACATTTAAATATCGAAGATGTATTCCTTCCCACCAGCCTAGTTATTCATCATCAACATACATCTTATATTTAACTGATTAAATCTCGATTAATGTTTGTTTAATTTCATCGGCGACTTTATCCTTTTATTTCCACGTAAAGAAACGTCCATAGCTTTCATCGTTGGGGGTAAGAATTAGAGAGGCTCGCAGACCCATTGCCAATCTCATTGGATCGTTGGTGGCCCATAGACTATGCCAAATATTCGACAAATTGCTGGCGCGATGTCGCCGGCGTCACGACAAAGCGAGGGAATCGATTCTTCGGCGAATCGATTTATTTCGCGAAAGTTTGCTTCTGGTACAGTTTGTATTGTATTAGAACAGAGCTAGTGAAATGTGTTTGGATTGTCGGTTTCTACAAAAGAAGCTATAAATTTTATGTCATGCCCTACTTGTAGGAATTGTCTTTATCATAAATACTGAGATTATCAGTTCCTTTAAAGACAAATTTTATGTCATCCTGGTACTTGTAGAAAGTAACTTTTTGAAATACCTTATTAGGTAAATACCTAATCAAATAATTCAATACATAGTGAATTAAGACTTATTTAAATAAAAATATTACTTTCAAAGTTTTAAACCAGTTTTTTTAAAATATGTATTACCAAACTCCTTAAATCCATAGCAAATAATTATACCTAATAGTACCTAATATCCAAACCTAACAAAATTAGTACCTAATTGGTGAACATTAAGTCGCTATTCATATTTTGATATTCAAACTAAAATTCTTTTGAGTACTTACAGTGTATTCATAGATTGCGTTTCATAAGTAGGAGTTATACTAGATATTCCTTATTTTTATATCCATCTAAACTGAATATTAAACTAATCAATCCATTAAATTGAAGTACGAAAAGCGCTAGCCCAACTCGAAACATTCAAAATGACAAATGGTTATATCCCCTCTAAGCTTTCATGATGAATTTGCGAGGAATTTATTTAATTTTCTCCAACCTTACCTAACGACGTTTTCTCTGAAATATGGTCCTGTCAAAAATACTCGGAAATAATTGGCACACATTCTTTACGGATCGCGTTTCTTTGGGCTATCAAGATTGGTAAGTATCGTGTAATTGAACTTGGTTCCCTGTGAATTACTTAGGTATTTATAGTGTTCAAATTAAATTAATGGCTTTGAGAAAATTTTAAAAAATGTGTCTCATAATTGAGTATCAAATCTAAGTTTCTTCTTATCTTTCTTGAATCAATAAATATTTCCATAAATAGATCACTTCTCTCCACTTGCTACGACCGAAACACACTTCATTCATTTTTCGTTTCACATTCATCAGCGCCTTATATATGCACGTCGATCAAGTCGGGGACTTGCAAAGAACGGCTAACTCCAGATTACCCTACCTAAACCGACATAAATGTATGAACCATGGCCCCTCATGGTAGGTACCTACTACTACCTACTTATTTACTTGTCAACAATAACTTTGATCTCCCACGAACATTACACTCAGTTTAATTAAAGGGCCTAAAAACGAGTTGATGGTAGTCAATTGGCAGGCTCGGAATAAATCAAATAACTCCTGGATTCGCTGTCGTTGGTAAATGTGTCTTCATTCATGACGGTATGTGCTACTGAAATACGCGGAGTCGATGTTTAGTTTTTAAATTTTTAGTTCATAATTTATAAGTGGAGGTAGCTCGAGATCGAAAGTCACGGCGGATGAGGAGAGAGGCTTTTGCCCAGCTGTGGGACATAAATGGCTAGATTAGATTACATTAATTTAAAGAGTGATTTTATAGTAATGTAGTTTATTAGTTATTATAAGGTTTGTTTGTTTATTCCTAATTCAGTAATAAAATAAACTAAAGAAAAATTAATCAAAAAATGCATTTTATGCTAACGATATTTGCACGAAAAAAATATATTGTAAGATGTAGGACACTGCCTAACATGTCTCTAAATATATATTTTATAGGAATTTTGTTTAATATATTTAGCTTATGCAAAGCAAAGTGACTTCGCTTACAACAATGGGAAAAAAGAGAGACACAATTATGTTTGTACGTTGTTATTTAGTTCAATATACCTATATTATTATCTTTAAGTTTATTATCTTCATAAGTACAAAATTAACTATTAAATCGAAATTACAATTTCAAGAAATACCAACCTAACTTCAACAGCTTCAATTTCAGAGCACTTTGTGGTTTGATAGGTCTTTGAAGATATAAGTAATTCTATACCAAACTTTGTTCACAGGATATAATCCGACCTATTTAAGGATGTAGACAAACTCCTCAAACTTGAAAATTAAGTTTCTTAAAAGTAAACCTCTTAAACAAACTGGTTTATTGATTGATTTATTAATTTTCAGACCAAAAAGTTTTTATGTGAAATATGATTAGACAAATTGAGTTTATTATAATAATAATAATTCTTTATTTTCCCAATAAGTTTTTACATGATTGTGGACGGGTCATCCCGGTATGTCGGGAGATCCCGCTCTTCGCTTATCATTAGGTAATTGAGTGACAGAAAAAGTTTATAATATAGTAATACCTACAATTAATGTATGTATTCTAATATTGTTAGCGTTTAAGGATTTCTTCTAAAAAACAAACTAGATCTTAAGTAAACTAATGTGTGAGAATTAGAAAGGACGTCTTTTCCAATAAGTTTTATAGGCTCATAAAATTCTTATGGGACTTAGGTAGAACCCATTCATTCCAAGTAAGAATCCAATAATATTTATCAAAGATTCTAATTGGAGTGTCAACGTATTTTTCAGAAAATTATATTTTTCCAAAAAATATAACACAAATAGCGACTCCATGCCACTATATCCCTGACAGACACAGACAGGTTTGAACAAAAATAGTCGCATCGCGATCAGTACCTACGTACGGACAATGCATTCATTACTGAGATGCAACCGATGCAATTCTGCTGCATGTTGCACTTGGATGCAAACAACCAGAACGTTGCGACTGTGAATGGAGGTTTGACGTTTGGTTGGCAAGCGAATGTTGATGTTTTGCATACGATTATGTTGTTGGTCATATTGACTTCATTATTAATAAAGGTGTCGTGTTACACTACATTATTAATAAAAGCGATAGTTTCACTGTAACCTATGGTGGAAAAAAAGAACTTTTACCAAGATAATAATTGTGTAAAAACAAACGTATAGGTATTCAATGAAATATTACCTTATAGAGGTTTTTATTACTTATTTACCCTTAATTTATAGGCTTTTAATGATAAAATTATGCTACTCATTTTTGGATGTCTAAAAGATCCAATTGCAAATATTTTTATACTACCTACTTACTTTCAAACATCTTACATCAAAGCTTGGTTTCATATTTGATAACACAAACGATAAATTCATACCGTACTTACATATTTATACCAGTTCCACACCTCCATCCTGGCTAGACCTTACTTAGTATTCAAAATACGAACTACATTGTTCTAACACAATCAGCTAATGATAGAACAGAACCGATTCAACTAACGGTGTTTCTGTTATAAGCTAAGTGATTCGCACGATGCTAGAGGCGACATAAGCTAACTGTAATTTGTAAATCGTGTTAGGTTTTGTTGTTAAACGTGTTATGAGAGTAGAAGAGTACTTCTGCACTTGCAAATGATAGTTTTTGGAACCGCGCAGATGTTTACGCACTAGCGGGTGAACGGCGATATGCAGCTGTAATCTTATAGGTACATCGTATATGAATGTCTTAATACTAAAACGGTACTTGTAACTTGGATTCTATAGTGACAAGTGCCCTTTTAGTATTCAGACATTCATATACATATCACACTTCTCTCCCATCAGAAAAGACAGCGACAACTTCGCTCCACTTGCTACGATCCAAACACGCTTCTTTCGCTGCATTCACATTCATTCAAATTTTATACAATCCAAATTAATAATGCAGTAGAGCCATAACCGGCCGACCCGCGTTTCAACCGCGACGCGCGTTTCTCCCGACGGCTGTAGGTTACCAGAATATGTACTAGTTCCCTAAAGGCCTTTAAAGTTTAGTGGGTGATGCGTATCCGCAATTCCATGTTTATATCAAACGTCGTTTTACCAAACGATAACATTTTTATGGGTGCCATCACCCGATAGGTGTGAATAGATTCATATAAAATGTACTACTACTGAAGTTCACAAAATACCTGGAAAATTCACATGAAGTAGGACCAAAGCCTTTATCATCATCATCGTCATCATCAGCCCATTGCAGTCCACTGCTGGACAAAGGCCTCTCCTATTGGTCACCACTGTGATCTATCTTTGGCTACTAGCATCCAGCTCCTGCCAGCCATCTTGTGCAAATCGTCACTCCACCTTGCCTGAGGATGTCCTACACTACGCTTGCCGAGATGCGGTCTCCACTCAAGAACTCCTTTACCTACTCCAAAACGGTTATCGGTTACCATAGCCTTACCATGAATAAAATTGAAGCAATGGTAGAAAAAAAAAACAGTTAAAAGAAATTAGATAAATCAATCAAGATTTCCTTTCTTCGTCACAAAATCATAATCACGTCTCCAGAAATGAGGCAGACAACAGAATAATAATTAAGCCCAAAATTCATTGCTTTCGCTAACTCAATTACATAATATCCTGTCACAATAACTTGTTCTTCATCGTATTTCAGTCACGATTTTCCGAATCGTTCCTTTTCTATAGCTATTCTATTGAGGCGTGACAAAACGAAATAATAGTCAAAGATCACCGTTCATAGACCAAAATAGTGTTGGACTGTATTCAAAACTCTTTGGAATTACTATGCTATTTGTTGCCTTCGCCCATTCAGTAAGTCAACGCGCGCCGTCATTTGTTACTTGAAGCATTTGACAATTATTAGTTGGGTATAAATTCTACGCAGTGACGATTAATTGGTCTGTTTATATTTTGTAGAAGACGCCTCTTATTGTCGGTAGATTTTTGTAGATTAATCGTAGTTTTGATTTATTTTATAGATTAGTTTAAATATTATAGATTTTATCGTTGAATTTTTGGCTGGAATGGTTTTTCTTCGTATAAAGCAATTTGTCTGTAAAATAATGTTTATTATATTAACTTCCTACATCCCACTGACCCATTATAAACCAAGACACAATAGATTTTCTATTGTTCTTTTTTTTCTGGGATGTGAAAAATTATAGTCTAAGATTCGTACTTGAAATGTTAAAGTAAAATGATAAAGTACCGAAATGCTATATTCAAATATTAGATTTAAAAGTATTACTTAGGTACATTTTTACGTTCATGAATTCATTACATTACAAGCTTATTCATAAGCTTAAGTCAAAAAAGAACATAAGCTTTTTATATTTTATACGTTCAATATTATATTTTATTTTTAGGTACCTACTTATTTACATATTAAAGTATATTTTTAGTATAAGTAGGAATATTAAGCTCATTATTTTGTTGTTATTAATATTTAATGAACTTAATGAGTACACAAATAAATATCTTCTTTTATATATTCTCTCGAAAATAATTCCTATAAATATCTACCTACCTAAACAAAACACGGCAACGTAGCAAATTGTACAAGCAGGTAACAAATTATATTATTCCCTACGTTTTATCCTCATAATAATAAGAAAATATCGGAAATAGCAGTTTCTTAGAAATTGCTACTTCAATAAAGACTTGTTCTTTTGATACCGATTTTTTCCGAATCGCTTTATTATTAAACACTTATAAAATCTGTGTATTTAATTTACTCTCCTACTATTTTTTGTAATTAATTAAAATATATAAGTAATTGTATCTATACATATACTTACAGTATTTGTCGCATGCAGTTTTATGTCGGCGGTCACAACTAATAACATAAAATAGATTTCCGATAAAACAGCGGATCTGACACAGCAAACGGAAACGAAGTGTCAGCCTAACCTAGATAACCTAGCTTATTAACCCAACTACCTCTTTTTCATTGAAATACTTACTTTTATACAATCATTCTTACTTTTAAAATGGTAATATGAAACCTGCAAATAAAAGCTGTTGTAGGTACACCACATAAATAGGTACCTACTGTTACGTGACAACGTCCCAAAAGACAAAAGACGGAACTATCAGAACTTAACAATCAAACTTCGAACGTCAAACTCTACGACAATAACCGGAATAAACCGGATTATATCGAATCTGGTCGTATTGAAGCAAGGAAGCGATATTACACGGCGCACTGAGTTTTTATAGGAGTTCCTTCATTTTATGTGAAGCACGTGGTTGGACCGATCCGTAAACTCAACCGGGAAATGTATTAGTTGCTATGGGACTAATAGGTTATTGTTGTTACCTAAAGTAATTGAGGAAAACGCATAAGCTAAGCCGTACCGCAAAAGGTTTTTAATATTATGATTTGAGATTAAAAACGTCGCGTTAGACCACGGAAAAGGTGGTGGGACGAGCTGGACACCTTCTTTAGTACCTGGGCGGAAGAAGCTCGAGACAGAAAATTAATGGCGGATGATGAGAGAGGCCTTTGCCCAGCAGTGGGACACAAATGGCTAGATTAGATTAGATTAGAGATTAAAAACTTTAGAATTGGAAACCAATATCTAGATATAAAAGGTTAGCATTGCGGTTTGTGCGATGCTATTATTGAAAGAAAAATGTCAATTACATTTTAGTAAAAATATAGTCAAGAGTCATTCCGTCGTTCAGCCTTGTATACAGACTTTTTGCGTTTATTATTTTTAATAGAGATCGAAATAATTCGCGAACGCATCAAGTGAAGCCAATGTTGAAATTAAACAACAATTCTAATAACACACGTCTTTTTCGAATTTCGAATATCGATCTTCATTAGTTTCCTGCCAGATACAAGCTAAGCTAGTAAGTACCGCAAAAGGTTTTTAATCTTATTGATTTGATATATCGGAATAATTCGCGAATGCATCAAGTGAAGCCATTCGTCGAAACTATGCAACAATTTCAATAACCGAGGTCTATTTCGAATTTTGAATTTAGAACTTCTATCTTCATCTGTTTCTTGCCAGATGCAAGCGCTGCTACAATCATTTCTGAAGCGCTATGTAACACCAAATGCCACCCTTTCCTATCCGCTTATCTACTGCACAAATTGTCTCAATTAAACAATATAGGGTAAATTTTAATTAGTGAACGTTAGAAAAAGATATGCATGTACTCATGATAACAAACAACTTTTACTATGAGACCAAGATCGAAATAAGTAATTCAACAATTTTTGAACTACCCATACAAAACGCACCAGCTGATAGTATGGGGGAGATCATTTTTTTATGATTTCGAACTTAGTCCCATAGAAAAAGTTGTTTATTATCATGAGTACATGCATATCCTTTTCCATCGTTCACTAATTAAAACTCACTATAATCGCGAACTCATAACACCCCTCTTTTTGCATCATAGGTTAAAACCCCAAAGAAAATAAACAATACTTATAAAACTTTCTCAAGTTTCACCTCGTTCATGCAACGGCTGACATTAAACACATTAATTACTTAGAAAAGGAAAAGCATTCGTGCTAAACAAAAGGTAATATACATTAAGTTTAATCTGATTTGTATTATTGTAGTCGTAACGCATTCTTGGCGATTTATTGCGAGGGTTTAAAGAGTACCTTTGCGAAGACGATCGCCGACTGAATCAGCGAAATGAAGGACTGGTGAATGGGGTTGCTATAGGACTTTAAATATTAGATTTAAAATATAGGATGACTTTTAATTAGTGAACGATAGAAAAGGATATGCATGTACTCGTGATAACAAACAACTTTTACCATGGGACCTAGGTCGAAATCATTCAAAAATTTTTGTTGATAATATGGGGGCACAATTATTTTTTGTGATTTCGACCTTGGTCCCATAGTAAAAGTTGTTTGTTATCACGAGTACATGCATATCCTTATGACCTATCACAAAATTGGAGCAGTAATGATATTGAGGGATTTTAACTGTCCTGCATTATGTCTTTTTGTTATAGGTACACTTTAGAAGATTGATTTCTAACTGAAATCAATCTTCTAAAGTGTATGTATGTGTCTTTTTTACTTAGGCTATATAATTGGCTTTTGCTTTTGAGCTTTCTTATTTAAAAGTTTTACTGAAAACAGAAAAAAAATTAAGAAACATGGATAGGAAGGAGAGAGGCCCTTACCCAGCAGTGCGATATTGACCGCTAGATAAGATATAGTACCTACTCGTAAGTCATTTAAAATCATATCTTCTTGCTGTCTACTACGTTTACACTGCCGTCAAATTAGACATCTTTCACAGAATACGAAATGAAATGAAAAATCATTTAATCCTGTAGGTTTTGACAACACTTAGGACGGGTCATTTTTTAAAGTTAATGCTAGATTCAGCAGTTTTCCCTAGAGAAGAACCTAGCAAGAAACTCTGTAGGGTTGCTCTTTTCAATTTCAGTTTTACAAATCTCAGTCATAAACACAGAAACATATAATAAAATTAATATTTCAAAAGAGCTATCCATAAATAAATAATAAAAATTAATAAATACCAAATAGTACTTAGTTAGTTTTTTACAATTCTGATCGAAGTCTCCAATAAACTCAAAGTAGCCCGACTTTACGGTACGGGTATTAGAACGTTTCAAACTAAAATGATTTATCGAATCCTCGAATGCTTCAACGAGCAGTCGATACTTACGCGGACCAAGTTCGTGCAAAATGGAATTCTGGTTTCACACGCAACAAATGTATACTCATTATCTGATGAACTTTAGAAGCGCTTGTTTGTTAGGGTAGTATGGGATTTAGAGACCTTCTTTATTTCATTGGGTTATAGTATTAATTACCGTTATGAATACTTTCGGAAGAAAAGTCCGAATGAAATAAAATGTATACCTACTTAACTTACAACTACTTACTTATAATGGGGATGATGACTACATTTAAAAATTCTAAAAATAATTAGTCCATCTTTTAGGCTATTAAAATATTTGAAACACATTTTTTACCTGATCAAATACATAAATAAATACAAAGATACAGAGCATCAAAGTTACGGAGTGGGGGGTATTGACGTCACTCCTAGGTAAAAATTCTGTATCTTTGTCATTTTTAGTTTAAGAGAAAAAAGAAAAATACGTGTCGAATATTTTAAAATAATCTATGTGATGGACAAAAAAATTTTTTTTAGTCATGCCCATTGTTATTGTGTGTTATAATATAAGATAAAAATAAGTGATATTTTTTATTTTATTTGTTAAATGACGTAGTTTTTTCAGATTTGAATATGAGTACTGTTGTGTATGTAGTACATTGGACGTGTGTGCGTGTGCTACGCTCTGTACTATCTTTACTTGAATAAAGGAGTGTGTCTTTAGCAAGTCGTCGTTTCACTCGTCTCCGCATACTTAACAGTGGCGACGAGCGGTTTCTACCCGCGTTTATAAAAAGAAAATGTCCGCATCGTACGGTATATTACCAACTTTCGACCATACCAGTCAGGAATGGAAGACGTTCAAAAGTCGAATTTCACAGTGGTTTGTGGCGAACAGCATCAACGATACCGAAGATAATACGAAGGAGAAGAGACGAGCGATCCTGCTTAGCACACTCACCGACGGTACTTATAAGCTTGCGTCAGACTTGGCTTTACCGAAGGAACTCACAGGTGTACCGTACGAAGACATATTAAAGCTGCTGGATAATCATTTCACACCTAAAGTGTGTGGATTCGGCGAACGCTCTAAGTTTTATGAAGCGGTTCAGCAGCAAAGCGAGACACATTCTCAGTGGGCGGCACGACTACGTGGTTTATCGGCGCAGTGCAGCTTTTCAAGCGTCGATGAAGCATTACGGGACCGCTTCGTGATGGGCATGCGTCTAGGGCCAGAACGCATCAAGTTGTTTTCACAGGACCTGAGCGGGCTGACGCTTGCCAAGGCCGTGGAGCTGGCCGGCAGCGTGCGGTGCGCGCTGGACGCCGCCACGGGGGCGAGCGCAGTCACACAGCAGTCGCAGCATCTCGAACAGGTGTTCAAGGTGGATAAAGGTGCCGATAAAAGTGAGCGTGTGTCTAATGAAAAATGTGCAGTGTGCGGTCGTAATAATCATAAAAGTGAGCGGTGTCGATTCGCAAAATATAAGTGTAAGAAGTGCAATCAGAAAGGACATCTGGCTAAAGTATGTCAAAAGGTTAATTATATGGAAACCAGCGGAGACAATGTGAGCGAGGGCGATGATGGTAAGCTCTATAATATAAGAACTTTAAACGGAGAACCTATGCAGGAATTTGTGTCAATTTTGGGGGTAAACTTAAAATTTGAAATTGATAGCGGTTCGGCGGTGACGGCGGTCTCGGAGAACACGTACCAACAACATTTTACTCAAGTGCCATTGTTGCTAACTGACAAACGGTTGGTAAGCTATTCCGGCGGCCGAATCGATTGTATAGGAACGGTCAAATTACCCGTTAAGTACAACGATCAAGTACATGAATTAATGGTATATATAGTGCGAAACGGAGGACCTCCTATTTTGGGACGAGATTTTATATCTAAGTTCCAATTAGAGATAACTGCAGTAAAATTTTGTACTTCATTAAAAAACGACACACAACAATTACAGAATCAATATCCATCGGTGTTTTCAGATAAACTAGGACTATTTAACAAGTTTAAAGTAAATTTGCAGTTAAAACCAGACGCAAAACCTGTTTTCTTTAAAGCGCGCCCCACGGCGTTTGCATTGCGAGAAAAAATTGATGACGAATTAGATAGGTTAGTCAGTTTAGGCATATTAAAACCAGTTGAGCACTCGGAGTATGCGTCACCAGTCGTTCCCGTATTGAAAAGTAATGGGTCGCTACGGCTGTGTGCGGACTACTCAGTTAGTATAAATAAACAGCTGATAGTGGAACAGTATCCGCTACCAGCTGTTAAGGAATTGTTTGCTAGGCTACACGGTGGGCAACAGTTTACAAAGTTAGATTTGTCGATGGCGTATCAGCAGTTTGAGTTAAACGACGAGTCACAAAAGATAACTTGCATTAATACTCATCGCGGTTTATTTAAATATACTCGACTTGTGTTTGGGTTAGCTAGTGCGCCGGCCATATTTCAGCGAGCCATAGACTGTTTATTAGCGGGAATGACTGGGGTTTTGTGTTTAATTGACGATATATTGATAACTGGCAGAGACAGGAATGAGCATTTAGAAAGGTTACATTCAGTGTTAAAGAAATTGCAGGATGCAGGTTTGACTTTACAAAAGAGTAAGTGCGAGTTCTTTAAGGATGAGGTTAGTTATCTGGGCTATATTATCGATCGGAACGGAGTGCGTAAGTCACCCGAGAAAGTAAAGGCTATGGTAAACGCACCCGTACCCACAGATGTAAATAAATTGCAATCGTTCATAGGCCTCGTTAATTATTACAGAGATTTTGTGCCGGGGGCGTCCACCATACTAAGCCCATTATACGAGTTATTGAGAAAGGGGGTTAAATGGAGTTGGACAGATACACATAATGAGGCATTTAACAAGATCAAAAAGTGTTTGGCATCGGAAAAAGTATTGGCACATTTTAATCCTAACGCTAAAATAGTATTGACAGTGGACGCTTCACCGTGTGGACTAGGCGCTATTTTGTCGCAGGTGGATGCCGACGGGGCGGAGCGCCCTGTGTCGTACGCGTCGCGGACGCTCACTGCGGCCGAGAAGCGGTATTCTCAAATTCAAAAAGAGGCGACGGCCATTATTTTCGGTGTTAGAAGATTCCACCAATACTTATATGGAAAAACAGAACCATTTGTTCTTAGAACCGATCACAAACCACTTGTGTCAATTTTCGGTCCGCAGCGAGGCGTACCCGAAGTGTCGGCAAATCGTCTGCAACGATATGCGTTATTTTTAGGTGGATATAATTATTCCATTGAGTATATTCGAAGCGAAAACAATAGCGCAGATTTCCTATCCCGCGCCAGCCTGCCCGTGGGGGAGGGCTCCGCGGCGGAAGAGACGCAGTCAGCTGACGATCAAGCCTGTTTTGTGAATTTCGTGGTAGAAGGATCGTTGCCAATTACTTTAGATCACATTTGCAAAGAGACAGACAAAGATCTACTTTTAAAAAAAGTAAAAGATTTTGTAATAAATGGTTGGCCGAAAAAGTTGTCTGACGCTCAAATAAAACCATATTTTAACTGCCGGTTTCAACTATCAATAGAAAAGGGCTGTTTAATGCGGGGCCATAAAATTGTATTACCTGGGAATGTTCAACCAAAGGTGTTGTCGGAATTACATAGCTCACATTTAGGGATTGTCAAAACAAAAGCTGAAGCACGATCCAGGTTTTGGTTCCCAGGTATAGATGCCGCGTTAGAGAAAATGATAGGTACATGTGACATTTGTATTCAGTTACGTCCGTCCCCACCACGTGCACCGCTGGCAGTATGGCAATATCCTCCAAGTCCGTTTCATAGACTTCATTTAGACTTTCTAGGGCCAATTAATGGGCAATCATATTTAGTCATTGTTGACGCTTATACAAAATGGGTAGAAGTCTATAACATGAAAAACAATACTACAGCATCAGCATTGTTAGAACATTTGATAGAATTTGTGTCTCGATTCGGATTGCCACATACAGTAGTTAGCGACAATGGCACGGCGTTTACATCACTAGAATTTCAACAATTTTGCAAATTAAATAGCATAACGCATGTGACGTCACCGGCGTATCACCCGGCCAGCAATGGACAGGCGGAAAGCTACGTAAAGGTTGTGAAAAAAGGTATTAAATCATGCTTAATGAGTAGTCATTCACAAAAAGAAAGTAAAAATAAACTAATGAAATATCTATTTGATTATAGAAACTCAGTACATTCCACGACAAATGTTTCGCCCGCTCAGCTGGTGTTCGGCCGTAAGTTGCGCTCGCGATTAGATATACTGACGTCACAGTCGCCGACGCCGCCTCCGCCTCCGCCGTCTAACAAACCGTTGGCATCATCGCTCTCGGACACGAGCCTCGCTGATCGTGTTAAGTTAAAACAGTTTTTACAACATGAACATTATGGTGGAAAGAACAAACAAAGTTATCAGTTAAATGAAAAAGTAATGTATAAGAAAAATAAAAGTAACAATAAATATGAATGGTGTAGGGGTACAATAGTTAAGAAAATTGGTAAAGTAACATATTTAGTAGAAGATTCGGCAACAAAAACATGCAATAAAAAACATATAAATCAGTTAATTAAATATAAAGGTGAACAAACTAATTGTAAAGTAGACTGGGACGATGTAAATTTAACTTTAGACATAGGAACACCTCTCGAGGAAGTAGGCAATGAACAGATTGATGTTGAGACCCAGGAGGGAGGAGAAAGGGTCGTTCAAGGATCTTCTGCAGCTCACGAAGACTCAGATTGGATGGATGATGGAGAATACCATGAAGCTGAGACTTTTGACGACGGCTCGCAGTCTAACGCCACAACATCGTCAACGTCCTGTGATGAGCGTGTGGACCAAGCCGCTACCAACAGCACCGACGAGTTGCCAAACGTGTCAGCCTCCACCACGAGTACCTCAGTACCGACAGCAGCATCTATTCCGAGCTCAGACTCGGCTGAGACAGGGGCCTCCGAGCTCAATAAGCCTAACTCGAACGAGAGTGTACGGACTTTACGTAATCGTCCCAGAGTCAATTATAAACCTTTTTTCTAATTAGGTTAAGTAGTTTTAGTTCCTAAATATGGGGAGGAAATGTTGTGTATGTAGTACATTGGACGTGTGTGCGTGTGCTACGCTCTGTACTATCTTTACTTGAATAAAGGAGTGTGTCTTTAGCAAGTCGTCGTTTCACTCGTCTCCGCATACTTAACAAGTACCTACGGAAGTATTTAATAGTTGTTGAGTTGAAACATTTGTTTATGTCTACTCGTAATTATGCACCATGTTAATAATAATACTGCCTTAAGATGTTCCACAGCTATCATCAACTAAAACAATACTAAGATGAATCCATAAATTAAATATACTTAAAATACATAATTACTCACAAACAATTTATTTACCATGAACGACAACTACAATAGCACAAGTTATCAACCGACGAAATTCAAATTACCTACGTGCAGCATTGCAAATTGGTGTTCTCCTCGGGGATCCATTAGTTTGCGTCCCTTACGTGTCACCGCGGTTCCATTCCACTATCGAATCGCGCAATGGATGATGTTTTGTTAAATTGTCGAAAGTTATCCTAATAATACTATTGTAAATGTCAAAGTTTGTGCCGATGGATGAATGACAAGGTGATTGTTACTTTTTCACACAGAAAATTACTACAGAATATCAAAAATATCAGATCGTATACATACGTAGATACAGAATCTACCACACCTCTTTCCGATTAGGTTAGGCCCAGAACAATTCCACACACTTGCTACGATGTAAACAGAATTCTATCGCTTCTTTTAAAAAAATACTAATAATCGCAGAAAATGTAAACGCAGTACTTAGAAACTTGTTTATTTATGTGAAAGTCTCACTTTGCTAAAAATAGTTTAGATTAATCGCGAATCTAGCACGATAATATACCTACTAAATTACCCAACACTTCACATTACTAAATTACCCAAAAAAAATTATTACAAAGCTGTGTTTCAATTCACTACTCTGTATCATTTTTGATTCTAAATGTGCAATGAACATGTTGAACATTTTATGTAGGACTAAGAATTAGCACTTAGTATTGATAGAGCTATAAAATATCTGAAATAACTGTTTCGAAAATGTATGTTTATTTCTAGTTCATAGAAAGCAATCGAGTGTACTGTGAAATTACTAAAAAGATTTCACATACATACATACATATCCGTCACGCCTCTCTCCCATTGGGGTAGACAGAGAACACGTCCCTCCACTTACTACGATCCAAACACATTTCTTTCGACTACTCTTTTTCTTTTTCTTTTCGAGATTTCAATATTTAAGCTAAAACAAATATGTCTTTATTTGATATTCCTTGACGCTTTTTCGACCATTTTTTTTCTAATATATTATATCTAACAATGTTGAAATAAATTTTTGTTAAGCGTTTCTCAGCCCAATATATTCTTAGAAGCAATTTAAGTAAAATTTGAAACAATAATAAAATTTAAAAACTAAAAACAGTAGATTATTACGAACTGCACCCGAAGGCTTTTAGAATTAGATCGGGAGCTTCACGAAACTTTATAATGATGTTGAGATGAAAAGAACATGCACTTTCAATGGAAATTATGCAGAATTACAAAAATTAGCTCAAATTATCGTCGAGATGGAGTGGGCAAGGCAACCATAACCATCCTTGCCCACGGAGGCAAAGCAGTTAACTCAACCCTCGGGCAAATCGTTCGCGTGACAGAAGCAAAAATATTAATAATTATCATGAGCAAATTACTGTCGATCAGAATTTTCAGACGGTCGAAATTCTTTTTATTATTTTTCTTAAATATGAAATTAAAAATTAAATTGCTTTTTAAGTGTCGAAGGAAGTGAAGGTAGAGTAAAATAATAATTGCTCTACTTGAGTAAATTTCAAAGAAACGCTGTTTTATAATAAATATGAAATTGCATATTAAATAAACAGACATTATTACAGCGCATTCTTGGAACTAAACAATAAATAGGTGTCAATATACAGTTATAAAACTCCAATATAAATTCTAATAATGTTGAATTTGAAACTTCACATACCAAAGAATATAATACTAATGATTGGTAAGCGATGACCTTTTATGACCTACCTTTTATGACGTGAAATTCTAGTTATTGTGAATATTATGATAGGTGTCAGTGATATCAAATACTACTTGCAGGAGTTATTCTAAAACATAATTACAACGACGAACCTATGGCTGTTTGTTAGGCTAGTCTTGATTAACAAAAAAATAATAAAACAAATTAAAGTGTTGTAAAACAAAAAATCACAAAGTGATTTATTTAAATATGTTTTCAGAATTCGGAAACAAAAAAGCAAACAACGGGGATTTGTTGTCTTAATTGAAGATGACACAAAAAATATGGAAGGAATTTCTTGCTGAAATTGATGTAAATAAAATTCTACAAAAATAAAAGCAAATAATTTGGTAACTTACACTACGCTTGGAATACAGCAATACAATAACAAAAGCATAATTTTTACTGTCGAACTCACAGATGCAACAACGCACTTCATAAAAATAAAGCCTTACACAATCTTTCCCTGTTTTATTCTCGTGTGGTCCACACATCAAGTGTGACGAAGATTTACTTACAAGGCTAGCCGCGGTCGCCTCGGATTATCAACCCATCTCAAATGTTAAAAGAGAAAAAGTTTAATGTAAAGATCACTGACAAATTTGTAACAGAACAATGAATCGGATATTAAAGTATCTCATTTCATGACACGAGAGAGCGGATGGGACGTAAAGGTGAGAGCAAAGTGACGCAATAAGCTGGTACCTGTCGCCGGGAAAAAAAATCGGACGGAAATATTGAAGATGGAATTTCTTTTAAAAACATACTTTTTGTAGGTTTTTTGGAATGTGGCGTAACAAATAAGATTAAAAGAATTATCCCAAGTAGACTATTCTAAGTAGATTTATCTTTATATAAGATAGACATAGACATAGATATATTTATTTCTTACAAACACGGTACAACACACAACACAAGGTTAACAGCTCACAATTACATTTTAAAGCAACACACAGACAACGACACACATGGTATATCCCAAGTATATTTGGATATCTCATCTAAGTATACTTGATCCCATCAACCCCAAGAATACTGTATATTCTAAGTGACTTGATATAAAAAGCAAGACCTTGCCAGTCTTAAATAGATTTCCATCAAAACATAAGAGGTTGCTATAATGATAGCGACCATAAACATCAGTTTACAGTCTATCCTTTACTCAACGACTATTCATTAACACATTTATGCATAAAATGCTATATCGACACGAGAAGTTTCTGCTATGATTTTTACTTCACTATTTTATTGAAATGAGAACCTGTGCAATAATATCACTCGTTTAAAATCACTACAAAATTCACTCAACTATTAAGAGTATAACCCAACAAAATACAAAATCAATGGCGTTATGAATATAAGACATTAGGTTGGGTTACACAGTCGAATGTACCACTGATTATGAACGAGTAGAAATTGCCAGAAAATCTGTCATGAAACAAGTGCATTCTTGAAATGTATTACTTCTTTGTAGGTTCTTCTTCTTCTTCGGCGTTTGCACTCTTTAGTAGTTGTGGTCTTCATTTCAGCTGTTAGTAGCTCGCCATATAATATGCCGCTTTTCCTGTCTGATGGCCGCCTTTCTGATGCATACGTGCAACTATCCACAGTTGGTAAAATGCTGCTGCAGGTATTCGCACTAAAATAGATACCTAATCTCGTTGTTTAACATTACGGTTTGCAAGGCTCAGTGCGTGACGCTAAGCAGTCTCCACTAGATTATAGCTGTGACAACGCGAGTTGAGTGCCTTGGTTCTTCTTAGACTATTGAAGTTGTAGAGGCTTGATGATTTGTTAGAGAAGACAAGTTTAAAGAAGCTGTATAGTTGACGAATTAACTTGAAAGTAGATAGCGCTGTTAACTTAAGATCTTGGACATTTCAAACTATTTGAACCAAAAACAAAACCTCATTAGTAATACACAAAATCATAGGTTGAACAGACCCTTAGGCAACATTTCGTTGCGCTGATCCTAAATTCGGCATTCGGAATGCAAAAAATGCACCTAATTATTTTGTTTTTGTAATATGACTTAGTTTTGGATATCCAAACAGAAAGTAATGATTTTAACCACGATGTATCTATTTGTATTTTATCTCTGTTATTACAAAATGAGTTTTATATATAGTTCTAGAACTAACTCAGATAAATGACGTTTCGGCTAATATACAAAATGTAAAAAATACATCACAGTAACTTTATTTAATAATATAGTTCTAGAACTATTTTAACGAAATTATATATAGTTCTAGAACTTTTTGACATTTCAATTGTATGTAATTTTAAATTACAAACTCTTTTTGTAATTACGGGGTATAATGATATTTAATATATTTCGGGTATAGCAAAGCTGAGGAGTCTACCACTTTCAAAGTCTAAGTTATATCGTCGATCACCAGCATCGCTCATCGCTTCGCTAATGCCTTGAACACACGCAACATACTCTCAGGGTTGAGTTGCGTTAAAGTTTACAGAGTTGTCCAGACAATGGGTGAAAGAAGTTTTTTTGAAGTCTGTCGTTTTTCGGATCTGGTTTCCGAATGATAGACATGGTTATTCTGAAATATTTTGTTTAAAAAGTGAGTTTTCGATTTTGTATAACACAATAGTCGAAACTTTATTTTGTGATTCAGCATTAGTAGTCATTATACATCTAAGTAAGAAGGTTATTGAAGGACCAAGCACTTTATTAAAATTTTCGTGTACTCTTAATTTATTTTTTCTGAAGTCTTACAAAAATCTTCTTTTAGCTATACCCTAATATGACTTTATAAGGGACGACAGAAACAGACACAAAAATTACAAACCAAAAATTAAAATAATTGCTCATTATTTGATGCAAAGCAAAAAATGCCTGTATTTAACATATTACTCATTTTTAATTAAAACCCAGTGACGCACAATACAAAAACACAGTGCAGTTATTAAATTAAAATTTATTTGCGCATCCAAATTAATATAGCCATAAGTTTTAAGGTACATTGCACAGTTTCTACGTAAGATGTCACTGAGTTGAAATGAAATTATGGTCGTGGTATGCCTCACGCTGTGCTAACACAACCAACATAACATTTCATCGGATTATTAAGATGTTAGACTTGCGCATGAGCATTCAACGAGTTGTCTCTTATTGTACTGCAAGCGAAGATAATACCAAACGATAATCAAGACAACGGATCTCCTAAACTCATTTACGGCCGTTCCCAATATTCAAAGACAGATAGCTATCCAAGACCGGCAGTACTTAACTGTCACGTAACTGTCACTTTTGATCTATCCTTCAAAGAATCCTATAGACTTTTTGACATCGGTAGGTTTATATGGACGAAAAATTCTAAGATATGTAACTATTTTTATCTCCAGTAGGGCAAAACCAGAGATAGATTAAATATTGGGAACGGCCGTTATTGTACACCAAGCGAAGATAATATCGAGCGATAATCAAGACAACGGATGCCCTAAACTCATTTAATGGTTGTCAGTTCAAATTGGCAACGCTGGGACGAAATCTCATAATTAATTTTGAATGTTTTCTGAACGATGTGTAAGTCATCGCGATTATTGTTTTGTCGTTTTTGTTCTGCTGATTTATGTGAGTGTTTTGAGGTATTGTTTTATTTTTATGACAGTTGCAACTTCACTTGTAGTCAAATTCATTTAGTAGACGTTCTGTGATAGATATAAAAGATTGGTTACCAAAAACCTTGAGCTTTCAAGAGTCCCATTACGTATATATAAGTCTGTTGACAATTTCTTATTTGGTTGAGTAGGAGTGTACTTACATGTTTATTTATAAATAGAAATCATTAAACAGTGATTCCATTAAAAAAAATCCTTTTTTCTATTAAAGTTATGCACTAAAAACACACTCTCCATAAAATATTATTGATGCTCTCCGGTGTATTACAGTTAACGAACTTCGCATCTATAACGCGCTTTTGTTTTCATTTCATTGGCTATTGAAGTTTTTACGATTCAATATTAAACTACCTGATCCAAACCTAATGCAATATATTACATTACCTATTCATAGTCCGCCCGTGCATTATTTTTATTACAACATCAGAGAAAACCTTTTTATGATGCAATAAAGAAAATAATCATGTTTTATACCTCCCATGCATCATTTATGAGGTGATAAGGGCAAGGAACTTGGACTATGTTGAACTTAGTAACTAATAGTTGCTACTTGTTAACACATGGCGCATTTACGTGAGATCGTTCTAAACTTAAAACAACGTTAAATATTCAGTTGTGTTGACTCTTATGACTTTGAACTTAAGAGTGATAACAGATAGAAGATAGGAGGTGACATAAAAGTATGTGTTTGAATACATATTTGTGAATTATGTTGACGTATAGAGACAAACAAATGACTACATAATACACTTACATGAAAAATAGGTTGATGAAAATAAAGGTTCTCAACGTTTATTGAGAAACTTAAAAAACACACTACAAATAAATTTAGAAAGAAGAAAGAAATTTGAGAAAGGGGATCTAATATGCAAATATAGTTAATGATTATTTTTGCTCTTTACAACCATCAAAACTAATAAAACTAAAAATATAAACTACACCATAACAACTTTATATTGCAAATATAAGATTTAATTAAAAACTTTCCAAAGTTCTGCAATAAATAAAACGATAAAACCTAAAACGACAAAATAAATATAGCACAACACCACATCACACGGCAAAATGAGAAGCATATTTTTAAAATGGCCGCATAACAAACCGTAACAGATAACGTTGTCAAAGAAAACACCGTGGCTCTCTATGAAATCCAACTTACTTATTCAATAAGCGTTTATGTGTGGGAACGAGATATATAACACACTTTGTTCTAAAGAAACTACAGCTATTTGTCAATGTGCATCCGTATTCAGAACTTCGTGTGGTATTGCAAAGCACGTAGCTTGTAGAAACTAACTTGACTTTGTTGGAAATTGAGAATTTGCTAAACATTATATTGGAGACATTGTGTCTATGTCATTAATGTATAATGTGTCCACTAGACGCTAGGGCCCCAAGTCTGCTAATTTAAAATAGCCTCAGTTGTGAGTCGGCAGAGTGTCAATGTCATTTTTTGACACATTTGGTCGCGATCAGTGTTAGCCATTATTTAGCAGAGTATTACCAAATGTGTCAATAAATGCTATTGACACTCTGCCGACACACAACTGAGGCCATTTTAAGTTAGCAAACTTGGGTTCCAGTGATAGTTCCTCTCGTTTTGAAATCACTGTCAGAACCCCTCAACTTACAATCCGACTAAATACATATAAATGTTAGTAGTGTGAAAAATATGAGCACAGGCGTTGATTTCAAAACTTAGGTATGTGTAACCTAGTAGGTATTTGGCGAGAAAAATTGGTCTAGTGACAAATGATAGTAGGAGGAAAAAAAAAACAGTTTATAACACAAAATTGCAAGATATACATAAACCAATATTTTATTAATACTTACCTAGTTACGAATAAAATAAGTGGTTCGTTATAAGCAACATGTGAGCGCTATTTCTTAAAAAAAAACTTTTGTGCTCACCTAAAATATCTTCACATTCGGCACAGCTGTTAAGACAAATATGCGCTATTCTACCCTTTATAGTCTTGCAAAAGACACATCAAAATTTTACTATAGTACAGACTTTCGCAAACAAAATGAAACAATTTCACGCCTTATTTTATTTACGAATTTCGCTAGTTCTAAAAGGACCGAGTCTTTTGTGTGTGGATTTTTTATAACGCACTATTTTAGTGCCACTGTGGACAAATGACGGTCGTTCTTTATTCAATTTAACGTCGCAGTTGTTGGGGTAATAGAAAACAGTGAAGAATATTCCGGAAAACGCCAAATAAATTGCTAAACATCTGCAATAACGACGTTTGTGAAACTGAAAAAGAATTTAAAACGTATTTTAATGAAACTGAATAAAAAAGATAATATTGAAAGAAATAAGAGAATTCTTCTCTAGAGTAGTACATCACTTGGAAGCAAGAAATGCAATAACACAGTTGAAAACAAAGTGTCGAGATGGAAATAAGAATTGCTCTCATGGAGTGAATATTGCCACTATTCAATGACGTTTCGCAGATTTACGAGTGCAAGACTATTGAGAATTTCCCGATCAAACTGCTAGCAGGTCTCGCTTGTGTAAACAAAAAGGAAGATTGTAATATACGAATCGAATTTACAAAAACACGGTAAATAAACTTCAGAGATAATTTCCACAATATTTTTCAAATTTTAGTCAGCTGAAAACGAGATATTAAGAAGAAAAATTCAAAGCAAGACATTCTGAATACAAAGCCTTTGAGGTAATAGGAAGTCAAACTTCAAATCCCAAGAGACAACATAGTTTATAAAACCATCAGAAGTAGATAAGAAGTATCACTTTGTTAGTATACCTACTTTAATGTAATGAATTTTTACAGAATTTGTAATCTTTAAAAATTCTTATAACAAAATCGATAATGTAGAAGAAAGAGAGTTCAAATTGATAATGCCAGACTTGCAGAAAGGGGAAAGTTTAGCTATTACTAGTATAGACTAAACCACACAAGAATAAGCACCCAAATAGATCTCCACAATAAGAATCAAACAAGACTCAATACGTATCAATACTGGTGTTGAATCCGACGCTTCTAGATTCATTTTATTTCAATGCGTCCCAGTAAGCGGTAGATGCGCTCTGTAGGGCGCCACTCTGCGGCTAAGTGATTTTATTTGTGTCCACATTCCAATGTGTATCAAATTACGTAGCCCTGAGGCCAGCTGCTTGATCGATTGTCTACGGCGTTGCTAAAAGCACAATATTGACTCAAATAATTAACTCAGCTGGACGTGGGGATCTGAAATTAGTTGGTGATCTTAGGGGATGGCTATGAAAGTGATATAAGTGGCTATATGGGTCATATGATTGGTTTTGTTAAGGTAAAATTTTTATGATTATTATAATATGGCATTAATTTATACACGAGATAAAATCAAAATTTTTAAACAAGCTAATGTTAAATTGATGGGATGATCTTGATTTTTTTATTAGCATATTTTGTCCCTCTGCTGGGCAAAAGCCTCTCCATCTTGATTACAAAAAAAAAATAACATTAGAAAAGAACACAAAATAATTCACTTATAAAAAGAACATTAGGTACTGATAGTACCAAACTTAAAATAAATAGTTGAAATACATAGATAAATTCTGTCTCTATTTTCTTAATTTTCATTTTGTTCATCAATTTTCACCATCTTAGTTTTCGTCTTCAAAAAATAATATTTTCTTTCAAAATCTGCTAAACACATTACATTCTTCTATTACCGAAGCTCGGATAACGTAGTATAAGGATTACGGTCGACATCCAAGCAGGATTATTAGTTACATAAATGAGGCTTCAATTTATTTCGTTACCTTTTAAGCGCACGCAGTAATCTGCTCCACAGGATTACTTTGTACTACTTAATCAGGGATTGTTGCTTTTTTTGTATAGAAGGATATTTTTACTCGATTTTTTAGGGATTCCTCGATGTTTGTCTATATTGTTTTTCGTTCTGTCTTTTGTTTCATCGAATATTTTGAACACTGTTGACGCAAAGAACCTTCATATCTTGGGACACGTATGCAAATAATTATTATGTACATGTATGTGTTATTATTTACATGCATGTGTTTTTTTTTATTTTATTTTTTATGTGCCACAATATTGTAGAGTTTTGGTCTTTTGTGTAATAGAGTAACAAACATCCTCAAATCTATTCGTTCATTCAACCTACCACAGGCTTTTGTACTTAATGTGTATCTAATGGTATCTACACACCAAAGCCGCCGGCTTTTTTGACAGCTGCCATTCGTATGACGTAAAGCCGCCAGCCTAGCCCGGCGGCATGCCGGCGGCTTTGGTGTGTAGACAGCATAAGTAGATGTACATTTTGAACTCAAATATGTCTTCTTTATTTTATGGTTTAGTTTGTACATGGGTCTGGCTATTCTATTACTTTCAATATTAAACCTTTATCAAAGATTTTATATTCATCCGATAAAACTTTTGACAAAACGATGTTCTGCAACCCCAAAATGGGCTTGATGTGTTAAATGATGCAGATAGAAACACAATAAAACAGTTGCGGGTGGCATAATGTTAACATTTGACATTTTTATTACCGTTTCACGCGAACGACATGATGCGGCCGTGTTTGCTTTAATGAGACCTCTTATTTGTATTTTAAAGTAGGATCTTTTTTAATAATGTACCTACAAAAGCCAAGTCAAGAGTACCCTAAACCGACGGGCATGCATATATGAGGCGGCTGATGAGTGTGGATGAAGCGAAGAAAGTGTGTTTGGATCGTAGCAAGTGGAGGGAAGAGGTCTCTGCCTACCCCAATGAAAGAGAGGCGTGACGGATATGTATGTATGTAACTACATCATCGACAGACCACAAGGTTCAATATTAGGACTTCTCTTATTTTTAGATATATCCTGTTATTAAACAAGGACTATATTAACAGAAAATAGTAACGCAATGCGCGGTGTAAAAAATACGATATATTTTTCATTTTATATCTATCCAATTTTAGTATTCATACTCTATTTAGAATTACGTATCCAACTGAAAATCAGAATGAATAAATAAAAATTTAAATGTATTAAGAACCTAGATAGCTCAAAACTCAAAAGAATCTAGATAAGAGGTAAACTAACGACTGCTTGCTTTATTTCAGTTTGAGAATTCAGTTTTAGCTAAGATTAAACCTACTCTAGCGTCAACTACAACTTTATCTTTACCTACGTAAAACACACAGCTTAGAAACCAAGAAAAACAAATACCTCATTCACTTTCGAAAAAACTAAAATTGCAGTACACCAGTTTATTCAAATACGCGACGCTATTCTTTATGCAAATGCTGGGGAACCAGGAGTGTCACCCCCAGCCGCCGAATCGATTTGGAAGTTTATTCGGCCCGACAACGCGTGAAGCAAGCTTGTACGGTTATACTTACTCTAGGTGGCGTGTAGTTGAATACTGGCTGTAGGTATTGGTTTTAGTGTTACTGTTGTTGTACTTCAAAGACATAGTAGAAGTTCTATTTTAAATTATAATCCTTTTTTTAAGTAGCACCTATTAATGATGATTCTGATAATGTCAAGTGTAGTTAAGCTTAATATAGGTAATTATATTTTGTACTATAAATACATACATTATAATATTAAACCTACACATGAACCCAGGATCTGCGACATTTTTTTATTTACTTCACGTTTTTACTAGGAGATTAGTTCTTAACCGACTTCAGTGAACCGGGGACGACTTATGCCTATTTAATAAACACATGGAAGAGTTTATTGCTATATTTTTAATAAATAACTGCACATATTAGTGAAAATTCATATCAGTGAAACGAACCGGTTCAAAGACAGTGACAAAATCACCACTTTTTTATCTTCTTACAGTAAGCAGTTACCAACACAACCTATAGTAGACACATTACCAGAGCCCGAATCTATTCCACTCTGTACCAATAAGCCTTTCCTACTCCAAACACACATTACTGCTCACGACGATTTGGAAAATACGACGCAATCGGGCGTTTCGTATAAAATCCTACAAAAAATATTGCATTCGCATCGCTTGGTAACAACACGTGATCCTCATTGCATTTAAAAGCTTTCGGATGAAGAAATCGAAAGGGGAAGATAACAGTGACAAGCGAGAAAGTACTTTCATGTAGTAGCTATAAAATATGTTAGAAGTGCCCACTTTTTAAGATATTTCTAATTTTCGTAAAGATATTTGACTCTACGTATCTCAATTAAATTGGATTGCTCATTATTACACTTAATACATTTCTTCAGCTTGTTCTTTTGTTTTAAGTTCGTTTTACACATATTAAGAAAAGATTTGAACAACTCCAAACTTCTCGGTCTCTTCTGCTTCTTCTTCTCAGCCTATAGCTGCAAGGAAATTCGTTTTTGAATAAAGCGTACGTGACTTTAAAAGCAAAACTTTAACAACATTATCAAACAAAGCACTGACTTCTTTAATTTCGCGAATTTCCAAACTTTTCGAGCCCCGTCCACCGTTTTACGCAGAATTTCTAATTTAGAAACAGGACGGGATGTAATTTCAAATCAGCCGCTTAAACGTTAATATCTTTTGTGATGTTGTACATTTAAATAAGTTGGTTGACGGTTGTGCTGTTTCAGATAGCATCGAAATTTATGTGGCAGGGTTGTGAAACGGTTGCTGCGTACAATTGGATGTGACAGACAACGCGCAGTGTTTCCGAGAACCATTTGTTGGTATCAAGCGTAAATAGGAATATTTTATAAAACAAATCGGACTGCAAGCGACAGGGGTATCTAGTCCGCTGATTCGTTTAGACATTTGGCAACGAAGAAGTCTGTCGTTTCGTTTCGAGGTCTATTTATATTTAGACCTTTGTCATTAGTTGTATTAATTGCATATTGTTGTGTGTCACGAATCTCAAATAGCACTTTGACAGCGACGTATAAACCAGTGACGCCGAGAAATATATTTGTTCCAACAAGCCAAGGTTCTGTTAATTCGAAGCCATATTATTTTCTTCACGTCCATGGAAAATGCTGACTACCCCACTCCAAATATTGTGGTAATCATTATCCAAGTCGGAGTAAAGCCTCGCCCATCCAGTGTAAGCTAAATTTCTCAAATCCGATTGGCCAAGCCGTTTCAGATTTAACCTGTATAAGGCTTCCCGGCCATGTGAATCAGAATTTGTGTAATATGTAATTCTATAGCACTGACGGGACTTCGTAAGCGGCTTTACAAATTAAGGTGACCCATTTCTGTTTTTGTATATAGAGAGTACTTGACATACAAGTCGACAGGGAACTACTCGTCTCTTTCTATTTTTAAGTTCTTTGTTGGGTTTTGAGTGAAAGTTCTTGGTTTTTTGATGCAGCATTGTTTTTGCATGTACGAGTATGTTGCGTAAGTTTTTTGCGACCTGATTTAATAAAGATTCTGTGACTTGATAATACGAATAGAATTTTGAAGTAAATTGTCAAATACAAACAGGTACTATTATGTTTATCATTCTGTTACTTGTGAATACGATCAGAAATTGAGCGCAAATCTATCAAACACAATGCAGAAATTGTTTGAAAACTTTTCATTAAATAAAATAATTCAAAAAAATGTTGAAGAGCAATGATCTAAGTCCCGATACCTTTTTGCTTTTACTATTTTCGATTCTCAGTCATCTCTTGCCAGCTATCAAAAAACGATCATTCACAAACACTAAAGTACTCGTACGTAACGTTCCCGTCTATTTACGACACTAAATCAGGTGTCGCAAACACTTGAAAACCACTAAAAACTCTCCCAATAAAATGCTATAAACCACAGAATCGTATCTGCAAAGTTCGCAACCTCATAGCCAATTGACATCCAAACACGAATCCGGAGTCGTGATCGAAAAGATCCACGTTGTTTTCGAGCGGCGTTCGGCTATAAACGTTATCACTAACTAGCGATCGGGGCGGTTCAATCCCTTGATTCGCCTCACGAAATTAAGGGAATCGCTCATGGGGATATTATTCCTTCACAGATACCATCTGCTCTGGAAGTACCTATCTGGATTTGCGCTGTACTTTTGCTTTTTTCTAAGATAGATGTCGTTTCCTTTACGATCGTTGTTTTTATCGCTTTCTCGATCTGTGGTTTGGTGTTTGTGTGGTTGAGATTGCATTAAATCATGTTTGTTATCTTTTTAGGGTGTTGTCAAATGATCGAGGGATATTTGGAGAGAATATACGTATCAGGAAGATGTACAGCGAAATTATTTCAGGTTTAGCACAAGTTCTCATGACAGATAGTTTTTCTATTTGTGACATATTGTTATTTCTATCTTGCTATTGACAAGAATGCAAAATGCAAAATTAACATGTTGTTGCGGGATCTAAATATAGGTATAAACTTAATTGAAGCAAGTAGGTACCTAATTTATAACTTTTTAAAGTGGCAAGATAGCATTTGTACCTTATTTATGGACATAAACTTAATTCTATTTAACGTCACATTTTAAAAAATCTTCATACGTACAATGATGCAAAAATGGCATTTAAAAATTCCTGGAACAAAACTATGCTTTAAAACACTCGCTAAATGGCATTTTGAATACGTTTCCAAAGAACACAATACTCAGGATGGGACAGGTAGTAATTTTGTTGTAATTAGTTCATTAGCGGTTATTTTAATTGTTAGGAATGGGGTTTGAGACAATGTGCTCGTTTTTCAAGGTGCATTTATACGTTAAAGATACGTAGCATGTAAATGGGAGTAAAATACGTTTTTGAAGTACACATACATACATACATTATCTGTCAGGTATCTGTCCTGTCGAGGTAGGCAAAGAATGCGAAAGAAGTATGTTTCAAAGAAATGTGGAGGGGAATTAGTATCTGCCTACCCGGATGGGAAAGAGACGTGACAGATATGTGTATATCATAATAAGAGAGGACTACATAGTCTTTTTACCCGACTACGGCAAAGTCAAAAGGAAGGGTAATGATTTTGGCAGTCTATGTATTTCCTAACCCAGTTATATTCAGTTAGCAGAAATCCTCGGTTTTATTCAGCTACAGTATCAAACAAAAAACATAGGAATGTTTATTGAACAGTGTACTGCAACAAAAACTGCTTGTCATATAGTCAGTGACATTTTTCAAATGCATTCAGCAAGAATATTCTAGTCAAAAATTTGAATCATAGTTATTTCTACATTTGACCATACCTAAAGATAGCAGTACCTAAAGATTTTTTGTAATGTTACGCAATAGATGAGATAGTACGTACTTATACTTTAAAACTTACCTATTTCAAGCTACTTATTAAAAAAAAAAAGTGTCTTCACTGTCATCGTCATACAATTGGAAAAAGACAGCACAATGTTCAATGAATAAATCTATCTATCTATCTATATATATAAAAATGAAACCCGTTTTCCGTTGTCACGGCATCACGCCTGAACGGCTGGACCGATTTCGCTAATTATTTTTTTTAAATGTTCATTGAAGTCCAAGGATGGTTCTTACGGTGAGAAAAATTCGAATAATTGCCGGGAAAGCCTTAAACAGACCTTTTCTTTTTCCCATACAAATGTTTTCTTACTAAAATGTAGAGTCAATTTGAACTTTATTCCTACACAATAAAATTCATTCTAAGGCGGGACGAAGTTCGCCGGGTGGCCTCGATTCTGTAATTTCTTGTTATTTTCAGTGTAAGGATATGGACACCGACACCGATAAGCCACTGAACTGAATTTTGGTAGTCTCTAAAATTAAAACTTCGGTGTGGCTGTCCTGTCGATGGTGACTTTGCTTTTTTTTTTAACACGTTTGATACCCATATTTTTTAATGATTTATTTTTACATTCGTTCTTTTTAGTGGCTGTATAGTCGAATGTCACTGCTTACCAAATATTTGAATGAGATAGAGTCGTTGCAGTGTTGCCGTATGTACGAATTTGTCCGTACACGTACGGAATTTGGGGTATTACGTACGGAGAGAAATGGCGTACGGATTTGTGTTCGGATTTTTAATTATTACACATTATAAATAAAATGTAGCACGCTTTCAAAAATAAAAGTGAATATCTATGTCGATTTCGATAGTTTTTCACTTCCCTCATCTCATAAATTATATTATTGAGTAAGTAATTCCCCATTCTAGACAATAACTTGTCTATGACAACTGATTGTCTATGATCGGGAATTACCGCAACATATTTCGTTTCGTCTGACAGAGGGAGCATGATACACGACTGACATGAATGAACGAAAGAGATACATTATAAATCCATTGTTGTTGTGGTTATTGTTTTGGCATAACGCGCTCATTACACGCATTGTTCTTTCTTAAAGTGAATAAAGTATTGCTGTGTGCGCAGCAGTTGAGCGTATTTTCTCTGCTATTAACTTAATAAAAACAAAACAACGAAATCAACTCTCAACAGAGACAATCGATACGCTTCTGCATACTAAACAATTGTTAGGAAATACGCCATGTTTTGATTTGAATGTTGATAATGATATGATTAAAAAAATTAATAAAGACATGTATAAATAATTCTTGCTATTGAATTTGTTTTTTTTATTGTACGGATTTCGTACGGAGTTTCAGATTTATTTTACGTACGGAATTTGTACGGATTTTACTGTCGAATGTACAGATTTTTAGTTCTTGTTGTATGGCAACACTGAGTCGCTGTCAGTTGTCATTGTCAGCGTTGTTTTGACATTGTTTGTGATAACTTGTTGGTGTTTATTTTGTGTTTATTCGTGTATTTATCCACTAAAATGACTTTATAAGTGGTGTAAAAATGACTTTATAAGTGGTGTAATCTAATTCTCCTAAACACCCGAAAAACTGTTTACCAAAAAATTTGAAAATTCGTAAAAAGTGGTTGCAGCTTGCCCGCATGGATCCTAGGAATATGTCTTATAGATCAACTACTTTTTCCTGTGAAGACCACTTCAATGTAAGTTAACATACCTAGAGATAAAAGATTATTGTACTAAAGTGATAAAAGGTACTAAAGTATGTTGTGGTTTTGAGGTTAGCTTATAACTTTGTTATTTTGTTACAGATGGAGCAAGATATTGCTATATATAGTCAATATAAAAAGGAATTTTTTTTTAAATGCATTGATCGATGGAGCAACGCCTTCTAAATCTGATTGCCAACCAGATCGCCGGAAAATAACGTCTGATAAAAGTAGTACTTCTCGGCGAACATTCATAAAAGGCAAAAATTGAAATGCTTCTAGAGCTCATTAGAAAAGAGGAAGAATCTCAACCTATTGAAAGTGCGCCTGAAATTTTTATTGAAACTCCTATAACGACAGGTATGTGAACTTCTATATTATCTACATATCCAAAAATAAAGCGATGTGAGATTTTTCATTATGTATGCCTATTATACTTAGTTTATTTCTCTACCTAGATGCTACTATCTGTGTAAGTTAATAAACAAGTGCTTCAAACTCGTGAATCAATTTCTTTGAAAACTATAGACATGACAGAGAAATATAAAGTCCTTATGCGATATTGTTGTTGTCAAGCCAGACTGTATTAGCCAAGCTTCCTAAATTATTTTATAATGATATGTAAGTATTCATATTTTTTTATCTTTACAGAATCACCACCAAGAAAAGATCAATTTACATCAACCGAAAACGATCAATTTACATCACAGCTGAAAAGGCAGTCCAATTTAAGGAAAAATTGCATTATAGAAGTAAAGCTTTACCAACAACAATGGTGTCCAAAGATGTCGCACTTTCTCCTTATAAATTGTCAACTATTACAAGTTACACATCTCCATTTAAGATGGAACAGTGCAGTAATGTAATAAAGCCATCAAAAAGGGGTCTTACTGAATTAATAGGAGAATTGGGTTTATTGATGAAGATAAATCAGACAGTGAAAATGTAGAGGTTCCAAAACAGCCAGATTCATCATCATATGCACCTTCTTCATCTATTGTTTCCAACTCGGGTACAACCATAGCAGAAACCAACGAAGATATTCATAAAATACAGTGTTTGCAGCATATTTTGCGCCTTATTCATAGAAAACCTATGATGTACATTGGAATCTCTGAAGATTCATATTTTTTAGTACACCTGATTCATAAACGTATCCGTATACCACATGAACATATTTTGCTTTGTCTTAAAAAAAAAATGATTAGGGAGTACTTTTTCAGAACTTGAAGATAATTTTGGATTATCTCTGTCATATGCTAGTAAATTATTTTAAAAAAATATACCCTTGATTGCTAATGTGCTATGAAGTTATATTGTGAATATAGATGTAGTTTCAACTAAAAAGCCACTACCCATTTCATTTCGCCATATTTTTTACAATGTCAGCTGTATAATTGATTGTTTAGAAATTGATATTCATAAGCCACCTAAAGCCCTTTTCCAAGCACTTACTTGGTCTGATTATAAAAAAGGTAATAGGTACAGTAAAATATTTGATTTCATGTACTCTAAATGGATAGGTCAATTACATTTCACCTGGTTTTGGGAGATGGGCCACTGATGTTACAATATTACAAAATTGTGACTTTTTAGATTTATTAGGTCCAGGTAATTATGTTCCAGCTGACTGGGGATTTAAGCATGTTGAGCAAACACTGAATGCAAAGGGAATTAAATTGCTTAGACCACCAAGTGTCCCAGCAGGGTCAAAGCTAACAAAAAAAGAAGTAAGGCAAACGAAAATTATAGCTAGTTTAAGAATTCATATAGAACGAGTGATAAGGAGATTAAGAGAGTTCCACATGTTAAAACAATATCATGTTATCAACAAAAACATTCTACGAGTACTTGATGATGTTATCGTTAAAGCTTGTGCTCTGATCAACACACAGGACTCTCTTATAAAATAAGGAAAATGATGGGCATTAAAATGTACCTATGTACCTTTAGTTTTAGTTATTTGAAATATATGTTATTTGTTAAATAAATCCAGCATTTATTATTTTTCTAATAAAAAATCTCTCTAATGAACTACCTACCTAATCCTTGATAGGAATTGGTAGCTTCGTTTATTACTTTTGGAAGACAGTTAAATGACCCAAGATTACTAAGTTACCTATAATATCCTAGTATGTATGTAAGTACCTAACAAATTCATAGGCACTGAAATGTAGAAAGTGCTCTACTTCAAACTAATTTTTCAATCTTTACTTGTTAGGATGTGCACTCAAATTAGTTAGTCCTGTCAGTGAATAAATTAACTTGGTTTCAATGAACAATAGTTATTTATTGTATGATATTGACATACCTATCTGAATGGTGTTATGTAAAAAGGAAACAATAAGAATTTAAAAATATTTTAATTACTTAAATAGTTAGCAAAGACACAATGGTGTATGGTCCATAATGGTACCGTTACCAAATACATAGGTACCTATTATTATTACGATTATGAATAATATGGGACAGATATTTTTTTTCCAAAATAACTCAGGTGAAATAAATAAATAATTTAAATATTGTTCATTAAATATAACTGGAACAACATCCACTTTCTTTGTTTTTTCAAAGTCTGGATGTGCAACGCACAAATATCCTTTTTTTAAATTTGTTAGGTACATTTGCAGCGCACTAATTCACAGTTCATTACTTTTCTATCTTTTATTGTTTGAAGGTACTCATTTAGCAGAACTTGCACTACTGTCTGAAGTCAAAGCTTCTTTATTGCAATGTTGTTCCACTGTTACAAACTTCAATGTGGTTCCAACATGGGAAAGTTTTGATTTCTTCTAATAGCACTCCACCTCTGTGCAAGAAGGCTCCTCGCTTCTTCTGTGAGACCACATTAGGAAAGCAACAGCAGGTTTGCAACCGCCAGCTGATGCTGTGCAGTCTAAACATTGGCAGCTTACAATTTCCTCTTTGTTCTCGTCTACAACCATTGTCACATTGTAAGAACCCGCTTTCACTTTGTGTTCTGGACAAATCTTGCATTTAAGTGTGCAGACGCCAGACTCGCGACGCAGTTGCACGTAACCAATGGCATCGTCACCGTACGACTCTCTTCCACCCCTAAAACAAAGAACAAGTAAGTTAGGTACCTAATGAAGCTGTTTTTCGCAATGGTAGCTAAAATAATGCTATAAATCTTTAGTAGTTGAATGTAAATTATATACTTACACAGCAGTTTTCACATTCCCGAGTTCTGCAGCATAAAAGTCTACCGTCTGCTTTGATAAAATTACTCTCCATTTTGAAAAACTCCGAAGACAAAAGTAGCAGAAACATAAATAACAGAATTAATTCAGAAAATAACACAAAAAGCTATGATGCAGTTTTGACAGTTGGCAGCCATTAAAAAAACTATCGAAAGAAACGTCAAATAATTAGGGAATACGGTTTTGATGCGACATCATGAAGCCACTGAAGAAAATTTTGGTAGTCTCTAAAATTAAAACTTCGGTGCCGCTATCCTGTCGATCGTGACTTTCTTTTTTCTTTTTTAAACACGTTTGATACCCATATTTTTTAATGATGTTTTTTTCATTCGTTCTTTTTAGTGGCTGTATAGCCGAATGTTACTGCTAATTATATATTTGAAGAAAAAAGTGGCATGTTTTTTGTTGGTTGACATTATGTTTGACGGTGAAAGTCATTGGAAATTTGGAAGATGCGACTGAAATTGTAGAAAAACTGTTTAAAAACAAATTACTTCTGCTTTGGTAAGTAAGTAAGTTAGTCTTTTTTTTACAAATCATTACGTTGTTTAAATGTTCAAGACAATTCTTACTATAAAAACCTGATTGTTTTAGGTAACATCTTGATAGATTATACGGAGGCCCACCCTGACCTGGCACTAGGAAGGTGCACAAGGACGAAGGAGGGCCGCAGTCTAGCTTAAAGGCTCTGAGAGGAATGCGCCCTGATACTGAACAATGTAGGGGCAGACTGTAGGTACTCATAAAAACTAGTGAGGATTATTCATACAATATGATATTAATGTAGGTACTAACCTGAGACTACTCTCTGATCAACATTTATTCCTTTTTCAGAATTACAACGAATATAAGAGTAAACTCATAAGAAAAATTAAATCAGAAAGAAAAGACAAGTGCAACAGGAGGAAGGCAGCTGCTGAAATAACATTGTCTCAGGCAGAAGATATAGAGTTGCTTGCTGCAAAGCTTTCAGAAATATCATTGCATGGCTTAACACCAACTAATAGACGCCGCCGCCGTAGTCACATTTTGTTTGATCTAAAACTATTATCGTGACCTAATGTAAACCTATAGTGCAAATAAACGTATTGAATATTAACCCATTCAGAATGCTATAACTCCTTTTGAGTTTTATTTAATATATTAGAATTTGTTATGATTAACTACATTAATACGGTACTTATCGCTTACAAACATCTTAGAGCAAATATGTTACTTGTAGGTATTAAACTTTGAGTAGAATGTAGAAATTATTTAATAGGAATTTATTCTTGTTAACTATAGTGTAGTCTTGTTTTAGTAGTTTCATTTTGCAAGAAGCAATTGAGTTTTATTTATCTGAATATGTGTACGTTGTGGGTCTCTCATAAACTAGCTAGTAACTGTGTTAAATAAAGGAAGATATTGCAAAATACTATAGCCTTTTATTCTGAAATACTTATACATTTTTACACATTTATAATAATCTATATAAGTACCTATATAAAAGAAAGTTGTGTTGTTTACAGTATTTACATAACTACAAAACGTATACAGGCAAAGGTCCACAAGGAGGAAGATTCAAAGTCCGTAGGTAAACACCAACACAATGAAAAAACTGCAGCAGGAGATAGAGTAGGGTCAGTTGGTACTCAGTGGCTCACTTTTTTTCCGAAGGCTGTAGCACAGCTCTCAGCAGTATTAGGATGTACCAATACTGACTAACGTAGGGTGTAAACATTCTAGTTTCATAAATATTATTCTTTTTGTCGTTATTCTTAATAGGAAAAAAGATATCGCAGTTTTTTTTTAAACACAGAAATTAGCCACTGTGTACCAGGGGGTCGAAACAGTGGTTCGGGGGCAAATACACAGTGGATCAGGGTAGTTCACAATGGATCATGGTAGTAAATATATTCAGTTTTGTCAATAAATGCAACAAATTCATTCTTATTTAATCACTCATTTATTATTGTACTCATAATCATTTGAATCCAGGGTGTCTACAATAAATCTTCTTAGTTCTTGTTTCTACATTATGCCTGATGAAAACCGTGGCTCTGGCTAGACTGCATGGTTCGGGTCTGCGTAAACGGAGATCACTATATCTTCGCCTAAAACATCTAAGACACTCCCTTACACATTAATTGATGAGCTTTCCAGTTTTCGGGCATTATTAAGTCATTAACTTCCGCCATTTGAAATGCGACTTTTCGGCATTCTTTTTCTGAGATTTTAGTATTTTATAGTTATAGTATTATAGTATTTAAAAAAAATTCAACTCTTTCTCGTCTTCATCATTAAAAACTTTGATTTTTAGGTGCCTCATAATTCGGAAACGACCTCTGTATCAATGACGGTGCAATTTTTTTTGACTTTAGATAAAAACGTCGCAAAGTTATAAAAGCAATGCCGAATGTCTTCGATGCCTTTCTAGCACTCATTCCAGATTTCAAATATTCGACAGTTTTCTTCATCTTTGCGTCAGTATGGGTCCCCCCCGTTGAACCGCGGCTTGTTCGTCTGAAGCACTCTAAAAGAAATAAATCTATGTCACTATATTGTGATTTTCTTCACAATTTAAAGAAATTGTTAGGTAAATAATTATAAAAATATATCAAAAGTACACAGTGGTTCATGATCCACTGTTAACCTTTCAAAACTGAGCCACTGTGGAAGCTTACGCCGTTTTGAATTTAAAACGGTCCCAAGAAAAATATAAACAACAAACGACACTGAAATCTGTATTAATTTAATCTTGATTAGACATAGAATCTACAGAAAATAACAGCTACTCATAATAACACATTAATAAAAAGTTGGAACAAAATGTTTCTTACCTTAAAGACGACTTTTGTTTTAAGAAAAACATAAAAATCCAATAACACAAAAATTTCACATAATTTTCGCCGACTAACTGGAATGAACTTGTACACATGTCAACCGCTTTCGAAAAGTAAATATAACGAATAGATATCTCTGCCTCTTTCCCAGATACTGTAGGTGAGCCACTGTTTCTGGTATAGCCACTGTTCGACAAGTGACCCTAATCCAAACGTATATAAAATCAAACATGACACACACACGACATATCGGAATAGGTTTTTTTTCCTTCTTTACCTTCTTTCTCCTAGATATGAATTGTTATTCAAAGAAACATTATGTGTTTTTTTATCGATACTATATAAAATGTGAAGAGACATTGAAAGGACTTTGCTAAAATAGCAGTGTCTGCTCAAATGCAGTTTTGACAGTTGACAGCCATTGAAAAAAACGTCAAATAAATTAGGGAATACGGTTTTGATGCGACATCATGAAGCCACTGATTACGGGAATACCAAAATTTGCTAAGATGGCTCCGTGGCCCCACGATGGCGCCATCGATGTCAAAAATGTATCAAAAAACGAGTTTTGCGGAATACCAAAATTTGCAACCATGGCTCAGTGGCTTCATGGTGGCCCCATTGATCCCAATCAAGCCAAGCCATTTTTTTACAGAATACCAAATGTGTCAAAAATTGCTGTCGACAGTATACCGACACGATATCCACGGCTATTTTAACTTACAGAATCAAGGCCCAGCTAGTTACTTATAAAATCCTTATATACAACAACTTCCGAAAGCGTTCACCTTGTTTGTATTTTTTGTTTATAAGATCTGTTTTATAATTGTTTTTTATGTAAAAAAGAAAAAGTTAAAGATGAAAAGATTATTATGTTGATGATATTAAAGATATTTCCGCACAAAATCATTTTACTCTAAATGCCTGTTTCACTTTCTCCAGATAAAATTTATCTGACAGATATTTATACCTGTCTGTCTAAAATTTCATGTTTTATGAAATAGACATAGGCTTATCTGTCAGTTAAATTTTATCTATAAATAGTGAAACGAGCACTAATAAATTCCATTTTACACTAAACTCTAACAGATTCACATAAAAAGGCACATCAAAAGATGCTCAGTACTTTACTGTACTTTACTGATTAATATGCATTTATAATTCGCGAGTGTCGAACGAGCCCCCTGAGCAATTTTCGACAAATTACCAATGCATTATTTATAGGTATGTAAATGAATATGTTTTTAAAGTCTTTCTATAGAGGGTTACTTAATTGAATAAAAATAGACGTAGGTGTTAGGGGAATGAGTGTGATTAAAATTTTCGATCATAGAAAAACGTTAAGAAATAAAAAAGTAAAGTAATGAAGTTCTTTCATACTTTAAATTCTTTCTGCTAGGTGTATCAGATAAAGTTAGGTATTTCATTTAAAAGCTAACACTTTTAAGTTGCAAATAAATTAGGATGATTTAATCACATTGTTTTTTTTTAGTTTTTATATAATTTCTATTTTTGAAATATATATAAAATGCAATACTAACTGCAGAATCATTTTAAAAAACAAAATGGATTAAGTGAATATATTATAGTGTGTGAAGTGATTACTGTGATTAAGTGATTATCATGTTATGTTCCTTCTTGAAGATATAAAAAAACTAATATTATATATTAGTTTATTAAGCATAGCTATTCAAAGAGGAAATGCTGCCAGCCTCTTGGGTACCATGAATCCCGGAGACGCTCTCGATGATATCTTCCTATTATAAGTGGGGGACCTATGAGGTTACCTATGTATAAATATTTATATAAATATGTATATAGTAGGTACTTAAGTAGCATAAGTTTGTAATAAATTGTATTGTATTTATTTATTGTGTTGTACATTGTGTAAATATAAAATAAACATAAATTTCATGTCATATTATATTATATTATAACGGCGTTGCCGCTAAAAGAAACACGAACGAACTTTATACGAGCGTTTATTGCAAAAATTAACTAATTAACAACTGAGGGCGAGAATTAATATACGTTCATGGAAATGCGTCCCACCAGGTGGAAGCACATTCCAATGCAGTGTATTATTCCCTAAGTCTCGATACAAACTCGATCAAGCAAGACTCAATCAAAACAAAATATGGTTTCGGGGGTAACCAAAACGAGTGTACACCTCTATAGCGCGTTTCAGGATACATGTGCCGCCATCTAAGTTTTCTCTTGACGTATTAACTGTATCCAGAACATTGTCAAATAGCGCCGCCTTTATCCTCTAACTAATAAGGGTTGTTATAATATCCATTTTTTATGTTATTGTTATTCTTGACATTTTAAAGATATAAAAAAATAAGATGACATATTGATATTAAACTTGAATAACGAAAAAAACTTATTTTTTTTTAAACACTTTAAAAAGAACAACACATTTATCGATAAAACCTTTAAGAACGCCACAAAAAATAAATCCTCACTTCGAATGAGTGAACTAATGCCTAATCAGGAAGAAATGACCACCAATCATTTTTAAGCTCGATTTAACTCGGACCACAGCGAAATTAACTAAACTATTTTTTTTTTCTATGATCAAGGTGGTCATTGATCAAACTGTGGGTGTTATGATTAGACGATATAGTGAAATAGACTCAACAGTTTAAATCAATTTAGGTAGGTACATAGAATAAATTGTATTTAAAATGTCAATTAATTGTATAAGCTAGAATGATTTATTAATAAGCATAAGGTCTAATTTTTACCGTAGTATTGGTAGCTTTGACATTTTTTTTTTAATTTACCTCGTGATTGCCTAATCAACTTTCTTAATGAATGAAAAATATTAACTTAACGTATTAACTTACCGATAAGTATTAATTTTTCTAATGAAAAATAATGACGTGGCCGTGACCTACCGATATATTGCATTATTATTCCTTAAGTGAATCTAACCTATTTTGCCAAAGTAAGTAGATTCACGAATATACTCAATGACAAAGTCGTATATTAGTCATCAATCTTTTCGAACTGTGGACTCCATCTTATTCTAAAATCATAAGTGTAATCCAATGTTATCTTTTCCTGTCTAAGTCCGATTTGTCACCAGTTGTAAGCGCGAGAGGCAATTAGCGGGACCACCCAAAGTCACGTTCGTCAAACGTTAGCTGAACATCGGAGTGGTTAGAAAATTCATAGAAATTATAAAGCTGGTAAAGATATGAGACGTAATATCACAGAAATTATTTTTATGTTAAATTCAGATGATGAGATTTGAAGATGACATGCATTAAAAAGAAAATTATTGAAATCATTTTTTTTAAAACACCGAATTAGGTGTGCATATCCTACAATGGTAGGTCCTTATCAAATTCTATTCAAATAAATACTAAACTTTAAAAATATGTAACTATAATTGAATTAGATACTGTATTATTTATACTTTAATCATAATAAAAATGTTTTTATTTTTTTTGGATGTATTTACAAAATATGCCGTTGTCAAAAACCTATCCCAATATGTTATTTAATATCCAAACAACATTTGATACACGATATAAAACATCATAATCTAAAGTCATCAATTTACAAACGCGCTCTTTTGTTTTTTCTCCGTCACTCGACACTTTTAGAAGTCTCATCTATCCGTACCTATTTCATATCTCTATGACAGTTGCATTGTCAGCTAGCCAGCTAAAACAATTTGTTACCACACTGCGAGAAAAAAAATATGACAGTCAGTTGTTTTCTGTGAGGTGTTATTTGAACTGCAAGTTAGGAGTGGGATTTATACAATTATGTCAACGTTTTGTTTAGGTTTTCGTAAAACTAGGAAAGTCGTGGTTTTTCTTTTTTTATTTAACAGTAGCTTAGTCCGTGGCTGAATTAAAGATAAGTTAAGTAAGTAAATTCGTTCATAATCCATTCATAGTAAAGATAACTAACTCACCTAACTTTGTGCCCCGCAAAATCGTACGCATGGTATTTTACGCAATGTCTTAAAATAATATAGCCAATATTTTAATGAACAATCTACAATATTGTAAAGTTTCATAAAAATCTGTCGAGTGGTTTTTGAATGAAAGAGTAACAAACATTCTCATATTCATTCATTGACATTTATGTTATTAGAAGGATTTCGATGTTGGCTTTTTTTCTTCGTCCTTCAAAGTCTTGCTTAAAGACAAGCATGCAAATATAGATTAGAATACAAAAGAAATATTCTTTATTGCACACAAAGATATAAGGTACAGATACAAACAAGAATATAAGAAGCTACAGGCGGCCTTATTGCTAGGTAGCAATATCTTCCAGATTATTCAGAAATAGTATACAATGACTGAAGAAACAACAAACATTTACTTATAGCACAGAACAAAATATATCAATTAATATCTATTACTAAACTGAAAGCACAGTAACCAAGAAACAAATTGATCTATCAATTCAACTGTAACAGGAGTTGGAATAAAATTAGTTAGTGACGTAGTTTCAGACAGACCACTTGTCTTATGTCTTCCAGATAAATGAGACACAAAACTGTCATTATCAGTATACACAGATGTCTCTTTGTAGTCGTTTGGTACACTCGGCCTCACACGATGGTAGAGATGGTTTATATGTTTCTAACCGATCTATATGTATTATTTTGAGGTGTGGTGTACGATTTGAGTATAGAGGGACAAATGTGCCTATTGGTGATGATGGTTTTCTTATTAAAAGCATCTGTGTGGTAGGAAAATAAAAATAGCTGCAATTGACTATTTCACGAATGACAAATAAGTTAGTAGGTACATCAACATTATACGATTTTAACATGACAAAAAGAGATAGTGAATTACGAGAATTCAAACCTAAGATTCTGAAGAAATTATGTTGTTGACAATATATACGTAAATGATGGTACATACATAATTAAGTGTTTTTTTAATTACACATTTATATCATTCTAAACATGCCTACATCTAACTGAAAAATATTTTTTTAGTAAAAAGCATGCTTTTTGAAGACACGTTATTAAAATTATCAAGTTTAATCTACAAGAATACCAGGCAACACAAGTAACCTACCACAAACCAAAAAGGACCAAACAAAAGCATTTGCAGTCGTCTGTACAATCGGCAACTTATTTTGAACTGACGACAAGAGAGTTGCTCACTGTGTACCAAATGCTGCATTCGGCGAACAGATACCGATCGCGAATTTAATTGTATGTGGCGCTAACGCAACGTTTCATCTACTGGGTGATACTGGTTTCTGGTTGGGACACATGGCGCTATGCTTTGAGTATAGAATATGTAAGGAGCTGCCATACCGTCTGGATCTGTGTGCCTGGTCTATCGCAAAATGGCTACCTTTTTGTATGGAATTTCTTATCGTTTGACAGGTCATCTACCAAGAAAACTATGAGAAAACTTGCGCCAACCTTGGCACGCTGTCATAAATTCATTTGTATATGAAAAAAAAATTGGGCCACTCCTTATATTCCTTCCTCATTGGCGAAGTTTTGTCCATAGTTGAAACGTCAAACTAAACGAACTAACGTCGAACTATCTTTAAAACTCGTTTTGTAATAAGTAATAATATATTAAGTTTGAATAATGTTATTACAAAGCGAGGTTTAACTATAGTTCTAGAACTAAATAATTCAGATAAAAATGATATTAGAAAAAAAATTATCTACATAGCACTTGCACTGTGTCAATGTTAAAAAGAAAAAAGAATGCTAGATTCACAAGGTAGCAATAGTTATCCCCAAGAGAAAAATCTAGTAAGAAAATGTTGGATTGTTCTTTTCAACTAAGGAGTTTTAAAATGAATTTATTATGCGATGTTAAGTATAATGACATGCTTATCCGTCGGTTTATTTGACCTAGATTAATTTTAATAAAATTATGAATTAAATTACTAAAACTTTCTACTTTAAACGTGTCTAAAATGTAACAGCAAAAACAAAAACAAACTACATCACATATTTATGTAAAATTAATGTTTCACAGTACGAAATATCAAGCGATCAAAATAAAACTATTTGATCCACATTCCTTTTAAAGTAAACACATTAAAATAGTGAACATTGACCTCAAATTCACACTACGATTTATAGTTATAGAACCAAATTGGGAACTTAAATACTCTTAATAGTGCAGTTTAACCCTTTACTGTTCCAATAATGAAGATAGATTAGTTTAAATTCGTTCAAATGTGTAGAAAATGGACGCTACAAGTTTTTAATAGCGTTTCGTTACAGATCATTTGGCATTAGAAGATAGGGAGTGTCTTTTTCAATTGTTATAGATTTCTATCGAATATTTATTGTATTCTCGTTAGAGTTTATGAGCTGATGTATTGTTTGTTGAGTTGTTAGTAGTTTTATGTTTGGAAGAAGACATTTTGGTTATTTCTTGAGCATTTATAAGTAGTTAACATTTTATTAACATTTTCTTTCCTGGGTCAAAAATGTATTTGATAGGCACGCTTTATAATATTTTAACATGTAACATACTACGTTTCCAATACATATTGATGTATTTGTTGTTCAGGATATAAAAACAGGTTAGAAAAAGATACGAGTCGAATAGAAAACCTCCTTCTTTTTTTTCGCCGGTTAATAACTTATATAAAAACAAATCAATATCATCGCCTCGCAAAACACGGGCGGCACTTCGTCACGCCAATTTTGGTATCAAAAATCCTAGTTTACGAGCCATTACTAAAATAAATCCACTTTGATATTCATATGTTATTTTATTCATAAATATTTCCGTTATAATTATGATAATGCTACTTCTGATAAATGCCGGCATGTAAGCCTGACGCGCTGTCTAATTTAGGCCAACTTGATTTTGTCGTATTCTCATTATGGTGGTGGCCGGGTGGCCGCCGGTTGACGAGAGGAAATTGTCCTCAGGGATATACGATTATATGAATTTTGACTCGCATGAAACTGACACGCGTTTTTATTACAAATGACATCAAAATATTGCAAAACCGCAGGCGGCTACCGAAATGTGGCTCGTAAAACTTGCATGAAAACATCGGGTTTTTTACTTAAATATAGTGTTTCGAGGTTAAATTATGCAGGGAAATTGGGTAGTTTATTCTGTACTTACTTGATAAATTATCGGACAAGTTTACAATTATTAATTCAAAATTACGTACCTACGCTTAACATTTTTATTCTCATATTTAATACACCTGCATTTTAAATAAAATACCGTTTTACGTCACATTTGATTTCGCATTTTCCGGAATTTTCGGCGAAAATTTTTATCAACAACATTCGATGCCATGTTTTCATTCTTAAAAAAAAACACGAAATATTTTAAAATGAATGCACCGGTCAACGAACCAGCTTGGTTGCAATTACGCACGTTCCCGACAAATTGGACCACTTATTTATGGATAATGAAATTCAGATTTTATATTAAACCGTCGTGTTTTACGCTCTCGTTTACGCTTATGTATCTACTACAAGTTTTATTAAAAATAGTTTCATAATAGCCAGTTATCGAGTGTGTAACTATTTTGAAGCTCTCATTACCTAACTAGGATTTTTTTTATAAACTTAGCCTTCTTTTTTTGAATACGTAGATTTTTGTAGAAACAAAGGAGTTGGTTCTCAATTTGGGTGAATTCTTTATACTTATTTATGACCTAAATGTGATGAATTATTTATATTAGAGGAGATATGCCGCAAAATGATAAAAGAGACTTTTCAAAACATAATAACATGTAAGACATTATAGGTCTCTCTACGTTGTCTATTTAGACGTCTACAAACCAAAGAGAATTTCCATTAAGTCATCCCAAAAGCCAAAACACCTTCACCTTAGCAACTAAGTAAGTTAAAATTTTAATACTCCTGCCCGTCATTAAGGTGCCCTAGAGTTTTCAGATTTATTACTCATTATCCTGGCAAATGAGCTCTGTACTGTAGCGCACTAGCTAAAGTATAACCCGGTCACAGTATCTGCGCACCTCGCTGGAATGTGATTTCCCCGTTTTGTGACGATAACGTACGAGTTGCCTGACGTCAACCAGCTAGCTTAGCATACACTCCGTGACAAGACGTTGTCATGGGTTTGTCACGCTTACGTCTCTGTCCATAGTTTTAAATGTGATAAGGACAGCATGACGTGAGATAATTGTTGCGGCAGGCATGCTAAGTCTCCTGATCGCAATAACTGTGCACCTGTTTGGAATATGACACCGCTCCCTCTTCCCCTTTCACTTCCCCGCTTTCCCCTCGAATGCTCCGTAACTACTCATTGGCGAGCTGGTAACTGTAACCGTTGCAAGCACTGTAACCAAAAACATAGTTAGCACGTGGTTCCTGAGCTTGCGACGAACGCGACTCGAGCATCTGGTAGCGAGCGATTACCGCGTATCAAACGGTAAGTGTTATGCTATCTACACACCAAAGCCGCCGGCATGCCGGCTAGGCCGGCGGCTTTACGTCATACGAATGGCAGCTATCAAAAAAGTCGGCAGCTTTGGTGTGTAGATACCATAACACGCGTACACACTAGATCTCGTTAATGTATCTGTTCGATTACAGTTACGGCACGCCAATGAATGTTCGCCTTTACGAAAGCTCCGAAGTGAAGTCACGAGGGTTGCACAGATATTGCGGCCGGGTTATATTGTGGCTCTCGAGCAATAATTCACTGCAAGTATTAACTTTGCTTCTTTCGTAAGTACACTGTTGAATAGATTTAGGACTGGTCTTTGTACATAGGTACCTAAAATGTTTTTCGCTAAATTGCTCGTGGGAAAACAAGTAGTTTAGAAATAAAAGTCTGTAGTTTACAAATCTGTATATAAGACTTGCTAGTTGGCATGGTAGTGAATAGTATTTTTACAGTACCTACGGAATTTCGCAGAAACTAATGGATACTTTCGTAAGAAAAAAATATTGATACATACAAACATATCTGTCATGCCTCTCTCCCATCGGGGTAGGCAGAGACCAGTTCTTTCCACTTGCTACCGTCCAAACACACCTCTTTCGCTTCATCCACATTCATCAGTCGCCTTATACATGCACGTCGGTTTAGGGTACTCCTAACTATTCCGTTCACAGATACAACGGCAATACAAACATTGTTTTAGGACTTCTCGATAGCAACCAATGTAATACCAAAAACCACAAAATCTCATAAACTAAGTCAGAAAACCAATTAAAGCTCATTTAATGACAAAAAGCGGTCAGTTCCTAACCTTTAAACAGTTTCTTGTCTAATTGGCTCCCACGCCACATAATTTTTACACCAAATTACTGTACCCTTACCATGGGTTGCGTAATTAGCGTTAACTTCGTAAACGTTAAATGTAGCAGTTTTGATACTTAGAAAACTCAAAAAAAAAAAAATTGTAGTGTTTTTTTTTGTTCGAAATATGAAATTGATGTTCACGTTCGAAATATGAAATCAAGAAAATATAAGACAAAAATAAGTTTCCTGCAAATTGATAAACATTTCACTAATTTTCATTCGATATTTTTTCGTTAAGCAACGAATGTGTATTGGACCCATTTATGATAGTTCATTATAAAATCGCCGTTTTTTGTTCTTTATTATTTTAATAACTAATTAATTAAGTACGTATGTTTAGCCTCATTTAAGTTTAAAATATTACACCAACCGCAACTTATTTTTGTAAGTGTTTTATTTCTATGGTTTATAAAAACCCATAGAAAGGTTACTAGCACCACCGATTAACTTCACTCGATGTCTAATTTTCTGGGACAAAAGACGACTTCAAATTAAAGAAATATGTTAATTCTGTCTTTGTCCCGAACCGGTAGAGCGAAAGATTATAATTATTATAAAATTGACGGGAATAGCGCGTAACGTGTTATCGGCCATCTTTATCTATTGGAGGCATCCATTTTGTTTGTGAAAAAATGGCTGCCTTATTTTTTAGGGTTCCGTACCCAAAGGCTGAAAACGGGACCCTATTACTGAGACTTGGCTGTTCGTCCGTCTGTCACCAGGCTGTCTCATAAACCGTTATAGCTAGAGCGTTGAAATTTTTACAGATGATGTATTACCGTTGCTGCCTTTAACAACAAATACTAAAAATAGAATAATATTAATAATTAAATCCCATACAACAAACGTGACTTTTTCCTTTTTGTTCGATATCAATAGTGAATAGTATAAGAACCCTTCCTGCGCAAGTCCGACTCGCACTTAGCCGGTTTTTTTTATTAGGTTTATAGGAAGTGGAAAAAAGCAGTTATTTTGTGTTGTCCTATTTACAGGTACCTTCTTCTGATCGGACTGCTGACAATATAACTATGAAGATATCAAGAAACAAGTAAGTTTGTCATGGTGATTGTCAGTTGCAGAAAACGCCATTAAAGCTAATGCTTCATTAAATAATAATAAAACATTACGCTTAATACAAAAAATATGTTTTTATTATGTTGTCGCGTCGCATGGACACTCGGATCTAACATTGCAAAACCCTTTATAAACTACTACTACTCAAAAGTATAGAATATATAAGGAGGTGCCATACCGTCTGAATCTGCGTGCCTGGTCTGACGCAAAATGGCTACCTTTATGTATGGAAATTCTTATCGTTTGACAGGTCATCTACCAAGAAAACTATGAAAAACTTGCGCCAACCTTGGCACGCTGTCAATAAACTCATTTGTGAGTATATGAAAAAAATATGGGGCCACTCCTTATATTCCTTCCTCATTGGCAAAACCGGAAACACAACTCTTCACTTATAAAACCCTTGAGACAATAGATAATGCCCAAATACTTAAATAAAAAGCCTTTTTTGTACATTTCCTTTCATATATAGTGAAAAACCTTGTTTTGTTAATTAAAGTAACAACAATGGGACACGTGCGGTGACCTAAAGGTCAGGTGGACACCCTCTCTTTCAAGTGGCCACTTTAACTTGACCCTTGCTGAGAATAAATAGATATGACAATTATTACGCTGGTTTTCCAAAGTTTCTGTTATTGTTAGCGATAGTCATAATGAAATTATAGTACTGTTATAAATACGAATTTTGTAGATTATGATTGGTTTTACAAATTAAGACATATTTTTTAGACACAATATATTTTATTAAAAGTCAACCATAGTAAACAATAAAGATAAAGACACAAAATGATAAATTATTGGTATGTAGGTATATTTTTATGAAAACGGCCCAAATTACCCAACTTTCCCCTATTTAAAAAGGTTATTAATTGCTATATAGTTATTTGAAGCAAATCACAAAAAAATCTTGTTAAAAAATTGTTATAAAAACATTCAATCAATTTTCGTAAAACATTTCAATCCAGCTAAAAGGATTATTGGAAACGGCTTACATAGAGCCGTTTAACACAGAATTAAGATAAAAACTCTGGGTAGCACAAACGTTCATTAAATCTGCTTCTGGTTAATGCTTCATTAAGCTAATTCTAATAATATTATAATTGTCAATGTTTGTGCCGATGGATGGATGGATGGAAGTTTGTTACTTCATCACGTAAAAACCACTGAACAGATTTTTATGAAACTTTACAATAACTTAGCTTGGACATCAGAATAACACATAGGCTATATTATTTTACGATATCATGATTTTTTTCTAAGATATGAAGATAAATGCGTACTGAGTCGCGGGCAGCCTCTAGTAGATAACTTAACCGAGTTAAATATCAAAAGAAGGTAATGCGATATTATAACGGGCAGTTAGTTTTAAAACCCTTTTCTTCAACCATAAAATAGTGGCAAGTTTTAAGGTCTAACTACACAAATCCGGGACGTATTAGGGACGTGTCCGGGAAAAAATATCATTCCTAAATTTTCTATGGATTCGTTCACACACGTTGTCATGACGACGTATTGTTTTCCCTCCTGACGGGTCACGGCCCGGACACGTTCCGAGCACGGCCCAGATCTGTGTAGATAGACCTTAATTTGACTTTATTTTTAACAAGGAATAATTTAATATTTTACTTGGAAAATTAATTTAATTCAATCATAATTAATTGCAGCTCAAACCAGATTTACTTTATGATTTTATTAAACAGTGTCATTTCATCAGAATTATGTTAATAATTTATATTTGAAAAGCGAAAAGTTTGCATTAATTTCATTTAGTTTGTTTTTTTCTGTCACTGGCCTTTTCTCACATTGTAGGTTTTACAAATAATTTAGTAAACGTCGCAATAAAAAATATACCTGGGGACCAAGTCTGCTTATTTACTATATTATTGTCAATTGTGTGTCGGCAGAGTGTCAATTTCATTCTTTGACTCATTTGGTCCCAATCAGTGTAAGCCATTGTTTAGCAGAATACGAAATGTGTCAAAAATGCCATTGACACTGCTGACAAACAACTGATGCTATTTTAAATTGGCAGACTTGGACCCGTACATTTTATTACGATATTTAATCAAGTATTGGTTACTACATCTGGATAACATCAGTCAGGATAAAATATTACGTGGGACGATCAAAGAATATTTACTAAATAAATCCAAATTGAATCCGCAATAAGTAAAACAGATTGGTTTTGAAAACAAAAGCGAACCGTTTGAGCAAACTCAGCGGAAAGCGGACCGATTTGAACTCGCCTCTATTGAAACGAATTACTTCAATGGGAACGGTTGAGATCCCAGTAATATCTAATAATGAGACACATAATCCGTCCAGATCGCCTCTTCGCTTATTGAGTCGGAATTTTCGATTAGTTTGTGATTGATTGAGGCAACTTCTCTTCGAGCGACGTGCATTTTATGATCCGTTCTACTTCTGCAATCGGTGCCTTTGTCGCAGTAAATGGGAAACTCAGATGCTTCGTCCGATTCCTATTTTCTATTATGTTGACCGGCTCCATGTTTGTTCAGATGTATAAACAATACTTGTTTGTTATTGTATTTCGCGTCAGTTTTGCTAGATTGTCTAGAATTTTATCTTTTGAGTTTTGTTAGATTTATTTTTGTTACTTTTAAACAAATATTTTGTTGTTTGTAGTTAGATAGCTTAAAAGCAAAATATTATGAAGATTGGATATTTACCGTCTTCCCATTTATTCATCTATGTGTTTGTTTTAAATGTTTCAAAATAAAGAATAAAACTTATGTAATTGAGGAACGTTGTGCAAACTTTCCATATACTACAGAATATCCACGTAAGCCTTAATGCAATTTGCGGTAATGTAGCTTCGGATCTCGTCTCCAGTACGATTCGTGTCCACACACACTGCTCCGTAATCTCGTACCCCCGACCACACATCACTGTCCACTCTCCCTCCTCTTATGTCGGAGAAATTGAAGCTATATCGGTTCGATCTGTAAGCACTTGGGTGGCATGTTGTATGGTGTCGATAGAATGTGTTTCAGAATCATCGTCACGCCTGCATCGTCGCGTTGAATTGCTTGGACCGTAGTCTTCGGTTTCAATTGCTACCTTATTTGATTCAAGAATGTCAACCTGTTACGGACCATCCTGATTTGCATTTGCTGAAGCAATCAATTCATGAAAATTTTGATTACCTACTTTAGTGAGTTATTCGTCATCTTACACCCAAAAAACTCGCACTCAGGTTTTTACCTTGCTTTGCTTTGGTGCGAGTTTTTTGAGTGCGAGATGACGAATAACTCACTTTAGTTTGTCAATTTCACATATTAGTTTATTTTTCTCAGAATAATCCTTTATTCATTTTGTGTGTGCAAAAGCCGTGCGGTAAAATTTTTATGACTCTATACGTCTGGCTCGCTGGATTTAAAAAGGTTTTTTTTTTTTAAATTTCGTGATTCATCTTCCCTATCCTTTGGGAGTAAAAACCATCGTTCCCCGTATATTTGCTTGCCCTGGACACATTAAACGTTTGTGCTCTGCAAATATTTGAAGGGACTCGCTCGTGTAACACCGTTTTTAAAATAGGAAGTTATGTCCCAATGTCTTCATTCCCTTGGGACAACTTTAACTGTAGGAAATTGATTTGTAAATGGGGCAGGTTTTTCTCAAATAGCTCTGAATTGATAGCAAATCAAATTCAATTCACTTTTAAGTAGGTATTGGACTTTTTAATAAATTACTATAGACCGCGATCCTGGAACTGTCTGACCTAACTTAATGTTAGATGGATAAAACCTTAGGTTCTCCATAGCTTCTCATGTGGTTTGAACACCTGCGTAGTTGTGTAATTGTCACTAGGGACGTTTGGCAGGTATCGGATGACGAAGGTTACCAAAAGCTAGAGTAACTTATGATAAAAATAAAAAAAAACTTAACTGTATTTTTTATTCATACCAAAATTTACTTATTCGTTTGTGACTGCACTAAAACACACAATTTTACGACTCACGTCTCAAGGCAACATGACAAACCGTTCATGATTTACTACAGCATTAATTAGGCATTCAATGAGCAAGCAACAAATACGTCTGTTTCACTTTGATTTGGTGTCGTCCAGCTTTATTTATGTGGAAGGCATTTTTCCACAAAAGCACGCGAGGTCAGCTTAAGAGGGAGGAAACGACTACAGCCTAATCCGCTGACTTTTATTTATTCAGTGAATTAATCTCGGCGAGGGTGGGGGACACTGGCCCTTATTTCCTGTCTACGATACCAACGGTTCTCGACTGGACGCAGTGATAAAAGCTAAGCCAGTGGTTTCTAGACAAGTGATAAATTTATTGGAGTCAGGTCTTGCGATCTCACTCCGTCAGATTTTTAATCCTCTTTCCTTTTTTGCTTGAGTACTAGTTTCTTGGTGTTCAACTGTTTCTTTATTATAACTTCTTTGATTCAACAAACAAACACTAGAATTAGGTAAATCTTCTTTTAAATTCTGAAAATCTAAGAGGCCGTTTTACCATTTACGAATAAAATGTATCTGACAGATATTTTATACCTGTCTCTGTCTGAAACGTCATGTTTTATTAAATAGATATAAGTTTATCTGTCAGTTAAATTTTATCTACAGGTGGTGAAACGAGCACTAGTAAAAAGTCATTAGTTTTTTTTTTTTTTATCAAACTCAAGTGTTTCAACCAAATACAGTTTTGATTCAAAGAATTATTTTATGCGCAAGTAAAATTCATTTTCTTTTCCACTCGGCTGCAATAAAGGCATAAAATACGACTTGCAGTAATATTTTAAGCCATTCTTCATCGAGACAGGGGCTCATAGTTGCATTGTTCTCGAATAGAAAACGTTAAAAAGCAAAATTAAAACATCGAGATTGCGGAGGCTTACTGGATTGGAATCCAATTCTTTATTTATACCACGCTCTCCATTCTAACCGGCCTGGGCGTGAAAAACGTTACGTTTTTTCAAATTTATTTTATATCTGATCTGTAAAAGTTTTCAAATGTTATTTAATGCGTGTTCTGTTTGAACAAGATCATTCTATTTTTTATTGTATGATATGCAGCAGATATTATGATGTTATGCTTTCTTCTAGTATTAACTGAAGTTAGAAGTTCTGAAGCAAACTTGATTTCAATATACATATCGTCAGTGGAAAGGATAAAATGCTAAAGCGCCAATTTGGCCATATTGAGTTATATATACAGTTCGACTGCATTTTTTTTTCTGCGTCGATCTAGCTAGGTTTCGTAGCGATCTGAGCACTTTTTTGGCGCTTTAGCATTCCGAATTTTTGATAAATCACCTAAAACATCGCTAGCAAAATGACTAAAGCGGCGCTTTTTCGGGCTTTTTTTAACAAAAGTCGCTTAAGAACTTTTTCTGTTACGCTTTTTTTTTGTTACTGTGACGTTAGCATTTTTTCGTTGATTTTATTTTTGATAGTTGTGCAGCGGTTAGCAAAAAATGCCTTTTGTGTTTCTATATAACTTTGTTCATTAGCAATTTTCCAACACTATGATTTCAAACTGTATGGCGTTTTAGCAAAAATTCGATGAATAATATTATAAGTATGGATGTCGCTTTAGCAAAAATCACTTACTATTCCTCTTATCAATACTTACCACTTTTCAACGTTAGCAAAAATGCTAAGTTTTATGTGATCAACAACATGATTAACTGGGCATTATTAAGAGACATTGAAGACGTACGCGCGTTTGCGGAGCGTACGCGTTATTTTTTCCACTTCCAACGTGATTAACGTGATTAACAACGGACATTATAAGTAGGGTCCGATCATTATTAATAACGCCCAAGAGAGACGGGAAAACTGACTAAACTTATGACTTGGACCGGGCAATATGAATAATTCCTTACTTGTAGCCGTGCAATATGATAAATTGGACCACGGCCGTTGTCAAAAATTGATTGTACTTAGATGATGGTAGAAAATATAAATGCAAAAATAACTAGCCACTTAACCAAAATGGGGCACCTCAACTCAGATAGATTAGTTTCAGGTTACTTTTTTTATGACAACCCGAAAAACCGACACGAAAAGGTTAGGTTCATAAACAAAAATACTCAGTTCACCTTTTTTGTTATTTTTTCCATGATAGGGTGGGCATTATTCACAATGGCCGAGAAAAGTGATAATCTCGCAGTATTTAATCACATTAATCACATTGTCCAATTGAGTCGGGCATTATTAATACACACCGACCATTATTGATAGTGACCGGACTTATCTAATTGCCCGTAACATCTATACGGGTTAAGCAAAATTATATTTATTCGTAGTTGACTTCAATTAGTTAAGAAGAGAAGACATTTTGTTAGTAGTAGTATTTTTTGTTTAGTGAGTTCCAAAAAGAAAAAGGGTTGTCCGAAACTCATTAAACATAACACTTATCGCCTAAAGATTTACGTGGCATATGACTCATTTCGCCTAAAACTCTATTCACACAATTTGAAGTTTCTCACAAAGTTTTATTTCTTCGAAAATATGTTTAAAGTGTGTTTTCATAAGCACCGAAATGGGGCACCCCGTCTCTGATAGGTTATTTTTTATGACTAGGTACCCAAAATTAGGTAGGCGACACAGCAAAATACAGGCACACCGACACGGAAAGGTTACATTTAGATATTTTATTTTTATGAAAACCCAGAAAACGGGTCTGTGACAGACGTATAAAATATTATTAGTCCCCATCAAAATTTTGCCATAGCATTAATATGACGTACGTAATACGATATAAGTTTAGTAAAAATGGCATTCTGCATTAAACATTATAATGCAATAAGTACGAGTTTAGGACAATAAATTTTATAAAAAAAGGGTATACCCAAAAAATATTTTTCATTTGTTATAAAAGTTGATAACAGTTCCATTTAAGTAACATCAATAAATTAGATGGTTAGCTATATTTTATAAATAGATTTTTTCATAGGTACTTATATGGGTGAATAAGCATTTTGTCTAACAAATGTTTTAAACAAATGTAGATTGAATCATACTGTAAGAAATTTTTTCCTGTCGCTTTCTTCTAGGATATGGTAATGTTTAGCAAGAGAGTCATGATTATCATTTGATAAAATCAAGTAGATTAGTATTTTCCGTTGATTGGATAAGAGACTTTTGCCGTATATTAGCATTTTAACATGAATTGGTTTTTCAAAGTAGATAGAGTTTAGCATTTTTTTCCTGAATATGTTTTTCTTATTTTTCAGCGTCTTTTTGCTAAAGCGCCACTTATTTCAGTAACGGAAAGAGATAGACACTCACAGTTATGCTGAATATTTAGACAAAAAATCAAATTATATTTTGTCTCTTTACAACATCTCTCTAACTCTAACAATATCAGAGATATAAATTTTTTTCTCAAAAAAAAAACTTTAAACTCGATTTCCCACAAATGCCATTTTGGCGGTTTAGCATTTTATCCTTTCCACTGACGATATACGTATTATGTATTTGTTTAGTATTGAGATTGAAGCACAACTTGTTTTGTAGTAGATTATTCTTATAATTAGAAGAATCATATTAAAATTTACATTTTTAATGGCAACTTCCTACCATTATGGAATTAAAAATGTTGCATAAGTCAACAGTATTATTTTATATTAAATCAATGCATTTACCAGCATACATATAGGTAGATATGTAAATATGGTTTTCGATATTGCAATTCCCTTTCTTTGTCTATAATTCAAATTACAAAGAAATTGGAATAATATTTTTAAAGGCAGGAACGTCCGGAACTCTTTGATTTACGGCGCCATTCTAAATTTTATTTTCGCATATAAAATTCAAACTGTACCTCAACTCTCAGTTGCATAGTCAACAATTACTACGAATAGTCAGCATTACTTATACATTACCAGTCAAAAGAGGTCTTGTGCCATTTTACGAATAGTACCTCGGTACCTACTTTAATTTTTCGTAAGTAAAATAATTATGGTAGGTATTAATGAGTACTTTGATACTCATCGGGATCAGGGAAATATTATATTATCGTTACTTAACACGCAGTGTATGAGACGTAGATTCTTTTCTGTAGACTTTTAAATATATTTAAGCAATAGCTAGCAATAACTAGCAGAGCCGCTTCTATTTGACACTAAACTAATTGTTATTCTGTGATTGATATAGAAAATGTCTTCCGGAGTTGAGTCTACAAGAAGTGCATTATTTTCATACATGAAACCACAGAGATAACTCAAAAACGGACGCGTAAAATCCAAACGGACTATAGTAAAGTGAGAGTAGTCCTGTCTAGACGAAATACAACCCATACGGTTCACAGAAATGGATCGTTAAATCGAATTAATTGTTGACTGCTGATATGTTTATTATCACACAAGTTTTAGAGTTTCAAACATACGGAAATCGTGTGCTATTTTGGAAAACAAATTCTTTACCCTATCTGTTACGGTTTTATTTTGAGCGGCGTTATTCTGTGAGTCATTCAAACATTGTTGGCATGGTGTGACGTCATGATTTGTTTTATGTCAAAATGAACGGAGAGCTGAAAATCTCATAATAATAATGTTGTTTTCTTAATCCCTGCTTCCACCTATATAGTTTTCTCTTATATAGGTACTCGTACTCATCGATAATGGGCATGATGACAATTTTTTTTTTATCCATCACTTAGATTATTTTAAAATATTCGACATGCATTTATTCTTTTTTCCCTTAAACTTAAATTGACAAAGATACACTTGTTACAGTTGAAGTTGCACATGACGTCACGCCTCAGTACGATTTTAACCGAGGAGTGACGTCAATACCCTCCACTCCGTAACTTTGATGCTCTGTATCTTTGTATTTATTTATGTATTTGATCAGGTAAAAAATTGTGTTTCAAATATTTTTTAATAGCCTAAAAGACGGACTAATTATTTTTTGAATTTTTGAATGTAGTCATCATCCCCATTCTACTGAGGTTCTACTTTGTTCTTCTTCTTGCGAGCCAACGACACCATTCATTTGATTTTGTTTAAGTGACAAAACAAAATTTTCATTTAGGTTTTATTAAATAAGTAAGATTATATAAAATGTTTTTATTTAAATAAGAGATGTGTTTAGTTTAATTTGTTACCTAGCTAAAGATAAAATATCTGGGAATTTAAGAAATTTCGGGCCATATTTTTTTCAATAACAGTTGTTTTTCCAATTGAATACACTTAATTAAATACTTATATAATTAAATACACACAATACTAAATCATTTGTTTCCCTCACTTCACACCGTAATTTCTTTTACATATAATAAGTTCTCAAAGGTTTTACTATTTCTTCCAAAACCGAATTCACAGCTGAATCGTCTTTAAGAATAGCATTTTCATGGAACAGAAGAGTTCCTTGACTTCCAAGATACAGTTTTATTCTCAGCCCTTTGATCGTGGGTGGTCGAATTAGCGTTTATAGCTAACGAGGGAAATTTTTCATTAAAATTATTTGCTTATTTAATTTTTATGGTTAGTTTTATTTTTTATTTAGTATGGTTGGTTAGTTTGTGATTGGATGAGGTTTGTTTTGGGATGGTGTAAAATTACGAATGGAACTTTGAAGTAAAATTGAGTGTATAATATTTTGATCACTTAGACCCAAAACACACGGTGAAACGCAACTGCAACGCAACTGAAACTGCTAGTTACTTTTGAGTTGCATTGAAGTTTCTGCTATAGACTTCCTTAGAAAACCACAGACGACGCAACTGAAACGTAACGTTTCAAACTAGTTGGCTCGTGTGTTGTTTTCTAAGGAAGTCTATAGCAGAAACTTCGATGCAACTCAAAAGTTTCAGTTGCATTGCAGTTGCGTTTCACGTTGTGTTTTGGCGCTTAAATTCTGATTTAGGACTTCGTCAGTATAACATAATCATGATCAGTCTGTTGCAGTCAATTGCTGGACATAGGTCTCCCCTATTACACGTCACTGAGATCGATCTTCGACTGCTCACATCCAGGGGCCCAATTCTGCTAAATTTACAATATTTTCAGTTGTGAGTCGGCAGAGTGCCAGTGTCATTTTTTTGACACATTTGGTCGCAATCAGTGAAAGCCATTGTTTAGTAGAATACCAAATATGTCATAAATGTTATTTGACACTGCTGACACACAACTGAGGCTACTTCTAATTAGCAGACTTGGGCCCCAGCTCCTGCCAACCATCCTGTGCATATGTTTGTTGTTGTTAGCCCGTATATGTCTCCACCGAAAAATAATACCTGTACTTTTAAAAAATATTTTGAATTTTTGACCTATGTCCCGTGGCAAAACTTTAGTTTCACGAGTAATATCGTTGTATTACGACTTGTTACGTTACTCAGTATCTGTTACAGCCTTTAGAACAAAGGGTAACGCAACCATAAAATCGGGTGCCTACCGGCATTCAATTATCAAAACACAAAGGTGACCGCTATACTAAGTGGACTTATTTGTACCCAAGTCTGTATACAGGAAACATTTACCTTTGTTCTAATACCACGGCCGCATTAAAACGAATATAAAAACAAATGACGGTCCCACCCTGAGGACATTATTATGCCGGTGGGAAATTATTTTAGATAAGTATTCCCCTTTCTAACCATTTTAATGTGGTCTTAGATAGTAAAATGTTGTAAAAGAGTCATTATAAGTAGCTATAGGTAGGTACTCGTATAGCGTAGAAGGAGCTGACTTCTTCATAAGAGTTGAGCTCAAATATTCATAATTCAATAAGTAATCTACGATTATCCTATAGTGGCGCCAGTTAGATCATCAGGACGTTTAGATCGCTCTAAAACCGTGGGTCAACAACAACCATTTAGAACAAAATACATACCTAATGTAAGTAAACCTAAGTCTCCTATTTTATAATAGCCTCAGTTGTGCATCGGCAGAGTGACAATTTAATGGCATTTTTGACACATTTGGCATTCTGTTAAAAATAGCTTACACTGGATTGCGATCAAATGTGTCAAAATATAATATTGACACTCCGACCGACACACAACTGAGGATATTGTTAATTAGGAGACTTGGGTTCCAGATGTAATTGATTTTGGATAAATAGGTAACTATCGATTGTTGTAAGCAAAAATATATGAATGAATGAAAATGAAAATGAATGAAAAGTGTTTTATTCAAAAATAGGCAAAATTCATTACACTTTTTTGATGTCACTTTTTTAATCTAAAACTACTGCCGGTTCACTACCTGTATAGCCGAGAGGAAGAAGACGGCAAGAAACCTTCGGCACAGGGCCCTACGTTATGTGCAATATATCTTTTTTTTAAATCGAGACTCTTATATACAATTACATGTTGACTTAACTTGTTATCACAGTAATTTACATGAATATCACAGTACGAGTAGTTTGTTTTACATAAATTTTTAACTCTGCAGCATCCAAAATAAACCAAAAGATGTACTAAAGCACAATAATACAAAATCCACATTTTTGCTGTCTTAAAACGCGTCTGCGAGGAAAGATAAGGACGTGGCAGTTTAGTGACATTTTTATCTTGAACGTCTGTTCCGAGACTACGAAATAGTTTCCATCTAGAACAATGTGAATTTTACACATTTTTATTCTCTGAAAAGTTCCTACTAAAACGTGTCTGAACTTTAAAAGTGCGTATTATGTGACTGCGTCTATAAATCTTAAAGCTTTTATAAAAAAAAATAGGTAGGTACTTAAATCATTTTTAAGTTTAACCGTTTAATATAAAATTTCAGACAGGCCGCATTTGCGTTATATATATTTATATATCTTTAATTTACTGTAAAACTATTATTTCTCTTGTCAACGAGTTGGCAATGCGATCTATCAAAAAAACATCAAATATCTTGAACTATGTTATACCTATTGACTTCATTCAAGGAAAACTAATTCATATGATGAGGTGGTGCACGAACTTTTTCTTTAATATACCTATCTACAAAAGTGAATAATATTTGTTTAACAAATTATTGTCTAATCTAATTTAATTTAGCCATTTGTGTCCCACTGTTGGGCAAAGACCTCTCTCCTCAACCGCCATGACTTTCTGTCTCGAGTTTCCTCCGCCTAGTTACTTAAGAAGGTGTCCAGCTCGTCCCGCCACCTTTTCCGTGGTCTGCCGCGACGCCGTTTCGCAGTTGGTAGCCATTGGGTAGCTGTTTTAGCCCATAAGTCTTCTGGCATGAGGCAGACGTGGCCGGCCTAATGCCATTTCAGTCTAAATGACAAAATTCCCCAAATTATACAATTATAACGTAAACAGAATAAATAAATACATCTAAAATAAAATAAACAACAATGAACTCAAATCTATTGTTTCTTAAGAGTCACATTTGCATATCAAAGCCTGTAAGAGAATGCCTAATAGAAGTTTTTGCATTCGTAACGAACCACAAAAATCGATAAGAGTTAAATGAAGCGTATTTGAGTGTTCGGAGTTTTTAAGTCTCTTCCATTTCCCGAATTAGCTTGTTCGAACTTTATTTTGATTATAAAAAGATTTGTTTTTGTTGTTTTTTTAAGAAAACATCTCGTTGGTGTTAGAAAATTACCTAGAAAATGGAAGAAGCTGGTTAGAAAATATGTTACCTAATTAAAACGTAAGACATAATATATTTTTTAATTTATTTAAGCATTCCCTATAAGTTTTGGTTTGATACATTAAAGCAAGCTTTTTTTCATTTCATCAGGTTGGCAGATTCCACTTAGGACAGTTCCTATTTTAAAAAAACATGATTGTTTTGGTAGAGTATTCCGACCTGACCAATGTCATCTACAAGTAGGTATATGCAACTCACGCTGCATTTACTAGATCAAAAATTATTACCACTTAACCAGTTGAAGATGCAATAACACCACTATCATTTGGCACACATGCATTTCATTAACAGCAATAACAGTTTTAAATTACGCTTTGCAGCCAACTTCAATTTAAGAAACACTGAATTATTTAATTTCGTATACCATTCGACCATGGAAGATGGCCAATAAAGGAGATTTTATTGCATTTTTATTGTGATGCATAAGCGTGCATCATCTGTAATGGCTATGAAAAATAACCTAGCCCTCTTCACACGAAAAAAAAAACACTGTTTCTACGTGTAGCTATAGGATGCAAGACTATAAATGCAGATTATTATGAGTTTAAATTTGGAACAAAAATTTGAGAAAGAACTTTTTTAAAATTACTCATAGCGCCAGTTTCAGAAATGGCCATTATCTGTAACTATTATATTAATTAAATACCGCGCAGTTTCGTGCTAAATTATTTTAATTTTCAACAACAAAAATATCTGCTTTTGAATATCACTTATTTATTTTTATTTCATTATTGTACCTGATTAAAATAGACTGACTGGGCATTAAATTATATTTCAAAAAAAAAGAATCCAAAGATTTGGTTTTCATACTTTTATAGGCATATATTCCAGTCTTATACAAGCATTTTGAATATTATAAAATATTCGCTGTTCTACAGAAACTGAATCGTAGAAAGAATAGAATATTTAAATTATTTCGCTGTTCCGTTTTGGTGCCTCTATCGCCAGTTTGTTCTGCATTCGATACGAATGTGATGTCAAAAGCTTTAAGAAAATTCATATTCATATGAGCTATAAATGAATCAATTTGATTGGATCTTTTTTTATATTATATTCAAATAACAGACCTAGGGACAAAGCTAGGATCTTGCGATGTATAAGGAGTTTTCAAACCTAGCGTGTCATAGGCAGTTTTACAGTCATTTTCAGCATACGCGCGTACATGGCTTCAAAAAACGTCAACACTCGTACCTAGTCGTATACTTGCAAAAGACGCGCATACACGCGCTTCAAAAACGAGCGTATATGCGCGTATAAAATCCTAATCTGAAAACTCCCTTACATTTGCAGAACCATCAAAGTTGACGCCTGCTTGTAACGACAAAAATCTTGAGCAACATTGACTGCGCATAACTGAAATTCGTCATTATTTATGTGATGAGGTGGTAGGTTAAAACTAGCATAACATTATATTAAGTAATCAGTAAAGTTTACTTCAATCAAAGTCTGTGGTAGTAGTGATATTCCCCTTTCTCGTACCCAGCACCTTCGGGCAACAGTATTCTGATGCACGATTTCCTTTCAATATCAAAGGAAGGTAAAGCATTGGTTTTGAAGATATAAGAATGATATCGATCTTAAGTAACTTATTCAAAATTTTACAATGTTCATTGAATGACTTATTTGTCACTCTCCTTTCAAATTACTACGAGTATCAAAACAACAAAACGTTTTAAATTCACGCCTGTCAACTCATATTTTTTATACCACCAGCATTTAGTTACCTATGGCTATGCAGTTAAGCAATTTTGACAGTTATTTCAAGCCAGATAAATTTCTAATTTAAACTAGAAACATAAAATAGTAATTTACACACTTATAGTCTATCTACACACATCCGGGCCGTGTCCGGGACGTGTCAGGGAATAAATATCATTTCATACATTTTCTATGGATTCGTTCACACACGTTGTCATGACGACGTATGTTTTTCTCTCCTGACGGGCCACGGCCCGGACACGTCCCGGGCACGGCCCGTATGTATGTAGATAGATCTTTAAGGAGTCTAGACTCACAATAGTTAACAAGTAATAAAAATCAACACAATACAATAAATAATATACAATCAACTAAATTGAAAGTTCCTTATTTTCAAGCTTCAATACGAACATTCAAAGGCGCCATAAAACCAAAGAGCGACATATTATATTTATGCCGATAGTTAAATGAGAATAAAATCTATTTGCTTTAGCATTTTGAGTATCGCTTCTAGCGTTGAAATATATTAAACACATACAACCTCTCAGCTCAATACAACGATTATTTATCTCTAAATCAATTTCTAATACAGCTCATACGTTATGGGAAGTTGAACAGTATGCAAAGGGATGGGAGTAATTTATTGAATTGTGACTTAACTCAGTTTAAAGATTTAATTTAAATTGCACAATACAGCACTTAAAGCTTTGGCCTTCTAGCCGTTATCGTTTCTTATTTTGAATTTGGAAAGTATTCTAATTTTGATGCCCCTTTGTTTTACTCGACACTTACTTTAGGAGTTTTGGGAATTGCAATCACAATTCAACAGTCTTATTTCATGGTTTTTGAGAAACCCCTATTGCATCTTTTCCACAATGTAATTAAAATACTTAATATAGCTTGTTTATAAGTTTTAGTTCTACTGGAACCAAATTAACTAAGGAGGTACCTACCTACATCCTTAGAAAAATTAAAAAGAAAATACGTTTGTTAAGTTGTAACTAAAAAGATCCAAACATTTCTCCCACGAAAACAAATCTATCGCCAAAGAAATCGTCCAACAGATCCTCAAACTCAAATCTAACCTATTCTACAGTTGAGTGGTATTTCACCTGCAGTATTTATCGCGTTACATTATTAACTGCATATCGGGCGTAGATGGCTATCGTACAATACACGCCAGGCGGAGGTGCACGCGCTTTCCAGTACCGAGATATGGATCGGGGGGTTTTTGTCCGTTGTTTTGTAAGGGACGATGTGCAGGACTTTTGAAGGCATATATTTTAGAGTTATTCATCATCTCGCACCCAGGTTTTTTCCCTTGCTTTCTTGCTTTGGTGCAAGTTTTTTAGTCGCGAGATGACAAATAACTCATATTTGAATGGATGCGTCACATTCACACATATCTAATACTATGGGCTGGCTGGCATCGACGCATGGATCAATGATGCTCAAGAGTTTGTTAATAAGGATTTGTTACATTCCCTTAATTGAACTGTTTTTTTTATATCTTATTTCATTATATTCGTACTGATTTCCTCATGAGCGAAGTCACTTGTATTTTTTTTCTTCGCTCTACTTTTTTGGATATAACTTGTTAAGGTATGGCACTACACTTTAGTAGAAAAATGGCAGCAGAGTGGTATCTACACACCAAAGCTGCCAGCCCGGCGGATACTCGTACGTCATTTTAAAACATTTTCGATGAAATTTTTGACAAATAAAGGTGTGTAGATCTATACAATTATATGAGATCATGGGAAGTTTTATGCAATTCAATCAAAAATTTATTCGTTTATAATCACGTATGTATTGGTTAAAAATTAATATTTTCTTGTTTCTTCGCTCCACCATCTCCTTCATTGACAATGTACTGGCACAAACAACTAACCAGAAAATCTTTTTCAAATACATCGTAAATAATAGGTAATGGAAACAAGCCCTCGCAAACGGAGCCTGCACATATTTCTTTTGTCTCAGCAATTATACTTAAAAATATTGATTCCATCTTCGCTTTTATTTGAGCTCTACGATTTTTATTTTACTTAGATTGAAAATTGTTGAAGTATTGCACGCGAGAGTGTTTTGTTTTGGTATTAATTTTTAAGGTTTCTTGCCGTTTTCTTCCTCTCGGCTTTACAGGTAGTGAACCGGCAGTAGTTTTAGATCAAAAAAGTGACATCAAAAACGTGTAATGAATTTTGCCTATTTTTGAATAAAAACTTTTCATTTTCATTTGATTTTCATAAGTTTTATAAAGGTGGCGTGATAGTATGACCTCTCTTCTTGCTCATTCATCATATCGAAATACTATCTAATAGGCACAATTGCTTATTTAATTTATATCAATATGTATCATACCTAGCTGTTAAAAAATACAATAAGGAAATATTTCCATCTCTGTTACCTATCCAGGTTTTGCAGTTATAAGACATGTACGAGCATGAATGAGGCGACTGATGAATGTGGATGAAGCAATGGAAGTGTGTTTGGATCTTAGTAAGGGAAGGGAACTGGTCTCTGTCTATTCCGATCGGAAAGAGGCGTTATAGAAACGTATGTATGTACATGTATTTATCACGAAATCGAAAAAGAAATCTGGTATGTATGTACTTAGGTACGTGTAAAATAAACCACGGAGAATTATATGCATTCAATTCAATAAAGATAATTCATAGGTAACCCAAAATTACACTTGAATGCGTCAGAAATATAAAACAAAAATATAACAAGTTAACAAAAGTTAAAGCAAATTAACTGACTGAAGCTACGCAGACTTCGGAAGGCAGATTCCTCAGAGAAGAAGCCAGCAAGAAACTCTAGAGGTTGCTCTTTTTAAAAATATTGTTTACAATCGTGTGTTTACAAAATAATAACTTACATATTATCATCGTGTGGAGCTAGAGCATTTACACACCATGCCTTGTCAATAATAAAATCGTTAATGTTATAATACGCTCTCTGACAAATGTACACAGAATTTTCCCATTACAAATCCCAAAACAATTCTAAAAATATCAGTATCAACAGAAAATTTCTGCGACACCGACATTCAGTAATATAGTCACGTAATCCTTCTTCAGTCATCTTATTGCGATTGAATTTTCAATCGTCCTGTGATTGATTGAAACGACTGCTCGGGGCCCGATTGATTTTTAAGTAGACTCAAAGAAAGAAAAAGCTTTAATAAATTGAGCAACATTCGATACAAAGAAACAAGGGGCCGATTTCTATTTACTCGGATTTAGAAAATACGATTAGGGTTTTACTTGGTTCGAATGCTTTGAGGTCCTCTAATTTATTCTCGTAAATATTTTTCTTGGTGTTAACTTTGGGAACTTTGAAGGATTTCTTGCGATTGACTAACATTTTATTTAACGAGTCTTTCTTGTATTTAATAGGTACCTAGGTAGGTACTTAAGTATTTTTTTTATAATTTTTGGGTAATGGTTGTGGCGGGTGGACTACAAAAATCCAATTTATTTCGGCACTAGCAGTATTATAAGTTATTATAATTTAAAAAAAGAACATTTTTAGTCAGTGTTTTATTAATACAGACACCACTTTATTCAATTTAACGTTTGAGGTACTTACTCGTTATGAAGTTAAGTACAATTACTTAAAAATAACTGAATTTACATTAATGATTGAGAATAAATACTAAAACACACCCATAAACCAAAAATCATCTGAAACCACAAGAGACACAATTCACTTTCATCTACACTTAAATAAAAGATAATATAAATTAAACAATTACTTTAACAATAATTTATAGAGAACGTAACATCTTAATGCTTGCTTTATACATTAAAGCAACAATGTGTTTAAAAGATCAAACGGTCATTGTAAATTTACAACTAGATACCCTTTTGTAGTCCAGTCTGTGTGGGTTTTAATTTTATTACAAAGTAACATTACATTACTTAAAGTACATTGACATTTTATAAATAATGTACCTACTTATAGGCTTTTTATTATGCTATCTACACACCAAACCCGCGGGCATGCCGCCGGGCTAGGCCAGCGGCTTTAGGTCATACGAATGGCAGCTGTCAGAAAAGCCAGTGGCTTTGGTGCGTAGATACCATTAAAATTACAGCTAAATATATGAATCTTTTGACTCGTATTTTATAAAAACATCATGAAATATTTTTGTATCTATTTACTATTAGGTAAGTTGTCAGTTTAGTGACGTTTTGCTCTTGACTTAAAGAATCATTATTTTTCAGTTGTAAGTTTTTAAAGTCTTTTTAAAGCCGATTCCAGAAAAAGCTTTAGAAAATAATGACGTAGGTATTTAATATTTTCTTGTCTTTTTTTTTAATTTTATATCGAGATGTCAGCTTTTAGATTAAATACAGCATAAACTTTTTTGGCAACTTCATTTCCCATTTTAGTTAAAAACTGTTACCAACTAAATATTAACGTGCTAACTCAAAATTTTAATTAAAACTAATCGCCTATTTCACCATCTACTGATAAAATTTATCTGACAGATAAACCTATGTCTATTTCATAAAACATGAAGTTTTAGACAGAGACAGGTATAGAATATCTGTTAGATAAATGTTGTTTGTTGATGGTGAAACAGCCCCTAAGTGTCAAAAAATTCTCAAAACATTAACATCTACTTTATTAAAACTTTCTCAATAGGTATATTAACCTCCCACATCCCACTGACTCATTATAAACCCAGACACAATAAATTTTCTATTGTTCTTTTTTTCTGGGATGTGAAAGATTAATTTAAAGTAACATTTTACCTAATTCACCTGGTCTATTAAATAGTACCTAGGCAGAGGTCACACCGATACAATATTTATAACGTGTATTCCCTTGGAACATCGACATTCAGGTAAGACCCAGAATTACCATGAACAAGGGCCCAGTTCATTTAGAGAAGACACTAAAGTGGCAGAGTTAGGGTAATGGAAGCGTTATGGTATTTAGGATAGTGAAATTGAATTTGAAAAAAGAAAAAACAATACACGGTAAGGTTTTGTTTTTGAATCTGACATCTGTAAGGCCTTGGTTAGGCAAGCAAAATAAACATAGATAGTACTTATCTTTTCCATACCTGTATATACGCTATTACGTCTCTTTCCCATCGGGGTAGGCAAAGAACACTTCTCTCCACTTGCTACGGTTTAATATTTTTAAAAGCCTGTAAAGTGTTTCTGGAATTTTTTCCATTAATTACATCTAAAATAACTATCATTATACCTACTTTAGAAAAAAATAATTCTATCAAATAAATTTAGCGAATAAATTAAGTCACCTAGAGACAAGCATTACTGTGTTTGTCTTAGGTCTGAGTCTTTGTGTATATTATGTTTATGTATTTATGGTAAACATTACTTCACTTGACATTTGGCAGAATTCACAGATGTCATTAAAAAAAAAAACTGATGTCACATCCACGAAAACCCTTTAAAGATCTTCGATGCGGTCGCAACGCTGGATCCCGTCCCGTCCCGTAATTACCAGTGCACACCCTACTAGCGCAAATAGAAACAAAACCACATACATCCTCCTATGTAAATAGGGTAAGGATTTCGTATTTAGGATAAGAATTGCTTGTAGAGGTATAACGCGCGAAAATGACGGGTTTTAAGCTAGAGACTGGGTCTGCCATGCGCAACGTAGGGTATCGGCTTTTTAAAAATTGTGGACATGGGAAAGCGTTGCGTGTAATAAGTGTGCTTCTAATCATTTTTTCTCCAGTCTGTAAGCTCGTGATCACCCAAAACGTCAATCAACTGTAATTAATTAATGACTCGTCAATAGAAGTGACAGTCGATCATTTAAAAAGTTGAATTGTAAATACGAGTAGGTAGTTAGGTACTTTTGCAGTGATTTAAAAAAATAGGAAATGATCCGATCCCGAAGAATTTAAGAAAATGCCTTTTACTAATGCTTTTAGTAATCAAAAATACGAAATAAAACATACTTACACTGAGAAATCTTTTTCAACAATAAATAAAATAAATCCGACGCCTACAAACAAAAGCATAGCAATTCGACAGAAACAAAAAAGTAACAAACAAGTGTTCCAATCTCGAACAAAGATAAAAGAAGCCGATTTATGTAGTTGATCCGTCCAACAATTTCTAAAGAATTAAGTCTGTTATGTTATTTAAACTTTTTAACTTGACACTAAGCTCTTGGTGACATGAGCTGAAATAATTGCTCATAATTTTGTACTATAGCCACACAGGTTGGGGTCAATGACCGTCCTAATCCGATTATGTTAAATCATAGTCGTTTTAGGCTTATAACTCTTAGATTTAGTTTGAATTGAAATAATGTTAGAATAGTGAAAGCGTTCCATGTCATAAGAGGAGAGGTATGGGCTAATACAGCTACTCAATGGGTACCAACTGCTGCAACAAAACGGCGTCGCGGTAAACCACGGAAAATGTGGCGGGACGAGCGAGATGGATACCGTCTTGAGTACCTGGGCAGAGGAAACTCGAGAAAGAAAGTCATCGTGGATGTAGAGAGAAGTCTTTGCCCAGCAGTGGGAAACAATTGGCTAGATTAGATTAATGACAGCGTTCTGCTTTTAGACTTTAGTATAAGCAAAGTTTTTCTTTAAATTGTCAACTAAATCCTACTAATATTATAAAATGTCGATGTTTGCGCCGATGGATATGTACATGGACAGATGTATGTGAGGATGTCTTTCACTGAACAGATTTCGATGAACCGTCAAGTTTCAGTTTTGTAGTTTCAATATTGTAGCTTGCACATTAGAATAACACATTGGCTATATTACTTTGAGATTTTGTATCAACATCACATATTTAAGAGCCAGGCTCTTGTCGGTGGAGTAATCGCCATCTCTGTCTGTCTTCCGCTAACAATTTGACTTCCTGATACGACACGACGTTATTTTTTTCCTTCACTTGAGCGAAATAAGTTCGTCTTGGTCTTCCTCTTCCTCTCTTTCCCTCAATCTTTCCTTCAACGATGTTATTTAAAAATTCGGCAAGAAATATCTTTTTAGGGCCAATATAGCCAAAAAGGCCCGGAAACGACTTATAAAAGTGTACATCTGGAGCATTGCACTGTATGGGTGTGAAACATGGACACTGACACAGAGGGATAGAGAGAGATTTTGTATACATTCTCCAAAATATGACGATAAATATATAATATAAACGAAGTCGTTGACAGCCTCCATTATAGTTATAATATTGACTCGAAAACACCCTATAAATACAAGAGCGTTGAATAAATATAGATAAACGATATTATAACTTGTAAACAATAGCTTTATTGTTTCCCGTGACGCGTCATTAAACTTGCACGTGACATAGGGACGGAATGAACTAAATATTTGTTATTAAGATTATTTATTGGACATTTTATTTGGGAAATATTACGGAAGACCTGATAAGGGTTAAACTTGAGTATTATAAGTAGAAAGGAGTAGTTAAAGAGTTATAGTTGGGTTAAGTAGTGCTGAAGTAAAATGTATTTAGGTGAGTATGTAACGAAAATGAAAAATGAAAAGTAATTTTAACCAAAAATTTGTAATGAAAATAATGACATCTGTTTTATAAATCTAAAACTACTACCGTATTACTATCTGTATAACCAATTTGTATGTCATCATCATAAAAAGAGCGTCGCTCTTGTCGGAGGAGTCTGCGGCACTCTTCTCTATGCTCTGCCGTACGTTTGAGGACCTACGACACAACTTCTATTCCCTCTTTTATTTGACCACGAAGGACTTACATAGACCAAATAAAAGAGGGAATTAGTATAGTACCTGTATGTTATTCTTATCGACATGAGTCTGTTGACAAAAACACAATTCTTAAGAAGAAGACAGCAAGATATCTTCATCACATTTTTTCAAAAATCATAGACCGTGACACAGTGTAATTTGAGATAAAGCCATATTATTAAAAAGCAAACAAACTGAATTAACCCATACCTTGTTTAAAACAAGCTCTGTGATTGGCCAATACATGGGAGCAACTATCAACCCCTCACAGTATCAAATTACGGTCATGGGATCGGCCGTATCAATTAACCAAAATGGCCGTCGAAATTTCGGTTGACATAACCTCAAATGTCGACCAGTATAATTAGATTTGACTAGCAATTTATGAATTTATAGCAAGAGCTAAGTGGTCATATAATTTGTAATGCATAAACGTAGGTAAATATTTAATCAATTAAAACTATGTAGGTACGTATGTATCATGTGTACAAATTTTAATCGTACATTTATTTACTGACTGACTAATTAAATTAGTATTTTAATGAAATAAAAAGAAGAAAGAAAAAAAACTTCTTTTATTTGAAACAAAAAAAACGAAAGCGTCCAATTAAAACTAAAATCTGAAAAGAAGGCATTTTAAAAATAGAGTAGAGCATTTTGAAAACTTTCACATTGCCGCTTACTATTTAGAACCCCTGCTAGTTGCGTACCTAAAGGAAGGGGGACTTGTAAAACAATACGGGGAATTACAAGGGAGCTCTCAACCAATCACAGTGCTCAGTTAGTACTTTGTTTTAGAAGCACTAGGTAGGATTAGTTTTAGTGCTCTAAACAATAGGCCTGTTGCCTAGGGGAGGCCGCCATCTTGAATCTTTTGACGAAGGAAAGGGATGAAAAATGTTATTTTAAAATACAACAAAAATAGATTGAAATACTTTATTGCACACAAAGATATACAAATAAAACTTAAAACTTAAACATTGTGCGCAAAGGCGGCCTTATCACTAAAAGTGATCTCTTCCAGACAACCTTTGGTGTAAGACTAGTTTAGGAAGACTGAAAAAATACAAAGTAGAATAAATAAAAGCCAGTTGCAGAGAAGCTGGTTATTACAATAAGGTATTAATCTATTTAGTAAATCGCCGTCCCTTTCTAATGTTTAACAATAATAGTAACAGCTATAGATTTGATGATGCGTCAATGACATTTTAAACAAATGAATTTTGAAACGAGTTAATCATAGGAAGGTACCCATTGAATTTTATCCCCAATGCTAGATACTAATATCTAAGTTCGGGCAATAATTTATTGATCGATCTATTGTTTTTTCCTATTTTAATATTTTTCATTAAAATGCGCTACTTAGGTACGGAAAATGTCGCAAATATACAAGTAACTTGTAATGTGAAGGTTATTCTTTTGCAATTTCAGTAAAACCAGGATTATACACGTTCCGAGCAAATCCAATGTGGTAATGCCAGGATTTTCAAGGATTTGGTCTTTTTAAAACTGTCGTGTTATCGCTTGTAATTTGAATTTTTTATTGTTTGTTTAACAAGGTTTTGAAATTTATTCAGACAGCATACTGAGAAGTTTTGTATGAAAGAGATCGTCCTGTTATATAAAATCAAGGCACTCTGAAATAACTCCACATAACTTGTTTAAACAAAAGAAAAAAAATAGAAGTTGGTCAACCTTATCATATTATTATGGCAACGCTATGTACGGTCAGCATCATAAGTCGATGAACACAACCAGATTTTCATAAGTAAAATACACCCTAATTAGACGAAAATCGCTTAGCAAAAATACTCCAGAGTCAAATGAACATCCAATAGAGTTCAAAATAAGGAAAATATTTAAGGTTTTACGTTTAATGATGGTGTATATTACTTTTGAAAATCTGAATGAGTTCATCAACTTATGATGCTGACTGTACCTAATGACAAGTGTGTTTATAACAATGAGGAAAGAATAAAAGGAGTGGCCTCTTTTTTTTCATATAGGTACAAATGAGTTTATGACATCGTGCCAAGGTTGTGCAAAGTTTTCTCATAGTATTCTTGGTAGATGACCCTGTCAAAGAATAAGTAGTACCATGCAAAAAATAGCCATTTTGATCCAGACCTGGCACGCAGATCCGGACAGTATGGCTCCTCCTTATACATAATATATTCTATACTCAAAGGTTTATAACCATAATATTTCGATAGAGAAGATGTCAAAATGCATCGCATACGTAACGTAGGGACGTGACACTAATCTGCCTTTACCTTAAAAGTTAACAATAATTCATACATCAGCAATGTCTTAACAAAAACACAAAACATCAGTTTCAAGGACATTTATTTATTAAGTTAACAACCGAAACATCTTGAAGTTATGAAAATGCAAGACAATATGTACTTTTTAAGGTTAGTATGTTCCCTCCGTCTACTCAATCGACCTTCTTCAAATATTATTACTTTTGACGCCATCCATCGTCAATATGGAGCTAGAGCCCGGCAACAGTTGTTTTATTTCATTTACCGATCATTCTGACCCTTTCTTGCAACTTATGTTACTGATATATGAATTTTGGACCCTTTTCAATCGATCTTTTTTACGTCTGTTTCTTAATAAAATATGACTAGTCTTTGTAGGGGTTTCTTTAATACTTAAAAAGCTAAGCCAGCTTGTCCTTTCTCACTAGTGTTTATAGGTTCTGTCAGTTCTACTCTCTGATCTAATCTAGCTATCAGTGTCCCACTGCTGGACAAAAGACCTCTACCTTCATCCGCCATGATTTTCGATCTCGAGCTACCTCCGCCCAGGTCTGCTAAATAAGTCTAACTCATCTTGCTATCATTGCCTAGGTCTACCGTGTAAAAAAATTGGAAATTTGTTTAAAAATAAAATACAATAGGTAATTACTTATAATTATAGCAACCTGTACCTAACATATAATACTATTTAGACAAAATGATACTACTATCTTCCCAAGACAAGCCATGCCTACGTGAATACCATTAGCAACACTTCGACCATGAACCGTAATGTAGGTTTTATATTATTCCAAACTCAGCCAGACTTAAGAAACGTCCCAGTATATCACGATCACGTAAGACGCGATATTTTAGGCTTTTCTTCTACAAAATTGTTCAGACCGAATTTGAATAACAATCATACTTTCTATTTGGAGTAATGCCAGAAAATACACCTGACCTATAAACTTATATTAAACTTGGCACAGCTTTGGAGTGTATTTACTTTAATATTACTGTTTATTATTCTTTCGATACGAAAACAACAATATTTCATTGTTTCATAACGTATTTCCGTTTGCGCAACTTTGTATTTTAAAATATTACATTTTTAAAGAAATTTTTACGTGAGTAATACGAAAATATTTTTTTAAATCATTACATTATATAGGGTGACTTTATATTAGTGAACGATAGAAAAGGATATGCATGTACTCGTGATAACAAACAACTTTTACAACGGGGCCAAGTTCGAAAATTCGAAAAAAAAATTGTTCCCCCATAATATCAGCTGATACATTTTGTATGGGGAGTTCAAAATTTTTTGAATGATTTCGACCTTGGTCCCATAGTAAAAGTTGTTTGTTATTACGAGTATATGCATATCCTTTTCTATCGTTCACTAATTAAAAGTCACCCTGTACCTACACAATACCATATCACAGCTACTAGTAATTTGCTAACTAGAATTTAAGTTTAATATGCGCCGATACTGTAAGCCACATCAAAGGTTGAAATTAGCATGAGTGAACACGTTTGAGGGATAATAAAGTGGTAGTAGTTGTTGACTAGAGTACCTTAGGGGCTAATTTTGCTTGGCACGTAATGATTATGAGCTTGGAACGGGTACAGTAGAGCCCGCAATATGCAAATTATCCTGGCCTTTAGCATGCGTTTGGGAGAAGGCTTCTGAACAGTATTTGGTCAAATAATATGGTTTTTATGTTATTAGAGAGTCGAAGAGCACCCAAATTGCATATTGATTACGCTCGGCCTTTTTTTTACCTTTTTTTAAATCTGTTTGAAGTTGATCCCGAAATTTTGGGGTTGTGTATTATAAATGAGCACGTAGCTTCGAAATTTGAAAATAATTTATGATGGTTTGAAACGAAATTTGGCAGTTATCAATTTTATGATAAAAAAATGCAATGTTAAAACAAACAATAATGTTACACATAGGTATATTATATTACATTCATACACTTCTGTCACGCCTCTTTCCCACCGGGGTAGGCAGAGACTACTTCCCATCACTTGCTACCATCCAAACACACAAATTTATTATCACAATTGTATTTAAAAAATATTACCTAGTATAGCTATACATACGCAAAGTAACCGCGTAAAACAAAGCTCATCTCTCAACATCTTACCAGAAAGACAGATTCTAGATTAAATTAAAAGAACAGTTAACTAGACCATCAAATTTTGTGACATTTTTATATCATTCGACTTTGTCTTACCTTACAAACTGCCATAAAATGCCACAGAAGACGTTGAGCATTCAATTAAAATTTAAACAAACACAACAGTTAACTGAGTGCACAGATTAAACGAGACAACAAAAGCACAGATTTATGTCTACAGTTAAATATACCTTTTACAAAGATTAACTAAGACGAGAATTCTCCATTTAGACGATTAAGCTTTTGTTAATAAACGTTTTACTGCGACTTTACAAAGGGGTGACAAATAATTCGTTTATGTTAACTTTCAAAATGGTTTTAATCGGTTAATGACAATCGGGAGATGGAAAAGTTTGGTATAAAACATTTTGTTGGCTGGCCAGTTGGCGTGGTTGGTAGTTATATGCCGTGCTATAGGTTGTGGGTGCGATTCTCACTAGAAAACGTGTTTGTGTATTATGCATGTGTATGTTTCTACCTTAAGATAAGCTATGAAATGCCAAAACTGCTTATCAACCGCCATTTCGCGAATTTTATATCAAACGTTAAACCATAAACGCATGTGTGTAAGCGCTCTAAAATATTAAAGTGCGGTGTCGGTTCATCAGCTCGTGCGTAAGAAGATTTAGGCCCAGAACACACGGTGAAACGCAACTGCAACGCAACTGAAACTGCTAGTTACTTTTGAGTTGCATCACAGTTTCTGCTATAGACTTCCTTAGAAAACCACACACGACGCAACTGAAACGAAACGTTTCAAACTAGTTGCAGTTGCGTTTCACCGTGTGTTTTGGCGCTTACTCAACTCCACTTTTTTGTGATAAAACAGTCATACATAATTTCATAAAATCAGATTAACACGTGTAATGAATGATCAATCTTTTTGCCAACAGGTGAAAAAATAAAGATCAAGGAGATTAAAGAGTAAAAAAACAATTAGACAGTTGTTGACAGTCAAGATGTATGAGACGAAAACGATGACGATAATAATATTTAAATGACTTTACAGTTAGTAAATAAGTACTTAAAATAAATGAGGATTGGCAAATCACTCGAAGAAAATACTATCAAAGTTTATCTCATAATTTCTCGCTTAGGACTTTAGGTCGAGCAATAAGGTGAACCTATTTTCATGAATATATAACCTACACTAGAGGCTGCCCGCGACTCAGTACGCATTTATCTTCATATCTTAGAAAAAAAACATGATATCGTAAAATAATATAGCCTATGTGTTATTCTGATGTCCAAGCTAAGTTATTGTAAAGTTTCATAAAAATCTGTTCAGTGTGATAACTACGGGTGGCAATGTAGTGGACTGTATAAATGAAACTATTGTATATGCCTCGTAATTCTTCTAATTAACACGACCAACCAACAAAAAAAAACCAGCAGCCATAGGACACATTTGATAATAATAATAACGTCATAAAAAAGTAAAAGTCAAAAACATAAAAAATACATAGACAAAACGCGACGGAGGTCGCATCACCGCTGAGTTGCTAACACAGTGGTTTTTACGTGATGAAGTAACAAACATCCATCCATCCATCCATCGGCACAAACATTGACATTTATAATATTAATAGGATAACATACATTTTAAGAGAGAATAGAATAGGAAGGTACCTAATATTGACATGCAGAAAGAGTAAGACCCAGAACACACGGTGAAAGGCAACTGCAACGCAACTGAAACTGCTAGTTACTTTTGAGTTGCATCTAAGTTTCTGCTATAGACTCCTTTAAGAAGTCTGGGCCTTAGTAATCAAAGTACCTGACAATGACTTTATTTAACCCGTAGGTATATATAAAATTATAAAAACTAACATTACAAAAAATCACTTTCTAAATTTTCGACAAGTTTTCAGAATTTTGTGATCTTTCCATTTTATTTCGCAATCTCTTTTCCTTAAGCCCCTTTTATCGAGTGTCGCAGTAATCACTTTAAATTTCCACCTTGAAAAGTTTTCGAAAAAGTGATCCACTTTTCAAGTATCAAGGGTACGTCCCTTGCGTACTCCATTTTAACCTGCATTTATGTGTGAAGCTGGTTATCAGTCTGGAAACTTCTCTCGTTTCTTTAAGTATAGAATATATAAGGAGGTGCCATACCGTCTGGATCTGCGTGCCTGGTCTGGCGCAAAATGGCTACCTTTTTGTATGGAATTTCTTATCGTTTGACAGGTCATCTACCAAGAAAACTATGAAAAACTTGCGCCAACCTTGGCACGCTGTCATAAACTCATTTGTACATGAAAAAAAAATGTGGCACCTCCTTTTTAAAATCACTGTCAAAATATCATACATAACCCAACTTTTTTAAATAAAAGCTTGCCAAAGTCATCATTCTAAACTATCAGCACTGTTTTTGTTTAATTGACGAGATGGTTTAGGTAAACACAGTCATTACAAAAGAATCCTAGATACTTTTTGTCCATTATTTATTACTTTTGGTTAATAGCACTGACTGTACTCCAACGATCAAAACCGAAAGCTTCAATATTCGAAAAAGGATCACCAAACTGGTTTGGCGATTACATTGAAAAAATGCCAGATTAAACGGCAGATTTGTCGCGATTCCATTATTAAACTTTAAACAAGTTTGTCAACAGCGCTGATCATCGGCTTCCCATCTAAAGGAAGGCTTATAAGCCAACTGCTCGCCGTTCAACATAATTGGATTATCGCTGAGTGTTTCCACAGTGCTGTAGTTCACTTAACTCGTGTCGATTAGGCCTATTACGAAGGGACACTTCTTTGCTTAGTTTGCTAATATTGTTTGTGCCTGTCTTGTATTGTGTAATACTGAGTTGTGAAGGATAGTGAAGGTCGGATTGTGATACGTCAACGAAAATTTGATAGTTTTGTCTTTATGATTAGTAGCTGTACTGTATTGTGTACATCATACACATCTTCTACTTTATATGTATTTAATGCTGTATACACAACAAAGCCGCCGGCATACCGCCGGGCTACGGCGGCGTCGGCTTTACGTCATACTAATAACAGCTGTCATAAAAGCCGGCGGCTTTGGTGTGTAAATACCATTAGAGCTTAGCTCTTGATGGTGGAGTCTACCCCACTCTGTTCTATTACATATTAAAATACAAATAATATGGTGATAAACCCAAAACTGAACAGATTTTGCCAAGAAATATAGTTTGCAATGTAGCCTTTATATTAACAGCTGCTGTATTCACTTTAATTTTATAAACTAGATAAATTCTGTTTCTTAACATATTAAGTGATCAAAGGCCAAAACACACCGGATGCGAATGCGTTGCGTATGCGTAGACGTATGCGTACCTCTTAGTTGTAATGTATGGAACCGTTACCGCTTGCGTAACGTAGACGTACACGTCGACGTGACGCGTAGCCCGGTGTAACATTGGGTTACACCGTAAATACGCGCGTGGCTACGCCGTGCTTACGTCTACGTTACGCATACGCATCCGGTGTGTTTCAGCCTTAAACATTACAGTTTGTGTATTTAGGTACATCCATCTAAATTAAGAAATAGGTACCTATTCATCAAAACCTACTTTATGTCTTTGAAGATTAAGGCAAAATTTGTACAAACTAATTGAAATCGCAAAGCGCTAGCTATTAAGAGATTAGTATACCTTTCCAAGAATTTCTGTGTTTGTAATTTGTATAATTGTTGAAGCTATTTGGGAAAACAGTTTTACTCTGCAATCACATTAGGGAATGGTACTACGAGATTGTCAAAGAAATATATAATTAGTAAAACTCACTCCTTTGAACTTTGGTTCTTCTAGTAACAGAGCTGTAAATATAATTCGTGTTATGAATTGGTAATAAAAGACTTAGTACTTAACTGAATTAAATGGTTTTTATTGCACAAATATATGAAACACACCAATAGCTTAATCCGCCATTTTTTCAAGAACAAAGAATGAACGAAACAATTGAACACAACAGAAACTATTGCTAGTACATTGCTGCTTTGTATTACATTGCTTCTAATAACTAACAACACCCCCCCTCAATGTAATACATACCTACCAACAAATTATTTCTTAACCCATCTTAAACCAATTTACAATTTTTCACAAACTTAAACAATAATTCTCTGCTTAAAGATTTAGTAAACATGTCAATCAGTATTTGCAACCGTTATGGCAGACTGGTTGTCACAATACAATGTGACTGGACAAACGTTATCAAAATTAAAATCTTTCAAGATATTTATAATCCAACAAATCTCACTCGCTGCCATACTCATTGCAATATACTCAGATTCAGTTGAGGACAAACTAACTGAACACTGCTTCTTAGAACCCCATGAAATTAGATTATTAGACAACATACAGCAATATCCTGAGGTTGACTTTCTGTCTTTTAAATCTCCCGCCCAATTAGCATCACAATACCCAACTAACTTTACATCTTTACAATAGTTATATGTTAATTCATAATCAATAGTCTGCTTCACATAACGCAATACACGTTTAAGTGCTGTCAGTAAGTAATTATTGGCTTGATTTTGATATCTGCTTAAAATTGACACAGCCACTGCAAGATCTGGTCGTGTACCTGACACAGCATACATTAAAGAACCTATAATCTGTCTACAAATATTTTCAATATTGTCATCAGTTTTACAATTATCTTTATCCTCACAAAAATTCCAATTTTGTTCCATTGGAGTTGACATAGGTTTACAACTATGCATATTAAACTTTATTAACACCTTTTCCAAATATTTCATCTGACTCAATACACAAACTCCCTTTTTAATATCCTGCTTTACATTAATTCCTAGGTAATCTGACACAACACCTAAATCTTTCATTTTAAAGGAATTTTTAAGTACTGACTTTAAAATACAAACTTGTTCTTCACTAGTACTAAACATCAACAAAAATATAACAACACAAATAGTTTTTCAGCACTATTACACTAAGTATATAAACAAGGATAAGACCATATAAAGCTTTATAAATTACCTCCCCATTAGATTGTTTTATCTTAAAGACCCATTTACTACTTACTATTTTCTGGTCTCTTGGTACTTCACAGATTTCCCATGTGTTATTTTGTTTTAATGTGTCTAGTTCCCTCTTAACAACCTCTTCCCACTTACATGCATCGGATCTTCGCATTGCCTCTTTGTAAGTTTTAGGCTCATCTTCAGCTGTATAAACGCTGTGACACGTATAGAATGATGTTTGTTTCTTAACACGGTTACTTCTACGACACACATTCTCAGCTCCTGGCTCCTCATCATCATCGTCACTTGGTACATATAAACTTCCTTCACTTTCACACGAAAGAAAACTATCCTCCTCAGTCTGTTCTGCCATAATATTACTATCATCTGTGTTTGCTGTACTCTGACCTTGTGCTGCTTCTTCTTGATTTTTCTGTGGACTGTCACACACCATGTCCTTATCTTCTTGAGGTTGTGCATCCGTACACACATCTAGGGACACAAATTTCTCTCCTGTTTCACATTCACTTTCTTTCAAGAAAACAAGATCTCTTTTGGTTTCAACTTTTTTCATGTCATTATTCACAAGCTCCAGGCCATTGTCACTCCTGAATGTACACACCTTGTTTTGAGTTATGTTCTCCACTTTATTCAAGAAATCTTCAACACAGTTCTTAGTTTCTTCCTTCTTTGCGATAAAATACACTGTTCTATACTTTGAGTAGTCATCTTTGAGTAACAAAAAGTATCTTGAGCCTCCAACTGAAGTTTCCTCCATGGGACCGCACAGGTCTGCATGGATTATCTCGCAAGGACGTGAAGTTTTGCTTGTACTACTATTGAAAGGTAAGTGGTGCACTTTACCTTCTAAACAACCCTGGCACTGCCGAACACAATCTTCTTTTATCGGTATGTTATTGCGAGCTAAAACCGACCTAACATGTGGTATATTTTGATGCACCAGCCTTTCATGCCACTCATTTAAGTCCGTCACAAGTCCAGTAACGTTTGCCGAACTGCATTTATAGCGTACATCCATATAATAGAGATTGCCGACACGATTTGCAATCGCACAAACTTTGTTATGTTTTTTGAATTGACATAAACTGTTAGTTATCTGTCACCATGACATACCCCTTGTCGGTCACACAGTTCACCGAAAATAAGTTCATTCGTAACTCCGGAACGAAGAGAACATTGTCTATGGTCGATTGAACCCATTCACTCCCGTTGAACGTTTGCAGCGCCACCTGCCCGCACCCTAACGCACTAATTTGAGTCCCATCACCGATAATTACCGTTTTTTGAACCAGAGTCTTGTATGTTGTAAACAATTCACGGTTGTTGCACATATGTTCGCTTGCGCCGGTATCTACTAACCACTTTGATTGTTCAAAATGTCCACTTTCAAAGTTATTATGCACTACAAAAGCGTTGAACTTCTTACCACTGCTATCACTGTCTTTTTGTTGTTTGTATCGGCACTCACTTTTAATATGTTTTGTTACAGTAAAAACACTTCTTGACCGGCTTCATTCTGCACTCGCTCTTGTAATGTCCAAACCGATTACAATTAAAACACTTAATGTCCTTCTTGTCTACACCTCTAGCCGCAAATGCCTCCGAAGATTGAGGTTGACTTGATTGACCAGCCCGTCCCTTCAAGCGTTCCTCTTCTATCATTAACCTTGATATGAGATTATCTAGGGTCTGCATATCGGCGGTTGCCGACTCCCACGCCGACACAAAGTGTTTGTATTCATCTGGCAGCGACATCAACACCTTGGTTATGACAAACGTGTCTGATAGTTCTTCTCCTAATTGCTTAAGTTGATTGTGCATCTCCTGCACTTTAGACAAGAATGTAGCCATCCCGGCACCTTCCTCAAACTTGTATTGGAAAAATCTCTGTTGCAGTATATGACGACTCGTCTCCGACTTCTGCCCGTAGACAGAATGTAACCTCTTCCACATCTCCGCTGCAGAGTTGCACGTCACGATGTGTATTAAAACTTCTTCAGTCATCTTGGTTACAATAAAAGCCTGCGCCTTCGCATCTCTAGCTTTCCACTGACTTGCTTGCGTTTCTTGTTCAGGCTTCACGACTTCAGGCTTGACGACTTCACCTGTTACGACTTCCCACAGGTTCTGACTGCGCAATAAAACCATCATCTGAAATCTCCACGTACTCCAATTACTGGTACCCAGTAATCTAAATCCAACTTGATTCTGACTTGAATCCATCCTGCCGTGGTCTTGCCTGCTTGTCCAATGCTTCCTTCCTTGTTTAAAACAAGTATTTCAAACACAACGTCGCTTGCCGTGTAGAACACGTAGAATTTTGCCGAATTGGACGATTGCAGTATTTTCACTTTTTATTACCAAAATACTTGCAAGTTATGTGCCTGGGCCCATAACCTGTTATGAATTGGTAATAAAAGACTTAGTAACTAAATTAAATGGTTTTTATTGCACAAATATATGAAACACACCAATAGCTTAATCCGCCATTTTTTCAAGAACAAAGAATGAACGAAACAATCAGTGTGACCATTACCAAAATAGCAAATCTGCCACCGACAGGGTAATAAATCTGCCAAATCCTGCCACGCTTGTTGCCAAAAATGCCAAAAATATGCCTTCATGGAAATCTTCAAATAAATACAACAAATTCAATTAAAATTATTTATTTAACAAAAAAAATACAAATTTGTTACACTTACAATCGTAAGGATAATCGTAAGGTAAATAAAATCGATATACAAAATATTTAATCAAAATTATTTATTTTCGAAAAATCACTCGGTAACATTTTTAATTTCACTGTCTTCAAAATTTTCACAATCAAATTTTTTATTAAAATCATACATTTTTTAATTAAATTTTTTCATATGCTCCTCAGTTGCATCAAATGCAAAACATTCTGCAACTTCTGCCTTTGTGTGTAAAGTGCCTTTAATTGTCGTCGTTGACATTTTATTTTTTAACTTTGTTTTCATTATATTTATGGCTGAAAAAAGCCTTTCTACGGCAGCGCTGCTATGGAGCAGACATAGCAGTTTTTTGACCATGTCGCATAATAGTGGAATTCGAAGTAAAAACAATTTACTCATTTTTTTGACTAAAACAGTAGAAATACTATCTAAAACAGAAAACAGTTAAAACAGTAGGGTTGGCAACACTGCTCCATAACACGAACCGCGAGAATGAGGGAGGTAAAATTTGATAGATTTTAAACCAAATTAATAAAGGAGAAACGAATATGGACACAAGCTCACTATAAATAAAGTTCATAATAACTTGACGGACTTGTTAAAAAACATAATAATGGGGAAATCCCCGTCTAACGGGAACAAGAAACGGATGTTGCCAGATGGATATAAAAAAATCTATCATATTATTCCGTATTTAAAAAAAAAGTGTCAAATCTGCCAAAACTTGCCACTTTTCTAAATCGTCTGCATGATCTGCCACAAGCAAAATTTAAGAGCTAAATCTGCCAAAATGGCAGAAATCTGCCACAAATGGTCACACTGGAAACAATTGAACACAACAGAAACTATTGCTAGTACATTGCTGCTTTGTATTACATTGCTTCTAATAACTAACAACAATTCGCATAAGCTAATAACATATTTTTCTATCAAATGAAGGAACTATTAGATTATTTATACGTAAACGTATACGTAAATACATAGAATGCTTTTATCTTAGATAGAGGTCTGTGTAGTAAATATTAAGTACACTAATACATACTAAGTGGCTTATATATATATATATATACAGTAAAACTTTACAACTTTGCCCGTTTTTTTCATAAAATTGCAAGTTTTCAATTTTTTTTATATGGAAACGTATATATTTTTTTATTTCTACAGTAACTTTAAGATATTTGGTACATGATTATGGACTTAAACTTATCATATTTTAGTATTAAACCTCATTTTTTGTCTATTTTAAGGGCGGGCAAAGTTATCCGCACTTTTTGACAACTTTGCCCACGTCAATTTTTGATGCTAAACCTAACCGTATATTAATTAAATTGGAATCATAAGAGGGCCAAAGGCAATACTATCGGTTACTTCAGAGAAGGAAACGATATCATCAATAGTTTTAGAATAACATGACTGGGCAAAGTAACCCTAACATTTTTTCACTTTTCCATACAAAGCGCACGCAAAGATTTAAAAGAGCTTAGGGTTGGCACTTCTGACAAAATGTATCAAGGAAAAAAAAGTCACAAAGTGCCTATAAATAACATCGCATGTTCAAATTTTCAAACCAAACCAAAAGATTCAACAAACATTTTGCATTCTGATACAAAATGAAACAGCTGATTCACAGTTACTATGTCAAGACCAAAACTAAATTGTTTATTATAATGAGTGCAATCACCTGTTAAAATAAAAATACCTATAATTTTAAAAAACGACTTGTAAATACAATAAATAAAGATATATAAAAGCAAAAAATTGTGTTAAAATATATTAACAACATACAGGTGACAGCCCTAAGCTTTTTTTGAACGAGGGCAAAGTTGACAGACGTAGGTTGAAACATTACTGGGTAACTTTGCCCATCATCATAACTTTTGAATAATATACCATTTATCAATAAAACCAACTTTGAACTACTCTTTAATATGTATTCTAATAAAGACAGTAAATAAAATCTTCCTGTGGCTCCCCATTTCTACACAATCCGCCACCAAAAAAGCCGAAAAATTTGCCCGCGAAAAAACGCTCCTGACTCAACAAGCTATAACTATTTACCTAGCCAACTTAACAACAGAGGCGAGTAACAGGGATGTCACATAAGAAGTCTATTTTGCACTAAGGCACAGAAAGTTGCCACTAAATTGCAACTTTTTTGTACAGTCCAAGAATTGCTTACGAATTGGATTTTGGGCAATGTTACGTTGAAGGGCAAAGTTGTAAAGTTTCACGGTATATATATATAAGCCACTTAGTATGTATTAGTGTACTTAACACAGACCTCTATCTAAGATAAAAGCATTCTATGTATTTACGTACAAATTGATTTAGAATAATATCTACCATAAATAATAAAATCATGGTAGGTAAACATAATTCTTATTACGCAAAACCTACAACGAACTCCAAGAAAAATAATTTACTAAACAGAAATAATAAAGAAGTTTATTTAGGATCTGTGTTTCTCTTGTTACTTCGAAGATGTGATCGTTAAATAGGTAGATATGGGTACGCGACATAAGGTATCAATTCCTCTGCAACATACAGAAAATTTTACCAATTTTCGCACCATTGCGTGGTAACTGAACATTGTTAAGAAACTCTGAGTTTATAAACAAGCAATGTAATACGAAGGAGGAAGTTTCGCGAAGCGATCCAGCTTCTCTTGTTAACAAAATCATTGCTAAGATTGTTTACTCAGGCAAATTGCTTTGTAAGGCTTGAGGCGGTTAAAAAATGTTTCTGAATCTGTCACAAGGACTCGGAACAATCATCTTTCGTTTCAAACATTATTTAAATTAGTATTTTGTGTACATTGGGAATGTTTCGCGAATATTTTGTCTTGAAAATGTAAGACCAATATTCAACCTGAAATTGTTATGTTTTTTTTATGTTCGAATACCTACTTGTAGCGAACCCACATAATTCTGTATGGCCCAGTAAATTTGTACTGTAAATGATCCTCGTAGGAAAGTTTTGGGGTAGTTCTGATTTTTTCATTCTATATGTTTTTTGGGGTGCTTAGTCCGAATCTGAGGTTTGCGTCACGAAATTTTGTCCGCAAACCTTAGATTCGGATTAAGCACCCCAAAAAACATATAGAATGAAAAAATCAGAACTACCACAAAACTTTCCTAGCAAAAATACTATTTGACTGAACTATGTAGCTCTAAAATGATTGTAAGGATTTTATTTATTTTATCCATATTATCAAAAACGAGAATGGCGAAATAGCCTTTTTACAAAAGCTAAGAAGGTTTATACCTTTTATTATCTAAAAAAATAGTATGTTTTCATTGGAAATTATAAAAAGTGTCACATTCAATCTAATTAGGTACTTAATAAACATACTTCGTAGCAAAATTCCGAAACGCTCCCACTAAGTAGCAACTACCCACCTCTTCGCAACCAGAATTCTCTTCTTAATTAATCCTGTTAACCCTCTTATAAATTTTGCATAGTTTATAAAACCGAGCTCTCAAAATAATGGTTTCTCGATAGCAAGGCATGATCAAAGTTGGTAATTGTCTTCAGAACTTGGTCATTCAGTTTATAATTAAACTTTGGTCAAGACCTAGTTGACTTCCTTGTAGTCCCGCCTTCAAGTTTTGTTTGTCCCAAGATATCGCTTCAACTACTCTTTAATAGTTTTACATTAATTATGTTGTTTTGGTTTGCGTTTATTACGTTAGCTTTAGTGTTTTCAGCAAAAACGTCTTATCAAAATGTCTCTCTCTTAAATTTAATCTTTCTTTCATTCATAGTATTGTTTCTCAAATATTGTTGCTTTAGTATTCTGCCATTTTGAAAGAATAAACTTAAATAGATGGTTATATAGGTTTTATGAATTTTGTGAATTTAAATGAATCATCTTCAGATTACTACTTTAATTTAAATACACGCTGCATATTCAAAAAAGTAGGTACATATACTTAACATTATGTATGTTCCGTCACGCCTCTCTCCCATGGAGTTAGACAGAGACCACTTCCTAAAAAGTAGTAGGTATCTTTCTATAAAATATTTTTCTTTATAAATAGTACCTACTTAGTACATAGATGTATTTTATTAAATATATATAAAGGTCTGTCGCTAGGAAAATTGAGAGTCGGAGCAACGAGTACGTCGAAAAGGGTAGTGTAATAGATTTTAATTTTAGATTACACTCACATGTGGTCTGATATTTTTATCAAGTTGGGAAACTGTTTCACCTGTATTAAGGAAATATGGTTTAAAATGTATGGTTCTTTTCAGTGATATGTACAAGTTTAGGTTTAGATATTTATTTTCCCATTAAAACAAAAATGTCACTTACCTGATAGCTTACATGAGGAAAGGAATAACAAGGGGGTAGTAGGTAGTCTGGTTTAGAAAATAATTATATGTGATAGATAACACCTATGCTATTTAATATATTTTAAAATAATACCTATAACCCATCTATTACAAGTATTCTGATATGCAAGTTACAGTTTTGCCAAGTTTCATTGATGTTTGTTGGGTAGTTTTGTCGTGTAAGAGTTACATCCTTACATCCATCCTTCCATCAACAAAATGATGTTGTAGGAAAGGCACAATGATATTTAGTACTTAGTAGTTAGTAATAGGAAATTATAGGATACCTACCTAAATGATTACCTATCCGCAAAAAACCGGTCTCACACACGACAAGAGGGAATCAACTCTAAATATATGGCCAACTCCAATGCAGATTAACGCCATATAAATATATATAGATACGTGTAGCAATAGCTAAAACAAGGGTACATTGGAACGAGGCTTAAGCCAAAAGCTTCCAGACGGAATGTATTAAAATTTCCACAGTTTAACTTTGGGGTGCGCTAGATGCAATGCAGGGGAATTTCGCTTTTAGAGGGTGACTCCCGTTCATTTAAAAATGTTTATAGATAATTCATATACCCATCAGAAATTTTGTAATATTTACCTTTAGGAATTTCGGGTTTGTTTTGCTTTGATATGACTTTGAAAGGAATCATGTCATTGTTGAATATGTAGGTAACTAAGGATCTATGCACTGATTACAGTTATCTGAGATAGATACATAGACAGAACGGTTTTCTATCTCACAAAACATTGCACACCAGAAAGTGAAAACCACAATGAGACAGAAGCATAGAATAGAAAAGAACTTATAGCTAGAAAGCGTGTATAGATGGATTCAATATCCCACTTGGATAAAGTTTCGTTCATGGTTTACAAGTTTTACAACATAGGGATGAAAATATATTAAAATAGTGCAGCAATAAAACAATGACACAACAATAATTGCATTCATTGAATTTACAATGTCGAAAAGTAAAAATAAGAGAGCGACGTCCTTTTTCATTTAATTTTTAATCGTGTTACTAGGTCAGTAGTTAACTGAGCGAGCAGGCAATTCAAAAGGCAACGAGAGAGGATGCTTTTGAAAAATTACATTTTATTAAATTTGAACGTTATTCGGCGTAGCATCCGTTGATTATTCCAATTTTTCGCATCGCCTGTCCTTGTTAATTGTTTTCCGACTTCATCCAATCGCTCTTCAGTTAGGTTCACAATTTCAAAGTGTCATTTGATTCGTGATGGATTCCGAAGTTTTTTGGCAATTTCACGGTTCGTAGGTACACCCTGATGGATTCTGTTTTGTTTCATCGTGTACCTGTATTGTTTGAGTAGAGCGGAGGGAAATCGCGACCTGCCTTTATTCAATGGAATTTATTGGGTTTTATGACATCGCATTAACGTTTTTAATATTCTATGAATGTTTTGTGTTGTTTAATTTTTTGACAAAAGGCTTTGTTTTTCAACGCAAAAAATGTATCATTAATATATTTGAAGCATTGTACGAATTAAGAGTACGCGGTATACCCTAAACTGAGGTGTAATAGGCAACTGGTGAATGTGGATGAAGCAAAGGAAGTGTGTTTTGATCATTGAGGGAAGTGGTCTCTGCCTACCCCGATGGGAGAGAGGCATGACGGATATGAATGAAGGTATGTACTCTGCTCATTATAATAGTTTTGTTTCGTAAAGTTGTATAAAAGAACATAATTTGTCTTTAGATTCATGCACTTACTGTACCTACTTTGAAATAAATAATAAGTAGCCACATAATCAAAGTTCTTTCAAATGATCAAACCTCAACAATCCCTTTCAATCCATTGTGAATAAGGAACGAAAATCGAATAAATTTCCGAAACGTGTCAACTTTAACAATAACTTATAATTAAGGCAGTGTTAAATAAAGTTTAAATTAGTTCGCATTACGCAGCAAAATGTCTCAATTTATTAAACCGTGTGCGTGACAATTAAAGTTGTAGAAGGTGCATTTTAAACAAAATTGCCTAATGTTATTGTTTGTTCAAGGTAATGAATAAAATAATCGGAATTCAAATTTCTGAAGTCAGAAACAGTTCAGACTGTATCACAATGAACTTCTGCGTAAATATGGTATATACTTTTAATATAATTTATACTGATATTAATAAATAAAAAAAAAACTAATAATCATACTAGCCCTTTTCCTTTTGAATGCAATTTCACATCGGAAAAAAATATATCAAACAGTCAGCTAATTTATATTGCAAACTTTTTTTTACGTATTTGTCACACCCACGTCGAGGAATCGTTTATTTTTCGATTTTGCGCATATTTTCGTGTCTATCTAAAAAAAATCGAATACATCAACGGCCTTTATCATTTGTTACTTTACTTGATATTTTTAAGTACTTATCATTAAATCTCTCGTATTGACTGAATCATCTGTACTTAACTTATTCTATGACCCCGCGTGACAAAAGCTGTAAAAGCAGAGTGGTCACTTAAATTACAACAGCAGCCACGCCCGCCGAAATTGTGTTTTCATGTAAAATTGCGTGTGATTTCGTATGTTATTATGTTATTTATTTCACTAACATAACCAATTAAGATAAGGTAGTGGCTTGGAAGTCGTAGATTTTCAAATGTTTATTTTAGAACTGTGGTGTGGTAAAATATGCTTACGCATTTGTACCTACTGTTACGTATTGCAAATTCAGATCGCTTTTGTTAAACGACTTCAAAAAAAAGGAGGAGTTTCTCAATTCGACCGTATATATATTTTTTTTTTTTTTTTATGTATGTCCACGCAAAACTTCGTCGTTTATGAACCGATTTTGATGATTCTTTTTTTGTTGGAAAGGGGGTATCCCGAGGGTGGTCCCATAGTAAGGAAACCAGGATCTGATGATGGAATCCTGGAGAAATCGAGGGAAACTCTCGAAAAAATTGTATTTTCGACTAGTCTGTTTCTTATGTTTCTTCACACAACTTCATCGTCCATGAACCGATTTTGATGATTCTTTTTTTGTTAGAAAGGGGGTATCCCACGGGTGGTCCCATGGTAAGGAAACCAGGACCTGATGGTGGAAACCTGGAGATATCGAGGGAAACACTCGAAAAAATTGCATTGCGACTAGTGTGTTTCTTATTATATTATGCAGTAATAAGAATTTTAAAGCCCTAATGTTTAATGAGGGTCTGACGTTGACCTGATGATGGAGCGGAAATGCAGTCGACGGAACTCGACAACGGTTTACAGCAAGTACTTTGTGTTTGGGCTTGATTAACTTATATTATTGAGACCTTTCATCTAAATGGGTTGTGACTGTTATTAGGGGTCTGATAATAAAAATAAAGGACAGTCAAGGGAAACTAAAAAATGTGAAATAAAAAATTTTTGCCAAAAAAGAAACAACTTCAAAACGGAAACTAAAAAGTATGAAATAAATTAACTTGTACAGAAAATTTCGAGTTTATAAGTGATTAAAAGTAACATAAACAAATACATAATTATGTCTTTAAATTTTTTGAAGACGGTGCCACCTGTTTCCTTGAGATGTGAAAAAGATTGATTATAAGTACCTATATTACCTATATCTAGTTATTGTTTTACTTGGCACCGTCTTAAAAAAATTTAAAGGCATAATTATGTATTTGTTTATGTTACTTTTAATCACTTATAAACTCGAAATTTGCTGTACAAGTTAATTTATTTCATACTTTTTAGTTTCCGTTTTGAAGTTGTTTCTTTTTTGGCAATTTTTTTTTATCTAAGTCAGAGTCGATGTCAACATCTTTATTCAAATTCGGAACATTATTGACGGACGTTCCCAATATTCAAAGACCGATATGTCACGGATGTCACGTAGCTAGGCACGTAGTAGATCAAAATCTAACCTTCAGAAGAATCCCATACAATTTTTGACAGCGGTAGGCTTATAGGGACGAAAAATTAAAGATAGGTAGCTAATGTCTGTCTCTAGTAGGGCAAAACCAGAGATATATAGAATATTGGGAACGGCAGTTAAAATAATACATACCTATAATATCTACCACGCTTTTTCCCATCGGAATAGGTGGAGACCACTTCCCTCCACTTGCGACAAACACACCTCTTTCGCTTCATCCACTTTAATCAGTCGCTTCATAAATGCACGTTGCTTCATCCACACGATGGTGTATCACACACGCACGTCGACTTAGGCTACTCCTTGGCTTTCTTTAGCAAGACCCCGACTAAAAATCCCTTGTTTAACCAATTTAAATTCCATTAAAAATAAAACCTTACAGTATAAGTCAAAGAGTCAATTAAAGCGTACATTGGTCATGCAAAAGGACATGAAGAGCCCTTAACACAAGCGCCGGTCAGTCGGTCAAAGCAATGTGGACGTAAGTACTTCATTTTTGAAACAAGCACCTCTTTGGCCCTTTACTTTATAAGGGAATTACTTTAATACGCAGGTTTGCTTTGAGGTTTGGTCCATTATAATAGAACTTGAGTACTTGATTTTGAATGGAAAGTAGAGGTACCTACGTTATTTTTACTGCCAATTTTTTGTAAGACTAACGGTCTATCTACACACATCCGGTCCGTGTCCGGGACGTGTCAGGGAAAAAATATAATTCCATACATTTTCTAAGGATTCGTTCACTCACGTTATCATGACGACGTATTGTTATCCCTCCTGACGGGCCACGGCCCGGACACGTCCCGAATCTGTGTAGATAGACCTTAATTAAGTTACCCTAGAGTACAAATGAGTTTGAGACGAAAAAAAAACACGCGTCACAAAGATTAGAACAAACCTTTCCAACACTATCGATTCTTGATGCGTTGTTATGCCTTCAATAATGCATTTTCAGATTACAAAATGATTTTCAGATTTACCTGAGTATTTAATTTGAATATCTAATGCTATCTACACACCAAAACCGCCGGCATGCCGCCGGGCTAGGCTGGCGGTTTTAATTCATACGAATGGTAGCTGTCAAAAAAGCCGGCGGCGTTGGTGTGTAGATAATAAGTTAATGATAAAAAAAAACAATTGACCACGGATAAAATGATGTTAGCAGACGTTCATTCAAAACGTTAGTAGGTATTTCTTTAATTAAACTAATGAAATTGCCAATGTGGTGAAACGAAAGTAAAATCGGAATGTGTCCAGTAAACCTAGAATAGAATTGGTTGTTGTTGTTCGAAACCCTTCCAGAAAGCGTTTATTAGCTCTCAGCAATCTCCAATAAGTGCATAATTATAATTCTGATAACCAGCAGACAAGACAAACCAATTTACACACATCAATTTTCGATCACGATCACAACAACCTCACGTATCCAACAGCTAACACGATAATCTGTCGCTAAGCACATTCCCCACTGAATAGAGTGCGTTAATGAAGTTCTATTACTACGAAAACGTGCTTCAAACTGATAAACTTCCATACCCAAGTATTGAGGTGAAACTTTGGATGTTAATATTAACATTACCTGAACTTAGACTATCTATGCGGGGTAAGACAACGATTTTGAGTTGTATAAGTAATAAGTAATATAATTCTAGCTTTCACCCCAGCTTCGCTAGGTGTTAAATTCGAATTTTGGGGAATGCTCCATACAAAGTTCCAGTCCTCATTTTAGGGGCGGTTTTAGAAAGACAAAAACTAGCATATGTCATTCTCCATTTTTTCAACTACCATAGCTTCAATTCGTCGCTTTGTGTTGTTGCGAAAGCCTTATAAACGACAGACAGACACATACTCATTCCCGTCTATAATATTAAGTATAGATGTAGGTAGAGCTTTTAGTAACTAGTTTGCTACTGAACATGTATTAAATGCAACTATATTGCTCTTGTAATATAGTATAACTACGCATCAACCAAACTACTTTTCCTTAGACAAATGGCAAGAAATACGGGAAACCTTTTTGGCGTCTTGGAAAAAGTTGTTGTTGGACCATGACTTCAAAATAGACCAGAATATTTTGGTAACTACACACTGACTTCTTTTGTCAAAAATGTCATCGAAAATGTTTAAAAACGTGGCAGTTTTGGTGAGTAGATACAATGGTATAGATTACTATGAGTAAAAACACCATAAAACCCAATACTTACTGATGTTTTGACTCAACTGAAACAAATCTTAAAACAAAAGAACGAGACTCAAATAAAAATCTTAACGAATAAATAAAACAAAGCAAACAGACAGCTTATTTAGTGAGTTCCATTTTTATTCAGTTGAATTCCATCAGCAAAATGAAACAGACATCAAAATTACATTTTCCCGTACGTGTTTCCCACATATAACCGAGACAGAATGCATCTCTTGGAGCTACATTTAAATGTGGGACATGACTACGATATGCACTTAAGATGAACTAAATTCGCCGAGTACAGTTGCTGAATTTCTAAAAGGGAATCTGTCTATGTTTGTCATTTTGTCTAATAGTTTCGATGATATATGAAGGATTCATATTTGTGTCGTATTCGGTTATTTGTCGGTTGTATTGTGTCACATCAGGTGCGTAAACGAACGGCAGAGAATAGAGCAGAGTGGCGTAGACTCTACCGACAAGAGTAAGGCTCTTAAATTTTTAAATACAGGATTTTAATAAAACTTATTTCAATATCATCCTTTATAATATTTACTATAGGCTGCCCGCAACTTCGTATACATTCGTCATAATTCGGAAAACTTACACAATATCTTAAAATAATATAGGCTACGTGTAATTCTCACGTGCAAGTCACAATATTGTAAAGTTTCATTAAAATCTGTTCAATGGTTTTTTTTTCGTTGAGGAGTAACAAACATCGTCATGTTTGTTACTCCTTCATGATGTGAGGACATCCATCCATTTATCGGCATAAATATTGAAATAATAATATTTTTACCTACTGAAGTAGGACAATAATTAAAGGTATGTCCAATAATGTCCATAGGTATAGTTTAATTATTATTCGCAACGTATATACCTAAATAATAACATTATAGAACTATATCAAAACATTTGCAAGATTATCAAAACCTGCGAGAAATGGACAAAATTTTTCAAACTAAAACGTCCTCGGCTTTCTCCTTCACGAGTCGAAGGCACCTGAACAAACTGTAGAAAACCCGAAGCGTATTGTGCTCGAAATGTCGCCCATTGTGAAGATTGAGGTCGCCTGCATTTCGCTTCGAATATTGTTTTACACCCAGTTTTAGAAGCAAAAAGTATTAAGTAATACATTTTATAATGAAACTGAAAGCCTTTTTGGTCTAGGTGTTTATCAAACGTAATTAGTTTCGAATCCTACTCAACTATCTTTTTCTGTTTTATTTTTAGGCTACAAGCCCCTGAAAAAAAGTTTTTAAACGACTTCAAAAAAAAGGAGGAGTTTCTCAATTCGACCGTATATATATTTTTTTTTTTTTTTATGTATGTCCACGCAAAACTTCGTCGTTTATGAACCGATTTTGATGATTCTTTTTTTGTTGGAAAGGGGGTATCCCGAGGGTGGTCCCATAGTAAGGAAACCAGGATCTGATGATGGAATCCTGGAGAAATCGAGGGAAACTCTCGAAAAAATTGTATTTTCGACTAGTCTGTTTCTTATGTTTCTTCACACAACTTCGTCGTCCATGAACCGATTTTGATGATTCTTTTTTTGTTAGAAAGGGGGTATCCCACGGGTGGTCCCATGGTAAGGAAACCAGGACCTGATGGTGGAAACCTGGAGATATCGAGGGAAACACTCGAAAAAATTGCATCGCGACTAGTGTGTTTCTTATTATATTATGCAGTAATAAGAATTTTAAAGCCCTAATGTTTAATGAGGGTCTGACGTTGACCTGATGATGGAGCGGAAATGCAGTCGACGGAACTCGACAACGGTTTACAGCAAGTACTTTGTGTTTGGGCTTGATTAACTTATATTATTGAGACCTTTCATCTAAATGGGTTGTGACTGTTATTAGGGGTCTGATAATAAAAATAAAGGACAGTCAAGGGAAACTAAAAAATGTGAAATAAAAAATTTTTGCCAAAAAAGAAACAACTTCAAAACGGAAACTAAAAAGTATGAAATAAATTAACTTGTACAGAAAATTTCGAGTTTATAAGTGATTAAAAGTAACATAAACAAATACATAATTATGTCTTTAAATTTTTTGAAGACGGTGCCACCTGTTTCCTTGAGATGTGAAAAAGATTGATTATAAGTACCTATATTACCTATATCTAGTTATTGTTTTACTTGGCACCGTCTTAAAAAAATTTAAAGGCATAATTATGTATTTGTTTATGTTACTTTTAATCACTTATAAACTCGAAATTTGCTGTACAAGTTAATTTATTTCATACTTTTTAGTTTCCGTTTTGAAGTTGTTTCTTTTTTGGCAAAAATTTTTTTCATGGGCTTGTAGTCTATTCTGTTTAACTTTACTTACCTTACCATGAACTATTGTTATAAGTAAATAAATTAAATGCTGTAGTATAAAGGAGATAATAAATAGTGATCACTGCCGAATGCAAATGTTTTGGTATATACTTACTTATCTCTAAGCAGACTATGGCGCTCGCAACAACCTAAGTTTAGAATTAGAGTTTTTAATTTAACTTGTACAACATCTTTGTAAATAAAATATTTATGAATTTTATTACACCTTGGTTTCTTTGAATGCTGCAGGATCAAAATTAATTTTAGGGACAATAATTATAATAATGGAGATATGTACCTTTATACCTGTGTAACTGTTTATAAGAATTGTAAAACTTTATTTGAAAAGAGCAACCTCACAGAGTTTCTTGCTAGGTTATTCTCTGGGGGAACCTGCACCTTGCGAATCTAAAATAAATTGCGAATCTAAAATAAAATTTAAAAAATTACCTATATAATAATGTAACGGTTTCAAGAGCATTTTTTGTGCCTATGAAATAAATATATTTTTGATTTTAATTTTATGAATGAAAATATAAAAACTTCTTGTCTTAGAATTGTTATTGTACTAATACATTTAGACACTGAGAATGGCTTAGGCAGTCAAACATGCCTTTTGTAAAGTATTTTCCTGTTTTATTCAATTTGCAAGTTTACTTTGATGTGATTAAAAACAGAAATAGATTAAAACGTAGCCGTTTGGAATATTTGTTTGACCACCCACTTAGGATTTGAGGTTATTTATTAATAAAAGCCTTTTAGTTAATCTGTAGATGACAGGAGGAATACCTGTTTCAAGAGTTTATTTTGAATGCGTTGTCTTGTATTAAGCCAGTTGGTTTTTTTTAATGTCCCACGTGCAAGAAGCAAAAGGAATAGTAATTTATAATTCCTACATCCTATTTCTTACTTATATTAGAAATGTCAATGTTTGTGTCGATGGATGATTGTTTCTTTTTCACGCGAAAACTTCTGAAAAGACTATGATGAAACTTGGCAATATTGTAGCTTATACATCAAAATAACACATAGGCTATAGAATTTTAAGATAGCATGTTATTTTTTTCAAGATAAATTATATAGATAAATGCGTAGGAAGTCACGGGCAGCCTTTAGTTTTTAAATAGATGGAATTAAGAAATCATTATCTATATATATAAAAATGAAACCCGTTTTCCGTTGTCACGGCATCACGCCTGAACGGCTGGACCGATTTCGCTAATTCTTTTTTTAAAATGTTCATTGAAGTCCAAGGATGGTTCTTACGGTGAGAAAAATTCGAATAATTGCCGGGAAAGCCCTAAAACAGACCTTTTCTTTTTCCCATACAAATGTTTTCTTACTAAAATGTAGAGTCAATTTGAACTTTATTCCTACACAATAAAGTTCATTCTAAGGCGGGACGAAGTTCGCCGGGACAGCTAGTTAATAATAAAATTAATACATCAGGAAAGTTTATTATTATCGCATGATTAATATTAGTATGCAAAAGTCAACCACATTTTCAAAGGGGTAGGTGCTACATCTTGCGTTGCTAGTCCAGTATCACACTAATAATAAAAAAGATACTAAAAACTAAACAACTAGATACTAATAACTAGCTACTAATTAAATCTGCCTTTTTACAACTTTGTATAAAAACTGTTGATTTACACAGTTTTACGTTTCAATTTACGTGCGCCAGACGGATAATAAAATAAAACTTTTCACTTTCCTCCCTTGGGAAAAAAACAGAGGCTGTACCAAATATTGTAGAGGAAAATGGATTTCGCAGCTTGAACTAATTTTAGACAGATCTTGTAGTATACATTAAGCTACTTACTATCTCTGTGCAAGTAGGTAACTTATATAGACAGATATATGCGTATCTCTGATATCTAAGTAGGTATTTATAGACAGAGGTATTACCTCCTTCTATATGTATAAGTATAATTTATACTCTTGTATGTATATGGACAAGGTGAAGGGGAAGACAACAAGGTGGACTGACGACTTGGTTAAAGTCGCTGGAAACCGTTGGATGTGGGCAGCGCAAGACCGGTCGTTGTGGAGATCCTTTGGCTTTTGTCCAGCAGTGGACGTCCATAAGCTGACATGATGATGATATATATAGACAATAAATATGGACTAATATTTGTTGTGTTTATTATTATTATACCTCTGCAATCTTTATCGAGTTATGCTAATCTGATAGTGTGTAAACATTTTTCAGGATAATAGGGATGATGACTACATTCAAAAATTCAAAAAATAATTAGTTCGTCTTTTAGGCTATTAAAAAATATTTGAAACACATTTTTTACCTGATCAAATACATAAATAAATACAAAGATACAGAGCATCAAAGTTACGGAATGGGGTGTATTGACGTCACTCCTCGGTTAAAATCGTACTGAGGCGTGACGTCACGAGCTACTTCAACCCACACTGGGTTTGTAAATTTTAGTTTAAGAGAAAAAAGAAAAAATACTTGTCGAATATTTTAAAATAATCTATGTGATGGACTACAAATTATTTTTTTTTCATCATGCCCATTGTCCTTAAACTGAAATATTTTTTTCAAAATTCAGGTTTTTTTCCAATCTATGATATTTATTCCATTTTATTGAAAAATCCAGGGCCTTTAACAGACAAATTAAATTTCCTACACATTGATTTTCACCGGACGAAGTAATTACTTAATTTAGCGATTAGTTTACACTGTCGTGAACGCAGGCAATGGGGGCGAAGATTTATGAACTAATTTTGTAAGCCCGCAGGTACGAAGTTATTTAATTACCATATAATTACACCTAAATTCAATTTTGAAGGGAGATTTTTATGTCTTCAGGTGTGTTCTTTTTTTTAATTTTGGGAATGCTTTTAGGGTGTTTTATCTTAGATATAACATGATAATGGCTACTTAGATACTACGTAGGCTCGAAAATATATTATTTTTTTAATCAAATGGAAAATTTATTGAATTTTAATTTCAACTTAGAATGCGTGGTATGCACGGTTTCATTTCAGTCGATAATTGCCGAAAGTTATTCAAAGGACCAAAATAATAAAGTGTTAATTCGACAGTTAATTTTATCGCAAACTTCTTCACTATAAAGCAATAACACACCTACCTAATTTCACAAAGTACTTAAATACAAACAAACAAAAAAGTCTACAGCGAAAAACTCCGAAAAATTTCATTAAACTCTTGACAATATAAAAACAGGGATCCTTTGTCCCATATATTGACTGTGATTGATTGTCACACAGTACGAGTATGTGAACGAGTTTCAAATAAAAGCAAAATGGCCGCCCCTATCCGCATCAGTCACGATTCGTGAGGAACAAACGTTTTATTGCACGTCGATACAATTTCAAAGCTTTTCGGCTTGAATTTCTTTTAAGTGGGATAGGTTGGGATAGTCGCTAGATATGTTGAGCACTAAGTTTAGTCTTTGCATGTACTGGATTCAGACTGATTTATAAACAATGCGACTTTTTGTTGTTGCGTAAATTAACATTTTATTTTACAAGATAGAACAAAATTAGAAACAAATTTGGATTTTTAATTATGTGAGTTTCTTGGGGCATAAAATGTCACGTAACTCAATATTTAATCTGCTTTAGTTAGTTAGCTGCTTTAGTTGATGCTCTAACAGTTAGACCATCAACTCATGTTAATAAAATTTATTTTGCCAGCGAATCGAGTCGAGTTTTCTTTCACAGGAACTATAAATAAAACTATAATATATTAGTAGTGTAAACAAAAACCTCATGATTGACAAAACGAACGATTGCAATTCATAAACTTTATGCACAGTCATGTCGTGTTATGTAAAATTAAATTCTAAATTCAAGCACAAAAGTCTTTTCAGCATAGAGTTCCTTTTGTCCAAGCATTGAGTGTTCTAGGTATTGTCCGAATACAATAGTGTCGATTATTTCATATTTAAACTCGTGCTATACAGCGCAGTTCTATTTTCATGAAAATTCGAAGACGAGACAAGACTTCTATCAAACTGCATTGGATATCTAGAAACGTGACTATGAAATCGTATTAGACACCTGCTTTTAATTTTATCTTAATATACTCGTACCTACGTTATTATGATTAAATTTGCTTTTCTGTGTTACAAAAGAATCAACGCTTTTACTACTTTTACTTTTGTTGAATAAGATACGAGGCAGAGTAATGCATAAAATAATGAAATATTGCTCTTTATCGTTGTCTTTTACAATTAATTCGAATAAACGAAAAATATGTGTCCCATAGACAGTCTAAGGAATGGACTAATTATTTATTTATTTATTTATAAAACACACATAACAGATTACAGTCAATAGTAGGTTAAGTACCTACATGTTAAAAGATTATATGAACTAGACTATAATCCACTAAGAATGTATGCTAGTAGAAACATTATTTTAAGGTGAAACGAACGATACAATTTTCTTGATTGACTTATTCTAACTAAGGAAATAACTTATACAAAAATACTATGCCAAAAAATGATTTTACATGACCTGATTTTAGATAAAATTAAAATTGAGAATTATGTAGATAGCAACAATTAATCAAAATTTGTTAGGTTAATCTTGTCTAAATGCTTCTTAAATTGCCTGAAATCGCTATTAAACACATCAATCTCCGAATCAGAAAGTACACTAATAATGTCGTTATATTGTCGGCACATTCGGCTAATTGGATTATAATAAGAAGTGTTGTTAGTATAAATGCCAAGTGTAAAAGGTTTAGGATTGCGGAAGCGGTAATTTATATTTATGTCTATCTGCGAAATCAAAAATGGAGAATCAATGTTGCCATGTAGAATTTTGTGCAGAGTATTGCAATTATGTAATTTGCGGCGGTTTTCAAGAGATACAAGTTTAAAATGAGATAAAAGGTTATTGTAGTTTCGCTGATTTTATAATTAGAATTTTAAAATTAGAATGTTATTTTTTAAATATACCTACAATACAATACAATACAAATATTATTTATTGCACACAAAGATATAAGGTACAGACACAAACAAGAATATAAGAAGCAACAGGCGGCCTTATTGCTAGGTAGCAATATCTTCTAGGCAACCTTTGGGTAAGAAACCTACGTAGTCGTCATTCCAATTAATCACTGATAAAAGTAAAAAAAAAAGTAAAAACCAAAAGATATTTCAACAATAAACTGGCAACTACAGAATCAAAGTCAAAGGCACTCCGTATTTATTTCAGAATGATATCATTAGGTACGTTCCTAGCTTCTTATAAGATAACAAGCATTGTTGAAAGTCTCTTGAGTTCCGACCCTTTCTTACTTTGACAAGTCACCCATGAAGATTGCTTAGATCCCGAGTGACTGGCCCTTAACTTGAAACAGCCTTATCGCCAAGATAGGATTAATTGCGGAAATACCGTAGATAATGACCAAGTTATAACTAACTCGGCCTCTTTGAATAAAATGCTTAGCTGGAAAAAGAGCGAGCGATTTTATTTAAATGCCAATCGAGTACTTCGAAGGCAAATGCTGAAGAATGTCGAGGTGACACGTTCACTAGGAATTGCGAATAATATAATTAATTTTAGATTGAAACTTGTCGGTGTGATAAAATGCTAGTGGATTTAAATGTAATGCTATCTACACACCAAAGCCGCCGGCATGCCGCCGGGCTAGGCCGGCAGCTTTACGTCATACAAATGGCTGTTGTCAAAAAAGCCGGCGGCTTTGGGGTGTAGATACCATAAGAATGGATTTATTGGAATAAAAAAGTAAATAATCGTGTACAAATAAGCAAGATACAAATATGGAAGATAGAAAATTTTTCAGCAATAAAAATATGCAAAATAATTTTAGTGTTGCTACGTGTGCAACAAGTCATACTAAAATCTTTAATTTTATTAATATTTACTTTGATTGAGCAATCGGTACGTCAACCATTTTTTTATTCTGTCAAAACTACAGTTAAAGCTTCGCTTCTTTTTTAAATCGTAAAATTTTATTTTTGTGTTGCATATACAAATTATCTTTTAACTGGTTTCTAGCTGTATCTGTGTATAATGTAGATACCACAATACAAGGTGACTTTAAATTAGTGAACGATAGAAAAGGATATGCATGTACCTACTCGTGATAACAAACAACTTCTACTGTGGGGTCAAGGTCGAAATCACAAAAAAAATTGTTCCCCCATACTATCAGCTGGTACATTTTGTATGGGGAGTTCAAAATTTTTTGAATGATTTCGACCTTGGTCCCATAGTAGAAGTTGTTTGTTATCACGAGTACATGCATATCCTTTTCTATCGTTCACTAATTTAAAGTCACCTTATATAATTTACTTAGTTGCAACAAAACATAATTTCTACGTAACATTTCCACCTGAAATTTCCCGCTGACTCATCCAACTACAGTTATACCTCGCAAAATATTTTCAACTCCCCAAAATTATCAAGTTGTTGATAGTTCACCCTCATGGTGCCGCTGTGACGTGAAATTAGGGTTCCGTAAAATTTGTCATGCTTATGGTAGTTCTCGTAACTTTACTTTTGATGTAGGACTGTTTAGAATTTTGTGTTTTGATCGGTATGTTTTGTTAATTCTGGTTAAAATTGGTTTAAACTGGTAAAACGTTGTTGGTATTTAAAAATGTTATAACATTACCTACGAGTATAATGCTGGATGGTAATTGAAAAAAGACGCACGTTAAAAGTGGCAAGAGAATTACATAATTTGAGACCTTCAAATAATAACATACCCATTTAAAAAGACAATAGTCTAGCTAGCTAAACTAGAAAATCATAATGCAGCCAAGAGCGGGTTGCCATTTGGTATAGACACTAGAAGGTGAAATGGGGATGATGACTACATTCAAAAATTCAAAAAATAATTAGTCTGTCTTTTAGGCTTTTAAAAAATATTTGAAACACATTTTTTACCTGATCAAATACATAAATAAATACAAAGACTGTATCTTTGCAGCCTAAAAGTTACGGAGTGGGGGTATTGATGTCACTCCTCGGTTAAAATCGTACTGAGGCGTGACGTCACGAGCAACTTTAACCCAGTGTATCTTTGTCATTTTTAGTTTAAGAGAAAAAATAAAAAATACGTGTCGAATATTTTAAAATAATCTATGTGATGGACAAAAAAAAAATTTTTTGTCACCATGCCCCTTAGCAGATTGATTCATATTAAAAGTTGTGCAGGTTCAACAGCTAATACTGGACCTAATAGTCTAGATCCAGACCATAGTACACCTTTCAATCTAAACCTACTTGCAACTCAAACACCCCTTTCCGATGTCTTTAAGGCTCCAAGACAAACTGAAACTTCAGTCACAATAAACCGCCACCGATACGCCCAAGATAAGCTAATTTATAGCACTCCATTATATGCTTAAGGAAATTCAGCGACGTTACCGTAAAGTTTCTAATTAATGAAAAGGGGAGCGTTACTACAACGAATAATATTATAATTTGTCTACTTTGAATTATTGTCACGGATTTGGGGGAAAAAGCTGAAGGTAAGTAGGTTTGTTGTTTGGTATTTTGTTGGTGATTGATGAGATATGATATACTAGAAGGTAATAGGTATCTATATGACAACATAATATCTACTCAAATCAAATACTATTCAGCGATTTTTTATAAATATATATACCTATACTACATGTCTATCTCTCCTCTTTCCAATCGGCGTTGTCATAGAATTACTTCCCTTTACTTGCTACAATCAAAACACACCTCTTTCACTTCATCCAAATTCATCAGTCGCCTTATACTTAATTACATGCACGTCGATTTAGGGTACTCTTGACTAAGCCTTTCTTAAGCAAGTCTTCGATAATTTAATTAGCTCAATTTATTATCCTGTTACCAAAGTTTACAATTTTATCAGCACTGAAATTCATTTAAAAATCTATAAATATTCGCTTACCATCAAATTACATGTTTATCAAACCATATTCAAGGACGTGGCTCACAATATTATACATACATACATATCTGTCACGCTTCTTTTCCATAGAGATAGTCAGAGACCACTTTCCTCTACTTGCTACTATCCAAACAACCAAACAATATTGTAATACTTGAAATAGAATATACGCTAGAATTTCAGGACACAAGTTACTCTGAGCATGGCTCTCATATTCGTGACTGTGACTAAACCCACGGCTTTAACTAGACCACATGTAATCTAGGGTTGTCTAGGAATCTAGATATTCATGTATCTAGATTTCTAGACGTTTGTAATCTAAATACTAACATGTTATCTCTGAGGGGACTTATTGGTATTAGCTTCTTTGTAAGCATTTTACTTTGACAGTTTCTGTCTGAAAATAATATTTATTTGTGGTATATATTGTTGATAATGTTTCTATCTTTTAGATTATTGAGAAAATTATTTTTTGGTGTTACTAGTGTTTAAGTACAGTATATTTAGGCACTATTAAACTAACAGCTTCCAAAAACTGAACTAAAAATATCTAGTATTATAAGGTTATACTAATAAATAAACATTTTTTATACTTAAAACATCAACTTATGGTTCTCCCACGCTATATTTAGTAACGTTTGTAAATATATAAAACATTTCATCATCATCATCATGTCAGCTTATTGACGTCCACTGCTGAACAAAAGCTTCCCCCCCCCCAAGGATCTCCACAACGACCGGTCTTGCGCTGCCCACATCCAACGGTTTCCAGCGACTTTAACCAAGTCGTCAGTCCACCTTGTTGGAGGCCTTCCCACACTGCGAAACATGATCAAACATTTAGTACACTAAAAATGTTCTAAAATGTTTACAAAAGTTACTAAACATGCAGTTTGGAAGCACCAATACATTTAAGATCTAAGGAGCGAAAAGTCACTATGCTTTAATATATTTTCATAATTAAAGGTTTTTTCTCTCGAGAACTTCTGCCTTGTATCATATCATGACAGCCCTAAAACATAGGAATTATCAACAAAATGTAGCTACCTACCATTAACGCACCGCTTCATCTCTGTAATGTGGACTGTTCTACAAACATAGTCATGTTGAGTGCAATGCTACAGATTAGGGTGTCTTCACGTAGAATCCTGAATGTCTACACTGAGATTCTGTCCCAGATTTTTTAATGAGAAGTAAGTGTTTTTGTGTTAAAGTATTCAGTGGCTATAAAAAATAAATAGCTACAATAACTACATGACAAATATACCTAAGAGATATAGTAAGCACAGTTACGCGTCAAAAAGCCCTTGAATTTCAGCGCATGGTAATACAGTTTTATAATTTTCAAACTAAGATCACTTTTATAAAAATTGCAATTTATGCTACCTATCTTAATGAAATTAACTATTTTGCCTGTGTAATCAAGATATTCAATTAATATTCAACGTCCATTTCCTTACATACATATAGTTCGGAATGTAAACGATATACATGAAAATACTTAAAAACCAACGCTGATAATCAGGTTCCAACATAACATCACCATATTCATGTTGAGAGCAATCCCCAGATTAGTACTAAAGTCAGTCCATGCATGGTAACAGCCACTTAGGTATTAAAATTGTAAAATGCGACGTTGTCTTCCATATAGCTGTCTCAGTTTTATGACATTTGCATTTTTTATTATTACGAGTGTCCTCTTTGGAAGGAGTCATGTTAGGTTAATTTTTTTTTTTATGTTTATATTATTTTCTAGGGCCTGTTCCACCATCTATAGATAAAATTTATCCGTCAGATATTTTATACCTGTCAACCTGTCACTTTAAAACGTCATATTTTATGAAATAGACGTATCTATTAGGCATGATGACAAAAAAAAAATGTTTTAGGCCCATCACATAAGTAGTTTATTTTTAAATATTCGACAAGTATTTTTTATTTTTTCTCTTATACTAAAAATTACAAAGATACACTGGGTTAAAGTTGCTCGTGACGTCACGCTTACGTACCATTTTTACGTAAGAGTGACGTCAATACCCCCCACTCCGTAACTGTGATGCTCTGTATCTTTGTATTTATTTGTGTATTTAATCAGGTAAAAAATGTGTTTCAAATATTTTTTAAGAGCCTAAAAGACGGAATAATTATTTTTTGAATTTTTGAATGTAGTCGTCATCTCTATTATCTTTATCTGTCTGTACATTGTGAAATAGGCCCTTAATGAAATAAGCTGTCTGATAATTAAGTACGTGTCATCTTTTGAAATTTCCTCTTGTCTTGGATCTCCATTTGTTTGGTTTAATCTGTTTAAAATTCTACTATCCTGCTTTCTTGCTATCACTTCTCTCTCTGTGGGGTCTGCAGGAAGAAATTTCTTTTAGAAATATGCTGTACCCTTTGTATAACTTCTCTTTTTTCTGTCTCTATGTACTGTCATCTTGCAAGAAACTGCTAAATAAATAAATAAATAATTTTACAACTGAAACTGAAAAATAGGAACTCTATAACTTAATTTTATTCCAAATCGGTTTGTTATTTTGACAATAATTGAAACCTACTTACTTACCTTACACATTCTAGTGTGCTATTTTATCTAAAGACTAAACTCATTACGAGTTTAATGACAAAAGATATATTATCATTAAACCTACTATTCTTCCCAAATCTCCTCAATACAAATAAATTAAACACAAATTCATCAGACAAATTCAAAACTTATCGGCATTCAGCTTCATTCTGCTAACATTCTATTCAAAGTCTCGGAAATTATGGTGGGTGAATTTGCATGGCTGATTGCCGTCCGTTGCTCAATCAAGGATATTTAACAAAATTAACTAATTGAGTGAACGTTCCACCGTCCCCCAACTTGCCGCCGTCAAATTGACTCAACAACAGAATTGCTATTCTGTAAGCTCGATATTATTTTAGTAGCTGTGAGGTCGACTGTAAAATGGAGTCTACACATCAAAGCCTCCGACGTCATTTTCAAACTTTCAAACATTTCGATGACATTTTTGACAAATGCCTTGCCGGCAGCCTTGATGTGTAGGCACCATAAAGGTAAGCCTTGCTTGACAGAAGCACATCTCATAATTTCATTGAGAATTGCACAATGTTTGAGCTAGAATAAAGAGGCAAATGGAAGTTAGAACGGAATAGGATGAATTGCATCGACAAGATCTTAAAAGAAATGACGATGGTGATGATATTTAATTTCGCGCAAAGCAAAATTTTGACGAAACCTTGGCTACCCTGATGGGAGAGCGACTCGACCGATATTTATGTATGTACCGTACATAACTAGATCACGCGGAAGGTCACCTACACGATGAAACTGACCAAATAAAAACCATTGTGGGTAACTCATTAAATGACAGCTAATCGAGAGAAATAGCGAGGCAAAAAGCGTTTTCTGTCTACCCCTTCCGCCAAGAAAACAAATTCATGACCACCATGACCGCTCTGCCAATAAGTAGTGTAACAATGAAAAAAAAAGAGATATATCTAAACTTGAAATTTTCAACAACAACGAAAAATAGCTCAGAATTTACAGAATACCTCCTAAGGTTACGTGTATCGGAGAAATTTAATAAGCGATAATAAGATGATTCAGCCAAGCTCCCTTGTTGTTCGTTTTAACTAAGTTCCTTCGGCGAACGTGATGAATACTAAATTCTACCTCTCGGTTTATTAGAATCTAGAGGCTGCCCGCGACTTCTCACGCATTTTTCATCATAACTTAGAAAAAAAAGATCATATATATCTCATAATTATGTAGCCTATGTGTTATTCTACCACGAGCTCCAGTGGCAGAACATTAGGTATAAAGCTGTTTACACTTCGGTGACCGCGGAAATATAGAAATTATCATCCGCTAAAAATGGATACAAACAAACACACCTCAAGTACGTCATCATCATAAATTTAAAAACGTCGCTCTTGTCGGTGGAGTCTGCGCCACTCTTCTCTATTCTCTGCCGTCCGTTTGAGCACCTGATACGACACAACTTCTATTCCCTCTTTTATTTGGTCTATGTAAGTCCTTCTCTTTCGTCTTCCTTCTACTTTTCCTTCCAAGATGTTTTTTATAAAGTCGTCGTGTCGTATCAGGTGACCCAGCATCTTTCCTCTCCTTTCAGCAATGGTCTTTAAAAATTGGTCTTTAAAAAAATCAAGTACGTACTCTGGTTAATTTTCAGCGAGTCCTTTATTTCAGTTAAACACCTTATCTAATAACATATATCAAATTCTCTAAGTACATAGGAATACAACATTGTATTATGTACTTAAGAAATGTTCTCAAACAAGTCAGTTAATTATATACTCGCATCTCTCGTGTTACTCCGAAATAACGTTAATTAAACGATCGACTTACAAAAATTTTGTTCTTCTTGAGAAAAGTTTACGATATTGTTTTGAACGTGTTTAGAAATCTTTGTGTTAGAATGTTTTTGTGTCGGAAAAAAGTGAAGGACGATTGTATAAGGAAATAAGATTTACATACATACATATACCAACATACATGCATGTATGTCACGTCACGCCTCTCTCCCATCAGGTTGGCAGAGAACACTCCGCTCCACTAGCTACAATCCAAATACACTTCTTTCACTTCATTCAGATTCAAAGAAAAAATTAACAATTACAAGAATTTAAAACCATTGTGTTAATTTAAAACAATTTAAAACCAACGTGTCTTCGACTAAAAAAATAATTATCTCACTGCAAAAACTAAAATGTCACAATTTAAAAATATAGCAATAAACGCTTTAATACGTTTTGTCTCTACAATGAAATGTATAAAGGTGCTGTTAAATCCAATCACTACAACAGAACACAGATTATAAATTTATAGAAGAAACATTGTGGTAAAAATTTTGTCGAATCATAACGAAAGAAAAAAAAAGTATCAAAAAATGAGTAATATACAATTTCTCATTAAAAAGTTGCGTCTATTATGTGGAAGTATTAATGGAACTCTGTAAAATAGAGTCTCATGTTGCTTAAAAAGTAATATCAAAATTGATAGACGCAACGTCAATAGAATGCTATCTACATACCAAAGCCTTGCCGACCTTGTCCGGCGGCATGCCGGCGGCTTTACGTCATACGAACGGCAGCTGTCAAAAAAGCCGGCGGCTTTGGTGTGTACATACCATTATGTTCAAAGACGCAATAAGTAAACAAACGTACTAAAACTATACATATTTCATATCAATTAGGTACCCTAAAAATTGACAGTTAAACAGAACAAAATTTCAGTCGCAGAAATCGATATAAATCCAATAAATAAATCCAGCAAAAAGATATGCAGTAATGTGAACATTGACTGCAAAACTACAGGAGCGATACCGCTGACAACTGATTGAAATTCTGCAACAAGACAGGAGAGGACAATTTTATCTTCAACCGACTTTATCTGCCGATTTAAATCTGTGCCTTGGACAATGTCGCTTGCCGCTGGAATCTCAATAAAACCTGACTGTGATGGGCACAGACAAGAGCATTGCTTTTATTTTGCCTTGCTCCATTAATGCAAGTAACAATCGCTTGGGCGCTAGTCCAATGATTTGCTGCGTCTACAATGACCGCGGTTTTTCAAAGAATATCATATTTTAATTTGTCTTGTGAATTTGACCATTTGGTAAAGCATTGTTCTGCACACTGATACATTTTATAATATATATATATATATATAATATTTGTTGAAAAAAGCTGCAGGTTCATTGTGGATGCAAGCCGTTTTCGACAAAGACAAGAAGAAAAGAGCCTAGCTGTGAAGTTTCTGCGGCTGATGATGTAGGAGTATAAAATAAAATTGGTTTACGTCACTCATAATGTTATTGACCTCATGTAAATTCAATAATAAAATATGAGTTCCAATATTCAAAACAAGAGACAAGATCATTGGTTTTATTAAGTGTCTGTCTCAAATTGAATTTATTTATGTATTGAAATCTTATAATTTTGGCGATTTATTTACATGAGAGACTGTGTCACCACGTGCCAAAATATCTTTGCTCAGCTCAATCTGTTTTTTTTTTTATATAAAAGGTCATATTTATATGAGCGCTGACAGAATTTTGGATCCAACAAATGTGAAAAGGTTCATATAAAATGTTATGCCACTAGAACCTCTATATTATTATAATTAATATAATATTATCATATCATAATTATGTCTATAACCAAATTCATCACGAGACTTGTCCAAACTAGCTTTAAATCTTTAATCACATCATCTACCTCACTTTCTGATGAACAAATATCAAACGAGGATCATTAAACAAGAGTCTTGTACAGGAAACAATTTTATTTGCTTCAATTAGAACGAGTAAAAGCTGATTTATTTGATTTGTAACGTTTCGCATTGCTTGCTTAGCATTGTTACATGCTACTGTGAATGGCGAGTTTTTTTTTTCTATTTTGGAAGCTTTGTCGTTCGTTTACACACTTTCATGACGTATATATACTCTTTGTAGGTAGACTATTTTGTTTACTTTGTAGAATTTGCAAACCAAAAGCATTTTATGTGATGTTTTTTAATAGGGTACGTTTATGACTTTATGGGCCATGTTTTTAGCCATAGATCAATAGGTATATGTTACTGTTCTAAGTTATATTTGATAGGTTTTTACTATGCTATTTACGCAATTCTATATTTCAGGGCAATCGATTTTCAATAAGACAAATTTGTTCACTGGAAACGTATTGAACGAATGACGGCTCAAAACGTCTGACGTAAATTGATTGACAAAATTCTCGATTTAAAATAAATCAGAAATAACTTACGAAAATCGAAAAACAAGGGTAAATAATTTAGTCGTTTTGATGGAGGAATTGAGGACACTTGTCAAAGGATGAATGGAATAATGGAGTGTACTCGACGTCTGTACAAGCGGAGCTTATTTCTGTTTTTATATTTCATTATTGGCCCTCTCATCTCATATTGCACTCATAGACATTGGCATAAAGGATTGAAACGCGAGAGGGCTGTTTCAATGGCGTTATTGCAAGTGCATTTTTTTAAATTCAATTCCTGTCGGCTGTAGTAAAAGGTGGAATGCACTCATTGATATCGCAATAAAGTAATGAGTTTTTTTTATAGCCCGCTTTGTAAACACGTTTTTGGTTTATGAAAATTTTTATTCCTGCTTTTAAGGTATTAAAATGTTTGTGGTGGTTTTCGGGGCGGTTTTTGATGTTGCACGTCTGTGTGATGAAACGACGATTAGGTTAAGTAAGTGGATTTTAAAGGAGGAAAATTATGAGCATTGTAAATAAGTTGTTTATAATGGTATCTAAGGCGGCCTTAATTTGTCAAGAATGTTTTGAAAATGACGATGGTGTGTAGATACATTAAGATAGATAATTTTGATTAAAATATTTATTAAAGTGTCGTCTACACATATTTTTTTCTATTTTGTCTGATTAACATTTCTTCATGTCCAATAATAACATTGTACATTTGACCTTTGTAAATAAATTTTGAAGACTAAACAGGTTAAAATTTATCATTATTATCTTCCACATAAGCTGGAGAACGTCCGTTCACTGCTGGACATTAAAGATACTAAACCTCAAATCCTAGTTTAACTTCTCAGTTAATTGTATCAAACAAAACCAGTTACAATAATCATTCAATTTGAGTCTAGGTATAACGTTTTTATTAATGTCTCATTAAAGATTTTCTGCTGATAATTAAAGATCTAGCATTGCCCTTTTATTGTTGTTGTGGTTTTTGTTGTTTTTATCCTTGTTTCCAAGTACAAGCTATAAATCAGTTAGTATTTTTTCGCCTGTTTAAAAACTATAGTCTTACTCATACGACGTAATTCTAAGCTCGTATTAGCCCATATTGATACTGACACGACACCGGTTCGAGCGTACACGCCCGTATACGTCCGGTTTTTTGAAGCGCGTATGAAGCACACGTGTACGCGCGTATGCTAAAAACAACCGTATACGCGCGTACGCTAGGTCTGAAAACGCCTTTACTAAGTATATAGTATCAGTCAAACCTAGACAATATTTTTTCCAAGACACGGCGGAGAAAATGAGCAATTACAGGATGGCGGTAGCTCTACTTAAACGTCTAACGAAATTTAGAGAAACCAGACGGATAGAAAAATGTATAGAGAGGTATTTAGCGAGTTATTTTTGTTTGGTAGATTTTTTTATGGTAAACATGGATGTTTAGCTAGGTACCATGTGAAAGAGTAGGTATCATTTAAACATTTGTAGCTTCAAAAGTAACTTTAAAGATCTAATTCTCATCCACGCTTCACTAGACTAGACTAAACTGTACTCTATATTTAAAAGGGAAGAGTATTTAATGCTTTACCTCTGCATTTTTAAGAATTATTGATGACGGTTAATTTTTTTTTATAATTCTTACGTATAAAAAATGATGATTTCACGTTTGTATTGAGATTGCTCCTTTTTGAATTTTTTATTATATTTTTGTATTTTTTTTCCAGAAATGTTTACTTTTAATTTCAAATGTTTGGATTCAAGATTTTGGTGTCCCAATGCCTCTCCACCCTTCCCCTGGTCCATGCTACCTCTATACCGTAAGCTAGCAACTCTAGAATTCAGGAGCACGGAAAATTATCTCGAAATACAATTAAACTGTAAAGTAATTTGTTTTAATTTTAATCTTCCCCACCCTGGCTCCATTTCTTGAATATTTGAACCTTAATATCTGGAGTTAGTTTCTATTTTCGCCTAACTTGAGTCCTAGACAACTGTAGATTCTATTTAGCAATGTCGAAAGTTTTGGATACGTTTTGGAATGTATGGATTGAATTAGTAAGATAGGATGATTTTAGGGTTTTGATCAATTAAATGTATGCATAGAATTGTTTATTGATTTTTGCAACTGGCTGGCTATAAATAAAATTTTCTTTTTTTTTATGCCTACCATTATGGATTTCGCCAATATCAAGTGCAGTAAATCTTACTATAATATCATCATCATCAGATCTTTATCGTCCCCACTACAGGGGCACGTGCTTACTCTCATTCTCATACGAGAGCGACTATAATTATTATATACGTAAATTGTACTGTAAATATCTGTTTACAGTAAAATGTTTGTCTCTTGTGAGAATCAAACCCACCACCTACCGCATGGCAAACAGGGTCACTACTAACCGCACCAACTGGCCAATCAAAATCATCTTTCCCTATTTAATCAAACTAAACTCTAAATCAAAATTAATAGAAATGATGACAAAAAACTTTTTTTTAGACTTTTTTTTAAACAGATTAGGTATTATTATTTTTTATTTTTATTTAAATGGTTTGCCAACAGGTATACATCTTAACTTACATATAAGTATGTCTTAAATTCTAGCTCGATGCAGGCCCAATTACAGGCAAACACAGCTTGCCAGGATGAAAAGAGTGAGGTCGACGTTAGCGACTATTATTTACAATTTTAAAATATTCGACACGTATTTTTTCTTTTTTCTCTTAAACTAAAAAGGACAAAGATACACTGGGTTAAAGTTGCTCGTGACGTCACGCCTAAGTAAGATTTTTACGTAGGAGTGACGTCAATACCCCCACTTCGTAACTCCGTCACTTTGATGCTCTGTATCTTTTTATTTATTTATGTATTTGATCAGGTAAAAAGTGTGTTTCAAATATTTTTTAATAGCCTAAAAGCCGAACTAATAATATTATTTTTTTAATTTTTGAATCTAGTCAGCATCCCTAAGTATTGGCCAATCAAAATCATCTTTCCCTATTTAATCAAACCAAACTCTAAATAAAAATTAATTGTATTACAACAGCCGTGCCTTTCTGACAATAAGTTATTTATTTCATCCAACCAATAAGTTAGTATTAAATAACAATTTCCGAGTTCCAATTAACATATCGATACTTCTCGATTGCGAATGACAAATCGATTAACAAACGAGTTTGAATACAAGGGATCGGTCCGGCGTTCATCAATCATTTATATTACTAGTGACTTATTCAGCAAGGTGTATGAAATATTGTAGGGGGAGGTGTAATATGGATAAGATGATACTAACATGAGTTTTACTATGGTAGTAAAGACTTGGAAATAATATTGATGCAGTCATTTTGTCTTTAGCTATGAGTCTTTATGCATTAGTAGCTGAACAACCGCAACGCTGTTGTTTTATATTTAAACTAGCTGTCCCGGCGAACTTTGTCCCGCCTTAGAATGAACGTTATTGTGTAGGAATAAAGTTCAAATTGACTCTACATTTTAGTAAGAAAACATTTGTATGGGAAAAAGAAAAGGTCTGTTTTAGGGCTTTCCCGGCAATTATTCGAATTTTTCTCACCGTAAAAACCATCCTTGGACTTCAATGAACATTTAAAAAAAAATCAGCCAAATCGGTCAAGCCGTTTTCATGTTATGTCGTGACAACGGAAAACGGGTTTCATTTTTATATATATAGATTGATGTACTTTCTAAAACTATATATTGTACTTCAATAGGCATGATGACTGAAAAATTTTGTAGGCCGTCAGATAGATTATGTTTAAATATTCGACACGTATTTTTTATTTTTTCTCTTAAACTAAAAATGACAACGATACACTGGGTTAAAGTCCCACTCCGTAACTTAGATGCTCTGTATCTTTGTATTTTTTTGTATTTGATCAGGTAAAAAATGTATTTCAAATATTTTTAATAGCCTAGAAGACGAACTAATTACTTATTAATAAACCTACAAACTGACGAAACAATTATTTTTTGAATTTTTGAATGTAGTCATCATCCTTTTATGTTTACTATAAATATATAAATATTATACACACAAAATCGTAGAAAGTACCTATATTTTTCTAAGCATTTACCTAAACATCCAGACTTACGAGAAACATTTCCTACAATGTTTGTCTCTAGTGAGAATCGAACCCACGACCTGCGGCATGGCAGGCAGAGTCTATCAACCATACCAACCGCCCATTCGATTTTAGTATAACTAACACAACTTTCATAATTTACATTTTAAGCCATCACTCAACAGACATGACAAGCTCTATAAATGACTTAAATAATCTTAACACTTAAAAAGCCCATAAAATTTTAAATACCCCACAACAAACAGGTTTACACAAGGCCCTATTATTCACCAAGAATTTCATTATGATGACAATGCGAAGAACTTCAATTTTCTTGGCAGATAACGTACATTGTCGAGATTGTTTCAAGCTTCTAACTTGAGGCCACTTTGACTTGTGACCCGTGAACATTGTACAGATTCTCATTAGAGGTCCCAAGATAAGTTTTTATGTTTAAAATAAACAATTGAGTTTTAAATGGATATTTTAAACGGGTAGGTAATGATGTGTAAACAAATGTTTTTTGATAAGATTTAAATTAAAATTTTCAATTTATCTTGAAAAATGTCTTATCAATTTTAAATAGCCAGTTGGTCTGTTAAATATTATGAATTTAGATAATGTCGTATTTATTAGTATAAATAAAGATAACATTATTCATATTATGGTCAAATAACAATCCGTTAAGGAACTTACAATATTTAATGATCTTGAAAATACCGCTTATCATTAATAGGTACCTATATTCAATCAGAAAAAAACATATCTGTCACGATTATGTTCCATCGGGGTAGACAGAGACCAACCATTTCCTTCCACTCGCTACGATTCAAACACACTTTAGTCCCTTCTTTCGTTTAAGAATAAATCTTTTGAAAAATATAAGCACAGTATTATTAAATAGAGTGTTTAGTATCTGCGTTGAAGGCCAATATTGGGCTAGCACTCGACTGTGCACTAACGACCTGTGAGTCTAATGAACTTGAAATCCTGCCGCCATTTTGTATAATGGAATGCCACGTGGATGTAAGAAAATGTTTATTATTACGTAATAAAATTTTAGGCACGTAAATTTTTAATTATAGTTAAAAAAAATCTAATCAAAAAATATATTGGATAGATTTATTTGTTTTTAAAATACTACCTACGAGGCCTTTCAAATTAGAGATCGCGGAAAAATGTTCAAGTTTTTTTCTAAATAAGTAATACCACGTTAGTGCTTTTTATGATATTGATAATAGGTCTAAAATGACCGATCAAGAAAATCTTGTAATGCTCAGGAAAGCTCTCGCAAAAAAAAACTTATTTCAATCACTAATCCATTTTCTGTTTAGACGAACATTCGGTGTAACACTTACGCCGTTCCATAAAAAAACTAACTACATTAAACTACATTGTCAAAATAATGAATAAGAATATAACTAAGACTGCACAATTATTATAATGAAAATAAATAAACTGTATCGAATAAAATTTCCTAGCTCCACAACCCGCCATCAATTGTGATGACCGAATGTCGATGCGCTTTTCTCGATAGTAAATTCCCGAAATGCGTTTGTGGGAATGCAACGTGTGTAAGTTGGATTATCGGCTAGCATTTCACTTTGTTGACTAGTTGCTCGTGTTTTATGGAAATCAAACCGTGCTACATTGTTTTATTAAATACTGGATATATCTGGTTTTCACTTGTTTTGTAGGTTTATTAAAATGTCGGGTTTGCGAATGCAATCTGATTGCGTTTTTGGGTGTGGGGAATTATTGTTGTTCAGAGATTAATAAGGATTATGTTTATTATATATCAAGTAATGCTTTTACGTATTTTAAGCGTACTCAGACTTGTCTTGGAGTAGTACCTACGGTACAAACGGTAGGTACTTTACTTGCAGAAGTTATGAGGTAGGAAGTGTCATTTGACATCAAATAAAATCGCAATTTTGCTCATTTACTGAAACAGCGCTTTAAATGCACGCAAGATCTTTAGAATAATTGTATTCTTATTTGGTATAGGTATTCTATTTTAGGTATATAAAGCCTGCCACAAAAACTCTTCTATTACTAATTATATAGCATAATTAAATAAATACAAAATATACCCAAGAGCTTTTACATATATCTAAGCATTCATACCATCTTTACAGTTTCTTGATTAACGCGAAATCTCGACAAATCGGCCAATTTATCTAGCGTGCGATTGACAAATTAATATTAAAAGAGAAATGACGGAGTGATTCAATTACTAACGCGCAAAGGTTAGATTCAATTAGAAAATTCTCAGAATATCGCCACCCCGTTCTCAACAACGGGCTCAGTGTATACTAGAGGCTGCCCGCGTCTTCGTTCGCATTTATCATCATATTTTGGAAAGAAATCATGATATCTCAAAATAATATAACCTATGGTTATTCTGATGTGCAAGCTACAATATTGCCTAATGTCATCAAAATCTGTTTAGTAGTTTTTCCGTGAATGAGTAACAAACATCCATCCATCGGAGCACACATTGACATTTATCATATTAGTATAATTACTCGGAACATCTCAAACCCTTCATAAGTTATTAACATCAAAGATACTATTACCACATAATCTTTCTGAGTGGAGTTGACCCAACTGTTCATATGCTAATTTTGACCCGTTATTAAATACTCGTTGGATATGGTAATCAGTTGTTTGACGCTGTCTGTGTGGTAATTTATTTGGTGTTCGTAGCTTTAGGTGGCTAAGTATGTATGCCTGACATATGAGATGTGTTGTGGTTAGTTTTTTGAGGAAGATGATGCAATTTAGAAGTCAGGTATGTACAAACATATACAATCTATTTCATAGCAATAATCTCTTTAATCTCATGAAAAAACCTTTTACCTATTATTACGTTTCTTTTTTGAGAAATCAGTAGAGGTAGATATGTATTTAGACAATTAAATTGCTATCTAGCGCGATTTTCGTTTTTCACACAAAATGTCAAACCTCGCAGGCAAACCACGAAAAACAACACTAAATACCTGGTCTATTACGTTATTATCGTCATACTAAACCTAAATGTGCCCCTACTTCAGTTCCACTCGCAACCCCATACATTTTTCAAGCGAACCCTGCGTAAAAATTGAACGCGAAGAAAATTTCGAACATAAAAACAAACAACAAAGGCACTAAAGAATATTGAAAAATTGATTATCGCGAACATAAAGAAAATAACAATGTCGTATATTTTTACGACCTGCGGGTATAATATATGAATATTGAATGTGTTGTATAAAAGATGAACACATTACTTCTTGGTATTTGCTAAAACAATTTGTGTTTAAACTTGTTATCAAATAAGTTGTAACTTTTATGATTGTTTAACAATTTGTTGTTAATTTGCTAAACAGACTTCGCGCGTCGTATTTTTATTATTTATTTTGAAATGTGCTTATTAGATGGCGAGACGAGCTCGACACATTTAGAGACGAGTGGCAAGTCGTGGTACACATTAAAACAGTCTCAGTTGTGTGTCGGCAGAGTGTCAATAATAGTGTCAATGTCATTGTTTGACTCATTTGGTCGCAATCAGTGTAAGCCATTATTTAGCGGAATACCAAATGTGTCAAAAATGCCATTGACACTCTGCCGACACACAACTGAGGCTATTTTAAATTAGCATTTTATTGGCATTTAACTATGCCCCTGGTTTACAGTAGAACTTGATGGAAAGCAAGAAGAGAGGCCTTTGCCCAGCAGTGGGACATGATAGGCAAGGATGTAATTTTAATCGCCAAAATGAAGTCCTTTCTTTTCCCTCTAATAACTAAATCTCTCGTATACTGCAACAGTTATCAAGCTCGAAGCAGATTGAAAACCTTTTTCCGGCTTCATAGTACTGCACAAAACGCACTGGAAGTTTCATAAAAGGCAATTTTCGAGGCTTAAAATTGACGTTTCATTCAGTGGCTTACAGTGGCTACTCTAAGAGGTTGAATGAGTAAAACTTGGGGTTTGGTATAAGTTATGAAATTGGTTTCTTTGTTTGAAAAGTTTAACAACCGACGGAATTAAAGCTAGATACGACATGTTTTATTGAAAAACCAATAACTTTATCTTATAGTATACATAAGTTTTAATATGTTTGAAATGCTTTTCATAGGTTATCTTCTTATGTTAACTAGCCATTTGTGTCCCACTGCTGGGCGAAGGCCTCACTTCTCATTCACTAAGACTTTCGGCCTTGAGCCACCTCTGTCCAGGTATTTAAGAAGGTGTCCAGTTCGTCTAGAAATGTGTAATACAAATAATTTTAGCAGCACCTTTATCGCAGCATGGTGTCAATTAAAAGCGATTTCTTTCAATCACTGAATAACATACTTTGTATGTGAACAAAAGACCTTCCTCAATTAAACAATACTTATCATCAATCCGCTTCCTTCCTTCACACAGACCCTCAATCAGAATGTAAAGCTGTCGAAGTAGCCACGGTCAGGCCCTCATGTCGAGAGCAGCATTATGACCGTCTGCAAACCCCGACCCTCGTTCCACAATTGGAATTTAAGAATCGCCACGTTTTTTCCGACCCGACTGTACATTTCTGAATTGCGGCCATTGCGGGATGTTGTTCGGTTTATGTTTAATTGTTGCTTTGTGTACTTTTGTTTTTTTTTTATTTATTTGAATAGAAATAAGAGTTGTGGAGTTGAAATGGTTTTGGTTGCTCTTTTGTTTTTGTGTAACTGTGTGGTGTATAGCATTGTGTGTAAAAGTGAAACAAGTGGGAAATAAATATGAAAATGAAAAATCATTTAATCCAGTAGGTTTTGACAACACTTAGGACGGGTCATTTTTTAAAGTTAATGCTAGATTCGCAAGAACGCAGTTTTCCCCAGAGAAGAACCTAGCAATATAGATCAGTAAACATCGGAATATACACTATATTAAACATGTATGTACTTATATTTAAAAAAAAAAATAGGTCATGTTTTACGAAAAAGTGTGTTTTCAATAATTAAAGATTATACAATAACTCCGTTCCTACTCCAAAGGTTGTCTGTAAGAGATCATTTTTAGTGATAAGGCCGCCTTTGCGCTCATTAATTGTTATAGTCTTAAGTTTTATCTGTATCCATTTGTGTGCAATAACGTATTTCTATCTATCTATCCGTTTTCTCAACAATTTAATTTCACAACTAAAAACACAGCTGTATTTAACATAACTACTAGTTATACAGGGTGTAACAGAAAGGGGTATAAAGCCGAAACACAGCGATAGTCCTCATGAAATTGATCAACTTTCCCCAAGGAACATGGGTCGTAACCCAAAAAAATGTATTGGATCGCCCATACTTACTCGATCAGCTGATCGGACATTTTGTATGGGGAGGCAAAATTTTGTTTTTCGAGTTACAACCCATGTTCCTTGGGGAAAGTTGTTCAGTTTTATGAGGACTATCGCTGTGTTTCGGCATTATACCCCCAGTATACGTACGACTACTTTCAACTACAAAATGCACAACTATGTGTTTTGGAATATTAAAACAGTGTGTTCATCAAAGTCACGTCCTAGCTAAAAGCTTTAACCCTCAAAGCTATGACTCTGAAAAGTATAACATGCAGATGCATACTAGAAAACCGCACATTAGAGTGTCGTCCATCTTTATATCTAACACAAGATGGTTACCTTGTAAGCAAAAATTTAAAAATTCGGTATTCTTTACATTTAGCGCCAAAACACACGGTGAAACGCAACTGAAACTTTTCATTTGCATCGAAGTTTCTGATATAGACTTACTTAGAAAACCACACACGACGCAACTGAAACGAAACGTTTTAAACTAGTTGCGTCGTGTGTTGTTTTCTAAGGAAGTCTATAGCAGAAACTTCGATGCAACTCAAAAGTAACTAGCAGTTTCAGTTGCGTTGCAGTTGCTTTTCACCGTGTGTTCTGGGTCTTAGTTCAAAAAGAGAAATTGTAAGGTAAGATAAGGCGCAATAAAATCTAACCCGTTATTACAAAACGAGTTTTAAATATAGTTCTAGGACTAATGTAATTTTCTGACGTTTTTTTTATGGCTGAAACGTCATTTATCTGAGTTAGTTCTAGAACTATTAAATAAAACTCGTTTTGTAATAACTGGGCTAAAGTTTAAGATGAATTTTGCATTTTTAGAGTTACAAGGCTCTTATACTGTTCTTAATTCAAGTACCTACATCATTTTATATAATATTATGATAAGCTAATTGGCCGCCTGTTGCTTCTTCTTTGCCTGTATTTAAAAAAAAAGTTTATTTACTCTCTGTGTCATTAGTGCAATAAAGAGGTTCTTGTATTGTATTCTTCCAAAATATTTTCCCGACGTTATCGTCGTTATTTTTCGATGAAACATCCAATCAATTTATATTGATTGGATGTTTCATCGAAAAATAGATTCGCTTTCATAAACAAAAGCTAATTATATGGAAACAACATTGTTTGTGTTACCTAATCAAAAGCCCGTTGTAGCTAACCCCTCTAAATAAACGTAATAGCAAATTCAATTAATTTTACCATCACAATGATAACAGTTTTAGGTAATTACTAGCAGTTAGAGGATGCCCCGAATTTGTATGTGTTTATTTTTATTGTAATATCTTGATACGACACGACGAATTTTTAAAGAACATCGTTGAAGGAAAGATTGAGGGAAAGAGAGGAAGAGGAACACCAAGGCGTACTTACTTTGCTCAAGTGAAAGAAAAAAATAACGTCGTGTCGTATCAGGAAGTCAAATTGTTGGCAGAAGAGAGACATAGATGGCGATTACTCCACCGACAAGAGCCTGGCTCTTAAATTTAAGTTGATGATCTTGGAAAACTTACACAATATCATAGAACAATGTAGCCTATGTGTTTACTTGAGACACATTGAGAGAAGTAAATACGTCTTATCTTAATTTACAATTTTTCTTTTTGAACTAAGACCCAGAATACACGGTGAAACGCAACTGCAACGCAACTGAAACTGCTAGTAACTTTTTAGTTGCATCGAAGTTTCTGATATAGACTTACTTAGAAAACCACACACGACGCAACTGAAACGAAACGTTTCAAACTAGTTGCGTCGCTTTCATAAACAAAAGCTTATTATATGGAAACAACATTGTTTGTGTTACCTAATCAAAAGCCCGTTGTAGCTAGCCCCTCTAAATAAACGTAGTAGGAAATTCAATTAATTTTACCATCACAAGGATGACAGTTTTAGGTAATTACTAGCGTTAAAGGATGCCCCGACTTTGTATGTGTTAATTTTTATTGTGATATCTTGATACGACACGACGAATTTTTAAAGAACATCGTTGAAGGAAAGATTGAGGGAAAGAGAGGAAGAGGAACACCAAGGCGTACTTACTTCGCTCAAGTGAAAGAAAAAAATAATGTCGTGTCGTATCAGGAAATCAAATTGTAGGCAGAAGAGAAACAAAGATGGCGATTACTCCACCGACAAGAGCCTGGCTCTTAAATTTAAGATGATGATCTTGGAAAACTTACACAATATCATAGAACAATGTAGCCTATGTGTTTACTTAAGACACATTGAGAGAAGTAAATACGTTTTGGTCTTCCTCTACCTCTCTTGCCTTCAATCATTCTTTCAATGATGTTCTCAAACAAACAAACAAACAAACAAACAAACAAACAAACAAACAAACAAACAAACAAACAAACAAACAAACAAACAAACAAACAAACAAACAAACAAACAAACAAACAAACAAACAAACAAACAAACAAACAAACAAACAAACAAACAAACAAACAAACAAACAAACAAACAAACAAACAAACAAACAAACAAACAAACAAACAAACAAACAAACAAACAAACAAACAAACAAACAAACAAACAAACAAACAAACAAACAAACAAACAAACAAACAAACAAACAAACAAACAAACAAACAAACAAACAAACAAACAAACAAACAAACAAACAAACAAACAAACAAACAAACAAACAAACAAACAAACAAACAAACAAACAAACAAACAAACAAACAAACAAACAAACAAACAAACAAACAAACATGATGACGTTCCTGATGTTTTTGTTGTTGTTGTTGTTGAATTAACGTCGTGTCGTATCAATAAGTCAAATTATTGGCAGAAGAGAGACAAAGACGGCGTTTACTCCACCGACAAGAGCCTGGCTCTTAAATATTATTATGATGACGATGTGTTATTTTGATAAGCTAGATACAAAATTGCAAAGTTTCATAAAAATCAGTTTAGTAGTTTTTGCGTGAAAGAGTAAAAACATCCATACGCCATTTTAAAAATATTTATGTAATTTAAATGGGCGTGATAATAAAAAAATTTTTTAGTCCATCGCATAGATTATTTTAAAATATTCGACACATATTTTTTCTTTTTTCTCTTAAACTAAGAATGACAAAGATACACTGGGTTGAAGTTGCTCGTGACGTTACGCCTCAGTACGATTTTAACCTAGGAGTGACGTCAATACTCCACACTCCGTAACTTTGATGATGATCTTTGTATTGATTTATGTATTTGGTCAGATAAAAAATGTGTTTCAAATATTTTTAATAACCTAAAAGACGGACTTATTATTTTTTGATTTTTTTAATGTAGTCATCATCCCCATTCAATGAATATTCAAGCTTTCTATTTACTCAGTAAAACAACCTCTCGCTCAATCACTTCTCATATTTCAAAGTACAAATTATTCTAGTAGGTACGTACCTAATAAAGTTTTAACATAGTCAAAGGTAATTACAAGGAGTTCATGGAACAAGGCAAGTAGCATACGATATAGCGCCAAGGACCTTTTGTCTCAAGTGTCAGTACTTTGAAACAGGCGCCATGTTTTTTATGCCTTATTCCTGTCTGGGAAGCTTGAGGACTTCCAATCTGCTTGTTTGTGTCTTTGTGAAAGAGTTTTGATATTTGATACATAGATAAATACATAGAAAATTCTTTTACTTCTGTTCCTTTTGTATAACTTCTCTTTTTTTCTGTCGCTATGTACTATCATCTTACAATAAACTGTTAAATAAATAAATAAATAAATAAATCTAGGAGTTATTTTACGTAATTAATAGGTGGATGAATATTTGTTGTTATTTTAAATCTTTTTTTTTTAATCTGAGTTTTTAAATAGATTCTTTGAAAACTCCTATTTTTGACAAGTAAATGAGTTCAGCGAATATTTTTTTAGGCTGGCCTGTGTTCCCACGATTTTGAAAATAAATTAAGTTTATGTTTTGATTGGTAGAATTTTCTTACAAAATGAAGGAATAAGTATGTAAGTAATGATCATCTTCAACTTATATAATATCTTTTACATTTTACGTCCAAGTTATCTTCCTCTCTTTTTTGATTTTATAAACTTGATCTTATACACACATACCTCTTCTTCCTACTCTAAAGATAGCTTTTATAATAATGTTTTTAAACTATTCAGCTAACTACGTCACACAACTATGTTTTCTTGTCTCTAACTATTATTTTCATCTAAGGAGCAGTGACACAGTTTCAAAATGAAACTGCACAGTAGTTCCTAACTACGTCATCTTCACTCTATTTACTCCATTTATTGACGTCAGAAGGGGCTTAAATAGAATGGCGTGAAATTATTATGAAATATATGTAACCCTTTAGAAAACTAAGTATAAAAAATCAGAGGTACTTTTTCAGACTTCAGACTTGGAACTAAAAATGAATACCTAATCAAAAGGAGGTTCTCAAATTAGCTGTTTTTTTTTTACTTCAGCTTAGTCTTAGTTTCTAGCTATAATGTCACTCTTTGGCAGTAGGTACCTATAACAAAATATAATCATTTTTCAGCCATGGTCAGAAAAGGTCATTAAAGACAACGCTTTATTAAATCTATGAAATAACTCTATGCTTATAAGAAATGTTAAAAGACTAAATATTTATCCGACAATTAACTTTAAAGGTTTTTACTGAAACTACCTGTAACTATAATAAACCCCCTAAATTATTATTGCTCTTTGTCTACTCACAAAAGTACCTACCTACACAAACGGATCGAAAATTCTAGAATTATTGATGAATACCCTAACAAATTGACCTCTAGGACCTGAGTGCCTAACCTGCGTTATTAACGGTTATCTAAGCCAAAGTTCGCTTAAGATTACAAGGGAACTTTTGTAGGCCTACTGTAAGAATGATGGTAGAATAAAATTACAACGCAAAAGGCAATGGTTATCATTTAGGGGCCCAAGTCTGCTAAGTTAAGCGTCAGTTGTGTGAGGGCGGAGTGTCAATGGCATTTTTGACACATTTGGTATCGTGCTAAACAATGGTTTACACTGATTGCGACCAAATGTGTCAAAAATGCCATTGACACTCTGCCGACTCACAACTGAGTGTAATGTAAATTAGCAGACCTAGGCCCCTGGACTGCCACTCAGGGGCCCTGAGTTTCAGTTAGGCAAATATGGAAATGATGGGTTGAATATTATGTAAGTATGTCATATCGGACTGCCAACCACAAAGTTCGAGTCCTATCTGGTTTAAATATTTTTCTAGATGTTTGTGTGTCTGTCTTTGTGTGTTTATTGCACTTACGGCACAGGTAATTCTACTCTGGGGATTTGAAATTTGGAACGTTTATTTATTTAACGGAAAGCATAGTGAGTTAATATCTATAGTAATGATAATTCAGTGGCCTAAGGTAGACTTACTGGTGAATATTTTATATGAAACCACTAGCCCCCTTTGAATAAATGAGTATTGTTTAGGAGCCCATATTTTGAGCTAAATGAAACTAGGTAACTGAGTAGGTGCTTGTTACGTGTTTTTGTTACAAATTGGCTGTATACTAGGATTTAAGATTTTAGCTAAAGTAGGTACCTACTGCTGTACTATTCTCTTACGTAATTCTTTCTCTGAATTACGTAAGAGAATAGTAAAACAGAAAAAGTACTCAATTTTGATTACGAAAAACATGGTATTTAAAGGTCTATCTACACAGATCCGGGACGTGTCCGGGCCGTGGCCCGTCAGGAGGGAAAACAATACGTCGTCATGACAACGTGTCCGGGCCGTGTCAGGGAAATAATAACATTCCATAAATTTTCTATGGATTCGTTCACACACGTTGTCATGACGACGCATTGTATACCCTCCTGACTGGCCACGGCCCGGACACATCCCGGGCACGGCCCGGATCTATGTATTTAGGTAGATAGACCTGTACTTTTTATTGGAAAGCTAATAGATAATTCACTTCCTATGCAACTACTTATTTGTTTTCCATACTCCAGCAATTACCTATGTATTTCTCGCAAAGCCTACATTGGGTAACACATTTAATTAATTCCCAATATAACGACGTCAAATTGTGAAACACAGATCGAGCATTTTTAAACATAATATCCTAGGAATTTCTAAGATACAGAAAAAAATTAAAGTAAGTACCTAGTATAAACCAAGCTTACGAATTTGTAGGTAAAAGATCTATCCCAATATGTATTTGTATCGATGTACTCATCATAAGCATCACTCTGTGATATCGCCATACACCATACATCACAAAAACCCTTGCAAAGTATACATGGTGATTTTAAATTAGTGAACGATAGAAAAGGATAGGTATGTACTCGTGATAACAAACAACTTTTACTATGGGACCAAGTGCGAAATCATTTAAAAAAAATTGAACTCCCCATACAAAATGCACCAGCTGATAGTATGGGGGAACAATTTTATTTTTTATGATTTCGAACTTGGTCCCATAGTAAAAGTTGTTTGTTATCACGAGTACATGCATATCCTTTTCTATCGTTCACTAATATAAAGTCACCCTATATACATCACTATAGTCATTTACCACTTTAAACTAGCGGGCACTGAGGTCAGCGCTGAACCAATTCTACAGACAACATTCTGTTAGAAAATAATATAAATACTATAAAAACACATCTTAACCATACATGACTCATAACAAAAGTAGCAAAGTATACATCACTACAGTAACTTACCTCTTGAAACTAGTGGGGACTAGGGTGAGCGTTGAACCAATGACGTCATTCCGCATCCCTCATTGCGACAGTTTTTATACATAAGTGCCTTGTTGGTGCTGGGGTGTGTCTAGGAAAGTGTAGTAACTGTGGTTTGAATTTACGATGTTTTAGAAATACCTAAGATAAATATTCATAATATTCTATTCATTTAATTATGTTAGATTTTATTTCAATTAAACACAAATTATTCATAATTATTGTTATGGTGTTATAGATTTTGGACAGAATCAAAGTTTACAGAGACTATCTATCGAAGCAATTAATCGAACGCATCAATAACAGAGCGTTTATAGGAAACTATGCGTACTTCTTAGTCTTAAACAATTTTGTGTCAGTGTCATATAAAATATTCTTCCAAATAAAAACCGAAATGAATACTCGACAAGTCAGATTAGACTGGTTGTTTTATATGAAATCCGCTTTAAACACAAACTATAAGGTCAGATCGCGTTCAACTGCTACCTACGTAAACCCTTTTTTACTTCTTCTATTACAAATATAGAGTGACTTTAAATTAGTGAACGATAGAAAAGTATATGCATGTACTCGTGATAACAAACAACTTTTACTATGGGACCAAGGTCGAAATTATTCAAACATTTTTGAACTCCTGATACAAAATGCACCAGCTGATAGTATGGGGGGACCACTTTTTATGATTTCGAAATTGGCTCCATAGTAAAAGTTGTTTGTTATCACGAGTACATGCATATCCTTATCTATTGTTGACTAATTTAAAGTCACCCTATATATTTAAATTACAATACTGTTCAAGATTAAAACAAGGACTTACCAAATAAAAATTAACTCCGTCTTTGCACCTTCCTTCGCTACTAAATGTACTACGTAAGTACCAGCAGAAAATTTAATTTCACTGAAGATAGTGGAGCCCACTTCATTTTTAATTTATAAAACTTTTTATAGGGTCTTAAATTTCAATTTGTGGGGATTCCTAGAAGGCTGCAGGTTCCGTAGCTAATTCTTCAGAGTGGGTACGTGACCGACTTTGAGTCTAGGATTTTTAATATTAAATTTTAAACCTAGTGGCTGGGCTGTTCTTTTAATCGCTGTACTCTGTATTTAATTATGATTTTGATTGAATCGATGTTTCATAGATTCATTTTCTATAATCATTTGGGTTATGTAGGTGCATAATGTAGCATAGGTGATGTAGGTCAGTACTTATCTATTCTGTTTTTCATTTTAACCAAAGAGTGCATTTTCAGTAGTCATACCTACCTATTTGAATGTTATTTAACATTTTTATGCATTTAAAAATATGATTTACGTAAGAAAGGTTAACCTAAAATTTAATTACAACTAATTCTATATTATAATTTAACCAATTAAACTTTATATCGCAAACGCTTACAACTTACATTTTATCAATTTACGATACCCCATTACTTTTTGTCCGTCTCTTTTTTATTTGGTGGACGTCCACTGAAACAATTTCCAGTTTCATCCGGTTTTCGTCGCAATATACGAGGACTCGAGCCTCGATGTATTTGGTTGAATATTTCATCTGCGAATGTGAGCAATGGAGCGCCAAGGTACGTAATAGTCAGTGAATTCTGACAATAGACGGGCACGTAGCTGTGTGTTACACACGCACCGTTTTTTGTCTTTTTTATTGCATTCGATTGTGTAAGACTATGAAAAAATAGGCAACTTTGATGCTTAAAGGAACCTTTTAAATTGCGCTGATATCAATCGAAATATCTAGCGCCTGTTAAAAGAAATTAGCATAGAAAACACTGCGTTATTGACACGTCAGATTAGATTTGATGTTGACGTTGTATTTACTTGCAAATAGACTTAAAAATCTTATTATTTAGATTCATACGATTCATGCGATAAAACCCCCCACAATATCTCTTTATATTTGAAGAGATAACTTTTACTTTTAACACAAGGGCAACGCTCTCAGTATTGTCTACACCATTCCGATCTATTTTTCTGTTTCTGTTGATCTTATAAACTGGATCTTATGGATACTAGTTATATACATACATAACTGTCACGGCTCTTTCATATATAGGTAAGCAAAGATCACTTCCTCGACTTGTTACCATCCAAACACACTTTTCTTTCTGTCTCCTTCTTCTTATTGCTTCTTCTTCATCTTTTAAATCAACAAAAACCCCAATTCTCTCTCCCCTTACTACGTATCTACTGAAATTATAACTTCAAGCACATAAACCACCTTTCCGTCCGTTACTTACCTTAAAGCAACCCGTCCAGGAACTTTGCTTGAACTCCAGCCAACTTTAACTTCTTGGCGCTGAGCAACGGGCCCATTATGCTTGTGACTGATTTGTTATTTATTGGCCACTCGCGGACTCCCATACACTCGTACCTTTACTGTCTGAGCGAAGAAATTCTGGAATTTAGGTGTCTGGCCGGCTAAGGTTAGAAGCAGTGAGCAAGAAGTAGGTACCTAAATGGTACGGATTTGTATGATTTAGATTTTTTTGGATTTAGCGTGATATTAATATAACAAGAGATTACATGACAGTGACAAAGTATTTAAAGTGCACATACATAGTATACATTATCATGCCTCTATCCCATCGGGGTAGGCAGACACCACTTCCCCCTACTTGTTACGATCGAAACATTCTTTTCCATTAAAAAGAACACAAAAAATGCATATTCCATAAAAACTCGGTTATTATATTTGCTGCATCAGATACAAATAACATAAAATTTTGTATTATAACGTTACTTACTTCTTTTTTGGCTTCCAAATTATTTGTTCAATTGTTCAAGCTTACTCCAGCAAGAACATGTAAAATAAACATCCGTCGAAAATAAAATTCAATATTTTTTCAGAACTTTTCAAAGGGTATTTAACGAGTGATAGTTTTCATCAGCAATATTGCTTTTGTGCAGTCACATGGAATGGATTACGCAATTGTGTTCGGGCAAATATCCAATTGTCAATTGTTATCTTTTTCTGATGGATATTGAAGATTTTTTACATGGAAAATTAGAAAAAAAAGCCATTCTTTTGTCTTCAATAGGTATGTATTGCATTGCATCAAACTTCAAATATGCCTTCTTTGCTTCAACTTCAAATCTGAGTCGACTAACACAACCATTTTGTCATGATTTATATTTTTATGTCTTGATCGAACGATGATGTTGCTGTCTTACCGTTATTAATACAGCCGGTTGAAGCTAATTTCAACACGAAGAATCTACCATTCCAAACCTTTACGTAAAATAAAAACAACAAGAAAACAAACCGAATAATTAAAATCTAGAACTCAGTCTCAAAGGCCATTACAAAACAAATTGAGGTCTGAAACACAGTAAGTTCCAATGGGACCGTTAACAGGTACCTATTGCTGTATAAAACATAAAGGTGTCGGAAATCGCCGTATTATTTATAACATTGGAACGAATTTTATGGCTAATAGCGGCTTTATAAAAGCATTAAGCCTTTATTCTATCGCTACATAAATTTCGACAAAAAATGGGTTCCTGTAGACATGACTATAAATAGGTACAGTAATTTGTGTTCAAAATTTCGATAACAGGAGGGTGATTATTTTTTAAAATGACCATTTGGATGAAAAAAATTGTCCATACGCGATATTTTTTATTAAATATACTTTTAAGTATCAAATAAGTACCTATTATTGTACAATGTTGTATTGTCTAGTAGAATTAAACAGTTTTATGTATTAAATATTACAATTTAAAAAATAATACTTATTTTTTCTCAGTGGGTTCGGATGGTCCCTATACAAAATTATTTGTCCTCTTCACGAGATACGTTACAAAATTTGACCTAAAAAAGTTACTGGAACCTTTATTTAATTATGAGTGAATATATCGCCTAGACAACAGTGAAAGCGTATTTCTTCAGTATACATTATTTAATTTAAATAATTTTAAATATATATTTTTTACTTACAAAACATCGTCCGAAATTTTGTTCATTTTTGTTTATCATTTTTGTAACAAATAAATCTGGTAATAATTGAAAACTAGAAAAAGAAACACTTAGCAGTTCAACGAGTCAATGGCACGCCAGAAACGAATTTGAATCGGTCATTACGTTTACTGTGTGAAAAAGTGCACGACGCGTGTTTTTTTGTCGACCGGAAAAATTCCAGTTTTAATTTATCCATTTTGTGTTGTTTGTCAAAATACACAGGTAAGCGGCTCCTTTTTCATGAATTGTTTATTGGAATAGTTTATTATGTATCTTTATAAAAATGCACGGTGATTTCACTCATTGAGATTTCTGTTGGCATAAACTATTTGAGATTATTTTCAAACAATGTTGCTTCTTCATTTTTGTAACAATTTTTGATGACGTTACAAATATGACGTTACAAAAATGAAGTAAAGCCGTAATCACATCGGTGACTATAATGTGGACCACTAATTTAAACATCATAATCGGAGCGTGATTGTGCACCCAAATGCAGTAAAAAAAGCCTCCTCCACATATAATTTTTACTAATTCTATTTTATTATGTCAATGAAATATTTTGTTTAATTATGTTTTCTTATTTTTAAGTTAAAGAGAATAATCTTTTATGTTGTTATTATATATAGTGACTTCATTGATTTCATTATTGATAAAAAAAAATACAATTTGTGTTGATTATTGGTATTGTGTTTCATTTCATTGCATGACATTTGATACATGAGTAAAATAAAATAGTAAAAGAAAAAGTGTGCATTGTGAGTAAGCCCTAATATTTTATTTTTGTTATTTTTGTAACAAGTTTTATTTTTGTAACACTTTCATTTTTGTTTCATTTTTGTCACAATGGTCATTTTAAAAAATAATTACCCAGGATCGAATTATCATTCAAACGATTAAAGCTTCTGATGTCATATTTTTACAAAAATGAAAAGGCTACGACAATGCATTAAAAAAAAATAAGTATCGATAAAGTATGTTGATACTTATAAACAAATGAAAAAGGAAAAAAGACGTTTGTATTTACTAGAAATTAAAGTTGTGTGTCTCGGCAGAACACTTATCCTAACTCTAAAGCACTGTAAATAAACAGAATCTCATAAAATAGCAAATGAACATTATTTATCAGATAGAACCAGCAGCGTTACAATTTTTCCCACCCATCACACGGCGAGCAACATTTCAAAAACGTTATCCAAACCTTTGGTCAGAAGAGCACCAAACCACATTCAGTCTGGCACCATGTATATGCATTATCTAGATTTGCCGGGCAAACTTTCATCTCACGTTTTTGATATTTCAAATACAATTTGAGGTAGAAGATGCCGGTTTTCACCGTGCACCAGGCTTTGCATGCCGAAATTTTATAATTTTTCATTGTGAATGTTTAGGTTAGGTTTGCAATCTTGATTTTCATTTCTGTTGAGTTTGACCGTTTTGTCTAGAATATACGAGTTGGATTAAAAGTCTGTTTTTGGGAAATGTTTGCGATGGAAACTTTTGAAATTGGAACGATGTTTACTGGGTCTTATATTTTCATGATTGACGCGTGTATTTTTGGATGTTGTAGATACCTTTCTGCCTTTAACACTGACGTATAGACAGATGCGAAATTCAATTCCAGGATTTGTAATTCTTTAAAATGCACATTTCACTCGCTTAAAAATGAATTCTGCAATTCCAGTTCCAAGAGGCGTGACAAATATAAAATTCTATCATCAGAATCATTTTATTTTATATTATAACCCTTCACAGGCACTCCTTCATAATCTTCAAAACGTCGTATCATATTAGCAAAGAATCCGCAAAACGCTCCTAAAATTCTACTGGCCTACTCCGCGCAGCCATTACCATTAGGGCAGTAGTAAATTTGGTTTTTATCGCGATTTAGAATACGATCCCGCCGGTTGTAACTGTGACAAACGCCTCACTTCATTAGTGCAGAGCGTGACTGGATTGGTAAAAATGTTAAATAGCTTTCGTGCTTAGTATTTAGTATGAAGAAGTGAATTTTATCTTTTGAGATTAATTTTGTGCTTTGTTTGTTTAATTTTTTCATGATTTTTTTTTATTCTATTCCAACAAGTCAGCCTAAAGTGGGATTGGGCCAATCACGTCTGCCGCATGCCGTACGAACTCTGGGCAATCACAGCAACCCAATGACAACCAACCGCCAAAAGCCCTCGCGGCAGACCACGAAAAAGGTGGCAAGCTGAGCTGGATACCTTCTTGGATATCTGGGCAGAGGCGGCCCAGGAAAGGGAATCGTGGAAGAAGAGAAGAGAGACCTTTTCCCAGCAGTGGGACACCGATGGCTAGATCCTTCCTTATCTTCACCCTCTTCTACTTTTCTATAAAGTTTTTCTATTAAATCTTCTTTGATATTTTTCACACTTTTATTGCCAACAAACGTGCAGTTATTACCCCTAGCATCGTAAATTCTTCTAGTTTAGTACCTTCTCTAGAGTTCTTCATCCAGATTTTTATATTTTGTTTAAGCAATTTTTAAATCGACAAATACTGAAGTACTTTAGTTTTGTGATTTGTTTTTATCATTTTCATTGAATAAAACCTTAACATTATTATGATAGGGCTTAAAGATAAACTGCAGATGTGCATTCAAGAAAAAATACCGCAAGATCAAGATCAGAACTATATTAAAAAAGTAATGACCACCAATCGAATCCACCGGCTTGATATCAAGGTATCGAAAGAGGTTTACTTACTTCTAGTAGTGATGCTAAATGCTTGTCGATAGTTTAACAAGGGTGTTTGATTTTGTTTTCAAAAGTTTTTTTTTTTATTTGGATGTCGGTTTATCTGGTGTAAAAATGTGATCAATAGGGTTTTATTTTCTAGTAATTTAACTGTCTTTTCCACAATATCTGTAGCTACTTTCCTACCTATCTTTCTTTGATTTTGTACATAAATCGAACATTTCATGCTTTTAACTACCTATTAGAAATAACAAAAAATATTTTTTGTTGATTTCTGGCAAGTTTCAGATAAAAACTTTAATGTCTACTCTTTCAAAAATTAATTGACAGACCGTTTGTGGTGACGACGCTATTTAATGTGAAAGACTGCACAAGATAAGTTATAGGACGCAAAACTATCGACAAGTAATTACAAATGTCCCAACACTAGTTCTCCGATCTACTTGAGTCCAGGTCACGACCCGCCCGCCAGGTGTTTGTTACGGCAACTCCACATTGAAATCTAATATGATTCGATTTACCTACCTAAGTATAAACTGACCTAAGTACTCTACTATTCTCTAGTTTAGCTCGAATATTCCGAAATTTAGGATCAAAATTTGAATATTGGGTATTGACTTGAAATTGAATTAATGATGTAGGATTTTCTAGGCTAAAAGAGTGGTTATTTGAATATCTGTCTGTCTGTACCTATAAAGTCAGACCAAAATGAAAAAGGTTTTTAAATAAGACTGTGGGCGTATATACCTAGATGTTTGTGATGATAAATACTTTTCATCTAAATCAAAGTAACTCCTATTCCAAAGAGAAAATAATAAAACAATTTAATCGAAATAGTTGATGCAATATCTCACGAGCATCCCAATAAAAGCGAACAGAAAATAAATTTGATAATCAGCAGAATTTCTCTAAAAGCAAACAGCGCACCTGACGCCCATGAAAGCATAAAATAATTGAAAATTGTTAATACAGGGCGTCCCGTAAATAAAACTGCAAGCGTGGAGTCGTGACGTTTTAATGTTTTATGCAGAACGCTACTACGTGTTAATGGTCCACGATGAGCCCTGGACATAAATTTTGGGGCTTTTATCCCATTTTTGTGCCGCTTTGCAGCGCAATTTGTTTCAAAGGGCGACCGTATGTTTAATGACTGTGCGGGAATTGTTGTCTTACGATTCAATTGGATTGTCTGCCGCTTTTATTACCTATAAGTTTGCTTTTAGATCTGCCATTAACACACCCTATATATTTCGGTTTATTTATTGAAGATAGATAGCGCGTATTAACATTTCTACGCCAAGCTTAAATAAATGTTTATATTTTTATTATTTTTCATATGAAATTGTCACGCGTTTCTGCTCGCTGTAATGTATATTTGATGACAAAAGTAATTTTGTTGAAAAGTGCTACAGACAGTATTTAGAAACTTATAAAGAAATTGAACTTAATGTTGTTAAATATAAATTTAATCTAGAAAATACTCTAAAAGTATTCCTACAAAGTAAAGCAATAGCCGTATATTTTAACAACCAATTCGATAAGACAAACATGAAACAATTTTAGTGCACCCATCTCTTACAGGATCTTTGTACTTTCTATCGCATTCAATTACTATAGCAGTATAAAAGTTTCCTTAAACCATTGTATTCAGGCTTTGCGGTGAATGAGTATGAAATTTACAACAGTCTCTCCCGAAACGGCATGTTAGTTTGTTTTTAGTGTCGATTTTACGATAAATAGCACCATTTGTGCCCAACCATTATTGCTTGACGACGTCCAGAATGGGCACTTGAGAGTCTTTGGCTTGTATAGAGTAAAATGCACCTCAAGCAGTCTCGATTGTTGCAGTGATACATTTGTAAAGAACAAACAAACTATTTTATTCCGATACTTTGGCCATTGGGAAGTTTGGCGAAATTTCAGGCGGTTCACTGGATTGGAAAGTTCTTAAGTTTCGCCACTATAATGATTTAGCTGTTTGGTAAGGTAGTTTAAAGTTTATATAATGTACTAACAACTTTTTGTTTAGATACATAATAATCTTAATGTTTATTTGTAAATTGACATGTTTATTGTAGGTAATTGGTGGAGTAATTATCTCTTGTTGAGTGACTATCATAATTGTAGTGCAGCGAAAGTTAGTATAGACATTAAGAAAGCATTATTGTGTATTTTTTTCTATAGTTACTTATAAATCGTAAGTCGTCTGGGATGTTTAATTCCTTAAACTCACTCAACCTACTATAGATAGTGATGTGAGGATATTATTTATTACAATAATTATTCTACATTAAAAATAAAAGTGCTTTTTATACTGCTTTATTTTTTCTATTAATTTTATTACTATTGTTTTCACAACCTTTGGAACTTTGAAAAAAATACCATACTTATAGACACTCAAAATGCAAAAAAGTGGAGAAACTTCCTTATACATACAGTAGAATGTGATCAGTAGAATGTGAACAAACTCTCTTAGTGTGCAAAAGCAATTATTTGCAAGTGACTTAATAAATTACTCTATCCGTGGTAGTGTAACGGCTCTATTGTGGGACAAAGAACTCTGATATCGTGTAATAGGCTATAATTAGTGTATTAAAACACTATGAATGGCTAACGTGATTCGACCTCAGCTATATTAGCCAAATTGTAGGTGCTAGTAAGAAATTGCTTACGATTTACTTTTGTCGCTTGTACTAGGTATATAGGTTAGGTAGAACTTGTTTTATATTGATACATTATAGTGTTGTTATATTGGTTTTAGTTGGTAAGTTATATCGTAATTAATTTATTGTACCAAAGACGATTAAAATTTTAGCTGACCATGGTTAAAAAATAAAATAAATAGGTATATTGTTTAATAAGTAGGTATTTAGGTATCTATCTATATGTAAATGATCTACTTGATCATTAGTAAAATTAAGCTGATCTTGATAATATATCGTCGCTGGAAAGGCAAAATTACTTAAGCGCCAAAAGGCCATTTTGAGAAAAAGCCGTTTAAAGTTTTTTTTTTACGTTTTTTAATCATAACTTTTTTCCTTTTTGTCAAATATTAATGTGGTCAAAGTAACTATTTTTTAATATTTCATTGTCTATGTCCAGAAATACAAATGATAGTATTTGGACAGCTAGTTCAGGAGATAGTGGCGCTTAAGTAAAAATGACCTCAAATTTCAGTAAAGCAAAATTACTTAAACGCCATCTTCTTAAAATATTGTAATGAATCAAAATTACTTATAACTCCCATTTAAACGAACTGGTAAACGTCAAATTTTCTTAAAGGACTTTCACAAAAGTAATTTCATGGTACCAAAACTACTTAAGAAAGGCGCTGTATAATAAGTTGGATCACTTAACATTCTTAAAGATAGGTTTTTGCAAGAATTCATTTGAGTAAAAATACGTAAGGAACATTCGTTACTTCTTGAAAACCCCTAATAAACTACTTACAACTTTAATTTATACTAAAATGATGGCTACTTAAATACTTAAGTGCCAAAAGTAAAGTTCATAAAATCACGACAAATACTGAAAACCCGTCACCAATATGTTAAAGGAGGGTTTTAGTTTCTTATGGATACAAAAATTCAAACTTTTTTGCAATATTACGTAAATGAAGCTGGACTGGGCTTGGCTTGAGCTCTATCGGCGAGCCCAATTCTTAGACATTGCAGACGTACGCGCGTTTGCGGAGCGTTTTCCGCTTTTCGAACGCGCAACCTATGCCCACGGGGCGCGCGTTTGCCATGCGCTTCGAGAGCGCGTGTTTTTCACGCGTTTTGATACATTACATAGACAGCAGCGGAGTAGTAGCAGGAGGGGCGACGATTCGCGTAGCAAAATATTGCTTTTTAGGGTTCCGTACCTCAAAAGGAAAAAACGGAACCCTTATAGGATCACTTTGTTGTCCGTCTGTCCGTCCGTCCGTCCGTCTGTCAAGACCCTTTTTCTCAGGAACGCGTAGAGGTATGAAGCTGAAATTTATATCAATTACTCAGGTCTACTGTCCCTTGAAGCTGTGAAAAAATCAAACTTCTAAGCCAACGCAATCAAAAGATATAGCCATTTATGCCGCAAATTTTCGACACTTGCAAGGGAATCAAAACCTACAGGGTGCTTCCCGTGAACTCAGAATCTTGAAATTTGGTACGAAGCAACGTCTTATAGCATAGATAAAGGAAAAATTGCGAAAACCATAAATTTTTAGTAACATCACAAAATATATATTTTTTTAATAATCTTAAACTTACTACCCATTTCCTCATAAACGCGTAAAGGTATTAAATTAAAATTCATACCAAATACTCAGGTCTATAATACCTTTAAGCTGTAGCAAAATCAAACTTCTATGTCAACGCAATCAAAAGAAACAGCAATTTAAGCTGCATATTTTGAAACTCGCAAGTACTTGCAAGGGAATCAAAACCTAAAGGGTACTTCCAGTCGACCTTGAATCTTGAAATTTGGCATGAAGCAACGTTTTATACCACACATAAAGGAAAAATTCCGAAAACCTTAAATTTTTAGTTACATTACAAAATATATATTTTTTAATAAATATAAACTTATTACTTTTTTCCTCATGAACGCGTAGAGCTATCAAGTTGAAATTCATATCAAATACTTAGATCTAATTGCCAAAATGAATCCCCTAAATGGAATTTCCACATATTTTTCCTCCATAAACATGTTTCCGTTAATAAACAGTAGCACTACACGAAGTTGTACAACTATTGATAACGTTTTTTCGAACTTCAATGTTCAATGTGGTACTATTCACACCTTTTTCAATCACCATTTACAGGTCTGGTTCAAATTTAATACTTAATTAATATTTTTGAACCAGATTTCTAAATAGTGACTAAAAAACTTAGTAAATAAATAACTTTAATAAAAGAACTTTCGCAAGTCTGCTGCAAGGCTAGTATAAGTGTTTCAGTTATATTATAGATAAATGATATGTGTTAATATAAAATAAAGGATTACTTAAACGATAAAGAGATCTTTGTCTTAAATTTATGCTCCTCCATCTTTCCCCATTGTAATGTTATGAATTTCATTTTGCAATAAAAATACCATAGTTATGACTCGATTGTCGTAATGAACGAACTTTGTAAACCTTGCAGGTTTGTACGGAACCCTCGGTGCGCGAGTCCGACTCGCACTTGGCCGGTTTTTTTTTCAATGATTTTGCTTAAACTAGTAACAAAGACTAGCCATATTAAGACTTTATTATTAAATATTAACTAAGTATGACTATTTTTATTTGCGTCAAAAGCACGTTGATCTTAGATTTTAGTTATTTCTTTGAAAAATCTGTAAATTCCCCATAAAATGTATGAATTTATGAAAAGACCAAATTACACCATAACTATGTTGCGCATACACATATAATAACATTCAGCTTTTCGAAAGTGAGGAAGGAAGGGCTCTCAGGCTCTAGGACTATCGGTCAAAACGCGAACGCTACGCGAATAAAACGTGGGTTAAACGCGCGAGTCGCGTTTCGAAAACTACGTCTGCAAGGTACCTTACGACTGAACAGATATCTGGACATAGATCTATGTAGGTACTTACTTTTTGGGTTAAGAAAGAAATAACTTAGAACTGGAACTTGTACCTAACTGCTCACCCGAAATAGTCCCACTTACTTAATCGTTTTTGGCGTTTCTTTTGGAGCAGCTGATGCTGAAGAAGAACTACAGGCTTCTTTTTTTCTATTTTTCTACCGATTTAGTTTTTTTTCCTGTACACATGGCTACTACACATACGTTTTTCCTTTCGCAAATGAAACATTTAAGCGGCTTCTTGCAAATTCTTGCTGAATGACCTTTCCTCAGACCATTCCAAAGTGATTCCAATACGCATTTTCACATTATTTAAACGGTTCTCTTTTTCTTCTAGCGTCATCTTGTTTATTTTGTAGCATTTTATACTTACCTAAGTGATTGTATTTATTTTTCACACAGAATGCAAACTCTTCTTTACTGCTTTATTTGTAGCACTCTTTTGCTTGCAGTCAATAGGCATGATGCGGAAACTTCTTAAGATATATATCTTTTGTAAAAGCGTTCCATGACATCTCCACTTGTTGAACTTCCACTTCCATTCGCATAAATATCATTAATGCAGTGAGAGAGTCACCCAAATCACTTAGTTATCTTTGATTCGGTACGCTCCCACAACTTAAAAGTTAAATTTAAGGATAAATAGACTGATTGATTCAACTAGAGGCAGAATAAATGCTGACATTTCTCACCACCAGTTTCTCTTTGCCTTGCAAAACGAACAAGTAACTCCCTGACGTACTATTCTATCAGTAATTCTTCTCTGGCATAGCGTGATTATAACTAGCTTCTATGATTTACCACGTGCTGGGTAACTGTGCACGAGATTCTTAACATCAGCTCCTTACTGTTCAATAGGAATTCGTTTGTCATCTTGGTCAATCATCTCAAACTGTCCCCAAAATCCAAGCTAATTTTTAATAGTTCCATCAAACCTTGTGAGCTCTTTTGTCGGCAATTTGTATTTTCGTTATTTTTTGTCTTCATTCTCTACAACTTCTGTTTTAAAATCTTTATTGAATCAGTTTTATATTTTGCTTCAATTTCGAGTCATTTGTCCACATAAAGGACATTTCACTGTCCAATACTTCCTCTATCCATAACGATAACAAGGATTTTTATAAGGACATCTAACTGCTGTTAACGTCTTTAATAAATACTCTAGTTTGTTGGCTAACAAAGCCTTTTCTTCTTTGTGTTCTGTTGATGCTTATAGAGAACAGCCTTCTCTGCACCAACCTTTTCTTTGTAGCTAAAGCCGCGGTTTTTTTTATCCATGGTGTTATTTTGGAAGTCGTATCTATCAGTATCAATATTATCAGTATTAGAAGAGTGGCGCAGACTCCACCGACAAGAGCGACGCTCTTAAATTTATGATGATGGTCTATCAGTATGTTTTATGCGTTCTTTCTCCTTATCAAGGTCGCCAATATGTGGTATTATATGGTAAGTACATGTAGGTGATTATTATTATTTAATGCTTTAATATATTTAATGATTAAGGTTTTTTGAATAAAATATATTTTTTTTACATTTTACAAATAGTTGTAGGTACTAATAGTAAATACCTTTGTTTTTTCCGATTTTTTGTGAGCAGTAGCAACAAATAAACAAGTATAATCTTAACGGTTCTGTCAAGCAGACTGACTGATAATGCGCGCTATAGGTAAGCGCGGGTACATCAGTTTTTACAGTATGACAGCAGTATTTTTTTTTTCAAAAAGCTCCTTATTTTCTTACTTATACGATGTTAAAGACGTTATTAATAGTCTTCCATTTTTACTTCTGTTACTTTCGCTAAAATAATTACTTGACAGCAAAGTTATTTAAAGTCCACAAATGTACCCAAAGACGGTAAGTCAAAATTACTTATACGCCACTTGTTGGTTCCAAAAACTTAGACAAATTTTCTTATACGTATTTTTAAATTAGAATACAGTAAGTCAAAATTACTTATAAGCCAGTCATCGCGTAAAAATGCTAAAGCAAATTTTCTTTAAAGCCTTAATTTATTTATTGTGAGAAAACAAAATTGCTTAAACGACTAGCTCGAAAAAATCACCGAAATCGTGTCGCTTCAGGCCTCTAAATTAGAAAAACTACAGGAATTTTCATTTTGCTGAAGCGCCAAAAAAGTGCTCAGATCGCTATGGGACCCGGACAGATCGACGCAGAATGAAACGCTGATTCCGAATATATATTTAACTCAAAATGGCCATTTTGGCGCTTAAGTAATTTTGCCTTTCCAGCGACGATATCTTCTATATTTTTACCCGATTAGGACGAAACAAAAAGGCAGGGTAATGACATGCTGTTGACAGTCTATGTATGTACCTTACCTATTTATGCATGTTTTTATATTAAATTCAGCGATGCATCAACTTGGAATAATTTTCGCTCTTTAAATTCGACAGCTATTTCTTCAACAACTTTATTAGTGGATATCCCTTTGTTTTCAGGTTGAAGGGTCTGAACGATTGTTGAACGTTTATTTTCATTTCGGACTCGCCCCTTTTACACCCCTGTCTTCGCTTGAAACATCGTTGAAGGGTAAATGAAATATACCCCACTTTTGCTTTTTCATTAAACAAACTGATGTAGTTGTTTTAGAATTTTGAGTTATTTCTCTTTTACCGAAATTTATATAGGTACCTATCATTGTTGATATTTTATATACCTCTCATTATTTTTTTTTATATAACTCTCATTATTTGGTTAAGAATTTATTATGAAAAGATATGTATTCCGGAGTAGGCATCGAATGCAATCCATTGATATTTGAAGTCCGTCAAATAGATTGTCAGCTGTTTTTTTCAACTTTCAAGCGAACAAGCGTAACAATCTTTATGACAACTTTTATATGTATGGTTAAGTCATAAGTTTTATTATTAATACTATAGGCACAGATTACTTAATAGTTACTACTATAGGTATCTGAATCTCATTTACACTGTACATTTTTTGTTTAATAAAGTTCTTTTATTATTATTATTATTTTATTTCTGATCTCCCAAATTGTGTATTACTTTTGTGTATTACGTTTATACTATCTACTATTTTAGTGACCTTTTTTCTTTGTTAGAATATCATAAAAGTACCTATTTTATTAGATGTTTTTTGAACTACATCGTATAGGACAAGAAAAAATCTTTAGCGTTTTATTTTTTATCAAACTTTTTATTCTTGCAGCCTAAAAAAGACTAGAATTCATTTGGAATCCCAAAGAACCCATTATAAGGGAAAGGTGCCAAGAGCTAAGTAACCGTGGCGTCTCACAAGCCTCTAGACAGAGCAATAAATTAAATAAATCCGATTAGTACGTGCGAAAGGAGACCGTTTCCTTGATCGCGTTTTGTTTAAAACAAGAGATAAATTATTGCTTTGTAAGGGGCTTTTACCCGACTACGGAGAGGTAAAAAGGAAGGGTAATTTTTCCGCTATTTTAAAATAAGGTTAGATGAAATGATGTTTTAAAAGGCTGAACTTCTTATTGTCTAGTTTAAGGGCGCTTACGCACCTGCGGTTGTGGTAAGAATATTGTACGTAGGTACCTAAAACGCGAACCGAAAGATAAGGTTTTTCTGTGAACTATCTGGGGTATCGCTTAAACATTTGATTCAGATATTGCATCAATTCTCTTAGTGAAGATAAAGATAAAAAGATAAAGAACATTTATTGTCATAGATGCGGTACATGTAAGTAGATCTTAAAGTACATACTATATAATGTACGATTTCAACACATCTAATCAGTTTAACCGACATACAATAGAAATAAGCAAACAATGAAGTAAAAGGATATTCACAAAGAATTCACACATGTTTAAATCACTTTGACTTTTGAATCGATGTCGTGTCTGTAGGTAGGTAAAACAGAGTTTACAAAATACCATGACAAAGTTTTGTTTACCTACCCATACTTAACCAACAAAACTCATACAGATACCAGCTACAACTTTGTTGTTAGAAAAATAAAGGGAAACAAAAAAGGGGAGAACCGAAAGGTGGCTATTCGGGACACGTCCTAGACTAGGCTGATTCGACGTCACGTACACAGAAAAGAGAACTTTTATTACTTCCGAGATACGTAATTGTTACAGAGAAACCTCCTCCAATGGATTTTTGGAGGTAAATCAAAATATAAAGGTTATTTTTCTATTAAATTGTAGATATAACAACATACTCGTATTATCTGTCTCGCCCTTTTCCTTTAAGGTAAGCAGAGCAGATATATGTGTAACTTGCTACGATCTCAATTTTATATCTGTCTTAGGTATATCTGTTTATTTCTTTTTCGATTCGTCCTTTCACATAAACCGTAACTTTCACATAAAATTGAAATAGAATTAGAATTTTGATTTAATATGTTAATATTATCTTAACACCTAATTTTTAAATTATAACAAAGTGATTTTATGATGCAAAATATAATATAAAAGCTTTCATTGTGTGGAAAGCTAAAAACTTATAGTAACGAACATATCTGAAAAAATACTACAACATGTTAAATAAATACACTTAATAAAATCTATAGTCACGTTTACTCGTGCCACAACCACATAATTTGTTAACAATCACGCGACAATTTTTATAAAAAAACATAGTTTATTCACACCTCAACAAAGAGTCTTTTATAGGCCAGTAGCACGTTTAATTCAGGTAATTTTGCAATCAGATCAATAAAATATTCAGCCACTGAAATGGTAATCGGCGTATAATTTTGTTGGAGTGCTTGTTATACACTTTATGGGGTAAGACACGCTATAGTTGACCTAAACTTGGTTGATTGAGCAATTTTCTTAGAAGTCAACCGTGCGATAACTTGGTCAGATTAGCACGTTGAAATGAACGGAAATTTAGAGCTGAGGCTTTTGAAGTTGTTCCGAGTTTTTGAATTAGCGGTTTAATGGTTTTTTATTGCGATGTCGGTCTTTATTTCTTGTGAATTAATTCAAAGTATTTTTTTTTCACTATTGGATCATTGTTCGTTCACTCTTTCAAAGTATTTTTTGTCACTACTCATTATCGGTAGGTAATGGAAAGTATTAAAGTGAACGCGACATCAACGTCATCATTTTTATACTATCATCATTGATTTGTATTTATTTAAGTTATTTAGTTGAGTGGTTTTGACAGTGGTTTTAGACTCTGAAACTAGAGGGATTGACTCGCTTGTAAAGATTAAGATTAAGACCCATAATAAAAAGTTACCAAAACTACATAAGTACATAAACATCTGTCACATCACTCTCCCATCGGGGAAACAGAGACCAGAGGCCCAAATCTGTTATAATTTAAAATAGCCTTAGTTGTGTGTCGGCAGAGTGTAAATGGCATTTTTGATACATTTGGTATTCTGCTAAACAAATACAAAACAAAAAATTACATTGACACTATCATTGACACTCTGCCGTAGACTTGGGATAGTTGGGACCCTGTTCTCTAAACTACCAAAACTATTTATAATAAAAAATGATGTCTTATCCAACTAATGCTAAAACCGAACATTACGCTATCTCCTTGTAATTCAGCTCAGCACAAATGTTTCCTACTTCCCGCCGGCGTTATCGAAACTTGCCCTATTAACGCCCGGTGATGGCTGAAGAAGTTTCTAACTTGGAAAATATTGGCACACAGCTTTATAGAGATTAAATATTTGTAAGTACAGAATATAATATTTTATTTATATGCATTTTGAATGATTACATACAAACCTATATGTCTCGCTTCTCTCTACATGACGTGACAGAGACTCATGTATTCTACGTTTATAAGATACTAAAGGCTGCCCACGACTTCGTACGCCTTATGGTCTTATGGTCTATCTATACACATCCGGGCCGTGTCCGAGACATGTCAGGGAAAAATATCATTCCATACATTTTCTATGGATTCGTTCACACACGTTGTCATGACGACGTATTGTATTCCCTCTTGATGGGCCACGGCTCGGGCACGGCCCGGATGTGTGTAGATAGACCGACCTTAAAACCGTGGTTCGCATTTTATTAACATAAACAGCGCAAAAAAAGTTAATAGACATTTGTTCCTTTTTCTACAAACTAAACTTTAAAAACTAATTTTAATCTGAATATCAGAAGCAAGTTGTAAAAAATCCTAATTAAAAATTTTCTAGTGGAGTTAGTGGATTTTATGAGATTCAACTTTTACTAAGATTCGTTTCTTTTTGTTGAACTTGTTTAAGAATTTTTTTTTAAGTTTTCCTGTTAAAAGGTCAAAGCAATTCGCTTAGTTTAATGGCCGTTATTTCTTTGTACTTACTTCTAATATATTTTTGCTAACTTTGTATTAAAAATATTTGGTACTTAGGTTAGAGGTAGAGTAGGAAAAAGGTCTTCAATCCCTAAAAAGACAATCCCTTTGCGCCCTTTTGAAACACGAAATAACATTATTAATGCAGTACCCAAATTCAACTAAATTCAGAATCAGATCAGATTTTAATGAAGCCTTACGATATTGTAGCTTGCATATCAGAATACTCATAATACTTAATACTTAGGCTTATTATTTTAAAATAATATAAGTCTTTTTTAAGATATGAGGTTAAATGCATAAGAAATTGTGAAGAGTCTTAAGGTCTAACTACACAGATCCGGGCCGTGCCCGGGACGTGTCCGAGACGTGGCCCGTCAGGAGGGAAAACAATACGTCGTCATGACAACGTGTGTGAACGAATCCATAGAAAATGTATGGAATGATATTTTTTTCTTGACACGTCCCGGACACGGCCTGGACACGTTGTCATGACGACGTATTGTTTTCCCTCCTGACGGACCACGTCTCGGACACGTCCCGGGCACGGCCCGGATCTGTGTAGATAGACCTTTTAGTTACTAGTTAAAGAGTTGTTAAACATACACCATTAATTTCCAACAATAATAATACTAATTACCAATCTTTAAAAAAACTGCTTTACATTTTGACCGCTGATTAAATTCGCAGCGTAATCTTTAAGTTTAATCTTAATTTTGAATCATCAATATTAATTTCTAGTTTTTTTGTATTAAGTGATATGCAGACAGGTCAGCTCACTTGAGACGTGGTAGATCGTATCGGATTTGGCATAGAGTAAAATAATGTATCAGTTAAGATAGGTAAGTAAGTATAACATTAAAAAATATTACATTAAAAAAATTACAATACTCTTGAACAGACGGTCTTATTGCTAGATATCAATATCTTCCAGGCAATCTAGGTTACCCACAAAGACGTTTACTAGAAATCCGGGTTGTGCAGATAATAATTTAAGCTTGTTTAAAACTTCACTAATCTTTTTTTTAATATAGGTAATTAGTGCTTATTATGAATTAATATTGCTCGTGACGATATCAAGACCCTGTGGTCAGCCTTGTTGGCAGTTTGTTTTCTTCATGGTTGATATTTTGAATGTGTTCTAGAATATGATTTCGGTGACAGCTGATGCTAGCACTTTTTTTTTATTGTCTCAAATATTTCAGTACCTACAGAACTCGCAATATATAAACATGAACTAATACTAGTTTCCGTTTTTTATTTTATTCAGTGGACTTAGCATATGACGTAAACACCCTGCTATTCGAAAATTGGGATTCCAGTATTGTAGCTGTGAACAACTGGTCCCAAACTAGACACTCAACTTACTCATTCATAATATTTAAGAGCCAGGCTCTTGTCGGTGGAGTAATCGCCATCTTTGCCTTTCTTCTGCCAAAAATTTTACTTAATTTATTACCCGTTCTTAAATACTGACTTGAATACTGACTTAAATACTGAGAGGAAGAGGAAGACCAAGACGAACTTATTTCGCTCAAGTGAAGGAAAAAATTAACGTCGTGTCGTATCAGGATGTCAAATTGTTGGCGGAAGAGAGACAAAGATGGCGTATACTCCACCGACAAGAGCCTGGCTCTTAAATATATGATGATGATGATGATGAAATACTGACCTATTTCTTCCCTACTTACCTACTACATAACCTTAATATTATTTTTCTATGAACTATCTAAGAACAAAATACCTTTTACTCATAATATGATGACGGAGTGAACATTCTGATTTATTTAGTCTTTGTCTTGAAGCGCAACGGATATGACAACTTTACTTTTTTTCAAAAACTCGGCGGCGTCTCAAGAGCGTTGTTCCAAAAAGTGCAAAAAATACATTTAACGATCATGACGGATTTTTGAAAGAGGAACTCCATTTCCATAATTGCAGGTGGCTCCATACTTTTGGTGCTTTTGCATAACCATGAGTAATTGCGGCGAAATTTTGTTTATTTTATTTCGAAAGATTTTAATTCAAAAACTACGTTTGTTTTATGCAGAATATGGAGCTTATGGGTTTTGATTTTAAAGTTACTTGATAGCAGTCTTTGCGTCCGTTTAACTTAAAATTTTATGTTTTTTTATCATAAGTAGTAGTATAATATAACAAGCTACAATATTGTGAAGTTTCATTTTAAAAAATCTGATTGGTGATTTTTGCGTGAAAGCGCAACCATCGGCACAAAAAGAGACATGGAAACAACACATATGTAGAAACATAGATAGTTGGAGTGAGTGGTAGCCAACTTGATAGAACGCTCGCCTCCAATCTTGGAGACGCGCTTTCGATCCCCGGCCTAGGCCTGTACTTCTGAGATTTATTTCTCATGTACGTTTTGAATTTTTGATTACCAGTAGCTAACGGCGAAGGTAAACATGCTATATATTATTTTATAAGCAGACTTTTAGACAAATAAATTCGTCAAACCCAAACACGACACGAAACACAAGTAACATTTCAACTTTCACAAGTCCTGTGTCGAAAATAAACACGATCTATCGGAAGAAGTCTGTCTGATCGGAAATTCTGTTATTCTCACAGGGAATACACTAGTGGTACTCCTACTCTGAATTGCATAGTGGACTATGCTTCAAAAAGAATAAAAAAAATATTTTTTTTCTCTCAGAAATCCTACTAATATCATAAATGTCAATGTTTATGCCGATGGATGGATGGATGTTTGTAACTCTTTCACGCAAAAACCACTGGACAGATTTTGATCAAACTTGGCAATATTGTTGCCTATACATCAGAATAACATATAGGCAATATTATTTTAAGATATTATACGTTTTGTCCAAGATATGACGATAAATGAGTAAGAAGTTGCAGGTAACCTCTAGTTTTCTTTTAAAGTAGCACTATAAAAGATAGATATCTGATACTTACCTCTCTTATCGATCATAAATCTCAAATACTGTAGATTGCCGGCAACAAAGTATAAACCAGTGACGCTCAAGAGTTTAAGCAGTTAGATGCAAGAGGATTCTAAGATACCCCATAGGAATTTAGTTTATAGTAAGACAGAAAGAAAAGGCAGAAAAAAGTGTACCATGTTCGTGCTCAAGTGTATTTTGGTACACTTCAAAATCATAATGTTCACCAATAATGTAATCTATATATATAAAAAAATGAAACCCGTTTTCCGTTGTCACGGCGGCATCACGCCTGAACGACTGGACCGATTTCGGTAATTCTTTTTTTAAATGTCATTGAAGTCCAAGGATGGTTCTTACGGTGAGAAAAAATCGAATAATTTTCGTGAAAGCCCTAAAACAGACCTTTTCTTTTTCCCATACAAATGTTCTTAATAAAATGTAGAGTCAATTTGAACTTTATTCCTACACAATAAAGTTCATTCTAAGGCGGGACGAAGTTCGCCGGGACAGCTAGTTAGATAATAAATGTCTTTACTTTGTATAGAAAAATGGAGGTTTTATATTGAGAACCATAGATAGAGTCTATAGAATAGACTGACAGTGGAAAACCTCAACTCAGCCCCCAGAGTAGGTTTACCGGTGCATTCAACATTTGAAGTTCAGGAAGAGTTTGCAGTCGAAGCGTTCCTCACCACACTCCATGTGATTGGATTCCGGATAAAAGTTTGCGTATAAAGAGAATAGTTTACATACTTGTTGTTCAGGCTTTTGAAGACTTGGAATAACTTGCCGTTTGAATTCACGTGATGGATTTAGTAGAGTTCCATCCAACTTGTCGTGTGACAAATCTGGTTATTAAGAGTATTTTATATGAAGCTATTTGCATTTATCGGATTCAGTTTTGAGACGGAGTTTACCTGAAAATCGTTGATGATAAATACTGGATCTGTTGTACGACAACAGAGGCCGTGGGCCATTTTTGTAATAATCAAATGCGTGAGGTTTTATTTGAGCTGATTCTTGTTGATTGATTTTTCTTGTTAGCTCTATTTTTGTCAATTCGTTTGTTATGTGGCATTCTGTGCTTTCTATTTCTCTTTCGTCTATCTTTCAATATATTACGAGTAGGTACTTAGTGTCAATTGAAGTCTAGCGTATTTTCGGATGGTTAAATTAATTAATTACAATCTTTAAATAAATCATTGCCTTGATTTTTCTCCACGTTTTCATTTCTCTCAGTTCTCATACACAATTGAAACGTTCAAAAAATATCAATCTTCAAACGTCTTCGGAAAGGCGCAATTCAGCGAAAAATTCGGCCATTCTTCAAAACGTTTCAGCTCAATATAAAAATCCTCAATCGGCCTTTTCCTGTCATAAAGAATCCTCTTAAGATCCTTACAGTGGATATTTGAGATCCCTGATCTTGTCGATTTCTGCCTATTTAATAATCGGTTATTGCCCGAGGGTAGGTAGGATTACCATATCAAAAGAACGCATAGCTGTGTTCTTCGGCAATTTGGTGGAAAGCCCTTTAGAGTGGTTTATATTCAGATCTCAAGTGTTTTTGGTCTGTGTGAAGGCTGGGATCAAAAAATCAAGCTGTTTTTTTTATAGAAGATGTTAAGCAGCATGTATAGAATTACGAAAATCATTTTTATGAGGTATTTCTCCTTCATAGACGCTATCGAAGAAATATTTGTCAATTAATAACTTCGAAGCAATTTTTAATGTATTTAAGAGTCAGGCTCTTTGGTGGAGTATTCGCCATCTTCGTCTTTCTTTTGCCAACAATTTGACTTTTATGTTACGGATACTAAAGTCTTGTCGTATCTAGTAGCTACTCGTATTAATATCCGCAAAAAAAACGTGATGTTGACTCTTAAATTAATCTTATCTGGAATTTCGAAAAAGCTCATCTAAACATCTATGCCTTTGAACCATCTCATTTTCAAAATAACTTATACGTTTTTAGCTACGTAAATACCGCGGAAAGGCGTGCGCTTCCGTGATGTTGCCACATCCTGAGTTCTGGGAATTTTGGTTGTAAGCCCCTGAAACTGCGGTTGGATGTTCAACCAACTATTATGAAAGCCAGGATAATCCTTAGGGAATAAATTTAAGTAGGGATCTTTCATTTGTGAATTTTTAACGCGAATATGTTTTAATGATTGTTGGATTCAGAGCTAGGAGACTTTTGTTCATCAGTGGGACACGAAAGGCTTTCTGTATCATATATCTGATTCCGAGCAGTCATTGGAGCATTATTTTTGCAAAGAGGTCACTTTAAATTACGCTCTATCATCTATTTTTGAAAAAAATCTGCTTATTTCATTGAGTAATGAAAAAGTAGTTATCAAAATTTAATAATGAGATCACTACTGCGTACGTCTTATTTATGGATTGTAAACTGTTTTGTTACATTTTTTTTGATGAATATAAATAATAAGACATGTTTTTTTTTATATTCTTTGAAAATGCCTTTGTTTGCGTGTAGGTACATTTTTCTCTTGCCCCTAAATGTTTTTACTAAAGTAAAATGCATATGAACGACAACCCTATAAAATATGAAACCTAACATATAACGAGAATTGTTATAGATACTTCAAGTTCTTCGACCGACCCAAGCTAGAGGAATCTAGCAATTTATCCCATTAAAATTCTTTTTTAAACTTACGAAAAGTTTATGTTGGTAATTGTAAAAGCGTCTTAACACAAAAATAAAGTGTAATTTTGTTTTCATTTTGGATTAAAATTGTTTTCGAGATTCCGGTTTCAAGTTTATATTGAGCCTTAATAGTTTTTGAAAAAGTTAATTTTCATTTAAGGCCCAGAACACACGGTAAAACGCAACTGCAACGCAACTGAAACTGCTAGTTAATTTTGAGTTGCATCGAAGTTTCTGCTATAGACTTCTTTAGAAAACCACACACGACGCAACTAGTTTGAAACGTTTCATTTCAGTTGCGTTGCAGTTGCGTTGCAGTTGCGTTTCATCGTGTGTTCTGGGCTAAGTATTTTATCTTTTCTGTTAAAAACTTTTTGGAAGAATAAAGCTAAAAAATCGTGGTATAAGTAAGTCACGAAAAAACTGTTTCACTTAGTTTATTAAACACACTAGAAAAGGTCAGTAACCTCTCCGATAAGACAAGAAAAACAGCTGAACCGTCCGCAAGAAAGCCTTGTTCCAAACATATACAGGATGTAACAAAATAGGGGTATAAAGCCGAAACACAGTGATAGTACTCATGAAACTGAACAACTTTCTTCAAGGAACATGGGGCGTAACTCAAAAATTTTTTTTGGATTGCCCATACTTACTCGATCAGCTGATCGGACATTTTGTATGGGGAGGCGAATTTTCCTCGGGCGAATGTTCCTTGGGGAAAGTTATTCAGTTTCATGAGTACTATCACTGTGTTTCAGCTTTATACCCCCTTTCTGTTACACCCCGTATAATACACAATGATAAATGAGTGCACCTAAAACGCTTTTTCCTAATATCAGCGAAAAGAGTTTCCCTCAAACATCCGCAAAATGAAGTTGGTAAAATGTTGGTAAAATATCTTAGACATTTGTCAGTCGATTACCTGTGGGGAAGACTCCCCGATAATATTCCGAATTTTACCATCCCCAGTGCCCCGCAACGTTTTACTATGCTTATGAATACAAATTTCGTTACTCACTGTTACCTTTTTGGCAAGAAACGAAATAGAAATAGTATGCCTACGTTTCATTCTTGTTTGCGTGAGTAGGTATTTGGCAAGAGGGAGTAAAAATTAAAGAGGTATAAATCTTTTTGAGATATTTGTATTATGGTACCGCAGGGAAGCGTTATGGGACCGTAATTTTATTTGTATATTATTAAGGTAGTGATAATGATCATATCTTGTTTAGTAATTGTTTCCTCTATATAATAGACAGCTCCTTGAGAATTTGATTTATAAAATTACTTTTCGTCTAGCGTCTAGACAACTCTACTTAAACCATATAAGGGGAAACAACTCTACTTAAACCATATAACCATATTAAGGGAGTCAATCCGTGCCGAAGTGAAGCAGTTTGGTCAAGCTGTTCTAAATTGACTCATTCAGACGAGGTCCTTGTTGTTGTGGGCCTATTACTGAAGGCGTCTGTATCTGTATCTGATATAAGCTTGATGTTTTTTTTTGTTGCCTACCTTAGTATCTACATATAATGAAATCAAGTATTTGTGTAATATGTTCCACATTTTACCCAAAATTACTCCAAATAAGATGCTTGTTAGCACAAAAGTACCTCCATTTATTGGATATCACCGTACATGTCTTGCACGATCTCTAGAAGCCTGGCCTTGAATTTTGATGGAAAATTCCCATTTTCTTACCACCCTACAATAAGGTGCTAAATTAGGAGAAGAATTAGACTCCCTCGCGCGTGCTTAGCATTGCTTATGCAGAGGGTATCCACCCTTCCGATATTTTAATATCAGCCCCCATTGATTTATTTGGTAGATATTTCTCAATTTGGTGGTATTGCGAAACAGCGCGTTCGGTAACTCGATAAAGTGCAGTCTTAATTTACTTCCTTTTTCATAATTTCTCAGTGATGCGGAAAATAAGTACGTAATTTGATGAGGATAGCATATACTTTTACAATGCTTCCGTTAGTTAAGTTCGTCTGTAGTACTAAGCCGCCGCCATATCAAAAATACCTACAACACATCCATCTATCATTGAGATTACTTGCTTATCGCATATTGGTAGAGTTTGCTATTGATGTACTCGAAGAAGTAAGCTGGCACGTTCTATATTTTTCTTTCACTTCCAAATCATAATAGAACTAACTTAAGTTACCGAACTCTCGCATCTTTTCTTTGATTTTCCATTCGGCTTCTTATTCCCAAGAAAACCTCTGAAAACGAAGTTAAAACTTTTTAAAACTGACCAAGACTGATTTTTAGAGCGTGAACTCCAAATTTATCGATCTCTAAGGAGTTAAGTTTCAGACTTTTTACATTTTCAACGAACCATGAAACCGGGGGTAGTTAATGAAGCGTGCGAGGTCTAAACGACAAGTTGACTGAACAATCGTTTGATAGGTCACCCCTGAGGTTTGGTTGGAACACGAACTCTAATTAGAAAGACAATAGACTGTCAAGGTGTTCTGAATGTTTAATTTGGTTTTAAGAATTGGGTCTAATGCTGTCTACACAACAAAGCCGCCGGCATGCCGCCGGGTTAGGCCGGCGGCTTTATGTCATGGGAATGGCAGCTGTCAAAAAAGCCGGCGGCTTTGGTGTGTAGATACCATTATACTGCAATTCCACTTATCGTGTGCGAAATCTTGTTTGAATTAGACAAAAAATTTTATATGAGAAATTGGATTTGTAAGCGTAGAAAACTTTATAGAAAATGTTGAGAAATCTTTGGAGCCGCTAAATAATTGGTTCCAGGAATCAGGTGCCCATTTAAGAAACACAAGAGTACAGAATAGTATTTTTACTTCAATACAGAAATAAAGTTTACTATGTAGAATATGTAGTTGCAAAGACCGAGTAAAAACGTGCCACTGAAAAGAAAAATGTGTTTACGCGTTTCGGTTTACCTTTACATCCATACAACATGTATAATAGAGAATGAAACGCAAGGAACTTGGGAAATAAAGGGGCCAAATCGCTTTGCGAGACAAAGGTGGTGCTTATTGCAAATTCCTGTGTTCACCTACTATTAAACTACGTAACGTTTAGATACAATAGTGCTGAAACCCTATTCTGACTTGTATAATGACTACCTACAATATTCGTAGTAAACATGAAATATATCTAGTCCGTAAGTTCGTTCGTTCGTTATCAGCTCATATATGTCCCCACCGAGGGGCACGAGCCTATACTCTCATACAGAGTGATTAGGCCGTAATCCACCACGCTGGCCAAGTGCGGGTTGGCGGATTTCACATACACCTTCGAATTTCTCCTCTGGTGTATGTAGGTTTCCTCACGATGTTTTCCTACACCGTTAGCATGAGAAATAAACTACATGAGAAATAAACTCAGAGGTACGGGCCCCCGCCAGGATTCGAACTCACGCCCTCAGAATTCGAGGCAAGCGTTCTACCAACTGGGCTACCACCGCTTTAAAAAAATCTTCGTCCGTAAGTAGAACAGTTATATTGTACAGTCAGCATCATAAGTCGATGAACACATTCAAATTATCAAAAGTAATATACACCATTATTGGACGTAAAACCTTACTTATTTTACTTATTTTTAACCTTACTAGATGTTCATTTAACTCTGGATCATTTTTTGCTAAGCAATTTTTGTCTATTAATCGTGTATTTTACTTTTGAAAATCTGAATGTGTTAATCAACTTATGATGCTGACCGTACCTGCCTGAAGTATGAGCTGCAGTGCTAATTCATTTAAAATAGAATAAAAAAGGGCATGGTCGAGTATGCACTACGTTGAACATAATATTTTATTCTACAGGGTGACTTAAAAAACCAACCCTTAAAATAGAACTCAATTATTGGCCAAACACTTTGAAAAAACTTCATTGATGATCAACGTTCGTAATACCTAGAAATAAAGCTCCAGATACCACAAAATCTTCAAACTCCTCTATTGATAGGTAAGTATATCAGATGCATAGAACATTGTATGTATAAGTATTCATCATGTAGGTCGCTACATATAATATACTTAGGGTAGATGTACTGTTTATAAATCTATGTACTCTCTAGAGGAAATCATTCAGTCGTTTTATGAATTAGTGAGGAGTGGAACCGTCAGTTCATTAGCGGCTGCGTGCCGGTTTGCATAATTGAAGACTAGTTTATTGTTAATGAGCACACCGCTTTATACAGTTTCCAAATTAACAAAGGGCCCGTTTCAAAAATTTACAGTTAAAAATCTGACAGATGTATTATACCTGTCTCTGTCTTAAACATCATGTTTTATGAAATAGAGATAGGTTTATCTGTCGATTTTTTATCTGTGGGTGGTGGAACGGCACTAAGTATTTTATGCAGTGTTTCATTTGTTTTGTGTACTTTTGAATTATTTACGCAGTAGGGTCTTTTAGATGTTGTTATGGTATCTACACACCAAAACCGCCGGCTTTTTTGACAGCTGCCATTCGTATGACCAATACCCAATTGCCTATGTAATCAGTTGCTGTGGCCTGGAGTCGCAGCAGTATACTGAGCTGGATGGCCCTTTCAGTATCGATCGAGACCATCTAGTGTTAAGTCTTTTAATGTACTACATAATCTGTTTTGATTGGTACTGAATAAAATATTTTCTATTCTATTCTATTCTAAAGTCGCCGGCCTAGCCTGGCGGCATGCCGGCGGCTTTGGTGTGTAAAATGCATTCCTGTTTAGAAAAAAACCGGCCAAGTGCGAGTCGGACTCGCGCACCGAGGGTTCCGTACAAACCTGCAAGGTTTACAAAGTTCGTTCATTACGACAATCGAGTCATAACTATGGTATTTTTATTGCAAAATGAAATTCATAACATTACAATGGGGAAAGATGGAGGAGCATAAATTTAAGACAAAGATCTCTTTATCGTTTAAGTAATCCTTTATTTTATATTAACACATATCATTTATCTATAATATAACTGAAACACTTATACTAGCCTTGCAGCAGACTTGCGAAAGTTCTTTTATTAAAGTTATTTATTTACTAAGTTTTTTAGTCACTATTTAGAAATCTGGTTCAAAAATATTAATTAAGTATTAAATTTGAACCAGACCTGTAAATGGTGACTGAAAAAGGTGTGAATAGCCCCGCGTGCCACCCGTGCCACCAGCGTCCCATCAAACTTCGCCAGTAGAAACAATACAAGCAAGCTGTCTGATAATAACCAACAATAAGAAATATAATAATGTCATTGAATTTAATTATAATATATAACACTTTAAGCAGTTAGGACGCATTTAGATTATACAGCTACATTCACCAAAACATCGGGATTGAATGACGATGAGTGAGGTCGTCTTTGCCGTTTGAAAAATGTTGCCCTTTAGAATTAGTAACTACTTAAAATTTTAAGCTTTTCGGAATTTTTCTGTTACCTGTGCTGTAAGCTATTGCTTCTTACCAAATTTCGAGATTCTATGTCAACGGGAAGTGGTCTTTAGGTTTTAATTCCCTTGCGTGTAGTTGCGAGTTTCAAAATATGCGGTATCAATGGTTGTACTTTTGCGTTTTGCGTTTTCGGGTTGACTTATAATTTTTTTTTTTCACGGGTTAAAGGCAATTAGATCTAAGTATTTGATATGAATTTCAACTTGATAGCTCTACGCGTTCATGAGGAAAAAAGTAATAAGTTTATATTTATTAAAAAATATATATTTTGTAATGTAACAAAAAATTTAAGGTTTTCGGAATTTTTCCTTTATGTGTGGTATAAAACGTTGCTTCATGCCAAATTTCAAGATTCAAGGTCGACTGGAAGTACCCTTTAGGTTTTGATTCCCTTGCAAGTACTTGCGAGTTTCAAAATATGCAGCTTAAATTGCTGTTTCTTTTGATTGCGTTGACATAGAAGTTTGATTTTGCTACAGCTTAAAGGTATTATAGACCTGAGTATTTGGTATGAATTTCAATTTAATACCTCTACGCGTTTATGAGGAAATGGGTAGTAAGTTTAAGATTATTAAAAAAAAATATATTTTGTGATGTAACTAAAAATTTATGGTTTTCGTAATTTTTCCTTTATCTATGCTATAAGACGTTGCTTCGTACCAAATTTCAAGATTCTGAGTTCACGGGAAGCACCCTGTAGGTTTTGATTCCCTTGCAAGTGTCGAAAATTTGCGGCATAAATGGCTGTATCTTTTGATTGCGTTGGCTTAGAAGTTTGATTTTTTCACAGCTTCAAGGGACAGTAGACCTGAGTAATTGATATAAATTTCAGCTTCATACCTCTACGCGTTCCTGAGAAAAAGGGTCTTGACAGACGGACAGACGGACAACAAAGTGATCCTATAAGGGTTCCGTTTTTTCCTTTTGAGGTACGGAACCCTAAAAATGAAGAATTAGAATAATATTGGCTACTTATTCTTGTGTTAAACTCCTGTCTGTACTGAAATGGTCAAAGAGGCCCGAGACTGCAAATTTACAATAGCCGCAGATGTATGTCGGCAGAGTGTCAATGGCATTTTTTGACACATTTGGTATTCTGCTAAACAATGGCTTACACTGATTAGGACCAAATGTGTCAAAAAATGACATTGACACTATCACTGGCACACTGCCGATCCACTACTGAAAAAAAAAATTGTAAATTAGTAGACTGGGGCGCCAGGTCTCAACAATCTTAAAAGTAGATTATCTGATGTAAAATAGAACTAAGTGGAAAGCAAACAAGCCTTTGCCCAACAGTGGGACAAGAACTAGCTGATCCATATCTACTATGATCTGATCTAAATTTATTATGAATTCTTACAATACAATACAAATATTCTTTATTGCACACAAAGATATAAGGTACAGACACAAACAATAATATAAGAAGCAACAGGCGGCCTTATTGCTAGGTAGCAATATCTTCCAGGTACCTAAGGAATAGCGAGAAATAGGTAATAATGTTATTTAAATCCATCTAATTAAGCCTATTGCACACGAAATTCCGTTACATAAAAATATGTATTCATGAGAAGTATGTAAAATTTCCACAATCAGTAAAAGCGTACCCCTGAGGCATATTGTGGTAGAGAGTTTTCATTAAATACACAGCGAGGGTTTTGTCCAAAAAATGCTCAGCCCCAGGCTTTCGCATATAAGGAATGTTGTCGCAGGGAAATTAGTTCATAAAATAAATTTCCCAAAACCCACACAGACATGAGACACCCCTTCTTCTGATTATACAGGATGGAACATATAGCAATAAAAAAACAGTTATTAATTTAAACTGAATAAATCTAACGGCCTTTCACAATATTCAACTACCTAACTGTAGATAGAAATAGTTATCTGTCTTAGAATTTTTCGTCCCTATAAACCTATCGCTGTCAAAAAGTCTATGGGATTCTTCTAAGGGTTACAAGTGACAGCTACGTGACATGCCGATCTCAGACAGTTTTATATGTCACGTAGCTGTCACTTATAACCCTTAGAAGCATCCCATAAACTTTTTGACAGCGATAGGTTTATAGGGATGAAAAATTCTAAGACAGATGACTATTTCTATCTACAGTAGGGAAAACCAGAGATAGAAAGAATATTATATATAATAATAATAAATGAACGTACTTAATTATGATTTAAATAAACATACATACATACATACATAAAAGCGGTGGTAGCCCAGTTGGTAGAACGCTTGCCTCGAATTCTGAGGGCGCGGGTTCGAAACCTGACGCGGGCACGTACCTCTGAGTTTATTTCTCATGTACGAATCAATTTATTCAATTATCACTTGCTAACGGTGAAGGAAAACATCGTGAGGAAACCTGCATACACCAGAGAAGAAATTCGAAGGTTTGACAAAGTTATCGGATAAAACTTTTGACAAAGTTATCGGAGAAAATTGCGTAGGTATCATTTGAAAACCTGGCATTTCGATCGTAATGAAATTGTGATATTATATTGGCTGTCTCGAGTAAATAACGTTTGGAAATGTTACGTAAAGAAAGCTCTTTTTAATATACGTATATGGGTACGAGTATAAATATGTATATTGTTGAAGAAATCTATTTAAAGAGCAGATTAGAGTATTAAGGGCTAAAACGCGACGCGACACGACGCGACACGACGTGTTGATTGACAGGCCCTGGATTCCGAGGTATAAACCTAACGGCGCCCCACTAGTAAAGTGCCGTAAGGCATAAAAATGGTCAAACCTCGGAACCCAGGGCCAGTCAATTAATCTGTATATCAAGTATGAGACTGCATTATTAAAACCTCAAATAAAAAAGTTAAAAAAAAATTTGACCGATCTCGATTTACAACAATTTTTAACAACAATTTACTGAAAAATGAGAGGCGGAAGGGGGAAAAAGTGTTTATTTATCATTGTACATTATTGTCGTCGTCGTCGATCTCGCTGATATAGATTGTAGGCGAAGGTAGATGGACTTAAGGTGCATCAAATAAGCCTTACATGCCCATAGAAAAGTCTTATGAGTATCGAGTTAGACCCGTTTTAGTGATTTTTGAAAAAAGAACCACTTTTTGATGGTTTTTGTATTAGAGAGCGATTAATATTCAATTAATTAAAAAGAAAAGTATGTTAACGGCTTTTTCGATAGTTACTTATGATATGGCGAAAACAATTCGTTGATGATTAAAGTGGAACATCGACAAATTAACTGTCAAAGTTAATTTTAATTCTCTCCAAAAACAATAGCTCGACTTTGAGCAGCTGCCACGAAAAAAATTTACTCTGAACTTAATGAACAAATGTTTTTAAAAACTGCCTTGTGCTATTCCGAATCCAGAATGGTATAACATGTATTGCAAAAACAACAAATTCGGGGTATTAGACATCGAAGACTTACCTAAGTCGGATTATTTCAAAAACTTAGAAGTTGAGTTAAGGTGGTTAAATTAACAAAATCGAGTAGTTAAGAGAAGTAATCTAGTAGGGCGTTTGTTTTTCAGCCTGACTAAGAAATAGGGAGTGATAAAGGCAAAAACTAAGTCGCTGTTTAAAGCAAAATAGTCTAATGGACCAAAACAGGTTGTATTTGAATGGTGCAGTCCCTAAAGATCCAAGATCAAGTTTTCAAGTTTGTAATAGTTGTTCTTTTTAAAATATGACTTTTGACTAATATAAATCAATGAAAACTCCAAAAAATTAATAATTGTTTATAATAATTTTAGGCCCAAAAAACGATGGAGTGACGACCTACGCTCATTTAGGGACGATTGGTGGGAAGCAGCTAATAATAGGAGTGTTTGGAGAGGCATGGGAGAGGCTTTTGCCCAGCAGTGGGACGAATTAGGCTAAAAAAAAAAAAAAAAAATTAAAAAAAAATTGAGAGCGGGGAGAATTTTTTTTTTTAACATTTTTCTATGTACTATTAAAAACATATTTTCAAGGTTTATATTAAGATTCATTGACTGGCCCTGGATTCCGAGGTATAAACCTTACGGCACTCCACTATTACGCACGTGGGGCGTCGCTATGGTTTGCTATTCTTGAAAGGAGCATAGCGCTGGGAACTGGTACCAAAACGTGGTACCAACGCTGGCTGAAAGTATGTTGCTATGATAATTACTAAGCATTTTTGTTGCTACGCTTGCAGCGAGGCTGGCGAGTCGGCCGTTTTGGCATATTTACATGAGATTGTTTTTGACGCACAGTTCTTATGAGAGTCGTGACATTATTTAACCAACTTCAAACTAAAACTAACCATAAACGAGAAGATGGTTCTCAATTTAGCTGAATTTTATTTATTGTATCCAACGAAACGTTCATCCCCAATATATTACACAAAACGAGTATTGCCAACTCTAACCAGATGTATCCCTAAAAACCAAGATAAAAATAAGCCTATTTGTCATTTTTTTTCTCTTGCAAAGATTTATAGGAGCAAAAGCGGTTTTATTACGTTTCAATAAGTGCGAATAACACGTGGTATTGTTCGGATACGATGGATTCGACTTAGGTCGGTATTACGCTGAAATAACAGGGGACACTTACGAAAATTGCTTACACAGAAAACTAATATCAGTGTTTGCCAGCCGGTCGCGTTAGGGGAAGGTGTAATTTACAAGCGTTTATTGATAATGTTTTAGATTAATAAATGATAATGAACAGCCTGTTGCAAACAAAAACTTTTAAGAAAAACAAACCTAAAGTTACAAAAAGAGAAAGTTAACGTCATCAAGAAGTAAAAGCAGTGGGCGGGCGTAGGCGTGGGCGTGAGCGTGAGCGTGAGCGTGGTAGTGGGCGTGGGCGTGGGCGTGGGCGTAGCCCTAGGCGTAGGTACCTACTTGTACCAACAGATGCGGCTAATCAAGCATACAAGATCAAGACTTTCCCCTCAGATCAAAAAACAATGACCAATACCCGCTTAAATCTCCAATTTAAGGCACCAGCTTAGTGAATAGGTCCGCCTACCTTATTGTAGCATTGGAAGATAGGCGCGGCGCGGGCGGATTTACTAAACCACTTATGATGGCTCTAAAAGTTCTGATATGACCCTTTGGCTATTTACTTGTTCAATATGGATTTTATTTGGATGTGTTTTGGGTATAAATGGTTTGTTAAATATTCTTGATGCCTTTGTGTGCAGGATCGTAGAATCGTAGAATCGTTTTGATTAAAACTCCGGGAAGTAGATAAAATTAAGTTTAATTTCAACACTGCAGATATATGTACAGTGGGAAAAACAGAATAACGAGAATTTTACAGTGTCATAGACTTGGCGAAAACGCCTACTCAGAAAGGTGGAGCAAATATTTACTGATAATAAAATATTTAAATAAAAGAACAGGCATTCTGGTAAACTGAACACTTTATGATTAGTTTCAATGCAATGTTTTGTTGAATACTGCAAGTTTGTATAAAGTCAGTGAGCATGTACCTACATAATACTCGTACTACATATAAAAGACTGACAAATTCTTATTGAAAAAAAAGATTGGTTAAAGTTGACTTTAATAATATTAATAAGATGATAAGCAACTCTCTCTGGCTATTGTATATCTACTCGTAGATTATTGTTAAGACTATTGTAAGGAAAACAAACAGAGAATATTAATATTATAGGCACTTGAACCATAAAAACGTTAAATAAAGAACACGAAAGCAATTTAATACAAAGAAGAGTAATTGCAAGTTCAATAACTTCTTCCAAAAAGACACGAATGAGCTCATTATTTAAGAAATAACATCCCATCAATTTATCCCTCTTCTACTTCCACAAATTACAACAATTTACATAACATCGCCTCTCTATTTTTTCGTAAAAAAAGTGAAATAGAAAAAGTTAAAGGTACTTACCTAACTCATTTTTCTTCGACAAAGGAGGCAAGAACTTTGATGTCGCTCTGCCTTGTTTTCTTATAAACGTTATCTAAATAAATAACTTTTTTTTCTTTAACAAAGAGTTGGATGTTTAAAGTAAATGTGCTAACGAGCACGATGACTTGCGAGACCTTCGCGAAACTCTGTTATTTCTTTCAATAAGACAGACAGTTTGTCTTTCTAGCGTTAACCTTTTCTTTTCACTTGCTGAGTTTCAAACACAACTAAGATATCTATTTTTATTTGTAACAAAAAACCGGCCAAGTGCGAGTCGGACTCGCGCAGGAAGGGTTCCGTACCATTCGCTATTGATATTGAGCATAAAAAGCGAAATAATCTCGTTTGTTGTATGAGAGCCCCCCTTAATTATTATTATTATTCGGTTTTTAGTATTTGTTGTTATAGCGGCAACGGTAATACCATCATCTGAGAAAATTTCAAAGCTCTAGCTATAACGGTTCATGAGATAAAGCCTGGTGGCAGACGGACAGACAGACGGACAGCTAGGTCTCAGTAATAGGGTCCCGTTTTCACCCTTTGGGTACGGAACCCTAAAAAACGAGTTTTTTGAAGTGCTATGAATAATAATTGCTACTGTCTACTGAAGGAAGTGGAAGGAAGTGGTCTCTACCTACCCCAATGGGACAGCGGCGTGACTGGTATGTATGTATGTATGTGTATGTCTTCTGCAGATTTTTATTTACGACATTGACGAAGTGAATCAGCAAGAGAATTATTTACATAAAAAACAGATAAGTAATTGAAAAATATGCTAGTTTTGAATAGCCAATTCAGGTTATTTTTTATGGTATCTACACACCAAAGCCGCCGGCTTTTTTGACAGCTGCCATTTGTATGACGTAAAGCCGCCGATCTAGCTCGGCAGCATGCCGGCGGCTTTGGTGTGTAGACAGCATTAATGAAATTCGGGAAGTTTACAAAGTCTGAAATTAAAAATGTAAAAACATTATTGTTTCTCTGTTCAGAACCTCCCAATCTTTCCCCATTTTACTTATTCAAACCAATACGAAAGATCTTATATTTCAGAAACTGTTCAAACTCATTTGAACCCTAGAGAGTACAAAATTTTCAATACACTGCACTTTCTTTACAAAGATTTTTCTGTATCTAGGGCTGCCACTTACATTATTTCTGAAATGGCAGTTATTACTAAAATATACATGCATAAATACATATCCGTCTCGGTTTTTGTTCTTTTCTATCGAGGACGATAGAGACCACTTCCTCCACTTCACTAAAATATTAATAGTTTTTTTTTTTTCAATATTAGTGATTATTATGATTATTACAATATTATCACCCACATAGATGTTATAAAAAGTTTGTAAAAAATTTCTAACAAACATTGTGGGAGCACCATAACAAATGACCACTACACTCAATCGTAGCTGTTAATTATATGTATAACAGAAATTAAATCAAGATCTTGGCCTCAATACATCATAGTACTAAATTCTTATTATAAATATACTCCGTAGGTACCTACATGCTTTTCTTCCTTTGTTATTGTCCATTAATACGATGAAGATCTAGAATCTAGATAAACGTTACCTCACCTAACATACATTTCCTCTTACTACATTAATTATTTTTCTAAAACTACTTAGTTATCTTTTATTAAACTTTATATTTTATTATTTCATTTCCAAGAACAAAATTACCTCTCTCTTAAGATTATACCAAGACAAGATTACTCCAAAAAGAAACGCAATAAAAAAACTCTTTCGCGTATATATTTCATCGTTCTGAATGAATTCTTAAAAAAGCCGAAGTGAAGTTTAATCTTGGACAGAAGGCAATAAAATAAGGGCGCAAATTTTGTGAGGAGTCGGCGCCAAACCTGCCAGTAGCAGACAGCTATTGATAGGGTTCCGCGGATAGCTAGAATTTTATAGAGAAGATATTACCTCTTATTAAATATCAAAGTTTGTTTTTTATCGAAGTTGCGGCAGGCGAAAATCGCAAGATTAGCTCGAATCATTCAGCGAAGAATGGAAGGTCCTGGCGCACAGCAAAACTAGTTGAAGAGCAAGAAGGGCTGACTGTATCTCTATCTATTTCAAAGTAAGCTAGGATATGATCATAGTCAGATATCGTGAGATTTTTTTGGATATATCTAAATATGCTGAAAAACATTATTCTACCATTTCAAAAGGTCCAACTTATCAATCACAATTACCAACTTAAACAGTCAATAATTCCTATTATTCTATTCCAAGATTTAAAATGTAAATGTGCATGTAGGTAAATCAACATTCTGCTCATAGTTAATGGGCACCTATGAGCAGCTGAACAAGCATGAATTAATAGTTATTTGACAGAAGATTAAATTCTAAACTATGATCTTTTCCAGCATCACACGGTAATAGCAACTCTATATAGTTCCGAAACCGTTTCTCTCTGTCATAAATTTGAATAGAATCGATTGCTGTCTGCGCCTCCGGGAAAGTTAGATTTCCCTCAGGATTTCCACGACACCTGACCGAATGTAAAATATATTCTCCATTTTTTTTTATCGGGGAAAAAATTACAGATATGTGCGGAAACTTACGGCCATGATATAAGTGATTGGCTGACTGCAAATAGAGAATTTGAACTAAGGCCCCAGTCTGCTAATTTAACATAGCCTCAGTTGTGTTTCGGTAGAGTGTCAATGGCATTTTTGACACCACTTGGTATTCTGCTAAACAACGGCTTACACTGATTGCGACCAAATGTGTCAAAAAATTACATTGACACTCTCATTGATACTCTGCTTACACACAACTGCACACACTGATGATTGTAGATTTTTAAGAATGTGAAGAGCGGTTACGTACAACAACCGATTCTTATTCGATTCGAGATTTTTAGTAGGAAATAGTTTAATAACAACCCAAATCGAATAAACCCAGTCTCAAATTACTAAATAGCTACGAACGTCCCCAGTAGTGACTATTTCAATGAAAAGTTTGGTAAAAATAAAATGCTTTTTTTTTCTCTTTTTAATTTTCATTTATTTCATGTTTAGCTATTAAATTAGCCGTAATATTAGACCTAAAAATCCTGCCGTGTCCAGATGAGTATATATCATTGATCACCATATAAGATCCGAAGTAAAACTTAACGCCTAAAATTCTTCGCACCAACTGGTTAACGTTTGGTACAGTGAAGTTATAGATCATCTGCAAAGATAAAAATGGTGTTATAATAGTTGGGGAAAAAGTCTTTTCGCATATAGTATGTATGAACTTGTATTAAAATCTCTTTGGCTATACCATTTGTATCTGGCTGGTTTTGGTATCATTAAAAAGTTTTAATTTTAAAGAAGGCACTTCCAAATTCAAATTAGGAATTTGTGTGATTTTCATTTGTTATTGTTGTTGTTAGAATGAGTGAATCTAAAGAAGAAATTCGATACATTTTAAAATTTTACTATAAAAAAGGTAAAAATGCAACTCAAGCCGCGAAAAAAATTTGTGATGTTTATGGACCTAATGCAGTATCTGTGAGAGTAGCGCAAGTTTGGTTTAAGCGTTTTCAAGCCGGAAATTTTGATATCAAAGATGCATCTCGCTCTGGTCGCCCTGTTACGGACAAAATTGATGCCATTTTTGAAAAAGTGGAGCAAGATCGGCATATCAGTAGTTACGATGTAGCTGAAGAACTGGCAATTGACCACAAAACGGTTTTGACTCATTTGAATAAAGCTGGGTACACTAAAAAGCTCGATATTTGGGTGCCTCATGAGCTCACTGAAAGAAACCTAATGAACCGTGTACTCATTTGTGATTCTTTATTACGACGTAATGAAACCGAACCATTTTTGAAAAAGCTGATAACTGGTGATGAAAAGTGGATCACATACGACAAGAACGTGCGAAAAAGATCGTGGTCAAAGGCCGGTCAAGCTTCACAGACTGTGGCAAAACCCGGGTTAACTCGCAACAAGGTAATGCTGTGTGTATGGTGGGATTGGAAGGGCATCATTCATTATGAGCTGTTACCGCCAGGCAGGACCATCGATTCAGAACTGTATTGCGAACAATTGATGAGATTGAAGCAAAAAATTGAGAGAAAGCGGCCAGAATTGATCAACAGAAGGGGTGTGGTTTTTCACCATGACAACGCTAGACCTCACACATCTTTAGCCACTCAGCAAAAATTACGAGAGTTTGGCTGGGAGGTATTAATGCATCCGCCGTATAGTCCTGACCTTGCACCTTCAGATTTTCATCTGTTTCGGTCTCTGCAGAATTCCTTAGGCAGTGTCAGGTTAACATCACGAGAGGACTGCCAAAACCACTTGTCGCAGTTTTTCGATCAGAAGCCTCAAAATTTTTAAAGCAATGGGATCATGTCACTACCAACAAGATGGCAAAAAGTTATGGAACAAAATGGCACCTACATACTTTAGTCAAATGTAAATAAACTATAAAAAAAAACTTTTTGAATTTTCATATAAAATACGAAGAAACTTTTTCCCCAACCTAATATAATAATGCAATAATAAAGAATCTAATAGTAATTAAAGGCGGAAGTACACTGAATTCTTCAAGCAGATTTCCAGTATATTTTCATTCTATAAAAAAACTGGATATAAGTATGAAACCTAAAAACAAATGTTATCAACTTAGTAGGTACAATAGGTATCTTTATTTTAAAGCAAATACAATGGTAATTCATGATTAGTTCATACATTTAATAGGAGATATAGAATTATGCGTGCGGTTGAGCGTGCGGGTTTGTATGGCAGCCGTGTTTGCGGGTGAACGTGCGGCAAGTTTGCGGTGAATTTGCATGTGTTAGAATTGAATTGTGTCTTGTATTCTATATGTCCCCACCGAGGGGCACGAGCCTACTCTCACACAGAGAGTGATTATTGTTATATATTTATCGATTGTATATTTAAATTTATTTTGAAGTATACAAGAACTGCTTTAAGTTTTATTTTGTGTTAATTTGTTTCTTTTTTATGTTTATTCTTTTGACTGGAAATAAACATCTACCGGTTTTGGTGGGAGTCAGCCGCTGTCTGAGATATTTAGCGCGCTCTGCGAACTGCGTACAGTGAGCGGAAACTAGCTGACTGTGGACACTCCATTTCAAATATATGGAAGGGCGTACTAAATCGATACGCCACAAACTAGCCGCTAACAGTTTAACTACTGGGGCCACGGCCTAAATATGATGATGATATAGTATATAAAATGGCAGATACTACACGTGTTGTTGATTATGCCAATGTTAATTTTAGTAAAGCCTATTAACATTATGTAGTTGTACTACGATTATATAGTTTACTATGAGTAAATACTTATTATGCACGCAGTACCCATACTTAAGACAAACATCTTTTTTCATTACAGTAATGTTTGTCTCGAGTGGAAAACAAACCCACGACCTGCGTCGTGGTAAGCAGGGTGGAACCATGCAATCTGGCCAGTTACCAGACTTTTCCAAGATAATTAAATAGGTAGTTTATTATTTAAAATCCTTTTGATAAATGATAATAAAACGTTACAAGTGAGTTTGCGGGTGAAATGGCTAATACAAGCTGTGAGCGTGCGGATGAACAATCTGCAGTTCTTAGGGCCAAATATAAATTCGAGATTTTCCAAAACATAGATTCAAGATTAAAGACGCGACACGACGCGACGTCGCATCATGGATTTGCGTCGGATCGCGTCGTGTCGTGAATTTATGTTTTAGCCCTTAGTAAAGCTAATGTATATATTTGATATTCTTCAAAATTAAAATAAATACTAACACGTTTAATTTTACAATCATCGTCAAGCCCTGGAACAATTTTACTAAATAGTTTCGTCATTTGCTTTTCACATAGGTTTTTCGTATTGATTTGGAATGATAAAACGTATTTATTTAGTTTTTCATTTAACACGTAACTTTTGAATCTTGTCTGAAAAATAAAAATAATATTTTAGTAATAAGTAAGTAAGGGCCGATACGGGCGTTGCGGTGCGGTGATGTCATAGCTTGCTGTGCCGCACCGCGCTGTAACGCCCATGTAGACTCTCTAAGTCGCGGTTTATACCGAAGTGACGTGGCGGACGCGCAGCGACGCGTCCTGCCCCGAAAACTCTTATTCTTATTAGAATAGAGTCGTATTTTCCGTAATTTCGTCCGCGTTACTTGGTGGCGCCGTTTAACGCGCGGGGCGAGTGGCGCGTTCCGAGGAGCGCGGACATAATTACGGCAAAAAAGACTCTATTCTAATACTTTTAAGAGTTTTCTTGACAAGACGCTTCCGCCGCGCGCCTTAGGACTCCAACACATAAATAAACACAATACGACGTCGCGTCGTGAAACGACGCCGCGTTGTGGAAATCTACGACACATATCTGTAGAATTTTAATAAAAAGTTCTGGTGTTTATTAAGATTAATATTTATTAATTTACTCTTAATTATTAATAAAAGTTATTGTGTTTATTAAAATTCTACCGATGTGTCGTAGATTTTCATGACGCGGCGTCACGCGTCGACGACGTCGTGTGGTATTTATGTGGGAGCCCTTACTCCGTCTTGTATCTACTTCAAGTGCGTAAGGAGGCTAATGATAATATAGAGTAAAGTAGCACCGCAAAATAACATTCCATACATTTTCTATGGATTCGTTCACACACATTGTCATGACGACGTATTGTTTGCCCTCCTGACGGGCCACGGCCCGGACAGGTCCCGGGCACGGCCCGGATCTGTGTAGATAGACCTTAAATGGATCTTACCCCAAGAACTCCCATATTTTGCTTCACAATAGCATAAACTGAAATCGCAAATTCACCATTACCAAGATGTTTTAACTTGCATTCCATTTCCAAGTAAGGTTTTAATTTGACATTAACCTCCAACACGTATGAGATTATTTGCATGTCGTAGGAACCCTGGAAAATTAAAATATTGGTCTAAAGAATAAAATATAAAGTATTTAATCAATAATGAGTAACGTTTATACGAGTATCTTCCAAATTAAGTGGGAAGACAAAAAAAAAAAGAAAATAAAAACAAAAAAGAAATTAAAAAAAAATAAGATAAAAAAGAAAAAAATAAAATAAATAAGATATTTTCAACGACGTAAAGACTCTTTTGAAAATAAATTAAATACAAAACTTCTATCTTAAGACCAGATTAGTATGACCCCACAAACTGACGGAGAATCAAATTAACTATTGTTAATTGCGAATAAGTTTTGTCTTCTTCGTATTTAAGAGCGTCGCTCTTGTCAGTGGAGTCTACGCCACTCTACTCAACGACACAACTTCTATTCCCTCTTTTATTTGTACATACTATAAGCAAATAAGCATTAAAAGAAAGTATAAAATAAATGAATACTCACGTATTTCCTATCATTGGAAGCACATTCGAAAATTTTTACTAAAAATATAATTGTCAATATTTTAAAACATTTCATGATCATTCAAACCGATACTTAAGCAGGTATTTATATAACTAAAATGCACAACTAACACATATAATATGTAACAAAACAATTTACTCAATATAATAGGTTCTATTATAAACCTTTTTGTGTCATTAAAACGAATTATTCTTAATCGGATGTTCTATTTCTAGTTAAGTACTGTTTATCATAAGATTTTATCTTAACTACAGTAGTTTTACATTTTATCTCTTTATATCTTTCAATTATTTTGATTAGGCAGCAAGAGAGGTAGGGCTGCGTACGTCCGTCCGTCTGTCACCAGGCTGTATCTCATGAACCGTTATAGCTACAGCAAAAATGGTTTATTAAAGCTAGAGCGTTAAAATTTTCACAATAATAGATGTATTAATCCGGTTCCGCTGCGCCATGCTTTCGTGTTCACGAACATCATAACGTGTTAGCAAAAACATAGGGGCTTGGCCTAACCGTTTCGTTCAGACAAATGGATAACATTCCCCGCGTTCGCCTGTGGGGGGGGAAACGTCACATTTTGTGTTTAGGGTGTTTCTTCGATTTGGGATTCTTTAGTTGATTCCACTGGTAAAATTTAAATATTATTTTATTTTTAAATTGAGAATAAAATTACAAATTAGAGAGGTCAATAAACAAATATTTTGAATAGGCACTCATTTCTTATGTATGGATCCAAAGATATTTGATGTTAAAAATTTACGCCCAGGGGAATCAATAATAATGCAATATAAAGTATAAAAAAGTTTCAATTTTGTTAAATAAAATTAAAAACAGTTAACGTACCTTCGAATTTAGGCTTTAAAATGTTATTGGGTACTAATACAAGTTGCTGTGAAGTTGCTAATTCAAAATCTTTAAATAGGTGACCGAGCTTTGAAACGTCCTCCCTTCATGTGGAAAACTGTTTTTTTAATAATATCAAACATTATTACACATAACGCTATTTTTAGAAATCAATATAAACCGTTTTTAAGCAAACTGTATGATTTTATTAGTATGGTCTGGTCATTAAACCAGTGGAATCAAGCCAGTGGAAGCAAGAAATATCGGTTTTTTGTCGTTTTACATAAATTGGATTTAACTAGCGTAATGATGTTTCCAGGCTAGATAATGGGCACCCATGCGCTTATTCATAGCTATATCAAGCTAGTCTTGTAGTACAAAATTAATAAGAAAACATGAACATAGTAATCAATGATCGTGCAGAACAAAGCCAGGGGAATCAGATACTTATCTTTGTATTTCGTGAATGGTACAACTTCACGCATAATCTACCCCCTCGATACATAAAATGCATCTCACAGTTCGCGTGAAAATAGGCAGTGCCTATCCAAATGGCTCGACTAGGGTCGTATGCGCGATTTAGTGACGTGCCAAGGTAATCACACTTTAGTGCCGGACAAAATTAAAATGACTCGAGAAATTCAGTTAATTGTAAAATACGTGTAAAATTTATTATGATGCGTAATAATTAACTATTCTATAATAAAATAAAAACATGTATGAATCTTTAAGTATATATGATAAAAAGATTTTTAAGGTTTTCTGAATAAATCGGGAGAGCGGACACGTCAGTGGAATCAATTTTTAGGGCTTTGAACTATTTTTTAAATACCTTTCGACTTGAATTCATGTATTATTTTTATTTTCCCAAGTAGATAACACCTAAATCTATAGTTTAAAACATATTTTATTGACTTTATAATTTGAAACGTAGGATTTAAGCCCCCAGACATCAAAATTCTCGATTCTGAAGATTCACCCTTTAGCGCTCATTGAAGCAAGACGTCAAACAATTCAAGTATTAATTTCATTCATTCTGTATAGTTCGATTATTGATTGAAACTTTTGAAAACAAACACAAAAACTCCAAGGCGCAGTGGACATGTTTTGTTAGAAAATTGGCGCAGCGAACCCGGCTTTACCGTTGCCGATTTAACAACAAATACAAAAAATATAGGTAATATAATAATTAAGGGGGGGCTCCCATACAACAAACGTGATTTTTTTGCCTTTTCTTGCTCGATATTAATAATGGCGTAGACATTATTATTAGGTATTATATAACCCTACGTGCGCAAGTCCGACTCACACTTGGCTGTTTTTTATCATTTTGCGTAGAAATACCCAGTTGCAGAAAAGGTCATAAGTTTTAACACCCCATTAAACATCAAGCGTCAAAAATGGGAAAATAAACGGTACGACACATAATAATTCATAGCATAAGTCACTACCGTGTACTTTAAAAAATATTTAAATTTAATTTCTTCAAAAAAACAATGAAATAAGCTCAAAAAGTTACCTACATAAATAGGAATATTTAATTAAAATGAAATGAAATGAAAAATCATTTAATCCTGTAGGTTTTGACAACACTTAGGACGGGTCATTTTTAAAGTTAATGCTAGATTCGCAAGAGTGCAGTTTTCCCCAGAGAAGAACCTAGCAAGAAACTCTGTAGGGTTGCTCTTTTCAATTTAAGTTTCACAAATCTCAGGCATAATAAGCACAGAAACATACAATAAAATTAATATATCAAAATGATTTCTAATAAAGTTAAAAGTATAATTATTTATAACTAAAGATAATAAACAAATGATACAACATAATTCAAGATTTAGCTGAACTCGCGTTTCAGTTCATGTTATTAATTTTGCCATAGACAATATTATTTACGATTTATAAGAACAGTAACGTTGCTTAACAAAAACCTTTTGAATTTGGAAGACATAATGTCATTTATGAACATATATTTGCCGTAAAAGAATTTATCGCCTAATATACTTCTTAACAGCTTATTTACATTTTCTATTTTGATGTTGTAGGTTTGCTGAAAAATATGAAAAATATATTAAACACAATCAATCACACGAAAACATTTTTTTGAAGACTCCTCTTATTTACCCTCCTCTTGAGCATTAGTTATGTATGCCTCCTTCTCTCACTGTACAGATCTACCAAGTTATCTATGAAACGGCCGTTATTGGAACTATAGCCACTAATTTGGAAATGTCAAAATCCAGAACTGCTGCGATTGGTAGAAATACAATTTTGTATACTACTAGCGCCGCCGTTCATTTCACATATAATGTGGTATGTCTGTACGTACATGGATGATCAAAAATCGAAGCTCAAACGTCACAATTACGAAAAAATAAATATTCACATACATAAATGTTTATCTGCCATGATTTTCTCCCGTCAGAGTAGGTAGAGACCACTTCCCTCCGCTTGCTACAATCCAAATACACAAGACCTCTTTCGATTCATCCACATTCATCAGTCACCTCATAAATGCCTGCCGTCAGTTGCCCGTGAATACTCACAATTTTAATTTTACAATTACTATTATCAATTTCAGGAACAAAAAGGAGGATAGCCCTAGCAACAGGATTCTTGCAAATGTTTCTCGTTAACACCTGGTACGACAAAATGAACTTGTGTGATTGTTCGTTGTATATAAAACTGCGGAACTTTATCTGTAATTATAGAAAAGGTTTTTAAAAAAATGCGATTTATGGGCGGCCGTACCCGGACCGCTTCAAGCGATTTGTTGAAGCTGCGACCGCGCTGTGAACTGATAGATATTCGCCTCAAGCAGTGTGTGTACGGCCACCCTAATGGTCTGTCTACACATATCCGGGCCGAGCCCGGGCCGTGGCCCCGTCAGGAGGGAAAACAGTTCGTCGTCGTGACAACCGGACACGCCGTGCCCGGGACGTGTCGGGGCCGTGGCCCGTCAGGAAGGAAAACAATACGTAGTCATGACAACATGTCCGATTGCCATGACGAATTATGTAGGCACCCTCCTGACGGGCCACGGCCCGGATATTTGGAGATAGACCTTTAAGGGTGATAAAGTATGGACATCGATCTTTATAAAGGGGCAATCGACTAAACTTTAATAACGATTTCTGTGTCGCACACATCATGATGTCCATGATGTTTGTTTTGTCAGGCGTGGTTCAAATCAAACAGTACTGAACAAATTGAATATACCATATATCCTATATACGTGTATTTAATTATCATCACCATCATTTCAGCTTATAGCTGCCCACTGCTAAACATACGCCTGTTCAATTGTTCTTTCACGCGAGCGGTTTATTGCCACCTTCATCCAACGAGACGCCGCGGTTTTCACCGGATATTTAGTCGTGTATTTAATGTGCAGGTTTATTTCTACAACTTACACCAAGTTCACCTAATTCACTTTTAACTTTGGCATGAATATCCAAAGAATATTCATTCACTGCAACATTGCCAATTCGATAGTCGACCTCGATATAGGGTCTCAATTTCTCATTTACGTCTATTGCGTAAGTAAGAATTTTCAACCCGTATGCTCCCTGGAAAAAAAAGTTTTTTTTTTTTAACTTTTCATAATAACGATTAACATAAAAAGATTTTAGAGTAACATACTTATACATCCTCCTTTTAATCCATTGGCACAAACGTAAAAACTATGAAATTTAAAATATTTGTACCTAATTGTGTATATTTACATTTACATACCTACATACACAATATTATAAACATTATATACCTACGTATATGTATGTAGATACAATAGACCTAGACACCTTCTTGAGTACCTGAGCGGAGGAAGTTCGAGACTGAAAGTCATGGCAGATGAGGAGAGAGGCCTTTGTCACACAGGGACACAAGTGGCTAGATTAGATTAGATGCAAATGAAATAAATACTGACAATGTTGCGGGCGGCCAATTTTATGAATAAAAAACTTACATATCCGTGAACTTCTTCGGAATATACTATTCTTAAATTGCAATACACTAACAACACTGAAAATTTACATAAATTCATGATTCACTAAAAAATTTATTCAATAAACACACAACGGAACTAGTTGTTACTTTGAAATTACCATTTATCTGCAAAACAAAGTCCGGATGAAGCATATTATATGGGCATTTTCAAAAAAAGTGCCCCCCCTGGGTTTTGACCGTGTCCACGAGTTTGAAGGTGAATTGTGAATTAATTTGAACACCTATTGATATTTTGAGGACTACATAGTGTTTTTACATTATTTAACTTAAACTTTAAATCAATAAACCTTACGTAATTAACTTAATTTAAGAATTATGATCATTTGAAATAAAAAAGACAGCTGTTTTTGACAGGTCACACGGCTACCCAGCATCAAAACTATTGAATTTACCAAAAAAAATTCTTCCACATACCTGCTAATGTTTATGTCTACGTGTAGAAGAAAATGCCTTCTATCTCATCAAATCAAAATTATAAATGTAACTCTATTCATTTAAGCGTAAAATAGATTTTAATTTTGTCCTCAAAATCGAGTCGGACTGACAAGTCAGTACAGTGACGACCGAAATGGTATTAAATTTTATACTAAATCGATTTATGTTGTTAAAAATGGCAACATTATCTACAAAGGATCCCATCTGCCATTTTGAAATCGTTAATTTGTTGTCCATTGCCACGGGAGAAGCAAGTTTTGTTGGTGCTAGTCCCAGGTTACGTTTTTTGAGGTCAGGTTTGAATCATGTTATCTTATTTTTTTGTATACATCTTGACATAAAACTTTTTTAAATCGATTCATACATTATTTAGCTAACGTTTTTTGTATTTAGTTCACACAATTATTAATACATTTGGTTATAATTTGAATAAAAGTAAAATTTGGTGTGAAAATGTGACGTCAGTTTAGTGACTTTTAGTTCGTCACATATAGGTCTGACCACCAAAGTCACCAAACTGACGCCTAAGGCTAGGTCTACATAGTATGATATGACTTTTAGTAATTTTGTTATTTAAAATGAGTTTAATAATACGGTTCTGACACACACATATTTTTATTTTATTATTACGTTAAATACTATCACATATCTTCATAGACGACTGTCTTCCATTAACAAGCGGTAAGTTAATTTTATGTACCTTTATTAAAGGATATTGTTTTATTAGGTAATTATTGATAGCTAAATTAACTTTCTCAGGCCCGAACAGACGATAACAACTTCTACTGCAGTAAATTTGTGAAATTCTCAAAAGAAATTGATCCATATGTTCGTTGATTATTTATCCTGACCTTTTGTAAGGGACATATTTTTAAAATTTCAAAAAATCACGCCAGTAAAAGTTGTTTGTTTTCACATACGCTATCATCTTTTAGGTTTTTTGATTTCTAATTGGTTTCTAATAAAACAAACCCTACTTATATTATGAGTAAATGACAATATCGTATACCTACGCAAAAACCACTGAACCGATTTTAATGAAACTTTGCAATATAGATCAAAATACTATAGGATATCATTGTTTTCAGTTACGATGTCGCGCTAGATCGAAAGTTGTACTTTAATAATATTAATTGTTACCTAGAAGATCCTATTAGTTTAACAAAAGTTCAAGAGCTATACATATTAATCAAGTAGAGTATTTTTTTTATATAATTCGTTAACAGAAAATGGATTTTTTTTTATCATGTGTCCCTACCTTAAGAATTTTTGCTGTTTCAGTTTGGTGACTGTCACACTTTTTTTGGGTATATTTTACTCATTTATTCATTTGTTTCCAGTTTTCTGTTTAGTAATTATTCCTTATATTGCTTGTATTAGACACTCATTTAATAATTTAATAAATAACATTGATTAACTGCTTTCAAAACTATAAAAAAAGAAAAAAATGATATAGCAATAGCATCACTTGTCACCAAACTGAAAGTAAAACGTGATTTTTAGCTTAAAATACATTATTATAGCTTATTATTGTGTCTTTTTTAAATAATTTCATTAATTTAGAATCTCGTAAAACTAAAAATTAACTCAAAATGCTTTTAATTCTCAAATTAAAGCACTTTTGAAAAGTCATCAAACTGACCACTGTTTCACTATACTGTCCACTTTATTAATGTTTTTTACATAAAAATCCAGTAATATCTCTGGAACAAGCTATATTTTCTAATTTATAGGGCTTTTAAGAATATTTTAAGATGAAAAATCTTTCAAAAAACGCATGTCTAAAAATAATGCTAAAATTTCCAACGGGGGGGCAAAAAAGTAAAAATGCCCATATTTCAATAATGATTAAGATAAATAGGTACAACCAATTGCTATAACATAAGGTACCTATGTAAATATATAAGTATTAAAATTGTGTATTGACTTGTTACAGTAGTTGGATGATCTGTATAATAATTTTGGACTAACTAGATTCTAAATAGGCCAAGACGAACGTACCTCGATCAAATCGGTAATCGATAAAATAAAGATAACTTAATAAGTGACCCTTAAAGATAGAATTTAGAAACCTAGACATTCGGCTCTATCTACTGACCGTCAAAGGCGATTTTCTTTATAAACTTTACCTATTTGTTGTATCAAAATTAGTGTGAAAGAACAACCTAATTGTTCGGCCGAACTATTCGGTTCGGTAGGGTTTCAAACCGAATAGTATTCGGTATTCTTTATTCGGCAAAACCCATATTCGGCGCATCCCTAGTAGGTACCTTATCTAAAATAGTATCTCCCTTCGACGGACCCATAATATGTTATTATTTTAAAATAAATCAGAATACAAAACTCACTATCTAACGTAACGAGTACACTAATGATACTTAAACAATATAATGTTACTTTACGGGGTTCGTGATACAAACAAGCATTCTGCTTCTGCAGAGTATTTTATCTATCTCCTTTGAAAAAAAAGAGATATTTCCTTAATATCGAAATACCGGTATTTTGTCTTTATATACCGGTATCAAAATACCGAAAATATTTACCGGTATACCGGTATTTCGGTATACCGGTATACCGGTATCCATGCCCTATATATGAGGCGACTGATGAGTGTGGTGGTGTGTTTGGATCGTTGCAAGTGGAAGGAAGTGGTCTCTGCCTATCCCAAAGGGAGAGAGGGGTGACGGATATGTATGTATGTATGTAAGATCCTAAATAATATTTATTAAGGTCTATCTTCGGATGGACGATGGGGTAGAAAAGTTTTGGAGTGGAGACCAAGCACTACCAACCAAGCGAAGCATGTGACGGCCACCTACCAGATGGACAGATGACATAGCGAAAATCGAGGTGTCTCGTTGGATGCATTGAACCGTTCGCGTTTAAGAGAAATTGGAGAGGCCTTTGCTCAGCTGTGGGCAGCTATAGGCTGAGAAGAAGGTCTATCTTACGATAATGTCACTAAAAAGAACCTAAACCTAAACATATTACATTTGAACAGATAAAAGCCAAAGTTAATGTACAAATAGCGATTATATTATTTGATTCTTTATTTAATAATTATTGTCTACCTAATTAAACCAACGACGTACATGGTATGAGGCGGCTGACGAATGTGGATGAAGCCAAAGAAGTGTGTTTAAAGTGAATAAATGGTCTTTCTCTGCCTTGAAGGGAAAGCTGCGTGATGGATGTATGTATATCTATCTATGTATTGTATATATGTGTTAGGTATCCTAACAGTAATATTTTTTCTACTCGTACATAGAGTTTATCAAGTTTGTATTCTTTATGCAAACAGCTTCGTGAAACATTCCGAAAACAATGTCATCTTCAGGCAGAAAACCCAGAAAATATTAACAATAACAAAAATTCTCTTGTGCTAGTAAACATGCGGAATCCTTAATAAGCGAGGCTTACGGCAGATAACATCTGGGGTTCGGACTACAAACACTTGAAGCAAACAGAGGTGGTAAGAAAAATGCCTTTGTTTATTTATCTTTGTTTGTCGTGTCTTGTGTTGGGAATATTTTTGTGTTTTTAGAAGCTGTTGAATTCTGTTTGATCATCGTATTAAAAATTTGATTTGATGCATGTGTTTTTCTTATTTTTATTGACTCGTAGAAATCGTCTTCTTGTAATATAGATAAAGGCCTATCTACACACATCCCGGACACGTTGTCATGATGACGTATTGTTTTCCCTCCTGACGGGCTACGGCCCGGACACGTCCCGGGCACGGCCCGGAACTGTGTAGATAGACCTTAATATTTATAAAATTATAAAAAAAGCAACGAACTTTGTGAAAAACAAGCACGCAGACGGTTTGGCCACTTCTAATGGTTAGTACCTCTTCTCGTCTCTTATTACAGGGCCGTAGGTACTAACCTACGGCCATTTTGTCCAGTCCCGCGCTATTTAGCCCGTTTTCTCCATCAATAGGTGTCAATACAGTAATGACGTCTTATGCAACATTTCTTTGAACCTCCAAATAACAGTGGTCCCAACCGCCAATTCGTATAAACCAATGAGTAAGGAATATTAGACCAGAGTGGCCCCATTTTTTTTTTCATATACAAATGAGTTTATATGACAGCGTGCCAAGGTTGCGCCAAGTTTTCTCATAGTTTTCTTGGTAGATGACCTGTCAAACGATAAGTAGTACCGTACAAAAAGTTGCCATTTTGCGCCAGACCAGGCACGCAGATCCAGACGGTATGTCTCCTCCTTTATATTCTATACTCAAAGGTCGTACAGACGCTCAGAAATACTCAGAAAACTACGAAAACGAAGCCTCGAACCTATATCAAACTTTTTAATAGACGGTTTAACCATTACCTTTTATAAGTTAGGTTATCGAAATCCTCATACAAACGTTTTAGGGGTACGGAAAGTTCCCATATTACGGGCAAATCTTTTCAGGGTTCACAAAAATAATTGGATCGGATTGCTACATTGAAGGAAAGCAATTACATAGCAGTCGAACCAATTTCGATCTACTTACAACCGCGGTTAGGTTAAACCTTTTAATAATTTTGTGTTACCTTTTTATAAATATAATTGGTTTATAAATGAACCCATGTTCGACCTTGTTATGATACTCATAAATATCGAATTAGTAAAATGATGTAGGTAAGTATTTATTGTAAAACGAAAATATCTTAACAAAAATGTTTATAAGAATAAAAATTGATACAGAGCAAGGATTGTGATGGAATTGGGTATAGCGATGGGCGTTATTAGCGACAGACGTTTTGGAAACCTGCTATTTGCTCTGACAGCTAAAACCTGCTATCTAGCTATCCAACAACCATCTAATCCGTCTGTTGGATATAACCTGACGTTAGCACTTCACACATCGTTGTAACCGTTGTGAAGTTGGCGCCGTTGGCCCGTTGGTGACGTTGACAGCTATATAGTGAATTTTTTTTAAGTAACGACCCATGTTCCTTGGGAAAAGTTGTTCAGTTTCTAGAGGACTATCGCAGTGTTTCGGCTTTATACCCCCTTTCTGTTACACCCTGTATAAGAGTTAGACTATTGTCGGTGGAACAGCCGCCTATATTCTGCCAGCGTTTTGAATACTTGATCCCACATTTAAGCATGAAACATAATTTTTAAAATATCTAAAAATATCAAAGAATAACGAAGCAGAACTTAACCATGTACAGAAAAAAAAACTTTGAAGAAATTCTCGTAGCAATCCGTACTGAGGAGTGCCCATGAAATTGTATTTGAAACTCTGAAACTTAGGCATTAGCCCAGAAGTCTACTCTGAGTCTACTTTAATTTGAGTGATCTTAAATCGTAGTTTTTGCGTGAAAGAGTAACAAAAATCCTCACATACGTACCATCAATCCATACATACATACATATCCGTCTCTCCTCTTCCCCATCGGGGTAGGCAGAGACCATATCGCTCCACTTGCTACGATCCAAACACACTTCTTTCACTTCATCCACATTCATCAGTCACCTCATACATGCACATCGGTTTAGGGTACAGTTTATAATCGTGTTTATAATATACCCGTTTCGCCAGCCACAGTTTTTTTTTTTTTTTTTTTAATAATAATAATTCTTTATTTCGTAAAACAAAAGCATGTGGTTACAATCAAGTTTACGACATAGATTGTGAGAGGTACATAATTGTTGTTAGGTACCCTACTCCTTAAACTAAGATTATCTCTTGTAACTTAAGGAGCAGTGTTTGACCGGCATTATCGGCATTCTATGCGTAGGAGATACGAATATAAACTAAGTGTGTAAGCGTGAATGAGTGTGCGTGTGTATGTATGTGTTTGTGTGGGTGTGTGTATGTGTGTGTGTGTGTGTGTGGGAGTGCAGCATGTGTTTATTTAAGGACGAACTTTTAAAAGATCTTCAGTTTTTTCATAGTTTAAAGTGAGGAGCCAGTTGGTTACTATACAACCTTTTAGATATAGACAGGTAAAACATATCTGTCGGATAAAATTTATCTGTAATTGGTGAAACCGGCTTTAACTTCTTTTAACTTCTAACTAAATTTTATCCGACAGATATGTTTTACCTGTCTATATCTAAAACGTTGTTTTCTGAAATAGACATAGGTTTATCTGACAGTTAAATTATATCTAGGATAAAAGAATTTTATTCTGCATGTTTAAAGTTAGAGTAGGCTTATTTTTTCCTCGCAACGTAAGGCACATGCTTGGTTTGCCACTAATGGAGAGTAGTCCGACAACTTTTACCAAGAAAAGAAAATAGTTTTTTACGGAGTAGATATTTACCGAAAACCTCCGTCATTTCGCGTTTTCCAAGTTTATTTTCGGGTTTTCTCTGAGAAAATGTTTTTAAATAGTTTTTTAGTTTAGAATTTTTTTATTGATTAAGTGAATAGTAATACTTATATGATGTTCTTAAATAAGTAGTAGTAAGATATGACTTTGTGATGTTAGAAATCTTTGACAATATGTTAAGGAGCCCACTAATACTTATTGTCCATTAGCAATACTGCTTTTATGACTTTTAAAAGGCGGTCGAAGATTACCAAAATTGCCTTAGACGTGAAAAAAGTATTCCTAAGACTTCTATGGGCTCTAACGCAAAAGCGGTTAATCCGCTACCGTAAATTGATGTTTGTTAAAGAACCGCGTTCAAACCGCTCTAATTGAACCGCCTAGGGTTGTCCACGTCGTCCATATCAAACGTCAAACATCGAAAATGGCCACAAAAATCTACCAAAATCGAAATCTACAAGATATAAGCCAAAAAATCGCGACAAACCCCAAAACAAAAGCCAATCATTAAAGACAGTAACACCAAAGAATACACCGATATATGTATTTATTTAACACACACATGTGTAGGATTAGAAGGGCGGGGAAACGAGACAAGGTAACAAGCAATATTAGCTCGGTGGTGCTACAGTCCAACCGTTTTAAGTCTGCAGAAAGTTACTTAACATGTAAAAATATAAAGTTTTTGACAATAAGTTCATAAGTTCATGACTCTTGACTCATACGGTGCCAGAAATCCGTAGTATTTGAGATTTGAAACGCACAACAGGTAATTACTAGATTTTGCTTTTGCAAAGGTCGTTATTTGTACGTAATCTAGGATATTGCATGTGTTTAAAGTCCTCGTGTTTAAAAAAGAAATCTGTATTTTTTTACGCGATACGATTTTGTTTGTGTTACATTGAATAACTGTTAAGGAATTGGCAGGGGCTAGGAAATATGGAATGATGCAGGGGAAGCCTTTGCTTAGCAATGGAATCGAATAAGCTAAAAACAAATGTTAATTTGGATTGTTGCCAATTAATTACACCTACTAAAAAAAAGATGTGGGTAATATTATGTGAAAGAAGAGAGGTCTTCGTTGAGTAGAATCACAATAACGGCTAGATAATTTAATTAATTGCAGACTTATAGTGGTCAGACTATAGTCCAAGTCGAGGGAGGAATAACAATCATCTTGTAGGAGGGAGTTTAGGACACACGGGGAGCGTTCATTGTCGTTTCTAGATCTAGGGACCTAATAAGTTTTGCAAGTTGACTTCTTGAATTAAATGCGGTTGTTGTTAAGTTAGCTGTAATGTTTTGATAGTAAGGCGCTAGGAAGTACCGAAATTCCTACAACCAAATGTTTTAAATAAGTAATTATCGAATTAGGTGTAAGCCTGTCATGATAATTATATTGAGATGTAGAAATAAATAAAAAAAAAAAAAAAAGTCTGTTAGTATAATATTATCAGTTGTATGTCGGCAGAGCGTCAATGAGAGTGTCAAAGTCATTTTTGACTTATTTGGTCGCAATCAGTAAGCCATTGTTTAGCTGAATACCCAATGTGTCTTAAAACGCCATTGACACTCTGTCGACACACATCTGCGGCTATTTTTAATTAGCAGACTTAGGCGCCTGCTAACTAATGGTCGTTCCCAATATTCAAAGACAGATAGCTACCCGAGAGCAGCAGTACTCAACTGTCACGTAGCTGTCACTTTTGATTTATCCTTCAGAAGAATCTCATACATTTTTACCCGACTACGGCAAAGCCAAAAGGAAGGGTAATGTTTTTGGCAGTCTATGTATGTATGTATGTATGTATGTATGTATGTATGTATGTATGTATGTATGTATGTATGTATGTTCCACCGTAGCGTCTAAACTACTGAACCGATATTAATGAATGAGGTGTCAAAAGATTCGTAATAATACGGCGGGTGACATAGGATACCTAGTTTTGTAATAAAATCAATACTTTGCCCACTAGTGGGCAAGAAGTCACGATAAAAAAAAATAAAAGTTTGCAAATGGTGTTGTGTGGGATATCAAAATCAAGAGCTCAGCGAATACATTCCAAAAAAATATATATAATGTCACTAGGTATTGCGCACGGATTTGCTTATAAACTAGTGGACAAGAATACGCTGCGAAAAATATTAAATTTTGTAAAGTATAATGTGTGGGGTATCAAATGAAAGGGCTCAGTGAGTACATTCCAAATATAATATATACCACTAGGTTTAGCACGCGGTTTTACTTGTAAACATGTGTTTTAACGTCTTGTCTTTTCTATCTAAATCACTCCGAAATTACTGATTACTTACCTACAGCTTGCCAAATCAGGCCTTTTCAGAATTATGTTGACTGTTTTGACTAGTTTTAAGCTAAATTACCTACAACTTTTACTACGGAACCAACTTTGTTGGCATCCAAAAATTTTCGGTACCTCAATAGGTACATTTTGCACGCGTAACTTGTACGAAAAAGCAAACATTTTTGGACGCTGACAAAGTTATCCCATATTCAAAGTTATTAATTATCATGAGTTCAAGTAGTGATGTCAATTTGTAAACCGTGTCTTAAAAGGGAAGTTTGAAATAAAATAAAAGAATTTATGAACTCACACTAATACTATGAACAAAGTAGTAAGTGTGTCGGGGTGTTTGGGGGGCACAGCCCTCCGCCAAAATAGAACAAAACACTTTTTGAACTCTACTGTGGACAAAGTAGATTCTGTGTGGGGTGGGGGGTGTGCTGGGCGTAGCCCACCGTCAACATAAAACAAAACACTTCTTGAACATTACTGTGAACAAAGTAGATTCTGTGTGGGGGGTTTGGGGGGCGTAGCCTCCCGCCAAAGTAAAACAAAATACTTCTAGAAGTGGACAAAGGAGTCCCTGTATGGGGGGTTTGAGGGGTGTAGCCCCTGTCAACATAAAACAAAACACTTCTTGAACATTACTGTGGACAAAGAAAATCCTGTGTGGGAGGTTTGGGGGGCGTAGCCCCCCGCCAAATTAAAACAAAATACTTCTAGAAGTGGACAAAGTAGTCTCTGTGAGGGGGGTTTGGGGGGCGTAGCCCCCCGTCAACATAAAATAAAACACTTCTTGAACTCTTCTGTGAACAAAGCGGGCATTGTGTAGGGGGTTAGGGGGCGCAGACCCCGCCAAAATAAAATAAAAATACTTCTTGAACATTACTGTAGACAAAATAGACTCTGCGTAGGGGGGGGGGGGGCGCAGCCCCCCCTCAATAAAGAAAGAAATATCTTAAACATACACTCGCATATTAGACAAAGTTATCAGTATGTTGGGGGGCTTTAGGGGCGCAGCGCTCGCTGAAATAAAATAAAAGGCATCTTTAATCCACACGCATACGTAAAGAGAGCTATCTAAAACGAATTATACAGTACGCTGCTTACTACGGACAAGGATTGCGTTGAGTGTAGTTTTTTAGTGTTATGTATGCTTTAAAGAAATTTGCAATATTTTAGGATTGCTACCCTATACGTGTTAAACGTTGCATTCTGTCCATCTCGAAAAGTAACTGAGGTGTAGATGACTCTCTAACAAATGTACGAGAAATCGCGGATGACCGCTAATACAATATGTTTAGATGAAAAGACAGATTGGAAATGTAACATGGAGTTTGAACAGTTGTCATATAATTAAATGTGTTTGTAGAGTTCTGTAGTAGGTATTTACGTAGTTATCACTGGTTTAACTAAAAAGTGTGAAATAAAAAATAAGTTCTAAAAACTAAAACCCGCCTACGGTAAACTTGCGATCTTAAAAGTAAGAAACAAGAAATAAATCTCGTCTTCTTAACTACCCCATAAATGCACAGACGTAGCGATTTTCAGAGGATAGCCGTGGTCGTATGCCTCCATATATAATTGGTTGCCTGCAAGCAATTGATACTTACATTACACAGGTAGGTCATACAGTCTCCGACATTGCACGGTAATTAAGATCAAGGCACAGAGGCATACGACCACGGCTATCCTCTGAAAATCGCTACGTCTGTGCATTTATGGGGTAGTTAAGAAGACGAGATTTATTTCTTGTTTCTTACTTTTAAGATCGCAAGTTTACCGTAGGCGGGTTTTAGTTTTTAGAACTTATTTTTTTTTGATACCGGTTTTATGGGACGAAAAATTCTAAGGTAGATAACTATTTATATCTCCAATAGGGCAAAACCAGAGATAGATAAAATATTGAGAACGGCCGTCAAACATCAAATAAAATTACCAAAACAACCCTAATAATAATGTTCAAAAGATCTAACTTCAATTCATGTTCACAATAATTCAAACATTCAGATCGTAGTTGGCGCAAGTTCCGATAATTAACCATAACTTGAGAAGACTCGTAATCAAAGTTTGACTTCAAACTAGCTTGGCTTTGTGCAAACATCTTTTAGGAATCGAGGAAGGTTAGGACTGATTCCTACTAAAGGTTCTATTATCTATACAGATCCGGGCCGTGGCCCGTCAGGAGAGAAAACAATACAACAATACGTCGCCATGACAACGTGTGTGAACGAATCCGTAGAAAATGTATGGAATTATATTTTTCCCTGACACGTCCCGGATACGACCCGAACACGGCCCGGACACGATCCGGATCGGCCCGGTTGTGTGTAGATAGACTATTAAACTGAGAGTGGTGGAGATGTGCTGGGAAGTTGTTAGGTTATTTTCAACAAAGTGGAGGAAAGATGAAAAAGTGGAGGAAAGGTGAGAAAGAAGAAAGTAGACGAGTTAGGGTCTGACCGCATCTAACGGAGGATTTGTCGCTAAACGCCAGAACAGCCAAATGTATAGAAAAACACTTGACCGATGGTATGTTAGTTGATTGAGTGTGAACGGTCGAGTGCTTTTCTATAGAAACGCGGTTGACGTTCCTATAGATAGATGTCCAATATAAAAATCAGTTCAACTGCAATAATATAAAGGCCCAAACATAAATGTACCAACAATTTGTATTATTTTAACAGAACACCAAAATTCCACAAAACTAATAATTACATCAAAACCGAAAGACGTCGCTAAATTAATTAATTCCCGCAACATACGCTAGTTGCGTACCAAGTTGCGTGCCTACAACATTGATTCTGCTAACTTAATTACCTGTGTTTACCTAGATTCTATTGTGTCAGGTAACGAGATAACTAGTTAAATGACTGTGACATGAATTAGGGATTTCGATTGGGAAAGTTTTGTGGTTTATTGGATTTTTGTGGACTTTTCGTGTAGTTATATTTTAAATATCGTAAATTCGTGACCCATGTCTGTTGAAAAATGTTATTTTGATTCAAAAACAGTTCGCATACCTATCTTAAGTTTTGTCATAAGGTGCAACAACACACTTTAAGAGCGGTTTCGCACTACGTCCGATCTGAATCCGATTCGATAAAATAAAAAATAATTTAAATTATGACTCCAATGAGAAGATCGACGCTCTTAAATATAATGATGAAGTACAATAAAGAAATCTAAATTATTCCGAAGTATAGGTACCTATACCATACTATATATTTCGAATCGGAAGGTATTCTGAGTCATGAGTTTGATTATTGATTTTCATAGTAGGTTTTTAATACGCTCAAAGTATTTTCTCTAACAAAATGTGAGCTAATATAAAATCGCAAGTTCATAGCATTTAAAGGGTAGCGACGGAACCCTACAACGTCATCCATCACGACACTCGCCCAATTGACATGACGTCGATACTTAACCCTTCCATAGCGGTTGGGTTACATGCTGCTTTTTAAATGGCAACTACTATTGTAGATTCAGCCAATGTTATGTGAAGTGAAGCTAGCTATTAATTATACTCGTATTATCAACATCACCATCTGAGCCTAAAGTTGCCCACATAGGCCTCTGCAATTTCTCTCCAACGTGACCAGATTATTGCCACTTGCATCAAATACTCGTACGAGACCAAATTATATACCGTAGGTCTATAATTATATATTATTTTACCATAAATACATAAATATTATACATACAAACACCCACACTTAAAACAAACATCTCTGTTCATCTTAGCAATGCTTTTGTGAGAATTGAACCCACGACCTATTGACGATTACCACGACCGACACGACAAATTGTGTTAATAGTGCAGTCGAATCATTTCAGTCTATAACAGAGCTGCCCACTGCTGAGACTAGGCCTCTCCAATGATTCTCCAGCGTGAACGGTTTATTGCCACCTGCATCCAATGAGACCCCGCGGTTTTTCACTAGGTCGCCGGATGATGTTTCATCAAACACAGTCCTTTTGGTATCTGCACACCAAAGCCGCCGGCTTTTTTGACAATGCCGGCAACTTTGGTGAGTAGATAGCATAACGTCCCCACTCCAGGGACATGAGCTTACTCTCATAATTTATTACAGAAACTCAAATTAAAAGTAATTACATAAGTGACAATCCGCAACAGGCTTCGTCAAAATATACCTAAGAAACAACAAAAATAAATCAGCAACAGTCAAAAATAAAGTTAATAACAAGGATAATGTCAGCAACAAGCATCGTCAAACCACTACTCACTTACTCTCATTGGAAGCAAGATTGGAGGCGGGCGTTCTACCAACTAGACTATACCGCTCACTAGGATGATATTTGCCACGACGAAATACGCCATGTAGCCCAACTTTTCCCGAAGATTTATGAGGTTTCCCTCTACACTCACACGTCCTACTTGATGACTTGTGTCAATCTTAAAATTGTTGCCGACAACGTTTATTACCTGTTTTATTTATTTATTATAGTATAATTTATTTTTATATTACTGTCGTAGGTTATCATAGTAAGTCTAGTTACATAATGCTTAGTCATAATACTTTGGTAGGTACCTAACTCTGTGACCAGTGAAAAGACCGATAAAAGAAGGAAATTGGTTTAAGGCACAAAAATAAGAGAATGAGACCTTTTAATCGGTAAATGTCTTCGCTTAAAAAATGTACAATGTCTCAATTTTGAATAGAAAAAAATATTTTTAAAAGGGTTTCTGCGAAAAACTATGTGATCGGTACCAAATACTTAAATAAAATAGGTAGCTTGATTGTAAATACGTGTTTTGTGAAAATAATAAATTTTATTTCAATCATTTGTTTCCTTTCCTTATCCCGTTCTTAGGAACTTTCGTTTCGTGCCTCGTTCCAGAAAATATTTATGTAATCAAATACTCCTCGTGGAGAAATGTTTATAAAACAATGGCTACCTAATATTTTGAAGAAAAACAAACATTAATGAGTTGTTATTATCACATGTTTAATACAATCAAGAAGTCAAATCGTTGGCAGAAGAAGATAAAAATGGCGATCACTCCACCGATTCTGGCTCCTAAATTATTAAAATGAAAAAATGTGATGTTTAGTAGATTACAATTAATAATATCTTGTTGAATGGACAAGATAAATAGCAGTCCTAAAGGACTAAGTAACAAGCGTAAATAACCTGGGGAAAATACAGAAATTAAACATTAATCTTTTCAAATATTATTTTGTTCGTAATTGAAATACATAATTTAAATCTGAGATAGAAAAACTTTTCTATCCGCATAAAAAGATGGGAAGTATCTCTTCATTCTCAAAAGAAATACACAAGTCTCAACAATTTCAATAACATTTTTAATCATGCTTTTGAAAAGTATTCAGAATTTACCTGGGATTGAATCTCCGCTATAATTTTATTTCAAACACGATCCAAAGTTTCTCTTATTTATGCAATGTCTTAAGGAGAACCGACTCGACCATTCACAAAGTAAACCGAAGTTGCACTTTCGAAACTCATTAAAAGTAAAATCCTGGTGCATTTTCCAGAGGCGCTGAATTAAGGTGCCTTTTATAAGGAATTTTCTTAAAATCTCCTTGGAACGTGCCTCATTTGCTACTATTGAGGAGTCTGCGTGCCTTCAGAGGTCAATGTGCCGGCTTCCCTATAAATGAAGCCAAAGATTGAGTTATTCTTCTTGCGTCTCTTACAAATTTAAGTTCGTTCCTTTCGTTTTGGTTGACCTTTCATGCTTTGAATTTGTATCATTTGGTAGGTTTTCCTTAACCAATACTTAAGTTATCTTATTCTCGAAATTTTGGAATAATTTTCTTTATTGTTTCTTTTTATTTGATTTCAAAATCTGTCTTAAAAATTACCTTAAAATTATTTCGCTAAGTGATTTTACTCTTCGGTTTTAACCTCCAAAATTCTACGGATTCTATTAGACCCAGAACACACGGTGAAACGCAAATGCAACGCAACTGAAACTGCTATTTACTTTTGAGTTGCATCGCAGTTTCTGCTATAGACTTCCTTAGAAAACCACACACGACGCAACTAGTTTGAAACGTTTCGTTTCAGTTGCATTTGCGTTTCACCGTGTTGTTTGGCGCTTAGGGTAAAATGTTGTACGATATACCCATACTTAGTTAACAGAAATACCTATACTACACACCTATGTATTAGGTACCTATACCTAATACTTAGTTAACCAAAACGTTTTCCTCCAAACTTCTGCAAGTAGGTCGCGTACCCTGTCAGCTGCACTTCTTTGGGTCAGTTTTCTATGGATTGCTTCTATATAAATTTCAGATTTTCTTAAGCAGACTTCGGGTAGTTCGAATATTTTAAGCCTGACTATTTAAACATCTGTATAACCCAACTAAATTCAAATTAATGCCAGTAGTATGAATATTATGACATTATTGGGTGTTTATTTAAATAGTTGGATTATCTATCATACATATCACAAATTGCGTGGTTTTTGAAGTAAAAAAGGAAGTTGACATTAAACTTTGTACAACTTTGTTACCTAATACCTGTCAAAAGAAGCACGATCTAGGTTTACTGGGAGATTTTTCTTACCTATGTTGGATATAGGTAGGTACACATGGAACAACTTTCATCCAAAGGTTAGGATGGTCTGAGCCCTCGCAGGGTCTTAGGCTATGACGGAACTTCACAGTAATTCAGTCAATAATCAAATAAATTTTATTTCATAAGATTTTTACAATCATCTGAAATACTTTAATTTCAGTAGGTAAGTGCCATATTTATACGAGTAAGTATATTTATTGAAAAACCAACAGCTTCAATATACATTTAAAAAGAAATGATACGACTGCTAAACATTGTTAATATGAAATCAGGTTAATCAGGTTTCTTTCATGTCAACGAAACTCTACAGATAAGTTCTCCCTCCCTCTCTGTCTCTTCCAAAGAAAACTTAAGACATAGAATATGAAGCAATTCCAGCTAGTGCTGTACAATTTCTCAATAGTGAAGTGAAGGATTCGTTGAAGCGCACTGTTTATTTAATAACATTGCGCCGACCCGATAAGCGTCGCCATTGTGGAGATTTGCAAAGACCTCTTTACTTGTAGATTTACCTTGCAAGACGATTCTCTTTTATTTTGTAAAGAGAGAAAAGAGATTGGATTTTGTTTGAATTGAAAAAGGATGGAAACTTAGACGCATTAATACGAATTGGTTTATAGTACTTTTTGTTGGATTGTTATTACTTTTTAATGCATATTAAGTAAATATATTTATGCTTAATACTTATTAATATCATAACATAGTAAAAAGCAAAGACTTATATCGAAATATGTTTCTTAAGCTACAGTTTTGATTTTTTTTATGCCACAGCAGGTAGCAGCACAGTTGTGATTTGACATGAAAAACGAAAATAGCGGCATTTGTGACATAGTTTCTTACACGTCAAACTATAACTGCGCCGCCGCAACTTCAGATGCGTAAATGCACTTGGTTTACGTTTTTGTAAGAAGGTTAACCTTTTTATTCTAATTTGGTGTTTTCAAATAACTTTGAATATAATAATGTAAAGCTACGATGCTAGCAAAATGTTAACAAATTCTCGAATAAGTCGTGTGTCGCTCTATAAACTTCTAAACTCTACAATGTCACCCCAATCCTCCAAATGCGAGCTGCTTGGCAAACACAGATATTAGTTTTGTACAAAAGTACTTCACTTGAGTGTTTTTGGCCATATTTCATTCATACGCACATTGTGTAATATTACCATTTTTGTTGTTATTGAGATTTGGAAAAATACTTCAACTTGCGAAGAAAAACATGTGCTTAAGAGCCGTCTGCAATGTTTGATTTGTAATATGAAATTGTCACATATCTGCCGATTAATCGAGACTTGTGAGCGCTAAAACACACATTTCAGTTGCGTCGTGTGTGGTTTTCTTAGGAAGTCTATAGCAGAAACTGCGATGCAACTCAAAAGTAACTAGCAGTTTCAGATGCGTTGCATTTGCGTTTCGCCGTGTGTTCTGGGTCAAGAGACTTGTATCCGAAATTGACAAAAATAATGTCTAAGCTAGATAGGTATGTACCTACGTGGATAGGATACTTAAAACATATTATACAGTTAAAGCAATTTGACCTCTATCATTTCAGACATTAAAGCTACAGTTAGCGTGTCGTGTCCCAATGCTAGACAGGACTTTCCCTCCTTATTGTCTATCCAGTACCACTAAGCGCCAGGATATGCTCAATTAAAAATCCTGGCTTTTTAACATACGTAACTATTTTATATGCAAAACTAAAAGAAACTAATTTAATCAGAAAACAACACACTTGTAATAACGAATTTATTTACAACTTTTCATAAATCTAATTGGTTACACGTACTTAGGTACAGAAACTTTAACGACTCGACAATTTCTTGAAAAAAGTCTTTACCTTCGCAAAAGGCACGATGAACATGCACAAAATTTCTTTCTCAGACGTCCCTCAATATCCAACCGACGGTGTTCGACCAAGTGGAAAATGGCCATCTTCAAAATTAATGGACATTTCATTGCGTTACAAGTTAAATTATACGTGAATGTGGAAAAAGGAGAATAATCCTAAAAGGCTTTTAACTTGATATCGACGTGTCCGTTTTTCAGAAATGGAATGTTTTATTCGATGCTTCTAGAATGTTCTATTTGAACACAGTTCGTGGCAGTTGGGTTTTTTGATCTCTGTCTGACGCGTAGATGTCAAATGTGTTAGACCGAGAGAAATAGTTTCCGATGACTAGGTAAGTATTAGGTATTTCTGCTGGACACTATACAAAGCGATAATGATCGAAATTGCTCCAGCCATAGTTCTATATAACTTAATTTAAATTACTTAAAACACATTCTAAAAAGTTTTTAAGGTAGATAATACAAGGGACAAATTCCATAGGCACGTCAGCAGTGTGGATTTTTTCCTTTTTAAAATAAATAGACAGCCCCGTACCTTTAATCAAAGAAAATTTACGAATATTTCGTATTCCTAGAACTCAATTGTCTTCAAAATACTATATCTAAGCGTAATGAGAATAAAACAGAGAACCTGAAAAAATATTGAAAAAACCTCCAATTTGAATATTTAAGGGTATTTTTGATGTATTTAAAAAAAAAGAAAAAAAAAATTATTGTATGTTCTGTCTTGGAAATCTAAGGTATGGTTATGACGGTCCCTCTAGGGATCTAAATAGAATATTTATAAGGTGCGCTTCGTCTACGTTTCATTTATGTAAGGGTGGAATGGATGAAATATATACAGGCATAGATATACAGAAAGGGGATATAAAGCCGAAACACAGCGATAGTCCTCATGAAACTGAACAACTTTCCCCTAGAAACATTAGTTCTAACTCTTTAAAAAAAATTCGTCTCCCCATACAAAATATCCGATCTGCTGATTGAGTATAAGTATAGGCGATCCAAAAATGTTTTTCGAGTTAGGACCCATGTTTCTTGGGGAAAGTTGTTCAGTTTCATGAGGACTATCACTGTGTTTCGGCTTTATATCCCCTTTCTGTTACACTCTGTATAATATATTGAGAGAAAGTACAGTGCCTCTTAAGTTATGTATGATGCGACTGATGAGTTTGGATGAAGCGAAAGAAGTGTGTTTGGTTCGTAGCCAGTGGAGTAAAGTGATCTTTGCCTATCCCGATGGGACAGAGGTGTAACAGATATGTACGTATGTACCTATGAAGATAAGAACCTATACTAGATTTGAGTTGGCTCCTAAATAATGTCTTTATAAGTATATTAGAGGCTGCTCCCGACTTCGTACGCATGTATCATCATATCTTGGAAAAAATCTGGATATCTTATAATTGGGACTTGCTCAAGAAAGGCCAAGTCAAGAGTACCCTAAACCGACGGGCATTTATGAGGCGACTGATGAGTTTGATGTGGATGAAGCGAAAGAGGTGTGTTTGGATTGTAGAAAGTGGAAGGAAGTGGTCTCTGCCTACCCCAATGGGAGAGAGGCGTGACGGATATACCTATATGTATGAGGTATCTATAAGAGGTATAAGCTATAATATTGCCAAACTTCATTAAAGTCTATTCAGTACTTTTAACGTGAAAGAGTAACACATATCCATCCATCCATCGGCACAAACATTGACATTTATAATATCAGTGGGAAGTAAGAGATATACTTTTATAACACTTTTATAAAGAGAAATTGAAGTGAAAAATTTCACAGCTTCACGCAATTTTAAAGTCAATCTAATCTTTATTAAAGTCGTTTTCATAAAACTAGATACCTACGTGAATAATAAAAGAAGATGTTAACCTGATTCCGGAAATATGAAGCGCTTTTATGAAGATTTCAAATTAAAATGTTAACCTAATTTCAAAGAGTTTCAATGAGAAAAACTTTGTAACTCAAATTGCTTCATTTCCTTTCCAGGAATTTTAGGTTATATTACCTACATAAGCACTAAATGTATATCAAAATACATATAATCTATTAATAGTATATCATAGGTTATAATTAATTTAAACTGCTTATATCTTCTGCTTTATATTAGTGTTTTAAATCCCACTGCTGGGCAAAGGCCTCCCCTGAATCTATTCTCCTTTCCATATCTCCAACTTCAAACGCCAAATACCGTTTAGTATCTACCATAATAATGAAAAATCTACTGATCAATCGACCAAGGTGGTTGACGTTTTTTAATGCGTAAGAGCCCTACGGATAGTGTAGATAATGAAAAGAAGTTCCGGTTTCACGACACTTTATCCGTTACGCCTTCTATTGTCGACTCGACAATGTATGTTATGTTCTCATATAAAATTTTATGAAGCCTTTTCATTTCAAGTACGGTTGAGTTTCAATTCAATTGACGGTTTTTATTGTGGGACGATTTTATTTCAAACTCATCTTATTTGTATCTAGTGTTACATACATACTTACTGACATGTCTGACACGTACCTATCTATGGCATCGGGGTAGGCAGAGACCAATTTCCTCCACTTGCTGAAGGTCTATCTACACAGATCCGGGCCGTGCCCGGGACGTCTCCGGGCCGTGGCCTGTCTGGAAGGAGGGAAAACAATACTTCGTCATGACAACGTGTCCAGGCCGTGTCCAGGAAATGTCGGGGAAAAATATCATTCCATACATTTTCTATGGGTTTGTTCACACACGTTGTCATGACTACGTATAGTTTTACCTCCTGACAGGCCACGGCCCGGGCACGGCCCGGATCTGTGCAGATAGACGTTTAAGGGAGGCCTCTGGTCTATGTCTAATAAAGGATTACTACCTTCTAACCTTTAACTCTTTGATGTGTTAAGTCGCGGCCCTATCCTATATGTATAACTAACTATAGATATACTTAGTTATTATTTTGTGTGATAAATAAACGTGTGTCTATGTCTAAATCGATATTTGTGGTAGTAAAGCGAATTGTTACTTGGATTTTAAGATTCCGAAAAAAATCTAGCTTACTTTTTTCGCATTAAGAAAGAATCTTAAAGAAATCCCTGAAAAGCATTTAAACATAAACCAGTGAAGCGAAAGTTTTGAAATATGCATAAAATGTGGCACAAGACAATTCGCACCTACGACAAATTACAATTTTATAGCACTTTTCCAGTTGAATGGGGCGAAATCGCCGTGTAATGGCTTCCCTGGCTCAATTTTGTGCAAGTAAGTGCACTTTACATAAGAGACGATGAATAGGACCAACAGAATATTTCATAGTCGAACGAAACTTGGCTCAAACTCAAGTAAGTTTACTCAGGATGGCGAAGTTTGGTAACGTTACCTTGATTGGTAATTTATTGTGGAGGTACCAGCCAAAGTGTATTATGACCGTTTTAGCTAACGATTCTCTGAATTTACTGGATTGGACTAGTTAGTTGGTAAGTCTTGAAGTGACTGCGGATATCTCTGCGGGTAATTTTTATTTTGGAGGAAGCTATGGAAATGTAAAAAGGAGATTTGCAAAGGCATTGAGAATGCGGCATATTAGTAAGGCTTCTACGCTTCAGTGATAGGGCCTTCTTTGTGCTTTCGAACAACAGAACAACAGTTAAATGTGGGGGCATTTAACTATGTATTTAGCGTAGTTAACGTTTTCTTAGTGTGCGGTTACATTTGCGTAACGTACCGTACCGCGCCGAACGTTCGGTTCAATACGCTCGCAATGTGTTTCAAGTCATCTATGGCACATCAGTCGAAATTTCGCCGCATACATACCGCTGAACTTTCGGCACGGTACGTACGTAGGTAATGCAGATGTGACATGCGTGTCCCTAAGTATATAAAATGTTTTATTGTACCCCAAACGCTAAATGCGTAAAGCCTTTAACTTTTTTTTCATTCTTTATTCAAAACAGAACCTTGCATAATATTCCAATCTGAAACGCGTCGACTTAAAGAGTCGTCTTTAAATTCAAAAAGACTTTTGCTTTCAAACTTTGTCCAGCTTTTCCATTTGACATTAAAGCGGTTTAATTGTTCTATGAGCTCTGAATTTGTTTCAAAATTATCACTCGCCTTTCTTCTGAGCGTTTACTTTTAAATAATTTAAGGTTCTTACTTACCTAGGTTTGAAAGCAGGTATTTCGAATAACTTGTTCGCTAATTAAATTTTGTTTCTTAAGTACTTACCTACTTTGTTTCAGTTGCTACGTTTCTTGTGTGAAGCTACTGCGGGTCAAAATCTCTCGTTTCAAATCAAAGTTAAAATCGTTCAAATTATAACCCGTCTAAATACAAATTAATGCTGGTAGTATGAAACTTACGACATAGATAGGTGTTCATCTAAGAAGTCAGGTTTTACAGTAGTGATTTTAAAAGTGGGCAACTTCTGACAAAGAAGAACGTAGGTACCTACCTATTTATAGCCTGAACAACACCAACAAGTTAATTATTGACTAATTTAGGTAAGTAGGGTAGGTTCTTTTCAGTGTTCTTTCACGTGAAATTGGACCATAAGATATTCAGTAGGTAGGTATAAATAATATCACCCACTGCAGCAATGATCCTCAAAAAGTACTTAAATAATGTAACCTACTTAATTCATTCTACTTTTTGTCCAATTAGCAAAACTCGGACCTCCGTGCCTACTTTTTGTTTAAATCCTGCTCTACCTAATTTACGGAGCACCTTTGTTTATTCAACTTATGCTTGTGGCCCATTATCTGAAAGAGCATTATTCCGGTAAGCGGACAAAGAAAAAAGTCACGTTAATTAGAATGTCAGCTACGCAAATAATAATCCCTACGTGGCTCATTTAGTATGCGGGCCCTACAGCCAAAAAATTTATATCCGAATTTTTTAGACAACGCAATTACAGGAATATTTACTTAATGCCAGCCCGCGGGTCGCAGAAAAACATGTCCAACAGCATTTTTAATTTGGTAATGTTATGCTCCCACTACGCTCATGTCAGCCATATTAAAACGAACATGCATAACCGGGTAGATTTAAGAAGGTATGTAGAACCAACTTGGGTATTTTTGTGTTGCACTCGGTGTTTATGGGTACAGATGTAGCTGCGCTTACAAATGCTGTGGTTTGTTGGTTTTTCGTTTTATTTTCCTTCAAAGTTGTTTCAGTCGAAATTGTAAGAATATTTTTTGGTTTTCCACTAGTTTCAAAGTTAAGATGAAAATTTGGTAGTTTCCTAAAAATGCACCAACGTAACCTACCTATATTTTGATGCATCTTTTGGTTGAACGATCAATATTGTTTATCAACGTTCTCATACCTATTTACTTTATCTAAATATTTATAATATTAATTGTTAATTTAATAGACTAGCTGACCCGGCGAACTTCGTACCGCCTCAAAGTTCTGTATGTGAAAAAAGATTTTCCCGCTTTTCTGTTGAAATTTTTCCTGAATTTTCTTTGCTATAAACCTCACGGAGCCCGAGACCTTTCCAACGAATGCAAAACCGTGGAAATCGGTTCATGCGTTCTGGAGTTATAGCGTCAGGAAGGAAAACCCGACTTATTTTTATATAGTACATATTATTTTATATTTTAGTGTTGTAAATTGACATTTGTAATTTTATTGGATTAAAATATACTCATAATTCCGTAAAAAAAATTATAATAATATTTATTATTATTATTTTTTCTTTTTCTTTACCTATTTGAAATAACTTTGCTTAAGTATTATCATTTTCCCTCCATAATATAAAAGTTAACAATAAAACTACACAGATGCTGTTCTATTAAGCAGAACATTCATCTTCTTACTATAACTACCTTCTACAAAAAGTACCAAAGCCAATCGTATCTTCGAAATGAAAACAAAAATATCTCTAAATTCGATCTGTCGTATTATTTTTCTACATGATACATTGAACCTCATTCATAAGCTCAGGTTCAAACATAAACTGCACGCCTCGGATCAATAGCAAAGCTCATTTTGTTTTATTCCACTCTAAGAACGTCTTGGGTTCGGTTGTAGGTACGAGTACCTTTTGATTACTCTGCTACAGAAGGTATAGTTCATATGAAGGGATAGGTAATGTACCTATTTACCTAATAGCAACGTCTTTCTTCCATCGGGATAGACAGAGACCACTTTCCTCCATTTACTACGATCCTAACACACCTCTTTCGTTTTCTTTACATTCGTCAGTCGCCTCATACATGCACGTTGGTTAAAGCTACTCTTGACTGCCTTTTTACCTTTTTTTGTACTACGAAAGAAATGGACAGTAAGAACCTATACGTTTCAGTCTCGTATGAGAGTAGGTTCGTATCCCTGTAGTGCGGACGTTAAAAGGGCTGATAAGGGTCATGCTATACTACCTACATACTTTTGTGAGTTCTGCCCCACGTATTCTCTGACGCCTCTCAGGGTTGGGCACGCCCAAACCCTTTCAAGGGTGCTCTGTTTACTCACATTTTCTGGATAGTGCGAGTGAAGATGCGGGCCGGCAATTATTGTGGCTGGAACAAACAATCTCGACGGAGTAAGGATTTAGTATTGCTTTTAGTGCTCGTATCTTAACAAAGTAGGTAGGTAACCTTTACAGTCTGTACTAAATAAAAATGTTAGTCTGTCTTGGAATTAAAAGTGTGGGTGGATTGTATTTTACTTTTAGCCAGAGCTTAAGTGTGAAAGTTGCTTAGCAGATAGGTACTTACCTACAAACTAAACTTTATCAACGGGTAGGTAGGGACAAAAGGTCACATAAAGATCTTAACCTTTGGGTCTTTACTCATAGCGGTTTGTTGTTTCAGCTTGTGGACGTACCGTACACTGGCTGGACAAAAGCCTCCCAAGGACCGGTCTAGCGCTGCCCTGCCCACATCCAACAGATTCCCGAGGTTTGACTGCCTTTTCCTTCCATATCAAACGTCAAAGTAATTCTGAGCGGTTGAACCGATTGCACTACAGATTGTACATACATACGTATCCGTCACGCCTCTCTCCCATTGGGGCAGGCAGAGACCACTTCCTTCCACTTGCTACGAGCCAAACACACCTCTCATCAGTCGCCTCATACATGCCCGTCGGTTTAGGGTAGGTACCTACTCTTGATTTGGCCTTTCTTGGGCAAGTCCCCGATTTGATCGAGGTACGTTTTGGTACGTACGGTACAGATTGTTTGACTAACAAATCGGCGGCAACACGAATCAAAGCAGACCAAAACTCGAAAATTATAAAGCAGAAATGAACCGGCCCATGAAAACATCAATCATCTCGAAATTTTAAAGCACACAGCAGTTACCTAACAGTTAGGTAACATTTCAGAACATTTTACCCGTATGCATTTCAGTGCAGTAACAAAACGCAAAGCGTTAACTTTTTCGGGCGTTCACTCTCTGAAAATGTTACGTCGAATAATCCCCTATGTCGACAACCATTTGGAGTGGTCTGTAGGATTCGCAATAACAAAGTTGTGGGTTTTTGGCGTGGTGGCAAAAACGTGTAAACACGTTGCGCGCTCATAAATTCTTTTGACATGGTAATCTGCTTCTTGTTACGTGGGTAACACTTTTTATTAGGTGGAAATATGAATATGAGTTCGTTTTGGTTGTGTTGTTTCGATGGATGAAGTTTCTCTTACTTACTTGTGTGTTGTAGGTAACCTACCTAGGTACCTACCTACCTATGTAGGTGCTTAACTCCTAATTACCCATGTAATACGTAATTTTTACTACTTACCCATTTTTATTTGAATTAGAATTTGTTTATTTCAAGTATAAATTATGTTTTGTAAGTAGTAGCTTGGTACCTACTTACCAATTTATTTATTTTTCATCATACGCTCCTCGGCATGTGGGAACTTGATAACTAATATTGTGTCTAATAGTTTTAGAGTAAAAAGGATGTATCCCTCCCTAGTGCATTTTATATTGGTCTCTGATTAGGTATTAGGTAACTATTTACCTAGGTACGCTACGCTTACGTTACCTTTACAATACCTTTTCTAAATGTTATTTTTCTAAGTTGCTTCTATCGAATTTTTAGCACTTGAACTATCACAGATTACATAATAGTTACTACGTAAGCTAAATACTGACCTCACCATGCTCTGGTATTTTGAAATTCGCGCCATGACACGACCGAACGCAACAATTCGTTCTCGTTGCGGCTAAAAATAATGAGGATAGCGTTTTGCTTCTACTTAAGCAATTATATAGATTTTAATTGAAAAGATGCTTTTTCAAATACAATTTATTTGAAAAACGTAAATTAAATATTTAAATTGATCACAAAATTTTAAAAAAGTCGTACCTTATTTTTATGAAAAGTGTGTTAGTGCTTATAATAGGTGGAGGTGGTGGTGTACTACAATACGAATCGAAACGCAGAAAACGGATTAACGCAAAGTCGCAAAGAGAACGAACTGACGTGAGTTGCTTTGCTTTGCTTGTCATCGTCTATCGCTGTTTGCCGAAAATCGACAAGTTTTTTTGTTAATATTGATGCTAAAACATTACACTAACTGTTAATTATTATATTTAAAGTATTCTTCTAGTTGAAAATCTACAATGAGTTCAATCGGAACAGGTGTAAGTACTAAGGATTTGATATTTGAGTCCAGTTAGGTTATAACTGTTTTCTGGCCGTTTTTGTGTGAAAATACTGCTTTATTGCAAAATTTTAGTAGTCATTTACGAATATACGTTGTTATCTACCTTCTAGTGTGTGCAAGCTACGATATTTCTGTAAAATTACTCAAGTTTTGTTCAAAGAAATTATGCTTATTCATGGTATCTGTTTTGTTTCAGTACGATCTCTCAGCGTCACAATTTTCGCCGGACGGCCGGGTGTTTCAAGTTGAATATGCTGCTAAAGCTGTAGAAAACTCTGGAACAGTCATCGGTCTTCGAGGAAAAGATGGAGTTGTGTTTGCCGTCGAGAAATTAGTGACGTCAAAGTTGTATGAGCCTGGCGCGAATAAAAGGATCTTCCATATTGACGAACATGTTGGCATGGTAAGGGGATACAATATTTTGTTATCTTTACATCATGATCTATTATCTCAGCTAGGTATAATTCTGTCTGAGGTAGTTACTTTCTATAGCTTGTGCTTGTAGGAAAACTAATGGATTTGAACAGGGCGATCTTTTACCTTAATCTTATATTTTGATTGACAATATCACATATCAAAAATAAATGCTAATATAGTACAATAGAATCATGAAGTGGACTATATTAGCATTTATTTTATTCTAAATATTTCTCATTTACTTGCTTATTGACTGACATTTCTTCTCTCCAAAATTCCAGGCAGTCGCAGGCCTGATCTCGGACGCAAGGCAAATTGTGGAAACAGCTCGCACGGAAGCGTCAAACTACAGATCACAATACGGAGTGCCAGTACCGTTGAAGTATTTGAACGAAAGAGTTTCTATGTACATGCACGCGTATACTCTGTACAGTGCTGTACGTCCGTATGGGTGCTCTATCATAATGGGTACTTGGTCTGAGTTTGACGGCCCGCAAATGACTATGTTGGATCCTAGTGGTGTTTCTTTTGTAAGTTTCTTTACATTTGTTACTATCTGGTATAATGTAGTTACATTAAATTGACACATCTCCTGAATACCAGTCCAGTACATTTAAATTGACAATAATTTATTTGAGACTGGAGTATGTACATACCTATGTATGTATATCTGTTATGTCTATTTCCCACCAAGATCCTCCTACTTGTTGCGATCCAAAGATTACATATTCCAATCAATTTAAATACTTACTACTTTTATGATTTGACTTCCTGAACTTAATACTTATACTTCATCACTATTAAATTCCAGTCATACTTCGGCTGCGCAGTGGGTAAAGCGAAGCAAGCTGCCAAGACTGAGATTGAGAAACTGAAGCTAGCTGACCTCACTGTCAAGGACCTTGTTAAGGAGGCTGCTAGAATGTATGTGGTTTGTTGGGAATATTTTAGTTATTTATTTAGACTTACTTATTTATAGAGATGAAACGGATATCCGGTAACTATCCGGTATCCGGCCTATCCGGCCTAGTTTTCACTATCCGGCCGGATACCGGATAGTAGAATTCACAAAATTTAAATTATTTTACGAAGTGAAAATCAAACAGCAATAGATTTATAGATACCCTTTATTTTTATAATCACACGACAAATACGTAAATGTTTTAATTTTAATAGTCAAAATTAATAAGTGGCAAATTATGATGAATAAATACCAAATTTTCCGCATTTGTTGGTAAGAGGCGACTCCGCTTAGCCTATATATAAATAAGCGCTATAGCTCAAAAATAGGGCCGGATATCCGGCGCTCCGGCCTACAAGCTTGCCGGTTATTCGGTATCCGGTATCCGGCCAAATCACTATCCGTTTCATCTCTACTTATTTATATCTATTTGTTTATAATTAGTATATCTATTATACCTACATATGAAGGACAACAACAATTCTTGGTAATATGGCGGGCCTTCTTTGATACATATGAAGGATGTTTTGATACTAGCAGGGGTATACTGCAATTTTTTGTGGATGCTGTCAATGACAAGTCGACAGCTAAATTTAATTTTATAGTTTCCTATAGATACATGACATATTTTGATCATTTTTTTTACAAGACGATGGAAATGTGGCTAAAATTATTAATCCTGAATATTATTTAAATCATACAATGCCTTGTGTACCTATATTTATGATGTGTAATATTTCAGTGACCCATATAACAATACTTCAAATTAATCCCAACTTTTCTCAACATTCCAGCATCTACTTAGTCCACGATGAGCTAAAAGACAAGCAATTCGAGCTGGAACTCTCCTGGGTATCAAAAGACACGAAGGGCATCCACCAGGTCGTGCCAAGAGACATCGCTACTGATGCAGAGAATCTGGCCAAGCAAGCTCTAGCTGATGTGGAAGACTCTGATGAGGGTGACATGTAAACCGTTCTTAGATATTACATTTTTATTATATACCTTATGTTTTGTAGTTTTATTGTTGATACAAACATGCAATACATAATATGTGTGAAGCGAAAGAAGTGTGTTTTGGATCATGGCGAGTGGGGGTTTTGGTTGTCTCTCATCAAGATTATACACACATACGCACATGCTCACACACACACACGCACACACACACACACACGCACACACACACACACACGCACACACATACATACACACACACACGTACACATGTAATCTCACTCAATCATAAACACACCCAGTAAAAAGGAATATTGCCCGTTTGCTCTGTAATTTGTACCACAAGAAAGTGAAAAACTGTTATTGGCCTTAGTAATATAAGCCTATACAATCATCTGTAAATAGTATAGGCTATTGTTTTTCCAAATGAAATAAAATAAAAATAGGCAGAGAGCACTTACCTCCACTTGCTACCATTCAAACACACTTTTTTCCCTACATCAACCTTCATCCTAGTATAACTAGGCTAGTAGGTATTGCCATTTTTAAAATAGTTTCTAATTGTAGAAGTCTTCACTCTATTCTAGGTTTCAGATTTTTTAATTATCTCCTAAGGTTCATTTGAGATTTGATCTAGTTGACGAACTCTTCTAAATGTTTCTTGTGGTAATTAAGACCAAATTACATGCACATTTTCTTTTTTAAATAGAAGTTACCTAAGCTAAAAATAAAGAAAAAGAAAACTTCAAGATAGATTCTTCATTATTGTATTGTCAATTTATGTGTAATATCTCACAATATTTGCACCTAAGAACAATATACATTTATGACCAATTATACTGATGACTGGTGTATTTATAAAATTTACAATTATATAATCTCATTCGTTTTGCGCTTACTCTTAAATATTTACAAAATATTAGTTCTGATAAAATTGTATACAATATCTATACTTTTTGTTTAGATTACAATGAATACATAAATACATAAAAAATAAAACAAACTAGTATTTACAATATAATCAGGTCATAACGTTATCAAACACTTTCTTTATTCCTGCTGTGTGGTTACTCTTGGATATAACTGAAACAATTAAAATACATGTTAGATAAGTTGTCTTATATGTAGGTATATTATTCAGGCACACTTTATCATCATCTACAACATCTCAGCCTATAGCTGCCCACTGCTGAGCATAGGCCTCTCAAACGCGACCGGTTCATTGCATCCTGCTGCAGGTGGATGCAGCATCCAACGAGACTAGGCGGTTTTCATTAGGTCACTTTATCATCAGGGCAGAAATTATTAAGAGCTAGCCCAAGCATAAAAATAGAAGAGAAAAAAAAAATTAAAAAATAAAATAAAAAAAAAATAAAAAAAAATTAAAAAATAAATAAATAGTATAGTATAGTAGTAGTTTAATTAAATATAAATAGTTCGAAGAGTAGGAATACCTATTGGTTTCAGTTTAACACGTAACCGCAGATATTGTCGTAACCTACCATCTAATATCTCTTAACATCGTAAGTAGGTATGCTTTTCTGATTTTTGGACATGACTGTAAGCTTTTGTAGAGTGCGTTTCATGAAATAGTTCCTATGCCGCCATGTTGGCAGCATTAAAAATTTGTAGTGTGAAACGTCATGAAGGGAATGTCGCGCGCAGTACAAATTTGCAATGCTGCCAACAATTGGGATTGCTTTTTTTAAGGTATCTCCCATCGCTTTTCATCAATTAATTCAACTTACCCCAAGCAAGTTCCTCGGCACATATCCCTCCTGGCCGTTATCATCACGACACCACCACCATTCTCTTTCATTGTCATCTCCTTTCCTCAGCACTTGCATCCTCGCGCCCGTATCGAAAGATAACTCGTCAGATCTTGCGGCCGAGTACGAGAACACTGAGTAGACTATGCCACTGTTCATTATGCCTAACTTCTCTTGGACACCTGAAAGTTAGAAAGAGTCTTTTTAATATATCTGTGTGGGTAAAAAAAAGTCTAAAAGAGGGTTTTTTTACTAACGGTTTTTTTTAAGGTTGCTTAAGTTTGAGAATGCTACTTCTTGTCACATTCCTTAAGGACGTAATATTCATAACTGAAACCAGGCCTGCATCAATGTTTTGTCTAATACCCCAGACGTTAAAGTGAACTTTTCAGCGTTAAATAAACCTCAATACTTACTGTAAAGATACTCTGAGCAGCCATCGAACCCTTCCTCATCTTCTTCGCATTTCTCAGCCGCAGTCTCGTGGTCAGACAGCGTAGTTGCAAAGATACAAGCCCCTGAAATTATCAACAAGTTCTTTATTAGAATCATAGATGGCGTTGGTAAGGTTTGGGTTTTGAGGGTAGTTTTGCCAGTTGAGTTTACTGTAGAGGTTGATAGATGGCGCTAGTCTTATAGTATCAAGTGGATGCGGGTAGATGTCGTGATGAGTGATTTAATTTGGCGCCCAACAAAATTATTTTGATTGTAAAATCTACAACATTCGCTCGCATTAAAATGTCTTAGTTTTCCTTAACTTTTAGCTTTAAATATGAGAAGTTATTATTAGATTAGATGTTCTTGTTTTGACGTTCAATGCTATTATATAATTATTACAGCTATAAAATATCTCGTTAAATAACACGTTTTAAAAAATATTAAATGATTATACAAACCATTATCAACGAGGAATCGAACCATAGGCAAGTTGTTGCAAGAAGCCGCGCAATGCAGAGGTGTCCATCCATCGGAATCCTGTGCATTGACGTCACAACCAAGCTCGACTAGAAATCTGAAATGTTAAGCAAAAACTTGACACTTGTCCCCAAGTAAAATAGACATGTTTTTCTGGAAGTAGGCATAAGAGGCTATCCGCGCCTTACGTATTTGTCGTTATGTTTTCAGTGGTTTTTTGTGAAAGAGTAACAAACATCCTCACATACATACATCCATCCATCGGCACAAACATTGACATTTATTATTATTAATCGAACTCTTACTTGACAATCTCGAAATGCCCTGCACAGATGGCATTGTGGAGAGCTGTAATTCCTTCGTCATTGGCTGCACTAGCATTCTGCACCTGAAATCATATGAAAGTTTATTTTTATTAACATTGTTTGAAATCTATTTTAACGCAGCTATTTTGCGTTTCTGCTTAGAGTGCTTTTCACGAAAGAAATCCCCCGGATATTTTTGGAACTAAATTTGACAGGTCTATTTTCCCTATTTTCTGACCTTTTCCCTGATAGTAGGTAGAAAACCCCTTACTTATCTTAATAAAAATACACTTTTTACATAACATAAATATAGCTAAGTAGAAATTTTTATCAAAATATATACCTACCAACCTACTCATGGAATGACCAGAACAGTCGAAGTATGCAGGAAATAATATTATTTAATAAATTACAAATGAAATAAACACAATATAGGTAGATGTTGTACTCATAAATGGCAACATTATCAATTTTGACATGAAATACAGCGCCGCGGCTAGGGGACATCTTTCGTGAAAAGGACTAAGTACTAGGGTTTTTAACTTTCCAATATCGAAAAAGGTCTCATGTTATGCATTCATTCACGGCCAGTTTCCAGTACCTACTTTAAGAGGCGTTAACAATCTCGCGAAATGAAATTGCTTTACAAAAAAGGCGTTCTATACCTGTGTTGCCGTTTTCTTAACAAGTTCCAATTCTCCTTCTAAACTAGCATCCAAGAGCAGTGCAAGGGGATCAAAACTAACACGCCTCGTCAAAGGCGGTTTGCCCGCTTGCTTTAGGTTGCCTTTCTTTGACCGCCTCAGCACATTCTCAGAGCCCTGAGAATCCTGACCGTTCAAATCAACTGCGCTTATTTGTTCCACTATATCTGATACAATGTGATCCTTACTATCATCTTGCTTATCACTAACTAACGATATGTTATTATTGAGTGCCTTATCTACTTCGTCCTTCTGCTTAATTTTATCTTTTAGGCCGTTTTGCATTTCACTTGGTGCGTCTATTAGGTGATCCATTTCAGGGAAAAGGAAGGCAGGTGGCATTTCGATGCGTCTATTTATGCTGACGCTTATTCCGTTTTTAGCGCTGTTCATGTTGCGCAGTTTCGGCTGTTCGCTTAGAGGCGGCTTTCTTATTGTTAGAGGGCGTGCTTTGATGATCATTTCGTTGTTAGCACTCCCGTTTGATTCCTTCTGGCTTTGAGATTCGCTGTCGTTTGATGAATCTGGCACGGGAATCGTTGGCATCTCAGTTGATTGGTTAAAACCTACATCGTTGTTTGCCGATTGTCTTGGTGGTGTCTGGAAGGTAGAAATTTCATCGTTGAATGTTATATCTTTCTTTGTCGATGACTTGGTCCGCAAAATGTACTCAATAACAATTCAAAAAAAGATTGAAACATATAAATTAAGTGTTAAGCTGTACAGTGTCAAATGAGTGCCAGCTAATTTCGTCTACGCTTACCTTTATGGTGGGTTTCGGAGGTAGTGCTGGTTTCGGCGATTTATCGGTGCCACTAATGTCAGGGGTCGCCAACGGCGTGCTTGCACTTTGAGGCGGTGACAACAGAATACTTTGTGAAGTATTTTGCCCACCGAAGGTGCTTCCCGAACTAGACAGCCCTGAAGCGGTGTTCCTAACGATCTGGGGTTGGGAAGTCACGTTACTAGCTACATGATTAGGTACAGATTGCGGTTGAACGGTCTGTGGCTGGACCGGTTGGATTTTTGTGGATGATGTCTGGTATATGGGTGAAGGTTTCCCACTCGATACTTGAACGGAAGTGGGAGCCACGCTCGACACGGGCTTCTGGAATGAATGATGATGATGATATATACAGGTGAAATTAAGTGCGTAGCAATTGAGATATACGGTATGTTAGTATGCTGTGAAGTGCTGTTAGATGATGTGAAAGGAAGAGTACTTACTCCAAATCCTATAGAACTGCTGGCTGTTGTTGTGTTTGATCCCAAGCTTGGCGAGCTGCCCTTCATCGCGCTTTGTTGACTCTTCCCCGCGCTGCCTTTTGAACTTTCATTACTTTGACTTAGCCTAGAATTTTGTGGATATGCTTGATTTTCCTTCCCCTCTTGATTACATCTACTAGAGGAGTCCGATTTCTGTAATTGATATGTATGCTCGTTCTGATATGTCGCTTCAGTTTGACTTAGAGGTGTTGCTAGACTTTTGTTCACAACCGAAAGAGGCGTTGAGTGTACAGTCATATGATTGACGTTAACATTCATTGCATTTTGATTTTTCGAATCTTGATTTTCGTTGTTCTTGTTTTGTTCAACTTTGATTTTGCCATTAGTGCTTTGAGGGAATTTCGTGTTGTATGGCAAAGTTTGATATTTCGGGTCTGATTTGCTGGCTGCGAATTCTGGTAAGAACTCTTGCTCGTTGATTTTAAGTTCTTTACCATTTTGGTTGCTGTTTGAGCTGCTGGTGCTATTGGGGCTGTATTGCGGTTGTTTTGGGTATTCAGCGTATTTATTCATATGTTCGAATACAGCTTTATTATCGTATGCGTTGCTAATACCCTGTTGGACATGATTGTATGCATTCATGTCGTGTTTGTTGTACTGCCCTTGATACTGTCCGTCCTGCATACCGGGCTGTAGATGTGGGTAGCCGTTGTACAGGGGGTTCATCATTTGTTTCTGTTGCATGTAATGAGCTTCTTGTGTTAGCTGGCTCTGGAAGTTGTCGCTTTGAGTCAGCTGTTTTAATGGCACGTTGTTTTGTATTACATTCTGCTTCATGGCCTGGAAATGAGAAATGAGCCGTTTTATTGCACGTAATAGTAAGGTTTCAAGTCGTAATTGAAGATTTTCTTTTGGTCAAAAGTAATGTGACAAATATTTTTATTATCTTTGGAAAAAGGACCAGTAAAAGTATTGGCCTTTCCTTCATACTTCCAGACGTTCCTAACCCATCAGCTTTTAAATCATCTATCTACTTTATCCTTTTTAACCGACTATACCGCATAATTTCTTTTATTCACTCTCAACGTATTTCTAATATTTGGCTTATATCAATTATTATTACCTGGAAATTAGCATTATGGCTTAAACTCTGCGCATGTGGCACATGGTTGTAGGGTTCCACGGCGGCGACGTTCCCTCTCGCCGGTTGGTTCTTTGGTTGGATACTCGCGCCGGCTGGGTAACTCGGCAGCTGTTGCATCGGCGTTGGGTTGGGGGTTCTGGAAGATTTAAGGTGTTTTTGAGTCCAAAAATCTCTCATCATCATCATTTTGGTTAATAGCTGCCCACTATTGAACATAGGTTTTTTCAGTGATTCTCCAGCGCGACCAGTTTAGTGCCACCTGCATCCAACAAGACCCTGCCGTTTTCACTAGGTCGTCGGGCCATGTGGCACCAAGCATTTTGATAATCCTGACCTGGTCTGTCTATCATCTATTGGAATAATAAAGTAATGAAATAGTTAGTGATTATGGGAGGACGTGCAACTTGTTTCCTTTTCAGCCCTCTGAGAAAAACTCAATAAGATCGATCGTCTCGATCGGAAGACTCGTTCAATGGATTTGTTGAGCCTTACCTCTGTTGCTGCTGCGGTTGTCGGTGAGCAGCAGCTAGTTGTCGATTGAGCGCCCGTTTCCTCAACAATCGGGCCTGTAGTTCGGAGACCCGTCGATCGATACTTCTCATCTCCTCCTGACGGGCCCCCAACGCTGCTCTCTGCGCTGACAGTCTGCCGTTCTGTTGCTCGTTCAGTTTGTTTCGGTACTGGAATAAGAATAAATGACGGAGTTAGGGATGAAGATCGAAAGACATTAAATAACGATGGTGAAATTATCGACATCCATAAGAGAGGGCTCTTAAAAGGGCTCTTAAATTAAAAGGGTTTAACGTCCCCACCAGGGACGCGAGCCTACTCTCGGACGAGATATTTGAGAGCAATAGATTTGCCTATTACACAAAAATAATTTGACTTTATTTTTGACTTTAACAATTGACGAGTTGGCTCAAGAATTCCCATACAGGACTGCCATTTAAGGGTTCGGATCTAAATCTAAATATTCTCCATATTTAAAATGTTATAAGTTTAAATATCCATCCATTCCAGTTTTCCAGTTTGAATATTTGCCTTACTATGTGTCCATGGCATCCACAGATTTAAAAATAGTCTTAAAGTTTGTATGTACAACCACATACAAAATCGTTGGTACCTATTTTACATTCAACCCACACATACGCATCTCCTTCCTCCCTAAGAAGTTCATAAAATACGAACTTAATTAAAAACGTGCTCTCTGAACATGATACACACGTTTACGTCCTTCATCTTTTCAATATTATAATCCTTATGCTTACAGCCTACGTATACATTCAATTTCACGCGAAAATTTGACTCCAATTTCTGAGAAAATTCAAGTCAATTATTTTTGAGTTAATTAGCATAGATCTTTGTGAATAATTTAAGTAGGTATGCTTGGATGAGTTGGTTATGTTTAGTTGGTATGCTTAGTATATTTAATGTATCTAATTTATGTAATAAAGTATTATAGGTGCCTACTTAAATAAGTATTCATTCTAAGAATAGCTTAGATTCAACCAAGATAATTACCTACTTGTTTAGCTAATAATTGCCCCTTAGACAAATTAAGAAGGTATAATAATATCTCATGAATAAAATCATAATAAAATCATATGATTAGGTGTAGGTGTGTATGTACGTAAGTGGCTAAAAATAGGGATAATATTTTAACGAATAAGGCCCGGTTTCTACCAAAGCGGAAAACAGCTGAGATGTGTTTTAATAACCTAAAAATAAGTTTCCGTTATCTTCAAAAGCAGACATACTAGTTATTTAACTATTTATGTATATAATATTCATAAATAACAGCCAGTTATTGAATACATAGCTGACTCTTTCAATTTTAAAAATAAAAAGAAAAAACGATGTTTCATAAGTAATTAACTCTATCATGTAAATTACATTCCTACCTCTCTTTTCAACTTATGAAGGTCTACACGAGTTAAAAAGAGACTCCTATATGCATAGTTCATCCTAGTTTAATTCAACGGACTAGCGAAGTTCATTTAAAATGCACTGTACTGTAGTAGTGCAGCATTCCCTGCAGAGTACGTTCAAGAGCATAGATATACAAAATAATTGGATTGCAACGATCTTGGTGCTCGGTAAAGCAATATAGCTGCCACAACACTGATTTTTTGATGAAAGCACTTTGTGTTTTATCTTAGTTTTTTTGTTTTACTTTACGAAAATTTTGATTAAATTTTATTTACCTACTTACCTGTCTTTTCAGATGTAAGTTCTAAGTGGCTTCTAGTTCATTTTTTGTCATAAACTAAGAAAATCGGGTTTGGTCCCTTGGGTGGTTTTTAGTTATAAGTACCTAGTAAGAAATCTTATTATTATATTTTTAACCGACTTCAAAATAAAAACAAACCAATAAGGAAAAAGGAGGTGATTCTCAACTCAGCCATTTTTTTGGTTTAACAAACACTGCCCCAAATCGACTTTAGCCAAAAGGATAAACCTTGAACGCAAAAGCCAGAAAACTTTCCCTAAGCACTCTATTAGAACTTAGATCAGATTAGATACCTTCGACCTTGTTTCTTTAGTAAAGATAACATATTGCCATGTTACTCGAAGAATATAGCAAACAATAATATTATAAATTAGATACATAGGTATATTCGCCTAAACAACATTAATGAAATACACCTAAGTACTAGAATGAACAATAAAAAAAAAACTGGTTAAAGACATTATCCCCGACGTTAGTTCGATTCTTTTGACGTTTCGGCTATGGACAAAACGTCAAACTAAACGAACTAACGTTGGACTATCTTTAAACCTCGTTTTGTAATAAGGGGGTATAAGTATTAGCAACAAACAACCTTATTGCCTAAGTAATTAAGCTTTTAGTAAAAAACTGTCGATAACTAAATAGTTAAGAAAATATGCGTGTTTTGTAGTCACTTTTCTGACTTAACTACTAATTTTCGTTATACAAGGGCCGCAATGCGTCAACTTTAGTACCTAACAAAGATCGTCTAAATAATTAAGGCACACCCATGACAGTAAACAAGATACCTACAAGGAAATCATTAACCGTGACCGCTATTGGCATAAATAGATCATCATTAAAGACTTGCCGAGCCCTTTGTACATCAATTTATAAATCCATAATATTTGTAGGTTAATCCCAGTAAGCACGGGTGTTCCTACTTATTATTAATATTTGAAACACAATATAGACTGGGGAGTATCAAATATTACACCATATTCCTCAAGAAAAATGATCCAGTTTCACAAGTCAGAATTTGGTACAGGCTTTTATTTAATTTATTGATTTATTTAATAGTTTATTGTAAGAGGAAAGTACACAGAGATAGAAAAGAAAAGAAAAGTTATACCTATACAAAAGGTACAGAATATTTCTAAAATTTCTTCCTGCAGACGCCACAGAGAGAGAAGTGAAACAAGAAGGGTAGTTACTTAACCTACAATAAACTAAGATATATATAAACAAATCAAATTTAAAAAAAAAACATCAAAGAATTCATTATGTATCAAAGTAGGTTTTAGGGCAGGAACTCTTAGGACACTCTTTGATAAAATTTTAGTCGAAATCTAATAACAAATCTTAGACCATCTTAACGATACGTTCTAAAACCAAGATGAAACGCGTCTGAAGAAAATGATATTAACTTTTTTATCTCCAAGCCCCAATTAGGTTCGTTTTCGTACAAAGTTTTCGTCACCTATCCAACCGCAAGATGGTTTCTGCGCCTTTATTTCCCACAATGATAAAAGTTGAGCAATCAATCTGAGTTAGAATGAGGAATTACGGACACCCTCGAATGGCTTTTGCTTTCGGTATTCGGCGTTTTATAGACTTGTTCTTGGCCTTGGGGGTTCATTAGGTACGGTGGGGTTTATTAAAATTGCGTTATCAGTGGATCTTTTTCTATTGAATAAAGTTTAGTTTATGTCTAGTGGGAGGAAAACTGGCTTAATATTGATCTTAAAATCCCTAAATAAGTACATATTGTCTATTGAATGAAAGTTCGACGTTTCTACTACGTTTATGTCTGTCTACACACATCCGGGACGTGTCCGGGACGTGTCAGGGAAAAAATATCATTCCATACTTTTTCTATGAATTCGTTCACACACGTTGTCATGACGACGTATTTTTTCCCTCCTGACAGGCCACAGCCCGGTCACGTCCTTTATCCGCAAACTAATTGTGTCATTCGATACAATAAAAGGTCATTAAAATATTATCAATGTAACTTATAGTACCTCGAAAATATAGAAATCTTCTATTTTAAAGAAATGGCAAGTTTGCGAACAAAGCAATAGACAATCTGAATGTTAAAACTGAGTTGAAAATAAACAAAGAAGATCTAATTTTGAAATACCTACGCAAAATCCGATATCAGATCTACTTAACGTTTTAATCAACGCAAGATGAAAACAAGATTCTCCATGGACTCGTTTCGTAAATCACAAAAGGGCTTATTACGTTCAATGGCTGTAGCCCTGAAAATGTATGGTTGGTTGGCACTTTTAGCGGAATATATTTATTTATTTCAGACATCCAAGAGTACCCCAAACCGACTGCCATGAATGAGGCAACTGATGAGTGTGGATGAAGCGAAAGAGGTGTGTTCGGATCGTAGCAAGTGGAAGGAAGTGGTCTCTGCCTACCCCAATGGGAGAAAAGCGTGACGGATATGTATGTATGTATGTATGTGTCCAAGGCCCATATTGAACACATAATACAATTATTTATTAAAATCTGTGAACTTAAAATTGTAAGTATCTTAAAAATACAATTAAAATAAATGAATATTATAAATAAAATACAAAATAAGAAACTTAAAACTGCATCAGGATGGTGTCACGTTACGTTGCGGCATATTGAAATATATGGACAAATGCTTCGAATCTTACAAATATATTTTTTCTTATCTAGCAGTCAATATTCCACTATTGGGCAAAGATCGCTCTTGGTATCCTACTTCCTAAGTTTGTGCCGATAGATGGATGGATGGATGTGAGAATGTTTGTTTAGCTTTTACGCAAAAACTTCTGAACAGATTTTGATGAATATTGTAGCTTATACGTCAGAATAACACATAGGCAAGGCAAATTATTTAAAGATGTTGTGTAGGCATTCCAAGATATGACAATAAGTGCGTAAGATGTCGTACATAGCATTATTTTGATGTGCAAGCTACAGTATTACAAAGCTTCATTAAAGTAGAGAGAGACAGAGCGAGAGAGAGAGAGTCAAGAGTCAATTCATCTATCCATCCATCGGCACAAACTTTAACGTTTATAATTTGATTAGGAAGACAAGTACGTACCTACATTTTACACGCGAACACAACCGCCTGACTCTAATAAGCCAGGACTGAGGTGTAACGCAATTAGTGTAACAGCACTAGCGAGAACACCTGAGCTAGAAATTGTCCACTCCGTTCTGAACAAGATCATTTTCTACTTCTTTACGTTGCTGTTTTTACTTTATTTATTATTTAGTTTGTAAGTACAGGTAGGTGTTATAATAATGAATCTTGCTTTGGTTCCAATTTCTAACTTTAGTATCATTAGTGGACGAAAACTTCTTCAAATATTTGTACCGTGTCTTATTTAAATTGATAGTTTCTCCTGCATGCATTGGCAAATAAAAATTTGGTAGGTAAGCACTCAAGATGAAGTCCTTCGAGTTTGCAACGAATTGTTGTTTCCTACTTATGGATTAGTCTGTGGATAGATCGGAAAAAAATTGACGGTATATTTAAGTGAGAAAAGTACTCGTTTATACTTAATAAAATTAAAACAATAGATGGGGTATTAAACTTTAAAATGTGAGGTGTTTTTTACAGCTACTTATTTAAAAAGAGTGAAATACAATTCTTCTAACATTTCAATATAAAATAATGCAATGAATTTAGAAGGGCGATACCTCGCGGGCGTCCATTACGAGCTCACTTTTTCTACTCTTTCCTTCGACTGTGAAATTCAAAAAGAACAAAAAGGACAGAAAACAGACTGTAAACTAAGTGGAGCAAATGTTAATTCTCACGCTCGACGTTTTTCTCAGTTTTCTTTGTTGACAAGTTGCTATTCTTTTTCTAGTTTTAACTCTCATCTACTTACTTCTTATTGGAATACGATTCAATTCTAACAGTTCAGACGCTTAATACTTGTATTTGCTGACATCTACTTAACACTTTCTTTCGCTATAAAGTTCACTTAGAATAGGTACACTGTGAATTATATAAGGTATACAAAATGCCAGAGAAATAAATAAATAATAAACAAAGACACTTATTTACAGTCCATAAGGTAAACACCAATAATGTAATCAGTGGCTTAAACTACGAAATAGTTTAGGACTCAGCACAATGCTGTTTTACATCCTTCGTCTACAATAGATATTAATTCCACGATTGGTTGTAAAAATAAAAAGATAAAAATATAATAAGCCTAAGTACCTACCAACATTGTTGCAAGTAGCACTCAGAAAAACGAGTTATTCGTTATCTCGCACCCAAAAAACTCGCACCAAAGCAAAGCAAAGCAAAAAACCTGGGTGCGAGTTATTTGGGTGCGGGATGGCGAAAAACTCGGAAAAACCGAGATTCTACAAAACCAATTCGATTCAAACAAAATGTTATCTTACAAGACCACACTGAGCTTAGTTTACTTTTTATCAACCCATTGCATATTATAAATCATTAACCTGCTAGTTTATCTGACCAAATCCCATTCTTAAGTTAAATCAATTCCATGCGAATGAGTTTTTCCAAATCAATGAGTCCCGTGTTCGATATTAAGAACGATTGGCCTCTCTCCATCTGCTTCACGTATTTATTAGGGAGTATGTAAGGAGGAAATTGAAAAGTATTGTCGATAAACAGTCTTCAGGTAAATACCTAACATATCGTACCTTTGTATTTTTCAATAGCTACCTATTAGTTACGTTAGTAACTATTTAGTTATCTGTCCTATTAGCGAGACAGAAAGTAATAGCGAATGAGGAGAGAAACCTTTGCCCAGCAGTGGGACACATGGCTAGATTAGATTACCTATGTTGATTGGAAGATTACTTTTTTATAAATAAAATAAAAAAATGATGAGCTGAAAATAACTCAGCCGCTATGTTTGGCCAGAACCAACTGAACTGTGTATTTGATCGATTTTGTCGTTAACAAAGTAAGAAATAGAGGACAAAACATACAATAAGGACTGCTATATATAAAAAAATACAAAAGAAATACATAAGATGATTTCAAATCTTAAAGCTTCTAACAATTTTTTATGGACCTAATCTAGAAAGTTCGAAGAATACTTCAAACCCTAATGAGAAAGATAAAAGCCACGTTCCAGACAATCACAAAATTAGATAGCTACTTACATCACAAACCGTTATAACCTGACACCTAATTAAATACCTAATCAGTGCAAGAGAAAATTATGTTCAATTTAGCTGAAGTTTCCTGTCTTTTCATTCTAACTCTACAAGTTTAATCTGGTAGGTATTCCTTTGGATGGATATCGTAAATTTGGTCAACGAGGGAATTACGACATAAACCTCACTGAGCTTATTAATTTGGGACTGTGTTGTTCAACCTTTTTTAATAAGAACCCATTTTATTTAAGTACGACTTCAGACTAAACGGTTTTTAATGAAAAACTAGAGTTTACGAGTTGAAGACGGTTTTTATTTTTATTTTGAGATTTTCTTATTTAAATTATAGCTTCTATTAACCTCAGCTTTTGTAACATTTCAAAAATGTTTTTCCTTTCAATTTTTATAACATTAATTTATAAATTAGTCAAAAACATTTTTAAGACTTGTTAAAGAAAGGTCACGTCAAGTCAACCCTGTACCGACGACGTATTATATGGGGCGACTAATGAATGTGAATGGGGTGAAGGACGTATGTTTGGATCGTAGTTAGTGGAAGGAAGTGGTCTCCGCCTACCACGAAGGTAAAGAGGCGTGAGTGGCGTGACAGATATGTATGTATGTATAAATACTTAAGCACAAACTATGACATTAATTTTTGATGTTTTTTGATGAAGTGTCGAATATCCAAACGATATATATGTTTTTAGTTTTATTCATTGTTTTCAAATGTTCTTTGGAACCCCCATTTACGCAACACAAGTTGAGAACCACATTTATACTCTACCAGAGATAGTCTGTTCTAAAATGTCTTTCCAAGCGAAACAGAATTGTCTTGCTTTTGGCATTTACAGCAAACTAATCTGCTTATCTGTAAAACGTTTTCATATTCCAATCTATTTACCTACTAAGCTGCCTTAAAAGCTTGTTACAAGGTTCAAAATTGTTTGGTACATTACGTTTTTGATTTTTAATAGGGTTTCATTAGCCAGCATTTTTGACTTAATTTGAAGATATGTTATTTTATAAAAGACTTTTTGAAACGAGGAAAAGTATCTTAGTTATTGCTAAGTTTTAACTCGTGCCTACCATGTTAAAATATTTTGTTATAAAATGAAAAGGCGTTTTAATTGTGGACAATAAAAATTGTACGCCTTCCGAATTTCCCATCATAATGTTTTGAATATAGTTTTATTATATTCAAAAATTATATTGAATTACTTTTATTTAATAAAATTATTTTTAAAATTATATTGAATATAGTTTTGAATATAGGCACGGAAAAAAAACTAATGAATAAAAAAAGCGTACATAATACATCACTCAAGGATTTCCTGTAACGTAGGAGAGTATTAAACAGATAATGTAGCTCATCTTTTTAATATCTTCGAGATTCGAACCCAGTACCTTTTAACAGCTTACCACGGTGACCATGCGCCAACTGGGTCGTCAAATACAATTTCAGATTCTCATGTAACGCAAAGACCAAACCGAACCTAAGTAAATAAACACAAAGATACGCCTTCCTAACATTAAAAGTAAACTATTGCAGATACGAACATGAATTGAAGTCCTCGTCCTTAGTCAACAATATAATACGATTCTGTGACTACCGTTGACGACTGTCAAATAAAGATATTTGCACTTTTATTTGTATGGTTCGCTACCGCATTTCTGAAGTAAATATGTGGATTGAAATGTACCTAATTCTAAGTATGTTTGAAATATATTTAAAATACAATACAATACAAAATAGATATTATTTATTGCACACAAAGATATAAGGTACAGACACAAACAAGAATATAAGAAGCAACAGGCGGCCTTATTGTTAGGTAGCAATATCTTCCAGGCAACCTTATTTGCTTCTATTGATTACATTAAATGAGTTTCGTACCTAATTAAAAATATGATAAAATTTCGTTCGTTCTATTCTTTGGCTCTAAGTATGTTTTAAAATAAATAATTGAATATTAAAGTATTCCCATAAACTATTAAAAAGGATTATTTGTTTTCCAAGAAGGCCTTTAAATTCTTCAAGAAACACTCATTTCAGATTTGATATTTAGAACCTTACCAAAAATGTAATTTATTAAAACAATTAGATCGATAAAACGTGTGGCCATTATCAAACTTTTACTTATTTAACAGCTAAAAATTACTTACAGCTAGTAACAAACCACTAACCTTTACTGCCCAAAAAAGGCCACAAGAAAATCTTCTCTCACAAAAATCTAAACAAACACAGTTCCTTTACACTTCCATACACCAATTTGTCCTTAAAGGTCACAATCACAACACAGCAATGTCACGGTGTAAAGCAAGAGGCCGAACGAATGTCGTACCTATAACTAAATTGTCAAATTGGTATCTGAATCGCTGCAATTAGATTCACACGGTGGATCTGTGGTGAGATGCGTCTTGAGATATTAGGTCAGGTGTAGTATGGAGGGCGGTAATCTGTTTATGTTGTTGTAGTGTTGGTTTGAGTTGATTGAATCTATGTTGAGGTCCCAATGCCATGTGGGTTTGAGACGTTTAGTTAGAATGTTATCGTAAAATTCTGTAAAGTTTTGTCTAAGAATGAGTGATTGAGTTTAAACAAGAAATGTACTCTTACTAATAAAAGTAAGTCAGTTGAGCTATTTATAAAGTTAATGTCATTTTGTATCACGAAGTCAAAGCATTAGCAGAAAATTGGCCTAAATGACGAATGCTCCGACAACAAGAGTCTTACTTTTACAATAATGATGATTCTCTATTGATTAATTTAAAATCTATTGCATGTATCAACAAATATCATGTACTTATCAGAAAATTAGAATCCACCTGTGGTAGGTAATTATTTCTTGGCAAAATGTTCAAGTTCATATATTAATATACGTTAGCTAGCATTAAACTAACCTTGTGAAAGATTAAGGTCTTGAAAGATGTTATTAGACATCTCATTTATTTAAATGCGTCATGAAAATCATCCGTTACATCAATGTTTAGATCATCTGTCTTAATGATTTAAGAAAGCTTAGATACTGATGTAAAATTAGATGGCTTTTTTAATACTGAAAAGATTTAAACTTCTCGTTTAAAAAAATAATACCATAAATAACCACAAGATTTATAAGTTATGTCTCCAAACTGTAAACAAAAACATAAAGTTCGCTTCGTTTAAAATATCCTCGGATTCGTTTGTTTAATTTCGTATCGTCTGTTCCTAGTAGTGCTCTATTCTCAAACCAAATTGTTTTCATAAATCCATTATACTAGCTTTAAGACAGTTTTCTTTATAAAACTGAAATACTCTTCCTTCTGAAAGAATTTCTTAAAAGCAAGCATCTTATCTTCGTAAATAATTTTATTATTCTTATAAGCAGTGAAACTCGTCTTTGTTTTTAAGGAATTCTTGTTATTTCAACGTGCTCAGCTACCATTGCAATTTAAAACTGAATTAGTTTGGAATATAAAACTGGAATTTTACGCTCTAACAGATAAATCATGTATTGTTTTCATCGTTCATCGTTTTAGATTCAATTTATTATACTTGTAAGAAAAGACTACACGTTGAACATAATAGGTGCATATAAACTTCAACCACAGTATAGTACCATGTTTATCATAATAAAACATCTAACATAGATGTTGAGAGAGAGTGGTCCTAGAATACTCCCCTGTGTGACAACAATATCTAGCTCAAGCGACCTAATGCCCGCAACCTAGTTGGCGAACGTACTCTGCTAATATTGCTACGTCCCAGCCAGTCAGCACTCGTTCAATGGCATTAAAATGTTAAATACTTCACATCGTAACGGTACACTAAGGTAGATTTAGTCAAAGGCCTTGGTGAGGTCAAAAATGAGAGTGTTTTCTAGTTTTTTTTTTGTTATGTCAAACACAATTCTATGTTTTTTTTTCGAGATCTGAAATATTTTTTAAAGGATTTATCATAAAAATGTTTGTGGGTTTTCTTCATCATAACATAATAGGTAGTCTGTCATATGCTGATATGATAGCAAAAAATGTTTTTTTGTTATACAGATAAAGCAATTACCTATGAAGGACCGATTAGGCAATTAAACTAGATTTTAAAAAAAAAAAATTATGGCCTTTAAATATAATTAAAAGTCGCAACAAGTTACTCAGAATAGGGAATCCAATTACTTATTTCTTAACCAAAAACGTGCAATTTTGAAAGGTAATTAAATGGAACGAAATATCCAAACTTCCTTTGTTTTGATGTTTTGTTCCATCAAAAGTTGAAACTGATTTTATATGACAGGCCTTATAAATCCATTAACATCAAATACTGAGAACGTCAATTTGTTTCGTTGGCAAGAAGACTTCTGTTGACGCGGGAAAATCCGGCCTAATTAAGTTGTTAACAATTTTCAACGAGAAATACCAGGCTTAGTTACTTTTTAAGCTGGCATTGTAATAAAACTCATTTTAATCTATTTTGTTCTGTTAGAAATAGTGCTTGATTACATTTTCACATCAAAAGTACCTCTTGTAGTGAAATTAAAGCCAATGAGAAACATCTCTTTTATCTTTTTACTTTTGTAATTTGTAATTTTCGCGGCGTAAACCTTTTTCTAATTATAACAAGTTGAATATTGTTTTATGCATGATGATCATACTTGATAAAATACACGTTCTCATTCTGCTCATTCTCGATAAGTTGTTTTTTAATTACCTATCATCATCAGCCATCAACCCTTTTACGTCCCCACTACCGGGGAACGAGCCTACTGTCAGTAATAGGCCGTATTCCAAAATATCGGGTAATATAGTATCAATCACTACTTTTTGAATAACAATCCCAACCTCACATTCTTTAGCAACCCGAAAAATGAAAAATGTAATCCCATAATCGTATTCTTAATTTATTTGGATGGGATTCACAGTTTGACCCTTGCGTTTGGGCAGTGACAGGGGCTACCCGTTTGACGAGGGCCGAATAAGTTTATTTCAAATAGTAAAGAGCCGTGGGATTACTTTGCAAACTTAAGTGGCTAGTCGGCCACTCAGTGACAGGGTCTTGAATCGTTTTACATGTGTTCAGATTTGTGATTGAGTAAATGCTATTTGCATTTGTGACATTTACGCGCTATGTTAGGAAATCAACTTTCTGCGTATTTAGTATTATTTTGGTAAGTTAGTTCATTTGTTAGCGTAGATCTTATTGGTATTATCAACGAATCTATTTAATGCCATTAAAATTCTACCATAATGTCGTTCAGGTTTTGACTTTCGTTCCGGTTTCTTTGTCTTTTGGTCTTGACCCTTATTCTTTACTCTTTTTCATAATTTAAAAAGTAGGTACTTATCACCTTTTCTGACCTATTTTTACTCATGAGTACTTCCTCTATCCAACTTTATCATCAATCGACTTTAAAACCCTTTTCTATAACGTACATCTTCCCCTATAATAATTCATCTTCTAAATTCAGTAAAAGACTTACCATCAACTCTCTTCTCAGTTTATCCAACTCATGAGCACTAGGTGGCGCTGGCTGTACCCTCCCTCTGCGAAGTTCTTCAAGCTGTCTCGTCAGTTCTTCCACTTTGGCCACCGCCACAGATAGCTCCTTTTCCTTCTCATTGAATAACGCTCTTATTGACTCAAGGTCACTCGCTGTGGACAAAAAATATGTCTTATTAGTTTTGAACTTTGGTATCCTTTTGGTTCTATCTAATTTAATTGAGGTTATTTAAAAACGGTTTCATAATTATCTTTTTGATAGATTTTTGTTCAAAATATGCTTATTATTATTTCTTTGGCACACTTTTGGCTCTTGAAAACGTTACCTAAATACATTTTTTTAAAGCTAGTGCTGGATTCGCAAGGTGCAGTTTTCCCCAAAAATCTGTTGTATTAAGCCTCAAAAGTTTGCCAATACCTCGACACATGTCTTTATTGAATAATGTTGATAGAAGAGCCTTCTTTATATTTAAACTTTCATTTGCGGTGCCCTATAACAGGGTCCATAATCCTTTGCAATATCATAAGCTGTAAGCTGTTACATAATTTGAAAAGTTTTTATAGAGCAATAAACCATTGAGTATTGAGTATATGTTAACATAAATGTAAATGTTCCACTTTCAATCAAAATAGACTGACTTTATTTACTAGATAGAAATACCGAAGCTAACAAAAATAGAACCCTGAGCTGAACGTAGCATTAAGAATCAGGAAAAATAACGTACAAAATTGCCATGATCCCATTTATAGGAGCAATGTAAGAGGATTTCGTATTGTTTTCAGAAACTCAATGCAATAACAAAAAGATTTCCGTATGAACACATATTTTCTGCTTTTACGTCGCCTTTAGTACTGCCAAGTTTTCGGAAAAGTTCTTAAGGCACTCGTTATTGCGGCTTTGTTTTTACAAGTCTGATGTGTAGGTAATGTCTTACTATATAATCGTAAAAAGGAAATGGCGTCGCAAAATGTTTAAGTGGGTAGGAATGTTATGTTTTGAGGTGGAATATGTGGGAGCGGTTTGAATAAGTATGGAGAAGTATAAACATGATGTTTATGAGTCTTATCTTATGGAATGCCAGCGTTTTTTAAACGACGAGGTCATTACGGCAAAATAGCGATTAGATAGTGCAGTGTGTATCTGAATAAATATGCTCGAAATGTCAACTTGAGTGCAATTTTTTTATTACTATATAAATAAATAAAGTTAAAGAACTAAAACTTCTTAATTATCTTTAAACCGACTCCCAAAATTTAATTATAAACCTATGTGCGTAAACAGCTCTTAAAAAATATATATTACATCAGCAAAACAAAATAATGTACTCAAAATGTGGAGCAAAAGCGCAAATAAAAGCTAATGTGCAGAATTCACAACATATTTTCGAGGGGAAAAGTGAAATACCTGCCTAAAATACCATCTAATACTGAAATTTACTTTCCTGAGGTAGAAATGTTTCGAGCGAAGGTCATGCACCTTTCTCATTTCACTGTGAATGCCAAGATAATAAGAGGAGCTGGTTTTAATATCATTTTAAACAGTTCTTTAAGAAAATTGAATAGGAATTAAAAAGGTACGATTTTGCATCACAGAATTTGAAATGTAAACGTTGGGTTTAGATCTTGTTCCATAGAAATCTAGTTAAACATTAATCCCATTATTACAAAACGAATATTAAAGGTAGTCCGACGTTAGTTCGTTTCTTTTGACGTTTCGGCTATGGACAAAACGTCAAACTAAACGAACTAACGTAGGACTATCTTTAAACTTTGTTTTGTAATAAGGGTGAAAGTGCCTGTCTTTTTTACCAGTCATCTCTGATTACCCTTTCCATGCTGTAATATAATAATTTCATAAGCCAAAGTACCTACATAATATCAAAACATTATTTTTTGTTCATTACTATCACAGTTTCTAAGAATTTTCGAATGTTATTCATGTGCTGTTAAGTTTTTACCAAGATATCAACATTTATTTTATTAAAGAAGATCTACTTTCATAAACAGCTATATACCATCTCTGATTTTGACCCACGGAGCAGAAACACCGTGATTTGCCCCAATTATAATCACAACCATATCTCAAAACAACCCTATTCTCCTCCATAGCATTTTAAGAGGGTATACATTACGAGTGTTATTTCACGAGATGAATCGCGCCATTCAAGGGATCAAAGCTCACCCCTTGTATTGTCTTCGGTAATTGAAAGGTCCCTTTTACGCATCAAACATCTGACAACAGACATCTGTCTTAAAACAACATTTTTCTTTGAGTATAGAATATAGAATATAGGAGGTGTCACACCGTCTGGATCTGCGTGTCTGGTCTGGCGCAAAATTGCTACCTTTTTGTATGGAATTTTTTATCGTTTGACAGGTCATCTACCAAGAAAACTATGAAAAACTTGCGCCAACCTTAGCACGCTGTCATAAGCTCATTTGTATATGAAAGAAAATGGGGCCACTCCTTACATTCTTTCCTCATTGATATTTTTAGTCGCTAATGTGTCACAATTTCTCAAATGTTAACCTCGCGATTTGTGTAAATTGATGCCGTTATAGCCTAAACGTTACCTGTTGAATTCTTGGGTGAAAAATTGTTGTGGGTTTCTTACTTGGTAAGGAAGGTTGAGATACGATGTATAATGTTTGTGATTATACTGAAAACACATTTAGATTTCAGCTGAAAGAACCAGCGTCGCAATTTTGTGCGTTTAGAATAGATTATGAATACTTTGCCGACGATGAATTTGAATGAAGCGAAAGAAGTGTGTTTTGAACGTAGTAAATGGCATGAGGTGGTCTCTGGCTACCTCGAAGGAAAGAGGCGTGACAGATAATACTGATGTTGTCGAAGATTCGAGATTTTTAAGGTTTTTAATAGATATAAGTAAATGTAGTTTATATTGAAGTTTCATATTAAAATAATATATACTTAGTTACAAAATAATTTCTACTCGTATAGGTACTAGCTAGCTCATCTAAAATCAAGAAACGTCCGCAGTAACTAACATTACAGAATCCCTTTTGTAGAGTTCATGCGTGCCTTACTTTACCCTACCAAATTGATTTAACTACAAAAAGAATAGCACAACGTTTTTGCTTTCTAGGAACCTTGAAAGACTCTGATCGGCTCCTAAATTGTAACCCTGTGAGCACAGAATACGTAATTTGAATAGTACTAAGAATTGATAAAAAATAAGTTAAGAAATTGGATATTTCGTATGTTTTCTTTTTTGAAGAAAAAACGAGACCAAAATCATATATTAGTGATGCCTAAATAATCTTTGATAGTCTTTTAAATAATTTATGAATTAATTACATTATTCAATAATTTTAACATTGCAAATTCTAGTTACATAGATGATATAAATTAATGCTTTCGCGGTACGCACCTAAGTATCTTAATTTTCTAGTTAGCCGTATGTACAGATATCGTCTTTATTTATACCCATTAATTTACACAGGTTTTTGTGTCCAAAACGAGGCGTCACAAACGAAATAACTAAATAGGGCTTGTCTCATCTCCCAAAGGACATTCACAATCAACAAAGCGAAGCAAAACATAGCAACCGATTAACAGAGTGTTGGGTAGTTCATATAACCAAAATTGTAGGCTTAAGGCTAATGAAGGCAGGACCACAAAAACCCCATTGACGGTGACTGATGTTTAGACCCCAAAACAAATGATACTTAGGTGCCTAGTTGGATAAGCTTGATTCATGTACAACGATGATTTTCAGCGCTGATTGTTTCTGTAGCTCTAGCATATGTTTCTTGTTTTTCTGTATAGGATTAAATTACGCAGGAAATGAAACTTTTGTCATAATGTGTATGCTAGATCTCGCTAGATATATTACGTAGATGCATCAAATGTGTAATTTTTCTTATCGTTGAAAACATTACAATTGCTACGAATGCACGTCAAGCCATGTCACTAATTCCGTGAAGTCAGACCTACATAATTTATGTGTTTTAGCGCCAAAACGCAACTAAAACGAAACGTTTCAAACTATTTGCGTCGTGTGTGGTATTCTAAGGAAGTCTATAGCAGAAACTGCGATGCAACTCAAAAGTAAATAGCAGTTTCAGTTGCGTTGCATTTGCGTTTCACCGTGTGTTCTAAGTCTAAGTCTTCTTCTAAAATTCTAGCAACAAACACTTCTCTTCACATCTTTTACGTATTTGATAAATAACACATACTTAGTTTATTAATCGGCTAAATACCTTTTAAGCAGCCTAAACCTCTTTCAGTGCTGGATCGGTACTGGAAATCAGTTTAGAATGCAAACACACCCTTCAATGGCAATGAAATATTACAACTTGTAAACTGTAGCGCAGAATACTTTAGTAAATAGGTATTTTACGTTTATCGGTCTTTGAATAATTTGGATCGCTATTTCTGATGGTTGAGAGTATCTGTTTTTGTTTATCTTGATTTTATATTTTCATTGCTTACATTTACTTACACGAAGTGATTAAATACTACGACTGTTCTACAAAAGGAATAGAATGTGGTTATTACTTTAGTATACTCGCGCAAGTTAAAGAAATTCTATGAAAAGTAGGTTTTAACAGATTTTTCTAAGCGATGTGCTGGAAATTTCACTCTAAAGTAAGGTACGTAAGACTTTACTCACTTTAAAAATGAAGCTTATTATTATTATTATTTATTATTAATAACAATAAATATGATATAGGTAGACGCTTTGTCTTAAAATCTTAGCCATGAAATTGTTACCCCATTAAACAAACAATACCAAAAGATTCAATCAATTCACAATTGGCATAAGCAAGTACTAAACTTATAATTTAAAACATGCGACATTCAGTACCAAGCATACTAAAGAAAATATTATGAGTATTGATTTTAGCATGCCCTTCAAAGTGGTACAATTTGAAGGCTGGTACGGTTGGAATATCGATCGTGTTTCATGTCTGCCTGTAGTTTTAAATTGTTCAAGGTACTGTGTTTATTACCTAACTGACGTATTTTTAATACAAATTCGTTTACAAGTTTCCCAATGCGATTTTCGATTTAGATTTTTCTTTACAGATTCAAATGCGGTAGAAAGTAAGTAGGAAGATAATATTTATTACATTATACGACTAAAGTATTTTGAATACAAATCTTTTTATAAGCTTTCCGATTAGATTTTCGATTTTAAATATATTCTATCTAGTTAATAGGCAATAGGATCAGTAAAGAAGTCTCCATTGAAAATAAACTTAAGAGACATTAGATATGGACATATACTCCTTAAATTCACAAATAAAATAAAAATATATATTTGAGCACAAAGCTATAAATCCTTCAAAAAAGCTCACATAAAAGTATTTTAAACAAAAAACGCAATCACACGAAAATCTATCAAGAAACCCCCGCAATCAGTGTTCGAAAGAGTTTTATTATACTTCTAACGAGACTATCTAGAGACTCAGCAATAGCAATACTGAGGCATTCGTTCAGCAAACGCACAGATCTCCTTAAGTAATTGGATATTTACTTGAATGTGAAATAAAATTGAACGCTTGAGGCCTTCCCCTTAAATCGAATAACCCTGAAATAACCCGATTCTCTTGTATTGTATTCTGTCGAGAGAAAGTGATATTGATTAGGGTGCTACATTCTTTTGTTTTTGCAAGAATACTCGCAGAATTTCATTTGTTTTTTCGGTGGTGTTTTGTTGGTTGTTGGCATACCTAAGTAGTGTTTTGTTTTGTTAGGTCAACTGGAAATCCAAACACGCTTCTTTAGCTTTATCTATTTATCAGTCGCCTCATACATGTACGTCGGTTTAGGGTACTCGTGACTTGGCCTTTAGAAGTGTATTTGCTTCGTAGCAAATGGAACGAAATAGTCTCTGCCTACTCCGATTGGAAAGAGGCGTGACGGATGAATGTACGAGTATGTAAGTATTAATCTGCTCAAATTATAATCATCATCAACGTAAAATAATTTATGTGACATAGTCAAAATCAACAAAAAAAGCTAAGCCACCAGACAGTTTTATTTTTTTAAATAATAGCAACTACCACCAAGCATTCTGCCAATGTCAAGTCATATAATTTCCATTACAGATTCAGTGTCATTCCCGACTACTCTGGAAAAGTCATAATAAATTTGAACTCATAGTAAAAAGGTCGCGAAACGTTATTGGATCAAGAGCACACAAATCTATTTAGGGGCAGACGTTCTTTAGCATTGGACACTGTCGATACTCGTAGTATCACTCAATTGATTTATCTTTGGTAAGCATTACAGAAATGTGTAAAAGATAAGAAAGAATTATTAAATGAATATCTTTCTTATATTCTATAATATTAATCTTTCACATCCCATAAAAAAAGAACAATAGAAAATCTATTGTGTCTGGGTTTATAATGGGTCAGTGGGATGTGAGAGGTTAATTTAGGTCTTCTTTGAATGACCAAGTCAAATAAAGGACGTAATCATTCTTTGGGCTTAAAACCAATATTGTTTTGAAGTCAGCTGTGCCAATAGTAATTAAGAATTTAGCAAAAATTGCGTGATGAGAACTCATAAAAAATCATATTATATTTATTTCATACATACATACATATCCGCCACGCCTCTCTCCCGTTGGGGTAGGCAGAGACCACTTCCTTCCACTTGCTACGATCCAAACACACCTCTCTTTCAATCGGGAACTTGCTCAAGAAAGGCCAAATCAAGAGAACCCTAAACCACGGGCACTTGCCGCTTGAACATATTGATAATATTATATACCTACATAGGTATTAGGTATATTATGTTTATTTTAAACCTAACGCTTTTGCAGGGTACAAGTTTTTCAGAAGAATCTAGCAAGAATTTCTGTTATATTTATATAAAACAATAATATTAATAACAAGAAATATGAAATAACTACGTAAATATCTATGAATAGAGCCCCAAAGATTCCGCTAGGTCATTGTATGACAAAGCCGCCATTACGGTCCGATTTGCGCTAAATTTGCTCTAAATTGCTATACACTCGAATTGGCAGATCCATTAGTATACTTCTGTATGGATTTTATTGTGTCCTTTATGTAGTTTCCTTTGGGGCTTTGACGGTAATCTTGAGGGTTGAAAGATTCTGAGGAACGGACGTGTTTAGGTACACTTTCTTTAAAATCGTTTCTTATTTAGGCTGCTTGCGACTTTGTTCATATTTATAGTCATATTTAAAAAAAAAAACACCATGTTTTATAATAGTAACCTACAATTACATGCTTTATTCTAATGTCCAAGATACAATATACAAAAGTTTCATTAAATACTGATCTTTAGTTTTAGCGACAAAGAGTAACAAACATCTTCACAATTATACATCCATCCATCGGCATAAACATTGACATTTAGAATATTTAAACGATATTTTCGAAGCATTCTACATTTTCCATTTTCAAAATTCAAAATCTCATCGAACGAGCTAAACCAACAGCAGCCAATTGGAATTGTGTCTCAAAACCGCTTATTTCCAGTTCGAGTGGTACGACAGAGCCTTGTCAAGAGACGAACGTTATAGAACATTCAATTAGTTTCTAGAACCATCGAGAAACATCTAGAATGCGTTTTGTAGGTAATTGAATGGCCTCTATGCGGCTGAGATTAGCTCATTAATTTGCCATAACCTGATGTGACGTTGCTATTGTTTGTGTGGGATTAGGTAGTTTGGTATGTCTATGGCCTAAGCAAAGAGCACACTAGTCACTAGTCTAATTGTATCCTTCAAATCTTCAATGCATATATATATATACAGGGTGTAACAGAAGGGGGGTAAAAAGCCGAAACACAGCGATAGTCCCCATGAAACTGAACAACTTTCCCCAAGGAACAAGGGTCGTAACTCGAAAAAAAAAATTCGCTTCCCCATACAAACTGTCTGTTCAGCTGATCGAGTAAGTATGGACGATCCAAAAATTTTTTTCTAGTTACGACCCATGTTTCTTGGGGAAAGTTGTTCAGTTTCATGGGGACTATCGCTGTGTTTCGGCATTATACCCCCTTTTGTTTTACACTCAGTATATATATAGATGTACATACATTTCTTTTACACCTCCCATCGGGGTATGCAGAGACCACTTCTACTTAGATACTTACGTTAGTACATATTTGTCATACCTTTTTCTCATCGGGGTATGCGGAGACCACTTCGCTCCACTTACTACGATTACCAAACCTACTTCTTTCGCTTGATTCGAGAACATTTTCAAATTCATTTCTGTCTTATACGTATAAATCAATTAATCAATCAAAATTACCTTTATTTCATAGGCACTTGAAATATGTCAATAAAGTTTAATGCGCCTTTGGTATCAATTTTCATTGTATTTTTCTATAAATAATTATATTTCTAATGAAATACCTTCTATATTTATAACATCGATGAGCATAAAAATAGACGCATAACTTCTAACGACGGAAAAGAGAATCAGGTAAAATACATAAAAAGTTTTAAGACCCTTCATAGCTTTTGTGGCATTTTATCACCAAATTAAAGTGCCGCATTAAATTATTTCCTATGAGAAGATATTCCTATAAATTAGGTTTATTAAGCGGTGGAATTAATGGTGTTGTAGGATGTTAACAGTTGGATTAAATTTTGATTTTGGAATTCTTATTTTTTATTGGATAGGGACAATTTTTATAGCATAAGTATGGTAAGTTCAATTCAAACCTTTTTGTAGGTATATGATGGTATTAAACCATTGTAAAACTTTATTTGAAAATAGCAACTTAACAGAGTGTCTTGCCAGATTCTTCTCTAGGGAAAACTGATAGGTACCTTCCGAATCTAGCATTAACTTTTATTTACATTCTTAAATACCTAGGCGGAAGTAGCTCGAGACCGAAAATCATGGCGGATGAGGAGAGAGGCCTTCGCCCAACAGTGGGACACTAATGGCTAGATTAGATTTTAATTTCAGTTTGGATTGGAATGATTTGATACCAGCAAATAATTTAATGCCATTTTCTAGAGTTGCCCTTTCATAATTAGATTCAACACGCCACTAGTGAAAATGAATTCTTATTCTCAATTTCAAACACCATGAAACTAAGCTATACATTCAACAATCCACGTCATAAAATCGATTGGTCACGACGTGTTTTCCATAATGAATGTTTATCGATTTTCACTTCAAACGACCAACGCCAACGCTCAGCTATATTACAAAGTTATACTTCTTTCGATTTTAATATTCATACGATTTTTGCTACCCACGAGTACCTACTTCGTTTGAAAATATGATTTTAGTTTTTATTTTTATCAAAATAATTTCTTAGTTAGGTTTTAGGTTTCTTTTATGATTTAGTTTTATAAAAACAATGAGTGTCCATGCGACCGCCGTATTTTATGGCTTCACTTCGATGGAAAGAAAAAGTTAACGTGGTGTCGGTCGTATCAAGAAGTGAAATTGTTGGAAGAAGAAAAGCAAAGATGGCGATTATTCCACCAAGAAGAGCCTGGCTTTTCTACGAATTAATTACTTTTGCTAATATAAACATATTGTATTTATAATTTGGATTTAAACTCTACTAACACGAGATAGGCTAAACCGAAACTCAAAAAATACGTAATAAAATAATTAGCCAACTTTATGAACAAAACATAAATATATTTATTTATATTTTTTTTACCTTTCCTTATCATAGATAATAAAATGTATATTTATATAAATTACATTATTATGTATGTGTATTTATCGAATATAATGTGTAGGTTTAAACTTATATAATTATTGTTTATTGTAGGTTAAATGACTATCCTGCCTTCTTGCTATCACTTCTCTCTCTGTGGGGTCTGCAGGAAGAAATTTCTTTTAGAAATATGCTGTACCTTTTGTATAACTTCTCTTTTTTCTGTCTCTATGTACTGTCATCTTACAATAAACTGTTAAATAAATAAATAAATATTTAAATATGCTCAGTAGACTCGTATCCCTGAATACTAATCCTCTTAAAGGGAAAACAAGGGATAATAGGGCGATAGGGAGCTGGCGTTAATCGTAACCTATTACAGTTGTGGCCAGATGTATGTGTGTTTTCTCTGTTACAATAGACCACATTTGTCTCTGGTCTTAGATTTGTTTTCACGATGTTGTTTTGTTCTTTTTTTTATTGAGCTGAGGAATGTTTAGTTTTTAATTACTTTCATAGCACTATACTATATACAATGTACTATATATTATACTAAATATATAGGTTGACTTTAAATTAGTGAACGATAGAAAAGGATATGCATATACTCGTGATAATAAACAACTTCTACTATGGGACCAAGGTCGAAATCATTCAAACATTTTTGAACTCCCCATACAAAATGTACCAGCTGATAGTATGGGGGAACAATTTTTTTTTTGTGATTTCGACCTTGACCCCACAGTAAAAGTTGTTTGTTATCACGAGTACATGCATATCCTTTTCTATAGTTCACTAATTTAAAGTCACCTTGTATATACTGTGTGTTGTGGCTTGTACTAGTACACAGTGCAAAAATCTTTCGTGATTATAATATTATGTTTATGATTTTACGGCGTGCCTTAATCACGCGGTTGTTCTAAGCGTTGCTTTCAGCGTCAGACGCATGCAATCAAGTTACTCCACACAGTAACTGTGAATATAAACATATGCCACCTTATTACAAAACGAGTTTTAAAGACAGTCCGTCGTTAGTTCGTTTAGTTTGACGTTTTGTCCATAGCCGAAACGTCAAAAGAAACGAACTAACGGCGGACTATTTTTAAACCTCGTTTAGTAATAAGGGTGATATTGTTTATATATGCTAATATATGGTGTAACCGCATGCGTCTGACGCTGCGAGCAACGCATAAAACAACCGCGCGCCTTAACTATCGTTAAGACTTGATAGATATCAAAATGATTTTACTTATAACACGTCGGAAATATCTGCGGACCTCGCTGGAATGCGCTTTCCCCCGCGCTTCCCCCGTTTTCGCCTATCCAGTACCGTGACGAGTACGTACGAGTTGCATGACGTCATCAAGCCAGGTCCGCAGATATTTCCGACGTGTTATATAGCTTTTACTTTTTATAAGAAAACTATCTTTTTTACTTTTAATGCCAGTTGCACCACAAAAGTTGTTAAAGGGCTCGAACCATTACGACGTCATTAGAAATTGTTAATATAATGCTTTCCACAAGCAATTAACACATACATTTTCATTCGCATTTATAATACGAATATTAATGTAATAATTAAAAAATGAAAACGCACAAACTATTTTATTAGCTTCATACCTATTTTAAATTCATTATATAAGCCAATATACCTATGTCTTCCTAATAATATTGAACTGTTCAGAAACATCAATTCTGAACCTGAATTAATGAATAAAACATAGGCAATAGAACTTAACCTAGACAATGGCTGAATAACATAAATGTCCTATGAATAGATTCTGAACTTAGTTGATTTAGTTCCTATGTTTGCTGACTAGAAATCGGGTTTCCGAATTGATTTTGTTATTGGAAAACTGAAAAGATACTTAATGTTTTCTTTATCACCTAAGTAGTAATTCTAACGTCAAGACTGACTGCTTATTAAACATTATTGACTATAGATAACATAGCTGCACGTGGTCTTAAAGGGCCTAGTTTTAAAAAAAAACTGCTTATTACTTCTATTTGTATGATTTTTAAGTAGTGTGTTGAAATGAAAAGTTTACGATGCTATTTTTATTGCAAAATTAGAATTAGACAACTATCATTCATAGATATAAAGTAAGTTTAACCTTAACTGATAAAATACGTCCATAATAAGGAAATGAATAAATAAACTTTCCTTTAATCAATATTTTATAGGTATCTTTCACGCTTCTTACCCATCGGGGTAGACAGATACGAAAAACACTTCCTTCATTTCGTCTACATTCATCACTCGCCTCATCACGTCGTTCTTTACATTATTACATGCAGTTTGGCGATGTTAAAAGTTTGCAAATTTGTTTAACCTACTAAACTAAAAAAATAATTAATTAATAGATAATGTGTAAAAAAATACTTACTCAGAGCAATATTGGCCTGTTTATTCCTATCGAGCTGTCCTCGTAGCGCTCGTAGCCGTCGTAGCTTCAGCTCCTGCGCCTCTACGCGCTCTCGTAGCCGGCGTAGCCGTTCGCCTTCAACTGCCACCTGAAATTTAAATTTTTATGTTTTTAATTTATGTAATTTTACTACCCTTAATAAGGTAGTGTCTTTGATGAATAAGGGAGGTGATTTCAATTTTTTTTCCAGGCAGTAGGATATTGAATCATTTTAAATTAATTTGAAGGTTATTAAACAGTTAAGTGTTCAGTAACTAGTTATCCTTTTAATTTCATACGATAAAACATATAAAACCTAATATCTACCAATACTACTAGAGTAATTTATTGGGAACTTATAAGAACATAATATTATTTTCATCAACTCAAAGTTTTATTTCTTCTCATCTTAATAAATCTTCGCAATAAAATATTAAAAGCAAAACAAAATGAAACCAATTAATTAATTTGAAACGGAAAAGAAACGCAATCAATTTAAAATTACGATCTCGCCAGAAGTGTGTTCTTTATAAAAAACCGGCCAAGTGTGAGTCGGTCTCGCGCAGGAAGGGTTCCGTGCCATTCACTTTTAATATCGAACAAAAGAAGGCAAAAAATCACGTTTGTTTTATTGGAACCCTCTTTAATTATAATAATTATTCCAGTTTTAGTATTTGTTGTTATAGCGGCAACAGTAATACATCGTTTGTGAAAATTTCAACGATCTAGCTGTAACAGTTCATGAGATACAGGCTGGTGACAGACGGACGGACAGACAGATGGACAGCCGAGCCTCAGTAATAGGGACCCGTTTTCACCCTTTGGGTACGGAACCCTAAAAAAATTAAAATGAAGCCGTAATGAAACAGTTCGGGCAATTTGTTTATTTTATAAGCGCAATAGGCATGTCGAAAGATTTTGAAATCCTATTCCAAAATGCAGATACACATTTACTGTTTACAACAAAAACTTTATTTCGGTATTTAACTAATGTTTTAAGAAGATTAAAGCCATTTTTATAATTATTTTTAAATACTGCGTGAAAACAGCTCTCCGTGTCATGGCGTCGCGTGTGACGTCACACTTTTGTAAACGTCAAATGTGTTCCCGCCCGGCTAGACAACAAAGTAAACAAACGTTTCGTATTTCTTGTGATAAAAATGAATTCTAAAGTTTATAAGTGGTGTGCAGTACCTCTGTGCAAAAATACATCAATAAAGACACCCAACAAGGTGTTTGTTCATGTCCCATACATAAAAAAAATAAGAGATAAATGGTTACAGCTTGCACGGCGAAACCCGAACGAAGTAAAATTAAATTCGTCACTTTATTTCTGTGAAGATCACTTTGATGTGAGTATGTTATCATGTATTGATAGATTTTTAACTTCATGTTTGACGTGAAATAGATGAAATGACAATAATAACAAATAACAATAATAACAAAAAAAATACAAGGAGGTTTTCACGTTTCTAAATTCGGAGGAGCAAAATTCTTTATTGGTTGCCAGGAACTCGCCCAACATTAGCAAATCGATCCTGGGCAAATTGGAACTGTTTGCCCTGATAAACCCTGGTTCCATTATAATAAATTTGTAGTTATTCACAAAAATAAACAAAAAGTCAATCCTAGCGTACAATCAGTCAAAACAACACAGTGATGTTTGTTTACATGAGTATGACGTCATGCGCTGTGATTGGCGTTTCAGTCAAAATGGCCGATTGCAGTATTTTACTCTTTTATTTTATAGAAAATCTTGTTAATCTCAATTTTTTAAATAAAACTAAAATAGTTTTTTGAATCCTTTAAATGTGTATTTTCCCCTGAAATCATTAAATCTTCGATTATTTCATAGTGTCGTCACGCCTATTATCTTCCAAGTTTATTTCTTGAGGGTGCGATGGATGTCATGTTAGGTTTGTTTTCCAATAACTCTGAGCGATATTTTAACTGGCCTATTTATAGTAGTACCTATCTATCTATACATATTGTGGACAAGTACCTAATTATTGCATCATAATCTTAAACCTATTAGCGGTAATATTTTAGTACTTATAAATTAAATAAGGTTAAAAATTCTTATTTACTTAATCTTTCTTCTGTCTTTTTTCTCTTTTAAATTATTCGTAACCTACCACGATAGGTTTTATAAGCTATGTGTGTGTTCGACTTTTATTTTCTAGTCATAATTACTTTTTTAAATATTTCATAAACCTGAAACTTCTTCATAAATATTGGGTAATTATTATTAAACGAAAAAACAGCCGATTTCTTTATTGACGTATTCTTAAGACGCCTTTTATTTATTTATAGCTTATAACAGGAGAGCGGCCATAACGTTTTGTGGTACGATAAATATCGCATTAGGCTAACACCCATCCTCTTGGGGATTTATTAAGACCGGGAAAAAATTTAATTCCTTCCCCTTATCTATTTATGATTCCTGGAAAGAATCCTCGGACGTTTTTCTTTATGAATAAAATATTTCCATAAACTTTTTCGATTTGAGTGAATAAATCAAGGGAATTAAGTTAGGAGTTGTAACTGTGTTTCGTGAATTTAGTTTTGGTTTACAATGGAGTGAGATTGCGCTATTCGAGAGCTATGAAATTGCGAGTTAAAAGTTTTTTGTTTTGAAAGTTTTTATTTATATTTATGGATGGTAGTTTTCAACTTGAATTTTCGATAATATACATACATAAATACATATCCGTCACGTCTCTCTCCCATTGGGGTAAGCAGAGACCACTTCCTTCCACTTGCTTCGATCCAAACCATGATCCAAACACACCTCTTTCGCTTCAACCATACTCATCAGTAAGTCCCCGATTTGATCGACGTACGTTCGTCTTGGCCTTCCCCTCCCAGCATTTCCATCGACTCTTGCCTTATATATCTTTCTATTTTCGATTACACTATAAGGGTCAGCGCAGACAGAACGGAGCGCAGCGGAGAGGATTTTGTTACCGCACTTGAAAATAAACCTTAAAATTTTTACAATTAAGTGCATAAATGCTCGAACCTGACAAAAAATGCTCGCGCGTCCTCGAGGATGCGCGGGAATGCCGGTTCGAGCATTTATGCACTTAATTGTAAAAAAATTAAGGTTTATTTTCAAGTGCGGTAATAAAATCCTCTCCGCTGCGCTCCGTTCTGTCTGCGCTGACCCTATGTAATGTATTTAGTAGATTTTTTATAGTATTCAGAAAGTTTCGAGTTTTCAGAAAAGCCACATCTATTCTCTTTAAAGAACTGTACCTATCTGTTAAAGGTAACAAAAGCCTGCTAATTTACAATTTTCTTAGTTGTGTCTCAGTGGAGTGTCAATGGCATTTTTGACACATTTTATCGAAATTAGTGTCAGCGATTGCTAACCAGCTAGCTTAGCATGGCACTCTGTGACAAGACATTGTCGTGCGTTTGTCACGCTTACGTCTCTGTCTATAGTATTAAATGTGATAAGGACAGCATGCGTGAGATAATTGTCGCGGCACGCCATGCTAAGCCCCCAGAATACCAAATGTGTCGAAAAAATACATTGACACTGCCGACACACAACTGAGGCTATTTTAAATAAGCAGACTTGGGACGCAGTTTAAGGTAATAAAGATACTTCGAGCATCTCTAGAGGCAACCTTGTAGGTATCTCTTAGCTGTTTGGTACCTCAATACAATCGCGGTATTCTTGCTAGGTAGAAAGACGCATAAGATAAGACAGCATACTTAACAAGATCATTTGATAAGCTAAAATATTTTCCTTACAAATAACATGGGCAAGACGCTTACCTTCTACGGTTGTAATTTCATATGAAAAATAGGCGGTTAGTCCGCGGATTTGTCGCGGTTTCATAGCAAACGTTAGGCTGGCTTCACATTAGGTCGCAGTCCGTGCGGCTGCCGCGCGGCTTTCGCTGCTGTCAATTTTCCAGCCGCACGGACTGCGACCTAATGTGAAGCCAGCCAACCGCAAATGCGCCAACCGAAAGAGGATAAGGATCCTAACCATATCTTTAATGTAACCTGATATTCTAAAGTAAATGTGAAAAGAGGTATTACAAATGCTGGTAGATATTTATAATCATAGCTGTTTTGTTTACAATAAAACCACCCTTCGAAAATAACCAAGTCACAATTAACTAAATCCTTTCTTGCTATCAAGAGAACCAATTAACGAAGGAAAACAATCCGATAGGCGGAAGGCGCGAGGTGTTCAAATGAATATAGCATCTCAGAGCAGTTTAATAGAGTCTGTAAGAGCGTGAAATTCATTAGAAGATATTCCATTGTTTATGTTGTGCGTTTGCTGTGGCCGATGGTTTTTTAATTGAGTTATTCTATAATACAATAATTGTTGTTGACGCTTCCGATTCGCTTTTGTTTTTAAAAAGAAAAAGAGGCCATTGCTCGGAAGTGGGACGATTTGGGGTAGTTTTGTTTATTTTTTGATATCGCGATTGGTAGAACAGCTGGCGAAAACAAATAGGTACGTCTACTATGAGCGAAATATTTATTCTATCTATCAATCTCTTTAAGTTCTTCTGTAAAGCATTAATTGTAGGTATACTTAATCTTAGATTGTTTAAGGAACGAACTATTAAATTGAGTATATGAACGTACCAAATTGGCCTAAAACTTCTGGGCCAAAAAAACAAACTCACTGACCAGAAATGAAACATATCCAGGTTTATACTCTAACAAAGGTTTCATTTCTAGGCAGTGAGTTGCATTGTCGTTTTAATCGTAATTTATTCTGTATTACGTTTGAATTCAACGAAAAATCCAACCGTTTAATAACACAAGCGCATCATCGGAATTCGAAATTCAAATTCAAATAAAAAGGCGCTAAAACTTAACGGCGTCAAGTGCGTAAATAATATTACGAAACGGAGGCGAGAGCGAATAAAAATTCCGAGTATTTATTATAAGTGAACTCTCTGGAATTCCAACGAGGAGAGGAATTTATCTCAATAAATATCTGAAATGTAGCCAGAGGTCCGTAATCGATGTGCGGAGCCCATAATCCTAGAATGCGAACGTTTTTAGGGTTCCGTACCTAAAGGGTGAAAACGGGACACTATTACTAAGATTTGGCTGCCCGTCTGTCTGTCCGTCCATCTGTCACCAGGCTGTACCTCACGAACCGTTATAGCCAGAGCGTTGAAATTCTCAAAATTGATGTATTACCATTTGTGTTATAACAAAAAACCGGCCAAGTGCGAGTCGGACTCGCGCACCGAGGGTTCCGTACAAACCTGCAAGGTTTACAAAGTTCGTTCATTACGACAATCGAGTCATAACTATGGTATTTTTATTGCAAAATGAACAATCATAACATTACAATGGGGAAAGATGGAGGAGCATAAATTTAAGACAAAGATCTCTTTATCGTTTAAGTAATCCTTTATTTTATATTAACACATATCATTTATCTATAATATAACTGAAACACTTATACTAGCCTTGCAGCAGACTTGCGAAAGTTATTTTATTAAAGTTATTTATTTACTAAGTTTTTTAGTCACTATTTAGAAATCTGGTTCAAATATATTAATTAAGTATTAAATTTGAACCAGACCTGTAAATGGTGACTGAAAGGTTGTACTTTTGCGTTTTTGGGGTTGACTTATAATTTTTTTTTTCGCGGGTTAAAGGCAATTAGATCTAAGTATTTGATATGAATTTCAACTTGATAGCTCTACGCGTTCATGAGGAAAAAAGTAATAAGTTTATATTTATTAAAAAATATATATTTTGTAATGTAACTAAAAATTTAAGGTTTTCGGAATTTTTCCTTTATGTGTGGTATAAAACGTTGCTTCATGCCAAATTTCAAGATTCAAGGTCGACTGGAAGTACCCTTTAGGTTTTGATTCCCTTGCAAGTACTTGCGAGTTTCAAAATATGCAGCTTAAATTGCTGTTTCTTTTGATTGCGTTGACATAGAAGTTTGATTTTGCTACAGCTTAAAGGTATTATAGACCTGAGTATTTGGTATGAATTTCAATTTAATACCTCTACGCGTTTATGAGGAAATGGGTAGTAAGTTTAAGATTATTAAAAAAAAAAATATTTTGTGATGTAACTAAAAATTTATGGTTTTCGTAATTTTTCCTTTATCTATGCTATAAGACGTTGCTTCGTACCAAATTTCAAGATTCTGAGTTCACGGGAAGCACCCTGTAGGTTTTGATTCCCTTGCAAGTGTCGAAAATTTGCGGCATAAATGGCTGTATCTTTTGATTGCGTTGGCTTAGAAGTTTGATTTTTTCACAGCTTCAAGGGACAGTAGACCTGAGTAATTGATATAAATTTCAGCTTCATACCTCTACGCGTTCCTGAGAAAAAGGGTCTTGACAGACGGACGGACGGACGGACAGACGGACAACAAAGTGATCCTATAAGGGTTCCGTTTTTTCCTTTTGAGGTACGGAACCCTAAAAAACACTAAAAATAGAATAATACATAATAATAATTAAAGGGGGCCCCTATATAACAAAAGTAATTTTTTTTCTCGATATCAATAGTGAATGGTACGGAACCCTTCCTGTCCGACTCGCACTTCATCGCGTGGGTGCTCAAAGCGGAGCGTTCGGTTTTAACAAATTATTTCCTAGATGAATTGTCGATTTTATTTTTTGGTTAAGTATTGTTATTTACTACTGAACCACAAATATTTTTTGGGTTATGAGCTCTTACGTACTTGCCCCTAACATACCTACCTATTATACCTCACCATATTTTTCTTTTAGTTGAATAGAGCCTTTATCACGTTAGCATTAAGTCACATATTTCTATTTTGATTTAATTATGATGCCTGATTTAATTATGCTCTAAAACACGTATTGCTGATGTGGCAAAAACAACTTCCAGGCTGAAGTGGGATTGGGCCGGCGCGGCCACGTCTACCGCATGCCAGAAGACTTGGGCTAAAACAGCTACCTACCCAATCAATGGCTTTCAACTGCCAAACGGCGCGGCGTCGCGGCAGGCCACGGAAAAGGTGGCGGGACGAGCTGTATACCTTCTTGAGTACCTGGGCGGAGGAAGCTCGAGACAGAAAGTCATGGCGGATGAGGAGAGAGGCCTTTGCCCAATAGTCTGACACGAGTGGCTAAATTAGATTAGATTAGATGATGCTTGAATAACTAAAATCTTGACCACTGATGTATGTTTCCTGTAAAAGACGTCCTATTACGACCGATGTTTCATAGAGTTTGAATTTTTAAAGAATTTGTATTATTTCAACATAAAACAGACAGTAATATTTAAACATCGTTTTAAATACAGTCGTGCAATTTCCGTTACATTTTTCGTTCGGTTCAAATTATTTGTTTCAGAGCTTTTTAATCGCGGTTCTTTATACTTTATTAAATATTTAAATTGAAATATGGCAATAACAATTTCGGTCTCATAAAAACTCTTTTTACCTATCTAGACTTTAAAACTGAAGGATTGTTCTGTCATTGTCGCAGTTGGTTGCAGTGAAAATAATTATTTAATAAAGTTTCATTAAAGCAATCCCTTCTTTATCAAAACAAAAGAAAGTTGCTCATTTGCACAATATTTAATGGATGATTAATATAAAGGTGTTTTGGTGCAACTGAAATTTTGGTCATTTTATTTGATTTTCTTTGTGCTTTGACGATGCTTGTTGCGGACACTTTACTTGTTATTATCATTATTTTTGACGAAGCCTGTTGCGGATTGTCAGTTTTGTAAGTATTTTTATTTTGAGTTAAATATATTTCTTTTTTTACCCGACTACGGCAAAGCCAAAAGGAAGGGTAATGTTTTTAATAGAGATCTAAGGAACTTAGTTAAATGAGTTTGTCAAAAACATTATCAATTAAAATTGAAAGCGTCAAAGTAACGAGTTTTTAAAAGAAAAGCAATAAAAGTTAATTTAAAACACACAAACGGCATAAGAAATATTTATTTTAAGAACGAAGTGAAATTAAAAATTATTTGCTGCGCAGATCAAAAAGAACTTTTTCCGCGAAAGGTTAAAAAACGGTGTCTTAAGGTTTAGCAATTATTTCTATCTTAACTTTATGTTAATTGAGAGACTCAATAAAAATTCTAATTTTTTAGGGTTCCGTACCCAAAGGGTGAAAACGGGACCCTATTACTGAGACTTGGCTGTCCGCCTGTCTGTCTGTCCGTCCGTCTGTCACCAGGCTGTATCTCATGAACCGTTGTAGCTAGATACCATTGCCACTATAACATAAAAAAACTAAAAATAGAATAATAATAATATTTAAGGGGGGCTCCCATACAACAAACGTGATTTTTTGCCTTTTTTGCTCGATGTCAATAGTGAATGGTAGGTACAGAACCCTTCCTGCGCGAGTCCGACTCGCACTTGGCCAGTTTTTTTATACTCAATTACGCGATGAAATACTAGTTCTTATTTCGAAAATGATGTTTATAACCATAAATAATTTATTAATAAAATCACATTCCGCTAGCAAAGTGAGATTTTCATTCACTTTGAAAATGGTTCAGCAAATTCAACTTAAAGTGAGAGTAGAGGAAAGCACTAATGCACAGTTCACAGCTTACTGCCTCTAATATATTCCAGAGTCCCTATTTATGGCGCTAAAGTAATGAATGAAAACCACTTACCCCGGTGTATTTCATTAAACTCTATTTGCTATGCTGGCTTCTTATTAAACTTGCATTCCTTGTGTAGTAAGGTTTAATTTTAGCTTAATTTTGTATTCAGATTATTTTCGACTGCTTTACATTCGTTTATAAAATAACTAAGTACAAGAAGCTAGACAAGAACGCTGCTTTTGCATTTACCCCGAGAAAAAATCCTAAATGTTTTCATTGTTTTTTTTACGCGTCTCGGTCTTCAGTTTGAAAATCATAAAGTCAAAGTTACGTGATATAACTACTCGTATTACTTCACATGTGTATGTATATGCTAAGGTGGCTTCTAAGAACTCTTCTCTATGTATTTGTCGAATATTTGCTAAAACGATACTTTAGTTACCTCTAGAGCAAATGCTCTAGCAAGAATTTTTAAGACGCTCTTCAGTAGCATCACTTCTTCGTAAATACGATATTTCGCAAAAAACTGAATCTGTAACACGCCAAGTACTTCTAGAAACGCGTTGTAACGTCAGTTCTTTTATGAAAAAGAAAACAAGAGATCATAAATTGTGAGCAAAACGCTCGCTATTTGTCCAAACGTTTGCTTCGAACAATGAAACCGTAGTTCATCGATTAACTTCAGAGCAATTGACTTTACAAGTTTTCTTAGCGGTCCTTCTTTTGTGAAATGAGCAAAGCAAGATTTTTATTTTGCAGCTATTTAAATGAACAAGAATACATTTTATTTTCGTTCTAAAGTTAGCTAGAATAAGGAACATTTCAAATCATTCTAAAATTGGTCTTTATATTATTATTTACACGAGGATATTCCATAACTTGAGCTTAGCTTAGGAATAGCTTGAGTGTCACTTGTTTAAACGTCGGAGCCAGATATGTATGACCTTGAGATTTGTGACGCACGATGGATAAATAACTTTATTAGACCTTTGGGTTGGTTTAGGCCGCTTTTCCTGCCATACGTGTTTTGATCCGCATGCGAATTTAGTCCGTATGCGTGCCGCCCTGTACCTATCATTTTATACAAATATCTATATTTTTCTGTCATGCGGGCGGCGCACGTACTGGACAGTAGCACCCAGAATCACGCGCATGCGAACCAGAACCGCATGTGAATCAAAACACGCATGTCAGGAAAAAGGCCCTTAGGTATTAAAAACAATCTGAAGGTGTACAAACCTGATGTTGCCTGGCTTCCTGCTGCTTCAAGTACCTCAGCCGCTGCTCCTTAGCACAGAGCAGTTGGTGCTGGGTGTCTATCTGCTGCTGCTGCCGGAGAGCCATGGCTCTCAGCTCTCCCAGAGTAAGCTCCACCCCTTCCCCCAACTGTGGGCAAAGAGACAATGTTTGGTTAGTGGGATGTTGAAGTAAGGTTTAATGTTGATGGGTGTGGATATTACGGACGGTATTTTTGAAGTATTTTTTACATCCTATGTAACTTTGTGGAGGTACAATAAATATGATTCTGTTTCTGTAATCAGCTGCTCAATTACTCCCGTAAAAAATTGCATTAGAAACCTATTATTTAAATAAACATCAAAGTTATAAGCATTTTTCATACAATTGGCGTTGATTTGTATTTAGTCTGGAAATTCTTTATTTACTTATTCACAGCATGGGAGTATAAAGCAAGCACTGTGCTACAATTTATTCAATTGTAAATAAAAATGTATCGATTTGAACAACGCAATACATAAAATAAATACCTACAAGTTTTATGACAATATTATTGTTTATTAGGTACCTACTAGGACTTCAATCATTAATCACTAAAACCCGCATGTTGTGGCCAATCAAACTGAACCATGATTTCACGCAGCATTCATAATCAAACCACAGTCAATGTGAAGAGTTGCACCACTGAAACCAGTGACGTAAACTCAAGCCACTCCCAAAGGCTATCTCCACGAGACACTCACATACCCAAAAAGCCACTAATCCCCACCAACCAATGGAAAATCCGCGTTCGTCCAAATATAATACGGAGCGAGTGAAAAATTAAACACTTGGATTATATTTCGCCTTTTTTCCTTTTCTTTCTGTATGCAGGATTAGGGCGATGATGAGGGCTTTGAATTCAGAATGAGTTTGGTTAGGTTTTGCAACATATAAATGAGTTCGAGAAAAATGTTGCTATAAAGCTAGAACTGACCCCACGTACGCAATGTACCCTACAATAGCACACCTTGTTCTAATCATATCACATAAGTGTTCATAATTCACTGCGTATGTGGAACTCCTGGTGTGACTACTTTGTCTCTAGCTTAAGGTCTATCTACACAGTTTCGGGCCATGCCCAGGACGTGTCCGGGCCGTGGCCCGTCAGGAGAAAACAATAAGTCGTCGTCATGACAAAGTATGAGAAATTTCTCTGACACGTCCCGGGCACGGCCTGGATCTGTGTAGATAGACCTTTATAGTGCCACTGAGTTCCTGAATTGAAGTATGCCTAGTTTAGCAAAAGTTGTATCTATATATATATAAAAACGCAATGCGTTTGCCTAAAAAAAAAAATTAACCAAATTGAGAACCCATTTTTGGTTGGATTGATTTTAGTTCGAAGTCGGTTAAAAACAACTTACAATCTACCAAAAATAATAATCCAATAACGCGAGACGAAAACGATAAAGAACCAATTTAAGGAGACTCGACAATTTTTACGCCAAATAAATTAGAAAGCGCTTTTATATCAGCAGGATTACCCACAGATAAGTCCACTCGTTTATCTCTACAAAATGAGCCGAGGGGAGATATAACCACGGAGAATCCAAAATTTATATCTCGCCCGTATATTTCCTACTTTTTTCCCGGATGTGGAAGTTTCAATTGAGTTCGTACGTAGCAAGAGAAATTGACCAAGTTTTGCGAAGTGACAATATTTTCTGTTGCATGTTCGGTGAGACTTTTAAAAGATTTTCTTTTTCATAAGAATATTTTGATTTGCTTATTTTATTTTGTTGAACGAAAGTAAATGTTAGCTAAGATTTAACGACAAAGTTAAAAATAAGCATAACTTATTAAACTTCGATTTGAAGGTTTCGTTCTATCTATAGTACACCTGTTTACTCTATGTAAACTTTTTTTAAACATATGAGACATTTTTTTGTCTCATAATTATGTTTACGATATCAAAATTCTGTAAAAGAAACTCTATTTATTTAACAGTTTATTGTAAGATGATAGTACATAGAGACAGAAAAAAAGAGAAGTTATACAAAAGGTACAGCATATACCATAACTTAAATAAACTAAATAACTATAACTATTAACTTGTATGTACGTAACTTTATTGAAAGAATGTTTTATTTGGTGCTATATTATTCTAGTTTTGCTTTAAAAGCCCCTATATAATTACCTATTTTCAATATCTTATAAATTAGCATCGAAATAAATGTCAATAGATAACATAAAGATAAACGCAGCTCTTCCCTTTACGGGTACACAAGAAAAGGATCCGAGTTCGCTAAGCAAAAACTAATACACGCCAGAGTAAACTTATAAGAGTTCTATATTAGGGAATAAGAACTTAAACCAACATTCTTCAAGACTTGCGCAGTAACTCGAACATAGGTAAGTATCTATGTCTATACGTATGTCTCTTTTGCCATTTGCTACTTCCTACAAATAATCAAAATGTCAATGTTTGTGCCTATGGTTGGATGTATGTGAGAATATTTGGTACTCTTTCACATAAAAACTACTAAACAGATTTTGATGTAACTTTTCAATATTGTAGCTTATACATCAGCACAACACATCCCGTATGCTATATCATTTCAAGTAATCTTAATTTTTTTTAAGATATGACCATAGATGCTTACCTACGAAGTAACAGGCAGCCTCTAGTAAAATAAAAAATTCTAAATACCTATTATTTCTATGTGAAAAAATACCTACTATAAACACTTGAACATAGAAACTTTGCCTTCAAGAAAAATATACTGAACTCATAGTAGATCTTCAGTTGTTTCGTCGTCCTTACATACTTGGGCTTTGACTAAAGTTTATAACGTTCTTTATGAAATACTTAAGGCGGAACTAAGCTCTTACTAAGAGCATCCTAGTCTAAAAGGGATTAAATTGTTTGTATAAACTGTACGAAGGGTTTTTTTTCTTATCTTCGGTATAATTTTTGCGATGGTTATTTCAAATTCATACTAAGAGCATCCAACATGTTGGTATAGTAAAAATTTTCAGTATCAATTACACTAAACATCCCCTATTCGAGCTAGTATGGAGAAAAAAAAGTTGGCAGCCACAGATGAAACTAACGTCAATCGATAGAGGAAAATATTATAGTAAAACGATAGTATTTTGGACAAATGTCGAAAGTTATATACTTTCGGAGATATAGAAATGTGAAAATGTTCACCTGTACCTAACAATTTTCAAAGTTCTATATCTCCGAAAGTATGTACCTATATCACTTTCGACATTTGTCTAAAATACTATCGTTTTATAATATTTTTCTTTTGGGGTTCGTTCCACCACTTACAAATAAAAATTTACTGACAGATATTTTATACCTGTCGCTGTCTGAAACGTCATGTTATATGAAATAGACATTTCCAGTTTTTTTTGTCTGTAAGACCCAGAACACACGGTGAAACGCAAATGCAACGCAACTGAAACTGCTAGTTACTTTTGAGTTTCATCGCAAATTCTGCTATAGACTTACTTAGAAAACCACAAAATTTCGTTTCAGTTGCTAACTAGCAGTTTCAGTTGCGTTGCAGTTGCGTTTCACCGTTTGTTTTGGCGCTAAGTGGTGAAAAAGACCCTAATTACTTATAATAAGTTATTTTTTAAAATTGACGTCACGTATAAGTAAGTACTTATACTTTACTTCACTTGACATTAACAAAATGTACAATGACAGTTAACATGTAAATTTCAAACAAAGCTGCAACTAAAAAATAAAAGTTTATTTTCACAAATTACATAAAAATGTCAATTTTATAAACACAAAAAATAATAATACATAGATAAAACAGCTAAAGTATTAGCTATGTCAAAAGCCGAATCGAACCCGATGCAAAAGTGCCCATGACACTAGCAGCATTCCCACGCTGAAACTGCAACTTCATTAATAAAACTCCGACTTTATTAAACGCACAAAACACAGAACCTATTGTATGTTAATCCTTTATTAAATCTAGCAACACTAAAGTAAAACATGGTTACCCAGTACATCTGCATAGAAGATACGGAATTCGAAATAAATGCTTAGAATTCCAGTTTGAACTAGATTTGTACTGGTTTGAGCCGGACAGAGGTTTTAGTAAAACCTCTTATCTTCGAAATTCAGAGGTGTCTGGGTGTATAATACGTAGATAGATTTGTCTTAGTTCCTTTCATTGATTTGTTATTGTTTGGGTGAGGAATGGAATGAAAGCAAACAATTTTGCAATATCTAATTCGATAGAAACATAATTAGGTAACTACGTAATCTTTTATAAGCAAATTATACTTAGCATCTTTTATGCTGTACCTAGGTGCTCTTTATATGAAAAATATAATAGATACTTTTATGAAAGCATAGAAAACATAAAGACATACACACAATACAACAAATGAAAACATAAAAAAATATTATATAGTTCGTCACTATCTTTACAAATAGCTAGATACAAGATTTGTTTTTGTTAGTTTTACACAGTTCTTTCCATATTGTCTTATAAAAGCATACGTGGACGATGCCCTTTTAAAAATATCAAACTATTCTCGGTAAAAGAATTCACACCAAGTAGACATTTGGCCGCACCACAAAGCCCGCCTTCACAATCTTCACATTTCATATAAAATTCTTGAATTTCGGCATCTCCGGCCTTGTGGGCGTATCAGTGGATTAAGGCCGGCTGCGGAACGATTTATGTGTGTCCTGACACTTGTTGATAGCCACGAAATATCGAGGGAGATAAATTACAAGTGTCAGATTGAACAACAAAATGATAATGATCTTCTGTCGGCGCGCTTTTGTTTGCATGAAACAAAAGACGCGCTAAGATGGCGGCAGGCTGGCTAATTCGGTCTTTTTAAATTTTGTTTTTTTTGAGTAAATTTTCAGCTTGGCTATTTTGTTTTTTTTAGTCTTTTTTAAAATATTTAATTTCAAACAATCCTTATATTTTATCCGGGCAAATTATGCTTTAAAAATAACTTTTTATATTAACTCTCCTTCTGACGCAGCGGTGTAAAAAATATTTTTACAAAAAGAAAGACAAATTAAAATGACATAACTAACTAATTACTACTACTTACTGTGTGGTAACTATATTTGTATTCATAACTAATCCCAATTGTTTTCAATATCAATTACTGAAATACCTACGGTATCCAAAATCGATATTCGGATGAATGATAGATTGTTATTTATTACATTAAGTATTGAGCGTAACAAAACTCCATTTTACTCACAAAAATAGTGGAAAAACAGAATTTCAGTAGCAAATGTCTACTGCTCTATTATTTATGGCATTTTTAACGACAAAACTGCATCCGCTGACTTTTTGTTCGACTGGCATTTCGTACTAAATGTTATTGGACATGCAATCGTAATAACAAATTGGAAACCATTTATTTCATTGGGAAATTGGAAGTTAGATCAATTTTATGTATTTTCGGTGAGGCGGCGGAAGGCCCAGAACACACGATGAAACGCAACTGCAACGCAACTGAAACTGCTAGTTACTTTTGAGTTGCATCTAAATTTCTGCTATAGACTTCCTTAGAATACAACACACGACGCAACTAGTTTGAAACGTTTCGTTTCAGTTTCGTTGCAGTTGCGTTTCGCCGTGTGTTTTGGCGCTAAGTGTCTTACTATTATTATAAAAGTATGTAAATGTATGTGCCCATGAATGAACAGATGGATAAATTAATGTGAGGATGTTTGTTAATCTTTCACGCTAAACTGACTGAACCTTTGAGTATAGAATATATAAGGAGGTGCCATACCGTCTGGATCTGCGTGCCTGGTCTGCCGAAAAATGGTTACCTTTTATATGGAATTTCTTATCGTTTGACAGGTCATCTACCAAGAATACTATGAAAAACTTGCGCCAACCTTGGCACGTTGTCATAAACTAAATTGTGAAAAAAAAATGTGGCACCTCCTTATATATTCTATACTCAAAGGACTGAACAGTTTTAAAAGAAACTTAAGCATATCTGTATAACATAATTATACCTACTTAAGCAACCTATATATTCTTTTAAAGATATTGTATAACTTTTCCAAGGTATGACAGTAGCTCCGTTGCCACTCTGTGCGTTCTACATTCAAAATCCAAAAAAGGATACACCCAATATTTTCTTCAATAGTAGAATCATTTAACCTCAACCGAGTAACCATATCACTGAGAGGTCGAATAAGGAAGGAATGTAAGGAGTGGCCTCATTTTTTTTTCATATACAATTGAGTTTATAACAGCGTGCCAAGGTTGGCGCAAGTTTTTCATAGTTTTCTTGGTAATAACCTGTCAAACGATAAGAAATTCCATACAAAAAGGTAGCCATTTTGCGCCAGACCAGGCACGCAGATCCAGACGGTATGGCTTATATATTCTATACTCAAAGGAGAGGTCGAATTCAAAGCAAAAAGCCTCCAAGGTAAACCTTAACTGAAGATGTGGTTCATTACATTTCTATACGTCCACTCCACTTTCATTGTATTTTGATAAATAAAACATTTCACGACTATTTCGGGTGAAAAGGTAAAAGTTATTTTTACGCGACCCTACAGGAGTAGAGTATAAATAAAAAGCAAAAAATAAATATAGAGAAAATGTGAACAAATGTAATGAATAAATATGTTTATGTTTGAATAAATGGAGTAAAGTAGTCATTTATTCTCAGCTCAATTTAAAGAATAGACAAAACATAAAAGAACATAAAATTGCTACACACTAATTAAAGGGAAAGAAAATAGAATTGGGAATAGGAGTCCACTCAGCATAATGTCACGACACTATATCTATACAATGGCAATATACTTATAGCTACGATGATGATGATGGTGATATGGTCTATCCTGGTCTATCCGATCACAAGGCGGCCACTTCGACCTATACTATATAGGTCAGTTCAACGCCCGTGCGCTTTGAGATGGCTTATGTGCGTGTATGTGTGTGTGTGTGTGTGTGTGTGTGTGTGTGTGTGTGTGTGTGTGTGTGTGTGTGTGTGTGTGTGTGTGTGTGTGTGTGTGTGTGTGTGTGTGTGTGTGTGTAGATGGCTTCTATGTCTATATCTACGTATGTACAATAATTTTCAACTGGGCACCTTCACGGATGTCTGGGTTGAGGCCAGGACGGAGAATCGACAAGTGTGTCTGTTTTCCATTCACTTACCGGTACTCTAACGATTACGTTTCGGTAAACATTCCAGTATTTCAACTTAAACGAGTTTGACTTTTACTTTATTTCGAATATTTTATTTTGCGGACGACTTATAAAAATATAATTACTGTTTTTATCTGAATTATATTTTTTAACTCACAATAGTTTTTTAGACTGTAGAAATATTTTTCTGTGACAAAAATATGGTGTAAGTGCTATCTGTATTAACTTAGAAATAGGTAATTATTATTTCGAAATTATTAATTACCTATTTCTATCAATAAAAGCTTTTATTTAAAACTAATAAAATACATTTTTAAACATCAAAATACTTAAGACGTAAATTTTATCCACCAAAAAATCTAAAATATGTACGCAAGACGCTTTACGAAAATTTTATACACAAGTACAAAATCTAAAATATGCTTTTACGAAGACTGCTTCACAAAATTCCAAAGCATTAAAGAACAAAGTTACAAAACAAATACCAGAGACAAACAACAGCATTATTATTAAGAACAATCTGTTTTCTAACACACTAAGCTAATATTATAAATACATCAAACTTCATTAATTTAACTTACCCGTGAACAAACAGGTTAATGTATGTATATAGGCATAATATTCTCTTACACGTGTTATATTGAACGTTCTCGAATATTGGAAATATACATTAAGAAATTTACATATCCATCCATATTACATACATATAAGTACATATGTCAGGACTCTTTCATTTTTTCCATAAAATATGGACCCAAGATTAAGTAAAATAGAGTAAAACATACGGTCAAATTGAGAAACCTCCTCCTTTTTTAAAATTCGGTTAATAAGAAACTAAGTATACCAATCACTGCATGATACCGTTGGATCGTCCTCGTTTCAGTTGAATAATTTCGACAGTGATTCTAATCGAGAGCATATTATTAAATGAACCTTTAATATATACAATAAACGATTCTTTTCTATTCTCTTCTATTACTAGGCTGTTTAAACTCGCTAGCCAAAAAACCTAAACTGAAATACCTACTCGAAGTTTTCCAACAAGTTGACCTTTTTTTTTTTTTTTTTCGTAGGGAAATCCATTATGGATACCCTTCATCTCGGAGAAAAACTCAGGGTTATGCCGGACTCCCACCGACTAAAACACCACGGTGTTTCTTCTCGCCGCCAAGTGACGGGGACACGGGAACGCTTTCGCACACATCCGCGAACCCCATCGGCCTAGAAATAGGTCTTAGAGTTAGAGACATTGGAGACAAAGGCGCGTTTGCGGAGCGCGCGTTTTTGGTAGCGGAAAAAAACGCGTACGCTCCGCAAACGCGCCTACGTGTGCAATGTCTCTTAGTTTCAGTAATTACATGAGCAAAGTCCGTTGACCCCAAAGTTGGAATGAAACCTCATTGTTTAACGACTTAATCCATTAGCGAGAACAATAAAAATAATTGTAAACTTGGAAACGGGCACATTGTAGAGTTTGATAAATTCTACTGAAAAGTTCTGTGACATTTGAATTGATTTTACTTATTTGTTTAGATAGTTGAAGATTTACTTTTTTTTGTTAGCTATCAAGATTCATACTGCTGGGCAAAGGCCTCCCACATAACTTTCCATTTAAAGTAAGTAATTGATTATTGGTAAATGAAGAATATAATTATGTTTGTAAGTACCTATATTTATAGACTTGTAATGGACTATTTCTTTAAGTTTTAAGTGAAAATAAATTAATGAAACTTATTTAAATAATATTTTATCAATTTATTAAATACTTCTCCAAAGATAGGGTTTTTTATGTACCTACATTCTTATACCACAGATTTTATACTGAATCAATCATACTAAATCATATCCAATCTTTTCAAAGTAGGTATAACTCAAGTTTGTTCAAATATAGAATGCGTTTTAACCTAAAAACTTCACTCGCCCAACTTCAAGCAAACCTCTCATTATCAAATTAGGAGGTTAAAGGAAAACAAGAAACTTGTTATAAAAGTAATTAAAGTTATTCCAAATACAACGCTAACGTATAAGGTAAGAACTGTCAAGGGAACTATGAATTATACATTGCAGTGAGAACACTTCCTAACGATGGTTCCGTACATTTATGGTATAAGGCATCGGCTTAAAACTACTGCAAATGCTTTTTTTTTTAAAGTAGCCTCAGAAAACGAGATGGTTCTTAAATCCAACGAGGAAGGAATATAAGAAATAGCCCCATTTTTTTCATATACAAATGAGTTTAAGTTGGCGCAAGTTTTTCATAGTTTTCTTGGTAGAAGACCTGTCAAACGATAAGAAATTCTATTCAAAAAGGTAGCCATTTTGCGCCAGACCAGGCACGCAGATCCAGACCGTATGGCACCTCCTTATATATTCTATACTCAAAGCTTAAATCAACAGTTTTTTTTTTTAATACACGTTCAAAATTTTTCAATAGATAACTTGTGACCTGAGCAGTACGCAAGATCATACAAAAGAGGTGTCGAGAAAATTCTTACAAGTTTCATAAATAGTTGCCGCACTAAGAAACGCTACATGGCTAAATGCATTAAAAACTTCTTTAATACTAGAAATCAAAATATTTTTTGTTAGAATAAAAAATGCTTTTATCATTTTTATGTGAGTTTACCATAAAAGTCTTACAAATCTTGGCTATAAATCACAGAGCACCCCCTAATAGAGCCCGAATCATTACAATTTTATTCGAAACAAAACTCACAACTTTAGGCGGCAAGAATGAAGTGCGGGGGACGTGACAACTATGCTGTGATTTGCTGAATCAAGGTCAACGCATCGCTTAGAGATGTGCCGTGACGACAGTTAGGTTTATCGATAAAACATTTACATAAGTGTGTTACATTTTTTATTGTTGAACAATTCGATGTTATAACAAAATTAAATAATTAGAGAGGTTAAGTTAAAATTGCATGACAATTGACGACACTTACCGGTAAAATTAATTTGAAAATAAATACATGCTTCCGAAAACTGAATTTCAGTGTCCCAAATAACCCAAAACTAGGTTATTATTTAGAAACTTCTAATAAATATGCTGTACTTTTTTTGCTCAGGACATTTAGGAAATCTTTAAAAGAAAACAAACACTAACTTTATTCTATTATTTGCGATGATAGGTAATAAAAAAATATCGAAGTACTGTTCTTTACATATTAATAATAATTATTAGTTATTTTTTATCTACATCTCATCTCAACAAAAAGTGTATATTATTATTGTATTTGATAAAATAAATCGATTACATTTAGTCGATAAATTTGTTACAACTCTAGTACTGAAATTTCGGAAACGAAAAAGGATAAACATAGTAATTAGCATAATGATAGAAAGGGATGTAGGCAAATCAAAATTGGTTGTCCAGTGTAACATGAACTCCGCGTAATATAAAACAAAAATTGTTTATACTTATCGGTGAAAAGTTATTCAATTTTTCTTAAAGCAAGATGTCCCAGAATTTTTCCCGTACCATTTCACAGAACACACTGTCATTTTATTACGCTTTAAAGCAAAATAAGAGCCATATAAATTGCGAAAAAGCTTGTGCGTACGGATGTGACAGCTGGTCAGTACTGACTTGAATGACATAGTTCGCTTTGCTACATCTGCCGAAAAAGACATATGTACGGTGCACGTCTATTGCCTTGCAAGTACACTCTATTAGGGGGTGCTCTGTGCTATAAATAGACTATTTTAGTATTTCTTTGCAACTTTCCTCTTCCTTCAATATTAAGTTACAGATGTCAAAACTCCTTTGCGAATATACGAACTCTTTAGAGGAAAACTCTGTGAAAACGAAATACATACATTTCAAAATGACAGTTGGCAATTTTGTGTTTTGTTTCTCCTGACATTTGGACGTGTGTGGTGGAATGGAATTTTTCCATTGAATTTTCACGGTTTTATTTTTCATAAACGCTATGTTCGCTACACAATGAATTTTCAATCGTGAATTCGGACGTTTTCTGTTATATATTGACGATATAACGTAAAGGTTAGTTTCAAATACAAGTTTTATGATAAGTTAGTGTACTTTTGTTAATTAACTATATCGTACGATTAACTATTATTATATTAAATTTATCTATGTAGGCAGAGACCACTTCCTTCCACTTGTTACAATCCAAACACACCTCTTTCGCTTCATCCACACTCATCAATCGCCTCATACATGCCCGTCGGTTTACGATACTTTTGTCTTGTTGGTCTTTCTGCCTAGCCCAATGGGAGAGGGGCGTGACGGATATATGTATATGTATGTATCTATAAAATTACGTAAACTATGACACAGCGAAATAATTTTGTTATCCGGTACGTTTAGATAGTAAAAATTGAATAGATAATTTATGTACGCTTCTAACATCATCTACTCCGAAAATTTAATACATAATTACTTTTAACTCCTATTTTTATTTACAGATAACCTGAGCTTACAAAAATAGCAAGTATGGATAGTAAACCTACTGATCTGACATTACAAAATATACAAGTGAAAATTGAAGAAATAAATGAAATTGATAATGCTGATGAAGACTGGTGTGTGATAGATGATAGCGATGATGAAAACATACCAGGAAATGATAATGACTGTGTGATTGTAAGACGTAAAGTTGAACTGAGCAACTATTGTACTAACTGTTCATGTACGTTTAGAAACCGAACTGATTATAAAGAACACATACAAGTTTTTCATGGGAAATATTCACTGAAGACGCCCGGAGGACTAAAGATTAAAAATCAGGACAATAACACAAAAGAAGAGATAACGAATAAAAATAAAAGCACTGATAGTGACTCTGATGTTGAAATTTTGGAAGATACAAACTATGTAAGTGGAAGAAGTGGAAGTTTGTACCAATTTAAACGAACAAAAGAGAAGGTTTTATGTAAAATATGCAAAAAATTCTACAACCGCAAAAGGTTGACATCACATATGAGGGAAGTGCATAGCAAAGAAAAATTTCCATGTGTCCTTTGCGAAAAAACTTTTAAATGTTCTCGTTATTTGAATAAGCATATCCAATGCATACATGAAGGTATACCAAGAAAGAAAATAAAAGATGTCGTCATTGAATTACTCAATTGTACGATTTGTTCTAAGCAATTAAACAACAGAGTCCAACTAAACAACCACATGAGATATCATCATAGCGAACCAGCTGATTGTAATATATGTCACGTTACATTTAAAAATAAATCCACATTGGGTTATCATATGAAATCAGCACACGTATTTAAAGACAAAAATAACATCAATATTGAGGAAAAAGCTACCTTACAAAATGGGGAAACAGCTCAAAATGAAAGCAAAGATGTTAATAAGCCGCGGAATGGAAACTCGGAGACTTGCTTGCAGTGCAACATGGTTATCAAAACAGACGGGTTTGTAAAACAGCATTATTGTGAGAAAGTTAAATTTATTAAGATTGAGATAGATGGATAAGAGATAAATAAATGCTTTCTTATTAAGATTATTGTCTATTTTTTTCTAAGCTAAGAGAAAATGTCTTGCCAATTAAAGGAGACATTACCAACTGTATAAGGTTTTGTTTTAAAAATACAGAGGTCTTTTCGATTCAGTCACATAATACGTATGAAGTTACACTACACTGCATGTACCTATGTACAGGAAATATGTAGCAACTGAATCTCCCTTCTTTCAAAGTGTGATTTTTTCTATACCAGCCAACAATTACAATCGAAAGATATAGGATAATGTTTTCCAAATAAAGTGATATTTCTATATCTTTCTTGAAGGGTCATCCATTCGTTAACTAGGTAAGTCCGTACCGCTTTTCTCCTTTAACTCAACGCAATGCAGACTAGAATGAATCACAATGTAGGCGCGGCAACGCTCATTGCCCTCATGAATTTATTCGAAGTCGCAACAGCCTCGTGGGCACGCAACTAGGCTAGGCCCTGATTGAAAGTGGGGAAACTCTCGCGGGTAATCTACAGTTTCTTTTTATAATTTTTAGCATAAGTAGCCTTGGGGGCTTTCTGGCCTGTTTGGTGAAATGTCTCTGCTTAAATAGTTTCATTTATTTTGTTGCTTCCGCGTTTATCAAAGAACAAAACGTGTTTAAAAACGAAGAGTCACTGCCTTCTTCAATTTGATAAAATCTATAGAGACGATGCTTAAGCTTGAATATCTTATATCATTATCTCCGATAAAGCAGTTCACATGAATTCACCACATTTCGTTACCTAGCTTTTGTAAAAATAATCCACATTTCTATTTGGCACAAAATGAATTTTAGTCTCAACTATTTACACAATTTATTACTGAAACGAACGAAACAAAAACAAACACAATCCCAAATAGAATTACGGTTGATTTCACAATAACAAATCATCATATCTACCCATATTGTAGATTAGTCGATTCGAGTGAACTCCACTTAACTGGCAATGAAAACTAACGAACCAAATATAGGAATAGCGTTTAATTGGGAGCCAAGGTTATATTCGACTGGCCCCGAAAATGTTATGATAATATTTTAGTGAGCGCAAAACTTAGAAAGGGTTGACGTATATCTAAATAGGATAGTGTATTTGTAACTGATGTGAATTTGGATGAAGCGGAAGAAGTGTGTTTGGATCGTAGCAAGAGGTGATCTCTGCTTATCCCGATGGGAGAGAGGCGTGACGATTAGAATGTAGGTATGTGTATGTGAAAACCGCCATTCGCCTATGTGTTCAAACTTTCTTTCCTCCAAAAAAACCTAACTACAAATCCAACGCCTAATCTTATAATTTATTATTACATCTTTTAAAAATAATAATTTAAATTCTTATGAATATTTATAACGTGTTGCGTACAGCGTAAACTTTATCAATTAATTTTCTTGGCTTCTCGTACAAAATATGCAAAAACCGTGTGTTTTGTTTAGCATGAGCGGCATATCATTACGGATGAGTTTCGAGGGTGTGACTGAACTTGTAATGTTGGAATTAAGTGATACTGAACAACTTTTCCGAAGAGACTTGAGTCGCTATATCAAAACAATTCTTAGTCTCAATATTAATTTAACAAAAACATTTCAGATACGTCGTTCATAGGAAAAGTTGTTTAAGTAGACAACTCTACAAGGGATTTATGTGACATGTTTTAGCTATGTTTTACTATTTACTTACCTATATTACTATTTTATCAAAACCGGAGCTCAATATCATAAAAATTGAATTCTATTTTCATCTTTTCAACAAACTAACTATACTAAGTACCATGTTTTCTACAAAACGAAAGACTGTCACAAACATGAAAACGAATCCAATTAGACGCAAATACAAAAAAGAACTTTGAAAATACATAAGCAGTTACATTACTCACATTTCCATACGTTATGTAAATCGGAGAAGAGAGGCATGCTCCGGTATAGTTCAAGTTTCTTTGTAGTGGCGTAAAAAAGGGGAAATAATTTGAAAGCGGGTGCGGCACGCTACTGCCATAATTCGCCCCGACTTGCCTTGACCGACTTTGCTTTGACTTTTATATGCTACGGTTATGGTTAAGGATATACAGTACCTACCTCCAATGTGCAATGAAAAATGCAAATCGGCAATCATCGCATTTCGAAATACAAACGAACGCTAATTTCCATGTACATCATTATTTTTTCTTTTTTCTCTTAAACTAAAAATGACAAAGATTCACTGGGTTGAAGTTGCTCGTGACGTCACGCCTCAGTACGATTTGAACCTAGGAGTGACGTCAATACCCCCCACTCCGTAACTTTGATGCACTGTATCTTTGTATTCATGTATTTGATCATGTAAAAAATGTGTTTTAAATATTTTTTAATAGCCTAAAAGACGGACTAATTATTTTTTGAATTTTTGAATGTAGTCATCATCCCCATCATTTAATTAGATTAATCGTTCATCAGAATTTGAATTTAGAACTAAGCACTTAATTGTTGCTTCACTCTTCCGCATTCGAACCACGCCTGACAAAACACACATGGTGTATGCGACACAGATATCGCTATACGGAGTCGAAATTAGCTGATTGCCTCTTTTCAAAGATCGATGTGCATTCTCCATCGCCCATTACTCTAAGTAGTTTAATATATTTGGAATATAATTAGCTTTTAGCAACCTATTTTGTATTCTTTTTAGAACCATAACAAGCGTGTAAATCGTTCTAATCCTACTAATGCTATAAATGTCAATGTTTGTGCCGATGGATGGATGTATGGATGTTTGTTACTCTTTCAAGCAAAAACTACTGAACAGATTTTGATGAAACTTTACAATATTGTAGCTTGCACATCAGAACAACACATAGGCTATATTATTCTACGATTCTGATTTTTTCCAAGATATGCCGAGAAATGCGTACGAAGCCGCGGGAAGCCTCTAGTAAATAAATAAATAAATAAATAATTTTTTAAAACATTTTCGATCCTGATTTTTGAGAAAAGCTACAAACCATCATGTTCAAACCCACGTTTATAATATTAAAAGGATTCGTATTCATGTATAAAGCGTACCTAACACAGGTAACAATCAATTCCTTAATCCTCATGTGTTATTCATCAGCTTAAAACGTTAGTTCTGCAACAAGTAACTGGTATTACAGGATTAGGTTATTCGAATATCTTGAGGTATATTTTGCAGGTGTATATTCCAGCAGATTATATTATTATGGTTTTTCTAAGGGATACTGTTAAAAATCTTTTCTATTTATTTGTTTATAAACTCTTTTGTGTTTTTATGTACGCTAAAACGCGGTATTGTTGTGTCTTTACGTTATGTATAGCTAAATGGGTACCAATTAAGCTCAGCACTCCGAATCCGAGTTTCATTCTTGCCTTGGGTTTGTCCAGATACATACATACATATCCGTCACGCCTCTCGCCTCTCTGCCATTGGGGTAGGCAGAGACCACTTCCTTCCACTTGCTACAATCCAAACACACTTCTTTCGGTTCATCCCCACTCATCAGTCGCCTCATACATGCCCGTCGGTTTAGGGTACTCTAAGGGATATACCGTGGGAAATAACCAATATTGAGTTTAAGCAATTTTTTTCAGGGTTTTTTGATGGGCTGGATTAGACCGCCCAAGACGGACCGATGGATTTTCAAATAGTCTATGAAGAAAACCCCGAAAACGGATCGTGTATGAATAACTGAAGGGTTATTTTTCAATGAACGTGTGATTTTTCTAAGCATTTTGCCTACTAATCGCTACCTACGTTTTTATCTCCATATCTAACAAGTTTTTTCAGTACTTTAAGCTTGAAAAATTAACAAATATCTAAACATACTCACCTTCTTTCATTGGCACGACGAACATTGACGTTTATAATAATAAAAGAATTTATTTATTTAGTAAAAATACAGTACAAAATGTACTTTTTTCAAGTATCCATCTTCAACTATCATAAAAACACGTTTTCTAGATAACAAGCAATGCAAAAAACTCTTAACAACAAGGAGAACAAAGTACATCTTAGCTTCGAGAAAAGAATTTCTTATTTCCCACTTGTTTCATATTTATTTTAACATACGCTTTGCTTCTGAGCAAATGTTCGTATAAGAGTTGCATCATCATAAGATTAATAGCTTGTCTAACAAGGGTGAAAATTGTTCGGCTTGTTTAAGTAGGGACGCACCCGTAAGGGTACTACGTTAAGAAATCATGGTTATGATGATGGTTTGGTACTTTATGTTTCTTATTTATTCTCAAAGATTATTTCAATGAATACTTTCAGGCGTTTGTTTAAAAAAATATGCTTATAATAAGATTTCGAAAAATAAAGGCAGAATGCTTGATGTTAATAGCCATAAGAGAAAAACTTAAAATAAAATGTATTACCAAAATATTAATTCTTTTTTTGAATTCGTAAAAGTAAATGAGCGTTACAGCGGGTTATAGGTACATTTTATTCTTAAATTAATCGTTATTCCTTAATTCGAATTTATAATACTTATCAGCCCTTTTTAATATCCCCACTACAGCTCAAATTTTATTTACCTCATTATTCTTCCAACGCTTTCCTTTAATACTTTTTCTTTTAACAAATACCCATTTTCGTAAGCAAGTAAACACCGACAAACTAAAGCGAACCTAAAAATAACTCCACAGCAAACAAACTATCTATCCAAACACCAAAAGAGACCTAAGATGATTGATGACTGGCTGAACGTCGAGCGATCCAAACACAGATGTAGTGGACGTGATAAATACATTCATAATGTTCAAATGATACCACTGGATGGGATTAAGAGGTCAAAGGTTAGACGGAAAATGTTAGCAAGATTTTTAGGAAAAAGATTGCTTGAATATTGCTTTAGAGTTGCCTGAACGATTAGGTTATGACTTAAAGACCATTGCCATTAGTAACTATTTAGTAATATGTGCCATTGCACACTGGTTTCGTAGTAGGTCATAGGGTTCGAATCATGATATTTGGTAAACACAATTTTATTTTTCCTAACTACCCACAAATTGTCATCCTATTTGAAGGTACTTTAGAATTTTCTGTCAGTTATTTGCATCATTTATAATTTTGCATCGAAAGTGAACGCATCGGAAATCTCATTTTTGAGTAATCACTGCACATCTAATTACCCTTACTTTAACAAGTGTTTTATCGGGAATATCTTAGTAGTGATTTATTGTGTTGCTATGGATATTCAAGTTCAAGGTATGTACAATATATTTCAAGTATATTGCTTGATTTGCAATTGATATTATAACTGCAATATAGGTGCTACGCCAAATGAAATCGATTTCTTTTTTTTTGTATAAACATATCTTTACTTAAAGTTTTAACTACTTTCGCATCATTTCGGATGTATTATTTATACATGATATTATTTGCTAGAGTCTCCAAATTACATTAAAAAAAGATTTAGCTGCGATTAACTGCGACTGAAGGAAATATTGATGGTCTACGCCACTAGCTTACTAGCTACGAAGATGCTACGAGTTATAAGTTTTTCTTGAATTCGCTTTAAACTGTTAATTTATCGTTTTAGGTACAACTTACAAGTGTTGTTTTACAAGAATGCTTGTACTAGACACATGGCTGTCTATCACAGACAGCCAATCTGAATCTGAGAGATGTCGTCGAGTTTCTCAAACTCTGTTAGAGTCGCTGTCTGATATTGAGAACATGGACACTGGGAACCTTCAAAATAGGATTTCTAATGTTTTTTTAAAATTATGTAAGTGCTGGAAGCAAGTTCAACGCTTGCGTGTTCGATTAGTCGCTAAATACAGCGACTGGTTGAACGAAACTGAAATTTGCGACCTGGTGACAGCAGCGGCGGCGCCTGTGGCGCCCCATAACATCCAGCATCTGGATCTCCCTTCGACTAGCGGCTAGCAGCATAGAAAGGAGTACCAGGATTGCAGCAAGCGCACCAAACGACGTACATTGGCAGAGTTATCAAAGGTAGACAGTTCCGCTATTAATTATATACTAAACGAGTCGAGCCAATCTAACACCTCGTCTATCGAATTCAATACTGACGAAGTATTATCTTTAATTACTGAGGCCAAATTAACGAAGTCTCAGTATATATTGCTAAAAGAATTTATAAATTCAAAATTATAGATACAGCACGAGGAAAATGTCTCGTGTTGCCACAAACACGGATTTGATGCACAGACTTCTACTTAATTCGGATCCGTACATTTCTGGTTTACGGAAATTACCGATAAAGAAGAAGTCTGTGCTATCTCCAGAAGTATTAAATTTGTTATGTATGTAAGTATTCGACTATATTTTAATTTTAAACTGTGTCTGTTAATAATTTGTTTTATGACGTTTAAGAAATAAAAGTTTAATGATTTTAATCAAAAAAATATTTTTTTATTTTATTTTCGTGATTGTTTTTTCTAAATTTGTTACTGCATTTATTAATAAGTATAGTTATTTAACTCAGTTAAGTTCATAACTAGCTGTAAAATAAATTTTTTTTCTAAGAATATTTGCTTTAGGTTTGAACTAAGTTTTTTACTGAATAAAATTTATATTTCTTTATATAACTTCTTTTATATTATTATATTAACCCTAAATGGCCATAATATTGTTTAAATACACACATTAGCATGCATTTCAATTGTCATTAGCTTCGCGAAACCCCTATGACCGCCCTTCTTAGAGCGCGGAACCACTGTGCATTGCTAGGAAAAAATACATGAATGTTGCCTAAGCAGTAAGATTACGAGTATAACGACGTAAAGACTGTTTCTGACAGAAGAGGTAATATTCTGCATCATCTATTATGTCACTACAACTTAATCAAAAACATAATGGAATGAAAACTTGAGGATAAAATAATGTTATGTTATATGCCCTTTTCAAGAACTCACTAAATGTGTTTCCAAATAGGTATTAAATTCTTTGGCCTAGAAAAGTTATGGATAAATCATTTGTTGATTTTATTATCTAGCAAACTATAACTATTCTTCTGACTTTATAGTCTTAAGTATGAATTTGTCAAAAAACGTAACGTTTTAAATAAAAGTGTGATTATTTTGAATACCTAAATAAATTATTCTTCTTCCTGTCTGGAATTAGTTCATGAAGACAACAAAGCTAGCAACCGTCTAAAACAAGGAAAGACACTCAAAAGATGAAATCATACAAGAACCATAGAACACTTACAACATTGTAGAGTGTATCACATCAAAGGTAAGTGCCAATATCCTGGATTTGTAGTCCCCTACAGTATTTCTTCGGCCATTTGTGGAGCTATAACTTTTGTTCGCCACGGCTTCCGGCCTCTCTAGAAATATGGACATCTTATACAAGTTTATACGGGGTATAAAGAGTGAGTTTGTTGGCAAAGTTAATTGAATGATGTTACCCAATTTTATGATAACGGGTTTAGTAATTATAATTCACTAGCGGTCGCTTCGCGTTTACTGAAAATGTACTCAATATTTTTAAATAAAAGCGTATGTGTTATTTTTATATTATTTAAAAATATTATGTTTCATGAATGAATCCTTTGGTTTTTACATGAAAGAGTAAACATACTATTAATTATATTATATCTTGCGCAACGGAATAACACATAAGCTATATTTTTGAGTAAGTAGCCATAGCACACGGTGATTTTTAAACACGCTAAAAAAGCGCGTTTTCGGCGCGGTAGACGCTAAGTAAATGCGCATCTTCTGCGCGTTTAAAACACTGAGTGTTAAGTACTATGGCTCAAAGTTTTCCAAGATATGACGATAAATACGTATAAGAAGTCACAGCCGCTAGTTTTCGATAGCCATCGGTTACGTTCTAAGCTATTCTGGGGACCGAATCAATAAACTTCAAGTGGGTGTATTGATACGTGTTTTATTCTACTTGGCGAAGTGGTAAACAACTTTAAGTAATTTAATTTTAGGTATACTTTACTTTATTAGGTGTTGAACGTTTTTCAACATGTTTTTTTATCGATAACATCAAATCCTCTCTATTGAAATAGCGCAACTATTAAATAGGTATAAATACTTTTGTACATTATTGTTATAATATTAAATTGTAATATAGTACAGAAACATTTATTACTATAGACAGGCCTGTTAGCGTAGTCGGTTGTGCGTCTGCTTCCTACGCACGGGTCGCGGGTTCGATCCCCGCCGGTTACAAATATTTATGTGATGAGCATAAATGTTTGTTCCGTGTCTGGGTGTTATATATTTATCTATATATTTGTATGTTTATCAATCTCTGATACCCATAGTACAGAATTTGCCTAGTTTGGGGTCAGGTGACCGTCTGTGCAATGTCTCAAATATTTATTTATTTATTTACTTACGGAACCTTTATACAATAACTCGAAACTGGGGTTAAATTAATTAAAAAAAAAACAGTCAAACTTTTACTATCAACAATGTTTTGTGCAGTAGATAAAATACATAATGAGTATCAGAAAATATTCCCATCTCTGTCAATCGCCTTTGATACTACAGAGATAAGAGTAACATGTAAAATTAACACTACTGCGCGTAAAACAACTCCTAAACAAAACAATATCCAATATTTTTAAAAAATGAAAAGAAAAAACAAACCGACAAATCAGAATTTTAAGAAAGTGTTCTTGACATGAAAGGAGATGTTCCAACGGTCGCAACATAGGTGCTGGGTAGCTACATACACTACGTATTCTTGTAACAATAGGGCCCTAGGTTGCCACTTCAGGCGCGTTTTGTTCTGCTCTCATTCTTCTGTGACGTTATTACTCCTTTGTCTTCTTGGCGTTGGTGACATGTTTGAAATATGTGAAGTACCCCTTGTGTTGGGTGGAGATATTTTTTGTTTTTAAATTTTAGTGGCTTGGAAAATGTTGAATTTGGGTTTTGGTTATTTATTTGAGGTTTTTTTAAACTGTTTTGTTTCGTTGATTTAATTTAAGTTACATTATTGCCCTATTAGTACCTACCTTATTCTTAATGCAAAGATATTTAAACTTTGATCGAAAAGTGAATCTTTATAACTCCTTATTTGCCGCTAAAAAAATATTCACTTTACCTAATAATAAATGAATTAATGAAATTCAATTTTAAGTTAAAATCTTATTTATTTTTACTTATTTATTTATTTTTAAGTAATAATCGATTTATAAATAGGTAACCTACGTCAATACTGTAAAAGGAAAGCTTATAAGTATAACAAAACCCACGCAAACCCACAAAAATAAAAACAGATGAATATCACCCACGCTATCTAAAAAAAACAAACGAACTTCTAAAACCCTAAACATGTACTAAACACAAACTAAATAGGTAGGTACACAAGAAAGCCCAAACCTAAACCTACATAAATAATGATTGCGACGAAATAGTCCCTAATTCTATTAAGAGTGAAAACAAATGTAAAGGCTGCCACTTTAGCCGCTAAAATTGACCATATAAAAGGCTACATCTAAAAGCTCTTTGGAAGAACGGACACTGGCCTCTTATACTTTGGAAGCTGATTTTCAGCGCTGTTGTGATAAAACAGGTCGTTTTAGTAAATCATATGCTACCAATTATCTTATCACAACTTATCTAGCCATCGCTGTCCCACTGCTGGGCAAAGGCCTCTCTCCTCTTCTTCCATGATTCCCTATCCTGGGCCGCCTCTGCCCAGACATCAAAGAAGGCATCCAGCTCATCTCATTTTATAATTGCAAAATAGAAACAAATAAAAAGTACCCTAAACCGAAAGATGCATGTTTGTAGCAGCTAATGAATGTGGATGAAGCTAAAGAAGTATGTTTTGGTCTTAGCAAGTAAAGGGACGTAGGCTTCGCCTATCCCATTGGGAAAGAGGCGTGACAGACAGATATGTATGTACATAGAAACAAATTATACCTAAATATTAAAGCCTACATAAGAAGCCTATATTTTACTACATTAGTAACTATTTAGTAATCTGTGCTTTAGCCTTATGCCTTAATGGATACGCTAACGCTGTTAATAGTAAATTAATAAAAAAAAACGTTTTACACTTCCCACGCCTCTAATAATCTAAATCTGATTATCAGCGCTTAAAACCAGCTTGTTCCATGGTCGTAATATTTCTTTGAACACAACCCCTGAAGCCTCACGACACTTTTCTGCACTTAAGACTTCCAGACTTTGCTCGCCTTGTTCTATAGGCGTTGTTTGAAGTCGCTTTATCGATCGCTTTTTGTTGGGTAAGAGTTTAAAGATCAACAGTGTGAAGTTTTGGGGTCAAAACTAAACTATGTTTTGGACCAAATGCAATATGTGGTCACCTAAAGTCATGCCACTATTTTTGTTATCTTAAGATAATCAGTTTTAGATTTTAAAAAACTGCATCCAAGTCCGCCCACGCGTTTAGAAGCTACAATGCTACAGACAGACACACAGACATAGGGGTCAAGCTTATAACACTCCTCTTTTTGCGACGGGGGTTAAAAAGGAAAATAGGTGTAAAGATTTTTGCTACATCTTTTGTAAAATATCTCAACTTAAATTGTATTTTTAGAAGTGAATAAGGTATAAAATAAAATGCAAACAAATTCCCAAAAGCATCTACTTACATACTCAATCATTTATTGCACTGCACAGGTTTTAACAGATCTTATAAATAAAGTTAAAGTGCCAAATGGGGACCCTGACGTCGCAGGTAAGGCAATAAAGCGCCCTTATTTTTAAAAAAATATGTGCCAAAGAAAACAATAAAATTATTCCAGAACCATAAAACCAGAATTACTTATTGCGTGAAAAACACAACAAAATTTGATACTAAATCACATCTCAACTAAATCAGGAAAGATACAATTACACTACTAACTTTTTATTACCAAAGTGCTTCATTTCGAGGCATGAATTTATATTGTTCATTGCGCCCCAAACTTGGGGATAGTATGTGACCGTAATTCTAACTAGAAGAATGGCAACACTTATTGCTGTCAAGAAAACAAATGACGATACTGGTAGCCTTCCTGGCAATCACAACAGAGCTTCGAAGGTTCCTGGTAAGAACTATTACTTTGTGATAAACAGTGCTTTTTGTAACGCTATTTATATGTTTTTAATTTAAATTAAGAAATGTATAAGTAAAAGTTTTTTTTATAGTTACAAGTCACTCTAATTAAGTTATAAGTTTCAAATGATAGCTTGTCAATGTTAAGATACCTCAAAAATAGTTTGAAATATCTATAAAATGGTTACAGTAAATCAGAGAACATTTTATTTGTGTAAACGAAAATAATAATACATTACAGTCGCAGTCGTTTAGTTTTATTAATTCAATGTTTCCTGGAAAAAAATATAACTGAATAGAAAAGATGGATAGTGCTTCTTTGTTTTGTTACCATTAGTTTGATTGCAATTAAAACAAAAAAGTTATCCCAATTTCCGAAATAATACAATTTGAATCCTATTCGTTTAGACTGATTGCTGATTACCTGCATGCATGCTGCATACATACTGCATTGCGAATGGATTCCGAATGAATTTTTTCCATTTCATTTAACTGAATTTGTTTCAAATATTTTTATTTATTTGTGTATGATATAGAACTTAACTCATGAGAAATAGTAGAGATTATAAACTGTCATTATTAACATTCTGTTTTGTCGATATACATAATTATAACGAACTTTATAATTATTAATATATTTTTAGAGTAAGACTTTTGTCTGTGGAGCATCTGCCAGTTAGATATATAGCTGGCGAAATGAATATATCAAATATAAAGTATGATTTCTAATTTATTAAAGAAAATATGACAATATAACCTATTATGTTACAAATTTTGTTGAAAATATACAAAGCCTCTATCTCCCTAATTGGTAAACCAACCCATCTATTGTTTAATCTGTCTTAATTTGAGTTTACTCAATGAAAAGCTTCGTTTCATTATTTTTAGAAGTAGGTAATATTGTTAAGAAAAGATTAATAATAAATAGCTAGGCATTGTATTTGCAAGGTTGCTACTTACTTTTAATTAGGTTTAAGGATAATTAGAGTATTAACTATTATATGGGTTTAACTACTTTTTAATAGATCAAGCTGTTAATTAAAGTGATTCGTTGCTCATATTGAGCGCTGTGGCATTTTTTAATCAAAAGTCAAAACCAATGCGAAAACCTAATTGAATTAGTTTTTATTCATTTTAAGTATCTGAATAACTATGATTTTTTATGTTCGAAGCTTATGTTTTAGCGCAATTACAAATTATTCATTCATAGTTCTCCAAATTAAGTTAAGTGTTCACCTTGACTTTGTTATAAAATATACCTACATTGACGCATAAACTATCTATCTATACGCATATGCATACCACTTGTATAACCTAACGCTCGCCCATTATTTCCCACAGCCAAGCCTTAGCTATATCATCGTTATTTGCCACTATCGATCGTTATCGAATAAAACACATAAGCTGAAGTAAAACGCGGGTGAAATTTATTGACAGTCGAGGCTCAGGCATTGTTAGTTACTGTGCCACTGGCTAATGGAGGTTCGTTAGCAAACAAGCCTGTTTCGATGCTGAATTGGACTGTTCTGTACGCTTAACGTAGGTGATCACAGTTAGCAGATTTTGTAGTTTTCAGTTAGAATAAAAGCTGATTTACATTGAGAAAGTAACTGACGTTAGTGCACTGTCGCGTCAGTACTGACTTCACTATTCCCATACGAATATTGAAGTCAGTACTGATGCGACAGTGCACTGACACGTCAGTGGTCAATTTACACTATGGCAATACCAGGTCAGTTCAGTAACTGACGTCAGTTACTTACGCAATGTAAATCAGCCTTTATAATAAGTATAAAACATATATACATACCTAACTATAGCTAGAGACCACCTCCCTCCACTTGCTACGAGCCAAACGCATTTCTTTCGCTTAATACACATTCATCGCCTCATACACGCTCACATAAAACATGAAAGACGATAAAAGGATAGGGACAAAAACAAATGATTATGTAGCAACTTATAGCTTGATATAGTATTAAAGTTACAAAATGATCTTAGAAAATGGCTTATGAAAATACATTGTTTAATATTCAATCCTCATAAATAATAACATCAAAGACTGTTTTAACTTGACAAACAGTCAGATCTAAATAATTGATGACAGCATTACCGCAGCGCCAAAAATCTTAGCGAAAACTAATGAGATAGGAATATAAGGAGTGGCCCCATTTTTTTTTTCATATACAAATGAGTTTATGACAGCGTGCCACGGTTGGCGCAAGTTTTTCATAGTTTTCTTGGTAGATGACCTGTCAAACGATAAGAAAATCCATACAAAAAGGTAGCAATTTTGCGCCAGACCAGGCACGCAGATCCAGACGGTATGGCACCTCCTGCAAAGGCGAAAACATTACGAATTTCTATCTCGAAGCAACCTTTCTATGAATTATTCACACGAGGCCTGTAAGTGCTTCTAAAATTATACGGTTAATAGTGTGGTGTAGACAACTACTGTATTTTATTAAGACTGAGTTACTTTGATGTGTGATGTAACCAAATCTGAAAGACATTAATTTATTCACTAAACATAGCATGACCTATTCCTGGTTTACAATGACAGTATCGGCCATAGGACTATAAATGGAGCATTATATTTAGGGATCGTTTCACCACTTTTAGATAAAAGTTATCTGACAGATATTTTATACCTGCCACTGCAAGACACTAGGACATTAAACTTCTCTTTCCTGACATAGATGTATTTGTCAATTAATTTTATCTATAGGTGGCGGAACAGGCCGATAATGAACTAAGCAGCAAATTGATGTTAGACTGTAAAATTATATTCATTTAGGTATATTGGTATATTTGATATGAGTGAAGAGGTATCAGGTGTTGTGGTTTTTACCACAAAGGACCAAAACAAAGTATCAATTATAGAACTTATAGTGCGCATATTGTCCAACCAGTCTAGTGACTTCGAACACATTTATTACCATATCATAATATTGGGTTCAACTAGAGGCTGCCTTCGTACACATTCGTCATCATCTTGGGAAACTTACACAATAGCCTAGCTGCTGCGTCTACGCTACCCGAACCGAGCGACGCTAATTTTCCTCAAATCCTTGTGTTCGCCAAAAAACCGATAACTGGCGGAAACAACCGAGCGCGAACGAAACTTTCGGATTCGGAGCGCGCTCTTGCTCGGTTCTTGTAGCGTAGAGTAGACCCAGCAAAATAATACAGCCTATGTGTTATTCTGACATATATGTATTATTGTAGTTTCAATCTACACAATTTCTGGTTAAAAGTAAGTAATAAAATCAGAGTGTTTATTTTTATTACGATAGTTAACCTTTGACTTAAAATACACGGGCATACATAAATAAGTAATGATAACATCTGTTTATAAATGCCTAACTTAATACACGATACATCTATGTAACAGTACCTATACTCAAACTTATAAAAGATTTAACTAGGAACCCTGTCAGTATCAAAACTAATACGTATCAAGTGTCGAGTTATATAAGTCGTTTCACTCATTATCATTCCAGTAAGGTTTGTTTAGGTCTAAAGGTTCGGACAGTTCATGTGTAAACCGCAATAATCTACTTGATACTCTATTTTTATGACCGTCCATAGTGGTAAGGTTTCTGATTAATGATTGTTTGTTCTAATCGTCGTAGCTTATGCTTCATTTTAGAGGGCTTATTGGCGGAATGAGTAAATAGCTATCGAAATATTATGGTAACCTGTTTTAAATAAGTTTAAGAATAATAGAGATAATAGAGATTTTGTTGGAATAAAAAATATATAATATAGGTGGCTTTTTGCATTAATTCAGCCTGGAATGGGTGTAATTTCAACATTATTACATTGCTCTTTATGTTGCAGTACCTCTTTTTTCGAATAAACATAAGTAAGTAGGTTTTACATATTATTTAGTCATATTCTAAAAGACGCTTCTCTACCTTCTGGTCTTGATTATTGAAATTCTTATGATCATTTTTATATTCCTACTTAAAAGTCTTTTAGTCAAGGCCAAAACACACCGGATGCGTAGACGTATGCGTACCTTTGAGTTGTAATGTATGGAACACGTCGACGTGACGCGTAGCCCGGTGTCACATCGGGTCACACCGTAATTACGCGCGTGGCTACGCCGTGCTTACGTCTACGTTACGCATACGCATCCGGTGTGTATCAGCCTTTAAAGGTATTCAACCATTCAAAATGATGTTGCCACAACCTCTATTTCCAAAAATAAAAGAGCCCTTACAAAAGTAGTACACAATGGCCGGTCGTTGCTTAAGTTCAGAAAGAGTTTGCTCTCCAATGAGGAAAAATCTAAACTTTTAATTGGCTTGAGAAATTACTTTTCTATGGCTTAGTTTGGAAATTGCTCCTCAAAATATACTATGAAGAAAGTTTTTGAATGTTTAAAATATTAGAATTGGCTTAGGGTTCGTGTCTATTAGTAAAAATGGCAAATATTAACCGTCCAATTTTGGTAAAGACTTTTTATTATGCGTTAAACTGATTGGCACTTTTTACGAGTAATTGTAATGAACATTTTTAGGTTATTTTAACGCCCAGGTCCCATTTAATGTTATACGCCGGTTGCCTCATGTATTTTATAGTTCCTTTACGAATAATATCTAGAGAAAGTTCCCTAAATGTGGACCAGTCACATAATATGGACCAATCACATAATATGAACCAGTCACTTATTATGGACCAGTCACATAATATGGACTACTGCAATAATTCAAAAGAGGGCACTATAATCGCGGCAACGTAGGTAGTATTCGATGCACCTAGCCCTCGCTACCTCACCATTCGGAAACAGCGAAGATACCAGTGTGCATGTGTCAGTGACAACCATTTTGTGATTTTAGCAACGGGCGATGTAATTTTTTGGTGGGTTTTGTAAAAAATTACAATATTGATACAACTTTTACATCAACATTTGGGTATTTCCGCTACTCGCATTGCGGTTGGAACGCGGGTCGTTCACTTATGGTTTTTGTAGAAAGAAAAAACTACAACCACTTCAGTGAAAATTTAAATTCAGAAACAGCCAAAAAGCTTCTAGAACATTCAAAGAAAAAAAAAGAAAAAAAAAACCTTTTTAAAAACAAGCTTTTATTATTTGTTTATAAAATGAACTAAAAAGTTAAAAATAAATTAACTCTAAAAAGAAATATAACACTTTGTAACTTGATTGTAACCTTTAACGACAAATAAGCGTCTTCGTCTAGGACAAAATAATTCCATATTGTACAAATTTATTTAATTTTAACACTAAAACTTTTCACCATACATAATTATTCAATCTCGTCCCCCCTCTTTATCATAGTCCCCATTTATAAATGAAAGCGTGTTACATTGTGATAGCCTGAGGAAAATGTTGTGATGTATTAATTAAATACAACTTATATGTTGTATTTTATACAACATATAACATATTTTATACAACATATAAGTTGTATTTAACAAATTGAAAAGAAAAATGTTGTGTTGTATTAATTAAATACTCATTTTCCTCAAGCTATCACAATGTAACACGCTTTCATTTATAAATGGGGACTATGATAAAGAGGGGGGACGAGATTGAATAATTATGTATGGTGAAAAGTTTTAGTGTTAAAATTAAATAAATTTGTACAATATGGAATTATTTTGTCCTAGACGAAGACGCTTATTTGTCGTTAAAGGTTACAATCAAGTTACAAAGTGTTATATTTCTTTTTAGAGTTAATTTATTTTTAACTTTTTAGTTCATTTTATAAACAAATAATAAAAGCTTGTTTTTAAAAAGGTTTTTTTTTTCTTTAATTTTATTTTTAACTTTTTAGTACCTCTATTTTTAATTCGAGATTTACTACGACGTAGTTCGCAGCGCGTAGCAGCGTTATTCCGTTATGAAGTCCGTAGTTGAGGTTGCGTCGTTTAATTACGGAGTTCCTATGGCCACCTTCCGGCTCCAACATCAGACCCTGGTTACCATATAGTATCAAAGTACTCGTCAAGACTAATCCAATGAGCCCAAACTAGATGGGGTTGCGTCGTTTAATTACGGAGTTCCTATTTCTACCTTCCGGCTCCATCATCAGACCCTGGTTACCATATAGTATCAAAGTACTCTACAAGAGTAATCCAATGAGCCCAAACTCGATAGGGTTGCATCGTTTAATTACGGAGTTCCTATGGCCACCTTCCAGTTTCATCATCAGACCCTGGTTACCATATAGTATCAAAGTACTCGTCAAGACTAATCCAATGAGCCCAAACTCGATAGGGTTGCATCGTTTAATTACGGAGTTCCTATGGCCACCTTCCAGTTCCATCATCAGACCCTGGTTACCATATAGTATCAAAGTACTCGTCAAGACTAATCCAATGAGCCCAAACTCGATAGGGTTGCATCGTTTAATTACGGAGTTCCTATGGCCACCTTCCAGTTCCATCATCAGACCCTGGTTACCATATAGTATCAAAGTACTCGTCAAGACTAATCCAATGAGCCCAAACTCGATAGGGTTGCATCGTTTAATTACGGAGTTCCTATGGCCACCTTCCGGCTCCATCATCAGACCCTGGTTACCATATAGTATCAAAGTACTCGTCAAGACTAATCCAATGAGCCCAAACTCGATAGGGTTGCATCGTTTAATTACGGAGTTCCTATGGCCACCTTCCAGTTCCATCATCAGACCCTGGTTACCATATAGTATCAAAGTACTCGTCAAGACTAATCCAATGAGCCCAAACTCGATAGGGTTGCATCGTTTAATTACGGAGTTCCTATGGCCACCTTCCGGCTCCATCATCAGACCCTGGTTACCATATAGTATCAAAGTACTTGTCAAGACGAATCTAATGAGCCCAAACTCGATAGGGTTGCATCATTTAATTACGGAGTTCCTATGGCCACCTTCCAGCTCCATCATCAGATCAGCTCCATGTTACCATAATATTGCATTGTCACGCGATATACATAAGCATGCAAAATTTCAGCTCAATCGGAAACCGGGAAGTGGATCAAATTTAAGTTGCAAGATTTGATTACAGAACGACAGACAACGGGACAGGTGAAACTAAATAAACGCTTGTAAAAAGAATTCGTTCCATTTTAACAAAACTACCTGCCTCAACACATAGCAAGAGCTAAAAAATTTTTGCCAAAAAAGAAACAACTTCAAAACGGAAACTAAAAAGTATGAAATAAATTAACTTGTACAGAAAATTTCGAGTTTATAAGTGATTAAAAGTAACATAAACAAATACATAATTATGTCTTTAAAATTTTTGAAGACAATGCCAAATAAAACAATAACTAGATATAGGTAATATAGGTACTTATAATCAATCTTTTTCATATCTCAAGGAAACAGGTGGCACCGTCTTCAAAAATTTTAAAGACATAATTATGTATTTGTTTATGTTACTTTTAATCACTTATAAACTCGAAATTTTCTGTACAAGTTAATTTATTTCATACTTTTTAGTTTCCCTTTTGAAGTTGTTTCTTTTTTGGCAAAAATTTTTTATTTCACATTTTTTAGTTTCCCTTGACTGTCCTTCATTTTCATTATCAGACCCCTAATAACAGTCACAATCACAACCCATTTAGATGAAAGGTCTCAATAATATAAGTTAATCAAGCCCAAACACAAAGTACTTGCTGTAAACCGTTGTCGAGTTCCGTCGACTGCATTTCCGCTCCATCATCAGGTCAACGTCAGACCCTCATTAAACATTAGGGCTTTAAAATTCTTATTATTGCATAATATTAAGAAACACACTAGTCGCGATGCAATTTTTTCGAGTGTTTCCCTCGATATCTCCAGGTTTCCACCATCAGGTCCTGGTTTCCTTACCATGGAACCACCCTTGGGATATCCTCTTTCTAACAAAAAAAGAATCATCAAAATCGGTTCATGGACGACGAAGTTGTGTGAAGAAACATAAGAAACAGACTAGTCGAAAATACAATTTTTTCGAGAGTTTCCCTCGATTTCTCCAGGATTCCATCATCAGATCCTGGTTTCCTTACCATGGGACCACCCTCGGGATACCCCCTTTCCAACAAAAAAAGAATCATCAAAATCGGTTCATAAACGACGAAGTTTTGCGTGGACAAACATAAAAAAAAAAAAAAAAATATATACGGTCGAATTGAGAAACTCCTCCTTTTTTTTGAAGTCGTTTAAAAACGGTAACACACTCGTAGTTATGAGCTAGCTACTTAACAAAAGTTGGCAGCCTTTGACCACGCAAACACGAGAGTCCATGACCTGCCTATTTCCAACGTTATAGTCCGACCATTACAAGTTTGTGGATTATATTACTTAAATTTTTTGATATTATGGTATGGCCAAGTTGACTTTATGCGTGTCCACAGCACTTATGTTGGATTAAGAGTGTAAAACGTTTATAAATATTTTTATGTAGGTATTTTCTCAAGTCAAAATCAGTCGATTTCTATTCTTTTTGATAGACGTTTCCAATAATAAGAAATAAATTGAATAAATATTGGTATGTCTTATCCTATCTTGATACTGGCTCGTCTTATTTGTCAGTAGTCATATTAACAAAGTAATAATAATATAATTTACTTTGGGCACCTTTATTCATTGCCATCATCGGGATGGTGAAAGCTGGCCTATCAGGCCGAAGGCCTTTATAGGTATTTTTATTTTCTGAGCATCGTTATTGGGGTGCCGTGTCCAAGCGACAAAACCCCTTTTTATTTATTATAGACAAAAAAAACTTTAAACAGCAGTCTTAAATCGGATCGACTATACTTGCTACTTGACACTCGTACTTGCCTACTTGTCACGCCCCGTTTTCTTTTGACTAGTTGGTTTTCATATGCCGACTCGTTTTCCCTTTTTTAGCAGTTATAATAGTATAGGTATGATTTTTGAATTTATTATGAAAATATTTACAAACAGCCCCCAACAATTATACCTTAAATAGACATGCGTGTATAAGGCGATTGATGAATGTGGATGAAGCGTGTTTGGATGTGTTTGGATGAAGGAAGTGTGTTTGAATGTTAGCAAGTAGAGGGAAGTGGTCTTTGCCTACTCCGATGGGAAAGAGGCGTGACATATATATGTATGTAAGTATAATTGAGAACCATCTTTCTTTTTTTTTCTTTTTAAGGGTTTTGAGTTTGAAGTCGGTTAAACAAAAAAAAAAACATTTCCACTAACCAACGAAAAGAACAGTCATTTCAAAACTGAAATCCTTTGTTAGCTTCTGTAAAATATAAAAGTAAACAGAAGGTAGCGAGACACGAACTCAGTTACAAGACACCAGTAAATGTGACTCAACAAATAAAGCGAGGAGGTTATTCTGGTGTGTTTTCAAAAACTGATTCTTGAGTTTTGTCTGTTTTGTTGTGTTATTTTGGCAACAATTATAGTGGAAATTAGGATCCGTTTAATTATCTTTTTCTTCAAATTGAGGTTTATTATTTTATTAACAATATTTATTTATTATTTTGATAAGAATTAAATATACTTACACAATTACACATTCATAATTACGTCTCTTTTCCATCGAGGTAGCATCAAGCAAATGTAGCACATGGAAGTAAGTGGTCTTTATACTTCTCTCCATTTGCTTCGACCCAAACACTTCTTTCACTTCATCCACATTCATCAGTTGTCTCGTACAGGTACTCTTCCTCAATTGTGGGGTTTTATTTAGTTTTCTTATCAGCCCTTTAACACTACATATACTCTCCTTCGAGAGTAATTAGGCCGTAGTAAATTGGTGTAAATAAATGAACATGAAAACATTAAATAGGTTTATAGAATAGGTCTGCGAGAGTATTGTTATTGTTAGAGACGTGATTTGTGGGTTTCCCTTCCTCGTGGATACCAATAGCGCTATGCATAAGGTTTCATTTGTTTCAGTAATGTAGAACGCGTAATATCGCAACATTACTTTGCAATGGAAATGGATACTGCATGGAATAAAATCGAACAATTTCATTTAAAAGATATTTACAAAATGTTGCAAAGGAAGGCCAAGACGAATGTACCTGGATCGGGGTCGGGATGTTACGGAAAGGACAAGTCAGAAGTACCCTAAACCGACGAGCATGTATGAGGCGATTGATGAATGTGGATGAAGCGAAAGTAGTATGTTTGGATTGTAGCAAGAGGAGGGAAGTGCCGTGAGTTTTACTATTTTCAAAGACCACTAGCTTTTTATAAATGGGGTAGGCAGAAACCTCTTGCTACGATCCAAATACACCTCTTCTCATACATGCACGTCGGTTTAGGATACAACATAGGGCATGGCATTACAATGTTCGTTTTCTATGATTTTTGACAAATATCATAAAAATATATCGTAATACATGAGCATAAGTTAATGCTGTGTAGATAAAATCTCAATAAATATTGAAACGTATTTCGACAGCAAGTAAACTTCATTTTGTATACTAGTAATGAACTATACAAACACGTTAACAGAAATGCATATTTAAATAAATTATGCGTATTTAATTGCATATTCATTAAATTATATTCTATTTAATAGGATGAATAACTGGAAAATGCTTGATTCTATTTTACGTTGAGACTTTTTGAACTTTTTACCATTCTTACATAACAGTATGTGCCTAGGTGTGTACAATAATGTACATAGCCTGCAGTAAAATGCTAAATTAGAAAAATAAATAAACAAAAAACATAAAAAAATATATATAAAAAAAAAATTGCTAAATTTTTAGCGGCTAAAAATTTATTCCTTTTGGCTTCATCGTAGCCGTTCTTCTGTGCATTTAAGAAGTGTATTAGAAGACAACAATCATTTCTTATTTCTCACTTTTAAGTTCGCAGGTTTTCCATAGGCGAATTTTAGTTTTTTTTTTACTGATTCCAATTAGCATTTTCAAGAGAATTTACTCAAACAGCTTAAAACAGTTTATTTCACTCTGTTTAATAAAATAACAACGCATTAATAAACTTTCTACCACGTTGCATTACTCTCTTAAACAACAAAATAAGAGAACTTAAACAAACTGCCTAATTATTTCCAAATAAAGACAAGTCAGCAGTAAAAGGGAGCTACCCACAATTTGAGTTAAAATAAGTTATACTGTAATCTAAGTTTGCAAAGTATCTTCAAGTGTGCAGAAACAATTTTTGCCACAATAAAGACGTGGGGTAAACTGTTTTGCTCTTAGATCTAATATAAAGTTTAGATAGACTCTTAAGGGTTGAGTGTGGAAGACGATTAAAATCTAAATAAGTATTGCAGTATTTTAGATAATTAACACGGCCCGTTATGAAATATACTTCAGTTGTTGACTCTGTTTATCTAATAAGACGGGTAACTGAGAAAGAGAGAGTAAAGTAGATTCTATTGATTGGACACTCGCAGAAATTATAATTCCTATTAGATATTTGATCAGACTGATATGAGAAAAAGTCTTTATCAAATAGAAACATGAATAAAGTAGGTCTCAGTATGAGGGAAATTGTGCCTAGGTCTTTACTCCTTACTATATATTATGTTATTAAATATACTATACTGTAATAAATAAAATATAACTCCTGACTAGGTCCTTTAAATTACGCTGTAGGTACCTAGATATTTTTTTAAGAGTTTAATGAAGAAAGATGAAGCGAAAGTGGTCTGGATCATTGATCATCCATCACAAATTGAGGTGGGTACTTAATTGGTCTTGAACTACCTCGATGGCAAATAGGCATGTCAGATATGCTGATTTATCTAAGGTTTTGATTTGATCTAAGCTTTTTATTTGATCTAAGCTTTCACTGGCCACTTTGCTCAGTAAACTTGTTTAACGCGGGACCACAGAGTAACTTAGTTTTCTCACCTAGCGTCCACACTTGTTTTTGAAACTGCTATTTCTGAACTATTATCTTTCGCGTGAAATGCAACGTTGCAAAATTGAAGTTGGGTTATGAACTTGTTTATCTTTTTGTGGTTTTTAAAGCGAAAGTCACTTTAAAGTTAAATATCTAAAATAAACTGAAAATTATCGGATTTTTGACTGGCAAAAGTAAAACAAAAAGTATTTTGTAAACCACATCATACTTAATATGAACATATTAAATTCACGGAAATCTACCCTTTGTCTATTTTAGTTGACGTATTTCAGATGCCAAGCGAATTTGCCTATACATAAATATTATTTCCCTTTTATTACAAAACGAGGTTTAAAGGTAGTCCAACATTAGTTCGTTTAGTTTGACGTTTTGTCCATAGCCGAAACGTCAAAAGAAACGAACTAACGTCGGACTATCTTTAAACCTTGTTTTATATTAAGGGGGTTTGTGTTTGAGTAGAACTTAAGTTTAACACTTTTTTTTTTAATAAACGGCTGTAAATATCAATTTTCATATAGGAAACTACACCTGATGGATTTTCATATTACCGACTGATTTGTATTTATTCTAATTATACCTGCTTAAGTTGAGGGGTTTGAAATGAGTGGAATTGCTAGCCTGTGCAATCCCTGCTAAAATACCTTTTCATATTGACTCGCAGCACGGAAGCCATTATTCAAACGCTTACCTGAAACGAAACAAATAAAAGATATACATTTTTATTGTTCTACAGTTTACATGGGCAGCGGGCAGCCAACATTGAAATTTATCAAAGGCATACCTACCATTTCGTATGAATTGTGTTCGATTTAGAATTTATGTTCAATCGATAGACTTTAGTCTTTTTTTTTTCAAAGCTTGGCAAAAATATTGGAAAGTTTTTGAGGGCGAGAAAATACTTAGAACGGCGTCATGTCATGATATGTCTAGATAAAGTGACATGACAATGACAAAGGTACCTTATGCTGAGTGGTGTCCTTTCCCAATTCTATTTCTTCTTTTATTTTCTTAAAATTAGTGTGTCAGTTGGCGTAAGAGCATTTTCATGTTTTGTTTATTATTTTATTTTTGAACTGGGAATATGATATGACTAGACACTTTTCTTTACTGGCAAAACAAGTTTTACTTTGATAACGATGTTTTAAGCCAGTACTTTAACAAACCTTTTCTGCAACAACTACTAGAAAGTTGACATCATCTGACTTGAACTTTCTGTCAGCACTAAACCCTCTCTATCATAGATGGTAAAAGAGCGATTAATTGCAGTATTTAATTAGATATCCGATTCTATTTTAAATCTTTACTCTTATCTATCTAAAAATAGGCAAAAGCAGTTTCATTTCTTCCAAAAACACCGAAATGATACCTAAACCTTCGTCACAGACAACAGAGGCGTACAAAACGACTACTCTCCGTTTCGTAAGCAATAAAACTAATTAAGTACGTCACGTTGCTTACAGATACTGTCACAGATTAGATTGTAGTAATAACGGAGCCAATAAAGGGTGATTAGGAACAAGCTTAATGTACCTACTAGACAAGGAGCTACATTGATGTTAGTTACTTTTACACCTTCTGTAACTAGATAGATACAATATCATACCTAGCTACCTACTTACTATTTTGGCAACCCGTTCCACTTATTCATAGAAACTATAGGTACCTTTTGCTCTTCTCTACAGTCTTCCTTAACTTGTCCTACTCCAAAGGTTGTCTGGAAGAGATCACTTTTAGTGATAAGGCCGCCTTTGCGCGCAATGTTTTAGTTTTAAGTTTTATCTGTATTTCTTTGTGTGCAATAAAGGATTTCTATCTATCTTATATTACAAATTGGAAAATGTGTGCAGGATTTTATTTATTTTATTCGGTAAATCGGTATAGTAAATAGATGACGACAAGGCCAATTAAAGATTTATGTACGGTTTTCCGTATTTCACTGTAAAACGGAGCGGCGAATTGACTTGATTTTTAAGTAGAGATTGTTGAAAGAATATAAAGAGACATAGACTTGTTTTTGAGTCTCTCTAAGCCGCCACGTCTCTAAAATAGGGGATGGCATTTTGTATGAAGCATTCTCTTAAATCAAAATTTAAAGCGAGGCAAGCAGCGGGCAAAAGCTAGTATGTATCTCTAAATTTTGTTTCAAGATATTTACCTAACTGCCACTGAAATTTCACCGATAAATAAAGCGCTTCTAAGAATTTAAGCCATTAAATACCATCGTTATTATTAATAATGGGAGATACAATATGAAACCCGACGATGGCAGTCTAATGTCCAATTACAATGCCTTGATAACAAAACTCATTAAGTTATCAGTTATCGTCATTAATCGTTTATGAAGCGAAGCTTAACCCAATTTGTAAATGTAAACAGGCCCTGATTGTAAAATTTCAATGCATATTGTAATATCAACCGTGCTGGAATTTTGCGTAAATATTATTTTTAGAATCAGCAGCAGCGGTATGATACAAAAATGGGTAGGCGAAATTTTGCGCTGTTACATTTAGATATCGACTGGTTGTTTTGTTGGAATAATGTAGATGAGGTTTTGTGTTGTGCGTGTAATATGATGGTGTAAGTATATTTTAAATGAAGTACCTATCTATTTTTCTCGCGACAAAAAGTTATGGTGGATGAGGAGAGAGGCCTTTGCCCACCTGTGAGACACAAATGTCTGGATTAGATCTATTTGTTTCTTGAATTTAAAATTCTGTAAATTAAGATGAGAACTTTCGTTTAGACGTCAAGACTGTATAGTTAAAGAGTAACATTACAAAATCATCTAATTTAAAACATCAAAAACACCTCCAAAACCATACTATTACAGTATCGATTAACAATCACAAACACCAAAACCCAATTTATTTTTATAAAATACAACCTTCATTAAGATATAAAGATAAACGAAAGTAAGAACATTATACATTTATCAGAGGAAACATTATAAAGGCAATATCACGAGCCCATTCTGATAATAATGAGCACCGTTCTAAGTGCGAGCTCAGGATGTTCAAGCCCTATTTACATACAGATTGAGCCACAGAGACGATCGGAATGCCTGACTATAATGAACTCGATTCCGTGTACAATTGAGTAATCTTATTTCGGAATAAGTTCCACGATCGTGAGGACGTGCTCACGAAACTCTTTAGTTTTTGTAGCTTTTGTAAGGTTCTGTTTTGTTGTATTTGGTATGGAGATTTTGTATTTAGTATTGTTTTTCTGTCTAAATAATATTTCGTTTACTTTTGTAACAGAAAATATGTATATTGAGTTGTGTTGGTATTGGAAATATAATTATTATCTACTCGCTTACCTCATTTTCCTTAACAGCTATAGCACTATCAGTCTTTCCTGTATCCAATTGGTCCGTAACCAAAAAGGTCTCGTCCGTCATCGTACTCTCATCAACTAATATCTCTCTGCTATTTTTCCTAGAGTAATTAATAAGGTCAGGTTTTTCCGTTCCGATCAAATTACTGACATTTTCATTTGTACAATTTTCCTTCCCTGATTTGCGATCATCGTCCGTTCGTGATTTATCCTCGGAACTTTTAATTTTGAAGCATGATATCGATTTCTTTTCAGCTTTAGCTTCAATCCGACTAATTGCATCATCTTTATCAGTTTTACTTTCTCTGCGATTTTTGCCGTTTTCTGATTTGAGACGTTTTTTCTTGCCGTTCCATTTTGAGTTTACCTTCTTTGATTGATTGCTCTCATCACTCGTGCTAACGTCTGAGCAGACAGGGTTCACTAGAATTTTCGTTGATTTAGCTTTTCGTTCTATTTTCCGTAGATTTAATAAACTTCCAGATGAGCTGATGAATGAAGGTGATGACGTGAGGGATGGTGAACTGTTTTTATCATCACTGAATTGTCGGAAGGTTTTGGGCATCATTTTTATGCTTTTGATCGTATCAGGATTGACGTGACGCGTTTTGTGGGTGCCAAGTGGTCCCATGTCGACAGATCCTCCCTTGAATAGTAATGCCGTCTCCGTAGGCTGGCACACACAGGCTAACATTTTCACTCCACATTTATCACTTAACACTATTATCACTCACATTGGTACGATATTTTTCAACTCAATCTGAAATTCAAATTAGGCGTTATTTGACTGGAAATCTTTGACAGGCAGCGGTTTTGTTATTAATTATACATTCGGGACATTTTCGACAAGATACCTATTATGCGTTAGAATATAAACCGGCATGGAAAAGGTCAGAGTGGGCGTTTGACAGCGACCGGCGACCTACTAAATGAAATGAAACGTTCAACAGGGACTGGCGTAAGACAATGGACCATTCACCGAAATTCCGGAGTAGGTAAGACTTTTTTAGTGTCATGCGTGTTTGCTCTTGCGGGAGTGTCCTGTTTAACGTATGTCTGAATTGTTTTATGATGGAGTCATTTTATTTGATATTATTGTTGATAAAGTTAGTGCCCGGTAGTAAATAAAATACATCGGAATCCATTTCCACCTCTGTTTTCATTCTTTATACTATTCTTTACGTTAGGTATGTGAGTCATACACAGAATTAGGTTCAAAATTGTCTTTCCAGTTCCTGATGATTAAGGATACTGGAGCATCTAATCCTCAAAATGTTTATACAGGCCAAAACTACATTGGGCAAAGATTATGCGGATATGTATTAAGTTTAGAAATTAGCTCCCAGTGTCCTTAACTTTCAGGAACAGGAGAGACATTTTTTGTTTTCTATGTCTGTATGACCTATATGTTTTGAGATAAAAATATACCTCGGTCTACTTAAACAAAATTGTACTGATCTGTTTGATCTATCCTCTAATATATTTTTATTATTTGATAAGAAAGAACATGTCACATAATTCAAAATACTTAAACTTAATACTTCAAACTATTCACTAATGATCACGACAGCGTAATCGAACATGTACCTTACGCTCTTACTATTTAAACATAGCTCTTCCTCCAAGTATCATGTAATAGTGTTAATATCCCATTAAGTGTAATGTTACTTAAAGTGGCGTGGTGTGGTGTACCGCAACCATCTTAGATATTAAACAGCTCTTTTGATGTGAAGACTTATTGCACATTACACCAAGCCACAGCCTGTTAATATGCTCATAATATTTTAACTTCCCTAAAGGTATATGATACCACAAATAGGAGATATTGCTTGGATTTAAATGGTTGTAAATGTAACAGCTGAGTTGAACGTTAAAAGGTGGGTGACCTTTTAGAAGTAATGTTTTGGACCCTTTCTGGTGCTTCGATGGAAGTAACAATTTCGATGATGCAAGGAAAGAGCTATCAGATGGAACAGCAGTTGCACAAAAAGACTTTAAGCTGACGCTCCATTTAACATCTGTTACACTGTCAATACATGTTTTGGACCCTTCGATGGATGTAACAATTTCGTTGTTACAAGGAAAAAGCTATCAGATATTTTGGTTGCACAAAGAGTCATCAAGCTAACGTTTCATTAAACCTCTGTAACATTATCATGGTCTAAAATCTAAATAATTTAAATGTTATTTTTGCAACTAAAGGACATTTTGTCCGTTAAGTATTTGAATTGATCAAAAAAGTCGAGTTTGCTTCCAAATCTCTGATCCCAAACAAAAATATGCGGAACTCAAAAGTATCTCATTTCCTCGAAAGCTTTTATTTAGCATCACGTGAAAAATAACCTTAAATTTGTTTCCAACGGCCCTGTGTAATATAATATGGACGGAGGTCCGTTATAAACAAAGTTTAAACCACCGCATGATTCAAAAAACCTTTTTTGACGGACGAAGTTTACAAAGGCTGTGTGTGGTGGCACTGCGGAGCTTAAATAAATTTTTCAAATCCAATGTTTAGCATTTTAACAAATGAATGAAGGAGAGAATCAGAAATGAAAACAAAAGGCGATTGGTTTGAAAAGTAAATGAATGATGTTTCAAGGGGTGCTTTTGAATTTGGTGAAAAAGGTATTTATAATTTTCATGTCCCTGTTTTTTTGGAAACAATTGCCTAAATTACCTATACTAACTTGAAAATATTAACACCATCAACTCGTTTCGTATATCATATCGTACATAACATACTCAGCGAGGCTATCGGAAGCTGGCGACGGATGTTCAGTCTCACATAGATGTTTGTACACCTAGATGATGTATGTCGCATATTTGCTAATACTTTTCTTTATGTTTTAATTGGCAACTACTATTATGTATTCTGCCAATGTCAAGTGATATAAAGCTTACTATAATAATGATACAATGTACTTGGGGGAGACTTCTGTCCAGTAGTAGACGTCCACAAGCTGATTTTAACATAAATACGTAAATGTACTATATGTACACAAACACCCAGACATAAAACAAACATCTTTGTTGTTACATGAGTACATCAAAGTAACCAACAATCATATCAAGTCGTATCAAGTTTCAGAAATCATTTTTGTGTTTACGTATAGCGTAGAGTAAGCATCTATTTCTATCTAAATGTGGCTTCAAGCTTTGCATCTGTTTCTCACTCAAAGTTACTAAGTATTTGACTACGATCAATACACGAATAGACGTGTTAAGTTGCTGTTTGTATCACGAGCAGCGTTGAAGCATTTACTTGAGACTCGTGGTAGATTGCAAAGGCGATATGCTCGCTAAATTACCTTTTAATATTCGAAGGGTCGTATCAGCAAATCGTTCGATTGATCCAGTTACAAATCTTTGTAAACCGAAATAGTGCATCGTTTCTTAAGAGGTGAGAGTTTGACATTAGGTCATGATCATGACTAAATATAGCTCGACAATTATTAAAAATCAAAAAATATTTATCAATGAATCGATAAGTTTTTACAACATAAACTCTACTTATCATAGAATTCTATTAATGACATTTTATAGAGTTCAAAACAATGATAAATAAAACAAAACATTACGCTAGTTACGATAGCTGAAGAGGTGATCGAATAGTGGGCCTATGTATAATAATATCATTTTCTATGTCAAACTTTTTTTATTACCATCTATTTTTACACTGACTTAATGATTCTTAACGAGTCACAATTAAAAAAGTGCCCCGATTGTATCTTGAAGTTCTAGCGCGAAGTTTTGAAAGACAAGGAAAAGGCCATTAAAACCTTATTATTCAAGTGGAAGCTAGCGGAAAATTAAGAAAAAAATTCACCTTACACAATAGGTTAGGAAATTGCTTGTTTTTCACGAGAATAGAATAACCTAATGGGTTGACTTTGTTTTGTACTCGTAGTTGAAACTTATTTTGAAAATAACTTAACCTTTTTATTTAAAAAAACCCGACTGCGTTTAAAAAATCTCACTGTAAATACGAATCTAACGACACATCTAAAGCTTAAATCCATCAAGCTATGTAGGCTGTGGGGCGTGCCAAAGAATTATACATACATACTTACATACATTCAATTATACATGCACACATACTCTCAAAAAACATAACCATCCTTCTTGCGCATTCGGGTAATGATCGTATGTTGCTGTATCTAGTGAGGTTCACCCTACTAAACCCATAAAACCATTACAATAAGCCTTTAATATTATAAAAACTCGCACTACAAAGTACTGTGCACAAAATAGTTCAATTTTAAAATTATGAGCGAGAAAGACATTGCATATAACCCTGCCTGCCATTAGTGGTAGATTAAGCTATACAAGCGTGAGGAAGATTATAGTGCACTTTAAAATGCATTTTGGGGCAATTTTCAATTTAATTTCCAGGGTATAAAGTTGGGATATTTTGTAGCAGAGATTTTTGGAAGCATGTAATAAGTTTGTTGCCTTTAAAGAGAAGGCGGGTAATGTTATCTATTGAGTATCGTGTCGTCTTTTTCTGTTGTTTGGATATGAAAGGGAAAGTTACAAGTTAAATAAAATATTTAAATATTTAAGTATAATTAATATACTTCAATCAGCCAAAAACTAATATTTTTTAAAAATTGTCTAAAATTGTGTAATATGTAACAAATCTGACAAAGTTAAAATATTCAGTAAAAAAATCAAATAAAAAAAAACGACACATGAAAATAATTGTTCTTAATTAAACTTTTACTAAGGGATCTTTCCCACCCTTTTCCTTCACTCATCATCAAAACCCAGCAAAAATCCCCATTCATCATTTAAGCCCTATTCACAACAAATTCCGTAACATTTTAATGAAAACGTCACACCGACGCCCTAAACATCTGCATTGAATAAGTATCCAAATTGCGAAAAGCTTAGCAGCCTTGCAAATCCAATTTCATAAGAATTACTTATGTATACGAGAGGATATAAGCTGCGAATGAGCTGAATTCTTATTTCCTTGGTGGAAAGAAATCACGGGATATAACGCGTTTCATAATAGAAGGTAAGGAAAGGCGACGGAGCAGTGTGAGATTAATCCGCTGCCATACTTTATGAATTCAAACCGTAGCCGCCACTACTCACGGAAAAAGGCTGTTTCTACTTCAGGTTGCTGTATGGTGGGTGAGGCAAAATTCTTAAATTTTGGTTCAATTTGGTATTCCAAAACGTTAGTCAAGATCTGTGCGAAACTGAATAGAACTACTTACTTCAAGTTTTTTTGTTTTATGTAATGAAATGGCAACTACAAGTACTATTGTGGATTCTGCCCTAATTACAAATGAAGTAAAATATTGGTTGGTTGGTAAATTCGATTCCCAATAGAGAATATTGTTGTATTAATAAACATGTATTAATATACATGTATTTAGTTCGTAAACTAGGCATATAATATATAGTAGGCATGATGACTAAAAAATTTTTTAGTCCATCACATACATTATTTTAAAATATTCGACACGCATTTTTTCTTTTTTCTCTTAAAGTAAAAATCACAAAGGTACACTGGGTTAAAGTTGGTCGTGACGTCACGCCGTACGATTTTTACCAAGGAGTGACGTCAATACCCCCCACTCCGTAACTTTGATGCTCTGTATCTTTGTATTTATGTATTTGATCAGGTAAAAAAAATGTGTTTTAAATATTTTTAAATAGCCTAAAAGACGGACTAATTATTTTTTGAATTTTTGAATTTAGTCATCATCCCTATTAAAGTAAACTTTACTCTACATAGGCAGAATCTACAAACATATTTGCCATTTATGAAAAAAAACTATGCAACCTAGAGTAGCTCTTCATTGTACTGCCCGCAGTGGCACGAAAAAAGGCCTATTGTACTTCTTCAAACAATTTCCAGCTTTATTAAACCCTGAGAGAATTCACTTTAATTTCCCCGGTTTCAGGAACCACGTGCGATGGAGTTTTCAAGACAGTAATTAAAAATGTAAAACTTTAGTGTTATTAAGATTTTTTATGGAGTTTCAGTGAAAGAATATACTAAGAGGGTTTTCGTATTAGATTTCTTATCAGATAGTGAAATAGGTGATTAAATTTCTGATAATAAAAAAAAAAATTATCCTAACCTAACCTACATACACAAAAGAAAAATATTTTACATTTTGAAATGAAAAGTGTTTTATTCAAAAATAGGCAAAATTCATTACACTTTTTTGATGTCACTTTTTTAATCTAAAACTACTGCCGGTTCACTACCTGTATAGCCGAGAGGAAGAAGACGGCAAGAAACCTTCGGCACAGGGCCCTACGTTATGTGCAATATATCTTTTTTTTTAAATCGAGACTCTTATATAGGTACAATTACATGTTGACTTAAATTGAATTTAAAACTAGAGGCTCACATTCGCGCTCATTTATCGTCATATCTTGGAAAATTAACATGATATATCAAAACAATGTAGTCTATGTGTTAAAGTGATATTTAAGCTATTAATATTGTTAAGTTTCATTATAACCTGTTGAGTGGTTATTGCGTAACAGTAACGAATATCCTCACATCAATCCATCAAACGTCACAATGTTTGACATTTATGATATTACTTAATAAGATATTGGAAATATGCCACAATGCCAAAATATTGTAAATTAACACCCCTTGAACATCAATACCCCATAGATATGACCAAAACGTGACTGGACCTTATTGAACCCACATATGGGTCCAGCGAACCCATTTCTGGGTTCAAAGGTGTACCTGTCATAAAATATGCCTGCCATCCGGCGATCCGGGCTCAATTAGAAACGAGATTTAATTACGGGACCCGCATTGACATCTCGAAAGCTACCTGTCATTGGGAGATGTCCGTATATTACGGGTAATTTTATGCATCCTACTAATATTATAAATTTTCGATTTTAATTAAACTTCATTGGAAAACTGTCCAATATCTTAAAATAATAAAGCCTAGGTACATTCATTAATAAGAATTTCAGACTAGCGTTTTATACCCACGTTAAGGGTGCCTTTCCACCAGAGATGTGATATGCTACTTTGCTATGGATGCGTTTGATATCCATCAATCATGAGAGCACCTTGAAAATATGGTGGATATCAAACGCATCCATAGCAACGTAGCATAGCACATCTCTGGTAAAAAGAAACCGTAACGCTCGTTTTTTTAAGCGCGTGTACGCTCGTATACGCGCGTCTTTTGTTTGTACGAGTGTTGACGTAGCATAGTCCATGGTGACACTGACACAACACCGCCGCCACCGGTTCGAGCGTATACGCACGTTCGGTTGTTTGAAGCGCGCATGTAGCACGCGCGTATAAAACGCTAATCTTAAAACTTCTGTATCGATCCATACTGGGTGTAACAGAAAGGGGTATAATGCCGAAACACAGCGATAGTTCTCATGAAATTGAACAACTTTCCCCAAGAAACATGGGTCGCAACTCGAAAAAACAAATTCGCCTCCCCATACAAAATGTCCGATCAGCTGATCGAGTAAATATGGGAGATCCAAAAAATTTTTTTCGAGTTGTTCAGTTTCATGTGGACTATCGCTATGTTTCGGCTTTATACCCCCTTTCTGTTACACCCTGTATATCCTAGCATCACACATAATTCATAGACACCGCCCAAGACAAGGCGGGGGCAAATTATAACGATAAAGTGTGACGTGACCTTTATGCGGCAATTAATTTCGGGACACGAGATGATTTTGACGACCCCACTTTGATTGTTACCAATTAATCGAATGAAGCCACTGGCGCTACAGACACGTTTGTTTTTTAGCTGGCAACTAATATTGTAGGTTCTGCTAATGTCATAATAAAACTTACTGTAATTATTGTACGGTACTATAATTTTATAGTTTACTATCATCATCATCATGTCAGCTTATGGACGTCCACTGCTGGACAAGCCCCCAAAGATCCCCACAACGACCGGTCTTGCGCTGCCCACATCCAACGGCTTCCAGCGACTTTAACCAAGTCGTCAGTCCGCTATAATATTATGTACCTACTCATAAATCGATGAATATATTATGTCTATCTATTACGAGTATACACATAACCACTTATAAGACTTTAATATCTCAGAATTCTATCTCAAAATGCGAACTATAAATAATAGGTTGGGGAAAAAGTCTTTTCGCATATAGTATGTATGAACTTGTATTAAAATCTCTTTGGCTATACCATTTGTATCTGGCTGGTTTTGGTATCATTAAAAAGTTTTAATTTTAAAGAAGGCACTTCCAAATTCAAATTAGGAATTTGTGTGGTTTTCATTTGTTATTGTTGTTGTTAAAATGAGTGAATCTAAAGAAGAAATTCGATACATTTTAAAATTTTACTATAAAAAAGGTAAAAATGCAACTCAAGCCGCGAAAAAAAATTGTGATGTTTATGGACCTAATGCAGTATCTGTGAGAGTAGCGCAAGTTTGGTTTAAGCGTTTTCAAGCCGGAAATTTTGATATCAAAGATGCATCTCGCTCTGGTCGCCCTGTTACGGACAAAATTGATGCCATTTTTGAAAAAGTGGAGCAAGATCGGCATATTAGTAGTTACGATGTAGCTGAAGAACTGGCAATTGACCACAAAACGGTTTTGACTCATTTGAATAAAGCTGGGTACACTAAAAAGCTCGATATTTGGGTGCCTCATGAGCTCACTGAAAGAAACCTAATGAACCGTGTACTCATTTGTGATTCTTTATTACGACGTAATGAAACCGAACCATTTTTGAAAAAGCTGATAACTGGTGATGAAAAGTGGATCACATACGACAAGAACGTGCGAAAAAGATCGTGGTCAAAGGCCGGTCAAGCTTCACAGACTGTGGCAAAACCCGGGTTAACTCGCAACAAGGTAATGCTGTGTGTATGGTGGGATTGGAAGGGCATCATTCATTATGAGCTGTTACCGCCAGGCAGGACCATCGATTCAGAACTGTATTGCGAACAATTGATGAGATTGAAGCAAAAAATTGAGAGAAAGCGGCCAGAATTGATCAATAGAAGGGGTGTGGTTTTTCACCATGACAACGCTAGACCTCACACATCTTTAGCCACTCAGCAAAAATTACGAGAGTTTGGCTGGGAGGTATTAATGCATCCGCCGTATAGTCCTGACCTTGCACCTTCAGATTTTCATCTGTTTCGGTCTCTGCAGAATTCCTTAGGCAGTGTCAGGTTAACATCACGAGAGGACTGCCAAAACCACTTGTCGCAGTTTTTCGATCAGAAGCCTCAAAATTTTTACAGCAATGGGATCATGTCACTACCAACAAGATGGCAAAAAGTTATGGAACAAAATAGCACCTACATACTTTAGTCAAATGTAAATAAACTATAAAAAAAACTTTTTGAATTTTCATATAAAATACGAAGAAACTTTTTCCCCAACCTAATATTTAACCTACCTAGTTCTCTTATTTAAAAATCTTTCAAAGTCAACTAAAAACCTAAAAAACTTATTCTATTCTGAGTAATAAAAAATAATCCGTACACTTATATAAAATATTTATCTTTTTATCCGTCTTCAAAACACATCTTTTTACTAACAGAAACAACTCAATAAATCATACGAGTAAAGAAAAAAGTATATCTCAAGAATAGGTCAAAACTTTTAGGGAACGCGTTTGAATGCCAAATGCAGTAAATCACTTGCGAGGAAAAGTTTATTCTTGCGTTACGTTATTTTGATAGAACAGGACTTTTAGACGTAAAAGGCCAATACGATGGAGGCCTTTTAGAAACCAAAGGCTGTGTTGTGGTTTTATAAGATATACGGGGTGAAATATTTTAAGAAAAAAGAAATGTATAAATTAAAAGAAGTCGACAAGGTTAATAAATGATTTGTAAACTTTTTTAACTGTATTGTATTGTAATACTGTTTATTTTATACGTAAATAAAGTTATAAGAAAACAGGATACTCAATAAAGTTATAAAAATTATTATAGTACAGAGATATTAAAGCAAATTCTGATTCAAAACTTATTTATTTAGAAAATTGTAAAATATGTAATCTAGTTTTATAATTTAGAATCGGAACTTTCAACGTGTCTACGCGAGGCTTCGGGTGATCCGAGAGCTGGCAGCTTCCTTGGCCAAAGGATAAGCATTGCTATCCAAAGTGGTAATGCTGCCAGCTTGTTGGGTACTTTGCCTCGTGAGAACGCGTTGGAAGACATATTTTTCCTGTAAATTATTTAATTCTAATTTTTTATTATTTATTTACTTTAGAGTTTTAGAAAGAAAATTTAATGCAGATCAATACTTATATTCCTAAATCTCTTGAAAATCAATGCTTAAAGTTTAATCATTCTCCGACACTATTATGCTGTCTACAGACCAAAGCCGCCGGCATGCCGCCGGCTTTTTGACAACTGCTATTCTAATGACGAAAAGCCACCAGCGGCTTTGGTGTGTAGATAGCATTAAAGTTCACCACACAAAACCAAGTACACACCCAGTATCAAACCAAAATACCTAGGGAACAGAGTAAATGGCGTGAGAAAGAAAAGGCCTATGTTCAGCAGTGGGTAAACGTGGACAGAATACAAATTGTTATACTAGAACGCCAGTAATTCCAGTCGCGGGTCAAAGTGGATTACGCTTTAATTAGAAGATTAAAAGTGTAAAAGAAAATGGAGCGGGAAATGTTCAGAATTTTTATCGTAAGTTTGAATCTATGTTTTTATTCTAATAATATTCAAAATGTCATAGTTTTAGCTAATGTGAGAATGATTGTTACTCGTGAAAAATTACCAAACAGTTTTTAATGAAACTTTAACAAGTGTGAATAGCTTCATACAAAAGCTTGATACCTTGAGCTCACGATAAAAATTCGTGTAAAATCCACGACGAATGGGAACAAGTTGTAAATAGAGTTTACATAGCTTTACATCAGCTTACATAAATCGTTGCACTTCCACAAATCTATAGAATATATTAACAATAAATTGTAAAGCACATGTTGTGGACCCTGTTATAGGACCTGATATAAAATTTTGGAGAGAGGAAGACATTATATGACTTACTGAAATAAGGTCATGTAATAACCACATAGGTTAACATTTAGATAGATAAAACAAAGCATTTCTAATCAAAGCCAAAACTGACAACGGCAGGGCTAGTAAACCATTCAAACAATTAATAATTAATCAGATAGAAAACTTTTAGAAGTTGATAAATTCCTGGTTGACAACACCAGGATTTCAGGAATTTGGCAAAGCGACCACCCGGTCGAAAATTGGGAACTTTTACTTGGGTGCTATTTCATCAGAATTAATGTTTGCGATAGCAATTTCTTTGGTATCCTACTAATTTAAGTCAATGTTTGTGCCGATGGATGGATAGATGTTTGTTACTCTTTCACGCAAAAACTACTGAATAGATTTTCATGACATTTGGCAATATGGTAGCTTATATATCAGAAAACCACATAGGCTATATTATTTTGAGATAGCATTTTTTTTTCTTCAAGTTATGACGATTAATGCGTACCCAGTCGCGGGCAGCTTCTAGTTGTTAATAAAGGAGCTTCAGTGTTGATTAATTGATGCTCTAAGGAATACTGTCGGGTTTATGTGCATAGACTGTTGTACGAATGATGTATAGGTTAGTGTAATAAAGTAGAAAATTGACCAGTGGATAGAATACAGAAAAAAACCGGCCAAGTGCAAGTTGGATTGCCGCAGAAAGGGTTCCGTACCATTCTCTATTGATATTGAGCAAAGAAAGAAAAAAAAACACTTTTGTTGTATGGGATCCCCATTTATTATTCTATTTTTAGTGTTTGTTATTATAGCGACAATGGTAATACATCATCTGTGAAAATGTCAACGTTTTAGCTATAACGGTTCATGAGATACAACCTGGTGACAGACGGACAGACAGACAGCCAAGTCTCAATAATAGGGTCATGTTTTCACCCTTTGGGTACGGAACACTAAAAATGATAATAAACGGAGAGTTATTAAGGGCGCTTACACATATGTGATTACGGCGCAGTTGCACTGTGTCTTTGATATTAATAATACAAACTGCGACAGGCGGTTAAACAAACGACAAGCGATTTCATACTAAACGTCAAAGACATTTCATAATATATTTTTATACTTTATTACATAGTTTTGCTCTTTTTTGACATCCGCATATGAAACTATAATACTTATGAATGGTCTATACAACTTTACTTTCATAACAAAATAACAATTTCCTTCTTAATAACCATGCTAAACAAGCTTAAGTAAAGAAAACGTAGTAATCGCCTTATCTGCGGTTGCAATAAATAATTCAACCTCCCAAGGGTGCCTATCGACTATTAACCCCAATAATATAATTGAAAGGGCCTTAGTTTTAAACTGTTGTAAATCATTATCGGCTGAGCCAACCTCTAATCGAGTTACGAAAACAATTCGGCTTCGAGATAACGGGCAAAAGGTAATTCAGCCAAAATCAAAATCGCCTTTTAATCTGCTGGACTAAGTTCCGAACTTCCCTCTCGAAATAACAAAGATGTAATGGATCTTATTATTCGTTATAAATAATGAATTAAAGGGAATAATTTATGGAGCCTATTTCATCGGTTGTTGGACAGTTTGTGAATAATGGCTAGGCTGAATTTAGCAAGATTTAACAAAGAAAGTACCGAGTTCAATTGTTTCAATGTTATTTTGTAAGATTCTATTCTTCCTCTAGACAGTTAGTTGGTCTCTTTTGGTCGTCAGCTTAAAATATTGACAGACGGTCGTTCTTTTTTCAAAGTCGTCGAATTTTCTAGCTGCATAAAGCCCCTTAAATTGGCTTAAAACCTGTCAGAGGACCACAAAAAACTTCGGAAATTGCAAACAAAATCTAGTCACATTAAATAAAGACATTATTGACTAAGGGCCAAAACACACCGAATGCGTATGCGTTGTAATGTATGCAACTGTCACCGCTTGCGTCTACGTCTACGTTACGCAAGCGGTGACAGTTCCATACATTACAACTCAGAGGTACGCATACGTCTACGCATACGCAACGCATACGCATCCGGTGTGTTTTGACCTTAAGTTATATCGATCATTACCTACATCAACAGCCAACGACAGTTCAGTTTCCCTCATACATACATATCTTTCACGCTTCTTTCCCATCGGACGATGCAGACCACTTCCGTTCACTTGCTGAAATCCAAACACACCCCTTTCGCTTCATCCACATTCATCAATCGCCTCATTGCACGTCGGTTTAGCGTACTTTTAACTTGGTCTTTCTTTAGCAAGTCTCCGTTTGATCGAGGAATGCTTTATCAACTAGATTATTCTAAGAAAGTTCTTAAGAAAGTCTTAACCTTTTATTGTAGAAATTGTGGTTACCATTTAGCATAGATCCCGTGAGAGCAGAAATTAGTTTAACTAAACTTTATTCACAACTCGATTGTCATGTCGTGAGCCGATTTAGGAGTCCCACTTATGACAATCGTGTTTTGTCCTACAACGTAATTTGTGTTTTGAGTTGGATTGTTTCATTTTAATGTTGTCACTTAAGAGGGAAGCCAAAGGAACGTTTTCAGTAGCGCGTTTTCCGTCGCCGTGTGAATAGACCTCTTCTATCAGTAGAATGGTTATTTTATCTCCTCGTCTTTTGTTTTATAATTGTATTTAGACACCAAGGCTGCCGGCTTTCATTTGTCAAAAATGTCATCAAACATTTAACTCGTCTCCGGGCCGGCGGCTTTTTCTATAGATTTTAGTGTCGATAAACCGAATGTTAATTTGAATAGTACCAAGAAAAATAAAATAACTTATCGTTTCATCTTCATAAATAAAGAATTAAATGAACAACAAAATATATTTCTCGTTCTTTAGCAAGATAAAGTAAAATAAGACAATTTAGTTACGATATACTTTGAAAGAGAAATTGTTGTAGCTAGAATAAAATAAGGATGAAATCGAAAATAAAGAAATACGCGTTTATGAGAATTTCCATGAAGGAATGGCACTTTGTGAAATACTAGCTATTTCCAGAGCTCTTCCTTAAATTGATACAGTGAATTGTAATAAATTTACTTTAAATATGTTTTTACTTTATGCTGTCTACACACCAAACCCGCCGATATGCCACCGAGCTAGGCCGACGGCTTTTTGTCATACGAATGGCAGCTGTCAAAAAAGCCGATGGCTTTGGTGTGTAGATACTAATAAGTGTACCCGTTTTATTAAAACGTTACTATTGTCAAGAGATGTGAAAACTTAGTTTTCATTCGCACTAAGAGATGTTAAGTTAGAAACAAGTGTGCTTCTAATAATAATTTTTCTATGGAGCAGATGTCATGCCGTGCGTATTTGCGTCCAGTATTAGTATACAGCTTCATGCACCTACGATTGTGGCACGTTTGTAGTTTGATGTTTGAAATGAAACCACGTTTTGCAAAACGTCATAGGTTAGTAAGGCTCGGCGCAAATGAGCCACTGACGATCGCTGTCGCGCGCTTCCGCCACAATATTAGAAGAGAGCAAGTTTCGCGCGAGCGTGCGAGTGAGCGAGCGAGCACTACTGTAGCGAGTCGCCGCCACCGGCTACACGTGTGCGGCGCCGCCATACAATTCATATGAAAAAACGTGTTAGGTGGCTGTGGTCGGTGGCTCGTTTCCGCCGAACCTAACTATTCAGTAATCTGTGATCATAGGTAGGTACTTTAATAATGTCACAATCTCAAGTGCGTAAAAGATCTCTAACAATATGAAAGAATACATCAAAACATTCTAAACTTAGCTTCTTACGCTACAGTCATTCACAAAAGGCTCCACTCATTCTTTATTCGCCAACTATGTGCGTACGTCAATTGACAACGTCCCTAGCCTACAATGGATTGTGGGTCCCGAACGGCATGAATCAAACAAGAATAACTCGGGTTTGTGTTTGTTTTTCATCTACGAATTTGAGGTCAAATGCTATTGTCAAACAAGGTAAGTGATCTGAAATGTATAAGGAAATATTTTTGTGGGTTAACGTTTGATCGAATTAAGTATGTTGTTGCTTTTTCTTGGTTTAAACGTACAATACGTACCTATATGAGTAAAAAGAAATCATTCATAAAAATCATTCATAATAATTAATCATTCATTCATTCTTAGTAAGAAAATACTTTTAAAACGTTATTTTTACTCATATAGATAGGTACGTATAGAAAAATAAATGTAAAAGTTTGTTCCGATGGGTGGATGTATGAATGGATAGATGGATGGGTACATGATTTTAAGGATGTTTTGTTTACCTACTACGCAAAAACTACAAAACAGATTTTAATGAAACTTCTCAATTCTATGGCTTAAACATCAGAATAACACACAGGCAATATTTAGCAGTAATATTTTTATTAAAAATAAAATATATTAATAAATCAAAACCTCTTATCATATAAAACCACATTTAAGGCCACGATTGCAATTTATAGCTCAGCCACTGGTCTAGTTTGTCCTACTACCACTTGCAACTTGACTTACTACTTAACTGTACTTCGTTTATCAACTATCTATAGGGTGTCATTTTATCAGGATGTCGATATTTGAACAAATTAAATTATTTAATTTTATTATTTTGGCATAAGGTATGGTGTTGAATTGTATGTATTTTTTGCTATGGGCTTTATGCCTGAAATAAAGAATTATTATGATTATACTTAACAAATATAAATAAGTATCGATAAAGTGAAATTGGATGGGTGGATATTTATAACTCTTTAACGCAGAAATCTCTGAACAGATTTTAATGAAACTTTACAATATTGTAGTCTAAAAATAAGAATAACACACAGGCTGTATTATTTTAAGATATCACCGATATTCATCAGTGGTTAGCGCCGTTGGTATTACTTTTATTAAATCTTATAAATATATACTTTCCTTTTTTATAAAATGTAGGACTGTTTGGAGACCCCAATAAACGACAACAAAAATAAAATATATCGATTTTCAAAAATAGCTATGCGTACGAAGTCGCGGGCAGCCTCTAGTCTTCTAGTCTAGTATAATTTAAAAATGAATAGCAAAATGTGTTTTTAATGTTCATTGAAGTCCAAGGATGGTTTTTACAGTGAGAAAAATCCGAATAATTTTCGGAAAAGCCTTACAACAGCTCTTCTTTTCATACAAATGTTTTTAACTAAAATGTAGAGTCAATTAGAACTTTATTGCTATACAATAAATTTCATAGTGCCTGAAAATAAATAGGGAGGTAGCTAAGAACCAACCAATTGCCGTGCCCTAATCAGGGTCCACATTTGGTACCTACTTTATGTTGTTTATAAGATCTGTAAAAACCTGCGGAGTGCAATAAATGATTGAGTATTGAAGAAAATAGGATTTAAAAAACTTAAAAAAAAGCTCATTTATTGCCTCTAAGGCGGAACAACGTTCGCCGGGACAGCTATTACTAATAAAATAAACGTCCTGTTTATATTAAATCTCGATGTTGTTAACTGAGGTGATTCTAACGGTGAACGAAGCATAACACGAATACCAACATCTGTTTTACTGATAGTTTAATACAGTTATGGTTGAAACCCCTCGAGTCATGTATTCAATTAATTATATTAGTTTAATCCCATTAATATTGTAAATGTCAATGTTTGTACCGATGAATATGAGGATGTTTGTTACTCTTTCATACCAAAACCGCTGAACAGATTTTATACTGCCCTCTCCTCTCTTCTTTTTTCTTCAGAAGCGTAAATCTAATGAAGAAATTCCATAGGATTCATATTGAGTAGCAAAATAACTAAGTCATACACATAATTAGGTTCAAAATTGTTTTCCCTGTTCCAGATGATTAAGGACATTGGAGCATCTAATCCTCAAAATGTTTATGCAGACCAAAACTACATCGGGCACAGATTATGCGGATGTAAATTAAGTTCAGAAATTAATATCCAATGTCCTTAACTTGCAGGAACAGGAGAGATATTTTTTGTTTTCCGTGTCTGTACCTATGACCCAACTATGCCAAGTGTAGCCCCTGTGTGACTGCATACAAGTACATGCTACGTATGTTCTTGTGTGTCACATTTTATTAATTTATTCAAGCAATCCACTTACTATATAGTTTGAATGAAAAAATCTTGTGAATGTCTATAAAAATAAAAAACTCCAATGCCTTAGGGAAATACGTGAAAAAGGTTTTAAAAAATCTCGTCGTTTTACTCAGATGAAACATTGAATATGATTTCGCTATTATACAAATTATTTAGGGATCCTTGGGACGTTGGCTAATAATAATTTGTCCCTTTACTTACTACAGAGACACTTCAAAGTTTGTGCTTGTCTTTTGGGAATAAGGAAATTATTTTGATTACTCTATACGGGGGGTTTACTTGTTCATAATTTTGTCTTAGAAACAATGTATGAAAAAGTATAAAATGGCGACTATATACAATAATGTAGAAGAATATTTTACATTTACAACTATAAATATTTACACCTATTTACTGTTTTATAAGTTTTGGACAATCTTTTAGGGCGTGTTCAGACTAGCGTTTCATACGCGCGTATTCGGTAATCAACTTATCAATAAGATAAGTTGATGATACTTTTTTGTATCTTTTTTTTCTATCATACAAAAAATCCTATCCATTTTATTTAAGCCACAGAGAATAATGAAATCTCAATAGGTACTTTAGGTTTCTATGAAACATTAAAGTCGAACAAATCACCACCCTGTATCTTCAAAGCTAAGTAAGATAGGCCAAGTTACTAAGTCGGAGTGGCCACTTGAATTAGTTAGCAGTATTTATTCAAGTTACCCTTGTTTATGTAAGTAGTGACTTCAGAATGACCTATTAAACGTTGACCACTTGCCTTTAAAGTAAGACTGGAGCGTATTTGGAAAGTATACAAAACCAGACCGAATTCATAGTGTTTTTGCACTAGAGTTTAGTTCATATATGATAAGAGATAGGCGTGACAGACATGTAGGTAAAAAAAACCGGCCAAGTGCGAGTCGGACTAGCGCAGGAAGGGTTCCGTACCATTCACTATCCATATCGTAAAAAAAAGCAAAAAATCACGTTTGTTGTAAGGGGGGTCCCTTAATTATTATTATTCTATTTTTAGTATTTGTTGTTATAGCGGCAATATGGTAATACATCATCTGTGAAAATTTCAACGCTCTAGCTATAACGGTTTATGAGATACAGCCTGGTGATGGTGACAGACGGACGGACAGACAGACGGACAGCCAAGTCTCAGTAATAGGGTCCCGTTTTCACCCTTTAGGTACGGAACCCCAAAAGTTGGATGGAACGAAGTCGATTCTTTTTTATTTGAAGACCATTCGTTAAATATTTAGATGACGATATAGATTTTTGAGCAATCGATTTCTGGCAAAACTACAATTCTTATGGCTGTATTAGTACATAGATTAAAAATACAAGTTCCTACAACTTTCTTCCTATTCAAACCGCGCTAGCAACCCAAGCGTAAAAGCTTTCCGAAAATCGCATTAAAATTTTAATAGCAACGAAAATAGATTTAAGACATTGCTTTGCGCAAGTATTATGTCCACTTTAATGCTCGGTTGCTCAAAGTACAGATTCATAATTTATATTAATAAACACTTATCCTCGTAGTAAAAGTTTTGACGGGGGCCGATAAATGGTGGTTAACGTTATTCGGTCACCCTTTTTACACGCTATGATTTATTAATTTTTTCTTATGATCTATTAATTAGAATATTATGACAATGACTTGAATAAGGTACGTTAGAATTCACCCAATTTTCCGCCCCGAAATCGCTCAATTTGCCCCTCCTGGGCTAGCCGCCCGCGTGCTGTATACGCGCTGCACGCCCGCTTACGGCGGGCCTGCCTCAGTTGCACTAGCTAGCCCTAGCTGGCCTTAATAATCTTTTCCCTTTGTTTTTAGGGTTCCATACGCAAAGGGTGAAAACAGGACCTTATTTCTGAGCTGTCCGTCTGTTTGTCTGTCTGTCTGCCGTCCTGTCACCAGGCTGTATCTCATAAACCAAGACCAACTGCAAGTTACAGCAGCTTTTATACGTCTGTGTCTAGAGCGTTCGAATTTTCATAAATTATGTATTACCGATGCCGGTTTAACAACAAATAAGTACTAAATATTACCATTATTACCTAATTATAACATTATTACCTATTTCTCGCTATTTCTTACCCTAAGGTTGCCTGGAAGATATTGCTACCTAGCAATAAGGCCGCCTTTTGCTTCTTATATTCTTGTTTGTGTCTGTACCTTATAATCTTTTTGTGCAATAAAGAATATTAATTGTATTGTATTGTATTGTAAATACTAAAATAAAACTTAAATTCTTATAATTACTATATTGAAGATAGTTTATAATACAAAAGCTAGTCACCTACAATTCTTTTCACACAAAACCGAGGGCAGACGCTGTCAGCTCCATATTGCAGTGCCAAAACCTTTCGCACTTGTTTTGCCAAACAACACATTTCGGCTATTTTATCGGTTCCATTAGATTCAACACTAGTGATGTGTTTTAATCGATAGACTTAATGTAACATATCGATAAGTTTGTTCACATTTTAAATTTTACGTAATCGCGGTAGTACCTAATCATAAACTTTTATTGATTGTGTAATGTGTAATTAGTACTTATATACTATTATATTTACTTAAAGAAATGTATTCTTTTGGAAACAAAAACTTTAAAGGACTTTCCAAAGTTGTTTGTTTTTTCTCCAAAAATCTGACTGCAATCGACTTGTAAGTTTTGATAAACGCCTTTTAGTACTTGCGCTTTAAAAAGTATCCAATATTTCCACAAGAACACAACACCACAAACAAATCCGCAGATTTATCGACAAACAACTCTCTGCCACACTATCCCCACAGGGAGAAATGGGACTTATCTATCGGATTTACATAAAGGGTTCCTCAAGGCTCCATACTTACTCTTGACAAGCGCGAATAAGGATCGCGAATCAACATCGCCAATAGAAATTCGATTCAATTCGCTAAGGTGTTAATAGAAGCTTTGGGAAAGGATTTGAAGTTTTTTTCTATTCTTTAGAATCTTGATAGTTTAAGAAGTTAGTAGAAATGGGGACGGGTATGAAAATGTATCTATAGCTCTCCTAAGGGGACTTACGAACCTGTGGTTACAACACTCTATTCTCTTACATACATACATACAAACATATCCGCCACGCCTCTTCTCCATCGGGGTAGGAAGAGACTACTTCGCTCCACTTGCTGCAATACAAACACACTTCCTTCGCTTCATCGCATTAATCAGTCGCCTCATACATGCACCTCGGTTTAGGGTACCTACTCTTGATTAAGCGTTTCTATTCAAAAGTCTCAAATTCATTTATTTATTTATAATCATTAATTAGGTTTGCCAACAGGTAAACACACCCTATAATAATTAGAACGTGCTAGCTAACCCAATAATAGGCAAACACAACACACAATATGTTCATTTTTTGTTTACAAAATTACTTTCACGCATCTTTGTTTCCTATTTTCAAAAAAAAAAGTAAGCAAAGATGACTACGAATACTAACTTTCAAACATACCAACAATCCAAACATACTTCTTTCGCTTTACAAAATGGCGAACGTTTTGCAACATTAAAAAACAAAACAATTTACAAAATTGTTTGTTGAAAAACATCAACAGGTGGAGAACAATACTTCTAAATAACTGAAAGTTTGAACAAAAACGATAAACACTTTGAATTTGGAACAGTGGGGTCCAATTTCAAACTCAATACTTTTGTTTGGGTTCTTTTATTTGAAGTTTGTCCCCGATTTTGTATGCATTTATTGTCATAAGAGGCTGCCCGCGACTTCGTACGCAATAGGGTGGGTATTTGACGATATTCAAAATATAGAACAAAATGTGGCCATCCTAAAAGATTATTTATAAAGAAATATATTTCACTTTATTTTGATGTAAAACATGTTTATTTTTAACAAAATAAAATAAACAAATTGTAATATTTTTAAAATTTTTATCTGGATCACGAACGGCCTGTTATTTGTTGACATTCTGGTGACGTCACACGCTAGTAAACAGCTGTCATAATAGTGCGCTTCGTTAGTGTTTTTCGTGTTTGTTTACTCGCATGTGACGTCACGCGTGACATGTGACCAGCGCCATTACAGAAACAGTGTTATCCGCGGGTTTTATTAAATTTGAATTTCAACATTGATTTTTCATCATTAAAACATTAAATATTTCGGAAATATCAATGTAGGGTAATTATTATCATATAAACATTAATTTAAAATTATTTTCCAAATGTTGTCAAATAGCCTTATCTTGGAAAAAATACATCATTATTGATATTGCCAAGTTTCATCAAAAACATTGACATTTATAATTAGTCCGGGTGTTTATGTGTACGTATAATTTAATTATATTTATTTATAATTAAATATATAATTTTAGTCTGCTTTATTTTATTGGCAGAATACACAAGAGTAGTTGCCATTTTAAAAAAAGATTCTACTATTAGTCAATGGGCCGAAATTAAAGACTGCTTTAATTTAAATACAAATATTGTCAATCTATATTCATATTTACCATTAAATATTTGTCACAAAATAAAGCTTTTAATAGGAAATTCAGATTTAAATTACCAGGCTAACATAAAATTGAAGTAATTAACTTTAATAACGTGTTAGCTCAGTGCTATTACCAAGCATAATTAAAACGATGACGCGTGTTTCATTATAATGACAAAATGGCGTTTTAATCAGGCTTTAGATTATTTATTAACATTAAATATATGTTTATTTATTAAATATTTTATTATAAGAAAAGAGGATATATAAAAAAATCCTACTGTTCCTACTTAATCAAAAGATACCTACGATAGTTATTCTAAACGTGACGTTGTGATTAAAGTTATTTATAACATATTACCTGTATTAAACTATATTATTTAAATATAAAAGATAATATAAGTTGTGTTGTATCAGGCGATCGAAAAAACGGCAGAGAATAGAAAAGAAGAGTGGCGAAATCTCCACCGAATGATGGTAGTATGAAATTCTGTGTCCACATTGTCGGAAATGTTTTACAGTCAGTAAACATAGTCGTTGATTACCAAATAAAGTCAGCAGATGCAATTAAATACCGAATCTACAAATTCAGCAAACAAATGAACGTAAACAGAAAGCCAATAGTCTACGGTCAAGGCAAACTGAATCACATGTGATAGCATGACTACGCTCTGGTTTCTAATTATCACTCGCTAAATATACTGGATGGAAAGTTAGGATTAGAGGACTTTACGGAGATATTCGACATCTCGCACCCAGGTTTTTACCTAAAAACGAAGGTGCCGCACATGGATGCGAGTTTTTTTGGGTGCAAGATGACAAATAACTCACTTTACAATGACCTAACAAAAGTGTGGTCTCGTTGGATGCATGTGGCAATGAACCAGTCGTATTGAAGAACTATTAAAGAGGCTTATGCTCAGTAGTGGACAGCTATAGGCTGAAATGATGATGATTTTAGGACTTTTTGGACGAATAATGAAAGAAATATAGAAAAATAATGAAAAAAAGAAATCTGAAAACAACAGAATGAAAGTGTGTGCCAAAAAATATTATAATGATTTTATTTAGGCCGGATGGGCTGACTTTGGTGCCGTGGAGGAACGGCAAGTGTCTTATTTGGGACGCAACGTGCGTCTGCACGCTCGCCGCTAGCCACCTGAGTCGCACCATCCACTCTCCGTCAGCCGCCGCGGATGACGCCGGCTGCAGAAAGAGATTAAAGTACGCGTCTCTAGAGTTGCTTTACGAGTTCGTTCCGTTGGCTGTGGAGACTATGGGCAGTTGGAGTGGTGAGTGTAGGGCTTTTGTGAAGGACTTAGGTAAAAGACTGAGCGACAGAACAGGTGACCCTCGTTCGGCATCGTTCTTGGTGCAAAGGTTGGCCATCGCCATTCAGCGTGGAAACGCGGCGAGCGTCATGGGCACCTTTCCACCGGGAACGTCCAGGGGGGGGTTGTTTGATTAGTTGTTAGTTTGATAAGTATGAATTTGTAATTTTTTGACATTTGTTTTGTTGTATTAAGTTAATTGAATAAAATTGTATTTTGGCATTTAAAGTTTTTAGGTAAATACTTTCACTGTAGGAGTTAACTAATTTATGCCTCTTAAAATAAATGATTTACTTTAAGTAACTGAAACATGTTTTATTGGTTACAGCCAGTTGCAGAAAGGAGAATTATGCTAAATCCTTAATCACACATATAGCTGTCACTGTCATTGCTCTACATCAGAATAAGACGGCACGTTGTTTAATGAGTCATTAGCCTGAGCCTTTTATGGAACTGGGGGTTAAAATATAACCCCCAGGTTGTATTTAATAATTAAAAATAAAACGTTAAATCCGACACACCCCGTATATCATTATCACACGGATTTACATCACCATTTACCTGTCCACTGTTAATTGTTGGCTGTGGCTTTGACCATAGACAGCCTAATCTAGTAGACATGATAATTATAGAGATAGTAAATTAACTATTCGATTAACTGTGGTCAGTTAGCATGGTTAGTAAAGACCAGGGTCTCCTACCATACCAAAGGTCGTGGGTTCGATTCCCAGTAGAGACAAACATTATATTAATGTACCTACAGATTAAGTCTTGCTCCTTATTACAAAACGAGTTTTAAAGATAATTTGACGTTAGTTCGTTTAGTTTGACGTTTTGGCTATTAGGAGTTTTGGTGTTTGTGTATTATGCGTATTTTACATACATATGCACTTAAACTATATTATGATAGTAAAGAGATTTGTAAAAGTTAAATTGAAAAGAGCAACCCTACAGAGTTTCTTGCTAGGTTCTCCTCTGGGGGCACTCTTGCGAATCTAGCATTAACTTTAAAAATGACCCGTCTTAAGTGTTGTCAAAACCTACAGGATTAAATGATATTTCATTTCATAAACTTTTCTTCACTTGATATTGGCAAAAATCTTAATTCATATTACATTTTTTTTTAATAATAATGATAGGAAACTAACACAAAACAGATTCTAAAGTCAACTCTACAGTTTCATAACAGCGATAGAAAAATAAAATTTTATGTTGACGCAGGTCTAAAAAGGCCTACTTAAATCATTTCGACGGAGGTCGATAGTCTCACAGATTCAAACAGAAAAAAATCCTTCACTTCAAGTGGTTACATGTGTTCGTTCAATGAGGTATTTGTGGCTTGGGACACTTTTAAAGGCAACAGATGGAGATTGGAGATTATGCTTAAAAACGGATTCAGTGTCTGAGATTTTTATTGTTGAATTTTATTTTAGAATATTTTTGTAGAGGTCTGCATGCGACATTTTTTTTGTAAAATAGGTGGATTAGGGCATGTTTCACCACCAAAAGATAAACTTTATCTGACAGATTTTAAACTTGTCTCTATCTAAAACGTCATGTTTTATGAAATAGACATAGGTTTATCTGTCAGTTGAATTTTATCTGTAGACTGTGAAACGGGCACTTAATCTTAAAATAAAATAATGTATTAATTACTGTTAATGTAGTTAATACATAATATAAAAGGATAGTAAGTAACTAAAGACAAAAACGTTTCATTTATTTTGAAATAAGATATGCGGCAATATATATTTACTGGCACCAACACAAAAAAAAAATCATCATACACTTTTTTTTAGATTCTAGTGTATTTGAAGTTGTTTATTTTTTTTATTTACCGATCTAATTATTGTTAATTTGGTAATGAATAAAAATTAAATTAGATTATTGTCTCTATTTTTTCTTTGGCAGATTATTACTGAATATAATTTCATAAAATAATTAATGATATCATAAAATACAGTATTTTAACTGATTAACATTAACATACTTCGGCAAGTAAGGTTAAAGTAGGTTAAACTAAGGGACCAAAACTGTGTCAGTATCATAACACGTCATTAGCTATAGACTATTTAGATAGCCCTTCAAGATAAAGATGTCTCAATCAACTTTTATGATCTGAGGTTGTCTGGAAGAGATCACTTTTAGTGATAAGGCAGCCTTTGCGCACAATGTTTTAGTTTTGAGTTTTATTTGTATTTCTTTGTGTGCAATAAAGTATTTCTATCTATCTTTAATGATTTATCCAGACAGATCTAGCTTAATAACTAGGTACACATATGATAATGTGTCATTTTTTTGTACTTACTGCATTATATACCTACCCACTTTTCTATTTACGAATACAACTAAAATTACTTTCATAATAAGTACATAATAACTAAAACACCGAAAATATTGCTAAACAAATCAAAATCAGATTTTGATCGCAAAATTTAAAAGTTAGAAAGAAATTGATCATTAAAAAACTTCTCGGCTTCTAAATTCAATCAACAAGAAATTTTCGGGTCAAAACCGAAAGACGCCGGCAAAGATTTCCAGATATAACAAACTTTATAATAACCACTCACGATTTGAAAATAATTGTTTATATTACGAAGTTCACATCGATATAGTCACGGGTTTGGTTAGGCCGATATGTATGCGTTGCGACGGGACACAACCTTCCCCCACCGAGGTTCGAGAGGTACTAACTTGACTTCCTTCATTCGCTGCCCCTCGGCGAACGAAAGCGTTGCACCCCATCCCCACTTCACTAAAAATGCACATATCAAAAGTGAAAAAAAAAGTGAGAAATGTTCCGCGTTTCCATAATTACAAGCTGGCTGGTTCTTTTTTGTTTAAAAATGGAACACAGATTCTTTATTCGTTTTTTCAATTAAATAATTAATTTCTGTGTGTTGTCTGCACTGGCTTTTGTTTTTACGTTTTTTTAATTCGATCTTTATTTACTAGGGTAGAATGCGTAGCTCGCATTCTGCCAGCCCTTTAAAATTTTGCAAAAAGTTTCGATGTGTGTTCAAAATTTCAAGACGCGAATACAATAAAAATTTTGAATAAATAAACTCTCCTAAAAATATGATATTAAATGTAAAAAAGTGAAATAACTTTAAGAAATATACCTCCATTTTTCAATGCGATCCAATTCGAGTGCACCGACACATTTATTGGGATCTTCGCTACGTAATGTATTCAAGCACTGACTCCTCTCTCGATATTCCTTCACTTCGATTCAACTGGCACTTTCCACATTCAAATGTAAGAAAATACCTACTGAAGATATTATGCCGGAGGAAGTTTTCGTATCTGTTTCAATAATACGATGCCGCCATTGAAAAATTGCTATTTTGTTTTCGAAGTTCTATTTGAAGGATTCGACAGGGACGTACTGCTAGCTTAGCATGGCACTCCGTGACAAGACGTTGTCATGCGTTTGTCACGCTTAAGTCTCTGTCTATAGTTCTAAATGTGATAAGGACAGCATACGTGAGATAATTGTCGCGGCACGCCGTGCTAAGCCCCCTGTACTTACTTACGTAAAAAAATTAAGATGATGACAAAACATGTCTAAAGCGGGCTACACCCGCTAGGTTTTGCCTGACGGTTATGCTTGAACAGTTGAACTGTGTAAGTGTGTAAGCATAACTGAACGTGTGTACCTAAATTTTGCTTGCGCAGGCAAAAAAATCTATCATATACACGTTCAGTTATGCTTGCACAGTCCAACTGTTCGAGCATAACCGTCAGGCAAAACCTAGTGTGTGTGGCCCGCTTAAAACATTGATATACTGCTACAAGGATCTATTAACACTTGAGTGACATTATTAGGAGGGCGTGGGTGGTGAATAAATAACTCAAAATAATGACAATTTACAAGATAATATCGTTAGTTCCGATTTGCGCCACGTGCCAAAAGATCCTTGTAGCTCTGTATCAATATTTAGCCACGTTTTCTCATCATCATAATTATATTATATTTTTTTGTATAATACAGTGACGTATGCTCGGTTGTTGAACAAAACTATATTCCTAGAGTCTGCATAGAGATTGAAATAAATGACAAAAGTTTAAGAGACTTGTGAACTAAAAGATAAATTGGGGGTGAATTTAGACGGGTATAAGTATATTATTAACAGTTTTTCCGCTCATCTGCTACTGCTATAAAATAATAATGGAAAATTCACATAATTTACTTCTTCAGCGTAACACATTTAAGCTTTTTCAACAACTGATCGTCTTTTGTTCTTAATAAATCTTGTTGAACGATTAGAAGAATCCCTAACATCACATGGCCTAGCAATAGGACAGTTGTACACAAAACTAGGCGTTTAAAACGCTATACTATATTTATATTGCCAGCTCTTACTAAATCCGTCCCTGTTCTCTGTTGCCACAACGTCATGACATAACAATGACTGATACAGTTACAGTTTTGAATACAAAATCTGTTGCGAACGGAATTTACGTTTGTTTTCAATAGTGTCAACAGAGGATGTTGATTTGAAACACGATGGGTTAAGCTACGTACCTACTACATAGTTTTTAAGCTACGTATGTGAAGCACGTATTCATTCATCATCATGTCAGCTTATGGACGTCCACTGCTGGACAAAAGCGTCCCCCAAGGAACTCCACAACGACCGGTCTTGCCCTGCCCAAATCCAACGGCATCCAGCGACTTTAACCAAGTCGTCAGTCCACCTTGTTGGAGGCTTTCCCACACCGCGTAGCCCGTGAGTGGTCGCCACTCGAGAACCTTTCTGCCCCATCGTCCATTGGTAACGCATTTATTAGCGAGCTGTAACTGTAACGTTGCTTGCACTGATAACAAAAAACTAAGTATGTACGTACGTGGTTCGCGAACCTGCGTCGAACGCGGCACGAGCGGCTCGCAGTGAGCCAACGATTGTGAGTTTTACCGCGTATCAAAGAGTAACTGTAACACGCGTACACAGCAGAACCTCGTTTCTCTATCTGTTCGGTTACAGTTACAGATCGTCAATGAATACGCTCTTAGTCTATCTAGTTGTGTAACCTACCATTTAACTATTTACCAGGTGCCAACATGACCACACAAATTCATAGATACTCACAAACAATAAAACAATAAGCAAGAAAGATGTAAAGAAATACATTTCTGTAAATTTTTGATGTCTCGCAAAAATAATTTTACCAGTATCTGTCACAAAGCATCTTAAAAGAAAACAAGAATGCGAATCAAAGCCTCATATTGTGCAAGCATTGAATGGAACAGCGAGAACCCACACCTGATCGTAAATCAGATACTTCCAACCTTCCTCCATCTAATACGATTCTTAAAACCAGCGAAAAAGGCTGAAAATCGTTCATCTTTGCGTCGACATTGTATCTTTTGACTGAGTGTGTGCTATTCAGAAAAGGGTGCTTGCCGATAAGGGCTTTATCGATGCATAAAGTAGGTTATTATGAAGTTTGTCGGGTAAGACAGGCCTGGCTAAGAATGCAAGCTATGTTTGTGGTATCTGCGGTATGCCTTTATTTGCACCTGTCCGGTATTTCGACTTTAACAAATTGATATTCTTTGACGTTTGGTGTAATACAACATGAATTGAAATTTGAAATAATTTAGAGTAGGTTAGTAGTTATAGTAAAACCATTTGTGATTTACGCGTCTAAGTAGATACTGTAATAAGACAAAGGCCAGATTTTTAACCTTCTATCAAAAATGTAAACAAAACGAATTTTGTTTTTAATTCAATCTTCCAAGCAAAACAAAAATGCCTGAAACATTGTTTTGACATTTTTCGTCGTCAGGAACTCGTTACCAAATATTTGCGACGCGAAACTGGATAGCTAATTACCTGAAACAAGATAAAGAAAATATTTAGTCGGGGGGCACAGAATGGTAATTCCGAAAGAAAATTAAAGGGATTCCGGGGTCAAACGGGGAGACGGAAAATATTTCCGGGAGCGTTTTCAACATCTGGCTTTGAAGGCACACACAGTTTCAGAAAAGCCCCTTAAAGTGGTTTATCAATTAAACATCATGCCGTCTTTTTCTGATTTTCGACGAAGATAGTGACAATTTATAAGTTTAATGGAGCAACGGGTTTAAAAACATTCTCTGCAACTGGATTTATGTCAACAAAATAATGTTTTTATTATTATTATTTATTTTGATTTGATTTATTCTCTGCAAAATAAGTCAAGCATCGGATATCTGATTTTAATGAGAAAACTTAATTAATTGACATCATTTTATTTTTATAACATATTTATTTACACAGAGCACATTGTGAGTTATTCAGGAATGTTCTAGAAACTGAATCATCAAAAAAATAAAAACAATTGCCTGCTGTAAGTTTATTAGTTTTATAGGTACAGACATTTTAAAACTAATTTGTATAAATCCATCACGCCTCTCTCTCATTGGGGTAGCAGAGGCCACTTCCTTCCACTTGCTTCGATCCAAACATACCTCTTTCGCTTTATCCACACTCATCAGACGCCTCATACATGCCGGTCGGTTTAGGATCGTCGGTTTTAAAACTAATTTATCTTGAACCAGCTACACTTTAACCTACAATAAATTCTAAATTAAGCCTAATAAAACCTATTTTAATTAGAACCTACACCAAGTTCCTAATGAACCTTGTCATATTCAAGATTCTTAGATAAGATCTGAGTTGTCTTGTACAGGACAGTTTGGGTCTGTACCTGGCCAATTTGACAACTCTCGTTTAAGTTTCCTTTGGGGTGGATGTAATTACGTCATTGTCATACTGTTATCCTTTGTGTAAAGACAAAGGAAGTAGTAAGGGTCAAAGGGTTAAAAGTCTTTTCGTAATTTGGTTCTATTTTTAATTGTTTCAGTTGTAATTTTAAAGTTGTATTTTGAACTTATCGGTTTAATTTTGTACGAAAATGGATGATTACCTACATGTTTATCTTAATTACATTGGTTTTTTAAAGAGTCGCTTAGAAAATATTAGAAATATTATTCTACAGGGTGTAACAGAAAGAGGGTATAAAGCTAGAATAGAATAGAATAGTTTATTTGTCCAAAGTTTAGATACAGCTGTTTGTTATATTATTTGATAAATTAAATCTTAAGAAGGTAGAATACAGCGATAGTACTCCTGAAACTGAACAATTTTACCTTAGGAATATGAGTCGTAAACTCAAAAAAAATTTTGGATCGTCCATACTTACTCGATCAACTGATCGGACATTTTGTATGGGGAGGTGAAATTTTGTTTTCGAGTTACGATAACGATGTTCCTTGGGGAAAGTTGTTCAGTTTCATGAGGACTATCTCTGTATTCTGACTTTATACCCCCTTTCTGTTACACCCAGTATATTGGCTTCACAGTAGCCTAATCCATTTTGATGTTATTCATTTGTCATTGAAAAATATATTCAAATACATCATGTTTATAATAACGACATCAAAAAATAGGTAGATAATTAGGTACAATTATTTTTTATTATAAATTAAATCATTCATCAAAACAACCTATCAAAACTAATCGACGGACATAATCGTCCTTCAACAAACCCTAACCAACCTAAGTACACGCAAAAGGCAATAGTTGGCACCATTTGTCCTCTCTAAGGGCCACTTCACCCGAAGATTACATCCAGTTACACTTGTTACTGATGTAACTAGTAACTAGAAGGTGCACGAGGGTCGCATGTGATTAAGTTATAGTAATACCAGTAAATTGAGAAGGCTTGTTTCTGTTCTAAGTTTAGTTTGAAGAAATGTAAATTCTGCTGTTTTTACTTGTCCCGCCCGGTTTTTGAAAGGACAAAAATTGTATAAGAGCCATACGCCATCGTATCGACAGGTATGAAGAGAGAAAAGCTTCATATAATGATGTTCTACTACAGGAACTCTCGATAAAAATCCACGAGAAGGTGGAACGAGGCTTTTGTTTACCACTACCATAGCCAAATTTGTCCTTTTTCAAAGCCACGTCGACTTATAACTCGCAAACACTACGAAAGTATGTATACGAGATATTTACTAGTAACTCAAATCAAAATAAGATGAATGAATGAATCCGACAGATTTCGGTCACGGCGACCACTTACGTCGAACTCTGCTGTCGTTCGTGTGCTCTCATGTGGCTAATGTAGCCGATCTTTTAGAAAACGAAAAAAAAAAGAAAATGTTAGAGAAGAAAGAAAAAATAGGACTAAATAAGATAACCTACAAGTCAAACAACCAAATTAATTAAAAACCCAACAAAATTGTGACGACTTAAGAATTTCTCAAGAATCCAACTTTACGACTGCAAACGTGTGAACCGGGGGATTTAACGCCGTAAGTTAAATTAACCGTCCTTAAGTAGCTGAAGTATATTACCTTAGGGAAGACGCTACCTTGATACGAAACATTGTTATATTTATAATCCGACGAATAAAAACGTGAGGCGAAATTATAAGGAGTTTCAAAAATGAAGCTACATTTTGAAATTGGTCGGCTTTTTTTGTTTTATAAATCTCGAGATAGAATAAGTAAATTAATTGGTCGACAGTTTTTTGTCAAAAATCATAATCAGAAAACTTTGACTGAGTTAAATATTTACCTAACTGCTTGGCACCTCCAATAAAACAATCAAAAAATGAGAATCCAAGCAGTTGCAGTGTAGTTGATGTGTGGTTATAGTACGACGTTTGGTATGAAAAACACGACCCCAACAGGCGCCGGTAGACCCACGGTTTCACACCAAACCTCAAACCACAACTGCACCGCAGCCGAACCGCAACCACCAGTGCAAAAAAGCCCTTAATCTTTCCAAAATCAAGTCCCCAAATGGCACTTCCCTCAAGACAAACAAGAAAAGAAAATTATTCAAACGGTTTAACATGAGTTACATATTCATTCAGTTGAAAGCACTCGGTCTGAGTTTACATTTTGTGTGAGCATATGGGTGTGAATGGAGTCAAACATGATTTGCACAGACTACGTAGGGGCTAGACTCCAGAGAGATTTTTTCAAATTAATCTGCTGACAAGTGTTTACTTGGCGATTCGAATATTATTATACGTGCACAGAATAATATACAGGTTGTGATCAATAATGCTATCTACACATCAAACCCGCCGGCATGCGGCTTTACGTCATACGAAAGGCAGCTGTCAAAAAAGCAAACGGCTTTGTAGTGTAGATACCTTAGAAACCAAAACACTAAAACACTAGAATGTACTCTTGTAATAAAAGTAGGTATATTTAACTACCTACTATATTGATAATAAGTAAATATTACGAAACGCAACGCAACGCCATGAGAACGGACTGTAAGATTTCGTTAATCATGTAAATAAGACAGAAAATATTTCTGATGTATTTATTGACAAGGCTCTAAACTAAACCAAAACAACCTGGTTTAATTTCGTGAAAAATGTATTGAAACAAAGACTTGAGCAATTAAATAAGACAAGAAAGTCCAATTACAATTTGCGCTGTCATGATTTTTCAAAATCAACGTTTTTTATTTCCAATTTAATTTAGACAAAAGAGTCCCCATTTTCGTTTAACTCGCCCTCCTTAATGACAAGTCATAATTGCTTGACATGGCGAGAATGGCCAATTTAATTAATTAAAAAATAAAGATTTAATGGATTTTGTTTATTCCTATATTTACCAGAATTGGTAGCTTTAATAACAAAAGAAAAAATTAGGCACTACTCAGATATATTTTTTTATATGGCAACGTTAAAGCATTAACAGATTTCATTCATCTATAAACACACCCGAACCCGATACTAAGTACTGTGTAATTTTGCATAATATTTCTATTTCTTTCTGTTATTCGAGAGAGACAAAGACACATTGACTTAGGGCTTTTTTGAAGATCAATACCAGGACCGAGTTAACAGCATTTCGAACACTTTTTATATTTAAAGTACCACTACATACAGTATAAAACGAGGTCCTACTCTGTTATGTAGAAAAAGAAGAGACCAACCTATTACCTATTTCTCTCTATTTCTTACCCTAAGGTTGCCTGGAAGATATTGCTACCTAGCAATAAAGCCGCCTGTTACTTCTTATATTCTTGTTTGTGTCTGCACCTTATATCTTTTTGTGCAATAAAGAATGTTTGTATTGTATTGTATTGTATTGTTGAAGCCTATGCAAATAGGAGTCTAACACTTCTCCAATCTATAGGTAACTTATACATGTAAGCCGCGTGGCGTAGTGCCAACTGTACTGGTATGGCAGCTTAATTTGCAGTCTGCTTTACTAACTACGTAGGAGTACATTTGTATGGCTCGCATTCATGATACCTCAACGAGATTGTTAGGAAAAACTTGCTTAAGTATGCTACTGTTATGTAACTGTTGTGGGTTCTGAAATAAATCTTTATAGTATGATTATAGAGAACATATTGCTATACTAGAGGCATATGTTATACCGGTGTTACAGAAAGGGGGTATACCTAATGCCAGAACACAGTGATAGTCCTCATAGAACTGAACAACTTTCCCCAAGCTACATAAGGCGTAACTCGAAAAAAAAATATATGAGGACTATCACTGTGTTTTGGCTTTATACCCCCTTTCTGCAACATCCTGTATAGGGAAGATATTATCATGTAATTGCCATATAATTTGACATTTGAAATAATTCGATAATCGTATAAGGAACGTATTGTTTCACAAATATTGAGTTGTAACGTAGATAATTAATAAAATTTTATGTAGTTATTCTACTATATTCGTATTCGCAATTTATGTTTTTTCAGGAATAAAAAGAGTTGTTAAGTACTTCGAAGATATATAAAACTTGTTTCGACAAAATTTGCAATTCAAGGACCTTCGTAAATAAATGAAACTGGTAAAGCTTAACACAAACACATATACGCAATATCTATTTAAATTTCACAATAAACCGCTTTAAACAAAGACAAATTCGTAGTAAGCAAAAAAATCGATCTGTTAAAAGTCCTGTATTGGGACTCTCCACAGATGAGGTATATTTGACAGTTAACTGTCAAAGTCCTGCTATAGGACTCGCCACTGACGACTGGATAATTACTTACCACATTAAACAAAACGGCAATAAACATCAAACTGCTATAAACGCCCAAATTCACGTCTTGTTACCAAAATGTAGTAACACAGAAAGTTTGAAAACTTGTCTCGAGCGTTGCCACTTTCAAGAACTAAACTTTGGGGCCCTTTGACCACTTTCAATACAGTTCAATGATTAACTTAAGTTCTCAAAGTGGAGCACCTTGCGACATTTTAATTGGGCGTTTTATGAGGATTTCTTGGAAGGTGCTAGTCTAGGAGGTAATAAAAGTTAACAGGGCTGTATTTGGATGATAAAACGTAGGATAAAGAAAGGCTTAAACCTTTGTTTAGTTCTTTAACTTACCTAAGCGTTTTTCGTTATATCTTCAAAAAGTTATACTGTATCTATATAAGAATATGTATGTAGGTATATAGTATACAAATATATTTGAATAAGTATAACTAAGTATGTATTTTACCTGCGAAATTGAAAAGTTTATTACAGTGTGTTCAGTGCTTTTTTTTTTCGTATAAGGATAATATAATTACATTCAATCATCTCATCGATTCAACCATCCACCTATCTGCAAAAAAAGCTGACGTTTATAATATTAATACGATCCGATTTATTAATAATAAGGCAGTATGTGTATACTTTTGTATAATTTCCCCACTAGAATAGAAACAGACCAATAAATTACTTCTTAAATTGAAACAATAAGCATAACGTAGCTCCCATTAATTATGGTTTTGGTATCCCAGCAAATTCCCTTCAGGAATTTTAATCTATTTGCTTTCAAGTTTCAACCACTGCGTAGTTAATATTGGGCACCAAAATTAAGCTTTTAATCAGAACTCTATCAAAGGAATGCTCTCATTTCGGTTAATGTATTTGTTTTATGCTAGAATATTTTCCGCTACTTTATCTTATGAAATTAATTTATATTGAATTAAGAACGGTAGAAAATAGAGGAAGGAAGATGATAAGGCACTTGACGTGACATGGCGCTTTTTTTGAGAAACATCATTGAAGGAGAGTTTGAGGGAAAAGAGGCAGAGAAACACCGCGACGTACCTACTTCACTCAAGTGAAGAAGAAAGCTAACGTCATGTCGTATCAAGAAATAAAAGCACTGGCAGAAGACAGGCTTAGATGGCGAATGCTCCACCGACAAGGAACTCTTAAATGATGACGATGAATGAATTGATTTGGGTCATATTAAATCAAAGTCGATAGTCGACTGTTTTTTAAGGTTCCGTACCCAAAGGGTGAAAACGAGACCCTATTATTGAGACTTGGCTGTTCGTCTGCCTGTCTGTCCGTCTGTCCGTCCATCCCTACGTCTGTCACCAGGCTTTATCTTATGAACCGTTATAGATAGAACGTTAAAATTTTCACAGATGTTGTATTAACATTGCCGCTATAACAATAAATACTAAAAATAGAATAATAATAATAATTAAGGGGGGTTCCCGTACAACAAGCGTGATTTTTTGCTTTTTTTGCTGGATATAAATAGTGAATGGTACGGAACCCTTCTACGCGAGTCCGACTCGCACTTAGCCAGTTTTTTTATTGGCAAAACGAAGGTAGCACAATGACGTATACGTACATATGAAACATAATAACTACCTCAGACTTTTGTCCTCATATTTTGTTCTAAACATGCTACCTCTAAATGCGTCACCCTTTTTACCATCTCAAAGAATCTTATTATTCCTAGAATAAAACCTAACTTCTATCCCTTTTACGGTATTTCAAGGTAAAACTTAAAACCACAATGTTACCTATAATGCTATCTACACACCAAAGCCGCCGGCATGCCGCCGGGCTAGGCTGGTGGCTTTACGTCATACGAATGGCAGCTGTCAAAAAAGCCGGCGGCTTTGGTGTGTAGATACCATTAATTACTCTAAAATTCATTTCTCATACAAACTTCCTCCATAAAAGTTGCCATAATAAACATCATTTCAGGTATAAAAATATAATTTGTGCAAAATTTCATCGCAATCAATTCATTAGTTTATAGAATCAAGTAACACACAGATTAACTTTCGAAATTATAAATTTAGGCATTAATATTTCATCTGGGATTTATATTACGCCTCTAAACTGGATAATCCTTAATAATAACAGCCGGTATTTAATTTCAAGATACTTTATTATAATAAACGAGTTACCTACAAATTGTTTATTACTTGAACGTAAGAGCTGTTAGGAATTTGTATTGACGGTCGTACCTACAATACCCTAATAAGTGCCCATTTACCACCTAAAGATAAAATTTAACTGACAGATAAACCTATGTCTTTTTCATAAAACATGACGTTTTATACGAAGACAGGTATAAAATATCTGCCAGATAAATTTTATCCGTAAATGGTAAAACGGAACCTAAGATAAATATTTTGTGACAGTTTATAACGATTACTTAATATAATAAAATGAACTTTATTCTATGGATCATAAGTAACAGTTTATTTCATAAGTATTCTAAATAGATCATCATCATCGACCGCTATCATTACAACAAAAGACAAACGGTTTTATTCAAAATTGGAATACTTCCTTCAAATCTTCAGATCCTTCAAACTACTACAGAACTTTGCTGAATATATGTCTCCTATCCTTATTTTCACATGTCTTGGACGGAAGTAGCTAGCAACTTGCAAATTCTTTACACAAACACGACTATTTATTTTTAATTTCAAAGACAAGGGTGTTATAAGAGAAAAGGTTCTAAGCTAAGCTCAAGAGTTGTGAATGCTTCCTAATGACCTGTAAACATGACTGTAAGGGCGAAGGCATGTTCCTTTCCATGTAGAGACACATCTGTCTGGGTTCTTAGCATTTCTTTGAATTATGTATGCTTTTAGGGGCGGAATAGGCGAATGTTTGCCTTATTTCTTAGTGTTGAAGCCGAATAGGCTTACGAGTGAAAGGTTGTGTTTCGAGGAGTTAAGGTCAAATAGCGAATTTTTTTGGTTTTCACTTTGGATTTTACGTCAAAATGATGATCACTCGAGTCAAAGTGTTGAATGTAATCACACAATCTTAGTTAAAACATGTGTCAATCATAAAGATTTTGAATTTTAGTGACGTCATTATATATTTTTTTGTTTTAATAGGTAGATAGTAATGTTCCTTAATTAATCTAAGTTCAGGCTCCAAGGCATCTTTACATCAATTAATACATTTCTGAGTTCCTACAATTTTAAGGCCAATCTTGGCTTAGTTTTAATACTGTAATATTAATTAATACTCAAATATCATGACTATGGTATCTACACACCAAAGCCGCCAGCTTTTTTGACAGCTGCCATTCATATGACGTAAAGCCGCCAGCCTAGCCCGGCGGCATGCCGTCAGCTTCGGTGCGTAGATAGCATTAGATTCATCACTTCATCATTATTCAGCTCATCCGCAAACTACAACTTTTATATTGTTTGAAACATAAATATGTTCCATTCCTTTTACTTTAACAAGCTGAAAAACAATCACCGTACCAATAAATATCGTCCATCACATTGGACAAGACACTAAACTTATTCTCTATACAAATATTATAGAAAACTAACATTCTTCAAACAGCACACAAACTCACACTTTTATGCGTTAAAACCACGCCTCTTTCACCTTTTTTTTTGCGCCGAACTTCATTTGTTAAAACTACGTTACTGGCCAGCAACCGGCGATCTTCACAAAAAAGATTGTTAAATAAAAAATAAGGGCAACGCGTTTTTTTGACGGCCAGTGTTTTTTTTATTTATCTATCAGAGGAATGTTAAGAATCCTGGCTTTTACACAAATATCTGTTATCAGAGCCATTTAGACAAGTAAAAGGACTTATAATGCACATGATTCTTAAAAGAATTTATGTGCGTGAGTTTTAAAATAACTGATCTCATTTTAGTTTTAAGTTCGTAGCTTTGCTATAAAAATTGCCGTGACCTAATCAGGGTCCACATATTTTGGTAATTTATGTTGTTTATAAGATCTGTAAAAACTTGTAAAGTGCAATAAATGATTGAGTATTGAAAGGTAAAATTTTCTTTAAGTACGGTTGTATGTTTTAAATTTTCAACACCCATCTCATTAAATACCTACATACTCGTAGACTAGATATAAGTTTAACCGTAGCTGCGCTTCATAGTCGTGTCCGATTCAGGGTCCATACTTGGTACTGGACACTTACTTTTAAACATCTATGTGCTTATAAACATTTGAATTTGAATAGCATAAAACTTATAATACCTATACAAATGGGATGTTTTTTCACTTACACATTTATAATAAGTAGTACCTTATGTTGTACCTACGGAAAACTACACGCGCGCGAGTTTGTCTTGCAGTTGTCCGGTTTCATCAAAGTTATCTTATCATACTTTCTTTGTAAAAGTTAATTGTGTACATGTAGCTCTTAGTTTGTACCTGATTGGTTAAATTCCGTGTTGAATTTCAAATCAAACGATTATTCTCACTTAACTTTAAACGAAAGTAACGTCTCATAGGTGCCTCATAGGTGCTAGAAAAAAATCTTGTTTTTCAAATTCAAATTATGAATATATTTAAATTTGGATGTTTCTTACTAATTCTCAAAGTTGTGAAGCCAAACGAGGTTTGTGTAACTGGTTTCAAAACTTATTCAAGAGATAGATATTGGTTGGAGAAGGAAACTAATCCTGACCTCTACGTTATCCACAAAGGAGCATGTACAAAAAAATGTCAGGAAGACTCGCCAGTATGTGGTAACGACAATATCACGTATCCAAATATATGTCATGTAGCAATAGCCGTGATTTCACAAAAGAATGTACATTCTTACTACGACGGAAAGTGTACAAAATCGATCTCGAGGCAGCAAGAATTTAAGAAAATGAAACCCGTCAACAGCGACGACGACAGGGGCGTTGATAATGTGATTATCTCATTTCCATTGCCTGGTATTGTGACAGTTATTTGGAATAAGGTAAGAATATAAAAGAAGTATAATTCAACAATGAATTATTTAGCTACTTAATGGTATCTACATCCCAAAGCCGCCGGCTTTTTTGACAGCTGCCATTCGTATGACTTAAAGCCGCCGGCGGCGCGGCATGCCGGCGGCTTTAGTGTGCAGACATCATAAAATATTTTCATAACCTTATTTTTTTTTCCTTTAGGCGTAGCTGTTCCGGTAAATAAATAGATTTGTGTAAACAATAAATCATACTAAATGGAGATCAATTACTCGTACTTACCTGAGATTGAATTTGAGCTCCCAAAGCGTTATCCAGTGTTGCCCAAAGTGTTATATTTTGATCCCCCAAAGCCCGTTTAGTGTCTCCTCAAGAGACATATGAAAAATTAGGTAAAAAATTGCTTCATTTATTCATTAATAAATAAATTATTCTTTGTAGAAAATATCAAGGATTTATATTTCTAAATCAAGTTTTTGCGTTTATAGTGGAATTGTGTCAATAAATAAGTACCTAATGTTGCAGTACCTATAAAATGTATATATTATGTATATATAAAATGTATATATTATAAAATGTATACCTATAAAATGTTGTCGTTTTTTTAAATCATTTAACAAGTGAATTTTGAAATGGTTTACTGATTAAGAAGATCTGTATGTATTATTAGTAATTTAAATACGTTAAACGTTAAATATGATGGCTACATTTAAAAAATGGCATTATAATTAGACCGCCTTTGAGGCTTTTGAAAAATATTGGAAACACATTTTTACCAGATCAAATACACAAATAAGTATAAAGATATAGAACATCAATGTTACGAAGTGGTAAGCTTTGACGTCACTTCTAGGTTTTGTACTCAGACATGACGCCTCACGAGGAACTTTAATCTAGTGTATCTTTGTAATTTTTTGTTCAAAAGAAAAAATACGTGTTCCATATTTTAAAACAATCTATGTGAAGGACCAAAAATATATTTTTAGTCATCATGCTTATTTTCACATTTTGTCCAAAATTTCCGTTTCAAGCTTTTAATTCACAAAAGGGGGTCTTTCTTCTAAAGTTTGGATATCCTTGTTATGCATTAGATTGCATGGCACGGACGTCTACACTAGATTTTGATTGGCTGCTACGAAGTGGAGCCTGACTTGAACAGATCGAGGTAATTAAACACGTTGATCTGCATTTAATTATGTGAGTTTGTATTGTTCATACATCAGAATAACATAATATATATAGAGGCTACGTTTATGATATATATATTTTTTTAAATATATGTCGTGAAATATGTACGAAGTCGTGAACAGCCTCTAGTAATTTTATACTGGGTTTAACAAAAATCTGGTATAAGGCCAAAACACAGCGATAGTCCTCATAAAACTGAACAACTTTCCCCAAGGAACATGGGTCGTAACTCGGAAAAAAATTCACCGATAGAAAATGTCTGATCAGCTGATCGTGTGAGTATGGGCCATCCAAAAATTTTTTTGCAGTTACGAAGCGTGTTCCTCGGGGAAAGTTGTTCAGTTTTATGGGGACTATCGCTGTGTTTCAGCTTTTCTGTTACACCCTGTATATTATTCAAATAACGAACTTTATAAACATTTGGCATTCGAGGTCTCAATTTACAGTTGCCAGATTTGTCGTCTGATTTGTCATCAAATTTGTCGTTAGATCAAATAATTCTTGTTTGAAGATTGAGTTGCATTCAGTCCGTAATCAGGCCCTCATGTTTGAGCTTCTCTTTAATCAAGCTAACTTTGAGTTACCTATGTGCTTACTTAAGTTACGTCTTAAGTAAAGTGCGAGGATTACGGATAAAGGTCTATCGACACAGATCTGGGCTATGCCCGGGACGTGTCCGGGCCGTGACCCAGGAGTCAGGAAGCAAAATAAAACGTTGTCATGACAACGTGTGTGAACGAATCCATAGAAAATTTATGGAATGATATTTTTTCTCTGTCACGTCCCGGACACGGCCCGGATACGTTGTCATGTCGACGTATTGTTTTCCCTTCTGACGGGCCACGGTCCGTACACGTCCCGGGCACGGCCCGTATGTGTAGATACCTTTAAAATGACGTTATTTAGTTACGTTTATTCAAGCAACAATGTTATTTATCTTAGGTCTCTTCGAAGTGATATAAAAATTGGCGTCTTAATACAAATTTTATACCTAGATTATTTTTTTTTACTTTAGTGTCATTTTACGTGAAGACTTTTGGGAATATTAGTAATTTCAATCAGCAGCTGATAAAAAGTAATTTAATGAAGTTACTTAGATACAACCAAATCACGAGTACCTACTTATTTTTTAACAATGAGACCTAAAAAAAAAAAGAAACAAGAGTCTCAACAACGCCTGTTATAATACGTAATAATATATAGGTACCTTATATAAATATAAAAAATTAATTTATGTGTACGTCTACGTTACGCAAGCGGTGTGTCCTGTCTCATACAGTTCCATACATTCAACTCAGAGGTACGCATACGTCTACGCATACGCATCCGGTGTGTTTTGGCCCATACCTAGTAGAAGTTGTTTGTTATCATGAGTACATGCATGTTGTTTTCTATCCTTCACTAATTTAAAGTTACCTTAAATAAGGATTGAGCTACTAGAAGTTTATGCTGTGTACACACCAAAGCCGCCGGCTTTTTTGACAGCTGCCATTCGTATGACGTAAAGTCGCCGGCCTAGCTCGGCGGCATGCCGGCGGCTTTGGTGTGTAGATAGCATTGAAGTGACTAAATACATCGCACAAGAACATTCCTCACTTATAACCACTAAGTTCACACAAAGGGGAACAACTAAAATGGGACTCTAATGACTTTTTAATAGAGGTTTAAGTTGTAGTTATGTAGTGATCATGATAAACACAGAGTTTAAGTAAATACTTCACCTTCTTGGTAACAACACTTGATTTTACATTAAAATTAAACAAGGGTCATTTGGGCAGTATCTTGTTATGTACTTGGGCTGTGAATCAAAGAGAAATTAGCAGAAGTCTTTTAATTTACAATATTCTAAGTTGTGTGCCGACAGAGTGTCAATGAGAATGTTAATATAATTTTTTGACACATTTGGTCGCAATCAGTGTAAGCCATTGTTTAGCAGAATATCAAATGTGTCAAAAAATGCCATTGACACTCCGCCGACATACAACTGCGACTATTTTTATAACATTTTGTGTTAGTGTTGTGTATTTTTGTGTAAGCTAGCAATCAATTTGGGATAGTATCCCGTAATGATGATGCTTTTTGGCTGTTATGTAACAGTAAAAATTTAAATAAATATTAATTAGCAGACTTGGGCCCCTGATGTGTAAGGCTGCAATAATAAGGAGTGTCAAAACCTTTGTAATCGGGCTGTTTCCAATCAAAATCAAGCCTTATAATCAAATAACAATTGAGATGAATTTATAACGCATTTAGCGATGTTTTAAAAGATATTAAGGTCAGAATAAAAGGAGAATAAACTTGTAATGATATGTTTTAGAGGCTAATTTCGTAAAGGCTTCTGTTATTTTTTTTTAATCAAAGTGGGTTTGGATTTGATTGGATGATATTAAGATGTTTTTCGGCTAAATTGGTATTGATGTAAAGCCATAAATAATTCGAGGTACCAGTCAACTAAAGATGAAAAAAATTGTTGTTTTTCCATGTTTTAAAATTCATGTTTTAAATATCTATTACCTCAGGATAGTAAATCGTGGAGAAAGAGCAGAGACGCATTTTTCTAGCATTTTGATTTGTGACGCAGATCACGCAGACGACTAAATATAATGAAACTTTTATCATCATAGTTTGTATCCTTTTCCATAACTGATGGATCTTCCAAAATAATGTACGAAAATTAAAAATATATATATCTACCTAACCTACCTACATTTACTTACCTACGATACATGCAATAAATTGACGACCATCCGGCAACCATAGACCCAACGTAATGGAGGTTAAAATGTTGCAAATGAACGTTAATACTATCTCTTTGAACAAACATATTGAATTAAAAAAAAAAACACTAAAACGAAATGAAAACATTTGAAAAAGGAACCTACGCAAAACATCTTAAAAAAATACTTATCAAACTGTAACCATAGGCTTTGAGTTTTTACTTAATTACGTAAAATAAATCAATCTATTAAAATAGAAGATAGAAATAGAAGGTAGAAGCTCTAGTTGCAAAATAAATACTTGTAAATCCTGTATAAAATAGAGAACTAAAACAGGTACCTAATTCTAATCATTTAGGTACGTTAGCAATTAACACAACAACCAAAGTAAATGCTAGTGTTTATAGAATTGCTCTCCTGACTTGCAATACTATCCCCCTTGTTCTTTTTTGCTTTTTTCAAATTTCTTTAGCGGGCTAACACTACCTACCCTGCCACTAAATAAACAAAAATCTGCTACTGAACATCCCTCTTTAAATCATTCGCAAAAGTTTTCCAAAATCAAACCCATTACAAAACGTCGGCACACATAAAGCACGGACGAGGAAGTAGAAATTAGGGATGGGTCGTGAAATACCGCGGGCGGGCGTCAATATAAAGGAACGGACGTCAAACATGTATGACGGAATTAACATTCTTTCTACGGCAACTGGTTTGACTCTTCATGTGTTTATGGGTTACGTAATGGGGACCTTTTTGGGAGTAACTTTGATGGCTTAGTTACATAACACATTAATGTTTCATTTACGTTTCCAGTTACAGTTTATATTATTGTATTATGTCTACCTAGATTGGTCCTAAGTATGTTTGGGTGAGGGGATGATATGTATTATTCTCAAAAAATCTCGGTGCTCATTTTTTCTAATTATTTTGAAAGTTTTACCGATGTCATCGATCGGCTATTTTATAGGTAAGCATCTATTAAGGAAAGGGAAGAGAAGGGGTCTAGGCTGGCGATCCAGAACCAACACCAGAGGGCGCGGCAGACCACCGCAGCGCTGGGTGGAGGACATCCGACGACACGGAGGCCGGGACTGGATGAATCGGACACAAGACCGCCTAGAGTGAAAGAAGAGGCCTATATCCAAGAATGGATTTCCCAAAGGCCACCATGATGATGATCTATTAAAAATGTATACCGACATCGACCATTGACCGATGACAGCAATCGATCAGCGAAGAAAAGCAAATGAAGAAATATTAGACACCTAAGTGCTGTAATTGTGACATTTGATTAGGAGGTTACTATTTGCGATAAAATAAAATCCTGTCACAAATACTACCCGTATATTTATTTATTTTTAGCCTATTTCGTCCCACTGCTGGGCGAAAGCCTCTCTCATGACTCGCCAAACACTCCTGTTATTAGCTGATTCCCACCAATCTTCCCTGAATGAGCTTAGGTCGTCACTCCATCGTTTTTTGGACCTACCTCGAGGACGTTGGCCGTCTGGCACCCAATTTGTGGTTATTCTCGCCCAACGCTTCGTATGCAACCGTATATTCATTGCTATAATTCCAAATAACTATAACTATAGCTATAACTGCTTATACAGCTTATACAGTAATAAAACATTAAAATACAATATTCATACAAACACCTACAAGACTGCCATTCATTTTGATATCCAAAAACGAATAACAACCATTAACACGAACATATTTCTGTACTCACAACGAATACCCTCAATTCTGGTATTATGCCTTCAATATATCTTCCTATACGGGTCTTAAAGTAATCTTAACTTAAGTGTGATATATTATATCTTAAACAAACGCGAGAGAGTGGGATTTGGCGTAAATCCCTATAAAGAAAACAAAACACGACTCAACCATTTTCATCACGCTACAATACTATGTGTTTAGTTAATTCTTTAAAGTAATAACCTACTTTATTTTGTAGGGTAATGAATTTAAGAATGCAATAAAATGAAATGCTGATGAATTTAGAAGTCGGGATTCCGTTTTTAAGATATTTAAAAGTTGTAAAAGAACCACGAAATAGATACAAAGGTGATAGAACTGTCAAGTTTACCTTTACTTGTTTACTACCTTTAGATTTTACTATAGAACATTATTTTACATATACATACCTACAATCAAAGATTTGTAACAATTCATAAACTATGGGAAAACAAAAAAAAATTAAAAAATCAAAATATTTATTTTCTCTCACAAAATACATACTTATACAGTTGAGCTTATATTAATTAAGCAGTATTATAATGCGAGAGACAGGAGCCCAAACTAGGATACCTGTATTTTGTATTTTGTAAATTATAAAAACGTGTAGGTAAATATTTATGACCGAATTGGAACATCTAACTTAATATATTATCTTAACATATTGGTGTATCTTTTATTGGACTAGAGCCTAACTGCCATGAACGCATAAATCATAAATCAGTTTCTAATTAAAAGTGAGATAACGCTTTTAATAAATGTATTCTTTATTTATTTTTATTAAACAGCATCATTTTAGCCCAAATGATATTTTTTCATGTTAAAATAAATTAAATTAACATGAACCTAAGTAATGTACACCATACAATTAATTCATTTATTGTAACACAATGCTTCACATTCTCTTAGAAACGACATAAAACATTTAATAGCTCAGTTAACGACCATGAAAATACCTTTTATGACCTTTATTTTATTTGCTTTTAGGACGATAGATAAATCTTATAAGATTTAAAACGGTAATCTGTCTCTTATTATTGCTCATACATGAATACATCTGTTATTTAGATCTTTACTCGTAAAGCTAGCTTTTGTCATAATGATGAGTATGAGTGTACTTTTTAAATTTTCAACACTGATCTCATTAAATACCTACATAGACTAGATATAAGTTTAACCGTAGCTGCGCTTCATAGTCGTGCCCTATTCAGGGTCCTTACTTGGTACTGGACACTTACTTTTAAGCATTTCTTCTTCTTCTTCTTTATCAGCACATTTAATATGTCCCCACCGAGGGGCACGAGCCTACTCTCATACAGAGAGTGATTAGGCCGTAATCCACCACGCTGGCCAAGTGCGGGTTGGCGGATTTCACATACACCTTCGAACTTCTTCTCTGGTGTATGCAGGTTTCCTCACGATGTTTTCATTCACCGTTAGTATGTGCTAATAAACATTTTAATTTGAATTTGAGTAGCATAAAGCTTATAATACCTATACAAACGGGATGTTTTTACATCTACACATTTATAATAAGTAGTACCTTAAAAGTTGTTCGGAAAACTACACGCGCGCGAGTTTGTCTTGCAGTTGTCCGGTTTCATCAAAGTTATCATACCTTCTTTGTAAAAGTTAATTGTGTACATGTAGCTCTTAATTTCTACCTGATTGGTTAAATTCCGTGTTGAATTTTAACGATTATTCTCACTTAACTTTACAGGGAAGTAACGTCTCATAGGTGCTAGAAAGAAATCTTGTTTTTCAAATTCAAATTATGAATATATTTAAATTTGGATGTTTCTTACTAATTCTCAAAGTTGTGGAGCCGAACGAGGTTTGTGTAACTGGTTTCAAAACTTATTCAAGAGATAGATATTGGTTGGAGAAGGAAACTAATCCTGACCTCTACGTTATCCACAAAGGAGCATGTACAAAAAAATGTCAGGAAGACTCGCCAGTATGTGGTAACGACAATATCACGTATCCAAATATATGTCATGTAGCAATAGCCGTGATATTACAAAAGAATGTACATTCTTACTACGACGGAAAGTGTACAAAATCGATCTCGAGGCAGCAAGAATTTAAGAAAATGAAACCCGTCTACAGCGACGACGACGACGGCAAAAATCATGTGTTTATTAATTATTTGCCTGGTGTTGTGTCAGTTATTTTTAATTGGGTAAGAATATAAAAGATTCATCAATGAATTATTTAGCTACTTAATGGTATCTACATCCCAAAGCCGCCGGCTTTTTTGACAGCTGCCATTCGTATGACTTAAAGCCGCCGGTGGCGCGGCATGCCGGCGGCTTTGGTGTGTAGAGATCATAAAATATTTGTATAAATAAAAATAACCCTATTTTTTTTCTTTTAGTAGTAGCTGTTCCGGTAAATAAATAAACCTATTTTGTGTAAACAATAAATCATACTAAATGGAGATCAATTACTCGTACTTACCTGAGATTGAATTTGAGCTCTCAAAGCGTTATCCAGTGTTGCCCAAAGTGTTATAGTTTGACCCCCAAAGCCCGTTTAGTGTCTCCTCAAGAGACATATGAAAAATTAGGTAAAAAAATGCTTCACTTATTCATTAATAAATAAATTATTCTTTGTAAAAAATATCAAGGATTTAAATTTCTAAATCAAGTTTTAGCGTTTATAGTGGAATTGTGTCAATAAATAGGTACTTAATGTTGCAGTACCTATAAAATGTATACCTATAAAATGTTGTCGTTTTTTTTAATCATTTAGCATGTGAATTTTGAAATGGTTTACTGATTTAGAAGATCTGTATGTATTATTAGTAATTTAAATACGTAAAACGTTAAATATGATGGCTACATTTAAAAAATGGCATTATAATTTAGTCTGTCTTTGAGGCTTTTGAAAAATATTTGAAACACATTTTTACCTGATCAAATACACAAATAACTATAATGATATAGAACATCAATTTTACTAAGTGGTAAGTTTTGACGTCACTTCTAGGTTTTGTACTCAGGCATGACGTCACGAGGAACTTTAACCCAGTGTATCTATGTAATTTTTTGTTCAAAAGAAAATAGAAAAAATACTAGTTCCATATTTTAAAATAATCTATGTGCAGGACCAAAAATATATTTTTAGTCATCATGTCTATTTTCACAAAATTTCCGTTTCAAGCTCTTAATTCATGAAAGGGGGTCTTTCTTCTAAAGTTTGGATATCCTTGTTATGCATAAGATTGCATGGCACGGACGTCTACACTAGATTTTGATTGGCTGCTACAAAGTGGAGCCTGACTTGAACAGATCGAGGTAATTAAACACGTCGATCTGCATTTAATTATATGAGTTTGTATTGTTGACTCAGTAGAGGAACTAGTAAAATTATGCGCTAATTATTTTGCTTATATATTTTAGCTTATACATCAGAATAAAACATAGGTTGTATTTGTTTCAGATAGCATTTTTTTTTTTCAAGATATGTGACGTGAAATGTGTACGAAGTCGCGGGTATCTTGGTACTGGACATATCAGGGTCCATACTTGGTACTGGACACTTACTTTTAAACATTTATGTACTTATAAACATTTTAATTTGAATTTGAATAGCATAAAGCTTATAATACCTATACAAACGGGATGTTATTACACCTACACATTTATAATAAGTAGTACCATAAAAGTTGTTCGGAAAACTACACGCGCGCGAGTTTGTCTTGCAGTTGTCCGGTTTCATCAAAGTTATCATACTTTCTTTGTAAAAGTTAATTGTGAACGTGTAGCTCTTAGTTTCTACCTGATTGGTTAAATTCCGTGTTGAATTTCAAATCAAACGATAATTCTCACTTAACTTTACAGGGAAGTAACGTCTCATAGGTGCTAGAAAGAAATCTTGTTTCTCAAATTCAAATTATGAGTATATTTAAATTTGGATATTTATTACTAATTCTCAAAGTTGTGGAGCCGAACGAGGTTTGTGTAACTGATTTCAAAACTTATTCAAGAGATAGATATTGGCTGGAGAAGGAAACTAATCCTGACCTCTACGTTATCCACAAAGGAGCATGTACAAAAAAATGTCAGGAAGACTCGCCAGTATGTGGTAACGACAATATCACGTATCCAAATATATGTCATGTAGCAATAGCCGTGATATTACAAAAGAATGTACATTCTTACTACGACGGAAAGTGTACAAAATCGATCTCGAGGCAGCAAGAATTTAAGCAAATGAAACCCGTCAACAGCGACGACGACAGCGACACTAAAAATGTGATTGTTTCATTGCCTTTTATTGTGTCAGTTTTTTGGAATTGGGTAAGAATATAAGAGAAGTATAATTCATCAATGAATTATTTAGCTTCTAAATGGTATCTACATCCCAAAGCCGCCGGCTTTTTTGACAGCTGCCATTTGTATGACTTAAAGCCGCCAGTGGCGCGGCATGCCGGCGGCTTTGGTGTGTAGAGATCATAAAATATTTGTATAAATAAAAATAACCCTATTTTTTTTCTTTTAGTAGTAGCTGTTCCGGTAAATAAATAGATTTGTGTAAACAATAAATCATACTCAATGGAGATCAATTACTCGTACTTACCTGAGATTGAATTTGAGCTCTCAAAGCGTTATCCAGTGTTGCCCAAAGTGTTATAGTTTGACTCCTCAAAGCCCGTTTAGTGTCTCCTCAAGAGACATATGAAAAATTAGGTAAAAAATGGCTTCATTTATTCATTAATAAATAAATTATTCTTTGTATAAAATATCAAGGATTTATATTTCTAAATCAAGTTTTAGCGTTTTAATGAAATTGTGTCAATAAATAAGTACTCAATGTTGCAGTACCTGTAAAATGTATATATTATAAAATGTATACCTATGAAATGTTGTCGTTTTTTTAAATCATTTAACAAGTGAATTTTGAAAATGGTTTACTGATTTAGAAGGTTTGTATGTATTATTAGTAATTTAAATACGTATAACGTTAAATATGATGGCTACATTTAAAAAATGCATTATAATTTAGCCTGTCTTTGAGGCTTTTGAAAAATATTTGGAACACATTTTTACCTGATCAAATACACAAATAACTATAAAGATATAGAACATCAATTTTACTAAGTGGTAAGTTTTGACGTCACTTCTAGGTTTTGTACTCAGGCATGACGTCACGAGGAACTTTAACCCAGCGTATCTATGTCATTTTTTGTTCAAAAGAAAAAAGAAAATATACGTGTTCCATATTTTAAAATAATCTATGCGAGGGACCAAAATATATTTTTAGTCATCATGTCTATTTTTACATTTCGTCCAAAATTTCCGTTTCAAGCTCTTAATTCACGAAAGGGGGTCTTTCTTCTAAAGTTTGGATATCCTTGTTATGCATTAGATTGCAAGGCACGGACGTCTACTCTAGATTTTGATTGGCTGCTACAAAGTGGAGCCTGACTTGAACAGATCGAGGTAATTAAACACGTAGATCTGCATTTAATTATATGAGTTTGAATTGTTGACTTAGTGAACTAGTAAAATTATGCGCTAATAATTTTGCTTATTTATTTTAGCTTATACATCAGAATAAAACATAGGCTGTATTTGTTTCAGATAGCATTTTTTTATCAAGATATTTGACGTGAAATGTGTACGAAGTCGCGGGTATATTCAGGGTCCATACTTGGTACTGGGCACTTACTTTTAAACATTTATGTACTTATAAACATTTTAATTTGAATTTGAATAGCATAAAGCTTATAATACCTATACAAACGGGATTTTATTACACCTACACATTTATAATAAGTAGTACCTTAAAAGTTGTTCGGAAAACTACACGCGCGCGATTTTGTCTTGCAGTTGTCCGGTTTCATCAAAGTTATCATACTTTCTTTGTAAAAGTTAATTGTGTACATGTAGCTCTTAATTTCTACCTGATTGGTTAAATTCCGTGTTGAATTTCAAATCAAACGATTATTCTCACTTAATTTTACAGGGAAGTAACGTCTCATAGGTGCTAGTAAGAAACCTTGTTTCTCAAATTCAAATTATGAATATAATATTTAAATTTGGATGTTTCTTACTAATTCTCAAAGTTGTAGAGCCGAACGAGGTTTGTGTAACTGGTTTCAAAACTTATTCAAGAGATAGATATTGGCTGGAGAAGGAAACTAATCCTGACCTCTACGTTATCCACAAAGGAGCATGTACAAAAAAATGTCAGGAAGACTCGCCAGTATGTGGTAACGACAATATCACGTATCCAAATATATGTCATGTAGCAATAGCCGTGGTTTCACAAAAGAATGTACATTCTTACTACGACGGAAAGTGTACAAAATCGATCTCGAGGCAGCAAGAATTTAAGAAAATGAAACCCGTCTACAGCGACTACGACGACGGCAAAAATTATGTGTTTATTGATAATTTGCCTGGTGTTGTGTCAGTTATTTTTAATTGGGTAAGAATATAAAAGATTCATCAATGAATTTTTTAGCTACTTAATGGTATCTACATCCCAAAGCCGCCGGCTTTTTGGACAGCTGCCATTCGTATGACTTAAAGCCGCCGGTGGCGAGGCATGCCGGCGGCTTTGGTGTGTAGAGATCATAAAATATTTGTATAAATAAAAATAACCCTTTTTTTTTTCTTTTAGTAGTAGCTGTTCCGGTAAATAAATATACCTTTTTTGTGTAAACAATAAATCATACTAAATGGAGATCAATTACTCGTACTTACCTGAGTTTGAATTTGAGCTCTCAAAGCCCGTTTAGTGTCTCCTCAAGAGACATATGAAAAATTAGGTAAGAAATTGCTTCATTTAATCATTAATAAATAAATTATTCTTTGTATAAAATATCAAGGATTTATATTTCTAAATCAAGTTTTAGCGTTTTAATGAAATTGTGTCAATAAATAAGTACTCAATGTTGCAGTACCTGTAAAATGTATATATTATAAAATGTATACCTATGAAATGTTGTCGTTTTTTTAAATCATTTAACAAGTGAATTTTGAAAATGGTTTACTGATTTAGAAGATCTGTATTTATTATTAGTAATTTAAATACGTATAACGTTAAATATGATGGCTACATTTAAAAAATGGCATTATAATTTAGTCTGTCTTTAAGCTTTTGAAAAATATTTGAAACACATTTTTACCTGATCAAATACACAAATAACTATAAAGATATAGAACATCAATGCTACGAAGTGGTAAGTTTTGACGCCACTTCTAGGTTTCGTACTCAGGCATGACGTCACGAGGAACTTTAACCCAGTGTATCTATGTAATTTTTTGTTTAAAAGAAAAAATCAAAAATACTAGTTCCGTATTTTAAAATAATCTATGTGAAGGACCAAAAATATGTTTTTAGTCATCAAGTCTATTTTCACAAAATTTCCGTTTCAAGCTCTTAATTCATGAAAGGGGGTCTTTCTTCTAAAGTTTGGATATCCTTGTTATGCATTAGATTGCATGGCACGGACGTCTACTCTAGATTTTGATTGGCTGCTACAAAGTGGAGCCTGACTTGAACAGATCGAGGTAATTAAACACGTAGATCTGCATTTAATTATATGAGTTTGTATTGTTGACTTAGTAGAGGAACTAGTAAAATTATGCGCTAATTATTTTGCTTATTTATTTTAGCTTATACATCAGAATAAAACAAAGGCTGTATTTGTTTCAGATAGCATTTTTTTTTTCAAGATATGTGACGTGAAATGTGTACGAAGTCGCGGGTATATTCAGGGTCCATACTTTGTACTAGACACTTACTTTTAAACATTTATGTGCTTATAAACATTTTAATTTGAATTTGAATAGCATAAAGCTTATAATACCTATACAAGCGGGATGTTATTACACCTACACATTTATAATAAGTAGTACCTTAAAAGTTGTACGGAAACCTACACGCGCGCGAGTTTGTCTTGCAGTTGTCCGGTGTCATCAAAGTTATCATACTTTCTTTGTAAAAGTTAATTGTGTACATGTAGCTCTTAATTTCTACCTGATTGGTTAAATTCCGTGTTGAATTTCAAATCAAACGATAATTCTCACTTAACTTTACAGGGAAGTAACGTCTCATAGGTGCTAGAAAGAAATCTTGTTTCTCAAATTCAAATTATGAATATATTTAAATTTGGATGTTTCTTACTAATTCTCAAAGTTGTGGAGCCGAACGAGGTTTGTGTAACTGGTTTCAAAACTTATTCAAGAGATAGATATTGGCTGGAGAAGGAAACTAATCCTGACCTCTACGTTATCCACAAAGGAGCATGTACAAAAAAATGTCAGGAAGACTCGCCAGTATGTGGTAACGACAATATCACGTATCCAAATATATGTCATGTAGCAATAGCCGTGGTTTCACAAAAGAATGTACATTCTTACTACGACGGAAAGTGTACAAAATCGATCTCGAGGCAGCAAGAATTTAAGAAAATGAAACCCGTCTACAGCGACTACGACGACGGCAAAAATTATGTGTTTATTGATAATTTGCCTGGTGTTGTGTCAGTTATTTTTAATTGGGTAAGAATATAAAAGATTCATCAATGAATTTTTTAGCTACTTAATGGTATCTACATCCCAAAGCCGCCGGCTTTTTGGACAGCTGCCATTCGTATGACTTAAAGCCGCCGGTGGCGAGGCATGCCGGCGGCTTTGGTGTGTAGAGATCATAAAATATTTGTATAAATAAAAATAACCCTTTTTTTTTTCTTTTAGTAGTAGCTGTTCCGGTAAATAAATATACCTTTTTTGTGTAAACAATAAATCATACTAAATGGAGATCAATTACTCGTACTTACCTGAGTTTGAATTTGAGCTCTCAAAGCCCGTTTAGTGTCTCCTCAAGAGACATATGAAAAATTAGGTAAGAAATTGCTTCATTTAATCATTAATAAATAAATTATTCTTTGTATAAAATATCAAGGATTTATATTTCTAAATCAAGTTTTAGCGTTTTAATGAAATTGTGTCAATAAATAAGTACTCAATGTTGCAGTACCTGTAAAATGTATATATTATAAAATGTATACCTATGAAATGTTGTCGTTTTTTTAAATCATTTAACAAGTGAATTTTGAAAATGGTTTACTGATTTAGAAGATCTGTATTTATTATTAGTAATTTAAATACGTATAACGTTAAATATGATGGCTACATTTAAAAAATGGCATTATAATTTAGTCTGTCTTTAAGCTTTTGAAAAATATTTGAAACACATTTTTACCTGATCAAATACACAAATAACTATAAAGATATAGAACATCAATGCTACGAAGTGGTAAGTTTTGACGCCACTTCTAGGTTTCGTACTCAGGCATGACGTCACGAGGAACTTTAACCCAGTGTATCTATGTAATTTTTTGTTTAAAAGAAAAAATCAAAAATACTAGTTCCGTATTTTAAAATAATCTATGTGAAGGACCAAAAATATGTTTTTAGTCATCAAGTCTATTTTCACAAAATTTCCGTTTCAAGCTCTTAATTCATGAAAGGGGGTCTTTCTTCTAAAGTTTGGATATCCTTGTTATGCATTAGATTGCATGGCACGGACGTCTACTCTAGATTTTGATTGGCTGCTACAAAGTGGAGCCTGACTTGAACAGATCGAGGTAATTAAACACGTAGATCTGCATTTAATTATATGAGTTTGTATTGTTGACTTAGTAGAGGAACTAGTAAAATTATGCGCTAATTATTTTGCTTATTTATTTTAGCTTATACATCAGAATAAAACAAAGGCTGTATTTGTTTCAGATAGCATTTTTTTTTTCAAGATATGTGACGTGAAATGTGTACGAAGTCGCGGGTATATTCAGGGTCCATACTTTGTACTAGACACTTACTTTTAAACATTTATGTGCTTATAAACATTTTAATTTGAATTTGAATAGCATAAAGCTTATAATACCTATACAAGCGGGATGTTATTACACCTACACATTTATAATAAGTAGTACCTTAAAAGTTGTACGGAAACCTACACGCGCGCGAGTTTGTCTTGCAGTTGTCCGGTGTCATCAAAGTTATCATACTTTCTTTGTAAAAGTTAATTGTGTACATGTAGCTCTTAATTTCTACCTGATTGGTTAAATTCCGTGTTGAATTTCAAATCAAACGATAATTCTCACTTAACTTTACAGGGAAGTAACGTCTCATAGGTGCTAGAAAGAAATCTTGTTTCTCAAATTCAAATTATGAATATATTTAAATTTGGATGTTTCTTACTAATTCTCAAAGTTGTGGAGCCGAACGAGGTTTGTGTAACTGGTTTCAAAACTTATTCAAGAGATAGATATTGGCTGGAGAAGGAAACTAATCCTGACCTCTACGTTATCCACAAAGGAGCATGTACAAAAAAATGTCAGGAAGACTCGCCAGTATGTGGTAACGACAATATCACGTATCCAAATATATGTCATGTAGCAATAGCCGTGGTTTCACAAAAGAATGTACATTCTTACTACGACGGAAAGTGTACAAAATCGATCTCGAGGCAGCAAGAATTTAAGAAAATGAAACCCGTCTACAGCGACTACGACGACGGCAAAAATTATGTGTTTATTGATAATTTGCCTGGTGTTGTGTCAGTTATTTTTAATTGGGTAAGAATATAAAAGATTCATCAATGAATTTTTTAGCTACTTAATGGTATCTACATCCCAAAGCCGCCGGCTTTTTGGACAGCTGCCATTCGTATGACTTAAAGCCGCCGGTGGCGAGGCATGCCGGCGGCTTTGGTGTGTAGAGATCATAAAATATTTGTATAAATAAAAATAACCCTTTTTTTTTTCTTTTAGTAGTAGCTGTTCCGGTAAATAAATATACCTTTTTTGTGTAAACAATAAATCATACTAAATGGAGATCAATTACTCGTACTTACCTGAGTTTGAATTTGAGCTCTCAAAGCCCGTTTAGTGTCTCCTCAAGAGACATATGAAAAATTAGGTAAGAAATTGCTTCATTTAATCATTAATAAATAAATTATTCTTTGTATAAAATATCAAGGATTTATATTTCTAAATCAAGTTTTAGCGTTTTAATGAAATTGTGTCAATAAATAAGTACTCAATGTTGCAGTACCTATAAAATGTATATATTATAAAATGTATACCTATGAAATGTTGTCGTTTTTTTAAATCATTTAACAAGTGAATTTTGAAAATGGTTTACTGATTTAGAAGATCTGTATTTATTATTAGTAATTTAAATACGTATAACGTTAAATATGATGGCTACATTTAAAAAATGGCATTATAATTTAGTCTGTCTTTAAGCTTTTGAAAAATATTTGAAACACATTTTTACCTGATCAAATACACAAATAACTATAAAGATATAGAACATCAATGCTACGAAGTGGTAAGTTTTGACGCCACTTCTAGGTTTCGTACTCAGGCATGACGTCACGAGGAACTTTAACCCAGTGTATCTATGTAATTTTTTGTTTAAAAGAAAAAATCAAAAATACTAGTTCCGTATTTTAAAATAATCTATGTGAAGGACCAAAAATATGTTTTTAGTCATCAAGTCTATTTTCACAAAATTTCCGTTTCAAGCTCTTAATTCATGAAAGGGGGTCTTTCTTCTAAAGTTTGGATATCCTTGTTATGCATTAGATTGCATGGCACGGACGTCTACTCTAGATTTTGATTGGCTGCTACAAAGTGGAGCCTGACTTGAACAGATCGAGGTAATTAAACACGTAGATCTGCATTTAATTATATGAGTTTGTATTGTTGACTTAGTAGAGGAACTAGTAAAATTATGCGCTAATTATTTTGCTTATTTATTTTAGCTTATACATCAGAATAAAACAAAGGCTGTATTTGTTTCAGATAGCATTTTTTTTTTCAAGATATGTGACGTGAAATGTGTACGAAGTCGCGGGTATATTCAGGGTCCATACTTTGTACTAGACACTTACTTTTAAACATTTATGTGCTTATAAACATTTTAATTTGAATTTGAATAGCATAAAGCTTATAATACCTATACAAGCGGGATGTTATTACACCTACACATTTATAATAAGTAGTACCTTAAAAGTTGTACGGAAACCTACACGCGCGCGAGTTTGTCTTGCAGTTGTCCGGTGTCATCAAAGTTATCATACTTTCTTTGTAAAAGTTAATTGTGTACATGTAGCTCTTAATTTCTACCTGATTGGTTAAATTCCGTGTTGAATTTCAAATCAAACGATAATTCTCACTTAACTTTACAGGGAAGTAACGTCTCATAGGTGCTAGAAAGAAATCTTGTTTCTCAAATTCAAATTATGAATATATTTAAATTTGGATGTTTCTTACTAATTCTCAAAGTTGTGGAGCCGAACGAGGTTTGTGTAACTGGTTTCAAAACTTATTCAAGAGATAGATATTGGCTGGAGAAGGAAACTAATCCTGACCTCTACGTTATCCACAAAGGAGCATGTACAAAAAAATGTCAGGAAGACTCGCCAGTATGTGGTAACGACAATATCACGTATCCAAATATATGTCATGTAGCAATAGCCGTGATTTCACAAAAGAATGTACATTCTTACTACGACGGAAAGTGTACAAAATCGATCTCGAGGCAGCAAGAATTTAAGAAAATGAAACCCGTCTACAGCGACTACGACGACGGCAAAAATTATGTGTTTATTGATAATTTGCCTGGTGTTGTGTCAGTTATTTTTAATTGGGTAAGAATATAAAAGATTCATCAATGAATTTTTTAGCTACTTAATGGTATCTACATCCCAAAGCCGCCGGCTTTTTGGACAGCTGCCATTCGTATGACTTAAAGCCGCCGGTGGCGAGGCATGCCGGCGGCTTTGGTGTGTAGAGATCATAAAATATTTGTATAAATAAAAATAACCCTTTTTTTTTCTTTTAGTAGTAGCTGTTCCGGTAAATAAATATACCTTTTTTGTGTAAACAATAAATCATACTAAATGGAGATCAATTACTCGTACTTACCTGAGTTTGAATTTGAGCTCTCAAAGCCCGTTTAGTGTCTCCTCAAGAGACATATGAAAAATTAGGTAAGAAATTGCTTCATTTATTCATTAATAAATAAATTATTCTTTGTAGAAAATATCAAGGATTTATATTTCTAAATCAAGATTTAGCGTTTTAATGAAATTGTGTCAATAAATAAGTACTCAATGTTGCAGTACCTATAAAATGTATATATTATAAAATGTATACCTATGAAATGTTGTCGTTTTTTTAAATCATTTAACAAGTGAATTTTGAAAATGGTTTACTGATTTAGAAGATCTGTATTTATTATTAGTAATTTAAATACGTAAAACGTTAAATATGATGGCTACATTTAAAAAATGGCATTATAATTTAGTCTGTCTTTGAGGCTTTTGAAAAATATTTGAAACACATTTTTACCTGATCAAATACACAAATAACTATAAAGATATAGAACATCAATGCTACGAAGTGGTAAGTTTTGACGCCACTTCTAGGTTTCGTACTCAGGCATGACGTCACGAGGAACTTTAACCCAGTGTATCTATGTAATTTTTTGTTTAAAAGAAAAAATCAAAAATACTAGTTCCGTATTTTAAAATAATCTATGTGAAGGACCAAAAATATGTTTTTAGTCATCAAGTCTATTTTCACAAAATTTCCGTTTCAAGCTCTTAATTCATGAAAGGGGGTCTTTCTTCTAAAGTTTGGATATCCTTGTTATGCATTAGATTGCATGGCACGGACGTCTACTCTAGATTTTGATTGGCTGCTACAAAGTGGAGCCTGACTTGAACAGATCGAGGTAATTAAACACGTAGATCTGCATTTAATTATATGAGTTTGTATTGTTGACTTAGTAGAGGAACTAGTAAAATTATGCGCTAATTATTTTGCTTATTTATTTTAGCTTATACATCAGAATAAAACAAAGGCTGTATTTGTTTCAGATAGCATTTTTTTTTTCAAGATATGTGACGTGAAATGTGTACGAAGTCGCGGGTATATTCAGGGTCCATACTTTGTACTAGACACTTACTTTTAAACATTTATGTGCTTATAAACATTTTAATTTGAATTTGAATAGCATAAAGCTTATAATACCTATACAAGCGGGATGTTATTACACCTACACATTTATAATAAGTAGTACCTTAAAAGTTGTACGGAAACCTACACGCGCGCGAGTTTGTCTTGCAGTTGTCCGGTGTCATCAAAGTTATCATACTTTCTTTGTAAAAGTTAATTGTGTACATGTAGCTCTTAATTTCTACCTGATTGGTTAAATTCCGTGTTGAATTTCAAATCAAACGATAATTCTCACTTAACTTTACAGGGAAGTAACGTCTCATAGGTGCTAGAAAGAAATCTTGTTTCTCAAATTCAAATTATGAATATATTTAAATTTGGATGTTTCTTACTAATTCTCAAAGTTGTGGAGCCGAACGAGGTTTGTGTAACTGGTTTCAAAACTTATTCAAGAGATAGATATTGGCTGGAGAAGGAAACTAATCCTGACCTCTACGTTATCCACAAAGGAGCATGTACAAAAAAATGTCAGGAAGACTCGCCAGTATGTGGTAACGACAATATCACGTATCCAAATATATGTCATGTAGCAATAGCCGTGATTTCACAAAAGAATGTACATTCTTACTACGACGGAAAGTGTACAAAATCGATCTCGAGGCAGCAAGAATTTAAGAAAATGAAACCCGTCTACAGCGACTACGACGACGGCAAAAATTATGTGTTTATTGATAATTTGCCTGGTGTTGTGTCAGTTATTTTTAATTGGGTAAGAATATAAAAGATTCATCAATGAATTTTTTAGCTACTTAATGGTATCTACATCCCAAAGCCGCCGGCTTTTTGGACAGCTGCCATTCGTATGACTTAAAGCCGCCGGTGGCGAGGCATGCCGGCGGCTTTGGTGTGTAGAGATCATAAAATATTTGTATAAATAAAAATAACCCTTTTTTTTTCTTTTAGTAGTAGCTGTTCCGGTAAATAAATATACCTTTTTTGTGTAAACAATAAATCATACTAAATGGAGATCAATTACTCGTACTTACCTGAGTTTGAATTTGAGCTCTCAAAGCCCGTTTAGTGTCTCCTCAAGAGACATATGAAAAATTAGGTAAGAAATTGCTTCATTTATTCATTAATAAATAAATTATTCTTTGTAGAAAATATCAAGGATTTATATTTCTAAATCAAGATTTAGCGTTTTAATGAAATTGTGTCAATAAATAAGTACTCAATGTTGCAGTACCTATAAAATGTATATATTATAAAATGTATACCTATGAAATGTTGTCGTTTTTTTAAATCATTTAACAAGTGAATTTTGAAAATGGTTTACTGATTTAGAAGATCTGTATTTATTATTAGTAATTTAAATACGTAAAACGTTAAATATGATGGCTACATTTAAAAAATGGCATTATAATTTAGTCTGTCTTTGAGGCTTTTGAAAAATATTTGAAACACATTTTTACCTGATCAAATACACAAATAACTATAAAGATATAGAACATCAATTTTACGAAGTGGTAAGTTTTGACGTCACTTCTAGGTTTTGTACTCAGGCATGACGTCACGAGGAACTTTAACCCAGCGTATCTATGTAATTTTTTGTTCAAAAGAAAAAAGAAAAAATACGTGTTCCATATTTTAAAATAATCTATGCGAAGGACCTAAAATATATTTTAAGTCATCATGTCTATTTTCACAAAATTTCCGTTTCAAGCTCTTAATTCATGAAAGGGGGTCTTTCTTCTAAAGTTTGGATATCCTTGTTATGCATAAGATTGCATGGCACGGACGTCTACACTAGATTTTGATTGGCTGCTACAAAGTGGAGCCTGACTTGAACAGATCGAGGTAATTAAACACGTTGATCTGCATTTAATTATATGAGTTTGTATTGTTGACTTAGTAGAGGAACTAGTAAAATTATGCGCTAATTATTTTGCTTATTTATTTTAGCTTATACATCAGAATAAAACTTAGGTTGTATTTGTTTCAGATAGCATTTTTTTTTTCAAGATATTTGACGTGAAATTTGTACGAAGTCGCGGGTATATTCAGGGTCCATACTTGGTACTGGACACTTACTTTTAAACATTTATGTACTTATAAACATTTTAATTTGAATTTGAATAGCATAAAGCTTATAATAACTATACAAACGGGATGTTTTTACATCTACACATTTATAATAAGTAGTACCATAAAAGTTGTTCGGAAAACTACACGCGTGCGAGTTTGTCTTGCAGTTGTCCGGTTTCATCAAAGTTATCATACTTTCTATGTAAAAGTTAATTGTGTACATGTAGCTCTTAATTTCTACCTGATTGTTTAAATTCCGTGTTGAATTTCAAATCAAACGATTATTCTCACTTAACTTTACAGGGAAGTAACGTCTCATAGGTGCTAGAAAGAAATCTTGTTTCTCAAATTCAAATTATGAATATATTTAAATTTGGATATTTATTACTAATTCTCAAAGTTGTGGAGCCGAACGAGGTTTGTGTAACTGGTTTCAAAACTTATTCAAGAGATAGATATTGGTTGGAGAAGGAAACTAATCCTGACCTCTACGTTATCCACAAAGGAGCATGTACAAAAAAATGTCAGGAAGACTCGCCAGTATGTGGTAACGACAATATCACGTATCCAAATATATGTCATGTAGCAATAGCCGTGATTTCACAAAAGAATGTACATTCTTACTACGACGGAAAGTGTACAAAATCGATCTCGAGGCAGCAAGAATTTAAGAAAATGAAACCCGTCTACAGCGACGACGACGACGATGGCAGAAATCATGTGTTTATTAAACATTTCCCTGGTGTTGTGTCAGTTATTTTTTATTGGGTAAGAATATAAAAGATTCATCAATGAATTATTTAGCTACTTAATGGTATCTAAATCCCAAAGCCGCCGGCTTTTTGGACAGCTGCCATTCGTATGACTTAAAGCCGCCGGTGGCGCGGCATGCCGGCGGCTTTGGTGTGTAGAGATCATAAAACATTTGTATAAACAAAAATAACCCTATTTTTTTTCTTTTAGTAGTAGCTGTTCCGGTAAATAAATATACCTTTTTTGTGTAAACAATAAATCATACTAAATGGAGATCAATTACTCGTACTTACCTGAGATTGAATTTGAGCTCTCAAAGCGTTATCCAGTGTTGCCCAAAGTGTTATAGTTTGACCCCCCAAAGCCCGCTTAGTGTCTCCTCAACGGACATATGAAAAATAAGGTAATAAATTGCTTCATTTATTCATTAATAAACAAATTATTCTTTGTAGAAAATATCAAGGATTTATATTTCTTAATCAAGGTTTAGCGTTTATGGAATTGTGTCAATAAATAAGTACTTAATGTTGCAGTACCTATAAAATGTATATATTATAAAATGTATACCTATAAAATGTTGTCTTTTTTTTAATCATTTCACAAGTGAATTTTGAAAATGAAAATGAAAAGTGTTTTATTCAAAAATAGACAAAATTCATCACACTTTTTTGATGTCACTTTTTTTAATCTTAAACTGCTGCCGGTTCACTGCCTGTATAGCCGAGAGGAAGAAGACGGCAAGAAACCTTCGGCACAGTGCCCTACGTTATGTGAAATATATATATATTTTTTAAATCGAGACACTTATATACAAATACTTGTTGACAACTTTTTATCACAGTAATTTATATGAATATCACAATACGAGTAGTTTGTTTTACATAAATTTTTTACTCTGCAGCATCCAAAATAAACCAAAAGATGTTAATAGGCACTTCGAAAGTAAAAAGCTTAGCTTGATAAAAACCGCATAACATGACCAGCCACCACAGCAGCACCTTCACACAGGTCTCAACGCATGTGCCAGCCATCAACCCCTTCCACATATTTTAGGGAAGTAAGCGACCCGACACACAGCGCCACCACTGCAGTGGCGTAAGCAAGCATGACATGTCACACGTTTCGCCTTGTAAAAAGTTTAGTTAAATGCCGCAGATCTAAAGATTTTTACATTTATTATTTATATTATATCATTTATTATATTTATTTGCAAAATTTGATTATTAGCTATTCCTGTGGAGCCGGTCAGTATGCCCCACACTCCATGCAAGGTGGTCATGCATATACTCGTCTAGTTTATAATAAGCTTTATTACATAAGTTTTTTTTAAACTTGTTTTCGGAGTATGCTAGAATTTCTTGGGGAATTTTATTGTAGTATTGCACGCAAAGCCCCATAAATGATTTATTAATTTTTGATAGTCTAGAACCATTAGAAACTAATTTATTTCTATTCCTAGTGTTAAAGTTATGCAGCTGACTATTTGTTTGAAATAGATGTATATTCTGTCTAACATACATAATATTTGCATAAATATATTGACAAGGCACCGTCATAATATTAATTGTTTTGAACAGTTCGACGCCTCCTAAGAAAAACGTTCTATATTACCATAGAACGAAATCGTTTTTATTGCATGGGAATTCTGCTTACGTAGCAAGCTTTATGAAGAACTAATTTTTATTTTTCTATGACTTCTAATAGCCAAGATACTGAAATCGAATAACGTTCTATGTGATAGTAGGTACATGGAATAAAGACCGTTTTGTACATGCAACGTTTTACTCCGTCCTCATGACTCGCAATTTAGTGGCGCGGGCGGCGTTTCAAGATCACATCGACCGTTGTTTTACGGAATGTCACTTTTTACGTCATAAGTCAGTTACCAAAATATTTTTCAGGTGAATAAGGATATTTTTCTAAAAGTCTTGATTAAAGTGGTAACTCTATAAGAATATTTTGTGAACATTTTGTCGATTTGAATATTTAAAAAAAGTTCTGTTTATGTTTACTCAAATTAAGTCATAATATTTTTTTATTTTTGTATTTATATAACAAGGTTTGTCTGAAGTTGAGTAAGTAGATACGTATAGAAATTACAGATTTAACTAAGTACCTAAGTATTAACTAAAATTAACAAAATAGTTCTCCCCAACTCTTTGTAAATAAATCAGTGTATCTGATTAATTTGATTTTCTTTTTGAACTTTTAAATTATTATAAGAGAATGCTTAGGTACCTACTGAGTCATAATATAAACTTTAATGCAAACAAGTATTAAAGTAGCTATAGCAAAATTGAGACAATAACTACGTCGGATTATATTGATATATTCAAAAATTTAATAATTTTATTAACTACAACATACAACAAAAAGTAAAGACTTAAAAAATATCAATTTAATATGGTTTTAATGATCTAGCATGCGATACACCCAACTATTCGTAAAACAACGTTCCACAATTAAATGTGACGCTTTTTTTTAAAGGTTTATCGTAAAACAATGTCACATGATCATATGTAACTGTATTTTTTCTAGAGATTTTCGTAGAAAAAAGTCACATATAAATATGTGACGCACATTTTTTTGTCAGTTTTCCTAGAATAATGACACATGAGCATATATGGCCCACTAATTTTTAAATTAAAAGATTTAATAAACATGTTTTTAAGCTATTATGTAGTTTGTATCAACATTAATTTAATTGCTAAGTTTTGGCTTTGGCATGTGAAGCATGTCCGACTTATGAGACAAAGTTCAAACTTGCAATCTTTGAGAGGCCGTCCTGAAAACCTCGAAAATTTCACATAGAACGTTTTTCTTGGGAGGCGTCGAGTTGCCTTAGGGATTCACGACAGCGGAGTCCATAGATTGATCTTATATTTTTTTTTTGTAAAACAATTATTGAACCTATATCGGCGGCACGACCCCACAGCAGCAGGCCGTAGGACATAAGACTGTGAAAATAGCTGAAATAAACAAGTCTTGCGGTAGGTATATCCGTCAGTTCCTTAGTTTTTTTGACGGCGTACGCTGCAGAGCTTAGCCTCCCCGATAGCGATCCAATATGGGGACCCCATTGTAACTTCTGGTCGATTGTAATCCCTAAGAAAACTGTCTGTTCCACAAAGTCTAGTTTTTCATTATTTAATATAACTTGACTATTATTACGCGATACTACGCCTGGTAATCTAAATTTAATGCATTTGGTTTTTTTCGCATTTAACACAAGGTTGTTGATTGTAAACCAATCATGAACCTGAAAATTTTGAAATGGTTTACTGATTTAGAAGATTTGTATGTATTATTAGTAATTTAAATACGTATAACGTTAAATATGATGGCTACATTTAAAAAATGGCATTATAATTTAGTCTGTCTTTGAGGCTTTTGAAAAATATTTGAAACACATTTTTACCTGATCAAATACACAAATAAGTATAAAGATATAGAACATCAATGTTACGAAGTGGTAAGTTTTGACGTCACTTCTAGGTTTTGAACTCAGGCATGACGTCACGAGGAACTTTAACCCAGCGTATCTATGTAATGTTTTGTTCAAAAGAAAAAAAAAATACTAGTTCCATATTTTAAAATAATCTATGTGAAGGAAAAATATTTTTTTAGTCATCTTTTAAAATAATCTATGTGAAGGAAAAATATTTTTTTAGTCATCATGTCTATTTTCACATTTTGTTCAAAATTTCCGTTTCAAGCTCTTAATTCATGAAGGGGGTCTTTCTCCTACAGTTTGGATATCCTTGTTATGCATTAGATTGCATGGCACGGACGTCTACACTAGATTTTGATTGTCTGCTACAAAGTGGAGCCTGACTTGAACAGATCGAGGTAATTAAACACGTTGATCTTCATTTAACTATGTGAGTTTGTATTGTTGACTTAGTCGAGGAACCAGTAAAATTATTTGCTTATTATTTTGCTTATTTATTTTAGCTTCTACATCAAAATAACACATAGGCTATTGAGATAGCATGTTTTTTTTCTAGATAAATCTTATAAGGTTGAAAACGGTAATCTATCTTTTATTATTGCTTGTAAATGGATACATTTGTTACGTGGATCTTTTACTCATAGAGCATAGAGTTCTTGTCAAATTGGAATACAATGCTACAACCTTTAATTATAGAATATATATTATAAGGAGGTGCCACATTTTTTTTCATATACTAATGAGTTTATGACAGCGTGCCAAGGTTGGCGCAAGTTTTTCATAGGTTTCTTGGTAGATGACCTGTCAAACGATAAGAAATTCCATACAAAAAGGTAGCCATTTTGTGCCAGACCAGGCACGCAGATCCAGACAGTATGACACCTCCTAAGACCTCCTTATATATTCTATACTCAAAGGCTACAATGATCTTTTGGCAAATGAAAGTTACAGCAATTTTTTATACATCTGTGCTTTGGGCGCGTGGCGGAAATTGGAACTAATGATATCATCTTGCAAATTGTCATAATTTTGAGTTATTTATTCACCACTCACGCCCTCCTGACAATGTCACTTAAGTACCAATAGATCCTTGTAGAACTGTATACCCCATCATTACAAAACAAGTTTTATTTATAGACCTAGAAGAAACTCAGATAAATGACGTTTCGGCTATAGACAAGATGTCAAAAAATTACGTTAGTCCTAAGACTATCTTAAAAACTCGTTATGTAATAAGGGGGTTTAAGTTTATAGGTCATAATAACTTATCGATTTGGATTGGGACACCTACCTAGAAAAAATTTGATCGGCAATCATCGGCCAGGGATCAAAGTCTACTAATATAAAATACAAGTAGCCTCAGTTGTGTGTCTGCAGAGAGTCAATGGTATTTTTTGACACATTTGGTATACCGTTTAACAATGGCTTATACTCTGGCTATATTAAATTAGTAGACTTAGGTCCCTGATCGTTTTTAACTCTTAATGCGCCTGACTATTTAAATAAAACACTCAACTTTTCTAAATAGAAAACAAAATCAATATTTACAAAGAAATGCAAAAACAAAAATGCTTTAAAAGAATATAGGAATCCCAACTTTTCAATTTATACACACTTACATGTTCGCATGCAAAAGAAAAATATCAAAAGCCACTAACAACATTAATCTTAAGGAAATCGTTTTGTAAAACAATATTTGAACGATAGGGGAGGTCCTGTGTCAAGATGGTGACATATCAAATAGATTATGGACTAAGGAAACAATAGAAAATAAATTGTGGAAAAGGGTGATGCGAGAGTGGTAAGAAATTTTTGGATTTTCTCTACATACGCCTTTTTCCCATCGGGGTAGGCAGAAACCACTTCTCTCCACTTGTTCCGATCCACACTTCCTTCGCTTCATCCACATTCATCATTCATCTTCCCTCCTTTTCTCTCTTTTTTCTCTCTCCGCCCTTCTCTCTCTCTCTCTTATAACTTCTTAAATATATTATAGCTTCTTAAAAAACAGATAAAAATAAAATCTTAACCATTAATTTCCTTAAGAAGGAGACGAGGTATTTTTTCCGTTCAGATACTAAGAAACTTTTAATTAAAATAGTTGCAAAGTTTCACTTAATCCCGCAGTGATTGGTAGACTTTAGTGCGTATTTGACGTTATCATTGTAAACAAGACATCGTTTTTACGTTAGAAAATTATCTTTTAATTTTTTTTTTTAACAAAACGTAATGTTCATTTCGTCATTATCATATTTTGTTTTCATTGTTATATAGGCTGTAAATTTTCCAAATTAAAAAGTAATATGTGACGTTTAGCCGAATGTAGAGTCGTTTCGTTGCTAATTCACCTCACACCATCATCATCATCGTTTAATTTAAGAATTAGACTCTTGTCGGGGGAGTGTTCGCCATTTAGGCCTATCCCCTGCCACTTCACACCAAAGACTTTTAATCAACTTGCACAGACATAGATATAGACACACATTAACATACATACATTGAAATCTATGACCATCAACAAAACAACGCCGATTTGACTATTAATCAACACTTAAATCTTATAGTAGTAAAAACCTAAGATGCTAAGTGCAAAAATAAAAGAAACAGAAAACTCTATTATAGAATAAACTGCTAATTTGCAAATTACATTCAGATGCCAAGTCTGCTATGTAGCTATTGAGTGTCAACGGCATTTATTGACACATTCGGTCGCCGCCATTGTTTAGAGAATTCCAAATGTGTCAAAAAAATGCCATTGACACTCAATAGTCACACTACTGAGACTATTTTAAATCAGCAGTCTTGGGCTTCTTTATTCTATAAATAACATGATCCCTGTATTTAATTAATAAAGACAGGAATTTAATCTTCTAAGTACTATCAGAATCAGCCAAGCAAAAGTCGTGCGTGGCAACATTGAACATAATCTAATTGATTTATCATGAAGTGTCCGTCAAGTACCTACTTAGTAAGCGTGTGAGATGTCATAATCCGCGTCAGATTATATCATAATAATCGTAATAATATACCTCTAATAAATGTCAAAAGCACTCATAACTTGATATCATCTCGGATGAAATAAGCGAGTCGAGTCTTGTTGCAGAAAAGATATATAAAGGCACTTATTCATTAGCTAGGTGTAACTGTAACCGTTCCCTGTAACCAAAACATAGGGTACGTGCTCGCAAATGTTTGCGAATCATAAGCAAACTATGTACACACTATGTTTTTGGGGTTCCTTACCAGAAAGGGTGAAAACGGGACCCTAAAACTGCACTCTTGCGAATGTAGCATTAACTTTAAAAATAACCCGTCCTAAGTGTTGTCAAAACCTACATTTTCATTTCATATTACTGATACTTGGCTGTCCGTCCGTCTGTCACCAGGCTGTATCTCTTAAACTGTATAGCTAGAGCGTTTAAATTTTCACAGATGATGTATTACCGTTGCCGCTATAACAACAAATACTGAAAAAATTAAAGAAAAAAAAACCTTTTTAAAAACAAGCTTTTATTATTTGTTTATAAAATGAACTAAAAAGTTAAAAATAAATTAACTCTAAAAAGAAATATAACACTTTGTAACTTGATTGTAACCTTTAACGACAAATAAGCGTCTTCGTCTAGGACAAAATAATTCCATATTGTACAAATTTATTTAATTTTAACCTAAAACTTTTCACCATACATAATTATTCAATCTCGTCCCCCCTCTTTATCATAGTCCCCATTTATAAATGAAAGCGTGTTACATTGTGATAGCTTGAGGAAAATGAGTATTTAATTAATACAACACAACATTTTTCTTTTTAATTTGTTAAATACAACATATAAGTTGTATTTAATTAATACATCACAACATTTTCCTCAGGCTATCACAATGTAACACGCTTTCATTTATAAATGGGGACTATGATAAAGAGGGGGGACGAGATTGAATAATTATGTATGGTGAAAAGTTTTAGTGTTAAAATTAAATAAATTTGTACAATATGGAATTATTTTGTCCTAGACGAAGACGCTTATTTGTCGTTAAAGGTTACAATCAAGTTACAAAGTGTTATATTTCTTTTTAGAGTTAATTTATTTTTAACTTTTTAGTTCATTTTATAAACAAATAATAAAAGCTTGTTTTAAAAAGGTTTTTTTTTCTTTAATTTTATTTTTAACTTTTTAGTACCTCTATTTTTAATTCGAGATTTACTACGACGTAGTTCGCAGCGCGTAGCAGCGTTATTCCGTTATGAAGTCCGTAGTTGAGGTTGCGTCGTTTAATTACGGAGTTCCTATGGCCACCTTCCGGCTCCAACATCAGACCCTGGTTACCATATAGTATCAAAGTACTCGTCAAGACTAATCCAATGAGCCCAAACTAGATGGGGTTGCGTCGTTTAATTACGGAGTTCCTATTTCTACCTTCCGGCTCCATCATCAGACACTGGTTACCATATAGTATCAAAGTACTCTACAAGAGTAATCCAATGAGCCCAAACTCGATAGGGTTGCATCGTTTAATTACGGAGTTCCTATGGCCACCTTCCAGTTTCATCATCAGACCCTGGTTACCATATAGTATCAAAGTACTCGTCAAGACTAATCCAATGAGCCCAAACTCGATAGGGTTGCATCGTTTAATTACGGAGTTCCTATGGCCACCTTCCGGCTCCATCATCAGACCCTGGTTACCATATAGTATCAAAGTACTCGTCAAGACTAATCCAATGAGCCCAAACTCGATAGGGTTGCATCGTTTAATTACGGAGTTCCTATGGCCACCTTCCAGTTCCATCATCAGACCCTGGTTACCATATAGTATCAAAGTACTCGTCAAGACTAATCCAATGAGCCCAAACTCGATAGGGTTGCATCGTTTAATTACGGAGTTCCTATGGCCACCTTCCGGCTCCATCATCAGACCCTGGTTACCATACAGTATCAAAGTACTTGTCAAGACGAATCTAATGAGCCCAAACTCGATAGGGTTGCATCGTTTAATTACGGAGTTCCTATGGCCACCTTCCAGTTCCATCATCAGACCCTGGTTACCATATAGTATCAAAGTACTCGTCAAGACTAATCCAATGAGCCCAAACTCGATAGGGTTGCATCGTTTAATTACGGAGTTCCTATGGCCACCTTCCGGCTCCATCATCAGACCCTGGTTACCATACAGTATCAAAGTACTTGTCAAGACGAATCTAATGAGCCCAAACTCGATAGGGTTGCATCATTTAATTACGGAGTTCCTATGGCCACCTTCCAGCTCCATCATCAGATCAGCTCCATGTTACCATAATATTGCATTGTCACGCGATATACATAAGCATGCAAAATTTCAGCTCAATCGGAAACCGGGAAGTGGATCAAATTTAAGTTGCAAGATTTGATTACAGACAACGGGACAGGTGAAAGTAAATAAAAGCTTGTAAAAATAGAATAATAATAATTAAGGGGGGCTCCCATACAACAAACGTGATTTATTTACCTTTTTTGCTTATCAATAGCGAATGAAACCATTATTACCTATTTCTCGCTATTTCTTACCCTAAGGTTACCTGGAAGATATTGCCACCTAGCAATAAGGCCGCCTGTTGCTTCTTATATTCTTGTTTGTGTCTGTACCTTATATCTTTTATGCAATAAAGAATATTTGTATTGTATTGTATTGAATGGTACGGAACCCCTCCTGCGCGAGTCCGACTCGCACTTGGCTGTTTTTTTTAGCTACATTAACAGTTACAGCTTTCTAATGAGTATGTAGGTAACATGACTTAATTTTATACAAATTTTCAGTTGGTTCAAACATGGAAACCTTTTCATAGAATGATTTCCTAAAACTATAGAGATAAGGTTGTTATTTAAGTAAATCCGCCATTTACATACTATCTGTGTTATTGTTCTCTTGACGGGAAAGGGACAGAGTTAACAAAAGTAACCCTTATCTTTCTAAAATATTACCTGTATTCCTATTATACTGTGTGTATTTATATAAGCTGACTTAAAATTTGTGAACGATAGAAAAGGATATGCATGTACTCGTCATAAAAAATAACAGTTACTATGGGACTAAGGTGGAAATCATTCAAAACGAACTCCCCATACGAAATGCACCAGACTAGTGTAAGGGAGAACAATGTTTTTTTATGATTTCGAACTAAGTCCCATAGTAAAAGTTGTTTGTTCTGACGAATACATGTACTTATATCCTTTTCTATCGTTCACGAATTTAAAGTCAGTCCTATATAATTGTTATTGTATTGTAACAAGAGAGTTTACAGTTTAGAAAGAAACTGATTATTAAATGTAGTAGGTACTATACATACGTATTTATTCTACTAAACGCTTATTTTGAAGCTCTAAAGACAAAATGATTACGAAAGTTAACACTCAGCCAAATAAATTATTGAATGAGAAAACAAATGAATGAGATCGTTTTCTCTTATTTCTTTGACCTATTTTGACTATGACATATAAATTTAAGAGTTCAGTCAAGCACCAACTAAACATGCTCATAATCATGACTAATACGTTTCAATAGATACAATAATCAATAAAAAAACATTTAAGATGGTTTCATAGGAATTTCGATCTTATTACTTACCATCGGAGTTTTCTTTTTAAATGCCGCTTTCCGTCTTTTCCTTAACTGACGTGATTACAGAAAAAAGGCAGCTCAAACAGCCTAATCCAACACGTGTATCAATTTTCTTTAATTCGTACCTTTTGCGATTGAAGCCGAGAGGGGAAAAAGATTCAAAGATGGCCGCTGAAAAAAAACATTCTTGTTCTTCATATTGAAGACGCTTGTCTACTGAATCTGAATCTGAGCGTACAGAGCTTGTTGATTTATATTGATTTCTATAGTGCAAAAATATTGATCTAGTGCACGCAGTACCATAGAAATCAATACGAAGTAGCAAATCTTTTCGCTCCGTGCCGTCCGCTCCGTTTCCGATGTAAACGGACTAAAAGCTTAAAAGTCTTCTGTAATTTCCAAAAATGTTATAAGCTATCTATCTGTTATTGTTCTAATCTAAACAACCTAAAAACACAGTTTATATCAACACAAAGAATTGAGTACTAAATGTTCTAATTTAGATAGCGGTTTTGTCTAAGGGTTGCAACACCTTGTAACTTAGGTACTGCGCCGAACGTTCAGCGGCTGGAGTAAATGTGTGCGACGTAATTTCAGCTGATATGTCATAGGTGACTTGAAACACATTGCGAGCGTATTGAACCGAACGTTCCGCAGGTCACACCTGTGACTGCACACTAAAGAGTTTAATTACGCTAGAGCTTACTGCAACTAGTATGCACCGTAATTTCTAGTTAGTGATTCTTTAATTTTAACCTTATAGCTCCAAATACATACAGTATCACAAAATAGCTCATAATACTATGTATCTCTAGTAAATTTACATAAAGCTAGGGTCGGAAAGTTTAGAAATAGTTGGTCGTTCGCAGTGGGGTGACGCAACGTCGTCAGCGCCATTGTGTGGTAGATAACTTTGAACTGGAGTGAATTTTCTAGTGTTAGTTCAGCTTATGAAAGATTTAAGCTATTTGCGAAGCTGATTTTTGCCATTCAGATATTTAAAACTCTGATTAAATGTAATATATTTACGATAGTTTTGTTAAATAGTAAATTTAATGTGAAAATGTTCATTTCAATAGGTTACGTACCTAACCATTTTTTTGTCCTTAACTCTTCTCGCGGCTTTCCATTAAGCGAGTTTTCTAGTAGCGTCTCAACATTGCAGTATCAAAAGTTTTACAGAACAAAAATGTTTGTTAGTTTCAAATGTACTAATACTTAGCTATGATTCTTTTAACAAACTTAAGACCAGCATCGTTACGTCAACGTAGCAACAAAATAAGTGTATGTCAACGTGTCAACGCAGCAAAACAAATGACGGCTGTGTACAAATTGTGACCGACCTTATAAAACAAATGACGGTTGACAATTGTCAACAAAACAACAATTGTCAACAAACTTATACCAAAAATCAAGATTCAAAACTCCAACTCATCATGCCATCATAGAAGCCACAAATCTTGCAAAATCTTGTAGAATTAACATAGAATGTTTTACAAATTCCCAACGAAATAGCTCTAAGAATTCTGTACTAGAATTTTCTACATTCCTGAACTACACGTGCCGTTTAGTATGCAGGGACCATGTGCAATTTATGCGTCGACTCGGGTTTGAAGACTTCCATCCATCAATTTACATAACAATGTTGGGAAGTGATGATTCTTCAATATTTTAGACCCTTCCGGGTTTAGAAAGAATTTGTGCTGTAGTGTACCTTTTTAGTTTCAGTTTACTTGCTAAGTTGAAAAAAAAAGATACAGCACTCCTATTACACTGGCTGTTGCAGTATGACTTTTTATTTTAAAAAAAATACAGTATCGTCAACCGCATACTATTCGATTAGGTATGCATTAGAAACCGTACGGTACCATTTTTCTCTGATTTTTCCGCACGAAGCGAGAGATCGTACTAAATATATATATATTACATACATATATATACATAGGACTAAATATATATATATACATTTAATGTATCATATATATGTAAATACATGTATACAAATATTAAATAAAAATAAATGTTTGTTGGGTTTTCTTACTTTTTTTGTATTTCTATTGTGCCTTTAAGCATATGCAAGATTGTTAATTTTTTTGCTATTCAATAGTACAATCGCATTTTAGGATTTCGTAACACTTCTTATTTTTTTTAGTAACACCATTTAATTACTTTTTTCCCTAAAGACTACAGGCGTGTTGGAGTATTGCCAGTCTCAATTAAGTATCTGCAGGATACACTGCATGCAGGTTGGGTCAGCTCTGTCCCCCTGAGACGGTGCTTTAGAATATTTTATACGGTTTCCTTTAAGTCGCATAGTGTGAACAACTGGGAACCCAGTCTAAGACACGATGCCTTAGCGCCAACACACGGTGAAACGCAACTGCAACGCAACTGAAACAAAACGTTTCAAACTAGTTGCATCGTGTGTGGTTTCCTAAGGAAGTCTATAGCAGAAACTGCGATGCAACTCAAAAGTAACTAGCAGTTTCAGTTGCGTTGCATTTGCGTTTCACCGTGTGTTCTGGGTCTTATTTATTACATTATTAAATATTTTGAAACATCTTCTTTCTTTTAATCATTTTACTAGTAGAGATTTTATATGGGAAAATAAAGACATGCCACCTCCATATACTATGTACTTAACTGTTGTTGTGTCAGGTTGTGGACGTCCACTTCTGGACAAAAGACTCCTCCAACGACCGGTGGACGATGTAACTAATCCCTCCTTATTAAAAAAGGAGTTTTAAAGATAGTTCATAGCTTTTTATGTTTTATGTCCATTTTATGTATGTTGTAAGGATGTCCTTTTATGTCCGTAGCCGAAATGTCAAAAAATTTTCGCACATTAGTCCTAGAACTATCTTTAAAACTCGTCTTGTAATAAGGGGGATACAGTCAAATAAAGAACCTAATTCTAAAGTCTTTATGTACAAAACAGTAGAAAATCGGATCTACATCTGCGTGACACAAAACTTCAGATAAAGCGCTAACTACAACCAAGTTCAGTAATGATGTTAGTACGGGAGTAAGTTGTCTAAAACTTACAGAGTAACAAGTAACATGTAGGTACTTTATTTCAATTAAAACTTGTCTTTGCATACCCGCAGCTCATTAAGTACATCTTGAGCTAATTAGTTAACTTGAAGCTGTATTATCATCTCGAAAACTTCTATCGATTTGCCGGTTTGTAATTTAAGTTTAATGTCGCTTGAGGGGTTTGTTTACATATCTACATACATACATACATATAAATGGGAAAGTGTGCATGTGTGCGTTTGAACTTCTTGCATGGCAATACGGAGCAACGAATTGGCGGGGTTTTTTAAGCAAATATAAATAAGGTACCTAGTTGAAGAGATGTGAAGTGTCATGGGGGCTTAGCACGGCATACCGCGACAATTATCTCACGTCATGTTGTCCTTATCACATTCAAAACTAAGTATAGACAGAGACGTAAGCGTGACAAACGCATGACAAGGTCTTGTCACGGAGTGCATGCTAAGCTAGATGGTCTAGAGAGAGAGCAAGAGAGAGCTACTTTTTATATCTTTCTAACCCCCTACTTCCCTGTAAAGGTGATAGAAATTTGTACGTAGCATTCACTAAGTAATGAATTTCACGAGATCAATGCCGAGAGTGAAAGCTTACATAATAATAAATTAATTATTGAAAAATAAATAACTTTTCAACACACTATTAAAAGAAGCCATACCTATATAAACGCAATATTTTTTCAAAAAACATGAGCAACAAAAAATATGTAGGTATACCTTATAAAAATGCATCACAATCTTTGAATATCATCATCAGATGTATTTTATCGACAATCGTATTTCGATTTCTTATTCAACGTCCAATACAGGTAATAACGAGTCAATCGAACTCAATTCCGCTAATAAAACAGTAATTCATGTGCAATATTGGCAATCGTTTTCATTACGGACGGTATTATGCAAAATAAGCTTTCAAAACTGAAATGGTTCGTAAAATTGAACTCATTTTCAATGTAATGACTTCAGAGTAGCCAATGGGGATGATGACTACATTCGAAAATCAAAATATAATTAGTTCGTCTTTTAGGCTATTAAAAAATATTTGAAACACGTTTTTTACCTGATCATATACATAAATAAATACAAAGATACAGAGCATCAAAATTACGGAGTGGGGGGTATTGACGTCACTCCTACGTAAAAATCGTACTAAGGCGTGACGTCATGAGCAACCTTTAACCCTGTGTATCTGTGTCATTTTTAGTTTAAGAGAAAAAAGAAAAAATACGTTTCCAATATTTTAAACTAATATATGTAATGGACTAGAAATTTTTGTTTTCTACCTAACTACTAACTACCTATTTCAACGGGAAATAGGTAGTTACTAATTAGTTTTATCAGTTGAATTGAAATGATAAATAATTAATTTTATTGTTTTTTTTTGAGATTTTAAGTCAAGTGCGGAGGACCCTAATTACTGACGTGCACGAGGCGACTGATTAATGTGGATGAAGCGAAGGAAGTGTTATTGTGGAATTGGAGAGAAGTTGTCTCTGTCTAACCTATGATATGTATAATGTGTGTGTGCAACGCAACTGAAACAAATCTGAAACGTATCAAACTTACATAGACCAAATGAAAGAGGGAATAGAAGTTGTGTCGTATCAGGTACTTAAAAGGACGGCAGAAAATAGAACAGAGTGGCGTAGACTCCACCGACTAGAGCGAAGCTCTTAAATTTAATGATGATGATCAAACTACGTATAGTTGCGTCGTGTGTGGTTTTCTAAAGAAGTCTATAGCAGAAACTTAGATGCAACTCAAAAGTAACTAGCAGTTGCAGTTGCGTTTCCCCGTGTGTTGTTGTGGCGTAATGATCAAGTAACAAATGTATGTACTAACCACTGAATCGATTTTGATTAGATAATATTGCCATGAAAATCTTCTAAACTTTAAAATACCATTATAAAAATACATCTAATGGTATCTACACACCAAAGCCGCCGGCTTTTTTGACAGCTGCCATTTGTATGACGAAAAGCCGCTCGCCTAGCACGGCGGCATGCCGGCGGCTTTGGTGTGTAGATAGCATAACGTAACCCCTAGTTAAATACAATTAACTTTAACCGAAACTCTAACCAGAGTTCAGTACTTGGAACCTCTTTGCTTAACGAGTCTCTTCTAACTTGCTAAGTTAAAGTTGAACTCTGTAGCTTAGAATACCTAGGATACCTAGGTAACAATCTAGACGACTAAAGTGAATTGTTATATGAGATTGATGTATATTGAATCGTATTGCTTAAAGCATAGGGTTAAAGTTTGAAAGTTTATTGAAGCTTTTCAATGGAAAGCAAATTCAAAATGGCTAGGTACTACTCGTAGTTTCAAATTAAATGTAAATGTTTTTGAGTAGAAATGTAGACAATAGTTTTGTATTGTGTAGTGGTAAGTGATTTTGTTCTGTATTGTGTGTGTTAAATAAATGTCTGTTTGTTTGTATTGTTTGATTGGTGGAGGCTGCAGGTTCACGTTGGATGCAAGACACTTCCGACTGAGACAAGTACAAAACTTTAAGAAGTCTTTGTCTAGCGTAGACGATCCTAATGGTATCTACATACCAAAGCCACCGGCTTTTTTGACAGCTGCCATTCGTATGACGTAAAGCCGCCGGCCTAGCCCAGCGGCATTGGTGTGTAGACAGCATTAAGTTGATAAAGTAAATTGGCAAAAAGATAAAATAAAGGGATCTTTTCTAACAAAATACATTATAATGATGCCATCTTAAAAACAATAAACAACCACTCATCTTTTTAATACTCACAAACTCATTAAATCTCGCAAAAATCATCGCTTACCTGAAAAAAAAACAAAAGCATTTTAGTCTTAACATTTTAAAAAGAAAATGAGACAAGAGACAAATGGCGGCAATAATTCGAGTATGCCGTTTAAGAACGTTCTAGAATAAACGACTTGTAAATGAGTAAAAATTAATTAGTTGGCTCCCGAGTGGAAGGTTCACGGTCTGTGACGTCACGGGAAGAAAAATAATTGGACAAAGAAAGTCGGGAAGATGGATTAGTGTTGTGACACTTGGATAAAAAGAAATACACAGTACTACACAGTAAGTATCAAGGGTACGGATGTTGGTTCTACAATTGTGCATTTCGTCGACGATACTGCAAAACCGCTGATGTACCATATGCAATACCGCGTAAATACAAGAAATAGCGAAATTGAAATTAGCGCGCCGCGGTAACATGGATGTCATTTGCTCCCGCCCGCCTGTACTATCTCCTAAAAAAATTTTTCAGGTTGTAGTTACGCAGTATTGCAAATTGTAGATTAGCGGTTTTGCAGTATCACCGACGATTTCTGTTTTAATACATTTGTATTACCCATTGTAAAATCTTACAAAACTTAGCTTAGATAAATTAGTTTTTTTTTATTTAGCTGCCACCTGTGTCCCACTACAGGGCAAAGGTTCTTCTTTCAAAACATCTAAACAGCTTTGACTATTTGGCAATATAGAGCATTATACGTAATAATATCTTCATAAGTTTATCGAATTTCGTAGTAAGAACTTCTTCTCTATTAATAAATGTGAGTGACAGGTTTGTGTCAGTTTATTGAATCGATTCAAGTAGAATGAAGTAATTCTCATAGACAATACTTACAAGTTTATGTACTTATCAACTCAATATAATAAATAACAACCAGTTTATAAACCACTTTTTTAAATCTACCAAAACGTTACCAAAATATTAGCATAAACACGTCTCCGAGATAAATTCTTTAAATATGTATATCTTTTGGTAAATTTTTCCTGAGTCTATCAGAATTTTCTGATATTACGCCTTTGCGGGGAAATTTCTTACTGTCATTGATGGATGGTCCACGTTCACAGTTATTAAACACCTCGCTGTATTGAGGAAAGGCCTTATGAAGATATTAAGAAGGATCAATTTACTGTAGAAGTTGGTTGTCTGTTATGCGAAATATTTTTTTGTATTTTTTTCAATTTAATACTTGTCAAAATTTCAGTTGGGTTCAAACTAAAAACAACACTACTCAACAAATTTTCAACTTTTGATTTTATCTGAGGTCGCATTATGTGATTACTATTTCTTGCCACTAAAGTAATAAAAATATGCAAATATACACACACCATCACATCTCAATGTCCAGATAAACATCCATGTCCGAAATCACGAATTTTCCATAATTTTATTCTAATTTTAATTGAAATGGCGTAGTTTTTTTGGTGTGGCTGGCTTTTCTCTTGTACTCAGTAGCAGGGGTCTCTCTAATAAGGCTCCAACAGTAATCCGCGAGCATAGCAGGCTCCCATCTGCCTTGAAATCGCTTTTCAAATGCAACAACATCTTGGTGAAAGCGTTCGCCATGACTGATTTATTTTCAGGGAAAAAGTCCAAATGCGAGTGAAGAAAATGCAACTTAAGTGACATATTGCATCCCATTTTATAGTAGCAGTCCAATAAAACTTTTATTTTTTCGCGAAAATCTTCAGATTTCTTGTTACCAAGGAAATTGTTAGTGACATCGACAAAAGCGTTCCATGCTTGTTTTTCAATATTATTGAGAGCAGATATAAAAGATGGATCTTGAATCAGCTTTTTTATGTCTGGACCTACGAAAACACCCTCTTTAATTTTCGCGTCTATAAGCTTGGGAAACTTTTGCTTGAGAAACTGGAAAACCACCTTCTTTGCTTATTTTTTTCACAAATTTTTTTATGAGCCCCAGATGTGATATGATAACCAGATGTGATATCGAAATAAAATGCATACAGTATTTTTATATTGGTCAAGCTTATTATGAAATAATATGAATTGGGTCAGATATTTTTTAAGTGTTGAGTAGTGCAATTCAACAAAAACAAAACGTGGTTACTTTACCTAAATTAAAAAAAAACAACCGAATTGCGAACCATTTCATTTTTGTTTTTAAAAATGTAAGTAAGTGTAGGTACTTACAAGTTGTTGACAAAAACATAATAGAATCTACAGGGTTGAAGAATCACCGATTGATCATTGTTTGTCTGAATAATGCATTTTTGTAGCACGCTACATTCTAAGCTAATCTAAAATGTAGTAAATTAAAGACAAACAAATAAACTAAACAAAGATAAGACAGGAATCGGAGATCATAAAGGTCTCTGATTCCTGTCTAAACTTTGTTTAGTTACCAACTTTTTACGTCTCAAAGACTAAACCTAGCTTAGTTTTGTTCCTAAACACCATTATAAGTTCTAAAATCATTGCAGTAAGAGCTACCTCGTCTATCCAGCTTCCTAAATTCCAATTCACAGCCAAAGATAGCTTAGACAACTTTATCTAACGGAGACTCGTTTCCTTTGACTAACCGCTGGTAAAGTTTAGTTAATCCAGTTTAATCCTGATTATTCCGGTAGTTTCTAAACTTACTATTGTTTGAAGGATGGTATTGAGTACTATAATTTTAATTAAGAACTAAAGTGGTAAACTAGATAGCATAATTAAACTAAGAGGACTTGATTTTGTATAAACAGTAAATATTGTCGTTGTTTTTTCCAATCTTGGTATGTGGTTTTTGTTAAGTTTTCAGGAGAGCAAAAATACCGTATAAAACAGGTAGGGTAGTTCTAATATTGCTGTTCTTTATATGCCAAAAGATGTATAAAAAACCAAGATTTCCAGCCATAAGTTTATAACGACGATATCTTTTTTTATTTCTGTGATATTATTGTTTTTTCAATTTTGGGCACATCAAAAATAAATATGTGCTTATGCGCACATAATATGTTTGTAATAACAGTGACCTAGTCTCTGTAGACTTTATTAAAAACCTTACAGATTGAACCGTTCTTATCTTATCTTATCTAGCTGTTAGTGGCCCACTGCTGGGCAAAGGCCTCTCTCTCCTCTTTCTAAACGATTCTCTATCCCGAACCGCCTCTGCCCAGACATACATGAACCAATACAATCATAAAATTCACAAAAAGCTGAAAGTCAAAGCAAATTTAATTAAAAATAAAAGGTTAAACACGCCCCAGGTATTTTCCAATACTACTGTAATTATTTGAAGAGGTGCCAAGAACCAAAATTAACACGGCGAGGAATCCTACCGTGTCAGTCAAATTAAAAATACATGCCAATTAGACTGACTACGGCTTTTTGCGATGATTCACGCCAAAAAAAGTAAAATTTGAAATTAAAAAGTGAGTTTGAAGTGTCTATTTTAATTTTCACTTGTTACGATCTTTTTGGAGCGAAAGGTTATTGCAAAATGGAGGGTTATGAGATTGTCATTTATTTTTTTGTTATTAGAGCGCCCATTATTGTCATTAGTGTGAAGAATACGATATTTATTGACTTGCACTGACTTGAAGTGGCAAAAAAGCAGACATGTACAAATCCTACTCTCTGTTTCTGAAAAGGTCATCAAATCTAACGCTTTTTAATGGTCCATTCTGCAATTGGGGGACAAAGATATTAATGCTTGTATGACAAACTTAATGTTTTCATTGCAATCAGTCGGTAAAGTTTTAAACTAAACACATACACACTTACAACAAAACGAGTTTTATTTAAACTAGCTCCGATAAACGTTTCGGCTATTGAACAAGGTTTTGATTAGTCCTCCAACTATATTTAGAACTAATTTTGTAATAACGGGGACAAAGAATCACACGGTCCCCATATTTTTATTTTGGTCTTATTTTACTCTTCAACGTAAATAATTACATATATTCCAAAAGCCACAGCATATTGCGTCGTATCTACATGGATGAGTAAACAATTTTAATTAATTCCCAATTTTCTAGCCGACATCACCGACAGAAAATACAGCTAAAATTTGTAACATGTAGGTAAACTTAATCGAAATGTGCACGAATGGACATTTTCAATAGTGATCCGTGTATTTTGAAATATGTACATTTATTTTTTGACAATATATTTTTAATTAAATAATAAATAAATTTTTGGGTTATTTGATGGGCAATAAAGTTTCTATAAGGATTTTTTTTTTATTACCAACACAAAAAACCTTTTTTAGATCAAAAGACTCCTGTCAAACAATTTTTGACATCTTAGGATATCCTAGCCTTGTGTCGTATGAGGTAATCAAACGGGCAACAGAGAATAAAGGTCTATCTACACATCCGGGCCGTTGTCATGACCACGAATTGTTTTCCCTCCTGACGGGCCACGTCCCTGGCACGGCCCGGATATGTGTAGACAGACCATAAAGAAGAGTGGCGGCGTCGACTCCACCAACAAGAGCGACGCTCTTAAATATAAAGAGGGATAATTATTAGTATTTTATACAAATTCGCGCCAGTAAGAATATGATAGACCGGGTAGAACAAAAGGCAAACTATAGTTGTATTCGAAATAATCGTATTTGAAATCGTATTAAAGAATATAGCCAATAGCATAGACAAGCTCTTATAGCTAGATTCACAGCTTAGTAACTGTACCAAACTAAATAAGGAGTGACTAAAATAGGCTAGACATCGCAATAAACATCGGTGCATAATACTGGGCTATCGAATTACAATTTAAATAGACATCGGCGTTATACTGTTACAAAAGTGAAAATTAAGCAATTATCACCTCTTTTTTGTTATTATATTTAAGAGTTAGTCTCTAGTCGGTGGAGCGTCCGTTATTTACTAATCTATCCTCAACTCATGCTTTGACTTATCCATTGTAATAGTTTAGAAATAGTTTTTCATTGCTTATATATAGGGTGACTTTGAATTAGTGAAGAATAGAAAAGGATATGCATGTACTCGTGATAACAAACAACTTTTACTGTGAGACCAAGGCTGAAATCATAAAAAAAAATTGTTCCCCCATTCTATCAGCTGGTACCTTTTGTATGGGGAGTTCAAAATTTTTTGAATGATTTCGACCTTGGTCCCATAGTAAAAGTTGTTTGTTGTCACGTGCACCTGCATATCCCTTTCTATCGTTCACTAATTTAAAGTCACCTTGTACATGCAGTAGGTTGATGTAAATCGGTACAGAGGATCATATCGTAGTTTTATTTTTTTTCTTATTAAAGAAAACTCAAGGTCATTAAACCCTGACCTTATTCCCGTAATTTCCGCTAATCCAGACATCAAAAAGACCTAATCACGAGCCAAATAGAACCCTAACCTCATTATCTTTGATGTCATAATAAATGTTCACAGTTTTGGCACTGTTACCGTATGATGACGTCACTAGACGTAACGCAAACCCTGTCGCGACTTTGCGGTATTTTCATTTCAAAACGTAAACGTTTAGGTTCAATAACCTTGTTTCTCAGATGTTTCTTTGTTTTTTTTTTATATTATATTTTTTTATGAAATGACTCGTTGACTCATTCCGCCTATAATTCTGATGAAATGAAAGCAAGTACTAAGTATCCTATAGAGGAAATGACAATAATATAAGTATACGTACTGTTCGTACAGGTATTGTTTGTGTAGCAACAATAAAACAATTGACAATCTACCTCGAATATATGCAGCAAACACTTTTCGTTAAATAAAAAAAAATACGTACGGTCGAAACCTCCTCCTTTTTTGTAAAAATAAATTCGATTTATTTATTATTTTTTATCAAAACAAAAACAGAAAATACCCATTATTTTTAACAACATAACCATTATTAAAACAGCAAACGGAAAATCTTCAATGGCTTCCTGAGATTTTCAATAAATTCATGTACGTACCTACGCTCCATACAAAATGGGTTGTTATGAACGAGTGCTGGAAATCATTCGCTTCAGTTGATATCAAAGGCAGACTTCAATGTGGGTTACGAAATACAGTTCTATTATCGAATATATATTATTTTCTTCGTCGAAATTGCAAGACAAATATAAACATACCTACCAAGTATAGAAATGTTTTGTTTACTTTATCCACAGTTGCTTTAAAAGTTCATTAAAATAATGATCCATTAAGTGTGCCTTTATACCAGAAATGTGCTATGCTACGTTGCAATAGATGCGTTTGATATCCACCAATCACATTCATTTAATATGACGGCACTCTGAATATGATTGGTAGATATCAAACGAATCTATAGCAACGTAGCATAGCACATTTCTGGTGGAAAGGCACCTTAATTCTATACTATATTATATTATTCTATACTTTAGACTAACCCCCTTATTAAAAAACGAGGTTTATGACAATACTTTCATGCATTCATTCATATTATATTTAAGAGCCAGGCTCTTGTCGGCGAACCAATCGTCATCTTTGCCGTACTTTTGCCAAAAATTTGACGTTTTGTACGACACGATGTTGACTTTTTCTTTGGCAAGACATAAGTACCTATACTTAATAACATGATTTAATTAATAATTTTAATGCTTCAGGCAGAGGATTGTAAAGGTGTTTTTGGTAACTTCGTACGTATTTATAATATCCTGGGACATTAACACAATGTCGTACAACATGCCTATGAGCATGTAAGTTATTGTAATAAGTAAGCTACAACATTGTGCGGTTTCTTTAAAATCTGTACTGTAAACTTTTCGTAAAAGAGTAATCAATATCCTCACATCTAGACACAAAGATAGACATTAATAAAATACCATATTAATGTCTTAACTAGAATTCAAAAGGAAATAGCTAACACGTCGCAGTATTTCAAAACAAACGTAACGTTGTCTCCACTGGCCTAGTTTATTTTCCCGGGAAGTATCCATTTCCCGGCTGTCTGTTACAATCGTGGACAGACTTAACTCGAGCTCAACTACAATGTCACACGGTAGTCGGGGCTTTTGTCGAAATGAAATTAAAAATATATTTTTAAAAGTATCCTTTAAAATTAGAAAGTCTCTTTCGCTTTTGACCTTTCCTTGATTGTCTGGATTCTTAATTTGGATAATTAGATGTTTCCTCTTGGAAAGGTATTTGGAAAAGATGAAGTTTCTCAGAGTAGATATCCATATGATCTGTAGTATCAGCGATAACTCCATATCCCCATTTGTATTTCGAGCTTTGAGTATAGAATATATAAGGTGCCATACTGGATCTGCGTGCCTGGTCTGGCGCAAAATGGCTACCATTTTGTATGGAATTTCTTATCGTTTGACAGGTCATCTACCAAGAAAACTATGAAAAATTTGCGCCAACCTTGGCACGCTGTCATAAACTCATTTGTATATGAAATAAAAATGGGACCACTCTTTAATTACGAGTTTATAAACATCAACATTAATCGGGAGTCAAAGGCATATTGCAAGTGATCATTCTTAGTGATAAGGCAGACGCCATGCTCATTCATTACTAGTTTAAGTTATTGTTGCATATTTAAGTTTTCAATAAAGTAATTATATCTAACTACAACGCGTAAGTTTTAATACATTTGGCCTACATTTCACAGGCACGCTTTCACACGATTGTTTTAGTTCAAAGTTCTACTTCATAAAGTTTCAAACACCACGCCATTATAGATAGATATTAACTGTAGCGCTATACCTTCGAAGGAACGAGTTATTTACCTTATCTCACCTGCAAATATTTACCTTAAACTTATACATTATTCCTAAAATATACACAAACTTGAAAACGAAACAAAGATAGCGAAGTTTCCGGTATCTAAAGTTACAAACTCGCATTCGCAACTGAATTAAAATTTAACATTATTAGAAGGAGTTTCCTTTAAGAAATACAGAAAATTTACAACGGTATTAAAAGATTGTTGCACAAAACATCATAAAATTAAACCCCGATTAAACTTACATATATCTCACCCTTTCTTTGTCGAACATTAGAAAAAGACAGTACTTACAGTATTTAATGGATACGATTCAATGGCCTTTTGTGAAACTGGGAGTAAGTCAGAGGATTTAAGACAACATCGTGCTAGTTTGCTATTTTTGCCGCGATTTATTATCTCGAGTTAAGACTTTCTTGGGGATTGAATGCGGGAAAAGGCAAGTTTAAGAATAGCTGCAAAAGTATTTCAAAATGCTGTTTTTAGTGAGGATGATATTTATGAAAACCTAGCTAAGGGCATTTTGAATTTTGATGCCCTTCACCTATTAACGGCTAAAACGGGCTCTATTTGACATGGCAAACGGCAGCCGAACTCAAACGTAAAGCCCTTTTACAATAATTAAAGTAAGGTAGGGCGATTTTAGACTAGCTTTTTATACGCGCGTATAGGTACTAGCGTTGACGCGCTTCTAAACTCGTATAGTTTATGTTGATTCTGACACGACACCACCTGTTCGCGCGTATACGAGCGTCCGGTTATTTGAAGCGCGTATGTACCGCGCGTGTATCTACGCGCGTATGCTGAAATCGACCGTATACGCGCGTATGAAACGCTAGGTCTAAAAATAAACTACTAAATTAAAAAGGTAGCTAAGGACCTATTTTGTTGACGGTTTCTTGAGAAACATTGAAGGACAGGTTGAGGGGAAGAGAGGCAGAGAAACACCGCGACGTACCTACTTCCCTCAAGTGAAAAAGAAAGTTAACGTCATGTCGTATCAAGAAGTCAAGGCACTGGCAGAAGATAGGCCTAAATAGCGAATACTCCAACAGTCTATCTCTAACTAAGTTAATGATGATGAAGGACCTATTCAAATAATAATGAAATATCTACAAAAAAGAACACAAATATATTTTTCAAATACCATTTGAAACTCGACACGCAAAATTACAGAGTCCATCACTTTATGGTCCATAAGTTATTCATGTGCGGAATGAATGGGTTGTTTAGGTTCAGTCTGGAATGGACTAGTGCAAGGTAAATCAAAGTCAGCTGCCATTTCCTCTAGCACTTTAATGAACACTCTATATTCAATGAAAGAGGAGTTAAACTTGTTTGACTTTTCTCAATAAATATTCTCTAGTTAGTTGATTGTCGTTTAAACTGTAAGTTTTTTAAGTTGTGCTTTTAGTTTGAGTTTTATCTATTTATTTTTATCTTGGAAGGAAAAGTAGAAGGAATACGGAAGAGAGGGAGACCACAAAGGACTTACATAGATCAAATGAAAGAGGGGGTAGAAGTTGTGTCGTATCAGGTGCTCCAAAGGACGGCAGAAAACAGATCAGAGTGGCATAGACTACACCGACAAGAGCGAAGCTCTGAAATTTAATGATGAGGTATGTATGTTTTAATATTTTATTGCAATAATAGATATAGATAGACCAAAACAAAATCCCAGCTTTTCAAATTTTAACAAAAATTCTATAGTAATTATAGGTATCAATAGGTAGCTATAATATATTTAAAAGGTATTAATAGGTAATAATGTTACCTTATGAAAATAATGGAATAATATTAATTCCATTAATCTGCCACAAATCCAACCCATAGGAGTAAAATCAATTCAAAAACCTTTTCTTTCCTTCGGCTGAAACATACGCAAATTCCTGCCGCTTGCTATGAACCATATTCGAGTTGGCTGAAATTGGTGCGTCGTTCGAATACCATACTCGAAGCAAACTTTGAACATGCGAAGTATTTTAATATGATACTTGCACTGCGCCTATCGCATAAAGTTCGCTTGATTTATCGGAGAAATTACTTCGAGTTTTGTGTGGGGTTGGTTGATAGAATGTTAACTTATCACATTAAATTATTCTATTTTAAGAGTTTTGATCCATTTTTTTTTAAATAATGTAGCTGATCTCTTAGCGTATTTATCGGTTCGGTGTGAACGGTTGAGTGTTTTTCTATTTGCCTGTTCTGGCGATACGCGACCGACAATACGCAACGGATCTTCGGTTAGATATAGATGAAGATGTTTCCCATAAATTAATAGATTGTAAACTTTCAAGGTATTTTTATAACTCTTTCATGCATTTTAGAGTACCTAGCTCAATACTTATAAGTACCATAATGCAAGCACACACATAGGTACACCTATTCCCCGATAAAACATAGTCATGCAAGTTATAACGAATCTAATTGGAACAAAATGCAACCAACGAGTTGACTGCATTCCTGCATTTCTGCATCACTACTTGTCATAAAAATTTTGTGACATCTCGTGACAAAGGGGTCGACATGTGGGTAATTGGATGCCTCGACTTCAGGGCTACACTCCTCTACGTAGGTATCTATCGTACAAATATATTTGATTTATATTTCTTTTATTATTAGAATCTATTTTTCATATTTTTGAAAAAGTAAACAAGGTAAAGATTTCAATCCTAATGCTATCTACACACCAAAGCCGCCGGCATGCCGCCGGGCTAGGCCAGCGTCTTTACGTCATACGAACGGCAGCTGCTCTATATGATGATTGTAATGTGATTTTCAGTAGGAGTTTTACTTTCAACAAAAAGTACAATTAAAATAAACAAAAGACAATCTATTTACCTACACATCTACGTAATCCTATTAATATTATAAATGTCAATGTTTGTGCCGCTGATCGTTGGATGTTTGTTACTTCATCACGTAAAAACCACTGAACAGATTTTGATGAAATTTTTCAATAACTTAGCTTGGACATCAGAATAACACATAGGCTATATTCTTTGTAGATATTTTGTGTTTTTTCAAAGATATGACGATGAATGCGTACGAAGTCGCGGGCAGCTTCTAGTATCAAATAAACACATAGCATCTCTAAAGAATCACAGACCTTCAAAAAGCAATTTTCACAATAACTACTATATTCAACAATGCAACTTGTAGTAGCCTTTTCCCCCGGGTCTATATTTTCCTTCAGTTGTTGGGTTTGTGCCATATTTAGTGTTTCACTTTAACTTCACAGACTGAAACGTTTGTTGCTTATTACTTGTTTCTGTTACTTTGAATGCTTGCTCTTTTACTCGTTATTGAATGTAACTGTCACTGCTTATTGGTATTTTGAAACTTTTTTTTTAAATTGTTCTAGAACGTTTGAATTAAAGAAACTTTTGCTATTGCAAATACATATTTTTGACGTAGGTTTGTTTTCAATAAATAATTTAGTTATTTATTCGAAATAGTATGTTTGCAAAGCTTTTCAATATGGATTGTTTGACAATTATGACATACGTTTCCAAATCAAAATAAAATAAAAAACACATATAATATTAGTTGTTAGTCTCCATTTTTGTCGAACTAAATAATAGCAGTTTAAAACCGACGTGCATGTTATGAGACGACTGATGAATGTGGATGAAGCTAATCACACAACTGTATAACACCATAATATATATTTATATATTTATTCTATCGGTATAAATATTCATTATATCGGTGTTGATTTCTATGTATTAAGGTTATACAATTTGGTTTTCACAGTGATTTCAAACATTAATTGGCCAGAAGCAAACATCAACTAATAACAAGACGAAACTACTACATTTAAACTTGACTAGGTCTCAAAGCATCAAAGTAAATGCACCGTTTAACGTGAATTAGAATTTACAGAGCGCCTCGTCTATGTACTCCTACTTTAACTCCTAGGAATATTATAAAATGTTAATAATTGTACCTATATAGGGTGACTTTCAATTAATGAACGATAGAAAAGGATATGCATGTACTCGTGATAACAAACAACTTTTACTATGAAACCAAGGTCGAAATTTTGAAATTAATTTAAAAAAATGTTGAACTCCTCTTACAAAATGCGCCAGCTGATAGTACGGGAGACCAATTTTTTTTTTTTAATTTCTAACTTGGCTCCATAGTAAAAATTGTTTTCTATCACGAGTACATGCATATCCTTTTCTATCGTTCACTAATTTAAAGTCACCTTATAGTATATGAATGTAAAAATATTTGTTATTCTTTCACACAAAAACCACTAAAGAGATTTTTATGAAACTTAAAATGTGGCGATAGATGAATGTTTGTTACTCTTTCACGAAAAAATACTAAACAGATTTTTATGAAACTTAACAATATTGTAGCGCAAAATCAGAATAACATATTATCATCATTATATTTAAGAGCGTCGTCGGTCTTGTTGGTGGAGTCGCCACTCTGCTCTATTTTCTGCCGTCCTTTGGAGCACATGATACGACAAAACTTTTATTCTAGTATAACTTTTATTCAATCTTCTTTTAGATGATATGGGCATATTTTAAAACACCAAGTAAGTATACTTTTTAAACTGTGTTTGGATCAGCAAGTGGAGCGAAGAGGGGCCTGCCTACCCCGATGGAAGAGAGTCCTGACAGTTATGTACCTATGTAAATATTTTTTCTAAGGTGCAAAACAGTAAAAATGTCCCTGAATATCTTTTGAGAACTCAACTTTTATGTACTATACGGGAATCTACTTGAAATATAAGTATCATTGAATACTACAGTAAACCCAGAGTAATTCTACTTGCCGTGGGTGTAGGTAAACTTCGCTGTATGCAAGTGGCGGGGTATAACAACAGTAATTAGCACACTGTGTATACGGTTGTCTGGCTCCTAGACTAGTTGTAGTACTGTCAACGTTTAAGTACGTATTTGTATAGAAGTGGTATTTTAGTTGTTGTATAGTGGAGGAAACTAGCTATTTTATACCGTCATAGTTTAACAGTTCAGGCGTGTGGTGTGCCGAGGCCGAGACTTTTATAAAGGAACTGGGGTGCCGCCTTAAGAATCGTAGTTCCGATCCTCGTGTCGAGTCATTTTTGGTGCAACGTATTTCACTGGCCATTCAGCATGGCAATGTTGCGAGTATCCTTGGCAATTTTCCACCAACTTTGACTCGAGATGGAGATATTTTTTACGACTGATTTTGTGTATCTTTAGGTAAATATATTTTTTTTGTTTATAATATCTGTAGGTCATATTTTAATTTATATATTGCCGTAAACGTTTTTACGAATCCAGGCGTAGATAATTGAAATGTAGTTATTTGGTAACATTAATTTCATCTTGTTTAACACAACAGTACCTAGTAAGCATAATCATCATCAGCCCTTTTAATGTCCCCACTACAGAAACATGAGCCTACTGTCATACGAGAGTGATGTGGCCGTACCTAATCCACCACGCTGGCCCATGTCGATAAATAAAAGTTAGCATAATATTATATTTTTATTATAAACAGGAACTTCTTAAAAAAACTGACATCAAAAGCTAAAAAAAATTTAAGGTAATATAAAAAATGTCAAAATCTGAAGCAAAGCGGAACAACTTCATCTTTAATTAACTGTCACAAACTTCAGACCGGTAAAGGACAGGATAAAAAAAAGTTTACGGAAAAAAGGATGATATATATTTTTTTAAATTAACTATAGTTATTGCTTGTCATTTTTTATGCAATAAAGAATTTTCATCTTTTTATCAAAGTTGTAACTTTTTCTAAAGGTTGTCTAATTTATGGTTCAATGATCATTTTTCAGCCATTTTACGCACAGTGGTCGCGGTTGAACAGATTTTAATGAAACTTTACAATAATGTAGCTTATCCATTAGAATTACAAATATTTTTAAATTCTGTATTTCAATATACCTAACTACAAATTATATTATGGCGATAAATGCCTACGAAATCATTGGCAGTGTCTAGTGTTTCTTATTTAGATATCAGATTTAAATTGTTTTCGACCTAACAATAATAAATTACATATAAAAACCATTCTAACCTTTTTAAGCCCAGCTAGTCGAAGAGACCGTCCAAGTTTCGCAGCTCGCGAAGTAGACAGGTACACTATCGGGACAGCTTCTTCCTCCAACTCAATATCAAAGTCATTAACGGCCTCACAAAACTTATAATCCGCAAACTTTTTCGCCTCACTCTTCATTAGTTCCTCAGTTTCCTCACTGTCACTTATATCTCCTTTAAAAACTTCTTTCGGGATGAAAAGAGGATTTTTGTAGCAGCGATTAAGGAGTTTCTCACCGTCTGCGTCAGTGTGTTTGTTTGAGTCGGTATCGCTGTCCGGGAAAGTTATCAAGTAATTATGATCTAGTGGACAGTTTTCTTCAGCGTTCTTGAGCGTAAAGGGTTTGTATTCACAGTTGTTGTTCGTTGCGAAAGCGCTCCATTTTAGTCCGGTACTGAATCTTCCACACTCCATTGTGATAATACACAATCTTCTAAGTTTTCTAGAAACGTTTTAGTTTTAATGGGTACCTAAGTAGTTACAAAATGTTATTCCGAATAAATTTATTTAAAAATTTTGAAATTTTCTTATTTCGGAAACCGTATTTTTTGATTTCCGAATTCACCTTCTCGCAATTTGAATATTCGAATAACCAAGAGATACTTTCTTCACCATTGCTGTTTTCAAATTTTCGAATATAGAATGATGATAATTTTAAAATTCTTTATTTGAAAGTTCGACGTGTTTTATTTCATCTACTCCTAACGGGCTTATGAATACGTTTATGATTGAGTATTGAGTGTGCTTTTAAATGTAAACGTTCATTCGATGAGTGAATGAGAATGCGTCAGACATGAGTGGGCGTTTACGGATCTGGTTTCAGTATTTATTGTCAGCGAGCGTCCGATGTAAATATTTTCACAGTGATAACTCTTTGATCAACAACAAATCGGCGGAGAATAAATGGATGGGTTTTTAATACAAATATGTTTTTCTGGGAGTTTGTTGCAAAAAAGATATATATTAATATAAAATATTAATTAAACTATGTGACGGAGGTATTTCAAATTTTTCTGTAGTTACGAGTCTTAGTGGACATTCTCATGTAAATATACATACATATCCGTCACGCCTCTCTCCCATTAGGGTAGGCAGAGACCACTTCCTTCCTTCCTTTATGTAAATATATCTTAATTTAAATCTAAACTAAATGTATAAGCAGTTCATGGCTTAAAAAGTTTAGTTCTCAATCCTAGGTTCGTATTTTTAAACCATTATTTTCACAAAAAAACTTCCAAAGTTAAGCTAAAGCATTCCTGTAGCACTTTAACTCTTATTTTAAAATTTTATGGAATATAATACCCACTCAGTCACGGGTAAAAAATGTTTTGACGTTTTTAAACGCTCCAGTATCAAAATACGGACGCATCTGTTTTAAACATCAGGTGTTGAAACACGAGTGATAAGGGTATGGTCTCCCTCTTGTCTGTCTCCTAACTTTCAACCGGTTTTAATATTTGCCACTCATTTTCTGTTTTTAAAATCGGATTTAAATATTTTGGTTGCTAACCCGTTGCTTGGTAACCGGTAGATGGATGGAAAGGCACCCAAAAGGAAACAACGATCGACTAGATTATGTCAACATGTGATAAGTTAATGCGCTCGCCGAGTGTTCTGTTGCAGGTTTCCGGATATTTTGCGGCAAAATATATAGAAATGAATGCCGAAACATATACATTACCTATACACACAAGGTGACTTCAAATTAGTGAACGATAGAAAAGGATATTCATGTACGTACACGTGATAACAAACAACTTTTACTATGGGGCAGAGGTCGAAATCATTCAAAAAAATTTGATCTCCCCATACAAAATGCGTCAGCTGATAGTATAGGAGAACATTTTTTTTTTCTTATGATTTCGACCTTGGCCCCACAGTAAAAGTTGTTCGTTATGACGAGTACATGCATTTACTTTTCTATCGTTCTCTAATTTAAAGTCACCCTGCATAATTACTATCCAGCATCGGTTATAACAGAACGTGACAAAGGAGTACAAGAAATTGAAGGGTTTTTACGCTCAGTAAGTAGGTAGTTTGTCTAGGTCATCTTAATTGGACACTCGACATAAAATCCCAACTAAAAAGTATTGCGTAAAAGATCAAAAACCATTATAAATAGAACCGGCATACTACAAAAACTAGAATGAGAAAAGTCAGAAGCAATAATTTCTATTCTTCTCTCCAGTATATTGGAATCTGAGGGGATATCGTCCGCACTCGCAGCCTTCAATAACGTTTGTTTCAAGCATTGTATGGAAAAGTTATTTAATTGGAATTTTACGTGGAAATATTCCACTACATAATATTATAAATGTAAATTTTTGTGCCGATGAGTGTTTGTGACTCTTTCACGCAAAAACTACAATACTATACAAATATTCTTTATGTATAATATACAATACAAATATAAAACTACTGGATAGATTTAGTTGAAATTTGGCAATATTGTAGCTTATAATATATCAGAATAACACATATAACACGTCGGAAATATCTGCGGACCTGGCTTGATGACGTCATGCAACTCGTATGTACTCGTCACGGTACTGGATAGGCGAAAACTGGGGAAGCGCGGGGGAAAGCGCATTCCAGCGAGGTCCGCAGATATTTCCGACGTGTTATAGGCTATATTATTTTGAGATATCATGTTTTTGTTCCAAGATATGACGATTAATGCGTACGAAGTCGCGGGCAGCCTCTAGTTTCTTTACGTCAAAAAGGATATTTTTAAGTGCACCAATTTTGAATAAAACATTCTTGATTTATATTCAAATATATTGATTTACAAATGTTTTTACTTATTTTAATATACATTTTACGACATGTAACACCACACGCATAATTAGCAATCTCTAAATAAATACAAGACCAATACATTCCAATATAACCCACCCAAATCAAATAGTCCCTACGTTTCTACAACTCCAGTTCCAGCTTACATACTCCTTAAATTACCAGAGTTAACTAGCCTTAAAAAATTCCAATATAACCTACCCAAATCAAAAAGTCCCTACGTGCCTACAACTCCAGTTCCAGCTTACATACTTCTTAAATTACCCGAGTTAATTAGTCTTCAAAAATTCCAATATAACCTTACCAAATTAAAAAGTCCCTTCGTTCCTACAACTCCAGTTCCAGCTAACATACTCCTTAAATTACCAGAGTTAACTAGCCTTACGAGACAAGCAGTAGACATGAATACGTAGCGCAAATGTCACATAACCTAGTCGGTCGTTGCACTTGGTGAAGGAATAGTGATATGTCTAGGAATTCTATAAATAAATGCAAGTACTATTCCATGTTCCATATCGTTTATGGTCATCGATGTGTAAGATTAGACTATAGGCGTTCTAGTGTTATACTAGTAGAGATATAATAAATTAGTTAGACATAAAATCAATAAAATGACTATAACAAAAATAAAACTTAGAAAGCGTGGAAACGCAACTGGGGTGATGGGCACGTTTGCACCAGGAGAGACCAGGGGCGGATTATTCCCGGATTAGTGTTAGTTAGGTTAAGTTTAGTTTAGTTTAGCGGTTATATTTTATTTATTAGAGTGTAGTATTTTTAATAACATATTCACATGTATTTTTGCAATAAATTTTCTAATTTAAATAATAATAAAAAACTTAGAAATTATCTATAAAACAAAAAAGAATAGAAATGAAGTCAGGAACTGAAAAAAGTTCATTAGAGTTAGTTTGTGAATTAGCTATTACAATCTTACTATTTGTGTACTGTTTTTTTGAAACAAATACTAATTAGGTTTCTCTCAACTCAGTTCTGCAGTACCTATGCCTTTTTGTATATTATGAAGATTTATGAATATTGCATTTTTTTATTGAGGTGTGTTTTTGTAGGAAGTGGAAGAAAGTGGTCTCTGCCTATCCCAATGGGAGAGAGGCGTGACGGATATGTATGTATGAATATTTCTATAGCTGTTTGCAAAATTCATGGAAAACCTCGAAAGTTCAAATAACTATAAGAAAAAGCGAAAGAAGTATGTTTAGATCGTTGCAAAAGGAGGGAAGTGGTCTCTGCCTACCCCGATCGGAGAGAGAGATAATGTATGTTGTTAAACAGACTAAATCAACACTGTATCAATTAGTTCCTATTTACAGTAGTTTCGTAAATATTTATAGAAACAAACAATTACTATGTTTATTGTTTAGCTTACTGTGTCATCATAGTTTTGATAATATCTCTAGGTAATCTATACGTAAATAGGTATGTTTATGTGTTTAGTTTATAAAGGCATAGATAATCAAAATGTTATTGAGCAACATTGTCATCTTGTTTAGGAAAAAGTTTGCATCATACGAGTATGTAATAATTTTGCGGTTTTTTTTAATACTTTTTTTTTTTGACACTTTTTTAAAGATCTTTATTTTTTAATAAACTGACTCGATGCTCTTTTGTTTTCTTTTTAGTAGCGTGTAAGCTTTTATTAAATGTAGCATTTTATACTGCCCTCCTATAGGAAGAGTAAAGGTAAAACTGTAAAAAAAATATAGTAATTCTTATTATGTTTTAAAATTACAATTTGCAGTGAGAAATTTAATTTTATTTATATACTTACATACATGCCTACATGAAAACCAAAACCGTAAAACCATTAAAATACTCGTTAAAGCATATTCACTCAACGAATGAACTTGTAAATTTTAATTATTTAAAAACGTTTTTAAGCAGAATATTTTTCATTTAATTGAATCTCACAATTACACTTTCAGAACTAACAAACGTTACGAAATGCTTCAATTCTTTTTCAGAAGCAAACTTCAGAACCTATACAGTCTTTGACAGTGAATTGACATCTAAGAACGTCATTTCTCGGATAACAATAAATATTTTTTTCTGTTGTGTTTAAAATTCAAAATAAAACAGTCGAATAACGAAAGCGTGATTTTCTAGATTGGCTTTTGTTTATTTTTTATAGAAGAGTCGATATTATAAACACACTTGTATTCTCTATTGAAAATGCAATTTCACCTTTAAAACGTCACAATAATGTTTTTTTTTTCTTGTTTAAAGTTTATAATTAAAACGGGAATCTCAAGATTCACACTCCGACGCGGCGCGTGCGCGGTTCGAATCGAGACTGAAGATTCTAAATTTGAAATGAAGTGGGTTTAATAACATTGCGTATTTTCTCGTGGAAATGGCGTTGACATTTTGAATGCGTTCGAAAGTTAAACATTTTGGGCCGTTAAAGGAAATTCAATTGGGAAAAACAAATATAACAAAGTTAATTAACCTTGCTTAAGAAATTAATATTAACAAATAAATTAATTATGAATACCTATTATTTAATCATTAATCATAGTATCTTATTTTTTTCCTCTTCTATAAACCATGTCTTTAAAAAAATCAGTTCTGTTTCGTAAAACGCGACTATTTCTATCTAGTCTCTGTCATTTACCGGGAATCGATACAAAGTCCGATGAGTCACAGGTTTCTAGCCTTGAAAATCTAGATTTTATGTGGTCTCGCTTCTTGCAATAGATAAACATAGATATAATTTTTACTGTCAGCGACTTCGTTAGTATGCATTTATCGTCTATATTTATTTTATGAATATCATATATATTTTTTAAGTTATGACTATAAATAAATGCGTACGAAGTTGCGGGTAGATTATAATCCATACTTAATATTATAAATGCGAAAGTAACTCTGTCTGTCTGTCTCGCTTTCACGCTTAAACGGCTGAACCGATTAAAACGAAATTTGGCACACAGATAGGCTATAGTCTGAGAAAGGACATAGGCTACTTTTAATTTCGATAACGTTGGTTAAGCAACTCTAACCATGGTTCATTCTACGCGGACGAAGTCGCGGGTACAGCTAGTATTTTATAAAGATTACCACCTCGATCAAATCGGGGACTTGCTCAAGAAAGGCCAAGTCAAGAGTGCCCTAAACCGACGGGCAATGGCGGGTATGTATGAGGCGACTGATTAGTGTGGATGAAGCGAAAGAGGTGTGTTTGGATCGTAGCAAGTGGAAGGAAGTTGTCTCTGCCTACCCCAATAGGAGAGAGGCGTTAAGTATGAATATACCTAGCCTTTAAGTTGTTAAATTTCCCTCTCGTATTGTTTTGCCATAACGGAGTATCATGTACGATTATACTTGCATTATTATGTATCAGAAAATGCAATATATGATTCGAGTTTCATTTATTTATTTAACTTTTACTCCACTTTGAAGAAACGCAGACGAAACTCCAAGAAAAGTATTAAAAAAGACTGTTTATTATTTGTCGGCCACGACCTTGGAACGTCCACTATCTTTTGATCTCCCGCCAGATGCAAATTGAAGCAATTTAATCAATCGAAATAACATCCATTGCTTACTAGACTATGCGTTTGAAACGAGTAATACTAATAAAGCGACGATGTAGACTAAACATTTTAAAGATTTCGTTTAGATTATAAATGTAGGTTGGTAGGCCTGCATATTGGATAAAAACAGATGTAGCTACGGGACACGAATAAATTTTAAGTAAATTCAGTGCATATCATTGAATTAAATAAAAATGGGTATTCAAGAATCACTTAAGAACAACATTATGAATATAAATTTAAAAAAATTATAGTACTTACTTTTTTAAATAAGACTCTAGGTCCTACCACCTACTGAGGTTATCGTGTTTCATTATCAATCATCAAACCGCAAACTTCGCAGCCAACTGTATGTAAGGGCGGTAAATACGCAAATTATTTGTTATTTGATAATAAAACTTTATATACAAATGTCATAGCAAATCTAATGTCAAACTACGAAGCAATTTTTAGGTAGGTACTACGCAAAAACAAAAACCTGTACATCAACATCAAACAAATCGAACGATCAGTCGCTAAACTTATCGAGCAAAACTAAACGGCCATTGCAACTCTCTATATCTAAGAGGAAAGTTTCAAGTACATTAGCGTTCATTTAATCATTTCTAGCAATAAATGCAGAGAGTGAAATACTCGGAAAAATTTCTCTTGAGAGACTTGGCTCGGTACCGTAGGAAAGAAGCCTACAAAATGCAGAAATCATTCTAGTACTAGGTGTAATATTGGCATATTTCTTTCGAATGAGGTTTTAGAGAAAACTTAGTAAGTAAGAAAGGAAAATGCTACGCGGGAATTTTTGGGTCTTTTTTGAGTCATAATAAGATCTAGTCACTACATATATTGAAATAGCCATAAGCATTGACATTTGACTAATTATATTATTCATCAGCCAAGTGAGGAACGCATTTTAAAGTGTTTATTAAAGAAAACTATTCCTGAATTCCTTATTAAAATGAACGAACGAACGATCATTTTATTTATTGCTTAAACTATGTCTTGTTGTATTGTTTAATCATATTTTGTCCTTTGTTTTTCCGGGAAAGTTTCATGAGCAATTACGTTCCATAAGTAACATCATAGAGTGAAAGAACAATAATTTATACCTGTATTTAACCGATACCACAGCCCCTACTCTGCAAAATCGAAACAAACTCAATTATCTACAAACCCAAACGCAATATAATCCTCAACAATTACGACTAAGAAACTAACACGACCACCAATTTATACCGTAATCATCTAAGACGAAAGGGTTGCATAAACCGGTAATCGGTAATACGGTAATTCGGTAATATCCTTAATGAAATCCCTATTAGGGTGGGATCATTCGGTAATACAAGATAGATTGGATTTAGGTATATTATACGGGTAGGGAAAGCCTTTGCGATCGGTACAGAGTATTTTAGAGAGTATAAGAAACACCATACTGCGCTCCAAGACGCGTATTACTGACGTGGTAAAGACAACTGCCAGGCTAAAGTGGGATTGAGCCGGCCACGTCTGCCGCATGCCGAACGATCTCTGGGCAATCACAAAAACCCAATGGCAACCAACAGCCAAAAGACCTGGTGGCAGGCCACGAAGAAGGTGGCGAGATGAGTTGGACACCATCTTGGATGTCTGGGTAGAGGCGGCCCAGGATAGGGAGTCGTGGAAGAAGAGAAGAGAGTGAAGAGAGGCCCAGCAGTGGGATACCGGTGCCTAGATAAGAAGAGAGTATCGGTGAAAAATTGATACGTTTTAATTTTGGCGGTTAGTATCGCATGCGTTACTTCTCTAACACGGTTGCGGTTATTCGAAAATAGAAGGCGAGTTATCCCGAAAAACCGAAATGTTACAGGAAAAAATATTTAGGTCGAATGCTCAATTACTTGTGAGTCAGTACCCGAAATTATTTTAAAATTGAACTGTATTTGCGATGTAAAATTACACTAATGCAAAGAAAAAGAAATTTTGCAACGTGCAAAGAATTTGTATTCAACTGTAGAATAAAAACGTACGATATTATATTAAACCGCGACAATAATTGAACAACGCATTTTAGTCATCTAAGGTATGATATAGAGGTAAATAACTTAAGTCTAGTCATCTTTACATAGTTTGATACATCGTAATTCTTAGGAATGCTCTTAATTTATGTTTCTATCCACGTTACCCCTAAACTCCAAAAAAACCACCCTAAAAATCTATTGAGTCATCAAAAAATTACTTCGCAACCACCACAGTTGCAAACTCACAAAGTAATGCTTACTTCGCGTGCGTCTTTCAATCAGATCCCCAATTTTGTGCCGATCGGCTTCCAGACAGTAGCAAAAATTAGGTTGGCAAGCAAATACTTAAGCGTTTTGGCACGCAACTCGTAACTGCACGCAATACGAATTTACACGCTATTTTCATTCGAATTTTTATCCTTTTTGAAGGTCAGGTTCCTGAGGGATCGTGGGATATTTTTAGTCTGGCTTTTGTTTAGAGATACGCAGACTTATTTAGGGTTTAGTACGTATTTTCAGTTCATTTTTGGAGTTATAAATATGTAAATGAAATTGTTTATCCATCGCATTTCAGTCCTACATTATTTCAAAGTATAATAAGTATACTTTATGTTTATTTTACAGCTACATCCGTTCTACTGCTAGGCAAAGACCTTGCTTCTCATCTGCCTTTACTATCGACTACGATCTACCGCAGTCAAGTTAAAAGAAAAAGTCCAGCTCGTCCCACAAAAGCCTTATTTTCTTTTACATAGGTTAGTATTTTCACAACAAAACATTTACGAATTTTAACGTTAAACTCCAAAATAACTGTTATTATTAAATAAACGTCACTGGATAAATAGAATGCTATTGCACATTGTGTTTACTAAAATTGCCTGTCCGCGACAGAAACGTGCGTTGTTCGTTTCTGAATATTACATTGTAATAAAAATGTAGTTGCTAGTCTCGTGCACTTTATAATAGAGTAAAACATGTTGTTTTGACAGGAGCGGTGCATATAGGGAAAGAATGAAAGGAAAAAACAAATATTTTTGTATACATTTTAAAAAGGCTGATAGTTTTCAATAATAACTATCAGTTTTAGACAGAGACACACATTTATTTAACACACACAATACAGCACAAATTAAACAGAACAATTACAAAAGAAAACAGAATATACCTCCATCCATACATATGAGTACAGCTGGTCAATGTCGACCCACTACAGGAGCGTAGATCTGTGTTCTTTAAAATCTGTCTTCACTACCCTCACGGCACAAATTATCTACTAAAACCTACATCAGCACGATCACATAATCTTTGAGTATAGAATATATAAGGAGATGCCATACCGTCTGAATCTGCGTGCCTGGTCTGGCGCAAAATGGCTACCTTTTTGTATGGAATTTCATATCGTTTGAAAGGTCATCTACCAAGAAAACTATGAAAAACTTGCGCCAACCTTGGCACGCAGTCATAAACTCATTTGTATATGAAAAAAAATGTGGCATCTCTTTATATATTCTATACTCAAAGCACATAATTAATCCAAAAACAAAAGAGTGTAAACCTCGCAAAAACAGTATGACCCCACGATCGCAACACGCACTTGACTGAATCAATAGATATCTCGATCAAAGTCATCAATCATATGAGATCTGATCCTTTTAAGCCTATAAAAACTGGGGACATAGAGGTCTGACGCAACAGCGGTTTAAATGTCCCCGCGCTGCTGGTTCCATATATACAGTGCTACAAGGATCTTTTGGCACGTGGCGGAAATTGGAACTAACGACATCATCTTGTAAATTGTCATTAGTTTGAGTTATTTATTCACCTTGTGCAAATAGATCCTTGTAGCACTATACCTACATATCTGTTACGCCTCTTTCCCATTGGAGTAGGCAGAGAGTATTGGACATTCGTAATTCGTCACTTCTTGTAAGAAAGTGTGTTTGGATCGTAGCTAGTTGAGGAAAGTGGTTTCTGTCCACCCCGATGGGTCACTACATATCAAACGTCAAACAAGTTATCGACCGCAAGCCCGTAAAGCCCTTAAACCCATAAAAACTGGCGACATACTGCTCCGTACATATTTATGAAGGGCGTGATCTGCGATTGATGGCCGCTCATTCATCTGACCAAAATATAGGCTAGTAAAAAGTTGGGAACATTGTCATGTGACACTTTTTGGCAGAGACAAAATTAGTGAGGCTTATTGGCTTGCGGTAGTTTTGTAGCTAGTCATAAATTAAGTCAGTGGTTTAGATAAAGTCACGAATTCTTGTATATGTAGTTTTATTTGAATAGAAATGTAACAGAAGTTAGCTAGATAAGTAAGAACAGGAATAAGGTAGAGATGGAACAGAAATGACCTAGTTATTCTAGATCGTTAAATCATAATTTATTTCAAACTACGAAACTTTCGGTTTAAGCCGAAACAAATCAAAATAATATTTCAGTTATAGCACCTCAAAATATTGAAACTTGTGTTTTAAAATGACAATGATAATAGCATTAACTTTAATCGCATTAGCGCTACGTAAATTATCTTGAAATGAAAGTCCAATCGGAAAAGCATACGTAACATTATTTTCTATCTAGTAAAATATTCTAGAACATCCCATTTTACTAAAATACCACTAATTCATTGGAAATCCAATTCGACGTCACGACACTCTGAATTATCAAAATCCTATCTCAATTACACCCGAGTCCACAAATAAATACGAAATGTGAAAAATCCATTTAGGGCTTAAACAACACGGAATTTTCATTCAAAGCCAGATTGACGCCGACACTTATTCCGGGAAAAAGTCGACATTTAAAAGCCCTCTTCTGACATGACTGACCGTGTCATGTGTCAATTACATAGTCGAGGGGGGTGTTGAGAGTTCTCGTGTACTGACAGCTTTGTCTATGGATCAGAGGCGGAAAAATCATTGAAAGACTCGCCAGGGCTATTTCCTGTGGTCGGATTTATCGGTCGATTGATTGGCGAATTAAATGTTATCGAGTGGTTATTTGGAATAAATTCTACGATAGGTACCAATGCGATAAAAGTGATATTTTATCATTTAAAACTGTTGTAATATAAACATAACTACAAGTGCTACTACAAATATTACCAGATTATTACAGATTTTTGTCTATCCAGTGGAGAAAAAAACATTTCACAATATACAAGCACCTATGTTTATAAGTTGTCTATTACCAAGACACAAAGATATTGGTAATAAGCTTAATTTGGGTAAGATGATGCTGTGTACGTACAGTCCCTGTATAATATAAAACACATTTTGATTATGATACTCGTAGAATTGATTTAGCTGACATTTTTAACCACACCTAAACGTGCCTCTATTATACTCTCAACTATCGAATCAATATTAATAGATCTTTATACTCCAGCTTATAGTGTTATGTGACATTGAATATAGTGAATATTGAGGTTGCCCCGTTACGATGTTTATGCGCCTACGACGGACCGCTAACAAGCTCTCAAACCAGTACTATGAATATCCAAATTTTGTGACAACGATAACGGTTTCGCCTATGTCTATATCGACGAACAAACTTTGGTAGGTTTGAATTTAGATTGACAAATATTGCTGGCCTTTTGTTAAGGTATACATACATATCTGTGACGTATCTTTTCCCTTTGGGGTAGACAGATACCACATCTGTCCAACCACTACGATCCAAAAAATCTCTTTCGCTTTAAGTATCCACATTAATCAGTCGCCAAATAACAAAAAACTCGATACAGCCATTTCGTTTGTAAAAATATAAATTCTAAAACATTCATAAAAAGTCATAATTTCTGCCAACTTTCGATAATCGAGTTTTCCTCGACAATGCAACAACCAAACTCTATCTCACAAAAATATAAGTCTTTTCGATAACCTTAAATCTTAACAGTAAAAAGAAAACCAAAACAAAACACGGAAGAATAATTTCAAAGAGAAGCCACGAAGATATCCATTTATCTGACAGATGCTATATCTAATACAAGTATGTTCTTGGGTCTTCTTTTCAGAGGTGAAACAACGGGTTTGGCTACTCGCCAAGTGTCCAAATTTTACGGAATTACTGCCTATTCGTTTTAATATACTTGACACAGTTGATGATAGGATTAGAGTTTGAAATTTTGAGGATTTATGGGCTGTTTTGGGCTTCTTTTTGACTTATGGAGGTGACCACACAGTATGCGGGACCGTCAATGTGTCGGGACAATTACAGATAGTCGAAATTTAAATTAAATGAATGGTCACGGTTAATTATTTACTTTTTGTGATCTTAATTAGTCACTTTTGGTGTTATATTGATTCAATAAACGACTCAGTCTCTACCAAAATAGGTAAGCACTGTAGAAAAATGTTAGTAAGTAATTTAAGGATTTGTTTTTCAACAAGAAGTGAAGCTAAACCACCAAAACGGACTTCATTATTTAATAATCAAAGTTTTGAAGAATAAAAAATAATATACATTAAAAAACATAGAGACAAGCATTTTTTTCCGAGACTCATTAATTTCCGTACCATGGGGATATAAATAAAGGCTATAAGAAAGTTAAAAGAATATTAATTTTCCTAGTTAATAGGTCATCTTTAATTCTGTCGTTCACAATGTTTGACATTCCGACTCGAATTTCGAAACGGAAAGTGGGTCGAATACCACTCATTACAACTTGGCGATTGACATTATTTCCTTTGATCTATAAATAACATTAATATTTGGGCGGCTGACTTCGAGAATTTAACAAATTAGAAAGTTTTTACTGATTTGAGATAATTATCGACTTTTATAAGTTACAAATTGATTTTAAAAACAGTAAATTGTGATAAAGAATGCACATCGATCTTTGGAATGCAATTGACTAATTTCGACTTCGTATATCTGTGGTCTTCGTCGCACACACCATGACGTTTATTTTGTCAGCCGTTCAAATGCGAGAGAGTCCAACAATGAAAAACTTAGTTCTAAATTCAAATTCTGATGAACGATTAGTATAATAAATTGATTTTCATTGAAATTAGCATTCGTTTGTATTAGAAGATGCAATGATTGCAGATTTGTATTCTTTATCGCCCTTACTGTATGTTTAAAAACAAATTCTATATTAACATAGGTACCTAATTAAAAAAATAACAACAGCTGTAAAGCCAAATTCAATATTAGCATGCATAGGTAATAAAAATAATAATAACGACATCAATTTTGGTAAAACATTTAGTTAGGTACGTTACTTTTTATAAATTTGTAAAATGTATGTGTTGCATCAACCTATACCTATATGCTATAATGATTTTTATAAAGCAAAACATCGTACACACACAAGTCAAATCTTTTCTCCATAACCTAAAACCTACTCTTCTATCAACGGATACAGCTAAAGTGGCAAATGTGTACATACAACCAACGTTGAACAATCGATCATTTCTCATCGAGGAAACAGTCAACATTTGGCAGATACGAGAAATATTACTCAGCGTGATACAAACTTTAGCTTAACCTTTACTAAGGTCTTGAGTTAGGGCATGACAATGACAGATGTCTAGAAATATGACAGATTTGCTTGTTATGTCTTTACTTAGGTATTCTCAGTTTCTGAACACTTAAGATTGAAGCTTTGAGAGTAAAACCTATTTTATAGAGTCGCAAATACGTTATGAAATTTTAAGGAAACTTTCTCAAATTGACCAATGATTTTAAACGAGTGAACGAGTGAGGCTTGTCAAAATAGTTAGACTAGAATGCACTTGTTCTATTAATTTATCTCTATTTTAAGCTAAAATACTTCCTATTTTTTTCACTTATTGTATAGGTTCAATTCTATGAAAAACCAAAATCGCTATAACTAATAATACCATTTCTTTCTTCTTCATTTCAAGTTTCATGGACATTATTTGCAAGTAAAATTGATAGTAACTTTGATATCATGAACTTAAGTCTAAATCAATTTGCGTGATCTTCCTTACATCCCTCGGGACACACGGAATGCCCACAATGCAACATTCCAAATTCGACGGTTTCAAGAATTTGCAAAATATCAATCCAATTTGATGGCTTGTCGTCAACGATAGAAGGCTTGTTCCTATGTAACTTCAATTTATTATGACATTACTATAATTGGGATAAAACTCGCCATATTTAAAAGAATTTGCAAAATATCAATCCAATTTGATGGCTTATCGTCAACGATAGAAGGCTTGTTCCTATGTAACTTCAATTTATTATGATATTACTTTAATTGGGATAAAACTCGCCATATTTAAAAGAATTTGCAAAATATCAATCCAATTTGATGGCTTATCGTCAACGATAGAAGGCTTGTTCCTATGTAACTTCAATTTATTATGATATTACTTTAATTGGGATAAAACTCGCCATCTTTAATTCGATAAAACATTGTTAATGGTATCTACACACCAAAGCCGCCGGCTTTTTTGACAGCTGCCATTCGTATGACGTAAAGCGGCCTAGCCCGGCGGCATTCCGGCGGCTTTGGTGTGTAAATAGCATAAGGTTATGTTAACGATGTGTCAAATTCGATTTTCATTTTTAACATTCGAAGTCATCCTCGAGTTGAAAACCAAAGACGATTTTTTAACTCGCACAATTTATGACTTTAAACTACCTATAATTTAATATACATAAATTAGACAATATAATGGGTTAAAAAGGGAATAACCTTACAAATTCGACTCTTTACCTCATTTGCAAGACGTGACGCGATTGGAAACCCACAAACCCGCGACAAACCCGTCCGTTTACCAAACCCTCAGTTGCAGAAAAAGTAGTCAGAATTAACACTTTATTTGATATAAAAATAAATGGACGTTGAACTTGGACAGACCTGGGTGTAGACACACATTGTGTCTATTTTTTGTGAAGTAAATAATTAATAGTCTAAGATCCAGCCGCTAAAAACCGTACCTATCGCGTTTTCGCTTGAAACCAAGTCTTTACACTTATTTATGATTAGGATAATTCATATTAACTAGGTTGCCTACTGCTAATTAAACCTACAAGATTTAATAATAGTAAGCTTTACTTCAATTGACATTGCGATTATCCACAATCTAATGGTAGTTGCCATTAATTATAAAAAGTGTATAAATACGGTCAGCATCATAAGGTGATGAACACATTCAGATCTTCAAAAGTAAAATTTACCGTTATTGGATGAAAATCGCTTAGCAAAAAATACTCCCAAATTAAATGAACATAATAAGGTTCAAAATAAGGAAAATAAATAAGTTTTACGTCTATTATTGGTGTATATTACTTATGAAAATCTGAATGTGTTAATCGACTTATGATACTGACTGTACGTACATGATGAAAGATAGATTCTGTAATAGCTATTTGAGATCAATGTTTATAGAGTAGTATTTTATGTAATGTAAGACTCATATTGCAAAACTTACCAATTCCTCGGGTGATCCCGGTTCCTTCATACCATTGCTCTTATCTGGGCTCCCCGTCTCTGCAACAAAGGAAAACGTTCATTAATCACCTTGTACAATGAAAATAAGACTTTATACGCTTTTGGAAATTCATACAATGATATTTTCATAAACCTTGTCCAATGCCTAGTTAGACAAGGACGTATCGCAAAATATCAAATGGTAATTGCCAATATCAAGTCGCTCTTGTCGGTGGAGTCTTCGCCACTTTGCTCTCTGTCGTTCGTTTGAGGACCTAATACGAGAGAACTTCTATACCCTCTTTTATTTGATCTATGTATTAATTTTAGTCACTGACTTCATGCAACTCTTACGTACCTTTACTCGGTACTAGATAGGCGAAAACGGGAGAAGCGCATTCCAGCGAGGTGCGCGGAATTTCCGACAGTTCATAGCAAAATTCATACTCATTCATGGTCCTCGATCAACACAACGAATTAATTCACCAATATTAAAACCCATCACCGATTCCACGAAGCGAATCATAAAACTGGCCACATTACAAATAGCTGACAAGTTTATCCGCGGTTAAAATTTCGCATTCATCGAATGAAAGGGCATTCGTCCGTGAGGGCTGCCCAGTCACACATAGATTACCCGTACAACGATAAAATTGTTCTCTTTTATTCACTAGATTAATTGTGAGAATTAAAACAATGGTAACAGTTTTTAATGGGTTTTTTTCCAATTTGTACTAAGGGTCCATTTCATTACAATGTTTTAAACTTTTTGTAAAGGCGGGAAATATTCACAATTTAGGTTTCTTTTTAAATCTTACTTTTTTAATTAAAAAAGTAGTATAATTGTACTTTTTAAAAATCGCAGTATGATAAAAAAGTATATGAAATGGTTTCAAAACAACATTGTCAATATTGTCATATTTACCTACAAGTTTGAGTGTTATAATTTACAATTCTAGGTATCCTATCAGCTCGTACATCAACTAAAAGGAATCATCAATCGCCGTCAGAGTGAAATACTAACTCTAACTACAATTTTCATCTTCAAACCTTCAAAACTACGATTTTTCCAGTGAAAACTGAAACAGTAGTACCTGATTGGAACACACTATCACTCGCCGGCGATGAATCGACACAAATTAACAAACGAACGAGCGAAGTACCTACCTACATGAATGTAATTTTAATTGACGCGATAGAAAATTCAATTTCCCAATTTCTAAAGCTATTGACAACTAATTTTCTCGCGTTTCAAGTAGATTAGCAGGTAAATTGACAAATTAAGACGCAGCGAGGTTAATTGGAAGCAAATTCAATCCTTTAGTGTTTTACTTGCGTTGAATAGACTTACAAGTTTGTTATGAGTCGTGTCTATAATTTGGTTTGAACACTTTGAACACGTATAATAGCACCTCTTATTAACGCTTTAGAAGAAACTAATGATGAATTATTCTCTTTTACTTTTAATACTGATTGCAGAACTTAATTTCCAAAAGATAATTATTTTCAGAAAGTTAACTTTTTGATACACATGACACTTATGTATGGCTCATATAAGAAAAGACACAATCTGCCTACAACATTGATTTTCGCCTTAAAAACACGGGTCAGAATATAAAAAATTCCCGATCAGCTGATCAGTTTTAAGTATGGAATATATAATTTTAATTTTGCTTTTTTTTTTACCCATTTTGAGAAAGTTGATCCGTTTTATCAGTTTCTCGCGCGAACCTTAATTTTTGAAAATATACACGTAATCTCAATGTTTTTCAAACCAAAATTTCAATTAAACCCTTAGTTTCATGCTAAGCCAGTTTTGAAATATAGGTACCTACGAATATCAGTGTTTTTCCTAAAATTTTAATTAAACTAGGATAAGCCAGTTTCGGCGGTTGTTAATCACAGCCTGCATTGTTGTGATACAAATTACGTCAATTTGCATCGCGGCTTATTACGAGAGCCCGAATTAATAATTAACGACGAAAATTTTGCAGCTTTTAATTAAGGTGCTTGCGGGAATATTATTAATGCATAGCAATATGAGTTTTGGGTTTTATATGTGTGAAATTATTAAATATTCTAGTTGGTTTTCGTGTTTTTATTCTGTGGTGATTTTTACCAGACTACGGCAAAGCCAAAAGGAAGGGTAATGTTTTTAAAATAAAAGTTAGACTCGAAATTAAATGGCAACAACACTGCCTTTTCATGCATAACCTTTTTTAATATCTATACAAGTAGGAAATTAAGATTTTTTTGTGTCAAAGGTGTAATAGAAGTGAATTCACTTAATACTTTTTAATTTAATTACAAACGCTTCATAAAGTGCGTTCAAATATTAAAAGACATGAAATAAAAATTGCACTTAGTATTTTGTAACCTCATTTCTTTTTCATAATACTACTTAAACTTAACAGGATGAAAAAAAATTAATAAAATCATGTCTCAACGCCAACTATAAACAAACCAAAATTACAACATTACGAATTCTCGGAACATTCAAACAATTTGAGCGAAACGTGAAAGAAATATCATCAGATACTTTCCCGAGCAACCGCTCGTCTCACCGCAAAGGATAAAACGTGGAACCACGCAAATTATATCGCTTTAACGGTTCACCAGCCGATTCCAATATTCTATCATCTCTGGTTTTGCCCTACTGGAGACAAAAATAGTTATCTATCTAATGGTATCTACACACCAAAGCCGCCGGCCCAGCCTGGCGGCTTGCTGGCGGCTTTGGTGTGTAGACATCATTAGAATTTTTCGTCCCTAAAAGTCTACCGGTGTCAAAAAATCTATGGGATGCTTCTGAAGGATAGATTAGAAGTTAGAAACAGCTACTTAACAGACACGTACTGCCGATCTAGGATAGTTATCTGTCTTTGAATATTGGAAACAGCCGTAAGACGTTGGATCATGCAAATCACATCGCGGATAACTAAATCACAACACAAAATCAAACTTCGTCTATTCAAATACAGATTATAAAAACCTAGAAAGTTGTTACTTGCAGGAATTATAAACCGCCTCAAAGAATAGGACGTCAAGAAACTTAGTTTGTCAAGACGCAACTTCGTCTTCCAACTTTGTTACTTAATACAGTTCTTTGTAATTTTTAGATGACATCAGAATGAATTACTTTTTCTATTGTCTTGGCAGGGCAATTTACATGGATTAAAAGGTACCTATTTCAGTGGAAAATTGGTATTTTTTTAAAAGTTTTAAGAATGTTTATAAGCCTGTTACATCCCACTGCTGGGCAAAGGCCCTTTTCTTATCCCCAACAAGTTTTAAGATAAGTTAAGATTCTAAGTGCCCGTTTCTCCATCAACAGATAAAATTTATCTGACAGATATTTTATACCTGTCTCTATCTTAAACGTCATGTTTTACGAAATGAACATAGGTTTATCTGTCAGTTAAATTTTATCTATAGATAATGAAACGGGCATTAAGTAGGTTTAATTTACGGTCAGAATCTAAAATGGTAATTGCCATTTGTAATTAAAAAAAGAAATTCAAACTCCGAACAAACATACTACCTACTCGTACATTTGCATTCGATACTAACGCTTCATTCTTAACCACTCCGGCGACAGTTTACATAACAGAGATCGTATTGCTTTCAAACTTTCCCTGTCAATTAGGAGCTACCGCTTTCAGCCACGATCGGTCACGAAACGGTCACAATCTAACACTCACGACTTAGTTGCAGTGTCGTTTGAGCGGTTACGTAATGTTGGCGGACCATTTATGTTGACGACTTGCATGTTTTAATTTAGATGTATGGGTTGAATGTAGGGATTGTATTTTTTTTTTTTAATGGCAACTACCATTATGTATTCTGCCAATTTAAATTGAAGTAAAGCTTATTATAATTTATATTTAAGAATTTAACTAAAAGTGCGTACCTACACACAAAAACCCTGATTAAAGACAATATAGGCTAATAAAAAAAAAAGAAAAATAAAAAAGAAGAAAAAAAAAAAAGGCAAGTATCTCTGCACATCGCAGCAATGTTTGTCTCTGTTGAGAATCAAAACCATAACCTGCAGCATGACAAGCAGGGTCACTACCAACTTCCCCAAATGGCTAGTCAGGGATTATATTGAGAGTAAATACTTAGCGCTAAAAGACACGGTGAAACGCAACTGCAACACAACTGAAACTGCTAGTTACTTTTGAGTTGCATCGAAGTTTCTGCTATAGACTTCCTTAGAAAACCACATACGACGCAACTAGTTTGAAACGTTTCGTTTCAGTTGCGTTTCACCGTGTGTTCTGGGTCTTATGTGTTCATAGGTAAACTGACGTGAATTGCACACATTATCAAATAAGATAGAGGCTTAAAATATATCTTCATCAAACTAATTAATGTTTTAAATTGATGATACAACAAACGGATAGATACAAGCCGTCGATCGTATATTAGATCACTTTAATCTTCATAAAGTATGTTCTAAAAACAGCGAAGTGTTTGGTGAAACAACTTGTTCCTTAACATTGTTTACAAGGGACGGCGAGTAAGACAAGAATCTTGAAGGGTACCTTAATTAAGTTCCTAACTTTCTTTACCAGTTTGTTACAAAGCAGGTCCGCGGATTAGTTTTAATTATGCTAGAATTAATTTAGACTGGCCTTTTGGTTGAAGGGTTGATTATTTTTTATGTCTTTAATTTTAAATAGACGAAGTGGTCTCTAACAAGTTCTTATCAAGAGCTGATGAGCGGATGCTCCATCGACAAGAGTCTCTTTTAAAATAAATGAATGAATGATCTCTCCTACCCCAGTAGGAAAGAGGCAAAGAAAGGAGAAAAAGAAAATAAAAAAGAGAAAACAAGAAAAGAGAGAGAAAATAAAGAAGTAAGAGGAAACGGAAAGAGGCGTGACAGATATTTACCTATGTAAGTAAGTATGTGTATGTAATTTTAAATATTATATATTTTCAGTTTAGTGATGAACTGCGAACGTTAAGCCCTCGGATTGTAATTGTAATTTCTTTAAAAAATTTAAGCAAACGTTTCCTATTTTGAATTTCAATAGATACTTAATAATAAGCATGAATAATGACAGTTTCGCCATACGTACAAGCTTATGTAGCAATATTTTATAAACAGTATTATTCATGTACTAACAACTTAATCATACCATATTTGTTATAATACTCGACTCAGATTATTAACATAGACATTTTGTAACATAATATTTGGCATTCGGCCACCCACGTACAGTCATAAACAATCAACATTTAAAAAGACCTACTTATATGTAGGTACCTATGTAAACAAATTATTGACAACTTCATATCATACGAGTATATTAATCATAATCATAATCATATTTATTGCGCTTCCACAAAGTTACAATGGTCTTAAAAATAATTAACAGTACATGTTGTGGGCCCTGTTTTAGGGCACGTCCGTATGTCAATAAGTATCTATAGGTACATAGAATTACAACTTGTCCTAATTATACGTCCGTGCTTTGTGTGAGAATGTCTAGACAGGTGAATGTTCGTTACTCTTTCACGCTAAAACTACTGAACTGATTTTGATGAAACTTTACAATATTTTAGCTTAAACATGATATGAACATATGCTTTGATATTAAAGATATTGTATACCTAATATTTAAAAATAGCAGCTGGTAAATATCTTATTAAGACATTAATAATATTATCATTTTATAAAAAGCGGTGTGTTTGATCGTGGCAATTGGAGGAAAGTGGTCTCTGCCTACCCCGATGGGAAAGAGGAGTGACAGATATGTAAAACATAATATAAACCGGTTTGATATCAAAAAATGCGGAAAGAACATAGTATCGGCCATTTTGAAGCTTCAATGAGATGTCACCGAATATTTATTCTGAGTCGATGGACAATGTTTAATGGAATGTGGAATAATAATCCTGACATCGACTCCATACATCATAGATAGCACAGTTGTAAAACTATACAAATATATTTGTTTTTTGCGGAGAAAAAAATCGATTTTACGAAAAACTAGAGGCTGCCCGCGACATTTTACACATTTACTTATTGTCATAAATCTTGAAAAACATACAAAATAGCTTAAAACAGTATAGCCTATGTGTAATATTGTAAAGATTGATTCAAATCTGTTCAGTAGTTTTGGCGTGAAAGAGTAACAAACATTCTCACATCCACCAGTTAATTAAAAGTGAATCCTATTAACTGTCATTTTGTTTTGTTAATTAGTACGTTGGGCCGTGTGCCGTTAGGTTTTCTTGTCGTTTCTTACTCTTGGCTATACAGGTACTGAAGCGGTAGTAGTTTTAGATAAAAAAATAACATTCAAACAGTGTACTTATTTATACTATGTGCAATTTTGAAATAAAACATTTTTGATTTTGTTAACTCTACTTTTTTCTGACATGATGTCTATGGGTATAAACAGTCGATGAATTCAGCCCACCCATAAAGTAAAGAGTCTAATCTAAGGAGTTATTAATTCGAAGTTAAGGCGACAACTTACAGATGGTTGGCTTTGAACTTGAACCTTTGTTGGAATAGAAACGAGGGATTAATAACTTACAAATTATTGATATTTAGGGCCTGTTTTAACATCTACAGATATAATTTATCTGACAGATATAATTTATCTGACAGATATAATTTATCTGACAGATATAATTTATCTGACAGATATTTTTATCTTTTATGCAACAGGCGGTAAATCTAACAACAACATAACTCCATCAAAGACCTAACAATCTTGCAATGCAGGCTGGCATACGTCCAAATTCGTAAGCCACTAAGCTAATAGTAAGCCGATAGATTGGCAGTCAAGCATATCTTGGCGTGGCTATTGAATAAGCTTTCTATTGAAGTAAGTACATATAGTGCAGGGGTGGCTATTTTGATTAGACCCAAGATCTCCTGTTTACTATTAAAACCCTGTACGATCTACCAATTTCATACTTATTGAAATCTTAGTCGAAGAGAGAGAGAAAGTCGAGAGTAGCCTGTAGTCTTCTATGCATAATATGTATGAAAAAGTCGTCAAGAACGGCTAAACCGATATGGCTGAAACTTGGTAGGTTTTGTACTACTACATAGTACAAGTAAGAACCAAGAGAAGGACATAGGATTTTTCCCGTTCCCACCATTCCTATGGGACGTGACATAAAACATGGTACCTATAACAAAACGCAACAATACGCGGACAATGTCGCGGGGAAAAGCTAGTCTTTGCACATGTACTTCTATAAAACTATAGGTACGTATAGCTATGTACATTATTCCTATAGGCATCATAGGACCTGCCAGGGTAGTCTAAGAATGTCGCCGACTCCGGGCCGGGCGGTTCATAAATATGGAGTTGGTGATTAAACGGCATGCTTCAAGACTTTTTGTGCTATCCCCCCCTCTATAGGATAGGGGGTGGGTTAAGTTGTAAGCTTTTGGTTTGGTTAAATAGAGATAGAGTTTTTTTGATGCTAGATTTGGCCCTTTCAGAATCAGTTTATTATTAAAACTAAAATTCATTATAAATCATTTTTAATTTATATCAGGTACAAGTAGTAATGAAAGAAGATAAAATCAAAACTAGTTTAATGTTTGAAATCAAATTAATTGAACTAGAAATTGTGTTACTCACGAAATCTAAACAAGTTTGTGAGCAGTACCATATGGAAGAGTTTTAAATACATCATCAAAGACAAAAATTCAAAATTTCTTTCAACTTAACCCAATCACAGAATGACACCCTTCACTGAATCATAGGTCCCTTTAGCTTACTAGTAGGCGAACATTACATACATTCACTATTGGTACCTCATCCCAATACACTACAGCGGGGGGACCCAAGTCTGCTAATTTAAAATAGCCTTAGCTGTATGTCGGCATTGTGACAATGTCATTTTTGACACATTTAGTCGCAATCAGTGTGAGTCATTATTTAATGGTATTTTCACACCAAAGCCGCCGGATTTTGACAGCTGCCATTCGTATGACGTAAAACCGTCGGCGGCTTTGGTGTGTAGACTGCTTAACAGAATACCAAATGTGTCAAAAACGCCATTGACACTCTGCCGACATACAACTGAGGCTATTTTAAATTAGAAAAATTGGACCCCTAGTAGTGATGAGGTACATATAGTGAATGTATGTACGCCTACAAGTAAGCTCAAGGGACCTATGATTCAGTGCTAAAGGGTGTCATTCTGTGATTGGGTTAAGTTATTAGCTGTTTACTGATTTGAATTTAAGACTTTTTGAATTTTTGACTTTGATAGCTAGATTTGTATTCAAAACTCTTATCTAGTTAATGGTACTTTTGTTTGTGCTGTGCTGTAGAGTAGTAAAATAAGGTATATGTAGTGAATGTATATACGCCTACAAGTAAGCTCTGCCAGGATTATTGCACAAACCAACACTTTGTGGTTACCTTAATCACGCCAATGAAATTGATCCGAACCAATTGTGGTGTTTAATACTAAATTATAGGTAAAGCACCTTGCATTACTTTGCATGACGTTTTTGCATTTAATGCGAGTTTTCTGGTTTGCTAATGATTTAGCTTGCGGCGGTTTTGTAGGTTGCTGACTTTAGTTTTGAAGAGATAAAGTATAGACTGGAGTAAATAGAATGAAAGTTCATAAAGATTATGGATAAAATGGTCAAAATTGAAATATTTACCTATTACCTAAGCAACGTAGGTATTAGGGGCTGAAACTTTAAAATATTTACGTAACTGTTGAAAAAAGCATTTTACTCGTGATTCATATAAAAACAAAACTATTTAGGTACATATCTAAGTACTTCAATAAGAAAAAGAATATGAAAAATATTACTAGCAAAAGCTTCATTTAATTTTTTAGGTACTCAACTTCCTATGCATTGTTCTAAAGTACCTATTTTATTAATTTTCGGAGACTTATATGACCACGGTCATACTCATCAGGCTCAAACACCCAGCTAAAAACTGACAAATAAAGAAAAGGACAACCTTCTTACGCCTTTATCAAATGTTCTCCTTAAATGGAGCAAATACTTACAAAAATAATCACATGAAACGGTACAAACTAAAGACTAGAACAATAACAATAAAGATTACATATAATGCGAGGCGTAAAATAAAAAAGAAATCGCTTGTTTCATCTCTCCCGAGTATATGGGGAATACAGCCTGAGGCGGGAAGCAATCTATTGCGGGCGTAGGCTTTTACCCGTGCTTCGTTTACATTGAAATGACATGAAATGATCATTTAATCCTATAGGTTTTGACAACACTTAGGACGGGTCATTTTTTAAAGTTAATGCTAGATTCGCAAGAGTGCAGTTTTCCCCAGAGAAGAACCTAGCAAGAAACTCTGTAGGGTTGCTCTTTTCAATTTAAGTTTTACAAATCTCAGGCATAAACACAGAAACATATAATAAAATTAATATTTCAAAAGAGCTATCATTGCGTATAGTACTTAAGTCTTTAAGACTAAGTACCTAATTGGACTTTGCTTGTGTGTCTGTTATAGGTTTAGATAGTCGATGTCATGCTTAGTGTTAGTAGCTTCGTGATTGAAAATTTTCAAAAACGTCAAATCGATTGCGCCGCGGCGGCGGGCCTGTCTCTATTTTATTTCAAAATTACTCGTAAATTTAAACGTTCCAAAAATTCTTTCTCTAGTTTTATTCTTTTTAATAATTCTAAAATTTTAAATATAGAATTAAAATAGAAATACGTTTTCATTTAAGCAATTAACAATCACACAACTAATGAATAGTAAACTGTAAAACCAAAAGACATAAACTGATTCTTGAACGACGCTTTGAAGGAATAGTATTGAAACGTTTTCAATTTGCATTAACTATGCTGTTATTGTGCATAATAATTCAAATCCCGTTATGATTTATGCGTAATCGCAGAATTAACTTAAAATTAACTGTAAATAGATTTTATTTTTTGAAGACATATCAAAGCAAGGTGTGATAAATAAATATAAGTACTCGAGAACAGTCGAGTGCCTATACCTAAAGCTTATTAATACAGTTGAGCACCTTATTCTATAGCGAAAAGAGCTTTTTGGGACGATTTTTCAAAGGTTAATCTGCCCTAGACTTTACTCGTGTTTTTTTTTTGCAAAATTCATTGCCAAGACAATGTTCGCTTTCAAACCGAAATCCATAATATTTTAAAGCAAGTAAATATCAAAGTAAGTAATTAACATAACAAGTAAGTAACAAATAAGCAAGTAAAACACTGTCTACAATGTAAACGCTCCCCCATACGTTGATTGGCAAACTTCGATTGGGTGGAAATACAAAATTCTTTCCCTTTGTGCCTAAATTCGGCAGACACCTTCCCAGAAATGTCATTAGCATTATCTTCGCAGCCGATACGAGTTCAATAGGATCGCTTAGTAAAAAAAGTTAGGTTATCCAAATTGTATCTACATATAACACTGCGCAATTTTTGCTTAAATGTTTACGAGGTCTAATGTACGAAATACTTATTCAATCTATTTCAAACTTTGTTTAACTGATGTAAAAGTCTAAGGGTCCATTTCTCTACTTACAGATAAAAGAAGAACAGTCAAGGTCCATAGAACAAATACCCAGACCCGACAGTCACGTGACCTATCTCAGTTTTTTTACTATCATTTATATAGTCATATTACATATTCTTTTTATTCTATTTCAGTGGCTAACACCAAAAAATTGTCTTATGTTTTTGTTCAGGCTCTACACTAAAAAATACTTGATATCGTTTGCCGGTTCTTGACACATATTTTATGCCTGTCACTGTCTAACTAAAATGTCATGTTTTATGAAATAGTCGTAGGTTTATCTGTGAGTTAGGTGTATCTGTAAGCGGTGAAATGGACCCATTTTTTTTTTTTAAGTTTCTGTGGTTTTTCCAGCCCAGAACACACGATGAAACGCAACTGCAACGCAACTGCAACTGCTAGTTCATTTTGAGCTAGAAACTTCGACGCAACACAAAAGTAACTAGCAATTGCAGTTACGTTTCATCGTGCGTTCTGGGTCTAACCAACATTCTTACACCCATCCATCCAACAGATGGATGTGAGAAAATGAAAAGAGTTTTATTCAAAAATAGGCAAAATTCATTACCTACACTTTTTTGATGTCACTTTTTTGATCTAAAACTATTGCCGGTTCACTACCTGTATAACCGAGAGGAAGAAAACGGCAAGAAACCTTCGGCACGAAATATTATAAATGTCAATGTTTGTGATATTTAGTATAATGTCTAGTCTGTAAGTAAAATAAAATAGAATAGGTACTTCACAAGTATTTTAGTTCAAGATAAGTTAGATAAGTTTTATTTGTATTTCTTTGTGTGCAATAAAGAATTTCTATCTATCTATAAGTAAGTAAGTAAGTAATCCTTTCGTAAAACTAACTAAACACGTGTAAACGAACGCGAAATTACAAAACATTATTAATACTAGTCTAGACTGGTTAGGTATAAAAATAAACTAGGTTTTGTTATCAGAAACTCTAGGTCTAGCTAGTAATGCGCTGCGATAACCAATATGCCTACGCAATCTAACCTTTGGGGGAATATGAATATTTAGTTGTTTTTGGGTCGGTTTTCAATTGACGCGTATTAAGCAGGCCACACACGCTAGGTTATGCCTGTCGGTTATGCTTGCACAGTTCAAGCGTACAAGCATAACTGAACGTGTGTATTTAAATTTTGCTTGCGCAGGCAAAAAAATATATCATACACACGATCAGTTATGCTTGCACAGTTCTAGTGCACAAGCATAACTGATAGACATAACCTAGCGTGTGTGGTCTGCCTAACATACATACATACATATCCGTCACGTCTCTCTCCCATCGGGGTAGATAGAGACCTCTTCCACTTGCTAAAACACACTTCTTTGTCTTCATCCACATTCATCAGTCGCCTCATACATGCACGTTGGTTTAGAAACTCCTGGCTTGGCCTTTCCACCGCAATTTTTTCAAAATACGCGTATCATATCGCCATTATAGTACAGTAGGGAAACTTTTGTGGAATCATAATTTTGTTGTAAAGAATACAGAAAGTTTAAGTACCTACCTGATACGACACAACCGCTATTCCCTAATTCATTTGATCTCTGAAAGTATTAGACCCAGAACACACGGTGAAACGCAACTGCAACGCAACTGAAACTGCTAGTTACTTTTGAGTTGCATCGCAGTTTCTGCTATAAACTTCCTTAGAAAACCACACACGACGCAACTAGTTTGAAACGTTTCGATTCAGTTGCTAAGTCCTCCGCGATCTCTCTCTCTTTCGTTTTACTTATCCTTTTTCTTCAATTATGTTTCTTTAAAGTCGTCGTATCGTATCAGATATTTTGTATTTTATTTAGAATAAATATGGTTTTATATTTTATCGCTAATTTTAAAACCCAACCTTTATGCAGCTGGTACCTACTATGTATTCACGTCAGGCAACGTGGAATATTGCCTTAGAAATTAACCTATAAACGCTGGGTGGCGATAAACATTAATTATTTTTTCTATTATTTAAAAATCATAGTCACACTGATATACTCAGACAAAGGTGCTCAGGGTAGAAAAGACAATTGAAGATTTTTGTACGGCGCCTATTCGACGTACAGCACAGTCCTTATAGTGCTTGTAGACGTCCGTTTTTTTGCCGGACATCGGGCCAATTTCCGTTAAGCGGTTGTTTGTGTATGGTTTATAATGCAATGCATCCGGCAAAAAATATAAGGCTGTTGTTTTTTGACGGTCCGTTGTCTGTTGAAAAAAACAGAGTACGTCTCAGAAAGTTTATCTTTTCATTCTTGTCAGAATCCACTAGAGAAATATTTTCATAGATATCCCACTGGTAAATAAATGGTACGTAAATAATATACCTGCCACCCTAGATGTCAAACAACACAATTCTTCAAGTTTAATACCTTAAAGGTCCCACTTGAAATAGATTTACCGTGTGAAGACCCTGCAATAGTTTATTCTATGCAATCAGCGCGCTAGTCCACAACAGCCGTATAAGGAAACCTGCGCGCGCAGGGCGAGACGGGTTCGGCGTCACTCGGGGACGTTCGGCGACAATCGGCGTCATTTCGCGCTATTCGGCGTCAGTCGTTAATCTTCGCATCGCAAATCAAGAGTGGCCTTTTACTGTGAGACAGGAAGCGTTTTTGTTGATTGTTTGTTTCTGGTGCATGCTGTTTAATGTTTTCTTGTTAAAACTATCTTTTAGATTTTGAACAATAGTTGTAGTAAAAGCGTCTTTATCTCTTTATAGTATGACTCTTAAGAGATTTCTAAAGCTCATTAAGGGTACCATAAACGTAAACCCAAATTGATGTGCATGTATGAGGCGACTGATGAATGTGGATGAAGCGAAAAAAGTGTTTTTGGATTGTGCAAGTGTAGGGAAGTGGTCTTTGCCTACCCCAATGGGAAAAAAGCATGATATGTAGGAGATTCATCATCTTCACATTTATTAGATGATTAACTTAATATTTCTGCAGCTGTCTGTTAAAGAAACAATTTAAAATTGCATTTTCAATTGAAGTGGCCGCGTTGTATGGCGCCTCACACGGTTTCCAAGAAAGACTGCCCGCATTGACATTATTACAAACTGAATACTAACAATACAATGATCTAGTACCAAGAACTCTTCATTCATTGTGTTTATAAATACTTTGTTGGTGTTGAATGTAGGTACCTAATTGTTTTTGAAAGTATTTTTTTAATATGTCATGTGATTTAAAAAGTTGAGTCGCTGTCATGAATAAAGGCGGATTTACATTGAGTAAGTAAATGACGTCATTTACTGAACTGACCTGGTATTGCCATAGTGTAAATTGACCACTGACGTGTCAGTACTGACTTCACTATTCCCATACGAATTTTGAAGTCAGTACTGACGCGACAGTTCACTGACGCCAGTTACTCACTCAATGTAAATCAGCCTTAAATTTCGTACTAACCCCCATAATACAAAATGCGTTATAAAGATAGTCCTAGGACTAATGTCATTTTTTGACTTTTTGTCCATAGTCGATACGTCATTTACAATACAATACAATACAAATATTCTTTATTGCACAAAAGATATAAGGTACAGACACAAACAAGTATATAAGAAGCAACAGGCGGCCTTATTGCAAGGTAGCAATATCTTCCAGGCAACTTTAGGGTAAGAAATAGCGAGAAATAGGTCATAATGTTTGCGGGTTGTGCAAAAAATACAGAATATGAGTATCATTTATGTGAGTTTATTCTAGGACTATAGGTAAATAAAACTCGTTTTATAATAAAGGGGGAATATGTTTAAAAACGTATGAACTTTATATTTACAGAATAACAATAAACTAGAAAATCAAACAAAAGATATTACAACATAAAGATACTTACATAAGTACAACCAAAAATCTAAAATGAATACCGTTGTAAAATCATAATAAACAACGATAAACATTTATGTTAGGTATATGTACTGTACACAATATACAAGAATAAAATATCTTTATAATAATATACTACTTGTAATAAATAACAAGCTTTGATCAAGGCGTTTGAGTTTTGCTCTAAAAATCATCAAAGTAACACACCCTTTGAGAAACTGCTTCAAAAGGCAGACTCGCTAACAAGGCACTTTCTTGTACCAATTAATTATATTTTAATGACAATATGCACTTTACAAAGACTTAGCGAACGTTCTGAGAGAATATATTGCGTGTCTGTATAAATGAGGAAGGAATATAAGTAGTGGCCACTTTTTTTTTTGTTTGTGACAAATGAGTTTATGACAGCATGCTAAGTTGCGCCAAGTTTTTCATAGTTTTCTTGGTAGATGTCCTGTCAAAAGATAAGAAATACCATACAAAAAGGTAGCCATTTTGCGCCAGACCAGGCACAAAGATCCAGACGGTATAGCTTATCCTTATACGTATATTATATGTAGCAATGTAATGCCATCGATTTGGGATAGTCTCCCGTAATGGTGGTGTTTTTTGGCTGATTGAAATAAATAAATAAATATTCTATACTCAAAGGTCTGTATTATATTTATAATGAATACTGCTATGCTGGTCATATTATGTGGTTTGTATCTAGTCAAGCCTTTTTCTTTTCATTGCCCATTAATATGTACTTTGTACTAAATATTTCAGAGTAGATTTTTTTTTATTAATAGCTCGACGCGTAAATGTATGTATCTGTGTCTTTAATAAGAATTACAAAACTTTGTATGAAAAGAGCAACCCAACAGATTTTCTTGCTCGATTCTTCTCTGGAGATAACAGCAATCTAGCGAATGCAGCGTTAGCTTTTAAAATAAAAACATTGACATATTTCAAATGCTATGTATAATTGCCTAAAAAAATAAAGAGTACTTATTAGAATTTGAACTTAAGTGATACACGTTTGAAATGAAGATTGCTAAGCATGCTCAATTACCGGCCCACTGGTGACATAAACTGAGTTTGAAGTTATCAATCACGTGATATTAACAAAACATTCGACATATAAGTTAACACGGCTGATTTTCGCTAATAAAAATTCAGCTAAAAACAGAAATACCAACATAAAAGAACGCTAGAGACATTTACGTAAGACGGAAGATAGTAGACTATACGCAGGCGAAAATATTTCATGCATAAGTTGAAAAGGTCTTCCGATAAAGCGACGAGACGCCAACAGTAAAAGATAAGCATCACATTTGCTAAACGACTCGGCAGTTTACAAAAAAGGTCCAGAAACAATAAACGAAGCTAGATAGAGCTATCTAAGTCAATGGGTCTCAAAGTTTAGTGGATAATTGACACGGTAATGACATTCATGACAAGTTAACTCAAGATCCTAAGACCCAGAACACACGGTGAAACGCAACTGTAACGCAACTGAAACTTTTGAGTTGCATCGAAGTTTCTGCTATAGATTCCTTTAGAAAACCACACACGATGCAACTGAAACGAAACGTTTCAAACTAGTTTTTAGTTTAATAGAAAAAATAAAAAATATGTGTCGAATATTTTAAAATAATCTGTGATGGAATAAAAAAAAATTTAAGTCATGCCCATTACCAGCAAAAGTTTTAAAACCACAGACCAAAACGAACGCTCAAAAGGAAAAAGTAAAACAATAAGTTATCAGCCGTTTCACATTGTTGAAGACAGAATTGAACAATAAGGCTTATCACACGTCCTTAGTGAAAGGCGAAGTGGAATGCGATAAAGATGAACGTAACCTTGAACTGGAAATAACTGGTAAAAATAAGGTTTTAAAAAACCTTGGACAAAATGACTCGTGTTGATAACTTTAAATGCCACAGCGTAATTGTAATGGTATCTACACACCAAAGCCAGCGGCTTTTTTGACAGGTGCCATTCGTATGACGTAAAGCCGCCGGCCTAGACCGGTGGCATGCCGGCGGCTTTGGTGTGTAGATAGCATTAGGTACTGGTAAATATGCTTAATGAGTATTCGTATTCTAAGCGGTTTTTTTAGTCTATTTCGTCCCACTACTTGGCAAAAGCCTCTCGCATGACTCTCCAAACACTCCGGTTATTAGCTGCTTCTCAACAATCTTCCCTGAATGAGCGTAGGTCGTCACTCCATCGTTTTTTGGGCCTCGGTGACGTTGGCCGTCTGGCACCCAATTTTTATTCTTAGCTTACAAATATTTTATTATGTCAATGTTTGTGCCAATTAATAGATGGAAGGTTGGATGAATTCATTCATCCGGATTGATGTGAGAATGTTTGTTAGTCTTTCAATCAAAAACCATTTAAAAGATTGCAACGAAACTTTACATTATTATAGCTTGCACAATGCAGATCAGAATAATACATTGTCTATGTACCTACATTAATTTAATTGTGTAACTATTATAAGGTATGAAGATAATTGTGTACTCGGTGTGGCCACTTAATAAAATTGACCATAATTTTAAGGAGAGTTTCGAAAAATCGCTGCGTACTATAAAATAAAAGCTTTGACGGCAAGTATGAGGCGACTGATGAGTGTGGATGAAGCGAAAGAAGTGTGTTTGGATCGTAGCAAGTTGAAGGAAGTGGTCTCTGTCTACCCCAATGGGAGAGAGGCGTGACGGATATGTATGTATGTATGTATGCAACAGTTTTAAAACACCTATTTTTTTTATGTTTTTAGTTTTATACTGGTTTTAATATCAAAGATAAGCAGGATAATCTTTGCGATTTATCTAATGTCCCTATAATATCATGTTAAACGGTTCCAGACGCGATCCAACGCCTTGAGTTCTATATCTAGCCTTATGTAGGTGAATAGTTCACTGCTCTTTATACAGTGTGTAAAACAAAAGTAACTACGGACAGGTATCAAGGAGAATCCATGAAACGTGGTAGAAAAGCAAGAATATGGTTGATGATAATAATGTTTTTCTAATAGATTTTGAATACCCTTTCAGACTCAAAATATAAAGCAGTAACCTTCCACATGCTTCAGGATGCATGTTTTGATTGAAGAACTACAGCTTTAACATAGAAATTAAGTACGCCCGTAAGCAACTGTTACGCTTTAAAACATCCTGTATAAACAAGCATGATATGAAAAAGATTTGATCCTTAAATAAAAGGCGTAACACGTTTTTAATCTCGTGTTAACCAAAATATATCTTATTTTATCTTGAAAATAATAATACTATGCAAAGATTTGACTACAACACTATTTAAAATAAAATAGGTATACTTTTTATAGGTGGTATGCTTTTGCCCTTTTTGAAACCATTATAGCTTTTTCAAAAAAAATTATACGTATACTTCCAAATTCAAACATAGTTACACTATTCAGAACTGAGTGGAATTTTCGACATATAAACTGAAATACTTTCCGTTACAGCTCAAACCTTTATAACTGAGAACTATTTTAATAAAAACTTCATTCAAAAATCAAAGAAAGAACTATGCGAAAACTACAAAATTAGAAAACAGTTATAAATTCTTGACCCTTCACTAAATAAGTGCAGACAAAGCCTTTAGACACCAATAATCATAGTAAAAACAATAAAATTACGAAACAATTTTACTGAAACACTTCACAGTGGGTCTGATACGTAAACTGCAAGCATTTAAGGTTTAAAATCAAGTAGAAATTCACGAGATAGTCGAGAGATAGTCGAGAGATCAAATCTGAGTGTAGTGAGTACCTTAGGGAACCACTCTCGGTACCCTGTCCTTGACTTGCGATGTAAGTACTTACTGGAGAGCAAGTATGCGCTCGTCGGCCTTGCATTTCTGAATATATGAGCGCAAGAAACATTCGGTATTCTGTATTGAATCGGGGTTCCCATGGTTTGAGAGTCGAGAGGCCTTGGTTTCTGAATTCTCAAGTTTGTTAAGATAATCTAGATATTTATTGCTAGAATTGTAAGTAATTTATGAGGTTATAATTGAATACATTAAAGTTGTATTGAGCAATGAGATGTATAGGTACTAAATTGGAAGACTATTTCTTTGAACAAATGATAATTTAATGGTATCTAACACACCAAAGCCGCCGGCTGTTTTGACAGCTGCCATTCGTATGACGCAAAGCCGCCGGCTTAGCCCGGCCGGCGGCTTGGTGTGTAGATAGCATAAGGTAGGTATTTATCCATAAGACATCGTAACGTCTTTTTAAATTTCTTAACAATAAAGGCTTTATTTGCAACTGGCGATAAAAAATTAAAACTTTTCTCTCTTCTAAGGTCTATCTACAAAGATCCGGGCCGTGCCCGGTTGTCATGACGACCACTTTTTTTCCCTCCTGACGGGCCACGGCCCGGATACGTTGTCATGACGACGTATTGTTATCCTTCCTGACGGGCCACGGTCCGGACACGTCCCAGGCAGGATCCAGATCTATGTAGATGATAGACCTTTAAATGTAAGCTAGGTACCTACTTAGTTATGTTAAATTATTCCTAAATAAACTAGGTAAAAAAAAATATCTACAATTTTAAGTAACACGAGTTCATTCCAAAACTAGTTTGACAACTTGTTGATAAATAATTAAAAGAAATATCTAAAAATGTTTTACCTAAATAAATAATTCATAAGTTTCAATTTATTAAATTCGACACCGGTTTCAATTAGTTTCTCGTTATCATTTCACGAAATATTTGACGCTATATTTCGTCCGAATTTATCAAATATTAAAATGAAAACTCGAGGGAAAAAGTGTAAAACAATAGAAAAGCGTTATCCTCTACCTATTTGAAATTTACCAAAACATTTATAGGTAAAAAGAAAATAAAGGTAGATATAAAGTTATGTAGAACGCTACACGCTTTTTTCCCCAAGGAACCGCGTTGACATCACACGTGTTGGATTAATCTACCTAATTTCATTCTGTTTGAATCTAAGGTGGTTAAGAAAATAAGACATTGTTTTAAATCTAATTGGGTTTTAATTTTATGGTGACCTATCGATTACTTTACGTCAAAGGCCTGGCTTTTAAATGTGTATTTGAATGTTGAATCGCTTACATAAGTACTTATTTGAACACTTTAATTTTAAGATTAACCGAACCGATATTTGGATCTTGATCTAATCGAGCAAGCAAAATGTATCACAAACCAATAAGTCAGACATTATAATGTAGTAGGTTGCTTTATTTTTATTTTGAGGGAAGTTGTCTTTGCATACCCCAATGGGAATGAGGCGTCAGAGAATGCATTTTAGGAAATGATCCATCTGTATCTTTGTACCTTTGTTCTAACAATTGACAATGAACACAATCATAAAATATAGTTATTTATGTATAAGGAACCCAATCGTCCATGTTATCGAGGAAAAGGCAGAACTGACCAAAACCCGTTTTGTAGAAACGCCGGAAGCCTTTCTTCTGTTGTACTTCGTATGGGTGTTCATCTTATCTACTTGCTTGCTATAGATCATTTAATAATGGCACTATCTTCCTCTTCCTTTGTTGTAATAATACTGATATTATAATAGTATCTACCTCTACTAAGACTGAATAGTAAAGTAATAGTATACGGGATATTACATTTAGTGCATTTTATATTACCCCGTGGATAAAAATGTTGGGAGGGGAAGGCCAAGTACCTCGATCAAATCGGGGACTTGCTTAAGAAAGGCAAAATCAAGACTACCCTAAACCGACGGGCATGTATGAGGCGACTGATGAATTTGGATGAAGCGAGAGAGGTGTGTTTGGATCGTAGCAAGTGGAAGGAAGTAGTCTCTGCCTATCCAAATGGGAGAGAGGTGTGATGGATATGTATGTATGTATATTACCCCGTTGTATAAAGTGAAGCTGTGAAACCTACTAGAAGAAAATAAATTGACAATTCTTTACTTATCGAATGAAACATTCGAATTTCCTATTCGAGCGTTTCGAATGTACGTAATTACCTATTCAAGCAATGCAAGTGACCGATGGTAAACAATCTATATACCTACTAGCTTTAAAAAACAGAACGAAAACTCTATTTCACAAGTATAATGAGAAAGATTCAAGAACTTTAACCGTAGGTTCGCAAAGGTGGACCCTATCACTACGAATGTCCTCTTTCAGACTATGGAAAGTATGATCGTTTAAAAGTATATTTCTTACCACTATCTTTGTACGTGTATCAATAAAAAAACTTAACAATAACTTTTTAGTATTCAAACATTCTAATTCGCAACAAATGTTATACCAAAGTACGTCTAAGTACATACGTGACTCATAATCTAAAGTTTATTGCACTCTGAATCACGATTATAAAATACACGTATAGTATAAAGGTAAGAACAGATTGGTAGCATGCTATTTAATAAAATAACACACAATACATCAAAACTGAAGTGGGATGTCTGATGAACTTTGGGCAAAAATATTCACCGATTAAGAACGGGTAACGACATCGCGTGGACTCATTCAGTGAATGGCAAATCCTAGAGCAGAACAGAAGGGCCCAAGTTTTCTATATACTATATTCTCAGCTGTGTATCAGCAGAGTGTCAATGTCATTGACGCATTTGGTCGCAATTAGTGTAAGCCATTGTTTAGCAGAATACCAATTGTGTCAATAAATGCCATTGACATTCTGCCGATACACAACTGAGGCTATTTTAAATTAGCATACTTGGGTGTTTTACGGTGCTTTTCCACCAGAGATGTGCTTTGCCACGTTGCTATGAATACGTAAGATATCCACCAATTATATTCTGGGTGCCTTCATGTTCAATGAATATGATTGGTGGATATCAGAAACACATATCGTATCATAGCACATCTCTGGTGGAAAGGCACATTTGGGGTAATGTTTAAATTATATTATAAGCAGACTTGGGCCCAGAACTGGACGGAGAACAAAGAAGGAGGCCTTTGCTTAGCAGTAGGATACGACAGGCTGACTGTATCTGTTATTTACACTTTATTATAAAGAGTATTGCTTCACTCTTTGACGAAAATAAGTGTGAACAAACTCTTGTAATTATGATTACAAAGGTTATTCAATATTCGATAGAAAAAGTGATGACAGATACATTAAAAGTGCGTGTCAAAAGTTCAAGTATATTCCAAAGAAACGTCATGTTACTTTTCAAATAATATATACTTACTTTTGAAAAGAATTTGTAGACTATAGAGGTCAAATGGAAATAGTGCTTGTTTGTTTACATTTATTAATCTACCATCTTTTTGTAAGGAATAGACATAACGAATACGTATTCAAGGTTTTAAATGTAATCAATAATGACCCTTAAAAAGTTTTATTCATTTATTTATGTACGAGTATAAACATTTGTTTAACAGACATGTTTTTACGCAATTTTGGGGACGTAGTCGGTCTAACCCACAGTTTTTTAAATTAACAAATTATATCAGTTATTTTGTATGCTAAGACCGAGGCCTATCTTTTGCTAGTGCTTAAATTAGGTACGTCGGGGTCTTCCTGCATAAATACATTCCATAACGCCTCTCCCCCATTGGAGTAGGCACAGACAGTGGTCTGTGCCTCTTCTAAGACTCCTTCCACTTGCTCCTATCCAAACATTTCTTTCGCTTTATCCACATCCATTAATCGCCTCATACATGCTCGGCAGTCTCTCTTAAACCAAATCTGAAATAGCTTAACCCTTGCCCTCTCAAAACCTAAACCAAAAAGCTAAAGTCTATATTCTAAATTCCAAAGCTTCTGCCCAAAGTACGTAGCGAAACCCAACAGTACTATGTTATGCAAGCAAGCGCCCACAAGCAATGACTATACTAGTACCTATTCGTAATAACTTTCCTATAGACAACAAATCGTCTAGTCACGACATACGTACCTAGAGGGCGACCATATATTACGCGCCTAGTTGGAAGAGGGCATTGGCGTTGTGATGAAAACAATGAAACAGTGTATAAAATGAATTTAATAAAAATAAAAAAACTTCTTTTAATACACTTTTTGAGCTGTTTTATCAGGGTTACAAATGTATTTATAATAATTTTTATTTTTGTCTATGTATCTGTTTTGCCCATAAGTCTTCTGGCATGCGGCAGACGTGGCCGGCCCAATCCCACTTCAGCCTGGCAGCTGTTTTTGCCACATCAGCAATACGCGTAGCTAGCTACCCAATGGCTACCAACTGCCAAACGGCGTCGCGGCAGACCGCGGAAAAGGTGGCGGGACGAGCTGGATACCTTCTTGGGTACCTGGGCGGAGGAAGCTCAAGAAAGAAAGTCTTGGCGTATGAGGAGAGAGGCCTTTGCCCAGCAGTGGGACACGAGTGGCTAAATAAGATAAGATAAGATGTATCTGTTATTCGTTAAACATCGTGCGATCTCTGTGTGCTTTTTTTCAAAATGAGAGGGACAACTATTTATTTTACATAGCGTACATAGTTACCTTAATACTTTAATTTGTAATAATACAAAAAAATAAGTAAAGTAAGCGATAGTTTTGTCACTCTCTTAACGCATAAGTTTTTAAAGTGATTGACAGAGACGGAAATAATATCCGATGAGTACTATCATCTCGCAGAAAACCAAATCATCAATGCCAATACCTTACAACAATACTAAGGTATCATCACCTTTATTGATAGCTCGCCAAAATCTTCACGTATTACATGGACGTCTCCCTAGCAGACATTCCAATCGAATCTAATACTCGCCTAGCATTGTCATAAGATATTTGTATCAAATATTGATGATGGAGTTACACAATGTACCGTTGTTGTATGTTTTAGTGTGCTCAGGTCAATTCCCCTCGGTTTACATACATACATACATACTTACATATGTGTCACGTCATAGGAATAGGCAGAGACCACTTTCCTCCACTTGCTAAGATCTATACACACATCTTGGAAAATCGCTGTAAAAACCATACAAATAATAATATACAAATATTACATACAAATAATAATAATAAATATATTTATTTATTTATTTAGACAAAACATAACGACAGACATATCCAAATCTTATGTTAAAAGTAAGTATATAATATATTATAATCCAACTTTTGAAATAACTCTTTTTTTGAGCATCATTTCATTTTGGTTCTATTATTTCAGTCAGATTGAACAATTATAATATTTTGGTAGTGAAAGGAAAGGAATTACCTGACTGAATTTACAAAAGTACCTTACTTTATTATTACAAATAATAATTAGGAATAACTACACTTTTTTAAATTAAAACTACATTTTTCAAGAGTACCCTAAACCGACGGGCATGTATGAGGAGAGTGATGAGTGTGGTTGAAGCGAAAGAGGTGTGTTTGAATCTTAGCAAGTGGAAGGAAGTGGTCTCTGCCTACCCCAATGGGAGAGAGGCGTGACGGATATATGTATGTATGTACAAACTAATAATACTAAACAATATTCTCTTCTTGTGATACGTTTCCACACAAGGCTCTCTGTTAAATACCACAAAATAGAATAAGATAGTAGAACGTTGAAAGCATAAAAGACGGCAAATGAGCTCATTATTAAGTTCCACAGATTCAAAGGGAATGAAAACGCGCAAGTTTTAATACAAGAGTTATTTAGCTTGGTAATTTCAAAATCATTTAACTATATAACCCGACTAAATAGAAAATAATGGCCGTAGTATGAGAATTGTGACGTCGATAGGCAATTACCTATTTTACAAGTACAGACTGGGAAAAACAGTAGACATTATAGTGGCAAAACAGTAGGGTCGACTCATTCAAATCAATCTAAGAAAACACTACAGAGTTGCCACTTTTTAATTGATACTCTCTGTTTTTAGCCAGACTGTAGTGAACATTAATTATATCAATGGTTATAAAAATTGAGTTGGTTCTAGAAATTATCACTGCTAATGTTTATACCGAAGGTGTTGGAAATAAAAATCTTTATATTTTCTTATCTTCCATTTTAATTCTTTTATTTTAGAATGACATTTTCTTTTTATATTATAGAATGACAATTTTATTTTTAATTTCAAAAACTTACAATCAACGTATAAAAATCTTTTTGTTTACAAGCGTAAACAGAAGGAGTAGGTAAAAAAAGACAAGGGGTAACATGACGTGTTCCTCTTTCAGACACCACAAAACAGATTTCAAAGAAACTTTACAATATTGTAGTTTATAAATCAAATAACATACAAGCTGTACCACTTTAAGATATAATGTAAATTTTCCAAGATATGACGATAAAAGCGTACGAAATCACAGGCAGATTCTAGTAAGTTCCTACTACATAATTGGCAAACATTTCTCAATAGACAGAAGGCGTTAATAGCAATCCATCCACTATTAACTAACCAATGACTGCAGAAAAGTTGAAAACACAATTCTTCTGCCGCTCTCAAGTGCGACTTGACTCGACGTCGAGGGCACTTGTCTCGACCACGAGATATGCTCGCTTCTTTAAAATGTTGGGTTTGTTTACCATCTTCTGATGTATACGATTTAAAAATGATTTCAAAGGTTATAATGCGACTGTGAATTGTTATTCGTTGTGTTGATAGGAGAACGTTCTTAGAATTTTTGGTAAGAAGTAATTAAAATTTCTGATTGTTCCGGTTGATGAAGGTACGGAAATGGAACGATGATTCTTGCATTGATATTAGATGTAGTGTTTTTGAGTTGTAGCCTAAAGCACGGTCCGAAATGATACAATTTAATATTAAACTACGCTTTAACCTCATACTTCATTTAAACTTTACAAGCGACGAAAAACTCTCTTTACGCTATTGTACATAGGTACATACATATCAATCACGCCTCTTTCCCATTGCAGAGACTAGGCAGGGACCACTACGCCATATTAAATAAATATACCTCTTTAAAACACCCACAAAACTCGGGCTTAAATTTATAAAAAAATCGTAAACATCCTCGTTCTAGATTCTATTTTATCTTAAAATTTACAAGAGCCGTTTAGAGCTACTGTTGCACAAGAACTCTTGTGAATTTCCGCAGTACAGGATACTAAGCAGCTTTCAATAAAGGGATACTTGACTAGATTGGCGTCTTATTTCAAACCCTAGAGGATGCAAATAGCAAGTTTCCTGTACCACTATCATAAGTTGCATTGTTCTTATTTTTTGTGAAAAAATGGCAACTATCAATTTGGGTTCTGTTAATGTCAAGTGAAGTAAAGTTTATTTTAATTAGGTATAATAAGTGAAGGAGAAAGTTAACGTCATGTCATATCAAGAAGTCAAAGCCCTGGCAGAGGATAGGCCTAAATGGCGAATACCCCATCGACAAGAGTCTAACTCTTAAATATGATGATGATGATGATAAGTACATACATATTAAACATACAAACACCCAGACTCAAGACACACATCTCTGTTCATCCCAGCCCCAATGCTTGTGTCTGGGAATCGAACTCCAGACAGGTTATCAGGAGCACTATCAACCACGCCAACTGGCCAGTCTCTAGCTTGTTTGACAAATTGAAAAAAAATGCGCGGTCCCTTACGCACTAGTGGTCTCGGTGACCAGCATTTCAACCTCCTTAATCCGCCGAATACATACAGAATAATTTTAATCAAAACAATGGGCGTGATGACTAAAAATTTTTTATAGTCCATCACATAGATTATTTTAAAATATTCGACACGTATTTTTTCTTTTTTCTCTAAAACTAAAAATGACACAAATACACTGGGTTAAAGTTGCTCATGACGTCACGCCTTAGTACGATTTTTACGTAGGAGTGACGTCAATACGGTATTGACAATACCCCCCACTCCGTAACTTTGATGCTCTGTATCTTTGTATTTATTTATGTATTTGATCAGGTAAAAAACGTGTTTCAAATATTTTTTAATAGCTTAAAAGACGGACTAATTATTTTTTGAATTTTCTAATATAGTCATCATCGCCATTACCAGATTGCCCCCTACAGTAGTAACTCTTATCAGTTCATTAGTGAACTCTATAAACAAAGCAGGCTTTGTAATGTTGCAAGTGATGTGCAATTAACATTCTGCTCATTCTGCGATTCTATAGCGCGTTGATCGTTTCGAGCGATGCCAAGTATGCATCAAATCACAGACTAGTTGCAGACAATGGTATTTGTCAATTGAAGGTATGTGAAGCAAATTAAGTAGGAACTTAGTTTTGTAACTACTAGTATATCAGGAATTGATGAATTGAGGCTGCCGTACTTCGTACGCCTTTATGTTCATATCTTGGAAAACTTACACAATATCTTAAAACAATACAGCCTAAGTGTAAGCTACAATATTGCGCAGTTTAATCAAAACCTGTTCAGTAGATTTTTCGTGAAAGAGTCACAAACATCCTTATATCCATTCATCCATCCATTTGGCAACAGAAACACATATTTTGTAAAAAAAAACAGCTCTGTTTACAGTTAATGAAGATCCAGCAGTGTTAGTTATAGGGTTTTCAAATTTTGCTTTTGAAGGTACAAAACCCCAAAATACCTCTGATGCTGTCACAGTAAATTATGATAAAGCAGTGTTACTTATAGGGTTTTCAAATTTTGCTTTTTAAGGTACAGAACCTCAAAAATACCCGCTCCTAAGCACTTCAAGAAACAGATTCCCTTATCGCTATCTTTTTAAAAGGGTTATAAAACTAGTTTATGGTACGAGCGCTTTAAAACTGCGGTATTTTGTAAAAGTTTGACACTTAAAGGTTGAATATTAAAACTCAGTTTGCTTGCCTCGCAGCTGAGTCTTTGAAATAAGTTTAGCTTACTGGCTCATTGACTACGGGATATTTTAAACAGATTAACTTTTTGACGTGTTTCTATTGTATGAAACTACTATCACTAGCTTTATAGCCTTATAGAAACGGCAAGAAACCTAACAGCACAGAGCCCTACATATAAATACTTACTACTACCACGAATCAACTAAAAAAAAATATGTATTTAAACGTAATTATCAATATACTTGAGTACATTTATGTTGAAATAGTTTTTTCAAATAAAACTACTTTTTCAAATATATTTCCGAGGAATGAAATCAAGCCTGGCAAAAATATTATCTATCCGCAAATCAATTATATAATGCTCCCATACTGCTTGTTTAGTAATGTTTGTAAACATTTTATAACAAATTTTTACTCTAAATATTAATCATAGATAATCATTTATTTCGTAATTTGTTAAATAAATATTACATGTCACATTGATGATTTAACACACATTGAGTTCCAGGAGCCAACGTTTCAGCTTAAATTTAAAGTTTTTTAAAGAAGGCGACTCTTTCACCGCCTCAGGAAGTTTATTATAAATGCTTGGGACCAAGCATTTATAATACACACGTTATAAAATACCATGATACTAAAACAACAACAAAATTAACTCAAAAATACGGAAGCAAAACACACGAAAACACTTCCTACAAACGACTTAAAATAACAACCTACTTTCTACAAGACAAACTCGTCGAAGTGATGTAATTAAACTAATTTATATAACATTAATCGTTACGCATTTAATCAATAATTTTGTAGAACATTTCCTTTGGGTATAAAAAGAAGAGTCACTGTTATTTCCTGGGTGTAAGCCTCGTAAGAAAATCCTTTTATGTAATAGAAATAAAAGGTTTAATTAAAAAAAAATATACAAGTTTTTAAAATATTTCCTAATATATTTTCGTTTCTTTACATTCTTTACAATAATGGTCATAATAACTCTTGATTTAGGCCAATACAGTTATAGATATAGTTAGTTAGTTTTTAGAATTTAAATAAATTTTAATTATTTAAATTAGTTATTATTATTTAAATTATTTGAATTTTAATTATTTATAGATATAGTTATCTAATAATAGTCATTAAAATAACCACACGTTCCATTACCTATAGCTGTCACTATTATTGTCTAACATCAGAAAAAGACGTGATGTTTAAAAATTAACGAATTTCTCTTTAACAACTTCGATAATAAGCTAGATTTGGAAGAAGTTATTCTTGCATTTTCCCTTTTGATCTAAAATATAGGTTAAGTAAGAAAATTCTTAACCTACAAAATCTATTTTGACCACAACTAATATAACCAAAGGAGTTCCACCTTAAATTAATGTTTGCAGAACTCGACAAATTAACACAGTACATCAACTTGCTGCAGAAATCTTCATTACCTCTATCATTCCATTAAAACTATATCTAACTCTGTCTTTGCAAAACTTTAGAAAAAGACGGCAAGTAATTTAATGGCTAATAAAAATTTAAGGACAAATTCCGCAACGAGTATGTAGGTTAAGATCAGGTGAGGCAGAGGCTTTTCATGTCACTTCATTGGACAGCTAGAGCCTTATGCCGTGACAGTGTAGCAAGACTAACTCTCTGCAATGTCCTCTATAAACATGTCCAAGTAAATGGTGATATAGTGGCTGTAATGTCGACACTTCGCCTTAATTAATGTTGTATTTTGTAGCTTCAATAAATGTGATAGATTAAGACGTTGGGTTCAAAAGAGTTTGTATACCCTTTTTTGTGTGATAGAAGCTTGATTCAGTGTCGATAATAAGAAGACTTTTTTATAGACAAAGGATTTCTTCTTAAGAGTTCTTCTTATGAATACTAAAAACTTTTACAATGAATTAACGTAGGTATATGGGTGCCATGTCCAAGAGACAAAACTTTTTTTTTACATTAGAAAAAAAACACTTCGATAGCGTTCAGGAATTTTAGCTCTTGCATTGACCAGTGGCTAATATGTGGATTAAGAGACCAAAAGTCATTCATACAAGATAAGTAACCAATTTCCGCCATTTAAGATTACATATTCGATTTACATCACCACTGAGAAGTCTTAATTACTAAATAAAACATCAATAAAATAAAATCACATTTCTCTAAAACGCCCGTCGCATACCAACACGACAACATATTAAAATATTTAATAACAATAATCCGACCACTTTCTATTCACATGAAACAATCGAGTGTTACAAAACCTATGTCATTGTGTGCAACGTATGGATTTCGACACACTTTCTTTATGCGTAGACAGTTATATATAGACTATAGGCACGGTGATGTGAAATGCTAATTGTAAAAAAGATTTTAAAGGCCGTTACGCATTAGCGGCAAGGTTGCGGTTGCAGTTAGATATGAACTGACGATAAAACCGTGTGTCAACAGCTTATTATGCGCGTTTTTGTATTAAACGATAAACTGCAAGCGCGCCTTAACCGCTAGTATGTAAGAGTGCTATGGGTAGATTTATACACCTCTGTAGCGTAAGAAGTATGTTTGGAACGTAGAAAGGGAATTGAAGTGTTCTCTGTCTACCCGATGATGGGAAAGAGGTGATGATGCGATGATGATAATGACAGATCGATATGTATGTTAGTTTGTTAAAGTAAGTTTTTAAATCATTTACCTAATGTTAAGCCATCATTATAGTTTTATAGCAGGGGTATAAAATAGTAAGTTTGTCGGAATAGAAATAAAAAAAGATCTTAAACATAAATTACAACGAAGTTTTTAAAAAAGAAACGCAGAATGCACTATCAATTTACAAAACATTCCACGATAGAAAGAGATACAATAAATACATTTAAGCTAAGAGCAATAAGGACGAACTGAGAACCAGCAGCGCATATGAGAGTAAGCGAACCGAATTTCCGGCTCAATAAATTTTGCGCCAGTTCTAATACTGCTATAAATTATACTACCAGCAAGAGTTAACTGGGCATCCTTTCTCTATCAAAGCGCATACTGCAGAATTATCAAGTTAATAATTGCATAAGTACCAGGTTACATATGTTGTGTATGTGAGAAGATTATGAGTGGATTTAAGTCTAATTTGGATTTGTGTGAATTGTGTTATTTGGTGAACAAAATTATTAGTACAAAACTTATCAGTCACGTTTCTGCCTATCTGGGTAGGCAGTGACCCCTTCCTACAACTTTCTACGACCCGAACACACTTCCTCCGCTTCATCCACATTCATCAGTTGCGCTTGATGCGACATAACGGTTTCTTGAGAAACATAATTGAAGGAAAGACCACGATGTACTTTACTGAAGTGAAGGAGATAGTTAAAGTCATGTCGTATCAAGAAGTCAAAGCACTGACAGAAGATAGGGCTAAAGGTCTATTCTACACAGATCCGGGCCGTGCCCGGGACGTGTCCGTGGTTCGTCAGGAGTCGTGGTCCTTCAGGAGAGAAAACAATACGTCGTCATGACAACGAATTCGGGCCGTGTCCCGGACACGGTGTCAGGGAAAAAATATCATTCCATACATTTTCTATGGATTCGTTTACACACGTTGTTATGACGACGTATTGTTTTTCCTCCAGGCGGGACACGGTCGGACACGTCCCGGGCACAGCCTGGATCTGTGTAGATAGACCTGAATGGCGAATGCTCCACCGACAAGAGTCTGACTCTTAAATTAATGATGATGTTTATTTAGAGGACATCAGGCGCACTTCAAATATTTACTTTAAACAATATCTCTGCTCTGTGGCATATCCCTTAACGTTCTGACTTAGAAGTTAAACGTTCAACTTCCTTGTTATACAGTTGGAGAACTATTTGGTCTATGTTCGAAGTTCGAGATGATATATCCTCTAGCTTTGATAAGGGTGCATTAATTTACTCTGGTTTATGCAGTTTGATATTAATTTTGTTAAAGTTTAGCTATAGAGTTTAGCTATTTGAATCTGTATTCGTGTGGTAAAAAGACGGTTAAGTACCTACTTAGAACTTAATAATACTTCTAGTGAAGGAGAAAGTTAACGTCGTGCTATCTTATTCTGATTAATGAGAGTGACAGCTGTAGGTGTGATGGAGTGTTAGCTTAATTGACATATTTTGCTGCTAACTAGCTATTGGTCTTATTAAGATACATAATTATAAGGCCTAGCGCCCACCGTATTGCGTGTTTTAGCATGAAGTGTCATAGAAGTGCACACATTGCAGTGAAATAAGCGCATACCTACCCGTCCACCGCAACGCAGTTTGCTCTCGCTCTACAACTTAGGTAACAACCATTTCAAATTAAAAACCAAATGTCACTCACTAGAAAAAAAAACATTAATTCATAAATTTTAAAACTTACCACAAAACTACAGCTTTGTTTACACTTTTTTTCTTTCCATTGATGGTTGCAAACCGGAAGTGGGGGTCGGCCATAACGGATACCGTGTGGTGACGTCACTGAATCCCTCAGAGCCACCCACCATACTTCCGGTGCCGGGAACAATGCACGTGGTTTATGAATAGCCCTTCCATATGATTGCTGTTTTTTTTTAATGAGTTGGAATTTTATAGTTTTTTTTTATGATTTTTGATATACCTATAAAATTCGTGGATGATGTTTTAGGTGTTGGTAAGTAATGATTATTTACAAAAAAAAACTACGGTTTTATCGTCACACCACAATTTAAATAGCATAAGCAATAAAAAAGTTACCTGTACAGTTTCTTTAAGAAACGTTTATAATATTTGACTTGATAGTTAAAAAGTAAATATATAGTATTTCGTATTATCATTACGGTTTTTACTAGGCATAAAACATGAAATGAATACTAAATAACTACTAAAAATCTCAAGCCAAACACAAAAAATATTGATTTATTCCTACTTATTCCATTTAGCATTCCATTTAACATATGTATATTGCATATACCTATCTATATTTATGTGTACACAACATAGCCTATCTTAATTTAAAAAGCACTATGAGTACATTAAGCGAGGCATTCTGAAAGCATCCGCAGCGAAGAGCCAGTTGCCATCATTTAAAAACCAACCATACTAGTTACTCGGCATTGCTTCCCACCGCCATTTCTATTAATTGGACTTCGATAAATGCTGATAAAATATATCTATAGGTTTTATCTTGGTGTAAGTCTTGCGTTTTTAATATAAGAGTTAAGAACAGAAAATGAGATTTGAAAAAAAAAAATTTCTCTGTAGAAAACTGCTATAATTTAAGTTTATATTGTAAGACTTTGACTTTGTCGAACTGAGAACCGCCTTATTTTTTTTGATAGGATAGTTTTTAGTTGGGAGTCGTATAAAAACAGGAAAAATCTAACGTTACCTAGTAGTTGAGGGTGATTAAGGGACGTTACCTTATGCTATCTACACACCAAAGCCGCGGGCATGCCGCCGGGCTAAGCCGGCGGTTTTCCGTCATACGAATCGCAGCTGTTAAAAAAGCCGGCGGTTTTGGTGTGTAGATACCATTACACACCTACGAATGCGTAGCAGTTGCAATTTTTAGGTTTGATAAGAAACCGCGTCAAAACCAGTGTCATTCGCCTAAAAAATCGCGCCACGGTAGCACACGATTTTTTTTATCGTGAGCCCCATTAGCAGAACATTTTGTAGAATTATTGTAGGACCTATTCACATCTGTGAGACGACGCTCCCAAAAAATTGCCGTCCGATCGAATCCCACCTAAGAAGAGCTTAGAAAACATTTAGGGCAACAAAATAAAAAGGCAACTAACGCAGACAATTTTACGTGGAAAATTTTCACAAGCATAAATTACTTAGCGCGCGGGATGAAAATTTAGATTGCTAATTTATTTCGGCTGTGCGTTGATGAAAAATTCTCCCTAGTTATTTGCTTATTTTTTCGCAACTTTCGCTTCTATTCTCTTCGTTATTTAAAAATGTTTCGTCATAATACGCATTGCCAAAGGCCAGACTTTAAAAACGTTAATAACTAACCTAATATTTTTTATACATATACTGGGTGTAACAGAAAGGGGGTATAAAGCCGAAACGCAGCGATAGTCCTCATGAACCTGAACTACTTTCCCCAAGGAACATGAGAACATACCTCGAAAAAAAAATTTGCCTCGCCATGCAAAATGTCCGATCAGCTGATCGAGTAAGTATGGGCGATCCAAAAATTTTTTTCGAGTTACGACCCATGTTCCTTGGAGAAAGTTGTTCAGTTTTATGAGGTCTATCGCTGTGTTTCGGCTTCTGTTACACCCTGTATATTTGGTAAACAGACCACGGAAAAGGTGGCGAGATGAACTGGACCTTCACGAACGACTGGGCAGAGGCGGCTCAGGATAGAGAATCATGGAGAAGGAGGAGAGAGTCCTTTTCCCAGCTGTGGGACAACAACGGCTAGATAAGATAAGATAAGATTTGGTAAACATGATTCAAGCAGTTGTCATTACTACATAAGATGTAAGGTAACCTAGCTGAACCTAGGCATTTGTTGAAAACACTAAGTATAAGGATGTAACAGAAAGGGTATATAAAGCCGAAACACAGCGATAGTCCTCATGAAACTGAACAACTTTCCCCAAGGAACATGGGTCGTAACTCGAAAATTTTTTTTGGATCGCCCATACTTATTCGATCAGCTGATCGGGCATTTTGTATGGGGAGGCGAAATTTTTTTTTTGAGTTACGACCCATGTTCCTTGGGGAAAGTTGTTCAGTTTCATGAGGACTATCGCTGTGTTTCGGCATTATATACCCTTTCTGTTACACCCTGTATAAACTTGGATATTTCATACGAAAACCTTGTTTAACTTCTAACTTGTCAATAACGTGAACTAATTCTAACTCGATGTTTCAAATATACGAGAACATAGTGTTGTGACGTCGATAGTTTTATAAAAAACCCATATCGATAAATGACTATGAAAATATAAGGATATATGAAAAACTTTTGAATATGTTGATTGAAAATAACGTATTGTATTATTTCATCGAATCGATGGTAGGTACTTCTGCAAAATTATTTATTTATAGAGGTAAAGTAGGTTCTAAATCAATGAAATACGAATGACTGCAAATAGTCGCTTTTATACTGCTTTCTTTTCTTTCGTTGCTTAATGTTTATTTGTATTTGAACAATCCTTTAACGCCGGGCAGTTTCGTTTCTTTTTTATTGCGATCGTCGTTTCAAAGTGCAACATTTCAATACTATAAGAGACATTCGATAAATAAAAATCGATACCGAAAAACTTAATACTACTTTAACATCACTACGCTGAGTTGAAGTCAATTCCTGACCTGTCAACAACTTGTGTTGGCGAGGACTTTGATAATTGTTTTTATAGATGTAGACCATAGTTACGAGTAAAGGAAGTTCACAAATTCCCAAAGTAAGTTTTATTCTAATTTAGAAAAGAAGAAGAAAAGAAAAGCCGGCCAAGTGCGAGTCGGATTCACTCAGGAAGGGTTATGTACCATTCACTATTCACATCGAGCAAAAAAAGCAAAATATCACGTTTGTTGCATGGGAACTCTTCTTAATTATCATTATTATTCTATTTTTAGTATTTGATGTTATAGCGGCAATGGTAATAAATCATCTGTGCAAATTTCAACGCTCTAACTATGACGATTCATGAGATACGGTCTGTTACAGACGGACGGACGGACAGCCAAGTCTCAATAATAGGGTCCCGTTGTCACCCTTTGGGTACGGAACCCTAAAAAATGAGTAGGAGTATCATCTCAAGCATTCAAGAATTTAAATATCACGTGACCTTGACCATCTTGACACCTACATATTATTAAATATATTATAAAACCTTAAATATTACATCATTATCATCATCATAGTATAATAAAAACTATAATAATAAACGCCATAAGGAAATTCAACTGGCATTGGCTTGAGGCAATGGGATGTGTTTTAATAATAACATTTTGTATGGAATCCGGATCTCATATAAGACTGGATTAGCGTTTCTAATAAGATAACTTTAGATCTAAAAGCAATACGGTGTTCAGATCCATTTCTCAATATTGAAAAGTCATAGTCTTTCAAACCTATATTTCTTTCATAGACGGATTTATTGCATTTGAACATGTCGGCAATATATTATCTTTTTTAAACCTAGATTCGCAAGGTAGCAGTTTTCTCTCTCTATTTAACATCATATCTCTATTTAGTGTGTATGTGTAGTAAGTAGATATTATAATAGTAATTGAGAAAATTATAGAATCTAGTGGACAGATAACATTTCTAGACAAAATATTACTAAATATTTCACTGCAAAGTTCATACCGACTACGAAAACATTAGCCAAACAAAAATGCATTTAATCGTTCAAATCTTTAAACCCATTTTGCATTAGCCGCCTCAAAGCGTGACTGAACTCTCCTGTAATAACTCCACAACTTAAAGTAATTGCATAAAACCGTTTTTGTTGGAATTTCGCTTACGAAACTACTCTTTTTGTGGGGTCGTGACAATGAGGGATTAGCCCTTAGAGCTGTATTAAGGCATGAATTTTTGCGCAAATATCTCAGAGTTTCAGACAGAGATCGTTATAAAGAATTCGTACAGGTTTTTGCTATAGCGGCTATATAGTATAGCCAAAGCATGGTCTCTTGTTTCTTCAATAGGAGAGAGGCGTGACAGATATGTACGTATGTGATGGTATCTACACACCAAACTATCACCGGCATGCCGATGGGCTACGCCGGCGGCTTTACGTCATACAAATGGCAGCTGTCAAAAAAGCCGGCGGTTTTGGTGTGTAGGCAGCATTGTGGATGTAATGAAATGAAATGAAATGAAAATCATTTAATCCTGTAGGTTTTGACAACACTTAAGACGGGTCATTTTTTAAAGTTAATGCTAGATTCGCAAGAGTGCAGTTCCCCAGAGAAGAACCTAGCAAGAAACTCTGTAGGGTTGCTCTTTTTAATTTAAGTTTTACAAATCTCAGGCATAAACACAGAAACATATAATCAAATTAATATTTCAAAACAGCTATCCATAAATAAATAATAAAAATTGGAATTTGATTTAAAGATTGATTTAAAGCAAGTATCTTAAATAGCTTCAATATATCCTACATTTTTTAATATTTTAAAGATAAAGATAAAGAATATTTATTGTCCTAAATGCGGTACATGTAAGTAGATGTTATACCTTCTTATGGTTTGAAAACAAGCAAAAATATTACAGTTAACTACATTATTAACTTTACAATACTGTCACAGAAAACGTCCTAATGTTTTTACGGCAAAATTATATTCGGGTACCTATAAAGTTAGATACATATACATATCTGTCACGCCTCTCTCCCATTGGGGTAGGCAGAGACCACTTCCTTCCACTTGCTACGATCCAAACACACCTCTAAAGTTAATCACCTATAACGTTAATATGTATTAACGAAACATCTACAAATAATTACCTTCTCATGTAACATATAGGTACTCATTTAGAATTTGTTTATTGCAAGTCACAAGTTGGGTAAGGTGTTACAAAGTCATATGTACATGTGACGCCCTGCAAGGGCACAGCAAACAAGAGGGCAAGTAGTTGCCAGTTACTTAAAAAAACTTTATCTTAAAACTATTAGTAAATTATAATAAAGTATTAAACAATTAAGAATATAACTTAAGTATAAGGTAGTACATAGGTAACATGTATATTTGGTACTTATTGTTTTAAAATTTGTCTTCAAGGAATTCAGATAGGTTATAATAAGATTTAATTAGCAGTAGGGTTTTTAATTTTAATAAAAATGTTTTGTAATTAGTTTCATCTTTTAGTGTCTGTGGAAGTTTATTATATATTTTAATAGTCATTACATAGGGACTGGATGAGTGCATTTTGAGTGTAGATACAGGTTGTATGAGTCTGTCTTTAAATCTTAGTGAGTATGTTACAGGTATTTCTCCGCGCTTTTGATAAATCATTGGGTTATTTCGGATGAATTTACAAATTTCGTATATGTATATATATAGACGGTAAAGTTAATATTTTAAGTTTTTGAAAGTGGGGTTTACAACTATCTGTTTGTTTTATATTTACTAAAATCCTTTATCCCTATATACTTTAATCCCTAAATACTAATCCCTAAATACTAAAATTTAATAAATTCTAACATATTACCAACAAAGACACCTCTAAGGACAACATCCTCACTGACTTGCATCTACCTATTTCTACAATTCACGAAGTAAAATGCAGAGGTAAGGTAATTTTGATTAGATTTCTGTTTCTCTCTCAAAGGGTGAAGTTTAAAGCTGGAATGGCTGACTCTAGAGTCAGCTAGCTGCACTGTTAGTAGTTGTAGTGGTGAAGTGTGAGTTTTACTCTTAATATCTACTAATATTATAAATATATACCAATGTTAGTGCCTATAGATAGATGTTTGTTACTCTTTTACACATAAACCACTGAACAGATTTTGATGAAACTTAACAATATTGTAGCTTGCAGATCAGAATAATACAAACGCTATTTATTATTGTAAGTAAGAAAATAAGTTTCTTTTTCAAGATATGACGAAAATTGTGTTTGAAGTTGCGGGCATGTTCAAATACATTTAAAATTAGGTACCTTATTACTGTAAAAATCATCGAAATCATTGAAATTAATATTTCAAGAACATTTCCCCACCCAACCCTAGAAATTCTATTACCACATTAAAATAGAAATTCTATTCACAGTACAATGAACGTACGCTAATAAATCCTTATCTCTAGATAAGCTACTGTTTCGCTTTCACGTGTGGTTACGTCAGAAGCGAAATGTATAAACATTTTCATAAGTCAGCAGTACTTACGACCTTTTGTAATTAAAGTGGTTGTGTAAGAGATGGCAGATAATGTCACTAATGAAATAGATACGGCTATTGTTTCTATTTTACGATTTATGGCGTTTCTGGTTATTATATTTGCGGTTTTAAAAGTTTTTACATTAAATATTTTAACACATAAGTAGTCTTCAAAACCCTACTAATGTTATAAATGTCAATATTTGTGCCGATGGATGGACGGGTGTTTGTTACTCTTTCACGCAAAATCTTTGAACCTATTTTAATGAAACTTTGCAATATTGTTGCTGGCACATCAGAATAACATATAGGCTATATTAATTTCAGATATAATGTATTGTTTTCAAGATATGACGGCAAACGCACCTAGGTAGGACTTGATAAAAAGATTCTACGACAAGAGTTCTATAATTTCTTTTTTGTTATGTTTATCATTTTCAGAAGAAGGTTCTTATCTTACAAAAGAAAAAATATAAGAAAATTGCGTTGAAAATTAGAGAATACCTAACCACTATATTAATTACCAAATTTTCATGGGTTCTAATAGTTACTTTGGGATATATTATGAAACAATAGCGGCTCAAGTGTCGGAATAAAGCCAGTATGACATAAAAAGTTTAAAAAGTTCTTTCCTAATTGGTCATCTAACCAAAGTATAAAACGCTCCAGTTTAATTAGAACTATTTTCTACCTTTAAGCGCCCACAACGAAATGAGTTTAGCAACTGCATGAATTTTAATGTCCTGTTTTAAGTCTCATCTCATTTGTGTCGCTCTCATATAAGTGACGTAGCCAGAATTAACCACAGGCATTCTGTGAACTGTTTTAAGTGAATTCTGTGTAAGCTAGTTTCATTTTGCAGGGATTTTAACTTGAAATATGATAAAAGTTGGCCACCAACCGCCAAAAGATCTCGCGGCAGACCACGGAAAAGGAACGGCAGAGGCGGCTCAGGTTAGAGAATCATGCAGAAGGAGGAGAGAGGCCTTTACCCAGCAGTGGGACAACAACGGCTAGATAAGATAAGATAAGTTAGAGGCGACTGATGAATGTAGATGAAGCGAAGGAAGTGTGTTTGGATCGTAGGAAGAAGTCGAACTACTTACTTTTCTTTACTACTCCCCCGATAGGAAAGATGCGTGTCAGATAGATATATGTATCTCTCTGGAAAAGTGACCGATGGGAAAGTGACGTGATAGATATGTATGTAGGTATGTAAAGTCTTTCCACTTGTCGTGTGTCGGTCCGATTTTTTCTCGGACAGCAATTTTTATACGAACAAACACCCGACAAGTTAAAATAGCTTACAAAATGTACTACCATTAGAACTTCCGAAAAAAGTCCGTGGAAGATCTGTGAAAACCTGTGATTGCCTCGTTTGTTAATTTATAATTTTCTATTATGTTTAATAAAGCTGTTGGTTTTCCAAATAATAAAAAGCATCTATGATAAAGTCCCACTCTTTTCTTTAGTTACAAACACCTAAAACCTACTTAACTTAAGCCGGATTTACATCAAGAAACTAGTTGCATGAAACTAGTTTCATTTATCAACGGTTTCACGTGTTTTGCACTTTCATGATGCATGCATTGTTTTCGTTCATCAATAGTTTCATGTATACATCATGTACTAAAGCTCGCATCATTATAATGCTAATTTACACGTAAAACTGTTTATGAAATTAACGTCATGAAACTAGTGTTAATGACACTAGTTTCACAATGTAAATCCAGCTTTGCTCTCACCACTCGCTATTCCAAAAGTCTAGAAACTTTAACACCTAAACTCGATCTAAAACTAGACTATAACTAGATCAAACTAGATCCAAGTCACGTGTGACGCGACCAAACTGCCAATAAGTGCATAGTGCATGTGCAAGGTGCATAAACTTGTGTACGGACATGTGCTGAATAAAACTTTAGTTTATATCGGTAGTTTGGAGATGTTTGTTTTATCTTTATGTTATTGCTCATAGGAGTCTTAAAATATCAAATAAAGGAATAAACTAACTGTAAAACCATTTAAGCCTATAAATTATGAAGCCGAAGGCCTTTCTAGGTTCACTCATATTTGCATTTTATTATAGAGGTGACATTCTATGAAAAACACTTCCTATTTATATTACCATATTTGATGAAAGCATATCTATCATCTCTCAATTATTACACATTTTTGTTAATTGTCATCTAAATCTTCTATCAAGGGATTTATTACCATGTTCCTCTTAAGTATCTTTGTATTTTTTATAATTTAAACATTACCCTAAGAGTGCCTTACTACCAGATATGCGCTATGCTACGTTGCTATGAATGTGTTTGATATCCAGCAATCATATTCATTGAACATTAAGCGCCAAAACATACGAATAAAAACGCAACGCAACTACTTTGAATCGTTTCGTTTTATTTGCGTCGTGTGTGGTTTTCTAAGGAAGTGTATAGCAGAAACTGCGATGCAACTCAAAAGTAACTAGCAGTTTCAGTTGCGTTTCACCGTGTGTTCTCTTATAACACCGTGTATCTATAATTGGTGGATATCAAACGTATTCATAGCAACGTGGCAAAGCACATCTCTGGTGGAAAAGCACCGTAACACATTATATCGGCACAAACATTGACATAATTGGGGAATGCTAATTTAAAATAGCCTCAGTTGTTTGTCGGCAGAGTGTCAATGGAATTTTCTGACACATTTGGTATTCTTTTAAACAATGGCTTACACTGATTGCGACCAAATGTGTCAAAAGTGACATTGACACTCTGCCGACGCACAACTGAGATTAATGTAAATTAGCAATCTTGGGCCCCAGTACAAAAACTCCAATTAATACGAGCGATTCTACGAAACATGTTACATCTACAATTTATTTAAAATTTATCCACCACTTTATATACATGTCGGAGATTACGTTCATGAAGGCTATTTTGGAACCATTTGCAAACTCTTTACTGCTAAAATGCAAGAACTGGCATGTTTCGGACTGGTTGTCACTTTGGCGCTTTCATATTTGAGTCGCTGTCATGTATGATGGATTCTGTTTGATTATTGATTTGAAGAGATATCGGAAGACATCACGTACACCTTATTATTTTATAACGTGATTGCAAACTACCCAATAAAGCCAGTTTGTTCGTTACACGCCCACTGTCTTATTTTAACTAAAAGCTTAAACGCCATTTCTGATGACTCGTCTCGTCTACATACAAAAGGAAATTACGATCAATTATCTTCGCGAGGGTTTTGTACCGCAATAATGTTGTCATACAAGTAACATTATGAAAAGGTGCGCTGTCAGCTATCGTGTGCCAATACACCTGGTATTAACGGTTTTTTTAACAGGTGATTAAGGGTTCTCATTGTTAGGGGTCGATGTGCGATGACTGATAGGTAAGATAGGTATTTGTTTGTTAAAAAAAAGAATTCCTTTTTTGAATGATGTGTAAATTCTAAATTCAAAATATTGTTTACTTCGTCGACTATATTTACTTAACATTAAGCAATTGAGCACTCAAAAATGATGAAAAAGTTAATTTTACGACTAAACTAAAGCTACGTCCAAACATTTAACAATCAACCCAACAAATATAGCTCTTAAGATTCTGTTTATATAAGAAATTAATCGGTTTATAAATAATCAAAGCCATTTGACCACAAACAGCCCACTTCCTTCACAAAACGGAATAATCCAAAGAAAATCAAGCAATTTCTTTAGGGATCACTTTCTGAATACATACCAGCCATTGTGAAAAGATCGAGATACAGTGACAATGAGGTCGACGCAATTAAACGCCGTACCACACTGCAGATAACGGAAACAATCCACAATGCAAGACGTGAGAGTTTTTCTCTATTACAATAGGTGTGGTGATGCTGATAGTGGAATGAACGTGGAAAATGTACGTTTGGGAAGAATTAAGAAGATTAATTTACTTTTGTTGTTTAGGAAGTCGATTTTTGTTGCGAATGGATACGTAACAATATAAGTAGGTAACAAATAAGACTAATTTATACGTTCTAATGTAGAATTTTAAAGAAGAGATGTACCCTACATATGTTTAACAGAACGCTAGCTTAGCTGCAACCTGGGGTCCAAGTCTTTTGACACATTTCGTATTCTGCTAATAAAAACAATGGATTAAACTGATTGCGACCAAATGCCATTGACACTCTGCCGACACACAACTGAGGCTATTTTAAATTAGCACAGACTTTTGCCCGTTAAAAGTTGAGCCTTACTATAAAGTCCGTACGTATACTTTTATACATATACATCTACTACCTACTTATTGTCTTTTATACAAGTTTTCTAAGCTTTTAAAATACATGTGTACCATGTTTTCAATAAGTTAAAAGGATGAAGGCAATTTAAGTTCTTTTTATCAAAGAAATAGGCTTACCGGAAAGCAATTAGTACAACACAATTCAACAAGGTGTTATAAGATCTGTACAGGGTTGCCTTAAATAACTTCCGTAGTTATAAGGTGATCTGATTAGTTGTTTGGAGGTTATAAGAACGATTGTCGATTGTGTTTTGTACTTATTTCAATGTTATAGGGTTTAAGTAGTCTTTTAAATGAAAAGAGTAACTAAATTCATTATTATTGAGATTTCGGGATGTTTCCGTGAGGCAACTCATTCAAATTTTGCCAAAATTAGATAATGTATTTTACCTACGTACATATACATATCAGAAAATACATTAATTTGTTATTATTTCAAGGTCTTGTCGAATAAAGAAGTCAAATTGTTGGGAGAAGAAAAGATTACGATTGCTCCTTCGACACGAGCTCTGAATGAAAAGAATGATTGAATAAAACATCTTTATTTGCCTAGAAACAAAACATTATTTTCACAAATTCTTCCATATGCATTCGTAACAGTCCTTCACAAACGGTCAAGTCCAAAGCCTTCACTTGTCCTACCCGAACTAATTATCAAATACCAATTACACGCTATCCAACTAACATACACTTAAAAAATCTCTACCGGAACGAACACTTCAAGTTACGCGTATTATGCAATGGTAGACGCAAATTGTCCGTGAATGAAAAGTTTTGTTCAATTTGGTTTAGTAGTTTTGTTGTGCACGTGTCTGGTCGTTAGCTTCTGTTATACCGTTAGAATTTTGTGTTTGTTTGAAAAAAGAATGTGCGAGATAAATGGTATGTCTCGGATGTGCGTAGGAGCATATTTTTTGACTAAAATTGTGTTATGATTGTGATTTTTATCTAGCAACAAACTCTGGTGGGTTTCCCATTCCAAATGTTTTTTTTACAATTGTTATAAACACACAAATACATAGATAGATTATTGGATTCTTTTTTATATAGATTTTTATAATCCCACCTAAATAGACTTCGACACTGATGCATCGAAAATAAATGACAAAATGTTAATGAATAGCTAAAAAGTAAATTGAAAATTGAATCTTTGATATTGAGGAGAGATGATTTTATTCTACTGGATTTTTGTGATTTACAAAAACAATTCTTAATTGAGGGCTTGTTTCATTATGTACAGAGAAAATGTATGTAACAGATATCTTATACCTATCTCTGTCTGAAACGTCAAGTTTTATGAAATAGACATAAGTTTATCTGGCAGTTAGACTTTATCTGTAAGTACGTGGTAAAACGGGCACTTGTAACCAAAACTTTATCATAAAGAAGCCCACTCGAAAAATTAACACTACTAATTTAAATACCAAGCCATTGTGTGCGAAACATTAATTTGTCTACGGCCAACACGTTGACCTTGCACGTTTCTCACGGGTCCCCATTCGGCCCCATGGAATCTTGTGAAAGTTGGCCAACGAAGCAAGTGGATGGCCGATGGGTGGAACCAGTTTGGGCCAAGTGCGGGTTCAACCTGGGATGCTGGTAATGAAATTGACAGTGGTTTTTGAATGAATTTCGACTGATGGTTATCTGGATTTTTCGTGGTTCATTTTGCGGGTGATGTGTGTTTTAAATGGTGATGGTATTTAAAGAAATCGTTTTTATAGCATAATAATAAATGTTATGTATCAATTCTGTTCACCTGTCATTGTCTAAAGCGTCTATATTTTATGAAATAGACAAAGGTTTATCAGTTAGTTAAATACAATACAAATATTCTTTATTGCACAAAAGATATAAGGTACAGACACAAACAAGAATATAAGGAGCAACAGGCGGCCTTATTGCTAGGTAGCAATATCTTCCAGGCAACCTTAAATTACATCTGTAAGTGGTAATAGGCCCCAAATATGTATTTTAACTCCAATTTTTCAGCATTTTTTAAGTTTAAAGTTCTTTATTCTCTGTTATCGAATTGATAAATATAGCAAAAGAATATTCGAAGTTTAAAATCAAAAACAAAATTAACATAACTTACTAAAAACCAATAAAAAAAATCATCTCGTTTAAAAATTTAACAAGGAAGATGCGCAGAAGCAACCAAGCTGTCAGTCGGAATTGACAACGACTTTCTTTATGGACCAGTTGTGATGTCAAAGCATGGACAGAGTGGGTGTAACTCTGTCCATACTTTGACATGGACATGTTAACGATAATGTTGTGTAACTATTGTTTTAGGTACAGTCGGCTACATAAACAAGTGAAGCTAATTTTGTTACGATGAGTCTAGTTGTCTTTTTTGACAGTTTAAATAATGGTCAGAGGAAATAAGAAGTGTTTTTGTATGGATTTCTACAGAAACTTTATTTTGTCTACAAATATCACCATTATGTACCTCTTCTTACATAAAGATTATTTTCCGCCTATTTTGTTTTCATACTCAAAGGTTCTGGGCTACTATTTACTTCCTTCTTATATTATAAATAATGTTTGTGCCGATGGATGGATGTTTGTTACTTCATCACTTAAAAACCACTGAACAGATTTGAATGAAATTTTACAATATTGTAGCTTATTTATCAGAATAACAGATAGGCTGTATTATTTCGAGATAACATTATTTTTTCCAAGATGTGAAGATAAATGCGTGCGAAGTCGCGGGCAGCCTCTAGTAATATACATATTTTTTGAAAAACTATTAATATTTGTTAACACTTCACCCGCTTTGAAACCCTTACGTTATGGTGAAAAAACTTAAACTAAACAATACAATGTTTTTGATTTGAAAGAATCTAACGTCTACCTATTTCTCTGGCAGATTGTACAAATACCTACCTATCTGGCCTACGTGCCGAATGTAATGTAGAAAAATCAGTTTTAGCGCGTGTAGACATATTTATTGCTACCTCGACGACATTTTAATTAGTTAAATAGATCGAAATTATTGCCAAGTGAGGCAAATTCAGAGTTGACGATAGCAAAACCAATTTTTTAGGTAGTTTCATGAAATTCAGTTATAAAAATAAGTGTTACATTTGAAATTTTCATCATTACACGTTATTGCTTAAGGTATCTACACACCAAAGCCACCGGTCCGGCAGCTTACGTTATTTTCAAACATTTTCGATGACATTTTTGACAAATGAAGGTCGCTATGGTACGGTTGCGGTTACAAAAACCGCCAATTAACCGCCTCAAGCGGTTCCTTTTTTTTTAATATCAAACACCGTAACCGCAAGACAACCGCTACGCATCAAGTTCTGTATATTATAGAACATATTGTACACATACCTACATACATATCTGTATCGCCTCTCCCATCAGAAAACACAAATACTACTTCACTCCAAGTACACTTCTTTCGCACTTTATTCTTCTTCTTTTGAAAACAATTTATCCATAGGTCATACCTATATATATAGCTAAGCTTTAAACATTGTGTATGCATAGGTAATACTCGCTAGGTAAAGTATGTAACTCTATCTCTTACGACCTATCTCAGTAGTTTAACAAACACATAACTATCAACGTTCAGCCATACATATGCAATTACCGCTGATATCTAAGTAAAAGCAGGTTTGACTCGTCATCCCGTTTATCTAGCACATTAAATACTAATCTTAGGGCGTTCCACCATTAACAGATAAAATGTATCTGACAGAAACTTAACTCACTATACCTGGTAAGCGAGGTAAAAATAAACTTAGGGAATTTTTTTAAACAAGTGTCAGAAGTGAACTCCGCTCTAATGTTAAAAGGGTAATATTGGGACATTATCAGCTAGAAACTTCAAAAAAAATTAAAGCAAATTAAGTTGGATTTTATGAAAACATTGCATATAACTAGAAGTCAGTCTAGTATTTTGTAATATGTGGATAACGGTGTTGGTTATACGATAAGTAACTCTTATTTTATTACTTTACTATACACACTACATTATATAACTGTTTGTTTTCCCAAATAAATAAAATAAGTCTGAAAAATTACTAATAAATCGACGAAAATTAAAGTACTTAGGTTATACACCTACATAAATGTTTAGAATAGAATAGAATAAGTTTATTGTAAGTCACAAGATATGTAGGTAAGGTGTTACAATAATATACGTACATGTGATACCCTGCTTATTGAACAAACTTTTATGAAAACCAAGAAATTAACTCATAAAACCAACTTCACCCCATACAGCATCCAATTATTTTTTTCCCCCACTTAAAAAAACCTCAATGACCAATCAATTCCCGTTCTAACTGTTTGGTCCATGAGGAATGTCCTCGGCGCTCCGGGAATGTGCTTTACAACGCAGCACATTCTTGAACCTTTGCTATAGATACCTTACTATGAGATCTTTAGTGTTGTTGATTCGATACCGTTAACCGCGACATTTTGTGTTAGATATGGTTCTATTTTGTAGTAAGAAATATTAGGATGTATTAAGATACTTTTATGGCTAAGTTTTTATACAAAATTGTTTAATAAATAATAGGTACTTAATTATTATATAGTCAATATATAGACATATATATGTGTATATATAGACAATAATTTCCTTGTTCGTAGTTTTCTTTTAAATGTAGGTTGTGTTGCACAATGGAGTGTCATATTCATTTTGTGAAAAAGCTCCTTAAATAAAAAGTTAAAAAGATACTTTTATTTAACATAATATACTTATTTTAATTATATTTCACATTATTATTATTATTAAATAAACATAGTCTGCCCGCGGTTTAGACGGATTTATCGTCATATCTTAGAAAAAAAAAATGATATCTCAAAATAATAAAGGCTATTAATATTCTGATATAGAGCTACAATATTGCCAGATTTCATCAAAATCTATTAATTCAGAAGTTTTTGAATGAAAAAGTAACAAACATCCATCTATGATCCACAGGCATAAACGTCCACTATCATAATATTATATTAAGATATTGTTAAATATTAATGCAAGATTGTTCATTTTGATTTTAACGAAAATATTCGTAAACAAGTACAAGGAGGTATCGTATTTTATACCGGATATCGAAAATCGTAGAAAAACTTATGTTTGCTGTATTATTGTCAAGTAATAAAACTAAACATAAAACCAATTAAACTTAATTCAAATAAAAAAATATATAAATAAATAGGTACCTAACAAAATGTACTGATAAAGTAAAATATTTAAACGGAAAGGAAGTGTTACCCGTCAACGTATGTCGAAACCGCGTTGATGTCTTTTGTATGTAAATTATTTTACCTACTGATCGAATACTTTACTCTTAAAAGTAAAACCTTTTTTGAACCTATTTTAGGTTTTATTCAAAGAAAAAGTATAGTGTTAAATGTGAAGGCTTTTTTTCGTAAAGTATTTTTAAATGTGGAACTATTTTAAGGTAATTCTAAAAGTGATAATTTCGTTATTAATTTCGTATTCGCATAAACTTTTATTATTTAATTAGTATATAAAAAAGATTAGTCTCTCTATACTTTGATACATGTAGTTATTAATTCTGCACCTGTTTTAATTATTAGGTACCTACATCGATTTGTATGCGAGTGATAGTACCAATAGTAGCTACAGAATACACAATTCATAACTTAAAGATTTAACCTAACATTAAAGACCAAGAGGGCCCTTAATTTACATGCTATATTTATAATTTATAAAATAAAAATAATACGTAAAAATATAAATTCTGTATAATGAAGGTATAATTATGTGTATAAGTATTTATACAACACATATAACTCTTTAGTTATAAATGTGTGTTGAAATCTCTTAACCTTACTTTACTATTTAGAAAAGACGGTCTTAACAGAGCTTTTTCTAGCACTTTTCAATGTCCCGCCTAAGGCGCTTTCGTCTTAGCATCTTAACGGACTAGAAAGTTGCTTATTATATCTATAATCTATAGGATCTATATTATTTAAAGGCTGTATTCTACATACCGGTGGAAGTTGAGGCGTGATACAATCCTGTTTTGGTAACACTTATCCACGAAACTCACAGAGGCACAGTATTCACAGATTTGAACTTTAACTTTGCACGACCACCAACCTAAGATGAGGCTTTACGTTCACAAAACCTTCTTCCAAGTTTAAACTACACTTTTGTTACACACTGTACAACACACTTACTACACAGTTGAACTTTGATTATAAATATTGACGTGTTGAGTGAAACATTGCTGAAAATATCGACCGTTGAATTAAATCGCGATAAAAGCCATCGCTGTGTTCCGTTGTTAAGTTATAACTAACTTGGTCCGCTATATGCCAAGTTGAAACCGTTGATCCAGTTTGGATGTCGGTAAAACTGCGTTCTTTAAACTACTTTACCGACAACGCACCTTAACTTGAATATACCTGCCTCTTTCCCGCGGAAACATTTAAGAAAGAGACGGTAATAGTGCGAGTGGTGCTATCTGTCTTCCGATGGCGAAACAAGCGCACACGCCGCGAAGCCTTTCAAAATAATACAACCATGGCAACAGGTGGATTATTCAAAGGTGTGCGTTACCTGTTATTTTTTTTTTCTGTGTGCATTCCAGTGATTACGTTTTGATAACGTATACCGACGTGCTTTATCAAAACTACGGTAATAACGTGAAAGTAGAGTTAAATGTTATTTATGAACACTTCAAACTATTTATTAAATTCATTTTGGTTTGATAAATGCAGGCTTTAGATACTTTTAGTGAATATTATCGTAAATTAAAATGAAATGCACTATGAGATTTAAATGCGTTTTGAAATGTTTAAATGGGAGAATATTTTTGGTGATAAATTTAAATTAATGATTGTTCATTAGCTTGTCTGTGACAAGTTTCATTTAAATAACTTTTCTTGTTAGATAGAAAGTTAAAAGCATCGATTCGGAAACGTTATTTAACGTTTTATTCGAAAACGTATGTAATATCGATTTACAAGTAAGTAAGTGTCGACGAATATGTTTAATCCGATGGAATAATGGTGATTTTATTCAAAACTTAGATTTGAACCTTATTTAATGTCTATCCCCCTTATTACAAAACTTATAATTAACAAAACTTAACAAAACTTAACAAAACTTAACAAAACTTAAAAAATTACAAAAATTGTAATAAGGGGGAAAATTTTTTTATTTGTAACATTAAATCCGTTTTGTGTATTATCGAACGCATGTTTGTAGCGTGGTTATTTTTATTTGAATGAATTTTATTATATTAAAACCTTATACACAGTAAAAGTAAATAAATATCACCCAAAATATAGTACCTAATAAAATTTTATTGAATATTGTAATCAATTCAACTCTTTAATTACTTATCACTGTTCATGAGATACAGAATGATGACAGACGGTCGGACAGACGGACGAAATCTTAGTAAAGTTAGAGACAGACTAGTCCCGTACGCCTTGAGAAATGAGTCTGTTTCTACCTTAGTTCCTACTATTATGGGGTCACGCAAGTGGGATGGTCCCGTTCCTCAAAAGGTCACGCTTTTTATCTTTTATACAGGGTGTAACAGAAAGGGGGTATAATGCCGACACACAGCGAGAGAAAAAAAAATGGATCGCCCATACATACTCGATCGGACATTTTGTATGGGGAAGTGAATTTTTTTTTCGAGTTACGACCCTTGTTCCTTGGGGAAAGTTGTTCAGTTTCATGAGGACTATCGCTGTGTTTCGGCATTATACCCCCTTTTTGTTACACCCTGTATACGAAACCCTAAAAATTGAATAAAACACACTTAGTACCCAGTTTTAAACAAAACGAATTTAATTTATTTTCGAAATAAATTCGTAACTGCTAAAAGTACAATCAAAGAGAGAAACGAATAATTTATTACCGTTGCCTCCATTTGTAAAAGCAAATAAAAATCCTCGTCCATTCCATTCATTAATTCTGAGACTATTCTTTGTTGTTCAATTGTTTCTATTCAGCTCTTATGCACTAGCGGTTTGATGACTTCGTCTCAACCGCAAGTTTAATGGTATCTACACACCAAAGCCATCGGCTTTTTTGACAGCTTGCATTCGTATGACGTGAAGCCGCTGGCCTAGCCCGGCAGCATGCCGGCGGCTTTGGTGTGTAGATAGCATAACCGACCAGCGTGGTTCGCGGTTTTTATATCAAAGAGTTTTTTCTTCTTCATCAGCCCTTTTAACGTCCCCACTACAGGGGAATGAGCCTACTATCACACGAGAGTGATTTCATATAATCTTTTTAAATTAAAAAAATAAGGCGAGACTTATTTTGCCTGTGTTTAATGATGAGTAATATTTTAAATGCTTAAGTTGGTACCTTTTAAATTATACTGGAGAACAAAGCAGAGTGGCGAAGACTCTACCAACAAGAGGTGCTCTTAAATATAATAATGATGATGAAGAACAATTATTAGAGTAGGAATCAGTTCATAAACAAAACCGTGATGGGAAATCGTCAGCTGTCAGCGCCGATAATCAGTTTCCTACGTAAACCAAATTACAATATCAATATTCACATCCTAGAGACAAAAAAAACTAATTTGTTCTGAAACTGCTAACATTCAATTCGGCGCGAGTGGTTGCTGTCATTAATCTCTATCCAGTTGTCAGTCAGAGGATCCTGGATTAAATACGAGGGCTATCCAGTTGTAGGGATGTGATTGGTTTTGTATTGATACGTATCTACTTTGCAATGGGTTTAAATTTTCAGTCTTATGTGGTGTAGAAAAAAAGACGTACTTAGTTAGATATAAGATAAAAATAGAGTATGCGATAAATTAAAATAGTTAAGTTTGTGATTTTTAAACAATCTAGGTACCTACTTGTAATTAAAAAACAAAAAAAAAGAATTCAAGAATCATGGTACTAACAAACATTGCAGAAAAGGTTGAAAAGACGCTCTTTTAAATCTAAACCTGACCCTTTTTGTTGTTATAATTCAGAAAAAGATGACACTGTTCATGGACAGTTAGCGCCAAAACACACAGTAAAACGACGCAACTAGTTTGAAACGTTTCGTTTCAGTTGCGTCTTGTGTGGTTTTCTAAAGAAGTCTATAGCAGAAACTTCGATGCAACTCAAAAATAACTAGCAGTTTCAGTTGCGTTGCATTTGCGTTTCACCGTGTGGTGGTGGGTCTTAATTATTTTACAATTCGGGCAGTGTTTTAATAAAAGTATAAAATTCTGACATCAAACAAACAAACAAGACGTACCTGTATTCTGTTATGTTTTTTCATCTTGGAACGTACATTCCGATATTTTCCTCATTCTTGTTGATGTAATTGCCAACAAAATGAAAGCAAAGATTTCAATTTATCATAAAACAAACAGAAAATTTAACCACTTTCGGATGTAACCCACTTTCAGTTTACGTAAAGCAACACGAACGGTTTAAAATGATACCTTTCACGTAGTTACTTTGATACAATTTCATTCTAATTTAATTCAGCCGTGTTACACAATTGGACAGTATGGCACGGGTGAGAGGTGTGGTGTATTGACCCCTACCTACCTTCTTATAGGTACTATTTTGGCGTTTTAATTATCAATATTGATCATTAATGCTCAGCCACTGAAATATCATTATTATCACACATTGTGACATACAGTAAAGGATCATAAAGAATGCACATCGGTCTTTGGAAAGAGGCAATCGGTTAATTTCAACTTCGTATAGCGATATCGTTTGTTTTATTTAACAGTTGTGGTTCAAATCAAAATAAAACATCTATCATCATTATATCGATTTGTGGACGTCCACTGCTGGACAAAAGACTCCCCCAAGGATCTCCGAAACGACCGGTCTAACGAATGATTAATCTAACAATTGATGTACATGAAAATTACGAGTAGCATTCGTTTGTATTCGGAAATGAGATGACTGCCGAAGTAAGTAAGTAAATATTTCCAGTCCCTACAAAAACAAAATAAAATTACAATTAAAAAATAACAAAAAATTAAATACTGTGCATTGTTTAATCCTATTACAGAGATTCATTGTAATAAGAAGTAAAAAAGAGTTCTAAAAGACGATCAAAGAATTCAATAATAAGTTAGTAAATGGCACACATTTCTCGTTCGATCCACAAATAAAGCTGCAAACTGATAATGCAATAACCAGGCGATGGTTTACGACAGACACAATAAGATGGGACGACATAGATATGTGAATTACGTAGAATTGGCAGAGGATAAACCTTTAATGTGAAAAAAAAGGAATTCTATTAAATTTGCACTTGATTCGATCACTTTCAGACAAACAGGGTAATAGAACATCCTACTGATTTTATAGATGTCAATGTAAATGCCGTGGATGGATGGATGAGAGTATGTTTTTTACTCTTTCACGCAAAAACCACTGAACATATTTTAATGAGACTTTACTATATTGTAGCTTGCTCACCAGAATAAATCATTGGCAACATAATATAATATTTTTTAATGCTTTCCAGAATGATTTTAGCTATGGTAATTAATCAAACATTAGGAGTTATTATTAAGAGTCCTTAAAAAGTGTTATATACACTCTAAACAACAAAGAACTGCTTGTAAGTAGGTACCTACCTAAAAACAATTTTATTTTTAAACTAATTCATTAAAAGACATCCAATATTACTTAGACTTACCAAAATATCCTAAAAATAGCTCAACCACAAACGTTCGCGGCAAAAACCGAAGTAATTTTATAGCAATTCTATTTGTTTTGTCTCCTGTTTAATCTACCGCGGGAACAAATAAGCGACGCAATTACACGAAGAGGTCGCGTTCTATAAACAGCTATCTGCTAAGAATAGGTACGTTTATATAAGGTCTAGATAATATTTGTAGGTTCTAGGGAGTTCTAGCGTAATTAAGGTCGAAAAAGTAGGTATTGTGAATTATTCTGTGATCCTTTAACATGAAAAATGTGAAATCTATTTAATTTTCTTCTTGCAAAGCTTATTAAGCTTGGATATTGTACTGATGGGCAAGCTATAATATTGTAAAGTTTCATCGAAATCTGTTCAGTGGTTTAGTGTGAAGGTGTTACAATACAAACATCCATTCATCCATATCAAACATTGACATTTATAACGTTAGTAGGATTTGGTTTACTGAGAAACTTTTTCTATCATAAAATAATTAAGTAATTATCGTAACCTGACTGGAAATAAGTAAACACGAACACAAAACAATCGCGCATCAGAGTGATTCAAAATTCGAACACCATACATTTATTGAAAAGTACATACCAGTATCGATGTATTTGAGTACGAACTGCACATCAGGGCCCAAGGCTGCCACCACTTCTAATGGTAACTCATCATCTTTCAACACGTGAACTGAAATATAAAGGAAAAAGGGTATTTAACTTAGGTAAGTGTAAAAGGGAACGAATGTTTTGAACATACCTAAAGTTGCAAGTAAGTACATAAAAAGTCGCTTTTTGATGTACACCTCTGAGACTTGTGCCAATCGATAGAGAAACTAATTACAAACAACAAATACTGATTGCAAAAAAGTCGTAAACGATATACTTTTTGAGATAATTCAGAATGAAGTTTCCAAAAAAAAATTTTTTTTCTCTATTTCTTTGGCAATTACGTAAAAAAATATACAGCTAATGATAAATACTGCTTGTCGTAAATGATATAAGGCTATTTATGTGAGATATTTCATATTAAAACACTGAAAGAAAAGTTAGGTGCCTTGTAGTAGTATTTGAATTGTATTAAATTTAAACGTAAGTGGTGAGGTCTTTGCCTAGCCCGATGGGAAAAAGACGAGACAGATATGTACATCTAGGTATGTGTGTTAAACGTAAATTATAAGCGTGTTTTACACTCACTGATGTGCATGTATGTGGCGATTGATGAATGTGGATGAAACAAAAGAAGTGTGTTTGGATCGAAGCAAGTAAAGTCTCTGCTTACCCCGATGGGAGAGAGGCGTGAAGTAAAGGATATGTATGTGTTGCAAGTTTATCTTTACGCCACATTTTAATTTAAGTAAATACCAAGATTCTAACACAAAAGGCGAGAGAGAGCAATAACTCTAACAAAATGCTAATTTAGGAAGCACGTTCAAATTTATTTCGTTTATTTCAAGCTATTTTCCTTGTTGTGTAATGAGCCTATTAGCGCCAAAACACACGGTGAAACGCAACTGAAACGTTTCAAACTAGTTGCGTCGTGTGTGGTTTTCTAAGGAAGTCTATAGCAGAATCTGCGATGCAACTCAAAAGTAACTAGTAGTTTCAGTTGCGTTTCACCGTGTGTTCTGGATCTTAGACATTTTTGACGTCCTGCTGTCTGCAATGAAACCTTAACTTTAGACATAGGGATTTTGCCTACCTCTGCCTACCCATTTGATTGATTTCTCCAAGGCCTACCTCGATGGGAAAAGAACGTGTTTTACATGTTTTTATGTACATACAATCGATAGAAAAGACATCCATAATTACATTTAAATGGCCGGTAGGCCGGTAGGTAGGTAATACGCTATGTAAGTTTTTTTCTTTAATTAAAATAACTTTTCTTTAATCGCTTGTTTTGTCTTCCTTAAAAACACCTAACATAACAACTTCGCCAAAGCATAACGGTGTCTACACACCAAAGCCGCCGTCTTTTTTGACAACTGCCATTCGTATGACGAAAAGCCGCCGGTCAACCCGGCGACATGCCGGCGGCTTTGGTGTGTAGACAGCATAATATAGCAAATCGTACCTAAACTAAAACCATTAATTTGACAACAAGCAACCCTTGCTACCAATATTTGTCGCACTAAAGGAATTACTATGACAAAACAAATGACGACCGGAGCTGCGACAATTTCATTAGCCGAGCCTCGAGCTATCCGTGTATTGGCATTTGGCATTTGGCAACTATTGGCATGTTATTTGGTTAGTTATGTGTTTTTAGGAACTTCTGATATTCCAGTGTTTATGTGGGAGTTTATCTGATAGATGGATGTTTGTAACTCTTTTATTTGATGAAACTTGCCAATGTTGTTGATTATACATCCGAATAACACATAGACTATATTATTTTAAGATATTATATTTATTTCAAAATTACGATTAGGTCTGATTCGATTGGGTCAGCGTGGTGGATTACGGCCTAATCACTTTCGTATAAGTACTCTCGTTATAATCTTATGAGAGTAGGCTCGTACCCCTGTAGTGGGGACGTTAAAAGGGATGATGATGACGATAAATGCGTACGAAGTCGCGGGTAGCCTCTAGTTGTTTAAATAATATAACCCTTCCTTTTGGTTTCGTCGTCGTCGTGAAATTTATTATGCAAAGAGTGTGGTAAATGTTGTAATTTAATCGATTTTGAAACTAAATTAGGCAATTAGTGTATTAGCATGTTATATCTTAATATGACAGGCTAATAAAAAAATTAATTTCAGTTTTTCTTTCGAGAGTCACACCACAATAATTACGAATTCGTAATAAATTATAATAAAATTGCAACAAAACTGATGTTCTTTTAACAAATTTAGTGAAACCTTATTAGTCTTCAACTTACGAAAAAACTTACAGAATTCTCAATAGCCTCAGAAATCATTGTTTCCGTTGATTAACAAGCGCCAGTTGTTTGGCCAATAAACAGGGTTGGCCGATTGTCTCGTCAAGTTATGACGTCATTTATTTGAAATACCACGGAATATTGTTGTTGTGATTGCGACGGAAATTGTAGAATTATAAGGACAATGCTTTAGATTAATACAGGGGTTGAAAACGAATATTTTATGGTGTAACTTAAAGAATGATAGGATTTAATTTCAATGTTTTATTATACAGTTTTAAGTGAAGTTTTAAAAGTATATTTATCATTAAATAACGTGTCAACTATTTCAAAATTTATTTAAAACGACACGTATACAGACTTGTCCCGCCAGTACATTTTTGTCCCTTTCGCGGTAGAGGCTACCTGTGTCTCGTCAAACCACTAGGCAGTTTTGAGGTTGAGGAGTTCTGACCCCCGCGCCGCGTCGTCGTTCCTGCTGCAAAGGCGCTGCTGGAGTGTTGGGTACCTTTGCACCGGGAATGACAAGGGGCGGCTTGTTTGACTAGTTAATTAAGTTTATTATAAGTTTGATATATGCAGGCCCGCCGTAAGCGAGCGTGCAGCGCGTGCACCGCACGCGGGCGGCACGTCCAGGGGGGCGGCAAATCGCGTGAATTCGGGGCGGAAAATTTTAAAAACTCATTGCCTACTATTTACTTACTATTTACTTATGATTTTTCTGTCATGCGGGCAACAACCTCCCGTATCGTAACATGGCGAGTTCTAATACAAGAACACTTAACGGCGGCGTCGTCGTAGTTTGATGTGCCCTAATACAAGAACGCCTCTCGCGCATCATAGTGTGCCATTTTAATACAGAAACTTCTCTCGTGTCATTATATTGAGGAGTGTACGATAGCCTGAATGCAAATCAAAACAAAATTCCTTTTCTTTATGACAAAACTCATATATCAGGGGGGCGGCATAATTGGTATTGCACGCGGGCGACAAAACCTCTAGCGGCGGGCCTGGATATATGTTTAATAACACCTATAATTACATATCTTTTATTACCTTTAAAACGACAGAATTAAATAAAGTTATAACAGAGCGTTAGTTTTATAACTCTTTCTGCAACACAGAGATTTGAGAAGAAAACAATATCATTTTAAAGATTTTTTTTCGAGTAAATATGACTTTTAAAATGTCTTCAAAGTAATCTATGTATTTTTGAAACTAAATATTTATCTACATTTATGAGTCTATAAACAATTACTTTCATTACAAAATGCAAAACTATTCGAAATAATAAAAAAGACTTATAATCCTTACAAAACATATTATAAATTAACATATTTATCAAAAAAAATACCATAAATTAAAGTTTTTTTTTATTGTGCTATAGGTACGGTAAACCACAATGAGAATACACAAAGCGCCTGAAAGAAGTTCGTTAGCTATTTATTTCATTGAACATTTGTAATTATTTCTTAAGGAACTTTATGACTGACATAAAACGCTCAATAGAGGATGGACTTCCACTCTTTTATGCAACTTGTATTAAGTTTTAATTAAAATAAGACGCCATTAAATTATCTATGCTATATATTTTATGGCAGTGAAGGATTGAATGAGATTGAAGTCAAACTAATACAGGGTGACTTTAAATTAGTGAACGATAGAAAAGGGTAATGTATTCGTCATAACAAACAACTTTTACTATAGGACCAAGGTCGAAATCGTTAAAAAAAATTTGAACTCCCCATACAAAATGCATCAGCTGATATAATAGTATGGGGGCACAATTTTTTTTTTGTGATATCGAACTTGTTCCCATAGTAAAAGTTTTTTTTATCATGAGTACATGCATATCCTTTTCTATCGTTCACAAATTTTTAAGTCACCCTATATACTTCAGGCAGGTTTTAACTTGATTATGACACATCTGTGTGACACATACCTACATATACTCGTACATAAATACATTAGTATATAAGTACATAAATAACACGTTACGCCTCTTTGCCATCTGGGTAGATAGAAAACACTTCCATCCACTTGCTACAATCCAAATACACTTCCTTCGCTTCAACCACATTCGTCAGCCGCCTTACTTACATGCATGTAGGTTTTCGGAATTCTGATCTAATATGACTTGATTATGATGTTTTTTATTTAAAATTTGTCATGTCCCTAATTACCAAAGATGTAGGTTTCACTACAAAGCCATAATCAGTACCAATTAAAAACAAAATAACAATTAAATTGTTTCTAAAGGGTCTTTGTTGTAGTCCTAAGAAATCGCGTGTTTGCTTTATCTTTACAAAGTCTTGCTTTCCAAGTTCATTAAGCCAAATTATAGTTATTGTACCTTAATTTGCGAGGAGGTACAGTCGAGACCATATCCACCTTTACAAATTCCGATTTCGCCCTTCGTCTTACTGATAAGTTTCAACCCCTTTAGTACAAAATGACATTAGTGCTAGAAATATCTTTAAAATTCGTTTTGCAATAAGGAGGTTTGTGTTTAAAGCTAGAAACAGACTGGTCTTAAATAAGCAACGTACCCAATGCAATGTAACATCTGGTGCATAGAAATAGTACGAATACAAGCACATTTTGTCATTTGCAACTTTGTGCAATGATCCTAAGTGTACTTCTAATCATAATATTTCTATAGAGCAGGGGTCCAACTCTGCTAATTCGAAATAACCTCAGCTGTGCATCGGCAAAGTGTCAATGGCATTTTGTTTGGTATTTGGTATTTTTTGGTATTCTAATAAAAATTGGTTTACACTGATTGCGACCAAATGTGTCAAAAATGACATTGACACTCTGCCGACACACAACTGAAAATATTGAAAATTTGCAGACTTGAGCCCCAGATGTCATAATGCATTTCATACTTTGTATTTGTGGGACCATTCTGTCCTAGAGTTAAGCCTGTTGTGCTTTCGACTGTACTTCTATGGTCCCTTATTGTGTATTCCCATGGCTCCCCTTCAAAATTGAAATTCTGTCAAGCAAGATCGTCAGATATGACGCGAAAATGAAAATTAATTTCGCATTACACACAAGCTTCTGTGAGCTAAAAGTTATAATTACTATGTTCCCCTGTTCACATTGTCGAGTGAAAATTAAATATTTTACATTGTTCCAAGTGAAATTGTGAGGTAGTATTTACATAATTGCAAGTTGTCTTGCCTTGTGAGGGCTTCGCTACTTTCATTTGTTTAAAAAAGTGGTCAAGGGTGTACGTTTTCAAATTTTTTTGACCCTTATTCTAGACACAGACTTATTTTTATATTTCTGCACTTATTTAGGTAGATACTAAGTTTTTGAATATCAAAAATAAGCCGCTATGTTCTATTACTGACTATAAAATCAAATCTTTTATTAGATTATCTTCTGTGAATGACCTGCTACTTAAATATCGAAATAATTTATTTTGAATAAGTTTGATCCACTGTGGAAGACGATATACCATTCACACATAGATACGAGTAAATATCTGTCACGCTTCTCCCCCATCAGCGACATACCACACCTCTTAATTATTTAGCTAAATATTGACATTACAGAAAGCCTGTTATGTTCTAGTAGCGGATAAAGGCCTCTTTGTTCTTTTTCATGTCTACTGTGCGCTAGGATTTGCCACTTTTCCCTGAATGAGTCAATCTATTGACATAATATCTTATGTATATTCTTCTTCTTCTTCTAATTTAAGAGCTTAGCTCTTGTCGGTGGAGCCTCTTCCATCCCTCCCTATTCTCTGCCTTCTTTTAACATCTTGATACGACATGACACCCGTTTTTTCCTTCACCTATTCTAGGAACGTCCGTCTGGGTCTTCCTCTCTTCCTTTTCCCTAAAATTTTTCCTTCTATGATGTTTTTTATGAAAGAATCATGTCGTATCAAAAAAAAAACATGTCGTATTATGTCTATTAAAAATATATATTCATAATGAAACAACAAGAAAAAAAGCGTTTATTAAGTATTCACCATCACCGCTTATAATTACAAACTTAAAAGAACAAAAAAACTCAGTGAATTTAAATAATCGGAAATGGAGAGTGACGTATAAATATTTATATAGGGAGTGTACTTATTCCCCTCGACACAATTCAAGGTCTTGATTCGCGATTTCGACAAAACTTTCACCGCTGCAGGCGTCGGCAAATGCCCTTTATTTGCGCAATGTATTTTGGCAACCGAATCTACACTTCAATGATTGTTTTTACGTAATTTTATGGTGGTTTCCAATGCTTTGAAAGTGGATTGTCGATGTTTGATAATAGGCATACAATGCGTTACATGTTTGACCTTCTCTCAGTGTTCTCTCCCTAGAGGAAAACAGTTCACTATAAGCGCTGCATATACTTAAATCCTTCTATCCTAATAATATTATAAACATCATTGTTTGTGCCGATGGGTGGATGAATGGATTTATGTTTGTTACCTCTTTCACGCAAAAACCACTGGACAGATTTCGATGAAACTTTGCAATGTTGTTGCATTATACATCAGAATAACACATAGGCTAGCTATACATTTTAAGATATCATATTTTTTTCCAAGATATGACGATAATCGCGGGCAGCCTCCGGTATGCTATAATCTTTGAGTATAGAATATATAAGGAGGTGCCACACCGTCTGGATCTGCGTGCCTGGTCTGGCGCAAAATGGCTACCTTTTTGTATGGAATTTCTTATCGTTTGACAGGTCATCTACCAAGAAAACTATGAAAAACTTGCGCCAATCTTGGCACGCTGTCATAAACTCATTTGTATATGAAAAAAAAATAAGGCCAATCCTTATATACCTTCCTCATTCGCTATAATGATAGGATTCTCACTGTAATGCCTACTTATACATCTTCTTGAATACCAGTAGCTGTCGGTAAAACGTTTCATCAGCCCCCACCTCGCATACTTGCACGTAAATAAGTAATAAGATATTTTAGTAAATGAACATTATAAATCGTTACATATTTGGCTCGATGGTGAATTTAAACGGTTTTTGGTCGCAAACTTGTTTTATAATTGACTTAATAACTGCAGTGAAGGAAACTTTAAAGTTGTTTTGCGGCTGCGTCTGACACGCACCCCGTGGGTGAAACGCGCATCTCGGCTCTTATCTTATCTAGCCATCGCTGTCCCACAGCTGGGTAAAGGCGTCTCTCCTCTTCTTCCATGATTCCAAATCCTGGGCTACCTCTGCCCAAACATCCAAGAAGGCGTCCAGCTCATCTCGCCACCTTTTTCGTGGTCTGCCGCGAGGTCTTTTGGCTGTTGTCTCGGCTCATGCATGAATAATTGCCATCGACCGATAGTACGTCAGAAACCTTGTGATTCCATATAAAATTGTCATTTGCGGATGAGCCACCAAACCGCAACCTAAGATGCGAAAGTACTTGAAGAGTCCGTTTCACCACTTAAAGATAAAATTTTGTTGACAGATAAACCTAATTTAACCTATGTCTATTTCATATAACATGACGTTTTAGACAGCGACAGGTATAAAATATCTGTCAGTGATTTTATACCGTAAATGGTGAAACTAGCCTTAAGTCTGTAAGAGCTTCTAAGCAAAAGCGGTGGAGCTACTAAGGTCATGTCACTTTTGATAAAATTGTAGTTGTAATAAATGTTGTAATATTTGTGGTTGAGCTAGAAATAGTTCGAGTTCTATAAAATAAGTATGTATGTAAGAGTGTAAGGGAGATTCCATCTCCATTATAATGTTAACAAAATAAAAAAAATGAATTTGTATATTTGTTAGTAAATAACGGCAACAACGGTTCGATCTCAAGTGCGTAACAGCCTTAAACGTAATCGCTATTAATCAATCAAGGTTGTGGGCGTTTATTTTGCAACTTTGTCGTTAATAGGTTGAGAAAGTATGTAAATATTTTGATTCTAATCTAAACAGCTTCTAGTTAAACTCTGCGATAATTATCTTACAGTTGTTATCTATTTTATATTACTTTTCCTTTCAAAAAACGAATTATTATGAAGCCTACATCATTATCATATGATCACATGGTTCTTTCGACCTGCCTACCTAACTACCTTATTGCAGAAGACTTTTACAACCAACAGCTAAGGGCTAAAACATAAATTCGACACGACACGACGCGACACGACACGATGCGACACGACACGACGCGACACGACGCGACACGAAGCGACGCGATACGACGCGACGCGACACGACGCGACGAGACACGACACGACCCGAATTTGAATAACATTTTTATACAGAAATATTAGTAAAAAAAAATATAAACAGGAAAAAATAAGAAAGCTACGAATGAACTTAACCCTCTCCACATAGATTTCGAAATGAAATAAAAATTTGTTTAATCCTGTAGAATGAGTTTGACATCACAATATAAGACGGGTTTTAAAGTTAATGCTAGATTCGCAAGAGTGCAGTTTTCCCCAGAGAAGAATCTAGCAAGAAACTCTTAATAAAACATACGTACCTCGCCTAGCACTTAATGCTGTCTACACACCAAAGCCGCCGGCATGCCGCCGTGCTAGGCCAGCGGCTTTACATCATACGAATGGCAGCTGTCAAAAAAGCCGGCGGCTTTGGTGTGGATACCATTAAACACATACCTCACCCTATAACCTTCATAAATCATAACGTATCTCAACATTATCACAACTCAACACTTTCTCTACCAAATAAGCGCGATGTAAACGCAAAAATGTCATTTTGGAGTCAAGTTTCCCACGGGCCCCGATCAGGATGTAATTACGATGACGTTTTGAGTTTTTGCCGCAATTTTGCGGTCTCATCCGACGAGACGTGTTTGAGATGCGATGCGATGTCACTTGGAGACTCAAAGTAGATGAGTTTTCTTGCGGTGCGGTTTCGTTGTTAAAATTTGATATACGATGAATTTATCAAGTACTAGAGGCTGCCCGCGACTTCTTAGGCATATATCGTCATATATTGGATAAAAAAACATGTTATCTTAAAATTCTATAGCTTATCTGTTATTCTGATGTATAAGCTACAATATTGCTAAGTTTCATGAAAATCTGTTCATTATTTTTTGCGTGAAATAGTAATAAACTTCCATCGGCACAAACATTGACATTTATAATATTAGTAGGACTTACAGCCGATTTTCAAAAAGCATCGTGGAAGGAATAATTGACAAGAAGAGTGGAATTCCTAGAGGACCTAGACCTACCTACTTCTCTCAAGTGAAAGAAAAAAATAACGTCGTATCGCATCAGCAAGTCCAATTATTGTTGGTAAAGGCAAAGATGGCGATGAATACACAGACGATCAAGGAATAAACAGCTGCCAGCGCGATTTTATGCGTCATATCTTACAAAACTATTATTTAGATAGTTGCATGTTTTTCAGATACGGAATATAAGTACTTAGTAAGTACCAAAATAGCGTTAATTTCTTTTGGATTTGATTATGACCATTGTTACACCTTTTATGCTACATAATTAAATAACTTTCTTTTACAAATCCCCGATTTGATCGAGGTACGTTCGCCTTGGCCATCCTATCTCGACATTTCCTAACTGCCTTATTCTGCTATCTATACACCAAAGCCGTCGGCATGCCGCTGGGGAATGCCGGCGGCTTTACGTCATACGAATGGCAGCTGTCAAAAAAGCCGCCGGCTTTGGAGTCAAGACAGCATTATTCTTACAAAAAGAGACACATTGCAAATAGCAAACTATCAACAGGTCATCACTATTATTTCTCAAACCCAATCATAAACAGTTACAAAACTAAACTTCCCAACCTACATTATTGATGCTATCAATCAAATCGCAGACGCATCACAGAGTTCCGTGTTGGTATGCAACAGCACTGAAATACAGCTATCACTGATTCTCCACGGATGACACTAGCTCAGGGTTTCCCAACCTTTATTTCACTGAGCCTCCCCAATTCAAAAATAATATTCTCATGCCCCCTTAAGTTTAAAAACATTAAAAACACAATTTTTTTTACAACTATATTATATTTGAATTAAAATTAAAAACAAAGAGTTCCATACAGATATTTGTAGATATTTATGTTTTAAGGATCTAATAAGAGAAGATATATGTATCTACACTTGAAAACCATTAATTGCTTTCACATTTAGGTAAATATGCTAGTTTTATTTTAATTATTAAATACTAATGAGATACTTGAGCTTGCATCTTCTGTACCAGTATGTGGATTCTGGGTTCAGTCTTTGCTAGAGCAATGGTTAAATCGCTATCGACGGCAAGACGATTTCGCTGTTTAGTTTTTATTAAAACCAAAGCTGAAAAACCTGTCTCACATAAATATGTGGTCGAAAATGGAATAATTATTCTCAAAGCAAGTAAAGCAATTTTGGGATTAACAAGAAATCGTTTGACCCAAAATTTCTCTAATGTCAAGAGATGGAAGTCATCTTTCATGGTCGAGTCAGCCTTCATTTCTAGAAATTCTTCCTGAACATCTTCAGGCAAATCTGAGACCTCGATAACAAATGGGTTTCTGGTCATGCGCCATATTGGTGACTCGGAATTAACATCTCGATAGTACCGGTGAAATTCGAAACTTGTATATGTAGAGCGCAATACACACTGAGTCCGCCGGGCCGACGATATATGTCGGCAACTTTTTGTCTTTGATTTGATTCTTTTCATACAGGCCAACGGGTTGTGTCGGCGGCCCGGCGGGCTTAGTGTGTATTGCGCTTAAGTACTATTTCCGAAAATTTCCGAAAATTAAACGTACCGATTACGCCCCCCCTGGTATTCCACTACGCCCCCCAAGGGGGGCATGCCCCCCTGGTTGGGAACTCCTGCACTAGCTGGATAACGGTTGGGTAATATGCAAATTGTAGATAGTTTTAAGAAAATTATGGGAAGGTTTAACTGTCGAGGGGTAAAGTAGGCTGCATTACTGGATTTGTCAATAAATACGTATGCGTGTATTTATAGTTTAATTACAGTAAACCATATAGAGTGACTTTAAATTAGTGAACGATAGAAAAGGATATACAAGTACTTGTGATAACAAACAACTTTTACTGTGGGACCAAGTTCGAAATCATAAAAAAAATTGTTCCCCCATACTAACAGTTGATGCATTTTGTACGGGGAGTTCAAAAATTTTTGAATGATTTCGACCTTGGTCCCATAGTAACAGTTGTTTGTTATCACGAGTACATGCATATCCTTTTCTATCGTTCACTAATTTAAAGTCACGCTGTATAATCACTCTCGTATGAGAGTAAGCTCGTGCCCCTGTAGTAGAGACGTTAAAAAAGGGCTGATAAGGAAGGAGGAAGGACATAGGTAGTATTTATAATTATAGTTACTAGAAAATGGTAGAATCCATAATGATTGTTGTCATTTGTTATAAAAAAATAGAAAACACAGATCAGGATCTTTGAGTACCTATAGAATATATCAGGAGGAGCCATGAATCTGCTTGCCTGGTCTGGCGCAAAATGGCTACCATTTTATATGGTATTTCTTATCGTTTGACAGGCCATCTACTAAAAAAACTATGAAAAACTTGGCGCAACCTTGGCACGCTGTAATAAAATCATTTTTATATGAAAATAAAATGGGGCCACTCCTTATATTCCTTCCTCATTGATCAGGATTAAGTACCTCCGCCGTAAAATTAAATACAGTTACATAAATGTTGTTAAAACAGCCTTCGAAGGTATTTATAATATTTTTCAAACTGGAAAAGAAGCCTCATTAAGCCCTAACAACTTATGTTTTTATATTTTTTGTGTTATTTTTCTAACATGTCCTAACAAGCTAAGATGGCATTGCTATTAGCTCGCGGTAAATGTCAGAATGTTGGGTTATACGGTTATGTTGTTGACGGGCCCTATGTCTACTCAAGAGTTACATAGTTACAGGGTGTAACAGAAAGGGGGTATGAAGCCAAAACACAGCGATAGTTCTCATGAAACTGAAGAACTATCCCCAAGGAACATAGGTTGAAACTCGAAAAAAATTTTGGATCGCCCATATTTACTCGATCAGCTGATCGGACATTTTATTTAATTACCTAAGTAAATAATTCAATACTATGGCAGATTTTGAAATGCTGTAGTTTCATCTAGAGACCAACAAAATCAAACTCGTATAACTTTACTTACTCATTTTAAGCAAACTCCGAATCATACATGCTTAGTGAAATTAATTGGTGGTAAAAACGTCATTTCTGTGCATTTTCTGAGACATTTTTGTGGTTATTGCAATTTCCACTTGAGCCTATACTTTGACCCATTACGCACACATAACCCAAGCAATTACGAACTCAGGTTAGGCCTACTATAACCCATCAAGTACTGTTAAGGGGAATTAAAGTGACATTGACAGTGCTTGCAGTTTTTGTTCGTCACTAACTGCGTGGCTGCATTGCATTGACAACATGTCGAGTTAACTGGAAAGGCTTTACGTTATAAATTAGTAGGAACCTGAGAGTCTATGGACGGAAAAACTTACCTACTGATAAGTGATAAAGGTCGTTATAATATATCTTAACACAGCGGTTGTTGCAATAAAAAAAAGATATAGATATGTTTTTTTATACCTAAAACTTATTGACAGAGCGTCGTCGCGTCGTCATACCACAACTTCGCGATGTTAATTCAAATAATCTCCAAATATATAGGTTTTTTGTAATACCTATTAGGTATGTAGTTATGCAATTTTAGTTACCTATGTTTTAGTTATGCAACACGGTGTCCAGCATCCAGATTTCTGGAGCCCATTCTGTTGTTATTTTGGCTCAACGGCCTGCATGCATTCTGGTGCTCTCACATTGCATGTTGATTTATGTTTATAAACATTTTATAACAATTTATTATGCTAAAAATTTGTTATAAAATGTTTACAAATATGAGCGGCCCAACTCCATTTTAATTTGACAGTTTTGTTACTGACTTTTAAATATGAGTCTCTACGTACCTCCATCGCTAGGATGAGCCCGGAACAGCAAGCAAGGCTCGTCCCCAGGATCCCGGCAGCAATCCTTCACGTCCCGACACGTCGTTTGCGGTGTGACCGGCACGTGCGCGGGGGCCCAACCTGCGCCGGATTCGCACCACACTCGCACTATCATCTGTGACAGAGAGGGTACATGTTATTTGATGTAATTGAAGTTAGTCGAAGTGATATCATTGTAGTGGTAGAAATAAAGTTTGTGCGTAGAAATTAGTACATGAACCTCGGTGTATTAGCACATTTTGTCTTTTTGTACGATTGACTGTTGATTTTTCCAGGAGTCTAAAAAACAACTTCGATAGATATCTAAAAATCTTTCCTTAATATCAACTATGTAAAAATAATGTAAGTTATTGGGTAGCGGCGGATAAGCATCTAAGCATCTAAATAAGCATCTATACATCGAGGTAATTGATAAATAACACAATCCTACCAAGACCACTAGACATAGGTGTAACAAAATGACAGCAGGAAAACTCTAAAGGCCAAAACACACCGGATGCGTAGACGTATGCGTACCTCTGAGTTGTAACGTATGGAACTGTATGAGACAGGACACACCGCTTGCGTAACGTAGACGTACACGTCGACGTGACGCGTAGCCCGGTGTCACATCGGGTTACACCGTAACTACGCGCGTGGCTACGCCGCGCAGTGCTTACGTACATCTACGTTACGCATACACATTCATGATCATAATAATAATCATATTTATTGCGCTTCCACAAAGTTACAATGGTCTTAAAAAATATTTACAGTACATGTTGTGGGCCCTGTTTTAGGGTGTGTTCATCCGGTGTTTCAGCCTTAAAATTACGGTAAGAATATTGGAATAAAAATGTTATTTGTAATCAATAGTCTCAACCACACGCAAATACAACACTACACCTAATCGGAACCAAGAAATACATCCCTCACACGACAAACAAAAGCAAAACGTTCTTTGATAAAACCTGAATAAGCAGATAGGAAGACTACAAAGATCTGTGAAACTGTAAAAGGAAGCACCTCTACCCCGGGCAAACATTTCTCGCAAATAAAGTCTGTCTTTGCTAAAGCGGTGAGAAGTTTCTAAGCATTGGTATAAGAAATGCTACCTTGATGGATAGAATTTCTAGGGGAAAATACTGGAAGAACCTAAAAACAAGTCATTTGCTGTACTTAATTCTGTTTTTTGTTTTGACTGTACCACGCATCGGATTAAGGGCTAACCACACATATCCGTAAAGACGTCCCTGACGGAACACGGCAAATATCGGTTACATACAAATTGTATGAACTTGTTCACACAACTCCGTGTCAGAGCGTCTATAGTGAAACGACAACTCTGAACACGGATAGCCCCGACCCGGAAATATGTGGATAGCCCTTTAAGATGTGATTTTAACGCAGAGATGAAGTACCTAAAAGATCAAGAAGATTTATAAACCAAAAAGAATGGCTGCCCACGACTTCGTATGCATTTATCGTCTTATCCTGTATAAACTTACACAATATCTTAAAAAATAATATAGCCCATGTGTTTATTCTGATCTGGACCTAACATTGACACTCCATGTCAATTCTATACCGTTCAGTTATTGTTTAAAACGATATTTCGGTAACGCGAAGGTGCCAGCAATAGTTTCTAAACGCCCCCTCTGCATAATATTATTCTAAATTTTCTTTAGCTCGTCCAATCTTAGTTTCCAAGTTTGTGAACTTACTCTAACTACCTAGATATATATAATATACTTATTTTATAAATAATAACTGTTTTGTTGAAAACGATGTGTAAGGAACTGTAGGTAAATCATTTTAATCTGTTTTTTATATAACCTAACGTGAAAGAGTCACAAATATAAATATTATATATATTCTCACATCCGTCACATAGAAGAAGAATAGTAAAAGCAATTAGTTTTCTTCAATCACGATATTAAATAAGTCAAATATTACTTAAAAATTCAATTTAAACTTTTAGATATAGCTGTTATCTATGTATAATTTAAATACCTACATATATAACATGTGTTTACCCTACATGATTCCCACCTCAAGAGAATATGTAAACTAATTGGAATTACAAATGAGTAATCAGTCAACACCAGCGTATTAGTGCTTTAGGCTACACAGATGACCTAACTCTAAGCTAACACTAGAATTATCTCTAATTGCGCATATCTAATACGGTAATTGGTTTTGTATTCAGAAGATTTGGAGATAAGGTTTATGCAATATTATATTACTAGTGGCTTCCCGCAACTTCGTACGCATTTATCATCATATCTTGGAAGAAAGACATGATATCTCAAATTAAAATAGCCTATGTGTTATTCTGATGTCCAAGCTAAGTTATTGTAAAATTTCATTAAAATCTGTTCAGTCGTTTTTATGTGATGAAGTAACAAACATATGGATGTTTGTTACTTCAACGGCACAAACATTGACATTTATAATACTAATAGCATTGTATAGTTATTTACTAAAGATAGGATGTGTAGTGGATTACGTCCTAATCACTCTCGTATGAGAATAGGCTCGTGTCCCTGTAGTGGGGACGTTAAAGGGCTGATAAGGAGGAAGATGTCTAGAAGTGCAGTCGTGAGTAAATATCCTAAACCGACGTGTATGTATGAAGCGACTGATGAATGTGGATGAAGCGAAAGAAGTATGTTTGGATCGAAGCAAGTAGAGCGAAGTGGTCACTGCCTACCCCGATGGGAGAGAGGCGTGACAGATAGTACGTATGGAGATTTCTTACAAGTACCTACTTAATTTATAAACAATTGAACATCACAAATAATAGTCACAACTTAAAAAATAGTAAAGATGAATCCATCGATAAGTTTGACAGATCTATCGAGTTGCGAACTCGTTAGCAAGATGCGTCCTGCAAACTGCTCGTTGAAACTTTGTCCCCGCTTAAAACTTCGTCTCGATGGAAAAGAGCAACCATCACAGATTGTTTGTTTCTCGGAAATAGTTTGTATTAGGTAAGAAATGCTGAGCGAAGATTTGCTAAGTTTTCAAGAAGTAATAGAATATAGATATTATTTTCATCGATGAATTTGAAGGCAGATGTTGTACGACGATAGAATGAGTGAAAGGTGTGAATGAATGTCGGAATAAAGGGAAATGCGTGCTAAGTCGTGTGCGAGACGGGTGTTCGAGGCGAAAGACGAAAGATTCGAGTAAGACTCAATAACATGTAGGTATATATTAACTGCTTAAGACTAAAGGTCAATCTACACATATCCGGGCCGTGCCCGGAACGTGGCCCGGCCGTGGCCCGTCAGGAGGAAAAACAATTCGTCGTCATGACAACGTATCTTGGATATGTGTAGACAGACCTTTATTCACGCACGAAAAACTCTTAGGTACATCGATTATTGTGGAAGTGCCAACTCTCGAAATTTAAAAATAAGAAAAACCAACAAAATTTCTGCAGGAACTAGGAACTAATTACTTTATGTGATACGTGCTGCACTTTTTAAAATTTCTTGAAAAATTGCACAACCGAATATACAAACTTAGTTAAGGATAAACGTGAGCAACTAAATAAGTTTCACAACTAATCCAACAATTTCATTGAATATCGAATAGAAATTTTCAAACATCATCAACATCAAACATTCACAGACAAATTTATCCGACTAATTATCCAGATAGACAATGTTTACAATCCATTAAAGCCTTCAAACGACCTATTGTATGGATCGCGAGAGCAAATATTACCTGCTAAGTATGCTTCGGTAATCTGAATGTAAATTTCATAGCACTTGATTATAGAGATTGGGAGACGTGTCAAAATTGCGAAGATGTGGGATGAAAATGTATGGAAAATACAAAGATAATATTTTGAAAGAGAGAAAAAAGGTCATCATCGCGCTACATTAAAGCTTTTACAGTTATTGTCCAAAATAAGAACAGAATAGTACCATGATAAATAATTCTGGTTGCTTATTTGCATATCTGCAGTTATGAGTGAATTTTCTCTTAGCTCAGCGGTTGGGTATTAAAAATGTAGTATTCGGTTAACGGTTTACGCAGTTTTATATCAAACAGCAAACTAAATGTACTTACTTACACCTAATCATACCTTATAGGCTGTTACTCATTAAAATTTAAAAAGATAAAAACAGGTAAACACCAAGCAGCAAAAATAACGATGCAGAAAAATAAAACTATACCTAAGTACTATTTACATCTAACTCAAAGGCTGTAATTAAACACATAACAACCACACGCAGCCTTTAAAAAACACTGGCTTAAACTAACACCCTTTTAAATGAAAGGGAAAACGTTAAAGGTGGCTAAAAAGGGTAAAAAATAAAATTCCTGGCTGAATAGCGAGGGTTTCCGTTGCCCTTTCAACGGACTTGACTTTTGTTTTTTAGGTTATAAATTATATTAAGGGGCGTCTATGACGGGCTTGCTTAAGGACAATAAGAGGGTAAAGTGTATAAATGTATATGTAGAAATTACTGGGTATAGAATATAATTGTAATTCTTATGCTGTTTTAGCGAAAGGTCTGCTAGATCATAAGTATACATTATTGCATTATTGTGACAATTCAACTGAAAAATTAAAAAAAAATTGATACAAAAACACATGCAGTATAAATGCGAGAAATTTCATTTGAAAAGAGCGACTCTACAGTTTCTTGTTAGATTCTTCTCTGGTGAAATCTGTTACCTTGCGAATCTAGCATCAGCTTTTAAAAATATTAATATTGTCTGTCTACAATGAAGTGCAATAAATGCCTATGAAATAAAGATATTGATTCTTTGGTTACATATCACAATCGCTAAAGTTGTTAGACCGCTCATAAGGCCTATGGACGAAAAGCCTAAATTTTAAAAGACTTATCGGACAAAATGCCTAAAGTTTATAACACCTATGGAGAGAAGGCCTAATTTCAAAATAACTAATAGTCGTTGGATCTAACAGTTGCTAGAACTAAGTTTACAATGTCTAAGGTTTAATAACCTAAAGGTATCATTGTGCTGCGGTTTCGATCGGGACACAACTGCAGATGCATCAACGCAGTAAATTTTGTATAAGGCCGTGGCCCCAGTAGGCAAACTGTTAGCGGCCGACTGAGTGAGCCGCAAATTTGTGGCGAACTAAAAGAGTTAGCTGCAAACTCAAATCAATGAAATCACCGGTTTTGGTGGGAGTCGGCCGCTGTCTGAGATAGTTAGCGCGCGTAACGCTGCAAACTGCGTACAGTGAGCGAAAACTAGCTAACTGTGGACACTCCATTTCAAATATATGGAAGGGCGTACTAAATCGATACGCCGCTAACTAGTCAGCCGCTAACAGTTTGCCTACTGGGGCCACGGCCTTATACCTATGTTTTATAACAATATACTCGTAGTAGATCCAAGACAATATTTTCACTTAGATACTTGCAGCAATAATGATTTTATTGTATCCTCCTGCCATTTCAATTAGTTCGACGTGATCGGTTTATAATGATATGACTCTCTGCAGTGTCTATCGTTTTAGGAAGGAATATTCCTGTTTCGCTTAATGACGAGCTTTTTTAAAATAAGACATATTGTTATAGAATACAATTTATAGAGTCATAGCGTCGACGATACTGCAAAACCGCTGATGTACCTTATGCAATACCGCGTAAATACAAGAAATAGAGAAATTGAAATTAGCGCGCCGCGGTAACATGGATGTCAATTGCTCCCGCCTGTAGGTACTGTCTCCTAAAATTTTTTTTCAAGTTGTAGTTACGCAGTATTGCAAATTGTAGATTAGCGGTTTTGCAGTATCACCGACGATAGGACCTAGTAAATCCTTGTGTTTTCATAAGAAAATGCTTTTGTAAATAAAACAGGTTTCTTTTTATTTTTACTGTAATTAAGGATTTTTTTTATTTCATTATTTAGCTTAAGTTGGTTTTATTTTAAGATCTTGGCAGAATCCACAATGGTATTTGCCATTTTAAAAAAATTGACATACCTCCAATGCTCTAATCCGATGCTTGTGTAAGATTTGTTAAATTAATCAAAACTCTATCAGCGTTATTCCAAAACGTTCTAAAAAGTTCTAGAAGTAATTCAGTTTTAAGTCATGTCACGTCATAGACAAAACGTCATGGATATGACATAATTACCTGAATTAGTACTAGAACTGTATTTAAACCTTGTAATAACGCCGTGACACAGCTGAGACATTAGTGCAAGTAAGAGTATACCTACTATTAAGTTAAAAAATGTTTTATTTTTATAAGTCTGTTTGGCATGCTGTGAGCACTTCCCTTATTCTAAGTAATAAGGCCAGCTGCTTGAAGCAGATGTCAGGGCTGTAAAGAACTGCTATAGGCAATCTGATGAAATTTTTTTTTACCATGGGTTCATAAAGTAGAGGCAAAAATCGGGATTTAAAATAAGACTATATCACCCTTATTACAAAACGAGTTTTATTTAAAGCCCTAGAATAAACTCAGATAAATGACGTTTCGGCTATAGACAAAATGTCAAAAAATGACGTTTGTCCTAGGACCATCTTTAAAACTCGTTTTGTAATAAGGGGGTATAGGTTTTAAAACAGCTGACTGTGCATAGTTTTTTTTTGTAATAAGGACATTCCTACCACATTACCTACTTGTTTAAGAAATAAGTTGATATTATATCTCTATGCGTGATACTTACATACATACAAAAAAAAAAAATGGAAGTGTGCTCTGCCTACCCCAATGGGAGAGAGGCATGACGGATATATGTGTATGTATGTATGTACACTTTGTGTCGTAAAAAAAGAAAAATAGCGAATTCGAAATTCGAAAAAGTTTTGATTATTTTTGCTGGATATTTCCATGGATGTTTGGGTTGAAGACAGGATATGGAACCGTGGTGAAAGAGGAGAGTGTTTTTTGCCCAGCGGTGGGACACAGCTAGGTAAGATAAGATATTTTGGTTCGGTATTTATATTTGTAGGTACTTAGATCATACAAGCATTGCACTGAACTACGAGTAATATAACCCTATATGTTCTGATGTATAACCTATAATATTTTAAAAAATCATTAAAATCTCATTAGTGCTTAGGGGTCATCCATAAAATACGTCACACGTAAAGGGGGGAGGGGGGGTTGACATAGTGTGACATAGTGTGACAAGGGGTGGGAGGGGTACTAAGTTTCGTGACATCACATTTCAAAATCTATTATATCTAGAGGTAGTAAAAGTCTGTAGTCTATTTTTGCATCATATAAAGCCACTAACCAACACAAACAACTTCATAAGAAGCAACATGAAGTTTCCATTGCAAAAATTCGTCCTCAAAGAATAGCTGCTAGACGTGCCAGAGAAATTCTTTGTTTGGATAATAATGATGATGCCATATGGTTGGATGAAAAAGATGTTGACACCACAAATGTTCCTGACGTAAAAAACCTTAATGAGAACGAAGTGACTGCCATGCCAGTTATAAATAATTTAAAGGAGTGGGTTCAAAGTCCATGGACTGAAGATGATTGAGTTTCTTTCTTTTTCATTTTTTTTATATTCAATAGTTTATTGCTTTGTTATTGTTTCAAATATTTGATATGATGTTGATTTCATAGAAAAGTACTTAATTTAAATGGAAATAAAACTAAATTCGGAACTGCTGTTTTAATTTAACAATTTTTCGATGTGAAATTGCAAAACATGTGACGTCACACTAGGGAGGGGGGGTCTCAGAAATGTAACCACCTGTGACAAAGACGGGGGGGGGCTCAAAAAATCATGAAATTCGTGTGACGTACTTTATGGATGGCCCTTTACTGCATGAAAAAAAAAACAAATATCCTCACATCCATCGACACAAACATTGATATTTATATTAGTAGGATTAATGTATTAGTAAGGCCAAATAAAGAGTACCCTAAACCGACGGGCATGTATGAAGCGACTGATGAGTGTGGATGAAGCGAAAAAGGTGTGTTTGGATCGAAGCAAGTGGAGGGAAGTGGTCTCTGCCTACCCCAAAGGGAGAGAGGCGTGACGGATATAGATAGATAGATAGGATTTAAAAATAAAACTGTAAAGAATACAAAGTACCTACTTATGCAATTTAGAGTAAAGGCACCAAGGAACCTTATGCTTGATTGCTTTGTAAATTTAATGAGATTATGAGAAATCTACAGACGATGATTTTATTGAATGACTCAGCAATTTAGTGAGAAATTTCATTCAAAGGCTGCTTTCAAATAACCTACCTAAGTTAGTTACTTCGGAAGTGAATTTAATAACTTCTAAAGCAAAACTACTGGGTTATGCGAGGTATACGGATGTAACAGAAAGGGTATATAAAGCCGAAACACAGCGATAGTCCTCATGAAACTGAACAACTTTCCCCAAGGAACATGGGTCGTAACTCGAAAAAAATTTTTGGTTCGCCCATACTTACTCGATCAGCTGATCGGGCATTTTGTATGGGGAGGCGAAATTTTTTTTTCGAGTTACGACCCATGTTCCTTGGGGAAAGTTGTTCAGTTTCATGAGGACTATCGCTGTGTTTCGGCTTTATATACCCTTTCTGTTACACCCTGTAGATACCTAATTGGGGATCAAATTGTGCATTTATAATATCTTACTAATACATACTATAAAGTGTATGCCTATGGATGGATAAATAAATGAGACGATGTCTGTTACTCTTTCACGCTAAAATCACTGAACAGATTTTAATGCAAGTACAATATTGTAGCTGACACTCCAGAATTACAAACAAGTTTGATGATTTTAAGATGTTGAGCAGACGTCTCCAAATAAAAAAAGCGACGTCTGTGGTCCAAGCGTTGGTATAAGATACGATTTTTTTGTTTTTTTTTTTTTTTTGCTGACTATTTATACCTATTTACAACATACTTATTTACTATAATAATTATAAATATCAATTGAAATAAGTACTTACCGGAATCATTTTCGGAGGACATGTGTGGTGGTGTCACCTTGCCCTGTGGACAATCAAAATAAGATTAATATCTAAGTAAACACAAGAAAATTACAATTAAATTAATGCTTCGTACCTAAATAAAACAAATAATACATTTCCATGACTCTATCGGTAGATTTTGTTAATATTTTACGATATTATCAATAATGTTTGGTCATTTCATAAAATGACTATGATTAAATGCTGATGAAACATTTCATTGCATTGGCCAGATAATTTTACTAAAACTTTTCTACGAATTGCCCACGCTTTATTTATACATCATTTATGAAAATCTCAACCTTAATTTTTAATAATCTTTAAGACCCCAATGCTGGGCAAAGGCCTTTCCCGCATCCTTCCATCTTTCTCTATCCCCGGCCTCTACCGACTAGTCTGCCAAGTGTTAAGAGAAAATGGCGTGGTGATCTGGATGGCCAACCTCTACCTCAATTTATTTACAATGCCTTTCCTACATTGATTATTAGAAAACATAATCTCTAAAGGTCTATCTACACAGATCCGGGCCGTGCGCAGGACGTGTCCGGGCTGTGGCCCGTCAGGAGGGCAAACAATTCGTCGTCATGACAACAGGACACGCCGTGCCCGGGACGTGTCCGGGCCGTGACCCGTGAGGAGTAAAAACAATGCATAGTCATGACAACGTATCCGGTAGATAGAGCTTAACTGAGATACCTACACAAAGTAGGTAGGTACTCGAATGTTTCTTATAAGCCACAACCTAGTTCCCTATAAACTTATTATCTATTCACGTCAGCCTAAGCAAACAAGTTGTTTACTTAATGTAAGTTCATTCAGCACCGGATAGGCCGATCAAACCATCGCCAGTGTAATTAATGAACGGGTACACTTGCTGGCAAAAAAATGGCAACTGTTCTTTAAGTTTTTTTTATGTATGACAGGCCAATTGGCGTGGGTTTGATTCCTTTAATACATATCTATCAGGCCTCTTTCCGATCGGGGTAGGTTCGATTTCCTCCTAACACAAACATTGCTGTGATAAACAGAGATATGTACCTATGTACTTATAGCTAACTGAATATAAAATAGTAAGCTTCGCTTTATTTGACATTGCCAGAATCCAAAATGGTAAGTAGTGGCTATTAAAAAAGGTATTCTACATATTTTGTACTTTACTTTTTTTTTGTGCCTATGAAATAAAAATATTTTTGACTTTTTGACTTTTGTACCTTACGAAGCTTAAAATAGCCAAGAGTATACATGGAGTAACATAAGTCAAAAATATCTCATGAATATGATGCCTTTTTACATTTCAAACTTAACCACAAACATTTAACCAAGTGTACCAATCACCGCAGATATAATAAAACCTAAGTACATATAGGCTGTACTACCTAACCGGTTGGTCCAGGTTCGACGTTGATATGTAATGATAGCCTGCTACCGTTGGGTCACTTTCTTAAAGATACCCACTAACCAAGTAGCTTGGTTTGCTTTGATAAGGTTTTAAAATTGGAGCTTAATTTCGTGCTTTGTATTCAATCGATATTTAGAACTGGGCATAAGGACCTCTTTTACCACCTTCAGATAAAATTTATCTGCCAGATATTTTATATATGTCACTGTCACTGTCTAAAATGTCTTGTTTTATGAAATAGACATAGGTTTATCTGTCAGATTAACCTTATCTGTTGAATGTGAAACAGGCCTATAGTCTGCTAATTTACAATATCCTCAGTTGTTTATCGGCAGAGTTTCAATTAAACTATCAATGTTATTTTTTGACACATTTGGTCGCAATCAGAGTAAGCCATTGTTTAGCTGAATAGGTACCATATTTGTCAAAAAATGCCATTGACACTCCGCTGACATACAACTGAGGCTATTTTAAATTAGCAGACAGTGTAGCAGACTTGGGCCCCTGATATTAAGAATGACAACTGGTTGAAAATGACGAAAAATACTCATTTGTTTTTTTCGCAACTTTGAATCTTTCCAGTAAAATACATGTAACTTACGTATAATACAAATTTTGGGCTATCTGAAAAATACTTTATAATGTATAATAAATAATACATGTAGGTATTTTTCGTAAAATACATGTACCTTTGGATGGATGGATTACGGCCTAATCACTCTCTGTATGAGAGTAGGCTCGTGCCCCTCGGTGGGGACATATATGGGCAGATAACGACGACATGTACCTTTCAATCAATGTCTTTTTCATAAATTATAAAGAACGAATCTCGTAACTAATTCAGAGCTAGAACCTTTTTGAAAGCTCAAGCCATTTAGTGTAACAGTGTCTACACACCAATTCCAAAATCAAAACAACTAAATAACTAAACATATATAAACTTAACTTTGTCAACTTATAGCATAGATATAACTCGTCTCGTTCAAACAAGAGAACGGAACCAATAAAAGCGGGTAACATACACGCAGGAGTGAACACCGTTAAGTAGTCTTGTTATAGCTCGTAGACAAACGAACAGCTAGACTCCTTTGAACTGCAAGGAATTAAGAAAGAGAAAAATTTAACTTTCGGAAATTATATTCAATATTGATTAGTTCCTATGTCGCGGAAATTTTTCTACAGGCAGACCAACTTATCTGTGAAATAACCGGCGGCGGCGCTAGTTGTAATACAAAATTGTAACTCTACCAATCGCAGCAGTTCGGGAATTTGACATATCCGTACTAGTGGCCGTAGTTCCAATAACGGCCGTTTCACAGATAACTTGGTAGCACTGTACTTATTTTACTCTATAGAAAGTTCAGTACACTGTAGCCAAATGTGAAGAAGTCAACAACATATTTAGTCTGTGCTAAATCTTAGCGCGGTACGGATACGCCGCCGCGCCGCGAGCGATCGCCTAGTTTTAGTCGCGTGGGTCTCTTGTCTATTGTTTGTCGACCTCTTCGCTACAAATGCGTTTGATTTAGGATAGTTACGCACTATGTGATTTTATTGGGGAAGGTATTACAATTTAATTTGAATTTAGGTCTTATTTTGATAATGATTCGGCCTAAGTGAGCGACGATCTGAATGCACATTTGGCAAACTGGGTAGAAGTTGTCATGGGTAGAGAAAGGTAGAAGGATGCGGGGGAGGCCTTTGCCATGCAGTTAATTAGGTATACTACGAATAGCAATATTACTTATAAGGTCTATCAACACAGATCCGGGCCGTGCCCGGGACGTGTCCAAGCCGTCCGGAGTGAAATCAAAACGTCGTCATGACAACGTGTCTAGGCAGTGTCAGGGAAAAAATATTATTCCATACATTTTCTTTGGATTCATTCACACACGTTTTCATGACGACGACGTCTTGTGATCCCTCCTCGGCCCGGACGGACATGTCCCGGGCACGGCCCGGATCTGTGTAGATAGACCTTTGCTCGTATATACATACTAGTGGTATAGTATTGTTATTCGTAGTGTCTATATTATGTTATTACTTTTGTGAAATTCAGTCTTAAGAAATACTAACGTTACTAACTAGGTATTGTAACTTTCTAATAAACCTTTATTACACCCTCACGATAAATCGCACCGTGTGAAAACCCTTTATCTGATTTATTATACACAAATCCCACACTGCAAGTCGCGGCTTACTCATCGAATTAAATATAGAGCGGTATCTGCGATAAATCACTATTACTATTCACAGTTACTTATACTAGTTTATAATCACTGTACCTATTTTACATATTTTCTTTTTTTAGCGCTTAAGTACGTAGGTATCGTAAGTAAATAGTAGGTCATTAATAGCCAAGAGTACCCTAAACCGACGGGCATGTATGAGGCGACTGATGAGTGTGGATGAAGCGAAAGAGGTGTGTTTGGATCGTAGCAAGTGGAAGGAAGTCGTCTCTGCCTAACCCAATGGGAGAGAGGCGTGACGGATATGTGTATGTATGTAATAGCCATATTGGCTTTGTCATTACCTACTTAAAATCAGCAATAAAGTTACCTAAGTATCAAATTTATTTTCCAGTAGGTACAATAAATTAATGACAATTTTTACCTGATTTGCTCCCCTGATTGTGAAAATAGCTGTAAAGCCTCTTTCCCATCGGAGTAAGCAGAGACCATAGTGTTCTTAAGTTAACCTTTACGTAGTTATTTCAAATGAACCCAAGTTTCAAAGGTATTGCAAACTCGCGGCACACCTATTCACAAATTACAATCATCTGTATGACAATGACACTCGGAATTGTGACAAACGATTTGTCATTTGTCGCGTCTCAGTTCACACTGGAATGTCATGGTATTTACTGTATGGAAACAAGGGTATTGTCCTTTAACTCATTGTGTACGAAGGGTTATTTAGTTTTTATTTTTAGTGCTAAATTGACATTAAATTATTGCATGAAGAAATTTCTTTTAGAAATATGCTGTACCTTTTGTATAACTTCTCTTTTTTTTCTGTCTCTATGTACTATCATCTTACAATAAACTGTTAAATAAATAAAATAAAACTAAAATACATTTATTTATTCTGTGTCACACATGGGTGCGAATTGAATATCCTAAACCGACGTGCATGTATGAGATGACTGATGATTGTGGATGATACGAAAGAGACGACCAAGTGGAGTGAAGTGGTCTCTTCGTATCTCGATAGGAAAGAGGCGTGACACATCTATAACGACATCTGATTTATGAAATATCCTGACAAATGCTGAAAACTCCTGACTACAATTAAAGTCTGTCTGTTTTAAAAAGAAGAAACCGCGATTCTACAACCTACCGCTGTTTACGACTTTCAACAATACAATAGAAATATTCTTTATTGCACACAAAGATTATAAGGTACAGACACAAACAAGAATATAAGAAGCAACAGGCGGCCTTATTGCTAGGTAGCAATATCTTCCAGGCAACCTTAGGGACTTTCATGACAAAACTCGAAACTGCAAACACAGGAAAATAAGCTCTAGGAAGGTCATAACACTTCCTTCTCTCGATATTGCACACGTCTTTTCATTTACAACTTTCAATTAGAAATCAGACAGATTTCACCCAATACGACTAAACTATGAAACATGAATATTCAGTGATCACTATCGCCCCAAAAACATGCTATAAAATGACCGCAGACGATCAGGGGCGCAAAACCAATGGACTGGAAGGGATAATTTGAACAGGAATGCTTATAGAAGATTCGATGTCGGGTCGCGTAATTTGGGTGCTACAGGGTGCTTATGTAAATATTTTTGAAGAAATGGAAATAGGATGAAAAAATCCAAATTTAAAATATGAAGAAATTGTAATAAAACTCTTGTCTATGAAATGGTCTCTATTCTAAATTTTTATGAAATCAGCTAATCGAGTTAAGACTGATATATTGATCTTTAATAAGTATGTATTGTATTTTTGTGAAAAAAAATTGTTATTTTTTCATATTTCATTGCCGTCTTTGTCCGTGAAGTGAAGGCTGCTACTTAAATAACAAGAATAGAGTTAAACTTAATTCACTTGACAAAAAAGGGTTGTGTCACTTATTGACAGAAATCAATAGACGTACGTAATATACCTTCCAAAACTTAACAACTTAGACCAAAAACCATATAGATCTTAACATACCTAAGCATTCTTCCTTTAATATTTTTCTATTCTAAATTGCAAAGTGTTCCCCCAATCATCCTGTATTATTGAACGCCCACTGAAAACCGCAAGTGTCGTGAAATATTTGGTAGCTAGACCGTTGACATTACCATACAATGAACATGGTTACGAGCGAGGGTGGGTCACAGAAGTACCGTTTGGATCATCTATATTTGATTGTCATTATGATTAGCCTGTAAGTGATCGTGTTTTGTTTGTACATCTTGTTTTTATTATTATTTAGATATTTTGAGGTCCGTAATTTTAGGGACCTTCCCTGGTGAAAGTCACGGGTGGCGCAAGACCAGTCGTTGTGGAGATCCTTGGGGAGGCTTTTGTCCAGCAGTTGACGTCTACAAGCTGACACAAAACAATATACGGTGTAAATTCGTGTTGTCATAGAGTTATTCCAGTCTATGGTGAAAAAATAGAAAAAAAAATGAACTGATATAAATAACATCAAAACAATTTTTCATAATATGGCTTATATTTTGCATGATTTTATAGTTAACATAGAAAAAAAAGTATGAACAATGCACGACTCTAGTGACAAATCTTTTAATAAGTTACAATCACAAATTCCTTTTAAATATTATAAATCCATCCTTAAGGCATAACTTAACGTATTATTAGTCTGTCAACTTAATCTTATTACTTTAGTATTAATAGTTAACACAAAGGGATATCCGTCAAAATATTCCTCCATTATCAGACCACCCTGAATGATTAAAATAAGCTTCTGGTTTGAATTTGGTTATAATTGTTTTGAGGCCTATCGAAAGTACTGGTTAATTCTTTGACCGAAATCTAAGGCAATATGGGTCAATATATGGCAAGATGAACTGGCGGGCAATTCTGTTAAATTAAGTTAAGCGACCTAACTATAGCCAACAGATTAACATTCTACAGCAATAGGTCACAAATTTGGTATTCTCTTATGTGCCACGAAATAGTCGATTAGTAGTCGATTAGTAGTCTCTAGAGGGCTTTGTCATTCATTTGTCTTTGCGAATGATTTAGTTGTCGATGTTGCCAATATTTAATAAAATTATTGTTCGAAGAAATTGATCAACCGATTGATAGATTTTTTTCGACCTAGAATAAGCTTAGACATACTTTAAAATACAGAATATTTATTTCTATAAGATTTACATGCATTTTTTGCATAAATTGCACGTTAATTTTCGAAAAAACACTGAAATAGTGTTTGGGTGACCGAACGACTGAACGACTGAACGACGGACGACCGAACGAAATGCCATTAGTGAACAACTGTCAAATAGCGAAGAGAATACCGTTTGGAACTGCCACTCATGTGACATTGCGGAGTAGAATACCAAATAAAGCGTAAAGTAATAAAATGTACGGCCGATCGCTGTCCACTGTCAACTTATCTGTTAAGAGAATACCAAAATGTGTCATTTCATAAAATTCACATTCTAGAGAGACACCATTTTTCATTTGGTAATTAGAAGAATACGGGCCCTGGGCACCTTCACAACTGACTGGGCAGTGGCGGCTCAGAAAAGAAAATCGTGGAGAATGAGGAGAGAGGACTTTTCCCAGCAATGGGACACTAGATAAGGCTGGATAAGACATTCGCAGATATTAACTAAATAGCTAGGCAGTTTCCAAATAAAATTATAGTCTTATCTTTAGTTAGATCTACAATCACGACAAGAAAAAAATTTAGACTTTTTGAAGTAATAAAGTAAAAACTCTAGAATTTCAAAAACAATGTAGAATTTAAGCGTAACTTTTCCAATATTGATGCTATCCTTTATGTAACATGCAATTTGGAACGCAACGAGCGTGTTTTCACACTATTCACGTCAAACAAGAGTCCCGATTGAGATGCATTCTTCCGTCAACTTCAAATAGACGATACCCCTAAAGCTACGAATAAATTTACAATTGGCAACACTGTACAGCATTTTACTATGAAATTCGCTTCTCGTTCGTGTACCTCTACCCTGTGGATCGTTTAAAATCACTGTCTAAACGACTTTTTTACTCAACTTTTTATTGGTCGATGTAAACGTCATAATTTTCTTAATCCGTTTTTTTTTTAAATTTTATTTACTTAGGTATTGGAATAGAGAACCATGGAGAAAGAGTAGAGGGGCCTTTGCACAGCAGTGGGGCACATACGGCTAAATTATGATAAAGATAATAAAATAAGTTGGGAGTGATTTGACAAGTGATGAATTTTCAGGTTGAAATGTGTAGTAGTCAAACGGTAACTACCTACTTAAGTAGAAAAAAAAAGGTTTACGACCTAGATAAAATATGTCTTTACCATGAAAGATCCTGATAATTGGGTCACCTAAATTAAAATCACCCGGCGATTTTTAGCCGCTTTTTTAGACTGTTTTGCACTAACTATCGCGGCGTAGATTTATAAGTCGAAACAGCCTAAAAGTTTGCAACTCAGAGTAGGTTTGACCCCTAGGGTTGCGAGCCTTACACCAGTGTTGCCAATTCCCACGGGCATTGAGTCGACAGATTGACAGGTTGATTGTTTAAGTATTGATGCTTCCTCTTGCCTTCAGTGCATCCTATCGATATACGTTCAATTACATTTGGCATTTGCGCACGAAGGGCGGTAAAAATGGATAATTTAAACATTTAAACGGTCTGGTGTTAAGGTAGTTTTTGCGAAACATGTGTAAAGTCTGTTGCAGAAATAAACATTAATTGCCCTTCCTTTTGGCATTGCCATAGTCGGGTAATTAAAAATGAATGACGGTTCATGAAATCGACTGTCATGAAATATATGAAAAAGACTGCAAGAACAACGATTTATTTTATTCAGTAGGTAATATGTTTTACTTATATTTTTTTATATTTCGAACCGACATAGTGAAAAACTATGAAACATAAATAAGTTAAAAAAAAGAATGCCAAAAGAAAAAAAGAACTTTAAAAAAAGTTTAAAATGCAGCTAAAAAACCGTTACAAAACCTATTCAAATAAAATTCACTTTATAATATAAAAAGATAAGTCATTGCGCATCAAAAAGGCATTGAAATGTTCACAATACTATAATTTATTAACGAAGCTACCGGTTTTTGAGGAAAAAAACTGCAACTCACGATTTAAGTAATCTTCAGTTACGCAATCTAAGATTATTTTGAAATTTTCTCACTGCCATATTGTATTTTATTCATAAAGGCGTAGGTATTGTCTACCTGTACCTTCTTCAATCAACTACTGGATTTTAATGAAGTTTAAGTGCGAAAACACACGGTGAAACGCAACTGCAACGCAACTGAAACGAAACGTTTCAAACTAGTTGCGTCGTGTGTTGTTTTCTATGGAAGTCTATAGCAGAAACTTCGATGCAACTCAAAAGTAACTAGCAGTTTTTGCAGTTGCGTTTCACCGTGTTTTCTGGGTCTTACAGTATTGGTTATGCGGTTATTTTTGTTGTAATGTAATTACTTACATACATAAATACATATCTGTCATTCCTCTTTCTTTTGAGGTTAGGTAGCGACCACTTCACTCCATCCATTGTTGTGATTCCCAATAAAAGCCAAAACACACCGGATGCGTATGCGTAGACGTATGCGTACCTCTGAGTTGTAATGTATGGAACTGTCACCGCTTGCGTCTACGTCTACGTTACGCTAGCGGTGACAGTTCCATACATACATACACATACGTCTACGCATACGCAACGCATATGCATCTGGAGTGTTTTGTTCTTATGATATATTTTGATTGATTTATTTTGACGATATAGGATAATAAAAGAGAGGGAGACCACAGAGGACTTACATAGATCAAATAAAAGAGGGAATAGACATTGTAATGTATCACATGCTCAAACGGACGGCGAAGAATAGAGCAGAGTGGCGTAGACTTAACTCATTTATATACCGATTTGCCAACTTTAGAACTGCGATTGAAGTGATTAGATTAGTAGTTCAAAGGCGGTCCGAACGCACTTCAGTAGAATCGCAGTCGCTTGAACCGTGTTAGTAGAATACCAAAATGGTCAAATTTTGCGACTGATGTTCTTTCGCTTTTCTATTGCGATTCTATTGGTGCATTTAGTTAGTAGCTGACTTGGCCCCCAGAGTGGCGTAGACATAACTGACAAGAGCGACGCTCAAATATGATGATGAGATAGATAAATTACGCAGTTTCAAAATAAGCGAATCCGCTGTGAAAAGTCTACGCAACTACATTATCGCCTTCTTTTGTTTCTTTATCGAGATTCTCAAGCGAAATAGCATCTTCACATCAAATCAACACAAATCACATAATAATACAGCTTACGAATTCAAATAAAACATGCAAATTACAACATAACAACAGATGACTATCATATATTAAACTAGTATCGCTAATTGAGGAAATACAAGGAAGTAGATACTTTAGGCCGGCCCAAGGCCTTGCCTCGAAAATGAAGGCAAAAACAGAGGTCAAGGCACTCCGCATGACTAAAGATGTGAGAAGTTAAAAAACAAGAACAAAGATATTTCAAATACTATGAAGACTACCTATTGTTTTTTGGGTAGGTTGATTTACGATTTTTAAAGAATGAGGAGGGGAAAAGTTGCTATTGCTGAGTCCAGATCTTGCGCTTTCATATCCTTATCAGCCCTACGTCCCCACTACAGAAGCACGAGAGCACATGAAAGCGCAATTAAGCGAAAAATATTAATTTTACGAAAGAAAACTTATTAATAAATACATCAGACATTTTGCAGGATATCGCAACAACACTAACCGGGATCCAAGTCTACTAATTTAAATAAAATAGCCTCAGTTGTGTGTCGGCAGAGTGTCAATGGCATGTTTTGACACATTTGGTATTCTGCTAAACAATATCTTACACTGATTGCGACCAAATGTATCAAAAATGACATAGACGCTCTGCCGACACACAACTAACCATATTGTAAATTAGCAGATTTAGGGCCCTTGAAGTTGAAACATAAACAGATTACCCAGTCTATTTAAAAAGGTCATTTCCATCCAAAGATCTCTTGTAATTCTACCTCTTTTATAACAAACAAGGTCTCAATAAATCAAGCTGAGACGTGGAAACCTACAAAGACACGTTTGTTCTGAATCCTTGAATGGCACGACATGTTATTTTTATTGTGCCATGTGACCACCTTGAAGACGGCTTTTCAAATCTGCACCATTCAATCTTGAACTCTGGTTTGTTTAAAATTTTATAGTGATTGGTTTGTGGGATGAGGTTTTAGTAAGTTGGTTAGGTTATAACATATACCTAAAGACATATCGCTAAATACTTGGCATAAATGAAAAATTAAGTTACAAAACAATAAAAATATAGGTACCTATAGCGTCGACATTCTCATGAAAAGCGAGGCTTATATATCTATATTAAAAATATCTATTACAGTTAAATTGTTGTGATTTTCTTTTCATCCATTTATGTTTTGTTATCATTAAATAAGATGAATTGAATTTTGCTACATAATTCAAACTGTTAAAATATTATAAATATAACAATTAAAAACACCTATAGATAGCAAAATCTCCAACATTCCTTTCACAATTTATGCTAAGGCATGTCTCATTTACAATTAACAACCAAGTTAAATTGAACCCTTAAAATTATACAGCCTCATAGCTGCACAGGGTCAAGTTATCACATCATACGTTAGGAGGTCTGTCAAAATTGGCGGCGCTAACTGTGGCCTATTGTCGCAACCGGTTTTGAGACCTCAAATACCATCGCTGGCCACGTGTACACAAATATTTTAATTGACGATATGCGGAAGACAAAAAGTTAGATAAGCGATCGCCATTTGTGATATTTTTTTAATCGAAACATTGATCGAATGCTTATGTCGAATCGAGATGTTGAAATTCGAATTAGTCGCTTTGATTGTTATTTTTGACATAATGATTTGAATGTGCTGTTTTATTTATGATTTGTATTTTGTATATCTTTTAACGCTCTAAAGTAAAGAAAATGTAATTATTACATTTTTTCTTTTTGACAGACAGATAGCAATGGCTTAGCAATAGGGGCCACATAAGGGGGGATTTTTGTCTTTAAGATACCTACGTTACCTTAGTCATCGTCATTATATTTAAGAGTTAGATTTATTTGTAAATCTTCCACCATTTAGACCTATCTTCTGCTAATGCTTTGACTTCTTGATACGATATAACGTTAAAATACCTACGGTAAAAAAAAATAACCTATCCTTTTTATTTAAAAAAAACCGACTGCAATGACGCAATGTCTCTCACTGTAAAATCCATCAAGCCGTTTAGGCTGTAGGGCGTGCCAAAGAATTATACATACATACATACTCTCGAAAAACATAACCCTCCTTCTGGCGCAATTGGGTAAAAAGAAGTTAAAATGCTCACCAATAATAAAACATGCTCTTTCTCTCAAGCCCGCAGCGATCACACGAATGACTCATTGCTCACACCACTTAGTTCGAAGATCATGTAAAGGAAATTGGCGTATAATACACGCACATTATGGTAGCAAATTACATCTCTGCTTCTACAAATTGACTGTGTGACAAACGTGTGGGAATTACGGAGTTTTATCGTTCTTTTGGTTGTGGTTGATGTTTATTTGTTTTGTGACGAGATTGGTTATGTACTTACCTATTGCTCGTTAATCAGAGCTTAGCGTTTACCTTATCTTATCTAGCCAACGCTGTCCCACTGCTGGGCAAAGGCCTCTTTCCTCTTTTACCATGATTCCCTGTCCTGGGCTGCCTCTACCTATACATTCAAGAAGGCGTCCAGTTCATCTCGCCACCTTATTCGTGGTCTGCCGCGAGGTCTTTTGTCTGTTGGTTGCTATTTGGTTGCTGTTTTATTGTTTGTTTACCTACAGTTTTATTTTTATTTCAACTTGAATAATTAAGTATAGAGAAATATGTTTGTATGTGCTTCTATAGGTACTAGGGTGTAGAACTAGTATACGTAGAATGAATTCTATACTAATTGGCTCGTGAACGCCACCTTAACCAAAATCCAATAGGTAGGTTATGTAAAAAGAAAATTACACAAATGCCTTTACTAAATTCGTCACTAATGACTCTTTTGAATCAACTTAGCCAATACCCATGTGTAGGCCAACGACCTTTTAAAGCAATTACCATATGTACCTAATTTACCTACTTAGTTTGCACTGCATATGTAAAGATACTTATAACACGTCGGAAATATCTGCGGACCTCGCTGGAATGCGCTTTCCTCGCGCTTCCCCCGTTTTCGCCTATCCAGTACCGTGACGAGTACGTACGAGTTGCATGACGTCATCAAGCCAGGTCCGCAGATATTTCCGACGTGTTATACCGTTTTTTCCATCATATTTGTAAAACAGAACGTTAGACATTGCAGTCCGATTTCCACCTAACCTTATCTACAAATCATTATAAATAACTAGGTGTATGTAATATAATTTATTTGACGTCAGTCAACACAATATTCAACAAATAACGACACAATTTTAAGCTTCGTTTGTCACGAAACATTATTCTTGTCATAGTTTTTTTCGCTGCATAAAAACTGCAGATTTGGCAGTTCTCGCTCTTTAAATTTAACGAGTTGTACTGTACACAATGTTTTATTTGATGGTATGTAACTAAATTGTTAAATATATTTTGTAGAGATCTTTTTAGACGCGTTTTTTAATGAAAATATAATATTTAGCCATCTGATCTTTCGGTTTTAGATAGGTAGGTACTTGAGAAACATTAAAGAGCACTATCTTTCCTTATCATAGAGAAAACAATATATATTTATATAAATTATAATATTTATGATATGTGTATTTATAGAATATATATATATGTGTAGGTTTATACTTATATATTTATTGTTTATTGTAGTGACTATCCTGCCTTCATGCTATCACTTCTCTCTCTGTGGGGCCTGCAGGAAGAAATTTCTTTTAGAAATATGCTGTACCTTTTGTATAACTTCTCTTTTTTTGTCTCTATGTACTATCATCTTACAATAAACTGTTAAATATATAAACGTCAGCATTTTTGATGGCGAGTTATGTTTAATTATAGTAACAAATGTTACCATATTTTTAAAGGCTTCTAACCTCCAGTTGCAGAGGCATATTAAGTAAATACCGAATCCATAAACATCGTGCTTTCTTATTCTGATTTTTGACCCTGACGTGCCATGACAGTGACAGCTGTAAGTGTAATAGTAGAGCATTTGCTTAATTGAGTTTTCTTGCAACTGGCTTAAATGCTGCCAGATTAAAAGATTCATTCTTTTCTAAAATTATTTTATCTGATTCTATAAAAATTATCACTCTTGTATGAGATTAGGCTGTGCCCCTGTAGTGGGCATGTTAAAAGAGATGATTATAATTGTAACCCGTTAAAAAACCGGACCAAGTGAAAACACAGTGAAAGAATCATAGTACCTACCTATAATAAAATGTAAAGTGGAGCAAAATGTTTCGAAACGCATAGATTTTATGGTGGCAGTAAATTCGGTTTGATGATACTTTGTGGTGTGAACTGATCTCTATCCTATTTGATTGCTTTGGTTGTGATACTCGTGATAAGGGCGAAATTGTGCTGGATATGGCTTGACTCTTTTATAAAATTTTCAGCTCGTATCAAAGAAAAAGTTGGTAATATAGAAGGAGAAAGAAATCAAGGAAGGCCTCGAAGATGTAAAGAGCGTGTGAAGGAAAGAGTCGGAGTTACAGCTTGACCATAAAGAGTTGACAAAAAATGAGGGCGCCACTATCGTTTATATAGCAACATTTATACTAGGACCTGAACGAATTTGATACTTTTATTTCATACAATGAATAAAAACGGGAAAAGGATGAAAAGAGAGAATAAATAGTGATAATTGTATATAATAAACAGCATATTTTGTTTTTGTTTAAGTACATAATATTTAATTTTTACTTATTTCGAGAAAATATTTTTTTCTGTGAATAATTTGAAATTAAAAAGTCCTTTTATAATTATGAATTGCTGCTTCTCTTATACTCTAGTTTGAAAACAAACAAGCAGTACAATAATAAAATCTTTATTTATAGAAATATTCTAATCACTATCCAAATATTCAACACCAGACATTTCATCACATTCAGTATTTGAGCTGCTGTCACTGTCACTGCTTTCCTCTCCTACATTAATTACCAATTTGTCGATATCTTCATAAAGTGTTCGCCCCCTGCAAAAGTACTCTTGTTCAATTTTTTTTACGTATTCGACACAATTATTCCATATTTCAGGTGTAATGCTATCAAAGGCTTCCTCGGTTGCTTTTTTAATGTCAATTGCTCCAATATTGCGTTCAGCCACTTTTTGCTTAGCTATGCCCCAGATGAGCTCTATTGGATTTAGGTCACAATGGTATGGCGGTAACCTGACCACCTCATGACCGTGTTCCCCCAATAACTCGTCTATTTCGTACACTGGTTCTGGCTTGTTCTTTTTAACTAGCATTAATAATCCAGGTTTCCTTGTAGCTGGATCAAATGGAATGTTGTTTTCCGACAACCAAAGTTTTATATCACCTACCCGAGATGCGGTTGTTGGGGCTTTGTTCTGAACCACACTATGGTATGGCGCATTGTCCATGACAATTATAGAAGCTTCATGGAGGTTAGGAATCAATTTTTCTGTCACCCACTTCTTGAAATTATGAGAATTCATTTCTGAATGGTAATCTTCCATTTTGTTAGTGCCACTAAATATAAGTGAAGCATTTGGGATAAATCCATTAGCAGTTCCAGCATGGACAAGAATCCAACGTTTTCCTTTTGAAACATCATGTTTTATGCCTTTGATTTTGATAGATTGCCAGCATTTTTTCAATTTATAAGAAGCATGGATATAGCTTTCATCCAAGTAAACTATTTGTTTCTGGAGCTCTACAGGCAAATCTCTATTCTGTTTGATAATATGGAGATATTTTTCTCTCTTTGCCGCTATATGTGTTCTCTCAATTAGCATTTCTCTATTTGTAGAACATTTTTTATAGGAAAAACCTATAGCATGTAAAATTTGTCTTAGTTTCTCGCGGCCTCCTTGAAATCTTAAATCTTTTTTCACCACAGCTAACAACTTTCGCAATGTTGGTGCTATTTTCTTCACTGTGTAGAAACATTGAACTTTTTGGCGAATAGCGCAGATGTCAAAGTCATCTAATTCTATTTTCGGTCGACCACTTCTATGCTTCCCCGGTGTTGAAAATTTGCCACTATTTTTATGTCCTTCATCAATTATACGTCGAACAGTACTTTCCGATTTTCCTGTAACCAAAAAATAAATCAATGGAAATATAGTGTGTAACGATCAAAGTATGCAGTCGCGCTACACACAAAGCAACTTTACTGAAATGTAAACATAACCTCTCAAATTAATCAAATCCGTAGAAAATATCGATACCGTGACGTCTATTAAGAACCAGACTGAAAAAAAATGGAGTTTATATCGTAAACTACTTATATCATGCAAGATTCAAGTATAAAATACCTGTCATAGAAGCAACTCGTTTGTAAAGGTCATCCAATTCTGTAAGAAGTTTACCGGCATGATATGCCGCCAAACACATCTTAAAAACACTATATATCACTTCTCTGGCACCACTTTTTATTGTCTTACCCATCTCAAATAACAAAGTACGAAACAAAACTATATTTTTATGATATTTCTCAATAAATCGCAAACAAATCACGAAATTTCGGTAATGTTTTGAAGTTTGATTGACGTTTGACAGCAGCTGTAGTGTTGCCATATTGTGAAAACGTTTTAGTTCCTCAACAATTAATTTCTACTTTTAATGGTCAAGCTGTATGTCCTATTAAGAAGTCAAGAGGAAACAGGAGAACAGAAACGAATGGAAGAAGCTCAGCCGACAAGTGCGTTGCTCTAACAAAATGGCTTGAATTAGGTACCTATGAGTTATTTAGGAATGAAGGATTTTCTTATAGGTCTTATCTTCTTATCTTATGTAGCCATCAGTGTCCCACTGCTGGGCAAAGGCCTCTCTTCTTCTTCACGATTTTCTACCCTGAGCCGCCTCTGCCTAGACGTCCATGAAGGTGTCCAGCTCGTCATAGTCACAGGTCAACAGAAAAAAAATTAAGTAAGTTTTGACGATCTGACAATAAGTGCGTCCAACTTTAGTAAGCACCAGAATAAATAATAGTTATAAACAAAAATGAATAAAATAATAATAATAATATTTAAATAAATAAACCATCATAAATGAAATGAAATGAAAAATCATTTAATCCTGTAGATTTTGACAACACTTAGGACGGGTCATTTTTTAAAGTTAATGCTAGATTCGCAAGAGTGCAGTTGTCCCCAGAGAATGTGAATGAATCCTACGCCATCTAGAATCTATACCATCCCACAAGTAACACTCAAATACAGAGCACTCACTTCAAACATGAAGTACTAAACCTGTCAACATACAAAATAATTGCGCAGGATTTCATGAAAGCGTCTTGATCAGTTCATCACTGTTTGCGTGTATTTGCCTCATAAATGAAGAAGTACATCCCTGTTATGCATAGTTACTGTTTGTCTAAAAAGCCGATTTACATAATCTTAGAGTTTAGTACTATTACTTTAGCTGAAAAACGTAAAAGGTGCTTGCTTTAGTACGATTCTACATGACTTAAAGCAGTAAAGAACAGTTCAAGTTGTACTAAAATACTCTCCTAAATTTAGGTATTCCATTGGATAGAAGCTCGTCTAACATTTGGCAAAGTTATTTTATAAAAAAGAAACCACTATGTGGATGTAAGTATAGGTCGCGCCACGTAAAATGAACCCTAGCTGACAGATGCGCATTAAACGATTTTTGAGTCTGACGTTTAACATTTGTTTTAAAATACCATCGAGCACAAAAGTGTTTAATTTCAGTCATGGTTTTACGCACAAAGGAAAGAAAAATATTATTAGTAGTATTAGTAAGGTGGAATATAAATAAAAAAAACACACAACTACCAATCAATATAGAATTTAGTGTAAAATGTGTAAAAATGTAAAAAAATATTGGAAAAATTAAAAAAAAAAACTTATTGCTATTCCATTATGTCTTCATGGGTGGCGTGAAAACCAGATGAGGACGCGGTGTTGATGCCAGAAGTGACCATTTTATTATCAGCGTTGTCGTCACTTTTATCATTTTTTGAATCAGAATCATCATCCCCTACGTAAGTCTATAAGTCAACATACGTAACCGCGTGCGAAAGACTTACAAGAATGAAACGATAAATAGCCCTAAATAGTACTTTCGAGCGTAAGTGTACCCATGCGCGAACACGTGATTTTCATTTGTTTCTAAAGTTCTTTTTACGTGGCGCGACCTATATCAATTTAATCACATCTTTATTGACTGTGAAAGAAGTTATTTCAGAGATTGAAGGTTTTAGTATTTTAACTATTAAGGTCTACACAGATCATCCGGGCCGTGGCCCGTCAGGAGGGAAAACCATACGTCATTATGACAACGTGTCCGGGCCGTGTCCCGGCCGTGTCCGGGAAGTGTGCGGGACGTGTCAGGGAAAAAAAATATCATTAGGTACACACATTTTCTATTTATTCGTTCACATACGCTGTCATGACGACGTGTTGTTTTCCCACCTGACGGGCCACGGCCCGGACACGTCCTAGGCATGGATCTGTGTAGATAGACCTTTATCGTTATATTCTTAGAGTTCCTTTCTACTGAATGGCAAAGGAAACGAACTATGACTAATAAAGTTTTTAATTTCTCAGCTATAATAACATATTTATAGATTTTAACTACAAATAATGTAAGTATTTAGAAACTAATCTAATAAGAAAGTATAGTACTGCACTGAAGACATAATTACTCGTATTTTAATTACAAAACAGTACTTAAAAGATTTCAATTAAGATTTTAATAGTAATTAGCTTAACTTATCTTCACGCTATAAACTTTCTACATGCTTTATTTAGATATTATTGCGATGAGATTTTTTATATGAAAGTTAGATATACAGGGTGTTGTTACGAATGTAAAAAGTCTAGAGATGTAAATCTACCCATGAAACTGTGTTTATTATGTTTTCCAACGAAATAGAGCTCAAAAATTACAACTGACATTGCATAGCCTGCAACGCAGCGATGCTCTTGTGTTTGGAGTCTTCGCCACTCTGCTCTCTGCCGTCCTTTTGAACACCTAATACGACACAACTTCTATTCCCTCTTTTATTTAAGCTGTGAATTTCATATAGGCTACTATTTCTTGTACCAGCGATCTGAAATCGAAAAGGCATCGAAGCCTACATGACTATCGTCATAAAAGGTTTCCCGGAATGCAATTCGACGAATGCGTCCAACAGAATCGCAGCTTCCGTAAATTATTGGTGTCGTAACACTAAGTTACATGTTTCTAGATGTGGTAGGTACTAGGGCCCAAGTCTCTACAATAATCTCAGTTGTGCGTCGGCAGCGTGTCAATGTCAATTTTTTGACACATTTGGTCGCAATCAGTGTAAGCCATTGTTTAGCAGAATAATAAATGTGTCAAAAAATGCCATTGACACTCTGCCGACACACAACTGAGGCTATTTTAAATTAACAGAGTTGGGCCCCAGGAAATTCTGAAGGATGCTTTGTTTTAAATCAAATTAAGTTCGTATCCAGAGACAGAAAAGGCCAAATTTTATCAATGGCGTGATGTTACGCCTGATCTTTTAGTAGGAAAGTATCTTTAATTTAATTAAGCTTTGACTTTAATTACCTAATTAGACTCGGTAATTTAACACTAATTTGTCGTTATTATATGCTTTCAAATTGATTTATCAAGCATGAAATTATAATTTATGCAATATTGTTTTAAATTACGCTTATCAGCGTTTTTGTTTCTAATTTCAGGTTTTGATTGTAAAAACCTAAAGTTTAAATTGGAAATGCTTAAATATGATTTCAAATATGCATATTACATAAACATTAAATATATTACCTAAGTTTTCGCTAGAGATCGACTTGATATTTCTACCACAATAACAAAATAATATTTATTTTTAAAATACCAAATTCAAGTTCAAATGTTTATTAGCACACCATAGGTATTACAAAGTAGTTTAAAAGTAAGTATCCAGTACCAGGTATGGACCCTGAATAGGACACGGCACCAATACCTACATACTTTGATTATATAACTTCGTATATCTATTATTTAAAAGCTTATTCTCATTCTAACCTAACTAGATATATTTTAATCTTAGATCTTTTAAAAATAAAAATCATCACATGACACATAAACAAATCACTTTGCTTACCTCATCCAGTACAATTAACTATCCTAGATAGTGTCAAAGCACACTGGCATGTGCCATCAGTCGGTACACTCAGCCATTGGCAGATTTACACCACCAGTCCTATTTGACACTTGTACGCCTACTCTAGATCGCATACCATGATTTATGGCATCCGCATAAATTCACACTTTTTATTAATTATTTTAATAGGATTAGGCTAATGGAAAACTTCAAGTAATTACCTGTTCACCTATGTTTTAAGCTCATTTAAAACCTAAACAAAATCAAAAGGCTTGATAACAAAAGAATAGATTTAGTCTTTTAAGACTAATAAGTTTTAATGTCTCTCCATCTTTTTCGAGGTCTACCTCGGCGTCTGTGACCATCTAGTGGCGCCCATTCTGGATGCATTTTTACGCGAATGGCGGGTCACTACCGGAGACCGTGTTAAATGGAAAGTCGCGGGGGAGGCCTTTGCCCAGCAGTGGGATCTTATTGGCTAACAAAAAAAAAAAGTTTTAATGTATTATGTATTTGAATATTTAGGTACGAAGATACGGTTTATAGTAAACTACATATAATTACAGTAAGCTTAACTTGTATTATAATAAGCTTTATTTCAATCGACATTGGCAGATTAGACAATAAACTAAGTACCACTATTGTAGATTTTGGTAATATTATGCCAATTTTGGCAATCTTCATTTAAAAAAGATCGCTTATCCACATTGAACTACCATTCTGCATTTTGCAAATGCTCATAAAACACGCTTACAAGATATCCGTGCGTATAAAACCTGTAGTAAACCATCTATCCATTGAATATGTAGCCCAACGGAAGTTCAAACGAAGCCTGGTCTCGTAGGATGAACAATAGAATCAAAATGGACACTGCAACGTACCACGGTCTCGATTCACTGACGTGAATGAATAACTACGCAGTTTAATTGTTACTGTAACGCTACTTTTTATATTTGAAGTTAGTTTTTTGTTTGTAGAAGGATTTATTTGGAGTTCTGAAGAAAAAAATAACATTCATGACATGATTTCAGAAAGAAGCAAAGCTAAAAACACACAGGATTAAATCATCTTTCAAACAGAAAAAACTCAATAAAAAAAAGTTAAGATACACAAAGACACACAAACACGCGTCACACTTTTAACATCCCTCTCTTTGCGCCGTAGGTTAAAATATCAACAAATTATCTAACTAATGCAACACTTTTTTTTTAATTTGATTCCGAACAATATTTTTTTTTTATAGCTATTCTACTTTATTGTTTCCCTGACAGTTGTCTTTCTTCCCCGCTTATACCCATCGAGGCCAACCTGGTGTCACTTACACTCCCATCTCAGATTACTTAACCGCAACCTGTAAAAACAAGGCCTATATTATAAGCGTATAAAAATCTTAATGACGTTATATTATACTTAGCGCTAATTAAAACTTTTCAAGTGGAATCAAGGTTGCGGTTTCGAGATCGCGACGAGAAAAAAAAAAGCGAGTTTTTTTTTTTTTGCCAACGAACTTTATTAAAGTAGGAATTTCACATTTTTTGTGATGTCATTTTGAAATAGTGCAATAACAATTTTTTACAGGTTTTATCATAATAATATGATACCTCATTGAAATTGGTTTAGTAGTTAGGCTGCCATATACTGCCACTTACATAGACTGCACAAAAATTACCATTCCTTTTGCCTTCAGCGTAGTTGGGTAAAAATAAAAACAAAAGAAAATCAACACACGTCTGCGATATTCATTTACAAGATTAAATAAACATTTCATTTCATTTCATTCATTTCTTTTTTCGATCCGGGTGTTATTCTAAATTTAAAGACATAGATTCGGGATAATCTTGCCAGTATTTTCAATGTAGGTACCGAACCTATGTTCTAAGAAGTATTGCTTACTTATACTAAATACCGATATACAACCTTCATACTCAAAAGTAAACAAATCCTCTAATTCTTTGCCACAATCTTCCTTAAACATGAATATTTAAACACCTTTAAAGAGCTCAGTGACATGAGTGTACTAATATTATAATTTTAAGTGACGGTAGAGTCTTTCAGAAAAGTCTTACGACAGAATAAAAAACACATAGAAATAAGAATATTTCTAGAGGTTTGCAAACAACTTTGGAAAAAATGGGATAAAACTTTTGTTTAAGTATTTAAATTTTTCTGTCATTAGGTCAAACTTTTTAGAAATCTAATACCTATTTCCGATATAAATTCACGGTTTACTAGTCTATTTTACACGGGAAAAACGATTTTTAAGAACCTTCCTCTTTTATTGAAGTCGGTTAAAATTACACACAATTTGAGAGACACCGTATCTTTCATGACAAAAAAAATTACTTCAATATTCTATTTCTCCTCAAAGACTATTGTCGTCAACAGTACCTCCTCCATACGTTATTTATTAAAGTTTTGAAGGAAACTCGTAATTTTAAAGGCGGTCGTGGTTTAAGATGTTTTAGAGGAGGCTTCGACGGTACGCTTAAGTGAAGCCTCCATTTAATGCAAGCAGATAATTTTGTTAATAAGGAAATGTTAGAAAATTGCGAGAAACTGGTAGGACACTTTTAGATGTTTATGCTTTAACCTTATTTTTAATTTTCCTCTTTTATTTTTAACTTATTTGTGTAATTAAAATGTTTTGGTTTTTAGGTTTGGAATAAAATAGAAACTAGCCTATCAAAATTTATTAGATATCCAGATAATATAGGTACCTATGCGAAAATTGTGACTGTGTCTTTGCTTTTAATATATGTATAGGATGACTTTAAATTAGTGAGCGATAGAAAAGGATATACATGTACTCGTGATAACAAACAACTTTTACTATTGTACCAAGTTCAATTCGAAATCATAAAAAAAAATTGATCCTCCGTACTATTAGATCGGCTGATGCATTTTGTATGGAGTTTTCAATTATTTTTTTTAATGATTTCGACCTTGGTCCCATAGTAAAAGTTGTTTGTTATCACGAGTGCATGCATATCCATTTCTATCGTTCACTAATTAAAAGTCACCCTATACATCAAATGGCAATAATTTTTCATAAGCCATTCTGCCTGTGTCAGGGTTAAAATCTTCTTCAGATACACTAGCAAAGAAGTGTATCAGATGTATAGGCACAGAATACCAATTATTACAAGTAATAGGTTTAAATCTTAATAATGGTCTAACTACACATATCCGGGCCGTGCCCGGGACGTGGCCCGTCAGGAGGGAAAACAATTCATCGTCATGACAACCTGACACGCCGTGCCCAGAACGTGTAGATAGACCTTAAAGATGATTGATTTTATATTTATTAACTGTTAAAAACTGTAAAAGTAACTGTAAAAAAAACTTGAAAAAAACTGTAAAAAAACTAGAACTCTGTGGTAATTTTGATAGATTCAAAATTATTCCATTTATTAAATTTCATAATAGTATTTTATTTAACACAATACGTCACTCTAACTGTACAGTCTTTTATCAAACTTTGTAAACACTATCTGCTTTCCTTGGTATCTTTTTACGTTCATAGAATTGAAAGGGCACCCCCAAAGAGGATGGGTGTGCGGTGGACACCTGTCACTTGCGGTTTCATACAATATGCTACAAATTGTATAGAATAGGGCGTTTCTTTGATATGGTATTGAGATGCGGTTAGATGCAGAATAAAAGTAAATTATACGTAAGTGTGTAAGAGAAGATTCTCCAAAAATCTTGCTTTTTGCCGTATATTTTGTTTCTATAGGTAAAGAATGGCATTACTAGTAAAGCAATCTGTTTCATCCAATTTTCAAAACTCATTTTGTCTTTTGTTTTTTTTTCATCAGATTGTCATCATCATGTCAGCTTGTGGACCACTGCTGGACAAAGAGCCACTCAAGCCTTTTGTACTTAATGAAAATGAAAAGTATTTATTCAAAAATAGGCAAAATTCATTACAATTTTATGATGTCACTTTTTTGATCTAAAACTACTGCCGGTTCACTACCTGTATAGCCGATAGGAAGAAAACGGCAAGAAACCGGCACAGGGCCCTATACCCTACCATAATACATGAATAATATGTAAATAAAACTTTTCAAAACTTAAAACAATAAGGAAAAATAATTGAGGATTATGTCAGCTCCTATCCTAATTCTATATCACACAGATGTCTAAATAACCAAAAAAGGACACATCACAATAAAACTAGGTGTGAAACATTAACAAAGAGATCCAATATACACTATGCGTGTTTTACCATAGATACTAGCCTTTGTGCTCCTCTTTTTGTCTATGCTCACATCCTGAACGAAAGGCCATTGACCCCATATGAAAAGCCGATTTCTAACGCCTTTGTTAACTGTCAACTGTTGACGGCAGTTTTATTGCGAAACGATGAAACTAAAGTAGTGTCTGACTGGGCAGTTGGCTTGGTTGGGAGAGACTCTGCGTGTTGGTTGGGTTCGATTCCCAATTGAGGCAAACATTGCTGTGTTGTAGAGAGATGTTTATCTTTAGTCTGAGTGTTTTTAGGTATAACAGGTACACGTAATTATAGTAGTAAAATATAATAAGAGTAAGCTTTAGGTATTTCACTTGACATTCGCAGAATCTACATAGGTAGGTACAAAATGATAGATGCCATTGAAAAGAAAATAGACTTAGCTAAAAAATAAAAATCATTGACAAATCATTTTTGTTATTTCTAAAATTATCTACCTTTACATTGAATGGAATATTAATAGTAACAATCTTTCCCGCAACATGCTGTTTTTTTTTCTTGTTCTTACAAAGAGGCTTTAGCAACAAAGTCTTAAGACAATTTTGCAAAGGGACATAATATATCAATAATCGTAAACTACGACAGTGAAGCGTGCCTTCAAAGCCATAGAATATAATTGCACTTTCCTCAAATGGAAAGGTATAGTTTCTAGTATAATTAAGGTAATAGTCCAGTCGTTTTATTAAATTTTGTTTCGGTAAGTCCAGTTGTTAGTGTTTGAAATTAAGGCTGCACTTTGTGGCGAGTATGAATGTAGTTTCGCTAAATGACGCTTTGTGAGAACCTAAAATAAAATTATCATACAGAAATGTATAATTTGTAAATAAGTTGTAATACCTATGTAGGTATTTTTTTTATTTTAATATTTATTAAAAATTATAGCTGATATTAAGCATATATCAAACTTATAATAAACTTAATTAACTAGTCAAACAAGCCGCCCTTTGTCATTCCCGGTGCAAAGGTACCCAACACTCCAGCAGCGTTCCCGCGCTGGATCGCGATGGACAGCCTTTGCAGCAGGAATGACCCGGCGCGGAGGTCAGAACTCCTCTCCCATAGTCTACTACCTAGTGCTTTGACGAGACACAGGGCGTCCTTGCCGAAGCACCCCGTTGTCTCTACCACGAAAGGAAGGGACAAAAATGTGCTGGCGGGACATGTATACTTGTCCCGCTTCTTGAGGGCCGCAAAATCGGACGCGGCACCAGCGGATTTTGAAGTGCGGGTCAGGTATGTAAAAGTAAAAATTATTTTTAAACGGCTCCTTAATCATTTACATTTTTGAATAAAATTACATGAAACATCGTCATCATTAGGAACAGTCCTATTTTATCAATAGTATCTACATAGATAATTCGAGAACTTGTGAAGTTGTGAAAATCTTTGAGGACTTTTGTCCAGCAGTGACGTCCAGAAGCTGATATTATGAAGTTTCATTTATTGAATAGGTAGGTATTGAGTTTTATAAGCTACAGGAATTATTTAGTTAAAATTGTTTTTGGCGATAACATGGATAATTGTCCTACTCTTTAAAACAAAAGCCAAAACAACCTATATCGACTGGACTACAAACATACCTCACTGATATTTACGACAGTGACTATCTTTTATGGAGAAGCTGTCGCTGTACAGAAATATACACCATTTTGAATTATAACACCAATCTAGGGGCATTAGTAGTTTAGCTGACGATAATTCTGTTAAAACGTCAGCTAAACTCACTGCTAAAGTTTAATTATAACCTAAATATTACCTTCATTTGTCTAAGGAATTATCAAGCCTATAATTATATTATACTTAGTAATTGCAAAGCTGCACCTTAACAAATAAGAAAATTAGTTCTAACTTCTGCTTTACTATGAAAAATTCTTTGGTTTTTACTGTTTTCTTTAGATTAGGGCACAGATTAGTCATACAAAAAAATGAGTTTTTAATAAAAGCTCATAATATCGTCAAAAATAAGGTCTGATACCTTATTTTTAGAAGTTTTTAATTCTCACGCCATTTAAAGCAGCCATTTTACATTTAATAAAATCTCTTTGTTTATATGAAAAAAAAAAGCTAACAGCAAAAAGATCGCATTCGCATTTCAAAATCACTCCTCATTGACGCGTGGGAGTATGCTAAACCTGCATTAGTTAACACGACACCCCATTTAAACAAAAGCAGATATTACTAAGACTCAAGTATACTCTTGCTGTGTTAAATGACGCATCACAATAATTCAAACGAGCAGAAATCAGCATCTGCTACCGATTGATGATAGCGCGGATTAATTTGCATGGAAAGCCGGCTTTACATAAATCCAATGACATGATACAAGCCTAATTGTGGGGTTTGGAATGGATAGAACTGGCATTTTTATAATTCCATGATATTATTTAAATTATAAAGATATTATGATAACGTTTTACTTTTGATAAGTGCTTTGGATTCGTTGATAATAGAAAAAAAGTGACATTTTTGAAGGCATCTTCAGACAGTATGTAAAAGTTGTAGCAAATATCGTTCGAGCGGTCACGCACTATATCCGATTCTTATTCTTATCCTGAGTTATTTAGTATCGATCCGAAACAGACCCGACAACTACTTATTTATAATAAATCCATTGAGCATCGTTCTCTCCTTTTTTAATGTTTGGCAATGACAATGTGAGCTATAGATTTAATATCATATATTTGTAATACCAAACTTGAAAAGAGCAACCCAACAGAGTTTCTTGCTAGATTCTTCTCTGGGGAAACTGCACTCTTGCGAATCTAGCATTAACTTAAAAAAATACCCGTCTTATGTGATGTCAAACTCGTCCTACAAGATTGAATAAATAAACATTTCATTTAATTCATATAACGCTAGCTTTAATATCGCTTCTGCTACTATCTATTTGATTATTCGCATCTGTCCTCACGCATCCCACCGTACACAGAAATCTAATAAATCTTGACACTCTGCTCTATAAACTAGCAAATACTGCGACGAAACATACATAATCCACAGCGCGTCTATTTTTACGACGTGAGGACTTTTTAACATGCCGCGCCACCCCGAAACATTGAATCAGCAAGCCTTGTAAAATTCAATCCCTGACGTTTTTATACAGAGCGATTTTTAGAGGCAAACCGCCTCTTTTTATTCATCATCGTATTTAAGAACGCCGCTTTTGTTGGTAGTATCTTCGCAACTGCTTCGTCCGGAAATTTGGCAAGGCCTCCAACAAGGTGGACTGCCGACTTGGTTAAAGTCGCTGGAAACGTTGGATGTGGGCAGCGCAAGACCGGTCGTTGTGGAGATCCTTGGGGGAGGCTTTTGTCCAGCAGTGGACGTCTATAAGCTGACATGATGATGATGATCTTCGCCACTCTGCTATTCTCTCCATCATTATAATTAAGGGCGTCGCTCTTGTCGGTGAAGTCTACGTTACTCTGCTCTATTCTCTGCCGTCAGTTTAAGTACCTGATACGAGACAACTTCTATTCCCTCTTTTATTCGATCTATGTAAGCCCTCCGTCATCTCCCTCTCTTCTGTTTACCTTCTAATTTTGCTATTAGTATTTTCAGTGGAGTTATTGTCATCATTACGTTTCTTTGTCAAAAATTTACTTCTTGATATGACAAGACGTTAAGTTTTTCTTTCACTTAGAGAAGTAGATACATTCATTCATTTAACGAGTATTTTTCTTGTTTTTTTTTCATAACTTCCGGCTATTTTTTTATAGGTACTTATTTAATCCCATTTCCTCTTATAAGCGCAGCGTAATCAACCAAAAAAGTTCCCGCTTTGTATAAAAATCAGTTTTTAGCCGCAAGCCCTCTTGAAGGGATATAAAATATTCATTGAATATGCGTATTAGGTACGTTAACAATAGCAAGGCGACGGGGTTAGGCATATTACGTGTAGGTGAGGTTTCCTTAAAGGCTTCATGCTTGTGTTACTTACTCAACGGATTGTTTTGGTTTGATAGTTATATGTACAGAAATAGATATTTAAATATTGTAATTCATTGGGCAGACAGAAATAGGTTGTTGACGAACGGAAATTTTCAAATAAGATCACTCTCGTATGATACTAGGCTCCTGCCGTGCTCCTTACCCTGAAGTGGGGACGTTAAAAGGGCTGATGATGATGAAGAAGGTAAGTATTACATTTCTTCAGTTTTTAGTAAGTAAGTAATAAAATTCTGTCTCACTCTTATAAATAGGGTCACTATTCTACCTATCTCTGGTATTGCCCGACTAGAGATAGAGTAGCTATCTTAAACAGTTATCTATCTTTGAATTTTTTGTCCCTAACTTACCGGCGTGCGTTAAAAAATCTTTGAAACGCTTCTGAAGAATAGATAGCAACCTTACAGTTACGTACTTCCTATCTCAGATAGCTAGGTAACAATGTGTCTTTGAACATTAGGACCGGTCATAAGAGTTACTACTACCTACTCATATTCATATCCATAACCAAGTCCCCGAACCGAAGCACGTTAGCCATCAATCGTGAGGTCATTTTATTACCGTAGATCGTGCGCCGCGTGCCACTGAATTGATTCCTACACGTTCATGACAAATTGCCGGCCGCTCTTAATAGTACGTGGACGATCAAATTTTAAGGTTAGGTTGTACTGGGGTTGCTATATTTGCTGTGGAATTGTAAACTTATTCTTTTATCATCATGATAATTAAAAACGTCGCTCTTGTCGGTGGAGTCTACGCCACTCTGCTGTTTTCTGCCGTCCTTTTGAGCACCTGATACGACACAACTTCTATAATTCTTTAAGTACGAGAATTCGAAAGTTTATTCAAAATTGGAACGCTGTGAGTGCAAGCTTGAAGGTTATTTTTTGTTTTTTAAATTACTACTGCTTCGCTACATGTCTTGTTTATTTAAACTTTTGAAATTAATAAGTTTTTAGCTCTTTATATGAAAAATAAGTCTTTACCTTTATATTTTCGAATATTTGAATAGTTTTAAGAACCCACCCACTAATATAAAATAGATAAGTAAGTACATAGAAGATAATTGAGAAAAGCGTAAACAGATTTCTAATTTTAAAAAGATACCTACATATTATATTTTATCCGCCATATTTTCATTTTAGATTTAACCTTAACTGAATTTGCTCAGTGTGCAACTATCCTATCAACATATAGTACCGCTACTTTCATAGAGACTACTGTACTTACGCATTTATGTAGGTATAGATATGCTTTTCATGGACATTTGAAGAATTTAATTTATGAGGATATTTCAGTGTGGACTTTTTAAAATCTCTAGAAAATTGTTACTTCCTTAACTGCGATAGTAGGTACCTATCTGGGGGCACGGCCGTGCCCCCGCCAAGTCGAGCCAAAAAAAACGGCCGTACCATCCTTTTCTCGAAGCAATTCAAGGCCCTTTTGACCCCCCTGTAGCTTACTAGTGGATAAAGCTAGAAGCCAATTTTTTTTAACAATCGAGAGTATATACTATAACTAGCTATTGTACCAAATTTCGTACAATTATTATCAATAGTTTAAAAGTTACCGCCAGTCAAAGTTCACTACTTTTGACACTCACTGACTCACTGACCGATCATCAAAATTCTAAGGTACTTCTAGCAAACCCATAACCTTGCAATTTGGAGGGTAGTGCTTTTATACGGAGTAAATTCAGGAAAAACTTAAAAAATATTAATTTTTAACTGCAATAATAAGTTAATCGCTTCTTTTTATTTGCGGTTGGTAAACTAAATCTTTATACAAAACTTCACTGAAACTCATTTTCAGAGTCGCAAAAATAAGTTTGTTAATACGACCGAGGTTACAGGCGCGTGACAAGTTTTTACCTGTCGCGTTGTCTGTAATCAAATCTTGCAAGGTAAATTTGACACACTTCCCGGTTTCCAATTGAGCTGAAATTTTGCATGCATTATGTATATCGCGTGATAATGCAATAATATGGTAACATGTAACTGATCTGGCGATAGAGCTGGAAGGTGGCCATAGGAACTCCGTAATTAAATGACGCGACCTTATTGAGTTTGGGCTCGTTTGATTTATCTTGAGAAGTACATTCATAATTGATGGTAACCAGGGTCTGATGATGGAGCTGGAAGGTGGCCGTAGGAACTCCGTAATTAAATGACGCAACCCCATCGAGTTTGGGCTCGTTTGATTTTTCTTGACGAGTACTTTCATGCTTGATAGTAACCAGGGTCTGATGATGGAGCTGGAAGGTGGCCGTAGGAACTCTGTAATTAAATGACGCAACCCCATCGAGTTTGGGCTCGTTTGATTTTTCTTGACGAGTACTTTCATGCTTGATAGTAACCAGGGTCTGATGATGGAGCTGGAAGGTGGCCGTAGGAACTCCGTAATTAAATGACGCAAACCCATCGAGTTTGGGCTCGTTTGATTTGTCTTGATGAGTACTTTCATACTTGATGGTAACCAGGGTCTGATGATGGAGTTGGAAGGTGACCGTAGGAACTCCGTAATTAAATGACGCAAACCCATCGAGTTTGGGCTCGTTTGATTTGTCTTGACGAGTACTTTCATGCTTGATTGTAACCAGGGTCTGATGATGGAGCTGGAAGGTGGCCGTAGGAACTCCGTAATTAAATGACGCAAACCCATCGAGTTTGGGCTCGTTTGATTCGTCTTGATGAGTACTTTCATGCTTGATGGTAACCAGGGTCTGATGATGGAGCTGGAAGGTGGCCGTAGGAACTCCGTAATTAAATGACGCAACCCCATCGAGTTTGGGCTCGTTTGATTTATCTTGACGAGTACTTTGATACTAGATAGTAACTAGGTCTGATAATCGACTCAGAAATATTTACCGCCCGGACTTGTCTAAGTTCATAACAACAAAGCCTCTACGAAAGGGCAAAAGGGATAGGGAGTGGGCTTTAAAAAAATCAGTTGCTGATGTAGGTACAGCAAATCTTAAAGGAGCCGGTGAAAAGATGGATTATTTACAAAAAGAAGTGAGATCCCACCAAAAACAAAAATGTAAAATTCCAAGTCTCGCTGTGTTTTCCTTTCACAGTAAAAAGTTATGAGATCAAATGTCAAACCAAGTCGTATGTACGTATTGCGGTGGTTTTGATATACGCCACCTTTATTTTTCTATAATAAATACCTACAATGACTTGGCAATCGCATGACTTACCGATTACCTACATGGCTAACCAACCGTCTCTATGCTATCTGTTGCAGTCTACCTATTACGAAATCTTCTTCGGGTTTGATCACCAGTTTGTTGTTAAAACTTTAGTCTCATACTATCTATATTGATATAAGATAGGAATGTCAGGCCTGTAAATTTGTCAATCAAGCCAGGGCATCACACTTGTTTTGGGAGAACCACACGCTCATAATTTCTAGGGACCTAGTAAAGTGATTTGTTGTTTTCATGCGATTGCCAAATCTTTGTAGGTATTTATTATAGAAAAATAAAGGTGGCGTATATCAAAACCACCGCAATACGTACATACGACTTGGTTTGACATTTGATCTCATAACTTTTTACTGTGAAAGGAAAACACAGCGAGACTTGGAATTTTACATTTTTGTTTTTGGTGGGATTACAGTTAAGTAGAAATACCTGCATAATGTTACAGTCAAAACCATTAATTAGGTACACAGTAGAAAAAAAGATAACTATACTAACCGAAAAATAGGAAATACGCATGATGACAAAAAAATTTTTTTAGTCCATCACATAGATTATTTTAAATATTCGACAAGTATTTTTTCTTTTTTCTCTTAAACTTAAAATGACAAAGATACACTGGGTTAAATTTGCTCGTGACGTCACGCCTAAGTAAGATTTTTACCTAGGAGTGACGTCAATATCCCCCCACTCCGTAACTTTGATGCTCTGTATCTTTTTATTTATTTATGTATTTGATCAGGTAAAAAATGTGTATCAAATATTTTTTAATAGCCTAAAAGACGAACTAATTATTTTTTGAATTTTTGAATGTAGTCATCATACCTATTCTAGTAGGTAGATATACTAGGTATTCTAGAACAAAATAGATTTTGTGTCGCGTTTTCTGAACAGTTTCCCGATATTGAGAGGAGAATTTCAATTTGCGAGGTCTCTCAGCGCTGGAGTAATAGAATGTCGCGTCGTATAACTACATACAACTTGATAACAATTTTAGTTGTATTATACATTGTGTAATTCAAATGTCTCATTTCGGATGAAACAAAAAGTCTAAATTCAACTTCTGACGAACGATTAATCAGAAAATTTATGTCCATTAAATTAGCATTCGTTTGTATTTGGAAATGCGATGAATTCTTTATCGCCCTTTAATGTAATTACACATTTCGTCACCCCTCTCTAGCATCGGGATAGGCAGAGACCACTTCCCTCCACTTGCTACGATCCAAACACACAAAAAATGGTGGTTTTTAAAAACATATTCAGATTGTCTAGTTACACTCTATGGTAGAGCTAACTGATGACAAAAGTAGCCAACTATTGAGGTTACAAGAGCTTAACATGCCTCATTAGTCAATCCTACGCGATTCAAGCCGCCATTGTCCCATGTTTTGATTACCAAGGAGTATGTATACTCTATGAAGACCCGGTTTATTTAATCTGTGGTCTTGCAACTGTAAATAGAGAAGGGTTTATAGTCTATGGTGTGTTTTGTTTGAATATGGAACAATGAGGTTTATGAAGGAAATTGGTGTAAGTAGGTGTTCACATGTTGGTAAATGTTACTTACTTAGGTACATATTTATAGGTAGGTATATTATTTAGTCGTGATGGAAAAAAGATATTTATCTGCATTTATGAGGAGATTGATGAATGTGGATAAAGCGAATGTAGTGTGTTTGGGTCGTAGCTAGGGGAAAGAAGTGGTCTATACCTACCTCGATGAGAAAGAGGCGTACTACAGGATTCGGTCCCGGGATCCCGAGTTCCTAAATCCCGGGATTAGAAAAATTGACCGGGATCGAATCCCTTAGACGTAACAGATAATATATGTATGTATTTATTTTTGTAACTAGTAGAGAAAATATATAGAAAATAAGACCTATGCGGCATCAGGTACATTATAATAGCTGATTCTACTACCATTATCTAGCCGTATCAGTAATTATATCAGACATTACACTAACACAAGTAATGAGAATTGACCACCAGTTCCAATATACTGACCACAACAGCCATAAATGAAACATTTGTTAAACCGGTTTACAATTGACTTTCACCATTGAACTTACTTGTAAACAGCTCCCTTTATTATGTAAACTACAGACATTTAAATACACAGATGAAGTAATATTAGATGTGTAATGGACAGTGTTTCATTTACACATCCGTAGATTGTACGACATAGATTTCACTGATGGACCGCGTACCAAACATTGAAATTCGCCGGAACTACTAAGGTCGAAAGGTCGAAGATGTCGGTTCGCGAATCTTGTCACTAAAATGGCAATGGGCAGGACACCTGGCTAGGAGAAAAGACGGTCGATGGACGAAAGCAGTCACAGAGTGGTGGCCGAGACAGAGTCGTCGTTTGGTAGGTACTTATTTGTATCTATGTACCTAAATGCTCTGTTTGACAACTCTAGCATAACTTCCAGGGAAATATGTTATTGCATAAACGTTTTATATTTGGACCTATGTAAAAGCCCTGTTCTACTTACACCTCTAGAGTGACTTCCTCAGTGAGCATTCGATAACATTCACGCACTATTGCTCTTAACAACCGATTGCAAAAAGTTAAAAAAAACTGCATCTAACTAACCTTTATAAAACATTTATTGAGTAAGAAGTTACTGGATAATAAGATATTATTTGCACTTTGCTTTTTTTCTTTTCCATTTTTTAAATAAAGTAATATAAAATAAACCCCAATTGGAGAAAATCCCATTGAATTCGATCCATTAAACAGCGTCAAAACCTTTTAATTTTTAGAATGTCAGTGTCAGTTTAATAAAGCGTTAGATTAAAAGGACTTTTGTGCAACAAGCTGTTGGTGAACTGCCACGCAATCCCATTAGGTAATTTAATGAAAGAGCATTCAACCTAATTGGTATAGTAAAAATTTTCGGTATCAATTAGACTCAACATCTATTCGAGCTAGTATGGAGAAAAAAAAGTTGGCGGCCACTGATGAAACTTACGTCAATCGATAGAGGAAAATATTATAAAACGATATTATTTTAGACAATTGTCAAAAGTGATATACTTTCAGAGATATAGAACTTTGAAAATTGTTAGATGTGAAATTTTTTTTTACTACTTATACCAGGCTCCATACAAATATGTTCGATGCCATTTTCCTAGGCATGTGTAAAATAAGTTAGGTACCTACTTAAATTACATTAACTTTTCCGGAAAAACAATCTAAAACCTAAATCTAAAGTATAAATTACTAAAGTCCCTTTTCGTTTATAATAGACAAAAAAAATACTAAAGTAACCAGAGGCAGTACCAAAACATTTACACAGACATTAAATAAAAACCAATAAAAAAAAACAAAAGGCAATTCACAACACGACTACACGCTACATTCAAACTTTTTCTTTTTTTCAATCTGGCAACATTACAGAATCAATTGGTCCATCATAACAGAACAACGCGAGCTGTCAGTGACCTCCTAAGTGGAGTTTAGGTAATAATAATTAATAAAACAACGGTATTTGCCACTCTGCTACGAACCACGCGATGGGCTACAAAAAATAACGAATTATGTTATGATTGAAATTTTGTTGCGGGCGTGCAACTCTATAGGTAGTTTAAAGTTATATACCTTTAAAGTTATATAGATATATACCTATCTATACACGGTGACTTTAAATTAGTGAACGATAGAAAAGGATATGCATGTACTCGTGATAACAAACAACTTTTACTACGGGACCAAGGTCCAAATCATTCACAAATTTTTGAACACCCCATACAAAATGCACCAGCTTATAGTATGGGGGAACAATTTTTTTTGTGATTTCGATCTTGGTCCCATAGTAAAAGTTGTTTGTTATCACGAGTACATGCATATCCTTTTCTATCTTTCACATATTTAAAATCACCTTGCATAGTTAAATATAAAGTCAAAATAATATTATATTTATTTCAATGGCAAATTAATTGCACTGAAACACGTTGATACTATAGGTACTTAAATATCTATCTTTTAAAACTAACTTTAGATGTGCAATGTAACAGTTTTCCCCAGAGAAGAATCTAGCAAGAAACTCTGTAGGGTTGCTCTTTTCAAATAAAGTTGTAGAATTCTTATCCTAAACATCCCGTTAAAGTTAGCTGATACAAGGAAAATCTAGTACCTACCTAAATACTCAATATTTAATTGTTTATTTCATCCTAATGCTATCTACACAACAAAGCCGCCGGCTTTTTTGACAGCTGCCATTCCGGGCTAGGCCGGCGGCTTTACGTCATACGAATGGCAGCTGTCAAAAAAGCCGGCGGCTTTGGTGTATAGGTACCATAAAACATTCATCAGCTTACAGCTATATTACAAAACATTATGGACCCTGTTATAGGGCACCGCAAAGATAAGGCTTTTCTTACTTATATTTATTATTTATGTAGAGTAAGTTCTCTAAATATGGACCAGTCTCATAATATGGACTACTGCAATAATTCAAAAGAGGGCACTATAATCGCGGCGACGTAGGTAGTATTCGATGCTCCTACCCCTCGCTACCCCACCATTCGGAAACAGCGAAAATACCAGTGTGCATGTATCAGCGGCAAACATTTTGTGATTTTAGCAAAGGTCGATGTAATTTTTTGGTGGTTTTTGTAATGATTTTACTGTTTTTGTTATTATTATTTCACGTTTTTTATCTTTAGCTTAGATTCGTTGATATGTTCTATATTATTGTGTGTCTATCGCATATCTCCATCTAGTAAGAATATTTTTTGCGCGAATAAAATATTTAAGAAGTAGTAGGATCTGAATATGGACCTATGACAAGGTTCTAAATATGAACCACCGGTCCATATTATGACCACGCGGTTTTTATTTAATAAACCGTAACTTATTTGTTTTACAAATGGCACAGAATAAAAGAAGTTCCAAGAGAAAAACAAAAGATTGAAGAAATTTAAATCGTAGACCAAGATAGAATACAGAACTTCAAAATAACCAACTAAACATGCCATCCAAAATAAAAAGAACCTGGCGGAACAACAATAATTTCTTATAGTTTTGATGCCAGCGATTAACCATAGTAATGCGAAATGTTTATACTGTACCTAATGGTCTCTTTTCTGAAGATACTCATGGAGTATAGTGGATACCAAGCTTGTAACCAGTGGGCTCACGTTAGGTGTGCTGGTTTAGTAGGTGTCAACTTTATTTCTGAAATTGGTTTGCGTAAATTAAGCTACTTCTACCTAGTCCAAAAATATTTGCAGTTCCTATATGATTCTTAATAAATTATGTTTAATTTATTACCAAATAATATGATATGGTCCATATTAAATACCCCTAGTCCATATTAAAAACCCCGTGGTCCAAATTGAACTACCATTTTTGAGATGTGGAAATTGGCATAACTTTATAAAAAGATAAAAAATTTTAAAATGTTCGTTCCATTATAAGCTTTTACTTAATATTATTATTACTAATTAGTTTCTTGATCGATTTCAATTAAAATGACTAACTGAGCTTCAATATTTTGAGTTTTATTTAAAGAAAACCATATGGTAGTCCATATTTAGGGACCTTACTCTAGATGTTAAGTAAATCACTTAAGTAAAGGCATGAAATGAGCCTAGGGAATTATGTAGGTACCTACTTTGTTCTCATTCTAAAATTACTAAATATGAAAACCGCACATTTCCTCGAAAGTGCTTCTTAATTTATAAGCATCGTGGTTGCTTCATTACATGACTATAGATGTAGGTACATATCTATAGGTACATATTATGTATGATAGATACATACCTACGTAGGTAAGGTACATAGTACATGTGGCATTTTTATTTGTGAAATGTCGGGGAAGCCATGTGAAATTCGTTCGCAATACCTATTCCAGAAAAAGTTTATAAGTTACGTAACATCGTGCGGTTTTTGTCTTACTTTTGAAAATGACAGTGACAGCTATAGCTTTAACAAAGCGTAAGACCCAGAACACACGGTGAAACGCAAATGCAACGCAACTGAAACTGCTAGTTACTTTTTTTTGCAACTGAAACGAAACGTTTCAAACTAGTCTATAGCAGAAACTGCGATGCAACTCAAAAGTAACTGGCAGTTTCAATTGCGTTGCAGTTGCATTTCACCGTGTGTTTTGGCGCTTAGTTGACCTTTACTGCAACAGGGTAAGTATGCAGGTTTCTAGTTTGCACTCTCTCAATGCCCTTAGAAGTGAAAGTGCGGTAGATAGCATCACCTCATTAGTCCCACGCCAACTTTAATGAGACACACCAACTTCTATTGTTGCAAACACTCTACTATTTAACACGGACATTAGCTAACTTGAGTCTCAGTTTTCTAACAAACGTATACTGCATATGCTTCTACTTATTTCTCCTAGTTATTTCTATCTGTAATACTACTGACATTAGTTAACTTGAGTCTTTTCTTATATGACTGCCGATACTGCAAAGAATTCCAGATAATTCTGTTAGCCTGCATTTAATGCGGTACTACATTTGACAGACGTCAAGTTGGCTTATTTTGACAGCTGTCAGATTTGTCTTTCTTTTTAAATTGTCGTCATAGAATTAGTTACAAAATGACCTATTTTGGCTATTTGACGTACTTGATGGTGTTATATGATGCACGTCATCTTCCCTTTCCACGATAAAGCTATAAACTGGTCTATGTGCAGTTTTTGTTTTAGACTCTACTTAAAGTGTCTAAGAGCTAGCTGCAAAATGGTTTACTGCGTCCGTCTTTGAGTATTACTCAGGCGTAGGTAATCATATGGTCGGTCTCTGGTCAACTAGCTTAATGTCTCCAAATCAGAATCGCAAATCGTGGAAAAAGGAGAGAAGCGTAGGTGAAAACCCAGCAGTGAGAAAAAGATGGCTAGATAAATAATTCCGGATACACCTCAGTTGAAAAATCTACTCAAGAATATACCAGACTTTTTACAATATTTCTGTTACGTTTAAAACATTCCAAGGAGATTGCTTAATCGTTGAAAGCGCTATGTGGAAAGGCATCTTGACGATTTTTATCAAATTATACTGAGATTAGAAGATACGTCTAGGTTTCTGAAATGTAATTAGAAAATAGCTTGTAAAGTAAACTCTACTATATTTTTTATCATTTCTAGCCATTATTGTCATTCTTCTTGGCCTCTCTGTTCATCTACGTCATCTGGTGATGAGCTATCTTTTTCCAGACATATGAAATGAAATGAAATGAGAAAATCATTGAATCCTGTAGGTTTTGACAACACTTAGGACGGGTCATTTTTTTAAAGTTAATGCTAGATTCGCAAGAGTGCAGTTTTCCCCAGAGAAGAACCTAGAAAGAAACTCTGTAGGGTTGCTCTTTTCAATTTAAGTTTTACAAATCTCAGGTATAAAAACAGAAACATAGGAAAAGCCATTCAGCCACAGAACGATCATTTATGATGTAAAACATTAATCATATAACAGAACGATAATATATAAAATTTATATGTGGATGAATATAAAATAAGAAAGCGCGCCTTTAGCCAAAAACTGGTCCTAGAATTTGACTTCTTAGGATGTTCTTGATAAACATCTGGGCTACATCTATTATCATCTCATAGTAGAGCAGGACAGATAATTTCAATCATTCATTTGTTTGGATATTATTGTAGTAGATTCAAAAACCTTAAGTTTAATTCACAAAACTCGCCGACATATACAAAAATGTATCCATTTTAACACTTTTGACGCAAAATAATCTACATCTCACATAGAAACACAATACCGGCAGTATCAAAGATGGAAGTCACCGAGCTTAGCGTGAACAAAGGTCAGCGAACTTTCACCTAGTTACCCTAGCCCATTTTACGCGATGATAGTAAGAGACACCGGCGTCTGCGCATGTAGTGTAACTTCCGATTACGGTATGGTATGCGAAGTATTTGGAGTTGGTCGATTTGTTGGGTTTTTTTAAGGGATTGAGTGATTAGTTTAGAGATATTTCTGCGAAGTAAATAAAATGTATGAAAGGTTTAAATGAAATAATAATACACAAGTCACCAGTTAGAACGTAGTGTGTCGATTGTGTCTTAAATTCTTTATTGGTAAAAATTCTTAAAAGTTAGCTTAGGGTGGCTGTACACAGACTGCTTCAAACAGTCGAGACCCGCCTTAGTACTTGAAACCGCTACCACGCGAACCATAGACATTCATTCGTTGTCGTACAGGCGATTGCTTGAAGTTACGACCGCTTCAATAGTTCACCGCGTGATCGCAGGTTCAAGCAGTCGGATACCAACTGCTTGAAGCAGTCCGTGTCCCTTCGTCTTTCTCCGAGACGAAGGGTATCCATAATGGATTTCCCCACGTAAAAAAGGTACCTATGAAAGATGTTCCACCGTCCCACTCTAAACCAAACTTTACACTTGACAATTGCTCATAATCCAGCACTCACACGCATCTCACTGTGAAATTACGATCGTTCCATACTTACTAAAGTGTATACTATGTTTATGTACAATTAACATCTCCTACGCTACGCTCGGTGTGGGAGAAATGAAACTTTAAGATTATTTAGAGGCGTTTGCTGGGAAAGTTATTTGAAGGTTTTTGGAGAAACGGCTATGTTGTGCTTTTGATTTATAATTTTACATATCTATTATTTTTGGAATAACCAGGGGCCCAAGTCTGCTAATTTCAAATTGCGTCAGTTGTGTATGGCATTTTGGCACATTTGGTCGCAATCAGTGTAAGCCATTGTTTAGCGGAATGCCAAATGTGTCCAAAAATGCCATTGACACGACGCTCTGCCATTTGAAATTAGCAGACTTGGGCCCTTTTGATGTTAGTTGTCATAAAGATTGGCAAATGTTTTGTTACGAAACGGTGTAAATCAACATTTTAAATAAACTCCTGTGACAATATCTTCACAATTGTCATAAAACTGGCATTTAGTCGAAGTTATATTTAGCCGGATTTACTCGTACGATTGAGTTGTACTGACGGTGATTTTAAATGTTGAAAATAATCACTCTAGCTTAATAGTGGAAAATAGCAACTTAAATCTTTTATTATGTACTTAAATGCTACAGAATTCTCGTAAACAGCTCGGCTACAGTAGCATGAAATGAAAGCTAATGTAGGTCGCAAAGAAATGTAATCTAACTCTGTAATCTTAGTGAAGTGTGTCGGGAACTTAATCTCGAATATTTCCCGATAGAAAGTAGTTCGACGTTGCTAAATGTGGGTAGTTGGGAACGTTAAATAAAAATGGCGACGTTTTCTATCTACCCACATCTTTAGTCTAATGTTTTCTTATCAGAATAACTGTGTTTATACAAAACGTTATATTTATAAGACGTAGACGTTTTATTTGTACCTACCTACAATATACAATTAAAGTAAGCTTTACTTCATTGAACATTGGCTGAATCCACAATGATAGATGCCTTTAAAAAAAACTCAAAAATCTATGGTTAGTTTCTAAAAATCGCGCTGTGCAAACTCTCGTAAGTACAAGTAATATCAAACACTTTAACTAGGTACTCGAGTAAATATTAATGAACCAGGAAAAGTCTATTGGACATTCTTATTTTAAAGATAAATCCGTGTATAAATCCCGATGGAATGACCGCAGGGGTCTATTAATGCTCCATAGGTAGGTACCTACCACATTCTTTGCGTCGCACTTTAATTTTTTACACCATATTCGTTTCCCACACATCTTTGTAAAACTAAAATAACTTCGTTCAAATAAATCTATAGAATTACATCCATATGGATTCCTTTAATGTCTTCAAACAATAAACTTATAGCAATTATAATGCAAATATTTATTTATCGAGAATTTCAGAGTTCCGTAACCACTTCAAAGGAATAGGGAAGCGCTCTGGTAAATGCGGTTCTGTGTGCGAACTACGTTCTACCTATAATTTGTGAGGCAATTTGTAAAATAATTAAGGGATCGACCGGGGTAGCTGACAGGACAGTCGTCTATATTTACATTATTTTTAAATATGTAAAAAAGTAATGAAGTCCTCAATTCGGCGAATTTTTCATTCATTAGCAGTTTTCACATACTTACGTTCCATATTTTCTAAAAACTCTACAGTCTTCTTAAACTAGTCCTACTCCAATGGAAGAGATCGCTTTTAGTGATAAGGCCGCCTTTGCCCACAATATTATTTGAAGTTTTGTCTGTATCTCTTTGTGTGCAATAAAGTATTTCTATCTACTTACTTTTTATAGAAGAGACATTAAGAAAGTTTTCAACTGCAAATCATAATTCGAAAAGCATTCTGCATTTAATTAGCGAACCTACACTAACAGACAGAATTTAAGGCGAGATCCGTTTTAGCATAGAGAAAGCAAAGCACTTAACAATAGCAATGAGTCATTTTCAGCTGTTGAATTTCAAATTAGTAGCTTTGATTTAAGCACCCAGGTTTAAACCTTAATTTACATTTGAGTAAGTAAGGTTTAAGTCATTGTACCTGCAATAATTAGAGTGTGTTTCATGAAATAGTTCCTATGCCGCCAGGTTGGCATCATTGAAAATTTGTACTGCGAAACGTTAGGTTAATGTGGCAGTACAAATTTTCAATGCTGCCAACATGGCGGCATACGAACTATTTCATGAAACGCACTCTACCTAGTTGCTCCATTTACTTATGACTTTATTTTAACCTGGCATCGCGTTTTAATACAACAATGCGTTTTGCATTTGCAGTAATACAATAATTTTGATGTAAATCGATTTTCTATAATCGAATTTATTTATTATTTTCTCAACATAGAAATAACCTTAACGTTTATTTTTTATAACCTAGAGAACCATTGCAACCTACAATTACTCTACAATTAATTAAGTTGCATATTCTTTTTTTAAACACAGACCATAGATGGCAGCTATTTTTTTTTATTTTTTTTTGTTTATGCATGCAGCCGCCATACAGCCTGAGAATAATTTAACGCTTAATGAGTTAGTAGCATCACCAATTACGAGTAGGCTACTTTTCTGACGTAACATACGATTATAGAGTTCATTATCCCGTAATTCTTGTATTTGTAATTAATTCTTGCACAAAGTTGGATTGAAGCGGATGCATGCGTCTTTATTTTTTCTCACAGTCATTGAATTTTCTCCGTGCTTTGTTTTTTATTTACCGATTTATAATATGCCAGTTTCATCTGAAAAAAACTGACAGATAAACCTACATATTTCCGTTTCATAAAACATGACGTTTTAGACAGAGACAGGTATAAAAATATCTGTCAGATACATTTTATCTGTAGATACTGAAACAGCTCCATAGAATTGTTTTTTAATTTATGTTCTAAAGATGAAATATTTAGGTCTGTATACTTATATTTTGTTTATTTAATATATTATTTATCTACCTACTTAAGAAGGTTTATTAGCTATTAGTACAACACAATAAAAAAATACAATACATTAAAATACAAACTTATGCTACTTAAGTACCTACTATATACATATTTATATAAATATTTATACATAGGTAACCTCATAGATAACTCACTTATAATAGGAAGATATCATCGAGAGCGTCTCCGGGATTCATGGTACCCAAGAGGCTGGCAGCATTTCCTCTTTGAATAGCTATGCTTATTCTTTGAGCAAAAAAGCTGCCAGCTCTCGGATCGCCTGATTCTTCACGGAGACGCGTCGAGATATACTTAAGCACCTCGATGTATCTATAGTCGATTTGGCACCGCTGGAGAGACTGTACCAACAAGGTGGACTGACGACTTGGTTAAAGTCGCTGGAAGCCGTTGGATAAGGGCAGCGCAAGACCGGTCGTTGTGGAGATCCTTTGGTGAGGCTTTGGAGCAGTGGACGTCCATAAGCCGACATGATGATCTACATACTTAATATATCCTGTATATAATTAGATTTAAAACTGCAAATTAAGTCTATTTCTCATGCAAACGTATAGAAAAACACTGAACCGTTCACACCCAACCGACTAACGTATCCTCAGTCGAGTGCGAACGGACCCTAAGCTAAAATCACCTTTCCATGTTTCACTTAGTTCTCTAAAGTTCAGAATCTAAAGCTATTATGTACATTACTCAACAAAACGTAGTCGCCTTTGAAGATTTCACTAAGCACGTGTGTTGAAGTAACCTACTTTAGTGTTAGAAAGTTTGCGAAAACAAACCATAGTCTATTGAGAGCTTTAGTTTATGGCATGAGTTATAGAAATCTACTGGGTATAACAGAAAGGGGATATAAAGCCGAAACACAGCGATAGTCCTCATGAAACTGAACAAGTTTCCCCAAGGAACATGGGTCGTACGTAACTCGCAAAAAAATTTTTGTTTCGCCCATACTTACTCGATCAGCTGATCGTACATTTTGTATGGGGAGGTGGATTTTTTTGTTATATTGTTATATTGCATTATTATTCTAATATGTACAGTATTATTTTATGTTGCAATGTTGAATAACAAGGTTACATAGTGTGGACGTGTTATAAAACACAAGTTATATAACATGTTACATGGTCTGTACGCACCTTAAAAGATACATCTTCGTTTATCAATTGCACAATTACTAAGGACCTCCCGCGATGCTTGTTATCTATTTAGGCCAGTATAAAATGTCGCAAACACTCTCGCCTTTTACTCTATAAGCTTTTCTAATTCACTCTTGGCTACCGGAAAGTGAAATTGAAAGAAAATATTTTTAGATAAGGAACATACACTATCATATCTTGGATTAGTCTTGAATCATATTTTTTTGAAGACATTGATATTGAATAGTAAGACTTTATGCAATACATTTCAATTTATGATTACAATATTATGATCCAAAAAAAATGATAATGTAATACCCCTTTAAGTATGCCTTAATAAAACCGGTACTTAGGGTGAAAGAGCGCTTAATTATTGTTATTAAAGCGTATAAGTAAGACGAAAGAGAGGACGACCACGAATGACTTACATAGACCAAATAAAAGAGGGAATAGAAGTTGTGTCGTATCAGATGCTCAAACGGACGGCAGAGAATAGAGAAGAGTGGCGCAGACTCCACCGACAAGAGCGACGCTCTTAAACTTACCTCATAACCTAGGTTTTGTCCACTTACTTAAGTCTGAAAATGAATCTAAGCTACCATTCAATAAAAGAACTAGGTAACAACTTCACAAATTACGTTAGAAATTAGTTACAAAACAATTGAACATCAAATAAAACAACAACAATCATTTCAAAAAGGTCGTATGTCTGCTTGCAGTCCATAGAACATAAGACTTTTTGAAATTATAACGATGATATAGCGACTAATCGCCACGTCATCTTCCCATTCATTCGTCGTAGGGCTGTCAGTCTGTCAGGATGATGAACAATTCGTACCGGCGACCTTGACCTGTCAGCAGACAAAGAAAGGTGGAGCCTATGATGTGATGAAAATGTTGTCAGACAACTCAATCTTTGAACTTTTATCTAGTACTTTTTTGTAGTAAAATTTGTGCCCGTTTCAAAAGCTACAGATAAAAAAAAAAAAAAAAAAAAAGTGTGTCAGGTAAATTTAATCTGTAGATGTTTGCTAACGGTGAAGGAAAACATCGTGAGGAAACCTGCATACACCAGAGAAGAAATTCGAAGGTGTATGTGAAATCCACCAACCCGCACTTGGCCAGCGTGGTGGATTACGGCCTAATCACTCTCTGTATGAGAGTAGGCTCGTGCCCCTCGGTGGGGACATATATGGGCTGCTATAGATAGATGTTTCACCATCTTAGTCTTTAAGAAAAGTACTTAGATGCCTATTTTATGGTGATATTCAGATACGAAAATAAACCTTACACCTTCGCGTGTCCGGCAAAAATCACGGTCCGTTGTCCGTTAAAAAAACGGATGTCTCCAAGAGCTCTTACTGGCTGTTTCACCAGTTACAGATAAAATTTATCTGGCAGATATTTTTACCAGTCTCTTTCCAAAACGTCTTTTTTAATGAAATAAACATAGGATTATCTGTCAGTCAAATTTTATCAGACGGTTGTGAAACGGGCACTTGGTCTTCATAAAAGTACTTGGGTACTTATGGTGACGTTCGTAGCGGAAAACTAACCCAACTTTGGCTTTTAAAGTGGTCTTGGAACTAGCAAAACCAATTTGATGTACTATTTTAAAGCAAATTTCAGCGAATTACTTAAAAAACTGTATAAAAAAGCTATGACCATTTTGAACTATCATTATTTAAAAGGTATGAAGGTAACAGACAATGAATCATTTTCTCACAAAATGAGTTGACTCTACCTCTTAATAACACCAACAGTCGTTCCCAATATTCAAAGACACATAGCTACCCGAGAGCGGCAGTACTCAACTGTCACGTACCTGTCACCTTTGATCTATCCTTCAGAAGAATCCCATAGATTTTTTGACACCGGCTTATAGGGACGAAAAATTCGAAGATAGATAACTATTTCTTTCTCCAGTAGGGCAAAACCAGAGATAGATCGAATATTGGGAACGGACGTTAAACTGCAATAAAATGCAAAAAATACGATAGATTTTTGCCTGAGAGCTGTACAGGCATTTATGAGTAAGTTTAAATAAAATGCGTTTACTCGATTGTTTTTTACCCGCATCTCGCCTAGACAAACACTCAACTCGCGAGATTCCGAGGTTAGCGCGCCGAGTCAATATTTGACATCTCCTCACTACTCGTTCTACTGCGCGAATCGGAAAGCTTTAAAAAAAACCGGTCACGTGCGAGTCGGACTCGCAATGAAAGGGTCCCGTACTATTCACTATTGATATCGAGCAAAAAAGGAAAAAAAACAAATATGTGGAATGAGAGCCACCCTATCAATTATTATTCTACTATTTTTTTTGTATTTAATTTTGTTGTTATTGCGGCAAAGGCTGATATACTTACTTCACTTGTGATATAGGTACCTCATTTGTGAAAATTTCAACGCTCTAGCTATAACGGTTCATAAGATACAGCCGAGCCTCATAGGGTCCTGTTTTCACTCTTTAGGTACGGAACCCTAAAAAATAGCGAAAAACGTAAATAAATAAGTAGACACCAGTACCCACTTACAAAGTGAAGGAAATTCCTTAAAGGGGCTGAGGAAATAATAGTACCTAAAATGGTGTTAATTAACTTGAGTCAGATGAAACGCGATTTATTTTGTGACTTCTCGTTTGAGATGAAGCAAAAAGCGATTAGGTCCACACAGAGCGAGCAGCCTATCGAGGCAGATGTTTGGCCACTCAGGAAAGACCCCTCTATTCTATTAAGTTAAGTAGTTCTTACGGGGTCTCTTTTAATGGGCATGATGTCTTAAAAAAATTTTTTAGTCCATCACAGATTTATTTTAAAATATTTGACATGTATTATTCTTTTTTCTCTTAAACTAAAAATGACAAAGATACACTGGGTTAAAGTTGCTCGTGACGTCATTCCTCATTAGGATTTTTACGTAGGAGTGACGTCAAATACCCCCACTCCGTAACATTGATGCTCTGTGTCTTTGTATTTATTTGTGTATTTGATCTGTTAAAAAACGTGTTTCAAATATTTTTTAATAGCCTAAAAGACGGACTGATTATTTTTTGAATTTTCGAATGTAGTCATCATCCCTATTGGCCAAACGGTTATCTCGCGTGGCTACTCGCTCTGTTTGGATCCGCTTATTGACATAAAGAACCGGGTAATTCATCTTTGTACATAGCTAAAGGCACTATTCCTATTAAATTAACGTTTCTTGCCAGTCTTGCATTGAAAAAAGTTTTTAAAATATAACGAGCTGGATAAATTATAGACTTTTAGGAGTCTCTTTGCGAAGAAAATCTGTGGTTTTGATTTTGATGTACTTAATTTGAGTTTTTAGGGAAAAAAATGTGCCGTGATATCCAAATAATTATATTTCTTTCGTTGTCACATTTCCGTTGAGAAATTAAGTATATTTATTGTACGACCTTTGATAAATCTTTAAAGAAATAAATAAAGAAATAAAAAAGTAAGCTTTGAACATAAATTCCAATTTTCCAACCGTCCTACACTATTCATCACCATTCAACAACCATCACAAAACACAATATTTTTCATTTTTCCGCTTTCAAACTCAATCGAACTCCATTATAAAAGTTGATTGAACGAAGTCTTTGAAAAAATCTATTCCTCGTAACTATTGAAAATATTTCTAATAGTTCCTTTTTTACAATAGTATAAGCAAACACATAAATTGTGTAGCAGGACTAACAGTATAAGCTAGTAAACATTTGCCTTAGATTACGTGCAAAAAATGTTCGCGACCGCTTAAAGTTAAGTCAATATTTTGTTATCCGCCTACTTCATGTCTTGACAACCTTTCTGGTGCCTCTCCGTCTACAACATACAATTCCGAAGGCTATTATCAATCATAATTTCTGAGTAATACCACGGAATAAAGGTACCTACGTGTTGGTGACTACCAAATAATTTCCTTTGTTTTTTCTCAATCTACCGAATCATTCTATTCTTATTCCTATCTAATACTTTAAATATCAATGTTTGTGCCGATGGATGGATGGATGTTTGTTACTCTTTCACGCAAAATCTACTGAACAGATTTTAATGAAACTTGGCAATATTATAGCTTGCATATCAGAATACCACATAGGCTATATTATTTTACGATATCTTGATATTTTTCCAAGTTATGGCGATATTAATGTGTACGAAGTCGCGGGAATCTTCTAGTCAATCATAATATCTGAGTAATACCACGGAATAACAAAAAGGTACGTGTTTGCGACTACCAAGTGATTTTCTTTGTTTTTTCTCGATCTACCGAAACGTTTTGTTGTTAGGAACTCGTCATTTCTGAAATTATCTAAATTACTTATAGGTAACGAAATTAACCTTTTCCTACTAGCATTATGATAAAGGCGCGTACTAACTAGCGAGCTGTAACCGTATAGGTGGGTCCACACAGAGCAAGCAGCGTCGCGCGGCAACTGTTTGGCCAATTAAAAGAGGCCCCTAAGAACTACCCAACTCAATAGGATAGCGAGGTCTTACCTGAGTGGCCAAACATCTGCCGCGCGAGGCTGCTCGCTCTGTTTGGATCCACCTTAACGTTTGCACTATAACCAAAAAAGCAGAGTGTGTACATTGTTCGCTAATGGTTCACGAAACTACTGCGAGCGCACACCCTAAGTTTTTTGGTTACAGTGCCTGCAAAGGTAAGCGTCAAAACACACGGTGAAACGCAACTGCAACGCAACTGAAACTGCTAGTTACTTTTGAGTTGCATCGCAGTTTCTGCTATAGACTATGCATTTGCGTTTCACCGTGTGTTCTGGGTCTAACGGTTACAGCTCCCAAATGAGTACGAGCCTTAATACAACTACTTTCATAGTACAATAATCCTAAAATTGTGATGAATGTAAATGAAGCGAAGGAAGTGTGTTTAGATCGTAGCAAGTGGTGGGAGGTAACGTGTACTTACCCCGATGGCAAAGAGGCGAGACAGATATGTATGTATGTTACGTGAAAACTTTTAACGTAGGTACCTAACATAAACAGAACTCTTATAAAATTAAATGTCTGTAAGAATGTCCTACATGATTTCAAACCACCAGTCTACAAGATAAAACCCACATAACAATTGCAATCATTATCTCAAAGTCACGAATGTAAAAGTAATATGTTCGATCTTAAGCGTTCGGTGACTAATGGATCTGTTGTTGCATAAAATGCCATTAAGTTATTTAATCATTAAATACCGTATCGTAATTTGTGTTAAGTAAATAAATAAATATCACATACTCGCAACCCTACAGAACAAGACAAATAACATCCAAACAGTATATAGGTAGGTACTATCATCGTCTAAATATCTGCCTAGATATTGGGTTATGCTCGAAGGCCCAGATAGATACATAGAAATACTTAAATGCACACAAAGAAATACGGACAAAACTTAGAACAATATTGAGCGCAAAGACGGCATTGCATTGTCACTAAAAGTGATCTCTTCCATCCAGACAACCTTCCAGCTGGGATACGAACACCTCTCGCCATTCTCTAAGTCCGGCATGGTGAACATTGTGCCAACTGGGTTGTCAATTTTGACAATTCCAGCTCTAAGTTTAATGTTGAGAACTCTAATGAACTTTTATTTATTTATTTAACAGTTTATTGTAAGATGATAGTATATAGATACAGAAAAAAGAGAAGTTATACAAAAGGTACAGCATATTTCTAAAAGAAATTTCTTCCTGCAGACCCCACAGAGAGAGAAGTGATAGCATGAACTTTTGTACAACTATTAAACAATTCGTCGGTTACGCTCGCATTAATTTTGCATTGTGCAATATTATGTGCAATGCATCTGTTGTCGATTTATGAGCCGAGTAATATGAGGTCAATGCTCTTGAAGTAGCGAGGTATGAAGGTAAATCTATTTAGTACTAGTATGTAGCTGGGAATAGGTTAGTACCTAATGCCTTAGTGTTTTTTTTTTTCAGTAACACCCGCGTGGGAATCTACCCTTTACTAATTGATCTTTAGATCACGATCGGTAGATTCTAATTTTAAAAAAAGGTTGGTAACTGTCCTTTAAATTCTCTTTTCAAGCTCTACCCAATTATAATGTGTATGATTAAGTCTGTAAACTGTGGTTGTGGCTTAATAAATAAAATAAAAATAAATTAGTCATTTATCTGTTTACCTAAGTAGTTATTTTTTCTTTTTCTTCAGGACTTTTTTGTATCTAAGTCTTTATGAACATCATAAATAAAACAATAGACAAGTTCTAACATATAAAGTCGGTTGTTGACCCCAATTATAAAAAGTGCTGACGACTTTTTACCCGACTACGGCAAAGCCAAAAGGAAGGGTAATGTTTTTAGATTTTTGAGGACAGTGTCAGATAATGAACAAACTTTTCTACAACTAGGTGTTACTGTCTTTAATTGACCTCTTTGCAATACGAGTCCTTTATGAACTTTCTAGTTTTTTTCATGGGAAACAATAAACGAATCACTATCCTTGTTTTTGGCTTCATCGTAGTAGGTAAAAAACAAATGACGGCATGTCAGTTATTTTTCAACAAAAATAAATATGTTTTGGTTGCAAATTTTAAGATGAGATGGTAACATGCTTCTTGACTTTTTTCGGGTGGCTATTGACACCACACCTTTTTAATAAAAGTTTGTTGATCTCTCGCTACATAGACGCAAGAATAATTACGATACCTTAGATGTATGAACACGTAAACCGACAAAGTCTCAACTTCATCTCTCGCTTAAAACATAACCAGTAAGAGTTGTTAAGACACCTGAGAAGTATACACTCGTATAAAGCTTGAGTCTCAAGTTAAGTATTGAAAGTAAGGTACCTACGGTGAGGTAATGTCAATAGAGGCGATCATTTGTAGTAGTCATGTAAATTTTTTACACGAGTTGGTTACTCATTTGTTTATCTTCGCAGAAATTAGATATCTTTCGCAAATGAAACTTGATAATTAAAATAATGCGTAGAAAAGTTACCGTAAAACTTTACAACTTTGCCCGTTTTTTTCATAAAATTGCAAGTTTTCGATTTTTTTTATATGGAAACCTATATATTTTTTTATTTCTACAGTAACTTAAAGATATTTGGCACATGATTATGGACTAAAACTTATCATATTTTAGTATTAAACCTCATTTTTGGTCCATTTTAAGGGCGGGCAAAGTAATCCGCACTTTTTGACAACTTTGCCCACGTCAATTTTTGATGCTAAAACTAACCGTATATTAATTATATTGGAATCATAAGAGGGCCAAAGGCAAAACTATCGGTTACTTCAGAGAAGGAAACGATATCAACAATAGTTTTAGAATGAAATGACTGGGCAAAGTAACCCTAACATTTTTTCACTTTCCCATACAAAGCGCACGCAAAGATTTAAAAGTGCTTAGGGTTGGCACTTCTGACAAAATGTATCAAGAAAAAAAAATCACAAAGTGCCTATAAATAACATCGCATGTTCAAATTTTTAAACCAAACCAAAAGATCAAACAAAAATTTTGCACTCTGATACAAAACCAAACAGCTGATTGACAGTTACTATGGCAAGACCAAAACTAAATTATTTATTATAATGAGTACAATCACTTGTTAAAATAAAAACACATTTAATTTAAAAAAAACAACTTGTAAATACAATAAATACTGACATACAGAAGCAAAAAATAGTGTTAAAATATATTAACAACATACAGGTGACAGCCCTAAGCTTTTTTTGAACAAGGGCAAAGTTGGCAGACGTAGGTTGAAAGATTACTGGGTAACTTTGCCCATCATCATAACTTTTGAATAATATACCATTTATCAATAAAACCAACTTTAAACTACTCTTTAATATGTATTCTATAAGAGACAGTAAATAAAATCTCCCTGTGACTTCCCGATTTTAAACAATCCGCCACCAAAAAAGCCGAAAAATTTGCCCGCGAAAAAACACTCCTGACTCAACAAGCTATAACTATTTACCTAGCCAACTTAACAACATAGGCGAGTCACAGTGATGTCACATAAGAAGTCTATTTTGCACTAAGGCACAGAAAGTTGCCACAAAATTGCAACTTTTTTGTACAGTCCAAGAATTGCTTACGAATTGGATTTTGGGCAATGTTACCTTTAAGGGCAAAGTTGTAAAGTTTCACGGTATACTTTTCCGTTATATTATGTGTTATCTATCTACCTATGTAGGAATCAAAAATTCGTGAAGTCTGCGAGCCGTTATACGTATTAACTAGGTACCTATTTTGAATTTGGAAGTCGGCGAGGAAATCAAGGCCCGGTTGTTTTTTTAATTTTGTTTGCAACGCGGACGAATTTCGACGTCCATGGTGAGGATAAAATATTTTTAATTACGTACCTAAGTCGGTACCTATTAGATTATTCGGGTAAAATAATATTTGTAGGAAAATAAGGTAGATTTGACATAAAATACTTACTTTTAAAATAAGATGTAAGTGATCGTATAATGTCCAGTTATTATGATTTATGATCAAGAAAAAGGGGTTTAAACGTTCTACCTATCACTTAAAAGGCAGTAAACAACAATATTCATAAAGGAAATGTAAGTACCGTAATTGGTTCAAAACAAATGCCGAGAAAGCAGAATGAGGACGGATGCAAAGATCGAATCCGGTTAACGTAGGTACTGTGGCAGAATACGCTCTACGCATTTGCCCGAGAAAAAGTATAGATAGAAAAAAAGTAGGTATAGAGGAACGCGTTCGATCCTATTACGGCCTGTACACATGGGGCCAAGGTGTTGGGCTAAGGTGAAGACAGTTTAGCGGTATGATGGTTTAATTGGTCTAGTTGGCGCCAATGTTGGCTCGCCAACCGAATTGTGACGGTTTTTTGTGTTCATATCCTTGTCATTAAAAGATCTTGGTGTGCAGAATGATCAAAAACCGATGTAGGTTTAATACTGATATAGGTTAAACAGCAACTTTGGAGATGCACTATTTTTGGCCCAACAAGTATGTTGGTTCAGCTTTCAGCAAGCTGGCGATAATTAAACTATACGAAAAAGATATTGGCCCAGCCCCTTGGCCCAATGTGTATAGTTGGCTTAAAGATATGACGGACGGTCCAAACTAGTTTGACTTTACAGTTACCGTAACGATTCGATTCTACAATTCTGCGTAGTCGAAGGTCGCGGGAATTCGGGCGAAACTAATTCGAAATTCGTTCCGCTTTTTTTTTTCTTTTTTTCGCAGGTGGAAATTTTGGATTGACGGTATATTGTGCTGAGTGGTGCTGACTACGAATCTTGCTAGAGTTGCTACCCCAATACTTCCGGCGTTTTGGGGAATAGAATCAAATTTAGATCAAAGATCAATCTCTATGCTATACATCTTTTTCGATATCTGTTCTGCATACACGTGGTTAGATATAGCTTCTTCAATAAGGCCGCCTTGTTGCGGTAAATGTAACAAAATAATTTGTTTCAATCAGAAAAGTTGATCAATTTGATGGGTACATTACGTATTAAATATCAATAAAACACTCAAGTACAGGAAAAATATAAGTAGGTTAGTACCTAGGTACTTAATCTACTATCTTACTTACTCTAGTGTTTACTTAAAGATGTTTTTGAAAGGAAAAAACTCGTCAGATCAGCGAACGACCTCACTCACGTGTTTTAAACTTAAAAAGTCTATACAGTTTGCAAACATGGAGGTTCAATAATAAATTGGTTTTCGACGTTTTCGACCTAGCGGAATTGCTTGTTCGAATTTCAAAAACTGCAGTCAACAAAATTTTTAGCTTGCGATAGTTTTTTGTTTATACGCGAACGATCAAAATGGCGGAAATTCGATGATAGGAATTTTGAATTTTGCTGGTTATCCTAGTTATTTTAATAATGTAATGACGTACCTACTAAGTAGAGTATTAAAATAGGTAGGTATTTATACTTCCCTAATATGTATAAATAGACAAATAGGTATATTATTGAAATTATTGAAATAAAATATTACATTGCTATTTCCATTTCATTTAAATTCTTCATGACATTTGGCGGGAAACAAACTCTTATAAAGGCGGGAGATCCTACCCTAGTACTTATGACCATATTAAGTAATAGGGTTGTACCTTTGCATTAGAATCGATTCTGCATTTTAAAGTAAGAAGTTGACTTAAAACAATAGATAAAAATATAGGCACATAATTTAGGATAAACCCAGACACAATATATTTTTCCTTAAGGTTGATTATGGACATTATGGTGCTAAACAAGTGAAATAATCTCAGCAATTTTGAATGACGCAGTAAAACGATTCGTCGTAGTTAACTATTACAAGGTCAACTCTACAAGGTGGAACATGCGAGATTAAAAAAAAACTTTGATAAACAAGGTGCCTCGCTTACTGGGAACTTGATATTGTAAGATTGTAACAAATTACAAGAGTTTGTATGGTCACGAAATAGGAAAGCGAATAAGTACCTACCGTAGAATTATTCGAATTATTAAAAAAAAGATAAGAACCTAATTTTGATTATACGAGCAAAAACAAATTTATTTTTTCCGAACCAAAAAGTTTATTTTCAAAAGCATACTTAGGTATTAGTGTCCAGACACTCCAAAACTTTATATTAACGCGTGAATATAATTTAAGTTATCTAAAGTCGTATAAAGTCACCAATTCGTCACAAAAGTCATAACATTTTAAAAGACTAATTATTCCATGGAGAGTCTTCATTAAAATAAAATAATCTAAGCGTTAACTTTGGATTGGATTTACTGTGAAAATTCGTGAGAGCACAGCGGGAAGATTTTCTCTTAGCACCATAAAATTTTAATAGGTAATTAAAATAAATCTTCTCGCTTTTATGCAGTCACAGCATAAATAAAAGTTTTAAATTAATTTTAAGTAGGACGAACTCTACCGCCTCTTAGTTCTTCAACTATTTCAGTTTTTTTTTTAATGATAATAAAGCTATACCATTAAACTGAAACGTAATTGAGATAGTAAAAATATGACGTTTAAACCGCTCAAATAATTATAAAATCATAATACCACCGATAAATTACGGGCATAAATATAATTTTAAATGCCTTTTGATGTCATTTTAACGAGTTGACTTTCAGAGATAATAAAAGAGGAATAAAAAAAAGATGATCTATCCATAAACCGAACTATAACAACGTTCTTGCTCTCTAATTTGCATAACGCTATTTTCAATTCTCACGTTTTTTTGTTTCATTTTATTTTGAATATAAATAAAACAAATTGTTATTTTACGGTTCATAAAGTTTTTGGTTGGTTATCTTTCTCTAATCTCTGAATTTAAGGCGAATACCTTTAGTTTAAACAAAGTTAGTCCCGAGGAACTTTATGACAGTTAGTTGGTTCGAATTAAGAAACTGGATTTTTTTTTGGTTTATACCACCACCACTTACGTGGGAAAACTTAAGACAGATGAAAAGACAAAATTCTAAAAGTTAATAAAATAAAACTTACCTGTGCTCGTTTAATCCAAGCACATAAAAATCACTCACAATCAAAACACAAAACTTTGACACAACTTTTTTTTTCGAATCACACAAGTCGATCGATTGACGAGCTGGTTATTTGTACAACGATACACAATTAATCAGATCATCAATGTCGTATCGTATCGATTAAAATCACATCAACATAACACTGGTCAGCACTAATTCACCAAATTCAAAAAGCAAAAACAAACGAAAATCGAAATGGAACACTCTCGTGAAGTTTTAAAAATCGAGCGGTAAATATTACGGAGCGCGCGAAAACATCGTGCCGGTTGCGCGCGCAACGCGCGTGCTTTGCCCGCATATGCCGACAGCTGACTGAATCGCAATTCAAAATACAACGATGTAATTACAGAGTTCCAATTTTTCACTAACCACTTTTATTATATTCGTTCCAACCGTTAGTTAATTCAAATACGAACAGTGTTATCATCAATTATCCAGATTTTCGATCTAGAAACACTTCTTGTGTTTTGTATGTGATAGTGCAGCGTACAGTCGGCAACAATGTTTGCACCTTGTTTAGAACATCCTACGCTATCGAGAGTATCGGTGCGATTTGTGGAGATGCCAGAGCTATGTTGCCTTGTGTACCGAGACCACGGATGTTGCGTTGCGTACCTTGATGTATAATAAATTGTAGATTTACGCCGCTGCTGCAACTAGATATGATTTACGCAGGAACTGAATCGAATTAACAATTATGTCCCGTAGAGATATAAGTAGAAAATAGCACCTTCCAGTAAAATTACTGTAGGCTTACAAATAACAAGATATCAGAATGTAAAATTATTTAGGGACGCACAATAAAATTACATTATGAAAAATAAAGTGTTTTAAACACTTAATGTCGCCTTTAAACGTTAAGCTCGGTATACACGACAACGATAAAACTGTGCAGACGAACTGCACAGTTCATTTGCGTTGTTTTATCGAACGTGTGTACCTACAAAAATTGGCGCAGATTTTTTTTATACGTACCTACCAAAATAAAATGACTACAAAATGTAAAGACGAAAAGAAATTATTTGTAAAAATATTAAAAATAAACAACAATACAATTTGGCAATGATATAATTGAGTTAGGTAAGTAGGTACATGTTACTAATTACATAGTTACTGTTATAAAAATACTGTAGAAAATAATAACTGATCGAAAGAACTATTATAATATGCTACACTTTACGGAATGAAACATGAAATAAGTTAGTCAGTCTCTTTTAGTTGAAATGAGAACCATTTCTGTTTGCCTATTCCAGTAAACAAAAACATAAGGCTAGTCTAAATAGATGCTAGCTTTTTAGGGTTCCGTACATACAGGATAAAAACGGGACCCTTATTCTAGAGCTCTACTATCATATATCTCTCATAATCGTGATAGCTAGAAATTTGTTCACAAATGATGATGTATGTAGCAAGGCTGCTCAACCCCAAGCCACGGTGTGGCCCGCACAAATATGGTGTGAATGTATTTTTTTTTATTAAGTGAGTTTTAAACTTTAAAATTACGCACCATAATAAGTAATACTATTTAACTAACATTGCCGCCTATCCATTTGTCGTTGTTTTTTATTGCACTTGTCCTGCCAATAACTGAGACAGGAAATGTATGTGGCCCGTCGTTAATTACTGAATCCACCGTTAGACCCGAATCTTCAAAAGGTTGAGCAGCCTTAATGTAAATAGAAAGGATTACTTAATTTTTCAGATGGCGTAGGTAAAAAAGTTTTTATAGTGATGTAGCGGTTATGTTATGGTGCTCGTACACAGCATGTTATAAAATATTTCTTAATATTTTATAACAAACTCTTAGACCGTGGCCCCAGTAGGCAAACTGTCAGCGGTCGACTGAGTGAGCCGCAAATTTGTGGCGAACTGAAAGAGTTAGCTGCAAACTCAAATCAATGAAATCACCGAGTCGGCCGCTGTCTGAGATAGTCAGCGCGCGTAACGCTGCAAACTGCGTACAGTGAGCGAAAACTAGCTGACTGTGGACACTCCATTTCAAATATATGGAAGGGCGTACTAAATCGATACGCAGCAAACTAGTCAGCCGCTAACAGTTTGCCTACTGGGGCCACGGCCTTAGTAAACAAAATGATTGTTATAAAATGTTTACTAACATTGTATATTTGCATGTTATAAAAGTAATATGTGCGAGCACCTGTATATGGATACGATACATTATTTTATATAATAATTATTACTTCTTACATAGATATCCGTAATTAGTTTTAGTTAGTTTATATTCATGATACGGTTTAATGTTACAATAATTACGTGTAAATTATTTCAAGGTTACATTACTTAAGTGAAGTTTTTAATCTGTAACTATAGTTAACATAAAATTATGTATTTGTATACCGTTTACTATAAATTAGAAGAAAAAACATCTCTGTTTATCATATCAATGTTTGTCTGTATTGGGAATCGAACCCACGACCTGCTGCAGCCATGCTTGCTGATGCAGGGTAACGACCAACCACTCCAACTAGTCAATAAACAATAATTTTATATACGGTTATATGAAGATTATAAATAAGCTGCTAAAGGCCCGGTTTTTCAATCTAATCTAATCTAATTTAGCCATTTGTGTCCCACTGCTGGGCAAAGGCCTCTCTCCTCATCCGCCATGACTTTCTGTCTCGAGCTTCCTCTGCCCAGCTACTTAAGAAGGTGTCCAGCTCGTCCCGCCACCTTTTCCGTGGCCTGCCGCGACGCCGTTTGGCAGTTGGTAGCATTGGTAGCTGTTTTACCTCATAAGTCTTCTGGCATGCGGCAGACGTGGCCGGCCCAATCCCAAAGTTTTTCAATAGTCAGATAAAATTTAACTAACAGATAGTCCTATGCCTATTTCATAAAACATAACGTTTTAAACAGTGACAGGTATAAAATATACCTAAGAATATTATTTTAGCTGAGAATTGATAAACCGGGCCTAAATGAGTCATACACAGAATTAGGTTCAAAATTGTCTTTCCTGTTCCTGATGATTAAGGATACTGGAGCAGCCCATCCTCAAAATGTTTATGCAGGCCAAAACTACATCGGGCACATATTATGCGGATATGCATTAAGTTGAGAAATTAGCTCCCAGTGTCCTTAACTTTCGGGAACAGGCGAGACATTTTTTGTTTTTTCTGTCTGTATGACCCAAATGTCATAAAAATGACATTTAGAACGTCTCAATTAATACTTATTGGCCGGAATATATTACTAGCTAATTACATAAAGGGCGTTTAAACTGAAAAACTTTTCCTTGGACGAAAACTCCTTAGAATGTAAACAAAAAACTAATTAAGAAATACATGGAATAATTCAGAAAATAAGTTACGTTTTCTTAAGTCTAGTAACATACCTAAAATTATAATAAAAATAAAATACGTTTGCGTATTGTGAATGTTTTGAAATAATATTAGTATCGTAAACTCGTGTTTTTGAATTGCCTGTAATAATTACCTACCTTAATGAAAACTGAAGAAAATTGCTTTTACTTACATTGGGTGAAAAGTCTAGTTAAGTGCAGATCAATCTTTTTAAGAACATTTCAAAATCGTTCTTATCACTTTGAAATAAGGTGCACCTGTATAAGGCTTTACGTGAAGCGTTTTCTAGCCTAAAATGCTATTGTTTCAATCATTTATCTACTGTAATAGAGTACAAGACAAGATTTTATAGTCTTTTTGTAAAACAATTAGATAGTTATATAACAGTACATTGTTAGTTACAAAATATGTAAAATTATGGTGTTCCTCATTAACTGTGCTTTACAATACGGATACGAGTAAAATAATAAATTTTAAACTTAATGTCTCACTCATGATTACCAATCTCACAAAAATAATGTGGACACAACACAAAACGGTAGTTTAAAAAGTTTTGGAAAGTAAAAAGTCCTTAGCCGGCAAAGTTTCACTTTCCGCTCAGTTTTCAATCTGAGAATACATCTTTGAAGAAGAAAAATACTTATTTCAGAATAAGATTTTTTTTTTTTAAACTGGGTCGAAACCAATTTAATTGATCACATTTCAAACTCTAACCCCCTTATTACAAAACGAGGTTTAAAGATAGTCCGACGTTAGTTCGTTTCTTTTGACGTTTCGGCTATGGGCAAAACGTCAAACTAAACGAACTAACGTCGGACTATCTTTAAACCTCGTTTTGTAATAAGGGGGCAAGATTTCAAAAGAAAAATAGTACCTACCTACTAAAAGTAAGTATCTAAATACTCTTATCATTTGAGTCATGGCCATTTTCATACACTCTAATACCGTCGAAGTCCGCTCCACTTGCGTAACCTATCTTCACATCATTTCAAATAAGTTGATTTTATCTTATTCACTATAAGACGAGATTTCACTCTAACCTTCATAAAAATACCAAAATTACAACTCAAAAGTATCAATTAACATTCATACCTGACACACCAAAATTGGGTTCACTCGCCACGTTTATAAAACCATTAGAAATCGTCCCTGAATATTCTTGAACATTATAGCTTCCGGAATTCGCATACTCAGTCCTACTACACATCTCATCTATGCTTTCAAATAGATGTTCAAAGAAATTAGGAAAGTTATCGTAACTAGGGTATACATTAATATCTATGACAGCATGATGACCAGTAGCATTATCCAAAACTACGTCAAACCCAGCGAGTAGCAACCCTATTTCTTTCCTCAACACTCGAATGATGTGTTTTACCTTTTCCTCGTCTAATGTCGTTTTGAAATCAGGGTTGTCGTAAGGATCGAGTATGGAAAGTGTTGATTGGCTGTCTGCTTTACAAACTTCGCCGGTACTATAAAAAATGGGTTCTAAATCTTCAGATGCGTAGAAATTCTTTAGACTAGGCCTTTCGCAGATGTTGTATCTGAAATAGGTAAATTTAATTGTTATAGTTGATAGAATTAGGCGTATCATCCATTTTGTATTTAAAAAATACCTATTTATTACCTACTCAAAAAAATACCTATTGTTGTTTTACTTAATACCTATTTGCTTACCTACTATTTGTATACCTAATACCTATTTGTCTAGATTTCATTGTACCTACATTCATATATCTATCACACAACAAGTCATTCTTTGACTTAACAGTTTTCTATGAAAATGTCTATTTTAAGCAACATTTTAAGTGATTTTATATGTAGCTATAATAATATAAAGACAAATAATAAAAGAAAATCTTTCCACCATATTTCTTAAATGTCATCGATTCAGGACATGCAAATATCAGAGACCATACAGCCTAGTCTTCAGTAGAAATGTATTTTATTGTAATCGTTAGTTGCTGGATGACTAATACCATAGACAAGTATCTACCTACTGGTCATTTATCTAAAAAAAAAATTACCTGTTTCCAACTAAGAAGACTTTATGCAGAACAGCATTATGGTTCACGAAGCTTTGTACAACGCATGGCGCTTTACACACACTGAGTCCTTTCTCATTGAATATAACAACCATTTGGTGAGCTGATTTTGAACCATGTGCTATCGTAGGCTTACAAATGACAGGAAACGTCACACCTCTCTGTTTCATAATTTCTATGTTCCTCTCTACATTGTTTGTGGTAAACTCTGCGAATGTTGGCGTGAAGATTCCTTGTTTTTTGAACGACGGTTGGTCTTGTAAGATTGAGTAGTAACGGTACCTGAAATTGTGAATTAAGTTTCTTTTTATTTTGAAAAATGGAGATGCGGCAAGCCATGGAAAAGGTGACGGGACAAGCTGAATACCTTTTAAAATACCTGGACAGAGGTGGCTCGAGATTGAAAATCATGCATAGCAGATGAGGAGAAAGGCCTTTGCCCAGCAGTGGGACACAAATGACTAATTAGATTAGAAAATGGAGTTTATTTTTTGTTATATTTTTTGTTAAGCTTATCCATACAGTACTTTGCAAAAAATATAAGATGCGTTGGGAAAATTTCGAGGGGCAATTCCAAAAAAAAATTACTTTAGTGAGTGGTAGGTATACGGTGTATTATCGGAATTAGCTTCCCTCCACTTGCTATGATCACAATTCTTTTGTTAACTTATCGCTTACCTATTCAATAATATCCTGACATTGTCCAATGGATCTATAACTACTATATTAGGATGATTTGACAGGTACTGCTCAACTCTGCTTATAATACTGATTGCCTGGAAACATAAACAACACATAAGTTTATTTTGGTACTGACAAACAAAGAAAAGATTAATACAGTATTTATTTATTGCCCTGCTCTACTCTACAGTCTTCCTAAACTAGTCCTACTCCAAAGGTTGTCTGAAAGAGATCACTTTTAGTGATAAGGCCGCCTTTGCGCACAATGTTTTAGTTTTAAGTTGTATTTGTATTTCTTTGTGTGCAATAAAGAATTTCTATCTATCTATCTATCTATTGTGTCAAACAGTAAAAAAAATATCTTTTTTGCAGTAATTGTGATAGATTCCCAATTCCTTTTTCATTTGTTCTCTTTTTTTTTGTTTATTGTTTTTAATATTAAACTGGGAATAAATAGCTACTTTTCTTTAGTTGCAGAAAACAGTTGCCAATCTGGCTTTTTTAATTGAGTTTCAAACCAAAATTTTCAAACTTGTGCCTCCTATGCCTATATGTCTATATACCTACTGTAAAAATCTTCAACCATAGTAAAAATGTGAATTTTAAGCCACACAAGAGAAATTCTAATCATGTACACTTATAAGCCATCTTTAATGATTGTGGTTTGTATCACAGTATTTTTATCTATCTAATAGCAAAGTAAATCAAAATAACATTTATTTGTACTTAAAGTCAAATTCTCATAACATAGCTATGTCACCAACTTTTTTTGTTGAACATATTGATAGATGGCTCTTAGTAGGTAATAAAGTATTTCCAACATTTTTACCACACTTTTAAGCTAAATAAAATCTAGTTGTATCTTTTTTATTATTGAGATTTTATTGTATTGTTTAAAGATTATTCAAGCATGATAATACAATGTTTAAATCGATGAATGACTAAGGTTTGACAAAGTATTATGACCTTGATGACATAGTCAGGAAGCAACACTCATCTCAAGTAACATTTTGTTTAATTCAAAGCAACAGCTGTCTTGATACCTATGAATAGGACTGCATATACAAATGAAGATTCAATTTAACTGTTGTAGGTTTTATTACCTTGGTATCACCTTGATCTGCTGAAGCAATTATGTCCGTAAGTTTATGAAGAAAAACATTAAAGTCTCCTTGCTCCTCCAATGGCCTTTCTATGTCAACCTAGAAAAGTTTTTTTAAATTACTTTTGTATTTTTTAAACTTTTAAAATTAAATAAAGACGAAATAATGTATTATTATTTAAAATTTAGAATAAGGTAAACCGCTTGTTTAATAATATAAACAGAATTAATATATTCAGCTAAATATGTTAAGTACTTAGATATTTTATATCTTACTTTTACAAGGTTGTATCCATGTGATTTACAAGTCCTATAGAGCTCGTTCCAATTCAATTTCTGGCTCTTCTTCTCCGACATCCATATCCCAATGGTTTTACACAAAACGTTTTCCATGTTCATCTTATTGAAAAAAATAATTAATCACTGTTTGCATTGACGAATCATTGATAATGCCGCAGGTCTTTCGTGTTCTTAACTATAATTCTTAACTTACGATGCTTTAGAATAGTAGTTATTAGCTATGAGACTCACAATTATCGTAAACTTTTGTCAATATGTCAAGGGAAATTAAATTAAACAATATTTTCCGATTTTATCAACCAAACTTCCTCAGAACTAACTCACTTGTGAGCTTTTGACGTTTAACGCGTTTTGATATCCGTCCTCTTCATTTAATTTGATATTTCTTGTTTGCGTTTCGTTTAATTTGGTTTAAAAATCGTAACGATAATCAATGTACTCGATTATTTTAATGTTTGATTGAATGGTCAGCTCTATTTTCTGATGTTTTTCAATCAATGAATGAGAAGTGTCAAAGTCAAAAGCACATCTTGTCTTGCGCTGTTGCTTTGAGGTTATAAATCTTAAAATCATAATAATATTTGTTTATTTCACCCTAAAATTGTTTATAAAACAACCCCATACAATGTCTGATGACGAGTTTTCAAGTTCTAAAAGTAGAATTTTAAGTATACTAGCCGAACTCGACGATACAGAGTTAAATTCTATTGAACAGTGGATTAGTAGTCAAGCTTATAAAAAAGGTTTGTTTTTAAAAATTCTCATCTTATAAGCTCAATATTCTTGTTAATTACAGCCTTAAAACAACTTAACTAGCTAAAGTTACCATTAAATTTCAGATTTAAAACAAAAAAAGGAACTTTTGAAATCAGAAAAAGTTTTGGTTAAAATAGGCAATGCGGTGAAGAAAATCGTGCCTTTTGGAGCAGAAATGAGTAGTGAAACTATAGTACCACCGACAGTTGGAGACCAGGCTGACTGTAACGCAGTAAATACTTGTCATGTTGATGAATTTCTAAATGATCAGGATGAAGTGGAAGAATTGGTTAAGGATGGGAAATTGAAAAGGCATTATTGTTTGGACTGTAATTCTCGTAATATTAAGGTAAGGGGTTTGAAAAAATAATAAACATATTAATTTATTTGTGTACTTAAGTTTAAACTAGCATCATTTGACCAGAGCTAAGCTGCAAAGTTTTATAATAAGTAAATAATGCTATTTATGAAAGACTATTAATAGCTAGTTCCCAGTCTGTCAAGTTATTGGAACAAATATCCGTGGAGTCTACAGATTTCTTTTACAAAATATGCTTTTATTTAATTTATTTACCTAACATTTTATTATACCTATATTTTGTTACATAGGTAATTTCATCTTGAAATAAAATGACTCAATTGTTTTTTTTTTTTTTTTTAATGATTTCTAATTTTCTACATATTCCAGGATTTGACATACATATCACACTCAATGTCAAGACAAGCCCTGCAGTACATATTTAAAGTGCTACTGCCAAGTGATTTGGAAAACAAACACATACTGGATGTAGGATCTAGGCTAGGAACTGTTCTTTATGGTGTAAGTACTACAAGTGTATTAAAACTAATTATAATTCTTATCTTATCTAGCCATCAGTGACCCACTTCTGGGCAAAGGCCTCTCTCCTCCTTCTCCATGATTCTCTATCCTGAGCAGCCTCTGCCTAGTCACCTTTTTTGTTAAATAAATTATAACTAACTATAAATAAATGTATAATGGTTTTATAGATGTATAAAATAGAATAACTATCTAATTACTTAGGCTGAAGTTTTTCCATATTTACACACATACTGCCCTTACTAATAAATGTTTCAATTTCTTTCAGGCATACAATCTAACAAATGCTTCCAAAATCATAGGCATAGAAATGAACAAGGAATGTTGTGAAGTACAAGAAAAGATAATTGATAAATTTTCCATGGACACAAACAGAATTAAAGTTATATGCTCCGATGTTATGGAAAGAGAAGATATAGTGGCTAATTCAGATGTCATAGTAATTAATGTCTTGGATTTCTTTGTGGACATTCAAAAACATAAAGATATGTGGCACTTCTTCAAAAAGCACATGAAAAAAGGAAGTTTCCTTGTATGTAACAGAAGCATGGCTGATACTTTGGATAGTCTAGATATGTTTGAAGAATTAATGGACTGGCTAAGCATATGCAAACCAAATCAAATGGAAAATGAGATATTTTTTGATGTGGAAGACTGTTCAGAGTTGTATTTGTATGAAGTTAAATAAAAATTCTTTAAAAATGAGAATTTATTTTATTAAAATCGAATAATGACGGTTTTGTCTGTTATATGCGCAAACGCAAAACTTTTTATTTTCGAAAACTCATGATGGTGGAATAAATCTTTATTGCAGCTAGCAATACAAAATACAATACGAACTGAACTGGCAACAAATATTAACAAATGTCAATGTCAAAATAAAAAGTATCAAAAATGGCGTCAAATTTTCTTTCTATCGCTTTGCGTTGATGCGTATTTGTGAGACTTCGTTTATTTTACTAGATAAATAACAATTGTGGCTTGTTATAATTACAAAAATGTGGCACGAAGCTCGTAAGCAGGAGCGGATGATCCGCGGCATGATCGTGGATTACCGCCGGAGGGCCGAGCGTCGGAAGGATTTTTATGAAAAAATTGTAAGTTCCTGTTGCTTTTATGACCTTTTGATTACCTAATTATAGATTACTATTAGAATATGTATACTTCATATAGATAGGCAGGATAGCCACTTTATACTGAAACTTTTCGTAGCTCTCCAATGACAATTATACGAAATGTTTAGGCACAGTGGCCATTCCAAAAATAACTGAATCTCATTAAGATCTTAAAGGATCGCTACTTGCCACTTCTGAACTTCTTAACGAACTGTATCGATCGCATAGGCACTCATTTCATTGGCACAGAACTCCATAGAACTTATTTATTTATTTATTTAACAATTTATTGTAAGATGATAGTACACAGAGACAGAAAAAAAGAGAAGTTATACAAAAGGTATAGCATATTTCACATAATACCTAAACTAAAACCTAAATACCTATTTACAGAAAGCAGACCCTACACAATTTCTTCAGCTACACGGAAGACCATGCAAGATACATTTGGATCCTGCTGTAGCAGCTGCTGGCGAAGGGCCAGCTATCATGTAAGTTTATTCTTATATCAATCATTTTAAATACCACTAGGTACCTACCTATTTATTTAAGCTTCTAAATTGAAATACTGAGAACATGAGGTCTCAATTTAGAATAGGTACTTTTTGTAAACTCAAGGCATAATACCTCTTTGTTCTTATTAGTGCAAGCATTTCTTTACACATTTCTTTATTTTTATTGTACATTTAAATGTAGGTTGGTAATTTAATTAGCTATTACTGTCTTACTTAGTGCAAAAAATGCTTTTAATTCATATTCTCTATGTACCTACCTGGAAATTAACATTTAATGACTATTATTTTAACATTACTTACTGGCTATTAAAAAATTGTTTTCATACACCACCACTCATCTTAAACATATTTCATATCCCTCAGGATGCCATGGCAAGGTGACACCACCAACATGATAGACAGATTCGATGTCCGAGCTCATTTAGATTACATACCGGATGTGAAGACACCTGATGTTCCACCAGAAGACCTGAACACAGAAGAAAGACAATGCAACTATGAAAGATACAGGATATTGGCACAGAATGCCTTTTTAGGAATAAGTATGTTGAAAATTTATTGTATTTTGTGATCCTACTAATGTAAATGTCAATGTTTGTGCTGATTGATGGATATGAGGATTTTTGTTAACACGAAAAAACCACTGAGCAGATTTTAATTAAAGTTGGCAATATTGTAGCTTATAAATCAGAATAACACATAGTCTATATTATTTTAAGATGTTATGTTAGGTTTCCAAAAACTGACAGTAAATGTATATGAAGTCGCGGGCAGCCTCTAGTATGTCGTAAAGTTTACAATTCTACCAATTTCTAGTCTAAGGATGGAAAATCGTGGAGAAGGAGGAGGGAGGCCCTTACCCAGCAGTGGGACACTAGATAAGGCTGGATAAGATAAGTCTCTGTAGATATTGAACCATCCTTTAGCATATAAGGGCCGGCAACATTTGCATGTAGTTGTTTCGATGCTCATTTATTGTGTCAATTGATTTAGAATTTTATTGTAATGAGTACAATGTCCCTTAAGAACTACCAACCATGCCAACTGCCCATCACATATACCAATTGCAAAGCGACTAATGTACTGTATTTTGTATTACAGGTGAAACCAAGTTCCTCCAACAACTAGCGATAGAGGAACAATTCGGCGTCACCATCGAAGAGAAAGAGACGCAAAAGGAAAAGTTAAACGAAAAGAAGGGTACCGGAGTTGCTATAGGATACAACTATAACGATCCAACGGCTCAACCGTCCTGCTCTAACGGTAGATTCAGCTTTACCCAATCTTTTCCAGACAGGACAACAAGGGTAGTAATACCTTTAGTTACGTAACGGGCAATCTTATGGCATTAGTGTTACATTCCAGGCCCGGAAGTTAAAAAGGTGGACGCGAAAGAATCGGACGATGATTCCGATTTGGAAATCATTGATGTCGACTTGAGTATTGATGTTAACAAGATGGAGGCTTCGCAGGTTAGTTAAATTGTGTATTTTATTTTCTTTTTTTGTTTTATAAATTGCCAGTGGCAGTAAAGATTACAGTAAATGCTCTTTAAAATTATAGTAGCGATTATTGTTTTGAATTTTTAAGAAGACATAACCACACCAAAAAGTGTCAAAATTTTAATTAATTATAATTAAATTGCAACGTAAAGATTTTTGTGTTTTTATTTCATGTTTTAATTAAAGTAGTTAAATTATAATATTTTCTTAAAAAATGTTTTATTTTTATATAATAATAAACCTATTTACTTTTATAAATCAAACCTTTAGATAAGTTATTTATATTATAGGTAGTAACTATACTGCATTATCTGATTTTAAATAGATGGAAAACATAATATGTTTAGGTAGGTAATATTCTTGGATCTTATCTTTGTTTTATAAAAAACTTATTAAGGCCCACTTTTGCAGCCAAATAAACCCGGAGTTAGCTGCTAACACAGGGTTAAATGATTAACTTGTATTGATTTATCTTGACTGAACCCTGTGTTAGCAGCTAACTTCGGGTTTATTGCTTTAACTCTAGGCTGCGCAAGTGGGCCTAAGTAAAGCAAGAATTTGATGAAAAACAAAGAGTTAGGTCTTTGCCTATCTGTGGAATATGACAGACTAGCTTAATCTATAATAAAAAACACATTCTGATGGGGTCTACCACGTCACATGACAGTCGACTATCTAATAACGATATTTTAGATCAAAAATGACGATTTTTAGAAGCTTTTAACTTTTAAAATACTCAATATTAAAAAAATAATAAACGTACGGACCTAGATTAAGGTTTACTTAATCAAATGATACCAAAATTATCTAATTACGGATAGGTTTAGGGGTTGGAAAACGTTATGGCCCGAAACAATATTTTTATCAAAAATGTATGGAGATTCGCGCGGCGCACGATCGGCTCACAATCCTCATAAGTAAAGCAACGCCAGATTATACAATTACCTTCTATACTCTTTAAACGCCTTTTGATACCGATAATAGTTATCAAAATATAATCAATTCCTCACCTAACCAAACCCCCGAGTACAGGCACACGAACTGAACGCCGTGGGTCCTCAATTCGGCATGGCTGGCTGCGATCTATTCTCGTTCCTGACTGGAGACGCTGATGATGCAGAGCACCAGAAGCAACTGCTCAGAGAGGAGAAGGAAAAGGCTATGTATTCTGGGAGGAAGAGTCGAAGAGAGAGGAGGGCTCATCGGTGAGTATTAATAAATTTTATTCTGCCTTGAACATGTAAACTTCATAATCATGTAACGTAAAAGTTTTGAATAGCGTCCCTTTATTTGATGTTAATGATATTGTAGTGTTGTTTGTAATAGATCGGTCAATGTGTAAGAAGAATTTTGAATTTTGGACCTAAACGGTTATGGTCAAAGTCACGGTAAGAGTCAAAGTCAGGGTAGAAGTAGATCACGGTAAAAGTTAAAGTCAAGGTGAAAGTCAAAGTGAAGGTAAAAGTCCAAGGTCAAGATCATTTTCTTGTGTGACCGTGCGCTATACCTACTTAACAAGTTCTTTCAAGCGAAACTGTAGTGTACCTACATGTGAAAGTATCTTGTATGTAGAGGTGTGTTTGGATCGTAGCAAGTGGAAGGAAGTCTCTGCCTACCCCAATGGGAGAGAGGCGTGATGGATATGTATGTATGAGAATGTATTACCCAACCGCAGCGACAAGAAACTGCGGATATGTATGTATATGTACTTGCCGGTCCCGTAGCGACAAGAAGCTGCTAACCCGCGTGGTGTCGCCGCCGTCGTACGCGGCGCCGCGCGCGCCGTCGCCCGCCGCGCGCTCCCCGAGCCGCAGCGTGTCGCCCGTACCCGACAACATACAGTTCATCACCTCCTTCGGTGGCGACGATGATGACGTTAAACCACGTGAGTTAAAGGCATTAGTGTACTTACAAATAGATTTATGAGCCCTTTTCCTATCATGCGTGTTTTGGCTCGCATGCGTGCTGCCGGTAACAACATTTCGTACATGTTTTTCCTGTCATGCGGGCGGCACGCGAGTGGTACACATGTAGCCAGTAGCGTGTTATCACCGACATGCGGATCAAAATACGCATAACATTAAAAAGCCCTTAGTAGAAATGGATCTGAGTAACTAACCAACAATCAATAGTTCGAATTTGGACAGAAAAGTAATACTAACATTCTGATATTGTTTAAGCCACCTCTTAGTTAGATAAATCATTCATTCAAAATACGTTGATGTTATTTTTATAAGCTTACGCTTAATTCGAAATGAGCAGTTTTTCCTAGTCAAGAATCTAGCTCTATAACACTTCTAATCTCTCTCAGCTCAGCAACATTAAAAACTCCGCCTTAACAAGAAAAATACAATTACTAAACTAACTTACTATATTATTGCAGCGCCACTACCGAAGTTCTCATATGCAGAGAAAGTGAAACAGAATTTGAAGAAAATTGACCTTTATTCTGATGTTGTTAGGAAAGCTCGTGCGAGGTAAGATTGCATTTTGATTGACACTTGCAGAATAGTAAAAGTTGACACACTCATAAATGAAGGCAACGTTTATTCAGTTTAAACTTATTCTAGCAAGAATATCCAAAAATATTATTTGCCTTCTGTTGGTTGCCCTTTACTTATATGTCAGAAGACGACAAACTATTGTCATATACTTAAATGAAAGTCTTTAAAATGGCAAATATCTTTATAGACGTAATTTAGAATTACCCCAAAACACCACAACATCCTATTTCAGATCATCATCATCACCAGAAGGTCCCCGTCCTATGATAGGACCGGTCCGAGAACATTCTAGATCGAAATCGAGATCATTATCGCGGTCAAAGTCCCGCTCTCGATCCCGGTCAAAGTCAAAGTCACGGTCGAGGTCAAAGTCAAAGTCGAGGTCGAGGTCAAGGTCAAAGTCACGCGGGAAGTCATATTCTCGTGACAGATATTACTCGCGGTCCAGGTCTTTATCTTCGAGGTAAGTTATATACCTCGACATAAAATTATGCAGCCTAAGGGTTTCACCACTTGCAGATAAAATTGTACTTAAAGATGAATACGTCTATTTCATAAAACATGACATTTCAGACAGAGACAGGTATAAAATATCTGTTAGATAAATTTCAGCTTTACAAGTCTCATGATTTTCTTTGTTTTTTTTATTATTTTTACTTTATTGCATTTCAGGTCTCGCTCAAGATCCTACAGTCCGTATCGTCGGTCTCGATCTAGGAATCGTTCTTATAGGAACAGAAGGTCACACAGTCCAAAGTGTGTATGCTTATCTAATTCATTCCACCTCTGAGACTAGTGCCAATCGATAGAGAAACTAATTAAAAACAACAAATACTGATTGCAAAAAAGTCGTAAACGATATACCGTTTTCTCTATCGATTGGCACTAGTCTCAGAGGTGTACAGTACACCAAAAATTTTTTTATGTACTTGCAACTTTAGGTATGTTCGGCTCCATACAAAAATATTCGTTGTCTTTTTATTAATACCTTCGATATTTTTCAGTAATAGTGCCAAGCGTAGATCCAGATCGATGTCGTATGAAAGGTAAGACAGTATAATATAGTTTTTATTTGTAAAACCAACCAAAATAAAAAAAACATTGGCAAGGTAAGGCAGATTTTTATCATTAGTATTTTAGCATTGTTAGGGTTCCGTACCCAAAGGGTGAAAACGGGACGATGTCGTCAAAGCGTAATGAAAACATGTCATAGCGCGTGGATGATATTAGAATTAGAATTTGTTTATTGCAAGTCACAAGTTGGGTAAGGTGCTACAAAGTCATATGAACATGTGACGCCCAAGGGCACATCAAGTGTATTATGCAGTATTACGCTATTAAAAATCAGCACACGATGGCATCTTTGCGATATAAAATAGGTAGCACAAAAACAAATATATTTTGTGTTCCCGAGCGATCTGATTGTCAATGAGGTGACAGCCGAATGTCGCGGTTGCACGGTCTCTATTTAGCGCCAAAATACACGGTGAAACGCAAATGAAACTGCTAGTTACTTTTGAGTTGCATCGCAGTTTCTGCCATAAACTTCCTTAGAAAACCACACACGACGCAACTAGTTTGAAACGTTTCGTTTCAGTTGCGTTTGCGTTTCACCGTGTGTTCTGGGTCTTACTACTCCTATCTTAGCGGTGCAGTCTTTTTGATTCGTTTTATAATATTGATATTCGTAGCAAAAAACCTAATTCAACAATACCAGTATCAATTTTAAACTTAATATTGCTATGCCAACAGCGACCGACCAAGTAAGCCGACAGTTTCCCGCTACTATGGTAGACGTAAAGAAGACAAGTCATCTAGCGAGTTGTCTCTAGACTCCGATTCCAGTGACACGCCCGATGATAGTAAAAACAAGTGAGTTCGCTTTACGTTTTATTTGTTTATAGATAAATGATGTTTTGCCAAAATACACATTGCTAAATGAAATACCAATAACAAAAGCAAGGTTCATAAGAGCGGGCCACACACGCTAGGTTATGCCTGACGTGACTATAACTGAACGTGTGTATTTAAATTTTGCTTGCGCAGACAGAAAAATATATCATAGACACGTTCAGTTATGCCACAGTTAAACAGTTGAACTGTGCAAGCGTTTCATTTATAGCTATGCAATGTTTTTCATATGAAAGAGTAACTAACACCCTGACATCAATCCTTCTAGAGACTGCCCAAGACTTTGTATTCATTTATCCATATCTTGGAAAAATATCACAATATCGAAAAATAATATACTTACCTCATAAATGATTCCGATGTAACAAAATTGCTAAGTTTCATCAAAATCTGTTCGATAGTTTTTGCGTGACAGAGTAACAAATATCCTCACAAACATTGTCATTCATAATATTTATAGGGTTTTCTTACTAAAACAAATAACAAAAGTACCTACGATATTCATCGTTATACGCCCGTTATTAATAACCTATCCTGATCCGTTTTTTACCAAATCGAGATTGAAAAAACAAAACACAATTGTGTTCTTGACATGTTTTTGGTACACAAGTGACAATTGTGTTTTGTTTTTTCAATCTCGATTTGGTAAAAACAGATCAGGATAGGTTATTAATAACGGGCGTTAGTTTGTTTGATGTATACCTACGATATACATCAAACAAACTATAACTAAGTTCCGAAATTATAAACTAATCATTAAAGATCGATGATGATAAGCTAATCGTATGTGAATTGTATTCCAGATCGGCGGTCAATAAAGCCAACTCAAACCAGAATCAGTATCGATTGTCTGGAAGCAGCTCCAAAGTCAGTAAGAATCATTTGTTTTAAACATACGCTTTCATTTTAGCACCTTTTTGTAGTTGCGAGGCGACGCGACACTCAATCCAACATATAGCTTACATTTTGTTTGAGCGAATTGAACTATTAAGGGTCAATTTATACTAGGGTAGAGTCGAAGCGAATTTCTAAAAATGATCAGATGATATTCAACTTTAGCTCAACAGCATAACGCACTACTTCTGATATTTTTCATTGCGCGCGTCTTTTAATTATTAAAATAAATATCAGAAGTAATATGTGCGTTATGCTGTTGAGTTAAAGTTTAATTTCATATATTTTGGAAATTCCCTTCGACTCTGCCTTAGTATAAATCGACCCTTTGAACGCCGCTCACACGACATTGCCCTGCAAGTTTTTTTAACGTATATATGTCATAGACTTGCATCAAAACAAGCGACTTGTGAATGGATCTACGTACATTGTATGGTCACTATTTAAAAAAAAACGTTAAAATAACATACAGGACAATGCCGTGTATACGGGGGCTTAGGGTGCCTTTCCACCAGAAATGTGATATGCTACGTTGCTGTGGATGCGCTTGATATACCTAATATATTTCACACCCTGAATATGATTGGTGGATATCAAACGCATCCATAACACCGTAGCATATCTCTGGTGGAAAGGCACCCATAATGTACAAAAAAAGCCATATTGAACCCAAACTTACACAAAAATATCTAATTTTGTTTCCTTTACGATATAAGTATTTACTATTTGTCAATTCTAACTTCAATCATTCACCAAAAAAAGTTCCACATGTTATGGTTTGTAAAAAATATATTTCTGATTTTATTTTCCTTTAAAATCGTAGTGACGCTGTTCTTTTAACCAGTGTAGTCCAGAAATGATTACTTGAGCTTTTGTGATCTCGGTTTTTTTAACTCGGGCTTTCTGTCAGATTGACCAGAAATGTGGCATCAGATACACTGCCATTGGGCCACATACATTTGATAAATGGACTCTGTCAGATACGTGACCTATCTGTCAGACTCCGTTTATAGTATTACATTTTCGTTTTTATATAGATTTATGAATGTTTACAATGAGTCAGTCTTATTTAAAGATGACTCTATTATCTAATGCTTTATGTTCAAATTAGTTTATTTTTCAGAGTCGACCGTCGAGAGAGACTTTATCGCTGAAGGAGAAACTCAAAAGGAAAATGCAGGCGCAATTATCAAGGCAACGTGAGTTTTTAAATCGTATTTGTGGTTTTGAATAGAATGACTTATTATTTTTTCAATTGTCAGAAAAAATATTCTGTATAAGTCTACGCTCACTTTGGCTGCGTTTTCGTACGAATTTCACTCGTGCGTATACGTACGAACACGCACGAATAATCCCGACCTTAGAAGTACTATGGGAGCGCTCAGACTGCGTGCGAGTTAGTCGTACGTTCACGCAGTCTGAGCGCTCCCATCTCGTACGTCTCGCTCGTACGTACGCACGAGTGAAATTCGTACGAAAACGCAGCCTACAGCCTAAGATCACGGCTATGCTCTGAATGAATATCGCTTCGTCTGCGTATTTATGGGGTAGGTAAGAAGACAAGAATTATTTCTTGTTTCTTATTTTAAAGATCGCTAATTTCCGCTGTCGGGTTTTAGTTTTAAGAACTTATCTATTAGAGATAGTTATAACTATTTTATGTCTTTGTTGTGCTAATTTATATTTATAAAAACCTGTAATAGGCATGATGACTAAAAAAAATGTTTTAGTCCATCACATAGATTATTTTAAAATAATCGACACAAAGATACACTAGGTTAATGTTGCTCGTGACGTCACGCCTAAGTAAGATTTTTACCTAGGAGTGACGTCAATACCTCCCCACTACGTAACTTTAATGCTCTGTATCTTTGTATTTATTTATGTATTTCATCAGGTAAAAAATGTGTTTCAAATATTTTTAATAGCCTAAAAGACGGACTAATTATTTTTTTCTGAATTTTTGAATGTAGTCATCATCCCTATTTGCTTATTAATTTATCATTTTCTTATATGTATATTGTAGCTATTGGTTTTCCAATAAATAAATAAAAAAATACTTATGTTTTGATATCCAGTGCGAGCAGACAAGCGGGCTGAAGCGGAGCGGCTGGAACGCGAGAGTCGGCGGCAAGCAAGACGCGATGAGGAGATGAGGGAACTTGCTATCAAACTTAGGAGGAAGTAAGTCTGGCTTACTAGTTATTAGAGACTTATGGTGCCTTTCCACCAGGGGCCGTATTCTTCTAATTACCAAATGAAAAATGGTGTCTCTCTAGAATATGAATTGTATGAATTGACACATTTTGGTATTCTCTTAACAGATAAGTTGACAGTGGTATTCTACTCCGCAATGTCACATGAGTGGCAGTTCCAAACGGTATTCTCTTCGCTATTTGACAGTAGACAAAACCCTCTAGAGACTACTAATCGACTATTAAGCCTGGCACTTAAGAGAATACCAAATTTGTGACATATTGCTGTCGAATGTTTATCTTTTGGCTATAGTTTGGTCGCTTAACTTAATTTAGCGGAATTGCTATCCAGAGATGTGTTATGCTACGTTGCTATGGATGCGTTTGATATCAACCAATCGTATTCAGGATGCCCTGATATTCAATGAATATGATTGGTTGATATCAAACACATCCATAGCAAAGTAGCATAGCACATCTCTGGTGGAAAGGCACCCTTAGGGCCGGCGCACACCTGACGGAGCGCAGCGCAGAGCATTTTTGATTGTTGTCATTAGACGAAAGTTCGAAATCAGTTGACACAACAAATGAGCATCGAAGCGACCATACGCGAATTTAGTGTCAACTGATTTTGAATTTTATTCTAATAAAAACACTTTTGCACAAGTTTAATGTTCTCTGCCTACCACCTCCCCCCGCCCCGGTTAAAAAGAGTTGTCAGATATGTATGTATGTGTTTACGATTAAGATAACGTCAGATATGTATGTATGTATTTACCATTTGCAGACAACGTGAAATGCGTCACTTACAAAGCAGGCGATCCAGCGAAGAGGATTCGGATAGGAGTCGCAGTAGATCTTCGTCCAGGTACATTAATATAGTCGTATATGTACATTATTAGATTACTAGGAACAGACAACAATCGAAAGAAAGGGTATAGGAGGATAAGAATATAACTAATTGTTTACAAGAAAAAAAAAGAACTTTGTAAACAATAAACTTAAGTTTGTACCCTGCCGATGGATGGATGTTTGTTAATCTTAAACCACTGAACACATTTCAATTAAACTACAATATTACAGCCTGCCCATCAGAATAACATATATTTAGCCGACAGTATTTTAAGATACTCTGCAATTTATTCAAGATAATTATGACGAAAAATTCATACGAAGTTGTGACCAGTAGCTTCTTGTAAATTATAAATGAATAGACTAAAAATATACTTCAATTTTTTTTTAAAACACGTTAATACTTCCACAGACAATCACCTACAGTAGATAAAGCCAAAAGTAAAAGCAGATCTAAAAGTACATCCCCACCGGGTGAGAAAAGGGTACCGGTTTGGGAAACTAACCGTGAACCATTTAGACCTAAATACCAAGAAGAGCAAGAACGAAGACTAGAAGAATATCGTAGGCCTGATGAATATAGAAGGCCCGAAGAATATAGAAGACCAGATCAATATAGAGAAGAAAGAAGACCGGATGAAGATAAGCCTTATTATCAAAATAGATACGACAGACATCCTAATCCTAGGTAATAGTAGTTCGTGGATATTTCAATTTTAATAATCATAATCATATTTATTGCGCTTCCACAAAGTTACAATTGCTTATACCATCTACTTTGTTTTTAAATGCCCTAAAAGTTTAAGCGAGGCTTGCTTAGTTAGACTCGCTATGGCGACTCGTCCATATCAATCTAAGCATTTATTCACCCAAATTATGTTTACTAGATGAAAACCCGGCTTCGCTCGTCTTAAATATGCAAATATATTGCACTTGAACATGTTTTAAACTAGATTCGCAAGGTTGTAGGAAGTTTTTAAAATTAGGTATTAGGTACGAATTAAATGACTTCTAATAATCGTCATTAAACAAAAGAGAAAAGCAGAGTATTAGAGAAAGATACTATTAGCGCCGGCGCAAATCTAGCGGAGCGCAGCGCAGAGCATTTTTGATTCTCATATTATTATCGACATTGTTGTCAATAGAATATTATTCAAAATCAGTTAACACAACATTTGTTTGTGGTCGCTTCTATGCTCGTTTGTTGTGCTACCTGATATCGAATTTATTCTAATGATAACAATGTCGATAATAATAAGACAATCAAAAATGCTTTGCGCTGCGTTTCGTCAGGTGTGCGCCGGCCCTTAGAGTATTTTTAGTACTAATAAGTTCTTAATATTTCAGATTTGAAAGACACGATAATTACAACAGACAAGAATACCCAGAAAACAAACGGTGGGAAGACAGGAGGTTTCAACCGGGACAGAGGCGGCCTTATGGCCATAGGGGAGGGTACAGAGGCTATGGCCATAGACCCATGGACCACGGCGATGGCCCATCATGGCAGAACTCGCAAGATTATGACAGAAATTCTAGCGATAATTCGAAAAAAATTAAATTAGTAGATTACTAAGTTTAGTTCGGACTTTTTAAAGAAAGGCTAAGTAAAGAGTACCCTAAACCGACGTGCATGTACCGACTGATGAATGTGGATGAAGCGAAAGTGTGTCTGGATCGTAGCAAGTGGAGCGAAGTGGTGTCTGCCTACCTCAATGGGAGGATGTGACAGATATGTATGTATGTATGTAGGTACTAAGTTTGTTTTGGGTAGTTTCCTGTAAAAATGTATCAAACGGACTGTTAGTTTCAGAACAAAATTGGAACTACCCATTTATACATTTGTATGATATTGCCAAACTGTGCGAGTCAAATACAAAATTAGGTAAAAAAATGTGTTTTCTATTTCTTATGATTAAATAGTACCTACATCGAAAACAAACTATGCCGATATAATTGAAGTTAAGAATTGGGCATGATGACTAAAAAAATTTTTTTAGTCCATCACATAGATTATTTTAAAATATTCGACACGTATTTTTTCTTTTAAACTAATAATGCCAAAGATACACTGGGTTGAAGTTGTTCATGACGTCACGCCTCAGTTCGATTTTAACCTAGGAGTGACGTCGATACCCTCCGTAACTTTGATGCTCTGTATCTTTGTATTTATTTATGTATTTGATCAGGTAAAAAATGTGTTTCAAATATTTTTTTAATAGCCTAAAAGACGGACTAATTATTTTTTTGAATTTTTGAATGTAGTCATCATCCCCAGTGTTTTTTAAGCTAGAAACAGACTAGTCCCAAGTACGCGATGCATTATGACATCTGCGCTATAAAAATAATATGATTAGGAGCACACTTGTTACGCGCAACGTGTGACAGGCTGACAGCGTTAAGGTATGTCTCCACCAGCACGCTTTTACATTCATCTTGCGTTTTCATTTAAAGCATGCTCGAAAAACCATAGCGCATACAATAGCGTACGCCTCAATATATCAAACAGTAGGGCTTAAGGCTTGACGCAAAACGAACTAAAAATTGAATCGCAAGCTGGGAGCATAGCATATGAGTCATACACAGAATTAGGTTCAAAATTGTCTTTCCTGTTCCTGATGATTAAGGATACTGGAGCATCTAATCCTCAAAATGTTTATACAAGCCGAAACTACATCGGGCACAGAATATGCGGATATACATTAAGTTCAGGAATTAGCTTCCAGTGTCCTTAACTTTCGGGAACAGGAGAGACATTTTTTGTTTTCTATGTCTGTATGACCCATATGTGCCGCGACAATTATCTCACGTCATGCTGTCCTTACCGCTTTTAAAACTATGGTCAGAGACGTAAGCGTGACAAACCCATGACAACGTCTTGTCACGGAGTGTATGCTAAGCTAGCTGAAGAAAACGTAAACGAAAGCGCGCTGGTGGAGGCATACATGTGTTGCGATTCTGCATTGCATACGACACGTGGGACAAGTCTGCTTCTACTTCTATAGTACTCAATCGTGCACCGTTACAAAAAAAGAGTAAACAAATATATTTAATAAAACACTTTATTTACATAAATCAGGATAAAAAATTGTACATAACAAGATGAATAAATATATTAATTATTGTTCACTATGGCAGCTCCGATTCATGTAGAGTCCATTTCACAAAGAAGTCCCCTGGCCGCGGCGCTGTATAACATGGCAAAATTGACAATGATGCCATTTATGAGTTCAAATTTTACCTTTGTTATTTAAATTTCATTTGTTATTTTTAAAATAAGTAATACTAATTATTGCATACTTCGAGTGTCCTAGTCATTCCATGAGTTGTTTGGTATACATTTGGATAAAAATATCTATTTACCTATATTTCTGTTATGTAAAAAGGATATTTTTATTAAGATAACCTAAGGGGTTTTCCTCGGAAAAGGTCAGAAAATAGGGTAAATAGACCTGTCAAATTTAGTTCCAAAAATATCCGGGGGACTTCTTTTGTGAAACGCACTCTACGTTACACATTTTGTTATTTAAGTTTATTCAATTATAACTATAAATAAATACGTTAGTAAATATGGCTATCTTTTATTATTTATTTATTACACAGTGTACACAGGGAAGTCTTCCCTTGTTGTAGAAAAAACAAAAGTTGGGTATTAAATATTTTAAAGACTAATTTTGGCTACGCAAGAGTCAGCTATAGATAGATATAATCGCGGTTTCAAAAAAAACTCGTGCAACTAGCAACTAGCCACCAAAAATATTGTAACAGGCTGCTGCACTAACAGCAGCAGCCTGTTACAATATTTTTGGTGGCTGAACAATCCGATGCGAGAGCGACAAGTTTTACCGCAGGCTAGACAAGAAAAGTTTGCAACAGATGGAGTTGTGTCGCCTGAAACCAACTGAGGAGTAAAAATTCTAGAAATATCGTATTCCACCAAATACCTACTCACAATTGTATGCCTATTACAATAAGATCATCAGTTTTCTTTTAAAATGTTCTAAGTTGTTACTATTATCAGTATATAAATAAAATTATACATATATTTGAATTATAATAAAGCTAAGCGATGCGCCACTCGCTATCGGATTGGCATTCGTTTTTGTGTTTATTGTCTGAAGACGAAAATGGAAACACCAGTTCTCTGACTTTTCTTTCATTATTTCCATTTTTTTTTTTATAAATAATAAGATTATTTATTTAAAAGTTTTTACAAAATTAGTTCATTTTGGTGGTTTCCTCGCATTCGTGATGGATGACACAGTGTTCAGGGTGAAATATCATTTAGTTTTTTCAATTATTAGCACCTACGAGTAGGTAAATACCTATGAAAAATGTAATATCTTTCAGAACATACCTAATGTCTGTCTGTGCTTTCACCCCTTATGTACGAGTAACAATGTAGGCACTTAATCCCCTAATCACTCAAAGTATCAACATCAACGTCTTCGTTGTCATCATTAGTGGACGAATCCGCGTCTCTTCCCGACGGTGGAAGACCTCTGCCTTCCTTCGTATGTCGCCACTTCATGCGCCGGTTTTGAAACCATACTTTTACCTGTTGATGAAAATTTTATTAATAACATTAAGTAGACGGAATGGCTTATTGGTGATAGGCTGGAGCCGACAGTATGATTGCCCACGTCATAATAGTCTAAAGCTCGGTACTCACGTACGGTAGGTATTACTCGAAGTCGAGTAGTAGGTACCGTATGTGAGTACCGAGCTTAAAACTTGCGTCTGTCTAACCACATTCTGAAGGTATCTACAGTCAGTTTTACAAGCTTATAATATACTACATACCTAATCCCTATTTTAAGACAAGGGCTTAATACTCGTATCACATCTTAGTACCTATGTACCTGTTATCTAATGAAAATATTTGTGTCAGTATCAAAATATATTTCCAAAATAAGTAGTTACCTTAATATTTTGTCCCTTTTTGTTCAAATTCTAAATAATTCCGAGACTGAGATTTTGAGCACCACTGCCGGGGTAGGGAGGTAGATAGGTACTACCTGTGGTACTACTTAGGTAGATAGGGACCTAATTATAACATATAGGTAGGTATTAATACCTACCTATTAATATATTTTTTACCTGAGCATCAGTGAGTCCCAAAGTAGCCGCCAACTGCCTCCGATCCGGCTTCGTTATATACTTTTGTATTTGGAACCGTCTCTCTAATCCTTTTCTTTGAAGGTTGCTGAAGACGGCCCTAGACCAGGACCGCTTCCGTTTGCCGGTGGATGTGACGTCACAGCGGGGGTTCTGCGGCGGGGGTGACGGGAGCGGGAGGCGGTATACTGGGGAAGAAAAAGGAGGTAAGTTTATTGAAAAAGGTAGGTAGGTACAGTAAGGCTAGAGACAGTCACAGAGTGGTCCCACGTTGGTACGCAAAGCACGCAATGTACTTATTATAAGATAACATTTAAGTATAATACCAGCTCTATACTGGGTGTAACAGAAAGGGGAATAAAGCTGAAACACTGCGATATTCCTCATGAAACTGAACAACTTTCCCCAAGGAACATGGGTTTATCGAAAAAAAAATTCACCTCCCCAAACAAAATGTCCGATCAGCTGATCGAGTAGGTATCTACTTAAGTATAGGCGACCCAAAAATTTTTTTACAATTTTTTTTCGAGTTACGACCCGTGTTCCTTGAAGTTGTTCAGTTTCATGAGGACTATCGCTGTGTTACGGCTTTATACCCCCTTTCTGTTACACCACACTTGTCACACGCAACGTGGGACAGGGTAGCGTATAGCATACGTGGGACCACTCTGTTCTACCTTAAGAATTTAGGATTCATAACAAAAACTCGCAGGCGCAGATTCGATTTCTTAACCTTTATACTATTAGGCAACACTTGTAAGTATTTAAGTCTTGCCATGGGCCACAAAATTGATTACCTATTTAATTAGTTTGACCAGTTATTAAAAAGACAGGGGAACGCATTGTGTCAACACGTTTTCTTCTTCTTTATAAGTTAGTAAACCTACTATTTAAGAACGTCGTCGTTCTTGTCGGTAGAGTCAACGCCACTTTGCCCTATTCCCTGCCGTCCATTTGAGTACCCGATGTAACTTATTTTATCTAAATAGATACTTATATATAGGCAGAGACCGCTTCCTTCCACTTGCTTCGATCCAAACACACCTTTTTCGCTTCATCCACACTCATCAGTCGCCTCATACATGCCCGTCGGTTTAGGGTAGGTCCCTACTCTTGATTTGGCCTTTCTCAGTGGCCTTTTCCTTTTCTTTCAGTGGTCTCTGCCTACCCCAATATGGTAGAGAGGCGTGACGGATATGTATGTATTTTATATATTTAATTATGTGTATGTAAGTACTATGTTATTTATCACTGTTAGCTTATATTTGGAAGCATTAAACCTAGTTTAGGTTTCTACCACCGGTGTGGAACTACAGAGTCTGTAGAACAGACCTAGGTACCTAGTCCTGGCCTGGTTATCGATATTTATTTTTCTTATTATAGAGGCTGTTAGGAAAAGTATTACTTTCCTTTTATATAACCAGGTATAGTGTTAGTGATGTAGAACACATTCTAAGAAAAAACATTTTTTTGAACTCATTTTTAATTAAGAATTACATTATTAATCGCGCTCTAACGCAAAGGTCATTCAACTGTACTAATTAAAAATGAGTTCTAAATTATTTTTTTTAATGGAATGTGTTCTACATCACTAACACTACACCTGGTTAAAGGTAAGTGATACTTTTCCTAACACCTGTAGGTATATACTTACGTATAGGTACCATCTTACGCCGCCGTAATGCTTGTTATCTCTTTGTGTAAATCTATCTATCTAAATAATGATAATTATTAGCCCTCTAAGAGTTTCTCTCAGATTATCAGATATCAAGACCTAAGAAGGAAGTAACCTGCTTACGCAATTTTTACGGGATATTCCTATATGGTGCGATGCGTGTGTGCACCCAATTAAACGCGAAACATTGTAATAGACCGGTAAGTACTTGTAATTCATATAGGTAGGTACCTACTTTGTTCCAAGTAGGTACTTATCAATAAATACGTAGAAAGAGCGTATTTAGAGACAACAATTAAGTAATAAGTTGCTTTTTTCCACTCTAACTAATATAATTAGCATAATTATTGGTGATCAAACAAATATTGGCACAACTGTACCCGGTCTACCCTACCTATACCTATTTTTGCGAATGGAATTTGATAAACTATTGTCAGTTGTTTTTTTTAGGGTCCACAAAATTACCTATAGATACTTGCCGACTAAAGGCTAATTAGAAATAGCTAGATAGATGCTGTACGCTAAAACCTAGTAAAATTACCTTATCTACTCTTATATATAAGTAAGTAGATAGCTAATCAAAGTCAAGTCATCACTCGCCTCATACGGGCATGTATGAGGCGACTGATGAGTGTGGATGAAGCGAAAGAAGTGTGTTTGGATCGTGGCAAGTGGAAGGAAGTGGTCTCTGCCTACCTCAATGGGAGAGAGGCGTGACGGATATGTATGTATGTATCTATGTATATAGATAGCTAATGATCTAAAAATCTTAAGTACTTATTTGAATAGGTACCTACCTACATTTTTAACTTGTTGTTACTATGTTACTACCTACTTAGGTAGGTAGGTAGTACCTAGGTACTTACTTATCTTCCTACTCAATTTATGATTTCAAAGACTATACTATACAGGGTGTAACAGAAAGGGGGTATAATGCCGAAACACAGCGATAGTCCTCATGAAACTGAACAACTTTCCCCAAGAAACATGGGTCGTAACTCGAAAAAAAATTTCGCCTCCCCATATAAATGCTGTACCAACTTTTTGTATAACTTCTCTTTTTTTCTGTCTCTATGTACTATCATCTTACAATAAACGGTTACATAAATGTCCGAACAGCTAATCGAGTAAGTATGGGTGGTATCCAAAAAAATTTTTCGAATCGACCCATGTTCCTTGGGGAAAGTTGTTCAGTTTCATGAGGACTATCGCTGTGTTTCGCCATTATACCCCCTTTCTGTTACACCCAGTATTTGATAAAAAATAGGTAGGTACCTACATGAAAAACTATTGAAACGATTTAGGTAGGTATTCAAACTACGGTAGATAATTAGCGACTTTTTCATTTTCATACTGCTTAACTTATACCTATTTACCTTAACCTTAGTTAGTCCCTTAGTTGGTATTTATTTACTTACTTTAATATCAAACAAAACAAACACATCAAAACTCACCAGTAGTAGGCCTCAACGCCGGATGTAAATGCGAAAAATGCAAAGGCAAAGGTAATTGCAACAACGGCTCATCCCGACAGCATCTATATAGAGCTGCGACACACCCCGCACACGGGGGCTCCTGAGGCGGAGGTCGCGCCACTTGCGTCTGCGCAGAATTCTTATCGCCTAGAATACTCTCTACACTGAATTTTAGTTTGTTGGGTTCACTCACTGATGTCATCACTAGTTTTTTTGTCGGTACGAATTTTTATTTTTATTTTGCCTTTATTTTGTCACTTTGTCTCAACAGTAGACCGTGGGACTATCGTAGGTCTACTAGACCATAACTGGTCCAAAAAATATCTGTTGTTAAGTTTATGTACCTTGTTAATTAAGTAGGTACCAGGTAGGTACCTATTACAGGTAAGTAGGTTACTTACTTACACAATTTTTCCGAAAACTTTTTAAGTGTCACATTTATTTAACCTTTACTATTTTAAGCTGAAGCTTTAAAAACTTTTCAAGATTTATGACGAAAACAATTTTCCCGTTGCGAAATATTTTTTCCTAGAGAGTCCCTCAGACTTTTTCCACAATCACAACCAAAAAAATCCTCAGAGGTGTTACCAACACGAAAGCGTTCGAAAAACTGACAAAGTATTCACAAGAAACCAGCGCGAACGCAGGCGGTGGGCGTGTCTTAACTAATGAAGCGTGCTGATTGGTGGAAGCAAAGTGGGCGGTACGTACATCCTTTGCGCTGACTGTTGTAAACAATAGTGCAGTTGTTTACAATAAACACTGTCCCTAATGTATTTTATATGACTCTGCGAGTTGAATTTAATTTTATGACCACACAAAGTTTGCGTCAGCCTTTGGTAGTATTTATAAGTACCTAGGTACTTAGGTACATTTATTTAAGAATGAAATTGGAATGCACTTTAGTTTACGCCCTCTCTAGGTAACGTATTACACATTTTGCAATAAGTATACTTACATAGGTACCTACTTACGCCCATATGTATGTTCAATAAACATAAAATTAGTTTTCACAAGAGATGTTCTCGTATGTAACGTTGCTAGTAAAGATTTGATCCTTCTAGCCGGATTCCTTGTTAGATGTTAGGATAATGGAGCCTAATTTTATGTTTCATAACGTAAGTAAACGCATTTACACATTTCACAATAAGTACATAGGTACCTAGGTACTTACGCCTAGATATATGTATGTTCAATAAAATATACTTAAAATTAGTTTTCAAAAAGAGAGGTTCTATGTAACGCTCCTCCTAAATATTTGATCCTTCTAGCCGGATTTATTGTTAGATACTTGGATATTGGAGCCTTAAGTACCTATACTTTATGTTTCATAACGCATTTATCTAAAACTATCTATTATCTAAGCAAGAATAGGAACGAAGAATGTCTGTGTACCTAGGTACCGACAGGTAGGTTGTCGATATTCATACTTACAAGTCGTGTTGAGCTTTAAGCTCATCCATTTCAAAGCGGTTGTCTCTTCAAAACTTTTGTGTCCGGACCAAATCCACTAGCAAACTCACATATAATCTTAACTCTAATGCTGGATTCGCAAGTTTTCCCCAGAGAAGAATCTAGCAAGAAACTCTGTTGGGTTGTTCTTTGCAAATACATATCAAATTTTTTACAAATTCAAATTCTTAGGCATGATTACAAATCTACCTAAATAATCTTAGTTTAACATACAACCACTCGATTTAAGCATCGTTCTAATACAACAGTTGGTTCGAAACGAAATCGCTCGTTTGGTTTATTTACCCTGTCTACTAACACCTGGATCCTATCCGAGCTATTCGATACACATCGATTTATTTATATCGAGCGAATGTTTACTCGATACTAGAATCGATTATCTAATTTAAGTGGACCGCGGAGTTATTGTGTTTAAGAATTTCGGGGGGTTTATTGCGTTGGTTTGGCTTAAGTATTAAATCTTACATAGGTTGATATACCTACCTACTTATCTACTCACCTATAATACTTACCGTACCTACAGTACCTACCTACTAAAATACTTAGTAGGGTACCTGCACTATAACGAGGCCTTATTTCATTCATACCTAATTTATTTATATTTTAAATATTCTATCTAAGTCTCTTTTAATGTTTTTCTTTTTTTGGTTCTTTAAATTCATTATTAGGTATGTTTTTTAATTTATTTTTTACTTTGTGACGAATTCAAGTGTAAATTTAATGTTACCTAAGAATAAATTATTTTTGAATTTTGAATTTTTGAATTTTGAAGTCAGATAGGTATACGAATATATCTAAGTAGGTACCTACTGTTAATCTTTAGGTAAGTGAGTACCTTACTTGTAATCTAATGTATTTTCGTTATAATAGCTGCTAATTTCTACTTAATATAAATAAGTAGTTTCATTATACATATACCTACTAACTGCCTAGGTACCTATATTAGTTGCACGTGTAAATCCGTTGTAACCGCAGCTGTGTCGGCTATAAATCATTGTGATTTCAATATAACTATTGAATACCTTGTAGGTACTTAGATTACATCGAATACCGATGTAGGTAGGTAGCTAAGTATATCGATTGTACCTAGGACCTATCGTAGAAGAGTTATCTAAGTTTAAAATGGTTCCTTACTTATCTGTTATGGGTAGAGATAGGAGTAGTTGGGAGGCCTTTGCTCCGCTTTAAAGACTGCGCTAAAAGGGACATGGCTGCCTTTAAAATAGACCACCGAAGCTGGGAGACTCTTGCGGACAAGCGGGCGGAGTGGCGCAAACGCGTTATGGAGGGACGCAAAATATTTGATGAGACTTGGTTCGCGGCTCTATCTGACAAGAGACAAAGACGTCGACAAGGCGACACAATTCCATCTGTTGCAAACTTCTCTTGTCAGGCCTGCGGTAAAACTTGTCGCTCTCGCATAGGATTGTTCAGCCACCAAAAACATTGTAACAGGCTTGCACCATAAATCGTCTGCAATAGACGTAAGGCCTATATATATGGGTAGAGATGGAATATACCTAAAGGTTTAACTACCTACACACATCCGGGCCGTGCCCGGGACACGTGTCCGGGACGTGTCAGGGAAAAAATATCATTCCATACATTTTTTATGGATTCGTTCACACACGTTGTCATGACGACGTATTGTTTTCCCTCGTGACGAGCCACGGCCCGGACACGTCCTGGTCACGGTCCAGGTCTGTGTAGATAGACCTTTAGCAAGTAATTAAAAATGGGAATAAACAACTTTAACTCTTAGCATTACCCGTAAAGTATCTATGTAATACCTAAACATAGCAATTTAAAGAGTAGGTAGGTAAAATAAATATTGCGTAATACCTTTTAAATATTACCTTATAATTACGTAGGTAGGTAGGTACTTTATGTCTTCTTTCGATTTAAATTTGTTCTTTCTTTATTTTCATGTAATGTTTTTCATTATATAATTTGCTTCGATACTTCTTAAGTAGATAGGTAGGTACCCCCTTTAGGTACCTACTAAAGATCTATCTACACAGATCCGAACCGTGCCCGGGACGTGGCCGGGCCGTGGCCCGTCAGGAGGGAAAACAATACGTCGACATGACAACGTGTGTGAACGAATCCATAGAAAATGTATGGAATGATTTTTTTTCCCTGATACGTCCCGGACACGGAGCGGACACGTTGTTATGACGACGTATTGTTTTCCCTCCCAAGGGGCCACGGCCCGGACACATGTCCCGGGCACGGCTCGGATCTGTGTAGATGACCTATACATTACCTACTATTTGTAATAAACATACACATATTGTGTTTCATCAAACCTAACTACACTTTTATAGTCACATCAATCCTACAATTTAATTCGACTTCCTTATAACAAGATTCACGTTTAGAAACCAAAGAGTTAAATAAGATTTATTAAGTTTGCTACTGTTTGTATGACAATAAAAGTCAATGTTAATGACCAGTAGCTTTTCTAAACTCTACTGCAATTAGCTGGTCGAAGGAGCTTGACAGGGATGGAGTTAGGGAATATTTGGATAGTCATTTATTTGGCATATGGATACTTAGGTTCTATTTTGAAATTGACCAAGAAATGGTATGTTTCTAAAACGTGAACTGGTAGTTGCCATTTAAGTATAACTCAAGAACCGATTAACCGATTTGGCTGAAAATTGGTAGGCAGCTAAGAACCAGGAGAAGGACATAGGGTAGGTACTTTTAATCCCGTTCCTGTCCTTCCCAGAGGACGTGACATAAAACGTGGTACATATAATAAAATAACTACTAATACGCGGACGAAGTCGCGCGGAAAAGCTGGTTAGAAATAAGTATTTTGGGAATTCCGTATTGATATAAAAACTTTCATAAGATTTGTAAACTTTGTTAAATAGAACCAAATATTGCTTAGGCAGTTAATTATATTTATGAATGTGTTAATTAAAAATTAAGTCGAACTAAGTTTAATGTCGGGGTAGACACGGCTAAGTACTTACCTTTTTACAAACACTATATTTATTTGCCTGCGACATAAAGATTATTTTATTTCACTTCCAAAAGTTATTCATCATCTCCACACAACCTAACGCTGGCCCTGTGTCGGAATCTGCTTCAAATAACAAATAGAATAACATCCTTTAAAGGGCGATGTCCCGATCAACGTCCGATACAATGTACAGTCGTTTTCAACACTTTTATTTTTAAATCATACAGCTGTTAGACGTTATGCAATCTTTTTAGAGAAAGGCAAGTTAAGGACTTGATAAGCCCCTAGATAATCCTGGGTCTTATTTTTCTAATATAGTTTTTTTTATATGCTTTGAAGGCTTCGCTGCCGCCGTAGCCTTCGTTCACGTTAAATTCAGATTTTACCGAATGATCCCTACAAAGTTCCATTCCTCATTTTAGAAAAGTGGAGGCTTGGCTTGAAATTACTTGAAATGACATAATAATATTAACAGAAATTGATAGTTTATATCAGCGGTTCCTAACCTTTTTCAGCCGCGGACCCCAAGGAAATTAAGCATAATGCCAAGGACCCCTGAGTGAAAAAACAAACTTTTTCGTAGAAAAACATTTATTTATTTAAAATAAGCGAAAAAACATTAATGAGAAGGTTGGTGCTGCTTTTTTGCAACTAAGTCAGAAATGTTGGGGTTGATATTAGTTACGAGATATTTGGCGTAGTTAATTTATTTATTTTTGTTAATGCTCTAACTAAGTAAGATAAATGCGTATGGGACCGCGGACCCCCAAACATATGCTTGCGGACCCCTAGGGGTCCGCGGACCACAGGTTAGGAAACAATGGTTTATATCATTATAGAAAAGACTGTGTAACGATAGATTCTACTTCTCTTTTATTTTGTCTCTATGTAAGTAGGTTCTATTATCTTACAATAAGTAAGTAAGAAGTTTATTTTCTAAAAACAGTACCTACATTACACTGTGTGCGAAAATATTATCAAAATTAAATTATAAAAATAACAATTAAACAAAATACTTAAGTCTAAAGGAGATCATCATTAGGTACTTAGGTAATAATAACAACAAAATAAACTGTTAAATAAGATAAATACCCTACATAATCCTGCTGCTCCTTCCTACCTCCGCGAGCGTTTCAGGTTCACCTATCAACCTGATAGGCCCTGTCGCTCTCACCTAAGATCCCTTCTTGATTTCCCGTCTCACTCTTCTGATTCTTACTCTTATTCCTTTTCTGTTCATGCAGTCCGGCTGTGGAATTAATTCATTGCCACACACTATACGTGACACTCACTCTCTCCACATTTTCAAACGGAAAGTTAAAGAGCACTATCTTTCCTTATCATAGAGAATACAATATATCTATTTATATAAATTATAATATTTATGTATGTGTATTTATCGAATATATATGTGTAGGTTTATACTTATATATTTATTGTTTATTGTAGTGACTATCCTGCCTTCATGCTATCACTTCTCTCTCTGTGGGGTCTGCAGGAAGAAATTTCTTTTAGAAATATGCTGTACCTTTTGTATAACTTCTCTTTTTTTCTGTATCTTTGTACTATCATCTTACAATAAACTGTTAAATAAATAAATAAATAAAACTGATAGCTAGGTATCTTTCTTATCGGGTGTAGGTATGGAAAGCATTTTTCGACTCATCATATCTGAGTTTCATCATATCACAAGCTGTACAACATCATAAATTTGTCCAATTTTAATAAGTTTCCGATCCCCATCAATAAAGCGTATCAATGAGCTTTTACCGATACAAAACAGAGATTATTTACACAAATCATTACTTCATATTGAGTGTGTGTGTCGCTATAAATATTAAATATCGATGCCGTTAAAATATCATCTTACAGTTTACGAGACCTCGCGCCGACATGTTTACGTATGAAAGTGGGCAATCAATTGCTTTTTACCATTTTACCTCTTTACATATTTAACTTGGCGCGTTTTTTATTCGACTGAATATGTATGGAATGGATGTTTGTGTTTAATGACGCTGATTGTATTAATATTAACGTTTTTTAATGATGTTTGGATAAAGATAGTGTAATTAGTTTCTTAGTTATTGCAGAAAATAATTTTAAATAAGTGTAAGTAGGTACCTCAGTAATGAATTAAGTAATAAGTAGGTACCTACTTTTAAGAATATAAAGACGAGGAATAATCAATAATCTTGACTAAGTAAGTACTAAGTAATCTGGTAGTATTGGAGGTATCTTTAAAGGTGCATTCAGGAAAATGATTTCGAATTGATAATTACTTATCGCTCTTTAAAAAGAGTGCTCTATACCTAGTGCATTTCCCCCTCGAAAATTTGCATTCAAAATGACCTAAATGCACTAAAGTCCTACATATTTAGACCTTTATTATAAATGTTTAGTTGAGGAAACGATATGGCAACGATACTTAGGTAACTACTTATAATTTCTTATTCAAGCTAAGTAGGTATAGGTGTCTGTAACAGTCATAACTCTCCAAATGAAATTAGAGTTACAACAATTCGCCTTGACATATCACAGCCAAAACTAAAACTTAAATCATATAACCCTTACCATCGTTTCTCACCTTTGACTCACATAACACTCACACGTTACAAACGTATCGAGTTAAACGCCTGAATAAATCATTGTAGCAACGCCCACGGTCCGAACATTTATTAATATTTAATTGTAGGCGCGATATCATCACAGTATGTAACTTAGTGTTAATAAAGCGTATTGTTGACGGGAATTATGCTCATAAGTTTGACCAACGAGGTTCGATGCGGATGATGTATTCTTTATTTTACTATTCAGAAGAAAGGTTTCTTAAGCTGACCTAAGTTCTAAGTAATCATACGTTCGCGTTCATCGCAATATGAACCGAGCTTTCTTTTACGCGGGGAAATCCATTATGGATACCCTCCGTCTTTCTTCGAGACGGTTATGCCGGACTCCCACCGGCTTAAACCTCACGGTGTTCTTTCTTGTCGCTTCAACTTGCGTAAAAATATGAACAGAACCTAGTAAAAAAATGCTCATTAAAAGGAGGCTAATGAAATGAGATGTCATTTAACTATCTTTTTTTAATGGCAACTACCACTGAAGATTCTGCCATGTCAATGTCAAATGGAGAAAAGAAAACACACACTCAGATTATAGACTAACATCTCTGATCATCACAATAATGTTTCATAAGGTTTTCATGTACCTACCTACTACGTACTTATTCTAGTTGAAAGTTTATAAAAAATCAATTACCTGCAAAACCATACTTCCGATTCTTAGTAACCCCCCACAATAAACCAAAGATAATCTTAACACCTAAAGTTTAACCTTTTCACGAGCTATCGATATAAAAGTCACGGAATAGGGCCACGAGCCGTGTCGCCTCAGGAAATGCTTTATACCTGCGCGCGCGCACCAATAAATGCGATAAATAATGCAGCCGCCGTGTGAGACGCGAGGTTGTACAACGATTCCAATAAAGTATTATGTGAAGCTTTAGGGGGTTTGGTGGGGTTCTGTAGATCAAATCTGTGATTGGGTCTAGCTGTTTGTTATCGCAAAAAATATATGGTGACTTTAAATTAGTGAACGATAGAAAAGGATATACATGTACTCATGATAACAAACAACTTTTACTATGGGAATAAGGTCAAAATCATAAAAAAAATTGGTCTCCTATACTATCAGCTGATGCATCTCGTATGGAGAGTTCGAAAATTTTTGAATGATTTCGACCTTGGTCCCATAGCAAAAGTTGTTTGTTATCACGAGTAAATGCATATTCTTTTCTATCGTTCACTAATTTAAAGTCACCTTATATAGTTAAAAAAAACACTAAAACAACACGGTTTTTAAGTGCACATAAGAAACTGATGATTTTTCTAGTACATCCAAAAACAGTAATGATACAAAGTTTTTATTTATTGTTTATTGAAGTGACTATCCTGCCTTCATGCTATCACTTCTCTCTCTGTGGGGTCTGCAGGAAGAAATTTCTTTTAGAAATATGCTGTACCTTTTGTATAACTTCTCTTTTTTTCTGTCTCTATGTACTATCATCTTACAATAAACTGTTAAATAAATAAATAATAAATAAAGTTTCATATTGAAGTTCCAATCCCTGTCTTCCGGCGCCATCATTGAATCAGTTCGACAGTACAATATTATTGTAGGTATTGTCATCAGAACTGGATAATGCCAATGTCAATTGTAGCAAAGCTTCGTATAAACACCCATATTAAAGACAATTATGTATTGTTGTTTAACACGAGCATGTCTACCTCTAGTGGGATTCAAACCCACAACCAACGGCATGGCAAGTAGGGCCACAACCAACCACGCCAACTTAATATCTTTTCCAATCTTATACTGGGTATAACAGAAAGGGGGTATAAAGCAGTAACACAGCGATAGTTCTCATAACACTGAACAAATTTCCCCAAGGAACACGAGACGTAACTCGAAAAAAAAATTCGCCTCCCCATACAAAATGTCCGATCAGCTGATCGAATGATCGATGATGAATAAGAATGGGCGATCCCAAAATTTTTTTCGAGTTGCAACCCATGTTCCTTGGGGAAAGTTGTTCAGTTTTATGAGGACTATCACTGTGTTTCTGCTTTATATACTTATCTACCCTTTCTGTTTCCCCCAGTATAGGTACCGTACCTACTTAACCAAAGTTTTTAACTCCCACAGAACCAACCCTAAAGCCTCAATAACAGTAAATCAAGTAAATATTGGTCCCGATAAATAAAAGCAACATTCCAATTTGATCGATTCAAATGTGTTGTAGTATTTATTGTAATTAGCTCGCTAGCTGCATAATACAGCGAGCGAGGCGTGCGTGTGGCACCACCATCTAATAGCTGTAGGGTAACTACAGGTTGTGTTACAAATAAGTATTATTGTTAGTTATACTGGGTGTAACAGAGAGGGGGTATAAAGCCGAAACACAGCGATAGTCCCCATGAAACTGAACAACTATCCCCAAGGAAAATGGGTCGTTACTAAAAAAAATTTTTGGATCGTCTATACTTACTCGATCAGCCGATCGGATATTTTGTATGAGGAGGCGAGATTTTTTTTTTCGAGTTACGACCCATGTTTCTTGGGGAAAGTTGTACAATTTTATGAGGACTATCGCTGTGTTTCGGCTTTACACCTAGTCAATCAGTCACCCTTATTACAAAACGAAACGTCAAAAAATAACATTAGTCCTAAAACTATCTTTAAAACTCGTTTTGTATTATGGGGGCATAAAAATAACATTGTACGTTTACACGATCAAAATAAGGAAAATAGAAAACAAAGAGATACGTGTAGGTAGAGTGACAGACACGAGTCAAACCTACACTACGAACACAAAGATTTTCAGAAGATTACGGTATTTCTCCTGCAAGTAAAATGAAATAATGGAATCATTAAACTACTTGACTGATTCTGAAGTCAGTTTAACCGAATATTGATATTTATTTATAAAAGTTATGGTGGGTTTTCAATTCATAAAAATCAAATAGGAAAAACTATTGACAGAAGTTACGTACATATTCAATAATATCTAAGCATAAACTTTTTAACTAGATAGGTATTAAAAATACTTCAAAAACTAAGTACAATACGTAGATATTGTAACCTTACCTACTTAGGTACCTGTAGTTGTCATTATCTAAACAACCCGAAGTAGACCTACCGCTGTTTATTAACAAAACATAATATTAACATAAATGGATCTTAAAACATTATTCGTCTATGAAATTCAATATTAATCGGCCATTAATAACGAGAATTAGCCCAATATATATGTATTGGTAAAGTTTTTTTTTTTGTATTAATAAATTAATATTAGTTTTAATCAATAAATATGCGGTTTTTTAAATACCTGTTTCTTTATTGGTTTATTGGTGATTATGTTTGTTAATTTGTTTTAAGTTGGTATTTATCTAGTATGTTTAATTAATATTAATCGTTATGGTTGTAATCAAAATACTTTGGCCTATTCATACCTACACAGAAAACTTTTACGTCGGTAGATATGTATAATTTTGATGATGTTAATATCCATAGAGACGAAAAGAGAAGAGGTTTAGGTAGGTGCCTACTAACTTTTCAAAATAGTTGGTAGTTTTACCCCAAAATGCACAACATTCTGTTAAAACAAATTATCCATTAAATATCGTACCGTCAATTTGTCATTTTTCAGTTAATTTCAAATTAATGGTTTATGCAGAGTCAGCTTTATTTAATATTTATTTTTTGCAGTTGGCTTATTAGATGTTTACATATTATTTCTGACAATCTTAAAACATTAACTTAAAGCAGATATGTAGGTAATCTATTAAAGATCGCACACCGTCTTTTTGTCATTTTTACAAATAATTTCAGCTATTTATTTTATGTAGAGTCAGCTCTTACTAATTCTTTTGCAATTGACTGATTAGATTCGTGGTTTACATTCAATTTCTGAAAGTCTTTAAAAAAACTAAACACTACATGAAGTACCTATTTATTTATGTAATGTAACACGATTACTGCCCAAAAACCTTAACCAAACAAACAATAAAATAAAAAACCTCATTTTTAATCAAACAAAACATACCTAATAATAAAAAAGATTTAATAACACTCCGATAAAAAACCAAAAAATAAAAGATTAGCGAATCATTTGGGATATTATCTGTCATTATTTTGAGTAACGATTTGTACAAGTGTAGATATTGAATCGGATGCCCGTGCGCATGGTTTGGTGTCGAGTAAATCACAATAAAAGTCCTATAGCCGCCTTACGGAGTTACGAGCACTGGCAACATTGCATTTGGTAACGTTGGCAACACTATAGCAACTACTTTGGACTTGTAAATGATCTTTGTAAAGTGGTTTTAAAAGGTTTGGAGTTGTGTTGTGATTGTATTGTAGTTAAGGCCTTTTGGATGTGAGTGATAGTTTTAGGGGTGTGATAATTTGTTACTTGCATAAGGAACTTATCCGACTTCCTTCTAATGTAAAATAAATGTCAAAGGATGGATGTTTGAGAGGATGTTTGTTACTCTTTCACGCAAAAACTACTGAACAGATTTTAATGAAACTTTGCAGTATTGCAGCTTGTACATCAAAATAACATATCATAGGCTAAGTTAATTGTTTAAAGATATTGTGAAAGTTTACCAAGCTATGACGTTTAATGCGTATGAAGTCGTGGGCAGCGTAAATACTTATTTTTTCTTTTAATACATTCGGATTCAAACTAAAAACTGGCAACCCTACCCTCCTACCCGGGGGGAGAGGTGTCCGGCGCTGCGTGCGATAAAGCAGGCGCCGCGGGGTCCCTGGACCTCCAACATGGCTGGAGTACGAGTTTGGTTTGTGTGGATGTGACAGGAATTTAGATTTAAATCTTAGCTAGTTGCAAAAATCTCACTAGTAGAGACAAAAGTTTGTGAATGTAAAGCTGCATATTTGTTAGGCATTCATGTACTTATGGCGACTGATAAATGTGGTTGAAGCGGAAGAAGTGTGTTCGAATTTCAAGTGGAGCAATGCGCAGGAGAGTAGCCAGCTTTGGGCTCAGGGTGGGGCAGCAGTCAACCTATCCCCCGAGGGAGGGCGGGGGCCCTCCGATATTTTGTACCTTGAGCCGTTAATCTCAAACTTGTTAATCTCTTAATTTGAGAGGTTTATATTTTCAGGTACAGAAAATAAACATTCACACACAGGACAGATTTTATAGTTTTATTTATGAGAGGGTGGGGCAAGTGCCCCAGCTTGCCCCAGTGTGGCTACGCCCATGGCAATGCGGTCTCTACCCCAATTGAAGAGTGGCGTGACATATTTGTTACGTCAACGCTCAATCAGTTGAACCAATTTTGATCAAGGTAAACTTTGACACAGAGTTAGACTACTTTTTACGAGATATCGCATGTAAAACTGCAAGACAGCTAGCTCATTGCTAAATTTATAAAAACAAAGGAACAAGTAACTGCCATTTTTTGGAAGCAAAAACTTAAATCAAACTATTCTAAGGGTATCTATACAACCAAAGCCGCCGGCATGCCGCCGGGCTAGGCCGGCGCGGCGGCTTTATACGAATGACAGCTGTCAAAAAAGCCGGCGGTTTTGGTGTATAGACAGCATAAGACTTACCTACATAAAAATAATGGAGTCACATCCACAAGTTTCTTACCCAAGTTCTCGCGCCCACCGTACCGTGTAAATAATAATTAATTTTATTGTAAATGCTTATATTTTATTACGGGATTTGTCAACAGAGCGCGCGATGTATTTTGTAGCTTGAAATATTTATTGGTGGTCACTTAATGTAGTGCCTAAGTAGGTCCGGGCCGTGTTTCTAGCTGTAACAGCTAACTAGACGCCTCATTTACATGCATGTTCGTTTATATTAGGTTTCGAGAATAATCTTGCGTGTGTTAAAGGAATTGTGATTACTATCGTTAAGGAAGTCGTATTAACAATTGAAATAGATTCTAAAATCGCATGCTATTTGATGTAGTGAGTTGAAGGAATGTTGCAATTAAAGCTTATTGGAATAGTTAACCCTCAGTTGCAAGAAAGGGTCATAAACTTAATAATCCATTAAACATCGCGCCGTCTTATTCTGATTTTTGAAAACGAGAGTGACAGGTATAGGTGTAATAGAGAGTTAGCTGAAATTATCTTTTGTGAAACTTTTTTTATAGAATTATAAAGGCTGCCCGCGACTTCCTTCGCATTTGTTGGGTGAATCTTCAGAATCGAGAATTTTGATGTCCGGGGGCTTAAATCCTACGTTTCAAATTATAAAGTCAATAAAATATGTTTTAAACTATAGATTAAGGTGTTATCTACTTGGGAAAATAAAAATAATACATGAATTCAAATCGAAAGGTAATTAAAAAATAGTTCAAAGCCCTAAAAATTGATTCCACTGACGTGTCCGCTCTCCCGATTTATTCAGAAAACCTTAAAAATCTTTTTATCATATGTACTTAAAGATTCATACATGTTTTTATTTTATTATAGAATAGTTAATTATTACGCATCATAATAAATTTTACACGTATTTTACAATTAACTGAATTTCTCGAGTCATTTTAATTTTGTCCGGCACTAAAGTGTGATTACCTTGGCACGTCACTAAATCGCGCATACGACCCTAGTCGAGCCATTTGGATAGGCGCTGCCTATTTTCACGCGAACTGTGAGATACATTTTATGTATCGAGGGGGTAGATTATGCGTGAAGTTGTACCATTCACGAAATACAAAGATAAGTATCTGATTCCCCTGGCTTTGTTCTATACGATCATTGATTACTATGTTCATGTTTTCTTATTAATTTTGTACTACAAGACTAGCTTGAAATAGCTATGAATAAGCGCATGGGTGCCCATTATCTAGCCTGGAAACATCATTACGCTAGTTAAATCCAATTTATGTAAAACGACAAAAAACCGATATTTCTTGCTTCCACTGGCTTGATTCCACTGGTTTAATGGCCAGACCATACTAATAAAATCATACAGTTTGCTTAAATAACGGTTTATATTGATTTCTAAAAATAGCGTTATGTGTAATAATGTTTGATATTATTAAAAAAACAGTTTTCCACATTAAGGGAGGACGTTTCAAAGCTCGGTCACCTATTTAAAGATTTTGAATTAGCAACTTCACAGCAACTTGTATTAATACCCAATAACCTTTTAAAGCCTAAATTTGAAGGTACGTTAACTGTTTTTAATTTTATTTAACAAAATTGAAACTTTTTTATACTTTATATTGCATTATTATTGATTCCCCTGGGCGTAAATTTTTAACATCAAATATCTTTGGATCCATACATAAGAAATGAGTGCCTATTCAAAATATTTGTTTATTGACCTCTCTAATTTTTAATTTTATTCTCAATTTAAAAATAAAATAATATTTAAATTTTACCAGTGGAATCAACTAAAGAATCCCAAATCGAAGAAACACCCTGTTATCATATCTTGGAAAAAAACATGATATCGTAAAATAATATAGCCTATGTGTTTATTCTGAGGTCCAAGCTAAGTTATTGTAAAATTGACAGGCCAGTTAGCGTAGTCGGTAGTGAGTCTGCCTCATACGCACCGGTCGCGGGTTCGATCCCCGCCGGTTAACAAACATTTGTGTGATGAGCATAAATGTTTGTTCCGTGTCTGGGTGTTATATATTTATCTATGTATGTTTATCAGTCCCTGATACCCATAGTACAGGATTTGCCTAGTTTGGGGTCAGGTGACCGTGTGTGAAATGTCCCCCAATATTTATTTATTTATTTTATTTATTTCATTAAAATCTGTTCAGTGCTTTTAACGTGATGAAGTAACAAACATCCATCCATCCATCCATCGGCACAAACATTGACATTTATAATATCTAGGGTTACGATGATCGACTAAAAGCTGCGCACGACTTCGTACCTATTTATCGTCATATCTTAGATAATTAACATAATATCTCGAATTAATATAGCCTATGTATTATTCTGATGTGCAAACTACAATACCGTTAAGTTTTATTAGAAACTGTTAAGTAGGTGTTTTTTGCGATCCATCCGTCCATATAGGCACAAACATTGACATTTACTTATAGGTTCTATGAATAAGAATCTATAAGCCAAAATATACAGCCTATTTATAAAGGAATGGGCAAATTTGTATGGAGCTTGGGCGGACTGCGGCCAAACTTGATTTTGTTGGTGTATGATGTACTTAGGTCCAATAATTACTGTTATGAAGTTTTATTACCGCCAGATTGGTAAAAATCACTGGTAAAAATCACGAGTCTTAAGTTACCTATGAAACTTACCTACCTACCTTTACCTCTTTGTATGTTTTTTTTTTTTAAGTATGAGTCTTAAATTCATTCATAAGTAGCATAAAGTATCACATTCGTTATTACCTAGCCTCAGCTCATTAGCGTGATAAACTCTCGCGCAGCCAATCGACACACGTCATAAACATGCCCACTTGTCTAACTGTGGGATTAACGACTGCATGATTCTCGTTACCATGGCAACTAGTAACTTCTGAGTTATGATTTCAAGCATAAATGATTGGAAATATTGAAACGCGTGAAATCGGTGGTCTCTGCCTACCCCGATGGGAAAGAGGCGTGATGGGAACTTAGTTTTAATGACATTTATAACAAAAAAAAGGAATAAACACTCAAAATGTGTGTTCAGCAAATTGAATGATTTAAAACCAGCCTTTTATAGTAAGAATGTCAATTGTCTAGGCACATTACAGAATGACTAGAACAGCTTAGGTTTACAGCTTTAGACAATTTGTTAATAATCGTAAAATTAGCAGAATCAAAGGCTTTGTTGCCGCGCCATTGAAGAACTTAATTCCAAATGACATTTAGATACATGGTTTTAAACTACAGCGACCTCATTACTACTCATTTAACAAGTTTTTAGGATTCCGTGCCCAATTACTGAGACTTGGCTCTCTGTCTGTCCGTCCGTCCGTCCGTCTGTCACCAGGCTGTATCTCATGAACCGTTATAGTTAGAGCGTTGAAATTTTCACAAATGATGTATTACCGTTGCCGCTATAACAACAAATACTAAAAATAGAATAATAATAATAAAAATTAAGGGGGGCTCCCATAAAACAAACGTGATTTTTTTTGCCTTTATTGCTCGATATCAATAGTGAATGGTACGGAACTCTACCTGCGCGAGTCCGACTCGCACTTGACCGGTCTTTTTTTATTTTTGGACAATACTAAATACTGTAAAAATAGATACAAAACTTATAAAACTTGTTGTTGTTGTTTGCAATGCTATTCCACGTGTGTGATAAATGTCTATCTACAAAGATCCGGACCGTACCCGGAACGTGTCCGGGCCTTGGCCCGTCAGGAGGGAAAACAATACGTCTGATCATGACAAAGTGTGTGAACGAATCAATAGAAAATGTATGGAATGATATTTTTTCCCTGACACGTCCCGGACACGGCCCGGATGTGTGTCACACTCACAGTCACACACGTTGTCATGACGACGTATTGTTTTCCCTCCTGACGGGCCACGGCCCGGACACGTCCCGGGCACGGCCCAGATCTGTGTAGGAAGACCTTAAGTGTGCTTATAACTTTTTAAGTAACTAATCATAACTTTTATATGAAATGAAGCAAATTAACATGTGGCGTTGCGTACGAGACAAGTCTGTTTCTACCTTAAATCGAATAAAACGGAATAATAATTGACGCCAGTCTCCACCTACTGCCTTCGAATGTCACATAACATTTGAAGCGATTGTAAAATCGAATCATGACTCTTTTACGATGTTCTTTGGCGACGAATTCAATTTATTTCAAGTGTTTTAAGGGTTTGTCGTAAACCTCTATGACCTAGACTGGACAAGTCATCGTGTATGCGGAATAAGATTGAATCGAATAAAATGTCAGCTTCAGTACTTATGTGGTCCTAGTACCTACGTATAACTTGCAAGAGTTTACTGGAGAACTTTTAAGTAGGAAAATGTATATGTCCGAGTTTCAAATCAAATTGGTAGGTTTTAGGTAGGTATCAATTTTATGCGTTGGAGAAAACGGGTGAAATTGTTAGAGGAGCTTTTAAATTTTCAATACTTACCTACTTTCTTAGTCATAGATAGACAATGACGTAAAAAAGTAAAGTACTATAAGGTAAAAGCACCTATTACCGCGGTATTTCATGGGATTTTGACTTTGAAGTGAAATTTTTCGTAGTTCATACTACTTTGGACCAATTTGTATATTTTTTTACATTTTATAGACTTTTGGCAATATGGATATATTATTATTTTCGTCTAATACGAAACGTTGTATTTATAATTTCTATTTTAAGTCAGCAATACGAAATCCTCTATTTCCGAGGCAATAAATCTAATTCCGCGGCATTTGTCTCCTAATACCGAGTGCTGAAAAAAAAAAATACTTTATTTTAATGGTTCCGTATGAAATAGATAAAATGTTTAAAAAGTATGCAAAAGATTTTAATTAAGATTATCTTGATCAATTAAAGACGCTTTGTTAAAGTACTAGTAAATAAAATACCGAATATACAACATTCTTATAATTTTTTATATATGATTTGAAATTGATAAGAAAATAGCGCCTGACTGTTCATTGATGGAACCCTAAATTACAAAATCAGCTGTCTTATCACTCGGTAATAGATTCTATGAAAACTCTATTTCCGAGTACTGGCACTCGGTAATAGATTCTCAAAGAATGTATTGCCGAGGTATGCCGCGGAAATAGAGGATTCACTTAATATTTGTAAATGTAATTCCGACCCATAATAAACTAATAGAAATAACAAATTTTGATGCTAATTCGCTTAAACAGATATCAAACTTAATATAAAACTATAGCACCAACATCAGAATATACTAAACGTTATTTTTTATCGCATCAAAATTGCCAATATTATTACAACATTTTTGACACCCAGTACAAAACAACATTTTAACTACTGCAGTTTTATATAAATAAAAAGAGTTGTACGAGACTTTATATGCATCCTAAATAGATTTTTCGTAGTAGTAATACTTGACGTTTGAAATATAGTTGATTACTTCTTCATAAAACAATTATTTTAAAAATAACGAGTAAAATATCTGGACTCTAAATTTATCTATTACCGAGGGTTACCGCGGCATTAGATTCTTCCATAAATTTTGGAACCTAATTCCGCGAATTTTATTTTTCATTATTTTGAAGAGTTAAAAGCAATCTTTCTTTATAAAACGTATATAAAAATTATCTTAACAAAACACTTAATCAAGTTATTAACACCCAAAGAAAATCTAAACGAGTTTTCTTAAAAATAAATCGTAACGAAAATGTGCATATACTTGAGTGAATTGGCTCGCAATGGTATGGAGACGACCTCATCTTGCGCTGGCGTCGTACAAAATCATTGTTTTTGTTGAGTTTGCACTACGATACAAGCTGCAAATCCCGTGGTTTGGTGTAAAACACTACAGGCTAGAATTTGTCCAACATAGTATTGCACCAAAGTTATTACAATTTAATTAAAATAAGAAAGTATCGCATACCTCGGAAATATGTGCCATTTTTGCATACCGCGGTAATAGGTGCTTTTACCTTAGTAGGTCTAGAGTCCATTTCACGAAAGAAGTCCCCTAGCTGCGGCGCTGTATATCATGTCAAAATTGATAATGTTGCCATTTATGAGTAGGTACAACATCTACCTTTATAAGGTATTTCATTTGTAATTTATTAAAACTGTATATTTCGAGTGTTCTGGTCATTCCATGAGTAGGTTAGTAAACATTTTGATAAAACATCTAAATATTTACCTACATTTCTGTTACGTAAAAAGTATATTTTTATTAAGATAAGCAAGGGTTTTTCTACCTACTATCAGGGAAAAAGTCAGAAAATAGGGAAAATAGACCTGTCAAATTTTGTTCCAAAAATATCCGGGGGACTCCTTTCGTGAAACGCACTCTACCTATACAGACTTAGTTCCTTCATTTGACGTATAACGTAAAAACAGGAGTAACCTATCTGGGAATCACCAACGATGTGAATTCTCACTGTCTCTACTTGAAATACTTCCTCTGTTTATAACATGTTTTCACAGATACTTATCCTGATATTTATAGTTTATCATTCTGTTGTTTAAACCCTAAAAAAACTAGAGATTTTCTGTCAGCAACAAGATTTATTATGGAAAGAAAATACCGTTGTGCTTCAAAATACGAATTTATAAGATACGGCAAGCTATTTATTTAAAATTAAATAATACCTAAATAAAAAGGTCTCGTTAGTCTTTTTAAATTTCTTTTAATTAATTTATTTTCTTTAAAAACTTTAAGTGGTGAATCAAGAACACTTTCAACATATTCCATAAAATTCGAAACAGCAAGTAAGTAAGTATTAGTATAAATAAAGAGTTTACAACGCTATATGGTTTTATTTTCGCCGAAACAAGCAACCAACAGAGTACCCCCGATGTAAACACTGAGCCAAAGCGATGACAGACTGAACGCAGCCCTCTTCATTACTGCTAAACAAAACCGAACTGAAATATCATAAAAAAACAACCAGCACAACCCAAAAAAGATTTTTTTAACCACAGCCATAAAGTCGCAAGTCTTTTGGCTAGTGTTTTTAAAGTTTTAAAGTAAAAGAATGTTAAATAGAATCTTCAATTTGTATTAATAACGTGTAAGAACAGTTATTTGACAGTTTGAAAACGTTTACAGATTGTGGTTATATTGCGAGGCAATCTGGCTTCCTGCTTATAATGTAAACACTGTTTTGTGGAACGTTTCAATGTGTGCTCATGAAATTTTAAATTGTTATAAAGTTTACATGGTTAAGAAGATAGACATTTATATAGGTGCGTTGAAGGTAGTATTCTGTATCTATTCTATTCTATATTTACTGAAAAAACTTTTAACAAGAACTTACATAGTAAAATCTTTATAAGTAGATCGTCAAAACAAACATAATCTATGATTCAGTAATTTACATAGAGAAACAGATAAAACACTGAATTAAAGATTTTATTTTTATGTAAAAATAACTGAGGGAAGAGAAGCAAATTATGTTATATTTAAAAATATAGTTATTTAGGGTAACCCTGCACTACTTATGCGGTCAGCCGTCCGCTAAACTCAATCAAAAAGTATGATATAGTACTTTTTATACGCACTGCAATGCGTCTGCGGTTAATGCATCAGCTTACCGGACGACAGACCGCATAGTGCGGGAGTACCCTTGGCTGAATAAGTAACAAAATCAAAACTAATAAAAAAGTCACATATTTCTTTTCTTATATTCAACTCCACACCACAATCACATTTTTTAATTTGGCTACAGGTTTCTCTAATAAGAAAACATACATATTTAATGTTTAAAATGCTCCTTTCCATATCTTTCACTCCACTTAGCGTACCCCTCACAAAGCTGAACCAACGCCGAATACAATTGTTCCGGCGGCATATCCAACTCTCTTAAACTTCTCTCCACTCTATTCTCTCTTCTTTTCCTCCCGTAGGATGCAAACTGCGAATGCACTTGTGGCTTCTTCTTAATCCCTGCACTGATTAAAAATGTCGCCGGCTGAACAGTCGTAGGGGTCCCGTAATACATCTGTTTGTGTTTCACAGCATGAACTATAAGACATAGTAAGTAACCGCCAAAAGCGAGAAATGCTAAAGTTGTTACTGACATGGAGAAAATGTTACTAATTTTGCTGCTTCCAGATTTATGCCAAACTTCTTCGTAATCACCTCTTTTGATTGGAGATTTGACTGCCAAAGCTTCTGCTCCGAAATTCTGATATGTAGAAGACGCTGGAGGAATTGTGGTCGTTATATTTGCATATTCTTCTGTGACTAGCTCTTGAAGTGACGTTTTCAATCTTAGTAGCTTGTCTAAAGGTAGCTCGTTGAGGAACTGCACATCTTCTTTCACAATATCACCATTTAAACAATGAAATGTGAAGGTTAGAGCAAGTACTCTGATCATTGTAGCACGTGTATTCTTTCAGATGTTGTATTTCGAAATGATCTTGTCGTAGCACTTACTCTGGTTCGTTAAGCATGTCTTTAGAATCAGGTCAGTACTTTTTCTGCCCAAGTTACGTTAAAACACTAAAACGTTTTGCACTTATGACACTAAAAGATATTAGTAATTATGTGTTTAGACGCGGCAATGATTAGATTTTTGATCAGGATTGTAGATTCTTACATACAATCTTTTAAGGGCAGTAGGTAATGTGAAGTTTCCTTTAATCGTTTTAATTAACTACGATTAAAGGAAGTAGGAGGTAAGGAGATAATTATGTAATTATGCTACTTAGATAATTATGTATAGAAAATACTAAACATGACACGTACCCATAGATAAGTAATATATTAGATTTAAGTTATTAAGATTGTAATTGCCGTGCCCATAAAAGTCCATAAAAGGTACTGTCAACTATTGTAATAACATCTTGTAAAACCTATGGTGTGCAAAATAAAGAATTTGAATTTGAATTTGGAGTAAGCTATTTTCTTGCTCTACATTTAACGTCGATCTAAGTTTATTTTTGAAAATATAGAATAGTACCTATATAGGTAGGTAGTAGGTATAAGTATATTAGATAGGCAGTACACCTTGAAAATTAAATTATGTACCTACTTAATTTTTTTTTAAATTAAAGTTATTTTTTTAATATTATATTTCTTTATTTTTTTTTTTAATTTTAATTAGCATCTCGATCTTACCAAGCTGTTATATATTTTACTTGCAAAGGCAGAAAAAAAATAACTTCCTAATTTATATTAAATAGTTATACTTAATTAAAGTTGTAATACATATAAGGTAGTGTAAACTTATTTATTTTGTTTCCGCGTGCATTGTTTGGACATTCCATTGTTTTATTTTTATTTTACCTACTTGGACGCTGTGGACTAATGAAAAAGCTGGTACAGGGTGATAAAAATTCATCTGTGATACCTCAAGGGCTCCAGGAGCCTCTTTATGTAGGTACCTACTTAGTGTGTAGGTAGGTACACGCACATAGCTAAGTTAGTACCTAAGTATTTTTAATTTAATTAAATAGGATTGTGTATCTATTTACTTATTTTAATAAATATGTAAATAGGTAAGCAGTTTAAGCAATTTGGTCGAACAAAACTTCTTAAACTTGACTAGCTCTACAAAAGCTCGTAAAAGCTCTGCTACTCTTATAAAGCACAACTAACGCCATCTATGCTAAATCCTTTAAAACTCCTCTTTTAAAAATCGATACGGAAGCTTCAAGAATTGAATGGTTTTGTTGATAAAACTAGCTAAAAACAAAAGAAAAATATTGTCTCCATTTTTTAAATTCTATTTTCAAAACATCCTATACACATAAAAAAGAAGACAATCGAGAAATTTTCTGCTCCGATGCGAGAGTTGCGCGCGCATCCATTACTTGAATAAACGATGCATGTCGCTCGCTCTAACTCATTGTAGTGTGGACGGTGCCAGTGAGATGGCGTTATATGTGCTGTGTTTCATATTTTGCGTTGCTTTTGTAAATGGGCAACAGGAAAATGCTAGAGAAGGAATCATGGATCATATTAGCCATGGAATGAAGTTTGCTAGTAATTTTCTTGGTGAGTTTTGCATTCCTAATATTGACAGTGATACTCGTATATTAAGACTGAATTCTACTGATATTATATATGTCAATGTTTGTGCCGATGGATAGGTAGATGGATAAATGTGATGTGGGGATGTTTGTTACCTCTATTCTTTCACACAAAAACTAATCTAATCTCATCTAGCCATTTGTGACCCACTGCTGGGCAAAAGCCTCTCTCCTCGTCCGCCATGACTTTCTGTCTCGAGCTTCCTCCGCTCAGGTTCTGAGGAAGGTGTCCAGCTCGTCCCTTTTCACGCAAAAAGTACTGATTTTTTAAATGAAACTTCACAATGTTGCTGATGCATTAGAATAACACAAATCTGGTTACAGTGCATGCAATGAATATCCAGCTAAATGGTGCTGCATGTTATATAAATTGTTTGTAAACATTTACTAACAAAATATATGTCACCGGAAAATAACGAGAATCGTCCGTTGATCAGTTTTCAAGGTAGTTGATCAACTTTCGGAAAATCGTAAACGATACATAAAATGTATCAATTAACGTATAATGTATATGTCATCGAAAAATAACGAGAATCGTCCGTTGATCAATTTTCAAGGTAGTTGATCAACTTTCGGAAAATCGTAAACGATACATAAAATATATCAATTAACTTATAAATTTCCGATTACTGATAAACTTACGAATTTGTTAGTAAATGTAAACATTGTATAACATGCAGTGTGGGGGCACCATAACTGTCAAACTCACCACAATTTCCATGCTATTTCAGGCTCAGAATCCGTAGCACATAAAGTCGCGGAATTCGTAGTGCGAGCATTTCAAAACGCAAACAACCCACGACCAATTCGACGTAGACCTCCACAAGACGCTTTCAGCGACGCTACATCAAATGAATCGTTTGAAAAACGACCAGATTATGATGTGAATGAAGTCCCGAATCCTATGACACCTTTGAAGCAGCTTGTTAGATTGTTTGGTCTAAGACCTAATCAGATTAGTGCGGTTGCTGTAAACGCTCTTGTGTTTGTTGCTCAGATGGTAAGTAAAAAGTATTTATTCATCAATAAAAGTACTTAATTAAGTAGTGAAAAGTTGATAAAAATGTAACTGAAATATTAACCTAAGTAGCCTAAAGGTCTATCTACACAGATCCACAGATACAGGAGAGAAAAAATATCATTCCATACATTTTCCATGGATTCGTTCACACACGTTGTCATGGGGATGTAAGTACTTATTGTTTTCCCTCCTGACGGGCCACGGCCCGGACACGTCCCGGTTGCGTGTAGATAGTCCTTTATACATTGATTTCAAGTTATATCCTACCTATTACCAAGTTATAACCTACCTATGAAATACAAGACCTGCTCAGAGATAATAAGTAGAAACTTACAGCACATCCATCATGGAAAGAAAAGTAGAGGGTAAACGAAGGAGACTACGGAGGACTTACATAGGTCAAATAAAAGAGGGATTAGAAATTGTGTCGTATCATGTGCTCAAACTGACGGCAGAGAATAGAGCAGAGTGGCGTAGACTCCACCGACAAGAGTAACCCTCTTTATGATGACGAGCATTCTAATGCTATCTGCAAACCAAAGCCGCCGGCATGCATTTTATATTATACGAATGGCAGCTGTTAAAAAAGACGGCGGCTTTGGTGTGTAGATACCATAACGGTTAAGTATAATAAGAAAATTTTCTGTTTAAATTCCAGATTTCAACCTTCCTATCCGGCCCTAAACGTCCATCAACACCCTACCGCTTCGACGACACAAAAACCTGGCTTCTAAACAAAAACTCCCGAAGACTTCAAGACCTAATCGCTGCAGCGAAAAACGAATCTTTAGCTAACAACATAGAGGATACTGTTAAACAACAAGACCCAGAAGAAACTAGTTGTATTCAGTTATTAATTTGTAAAATAACCCCTTTTGTGAATAGGATGCAAAAGGCTGTATTTGGTGATGATAGTGTGGGTGATGAAGGGGTTAAAGGCTCTGCTGTACTGTATAGACATTTACCTTCAGCTGATGAAATTAAAATGCGAGGGGATCAGTGTGAGAGGAAGTACAAAGAGTGTGATTTGAATGAGATTTGATTGTTGTTACAATTTTTCGGTCGGTTTCACCACTTACAGATAAAAAACTGGCAGATATTTTATACCTGTCACTGTCCAAAACGTCATAAAAATGAAACCCGTTTTCCGTTGTCACGACATAACATGAAAACGGCTTGACCGATTTGGCTGATTTTTTTTTCGTAGTTTTCTAATACTCTGTACAAGGTTCTTAAGGAAAAAAATATAAAGAAAATCTCTCAGAAAGATTGAAAAATATACATGTAGTGCATCAAAGCTACGCTTAGGCGGTACGAAGTTCGCCGGGTCAGCTAGTGTTTTATAAAATAGACATATACACGTCAGTAAAATTCTATCTGGAAGTGGTTAAACGGATCTTATAGCTACTTATTGCATAAAGTGTCGTCATAATGACGCGCCGTTAAACTTATAGCTGATCAGTCAAACCTGAAAAAGACACCATAATATTTAATGCATAACTTTGTTTGCTTTTTCTGGTTGTTTGTTTTAGTTCGTCAACTTTGTTTGATACCATACGACTCTCCTATAAATAGGTTCTGACCTTTTCTAATTCCGTGGTTAGGCACTTTTTAAAAGAAGTTTCATAAAAATAATTACAATAAAAAACCTAAGACTAAAATGAAAGATTGAAAAGTACTGAGAGACCATTACGTTCGATTTTTATGACATGTAGGCATAAGCAAGTATTCGAAATTTTACTACTTATTGCTAGCCGTTACTACGTATTGCTCGCCGGCATGCCGCCGGGCTAGGCCGGCGGCTTTACGTCATACGAATGGCAGCTGTCAAAAAAGCCAGCGGCTTTGGTGTGTAGATACCATTCAACCTAACCAATTATATTGTACAGTCAGCATCATAAGACGATTAACACATTCAGATTTTCAAAAGTAATATACACCACTATTAGACGTAAAACCTTACTTATTTCCCTTATTTTTTATTTTGAACCTGGAGTATTTTTTGCTAAGCGATTTTCGTCTAATAATGGTGTATTTTACTTTTGAAAATCTGAATTTGTTCATCGACTTATGATGCTGACCGTACCACCCAAACCGTGAAAGTAAACAAGTAAATATTATTTACAACTATTACATTAAAATTTCGTTTATTCACATGTTACATAAAGATAGTTTAATGACCTGACACGGAATTAATCTTACTAATATTATAAATGTCAATGTTTGTGCCGATGGAAGTGAGGATGTTTGTTTCTCTTTCACGCAAAAACTACTCAACAGATTTTCATGAAACTTTGCAATATTGTAGCTTACACATTAGAATAACATATAAACTATATTATTTTAAGATATAATGATTTTTTTCTAAGATCATCATCATATAGGTATTTAAGAGCCAGGCTCTTGTCGGTGCAGTAAACGCCATCTTTGCCTTTCCTCTGCCAATAATTTGACTTCTTGATACGACATGACGTTTATAAGATACTAGCTGTCCCGGCAAACTTCATCCCGCCTTAGAATGAACTTTATTGTGTAGGAATAAAGTTCAAATTGACTCTATATTTTAGTAAGAAAACATTTGTATGGGAAAAAGAAAAGGTCTGTTTTAGGGCTTTCCCGGCAATTATTCGAATTTTTCTCACCGTAAGAACCATCCTTGGACTTCAATGAACATTTTAAAAAAAGAATTAGCGAAATCGGTCCAGCTGTTCAGGCGTGATGCCGTGACAACGGAAAACGGGTTTCATTTATATATATATATATATATATAGATTTATTTATATATATATATATAGATTTATTTATATATATAGATGAAGATAGACGTACGAAGTCGCGGGCAGACTCTATATGTGTATAATTTGTAATTATATGGTTATGTAACGTCCGTCTACGAGGACAGACAGCTGGGCGGCGAAAAAACCTGTCACGTTAGCAAATGTTTTTATTTCAGAGCCCGTTTCAACATCTACAGATAAAATTAAACTGACAGATAAACCTATATCAATTTTATAAAACATAATGATGATGAAAACATGAACCTATATCAATTTTATAAAATGACGCTTTAGACAGAGACAGGTATACAATATCTGTCAGATAAATTATAACAGCCCCTTAGTTTTATTGAGAACCTAGAGATAAATTCTCAAAAGTTATTAAATTAAGGATAAATAAAGACTCAATATGTAATTTTAGAGAATAAATTCATTTTTTAAACGGTTTTTTAAACGGTTTTTAATTAAACGGTTTTTATTAAACGGTTTTATTAAACGGTTTTATTTAGCTCACCCCGTTTGTTTTCTTGGGTCAAATTTAGTAATTCAAATTTCACCCTCTTCCTGTCAACCGATTAATCTGAAATATTGTGTACACTTTGGATTTTGGTGACAATACAATTATGTTTATTCATTATCATTATAAATTCAAGATGGCCGCCGCTACAAAATGGCGGATAACGTAGGTTTTATCAATCCCATCAATATGGGTATCAAATGAAAGTGCTCAACCAGTAGAATTCAATGTACTATATAAAATTAAAATCCAAGATGGCGGCCTCTACAAAATGGCGGATAACTTAGGTTTTATCAATACCATCAACATGGGTATCAAATTAAAGGTCTCAACAAGTAGAATATAATTTACTATGCAAAATTGAAATATACTTAGGTGCGAAACTGTTTGAAGAAGGTCAAGCCTACGTGGCTCTTAGTAGAGTAAGATCTTTGCAGGGACTACGTATAGAGGAGTTGGACTGCAATAAACTAACGGGCAAGAAACCTTGCAATAATGAAGCACTACATGAATTAAACAGAATGCGAAATAAAAACTAAAAACTAGAAAATAAAAATAGGTAAAAAAACTTTTCAAGTTAAACGGTTTTATGTTAAACATACATTGCAATGTTTAAGATAAATGTACTAAAAACCAAAAAATAATAAAATAGATACAGTCGTGGGAATTATAAACATATGCATAGACTAGACTAAAATAAAACCGTGGGGCACGTCAATTGTCTACAAATCATCGACTTAATGTGCGATAGAAGAATCGTTTAATTCGTCGTTAGGCAGTTCGCCCGCAGATGGTGAGGAAATTAAGTACTTACTATTTTCTTGCTCATGGAAATTCCAATAGTTATACACTCCATGTAAATAAAAGAGATGTTTCAACTAGTTTATCGTTGGACATTCACACTGCTGGCTGGCGAAGAATCGTTCCACTGCTCGTAGTTTGTCTTTAATCGACAAAACATAATGATAAAAGTACTACTCGCTCAACACTATGAAACCCTAAAACTCGCTTATAATCGAGCTTGCTAGCTTGTTTCCACATTCTAGCCCTACTTATCACACGTCCATCGTTGTCGGTTGAACAACTGCCTAATTATAGTGTAACATTACAAAAAAAAAAACATTTTAATCAACGATTGTAGACAATTGACGTGCCCCACGGTTTTATTTTAGTCTAGTCTATGCATATGTTTATAATTCCCACGACTGTATCTATTTTATTATTTTTTGGTTTTTAGTACATTTATCTTAAACATTGCAATGTATGTTTAACATAAAACCGTTTAACTTAAAAAGTTTTTTTACCTATTTTTTGTTTTCTCAATTTTATTTACATTCCGAATTTGGTAGGTACATTACTCATGTAGAGACCATTAACGTAAAATCACTTATACATAGACGTACCTATCCACTTCTTACTTCAAGTATGTTTTAGTTCACTTTAAGTTCAATTGAACTATCACAATAGTAGAAATTAAACACGCAATTATTCAAGAGAACCATTATTGCATGATTAATTATTTTCCCTGTACAAAACCACAAATGAAGCGATATAAAATCAAACCAAACTTTGACCCCCTTAAGATCTATCCCGGTTGTCATGACGACGAATTGTTTTCCCTCCTGAAGGGCCACGGCCCGGACACGTCCCGGGCACGGCCCGGATATGTGTAGTCAGACCATTATTATGCCATTTTTGACATGGTTTTGTCAATAGCCGATAAACCGAAAACCGATAGGTACCGAAAACAAGCCGAAAACGTCAAAAAATGTCATTAGTCCTAGAACTATCTTTAAAACTCATTTTGTAATAAGGGAGTGTCAGTTTAAGATTTTAATAACGAAGTTTAAGAAATAGTGTTAGTTATACCTATGTACCTATAATAAATATAAATAGTAATATAATATAAATAGAAACAGTATTAAACGTGACAAATGGCAAAAACATTGTCTTCGAAGAGCATCCAACCTAATTGGTATAGTTAAATTTTCGGTATCACTTACACTCAACATCCCCTATTCGAGCTATTATCTCCGAAAGTATACCACTTTCGACAATTGTCCAAAATACTATCGCTTTATAATATTTTTCTCTATCGATTGATGTTAGTTTCATCAGTGGCCGCCAACTTTGTTTTCTCCATACTAGCTCGAATAGGGGATGTTGAGTCTAATTGATACCGTTTTTTTACTATACCAGGCTCCATACAAATATTCATTCAGTTCGATGCCATTTCCGTGAATCATCTTAATAGCTACCTACTCTTTTGTTTTTATCCTATTATTTAAATATCCTTAAAATAAAAAGTTACAATAACAAGTGACGCAGGTTAAATGACGTGTTTGGAGAAAGTGAACGCGGGTCGATGACCGCCGAAATCGCAGCATGAGTGACGGTTTACTTTTGTTTCTAATAAGATAGTATAAATATGTCTTCTTGTACCTACTTTGCCACTATGTAACAAAGGAATAGAAAAGATCATAAATCATACATACTCTTTCCCATCGGGTTAAGCAGAGACCGCTTCCTAATCTTCGCATCATAAATTGGAAACCAAATAATACATAAGTCTACAAATACACAAATACTTACATACTACACAACTACGAATACACACAAAGCTAGCTTTATTTTCTGAGAAATGAGGAGGTATTATTACAGATTGTGGGAGAAAAGAGAAGTTTACTAAAATCTATTGAGAACAGAAGAGGAAAGATGCTAGAACATTTGATACGACATGATTCTTTCATAAAAAACATCATAGAAGGAAAAATTTAAGGGAAAAGGAAGGAAGACCCTGACGGACGTTCCTAGAACAGGGGGCTTAGCACGGCGTGCCGCGACAATTATCTCACGTATGCTGTCCTTATCACATTTAAAACTATATACAGAGACGTAAGCGTGACAAACGCATGACAACGTCTTGTCTTGGAGTGCCATGCTAAGCTAGCAGGTGAAGGAAAAGGCGGGTGTCATGTCGTATCAAGATGTTAAAAGGAAGGCAGAAAATAGGGAGGGATGGAAGAGGCTCCACCGACAAGAGCTTAGCTCTTAAATAAGAAGAAGATGAAAGTTAGAATAAAACTCCAGCTTCTAAAGGGAATAAAATCTAAGTATTTAAAACATAAAGGGCCCCTTTCAAAAATTACAGTTAAATGTAACTGATAGATATTTTATACCTGTAACAACCTCAAACGTCATATTTTATGATATAGACCAGGGATATTAGGGAACTCCGTAACCGTAACCGAAACTATCGGATATCCGATATAAAAAATCATCCGTAACCGTAACCGAATCCGAAATAAAAGTTTCGCATAGTATCGGATAGGGGCGGAGCCTAATTGAGACACTTTATTTGTATTTTACTTTTGAAATTCCTTAAAAAATTAATATCCGTAACCGAAACTAACGGATAATCCGAAATAATTTATTATTCGTATCCGTAACCGTAACCGGTATAATAATCATTCCTAAATCCGTATCCAATCCGTATCCGAAATTTCATATCCATAACACCCCATAGACATAGGTTTATCTACCAGTTAAAAATTTTATTTGTAATTGGTAAACCTCGAAAAAGATGGAGAGACGATCTGGATGCATTTTCACGCGAATGGCATGTCGCTACCGGAGACCGTGTTAAATGGAAAGTCGCGGGGGTGGTCTTTGCCCAGCAGTGGGATCTTATTGGCTAACAAAAAAATGGTAAAACGGTCCTTTAGGTAAGTATTTACTGAACAAAAAACTATCAAGTTTCAACTATTTTAGATAGTAATTAACACATGTTTAACTCAGTTACTAAGCTATTAGGTACCTAGCAATTTGCCACCAATAAACAATCCACACATACAACCATTCAGGCAGACAATTATACATTTCACTGAAAGCCTTCCTCGTGGCGACTTACGTAAGCAGCTTGCGCCTGCGCCGGTCATCGATCTCCAGGTTATCTAATTATTGCATCATCCATTATGAAACGACATCTAGGCAAGTGTTTGCATTTGCCGAAAATTTTACACGTTTTGACGCCATTTTGGTTTTGGGGGGCTACTGTAAAAAGAGTTTCTTAAAAAGGTATTTAGTATCTTTATGTGGGGGAAAAGACTGTACTTAGGTAATATAATAAACATACAAAGCTAAGATTGTATAGGTACCTACATAAAGTTGTATTTAGAAAAACTACCTATATTATTTTTCAGATGACATAACAATGTGGCAAACATTGTTATGTCATCTGAAAAATTCGAATAATTATCTAACTAACAATATTTTATAAATAATTAAAATATAAATACACATTTGACATCACTAGGTACCTACTTATTTATTTCAGATTTTCATATCATCAATAAGACCCTATAAAACCTATTTTGAACAAGAAAAAACAATGAACAATTCGCTCCATACAAAAGACATCAACGCGAGCTTTCATTTATATTTTATTGCATTTTAACTAAACTGTTCCAATTTTAAAATAAATTAATTAAAATCGTGACTTTCTTTATTGTAATTGCGCTATTTATTCTAAATTTAGTTTTTTACTCACCAATTTCGCGTATAGTTCCGCATACTTAGTTCGAAAATTAAGAGTAGGTAAGTAAAATTTATTTGCTTAACTGATATCACTTTCGAGTGCAGGTAGGCGTTGCTAATTAAGGCTTTGAGTTTAAACTTAACCGATTTTTCTTTAAAGAACCTCTTTCAAAATTGGAAATTGAAAAAGAAATTGTATTTGGAACAAAAATTGTGATTTTGGCACGGCGTTGCGTTGCCTGCCAAGCCATTGTCATGGGTTCAATTCCCGCTAGGATAAACATTACTGTGATTTATAGAAATATAATATTTCTTAAGGGTGATTATTATTAAAATAGACTTTAATTCGATTGACGCAACTGAAACGAAACGTTTCAAACTAGTTGCGTCGTGTGTGGTTTTCTAAGGAAGTCTATAGCAGAAACTTCGATGCAACTCAAAAGCAACTAGCAGTTTCAGTTGCGTTGCATTTGCGTTTCACCTTGTGTTCTGGGTCTAAGGTGTCAAACATCGAAATGCTTTTATACAACCTTACCACAGTTAACTAAATAGTTACTATCGTAAACCTAACGTAAAGTCTAAAATCTTGACTCCCATAGTTTAAACGTCTCTTACGACACAAGTAGAAGTAAGTACCTTTTATTCATACAAATTACCTAAAAAAAAGCTTCGATACAACGAATAAATGAACCGCAAAAAAAGAACAATCGAAGCATTGTTTACTTAAGAATCAAATATACACTTCAATATAAAAATTCCCATAAATCATGTACAACAGACAACATGAGACTTCATTCTTAAGATCTCTCATAGAAATATTATGCCAAAATAACTCTTGCCAGTTTAATTCCCATGATACATGTAAAACAGATAACTTGAGACGTTGTTTATAAGAGTATTTATACAAATCTAGTGCCAGAATAACTCTTGCCAGTTATCTTAGCAGAGAAAGTATAGTGGGGCGTAAAAGTACCAAAATGTTGATTATAAGCCAAAAATATATTAAAAGTGTTACGGTCAATGACCTTACAGTTAATTAGGAGTGGAGAGTGTATGAGGCTTTTGGCTGGTTCATAGTGAATGCGAACTATGTGTAATAACTTGAGTACCTACTGGAAATGGTAATGGTATCTACACATCAAAGCCGCCGGCTTTTTTGACAGCTGCCATTCGTATTAAAGCCGCCGGCCTAGCACGGCGGCATGCCGGCGGCTTTGGTGTGTAGATAGCTTAAAGAAAGCTTCAGGATTGCCTTAAGTAAAAGATTAGGAAAGTAATTAATTAAAGAGTATGGAATTATATTTAATTAGTATGATTTATTCAACGCAAAATAAAAATAACTTACAAAACTGACAATCCGCAACAGGCTTCGTCAAAATTAAAGATAACAACAAGGAAAGTGTCCGCGAGAAGCATCGTCAAAGCGTTAATTAGTATAAATTTAGAAATTTTGATCTGTTGCATACATTTATTTACCTTCATAACAAAAAAAACTGAACAAATATTCTTTATTGCAAAAACAGGACAAAGCAAACAAGGTGAACAATGAAGTGACAACAGGCTGGCCTTATTGCTAGATAGCAATATCATCCAAGTAACCTTACAAAGTATTCTGAGAGTATTATTAAGTTATTCTAATAAAACAACAAAATATAAGTTTAGGCGAAATCGAAAGCAACCATTTTACGAAACTTTCCACATTTTAAGTAAAAAAAAATTAAGCACTCTTTATTTTAAGTTAAAAAACCGGCCAAGTGCGAGTCGGATTCACGCAGGAAGGGTTCCGTACCATTCACTATTGATATCGCTCAAAAAAGACAAAAAAATCACGTTTGTTGTAAGGGAGCCCCCTTATTTATTATTATTATTCAATTTTTAGTATTTATTGTTATAGCGGCAATGGTAATACATCATCTGTGAAAATTTCAACGCTCTAGCTATAATTCATGAGATACAGCCTGGGCCCGTATTCTTCTAATTACCAAATGAAAAATGGTGTCTCTCTAGAATGTGAATTGTATGAAATGACACATTTTGGTATTCTCTTAACAGATAAGTTGACAGTGGACAGCGATCGGCCGTACATTTTATTACTTTACGCTTTATTTGGTATTCTACTCCGCAATGTCACATGAGTGGCAGTTCCAAACGGTATTCTCTTCGCTATTTGACAGTTGTTCTCTAATGGCATTTCGTTCGGTCGTCCGTCGTTCAGTCGTTCGGTCACCCAAACACTATTTCGGTGTTTTTTCGAAAATTAACGTGCAATTTAGGCAAAAAATGCATGTAAATCTTATAGAAATAAATATTCTGTATTTTAAAGTATGTCTTAGCTTATTCTTGGTCGAAAAAAATCTATCAATCGGTTGATCAATTTCTTCGAACAATAATTTTATTAAATATTGGCAACATCGACAACTAAATCATTCGCAAAGACAAATGAATGACAAAGCCCTCTAGAGACTACTAATCGACTATTTCGTGGCACATAAGAGAATACCAAATTTGTGACCTATTGCTGTAGAATGTTAATCTGTTGGCTATAGTTAGGTCGCTTAACTTAATTTAACAGAATTGCCCGCCTGGTGACAGACAGACGGAAAGCCAAGTTTCAGTAATAAGGCACCGTTTTCACCCTTTGAGTACGGAACCCTAAAAACACTTGTTTTCAACAGTACCTTCAACGCGCAAAGAGCGTAACGAATTTATAAAGTAAACTTTCATTGTCAAGGTTTCGTAGTAAACCTTCTAATTACTTAATCGAGCACCTTTTTGAATATTGTTCATGTTATTGTGTTCTATTCCGTTTCTCACGAACTCTTTACTAAGTGTGAAATTGAAAAAAGATAAAACAAATGATGACTAGGCGGTTTGTAGTAAGTTTTTTTAATACAATTAGGTAATAGGCAGGATGACAAAAAAAATTTTAGTCCATCACATAGATTATTTTAAAATATTCGACACGCATTTTTTCTTTTTTCTCTTAAACTAAAAATGACAATGATACACTGGGTTAAAGTTGCTCGTGACGTCACGCCTAAGTAAGATTTTTACCTACCTAGGAGTGACGTCAATACCGCCCCATAACTTTGATGCTCTGTATCTTTGTATCTATTTACGTATCTATTTGATTAGGTAAAAAATGTGTTTCAAATATTTTTTAATAGCCTAAAAGATGGACTAATCATTTTTTGAATTCTTTAATGTAGTCAGTCATCATTCCTATTAATGTTATTTAAACGAAAATATTTACCTACTAAGCTTACTTTATTTTAATTATAACAACCTAAGTTCATATATCATCCCATCGGGGAAGAGGTCACTTCCCTCCACTTGGTACGATTCAAAAACACTTTATTCGCTTTATCCACATTCGTCAGCATCTTTATGACATAAAGGTGCGTACAGACCATGTAACATAACATGTTATTTAACATTGTTATATAACATGTTTTACATAATGTGGACACTGAATGTTATAAAACAATGTTATTGATATGTACAACAATGTTATATAACTTTGATCGCGTACAGACCATGTAACATGTTATTTAACTTGTGTTTTATAACATGTCCACACTATGACCTTGTGATTCAACATTGCAACATAAAAATATAAAACAACAACATAAACAAATAACATTGTTATATTGCATTGTTATTCTAATGTGTACAGTATTATTTTATGTTGCAATGTTGAATAACAAGGTTACATAGTGTGGACGTGTTATATAACACAAGTTATATAACATGTTACATGGTCTGTACGCACCGTAATATGCCGAGTGGAGTCATTTTATGGAATAACTAGAGGCTGCCTGCGACTTCGTACGCATTTACCCTCGTATCTTGGGGAAAAAACATGCTATCTTAAAATTATATACCCTATGTGTTATTTTGATATCCAATCTAAGTTATTGTAAAATTTCATTAAAATCTGTTCAGTGGTTTTTACGTGATGAAGGAACAAACATCCATCCATCCATCCATCGGCACAAACATTAACATTTATAATAATATATTAAGTAATAGGATAATATTAATTATTTTACGCTATCCTTTGTTTTCCCTTTTGTATTTTATTATTACAAAAGGGATAAATTATTTATTTTACTTCACACATCACAGACTTATTTCTACGAAATGAGTCACCGTTTCCATCCATTAGAGCATTTGTAGAAAACTCAACTGATTGCCGACAAATCTCTCTAATAGGATTATTTATCTGTGTTTATCTAAATTATTTAACTCGAGAGAAATTACCGATGAGCTTGGGTACTTTAGTTGTGAAAATAGGGCTTAAGTTTCTAATCTTTAAATAGCGTAATGACTACAGAATACGTAGGTAAGTATATAAAAATATAGGTAATCTGATTTATCTTTAATAAATGGGTACCTTTTCTATATTTTTATGCGTTATTATTAATAAGTAGTCTTCTTGCAATAAACTACAATACAATACAAATATTCTTTATTGCACACAAAGATATAAGGTACAGACACAAATAAGAATATAAGAAGCAACAGGCGGCCTTATTGCTAGGTAGCAATATCTTCCAGGCAACCTTAGGGTAAGAAATAGCGAAAAATAGGTAATAATGGTTGCGGGTTGTGCAAATAATACAGAATACATACATAACATATACTTACCAAACATACCTAGTACCTATAATAAAAATAAACTAATAGATAATATAAATATTAAATACATAAATAAAATTATATGTTAAACTAATAATTAAAAAATAATTAAATACATATTTAAAGACTAAGCCTGTCCACTACTTCCTACCCATTAATCGTCATATTTCGGAAAACTCACACAACAGCTATAACATTGCAAAGTTTCATCAAAATCTATTCAGAGGTTTTTGTAACCAACATCTTCACATCTATCAGCACAAAATTGATATTAATAATATTAGTAATACCAATTGATTAAATTAGAAGTTATTAGATAATTCTAATAAGAACGATGAAAAAATCCACTATCACTTCTGGCTCTATGGAGTCTGCAGGAAGAAACTTAGAAATATGCTGTACCTTTTGTATAACTTCTATTTTTTTCTGTATCTATGTACTATCATTTTACAATAAACTGTTAAAAAAATCCGTCAAAACATACCGATTTATAAACAAACAATACCTATCAAACCAAGCATAAAATTATCAGAGAAATTACCCAAAAGTCATCGAGTTTTCATTTTTAAATTAAACCATCCTTTTCTATAAATAATACTTGGTTATTTCCTCAGTAGCCCATTTCTTTGTTCAAAATGATCCGTTCTGGTTCACATTGGATACTTCACTTTCTATGACATAGCAGGAAACTAATTATATTAGTGGCTCTAAAGTAAATATACAGCACTCGGTAATGTGACAGAAAGAATATTATTTGAAGAGGAAACGGTATGCTTATGAACATTTTAAAAACTGTTTTTCTAAATATCTGGTAAATTAACAAATGTTAGATTTTATGCTATATGTAGGTATTTAGTACAAAGTTTTTTTAAAGAATAAACTAGATTTTACTACTGTAACGAAAGTTTAACAATAAGCATTCTATTATTAGGCCAACATTTGTACTATTGATATATGTCAGTAAATAGGTACATAAAAACCATGATTAAAGTGATAATCTAGATTAATCTCGGACGCCTAAACAAGCATCATCTAAAAAGGAAACTTTTCACATCCAAAAACAAAGAGACTTTTACAATTTTCGTGAACAAAACTATCAAAAATCGAAACTACTTAAATGAGTCAACAAAATCCATCGGATCTATCAATGAATCGAAAAAGAAAACAACATCGATTACGCCAAGTTAAGCGACAAGTCAACAAATGGGTAACCATGACTGTACGAATGTAATATAAAACATGGCAATCGGAATGCGTCGTATATTTCGTATCCTTGTCGTACCGTACGATAATAGACGGCCAAGAAAGTGGACATTTCGCCAGTAACCCACTGACACACTCTCAGCTATTTACATTTGATATTACAGCCTTTATTTTTGTTTTTACCTTCACCTACTTTGATTTCGGGTTTGGTTTGTTTTTGTGGCTCGAAGTAGATTAAGGAAATGTTATTTTTAGTAAAAGCTAGTTTACTTTTAGATACCTTTTTAGTAAGTGGGTACCTAAGTTTACATTTAAATAGGTACTGTTATTTCGACAGTGATTGTATTTCGGAGTTTAACTTCAGGTATCAATTAAACAACTGTCAATTCAGTAAGATATACATATAAATTAAGATCCCACTGCTGGGCAAAGGCCTCCCCCGCGACTTTCCATTTAACACGGTCTCCGTGGGAGGCCTTTGCCCAGCAGTGGGATCTTAATGGCTAATAAAAAAATACATATAAATACTGATCTTTTTAGAATAAAAATCTCCTCCTTCGTTCTCCCATCTTTGGTATCTATATTTTTAAAATAAATAGCAGAGTAACGGAGCGACCATCTATCGCAAGTGACCTGATCTGTCAGCTACCAAAAGACAAACAAAACACTGCGGTATTCTAACATGAGACATACTTACATACATACATATCTATAACTCCTCTCTTCCATCGGGATAGGCGGAGATCATAATGATTATTTATAAAAACTTACGTACTTACCCCAGTTGCTGAAATCTTCGTTAAAAATACTTTTTCATTTAACATCATACAATCTCTCAGCTATAAGGGAACATTAGCTACAATGATCTTTTCTACAACACTATAACAGAGTGTAAGGTAATTTTATAATAAGATTGTGGTATCAAACTATAAGCCTGCCTTGCGGTTGCCATAGTAACCGCTATGGGGTCAAATGACTGTCGACCTAATTCCTATGGGTTCCGGATGTCTTTGCTTATTAGATTCCGGTTTGCAGATTGCTTCGAGTGTGTATTACCTAGGACCTAGGTAACCTAGGTAACCTAGGTCCTAGGTATTTGTAATATACCTAGGATAATGTTTAGGTTTAGCGTGTAACTGATTGTTAAGTTATAAACAAGTACGTAATTAAAAGAATTGAAGGAAGAAGCAAGAATTTGCATTCTAAGGTCGATAGAAAGAGAGGTGAATGGGTATGTATGTACTTACCTTTTTTAAAACTACCAAACAAAAGCACATATAAAAATACCCTTCATAAGATGTATATTAAATATATTGGCACTAAAGTACTTACCTAAGAGTGGAAGGAGATTTTCCTATCCATTTAGGATATTTTGCTCTACCTACTAACTGAGCGTAGTAGTTAGGTATCCATAGGTAAAAAATAAGACTAACTACCTACGTAACTTCAATAATGTGCCAACAAATTACTTACCTACTTATGTATTTATTAGTATTTTAGTGATGTGACTTGATTGTGCTTTATATGCTTTATATGAATAAGATTCTTTATAGTAATATAAGCGTATAGTAATATATTGCCAACATATCAAAAGATTGGTGGTCCACTGTGTCTAAGGATTTGGAACGAGCCCAACTAACAACCCAGACAACCCAGAACAGACAGTCCTGGCGCATGAGAACGAGGAGAGCCGACCCCAGATGATGGGATAAGGCAAAGAAGAAGAAGAGAACATATCAAAAGATTAGTCGACCAATTGATGATAAAACATGTGCCAATTGCAAGTCACCCAACATCCAGCCAAACAGATCTTACCAACCCATCTCATCTTAATTCAACCTTCAAGTAAAACGTGGACTTCACTTACAGGTGAGTATAGACTCGGTACGTAATTTGTAATGGTGCTCCCACACTGCATGTTATTAAAATGTTTGTAAATATTTTCTAACAAACTTTTGGTACAAAATGTATAACATGCAATGTCATGTGGGAGTAGGGTTACCATATCTCAGGATTTGTCCTGAGATTACCGGACTTTTCGATTTTTCTCAGGAGTGCGGCCGGACTTTGTCAATCTTGTGAAATCTCAGGAATTTCAAAATACAGCTTACATTTTTCAAAGATCTCTTTAATTAATAGTTAAATCAACTAACATAAACTAAAAAATATCTTTTTTTATAAATAATTGCAGTTTAAATCTATACCTACTTAATCATCCTAGTAAAACGTAGCCGAAATAATCTTCTTTTGATAACAGATTGCAGTTAAAATGTATACTTTTTTATACAGGTACCTACTGTACATAACGATATTACGTTTTTAAGAGGAAATTCTCGAACTGTATGAAATCTCAGGACTTTTATATGAGAATTAGGACTTTTCTCCGGACTTTCGTTTATTTCATCTGGTAACCCTATGTGGGAGCACCGTAACAGAACATCGAATCGCTCTATGATATGTTCTGATGTATCAAATTTAATTAACGCTGAGAGGTGGAGACCTAATGTCCTGACATACAGACTCAAGTCTAGTTTAGGCATCAGTCCTCCGCAAAGTAATTACTACCTATTCGTATTAATATAACTTATGACCTAAGAACTTTGTGGTGGAAAATAACGATTATTATTATCATCCTTTTACGGACGAGATTTTACCTGTAATTCACCATTCGTACATTAGACAGAAATGCTCGAGAAAATGTTGTAAACTCACCTTACAGCTCCAAGACCGGTACATAATATTTGTCAATTTGCATGTAGCCGGGATAACTGTAAAGATGGCATGCGAGATACTTGCCCGACTACTCTCCTCTACTGATCCAAATATAAGTACTTGAAGGCAGACAGGTCGCTTGATAAGTGATAACAGTTTTACAAATTGATGTTTATTAGAAAGCTTTTCTATTTTGGATGGTATAGGTATTATTATGCTATCTACACACCAAAGCCGCCGGCATGCCGGCATAGGTAGGCGGCTTTACTTCATACGAATGGCAGCTGTCAAATAAGCCGGCGGCTTTGGTGTGTAGATACCATTATACCGACGTGCATGTATGAGGCGACTGATGAATGTGGATGAAGCGAGAAGTGTGTTTGTATCGTAGCAAGTTGAAGGAAGTGTTCTCTGTCTACCCCGATGGGAGAGGCGTGACAGATTACCTATGTATTGTTGTGAACCATGCTCCAGTATTCTTAACTTAATAAATAATCTAGACACAAAGATCACGCTAGCAGGCCTCCTTCTTGGCTACTATATGCCGTTAGAAGGGATTAGATTAGTTAGACTATAATCTACCACACGGCTCTTATACGAGTTGAGTTTCTTAACTTATTTTATTTTCATGTTGATTTAATGTCTATGGATATTTAAAATTATGCATAGTCTTTAATAATGTCTATCATGTCTGTTCATATCATTTATTGTAGAAAAAGAAAAGAAGAAAGAAGAAACGTGTTTTAGCATTTTTTATAAAGATACCTACCTATATCGCTATAAATTTTTATCTACGAAGTGTGTTGTTGTTACTTAGTAATTTCATTTATAAAAACATTAAGCATTATCTTATCTTAACTAGCCTTATCTAGTGTCCCACTGCTGCTCCTGCACCACGATTTTCTATCCTGAGCCGCCTTTGCCCAGTCATTTGAGAAGGTGTCCAGTTCATCTCGACACCTATTCCGCGGTATACCGCGAGGTCTTTTGGCGGTTGGTTGCCATTGGGATGCTGTGATTGCTCAGAGATTGTTCGGCATGCGGCAGACGTGACCAGCCCAAATTAAAATTAAAAAAACAAACATTAAGTACCTACCAAATTTATTTACTGGCATATTCATATTATTTACATTTAAATAAGTAATAAGTAGGTATATTACTAACATATCCTTGTACGTATTAATACGATTATTAGCTCAATGTTCTTTTTCACGCTATTTTCCCGAAGGTTTCTCTCAATGGCGCATTTTAAACAAGGATTGTCAAACAAAAGCCGGCGTTAAATTGATTTCAGATAACATTGGACCATATTTTGTCTTTTGTTTATTGAAAAAACAAAATACGACACCACATGTGAGAATATCTATTCAACTTTTAAAATATTGACAGATTCGTTAAATCCTCTATGACTACATAACTCATTTTTTTAAATTAATGTCTCTTAACGTCTTAATTTTCATACTACCAGCATTGATTTGTATTTAGTCGGATTATAAGCAAGACTTATCTTAAGTTAAATGATTTTCACTTTTTAGATACGTATACGAGAAGAATAGGGATGATGATTACATTCAAAGAATAATAAGTCCGTCTTTTAGATCTTTACGTCTTTTAGTCTCAAAGTTGCGGAGTGGGGGGTATTGACGTCACTCCTAGGTAAAAATCTTACTTAGGCGTGACTTCACGAGCAATTTTAACTCAGTGTATCTTTGTAATTTTTAGTTTAAGAGAAAAAAGAAAAAATACGTGTCGAATATTTTAAAATAATCTATGTGATGGACTAAAAAAGTTTTTTTAGCCATCATGCCTATTGTCCCAAAAGTGATTCAATTCATTCGTTTAATGTATTGTTATTAATATGTAGGAACCTTACAAACACAGGGACTATTACTCGTACCTACTATGTACTTTACTAAACTATTTATCTACTATCTACTAGATCTATCTACTAGAATTTTATCATGTCGCCAGTCTCAGTTACTATTTCATAACTATGCCTCTAAGAATTTAAAAAAGTTATACTTACATTAGTACATTTGATCTCCGGTTGGTATTCCCCGAATAAAAAAGAAAGTGAGTGAGTGAGTGAGTCACTGTTACGGCTTTACTCTCGTTCGTTCTAAGGATTCAATAGCCTTTAAGAAATACAGAGAAAGTCATTTGTTTTTAAGTTTTCCTTATACTGGGTGTAACAGAAAGGGGGTATAAAGCCGAAACACAGCGATAGTCCCCGTGATTCTGAACAATTTTCTCAAAGAAACATGGGTCGTAACTCGAAAAAATTTTTTGGATCACCCGTACTTACTCGATCTGACATTTTATATGGGGAGGCATTTTTTTTTTTCGAGTTACGGCCCATGTTCCTTGGGGAAGTTGTTCAGTTTCATGAGGAAATATCACTGTGTTTCGGCATTATACCGCCTTTCTGTTACACCCTGTATAAGTAGTAAAATAAACAATATTTATATGTTAGGTGTAACTCTAGCTTTCTGGAAAATCTTTCTTGTAGTTATCTTTTTTTTTTATGTCAACTTTCTTCTTGCAATAAACTATTTCTTATCTTATTTAGCCGTCAGTGTCCCACTATTGGGCAAAGGCCTGTCTCTTTCTCCACGATTCTCTATCCTGAGCCTCTGCCCAGTCATCCATGAAGGTGTCCAGCTCATCTCGCCACCTTTTTCGTGGTTTGCTGCGAGGTCTTTAGGAAGTTTAATAAACAAATTTACAAATAAAATTCATTGATAAATAAACAAAAAGGTATTTTTAAGTAAAACAAACTGTAAAAGTGAATAAAACCATTTATTGTTCGAAATTCAAAATGCAATTCCATTTACAAAAAATCAAGCACAAAGAAAACGGTCTAACTACTTACCTTTTAATCTAGATCGAAATGAAAAAGACGCAAAAAAACCGCACTCACGTTTTTGAAAACACTTCTGAAGAGTTGCTGATAAAAATCACGTTTGGCTTTGATTTTGAACTACACTTTATTTCAGTGAAAAGTGAATACAAAATTGCAGTGACATCTTTGTACCTGTAAAGAAACTTATGTTAATATTTTTCGTAGACATTAGATGGTAGTATTTTTAGATTTTAAAAAATTACGTCAAACGGTGGTAATAACCTATTTTGAATAAAATAATTTTGATTTTGAATATTTTAAAATATAATACCTATTACTAGTTAAATTGCTACGAGTACAATGGTCATCTATTGGAAAAGTCGTACAACATATTAAAATAATATAGCCTATGTGTTATTCAGTGCAAAAACCACTGAAAAGATTTTAACAAAACTTTATACCTAGTATTGTAACTTACACGTCAGCATCTTTAGCTAAGTACTTACCTAAATTACTTTGAAATACCATGTAAATTTTACAAGATATAACGATATATGCATTCAAAGTGGGCAGCCTCTAGCCTACCCTGTCACATGCCCTCATAGACCGTCCGTAGCTTAGCATGGCACTCCGTGACAACACGTTGTCATTCGTTCGTCACGCTTACGTCTCTGTCTATAGTTTTAAATGTGATAAGGACAGCATGACGTGAGATAATTGTCGCGGCATGCCGTGCTAGGCCCCCTGTCATCATAGTCTACGGCTTGTTAATACTGAAGACTCAAAGCTATGATCACTGTTACTAATACTAGTTTATTACAAGCAAAAACTGTGACAGAGTAAGTAGGTGACGATAGCTTTACGACCGTGGGACTATTTACACTGTAGGATATGCTCCACAAGTTGTTTTGGTAAGATTGATTTAGTTTAAGAATAAAAACAGTTGAATATCTATGTCCGCTAAAGAGCATCCAACCTAATTGGTACAGTAAAATTTTCGGTATCGATTACACTCAACATCCCCTATTCGAGCTAGTATGCGGAAAAAAAAGTTGGCGGCCACTGATGAAACTAACGTCAATCGATACAGAAAAATATTATAAAACGATGGTATTTTGCACAAATGTCGAATGTGATATACTTTCGGAGATATAGAACTTTGAAAATGACGGAACTTTGAAAATTGTTATAGGCTCCATACAAATATGTTCGATGCCATTTGGATGGAATGGTTTGTTGCCTGTTCATGCAGGCTTAGTCCGATCTTTGGTTCTTTAGTCGGAAAACAAGTGTTTCTTAATATAATTAAAGAACTGTGTGTGCTTAGTCGCATGAAATTTCATATCTAAGAAAAATATAGCATTAAACTACACTCCTACTAATATTATAAATGTCAATGTTTGTACCAATACATGGTATGCTGTGAGGGTGTTTGTTACTTTTTCACGCAAAACCTACTCAACAAAATTTTGCTGAAACTTGTCAATATTGTAGCTTATAAATCAGAAAAACACATGTTTTTTTCCCAAGATATGACGATAAATGCATACGAAGTCGCGGGCAGCCTCTAGTAATCATAAATCTAGGTATACAACATGCTTTAAGATTCAGTTTCCACGAGAGACATTGTTTACTAACACTAATCGCTGATTGGTAGCTTTACTCTTTTACTTTTTATTTTTTAATGGTCTTTTGTGTTGTGTAGCTTAGTCATGGCGTCTTTGCTTTATTGGGGCAGGTCTATCGCTTATATGTAAGAACTAGAGGCTGCCCGCGACTTCGTACACATTTATCCTCATATCTTGGAATAAATACAAAATATATTAAAATAATATAGCCTATCTATTATTCTGATGTGTAAGCTACAATATTGTAAAGTTTCATTAAAATCTGTTTAGTAGTTTAAGCGTGAAAGATTAAAAAACATTCTCACATCCATCGGCACAATTGATATTTAAAATGTATTTTTTAAATGTAAATGATAGTTTTTACTTATTACCAAAGGCCTCTCTGCTCTTTCTCCAAGGATACTCTATCCCGAAACAGGAGAGAGGACTTTGCCCAGCAGTGGGTCACTATTGGCTCGATAAGTTTACCAAAGAGTCTCCATTAAGTTTTTTCCTTAGCTTAAACCAGTAGAATAATAATATCTACATTACTTACCAGACAAGCGATCAAACCTTTAGAAACATTAAACTGCTTCAATACCTGAAACAAAAGAGTGCATTACATTGAGGATGAATAGGTACATAAATAATTATATAGGTAATATACTTAATAATAAGCTTATTGATATAACTAGGTCTAGCGTTTAATTGGTAAAAAATAGTCACCAAAATATGAGCTAAAAATGAACACAAGTGACCCAAACGCGGAAGCAGTTTACGCCTTTTTTCATGCCTGCAACATGGCTATTGTTCCACTATCGACTCTACATAAAACACGCTCAAACGTATCATCCAAAAGGACAATACACCTTAAAGTACCTATCCTATAAAGCTATGTCCTTGAACATCCAAATATCCAACGGGATGAACAGGTTGCAGTCCGACTAGCACAGTTAACCGCTGCTTAGCAACTAGGTCATTCTATATATATAGTGAAGTTCAAGGCATTCAGCTCCATTGTAAGTCAAACTCTCGCACAGGCAACACGCTTTCACCGGTGATTGAAGCAACCAAGTGGAAGAAAAGTGTAGTGTAGTGTGCCAGACCAGAAATTAAAAAGGTAAGGATAAGTGACAGTGGCGGGAAAGGGCGCGAAAAAGGATTTGAGCAAGGAGTATGGTTAGCGTCTGTGTGGCCAGTGCTAATTCGAAATTTGAATGGTTTTTCTTTTTTTATTTGAAAGTGGATTTTTGGAATTTACTGTGAATGATTGCTGTGGTTGCCAATGTATTTTATTTTTACATGGAATCTTATTTTACAAAAGACGGTTTATTAGAGTTAATTTTAGAATAAAGCTACACTTTTTAGAAAGTTTTGAAGAAAAACGTGGGTGTTTATTAAGTAAATTATTTTAATGAATAATTCAAAAATGATGTTGATTTTTATACTTTTATTTATTTAATAAGTTCGAAAAGAATACTGAAACCAGTGTTATAGATAATCGACTTAAAGGTATAAAATAATGTGATTGCCGCCTGAGGAAATGTTACATGAACTTTTTTACTCAACCCGAAAAGAAAGAAGTTACCAAAAAACTATAACATAAAATACTTGAAAGTTAAACGCTAAGACCCTTGACCAATTAATAAAAAAAATAACGTCATCTAATCCGAACTTTCCCGCCATAACTCGATCACTAATGCAGTCCACGTGACACGGAACTTACTTTGTCACGAAGATTTCACGGCATTTAGAGGCATGCATTCTTTCGCCGTCCGCCTTAGTCATGTAAATAAAAACCTTCACTTTCTAAAATGTGAAAACACATTCGACTACAGTTCTTTAGTGACGCAAAACAATAAGCTAGTAAAGAGTTCTTATACGTAACTTGCATATTTTGACTTAACAATGATGGTCGTGAACTTTAATTCAATCACAATCGCCATTTTGATTTTCTTGCTCGATAAAGCCGTGAGAAAATTGGTTTAAACGATTTATTGTATTGGCATTATATATCTGTGATTTATCACTGCCATAAGTAAATATAATAAATATTTTATTAACTATAAGGAAACATAAAAACTGCTATTAAAAGAACGCAAATAGTTTAAAGAAAGTGATTGACAAGAATGGGTGGTAAAATTGAAAAAAGAAATCTTTTAATTAATGGCGGCGAATATCTTATGCCATGTCATTGACTGACAATAAAATTGGACCTTATTTGTGTGGTGAGATGGTGCTACTTTCCCCCACCACGTCATTTAATGGTCAAGAATGTAACCATTAATTATATCTAGATGGTTTTAAGGCTTCAATGAGACGCATACGTTCACATACGATCTAAGATTTCACTGAACTCAAAAGAAAGAAAAACCCAATTTTTATTTACTTAGGTTTATGTACGATTATGTACTTAGGTATCAAATAATGTAGTTAACATCGTTATTTTATTAAAATTTATAAAACCGCTAAGTTTAATGATCTTAAAAAAAGAAAACTTTTTGAACTTTGATCTTTTAAATCCGATATAATGCTTGTCACGATACGCGCGAGTCTCGTGTTAAATCTCTTATAAGTTGTAATTGGGCACAAATATTTACCGCTAGATAATGGTGGATTAAATAGCGGTCCATAAAGAGATAGAATACGTCAAAATCATAGTATTTCATGACGTTGCATTCCTGCGGTAGTCAAGTGATAGACAAGTCGTCTTACCCAAGAAGGGTCCATTTCACAACGAAAAATTGATTCGGTTGAGACCTCTTTACAAAAACGCTTTCCGTATGAGCTACTGTATAAGGAGACCAATTGCCTACATAGATATTTACAACTGGCAACACAAACTTGAATCTATCTCGGTTTTAAGGTCAGAAATCTGTTTCTTACCGCTATTATAGCTACGGACGCGGCTACCGATGAATTAATTCAACATTCTCAACGGTTTCCTACTGCAGTAATTACTGTATTCAATAAATAGAGCGGAGTAAATCAGATTCATTTGAGTTCAAGAACTTGAGCGTTCAAAGTCAAGGATTATGTCACGCGCGTGCGCTGTTAGTGGTTAGTTTAGGGTTAAGGTAAAGTCACGAAAACGTGTTTATAAAAGAATCTTATTGGAAATGAAAAGTATTTTTTATTCAAAAATTGTTCATTAATCTTTCACATCCCAGAAAAACTAGAACAATAGAGAATATATTGTGTCTGGGTTTATAATGGGTCAGTGGGATGTGAGAAGTTAAATTCACTTTTTGTACGTTTGTCAGTATGACAACGGTAGTATTTTTAGATAATAAATTGTCAAGAAACACTGAGTTTGATGATATTAAACTTATTTTAAGATGTTCATAAAAGAAATTATTGAAAGAGTTCGTTGGCTGTTTGGTATTGCATAATGGTAAAGACATTGAGACAGGTTCTCGCGGTAAACCTCGTAGGTATAAGTTTGAAGCTACCAAAGCATGTACTTATGTACTAATGAATAACACAAAATAAACATTTCTTCAGTGATTTGTGTTTTCAATAGACGATATAAATGCATATTGACGGGTAAGATAGCTGTAATTGTTTTTTAACCATCATTGATATTTTAAAGGTAATATTAGAGTCAAGCTAGCGTATCAAATCGTTGACAATGAACCCAAGACCTCGACAGTCGGGTATAACAGACAGTGAAGACAAGCCAGGAAAATTATTTAGAAAGTGTTCCTATTCCCAGCTTATTACGACCACTTTTGTTACTACCATACCATAATTAGATGAAATGGGGAAATTTTTACATTGGCAACATTAGAATAACCTAGTTACAGACGGATTATTTCGATTAATGTGAAACTTAGCCTCGATTCTGAACACACGTCTGCACGTAATGTGATATATATTTTTATTGATAATTTAACATGACATTTATATTAATGGCTAGTTTTATTTTATAAATAACTTTAGTTACGTAGCTTTATTATAATTTTAATTTCAAAACGTTTTGAATTCGCGGCAAAACAATGAAATACTTAACACAAAAATACGTCTTACATACAATATTTTGATTATATTCTGAGTACTTTTGTTAATATTTAGATATATTGGAGGTACTTGTGTATAGATGAAAAAGATCAAAACAAAACAAAATTTAATCAAAATTAATGTCTTTGATGACCGGTCAACACTTCTACTATTAAGCCTTAACAATACATAAATACCCTTCAAAAATATCCCACTTAAATCCATTGAGAAATCACTACATCTTACACCATGGGTAGGGTAAATCCGGGATATTTGCCTCAGCGGGATAGACGCCCGAATTCAATATTTTAAAATGTAAGAAATGTGACCAAAAAATTACCTTACAATATGATAGCACCCCTCCCCCCAATCAGCATGCCGCAAAGCACGCGGCTGTTTATTGCAGCATTATTGCGAGTATTGCGAGACATTCTATTATTATCGTAATTTTACTTTGGGGATGATTTTAGAACTACTGAAACTTTCTAATTTACCGGTAAGTTAATTTTATTTTTGGTTCTTAATGAGAACTGAAGCATAAAGATTATTTTAATTGTACTTTGAAAATAAAATACATTCATATAACTTATTTTTTCTTAGTTGGCGTCTATCCATGCAAAAAGTGATATTTGCCCTAATAAGTTTCGGGTTAGATGCCCTTTGGGCATCCCCTTTGGGTATCTAACCAAACTTATGAACTTGTGATTAAATATTATATTTTTAAATAACTTGTACATATAATAAGTATGTGTTTATGTTTTTAGGAAAACTACCCATTCTTGGATTCAAAAATGAATATTGGCTGGATATACTTTTAAGTAGTTTTGACAAATACTTTTGATATAATGACATCTTAAAAAACACGCTAAAGACATAATTATGCATATTTGACAAACAAAAATGTAAAAAATGTTTAACATGTATAAAATGTTTATTTTATTCTGAAGGGCACCTATCCCCTCCAAAAATTTTGGTACAGGGCATATAACCGGCCAAAGTGGCATTTATCCCGTAATTCAATTTTACGTTTAAACCGAAATAAATCATTTATTTATGGATTATTCTACAAAATGCAGCATGATATAGTTAAATAAAGTAACAAAGACTGTAAACAAATGTATGCTAAGTGTGTATTGTTTTTATTTTACGAATTATAAGTGAAATAAAATTGGGTTGGCATATATCCCGGATTTACCCTATATCACGTAGTATAAAGACTATTGACATCTAATTCATAGTATCATATGTCAGCTTATGGACGACCACTGCTGGACTAAAGCCTCCCCCTAGGATCTCCACGACGACCGGTGACAAATTCATGTCACCGATCGTAACACGTCCCGGACACGGCCCGGATGTGTGTAGATAGATAATTACGAGTACCCAAGGTCTATGCTCCCAGCTATATTTATAACCATACTCTCGATGATTCTATGTGAAAAGTCCCATCTGTCTACTGGATTAGAAAGTGATGCCCTTCCATGAGTAAACAAGTCATTTCAACTTGGAAACGCCATTGGTTAGCTTTAGATTTATAACTGAGGATCGTTTAACATCAATCTTTAGAAGATTAAAAAGATACATCCATCTTTTGTTATTAAAGATTGAAAAGATGCTTTTTAGAGAGTTTAAATGTTTTAGGATTGTTAAAGTTACAATTTTAAGGCATAGAACAATGATGAAGATTATCTGTATTAACTAAGCTATTTAAGTAGGTAAGTACTTTAAATAATGACGATTTTTCGTAAGTAGGGACCTATTTATCTTAAATAACTTACTTAATTAATTGATTTAGGTATTAGCCGGAAATAATCAACAAAGCTTACATTCCATTAAAGCTATACCGATAGCTATCATTGTTGTTATCAGGTCAGAAGATAGTTCAATGTTTAATTAATGGAAAAGCAACTTTAAATTCGTTTCTACAGCGGTTATATTTATTTAATTACTAGTTATTAAAACACGTCGAAGCAGTTTTCCCTTCAAGAAAACACTTTCCTAGCTATTTTAATGTGGCATTTTTTTGTTTATTTACGTATGCAAGTGCCATTAACACGTGAAGTTGGTACCAGTGGCACTAGTGGCACAGGTTTACTAGTAATTAAAAGTCTTGAAACGTGCGCCGGAGTCGACGAAAGTGGAGAGAAAAGCTGGCCTTAGAATGCCCGATAGTATGGCCACACGCGTGTCTTTGCTGATTCTATTTATGTTTTAAGTACTTCTAGTTAAAGTTAATAATATTTTCTGTGGTGTAAAAGTCTAGAATACGGAAGAAAAATAGGTTAGAAAGTTTTATTTTATTTGTATAAAACACAGCCTTTTCAATAAATAGAGAACCTATTGTGAGTAGTATTACGCCTTAATTTAGAAAGTACCTTTGAATTTATATATTTAGGCATTTATTTTCTTTAAAGTTAAGTCACAATAGAAAAAACATTTAAAAATTGCTGAAGGTCAGATTGAGCGCGCGTTGATGTCTTTTATATGAAGAAGCTGTTCGCAATAAAATAGTGATACCACACTATACTATCTGCTCTAAAATATCCAAAATTTTTAAATAAAAATACTCTACATAAACACAGAAAATAAATAATTCTTATTCCAAATTCAAGATTAACATAATTACAACTTAATAAAGATTTGTCGAATCCTCATGTAATCGATATGGTATCTTACAAATTAGGCTTCTAATTTAAAAGGTTATAAAGCTCTCATTCCTTAACGTAATGACCGTAAATACACCTTCGAATGGATAAAAACTGGTTCCCTACTGTGTCTATTACTTTTGGGGCGGCTTAGACCAAATAAATTCTTGTATTAGATGTGGCTTCTTTTTAAAGACAATTTTTAAGGTAACGGCGCACTATAGACCGAAACTAACAAACAAGGGACATAGGGCTCAAAGTCGAAAAATCGATCTAAAAAAAATACTATTGGCTAGGAAATGATATTTCTAACAACATTTACCCTTGTGTAAAAAGTCCAAAAATGTGTAGTTTTTGAGAAAAAAAATAATCTTTATTTTTTTGTATGGGGAAAAACAGTTTTTATTTTTTTTCTCAAAAACTAGGCCGAAGGCAGGATCGACACTTGGTGTCATGTTAGACTGGATGCTTAAGCCTCGGAAAAAAATTAGACCGCAGCGATATCCGCGCGGCCGCGGGTTTGCGGGTATTTTGAAAATTCAAAAAAAAAATTGCTGTTTTTCACTAAAAATGGCACTTTGACTTAAAATTATTTAATATCGTGGTAATAAATTCACAAACAATATTTTTTAGATCAATATTTTTGACATTTTTGGGCAAAAAAGCGAAAAATATACAAATACCTATTTTTTAATCTAAGTGAAGAACATCACGAAATTGTACATTATAATGATTTTAGTGGTACGCATTTGGTATATATGAGTCTTGTACCTAAGTAAGACTTAATTCTATGCCCCCCCCCCCCCTTATAGCAGTTATTCGTTTGCGTACCCAACAGGTAACTGAGCGTTGCTGAGACCCCATGAAGAGTCATAATATGTTTGTGCAATCGTTTTATTATTCTTGTACCTATTATGTACACGTGGTGTATTATTATGATACCCATAAGCATTACTGAGAACCAATGATGAGTCATATGTTTGTGCAATTTTTTTATTATTGTCGTATTATGTGCACGTGGTATAAGTATTGAAACCAAAATGATGGGTATGGTAGCCCTGAAAAGGGCTGTTTATGTTTCGAGTCCTTTACAGACTGTTAGATCAAAGGATCTGGAAGGTTTTCGGACTCGACCAACATATAAGCGGTACTGAGAACCAATTATGAGTTATATGTTTGTGCATTTTTTTTTATTGTTGTATTATATACACGTGGTATAAGTATTGAAACCAAAATGATGGGTATGGTAGCCCTGAAAAGGGCTGTTTATGTTTCGAGTCCTTTACGGACTGTTAGATCAAAGGATCTGGAAGGTTTTCGGACTCGACCAACATATCTTCTTCCTCTTCAAAGTCATGGCTCACTGCAACTTCGTCGATTAACGTCATGGCTTCTGGGAAAAGGATGTCTTTGGATATACTTGTAAATTTTGGCCTTATTCTTGATATATGTGGATCTGAACTGATCAAGAGACCATGGAGTATATCTTCGTTCGTGGCGGTCCTACTACTCTTTCTTGTATTCCTTTCCCTCACGTTCCTGAAATCTTTATTTCTGGCCTCTGAAGCCTCTTCGGATAGGATTCCTGAAATAAAAAAGAAAGTAAATTATATAAACTGAAAAAAGCAATTAGGTTAAAGAATATGATTGTACTTTAACTTACCAATAGGTAAAACCGAAAAATGACTGCAGATGTCTGCTCCGTGTGTCAATAGCTTATGTACACTAACTGGCATATGGTACCATGGATAAAGATGTACAAACATCTCTGCAGTTTCTTTACAGTAACTCCGAAAGTCTTCAATACGTATCTTCTTGCCAGAAGATAAGACTTGCAAAATTACTGCAAAGTGAAACAGCAAGTCCTCATCTATGCCAGTTATCTGAGACGATCTTTTATAGTCTCGGAAAAAGCGTCTTGCAGTGTTCCCATCATTGGTTGTTCCGAATCCCTAAAAAGACATAATTAAAGCATAAATAAAATAATTAAAAATACAGAAATGCAAGATTTATTGACAGTTAAATGAAATAATAGTTACCTGCTTGACAATATCAATGAGCAATCCCGTCTGTTCACGAAACTCTCTTTGCGTGGCATCTTTTCTTGCTTTCTTCAAGGCTTGATGCTCTCCTCGAGCGCTCCATCGTTCGAAGTCCATGTTGTAAGAAACATGGAGCAGGCACTCCATACAGCGAATCTTCATATGCAGCGGGGATATCCCATACTGATAAATATCAGCACGAATTGGCTTGGTGGCCAAAAGCTCCAAGTTATTCATCTCGCTTGGCTTGGCAAGACAAATAGGGCACGTGGCTGGTGAGCTCACGTCTGCAACAATATTGGCCACTTTGCCATCAATCATAGTCATGTGCAGCTCGTGAGCAACCTCCACGTCTCCACACTGAGTAGGCACCAATTCGGATATCTCCTGCTGCATTTGAGAAGTTTCTGCCCGTATGAAGTCTGCTGTCTCCTTTGCGAACGTGAAGCTGACTGGACGGCAGTAATGTGTTGAACAAGGAGTAGGATTCTCCCAAACAACTGCACTGCCGTCAACCAAGCGGAGCGGCACAATGCTGGTCATTATGACAGATGAGTCATCGAAGTCTGGAGTCGATGATTTCTGCTTGTAATTGCTTTGGGAAGAAGCACCATCCAGTCCCCACTTCCAGGTTAGCTTCAGGCTTGAGTTACTGGAACTTTGGACTGGTCCTAAGGCCAAAAAAATCCTCTGAACTGTGTGGTCCAGGAGATTTTGCAACCTGCAACGAGAATAGAAATTAAAGTCAAGAAAATAAAATAAAAAACGATCAAAATATTAATACAAAAATATGCCAATACCTAATTCGAGCACCTTGTTCCGTTATCTCCATACTTCCAGGCAGTGGATAGCACCTCATCTTAGCACTTAACAGCTTGTAATAAGATGGAAGCGCAGCCACAGATCCTTCTTCCTTGAAGAATTTTCTTAGCGCCAAGTACTTCCATTTGGATAGAGATAGCGATGTGTAGAGCGCCAAAGATTTGTCTTCTGAAATCACAGATGGACTTCTCTCCTTGAACAGCCACTCCTCGGCATCTGGGATAACTTCTGGGTTCTTGGCTAAATGGTCTATAATCTTAGCCAAGGTATGCTTGCCACTATCCTTCAGCTTCGTTATTAAGTAATACCGCAGCTCGTCTTCTGTGGATTCATCCACAATAGTTCTGGAACGCCTCTTCTTCTGCTTGTTGGTCAAATCCTCGAATGGCTTTCGAGCGTGAGAGTCCGTACTAGTGCCCACGTCTACGGAACTGGTGGATGCATCCAGGTCCTCTTGAGGCACAGCAGGCTCCTCTGCAGCAATCTCTGCATTGCCCATTGCGGAGCTCAAATCCACTGCGCTGCATTTGGGCCACCGAATAAGAGACTCCAGCCACCTGCGATTGCTCTCCCGGTTGAGAAAAGTCTTCTGGTTTCTGCTCGCATCCTTCCATCTTTGAATAAGGTCTTTGACGAATTGTTTGCAAAAGTTCACAATCGCGTCACGGTCATCTTGGGGTATGTCACGTCGGATAACTTGTAAGATTACACTATTCAAATAGTGGTGATCTTTTAAGTTACCATGTTGTCTCAACTTGAGAAACAAATCTAGGTACGTCACTAAACCAGCCATTATAAGCTTAAAAAATATTTCTAGACAATCACCGAAAAGCGAGAAGTGTAGAAATGTAATCATTATAAATGAGTTTCAGTTAAGATTTATTTTTAGATTCGCAACTAGCGGGTGTATGCGCGAGTGAAAATTATGATACGGCCAATCACCACGTGTACATAATACAATCATAATTAAAAAAATGCACAGACATATGACTCATAATTGGTTGTCAGTACCGCTTATATGTTGGTCGAGTCCGAAAACCTTCCAGATCCTTTGATCTAACAGTCTGTAAAGGACTCGAAACATAAACAGCCCTTTTCAGGGCTACCATACCCATCATTTTGGTTTCAATACTTATACCACGTGCACATAATACGACAATAATAAAAAAATTGCACAAACATATGACTCATCATTGGTTCTCAGTAATGCTTATGGGTATCATAATAATACACCACGTGTACATAATAGGTACAAGAATAATAAAACGATTGCACAAACATATTATGACTCTTCATGGGGTCTCAGCAACGCTCAGTTACCTGTTGGGTACGCAAACGAATAACTGCTATAAGGGGGGGGGGGGCATAGAATTAAGTCTTACTTAGGTACAAGACTCATATATACCAAATGCGTACCACTAAAATCATTATAATGTACAATTTCGTGATGTTCTTCACTTAGATTAAAAAATAGGTATTTGTATATTTTTCGCTTTTTTGCCCAAAAATGTCAAAAATATTGATCTAAAAAATATTGTTTGTGAATTTATTACCACGATATTAAATAATTTTAAGTCAAAGTGCCATTTTTAGTGAAAAACAGCAATTTTTTTTTTGAATTTTCAAAATACCCGCAAACCCGCGGCCGCGCGGATATCGCTGCGGTCTATTTTTTTTCCGAGGCTTAAGCATCCAGTCTAACATGACACCAAGTGTCGATCCTGCCTTCGGCCTAGTTTTTGAGAAAAAAAATAAAAACTGTTTTTCCCCATACAAAAAAATAAAGATATTTTTTTTTCTCAAAAACTACACATTTTTGGACTTTTTACACAAGGGTAAATGTTGTTAGAAATATCATTTCCTAGCCAATAGTATTTTTTTTAGATCGATTTTTTGACTTTGAGCCCTATGTCCCTTGTTTTTTAGTTTCGGTCTATAGTGCGGCGTGAAAAAAAAATTAGGTTAGTTAAATCGTATCTTTGACCTGTTTTAAAAATAAATACGTACCTAAATTTAGAAAAAAGTTTTATAGGATGTTATCAAATCAGAATCGCTAAAAAAATTTGGCTTAAGCTCATAATTTTAAACATTTATTTATCAATTCCAACCGAGATACATAAAATGAATAGAAATCGAAGATATTTTAAATAGTTAACCATGTTCTTAACTGTGTCCTTCTTTAACAACTATAAAAAAACTGTGTCCTTCTTTAACAACTATAAAAACTAAGTAGTTTTGACTTCCAAACTTATATATTATTTAGGTACATTTTGCCCAGGAAGAACGTTTTTATTATGAGCTGATAAAACTTTGAGACAAAAATTAAGTAGTTATTGGTAAAATAAAATAAAACTTAAGTAAGTAAAAATATTGTTGGTATGCAAGTCTGTAATTCTGTATCCATACCTAATTAAATAAAAAATAATAAAATTAAATATGAAATTCAAGAATAAAATAACTACCCAAATTCCGAGTCGATTTATTGGTCTGAGGCGGTCGGCCCGTCCACTTGACTCGCGCCGCCCAAAAAAAGGCTTAAAGTGAAAGTTGTAGAGATCCCGTCATTCACTTGCCGGTGTTGGGTAACATTTTTATCTCAGCTTTACATTTATATTCTGTGAGGTTTCATACATAAATTTTAACCAGATTTAGCTACGAAATTGTCCTGCGATTTGAGGATTAGATGTGTCAATATCAATTGATGATTTGTCGAGTAATTTTTGCTGCAACGTATTTCACTGGCCATTCAGCGTGGCAATGCTGCCAGTATCCTTGGCACTTTTCCACCAACTTTGACTCGAGATGGAGATATTTTTACGACTGTGTAGCCTGACCAATTTTGTGTGTTTTTTAATTGTTTCGTTCATAAATTAATTTCTTAAAGAAGCAATTATATTTGAATATTATCGATGACGTAATTTTTTTTTAATTGATATTGAAACATATTGTAATCCTCAAAATTTGATGTTATGGTGGAAAAAGTTGCAGCTTTGGCCGGTGTAGAATGTATTTCTATTCTGGTCTGTAGACCAAAGCTAAATCGGGCACATATAATGCGGATATAGGTTCTTCAAGTTCAGTAATAAGATTTCAGAATCCTTTGCCTTCGGGAACTGTGTTCTATGTCTGAATGATCCATTTTGTCATTGGGATTAGCATTTTGAACGAGTCGCGACTGTTAAGATGACAGAGATATTATCTATGTAGAATAATCTAGTTAGAACAGTTATCTAGTTAACTTCAGTTAAAAGATAACATAACTTAATGACAGTTTTTAATTACTAACCTACCTGTACTTTTTAATGCGCAAGCTTTCAGACTTTACGAATAATTATGTAGAGTTCTTTTCTGTACTAATTTGTAAATAAATAGTACGAAATAACGTAAAAAATACAATAAATCCGATTACTAATCAAAGCACGTCGATTCTAATTAATTAGTTCTTTTAAAATGCCACGACAAAACGATCGATAAGTTCCGTGATATGATAAATAAATAATTGACGTAGAATTTGTATTTTAAATTGAAATAACGTTCAGTGATTGAATAAAACAAAGGTATCGCAAAAAGATGCCACTCTCAATAGAATGTTTAGATAATTTATTTTTTTAATTCGGTTCATAAATAATGGAGTTTTTGAAGTAGCAAACTTAATTCATGACTACAAAAAAATCTGGCGAAGTGAGAACTACTTCCTTTTTGGTTGCATTGTTTTCAGTTCGTAGTCGGATAAAATTAATTTTCCGCGCCAATTTCTTTACTCTATAAAAATGTAACCTCAGAGATAAAATCCAATTAATCGCATCTCAACAACCAGTCCTCTAATTCTAATAACAAGCACTAGCTACACACTGCCAGCACCACGCACGCTTATCTAATCAGAATCACTTCCCAGTATTCCAAATCCACCAGCCACATCCGCACAACCAATATTGGAAGTAGGTGAAGATGTCAGTGCAATTCAAGCATGTGCATCTGTACCGTTCGATCTGCGCTCGCGCTGCGTAACGGTGATCGCACGCACGGGGTTTCTGGTGCAGCGTTAGTGTTTACTACTTCATTTGATTTGAAATCGGGGTTCTGTAGATTTATTAAGGCATGTTCTCATAAGCGAGCTGTAACCGTTGCATGCTGTGTAACCAAAAAAACATGGTGTGATTGTTCGCTAGTGTTTCGCGAGCACAGAGCGCACATCCTATATTTTTTGGTTACAGTATAAGAAACGGTTATGGTTACAGCTCGCTAAGGAGTACGCGCCTTTAGAGAGTCATAAGCTTGGGTTTAGGGGTTAAAAGTAAATTTTACAAATTCTTTTAACCGTTACCAACTTTAAGAGTCTATATGCAATTATGAATGACGAAAGTTACATAAACTACCAAAATGAGCCATTAGGTATTTATAGTAAAGACTTGTGTGTATCCAACCACATAACACCTATTACGACTGAATAAATATCACATCCGCGTACGAATCACGCACAGTTCTATTAGAAAGCTGATTGCGCGGTGGACCGGCCGAAGCGAAAAACCATTCGAAAAAAACCCGGTTTTTTGAATCAAGAATGAATGGTTTTATGATGAAATGGAAGACATTTATTGCAGTTTTATCCGAGATGTTCGAAGTCTGATTATCCGATTGGCTTTTGTTTTTTGAAATAGTTGACGGTCGGGAATCGTATTCGAAATTCGATTTTCCCAGCTTGTTTTTTTTTTACTTTAATAATGGAAATTGCCCTGAGTCTCTCTTTAGGAAATTAAGACGCCAGAAATGCATCAAAGTAGTAACTATGCAGTTTATAGCAATACTTGGGCTGAAGAAAAAAACTGCACTAAACCAGTTTCTAAATTAACCTCTCGAGTGTGAGACGGAGTGGAAGAAACCCGCGTAGAGAAACTCGATACGTAGCTTATCCTCTCATTTTTCCACGGTGAATTTCCGATGAAAGTTTTAAATTACCTTTGAGTTTTCATAATACTGGCAACACTCTTTTTTTCAAACCACAGTGATGTAAAGAAGTTTTCTTCTAAATTCATAAGAAAGAACAATAAACAAAAATCCTTTTGCGAACTTATCGTTTCTTGCTAGATTCTTCTCTCAGGAAAACTGCACTCTTGCGAATCTAGCATTACCTTTCAAAATGACCCGTCTTAGTTGATGACAAACACATCCAACAAGATTAAACGTAAGTACTTATTTTTTCTTTCATTTTAAAATCGTATAGGTAATCATGGGAGGGAAATGACAGAAGATAAAGCTTACTGCAAAACGAAATGTAGAAAATGACGTTTCAACATTTGAAGGTATCAATCTTAAATAAGCAAAACATGAACCTTCCAACACACGCGACTGCTTTCACCCGTCTCGCGTCGCCATATTTGCCGCGCCAAGCGCAGCTCTGTTCTGCGTTAATAAACAATATAATTATACCTACTTGTTGTTGGTAAAACATCGTCAATGTAACTGTTAATGCGTGAAGAAGTATATACATTGTAGATCAGAAGCCGTTATTTATCTGATAAACCATCGTGCTGTCTTCTTCTGATTTTTGACGACAAGAGAGTAAGCTATAGTTTAACCCTTTTCCACTTAATTGTAAGATTTATTGATTTATTTCGAGACATATTCTTTAATATCGGCGCGGGACTAGATCAATTGGTTTTGGTCATTTGGTGGATCATTTAGTGATCATTTGTTTTTTCCAATTTGTAAATCGAATAACGAATGAAAAGAAAACAAGCGACAATCTACTATAGTTTATTAACAAACGTTTGAATAAACCTTGACTGCTAGGTCTCTCTTAAGGAATTCTTGTAGGCGTAAACATCCGCTTAGGATAACGAAAGTGAGGTTATGTTCCCGCGCAAATCCGCGGCTCGAGATGCGCGCGCAGGGTTACTAGGTCGTCAGGTCGATGCCATTTCACCCCGAGCCGGCACTCGCATCGACTTGTATCGATAACAAGCCCTTCACTACGAGAAAGCCGATTTTGTTACCGAGAACGGTGAAATCTGCAAGATCAAACCCGCAAAAGAAAAGCGTTAAAACACTATAAACATATTTTATATTTATAACATTTCTGTATTCGTTTACCTGTCCATAATGTTAACGCTTCCTATTTTCACCGGACATTTAGCTGTCTATACTGAATAATCTTTGTGACAAACTATGCATTGTTTCATTTTGAATGAAATTGTTGCTTGAAATAGCCGTTGGAGTTGTCCAATGAGTGAACAAAGCATACATAACACATCACAAGGCGAGTAAATTTCACCGGAGAGAATCTCTACGGACGCTATCACTTGGGACCGAGCCTTGCGTTTGCAACGATGCAACGCAGTCATTTGTTTCACTTGAGACATTCTCTATTATTTCACCTTCTATTTGTCATTCAAAATTGTTATTTGCGAGGGAATATACGTGTGTTTGCGTACAATCAATTGCAGCAGGCATAAGCCCCTCGTCGGATGCTTTATAAATGTTTTTTTTTTCTTTCTAATTATTACAATAAACAACGCAAACACCAATGAAAGTAATGACCCATAAAACGTAAGAGAAAAACATCTAGTCGCAAAAAATGAGCCACATTACGCCTCCTTGCAAATCGATGCGGCGATAACAAAACCACAAACGGCACGTGTCAAATAGCTTAGCTTTTATCGGCCAAAGAAAGTGGACCGACGACGATTCGTGACCGTTAACAGTTAGAATTTACGTCAATTTATATAACTAGCACCTTATTAAATGGGTGCGAGAGGTGACAACTGAACTACAGTTACTAAGACCGGGTTACCTGCATACGGCCGGTCAGAGTAACACACTTGTCGCTTGCCGGATGGGCAAGGCAAGGCGCGGTATGCTTATCTCAACGCATTAGCTTTTCCAGACAACAATTTAAGCGCTTTTACCGCTGTTCTAAGGTTATAAAGGTACATAGAGCAATCAAACTGTACATCCGCCGCTTCGTAAAATGCACTCGAGGCGACGCAGGCCACTTTCTCAGTGACTCTAAACGCAGGCAATCAATTCTTGCGAATCACTCATCAGAACACTTTCTAATCGACGCACATTGCGCTTGTACAATTAAAATAAAGAATATTCTAGAAGGTTAGAACCTTCTTTTTTTTATTTCGGATATTTAATACGTAATTTTAAGTAATAATTACAACTTTTATGTTTAAGTGAATTGTATAATTGATGTTTTGTTAGATTAAATACTTACGTAATGTTTGTTTTTTGTTGACAGATGCATCAAAAGTTATCAGGATGGGCGCTTCTGGCCCTGATCAGCTCTTCAGTAGTCCTTCACACGGTCGCGTACCCTCAACAGGCTCTTCTTATTTCACAAGTAAATATTTTATATAATACCTACTTACCTAAATATAAACTCGATGATTGTTCCTTCATTCAGTACTCGCTTATCTAAATGGTCTATCTATGTAGGTGACTTCAAATTAGTGAACGATAGAAAAGGATATGCATGTACTCGTGATAACAAACAACTTTTACTATGGGACCAAGGTCGAAATCGAAATCAAAATTTGGAACTCCCCATACAAAATGCATCAGCTGATAGTACGGGGGAATATTTTTTTTTATGATTTGGAACTTGGCCCCGTAGTAAAAGTTGACTGTTATCACGAGTACATGCATGTTTCTATCGTTCACTAATTTAAAGTCACCCTATATAAATGGTTTCCATTAGAGGTGGGCCGAGTACTCGGTTAATACTCGGTACTCGGCATACTCGGCACTTTTTTCACTACTCGTAATCGGCCGAATAACTCGGTTTAAATGCCGAGTACTCGGTACAAATATATCTACTTTGCGCATTGGATCTGCTTGGTAGATCATAGTCTAATTCCTTCTAATGATACATATTTATGCCTTTGCCCAGCTGGAGCAATGTTATGAATTGCTATTATCATAATTATTTATAAGAAAAAATTCAGAAGCAGTGTTTTTTCAAAAATCTTTTGCCACTTGGTTTCCACTTGGTTTCGGTTTATTGTTTTTATTATAAATAATTAGCCGGGTGCGGACGGACAGTTCTAACACCATTATCACCACTCGCTCCCGAACTTCTTCGCGCGAAATTCTACCTACTTTAACTATACCGAGTAACTCGGCCGAGTACTCGGCTCGGTAAACTTTAAACCGAGTAATACTCGGTACTCGGTTACTCGGTAAAACTGGTACTCGGCCCACCACTAGTTTCCATATAAAATCTTTTTGAATATTTTTTTTGGAAGATTTAAGGGTCAAGCCCTTTGGCACAGCCAGGTTAGGTCGTTTCGAGTACAATTTATTATGAAATAAATAAAGTCTTCTTGTAAATAATAAATTGAAGTAAGTAACCCATAGATACAAAAGTACCTACGTACTTAGTGCGTTTATTGGAACTTGGGTAAAATACAACCTTATCTATAAAAAAACATGTTTTTGTTTATTTATTTTAATAAATTGAAGTAAAAAACCCACAGATACAAACGTAATAAGTTTATTGAAACTTTTTTCAAGGAGAACCTTGTAAAAACTCTTTTGTTTTTAATGTCTTTTTTTTATTATTATTCCAGGCAACGAGCAACGTACGGACACAAAACCCTCAATACTACACAAACTCCTTACCTCTCCCTGAGAGCCAAACCGCACAAGAACGCAAATTCGCCGAAAAGCCAAACGCCTTGAAAAAGGTTGCTCTAGACGATCTCGACGACATTCAAACCAACTCCATTTCAGACAGTGGCTTCTCCTGGTCGAACATGCTTGGTAAGCTTTCACAAGTTTTCCGTTGGAACCAGATAATGTACTTACTAGTATATCACTTGATTTCCAGTTTGCGTGTGCCAGCATCCGTCTGAATATGCCGTTGATTGATTGGATAATTTTGATGTCAGGGTAGACGATTAGATAGTTGGGAATGATGAATATTTAAATAGTGAAGCGTATTTATTGAACGTTTAAAGTTGGATGTTAAAGTTAGATGAATTTGTTACGCGAATTCTTTGTAGCAACAAAAAGATTTTTTAATTTTTTAACTGAATAATGACGGTTAAATTACGATAAAAATAATATAAAGAAACAAAAAAACGCTGAGAACCAAAAATATCTAGGTACTTTAAAAACATTTTTATATGATCAACAATAGTAACTGGTATTTTTATGATAAAATTTTTATGATATTAATTCAAAGTCAATTTAACATATTCTAATTTTCAAACCAACATTTTCTTAAAATCCAGGCATGATAATGCAAATGATTTTCAACCCTGGTACCGCCACGGGGCCCAACAAGAGCGACAACATTGACACCGACTCCGTATCTCCATCTCCTTGGGCCAATCTTCTTTCTATGGGCCTTAAGATTCTTACCGCCATTTTGGGAGGCGGTGCCTCAAGCGACGGCATTGACAAAGTTGACAATGGCTCATCACCTATGCAGGTAAAAGTTTAAAAACAAATGAGCATGGAGATTGATGTATAAAAGTCCAAGATATTACCTACCCATTAACACTAACAGATTCCAATTCCGTAGTGCGTTGAGACCACTCTCTCGTAATTTTTATGTAAAAAGCACCTTGCATCTTACCTAGTAGGTATTGTCCATACTGTAGTTATAGTTTAATTCACTTCAAGTAACTACAATCTTCACGTCCTGGGATTACCTCAGTGAAAACTCCTTTTGATGTCGAAAAGAATTACAATCGTGTTATATTTTTCAACTAAAAAAATTTGAAAGATTTTTACGAAACTTAAACATAATATAACTCTTTTTATAAATCAAAAAAATTTTTTTTTCATTAATTCACGATTTCGGACTTTTTAAATGATATATTTCTATACCTATTCTGAACTAAACATACAAGGCCATCTACTCACTTATACTTTTCTAATTCCGTGTTGTACTAAAAAAGTATCAATAAATCAAGGTTTTTCAACAATAATGGCGGCATTTTTCAAAAACGAAATCATTAAAAAGGTTTTTCATCGAGGTACTCCCTCCGGAGTGTACATAGTAAAGTATTGGTTACGGAGACGGCATTGCTTCTCGCTTGCTTCAGGGTATATTGGCGGCGGTTCTGTCGACGGTGCTCGGTGCAAAAGACCCTGACCAAGTCGCCTCCATGGCAAAGCAGGCTGGAGAGGTATGACCCTTCCTTCTCCTTTATTTTCCAAGTAGAGGTAATCTTTCTTTCCTTAGAGTTCCAGTGAAGACAACAAATTGACAGTTCAAATCAAATTTTGAGATTTATGATTCATTTTTAAGTTTTTTTCTAGTGTTTGCAATGTCATTATTAAACAGATATTCAGTTAAAGGGATCATTTTCTTTGTCATAATTTGAGATTGAAATTCTTGCAATTTCTGTTGAAGTTTTTTTCTAGTGCTTCCAATGTTACTATCAAACAGAAATTCAACTTTATACATATTTAAATATCTTCATATTTGCAATATCATTTTCAAGCGATTCCTTAAATTAAATCGCCGTTGAATCCTTTGACAAGCCGTCTAAATTTTGTCGACAACTCGTCAATATTTCTAGAATCTTCTAGAATTTTCTTCCACATTCCAGAACTCTCTAACATTACCCCATCTCTTCTAGTTCATCAACATTGTCGTAAACCTGCTGGACGCTCTCAAGACCTCATTCTCACACCGTTCTCTGGCTGCCCGTTCCATCGGCCGCAAGGACTCAGTCAGTGATGCTGCCATTGCTGGAATCGCCATGATGAAGACTTACGTCCGGTCTTTCGGCACCAACGATGACAAGTGCCTCCAGAAGTACATCTGTGATGCCAACAACGAGTGCTCCGCTGATATTGGACCTAAGAGCGTCTTCTGTCAGCTTGGAACGTAAGTTTTAACATACATATCTGTCACGCCTCTCTCCCATCGGCGTAGGCAGAGAACATTTCTCTCCACTTGCTCGTAGCATTTATTTCGCTCCATCCACATTCATCAGTCGCCTCAAATTAAATATTTTCATAACATAGTCATGTTTAAGCAGCATGAGTTAAGCAGAGACTCAGATTGTTTTTGAATCTGCGACGATGCTGTTAATCTAAAGGTTGTTTTAATAAAAATTATAAGATTTTTAAAATCTCAACTTTTAAACCAGATTAAAGAAAGCTGTTAACTATGCTAATGAAATAAAAACAATTTGATGAGTTTACTATAAATCTTTCGGGAAATGCGCACAAGAAAACTAAGTTATTATCATTTTGTTGCATAAAAACCATAATTAATGCTAATAAAAATGTTATTCACAGCTATGCGGCAAGCTTCGTCATGGAGAGGCAGTCAGGAGGCACTTTTGAAGAGTTTTACGAGGCTGGTCGCCGCGGCCGCTCCGGCGTCGATTGCCGTCAGCTTTACCTTCAATGCAACGAAGTCTAAACACCCAACACTTTTAAAAACCCATTAGGAACAATAGGAACTAAATCCCAATTCAAAATTAGAACAATCTATTTTCGAAATCCGCTTTTTTAAAAAGAAAAACACCAATCGGAAGAACACGTTAAAAGTCAAAAGTAATTCATGCGTTTTATAAATGGAACTCGCGATGAGTTCTTTCAGTGCCTTATAATTTATTTAAATTGGCATTTTTAGCTCTAAACGTATCCCATCGCACCGAGAGCGCGTCAGTTTTTAGTGTTCTATTAATTTATTTAAATTATTTATTTATTTAACTTATTTTAGATTTTAATAAGTAGGCGTTGTAAATTTTACAAAATTTTAAAACCCTTGAAACGAATCCGTCCAGAAAATACGCAATTGGCATTTTGTAGTTGTTTTAACAACGATCAAATCCGCCAAAATTCTTTATAATAAATGACTGATGTAAAATAAAAATATTTCTGCGTGATATAAATAAATATTTATGTCACCTTATAGTTTAGTAGTATTTGTATTTTATGTGTGATTGTATTGTATGTTTGAGGACGTCCTTGCATGATTGTGGTGATAAAATAAAAATATTAAACCAATCTCGTTTTTTTTTACTTCATCCTTCCTGTACCAAACGTGCAACGGCATTTGTAACCATTCTTAGAAACAATCATATATTTGTTTTGTATTTATATATTTTTCAGTGTAATTTTAACAAAGTTGACACTGAAAAACCATTCTAATAAACAATCTGTTTCATGTTTTTTTTTAAATACTCCAAAATATTCTCGAGTTGCTTCAACGCTACCATAACGCAAAAAAATACATCATCAATTTCTCTTTTATCCCGCTAAAAAGACTTACAACCACAACTTAAGTCACATGCCACAAATCACAACTTATGAAAGCATTAACTTAATGCTGCATCTAACTTGACAATCTCAAACCCCGTTACGCATTGCATGTCCCATATCTCCGGTCAGAGGTTAACAGAGCGTAATAATGGTACGGTGCGCCGGCGCATATTGTCAGTCAAACCTTGACATTCGTCAGTGACAGCTGTCTATCAGTGTCAACATGACTCTTGGAGAGTTTCTTTCGCATATGGGAATAGGGTCGAAGCAGCTTTCTGAAAGGTATGTAGTTATAGTATTTATGATATACACGGTTAGGTTACCTTTATTTAGGTAGATAATAATTATGTGGCGGTTGGCATAACCCTCCGTCTTTCTCCGAGACGGAGGGTATCCATAAAGGATTACACCACGTAAAAAAAAAAGGGTTAGTTTTTTTAATTCTTTTTTAGTATCATTAAAATAAAATGATACTTAAGTATCTACTTATAGTTTTTTTTATTAAAGTATCGCAAATCGCAACGTAATTATTTAAATAACAAAATAAAAACAAATATGAATTAATAACTGGAAACCGTCATAGAACTTGAGTTAAAAAAGTTACAATGTAAAACCTTATTTTTAAAATCACAAAACAAAATTGTAGAAAAACGCAACAGTCATAAATATAAAGAAGATATTATTTTTATATTAAAAAATAGTTCGTTTTTATATGGCAATTAGACCATCAAGGCCAGCGTCAAGTAAAAAAATGGTCCTTATACACTTTTAAAAAGGAACTGTTTTGACAACACCCCTTTTTAATCAGTGACAGCTTGGAAAGTACCTAACTATTAAAAATTGATTTTTCTAGATACTCTCACGGTGACTACGGCGGCGGTGGCGTACATGAGTCCCATGTAGTTTACTCATACGACCCACCTGAATCTCATGAACATGTCGCTTCTTCCAAACAGTAAGTTTTTTTTAATAAAGCTACGCGTCGACTGTATCGGCATCGGAGCTTTATATTGATTTCTATGGTACTAGGCACAGAGTGACATTTCTGTGCCATAGAAATCAACCATCGACAGTCGACGCGTAGCACAAAATAGAAAGATGTTTGGATGAATGGATGTTTGTTACTCTTTCACGCAAATACTACTGAACAGATTTTGATGAAACTTTGCAGTATTGCAACTTACACTTAAGAATGACACAAAGTCTATCAACATAAGATTTTTTCCAAGACATGACGATAAATGTATAAATACAACTATAAATACTCATATATACCGTCACGCCTCTCTCCCATTAGGGTAGGCAGAGACCACTTCCTTTCACTTGCTACGATCCAAACACACCTCTTTCGCTTCATTCACACTCATCAGTCGCCTCATACATGCCCCTCGGTTTACTATAAATACATCCAACTAAATCAAAAATGTATTATTTATCAACAGCCACCACGGAAGCGGCCACAAAAGCAACGCAGCCATGTCGGCCCTCACACTACTTTCCTTTCTCTTCTTCTTACACATCCTGCAACAATGCCTCAAAGAACACATGATGGCGATTACCACGCCCCCTGTTATGATCATGACAGCCGGCCGAGAAGGGGAGGAGCCTATTTCGAAAGCAGCGACAAAGATAGACAAAACCGGCACGAGTGAGGGAGAAGGAAAAGAGGGTAAAATGGACGATAATGAAGATTATTTGATGAGAATAAAAACAGCAGAGCATATACCGAAGGGTAGATTTGGACATGTTTTTCATAATTTAGGTAATCAGAGCTTAGATTACCGTGGGTTTGTTAATGCTATGGATGATAGTTTAAAATAGTTTTTTTTGTTTTTTAATTTTTAATAAAAGTTTTTCAACAATGAGATTCTATTTGACCATTTTTTTAATGTTAAGTAATAAAAATATGTAGGTAGGGTAAGTTAAGTAGGTAGCACAAATGTAGATGCCTAGTTAAAATAAAACTTTTTTCAGTAAAAAGTTTTTCAAACATCTTTTAAAGGAAAAAAATGTATTTTGAAGTAAGTAGGTAGTTGAAATAAAACATTTGAATATTACACAAGCCTTTATTAATTATATCCAGTACCTACATTGAAAAATATTGGAGCGAATTAACTTTTTTTTGAATGAAATAATATTGTGATGTGAACTGAGCTGAAATATTTGAGTATAGAATATATAAGGAGGTGCCATACCATCTGGATCTGCGTGCCTGGTCTGGCGCAAAATGGCTACCTTTTTGTATGGAATTTCTTATCGTTTGACAGGTCATCTACCAAGAAAACTATGAAAAACCTGCGCCAACCTTGGCACGCTGTCATAAACTCATTTGTATATGAAAAAAAAATATTCTATACTCAAAGGCTGAAATATTAAATTGTTAAGTCTAAGGGGCCGTTTCACCATTTATACACATAAAATTTATCTGACAGATAAACCTATGTCTATTTCATAAAACATGTAGTTTTAGACAGAGACAGGTATAATATGTAGTGTGGGAAGACCTCCAACAAGGTGGACTGACGACTTGGTTAAAGTCGCTGGAAACCGTTGGATGTGGGCAGCGCAAGACCTGCCGTTGTGGTGATCCTTGGGGGAGGCTTTTGTCCAGCAGTGGACGTCCATAGGCTGACATGATGAGGTATAATATATCTGTCAGATAAATTTTATCTGGTGAAACGGCCCTAGTGTCAAAAACGTCATGTTTTATGAAAGAAACATAGATTTATCTGTCAGTTAAATTTTATCTATAGGTAAAACAGGTACTAAGTATGTAAAAAAAGAAAAATCTAATAGTAGTGAAAGTAAATACAACAAAAAGTTAATTCTCTCAAATATACATTTTACAAACTCATATAGACACCATATATAAGGTGACTTTAAATTAGTGAACGATAGAAAAGGATATGCATATACTCGTAACAAACAACTTTTACTGTGGGACCAAGGTCTAAATCGTTCAAAAATTTTTGAACTCCCCATACAAAATGCACCAGCTGATAGTACGGGGGAACAACAATTTTTTTTGTGATTTCAAACTTGGTCCCATAGTAAAAGTTGTTTGTTATCACGAGTACATGCATATCCTTTTCTATCGTTCACTAATTTAAAGTCACCTTATAGATCAATGACTAATTATAATTACTTAGCGTATCACTATTTTCTTGTTTTTATTTTCTTTTGTATCTCCGGTTTTTTTTCTTACCCTCTCACATCCCACTGACCCATTATAAACCCAGACACAACAGATTTTCTATTGTTCTTTTTTTTCTGGGATGTGAAAGATTAATAATCCTATTCTCGGCAGATAAATGCTTATTGTATTTTTTAAACTGAGTAAAAATATAGTCTGTTTTTAAGATTTCAGAAAGACGCCAAGTCAGTTAAACAGCATGTACTTAAACAAATGACAAACTGCTACCTTCAAAGTCAAAATGAATTATCTGCCCAAACATTAATTTCTCTATCTGAATCTAACACAAGTACAAACTTAATTGTATTTTATTTAAATACTTAGAAGTTAACGGAAATTACGACATTACATTTTAAAAAAAGAACTGAAATGAAAAAAAAAACTTAATTGCGTCTAACACGCTCAATGTATTTCGTCTGCGTCAGTGCACTAGAGCCCATGGTCGGGTCAGTCATTCTGTTCCAATCCGTTTGACCAACTACAAATCCAATGGCACGCATCTTCTCTTGTTGTCTTCTCTCTTCAATGTCGGCCCAGCGTACCTGTTTTAATTACAATACAATGAATATAACCACCAAAACGTGGCTGTATAGCTTACTCACCTCGTTCTTCGAAAATTAACGCAAAAAAGCCAATAGAACGCGGGAAAATCGAAATTCAAAAAGTGCGCGCGTAATTGCGTCTTTTTTGTTTTTTATTGGTAGTTTAAAAATAAAACTTAGACTGTTAAACCTCTTTCGTTTCAACCTCCACCAAAAAATTGGAAAATGTTTGGATAATTAATAAATCTTTTGCAGTTTTCTTTTTTTTTTTGGGAAAATATTTCTGTAAGATATGGTTGTAAAATTGTAAACTTGTTTTCGCCAAAAGTGGCAGTAAAATGTGTCATAAAAAATTCAAACCTTTTTTTTTTATAAGTAAAATGTTTCAGGTGTAAGTAGGTAAATAGAGAAAAATTAAACGTGGCAACGTTAAAAGTTGTCAAAAAGTTCAAAACGACAAATAAATACCTCCAAATAATAAAACGTAGCGCAAAAACATTCCTGTTTGGAAAAAGTACATTGTCTTTTTTTTTAAGATCACACATCATTCAAAGGAATGAGTGGAACGCAATCTAACATTTCAAATATAGAACAAATAGCAAATAGTATTCTGCGTATTTTTTTAAAAAAAAATTTTTTATAAATCGTAACGGATTAACATGAAAAACGCAATGTGTATCGATGAAAAAAATTCGCGAATGAAAGAGAGAGAATAAAAAAAATAAAGTAAAAAGACGGGAAAATGTTTTTTTTTCCACGTTTCAGCCCTATTTGGTTAAAATAATCCATTCAGATACATTTCCACAACCATATCGATGGAGCTAAGGCATTCCTTGCTTACTTATTAAATAGGGATGATGGCTACATTTAGAAAATGGCATAATATGTATAGTCCGTCTGTTAGATTGTTAAAAAAATTGGACACATATTTTTTGCTTTATCAAATACATAAATAAATAAGATATAGAATCGAGCATTAAAGTTACAGAGTGGAGGCTTTTGACGTCACTTCTAGGTAAAAATTGTACTTAGGCGTGACGTCATGAGGATCTTAAACCCGTAGTGTATGGTTGTCATTTTTAGTCAGAGAAAAATGAGGTAAAGAGTATCCTAAACCAACGGGCGTGTATGAGGCGACTGATGAGTGTGGATGTAGTGAAAGAAATGTGTTTGGATCGTAGCAAGTGGAAGGAAGTGTCTCTGCCTACCCCAATGGGGGAGTCTCTGCCTTACCCAATGGGAGATAGACGTGACAGATATGTATGTATGTAAAAAAGGAAAAAATTAGTCCATTTTTTTAATAATCTAAGCCATCATCAGTCATCATCTCGCCTTTTCTAAAGTAACTTAATATAACTTTTATATAGGTATACTTACAGTTTTCTTCCCCGGTTTAGCCTGTGTAGGCTTCCAGTCGTCTAACTGTAGGTAGTCCTCCATTGAGAGTTGCGAAGGCCGGAGGGGTTTGCTTGTGCCGTCGAGTCGGGCTGCAACAAGAACATTACGTATTAAATTATGTTTATTTACTGACGACTTTAAAAACGTGGAGATTTTCTAGGCCATCGTGGTGTATTACAGCCTAATAATTCTTGTATGAAGGTAGGGTCGTAAAACAGGACGTCAAAAGGGCAGGAAGAAAAAAGTGGAGTTAAAGATATTTTACACGTATTTTTAGTATAGGGCATAAATTTTTAGTCCTGTTATTATTTCTAATGCTCTGTAAAATACGTTAAAAGATCTTTTGTATCAAAAGCTGCTGCTACCTTGTAAATTAATTTGTAAATTCTATGACTAACTCGTCAGTTGTTTTTGCGTGAAAGAGTAACAAACATCCTCAGATCCACTCATACATCCATCGGCACAAATATTGACATTTATAATATTTATAATAATTATGTGATACCTGTCGATATCAAAACTAGAAACTTTTGGAGGCGCTACTCCGTCTTACAAATCATTAAGTATAAATACTTATACCTAGCATGTTAGTATAACTTTTGGAGGTAAATACCTCAATAGGTACACACAGGACAGGTATCTGTGACGTTCTGGTAGCTATCTATTCATCATTAGCGTCCGTTTTTGACGCGAGATTTATAGGGGCGAAATATTAAAAGGTAGACAGGTATTTCTAGCTCTAGTTGGTAGGGCATATAACAGAGATAGGTAGAATATTGGGACTGGCCTAAAGTCATACAAACTAATAACTTGACACGATGTCCTCAGTTTTGACTAGGATAACCTTCTGTACTGGACTGAAGCACGATTACCCGGCAAAATCTAGATACACATAAAACAATCATATCAAATAAGCATCATAACCTACCTAGTTTGTCAGCGTTGTCCATTTTCTCCCATTTCGACGTAAAACTTGTTTCGACCTGTGACGGAGCAGCGCCTTTAGGCATTAGTCCTAATGCTGGAATAAAATGTATTAACCCTACCCTATCTTTGTATTTATTATTAGTAGATTTACAAAGGTAATGTAAAAAAATGAGAACAGTGGTAAATACTTTTTGCGTTGGCTAGTGTCCAATACAATAAAAAATATAAATTGAAGTTTACGCGGGACAAGTTTTCAAGTCGGGTTAAATCCAATCGAAATACTCTAGTGCGATATAAATAAAAGCGATATTAACTTATCACTTTAGTAAAATATTGTTAGTTTTTCATAACTTTTTTTCTGGCCTTTCTTCTTCAGTTTTGCCATTTACATCAATTCGAATTTGATTCGAATTAGACTACAAGGTAAACGAAAGAAATGGAGACCACCGACTGTCGTGGATCAAATAAAAATTAAATAAAAGAGGGAACTCTCAAACGGACGGCAGAGAATAGAGCAGAGTGGCGTAGACTCCACCAACAAGTAAGTATGAGTATGATTGGACGCCTTTGCCCAGCAGTGAGACATTGACGACTCAGACACCTTTGCCCAGAATGGTTTTATATTGTCACAAATTTCCGTACATATAACAGAAAAAGTTGAAAATCTATCCAAAGATTGTCAGGAAGAGATCACTTTTAGTGATAATTTAATGATAATAGTTTTATGTATTGCTTGTACTCTTTGATATATTTATATCGCACTACCCTAAAACAAAACACTCTCACATAAAGAAATCCTACAAAAGCGCAGTTATTTTTTAGAACCTTTCCCTCACCTCAGTGACGTCCTCCTCGACAATGACGTCATCAGTCGCGTCCTCCATTTGCACGTCCTCTATGGCCGCGCTTTGGAGCAATGTCGTCGGGTCCAACTGGATATGATGCGCAGGAGTCTTGAAGAAGCGCGTGGTTATAGTTTGTATATCGTCTAGAGTTCTGTTGTGTATGTTCCTTTTGTGGCACACTTGTGGGTCGAGCTCCATTGTGCATATGTACACCTGAAAGGTTTGGAAATTATTTTGTGGGTGTGTTCTTGAGGGAAATGACAAGAAAATCGTAGAAATATTTAGTTTAATGTGCTTGCTTTGCAGACCTTTTTAATCCCTGTAAAAGACTTAAATGTATACAGAATGTTTGGAAAAGTATCACTTTCCTTTTAACCAGGTATGGTGTTAGTGATGTAGAACACATTCCACGAAAAAAGTAAATTTTTTGAACTCATTTTTATTTAAGAATTTCATTATTAATCGCGCGATTCGCGCTCTCTAACGCAAAGGTCATTTAACTCTCGGCGAGTAAGTAGGTCGGGAGCGCTCGCCGCCTGTAGTAAGCGAGAGAGAGAGCGAGCGCGCCGCGCGCCCGTCCTACTTAGTCGCCGAGAGTTGAATGACCTTTGCGTTAGAGCGCGCTATTAATAATAAAATTCTTGATTAAAAATGAGATCAAAAAAAAAATTTTTTTTCGTGGAATGTGTTCTACATCACTAACACTATACCTGGTTAAAAGAAAAGTGACACTTTTCCTAACACCTGTATAACCAACGATCGATTTGTGATTTGCAAATTACCTTTTTAGTCCGATACCGAACTCGAGCATCTAGAATCATTCGGTTGACTCATCCCATCCCTCTTTATCTCATAAATGGTTAAAACGATTTTAATCAAACAAACCACACACTCGATTTTAAGTCACTAAACAAAAACACGCTCAAAAAAGTTCGATTGTGTGATTGATCACTCAGTCAGGCGTAGACACAAACTCAATCTTATAACATCCCTTTCTTTTGCGTTGGGGAAAAAATACATTATTTTTCTTAAATAGACATTTATAGTGCTATTGTAGGCATACACTTTTATAAATTTCAGTAGAAAATCTGTACGTACTTGGAAGCCATTTTGTCTAGAAAAGTTCCAGATATCAGCGTAATTCTTCAACTGATCATTAACAGCGTCGTAAATGAGGAATGAGAAATATCCGTCAGTCAAACTCCTCTTGAAGGCTCGTTTTAAAGAATTCAAATACGTCTCTTCTAGTTTTTCATCGTACTCGTATTTTAATGTTTGTTTCTTCACCTAGAAATTCAAGTTTTCTTTGTGATTAATCAGTTTTTATTATTATTCTATTTTTAGTAATTTTTGTTATAGCGGCAACGGTAATACATCATTTGTGAAAATTTCACGCTCTATCTATAAAATGGTTCATGAAATACAGTCAGGTGACAGACGAACGTACAGCGGAGCCTCAGTAATAGACTAATAGGGTCCCGTTTTCGGGTTGGGTACAGAACCCTAAAAATTACTGAAGAGAAGCTACGCTGGATTCGGAAGGCAGATTCCTCCGAGAAGAAACCTGCAAACAAAATGTCAATGTTTTTGCCGATGGATGGATAAATGCTAAGATGTATGTGATGTGAGGATGTTTGTTTCGCTTTCAGGCAAAAACTACTAAACAGATTTTGATGTGACTTGACAATATCTTAAAACATCAGAATAACACATAGGCTTTATTATTTTAAGACATCACATTATTTTTCTAAGATATACGATAAATGCGTACGATGTCGCGAGCAGCATCTAGTCCTACTAATTCTAACAATATTATAAATGTTAATGTTTGTGCCGATATAGATGAATGATGAATGACGTAAGTGAGGACATTTGTTACTATTAGAGAAATAGGAACAAATATCTTCACTCACAAATAACATGTTCCACTTACAATTTTCCCAGTAGTGGGGTCTCTCTCCTCAATATCACCTTCTTGCATGAAGTAATCATCAATGGACATTATCCTAACTGCTCCACCGTATTCTGCCTCTCTATCTCTTATTAATTTAGCTAAGTATGACTTGCCACTACCTGGTGGACCTGTGAAAAGAACAATTTTGTTATAAATAAATGAAGCGAATGAAGTGACTGGATTGAAGCAAGTGGAGGGAAGTCTCTGCCTACACCGATGGGAGAGAGGCGTGAGATGTGTATGTATGGCATTTGCTCTTAAAACTGAATAACTGATTAAAATTAGAAATTGAAACTATCATCAGCTCTTTTACGTCCCCACTACAGGGGCACGAGCCTACTCTAATACGAGTGTTGAAATTAAAAAAAATATTTAACTAATGTCGATCAGCTAAAGCTGTAAAAAAACATACTTCGACCCATGACTTTGGTTATAAAGTACGAAGTAATACAATTTCGTACTTTATAACCAAAGGAATGTGAAATGAACTTACCTCTTAAAATAATAACAATTTTCTCCGGCCTCATATCCCTGCCTGGAGGTTCCAAAATATCATCGATCATAATAAAATGTTTAGGCTCCACTATTTGTCTTGCAACATTATCATTTTCTCTAGATTTCTTAGAATAATCACTCAATTCGCTATCTTTGCTCCTCCCTCGCTTCCTATCTCTTTCACGGCTTCTGCTTCTGTCGCGACTTCTCGGTTCCTCCCGTCTAATATCTCTATATCTCTCCTTTTCTCTGTCTCTGTAGGGTTCTTCTCTTCTTGTATATTTGTCTCTGTCATCTCGTCGTCGATCAAAGTATGGATCTGATCGATCTCTTCGTCGTTCATCGTATTCATCGCGAGGGGGTACTCTTGAACGGAAATCGTCTCTAGGCTCCTCTCTCTCTCTCCTTCTTTCGAATACATGTGATGATTCGTGATTATATCTTTCCCTTTCTGATCTTGATCTTTCTTCTCTTCTTTCGTAGCCTAAATCGTTTCTTGGTTTCCTAGTGAATAGTTGATCAACTTCGCTTTCAAAGTCTTTTTGTTTGTATTCCTCGTCTTTTGATATGTGATCGTAATCAAATGTATGGACTGGTTCTATGAAGTCGCGAGCTGAAATACAAAAGATATTATTTTAGTAAGTAAATCTGTTTTGAATATTTTGTAATCAGAGCGAGCAGGGTTCCAAATAACTACGATATAAACTGTTTTATGTTATCCTTTTAATCAGAAAAAACTATCCATGCCAAGTCAAATTTCAAGTACAAGCAATTATTATTTTTTATAGAAATATATATTTTTCAGTTAATATTTTGCCAAATGAAAGAGGGGACCATCTCTTTTATTCTGGATAGAAAATGGACTCTACTATATTAGCCTAACTACAAATTATTTTATCAATTACCTTTCAATCTTAGAGCCTTGTGTTCGTATTCGACAATAATCGAGGGTGTAAACAAGGGCTCTTCCACCCATTTAGGTCTTGGAGGTGCTTGGTTCACAGGTGGCATGTTTTCTTGCATACCTCTGCCATCATTCATGCCCATATTATTCATATTTCTATTGTCAGGCATATTGTTACCTTGCATATTGTTACCCTGCATGCCTCTATTACCCTGTCCTTGTCTTTGCATGTCATTTATATTATTTGGCACAGGTAAATCTAATAACGGTCTTGGAGGCATGTTAGGTTTAAACATTGGCCCTCTAGGCCCAACACCCATATTAGGACCTCCATATTGAGCATTTCTATCATTGTATTGATTTCCACCCATATCTTGGTTGTAGCCCCTATTGGGACCCTGATTTTGGTCCATATGAGGCTGACCCTGTCTATTGTACGGCATGTTTTGTCTATTGTCAAATTGTTGACTACTGTTGTTTGCTGTTGAATTGTTGAAACTGTTGTTATATTGATTGTCGTTTCTATTCCACTGGTTGTTTGGCGGCATATTCTGGTTATTCATAGAGTTATAAGGGCCTGGGCCTGGACCCATTTGGCCACCTGTGCTGCCATGGCTACCTGAGCCGCCTTGACCACCTGTGCCGCCGTGGCCACTTGGGCCGACTGAGCCGCCATGTCCTACTTGGCCACCTGGACCGCCATGTCCTACTGAGCCACCTGGACCGCCATGTCCTACTGGGCCTCCTGGACCGCCATGTCCTACTGGACCACTTGGACCGCCATGTCCTACTGGGCCACCTGGACCGCCATGTCCTACTGGGCCTCCTGGACCGCCATGTCCTACTGGACCACTTGGACCGCCATGTCCTACTGGGCCACTATACCCTCCCGGGCCACCATGGCCGAGTGGCCCAGGCGGGCCGCTAGGTCCACCTGGTGGGCCTCCATACCCATGCACAGGAGCATTCTGACCACGAGGTGCATCTTGTGGCGCAACTTGACTACGAACCATAGACAAAATATTCATAATCTTCTCATCACCAAGAATATTGTTGATGCCTTTAGAAATTTTGGAATAATCAGGTTGAATGTTTTGTGGGTGGCCATCTTCAGTGATATCTATGACATCTTGGCTAGGTGGTGGATGTTTTTCAGTATCAGGAACTAGATCCAAACCCGGTATACCTTTAGAAGACCCACTGGCCGGTAAGAAGGCCTGTTTTTCCGAAGTATTCGTTGTACCCGAATAATCTTCCATGTTCTGATACGATTCATATCTATCCTGAGGATCTATATTTTTGTTGTTGCTTCTATTAAAGTTAGACACCGGTGCGTTATTGTACTGCTGTTGGCTTTGCTGTTTATTTTGGTTTTGATAGTTAGAGGGGGGTGTATTGTAGTTTTGACTCTGAGGTGGCGCATTCGGATAGTTCGGCTTCGTCTGATTGGGAGGAGGTGCGGGAGGTAAGTTGTTATTACCTGTGGTCGGTGCGGCTGGGGCGTGGCCGAGGAGACGAGCGCGTCGCTGCTTCATCTGCTGCCGCCGCTCCAGCAACTGCACGCGACACGCCTCAAACTTCGACTCGTACTCCTTATACGCCTCCTTATCGGGATGATTCACGTTATCCTGCTTCCACTTTTTGATCTCCTCCTCCCATTTCTGAAACTGAATGTCAAAAAGGCGCTCCTCCTCCGCGAGTTTCTTGAGCGCGTCGGCGTTGACGGACTGGGTGGTTTCGGGCGGGGCGTCCGGGTACCAAGATTGATTGTTACCTGCGAAGGTTGCGTTATTATACCCGGGCGCGGGGCGCGGTGCGGTGGCGGGTGGCGGCGCGGGCACGGGCGCGGGCGCGTAGAGCGGCTGGTTGTTCTCGTGCGGCGGCGGCGGCGGCGGCGGCGGCTGCTCGGGCGGCGGCGGCGCGGGCGGCGGCGCGGCGCCGGTCGCCGGGAGCGGCGGCATGGCGCCCATTGCTTGCATGGCTTGCATTTGTTGAGCATACTGTATAAAAGATAAAATTTAAATTCTACAAATATTTTTTCCTTATTTCCTACTAGTATTATTAAATGTTTGTCAATGTTTCAATGGATGGATGAATAGATGAATATGAGGACATTTGTAAATCTTTCACATAAATAGTACTGGAAAGATTTTAATAAAACTTTACTAAAATGTAGCTTACACGTCAGAATAACACGCACTGAATACACAACTCTTCTTACTATGATAGCTTAGAAAAATAAGTTTAAAAAATAACATAGAGGCTGTCCCGGTGTAGTAAAGGTGATCACCCATAATAACATACTACTTATTTACTCATTCATTACATCCATACAATCAGAATAATTTATAAGTACCCGCTATAATTGAAATGTACTTAGCAAATAGGTAAATATGAAATTTTAATTCATATTACCTCAGAATGACAGTAGCTTTGAATGATTTATTTTGTATAGGTAAACAAACATACAGTTGTTAAATAAAATACTTTATATTAGATGTTTAATAATAATTACAAAGTTTGGTCATAGAGTTAAGTGAAGGGCGGAATAAATTATATTTTTACATAAGTAATTTAATTCAGGGCTACTTTAAGCTAATTGCTAGTTTCGTACTAATTGCAAGTTGAAAACAAAGGAATAGGTACCTAACAAGCTAATATCAATAAAACTACAATCACTAACACCATACAATTTGTGGACAGATTTATATATGAAACTTAGAACAAAGATAGTTTTGGGCTGGGTCTGTTTTTTTAATCAGTTTTTCGTTGGAATTATAAAGATTTCTACTCGATACATTCTCAGTTATAGTATAACTAGAGTTATAGTTTGGGTATCTAGTAGTAAAGTGATAGAAACAAGTTAAAAACCAAACTAACCTTCTCTCCATACTGGCTTTGCCATTGAGCGTATTGTTGTTGCCATTGGGCCCATTGCTGCCAGTTCTGCTGTTGTACAGCAGCCCATTGCTCAGGAGTATAATTTCCCATGTTCATATCTGGTGCCCCAGCCATGCCAGGGTTCCATTGACCCGTAGCAGTCGGCATTGGCCAAGACATGTTCGCAATTTACGAAACTGTTGCAACTTTTCAAGATTAGCTCAAAGCATTCATATTCAAATGATGATAGAATTGTTTCTGTTATAGTTTTTTCGCTTATAATTAAACTCTTTGTAATCTTTTTGCTTTATTTTTTGCCTTTCAAAAAATTGAGATCAAAATGAAAGACATGTCATGTCACAAACAGAAACAGCGGCCATTTTGGTTTAATAAAATGACGTCACTGACCGAGCTAGGATAGGGACGCGAAAGTTCTGTTTTGTTGTCGATATTATTTTTGTCGAAATAAAAGTAAGTAAATATTTGATGAAAAAAAACCAACCTTTTTTGAATTGTCATCTAGACCAAAAGCAACAATTAATGCTTTGATGATTTTAAACTCTAGATTTCAGAATATTCTATCCTAAACTAGAATCACTTACACTGTTTGTTGGGCAAAGGTGTCGTCTGTCTTCGTCCACCATTTTTTTTATTTTACCCGACTGAAATAGGCATCGAGGCCCAGTTCATCTCACCTCATTTGTAATTTACTAAAGAACACAGAAAATGCCAAACAGTCGCATTCCAAAAGTTTTTATTTTTACGTTTGGTAGATTAACCGATTGGGCAGCCGATTTAGTCCATCTTCAAATGATTCATATACATTTTAAAACATTTTTTTTGAGCTTCATGCTTTGCGGGCAAGGATCACTTAGGAATAATAATAATAGGTAAATTTTTCTTTTAAAGATAGCTAAAAATATCATCACATATCTATCAAGAATTTTATTTTACTAATAGATTTGAACATAGCCTTTAATTTCTTACTATATCAATATCAGAAAATTATTATTTTCCATTCTTTTAATTTCTTCTATATTTAAATAATATTATAATTAATTCCCACTTTGTTGCAGCTGTGGTGGTAATAGAAGTCTTTCTTTTTATTAAATTTGTGAACAAGTTAGATTAAATTAAGTAAGAAATAAATAAGCAATAGCAATATTTTTACATACTTTTTATCATAAAGTTTTATACAATATCTATTTTTAATTGTATATTGCCAAAAAAAACTTTATTTGACAACACCAAAGTGCTGCCGCTACGTATATCGATACTATTTATTCAAATCGATATTTGAAGTTACACAGCGCAACACTAGTCGACGCCATTTTCACATTGAGTGTTGTGATGAATTTCTTGCGTTTACAATATTTTTTCGTATTTATATGTGAATAATTACCACTTTCTGCATAGATTTATATTTTAAAATGATACTCAACGTTGTTTCTTCATATCGCAAGAAAAGTTATTGAAGCACGGTGCATAGTTCTGATAAAATCGTCTGCGCGGGAAATGTGTTACGTCTCTGCTTGAACAGAAATAAATAAATATTACATTTTCGATTACCCAGTGATAAAACGCCATGATATCTAACAAGATTAGAGGAAACCGTAGAGGGAAGCCACCGAAAATGACGAAGAATATAGAGAAATTGTACAAAGAAGGCAAATGCAGCGAATGTTCAGTTACGGTGACGCGTATGGACTTTGAGAAAATATTGGGCAAGTTCACCAAGGTAAAAATCCAGTATGAGAGTAGTTCGCCTCATAAGACCAGGAGAAACAATCAGCAAACCTCGCCAAACAACAATACGAGACTTAAGAGTAATGAAAACGGTATGGTTCTTATCCATAGAAACGCCTACAATCCGCATCCAGCTAATGAGCTGTTGACCTCTAAGAAATCTAATGAAAAGGCGACGCCTCGCAATAAAAACAATAAAAAGCTAAATGAAGTTGCAGCACCTCGAGTTAATAACATACTGAAAGAGAACAACCGGTTAAAAAAGACCCCCGCTAAGAAGGATACTAATTTCTATGTTAAAAACTCAGGCGTTAAACGATATGGCATAATATTCCTAGATCCTGCCAAAAATAATAATGTTGAACCTAAAAACAATTTGTCATTATTAGAACTGTTGCCTTCTATTGATAAGAGTATATTGCCTTCTGAAGACTGGAGTATAGATTATTTACCTAAAAGCGGAGAACCAAAGGAAGATAAAGTCTATGACAGAATAGCGGCAGAGCTTGAAGATCTCATGTACAATGAGAAGCCTCAACCGGCTAAAGAGGAAAGTAAAGCTGAGACTGAAAGCAAAGATGAGTTTCCATCTATAATGGATATTCTTAATGAGAATCCTACCACAGAAGCCACTCAAAGTAACCCAGTTGTTCCACCAAACTTGGAATCTAGCGATGTAGAAGCAATGTTGCTCGGTAGATCAAATGAAACTAATAAAGATGCAGAGCTACCTGAACCTAATCCTATGGATGTTGATAACAGTGTTATTAACAATCTTATGGAAGTTGTACCAATGGATACAACACAAGAAACGGGTGATCTAAATACTAAAATTCTTGATAACCCTCATAGTCCTTCAATTTTAGATGAAGCTCTTCAGAAAGGAGTAGAAGAGCACTTGCCAAAAGAAAGCATGCTTCAAGCTGAATTTGATAACAAATTAGATGATTCTAATACTAAAGAATCAGATAATAAACAAGAGGAAACAGAACAGGCAAAAGATAAAGAGAATAGTTCTTCTGAAGTAAACTTCAGCACTGTCACTCATGTTGTATTTAAAATGTGCATTAACGGTGAATGTTCCAAGTCTGTAACATGTCCAAAGAACCTTAAGTACAAACTTGAGTTAAACGGTAAATCAGTTGAGTTTTTAGGTGCACCTAAATTTATTTCAAGTCTTGAAGACTTAAAAGTTTTATTAGAAATAGTTAATGAATCGGAACTGAGCAGTTTATATGTGTTGCATTAGTTTATCCGTTTGGATATTCAGGCTGTTCAATAAATATTTGATAGTGTAAATCCCTCATAAAGTCAAACAATCTTAAATTTTACAAATGTATGAACTTTCTATAATAAAACAATTTATTAATTGTTTAACAATATTTCTTGTAAATGCACCCATAATAATGCTTCACATTAAATTATCTGCTTTTATCAGAAAATAATAATAATAACATTCAAAATATTTAAATAATAATATGTAACAAACTAGTATAATTTTGTATTCAAAAATAATACCTATCAAATTGTTTTCATGACACTATTTCATTACCTCTTCTCTTCACTATGAGGCTGCAATTTTATTTAAAATTCATAAAATTATGACTTCTTCAAACTTTTTGATTTCAAACTATTATAATTAATATCAAAGACCAAGTGGCTTGTTAAATAAATAAAACTTAAGGTGTATGTTAAATATTACTTATTCCTGTAATTATTTAAAAGTATTTTATTAAATTGTGTACATGCATTGTATGACATCATAGGTAGGTAGGTGTAATGTGACATTTTTTTTTAATTTAAGACCCAAATAAATAGTACAAGACTATTAGCCAAATCATTACAATGTTGTATGACTTAATTTCAAGTTTGTTTCAGAATACAGAAAATGAATGTTATTCGAACTGTTTAAACGTAACGGTCAATATAAAAAAAAACGCATTTAATTTTTGTTTCCGTAAATTATTATTTTTAGGCCTCGCCCGATTATCGACACTGAATCGATTTTTTTTTTACTTTTTTCCAATTACTATGCCAAAGAACAAGCCACAAACCGCTCAAAACAGCTATTAAAAAAACAAATCCTTTTTTCTCTTCCAAAAATCAAAATTTACCTTCTCCAAAATCGATTAACTTAATTTGAATTGTTTTATCGATATCATTTATAATCGAATTCAGGTTTTGACAACCAGCTTCAATAACAGCCGCCCTTGACATCACTATGGAATTACGACTAGAGCTGCACCAAATCCGGATATAGATACCCGGTTAAAAAGGTAATAGTGTTCGTCGAAAGTATAATGTCAATTGTATTTATAATATAAATACTTTTTTGTGTTAACTTACTTCAGGATTATACAATTCATTGTTTATGTAAAATATTTAGGTACCTAATACCTTCCCATTTAAAAGGTAATATTTTTTGGAGTTATTAAAAAATATGTTTAAGTAGATATTATATTATGATCCACGCGGGTAGTTTTATTTTTAGTAGGATTAGACATTATTTTTCCATTTTTTTTTTCTCTCAGAAATACCTATGTTACTTTATTATTGTACACGCACGCGCAATCGCGAATGATTACGCGTGAATAAAGGATCAGAAAGTTGTTTTAAGACATTACACGTTTAGGTATAACAAATTGTGGATTTATCTTAGGCACCATTAATATAACTTATGTGGTTCGTACTTTAGTTACGTAATCTTAAATTTGTAGGAATAGCTAAACAATATTTATGTTACAAATATTCATACTTAATTAGGCTAATATAATATTATCGTCTTTGTTTTAGGGTTTTTTTTTAATATGTATTCATGAAATTAATTAAAGTGTATTTTAGTGTAAAAATAAAAACCTTGATGGTAAAAAATGCTAGTGGCCTTTTATTGACTATTTATAAGTTTACATATTTATATTCCTTTTCAAAGCTTTTAACGTTTGAAGGATAACTCGTCTGAGTACCTTCTTTAGTAACTGATATGGAAGCTATTTCACAAGCTGCCCCTATGATTTGATGAAGAGGATAATTCTTGTATTTGACTAAAAATGTTGCCAGCGCTCCGACAAAAGCGTCACCAGCTCCCTGTAAAAATAAATCAAATTGTTTGTTGAAGCATGTTTTGTATTATATGTAATTTTGTGAGTGTTTACCTAAACTATCTTCAAAGGAGGTAAAAATTATGTATAAGAAGCCTGTTTTCGTATCGTAACTTTGTAATTAATTATACTAACCGTCGTATCAACAGCTGTCACTTGTTCACACAAAACATGAACAGGCTGCTGACTTTCTTTAGTCGCATACACTGCGCCTTTTTCTCCAAGAGTAATAATTACTATTTCACACCCAGTGTGCAACAGTTTGCTAAGTGCGATCGGTGCATTGCTGTAAAAAAAAACATGTATTCATAATTTGAAAATAATAACGCATTTTAAAATTAACAAGCAAATAAATACTTACGACAAATCAACTACATCAATATCGGTAAGAATAGAAGCCTCTGACTCATTAACGCAAAGTATAGAACAATAGGGCAATATTTCTTGAATATCAGCTCTGGCGGGTGCAGCATTCAACAATCTTATCTAAAATTAGATTTGTTCATTTTATGACCGAGCTATTTTTAAGACAAGAAAATTGAACCTATATTCGAAAACATAAAGAAATTAGACCAACTTACACCTTTGTTTAACTTAAAAGCTTCCAAAGTAGTTTCAAATGGTGTTTCTAATTGAGCTATAAGTACATCAGCATGTTCTATAAGATCTGAAGCATATTGAACGTCTTCTTTGCTGAGATCATTGTTAGCACCAGGGACTATCACAATTTGGTTTTCCCCACTTTCAGCTACCGAAATATGAGCAATTCCGGTTGTGGTGTTTGAAGCGATTCGAACATGCGATACGTCAGCTCCAACTTCTTTCAGATGATCTTTGTATTGCTTTCCCCATTGGTCGTCGCCTAGCTGTGACACAAGATATTGCTTAAAAATTAAGTACGTACCTACCTAGGTTTACATAGGCCAGTAACTTAGGTAAGTAGTAAATAGGGAAGCCTATTTGATAGATGTCTATGCCGTTTATGATATGTACCTACCTATGTCATATTGTAGGTACGTAAACACTTCTACTGTACCCATCTACCTAATCAACATTAAACTTAAAAACAAGCCTAAATAAATTGACTACTGGATTATTATTATCACCACTGCAAATATCTAACTACCTTGCTTAACATAAAGGTATTCCCTCCAAGTTTTGCGGCTGCTACACATTGGTTCGCTCCCTTTCCTCCAAAGCTGGTATTAAATTTTGTTCCGTGCAATGTTTCACCCGGTTTTGGTAACCTCGGAGCGTAGCTAAATAAAAATAACATATAAACGAAAGATTTTAACAAGTCTGTGAATTAATTAGGTACCCATTTGGACTAGTATGATGAGTAGGGAAGGTATTTGTATAAAGTCTTTCCGATGAAATTCAATACGCAATCTAAAAGTTAAATAAAAATCTGACAGGTTGAGTGCGGATTGATTTGTGTATGGTATGCTCAACTGTAGGTATTGCCATTTTGTAGTATCATAAATCTACCATTTTTTTTTGTTGATATTATTAGAATATCATTCACGTAGTCGAATAAAATTAAACTCATAGATTTACCTACCTGTTTACCAGTCTGTAGGTACCTATTACCTACTTAATGACGGTCTACATTCCTTGATGTAGGTACCTTCATTTACTTACTAACAAATTATCTTTTATTTAGTTATGTAAGTGAAAGTAAACAAACAAAAACATTGCACTCGATGCACCTACCCAGTAGGTGCCTAATAAGTATCTCTGTCATTGTATTAACCTAATTAATAAGTAGGTACCTAAATAAACTGCAATCAAGAGTTATAGGTACAAAACTTGTGTAGTTAAATGTAATAAAATTTGCAAAATGACTTACGCCGTAAAGTCAACACTGCACGACCCTAAAACTACAATCTTAGGTTTAGAATCACTCATTTTTCGTTTTCTTTTTTTTAACTACGGGCAAACCTGCCTTTTGTAATATGGAGGAGAGAGAGACACGACTTTGCGTTCAAGCGCACTGATAGGCACTTATGTAAAATTCTTATAAATGATAGTTTTCTGACGATAAGAGAAGTGATATGAACATTAAACAATAAAGATAACCTCACTTCGCTCACTGTTCTTTCAGTCGGTTTGTTATTATCAAACTGATGGATAATAATGCACCTTATTTGTATTACAGCAAGGAGTGAAGTTGTTAATGACCTACTCACTCACTATTGACAAAATAGAGCTGTCAAAATCGTTTATCCGGATATTCGTAAAATATGATCCGGATTTTAAAATGCAGTTTTAAATTATTAAAAATATTTTATTTTAGGTATTATATGATCATTCTTCTTTATTATTGAAGCTAGAGTTAGCTTTTACCAATAATTTTGAACTTTGAAGTGTTCCGACAGTAACTAAAATAGGTAGGTACAATAACTTTTTTTTTACTAAATTAGGTAAGTAGGTATGTATAGATATATAGGTATACTCCTTGAATGAAAGTTTAATTTCTTTGAAAAATTGCTGACCTGCATTAACAATGAAAATTCATGCATAATTCACAAAGCTAATAATTGTATTGTAATACTGAAATGTGGACTGTGATTATGGTTAGGTAAATGAAATAAATAGTTTTCTTTTTTAATATGTAGGTGTTTTATTAGGACAATAATCTATTTAACAGGTTTTATTTATTCTTATTCTAGCAAAACAAAGAGGTAAATAAGATAACTAATAAAATCTAAAGCTTCTAATTTTTAACTAACATTTCACCAATTTACACAATCTATGTTTTAGTTTCAGTACTTTCATTATCTTTTTTTTCTGAACTATTTTCATTCTTGGCTTCTTTCTGCGATTGTTCATCAGAGTTGGCAATTTTTTCAGCTATTTCAGCGTATTTCGACTGCCTATATTCATATTTAGCAGCATCAAGCAATACATTTTGGATAAGCATTCTGTTATTAGCTTGTTTGTTGACTAGAGGCGGGTAAGGGTTTCCTCTTAGCTCTAATACAGTTGTTTCAATATTCCTGCTGTATTCCGGCCTTGGCGCTTTGTACATTCTTGTATAAGCTGTATGTGAGTTCTCAAAACGCGGTACAAGAACTTTGAAGAGTTTGTGAACTAGTTCCTTTTCTAGGAGCCAAAAATCTGCCGCTTCCATTGTTGGCTTGTGACAATCACCATGGCGAATTGCTTCGGATATAAGCTGCAAAATAAGTAGTTTAAATTAAAAGGTACAAACACTTAATTAGACCTAGTTAACAGTAGGATTGTTTTCAAGATTTGAAGAGATTGTATCAACGAATTAATCTTACCCTTTCAGCATATTGACGAGCCTCATCTCCCCTGTTAAAGTTGACTTCAATCCGCTCATGTTTTATTAATCCAGTAACAGTTTTACGTAATTTATTTAATCTCCCCTCAGGACCTTTTACATTCCGAAGTCTTCGCGGCTCAGGATTCACTTTGATTCGGAGTTTTGAAACTAGCTTAGCTACTTCTGCTTGATTCATTTTGTATTCCAAGTGTGACTGCCGTTTAGTGTAGCTATTTATGTCTTGTTTTTATTAGAATACATAGAAGAAACTCAACATTTGTTACTATAAATTGAGGTTAGAATTTACAGTAGAACCGCCTGCCTCACCTACCTGCCTGACTGATTCCCAATACATTACTCTACTCTTTGCTGACTGATCTGTCCTGAAATGTCAACTTGATTTGACATTTTGTTAATCATTCATTTGTTCATTCAGTCGATTTCGTTCTAGCAAACTTCACATCAATGTGATGTTCCAAATTAATAGAAGTGAAGTTCGTGCAGAGAATGATTTGAAGATTGAGAGCGAAAAAAAGTGGTTAAAGAATGAATGGTGGGTGTTAGCTAGCATTCAAAACAAAAATTATGATTTTCGTGATCGTTGTTGTATTTTGTTAATTTTTCAGTTTTCTTTACAAAGATGTTGTGGAAAGCTTACGCAAAAGAAGAAATCTAAAGTTTGGAATATAAATTTAACAGAGGAATATAAAAAATATCTTCAAAAATGGAAGATAATGCGAGTGGCGTTTATGTATTGCTCACAGAGCTTTGTAACAAAACAGCTTCAAAATATGGGGATAATAGCAAAATTCCACAAAGGAGACTCGTTGCGAAGATGCGTTCCCATGCTTACGAGATAATACTCAAGAAATCTCACGAGGAAATACAATATTCTAAGGGAGAACCAGTGATAGAACTGTTGTCTTACTATCTGCAATCTCATAGGAATGTGAGAAACGTTCTCGAGTACAAAAACTCAGTGGAATTGAAGAAGATTATAAGTAAAGTTCGTCAGACGGATTTCGGGGATGAAAAAGAAATTTTTTATAGAGTCCTAAAACTTTTGGTTGGGTTGAGTGATACAGTTAGAGTTGATCATTCAACTGAGTTGTTTCAGGTGTGTATAGCTTGAATCTTTCATGCTTGTCAGCCTTCTAATGCAGTAATGCTAGATGGTGGAACAAAGAAGGCCAAGGCCCCATATTGCCTTCTTTATTTAAATTATTTGCAGTAACAAAACTATTATAGGGTCAACGAGAGAATGCGTTCCTGACAGGTGGTGATTGACTTGCCGATATAACTTTGAGGCGACTCTCAATTTACGATAAAAAAATGTTTTTGTCTATTCGCCCAATTAACAAGTAACAAGCTATAAAAACTACATTATTATGTCAAATTATGAACAATCACGTTAAATTTGCAATTCGAATTACAATTAAAGTTAAGAAAACAATAATTTTCAAAAAATAAACTGCGCTGCTACAAGGTTTTGGCAGCCATTAATTTTTTTAGTGATGTGACAAAAATAGCGGTCAAAATTAACGAAAAGTAATGATTAACGGCTATGTCTATCAAATTAATAGTTGAAAAAAATAAAAAACGCTTTTAGCACGCAGTAAAAAATATAAAATAATAAGGATATTTTGGACATTCGAAAGAAATTGGAGCGTTTATAAGTATGTATAATCCATTCTCTTTTTGGACAAAACGCTCCACGTTTTCTTCCGAAAGCCCGAAATGTATTATTATTTTTAGTGCGTGCAGTTATTTTCGAAATCTGTTTTTTTTTTTGCTAGAACTGGCCGAAAATATGTTATCTAATCTTGTTTATGTAGTGTAGAGCGTGCTAAAATATTATACATACATACATACATACTTACTCTCGAAAAACATAACTCTCCTTCTGATTTGGCGCAGTCGGGTAAAATTTCTAGTAGGTAATAAAAAATATCAGTTACGTATGGTTACATCACTAGTCACATGTGTCAGGAACGCATTCTCTCGTTGACCCTATATTAAAGCATATTAATCCATCAAATTAAAAGATCCCATCTCAAATAAACACTACCCATTCTATGTTGTACATAAAAAAAAAACATAACATAAGCATGAAGCATCGGGAGTGTTTTTGAAACGTAGCTAGTGGAGGGAGATCTTGGCCTACCTGGATGAGAAAGAGACATTTATTTATTTACTAGAGGCTGCCCGCAACTTCGTACGCATTTATCCTCATATCTTGGAAAAAAGTCATGATATCTTAAAATTATATAGCCTATGTGTTATTTCTGATGTCCAAGCTAAGTTTTTGTAAAATTTCATTAAAATCTGTTCAGTGGTTTTCTACGTTATGAAGTAACAAACATCCATCCATAAGCACAAACATTGACATTTATAATATTGATAGGATTCATAAAATAACAAAGTCAAAGAATCACCGGAGGCGATGCTCCGTGCAGGATACAATCCTAAGATGATTATGTTATTCACTTACGAGTCGTGTTGCACTAACTTAATAGCTACATTCAATTACATGACAGATTTGTATGTAGAGTCCATTTCACGAAAGAAGTCCCCTAGCCGCGGCACTGTATACCTGTCAAAATTGACAATGTTGCCATTTGAGTACAAATTTGACTTACATTATGTATTTGTAATTTATCAAAATAATACAAATTATTGCATACTTCGAGTGTCCTAGTCATTCCACGAGTAGGTTGGTATACATTTTGATAAAAATATCTATTTATTTACCAACATTTCTGTCATGTAAATTTTTTTTATTAAAATAAGTAAGGGTTTTTCTACCTACTATCAGGGAAAAGATCAGAAAATAGGGAAAATTTACCTGTCAAATTTAGTTCCAAAAATATCTGGGGGACTTCTTTCTTGAAATACATTCTACCTATGTTTTCTTCTTTTCCAGAAACCTTTTTCTTTCGGCCTCCTAGACCAAATGCTGCCAAAACCACCAAGAGAGCCATTCGGCTCACCTCAACCGTACTCTTACTACCCACCTCATGTGTTTGAATTACCGTACTCTTTGATAGGATGTGATGCGGTCTCTAGAGAGACATCTCCAATGTACGCTGGTTATACCGTCGAGAGTTTTCATTCTAGATCTTGTGAGTATTGGAATAAGACTTGATTATATGTTTTTATTAGTCTTTGTGCGTGTTTACAATACAATACAACACAAATATTCTTTATTGCACACAAGGATATAAGGTACTGACACAAATAAGAATATAAGAATCAACAGGCTGCCTTATTGCTAGGTAGCGATATCTTCCAGGCAACCTTAGGGTAGGAAATAGCGAGAAATAGGTTTATTGTTATATCTTGAGTAACTTACATAATATCTTAAAACAATATGGCCTATGTATAAACTCTAATATTGTATAGGTTCATTTGAATCTGTTTAATAGCTTTTAAGTGAATGAGTAGCAAGTGTCAATCTATCAATACAAACATGAACATTTAATATGAAGTAGGTTTAGATTGACAACATTAATTGGTTCTATCTACATTTTTTTTAGTAGCCTATTGTGTCCCACAGCTGGGCAAAGGCCTCCCCCGCATTCTTCCATGCCTCCCTATCTCCGGCCACCTCTGGCCAGTTTGCCAAGTATGCATCCAGTCGCGCCTTAAGCTTAAGCCTCATCTATCCACATTAAAAAACAAAAATCAATGTATTTTTCAAAATCAGAACAGTGCAACATTTTTTTAAATATATTTTTTATCTAAAACCACTAGCACTTCACTGTAAAGCCAAGAGAAAGAAAAAGCAAAGAAATCAATAGCACACAGCCCTATGTTCAAGAGAAGTATTACGTATTTCTTAAATAATTAAATCTCCTTGCAGTATCTCCCGACCTATCTGTAAAAGGCGGAGAAGTGCGAACGTTTTTAAGCCCGATGTCATTACCATCTCTTACCTCAACCACCATATCTCCATCACCATACTCTCCGACATCCTCTATGAAGTTTCCACGGTTACTGGCTCCAAGGGACATTGTTATACCGAGTGATGCAGGGAATTCGCAAAGTAATGTGCAGGTAAGATTGTTTTTATAAATTAATTGTATGGTTTTGTACCCTCTATGTCATAGAGTCTATGAAAAAAATTGATCTTGAAACAATACAATACAATACAATACAAATATTCTTTATTGAACAAAAGATATAAGGTACAGACACAAACAAGAATATAAGAAGCAACAGGCGGCCAAACAATATTTTTCATTTCTGATTTTTTTTAAAGGATCATGGTTATTATTCTTACTTTATAAACAACCTCAACATAATAAGACTCTGTCTTCACGAGCGAGAGAATCGCGGCGATATTACCGTCGCGTGGAGATGGCTCCACAGAGAGTGCATAGAAATATGTGGTAGAGACAGCACCTAAGGCTTAGTTTAAGCATTTTCATATATTTTTGCTTCCAGATATCATTCCCTGACACCACCACGGAGACTGATGTAAAAGAAGTGTTCCGAGCGAAGAGCAATCAAGAGTCTTTAGATATTTGGGAGGTAGCCACCAGGATTGATAAGGACATTCCTCATGATATTTGGGAAGTCGCTTGTAAGTATTGCTTTTAGTTTGTCTAAAATTCGCCCAAAATTGGCCTAAAATTCGCCCAAAGTGGCCCAAAGTTTGCCCAAAGTAAGCCTAAAGTTTGCCCAAAGTTAGCCTAAAGTTCGCCCAAAGTGGCCCAAAGTTGGCCCTTTTCTCCCTCACTCTTAGTACTTACATAGTAAATTCTACGCTATTTGTTTGGCATAAAGGGAAGAATACACTACATGCCGTTCGCGCGGTAATTGAACGGTATAGTACAGAACAGTTCAGTAACAGTAGTTAAAAGCCTAAAGCCTTAAGCCTAATTACTTTATAGCGTTAAGCCTATAAAGTAATTCTAATGGAAAATTAATTCCTTGAAAACTCGTCTTTAAACAGTACTATAAAAAGTTTAAAATTAATTTCAGCAAAAATGCCACCAACAAACGAACGAATGCTAATAGCGGCGTCGTCCCGAGAGATGGCGCTGTGGCACAGGATCTACGAGAATGATCTATCGGATCTAAGTATAGTTTCAGAGAGGCAATTCATTAGGAACATTATGTATCTTATTAGTAAGTATTTAATATTTATTTATATGTCGACGGGACGAGTCATCAGAAGTGGCGTTTAAGCTTTTAGTTAAAATAAGACAGTGGGCGTGTAACGAACAAACTGGCTTTATTGTGTAGTTTGCAATCACGTTATTAAATAATAAGATGTACGTGATGACTTCCGATATCTTGTCTCCATCGATATCCAAACAATAATCCATCATACATGACAGCGACTCAAATATGAAAGCGCCAAAGTTTCAACCAGTCCGAAACATGCCAGTTCTTGCATTTTAGCAGTAAAGAGTTTGCAAATGGTTCCAAAACAGCCTTCATGAACGTAATCTCCGACATATAGATTTTTTTCTGCACCTCAACCAGGCCTCCGTCACTCTATGTACTTGCGCGCTATAAATACCTACCGCTCAGCGGGCCGCTTGCGGACCAAGTGAAGCGCGGTTGTCAAAACGAAGCGCTCGCACGTTGTTCAAATTTTGATAGTTCCATTCGTTTTTTCGTTTGTTTTGAATGTTTTTTAATTTTTAATAACTATGTTTTTTTAATGAAAAACATAATAATAACCGAGAATTCAGAAAGATAAAAAAACATTAAAAATTAAAAATAAAAACATGTTAAAAATGAATATATTAAAAACGATACAATTTTAAACTGCCCCATATAAGTCGGAGCATATTCATAGTTCTCAATAACTTAGTCAAAAAACGTTTTGTTAATTTAATTTTATCGAAGAGGCAGCCCCGCGATTTTTACGGATTCGTGGAGTGCGAAACAATGTCAACTATACGCTTGAGTATTTAGGCACATTTTAGCATGCAGTGGTTTCTGACGTGACAGTTGGGCTATTGCGCACTGTTAAAGCGGTAGGTATTGGATATTTTCTTCTGAGTAAAGTATCTGTTACGTAGTAACTATTAGGTAATCTGTGCCTCAACATTAGTAACAATAATAACTTTTCTTTTAACAGTTAATTAAGTCATCAAATAGATAGGAAATTCCTTTTTTATACATTGAAATATAATACATACATACAAATATCTGTCACGCCTCTTTCCCATAGGGGTAGACAGAGACAACTTCCATCCACTTGCTTCGATCCAAACACACTTCTTTCGCTTCAACCACATTCATCAGTCGCCTCATACAAGCACGTCGGTTTACGGTACTCTCGACTTGGCCTTTCATTAACAAGTTATTTGGTGCACGTCAGGAAATATTCTTAAAATAATTTTATGTGTTATTATGATGTGCAAACTACAATATTGCCAAGTTTCATTAAGATCTGTTTAGTAGTATTTGCGTTAAAGATTAACAAACATCCTTCCATCCATCGGCACAAACATTGACATTTATAATAATAGTAGCATTAATTATAATTATTAATTGGATTATTTTTATTTCAGTCGGAATCCAAACAAGCACATTTCCATTCAGTCCAGATTCAAATTGCTTCTATATGCAAGAGAACTTAGTTCTACAAGGTATATCTAAAGAGTACCTTGCTGGATACGTCTCGGATTTGCTCCTAGTCGGTACTTATTATAGGAGATTGTATAAGTTTGCTTTCAACCAGACTTTGGAAGACCATTTTCATAGTAAAGGATTGGTTTATGAGGTATATATTTGATTAATAGGTACAATAATATTATTTTACCTATGTCCATAGTAAATAAGTTAGATTAGAAAAATTAATTGGAATTAAACTTATTTTTTCTTTTTTTTCTCTTTCACTAAAAATTTCTATTCAGTGGAAGCTTTGCCCAGCAGTGGGATATAACAAACAAGCTAATAAAAAAAAACTTTTAGTCGGAAACAATCTTTTGTACAACTGGGTGTTAGATTTGTGGCTTTTGGTGTTGCCACACTACATGTCATACATAATGTTTGTAAACATTTTATAAAACGCAATGTCCCACATTTCTTATGTTTTCTTTTCTTTGGACCTACTTTTTATCCACATAATGCGTGTTTTCTTCGTGGATAATTGGCCGTAACTTTAATATCTTTTCTACAACTAACTGAATATTTAAATATTTAATATATTATATATATATATTATTATTTTTTATATATATTTTTTTAATACTTTTTTTATTTTTTTTTTATTCTCCAGTCAGCAAGAGAAGTAATAAGAAGATACCTGCTAGCGTTCCGTCTGAAAGCGACGGAGATATACGAAGAGTGCGTGAAAGAGGAGGATATGAATAGTATGCCAACGTTACTTCAAATTTTGTATCATATTGAGCCGTTGAAATATGAAATTGAGAGTATTGTGTCGATTTACAAGCTTTTGGATCCGGGTAAGTTAATATTTGTTATTAATTTATATGGATTTGTTTGATAAATTAAACACACCACACACACACTTAAAACACTTGACTTTACACTTGATATGATCTATAAATAACTGAATGCTCCCATGAGGCTGGCATAGCCATTTACAGTGGTTGAAGCCTCATCAAAAATATGATTTAAAAAAAAAAAATTTTGTACCTTTTGTATAACTTCTCTTTTTTGTACTATCATCTTACAATAAACTGTTATATAAATAAATATAAATACACTTTAAAGCTAAAATACTAATTCGCAAATAACGATCGCGAATTAGCAGTTTGCATGTAACATGTTCAAAGGAACAATAACTCATGAAATTTTCTGACTTGGCTTTGTTATCTATTTCTGAAAGCAATTCAAGCCATTTAAGACCTCAGTTTCCCAAGAATAAATTGGCTGATTGAACGACAAGATTAGTATGGGCGAACTTACCTATTAACGCTTGACCACGTATTTTATATACAAACATACATATCCGTCACGCCTCTCTCCCATTGGGGTAGGCAGAGACCACTTCCTTCCACTTGCTACGAATTACGATCCAAACACACCTCTTTCGCTTCATCAACATCTTTTCTTCATCTCAAAGGATGTAAGAATGAAATTATTGGATAAATTGATACGTAAATAGAAATTATTTATTGCACACAAAAAGATACAGGCAATAATTAGAACTATAACATTGTTTACAAAGGCTGCCTTATTACTAAGAGTGATCTCATTCTATAACTGCGATTTATTTTCTCTATTTCAGAATCAAGAAGTATGCTCCCTTTAGGAGCGGAACTAATGTCGTACTTATTCAATGAGATATCGATGATCACTCACAAGCAAACCGCCAACACTATGTTTAACTCCCTGTTTACTATCTGCAAGGTTTATTTCAGGTGAGATTTATTGTTTAGCTTTAAAGGTAATTGGTCCCACAGATGGTCCCACGTATGCAACGTACGCAATGCATTATGTCATCTGCTGTATAGATATATTAGGGTAAGAAGCACATTTGTCATACACAGCGTTGCATGGGACAAGTCATCGTCATCATATTCGAGAGCTTGTCTATTCTTCGCCGTCAGCTTGAGCACCTGATACGACACAACTTCTATTCCCTCTTCTTTAATTCATGTAGGACAAAGGTGCTTCTAATATAATGTCGTAACTTTCACACGTATTCACGACCACAAGAAACCTGACAATGAAGCAAAAAGTATAACGTTTTGCCCAAAAGATTTTTACAGCAATGCAAACTCCTATACAAACAGGCAAGTCGGCGTTGACCCGAAAAAAACCCCGCGTAAATTGATTTCAACTCAGTACGTACAGTGGCGAGAAGACAGCGCTGACGAAATTCACATATGAATATTTTGAAGTCGGCTTAGGCGTGGGCATTTTCACCGATTGCTGATGTTAAATATGGCAATGTTATATTGTTATAGTCTGTGTAAATATGTGTAGATATGTTAGGTTGTCTATGAATGGTATTTGAATATTTGAATTGTGTTCTATTCTCTCTCTGATTGACTTCAAAGATGGCTAACTAACGTTTTTTCTCGTGTTCTGTTATAACTGAATAAACAGCTTGATATATCTTTCAAGACTGCGTTTTACTCATATTATAACAGCTGACTTGTGCACTTATCTAAATCATCTTCAATCCCTCCCCAGATTCATAGAACGCTTCATATTCGACGGCGAGCTGGACGACCGCTACAACGAGTTCTTCATCCGTAAAGACGGCGCGTACGTCGACGCTAGATCGAAACGTTACTGGGACAAAGGGTTCTATATCACCCAGAGTCTAGCCGTACCAGAGTTCTTGAGACCTGCCGCTAAGTTTATCTTGCTGTGTGGGAAGTCTTTAAGATTGTTGAAGCATTGTAATCCTAGTGTAAGTATTGTAGTGTTATAAGAGCGGTTTTGTACTTTGTCCGGTTCTAATCCGATCCGGAATTTATAGTATAGAAATAGTTCTTGGATCTTTCTCCGATCCATATCTTGGATCTAATAAGATTCGGATGTAAGAGGTTTTGTACGAATCCGGTCTGATTAAAATTGATTAAACCATAGACACAGTTTTACGGTTATACTATTTCTACTTCAGTTTCATTAAAATCTGTTCAGTGGTTTTTCCGTGAAAGAGTAACAAAGATCCTCACATCTATGCATCCTAGGCTCCATCCATCGGCATTGTCATTTATAATATTTACTAGAGGCTGCCCGCGACTTCGTACGCAATTATCGTCATATCTTGGAAAAAAATCATGATATCTCAAAATAATATAGCCTATACGTTTTTCTGATGTGCAAGCTACAATATTGCCAAGTTTCATCATAATCTGTTCAGTAATTTTTGCGTGAAAGAGTAACAAACATCTATCCATCCATCGGCACAAACATTGACATTGAGAAACATTTTAGAATAATAGTAAGATGTATAACAATAACCCACATATCCATCCATCGATCGGTATAATCATTCACATTTATAATACTAGAAAATCTATCTTAAACCTATTTTCAGGATCCCCTAGTTCTGCTAATCTCATCAGACCACCCTTCCGTGAAATGCTGCGGGAGTTTCGAGGAGTTGGACCGCCAGCAGAAAGTGCTGGACGTCTACAGAACTAGGTGTTTGTTTGTGAGCGGAGAGCCAGTAACCTTCGATCAGATACTTTTAAAGAGAGAGGCTGAAAGGAAAGCGTTTACGGAGCTAGCTTCGCTAAAACAGGCTGAGACTTTGGAGAAGATTGTTGGTGGGTTTTCTTGTTATTATTTTTACTCGTAACAGACAACTTTTACTATGGGACCAAGTACGAAATCATTCAACATTAGTTCTTCCAAACATTTAAGTCGATGATTGTCGGTTTTTGCCGCGTATTAAAGTGTAATTGTAACACGCGTACATACTAAGAGTGAGGTTTCACCACCGTTTCACCACTTGCATAAATGGCATCGAACATATTTGTATGGAGCCTGGTATGGTAAAATTTTCGGTATCAATTACATTAGGTACACATATTCGAGCTAGTATGGAGAAAAAAAAGTTGGCGGCCACTGATGAAACTAACATCAATCGATAGAGAAAAATATTATAAAACGATAGTATTTTGGACAAAATATGTCGAAAGCGATATACTTTCGGAGATATAGAACTTTGAAAGTGTCCGCATGAAACAATTTTCAAAGTTTTTTTATTTTCAACTTTTGGAGATTTTACTATACCAATATGTTGGATGCTCTTTTAATGACAGAGATTTATTATCTGTCACTGTTTAAAACGTAATTTTTTATGAAATAGACAAAGGTTTATATGTCAATTAAATTTTATCTCACCACCTACAGATAAAATTAACTGCCAGATAAAACTATTTCATAAAACATGACTTTTAGACAGAGACAGGTATAAAATATCTGTCAGATACATTTTATCTGTAGATGTTGAAACAGTCCCTAAGTGGTATATGGACCCTAAATATAAATAAATAAAACATATAAATAAATAAAACATTATTATTATTATAAATAAATATTCCAGCTGAAAGAAAACGCCTAGCCCAGCTAATAATCGCAGAGAAACAACACTCGCTTAGAGTGTTGGAAGCCGCAGTGGCTGAAGCAAAGATGGCGAAGATGAAATCCAAACAAAGGGAACGACATCGATTCAGGCTATTGCAGGACGCTGACCAAGCGGCTGACGATGTTGATGCCAAGTTGAGGGATGACGAACGGTAAATATTGATAAAAATCTTTATCAAAATAAATTAAATAAATCAATCAATCTTATCTCACTATCAAATCTCTATCTATACCTTTCTCTCTAAGACTAATAAATAAGATGTTTCATTGATGAAGATTATTTGAATATAAGTATTTCCACGAGCCACCTTTTCGAGCTAAATTTTATCAAACTCTTTTAGTGGTATAAATCTTAAAAACAATAAAACCAGAGAGATATACTGTCGCCCTAGTATTTTTTTTATAGCATATTAAAATAAATCATCTATGTATAAGGCTACTGATGAATGTAGATGAAGCGAAAAAGGTGTGTTTGTATCACAGCAAGTGAAGGGAAGTGGTCACTGGCTACTCCGATGGGAAGTGGACGTGATAGATCTGTCGTCATATATTCAATTTACTTATCTATTTCTTCGCAGAAACAAAATGATGGAGTACTATTCAAAATTAAACCGAGAAGTAGAAAAAAGCAAGCTGCACACGGAATGGAAAATCAAACGTCTTCAACTCGACCAATCTCGAATACAACTTCTATCCACAGAGGAAAGAAACCTTAAACGGGAGAAACTAGAACTCGAACATAAAAGGAATGAAGAAATAATGGCGATGTCCATACAAAGTTTAGAACAAGATGTGGAAGGAAAAGATACTGAAGCAAACATAAGCGATGATGACAAATCTGACCCACCAATCATATCCAGCTCAAACGAAGTCATTACAAAGCCCGCTGATGTATTCACGGCTATATGCAACGCAGCTAAAAGCATTTTCGGTAAAAGAGAAGAAAAAGTCGACAACAGACCTCTAGACGCGCAAGGAAATGTTACAACAGACAAGGACAACAACAAAACCGATACGAAATCAAGCGATGCTATTGGCGCGAATTTGAACAACGAATTCGATAACCTACAATACCAGAAAACAAGAGAAGACGCTTTAAAGAACAGACAAAAAGTAATGGCGCATGAGTTTGGTGAAATCGATACTGATAACAATCAAATCGATCCACCTTTAGTCGCTTCACGAGATGAAGAAAACAATATACAAGAAACTTTGATAACCTTTTTGGAAGCGAGACGTAATAAATTAAAAGTTCTAGGTACAGAATTCGATACAGCTCCTGAAATTAAAAAAGGAAACGAGCCTTTAACAGATGCTCAAAAAGAAGCTTTAATTAACAAACAGAAGGTACTAGGAGTCGAATATAACTTGCCTTTAGCATTAGCTATTAAAAAGGACCCGGCGAACATAGCTCAAGAGGAAGCAATGAGGAATAGAGATAAAGTACTAGGGTCATATGAGATGAAGCCAGTAGAAAGTGTGGGTAAGAAAGAACAGGCGAAAAGATCTGGCTTGACGTTAAATTTGAAACCGTACGGCGAAATGGAAAATCAAATTAGTAATGCTGGGTCTGTTACGCCTGGTGATTATCTGCCTAGGGTAAGTTTTGTTTTATTTATTTTTGTTTTGTAACCAACAAGGTGGATCGATGACTTGGTGAAAGTCGCTGGAAGCCGTTGGATGTGGGCAGCGCAAAAGTGTTCGTTGTGGAGATCCTTGGGGGAGGCTTTTGTCCAGCAGTGGACATGCATAAGCTGACATGATGAAAAGAGCGAAATGGTTTTTACTTATGCTGATTGGAAAGAGGTAGGTATAAATGCTACGGCTTTGGCGTGACCTATGGCTTTGCTTTAGGAAATAATATCAGAACCTAATAATCAAAGGTTCTGTATAAAAGTGAAGTCATGAAAACGTTTATATTTGCTAAAATATTAATACAAGCTAACTGTTTATAGGATTGTTAAAGTTAACTTTCCATTAAATCTATAGCTGACCTATTCATTGTCATTACAAAAGAAGGCCTCACGATATTTGATAACCTTTTTAACAAGTCGTTGTAAACGTGATATAAGAACGTTATTTAAAAACATTTTTTTATTTGACTTTGCATCCGAGAATTTAAGCCACGTTTCTCATACTTACAGCTAGACTTAGAAACGCCAACAACAGCCGACATACCTCTCGAAGGGGCTTTAACAAGCGAAGTCTTCACACCACATAGCGAAGGTGACAAACTTATGCCTGATAAGAAAGAAAAACAATTTCTGACCACAGATGGGTTTGATTTCTCAATAATAGATGATGCAGATGGAATTGAAGATGTGGATAGTGCGCAGAATTCACCTTCGAAGTCTACTGATATGGAAGTGAAGGAAGAGAGACATTCGTTTATAAATATTGTCGATGGGACGTACAGTCTTGAAGATTTTGATCCGTTTGGGGTTAAGAAGTTAGAGAGGTAAGAAATTGTGTTTTTTTTACGCTACTAGAGACTGCCCACTTTGAGTATAGAATATATAAGGAGGAGCCATACCGTCTGGATCTGCGTGCCTGGTCTGGCGCAAAATGGCTACCTTTTTGTACGGTACTACTTATCGTTTGACATGTCATCTATCAAGAAAACTATGAAAAACTTGGCGCAACTTGGCATGCTGTCATAAACTCATTTGTATTTGAAAAAAAAATGGGGCCACTTCTTATATTTCTTTCTCATTGGCTGCCCACATACACGTTTATTGTCATTTCTTGGAAAAAATAGGATATTTTTGTATTTAAGGTTTTGCTAACAAATACTACATCAGTCTTGATGACAAAATAGACAGTAGGACTAGGGATTCAGTCATAAGTACGCCCAATAAAAGGCAAACAGACATCTTAAAATAATTTATCCTATGTGTTATCCTGATGTTTAAGCTACAATATTGCCAGGTTTCATTGAAATCGGTTGAGTAGTTTTTGCGTGAAAGAGTAACAAACATCCATCCATCTACACACACTTTGACATTTTTCATTTTATTATAGGGTCAACGAGAGAATGCGTTCCTGACACATGTGACTAGTGATGTAACCTTACGTAACTTATATTTTTTATTACCTACTAGAAATTAATGTGGTTCGTTATTCTCGTTTGCAATTATTACCCGACTGCGCCAAATCAGAAGGAGAGTTATGTTTTTCGAGAGTAGGTATGTATGTATGCATAATATTTTAGCACGCTCTACACTACATAAACAAGATTAGATAACTTATTTTCGGCCAGTTCTAGCAAAAAAAAAACAGATTTCGAAAATAACTGCACGCACTAAAAATAATAATACATTTCGGGCTTTCGGAAGAAAACGTGGAGCGTTTTGTCCAAAAAGAGAAAGGATTATACATACTTATAAACGCTCCACGATTTCTTTCGAATGTCCAAAATATCCTTATTATTTTATAATTTTTACTGCGTGCTAAAAGCGCGTTTTTTATTTTTTTAAACTATTATTTTGATATACATAACCGTTAATCGTTACTTTTCGTTAATTTTGACCGCTATTTTTGTCACATCACTAAAAAAATTAATGGCTGCCAAAACGTTGTAGCAGCGCAGTATATTTTTTGATAATTATTGTTTTCTTAACGTGTAAATTTAACGTGATTGTTCATAATTTGACATAATAATGTAGTTTTTATAGCTTGTTACTTGTTAATTGGGCGAATAGACAAAAACATTTTTTTATCGTAAATTGAGAGTCGCCTCAAAGTTATATCGGCAAGTCAATCACCACCTGTCAGGAACGCATTCTCTCGTTGACCCTATAATAGAAGCATTAGTAGGATGAATTACTATTGGAGATATAATGGGAGAGAAGTGTGACCCCTACAGATATGTATGTATGTATACGAGCAAATATACAGGGTGTAATAGAAAGGGGGTATAATGCCGAAACACAGCGATAGTCCCCATGAAACTGAACAACTTTCCCCAAGAAACATGGGTCGTAACTAGAAAAACATTTTTGGATCGTCCATACTTCAGCTGAACGGACAGTTTGTATGGGGAGGCGAATTTTTTTTTTTCGAGTTACGACCCATGTTCCTTGGGGAAAGTTTTTCAGTTTCATGGGGACTATCGCTGTGTTTCGGCTTTATAACCCCCTTCTGTTACACCCTGTATAACTACAATTTTTATTTCAGATACAACCGCGACCATTTCAACTCAAGAATGGACACAAGTACGTCAAAATATAGCTACACACACCCCGCTGTAATCATGGAGGAAGTCAAAAAGAAACCTTACTCCAACATATTTGCGGCTCATTTCGAAAACGACGAACAAGAACACATATCGTGCGATAACATTTCCACCTTAACAGCTTGCTTACAAAGATCTGTAATGCTACCTTTGACATATCAGCTAGAAGTGGTAAATAATTCTATATTAACTCACTTCTTAGTAAATCTAGATATGTATGAGCATTTGAGGAGTTTAAAGGATTATTTCTTCTTAATGGACGGAGAGTTTTCTAAGAGTATTTGCCAGAATTTGTTTACGAAGTTGGTGAAGACGTTGAACCCTCAAGATTTGTTGAATTTCGCGACGCTGCATACTATTTTGGATAAAGCGCTCGGGTCCTCGATTTCGCGTAAGTTTTTAATAATTTTATAAGTTTCTAATATTAATGTTTTTGTTTGAATGCTTATTGGAAGTATGTACCTCTATAAATTAGCACGCCTCTACCATCGGAGTAGACAAGCGCCTAAACCGACGTACATGTATGAGGCGAATGATGAATGTGGATAAAGCGAGAGATGTGTGTTTGGATCGTAGGAAGTAGAGCGAAGTAGAGATCACATCCCTCCTCTTGCTACGATCCAACTCTAAACACAACTCTTTCGCTTCATCCACATTCATCAGTCGCCTCATAAATGCATGTCGGTTTAGGGTACTCTTGCTTTTTAAGTTTATACAAGACTACCAAACCGAGGCGACTGATGAATGTTAATGAAGCGAAGGAAGTGTGTTTGGATCGTAGCAAGTGGAAGGAAGTGGTCTCTGTCTACCCCGATAGGAAAGAGGCGTGACACGATCCAAACACAATTCTTTCGCTGCATACATTCATCAGTCACCTCATAGATGCACGTCGGTTTAGGGTAGGTACTCTTACAAAAAGTACATATTTCCCCCTTACTTATCAAACCTTACGTTTTTACCCGATTGTCAGGAAGGGTTATGTTTTTCAGCACGTATCTTGTATGTATAAATGTAATATTTATTTTAATAAATAAAATAATGTAATATTAGCCTTTTGACCTTTCGTCTTTTTGTCTTTTAGTTTTTTCTGCTTAAAGCGCGCAGTGTTCGCCCCTATAATTAGTTTAGCAATAAGTTTAAGTTTCTATACCTTTAAAGAAAACATGTATTGTTGGCGATCCTAAATAAATAAATAAATATTATTTTTTTACAGATGTACACAAATTCTCCGAGAACCTATCATTTACAATAACAGAATGCCCTTTAAGTTTCCAACATAGTTCTCCAGATGTATTACAATGTTTGTCTCTAACTTACTCTGTGACTTGGCCGCTTAATATCATACTGTCGCAAGAGGCGTTACTTCGATACGCCAAAGTGTTCCAGTTCTTAGTCAAAATGAGAAGGATTTTTTGGGTTTTGGGAGAGGATTTTGAGGTTAGTTGATTTTATAATAATTAATTCTTTATTACGTTTAAACATGAATCATCATGTCAGCTTATGGACGTCCACTGCTGGACAAAAGCCTCCCCCAAGGATCTCCACAACGACCGGTCTTGCGCTGCCCACATCCAACGGTTTCCAGCGACTTTAACCAAGTCGTCAGTCCACGTACCGGACGACGCAGTGTGGGAAGGCCTCCAACAAGGTGGACTGACGACTTGGTTAAACATGAATATTTGGTTATGATAAAAGTTTACGACATAGGTAGGGGAACATATAGGGTGACTTCAAATTAGTGAACGATAGAAAAGGGGGTGCATGTACTGATCATAACAAACAACTTTCCCAAAGAAACTTTTTTCTTTGAGCACTTTTTTACGATGTTAAAAAATAATACAAAAACGGTGTAAATGCGGACGCGCGCGCTACGATCAGCTGAGCGCTCAAACATCTGATCGTAGCGCAGCGGGCCGCCGCCGCCGGCCGCCGCCGCGCCCCGCGTTTTTGGTGTTTCTAGTACCTACCTATTAACTATTAACTACCTACCTAACTGTTAACAAATAAAATCATTTCATCGAAAGTACCTACCTACTCTCGATCACACATACGGATTCTGATTCCGACTTTTTCATCACAACTTTCTAGGTTTTAGACTAACAACCGCATACCTACCTACTTAGTCAAGTAATCATAATCTAAATAGGTACAATTCAAAACAAGTAAATAGGTAAATAACACGGTATTGGATCGACCCCGCCGCCGCCGCCGCGCCGCCAAGAAGCCAGCTGAGACAGCCAGCAGCAGCGGTTCAACGAGTAGTAGGTACATAAGGTAAGTCAGCAGGAAGATAGGCTGGCACTGGCGGCGGCGTGTCTAAAAAATTGGAATAAACTCTTTAAAAGTCAGCTTATTTACTTACAGCATTTGTTGAAAGTGTCCAACTTGTAATAATAATACTCCAACCAAATAATGCGTTGCAAACTTGTAACGATGGAGCCCTAGATTCACTTTTCACTGAGGTAGGTGTATCTACCTAGGTACACTAATTAAACACAGATCAAGGGGTTCCCGGGGCGTTGGTCAGGCGAATGTTTTGTTTTCTATCTCTTTGGCAACAAAATTTCACTAAATTCACTTGTTTACACTACAAATTCACTTCCTTATCCCGACACTACCTACCTACTGTTTTCGCATAGACGAGGACGACCCGTGTCCCGAGTGAGCGAGAAAGAAGTAGAGACGGACGCGCACATGAACTACTTATGACGCCGCACGCGCGCTATTTAAAATGCAATGTTTAGTATTGAAAATTGATTTTTCATTAAAATTGAATCTAATTAGTCAATGAATCAAGAGATTTAAATAAAATTCGATACATTTTCATGCAGTAAAGGGTTACAATAAGTTAAAATAAAGATATTTTAGCTACTGATTGATAATCACTCCTTCATTCATTTTGACTTTTTGTCAACACTATCAGTAGGTACTTAAGTAAATGTTTTTATTACGTCACGCACGCAGTCTCCCCTGCGCACTCGTTGGGTGTGTACCGACGTGTTTTTTTTTCTGTGGACTTTGTGTACCGCGATGGACCAGTTATTACTGCCAACGAATTAAAAATGAAGATCGAAAGTAGTTTTCAAATTGTGAAAAGTGACTTTACGGTGGTGCTACAAGGAACGCGTCGAACGCCATATCCTTAGCCGGGCCAGTTTGTGCGTATACCTAGACGTAGCAGGTGGACACTTTCAACAACTAGGTACTGTAGGTAAGTACCTAGGTAAATCAAAACTGCAAATAAGTTGATTATTACATTTCAATCATTGTAAATACTTTAGTTGATTCAAAATTTGAATCACGCCAGTCTTACGTAGGTAGGTACCTGCTCGTACTTAGGTACGAGTTTTCTACCACTCGTTAATGATAGAGAGAGGTTACTTCGCATTTTTATTCATCAAAAGTAGCGTCGATAGGAAGGAAGACAAAAAGTTAGGTAAACTTAATTTCGGTAGGTAGCTACTAACAGCGCGAAACACGCGGAGCGGGGAGGGGCGCGGCGCGGGCTGAAGGCTATGTTGCTCGGCGCCGGCGGCGGCGGCGCGCGGCCGTTACTTAGCAACGGCCGGCAGTTACACCGTTTTTATATTTTTTAATAACAAAGAAAAAAAGGGCTCAAAAGAAAAAGTTTCTTTGGGAAAGTTGTTTGTTATGATCAGTACATGCACCCCCTTTTCTATCGTTCACTAATTTAAAGTCACCCTATATAGTAGATTTTATAATTAGCAAGCACTTCAGCCAATGGGCGGATATAGCGCGTAAATCGGGCAGCCAATGGGACAAAAAAAATCTGGAGACCATGCCCTACTAAGCACAGCGTGGGACGGTCTGCCAGATGGACCGACGACATAGTGAAGGGGGCTCGTTGGATGCAGATGGCAATAAACCGGTCGCAGTAGCCATTGGAGAGCTCTATGCTCAGCAGTGGGCAGCTATAGGCTGAAATGATTATTATGAATCCCTCGTTATACATAACCTCACGTGTATGGAAGGCTCATATAATAATCCATTGCCAATCGTGCCGTCTTATTCTTATTTTTGACAATGACAGTGACAGCTATATGTGCAACGCGTACGAAGCCGCAGACAAATACGCCCCTTCTCCCTTTACGATACGCATAGACGATTCAAGTCTCGTAGACTAGTCACCGCGAAGTATCTCTTATCTCTTATCTCTATACATTATACCGGTATCGTAGTGTGCGAGCCTGCATTCAAATGTATGTGAGATACTTCGCGGTGACCAGTATTTGAGACTTGCATCGCCTGTGCATATCGTAATGGGAGAAGGGGCTATTGTGGTGCTCCCATATTGCATAATGTGGGAAAGTGGGAAAAAAAATGTTAAAAAATATATGTAAATAAATAATAAAAATAATAAATAATAATACCTATATTTAATATGTAATAAATAAATATGTTAAAAATATGTTATAAAATGTTAAAAAATATGTTAAAAAGTCTGAGAGCACTATTATGTAACTTACACCAAAATTTTCTTTTCCCAGTCACTGAAACTCTCAGCAAAACTATCAAGGGAACATTCAAGAAAACTAATTAAATCACCTCACTACATCTCAGTACAAATCTACCGGCACATCATGGCTTCTATGATCCGAGCATTAGACAACTACATAGTAACGACTTGCATACTTTCCTCTTGGAAGGAATTTGAAAATGATTTGAAGAAAGCAAGGACTTTAGACGATCTTCACGATTGCCATGTTGTGTATATAAAGAAGGTTTTGTTTAGATGTTTGCTGAATAATAGATCGACGCCGGTTATGAAGCTACTGAATGATATTTTCACTGTGATTCTGAAGTTTAGTCGCGTTTTGAAGGCTGGGTAAGTGTCTTAACTTTGTATTTATTATACTACTAACTCTATACATTAGAACACTTAAGCTATATTATTTTAAGATATCATGATGTTTTTCCAAGATATGACGATAAATGCGTTCGAAGTCACGGGCAGGTTCTAATACTATAAATGTCAATGTTTGTGCCCGCCCATGGATGGATGTGAAGAGTTTGTTACCCTTTCAGGCAAAAACCACTGAACAGATTTTGATGAAAGACAATATTGTAGCGTATGTCAGAAAAACATACAGGCTATATTATTTTGAGATATATAACTAAAAATGACCATTTTGGCGCTTAGGTAATTTTGCCTTTCCAGCGACGATATCATAATATTTTTCCAAGATATCATTTAAAAAATAAAAATAAGTACGAATTCGCGGGCCGCCTTTAATTAAAACTAAACTTTTTTAATTTCTTCCACAGAGAATGGCAACAAAAAGAACCTAACGGATTCTTCATTCACTCAAGCTTCGCACAGCTACAAGAACTATTCTATCTATTCGAAAAACTCGCGAAATATCTACACAAAGTTGTCACAAAGCTCATGGAATGCGGGTACCAAAGGCATTTGGCTGAATTGCTTACTATGATCAACTTAAATGGGTATTATAATTTGAATAGGAGTAGAGATGAGCCTAATACTAGTGTTCAAGCTACGTGAAGGTAGTATTTTTAATACTAGTTTGGTAGTTTGATTTTCATGGAATTTTTAGAACTATTTAGGGATGTATTATACTATCATTTATTGACTCAATTCTGAGATCATAGTCCTGTCAAATAGTCCTGTTTTGTGCTGTTTTGGAGGTCTAATCTATCTAGAATTCTAGACCAATTGTTACGCTCACGCTCCCATGCTTAATTAATATTTGTAAAAAAAGATTCAATTTGTTGCAAAATACATTTTAAAACTCTTTTTTTAGCTTATAATGGCTTGTTAACCTTTAATTGGTTAATTAAATCGAATGTTTTGCCTATTATCTTTTATATACCTCTACGGTCGCGTTAGAATCTCATACAATACCTTATAAGGTAATGTAATGTTGAATTATTGCATTTTTAATAGTAAAATGTTAACATTACTAAAAATACAGTTTCAAAAATATTTAGTCCTAATCTAAAAAGACAATTTGCATTTAACGATTTATGAAATTAGTTACTAGAAATGTGATATTTTCCCACCATATTAATCATGTTAGGTTATATTTTTATAGCAATAAATATTAAAATTGTAGTGGTAACAGCTTAGCTAATATTAGAAATCGTAGATAATACTCGGCTTTTGACGAGTCACAATCAAAAATGTTAAAACTTAGATGCCATATAACTACTCATACTTACTTACCCGTTTTTAATGTTTCGGATTCCAACATCCATTACATTCATTTCAATAGCAACTGATATTGTCGATTTTGTGACACCTAACGTCCGTTCATAAGGCAATTTGTGCGTAAATTGACACATGCACGGTATGACTTCCTCGTTAACTGCCACGTCGCAGACGTCGTGTCGCAGATAGTTACTATTCTTCGGCCTGAACTTATGTGTATTCAAAGAGATAAAGAGTTACCGTAGTCCTTTTGATGGTCCAAATTACATTGTATCTATCTACCTCATAAATACATAATAGTGATCATTGGTCAAAATAACAAATAAAATAATGTTGTATGCCGAAGCGGTACAAAATGCAAAATATTGAAATTACTAAAAATCAAAGTTCCTTTTTTCGTTTAAAATGTTTTTATTTTTAATCAAAGAAATGGGCCCTTTTTTGAAATAGGCATAGAAAATCTAGCTCTCTAATGCTCGTTGAGCGAAAATTTCACATATCATTAATACGTGAAAATGTTTGTTAACTTTGTAAATAGATAATTGATCATGTCATGAGGAGTTTTGTTATTTTACAAGAAGTTTTTTAAGTCAAATGTTCTTGTAGTGCGCGATTGATTGACAGTCATAAATTGTATGGAACAAGTTATAGATTGTATGAAATGACAGTCGTAATTTTGTATGGAGTCACTCTTGACACATCTGTGTAGGTATAGGGTAACTTTTAATTAGTGAACGATAGAAAATCATATGCGTGTACTCTTTATAATAAACAAAATGCAGCAACTGATAGTGTTAAATGTATAGGAGAACACATTTTTTAATGATTTCGAACTTGGTTCCATAGTAAAAGTTGTTTGTTATTACGAGTACATGCATATCCTTTTCTATCGGTCACTAATATACTTAATTAAAAGTCACCCTGTATGTATAATTTCAGTCGTAATTTGTTTAAAATGACAATCGCCCGCTGCAAAGAGCTGAGATGCGAAAAAGCTTTATAAGTTTGTGTTGCCATTTTTACCCGACTGCAAGAAAGTGGGTTATGTTTTTGTATTTTTAATCGAAACTAACGTGATTTTTTGATTGATCCGCTTATTAAATTATTAAAATTTTCGATGGCGTTTCTGTTTTTAATTTATCGAATACTTACAAATAACGTTATTCTTTTTCAATGTAACATGCAAACACGCAGATACCTTCGTATCTTCGTATGAAAACGCCCTATTTTTTTTAGAATAAATCAATGCCATCTCTTAGAGATACCGTTATGTGTGAGCGAGGACGTAATATTCTAGAAAAAAGTTCTGTCTACTATAAACGGATGTCGCTCTATAGTTTTATATTAAGTGTTGCCATCTATCGACGAGTAGCGATTCCAAAGCCATCTCACGGCTAGTAGCGGTACTTATATCTAAACTTTATTTTTCGTATTATTCAGAAATTACTGCACCAATTCAGTAAAAAAAATATGTTTCACAACAATTTAAATTAATTTTATTAATTTAAAGTGGCTACATGTCGATCGTCAAATGTTTCAGCGTGTAATCAGTGTTTCCGATAACGGCCGCAGCGACGGTGGCGCCAATATTTTCCTTATAATCAGGGTGTGTTTTCACGAATACCTCATTCCACTGCAAATCGTCCTAGGGTTAACATCCGATCTCGGTGAACTAGCGCGAGTGACATTGAAGTGAAAGCCGGCGTTTCCTGCTCTCAACCCTCGTTTACATCCGAGAAATAAATATTTACCATAACTTTGTGCGGAAAATCATAAATTTCCGTACAAATCTAAACCGGTGCCGTGAACGGTGTGTGAAGATTATCGATCGGCGTGCGTGTCACCGCGAGATATAGTTTCCCGGCGAAGCGCAGTCGGTACACCTCCAAAAACGTTCAAACGCAGGAACCACCGTCGCCGCCGAGATGGCGTTCATGATGCCCGTGGTGAAGAACGACTGGGATATTTACAACTCGCGGTCTCGCCGGACCTCGGAGCAGGAGAAGGCGGGCCCGGGCGGGCGCGTGCGGAAAGTGTCCGAGTCGCGGTCGGAGGGCCCGGCGCTGTCTCCGCGCGGAGCCGCGTTGTCTCCGCACCGGTCGGCGCCGGCGATGCGCTCGCTGTCGTACTGCCGCGCGCCGCCGTCCCGCGCGTCTCTGCGAGCGCCGCACGACAGCCCCAGCAAGGGCTCGGCTAGCCCGCCGGCGCGCGACACGGAAAAGTTCCACAGCAGGTTGGTGGAGAAGCTGAAGCGCGCCCTCGGCCGCTCCGACCCACGGCGCGACGAGCGGTCCTCCTGAGTTAACCGCTGCTTGTGTGCAGGGCGCGCGCGGAGTCCCCCGAGCGGTCGCGCTGCGGAGCCTGCGTGCCGTACCTGTGACGGACCTGCCTCGCGCGCCGCTCCCGACCGGCGACACACTATCTGTGATATTACGATACCCAAACACAGCTGAGTACACTTTTCGATGTGCTAACCTCCGCCTATGGGAACTAAATCACTCGGACTCGATGCAATAGTTGTCATATTGTTACGCTTTCATACACTTTGCATGTTTGTGTTCTGTGCTCCTGTCGATTAGCTTAAGGAGAGGTTGTCAGTATTAGGTTGTATCGGGCTGTAAGTAGTTGTTGTATGGATATTAAGACTGTGTTTATTTTAAGTCGCGCTGTGGAGTGGCGTAAAGGTAGAATTGTTTAACCGATGCCAGTCCGATAGGTTAAAGCGCTAGTACTAGATTATGGCAGTTCGCAAATGGTATCTGTGATTTGTTATTTGTAAGGCGTGGTGTATTTTAGTTAGACAGAGTTACGTTTGCATTAATTCTATTTTTGTTGAAGTTAACACCACTATCAGAGGTACGCTACGAGTACCTAAAAATTCCAAAACTCGAAAATACTCTGTGTTCAATGTAAAATTTGTAAATGAGCGTGAGATTTTGAGAATTTAATTGGCTGTTTGAATATTGCGAAGGTGTTCGAATATCTTTATAATAAAATGTAAACGAGTACCTACTTTTTATATTATAGAAGAAATTTTGACATGTTGATTATTGGGCCATGACTTGTAATGATCAATATAACCTTGATAAGGAGATAATATTTATAATAGCTAGTTATCAAAATTGGGGTATCTAAAATCTAACCTGTCGCGACACTGCGAAAGTTTTTGTTATTGATTTGCATGATTTTATGTGATGTTAGCACTTATATCTAATTATTACGTATGACGACTGTGTAAATGGACCAGCTTTATTAATATTAAAAATGTATCAGTAAAACTGAAAGAAATTAGCGTAACTGTTGTGAATTAATTTAAAGGAAGTCATTCTAAAATTTAAGGCATATCGTAACGGGAATTAATTGTAAGGAACCTTGGTTTCATTACGAATAATTATCGTCTTTTTAATTAAACTTAAAATAATTTTGAAGTTCCTTTTTTATTTAAATTGCGAGGCCAGTTGTATTACTATATGTTTATCGTTTAAGGTAAACAAATAAGTACTTTAGCATATGTAAAAGTTCATATAAGACAAAATATTTCAATTGTATACAAACGAATATGTACCTAAGTAAGTATACATTTTATATAAATGCATATAACTTGCAGTGTCTGATCTGAAAGTAATTGAATATTAAACAATAAAATAAAAGCTTGAATTTCAATTTTACTTTTATTACATTTCACCCACACACAACATCCATATTTCTTCATGAATACGCTGTTCAGCGCGGCTATCAAAACAGCATATTTTTTCATATAAAATATTCAACAATCAACAAAATGACTAAGTCGATATGAAGTCTAAAATTCTCTTAAACCTGAGCAATTCTTACAGCTGGTTGCAAATTTCATTTTACTCATTCATACTTATTCATAAAAATTGATTCTATTCATGAAAAGTATCATTAAAGTTGTAAGCGCCAAATTTTATTTTCGCTTGTTTTACGGATTCGCAAAAGGAAATATGAGAAGTAAATGGCTATTACCAACTTTGGGAGTATGAGCCATAAAAGTTCCATAAAAAATAGTCTCGTAAAATAATGGAAACACAGTAAAAACGCTAATCTAAAACGTCACAAGACAACTCTATATTCTAACACGAGTCTCGCTATACAATCTTAATTAGAACAATATACTTATCTGTTGCATTACGTTACATAAGAATTACAATTATTATGAAAGAGAGCTTGATTTTATTCAATAACGTTGTTATATTCTTGGCATAATGGTTCTTTGATAGTGGACGACGGAAATAGAGCCCATATGTAGAGTTACGCGTCCTTTCATAGATAGGCAAAGAATCATCATCTTGACAAAAGTCTTCCCCAAGGTTCCCCACAAAAGAATCTTCTATAACAAAAATACATGCATAAACTTATAGGGAGATAACAACATGGACGAAGAACAATCGTCTTTAAAATATTCAAACCCTTTTCAACAAAAAGTACAACTTTAAGTAATGAATTTTAAAAATAAATCATTGAAAAAGCCCCAAACATATTATCTTAGGTACACACCTACACATAGGTAATTCAGATTACATAGGTAGATACTAAAAGTATGTAAAAAGAGGTAAAACAACACCCCATTAAAAACTTTGAAAACAGGGGGGCAATTCTACTAAATTAAGTTAAGCGACCAACTACCTATAGCCAACAGATTTCTGCTATTAGACGCCAAGTTAATAATGCTAAACCATAATTAAACCTGTAGCTGTCACTGTCATTTTCAAAAATCAGAAAGAGGTGGTACGATGTTTAATGGATTCATTACTTTAACAATTCTTTCAGCAACGGAGAGGTCAGGGTCTTGCTTTTAACTAGTTCATACCAACTTCAGGCGCGTATTCATTGACGAGCTGTAACTGTAACCAAAGTAACCAAACGGATAGAGTAACAAGACAAGTGTGTACGCGTGTTACAAATACCCTTTAATACGCGGCAAAACCCGTCAATTTTCGGTTTGCTGCGAGCCGCTCGTGTCGCGTTCGTCGCAGGCTCGCGAACCACGTACACACTCCCCCTTATTAAAAAACGAGGTTTAAAGATAGTCCGACGTTAGTTCGTTTCTTTTGACTTTTCGGCTATGGACAAAACGTCAAACTAGATTCTGGATTAAACGCGGTTTAAAGATAGTCCGACGTTAGTTCGTTTCTTTTGACGTTTCGGCTATGGACAAAACGTCAAACTAAACGAACTAACGTTGGACTATCTTTAAACCTCGTTTTGTAATAAGGGGGACTATGTTTTTTTGTTACATTGCAAGCAAAGGATACAGTTACAGCTCGCCAATGAACCGCCTTTACGTACTGCAAGTCTAGAACCTTCGGCAGTGCAGTTCTCACATTAAAACCAATTGTATCAATTTGCGTCCCGTACCCTATGCCCTGTAATGAACTTTGCTTTATAGTTGTTTGATTTGAACCGGTGGTATTGCGTATGACCATCGTTTGACACATTATATGAATGGTTATTCATTAGTTTATGACACACTAGAGGGTGCTAGAGATTTCCTGCGACTTCGTAGGGATTTATCGTCATATCTTTGAAAACTTATATAGGGTGACTTTACATTAGTGAACGATAGAAAAGGATATGCATGTACTCGTGATAAAGTACAACTTTTACTATGGGACCAAGGTCGAAATCATTCAAAAATGTTTGAACTCCCTATACAAAATGCACCAGCTGATAGTAGGTATAGGTATGGGGGACCAATTATTTTTTATGATTTCGAACTTGGCCCAATAGTAAAAGTTGATCGTTATCACGAGTACATGCATATCCTTTCCTATCGTTCACTAATTTAAAGTCACCTGTATAAAATTGAAAATACGGGTACAAGTCATTAAAGAAGGCTTATGACCAACAGTGGACGTCTAATGAATCAAGGCTTCACATTATACAAGAGGCTGCCCACGACTTCGCACTTTATCATATCTTAGAAAACTTACACAATATTATTTTAAAAAATATAGCCTAATGTATTATTCTAATGTGTAAGCTACAATATTGTAAAGTTTCATTAAAATCTGTTCAGTGGTTTTTGTGTGAAGGAGTAACAAACATTCTCACATCCATCGATCCATAGGCACAAACACAGTCATATACCTACTTACATAGGTACATTAAGTACGACAATTTTTAGTATACTACTTAGGTACTGAATAAAACAATCTAGACTAGTCTATCAATTACAATAAAATAAATTGAAATATTAACACCACATACAGTTCATCTAATGCACTCGTGTTGCCAATTTGGCAGAACGCAGCTTCTGAAATAGAATTAGGTAATAAAATATTTGTTTGGTATGTATGTTTATGACTTAGGTCTCAGACTAGACGTAGTTTGAGCTAGGGCATGCGTGCTTAGGACATTCGCGTGAATTATTACTTCCTATCACGATGGTAGCGCGTGTTAAGTGCTTTGATGACTTTGTAGTAGCTAGGTAACAATCTAGTTTTTTTTTTAAATTACTTTGTCATGTAATAAAAATAATTGCACTATGAAATTGTACTTAAAAAATAAACAATTTGATGTTGTTGTTGTTGTGTCAGCTTGTGGACGTCCAATGCTGAACAAAAGACTCCTACCAAGGATCAATGATCGGTCTTGCGCTGCCCGCATCCAACGGCTTTTATTAATGACCGTTTAATTTAAACTAACATAAAATATATACATAGGTACCTACTTAGGGAGTTTCGTAGTTATAGATACTTACAAATACTAAAACAATTGATTAAACTCATGATAACAAACAACTTGTTCCTATGCCTTTGTATGGAACCTATATCCAAATCTAGAACAAAATGTCCTATCCATAGTAAGCTGCAAATAGCCTAATTTATTTTGTATCTAAAATGATATTTTGATATAAGAGTAGGTTCCATAGTATAAGTTGTTTGTTTTCGACTCTAATCTCATGTTTAATTTTGGTATTTAATTAAAAAAACAATTGTTACATTATCATGTAAATTAGCTACTGGAAACCACGTTTTGTTTTAACAAAACTTGATGTAGTACGTACCCATTTTGTCACAAAGTCATTATCATTCATTATGTATCGATAAAATTGGGATTCCTAATTAGATAAAACGATTATCTATTTGATTATCTGTAGTGTAACTGCGACCCATTGATTAATTGTGTAGGAAATTTCCTATCTAAAAGGTATTGAGACTTAACGGTCTGATTCATACTTGATACCTATAATTTACCTTTTCTATCTATGAAATGTCTGGGTTTCCTTTTGCGTACAGTATTTCCTATTTCCTACTAATATTATAAATGTCAATGTTTGTGCCGATGGATGGATGTGAGTTTGTTTTAGTCTTTCACGTAAAACTACTGAATAGATTTTTATTTTTTATGAAACTTTTAAATATTGTACCTTGCACATCAGAATAACACACATAGGTAGGCTATATCATACATACATATCCGTCACGCCTCTCTCCCATTGGGGTACGCAGAGACCACTTCCACTTGCTACGATCCAAACACACCTCTTTCGCTTCATCCACACTCATCAGTTGCCTCATACAGGCTCTATCATTTTAAGATATCATGATTTTTTTATCAAGATATAACTGTACCGACAATACGTTTTGTAGTTTTTCATCACAATAACACAAAGAAAATAAATAAAAAAACACAATAAAAATTTATTTAGTTACTTATTTATTTACTTACTTACTTACCCTACTTACTTACTTGCCTACAAAGGCTATATTACCTACTTTAAAATATTGCGTAAGGTAAGGTAAAGAATATAATAAAATATAATATAAAGAAATATAAAGTAATATAAAGAAAAGCTTTATTAGATTCTCGGATTTCCAACGGAAAATATAGCAAAGGAACGGTCGTGAAAAAAGAGAACGTGTTTCGCCTAAAGGCTTTAGTCAAAAAATTTTGCCAAAAAAGAAACAACTTCAAAACGGAAACTAAAAAGTATGAAATAAATTAACTTATTAACTTGTAAAGCAAATTTCGAGTTTATAAGTGACTAAAAGTAACATAAACAAATACATAATTATGCCTTTAAAATTTTTGAAGACGGTGCCAATTAAAACAATAACTAGATATAGGTAATATAGGTACTTATAATCAATCTTTTTCACATCTCAAGGAAACAGGTGGCACCGTCTTCAAAAATTGTAAAGACATAATTATGTATTTGTTTATGTTACTTTTAGTCACTTATAAACTCGAAATTTGCTTTACAAGTTAATAAGTTAATTTATTTCATACTTTTTAGTTTCCGTTTTGAAGTTGTTTCTTTTTTGGCAAAATTTTTTTATTTCACATTTTTTAGTTTCCCTTGACTGGTCTTCATTTTCATTATCAGACCCCTAATAACAGTCACAACCTATTTAGATGAAAGGTCTCAATAATATAAGTTAATCAAGCCCAAACACAAAGTACTTGCTGTAAACCGTTGTCGAGTTCCGTCGACTGCATTTCCGCTCCATCATCAGGTCAACGTCAGACCCTCATTAAACATTAGGGCTTTAAAATTCTTATTATTGCATAATATTAAGAAACACACAGTCGCGATGCAATTTTTCGAGTGTTTCCCTGGATATCTCCAGGTTTCCACCATCAGGTCCTGGTTTCCTTACCATGGGACCACCCTTGGGATACCCCCTTTCTAACAAAAAAAGAATCATCAGAATCGGTTCATGGACGACGAAGTTGTGTGAAGAAACATAAGAAACAGACTAGTCGAAAATACAATTTTTTCGAGAGTTTCCCTCGATTACTCCAGGATTCCATCATCAGATCCTGGTTTCCTTACCATGGGACCACCCTCGGGATACCCCCTTTCCAACAAAAAAAGAATCATCAAAATCGGTTCATAAACGACGAAGTTTTGCGTGGACATACATAAAAAAAAAAATATATATATATACGGTCGAATTGAGAAACTCCTCCTTTTTTTGAAGTCGTTTAAAAAAGGGAATAAGTATCTAATACAATACGGGAGAGTCGAACCTAATTAAATAGAAGAGAGAGGTATTTAAAGAAAAAGTGTGGGTGGTTACGGATGGAATACGGATGGATGGTATCTACTTCTTTCTGTTCTCGATATTTTGTTCGGTGTTCAATCTTTCTAGTTTCACTTAATTATCCTTTTTACCGTACTTCCTACTTATATAGGCTGACTTTAAATTTGTGAACGATAGAAAAGGATATGCAAGTACTCGTGATAACAAACACATTTTATTATAGGATCAAGATCGAAACCATTAAAAAAATTGTTTGAAATATGTACTTCTTTCTGTTCTCGATATTTTCTTCGGTGTTCATATTTCGATGTTTCACATAGGTATTCGGTTCATAAATTATTTTATATACCTACTCACTAGAGGCTGTCCGCGACTTCGTACGCATTTTCCGTCATATCTTGGAAAATTTACGCAATATCTTAAAATAATATAGCTTATGTATCATTCTGATGTATAATGTACAATATTGCCAAGTTTCATCAAAATCTGTTCAGTAGTTCTTGCGTGAAAGAGAAACAAACATCCATCGGCACAAATATTATATTAACATTTATAATATTAGTAGGAAGTACGTACTTATCTCAAAGTATCCGAATTAATTCTTTTTGAGAAATAAAATTCTTTAACCATATAATAGGGATGGAAAAGCGATGGCATTTTTGTATTCTATCGCTTAATTAATATTCTTATACTTACCTAAACGACTTATCAAGTTTTTCTTCGGCGTTTTCTGAGGAAAACTGCTTTTATTTTCTAGATTTTATACGCGTAGGAGTCTCTATTCACAGTACACAGTACAAAGCAAGTTATTTGAAGAAAACTGTATTTTCTTGAGTCTATATCGAGTATAAAGGCAGCTTTAGTAATTGAGTTTCTCCGATCCTATTACAGAGCCCAGCTAAGTGCATTTCTGGAGGAAATATGCAGTCGATGGAAAATAATTGACCTTTACTGAAATGTCACTTTACTTACTTGTGTTCTATGCTACATATACCCCGATATTACAAAACAAGTTCTAAATATAATTCTAGAACTAATATTATTTTTTGATGTTTTCTCTATAGCAGAAACGTCATTTATCTGAGTTAGTTCTAGAACTAATATAAAACTCGTTTTGTAATAACGGTGATAGTGTTTTTTCTTGAACATTTTTTCTCATCAGGTAATCCGATGATTCTAAACGTATTTATAAACTAGTGTTCTCGCTTTTGCAACGCGCTATAAGTTTTGTGTATTTAGGCACATAATTTGATTGACACTGTTATTACAAGCGAAACTCTAAAGAGAAAAACTCTTATGTATTTCTTCCCGAAATAGACCAGTCAATCAATGGATGGCATAAACGTACACGGCTTGTAACTATAATTAATAGACGGATACCTCTCATTTAACTAATCGATCGACTTATATCAGTTAAAATCGACTAATCCATTAATCGATCGATTGATTGGTCAAATCTTAAAATTGCAATTTAAAAAAAAAAAACAAATTCAAAGATTTTTATTCGTTTAAAAATTGATTCAAAGGAGTCAAAGATTTATTCGAAATTGGAACATTAATACACTTTGTTGACGAAATTTTTTACCTAAAATTAAGTACTTACTTAGTAAGCACTAACAATGTTCTACGTAACAAAATTACTACTTGCACACAAAATTAGCATATAAAGACGTCACTAAATACCATACCACTGATAAGAATCACATGATTTGATTACCATTGCTTGAAAATGACACTGTCATCTGATATTTTAGAGACGTAACCACTTAAACCACAATAATTGACTCGAAACTCAAGAAGTAAGAGCGTGCATACATTATTGGTACCGAGTTAACATTTGGTTTGAGATAGTACTTACCTACCTACGTCACTTGTCACCAAATTGCTAATAATTAAAATAACAAACTCAGTTATTAACTTACGTCAGGTAAATCATGATCTTACACTTTTCAAAACATTTAGTAAAACTAGTATCTACGCCATTAATTTCCTACATATACCTGTTACCGCAAATCTATTTTATTCATACCTATCTCCTATCCTATCATTCTCTCTTTCTCCCTTCTCTGGCTCCACTGAAAATCAGCGTCATGTCTCTGGCATCCATTGACATGACACTATGCTGAGTGGAGACCATTTTCCAGTCCATACCTACCTTCTTTCTCATTCTTGTTTCTCCGTTCTATTTTTATGTTCAGTTTCAAGATTCTAAGTTTTAAGTTCGTTTTAATTTTTTTTTGTTACGTGTTTAATTTTGTTAATTTTATTTTGTTTCTGTACTTACATTTATATTGGACTGGAAATAAATATTTACTTACTTAGTACATATGTCAACGCACTTTAGCAGTACGTGGACATCTAGGTATCTCTTAACTCTACATACATACATACATATCTGTCACGCCTCATTCCTATTGGGGTAGCTAGGGTAGGCTTTTGTGGATGAAACGAAAGAAGTTTGTTTGGGTCGTAGCAAGTAGAGGGAAGTTGTCTCTACATCGAACCCAGCAGTGGGGATATATCAGGTTAATAAAAAAAAAGTGATTGGTTCCATAGTAATAGTTGTTTATTATCTAATTTCACCGTACAATGTTTATTAAATGTTAATCAGTCATTTAGTGATGAGTTGTTAATAATAACAGAGCTGTTAAATCATATTACGTTTTACGGGAAGAAAGTAACAGGCCATTAGTAAATTAAAGATTAGTAATGTAATCACCAATTTAACAATCAGTATTTGCATTGAATTAAGAAAGATCTAATTCCATGAACTTCAGTTCTTGGTTGATTTTTTATTGTCTTGAATCACCGGTTTAAATTTTTGCTTCTAATTTAACCTTTATCAGCTTGGTATCTAGACCACGTGTCTAAAACAAATAGCTAGTCAATAAGTACCAACTTAACTAAACATAGTCCTTCAATTCACTCTTTCCTTTCCTTATTTGCAAAGTAAATCAAGTTGCGATGACACTTCACTCGCGACACTAAAGTAATGACGTCAATTATTTTCAAAACTATGCGTATGCGTTGATGGTTTGATTTTCATGGATATAACCATATATTATGGGAATATTTTAAAGATTTACCTCGATCGATATCGATCTTAGGGATGTTAATGATGAAGACTGTTGCAGGCAAAATAAGTTTTTTTTTTCGGGAGCACTTTTTATATAAATTCCGAACTTCACTATATTGGATAAGGACGAACTTACATAATATGTAGAGATAATGTAGGTACCTATGCAGAAATGTGTATAATGTTTTGATTTTATTACTCTTCAAAATGTTGTAATCTTTTCCTTTAAGTAGGTACATTCTATTTTCCGCCATTTACCTACTTGTCTTTACCCCTTTTATTTCCGCCATTTACCTACTTTGCCCCCCTTTATTTCCTTCTTTATTTTGTTTTATGTACCTACTCATACCTTTTACTCTTCCATGACTTCCCTACTTCTTACGATTTCGCGTCATTCACATTCATTGGAATTTTGGAGCTACTCTTAACCTGTCCTAATAACAAAATAAGTGTAATACCACACGTAATCTACGACAGTCCCCTTATTCTCAATACAATATCATTGTTCGACTCGCTCGGGGCAGTTTCAGTTAGTGGTTATGAAGTCGATAACAATAACTGGTATTAACTGGTTTTTCTCCGTTCTCTTGCTTCGGACAGCTTCGGCAATGTTCGGTTATGATTTGTTTTTATTAAAATCATAGTGTGGTAATAATTAGACTCCTTAATATGACGTTTTAATAAGTAACCGGAGCGTTGTAGATCTAAGAAGGAGATGCATTGCTAAACGTTGCGAAGTGATTTCCTTCATGTTTTTTTTTTTGAAATTATGTTATCCAAACTATACCTTAAACTTTCAGTTAAAATATGTTTTGGAATTAATATGAAATATTTAGAAAATTATGCTGAAAATGGGTATAATCAGCGAAATTACAGTTTAAAGAATAGCGTAAATTCCTTAAAGAGAAGCGGCTTACCGCGAAAATTTCAAGAATTCTGTGGCGTATCATTATTTAAAATACGGCTCTAAGCTGAATATTAAGCAATAATATTACCTATACATATTTAAGGTCCTGTGTCAAAACCTACAGATAAAAATTATCGGACAGATATTTTATACCTGCCTCTGTCTCTGTCATGTTTTATGAAATAGAGATAGCTGATATGTAGCAGTTAAATTTTATCTGTCGGTGGCGAAACGCGCATTAAATCTGTTGTAAAAATAGGCACTTTAGTCTGTAATTTTATAATCTTTGTTTTTGTGTAGGTATTGTTCTTACTTTTTGTTGAACAAATGACTACGTACTTTACTGTAGTTAAACCGGAGTCTTTTCTTTACTCAGTCTGTTATTAGACCAACTACACAATGTTTAGTCTGTCGGTCTAGTCTAGATAAAAGCACGTAGCTATTCCACACGCATAATGTAATGTTCCGAAATCGATAAAGCCATATCAATTGGCAATTAGTAATATCATTTGATAACCAAGATATCTTACATTTGTCAAAATGGTCTTTAAGGGAGGCTTATGTCCAGCAGTGGACATTATGACGCGGAATTAAGGTTTAATATAAATACAAGAGGTTGTTAGCGACTTCGTACTTTATCTTCATTTTATAGAAACTTACACAATATCTTCAAATAATATATCCTCTGTCTTATTCCGATGTGGCAAGTGGAAGGAAGTGGTATCTGCCTACTCCGATGGGAAAGAGGCGGATATGTACTTATGTAACGCTGATGCTAGAACCAGGGGGCTGAGCACGGCGTGCCGCGACAATTATCTCACGTATGTTGTCCTTATCACATTTAAAACTATAGACAGAGACGTAAGCGTGACAAACGCATGACAACGTCTTGTCACGGAGTGCCATGTTAAGCTAGCAATTGCCTCCCTTTTCTATGTGAGTAGGAAAGTCACGAAATATTCACCTAATTGTTTCCCCTTCCACGCTTATAGGAAAAGAAATAAGGGCAAACCACAATAGTCAAACATCTGATTGAAGATTTTTTCCACCACGAGAGCAAAGAAAAGAAATCAATTGTATTTGAACAAACAACATTGCGTTAAGAAAACGTTTGATAGGAAAGAGAACAGTAATTGGAAATTCTAGGAAGTTTGTTTTTGTTGCGGTACCTACTTTTTCCTCATTTTAGGTAGGTAGCGCCTATCCATAGTTTTCCTTATTTTCAGTACTTCGGCATACTGTAGAGTACCTACTCTCTATCCTTAGTAGGGTAGATATTGGTTTTTATAGGTATGTTCTCAGACTTTTAATTAAACGTTGGCGCCTAGTTTATCTGGATTAAAAGATAGGTGACTTGATTAATTAGTAAATTGACGGTGCGGATCCGAATAACATTAAGTATACCTATAGTAAAATACCTAGTAATTAAGCAAGTAATGATACGTAGCTCTATGTGCTTGTCATCATCGACGTACATATGAAGTGGATCGGAATACATTTTAAAAAAATAAGCACTCAGTTCTGCGACAGGTGCTCTACATTGATAGAAAACGACAACTTAGCACCAAAACACACGGTGAAACGCAACTGCAACGCAACTGCTAGTTACTTTTGAATTGCATCGCAGTTTCTGCTATAGACTTCCTTAGAAAACCACATACGACGCTACTAGTTTGAAACGTTTCGTTTCAGTTTTCAGCAGTTTCAGTTGCGTTGCGTTTCACCGTGTGTTCTGCGTCTTACATTCACAATCGGCAGGAACATACCTATAACTAGGGCATGCAGAACCGAGTCCGGTTCCGAGTTTTTGAAACCCGGTTCCAAATCGAGCTCAGAACCGGGTTAACCGGTTCTACCCGGTTCTTTTATAATACCACGGAAAAAATTTACATGCCACGAAATAAAACAAAAGTAACTGTAAACGTACCTGTAAAAGTACCTGCTGTGTCTTTTATTAGGTCTTTACCTATGAAATTGCCGTTTTGTATGAAAAAATTCAAACGATTTTTTTTTCATGTAATTTTTATTTGTATTAAGTGAAGTAATTACCCATACAATCAATGCATCTTTGCCAACGCAGTGGCAGTTTATTAATGCCCTTCTTAAAGAAATCAGCTGGACGAGAGGCAACAAAGTCTTCAAAGGCGTTTTGAACTGCCTCTTGGTTATTGAATTTTTTTCCAGTCAAGAAGTTATCCAAATTCTGGAAAAAGTAGTAGTCTGTAGGGGCAAGGTCCGGTGAGTACGGTGGATGAGGGAGAGCTTCCAACCCCAGTTCTTGCAACTTGGAGACCGTCATTTGTGCGGTATGAGGTCGCGCGTTGTCGTGCAGGAGCAGCGGAGACGAGCGATTGACCAATGCTGGTCGGAGACGTGCCATCTTCTCCATCATTGTGTTCAATTCTTCACAGTACACATCTGCAGTAATACTCTCCCCATTTGGTAAGAATCTGTGATGAATCACACCGGTGCTAGACCACCAAACAGTAACCATCACCTTTTAGGGGTAAGTTTTCGTTTAGGGCATTGTTTAGGTGCTGAACCAGGATCCAACCAACTTGCTGAGCGCTTACGGTTATCAAACAGAATCCATTTTTCATCACAGGTGACAATGCGGTTCAAAATTCCTTCATTTGTGTGTCTGTTGAGCAATGCACGGCACGTCTCGACGCGTACTTGGCGCTGGCGATCATTGAGTTCGTGGGGCACCCATTTGTCAAGCTTTTTTACCTTGCCAATTTGACGCAAATGGACCAATATTGTTTTGATGCTAACGTCGAAAGCTGCTGCTAATTCAGCCGTAGATTGAGTATCATCAGCTTCCACCATCGCCTTCAATTCGTCTGCATCGAATCGACCAAAGTCTTCGGACGACCGCGGGGATCATTTTTCAGGTCGAAATTTCCAGAACGGAAGCGAGCAAACCAATAACTAGTGGTTCGTTGGTTTGTAGTGTTAGCTCCGTACACGTCGTTGATGTTGCGAGCCGCTTGTGCCGCGTTGCTGCCACGACGGAACTCATATTCCATAATTACTCGAATTTTTAACGTATCCATGTTGACGAAAATGATTGAAATGCAATGAAAATGTAACACTAACCAATAAACAAATGACTGTTTTTGGAAAAAGAATTCCATATTTTTAAAATGAAATTAATTTGAAATTAGAATTCTTAGCTAAACAAAAAATATTTTTAATTGAAATGGCCAGTACTGTAAAACGGCAATTTCATAGGTAAAGACCTATTATAATCAACAGCTTCATTTTTTCTTGGTTATTACCCAACGTATTCGCCTAAGCTAACTATATTATAATTATAACCTCTGAGATCAGCTTAAACTTATTAATTAAATAACTGCAAAACAAAAAAGATCTCTAAAACATTAACTGAAACATAAAATAAAATCAACAGCTACTCAATCTCAAATCTCATTTTTTTCTTGGTAATACGACCGTAGGAAACTTATAACGTCTAAAGAGCGGTCGCTTAAAGAAGTGCGCAAGCGATTGCAGATAACACCTGCAGATGAGAAAATTCTCTCCGGCTCTACACTTGTTGGTGGAACTGTTGGTGTTGGTGGAACAACCAATCAGGGCCACGCATGATGCGTGGCGCGAAAAGTGGCGATGCACGCGAGTCCGACGTTGCCAGATTGAACAAATTTGTTAAAATAACGCAGCAAAAATAAATAATACTTTACATTTTAATATTTTGGTCGGAACCGGGAGAACCGGGTTTCATATTATTCAGAACCGGTTCTCAAGATCATCAAAAAACCCGGGTTTTCCCGGGTTTTTGAGAACCGGGTAAATCCGGGTGCATGCCCTACCTATAACGGTACAACTGACAATGTCATTCTTAAAAATCATTATGCACAATTAAACTTTACGGCCTTTAAAACTAGTTTACTTACCTACAAAAGTTCGCTTCAGCCTATACTTAGCTGCCTACTGCTGAGCATAGGCCTCTCCTGGAGGGCTCTCCATTCTCTCCAGCGCGTACGGTTCATTGCCAGGTACATCCAACGAGACCCCGCAGTTTTTAAGTCGCCGGTCCATCTGACTTTATTCCCATTGCATTTCATTTTTCTTTTTTTTTGCTCAAGAAAGGCCAAGTCTAAGAGTACCCTAAACCGAAGTGCATGTATGAGGCGACTGATGAGTCTGGATGAGGCGAAGGAGGTGTGTTTGAGTCGTAAGGGAAGTGGTCTCTGCCTACCCCAATGGGAGAGAGGCGTGACGGATATGTATGTATGTATGTATCATAACAATAAATCTTCTACTTGAATAGATAAGGTAGAATATTGCCATTATTTTGCAGTTCAGTGAACAGACGCCGCCGCCACGCTGTCACCGCTCAAGGGCAGAGATCAGATAACTAATACGCACTTCTATTGTGGCTTATTTACTTGGATAATGTATCGATATATTGGTAATATTACGTCTATGATGTAAAGATAGGTCTGCTTTTGTTTATACGAGACTGTTGTCAGAATAAATGTGGAAGAAACGAAAGATGTAAATATGAGTATGTTTCGATCGTGGTAAGTGTAGAGAAGTGGTCTTTACCAACCCCCTGACGGTAAAGAGGCGTGACAGATATTATTTAAGTATGTATTCGTTGTCCCAAAATGAAAATGATGACGTGAGTTATTTACATAAGCGGCCATCTTCGAGCATTTAACCACTATTACGTAAATAATCCAAGGCGGCCATACACACTGCACCGCGCTATGTCGCGTAGCGCGGAGCGGCAGATTCTGCTCGCGGCATGGAGGAGCAAGAAGTTGGGTTTTTCAGTAGGTAGTGCTTTGGATTACGGCCTAATCACTCTCTGTATGAGAGTAGGCTCGTGCCTCTCAGTGGGGACATACATATATGGTCTAACAACAATAACAGTGGCTTTTCAGTTGGGGTTTGACTTCCTGTGGTTTTTTTTAATTAATGCTATGCTCTTTTTTATATTATTTTCAAATAACCCAGATCAAAATTTTGGATTTTTCCACTACCTATCAAAGTCAAGTACTTACTTAAGCATGAAACTCCATTCCCAAATGACTAACCTACCTAAACTCACACCTACTTAATCATTATCTAAAGATTATCTTGAAGCGCAGAAATAACTAGGTAGTTAGAAAACATAGGTAATAAAATGTTGATAACATATCGTTTATCATTCAGGTGTTTATTATACACAAACATTTACTGGGAAATGCCGCCAAACTGCCGCCAAACTGCCGCCACAATATAATAGACCACTATCAATATGGGTAGGGACAAATTTACCTAGACTTAGTCATCTTCATACAATACAATACAATACAAACATTCTTTATTGCACAAAAGATATAAGGTACCTACAGACACAAACAAGAATATAAGAAGCAACAGGCGGCCTTATTATCTTCATCATATTTAATTCATCAGTTTTAAAATATGTAAACATACCTACATACATACCTACTTTATCACGCCTCTCTCCTATCAGGTTAAGCCAAAAACTCATAATAATAGATTCATGTGCTTTAAAATACATAGGTAACATACCTACATATCTGTCATAAATCTCCCATCGGGGTAGGCAGAAACCACTTCCCACCATTTGAGGACATTCTAGATCCAGCTCTTGTCGCTATCCCCATCTTGGCCTTTCTTCTTTGACTTTAAATTTTTTGGACACGTTAACTTTTTCCTTCACTTGGGCGTCTTGGTCTTACTCTTCTTCCTTCCCCCTCAATCTAGGTAATTCTTGCTTTGCCTTTTAGGTCATATATTTAAATAGGTACTACTTACTTACTTCAATACCTTAGAAATCAATATGCCCATCGAATTTCTAATCAATCCTATCGTAGGTAAATACCTCCTATATGAATTCCTATTGTTAATCTAATAAAGTAATAAATTATCTTTGTATAGAATGATCAGATATTCAGAAAGATAAAGCAATGAACATGTTAGAACAAGTTTAAACTGGTTCCATTTCTTTGTTATAAAATAATTTTTCTATACAATAGGGTTTGTTTGAACAATATTACTTAAGTTAGGTAATTGTATTAATATTAGCTACCTATAAATGTAAAAGTTCGTGTCGACGACGGATAGATGTGAATGTAATTCTATTCATATTATAAACGTAGTTTGTGCCGACGACGATCGATGGATGTGATTGTTTATTTCTCTTTTATGCAAAAATCTGTAAACAGATAAGTAGTTGTTAGTGTCCCACTGCTGGGCAAAAGCCTTTTTCCTTTTTTTTCACGATTCTCTATCCCGAGCTGCCTCTCCCCAGACATCCATGAAGGTGTCCAGCTCATGTCGCCACCTATTTCGTGGATGTGCCGCAAGGTCTTTCGGCAGTTGGCTGCCATTGGGTTGTTGTGATTGCCCTGACATGGTTTAACATAAGTTATCTTAGCCATCAGTGTCCAACTGCTGGGCAAAGGCCTCTCTCCTCCTTCTCCACAATTCTCTAGAGATCGTTTGGCTCAGATTAATATAGTTTTACAATATACATCACCATAGCACAACGGAGTAAAGATCTTGAATTCAGAGCTAAAGTTTCAAGACGATACCCAAAACATTCCACTGACAGCCCTAAGACATTGTTTTGCGAATCCATTGTGCTGAAAATAGCTCGAACGTCTTATTATTCAAAGAAATAAGTCCTTCACCTTCGTACTGGGAACCGATTCTGCTAATTACCAAATGCACAAATGGTGTCTCTCTAGAATGTGAGTTGTACGATTTTATCATTTTGGTATTCTAGTAACGGATAAATTGATAACGACAAATATAGACGATACATAGACCATACCTAACTATTACTTTTTGCTCTATTCGGTAGTCTACTCCACAATGTCACAAAAGTGGCAGTTCCAAACGGTATTCTCTTCGCCATGTAACGTTTATCCAGTCATAGAACTGTCAAAAATTAGCAAAATGGCGGATTTGGCGCATCTGTCGCGTAACTTAGCAGACTACCTTTGTCACCTATCGCAATACTATATGAGTTGACAATAGTTGGTTGATTAAATTAATTTAGCAGAATTGGCCCCCAGCTCTCGAGAGGAAATTATTCAAGAATAAACAGGATTTCACTCACGTTTATAATTATAACAGTTTCATGTAACAATAAATATTTGTGCTACTGACTGACACACCTATTAGGTATTTGGAGTGGGCTTATGAAATTTTGTAGCAAGGTTGTAGCATATTTACTACCTACATGGTTTAAAATAGGAATAGGATAGAATTGAGATAAAAATGGCATCGTGAGTTCCCTGTTTGTTTTTTCATAGGATAGGATACGGCTTGGCTTGGTCTGTCCACTTCGTACTGTCTTGGTGTTTCATTTCTTTCGGTTTACTTCGGTTAACACTGCTAACGCTATACCACAGAATACATACATACAAATGTTTAAACATAATGATCTCTCGGCAAGCTTAAAGGGCTAACCACACATTTCCGGGAACACGTCCCTGACGGAACTCGGCAAATATCGGTTACATACAAATTATATGAACTTGTTCACACAACTCCGTGTCAGAGTGTCTATGTATAATAGTGGAATAGACAACTCTGAACATGGATAGCCCTGACCCGGAAATGTGTGATAATACTTAAGTCACAGGAGTAAGTAAGCCTTGTGTAAGACGTATGCACATACATTTTGGTACAGAGGTTTAAAAATATTTAGTTATAGACATAAATTCATGAGTTTTATAGCTAAAGTTTTCCTACTCGTTGTGACGCGAATATAATTAAGTACCAATTGATGTTTAAAGATTACATAAAATACATTTATGAGTATTATTAAATGTTGAAATTTCTTGTAAAAAAGGCAGCCCCCGACGGATATTCCTCGGTCGAGAGTTTTTTGAGTTATTTCATTATTTTTCTATTAAATTACCGTCGTGGGTATTTTTCAAAATTTTTATAATATAGCTTTCCGGCAATCAGTGGCTGAATGACTATAAAAGACAAAAAAAAACTCTTGTGGAAAATTCCATAACCTATAACAAATGCGTTCAAAATAAATTGTATTTATTTTAAGAACGCGTTCTTTTGTAAAATATCATAATCAAATTAGACCATGTAGAGTAAGGAAACAATCGCGTGATTAATTTGTTTGTATATGCCAATTTAAACATGGTGTTCTTTTAGTTTTACTTAGAAGATAAAAATTAAATTAAAAATTTAAAAAACCCCCGACTATAAAAAGTAACAAATAAAATAAGTAGTATTTTTTCAACTGAACATCGGGGGACCGCATTCTATTTTCCTTACGAATACCTATTTTAAATTATACTTATCGATTCAATTAAAACATTTCGTTCACAGGCATTTTTTTAATTTTGATATCTCATTATGATGACTTATGGTTAGGTTTTTTTTTTGCGTACCTACCTAGCTACTTAGCGGTCCCCCGACAAAATGAAGTTTGTATGAAAGTTGTCAATTTGTATGAAATATTAAGCGATGTTCAGTTGAAAAAATACTACTTATTTTATTTGTTACTTTTTATAGTCGGGGGTTTTTTAAATTTTTAATTTAATTTTTATTTCAATGTTTTTAAACCTTTATTATAAAAAATAAAAATTATGATTATAAGCTCCTCCTTTTGTCGACATTGCATTATAATAAGAATTAAACACTGATCAAAACGAATCCAAACACGACATATTTGCTGTTACGTTTTTCAAGAATGGATGGAGTGCTGGAAATTCTGGCTCCATCATCAGCTCCTCGCCTGTTGTTACTATTGCATTATATTAAAAACTAAACACTGATCAAAACGAATCCAAACACGACATATCTGCTGTTACATTTTTCAAGAATGGATGGAGTTCTGGAAATTCAGACTCCATCATCAGCTCCTCATCTGTTGTCACCATTGCATTATATTAGGAATTAAACACTGATCAAAATGAATGCAAACACGGCATATCTGCTGTTATATTGGATCTATAACCCTACCACAGCTGAGAAAAGAGCTGATGACCTTGAAAAGGCTGAACCGATTTGCATATTATATACCTAAGAACACTCCCAGGAATACCAGCTTTAATTTAAAAAAAACCGCATCCAAATCCGTCCACGCGTTTAGGAGCTACAGTGCCACAGACAGACAGACAGACAGACAGACAGACAGACAGACAGACAGACACACAGACACACAGACAGACATCGACGTCAAACTTATAACACCCCTCTTTTGGCGTCGGGGGTTAAAAATGAAGAAGCATAATCTGCCAATGAATGTGTATAACATTTCCCAAGTACCTACTCGTAACATGGGTCGAAATACGTCAAAGAAAAGTAATTTTCCCGTATACAGGGTGTAACAGAAAGGGTATATAAAGCCAAAACACAGTGATAGTCCTCATGAAACTGAATGACTTTCCCCAAGGAACATGGGTCGTAACTCGATAAAAAATTTTTGATCGCCCATACTTACTCGATCAGCTGATCGGATATTTTGTATGGGGAGGCGAATTTTTTTTTTTCGAGTTACGACCCGTGTTCCTTGGGGAAAGTCATTCAGTTTCATCAGGACTATCACTGTGTTTTGGCTTTATATACCCTTTCTGTTACACCCTGTATATCGATAAATCGGGCACTTTGTATGAAAAGATTTATTACTGGTGAAAGATTTGTTTTCTTTAGACACGGTAAGTACCTACCTATATTTTATGGGAAAACTTGGTCAGTTTTGTGGGCACTTAGGTGTTTTCCATTCCATCATACTGTTTATTATGTTTCTGGAAATGTTTACTTTGTTTTAACATTGCCTTGTAAAGTATGCTAAAACACTGCAAATTATGTGGCCATATGTATACCTACGCACATAATACTCATATAATTATGTAGTACCTATTGCTATAAGAATATTGTAAAACTTAAATTAAAAAGAGCAACCCTACAGAGTTTCTTGCTAGGTTCTTCTCTGGGGAAACTGCACTCTTGCGAATCTAGCATTAACTTTAAAAAATGACCCGTCTTAAGTGTTGTCAAAACCTACAGGATTAAATGATTTTCATTTCATTTCATTTCAATAAAACGTCTTTTATTTTAAGATCTATCTACACACAGGGTAGTGTCCGGGTCGTGTCCGGGACGTGTCAGGGAAAAACAACACATCGCTAAAAACGACCGTACACGCGCGTATCAAACGCTAGTCTGAAAACGCCCTTACTGTTCATACTCCATAGATGTTTCCTAATGTCACCTCATATGCATAAACGTCATAATTGCCACAGTCTGTTAGCATATTTAGCAGGGACTTGCTAAGTAATGGTAAACATAGATTCCACAGGTGTGTTAGTGTAGCAGGCGCGGTCGTAGCCTGAAATTTTGGAGGGGGTCACTCACTACACTAATAAAAAATAGGTATCTGGAATAAAAAAAACATTATTGCACAAGACACAATTTTATTTTATACATTACTTATAAAACAAATGGAAGTCGTCTTTTTGTATTTGCGAATCGGGTGATAATATTTGAGATGTCTGGTACTATTTCCGGGTGAATGTTTAGAAGAGCTAAACCTGTTAATCGCTCTTCTAACATGTTAGCTCTCAACCATGTTTTTACACGCCTATTACGAATCTTTTGACACCTCATTCATCAAAATTGGTTCAGTATTTTAGAAGTTACGGTGGAACATACATACTAGTGTTGCCGCTCGATAGGCCAATATCGATAGCCTATCGATAGGTCGAAAACATGTACCCTATCGATAGTATCGATTGCTCTTCCGCTGCAATAGTATCGGTTAACAGCAATACTATCGATAGTATCGATAGTTTCGATCGCTGCCGATCAATAAACTATCGATAGTATCGATACTATCGATAGTATTGCTCTCCAATATTGAATATACAATCGATACTATCGATAGTTTTGCACAATCGATAGTGATATTTTTTTCAATAGTATTGCATTCAGTAAGCAGGCATAATGGGTGGTAGAATATAATGACATGACCATATTTAACCAAAACCTCTTTTCTAGTACTATCTTTATATTATGTATATTAATAAAATTAAAGTTTATTTATAATTATAATATCTTATTTATTACTATATTTTTTCATTTTATATTTTACTGCCTGTATAATAATGATATCCTGTTTTATTTTTGATAATTTACCTAGCAACACCGCCCAGAAGGAAAGATGGCCGCGGCGCTGTATGTATGCATTTCACGAAAGATATTTTTGGAACTAAATTTGACAGGTCTATTTTCCCTATTATCACTATCGATTGTGCAAAACTATCGATACTATCGATAGTATCGATTGTATATTCAATATTGGAGAGCAATACTATCGATAGTATCGATACTATCGATAGTTTATTGTTCGGCAGCGATCGAAACTATCGATACTATCGATAGTATTGCTGTTAACCGATACTATTGCAGCGCAAGAGCAATCGATACTATCGATGCTATCGATAGTATCGATAGTATCGATTGTGCTATCGATAGGGTACATGTTTTTGACGTTTAACAATCGATTGTAAAACTATCGATTTTTCGGCAACACTAATACATACATACATAGACTGCCAAACACACTTCCTTTTGGCTTCGCCGCAGTCGTGTAAAAATGTATAAAAGAACTTGTAATGTTTTATTTTAATTTCTCTAAATCTCTTAATAAATTTTCCATCTTTTGTAATAATTTTCTAGTGAGCAATTTTAATAAGTAGGTATGCTATTATATTCCTCTAATCTTATTATTAAATAAAAACCTATTGCATACTTACAATTTTTTTGTTATTAGGTACCTAATAAAATTAGGCTCGACTAAACATCTAAATCTATAGATTGCTGAACATCACTATTGTAGCTGGTCACCCTTTTTGGTATAATTGACAGTTGCACTTGTCAATTTGTGACTCGGATTAAGGATCAGACTATAAACTAGATGTCATTTCCAAGTTCTTTTGGCCATCGTACGTAGTTCATAAAAATACCACTAGATATCAGCAAATTATAAATCTATCGCTGTTAGGGGGGGATAGCTAGAAATTTCCTTTATTTTTTTTTTATTATTGTTGAGATTTTTCAATTTGACGTTAGATTTTGGGGGGGTCATGTCCCCTGTGACCCCCCCCTTAGGACCGCGCCTGTAGTGTAGTTAGTACGGCCTACTACCTAACTGATAGTAAAATTCTTCACAGCTTTACACGTTTTACATGTACTTAAACTTATTGTATTGTTTGTTTAGGTTACGTGTTTAAGTTAAGATAGTACCTGGTCCCCAAACTAGGATACCCTGTACTATGGGTGACCAGGTCTTTCGTCAATTACACCTTAGTTACCAGGACGATCTTACATAAACAATTTAGCATAGGTACGACATAATGTTTTTGATGTTTGTGAAAATATTGATTGATTTGATATTTTACTAGAACTAAGGGGCCGTCCATTAATCACGTGAGGTCGTTTTTCTCATTTTTTGACCCCCCTCCCCCCTGGTGATATTTGGTGAGGTTTGAGACCACAAAAAAAAAATAGAATTAATACACGTGATGTCTAACGAGACCCCCCTCACCCCTCGTGATGTTTCGTGATGTTTTCCATACCCCCTCCCCCCCCCCCCCTTTTGAGCCTCACGTGATTAATGGACGGCCCCTAATGGCAGGAATTTGCAACGTAGAGGTAAGTACTTACTGAATCGGATTTTCTAAAACTTTTTTAAAATTGGTAGATTTAAGTATTATTGATAATTTCACTAAGAAACTGTAAATATAAATATTGAAAAACGGTTATTGATTTTTTTCCTAAATAATTTATAACTTATCTACCTACACTGCAAAAGAGAATTTTATCACAGATTAGAAAATTTTTATTAAGTATTTGTATACGTACGGTGGTTAAGAATTTATGGAACGTATGACGTCACATATCATTTTATGACTTAATTTACTTTTGTGACGCAATCTGATTGTTTATCAGCAATTTATTGGTCAGTAGAGGATGTTATCAAATAAAAGTAATGCTTACATGAATCCTCACTTTATTAATTGATAAATGCGAACTCACAACGCGAAACTGGCAGACATGTTTTTTGAGAAATGTGTTCTCGGTGTCAACTTTTTCCGTTTACCTATTTAGCTTAGAATGCTTTGGAAAAGTTAATAGTCACTTTTATGCTCCGATCGTGTTTAGAATAATTACTATTTAACAAAACTAACTCCGTCCAATTCTACATAATATGTCATACATATAGGGTGACTTTAAATTAGTGAACGATAGAAAAGGATATGCATGTACTCGTGTTAACAAACAACTTTTACTATGGGACCAAGGTCGAAATCATTTAAAAAAAATTGAACTCCCCATACAAAATGCATCAGCTGATAGTATGGGGGAACAATTTTTTTTATGATTTCGAACTTGGCCCTATTATAAAAGTTGTTTGTTATCACGAGTACATGCATATCCTTTTCTATCGTTCACTAATTTAAAGTCACCTTATATTTGTTCCGCACGCCTGTTTCTCATAGGGGAAAGCAGAGACCACTTCCCTCGATTTAAACCTACTTTTTTCGCTTCATCAACATCTACATTGTAGTCAAGAGCACCTGCTCTTGACTACAATGTCTTTATTGATAAAGTGACAGAAATGACGTCACATTCTAGGTCGATAAAGGTCACTGACCTAGCTAATGGCTAGCGAAACTCAGGCGGAAAATCACCAAAGCGTCTCGTCACCAGTTTTTACTTGTTCATACTTTGGAAACATTTGACAATTGAAACAATACTGTGATTCAATTTGCGCTTGACGAATATGGGCATGTTATGTTGGAAAAATACTGTTACATTTTGGAAAAATTCAAGTTTCCGCGTGTTGAACTAATTCATTGATACTCATCGATCAATATAAAGACATCTTAATTATCGCTTATTTAAATCAGGGGCCCAAGTCTGCTAATTTAAAATAGGCTCAGTTGTGTGTCAGCAATGTCAGTCATTGTTGACACGTTTGGTATTCTGCTAAACAATGGCTTACAAAGGAGTGGCCCCATTTTTTTTAAACGACTTCAAAAAAAAGGAGGAGTTTCTCAATTCGACCGTATATATATATATTTTTTTTTTATGTATGTCCACGCAAAACTTCGTCATTTATGAACCGATTTTGATGATTCTTTTTTTGTTGGAAAGGGGGTATCCCGAGGGTGGTCCCATGGTAAGGAAACCAGGATCTGATGATGGAATCCTGGAGAAATCGAGGGAAACCCTCGAAAAAATTGTATTTTCGACTAGTCTGTTTCTTATGTTTCTTCATACAACTTCGTCGTCCATGCACCGATTTTGATGATTCTTTTTTTGTTAGAAAGGGGGTATCCTAAGGGTGGTCCCATGGTGAGAAAACCAGAACCTGATGGTGGAAACCTGGAGATATCGAGGGAAACACTCGAAAAAATTGCATCGCGACTAGTGTGTTTCTTAATATTATGCAATAATAAGAATTTTAAAGCCCTAATATTTAATGAGGGTCTGACGTTGACCTGATGATGGAGCGGAAATGCAGTCGACGGAACTCGACAACGGTTTACAGCAAGTACTTTGTGTTTGGGCTTGATTAACTTATATTATTGAGACCTTTCATCTAAATAGGTTGTGACTGTTATTAGGGGTCTGATAATGAAAATGAAGGACAGTCAAGGGAAACTAAAAAATGTGAAATAAAAAATTTTTGCCAAAAAAGAAACAACTTCAAAACGGAAACTAAAAAGTATGAAATAAATTAACTTGTACAGAAAATTTCGAGTTTATAAGTGATTAAAAGTAACATAAACAAATACATAATTATGTCTTTAAAATTTTTGAAGACGGTGCCACCTGTTTCCTTGAGATGTGAAAAAGATTGATTATAAGTACCTATATTACCTATATATCTAGTTATTGTTTTGCTTGGCACCGTCTTCAAAAAATTTTAAAGACATAATTATGTATTTGTTTATGTTACTTTTAATCACTTATAAACTCGAAATTTTCTGTACAAGTTAATTTATTTCATACTTTTTAGTTTCCGTTTTGAAGTTGTTTCTTTTTTGGCAAAATTTTTTTCCATATACAAATGAGTTTATGACAGCGTGCCAAGGTTGGCGCAAGTTTTTCATAGTTTTCTCGGTAGATGACCTGTCAAACGATAAGAAATTCCATACAAAAAGGTAGCCATTTTGCGCCAGACCAGTCACGCAGGTCCAGACGGTATGGCACCTCCTTACATATTCTATACTCAAAGCTTACACCTGCTTACACTGATTGCGACCAAATGTGTCAAAAAATGACATTCAAACTCTGCCGACACACAACTGACTCTGATATTGTAAATTGTAGACTTGGGCCTCTGGAAGATAAGACATGGATAAGACGCTCATCTGTGCGCAAAACAAAACAAAGGAACTTTGTCATAATCTAGTCATAGGGGCCGTTCAAGTATTACGTAAGCACTATGGGGGGGCGGGGGGGTCTTTGCTTTGCTTATTTTGGATGACATGGGGGGTAGGGGAGTCTAGATGATGATTACGTCATCGGTAGTTATTTACTTTTTTACACGAATGGCAGCCCTCACATTGTCTTTGCTTGAAAACGAAACGCATTTTCGGGGATTCCCGCAAATAATGCAAACGTTTAGGCACTCGCTTTAGAACCAAGTATTTTCTTATTTTTAAAATTGTAATTATAATATTAAAAAAAAACAATATATTAATTGAAAAATGTTTACGTAAGCGTGGGGGAGGGGGTAAGAGCTTTGCTTACTTTTGCTGACAAGGGGGATGGGGGGGGTAAATAATTGTAATAAATCTGCTTACGTAATACTTGAACGGCCCCATAATCGTTACACACCTGTTAATACCAACATACTTATAAATATATAGCGTAGTCAAAATGACTAACAAGTTACATATTTAGCCACTTATTGTTTAGGAACGTCGACAAGACGAATCACCTAATGACTCATTGTGAACCACGCATTTGCGAAAACTAATTGCAGAAATTGCCATTAAACTAACACTCCATTAATATCAAAAAAATAGAAGAAGACAGAGCAATTTTAAATGGATAAATAACTTTAACGGGGTTTTTTTTTGCAACGGAAAGTTTCCGAGGCTTATGGAAGATTTTAGATAGGTACTTATATCTAGTGTTTATGGAAACAACTGCCGGCAGGAAATTATGGTTAGATTATAGTGTGGCTGAACTGTAAATAGTTTGGTGCTTTTCCATAGATTTTTCCGTTACGCCTACTTTTATGGAGATACTAGAGGTTGCCCGCGACTCCGTAAGCATTTATCGTCCTTATTATTATAAAATGACCTGCCACGAAAATAGAGACGGTTAAACCTTAGAGAAATATTTGTATACTGGAGGCTGTCTGCGACTTCGTAAGCATTTGTCGTCATATCTTGGAAAAAAAAAACATGTTCTCTCAAAGTAATACATAGCCTGTATGTGTTAATTTGATATATAAGCTACAATATAGCCAAATTTCATCAAAATCTATTAAGTAGATAGTTTTTGCGTGACATACAAACATCCACCACACAAACATTAACATTTATAATATTAGAGGAAGTAGGATTTACCCTATTTCCCTGCTCAAATAACACCCTTTTCTTCTTCTTAAAATCCAAAAGAAGCTACACCATTCATATAATTTAAATCACCATCACCATTTCCTTAAAAAAAAAATCCGGAATCCTATTGAACCAAATTTAGGGTGCGAATCGATGAATGAAACCCCTCGAGGTCTTCGCCTTGACCTGGTGACCCAACTGCAACCCTGACTGGAATCACGTACGCCAGATGTAGTACACAGAGAACGTATATAAAAGGACGTATATCACGGTGTATCCTGATGTTTATGAGACGTTATGTTGTGTAGAGAGGATAATACAAAATGTAATGGTGAAGATGAAAGTTTGTGTCGTAGTTTAGTTTGTATGAAAAGTTTGCTCCTGAAATTCATAAGTAAATTATGATAAATGTTTTTTCTCCATAACTGGGCTGTTATTTTTATTCATTTAGATATTTATGTTACGTAGAACGTAGTTTTCATTTTTAATAAAATAATAGATAATTTTGTAGCAGACAGAAGTGATTAAGTTAGGAATTAATTTAGTTGGTGGGATACGAAGAAGTTGGGTCGAAACAGAATTGAAACTCAAGAAATAAGTAGTTCGAGGTAAAAAAAAGACTTCAATGTAAGTATGACTTTTAGCAAATATGTACGAGATAATTTCATTATTTTTATTATGAAAAAGTCACTTTAAGATGTTGGAAGTCGAAACATCTGGGAAACACTTCCGTGCGAGTATTTTTAGTTGATTTGGCACGATTCTCTTTCTTTACTACTGCGTTCTTCGCGAATAATAGCAGATAGACGATTTAGATTACAAAAGCAAGGTCGTAATGTTATTTATATGAGAGTACATTAAAACTTTTTTTTTTGTTGGTTTGCGTTTTATCAAACGTCAAACTGGATTCGCTTATCATCATCTGAGTCTTTTCGCCTTCCCATATAAAACGTCTAATCAGCTGATCGTATGGGCGATCCAAAAAATTTTTCGAGTTACGACCCATGTTTCTTGGGGAAAGTTGTTCAGTTTCATGAGGACTATCGCTGTGTTTCGGCATTATACCCCCTTTCTGTTACACCCTGTACATATCCGTCACGTCTCTCTCCCATCGGGGTAGGCAGAGACTACTTCCTTCCACTTGCTACGATCCAAAAACACCTCCTAGGAATAAACAACCACATTTTAAGAATTTTTAACAATAAAATGGAATGACTGTGAATTTTTGGAGATCGTTACTAATTACGGAAAGTCTATAAAAACTGACAATTTAAAAAGAAAAAGTACCATGTTTTTCGTGTTGAAAGTGCCTTTTTTAACTTTACCATGCTATTATTTGAACTTGGCAGAATATCAACTTCCTTCATAATTAGCGAATTTATTTTGTGAACAAAAACAAACTCAAAGTACTAACAAGGTGATGAGGCGAGGACATACAGATAAATATGTTAAAATAAATAAAATAACATTGGTAGGTATTTTCTTTTATTATTAAAAAACCTTTTTTCATGAAAATACATAATTACTCTGTGTATGGTTATAATTACTTTACTAATTACGTTTTACAACTCAATAGAGTTTTCTTGCTAGATTCTTCTCTGGAGATAACTGCTACCTCGCGAATCTAACGTTAGCTTTAAGGTACACAAATCCGGGCCTTGACCGGGACGTGTCCGGGCCGTGGCCTGTCAGGAGGGAAAACTAAACGTCGCGTCGTCATGAAAACGTGTGTGAACGAATCCATAGAAAATGTATGGAATGGTATTTTTTCCCTGACACGGCCCGGACACGGCACGGATTTGTGTAGATAGACTTTAAAAAAAATATGTAGGTAGGTGCCTACTCGTATATTATCAACATGTTCAAATGCAATGAATTTTCCTATGAAATGAAAGTCAAAGTATCTTTACTTTGACTTTGACTATGTACATCAATGAGGAAGGAATATAAGGAGTGGCCCATTTTTTTCATATACAAATGAGGTTATGACAGCGTGCCAAGGCTGCGACGAGTTTTCTCATAGTTTTCTAGGTAGATGTCCTGTCAAATGATATGACAGACAACTCTACGAAAAGTAGCCATTTTGCGCCAGATAGAGGCACGCAGATCCAGGCGGTATTTCATATCCATAAGTTTGACATATCTGTGACGTACATTGACGTGCTTTTTGACCTTTTTGACACCTAATAAAAGATTTGATTTGATTTCCATTAAAAAAACATACCTTAACAATAACGTTACCGTCCAAGGTCTCTATAAAATACCTCCAGGTCATTTATTGAGATTTGGCACAGACATCAGGGCATAAACATTGGGATTGGAATGTGCTAATCTTGTCTCGAGTTCCGGAGTAAATCCAATTGAATGCGCGTGCGTTTATTTTTTACATACACAGGGTGTTTATATTGGCGAAAATTAAGGGATTTATGATGCTGCTGCTTGATGAGGCCAATAGGAGCACCCTAAACCAACAAATGCATGTATGAGGCGCCTCATACATGTACATCGGTTTAGGGTACCTACTTGACTTGGCTTTCCTTTAACAAGTACCCTATTTGATCTAGATACCTTCTCCTTGGCTATCCTCTACCAACATTTCCATCCACAAAAAACCACCTAGGTACCTAACTAATTATTTATTAAATATAATTCTGTGCAAGTGCAATAAAAATTATGATTAAATAACAATGACGACTACCGGTAACACAATTCCAACAGACATCGATAAAATTTATAAAAATAGATGTCCTTAATTGTAAATAATTTAAATCGTAACAAGAGCTGTGCATTGTCGGTAATGGCGAAAACATCGATAGTCCTTGTTCTATTTACCTAGATGCGCTTCACTAATAATACCCGAAGGCTGGCTGTATCGATTTTGATGTTGCATACTTGTTAGCTTTAGGGTAGGCTTGAGTTTCCCAAACATCCAATATCAGCTAAATACAGACTGGGGCCCAAGTCTGCTAATTTAAAATAGCCTCAGTTGTGTGGCAGATTGTCAAGGGATTTTTTGACACATTTGGTATTCTACTCGTACGAAACAATGGCGCACACTGATTGCGCCCAAATGTGTAAAAAAAAATAAGTTCTAAAAACTAAAACCCGCCTACGGAAAACTTGCGATCTTAAAAGTAAGAAACAAGAAATAAATCTTGTCTTCTTAACTACCCCATAAATGCACAGACGTAGCGATTTTTAGAGGATAGCCGTGGTCGTATGCAGTTTTTTTTTGTTTCCAACTTTGGAAACATAACCATTTTTTTACTTATTCGTCATTTCTTTTATGCAATTTAAAGGTCCTTGCAAAAGTCTATCGAAAAACACGAGAAAAAGGCTTACAGGAATTTAATTGTTCTCAATTTTTAGTTCTGTAAAAGGTCTTTAACATGATGTTACAGCCTTCAACGCTTGAAGTATTGATTTCCAGGCTGCATACTTCAGTTAGTAACGGTAGGCTAGTGTTTACCAGTATTACATAAGTTTGCTATTACTTCACTGCGATATACCAATCAATCATTGGTAATTTGATTATAAGATTTTTAAAGTATTTCTAGCTATTGGATGTGGGCAGCGCATGACCGGTCGTTGTGGAGATCCTTGGGAGGTTTTTGTCCAGCATTGGATGTCCATAAGCTGACATGATGATGATCATCATCATGTCAGTTTATGGACTTCCAATGATGATAATATATCTTGAGTTTTGATGAACTGTTTGCAATGTAGAGTCCTCAAGTCAATGAACTCGATTGTTCATTTATTTTTAAACTTATACAGAACTGCAGGGTAACCGTTTAGAGCGCTCTTGCGTTTTTCACATAAAATTCAACCACACAAGGCGACGACGTAATTATTTTCTTAAACTGCTTAGACATAAAGTTACTTCAAGAAATAAAAATCACAAAATCTTAACTTATTTAGCTGTGTTCGTCTCAATGCTGGACAAAGGCATCCTCTTTCTCCACGATTTTCGATCCTGAGCCGTCTTTGCCCATGGATGTAGGTGGAAATAAAATATCAGTTTAAAAAAGTTTAGGGTATATTTAAAAAACTTTACTTATAATAAAGTCGTAAGATCCAGCAATATCTATCTAATAACATCGAGGACAAGCGACTGGTTCAATCCAGAACGGACGGGTAATAAGCAGTGATACAATAATGTACTTTCATCAGGGCTTCAATCTTTATGACCATTTATTAATGAACTCTCCTTTGTTATATCAACTGACACATTTAGGAAACTCCATTTATTTTCATATTTTTATTGGTATGAGAGTGGGGCTCGTAGCCCTAGTGGGGTCGTTAAAAGAGCTGATGATGATGGTGATTGGTAGGGGAGCCTAGGGTGCCAAATGTGTAGACACTCGAGCGTCAAAGAGACGTATTGGATCTGCGCAGCTTAGACAATAAGAAGAAAAATGTGTCTAACGAAAAGAAAAGGGAAGACTTTTGTGATTCAGTTTCACAAAAGCCTTGTTTTTCACAAAAAACAAGACAAAGAAGATAGAGTTTCCATATATGGTGACTTTAAATTAGTGAACGATAGAAAAGGATATGCATGTACTCATGATAACAAACAACTTTTACTATGGGACCAAGGTCGAAATCATAAAAAAAAAATTCGTCCCCCATACTATCAGCTGGTGTATGGGGAGTTCGAAAATTTTGAATGATTTCGACGTTGGTCCCATAGCAAAAGTTGTTTGTTATCACGAGTACCTACATGCATATTCTTTTCTATCGTTCACTAATTTAAAGTCACCCTATACTAAGTTATGTAAATCTGGTAATAAATATTAGTCCATATTGTTTTGGTTGTTTTTCTTTAAAGAAAAATTCATAACAACTTGGACAAAACTATAGTGATCCTTCAATATACGACCTCTGCTTTTAGTCAGCGCTCTCTTTATACTGGTTAATGCGAGTTCTTGTTTCAGGCGGTCAAAACATTAGGTTCTATTTATAAACAAGTCACGAGGTTTTATTTCTAGACGTTACAATATTTCAATATGTACAGTCAACATCATAAGTTGATGAACACATTCAGATTTTCAAAAGTAATATACACCATTATAAGACGTAAAACCTTATTTTCCTTATTTTTGAACCATATTTGATGTTAATTTAACTCTGGAGTATTTTTTGATAAGACCAATAATAGTGAATTTTACATTTGAAAATCTGAATGTGTTTATCGACTTATGATGCTGACCGTTCCTAACGGTTTTTTAAAAATAAATCGCGACCATCACCTTTATATTTATTTTTTGTTTTCTGCGTTAAAATTAGCTTGGTGTTTACAAATATTGGAAATGAGTCAGGTGGATGCTTTTGTGAGTAAGGAAATATTTTAATACATACATATCCGTCGCGCCTCTCTCCCATCTGGAAACGCAGAGACCACTTCCCTCCGCTTGTTTTGATTCAAACGCATTTAAAAATAAAATACTACTTCAACAATAAGGATATTTGCTTTTATTTTAAATCATTCTAAATTATTTTATCAAAGTGGCATAAAACACATCTTTCTAATTTCGGAGATTAACCTCTCACATCCCACTGACCCATTATAAACCCAGACACAATAGATTTTCTATTGTTCTTTTTTTCTGGGATGTTAAAGATTAAATTCACATTTTAAAACTTCAAAATGCCACAAGTTTTTTATTTAAGTACCTAATTCTTTTAGGTAAGTATTTGTGTTCGTTTTTTTGTGTTTAATCTTTGTTTATATATTTGTATTTCTTTAAACGATGGATATATATTTAATAAACGGTTAAAATACATGTGAATATGTTATTAAAAATACTACACTCTAATAAATAAAATATAACCACTAAACTAAACTTAACCTAACTAACACTAATCCGGGAATAATCCGCCCCGGTAATAAATATTATCATTCTTTACCTATTAATCTAATCTAATCTAATTTATCCATTTGTGTCCCACTGCTGGGCAAAGGCCTCTCTCCTACCTACAAAGATTTAAAAAAAGACAACAGCCTAAGTAGTTCTCGTTTTACCGAAGATTCTCCAAGCAAAGCCTTTATTGTTACGTTCTCTACGCGATGGAGGCTTGAAATAGAAAGTACTGAGGCAGTTTAGTCGGTCAATGACCTCGGTACCCATCTGTTTGTCACACCTGTAGTTTTTTAGTTGGCAGAAGAGATAAAGCATGGAAACTAAAAGTTTATATATTAGGAACAAGTATACTTACTTATGTCGCTATCTATACCTAGCTTATACCTGGATACTAAGGTATATCGATTTGACGTGTCGGGGTAGCTAGAAGTGATAAAAACGTACATAATAGTCCTTTAGTCATCTCATATCTCATTCAGATAGGGCATTCCCAAAGGTTTTATAGATACAAATACGGGACGTGACAAGTCAGCCTGTCACGTCCCACTGTTGGGCAAAGGCCTTCTTTGCCCTCCACCCAGTTCTACTGTGCGCCAGAATTTGCCCATCTCCGTTGAATGAGTCGAGCTCGAGCACATCTTCGCTACCTTTTAGAGCGGTTACGCACTACATCCGATTCTTATTCATTCAGAGATATTAAAGGTACTACACAGATCCCGGCCGTGACCGGGACGTGTCCGGGCCGTGGCCCGTCAGGAGGGAAAACAATACGTCGTCATGACAACGTGTCCGGGACGTGTCAGGGAAAAAATATCATTCCATACATTTTCTATGGATTTGTTTACACACGTTGTCATGACGACGTATTGTTTTCCCTCCTGACGGGCCACGGCCCGGACACGTCCGGGGCACGGCCCGGATCTGTGTAGATAGACCTTAAGAGAATTCAATTAGACGATTATTCAGTGTCTCTCATTATACGAAGCACGTGTTATTCCTCGCTTCATTGGTATTTTCAGAGTGCATTATTAACTAGATCACGTTTCGCACCACGATGCTGGCTTTGGCTAAGATCTGAGATTTTTAAGCTCAAATCACTGCCAAGGTATTGAAAAAAATATTTTTTTGTAACGCCTTTAATGAGGCAAAAGAAATACTGAAACTTGGGAGGATTTGGCATGTATGGATACTGAATAAATGTTAAAGTATGATACAGAAAGAGACATGTTTGTTATTTTGAGGTGCTTTTGTGTGTATATCTGTGATGCTGGGTCACCTAATACGACACGACGACTTTATAAAAAAACATCTTGGAAGGAAAAGTGGAAGGAAAACGGAATAGATTTGTGGTCTCCCACGAAGAACTTACATAGATCAAATGAAAGAGGGGATAGAAGTTGTGTCGTATCAGGTGCTCAAAAGGACGGCGGAAAACAAAGCAGAGTGGATTCAAATAAAAAAAAAAGTCGAATTTGACCTATTGAAAACAAAAGAACGATTAGGTTGTTGGAAAAACGTAGAATGTGTAAAACTTTACGTAAGTAGTTAGAGAAAATAATCAACTAAACATAATAATGCATTTATAAATAAAATTACAATTTGATATCTATAAATAAATAAGTTGTGTACATAGTCACGTGTTTGCCATGTGTTTATATAAATAAATAGTTAGGTCTCTTTGTGAGTTGGGAAATATGTATCGGCCGGCTTATCTACATCATTTACATATCTTATCTTAAATATCATTATAAGTTTATGTATCTTTTAGTTTCCTTGTTTATTATTTTCTAGTAAAAATGAAAATGAAAAATCATTTAATCCTGTAGGTTTTGACAACACTTAGCACGGGTCATTTTTAACCCCCGACGCCAAAAGAGGGGTGTTATAAGTTTGACCCCTCTGTCCGTGTGTCTGTGTGTCTGTGGCACTGTAGCTCCTAAACGCGTGGACGGATTTGGATGCGGTTTTTTTAATTTAAAGCTGGTATTCTTTAAAGTTAATGTATTATGGATTGGTACGAGTGCAGTTTTCCCCAGAGAAGAACCTGGCAGGAAACTCTGTAGTGTTTTTGTTTAACTTTATCATTCTGGTGAACCTAGACAAAGCACAAAGATAGTAATTTGAGGCTATTCTAACATTCATTTGCAAGAAACTAATGTTTTATTTAAAAAAATGGCAAATGAATGTTGAGATAACGACTAAAAAAAGGATGTTAGGGTTTAAGAGAGCCAGAAGCAGAAAAAGTTTTAATATAGGTAAAAGAAAAGGTTTAAGTAATAAATACACGGATAAAATTATAATTTTTATTTATTTTGTTTTTTTTTTGTTGGTGGTCTCTGCCTACCCCAATGGGAGAGAGGCGTGACGGATATGTATGTATGTATGTAAAATTATAATCAAAAGATGAGAGTTAGGTAGGTATACCTAGTAGTAAACAAGATTTTTTGGCCCGAGGCTTAAAACCTACAAGCAAAGCCAACATCTACCCTGGCAGCCTGAAATTTGCAAGTACCTATCTAAAGCAGAATGGTACGATTAAATAAGTTTAATGCTCATTTCTGCAACAAGCGATTAATGTAATAAATAAACAAGAAAAAAGAAAAAAAGAAGAAATTTCTTTTAGAAATATGCTGTACCTTTTGTATTTATAACTTAAGAGAACTCTTATTTTCTGTCTCTGTGTACTATCATCTTACAATAAACTGTTAAATAAATAAACAAGATTCAACGAGGATTGATATCTAATTACATAATTGCACGTAGAGCACTGAAGGATAAAAATAGAGCAATTTAATCATTCTTTTAACAACTTTGTTTACTTCGTATTTTATTAAGGTAGGCGCTCGCTGCCCTCGACTTCGTACGCATTAATCGTCATATAATAATATAGCCTATGTATTATTCTGATGTGCAAGCTACAATACTGCCAAGTTTCATCAAAATCTGTTCAGTAGTTTTTGCGTGAAAGAGTAACAAACATCCATCCATCCATCGGCAGAAACATTGACATTTATAATATTAGTAGGTTAGAATAAGTTAGTAGGTACTTAGATACTTCTGGAAATCCGAGGATGGACAAAGTTCTTTTAACTTATAAATAGGTAGTTTCCTTTTAATTAATTACCTAAATAACTTCTTATCCAAATACAACGCCCCCTACATAAATAAACAGTACATATTTGTTCAATGATAACAAAATGCAAATACGTGCAAAGCAGATGTACAAATAAATACATATAAATAAGTAAATACAAGGAAATAACTGACCTACGTGTATATAGGGTGACTTTAAATAAGTGAACGATAGAAAAGGATATGCATGTACTCATGATAACAAACAACTTTAACTATGGGACCAAGGTCGAAATCATCAAATGTTCCCCTATACTATCAGCTTGTGCATTTTGCATGGGTGTAACAGAAAGGGGATATAAAGCCGAAACACAGCGATAGTCCACATGAAACTGAACAACTTTCTCCAAAGAACATGGGTCGTAACTCGAACAAAAATTTTGTATCGCCCATACTTACTCGATCAGCTGATCGGACATTTTTGTATAGGGAGGCGATTTTTTTTTAGTTACGACCCATGTTCCTTGGGGAAAGTTGTTTAAAATCATGAGGACTATCGCTGAGTTTCGGCATTATACCCCCTTTCTGTTACACTCTGTAGATGAGTTGTAAATAGTATTATCTTTGTATACTCAGGTGACTTGGTAACCATTTGTTATTACTACATAATACCTAGGTACTTACATGTAATAATTATGTTATATACGTAACAGCACGAGTAGGTATAATTTTCCTTGATAAGAATTATGTGCTTTGAAAAATTGCAATTAGGCAGGTAGAGTGCATTTCACGAAAGAAGTCCCCCGGATATTTTGGATTGGAACTAAATTTGACAGGTCTATTTTCCCTATTTTCTGACCTTTTCCTTGATAGGTGGTAGAAAACCCCTTATTTATCTTAATAAAAATATATTTTTTACGTACCTAACAGAAATATAGCTCAATAGATATTTTTATCAAAATGTAAACCAACCTACTCACGGAAAGACTAGGACACTCGAAGTATGCATTAATTTGTATTATTCGATAAATTACAAATGGCATATGAATAATACCTATAGGTAAAATTTGTACTCATAAATGGCAATATTGTCAATTTTGACATGAAAACAGCGCCGCGGCTAGGGGATATTTTTATATTTTCTTGTTATAAAGTAAGTACATAAGACTAGCATGTCGCGATCTCTTTATTTTTTATATGTATTTTAAATGTGAAACATTCTGGTTTTTGAAAAACTATTTTATTTGAAGTGTACATACCTACCTATTTTATAATCTATCTCAAAGTTTTAAGTCTGTTTTTGTGAAGGCCAACACATTTAGAAGGGTAAGTTAGTTACCTAACTTAATTTGATAAGCAGGAAGTAACTTAGTTACTTAAACTTAACAACCTACCTAATACCTGTAGATTTTTACGTGCATTGCAAAATTTGCAAAGGTACAAAAGATACTAGGAACAAAAAAAAATTTTTTTTCTTATTCCAAGAATCTATCAAAACCCCAACTCTAGCAAGTTGTGTATGAATTCTATCGATAAGAATAACACCGTTAAAGTAATTATGCAAGGTTCGGACGAGACGGCCGCACCGCGAGACGTGGGGATCTGGCGCTAGGGATGGGAACTCGAGGTCGTTTCACTATCGATATCGATAAAAATATATTGAGGTTTTTTGTTAATTAAAATTGAAAATTGATTTTTATGTTGCTTAATTGTTTCAAATACTATGTGGAATTAATATTTCAAATATTATTAATTATTAATCATTATGTTCAAATATTATGTTTAATTAATATTATGTTATTTTAGAAGTTTATAAAAAGAAAAATGCTGTGAAATAAAAATATTAACGGAATATTCTTTATACATAAAACTTACATTTTAAAGACTTTTTTTGCAGTTTTTAATATTATGTTTTTGTTTGTGTGATATTTATTTACTAAATAATTAGTGTATTTATTCAAGACAGACATGTTTTACGTGTTTAATTAATTTTTTATAGTTTCTCACAATTTTCTTTTTTCTTTGTATTTGTGAGACGCTGCTTTCCGCTTTTCCGATCTCAGGCATAAAGTTCTAAGGAAATCATAAGCCGCTTCGGAATTAAAAATCAATATTTCATCGACAACTCTATACAACACGAGACTTCCAACACGTTCAAGTTTCATTGTCTGCAGTGGAAATTTCCACGCTAAAACATGCAACCATTACCTGCACTCCTCTCTCTCACACGACTCACCATAACTGCATCTCTCTTACACGCAATCAACGCAGACGCTCTGACCTAACTGGTTCGGACCGCTCTCGCAAGTGGCAGCAGGCATAAATCGTTCTCTTTCACTTCAAGTAACTTAACGTTCTATTTTACGAATAGCTCTGTGCTATGTATACTTCTCGGTCGTCGGCCAAACGATTTTTGTTAGCTGTCTTTCTCTAAAGCTTGAATGAAGTAAATTTTGTGTTCTTGGTGCAGAGCTACAGCCTCAAATCCAACAAAATACTACTTGCTACTACAACCACGTGCTCTGGAGGTTAACGACTGATAACACAGATAATATTGACAATAACTTAACAGTATTAATGTATTTTATGATGTAATTGAGCGTATTTCTCGCTAAAAACTGCGTGGTGGCTGCCAAAATATCTTGAAATAGCTCTGGATCGAGTTGGCGAATTCTCGTTGTATCAAGATAGGTTTTTATGAAGTTTGGTTGTAGGCATCTGTTTCTTGAGCATTTAGACCGCTGTCAGCTGACTGTAGATTGGCCTAAATTGGTTATTAACATCTCAAATCAACTTGTTTTGTGCTAGGACTTTGAAATTAGGTATACAATATACATGTACTTAATTTAAAAACTAAAGCAGAAATAATTCTTTTGTCAAAAAAAAGTATCAGAACTTAGTTTAAGTAGTAAAACTTCAAGAAGAAAAATATTAAAATGATACACGGAAAAGGCCGTTCAAAGAAAAGTGATAATCATTGTATCCATTTCGAGTTCTCGACATGAAGATTTGAATAAATATTTTCTGAAATGTTTATAAACACAATGCGTCCTTTTCGAATGTGCGCAACGAACGGTGAGAATGGCTTCTCGATTTAGAATCAAATCAAATACATCCATTTTATGATTACAATAAAAATTCAATAACATTGGAAATGTAATTGAAAACTATTTATATCGATAGAGGAATTGTCGATATTTTGTGACTCTTTAAGAAAAAGTTCTTCATTAATTTAAGTAAAGTAAAAATCTTTAAATCTAATGATTTTAACATTTAAATACTTATTTGGCTCCCTAATAAATAAACTATAATAAAACCTTTTATATTTCCAGAATTTTATTCTTTTAGATAATTCAAGTTTCAATACTCTAACTTAAATGATACAACAATAATCACCGTGGTAAAGCAAAATTTCCTGTATAAAATTATGATTATGTAACTAACTGATGACGCTATTGGACCTATGACAGAAATGCCATATTAACCGTAGAAAACATTATACAGCTGACGTGGCTGAAGCGGTGGATGGCGTCTCAAACAGCTACCAAAATTATCTTGACATTGCAACGTCAGAGGCGTCGACGAGGCGCGGCTTTAAAATTACAAGCGTTCCCGCATCGTACCCGAATCCATTATTTATTTACATATCCAACCTTTTTTTAACACGACAGAATTAGCGCAAATGTTTATCATCGATTAATTCGCAAGCGTGGGTTCCGATGTTTCGTAAAGTATTAGAAATTGGGGCTAATGTGCGTTTCCGCAAACGAGATTAGGTTTAACGTTCAGCTGTTACAGACGTAGGTAAGAATTGGCCTAGTTTTTGGTAGATCTGGTGAGTTACGTATAATAAAAATAGTGAAAAAAACTATCTGTCTATTTTTATTATCTACATCCATAAATCTATCGAAAGATAGCAGTTGTAGACTTTACAAATCAGACTCTCGATTTCAAAGAACTACGCGATTCGAAACCACAAAATCATCGTGTTAACCTACCACAAAAACGCGATTATTCAACTAAGTAGGTACCTTGTGGGAGTCTTTACGCCTTCATCGGTGATATGACACCACTTTCAATGGTTGGGGTTATTCCGATATCGCGTAACAATGGAGACGTGGTCTCGTGACGTGTCTAGTTGGCACAATCTCTTGTTTACCGGCTCGTCCGTGAAATTTGCTAGTTCGGTCATCGCCCATGGCCTGATGATGATAGAGTTCCATGGAATGCGTCTTTTATGGGTAGACTGACATGAGATTGATTTAATGTCAAAAATATGCAAGCGAAGCTGATGCATCGCTGAAAATGTTTGAGGTTTATCGATAACTAAATAGTTTCATTATTGCCGTCAGTTTTTTGTGGGAAAAAATATCGATAAGTAATTGACAACACTGTTTTCTAAATTTGATTATTTTCATGTGCTTAAAAGGAGTCTTTGATTACTAAATAAATTAATTAGCGTTCTAAGTAGGTATATTATTAGCAATACAACTTCAAACACATATTTTTCTTTTAAAAAGGAATTCTGCCCATCCAGAAAATGCGGGTTGACGTGTAGGAGTGACCAATATCCTATCTATAGTCATAAACGTGATTGATCAGTGATCTGATCACATTGACTGAAGCGTGTTATTTGCTTCGCATCATTGGACTTCGCAGGCCAAGCCCATCTAACCAAAGGCTTGTAGTGACCTTAACATAATTATAATCATTACCTACCTTACATTATTGTAAGAAGAAATTAAAGTAGGTATATTGTTCCTATTTCCTCTTTGGTTTGAGCAGAATGTCAGAAAACAATCAAGTAGGTACCTAAATCTTGTAAAACATTGAATCGAGCTTGGTCAAGCGTTATCTTTGATAGGCGGTAACTTGCGGAGCTTATTTAAAACTTAGCAATACTAGTGACTTTATTTATTAATTTACTTTAATATATTTTATAGAAAATTAAAAATGATAATACATAATTTTAAAGGATAGTATAGTTTTGATAACGTCTGTTTATGAAAATAGACTGTAATTAAAGTACTAGTTCGCCATCTTTTGTCGAGTAGCGGTACTACTAAGATGAAACACCGTTAGAGCGACATCTATTGACTTTTGTGAGTACTTATAAGACGCGAGTTTGACTAGGGCTCAATGAGTTGATTCATATGCGCCACAGGTAGCAGCACTAGTTAAAAAATCAGAGAAAAGCAGTTTGATTAGATGCTACGATTTATCTCTATGTCGACGTATCTATTTAGAAGCAGAAAAAAAGTATTTTAAAATTACTTAACCAACGTAAATCTTAAAAACTTGCCTTACCAAACTTTACCTCCAAAAAAAAATTTACAAAACAAAAAATTGCTATAAAAAAACAGCCAGGCGTTAATTACCGCGCTACAATATGACCAACAATCACATAATACAAAACCTAAAGCAAATTCTTTTTGCATGGTCCCTTTATTCAATTATAATTAGACATTAGAATCTCCTTGCTGACAGCCACGTGTTGATATTAGATCGATTGCCACGATCACCGTCTAGGGAAATCATTCGGGACTTGGTTGGTTCCAATTGCAGACCAACCCTCGCTTGTAAACCATATGCCTGACGCTCTTGAATTATTCCCACAATTAATATACATAATGATTATAAGTAATATAACAGATTTATTCAAGTTTTAACACAAAATTACAGAAAATTATTATTACTTTAATTACTTAACTTAATTAACTAAAGTCGAACAAGCCGCCGAAAATAAGTGGAAGGAAATGGTTTCTGCCTATCCCAATAGGAGACAGGCGTGACGGATATGTATGTATGTATGATTATAAGAAAAGAAGAAAAAGATATACAAGGCGAGAGTGGAAGGAAATGTTGGAGGAAGGCGAAGATGAACGTATCTCGATCAAATCGGGGACTCGTTACGGAAAGGCCAAGTCGGGAGTAGGTAAGTATTCTAAACCGACGTGCATGAAGCGATTGATGAATGTTGATGAAGCGAAAGAAGTGTGAAGTGAAGAAGTATGTAGTTAATGTATGTATTCTGTATTGTTGCACAACCCGCAACCATTATTACCAATTTCTCCCTATTTCTTACCCTAAGGTTGCCTGTAAGATATTGCTACCTAGCAATAAGGCCGCCTGATGCTTCTTATATTCTTGTTTGTGTCTGTACCTTATATCTTTGTGTGTAATAAAGAATATTTGTATTGTATTGTATTGAAGTGTGGATCGTAGCATGTGGAGCGTTGAGGTCTCTGCCTACCCCGATGGGAGAGAGGCATGACTTATAATATAATAAATAAATAATAATTTAACTTAGAAAATAAATTTTAAAATACCTAACTATGTTTAAGTTTAAGTAATTATATTATTGTTGTAACTGATCTCATTCTAGTTTTAAGTTCGTAGCTTTGCTACACAATTTGCCGTGCCCTAATCAGGGTCCACATTTGGTACTTTAAGTTATTTATAAGATCTATAAAAACCTGTGGAGTGTAATAAATGATTGAGTATTGCGTATTGAGTATTGAGGTTACTGGATGCTTTTGTTTTCCCTAACAAACTGTTTCATAAACTGAAATGGTCAAATATTTAAAAAATATATCATAATTTAAAAAATACTTTATCAGTCTCACGATAAATTAAAAGGTAATCAATTAAACGATTTAATTTCATATAAATTAAACAAACAAGTCGGTAATATCATAGTTAAATAGGTATTTATTGATAAATGGCTCCTTACTAAATTCTTATACTAAGATACTCGTACCTATGGAATGTGATAAGATTATGATTGCATTGGATGGAAAACTTAATTACAAAGTGTGCAAGCATGAGGTTATTTTTTTTATAGAGCATAAGTTTATGGTTATTTTTATTTTTTTCCAAGATATGTCCACAAATACTTACATACCTTTGAGTATAGTATAGAAAGTAATAGTATCATATTATAGTATAATATTAAAAATGTAAGTTAGGTATAGTGATCTAATAAAAACTAACTATTCATTACTTAATTTTAGCAACTAATACGTCTTCCTCTCTCTGTTTTGCCGTGCCCTAAAACAGGGCCCACAACATGTACTGTAAATTATTTTTAAGACCATTGTATCTTTGTGGAAGCGCAATAAATATGATTATGATTATGATTATGATTATATAAGGAGGTGCCATACCGTCTGGATCTGCGTGCCTGGGCTGGCGCAAAATGGCTACCGTTTTGTATGGAATTTCTTATCGTTTGAAAGGTCATATACCAAGAAAACTATGAAAAACTTGCGCCAATCTTGGCACGCTATCATACCTAAACTCATTTGTATATGAAAAAAATGGGGCGACTTCTTATATTCCTTCCTCATTGTCAAATACCTACACATCCGTCACGAATCTCTCCCATCGGGGTATGCAGACACCACTTCGCTACACTTGCTACGATCCAAACACACTTCTTTCGCATCATCCACATTCATCAGTCGCCTCATACATGCACAATAATGCACATCGGTCTAGCGTACTCCTCTTTAGGTACTTATAATTAAATGTTTTTTTTAAATACCTAGATGTTTTGTTTTTTATGGTCAATCTACACACATGGGCCGTGTTCGGGACGTGTCAGGGAAAAAAATATCATTCCATACATTTTCTAACGAACGACGTATGTTTTTCCCTCCTGTCGGGCCACGGCCCCACGGTCCCGGGCCTACACGGATGAGTGTAGACAGACTTATAACTAGAAATGCTGCTGGTACTAAATCGTGGATGATTACTCGTTCTGCATAAAGTCTTTAAATTCTTATTACAATTTAACAAACTACTTATTTCAAATCGCGTCTAGCTACTCGGGGGTGTAATAGATTAGTAAGTGAATTCCGCTGGGTCCCGCACACGTGGTCGGGGGTTCCATAATCAGATACAGTGGGAAATTACTCGCGCTCTTTATTGCGAGTTAACTAAGCGAAGTTAAGAAGGTCAGTTGCAGAAAATGATATTAAATTTAAGGCGGCGTTAAACTATAACTGACACTTTTGGTGTTAAAAATTAGAAGAAGTCGGAACTATGCTAATGATGCTCATAGTAAAAATTAACGTTAACTTTGATTTTTGTCATTTAGTTGTAAGATAACTACTTATAAACCTGTAGAAACCTCCATAAAAGAATGTATTAAATTACCTATTTAATGTCTACAATGTTCAGCTTATTAAAACTTACTTTTCGACACATACTACTATCACAAAACCTACGCCAATGCAAACTGAAAAATTAAAAAAAAAGTCCAATAAAGTGAATATTTATCCATTTGACATCATGTCGTCTTCTTTTGATTATGATGTCAATAACAATGTTACAATGATATTATATTATACTAGGTGCAGATATATTATATGCGCACCTATTTTGAAGACTGTAAATTGACCTAACTATGACAACAACAAGAGAGAAAGAGCGATTGATTTTGACGCGAGAGCGATAAGGATGCGTGACATAGGTTAGTTTTGAAGCATATTAAAGTGCTGTCATCAGCTGTCATTTTAATCGTTTTTCGGCACATATTTAAAATGTCAATTACTATGAAGGTAACATATCTATACCTATAAAATATCATTGCAATGTTATAAGTACCTATGTAAAAGGTTAAATTTAACTTTACAGACTCTTTGCAACCGGAGAGCTGTAAATCCTGTAGATAGCTTGATATAAAAAAGTGTCCGCTTTTTAAATAATTCATATAAAGTGCCAACGCCGAATTTCCGCAAATTATTGCCTTATTACGAATGTATGGGAGGGCCGATAGAGGAAGGAGTGAACAGATGTGAGAGGGCAAATCTTACTCCCTTGGGAGGGAAGGGAGGGCTTGTGCACCTGGGCTTAGCTGACACTAAGAAAGTAGCTTCATATGGGTATTCGTTGTGTTGTATTTCTTTGGTCAGTTATATGATAAATATAAATTTATCGTATAATAGTATAGGTATAAATAAACCTATACCTATTTTCTTTTAGTATGAGGTAAGCACATTTTAGTTTTTGGTATGTTTCGTTTGATAGGAAAGATATTGTAAGTTTTTTTTTTCTTAGCCTATGTTGTTCCACCGGTGGGCAACAGCCTCTCCCATGCTTCTCCACACATTTCTGTTGGTGGCGGCTTTATTTATTTACTGGCCGTATTGTAAGGTTACGAACTGACTTTTTCCAAAACAATGTACCTACCTACTCAAAATTTTTGGATTGTCCTGTCCATACTTCGTCCATACTCGATCAGCTGGTCGGACATTTTGTATGAGAGGCGTATTTTTTTTTTCGAGTTACAACCCATGTTCCTTGGGGAAAGTTGTTCAGTTTCATGAGGACTATCGCTGTGTTTCGGCTTTATACCCCCTTTCTGTTACAAAAAACTAACTGCAAATAAAATATGAAAAGTGCAAAACTAATATTACGAGTAGGTATTTATTGATCTTCATTATCGGTGAGTAGGTAGTCTGCATTTTACGCAAAGTAAGCACACCTGCGACTTTGATAGATAAATGAAATAAAAATTATTAATTCCAACAACGATTATTATTCTTAATCCTTAAAAAAAATGACATTGACATTAACATTAGACATTAGTGTCAGCTATAAGCGTAATGGAGCATTAGTTTAATGGCTCTTTCTTACAACCGAGAGATAATTTACCTCTAAACTAAAGAACAGCTCACATTAATTTATGCTCTAGTGTTAGGTACTTGTTTCTCGTGATATCCTATAGATTTTATGAGTCATGTAAATGTTAGAATTTAAATTCTTCATTAAAGTTACACCTGTGTCAATCGCCCTTTAATTTATCTCTTTAATTTATATGCCTAAATAATAAAGTTGCTTACTCACACAATTAGCCACTTTATCACACACCTGCGTTAATATCTGATAACAACTATTGATTTTCCTTGACTGACTAATGATATTTCGGCCATTTCCAATCCACCGTCACATCAGACGGTGGTTAATATTAAGTAATTATGTTAAAAAGTAGAAAAACAAAATGATCTTTAAATGTGTGTTCGTGTTTATTTTCCTGTGGTACAATGTGGAATCGAAATGTGCTATGCGGTCGGTATGCGCCACGGTGAACGGTTCGGACAAGAACTGCCCGTATGATGGAGACCCGCTACCTGTTCTTGAAGGATTATCTCCAGAACTTACAGAAGAGATTAGAGAACATCTCATCAACAGATGTCCACAACTTGTATTCGATGATGAAGGCAACCAGAAACCTGATAATGAAATTCTCACGTGCTGTGATTATAAACAAGTGATTTTAATGTCTGAGAGTCTTTTACTATCTGACGGAGTTCTCGGAAGATGCCCAACATGCGCCAGAAACTTTGTGCGTCAGATCTGCGAAATGAGCTGCGCCCCAGATCAAGCGCGCTTTCTTGATGTCCACACGGAAACATCACCTGATGGCGTCGAATATGTTGACGAAATTGACTATAGGATGCACGAAGACTTCATGATAGGTGCTCACGCGTCTTGTGCAGGTGTTATCGTACCCCAAACTGGTATCCCTGCTATAAATCTCATGTGTGGTGACGCTCCAGTCTGCGATGCCGAAGCTTGGTTCGGTTTTACAGGGGATATAAGTCAAAATCCGCTCACGCCAGTACAAATCAATTTCTTGAAATGGCCCACTGCGGAAGATTCCATGAACGCACCTGCCCCGTATTGTAATGAGACGAACTACGATGACCTTCCCTGCAGCTGTATGGATTGCGTGGCTATGTGTCCCGTCGGTTCTCAGCCAATTCCCGATGAAATGTGCACCATTTGGTCTATAAATTGCTACAGTTTTGGTGTATCCGTAATAATCGTCGTTCTGACTATAGTTACCGTAGCGCTTTTATCGCGAGTTGATTATAGAAAGACACAAAAGAACGCACAAAATAAACCGCAACCGTTAAAGAAAGAACCACGAGCTAATGCTATGACGAGAATTCTACAAGGCATATTTTCGAAGATCGGTTCTTTTTCAGCAAGCAACCCACTCTTGGTGCTTATCGCTACATCTTGGTTACTTTTCTTCATGTTGTACGGAGCGATCAACGTGAATTTAACGACAAATCCCTTAGAATTGTGGTCTGCGCCTGATTCACGGAGCCGTGCTGAGTTTGACTACTACAACTCCAGATTTGGGCCCTTCTATCGCGCATCGCAAGTATTTTTACGATTCACGGGACTACCATCTTTCACTGTTAACAATCAAACTTTCGGACCAGCGTATAACGTAGAAGCTTTACAAGAATTAGTAAAATTAGAAGATGCTATTATAAATATTGGGAGAGATGATAATGGTGTTAAGTTGGAGCAAGTTTGCTATGCGCCGTTGCGTCTGCCTGGTTCTGAACAGAGACTGGATCAATGTGTTTCAATGTCTGCTGCTACTTATCTAGGAGAAAATAGGAATGATATTAATAACAACACCTATTTGACTCAGATACAAAGTTGTTTGAACAATTATCTATCACAAGCTTGTATGGCCCCTTGGGGTGGTGGCTCGGAACCTGAATTATCAATGGGAGGCTACGACGACGATATATTAAGCGCTGATACATTACTCATAAACTTTCCACTTAGTAACCATCTGTTTGAAGAAGACTTAGAACCAGTACTAGCATGGGAAGCTAAATTCATAGAACTATTACAAGATTACGAAGCTAACTGGAAACCTGATTTCATTGATGTGTCTTTTGGTACAGAACGGTCAATAGAAGACGAAATAGCACGTGTAACGTCTTTAGAAGCTGTTCCAATGATTATAAGCTATTTCCTGATGTTTGGTTACGTTACAGTTGCGTTAGGGAACATAAGGTCTTTTAAAACTTGTCTTATTGATAGTAAAATCATTGTAGCTATAGCTAGTATTTTCGTGGTACTTGCATCCATCGTAAGTGCAATCGGTGTAATGAGTTTTGCAAACGTTACAATGTCTTTACTTGCTATCAATGTCGTTCCATTTTTTGTCTTATCTGTAGGTATAGATAATGTGTTTTTAATGATTAATACTTTAGACGATTTGAAGCACAAATTGAAGGAATTTGACGGGTATAATGAAAACATGAGCTTCAACAAAAAGAGAGCGTTTTTGTTTGAGAAAATGTTAGGTAAAGTAGCTCCTTCTATGTTTGTGTCGTCGATAACTCAAGTGACTTGCTTCGCTATTGGTAGTTTAGCTAAATTCCCTGCCGTGGTGACGTTTGCCGGTTTTGTGTCTATCTCTTTAGGTTTCTTGTTCTTATTTCAAATTACAACTGTAGTGGCAATATTGTCTATAGACTTTAAAAGAACGTATCAAAACAGATTTGATGTTTTCTGCTGCATTCGAAAGAAAGTGTTGAATGATAGTGATCCTCTAAACTCTGATAAACCTTACGAGAGTGTTATCTCGAAAGTAATGGAACCTTATGCTAAAATTCTTTTAACTTGGTGGGTGAAGATTATAGTGATTCTTGCTTTCGTTGCCATGTTGTGTAGTAGTATCATTTTAATTCCCAGAATAGAGGTCGGTTTGGATCAACAAATGGCTCTGCCTCCTGATTCTTACGTCTATAAATATTTGCAATCCGTCAATGAGCTGATGAAGATGGGCCCTCCTGTATTTTTTGTCTTGAAATCTGGTTTGAATTTTACAGATCCTTATCACCAAAACGTGATTTGTGGAGGTCAGGTGTGTTACGAGGACTCTTTGAATACTCAAATCTTTTTAGCTGCGCAATACCCGGAGATAACGTACATATCAAAAAGTTCAAACTCTTGGTTAGATGACTTTTTCGATTGGTCTGGTTTACAGGGGGCTTGTTGCAAATATAATACAACGGATGGCAGTTTTTGTAGAAGCGTAGATACGTCACCGGACTGTGCTTTCTGTAATATCTCTCGATTAGATTGGAATAACGGGTTGAGACCTTCCCCAGAGGCTTTTGAGCACTACATACCTCTTTTCCTTCTCGATGACCCCACAGAAATATGCAACAAAGGTGGTTTAGCAAGTTACTACGGCAGTGTGAACTACGTGTTAGATTCAGAAGGCCGTGCTACTGTCCAAGACACGAGTTTCATGGCATATCACTCAACTTTAAGTACTTCTGAGGATTACATAACTGCTGTCAAATACGCTTATGAAGTTAGTGAAAATATAACAGCTGCTATCCAAAAACATACAGGATTAGACGTCGAAGTCTTCCCGTATTCAGTTTTCTACGTATATTATGAGCAATACTTGACTATGTGGCGTGATACTTTCGCTTTCATAGGATACTGTTTGATAGGCGCTTGTGTTTTAAATCTTTTGGCTTCTGGTTTTAATTTCTTGACCACTTTTGCGGTAATGTCTTCTACTGTGATGGTTTTATTAAACATGATGGGTGTTATGTACATTTGGAATATTCCTTTGAACGCTGTATCTTGTATCAATTTGATAGTATCTATAGGTATAGCTGTTGAATTCTGCAGTCATATAGCTTATGCCTTTGCAACAAGTTCTTGTCCTAAAGAAGAGAGGGTGGCCGATGCTTTAAAGTCAGTTGGCTCTACAATTATAACTGGTATTACATTTACGAACATTCCAATAGTTGTATTGGCCTTTTCTTACACTGAGATGATTGAAGTTTTCTTCTTCAGAATGCTGTTCAGTATAGTCGTACTAGGCTTCATGCACGGAATGATATTTTTGCCTGTTTTCTTAAGCTATTTAAGCACAACAAAATATATGTGTAGTAAATAGTTGAAGTGATAAATAAAATATGTATAAATCCATGGTAATATGTTATCTCATTCATTATGTCCATAACAAAGTAACCTTATTAAATTGTAAGTTTTGTAAATATTAAGAATAAAGGATTTTAAGTTATTTTTTTTTGGATAATGACTACCTTTTATTGCAGTGTCACCCGGGTATAATTTACCTAATTCGACATTCATTATATACTTACGTCATTTAAAAGTAATTATGCAATTATTTAAATCACTTTTATATAATTATTGATATAATTATCAGCTTATGATGATGATAATTACAGGTACTTATTTAATATCCTATCCAAAGATCCTATCATCCTATCCTAATAATATTAAAAAGGTTTGTGCCGTGTGCCGATGGATGGATCAATCGTAAATGTGAGAATGTTTGTTAGTCTTTCACGCAAAAACTACTGAATAGATTTTGATGAAACTCGGCAATATTGTATTTTGATATTTTCACATTAGAGTAACACATAGATTATATTACTTAAAGATAATATCATGTTTTTACTTTTATCTTGTTACTTTGGTAGAAATGAAACAGCTCAATTGATATATAATGTTTATTTTTATTATTCTAACAAATATACACAATTAAATTAAAAGGGAAGACTTAGATTCAGTTTAAAAAAGACTAGGTATGTAGGTAAATAGTTTAAATCTATTGACTAGAACGTTTAGGTATATACCTACTTAATTTTAACTTTTTCTTAGAACATCAAATCTACAATATTTAATGCTGTAAAATTGAAAATAATCATAATAATATCAAATCTAACATTTTTTGAATTCCTATAATTTTATACTCATGTATATAGTAGGTACAGTTGGTAATTGAAAGAAAAGAGTTTCACTTAACAGTTTCAAGACTTATATTATGGTACGATCACTTGTAATCGATTTTTACGACCCGTCATCGAAATTCTCAACGATGATCTTGACGTACACTATCGATCCATCATTTCGATATGTCTGAAACCTGAAATCTTGGAATCTCTACTAGAAGAACATTTTTTACGGTTCCGTACCCAAAGGGTGAAATCGGGATTCTATTATTGAGACTCTACTGTCCGTCTGTCTGTCCATCTGTCACCAGGCTGTATCATGTCTTATTACCGCTTCCGCTATAATAACAAATTCTAAAAATAGAATAATAATTGTTAATAAGAGGGGCTCCTATACAATAACGTGACATTTTTGCCTTTTTTGCTCGATATCAATAGTGGTACGAAACCCATCCTGCGCGAGTCCGACTCACACTTGGCCGGTTACTAAGCTTCCAAAACATGATTCAAATACGCAATATAACAAATAGCTAACCTCAAGATTTCAATTTTGGAAAGCTTTTTATCTGGAGGTAGCGTGGGAAGTAAACGTCTTAGAGCCGCAAAGGCAGCGTTGAAGGCTTCGACGCGAATCCTTTCTCTTGTCGCGTGAGCAGTACGGTATTTTAAGGTGGCTCTACGTCTGCGCCTGCGCTCCTCCCTCGATAATCCTGCGCAAGGCGACCCTGCTCCACTGGACAGGTATGCTTCTTCAGTGATCGCGCATGATTCTAGTACTCTGTCCCTGTGGATGAAGAAATAAAGATTAAAATTCAAACGATATTTATTCAAAATTGGAACATTGGTACATGAACGTCATTTTTTGTCATATTTTTTGTTTAAGCGCCAAAACACACGGTGAAACGCAAATGCAACGCAACTGAAACTGCTAGTTACTTTTGAGTTGCATCGCAGTTTCTAGTTTGAAACGTTTCGTTTCAGTTGCATCGTGTGTGGTTTTCTAAGGAAGTCTATAGCAGAAACTGCGATGCAACTCAAAAGTAACTAGCAGTTTCAGTTGCGTTGCATTTGCGTTTCACCGTGTATTCTGGGTCTAAAACTACTATTTCGTTTGACGGATCCAAATTATGTCGAAATTTTCATATGATTGTTGATTTGATACAATACACCACTCATATTGCAATGCGTAGGTTATACAGGGTGTTAGGAAAAGTATCACTTTCCTTTCAACCATGTATAGTGTTAGTGATGTAGAACACATTCCACGAAAAAAAAACATTTTTAATTAAGAATTTCATTATTAATCGCGCGATTCATCAGAGAGCGAGAGAGAAAGAGCGAGCGCGCCGCGCGCCCGACCTACTTACTCGCCAAGAGTTGAATGACCTTTGCGTTAGAGCACGCTATTAATAATGAATTAAAAAGGAGTTAAAAAAAAATTGTGGTATGTACATCACTAACACTATACCTGTTTAAAAGGAAAGTGATACTTTTCCCAACACCTGTATGTATATGCATATTGCTCTCACAACTGACGAAATGTCTTCGTGAATCGGAATCCTGTTTCATTAATTTTCGGACAGTTTCAAGGGTACATTTAATCGGTCGTATGGAATATTTTAAAGAGGTTAATTGGTGATAGCTAATTATGTTTTTCAACATGCCTAACACTTCTTAAACTATCTACGATAAGATTAAATGTATATACCTACCTACTTCTATTTAAGGACTTTAGATAGATTACTGTTGTTCATGTATTTTTTTTATATATAAGTATCTACCTACATATAGGGTGACTTTAAATTAGTGAACGATAAAAAAGGATATGCATGTACTCGTGATAACAAACAACTTTTGCTATTGGACCAAGTTCGAAATCATTCAAAAATTTTCGAACTCCCCATACAAAATGCATCAGCTGATAGTATGGGGGAACAATTTTTTTGTGATTCTAACTTGGTCCCATAGTAAAAGTTTTTTGATATCACGAGTACATGCATATCCTTTTCTATCGTTCACTAATTTAAAGTCACCTTGTATATTAAATGAGATATTTTTTCTTAATTTGTTACTTGTAAGAGATCGGAAGAAAGTGGTCCCTGCCTACCTCGGTGAAAGAAAGGTATCACAGATATGTATGTATGTATCTAAAGATCATTTATATGTTTGATCAGTATTTATTTAGACCGTTGTTTTAGAGGGGCATGATAATAAATAAATTATATTTGATAAATGATAATTTACGCTAAAAAAATTAAAAGTTTGTGCGATAAAAAGCAATTATAACCGATTAATAATCACTATACCTACCTACAACTACTTTTATTATTTTATTTTACGAATAACCTTCGAATAGCTTGTCGGATTGAGCAAAGGACACCTTGTTCTTCATCCAGGGGCCCAAGTCTGCTAATTTAAAATAATAATAGTTGTATGTCGGCAGAGTGTCAATGGCATTTTACGACACATTTGGTATTCTTTTAAACAATGGCATATAATAAACGCTAGTAAAAACCAGCGGCGCCAATGACTTAGCAAAAGCCGCGAAGTCTCGTTGGATGCATTTGGCAATGAACAGATCGCATTGGAGAATCATTAGGCAGTGAGCAGTTATAGACTGAAATGATGATAATGATGATTATAAACGCTTCTTGTTATAAATTACCTTTTCCTTGGTGCCAAGTTTTCCCTGCCAGTGATTGGCAGTAAGGCCTCTCGTGGCTCTGACAGCATACAGGGCATGGCTTCATCTTCCATTCCACCTGTGGACTCCAGCCAACTCTTCATTTTTCAGCTGGAAGAAATACTATTATTAAGGGACATTCTAATTACTTATGAATTAATTAATGTTTCATTTTTGAGATTTATTTTGCTTATTATAGTAAAATATTTGAAACAACAATAACCTAAAGAAACAAAGAAAAAATACACAAAATCAGGCTACACAATTTGTAAAAAATATCCCCATCTCGAGTCTTTGGTGGAAAAGTGCCAAGAATGCTAGCAGTATTGCCACGCTGAATGGCCAGTGAAATACGTTGCACCAAAAATGACTCGACACGGGGATCTGAACTACTATTAATTGGAGATTATTTAACAAAAGAAATATGGATGAAAGTGTTGGCAGGGGAAGGCCAAGGCGAACGTATCTATCTCGAAGAGGTCGGGAACTTGTTAAAGAAAAGCCAAATCAAGAGTACCTACCTTAAACCTGCATGTAGGTATGAGAGTGTGGATGAAGAGAAAGAGTGCGTTTGGATCGTAGCAAGTGATCTCTGCCTACCCCGATGGGAGTGAGGGCATGGGATATGTAGGTATGATAACAACATCTCATAGATATTATGTTGATAATAAGATCTCATAGATATTATGTAATAATAAGTTCTAAATAAAATAACTATGTACTACTCGTACTTAGATAATTATGTACTTATAGAAAATACTAAACATGATCCCTATCCATAATAAGTAATATATTAGATTTAAGTTATGTTAAGATTGTAATTTCCGTGCCCTGTTCAGGGTCCATAAAAGGTACTGTCAACTATTGTAATAACATCTTGTAAAACATTTGAATTTGAGGTATGTATGTAAGAATCATCACTTATTTTTTTTACTGTAATTATGTCAATATGTAAAGTGGTTTATAACTTGAATATCCTTTATTTCTTCAAAAATATAAATTATCTTATAAGATCTACTATCATCTACCTTTTATTAAAACTCAAGTGAAACACGTTAGGTAGGTACCTACAAATAAAATATTTGACCAATCCACCCTTCTTACCCAAGGGCACGTATGTTTTGATTCCTCATAAAATCGAATATAACCCCTCAAGTGTAAGGGTTTTATAAATAAACCATCGAATTCACACCTTGAGAGTCTTTTGGGAATCATAAATCAGTATTTGCTCTTTTTATTTAGATCGCAACCCTATCTGTTTGTGTGCGGTGAGCGTGGCGAATTTTGTGTGAGGCTGGTAAGGAATCGATTGGTTTACAGTGGACACATTAAGGGCCGGATTCATCACTTACAGATAAACCTTCTTGCGAATCTAGCATTAACTTTAAAAAATGACCCGTCTTATGTGATGTCAAACTCGTCCTACAAGATTAAATAAACATTTCATTTCATTTTATTTTACCTAAGTGACTGATACTGATGATAACTGATACCTGTCATTGTCAAAAACGTCATATTTTATGAAATTGACATTGGCTTATCTGACAGTTACATTTTATCTGTCGGTGGTGATACAGGCACTAAGTATTGTGTAGTATGTAATAAAAGGTAATAGATAGGATGACTTCAATAAAAAAATAAAGTAGGTCTGTTATAATATTTTTTGTTTATTTAGAAGGATATTTTTTGGACATCAGGGGGCTTAGCACGGCGTGCCGCGACAATTATCTCACGTCATGCTGTCCTTATCACATTTAAAACTATAGACAGAGACGTAAGCGTGACAAACGCATGACAACGTCTTGTCACGGAGTGCATGCTAAGCTAGCTGGACATTGGAGTATATTTTCTACATTAATGTTTTGGAGTGGGGCTTTTGATGTCACATTTCGTTAAAAAAAATCTGAAATCTGACTACCATTTTCTGATAACGTAGGTACCTAATCAACAGTAGGTATATGAAACACTCACCTTAATAAAATCTCACTTCTTCCAAAACAAAACAAAAATGTCACTATTCACTGCAAGTTTCAAAATCTCATGCCATTTTAATTTTTCCAAAATTTTCCACAAACGAAATCACATGAGGTCCTTTAAATCTTTACTGTTCCTCCTTCGATCCTCAACTGAGGGAAGAGGGCAGCATCCCTCTCGTTTTATCTTGATAAGGGTTGTTTTAGGAAGCTCTAGAGGGCGGGGTTTGGTAACTATATTGTATGTTGCGTGTGTAAAGGAGCATGGCTACATTGTGACCAATTTTTAAAAATAAGTACCAGTATGACATCATCATAATATTTAAGAGTTAGACTCTTGTCGGTGGAGCATCCGCCATTTAGGCCTACGTAGCAATCTAGGCTACCTAGAGACTAGTAGGTATGTAGCAATAAATCTGAATTAAAACTAAGATTTTTTTTATAAACGAAATAACATATTAAAAAGAAAGGTACCTTCTTAACTGAATTAATTTATTATTAAATAGCTCAATATATGTATATTTTTTAACCAAACCGTTTACAAAAACAATAAAACTTACATGCTCACATGACATGTGAACACCAGATATCTACCCTCATGGTCAAAATTGTCCATGCTCCTTTATCCCAGCATCCCGTAGTCTCTAAGCCCCGCCCATTCAAAACCATCCAATCAGAGACTTGCCCCGCCTATCGATCTGGTCTCAGGTGTTCTAAAGTAATTGATGTTGGCCACTAAAATAAATAGAAGAAGATATTCAGGAAGCTATGAGCATGTTTTCGGATATTTATATCATAACTTAGGTACTAAATACGTTTGTGCCGATATGGATGGATGTCAGGATGTTTGTTACTTTTTCAGGCAAAAACTACTGAACAGACTTTAGTGAAACTTTACAATAATGTAGAATGCACGTTATAACACAGACTAATACGTCGCGTACTAATGGGAAACCCTCATTTTTCTTTTTCTATATGCATATGAGCTCGAGACAGAAAGTCATGGCGGATGAGGAGAGAGGCCTTTGCCCAGCAGTGGGACACAAATGGCTAAATTAGATTAGATTAGATATGCATATGGAAATCCAAATGTATCTTTGAATACCTACAAGGAATCTAGCTACTTACCAAGTTTAAATAGAGTCTTATGTATGCTTTTGGCTTCATCGTAGTCGGGTAAAAAACAATCATCATGTCAGCTTATGGACATCCACTGCTGGACAAAAGCCTCCCCCAAGGATCTCCACAACGACTGGTCTTGCGCAACGACGCAGTGTGGGAAGGCCTCAGACAAGGTGGACTGACGACTTGGTCAAAGTCGCTGAAAACACGTAGACCTGATATTACGTTTTTGCTGTAGGTACCTAAGTGTAAACTATGCTGTACCTACCTGCGACTAAACATGTTTATTTATTTATTTATTTATGTTACTATCTTACTTACCTCTAACTTACTCTTTCATGAATTCCCAGCATGAAATCTCCACATTCCACACGATTACATTGCAAGGGTTACTTTTACCTAATTTATGCAAAGATCCATGTACCACACGGCGACATCGTCTCCTTCTAATACTAATGCTGTTTCATATTAATGTACCCTAATAAACAGTTATACAATAACTGAAGGTCAGGACGACGCTAATTTTCTTTCTTTTTATTGTGACTTGGGGTCACGCGATGGTTTCAGTTTTTTCTGTATTGAGTTGAGTTCATGGCATTTTTTGCTTTAGGTTGTGTTTATGGCAAGATTTAACTTAAGGGCATGATGACTTTATTATTTTAAAATATTCGTCACATGTTTTTTCTTTTTTCTCTTAAACTAAAAATGAGAAAGATACACTGGGTTGAAGTTGCTCGTGACGTCATGCCTCAGTACGATTTTAACCGTGGAGTGACGTCAATACCCCCCACTCCGTAACTTTGATGCTCTGTATCTTTGTTTTTATTTATGTAGGTATTTGATCAAGTAAAAAACGTGTTTCAAATATAGCCTAAAAGACGGACTAATTATTTTTTGAATTTTCGAATGTAGTCATCATCCCCATTGAGTTGAGTTCATGGCATTTTTTCTGTTAGGTTGTGTTCATAGCTAGATTAAACTTGAGACTCACTGCAATAATGGCTGCTGCTTAATTAATTGATAATACTTTTCTTGATGGAGGTAAATTTAAAAAAAGGAGTTAAGTCTTTAAGTATCAGTCATATTAAATCGGTGGGCAGCATCAGAGAAACATTTATCCACCAGTGGTACAAAAATACTTATAATATCGTTGAACTAGCCTATTTAGCATCTAGATAATTAATGAAAACAAAAACTCTTGATAAAAAAAGTTACAAGCCTGTAAAAAAAGGCTGTAGTATTAGAGCTACGCGGCGTAGACAAAGTGCTACGAGCTTCGACGCTGAAATCGCGCTGGCTACGCCACTCAAATCAACTAAAAAGAGATTTTAATAAAGGAGGTTAACAAACAAATAGCACCGCAGTAAGAAGTTCGAATTATAGATATCTATAGGTAGCTGCTGATCTATTTACTAACGCTGTTTCCATAGCAACCACGCAGTTGGGCCAATAGAATTTCCCATTTTCCGATTTCAAGACAACTTTTCATAGACTTTTCACGGATAGTAGTAGGCATTGGTTGAGAAATTATCGTTTTTTGACAAATGTCACGTTAAATTCGATTTGAAATTCATTTTTTGTCAATTTTGGTAATGAGCTCACGGTATCTGTGATAGTTTTTGGTGTTTTTAGTTTATTATTAGTTTTCAAGACATTTTTCGACCATGGCTTTTAATTTCGACAGTGCACAGGTAAGTGATTGTATCAGATATTTTGTTTTATCGATTTTGTTGGTGTATTTCGCGACGTATATGAACGATTTGATTAAGTATGGGTTTAGTCACGCAATGGTTTGAAATGTAAACGAGGTTAACAAGATTCAGGATTTGTGAGCCGCGAACTTGCTGTTGGACGTTGGGGCAATGTATAAAGTCGATAATCTTAAGTACTACATTTGTGTAGCTAGCATAATCTAGGTCCGCAATATATCTGTTTGATTTCCACTTGCTAACCGTGAAAGAAAACATCGTGAGGAAACCTGCTTACGCTAGAGTAAAAAAATCGAAGGTGTACCTATGTGAAATCCGCATTGGGCCAGCATGGTGGATTACGGTCTAATCACTCTCGTATGAAAGTAAGCCCATGCCCTTGTAGTGGGGACGTTAAAAAGACAGATGATGAATTTATCTATAAGAATTCACTCATAAGTTCATATTATGGAACTTAACTTTGTAGTGGGAATCGAACTTACGACCGACGGCAAGACCATGGTCACTAACCAACCACGCCAACTGGCCAGTCCAGTTATATTGTTTCTTTTTATTTAGTGGCCTGGTTGCTGAGAATTTTAAGCCAAGCAACTCGTAATGTCTTTAGCTAAGGGATATCACAATGAGGAAGGAATATAAGGAGTGGCCCCATTTTTTTTCATATACAAATGAGTTTATGACAGCGTGCCAAGGTTGGCGCAAGTTTTTCATAGTTTTCTTGGTAGATACCTGTCAAACGATAAGAAATATCATACAAAAAGGTACCTACCCATTTTGCGCCAGACCGGGCACGCAGATCCAGGCGGTATGGCCTTATATATTCTATACTCAAAGGATATCATGTCCAAGCCAATAAAAAACTCATTGTCCGACCCACCCACCCTAAACAGTTAAATCTCATACAGCATAGCACCTGCATCGTCCTATTACGCTCCCCTATTTGCACGAAAACTTTTTTACCAGCGTACAAATTGTAATTCTTTTAATCCAACTTAAATACATCCAATTGCATCACTTAAACTTTCCATGATTTTGGAAACAATCGTTAATAACCTATAAGAATACAGTATCCAAGGTTCAAATTCAATTGTATTTTGGTAGTCATCCCTAGGGTATAGCCGACGGGCTCCAATGGGGTATTTTTTTATACCCAGAGACAATATTTCACAGTATAGTGAATTGTAATCCATGTTTGACACCTCGCGTAACCGGTGTTTAGTTAATAGTGGATCTTATCACTGATAAATTGTTTTTTTTTTATTTTTACAAAAATGTGTTTAAGAGATAAATTACACAGCTGCATTGGATTAACTTATTTTTACGTATCTAGTCGTAAAAGTATTTGTTTTTTTATCAAGTACCTACCTATGTCTACGTAGCCTTTTCTTTTATGATTGTAACTAAATTGTGAAATGTAGGAAACGCTTTAATAAATTAAAACAGGTAAGTAGAGGCCTTTGCCCAGCAGTGGGACACTGATGGCTAAAAAAGAAAGTAGAGATAGTTGCTACAAAAATTGCCAATTTACAATATCTCTTATGCCCTTTATAAAAAAAAGGCAACTACAATTGTGGAATGTGCCAATGTCAAGTGAAGTACATACATACATACATATCCGTCACACCTCTCTCCCATTAGGGTAGGCAGAGACCACCACTTGCAACGATCAATTTACAAAAAAACACTTGTTCAGACGTAGTGAAACTACCTACAAAAAGGTAGGCTTTCTATACTTAGGTATGTTTAAAGATAAAAACTTTATAAATCCCTTATAAAACTTAGACGGCACAATAACCAAAGTTATTAACTAGTTTTGATTTATGCCAAATCGTTTGTGGCATGTTAGCTTCCAATCATGATGCCAATCAAATTGACATTGTAGGGAACCCACAAATCCTTGCTAGCTTCTAAACTACCTTGCCTTTTTAGTACTGATTTAAAATAGTCAATATAGTAAGTAGGTAATCAATAAAGTACTATTAGACGAAGAAACAAAGACGTTTTTGTAAGATTAGCCGGAATTTTGTTTTTAAATTATCTACCATTTTATTTTGCAAGTAATCGCAACCTGTTATTTTTAGACATTTATCTACTATTGGATTAAAATTTGTTAATTATCATCAGATAAAATACATAATTGTAAACTCTTACAGCGTCTTTTATACACTTAATAGGTGCCTACATATTTTCTGTCAAGTAAAGAGTACCCTAAACCGACGGGCATGTATGAGGCGACTGAAGAGTGCGGATGAAGTGAAAGAAGTGTGTTTGGATCGTAGCAAGTGGAAGGAACTGGTTTCTGCCTTTCCCAATGGGAGAGAGGCGTGACGGATATGTATGTATGTATGTATGTTTTTGATGGATGATGGGGCAGAAAGGTTCTCGAGTGGCGACCACGCACCGGACGACGCAGTGTGGGAAGGCCTCCAACAAGGTGGACTGACGACTTAGTTAAAGTCGCTGGAAACCGTTGGATGTGGGCAGCGCAAGACCGGTCGTTGTGGAGATCCTTGGGGGAGGCTTTTGTCCAGCAGTTGGCGTCCATAAGCTGACATGATGGTGATGATGATGATGTATGTTTTCTGTTTAAATAACAAATTTGCTTAAAGTTAAAGCCAGTGCCGTCACAAACCTTTTCCTTAAAAATTACGTCAATAAAATAAAGTTTATACAATACTACAATGCGCGTGTATTCTTGGCTTTGACAATGAATAGAATTTAATCGCAGGGTCACGTTGAAGGTCGAAAGTAATGGAATATCAACTGTAAAGTTATATTAACTTTGGAAATGATATTGCGACATTGGAATAACGCGATACGGCAGTGCACGAAGTAAAAGAAGTTATTTTAGGTGCAATGCGAAACCAAAAACTTATACAGGGCGTAACAGAAAGGGGTATCAAACCGAGACCCAGCGATAGTCTTCATGAACCTGAACAACTTTCCCCAAGGAACATAGCTCGTAACTCGAAAAAAAGATTCGCCTCCCCATACAAAATGTCCGATCAGCTGATCGACTAAGTATGGGCGATCCAAAAACTTTTTTCGAGTTACGACCCTTTGTCTTACGTCCTTCCGTCTTTTCGTTCTTTTCCTTTGTTCTTTGTCTTTTTTGTTTTTCAGTTTCACTAGGACTATCGCTGTGTTTCAGCTTGATACCCCCTTTCTGTTCCACTCTACAGAAAAGATGTCGAATACCATTTTTTAAGAGTTTTGCTTTATGAAGTAATTGATAATAGAACCTATACCTATAATATATATTGATCTAGGATATATAGATCTAGGTATCTAGGAATAACTGATCTGCATGGCAGAAAATCAATTTATTAATGACTTCAGAAATAAAAAATAAAAAACCCTCTCCTCATTAAAACATTAAAACTATTCAAATATTTGACAAGATAATTCTAAATTATAACGGACATTTATAATTCAGTCAAATGAAGGCGTGATGTATGGGGCAAACAATTTGCAACCCTTTGTGTTTGGGGGATGAATATAACAACCCCTAAGCACCCCTAACAATCCCTTAAGGGTGTCGAGATGACACCTGCTTCAATAGATGTTTAGTGATTGAAAACTGGCCTTTGTTATTTGTTTTTTAATTGGGAATTTGGCGCTTTTTATGCGTGATTGGAATCAATGTACCGAAGTTTTATAATGGAAGTAATGAAGTGAATTACGTTCGGTAGGTGTCATTTGTATCGTCTAACTAATCTAATGAATAATGGTGCGGGAACACTGTATGTTAAAAATGTTTGCAAACATTTTATAACAAAATTTTTGTATAAGTACTAAAAGTTTGTTAAAAAATGTTTACGTAGGTACAAACATTTTCTTACATGCAGCGTGGGAGCACCATTAAATAGATCCTTATGTTAAAGTTTTCTGATAAGAAAATGTTTCTGAAATAGGAATATTTCCACTGCTTACTGCTTCAGCTTAGGCTGAAACAGTGGTGTTTGGTGTCCCACACTGCATTTTATAAAATGTTAACAAACATTTTAACTAGTGGTGGGCCGAGTACCAGTTTTACCGAGTAACCGAGTACCGAGTATTACTCGGTTTAAAATTTACCGAGCCGAGTACTCGGCCGAGTTACTCGGTTAACTTGAAGTAGGTAGAATTGTGCGCGAACAAGTTTGGGAGCGAGTGGTGTTAATGGTGTTTGACACTTCCTCTGCCCCCTGCGAATTATTATTCGAATGAAACCAATAAAAGCACGTCAAGTGGCAAAAAAAAATATAGACAAAGCACTGTTTATGAAATTTTCTTCCAAATAATTATGATAATAGCAGCTTATAACATTGCTCTTTCTGGGCAAAGTACTAAATATGTATCATTAGAAGGAACTAGACTATGATCTACCAAACAGATCCAATGTGCAAGGTAGATTTATTTGTACCGAGTACTCGGCATTTTAATCGAGTTATTCGGCCGATTACGAGTAGTGAAAAAAGTGCCGAGTATGCCGAGTACCGAGTATAAACCGAGTACTCGGCCCACCTCTAATTTTAACGAACTTTTACCACCATACACGACTCCACACCCTGCCAATTTTTCTGCCAATTTTTCTGCCATTTTTTTATTAAAAATGAATTATTCGTTACGTAGTGGAGGTGTCTACTACAAGGCTAGAAGCAGACTAAAAGCACTGACAGCCTGAGTTTTATAAAATTTATACCTTGTAAGTGATTTATCAAACGTCATATACCTACCTAGGTAGTTAGCCTAGGACCAGGGTAGCAATTCCGCTAAATTAAGTTAAGCGACCAAACTATAGCCAACAGATAAACATTCGACAGCAATATGTCACAAATTTGGTATTCCCGTAAGTGCCACGATTAATAGTCGATTAGTAGTCTATTAATCTAGAGTCTAGAGGGTTTTGTCTACTGTCAAATAGCGAAGAGAATACCGTTTGGAACTGCCACTCATGTGACATTGCGGAGTAGAATACCGATTATAGCGTAAAGTAATAAAATGTACGGCCGATCGCTGTCCACTGTCAACTTATCTGTTAAGAGAATACCAAAATGTGTCAATTCATACAATTCACATTCTAGAGAGACACCATTTTTCATTTGGTAATTAGAAGAATACGGCCCCAGGCTCTTGTCGGTGGAGTAATCCCCCTCTTTGCCTTTCTTCTACCAACAATTTGACTTATAGATACGACACGACTTTAAGTTTTTATAAGACATATTCATAAGGGATACAAAATAAACACTGTAACTGTGAAAAAATAAATATTAAAAATTCACAAACAAATTATAACATAGGATAATGTGGTATGCCGCAGGAGTTGAAATTTTAATTCGGTGATGTTTCTAAAAGGGTGGTGGTGACGCGGTTGCCACGTGGCGCCCTTCATCGAGTAATCATCTTTATGCGATGTTATTTATGGCAGTTTTTTTATGATATGTTGTATGATTATATACAGGGTGTGTCGTAAATAGTGGTCCATAGTAAAGGAGTCGATACACTGTGTTCTTAGGTATCACAAACCGGGATTTTAATAATTTTTTTTTTTTTTTTTAGTCTTACCACTTATTATTGTACCTTTTTAGAATCTGCATTTAATAAATGTTTTTTTAAAATAATGGGCCCTGACAGTGTAGTACATTTTTTTAACACCATACGCACCTAAAGTCACATGATTTGCTAGAGCAGAGTAATGAAAATTCAAAACAAACTCAATTTTTGATTACCTTGAATTGAAAAAAAAAAAAAATTATTAAAATCCCGGTTTGTGATACCTAAGAACACAGTGTATCGACTCCTTTACTATGGACCACTATTTACGACACACCCTGTATGTTATAAAGTTATTATAAAATGATGTGATGTTTTGTTAAGTTTCTGTTGTGTTTTGTTTACGTGTTTCCTTCGTGGTTTAAAAAGAAGTTTTCTTTTTAATTTAATTAGCGAATGCATTGATTTTTTTTCGTCAAAATACTTACATACCTAGGTGATAAAGTTTCCTTAAGATTTTTTTAGATTAAATTTTTACCTAAGTAGCAAGCCAGATTTATAGAGTTTCTTAACTTAACTCTAAGACGACGGTAAAATTAATAGAAAATGCTGTTAGGAACGAAATAGAAGAAAACGTCATCTTCCAAGCAAATCACATTAATAAAGCAACATTTCTTGATTTATTTAAATTAAATATCACCTATCTTCCACAGTTCAACAAAGAATCGACCCCAATAAAGCTTGGCAACTGGCAGGTGCCACGTTGGTCGCCAACCAGAGCCAGGGATCTCCAATATAGGCCAGACCCGAAGCCAATAGCGGATATCAATGGCCACTTCTTGCCAGGCGCTCCCAGAGGCTCGTCCAGGTGTTTCGGCCACTATACTGGGACTTGGGAGCTTCCTAATAAGATTACTAGAAAAGTTGGTAAGTTCTAATTATGTATTGAAACACTAAGCCTCGTATCCACTTGCTACGATGCAAACGTACCTACTCTTTCGTTTCATTCATCAGTCTTCAAGAGTCTTCATACAGGTAAACCTACCTACCTACATCGTTAGGTTCCGGCTTTGTTAGAGAAATACTTATTATTTGTTATTCTGATGTAGGTAGGTACAGGCGCGGTCGTAGCCTGAAATTTTGGAGGGGGTCACTCACTACACTAATAAAAAATAGGTATCTGGAATAAAAAAAACATTATTGCACAAGACACAATTTTGCTAGGATTACCAAAACTACTTAGTTCGGTTCCTAAACTGATGTCATTTCCAAGTTCTTTTGGCCATCGTACGTAGTTCATAAAAATACCACTAGATATCAGCAAATTATAAATCTATCGCTGTTAGGGGATAGCTAGAAATTTCCTTTTTTTTTTTTTTATTATTGTTGAGATTTTTCAATTTGACGTTAGATTTTGGGGGGGGGGGGTCATGTCCTCTGTGACCCCCCCTTTAGGACCGCGCCTGGGTAGGTAAGAGCTTAGCTTAAAATATACGCCTGAAATCATAATCTTGTATGTTTTATATCAAAAACATATGAATTGTCATAATATTGATTGTCCTTGACGAGGATTTAGCCAAGGACTGCAATAGTCGTAAAAAACGTCATGTCGACATTCATGCAAAGCGTAGTAGGAAGTGTTTCGAATCATGTTCGTATGTTGATATGGTTAGAATAATAAAAAGTTAGTCAAATTTTATGTAAAAAAAAAGAAAAATATAGTTCACTTCGTATTTTTGGGGTCTTTCCGTGCAAACTTGTAAGTATCTAGGATTTCAATTGTACTAGGTAGGTAGGTATATACTTAGGACATAGTGGCACGCCTTGAAAAAGATGGAGGGACGATCCGGACACCTTTTCAATTGGCTAGACATCTAGGTGGCTCAAGACCGGAAGATGTGAGGTATTTTTTAATAACTGGAAAAGATTTATTTGAGGAACTATGTAAGTATTTTATTCTTTTTTTTATTTTGTAAATTTTAATCGATGTAAGTAAGTAGGTAGTATTTAAAAAAAATGGTTAATAAAGGTCGTGAACATTTTTGCCAACTTGTGTTTACTTAAACTGCTGACTTTACTTCTATTACTTTTTGAATGTCTTTTGTTGTAACGCGGACGATCTGCGGCGCCATATCTATAATGCTGACTCTACTTTGTGAACTGCGCCGGTTAAGGGTTGTAGTCAGATACGAATCAGTCTAAATATAGATTCGAGTAATAAGTGGGTTGTTAGTAGCACGCAACTTTGCTGAAGACAACTGAGTTCTTTGCGACTTTTCTGTAAAGAGTTTACGTTTGGCCTAAGACCCAGAACACACGGTGAAACGCAACTGCAACTCAACTACAACACACGACGCACCTAGTTTGAAACGTTTCGTTTCAGTTGCGTCGTGTGTGGTTTCTAAGGCAGTCTATAGCAGAAACTTCGATGCAACTCAAAAGTAACTAGCAGTTTCAGTTGCGTTGCAGTTGCGTTTCACCGTGTGTTTTGGCGCTAAAAGTTAATATGTAGAGGAAGTTTGTTCGCAAGGCCTTTGCTCTACCATATGTAAGTATTTATTTAAACTTAGCGAGTTCATAGATAGATACCTACTTATTTAAAGTTTTTGGGGAGATACCAACTTATGTGACACATGATTCGAAATTAGAATAGGTATCGACTTTACCTACTTTGTAAGAAGTACCTAAAGGTAAGTAGGTAATATTTTGATGCGAAAAGAAGCATGACTATAAAACTAAAGTGAAACAGAAAACTACCTAGGTAGCTACTTGCCTGTTGTCCTATACCCAACTAGCAATGGGGATGATGACTACATTCGAAAATTCAAAAAATAATTAGTCCGTCTTTTAGGCTATTAAAAATATTTGAAACACGTTTTTTATCTGATCAAATACATAAATAAATACAAAGATACAGTGCATCAAAGTTACGGATTGGGGGGTATTGACGTCACTCCTACGTAAAAATCGTACTAAGGCGTGACGTCATGAGCAACTTTAACCCAGTGTATACGTATCTGTGTCATTTTTAGTTTATTTAAGAGAAAAAAGAAAAAATACGTGCCGAATATTTAAAAATAATCTATGAGATGGACTAAAAATTTTTTTTAGTCATCATGCCCATTAAATAGAACAAAAAATTAACGTGACGTCAGGCAAAGCAAAGAATTGGTTACTAATCAGTATCTAATGAAACATGTGACTTCGACAAATCTCTCCTAAAACTATTTTAATAAGACCTTCTGACTGAAACCTTTTCTGTTATACCCCAGCGGAACAACTCCAAAAAGAACCCCCAGACGGCAGATTCCCCGACTGGCTGAACCTACGTGTGCAGAGACCTAAAGCCGCCGCCGCAGCCAGGAAGGCAGCACGCCTGCGCGCGGCCCAACGAGGTCAGCCCACCAAAGAAGAAGAGTCGGAGCCAGAAGACGAACAGTCATTCAAAGTAAGTCAAAGAAAACGCACGCTTAATTTGACAGCTGTCAAAAATTTCCCCGCGAAAAGTAGAGTACGCGAAAAGTTGTTTTGCGCGCGAAAACTGAACGAGTGTTCTAATCACAATTTAATAGAAGTTTTTTAGGTATTACTTACCTAAATTGAAAATTTATTTAGGCTTTGCTTTTTTAAATTATAAAAATCACTTGGCTTTATAGATTATAAACCTTTCGCTTTTGTAAAAGAGTTAATTTAACAAAGGAGATTCCATTTTCGCGCGAAAACGAAACAAATGAGCGTCGAACTGTATTGTGTGCGAATTTGTCGTGAAAGTTTCATAGTCTATTTTTAGAGGTAAATGACAGTCGTAGGAATTTGTCCTTGATAGCGTTTTGGTAGTTTGATACGTAACGTAGTTTTATTATTATGTTTTTAGTGATTAATGAGTAATTTTTCGAACCTGCTCTATTTTGGTTATCAAAATATGATTCTGCCTTCTCATTTCACGTGTTTTAATGAATTACTTTTATTAGTTAATATATGTAGGTAGTAAATGAATTGAGTCACCTCATAGTACCTAATGATTCATAGTGTGTAATCTAAAACACCTGAAGGCATTATCTTATCATATCTATCATTTATTTATATACCAGACACTCATAATAGGTATTCAAAAAGGATTTACAATTTCCATGACTTTTGGAAAGTTCTAGTTTCTTAAGACATGAACTAAGCCCTGTAATTTATTGACTACATTTCTGTGAAATAAATACTTTTTTTTAACAAGCATATTATCTACTTGACCAATGCTCTACACGCACATCCTCACATGCAAACATATTTATAGCATTAGATATTATAAATGTAGATATTGCATTGCCATACTTTCTTCACAAGTTTTAATTTTATAATTTTATTTTAATTTCAGCCACTCCAATGTCCATTCCACAAGCACGGCTGTAAAGGCAAATAAACTCGTAGTTAGTAATTATTTTAATAGATTAATTGCACTTAGTAAGGTTTATGATGTTCCGTTTATGCAGAAACAAATTTTACAAAATATCTTGTAAACTTTACATGTCTGTACATTAAAGGAGGTAAGCAATAAAACTGAGGGAAAAAAGGAATCAGATGATAAAAGTGAAGGAGATAATGATAAAAATAGTAATAAAGAAAAAAATGAAGATGATCCCTTAGATTGGGGTGAAAGGAAACAACCAATAGACGCAAACGGACACCAACCTTACATACCAGGGTCATTAACAGATCCAGACAAAAGACATGACAGTTACAATGCACTAGTCAAAGATGCAGTAGAAAAAATACACGGACCACAAGAAGACGACGCAGACAAATTCTGGAGGAAAGTCGCCGAAAACGCTGCAAACGATGACAGAGCACGAGAAGAAATGAAATGCAAGAAAAAAAGTGAAACGCTCAAATTGCCGCAAGTGAATGTGTCACAGAACTTTCAATTTGCGAAAAAGATGCACGTTGGAAATCTAGAACATCAACCGTTACCTGATACTTTATGTTATAGAAATATGACTAAAATAGGCGAACATAGAGACTCTGATATTGTGGTAAAGCCTTACGCAATAGGGTGGAAAGGCTACGGCGCTTCCGGGCCCACTTGTTGCACGAAAATGCGAGTACACAGACCTAAAACGTGCGACCCGAATAAAGGTAACGGAGACAAGGCCGATGGGAACCGGCCTTCAACGTCAGCACCCGATTTAGGAGGTCAATACACAAAGCCAATGTCACTAATGGATTTAGCAATTTGCTGGGATTTCAGACCTGACGATCCAAAAAAAGAACCGAGACGTCCAAAGCATATTGATGGTTCAAATGGTTCAAAAGCGCCAGCGGTTTTCACTATGGTGAATACACCAAAGGTAGATAATATCGAAGATCATTTAATAATAGGACATTCTCAACCGATTTTTACACAAAATCGCGTGGAAGATGATGTTGGACGACACCCTGTGCCATATTTTGAGAAAGATATGACTAAAAATAAACGGAAAGACTCTTGTGATGTGCAATACTGCCCGCAGCATTCCTACGGCAATGAGAAGATGGGTTCTAAGAATTCTAGCCGAAGAAGTTCCGGTAATTCTGTAACTAAGCCACAATGTGACGGCATCCATGGTTGTGGCACTCCCAGTGATGAAAGCAAGAAGTCAAGCCGAGAAGAACAAACACCGGACAAACTCCAGCCTATAAAAGAAGCTTGGAACGGCCAGAATAAAAACTACGATATGAATAGAAATCGTCACAGCCTAGAATCTTATGATAAAACATCTTTAGCTCAAGGAAAATTGCATCAGAGTTCCCCAAAAGAATCGCAAGGGTCGAGACGTTCGAAAGACAGTGATTCAAGTAACACGAAACACAAGAACTGTCTATCGTGTAACGGGACGAAAATTCCCCAAGAACAAAAGCATAAAGACGAATACAAATTCGCGTTTAAAGCTGGCAACCCTAATTCTGTTCAAAGTTCGAGTGTTACCACTGATTCTAAAGGTGTTAAGATACCAAAAATGCGTCATCCGTATTCAAAGAAATCGTATACAATACCTACTTTGGCCCCGCCGTTTAGTATTTGGCGTGATGCAAATGCTACTGGGTATCCGGAACATTGGAGATTGGCTAGTGTATACCAACATGCTTATAAGCCACCGGAACAGAGAAGAAAGCCACTTATAGCCAGCGTGTATCAATAAATGTTATAAACAAGATAAGGCCATGGTTTTGTGATTTTGCACCTTTTTGTGGAGTTTTTACGAACAAATTTTGACTCATAGTTTGGCTGTCTGTTGCTATATGAGACTCGGTAGCATAATCACAAAATAATGGCCAAGGTATATTTTAGTAATTACCTACATAATTAGACACAATTGTAAACTAAAATGGGTCCAAAAAGTGACTTTGCTTTTGAAATTGTACTCAATAAATACATCTAGATAACTTTTTATATACCTACCTACCTATCTTTATTACATAGTTAGTCATTTTAATGTTATGTATAGCCAGTCAAAACCACTAGGTTAAATAAAACCAATAAAATTCATATAGAATAGTTTCTGTATATTAATCAGCCGTTACTTATTTACAAATGCAATAAAACTTGGTCATAATCGCAATTCTTATTATTATTTACAATTTATTTAGGTATATGGAATTTGCAAAAACGGTACAATACGCGGTTGTTTATTTTACACGCCGGGTTATGTTGTCGTCTCTTTCAGACGGATGCTAAGTGAAAGGTGATAGACGAAGACGGAAATATTTCCCGGTGTGTTTTCTGTCGGGTACTGTACCGTAGATAAAGCCATCATTTAAAACAAGTGCCTGTATCACCATTCATAGATAAAATTTATCTGACAGATAATTTATACCTGTCTCTGTCCAAAAGTCATGTTTTATTAGACATAGGTTTATCTGTCAGTTAAATTTTATCTGTTGCTGGTGAAACAGACAAATTCCTTAAATATAAAGTACATCAAATTACCTACAAATTACGACTAGGTACTTACACAATGTGACAAAAACGACAATTTTATAAGATTTTATTTTTGGTCGGTCCCGTTTAACTTTTTGATCAGAACATCAATCAATATTGTTCATCATAATCTTCATATCAAAATCATCGCACATTGTCAATGCAAATACAAAATTGCGACTTAAAATTGTCCACTGTGAACTTTGAATTTTGCCGTTACGTCGGCGTGCATACGAGAAAGCCACAGTAAAATGTCATTACACCAAACTCATTTATTTGAGAGTATATTCACACATTTCAGAGCGAGTAAGCATAGCCTAGTTGGTAGAACGCCCGCCTCCAATCTAGCAGACGCGGCTTCGATCTCCAGCCTGTACCTCTGCGATTTCTCATGTACGGATTGAATATTCAATTACCACTCGCTGACGGTGAAGGAAAACATGAAGAAACCTGCATAAACTAGAGAAGAAATTCGAAGGTGTATGTGAAATATGCCAACACGCAGCCAGCGTGGTGAATTACGGCTTATCACTCTCGTACGAGAGTAGTTAACCCTGTAGTGGGGACGTAAAAGGGCTGACGATGATGATGATTATAAGAGCCAGGCTCTTGTCGGTGTTATCGCCATTTACAACCAACAAAAATGTACAATCTGATCTCATGGCAAGAACCTTTCGTATTCCATAAAGAAAGTGCACTTCCTAATAGTTTCCCAAGCCTTATTGCAGTAGTGGAACCAGCCTCTTTCGGATAAATTTGCTACGTTCGTTATTTGATGTCTGTTAACACCTAATATCATCCAACGAAGTCGTTTCGCTAGTTGCTCGAAGGGTGGATGACCTCTGTAGATTTCGCGGTTTTCTATAATAAATAGGTTTGATAAATTAAGTAGCTAGTGTATAGATAATATTGATAGATGTTAGATGCATATTAGAATAGTTTTATAAAAGGTCGAGCAAGGTTTTTTGAGCGAAGTTTCAAACTCCTGTTCTTAAAAGACTTCGTATGCATTTATCGTCATATCTTGGATAATTTAAATGATATCTCAGACTAATAACGCCTATGTGTTAATCTGATATATAAGCTAAAATATTGTACAGTTTTATCAAAATCAGTTCAGTGGTTTTTGCGTGAAAGAGTAACAAACATCCTCATATACATGCTTCCATGGATCCTTTGGCAAAAAAATTGATATTCATAATAATTCTTATCCTTGATTATCGTCGCTCCCATCTGTATACAAACTTGAAGTTGTACGTATTTCTTATATTCATTATTAATATTATATTCATTACGTCGATAATGCCGGTTTCACACGAGGGCAAAACAGTGAGGCAGAACAGTCGGCAGCACAGTACTGCTACTGTTTAAACGCACAGAATAGTGTCAAGGCAGTTGAAGACAGTACTATTTGTGCGTTTAAACAGTAGCAGTACTGTGCTGCCGACTGTTCTGCCTCACTGTTCTGCCCTCGTGTGAAACCGGCATAAATAAAAAGTTCCTTTATTGAAACTAACTTACCAAAATCATGATAGATCTCCGGCAACAGAAACAAGTTGATCGGCGTACCGCAAGCTGACACACTGTAACCTTTACATACTTTGTCTATGTTCAGGCTGTTCTTATTTGAATCGCTATACATGTACATCCCAGAGTTTAGCTGCAAGCTTGATTTTTGGAAGGATTTCCTGAAAACGAAGTAGGTAAGTATTAGACCGTGGCCCCAGTAGGCAAACTGTTAGCGGCTGACTAGTTTGCGGCGTATCGATTTGGTACGCCCTTCCATATACTTATTTGAAATAGAGTGTCCACAGTCAGTTAGTTTTCGCTCACTGTACGCAGTTTGCAGCGTTACGCGCGCTGATTATCTCAGACAGCGGCCGACTCCCACCAAAACCGGTGATTTCATTGATTTGAGTTTGCAGGTAACTAAATTTCAGTTCGCCACAAATTTGCGGCTCACTCAGTCGGCCGCTAACAGTTTGCCTACTGGGGCCACGGCCTTAGGGTTTGAAGAATGCGTTACAAAACTTGGTGGCAATGATAAAAATAACTTTATTATTTTGGGCTCTGTGGCTCCACATTGCTAAAAGGTGGCTCTTTTTTGCCCAGCAGTGACTCTATATTGTCCAGAACTGGCTCTATACCACCCCGAAGTGGCTCAATACTGCCCAGCGCTACACGTACCTATACAAATCCTGCATGAGTTTAACAGCGTCTGGAGTGAAGTCTTCCAACGTGGCTCTATTGTGTAGTAACAGTAAATGCGGGCTACTTTCACCTCCGCCGGTCGATTCTGATGAATCTTGGCTTGCTGCGCTCGAAGCAGATAGGGATGGACGCAGCATTTCCGCTGTTTGGATATATCTGGAATTAGTGGAACTTGGGGTAAGATCAAAGACAAATCTTTATTTGCACATATGGTTGATATGGTGCTCCCTAATGGCATGTTATAAAATGTTTACTCATGTTTTATAACCAAGTTTTAGTATACAAAATTGTTTGTATACTTTTTATAACAAACATTTTGTATAGATACTAAAAGTTGAAAGAGGTTTGAACATAGAACAATTTACAGGAGTAACCTGGGTGAAAAGTATTTTATTGTAAAAACGACGTACATATATGAGGCGACTGATCAATGTGGATGAAGCTAAAGTATGTTTGGATAGTAGCAAATGGAGGGAAGTGGTCTGGCTACCACGATGGGAAAGAGGCGTGTAGGTATGTATGTATTTACATACACATAAGTGGGAATAGAAGTTGTATCGTATCAGGTGCTTAAATGGACGGCAGAGAATAGAGCAGAGTGGCAAAGTGAAGAGTCCGACAAGAGAAACGGTCTTTTTGATGATGATGCACTTACCTAATAAAATTATAATCAGCAAACCAATCTTGAACGGCAATTAGCACGTGACAGACCGCCATCAAATACGAGGCTACTTGTAAAGAGTCTACAGTGACCACATTGGCACTTCTAGCTGTCACTGGGTTCGCATTTGCTTCGTCTATAAGCGATGGTGACCATAGAGCTTGGCAGTCTAGTAGAATTACCCTGTCGTTTGTTATGTACATGTCTACTCCTGAAATCAATGAAAATCGGGTTTGAGTTCGTGTAACTGGAAAAAGCTGCATAAAAGTGGAAAAAGGCGATAAGGTTTCTCGCCTCTTCCTCTTACGTAAACAGGTTGTTGTTGTAAGCTTGAGAACGTCCACTGCTGGACAGAAGCCACAGTAAGTCAAAACACAGAGAGGTACCTAAGTCAAAAAGTCAAATGTTTAAATGTACATACTTAAAAAACATTTCATTTGGTTATTATACATATAGCTACAAAATAAATAAATTTGACGTTCTACACTAATATATAACTGCTGGGCAAAGGCCTCCCTCGCATTCTTCCATGCCTCCCTATCTCCGGCAACCTCTAGCCAGTCTGTCAAGTATTTCTTTAATAATTACCTTTAGTACAATGAACTCCTCTTTGTATCTGATCAATATTCTGCATTTTAAACTTAAACACGCTATCTTCAACCTTTGCTTTCCTTTCTTCAGAAAGTCTAGGAAAGTCTAGGTTTTCCATCTGATTTTCTAGACCGCCAAGGTCACTGTCGTAACCTTCAGGCATTTCGTGCGATTGGAGGATTTGCGAACACATCTCTGGTGTGTGTATGTCTTGAGCAATAAGGTTTAGAATGGTTGATTTACCTACTCCTTGGGTACCTAGAATTTTTAAAGTATGGTATGTAGGTATTTACAAAATTTTGATATAAATATAAGGTGTCTTTAAATTAGTGAACGATAGATAATGATATGCATGTACTCGTGATAACAAACAACTATGGGACCAAGGTCGACATCACAAAAAAATATTCCCCCATACTATCAGCTGATGCATTTTGTATGGGGAGTCCAAAAATTTTTTGAAATATTTCAACCTTGATCCCATAGTAACAGTTGTTTGTTATCACGAGTACATGCATATCCTTTTCTATCGTTCACTAATTTGAAATCACCCTATACTGGGTGTAATAGAAAGGGTGTATAAAGCCGAAACACAGCGATAGTCCTCATGAAACTGAACAACTTTCCCCAAGGAACATGGGTCGAAACACGAAAAAAATTTTTGGATCCCCCATACTTACTTGATCAGCTGATCGGACATTATGTATAGGGGAGGTGAATTTGTTTTTTTCGAGTTACGACCCATGTTCCTTGGGGAAATTTGTACAGTTTCATGAGGACTATCGCTGTGTTTCGGCTTTATACCCCCTTTCTGTTACACCCTGTATAAATAAAGAATTTTATAGATTTTTCCAAGAGACAGTATTATGGGAAGATGAAAGACATGGGTATTTCAAGTACCTAATTCCATGATTTTGTTAATTTATCGTATTTCAAAGAAACATTTTACGAAATCAACCAAATCTTTTTTAGGTACCTAAGTACTAAGTACCTTATTAACTTAGTATTTTTTTCAAATTACAAATATGTAGGTATATTTTTTCTTTGCAATATTCTAAGAAATAGGGAAGTGGGCTTTGCCTCCGTATGAGAGTAGGCTTGTGCCCCTGTAGTGGAGACATGGGGACGTTAAAAGGGTTGGTAAGGAAGTATAAATAATAATATCTACCTAAAATCCCAACAACTAAATAGTTAGTGCTAGCATCATGCAGGTACTCAAGCGCTGCGTTACAGAACTCCAGGTTTTCATCCAGTAGTTTGATTGGTTCCGTCATTAGTTTTAATGGGGGAACCGGTTTGGGCTCTGGAAAAAAAAATACATTTCGTCTGTATGTATGTATATTATTATAAATGTCAATGTTTATGGCAATGGATGGATGGATAGATGTTTGTTACTCTTTCATGAAAAAACTACTGAATAGTTTATGGTTTAATGCGTTTATTTCTCAGAAAGAATTACAAATTCACTTATTAGAGAGATACAGGGTAGTTTCTTAGAATTTTATGTTAGAATAGATTTTGTTTAAACTTGTATTGGCTGTATTATTTTAAGATATTGAGTAAATGGCATCGAACATATTTGTATGGAGCCTGGATAGTAAAAAAAAAATGGTATCAAATTAGACTCAACATTCCCTATTCGAGCTAGTATGGAGGTATGGAGAAAAAAAAGTTGGCGGCCACTGATGAAACTTACGTCAATCGATAGAGAAAAATATTTAAAACAATAGTATTTTGAACAAATGTTGAAAGTGATATACTTTCGGACATATAGCAGTTGGAAAATGTTTACATGTAACAATTTCCAAAGTTTTTTTTTGTCCAAAATATCTTTTATCATTTCTAATCTATCGTTTTATAATATTTTTCTCTATCGATTGATGTTAGTTTCAACTGTGGCCGCCAACTTTTTTTTCTCCATACTAGCTCGAATGTGTAGTGTAATTAATACCGAAAATTTTAGTATACCAGGCTCCATACAAATATATTCGATGCCATTTGAAATGTGCAAGAAAATGTACAGTAAAATAAAATTATTAAAAACATAACATACCAATAACTTTCTTCTCCTTACTCTCATTTTGAGCAATCTTACTAATTTGAATACCATCACCATCTGAAGATTTACCCTTCGGGCTTTGAGGACGGTCTTCTTTTGGAGTACTTTGTTCACGGGTTTTAAGTATTATAGTCGGTTGGATTTCTTGTTTCTCTTTTGCAACCTCTTTTGGCGTTTCCCGGTCTGATTTTAGAATAACCGGCCTTTTTGGTGGTTGTGTGTCCTGTAATTTTTTTTTTAATTTTTAGTGGATGGTAAACCTCGAAAAAGATGGAGAGACGATCTCGATGGATTTTCACGGGAATGGCGGGATGCCACCGGACACCGTGTGTGTGTGTGTGTGTGTGTCCGATGGAAAGTCGCGGGGGAGGCCTTTGTGGGCAAAGGCCGCAATGGGATTTCAATGGCTTATCTTATCTAGCCATCGGTGTCCCACTGCTGGGCAAAGGCCTCTCTCCTCTTCATGATTCCCATCTCAAAAAAATCGATGTAAAAAAAAACTACCTACCGTACATCTAATCGAAGAGGCCCCCCAAAGTGTGATCAATAATATTACTACAGATGGAGAGATTTGGCCAGTAGTAGAACCGCAAAAGATTTTTGTTTGCTTTTTAAAAAGATAAAGGATTATTATTATTACCTTCGTAACAAATATTTTCTTCTTCTTATCTGCCATTGTAAAATTATTGTATTTCCAATATTGTTTATATTGCTACAGTGAGGTTATTTATTTGCCGTACAACTTGTACCAGTTTTCTAGGACACATTTGTCAAAGTAAAGTTTCTATAATCACTTAAATTACATACAAATATGGGAATTATTATCACCAAGCACTTTTTTATTTATTTCTTTGTAATTCTTAAAAAAATACGAATAAATGAATGAATTAAAATTTGACTTGACATTGACACTTCATGTTAGGGATTGACATCCATCAATCTCTTGTCAATCAATACAGTCATCGCAAGGTACCTACCGTACCAATCGTTCCAGTCACGAAGAAAAAATCGATTTGACACAACACTTCATGCTTTGGTCATCTCTATCAATCGTATTCGTATTTGACAATTAGTTGATTGATTTTGTTTGACAGACAGCCACCAGACAATGTCAAGCTCAAAATCAAGAAAGTGATTTTGGTGTTTTCGATAGCAAGAAAAATGAACGTTTCCGTATATTTTTTATCTTTCGTTTGCTTTTCGTTAGGATTAATTAGTTTAACGAAAGGCGCCGAAGAGGCCTGTATCAAGAAAACTGCCTGTAGTTGTGAATTTTCGAATGGCACGGGTATTGATATATCGGAATCTGCTAAGACAACGTTTTTCACCACACAAAGTTACGAATTAAGAGAAAATGCTACGCAATATTGGCTTACGACTTATTACTTTCATCCGTGTTTTGATGTTTTGCCAAATGTGAATAGTTCTGTCCCGGGGAATACGTGCAACAAGCCGTTGACGGTAGGCATATTATTATTTTTAAAGGCTGTATAAATAAGTGACTCTTTGTTTCATTTCATCTTTTTTTAGTCAACGAAATTGAGGGTAGGTATAACTCTTACATCAGCTACCTACTTAAATACACTAAATCATATCTCCTTGAACAATTGACCAAATCATTGTATTATATTTACCTACTTATTCTATTGCTTTACATGAAAATGGTAATTATATTACCATTTACCTTGTTAAGAGGATACAGATGATTAGCTATTTATGATTATTAAATTAATTTGGTAAGTACCTACCTACTGCATAGAATAGTTTGTGATTCAAGTATAATACAGATGACTGTGTGTACATGTCTACTTAATGGGGTACTAAATTCTTTACAGCACATTTTTAGCTCTTATCACCATGTCACAAGGATCTCTTTGTCTTTGTATTTATTTTAACAAACAAAAAATATAATGTGTGTGATATTTTTGAACAGACAAACAGTTGGACTAAACATAAATGGCATTTTTTAAATGTAGTCATTTATTTATGGCATTATGGCATTTTTAAGCTATTATACTGGCATTATGGCATTCTTCAGATTTTATAATGGCATTATGGCATTCTCCATCTATTTTAAAGGCATTATTAAAGAATTAGGTATAAAAAGACTATAAATAATAATAAATAAATAAATATTGCCTATGTCTAACCTAGACATGGGCAATATTTTTTAATATTCTTGGCCAGCATGGTAGATTACGGCCTAATCACTCTCAGTATGAGAGTTAGCTCGGGCCCCTCGGTGAGGACTATTTGGACTGATAATGACGATGTCTAACCTAACCCCATATTTTATTGATCAGGTATGTCGTCATACAAATAGAATGGTACCAAAAAAGGATGCAACCGGTGACTACAGTTACGTAGAAGGCAACTACGAGTACATGGGAAGCTCAAACGTCACGCAGTTCCTGACCGATGAGAATGGGGTCTCTATTTTCTATTATAACGGACCATCGTAAGTATTTATATATATTCCTTTTCCCTCTTTTATATAAGTCCTGTTAGGTGTCCCTCTCTTTCGTTTACTTCCTTATCTTACTAATATTATATTACGTATAAATGTCAATGTTTGTGCTGACAGATGGATGTTTGTTACTCTTTCACACAAAAACTACTGAACAGATTTTGATGAAACTTGGCAATATTGTAGCTCGCACATAGGCTCTATTATTTTGAGATTTATGCAAGATATGACGACAAATGCGTACGAAGTCGCGAGCAGCATCTAGTATCATAAATGTCAATGTTTATGCCTATGGATGGATGTATGGATGTTTGTTACTCTTTCATGCAGTAACCACAGAACAGATTGTGATGAAACTTTATAATATTGTTGCTTGCACATCAGAATAACACATATGCTACAGTTTAAGATATTTTCAAGATATGTCAAGATGTGTACGAAGTCGCGGGCAGCCTCTAATCTATCTATCTATCTATATATATAAAAATGAAACCCGTTTTCCGTTGTCACGGCATCACGCCTGAACGGCTGGACTGATTTCGCTAATTCTTTTTTTTAAATGTTCATTGAAGTCCAAGGATGGTTCTTACGGTGAGAAAAAATCGAATAATTGCCGGAAAAGCCCTAAAACAGACCTTTTCTTTTTGTAAAATGTAGAGTCAATTTGAACTGTATTCCTACACAATAAAGTTCATTCTAAGGCGGGACGAAGTTCGCCGGGACAGCTAGTCAAAAATATATCAGGAACTTAAAATGCCAACACCCCCCTCTTATGGCGCCACATAGCATGTTGTAAAATGTTTACCAACATTTTGTAATAAACTTTTAGTATACAAAACATTAAATAACAAATATGTACCTGCTGTACCTTTTGTATAACTTCTCTTTTTTTTCTGTCTTTATGTACTATCATCTTACAATAAACTGTTAAATAAATAAATAAACATTTTGTACACTAAGCGCCAAAACACACGGTGAAACGGAAATGCAACGCAACTGAAACTGCTAGTTACTTTTGAGTTGCATCGCAGTTTCTGCTATAGACTTCCTTAGAAAACCACACACGACGCAACTGAAACGAAACGTTTCAATCTAGTTTATAAGAGTCTATAGGAGAAACTGCGATGCAACTCAAAAGTAACTAACAGTTTCAGTTGCGTTGCATTTGCGTTTCACCGTTCTGGGTTTAAGAGTTTGTTAGAAAATGTTTACTAACATGTTATAACATGCAGTGTGGAAGCACCATTACAATGAACTGTTTGAATATTGGAAGAAACTCACTATGATTTGGGTCAACACATAATTAATGCAAATGATTCAACTAGATTCGAAACAAGTTTCTTTTTCCTGTTCAAAAACCAATGTAGGTATAACTGGTTATTTCTGTTGCTTAGTTTTAAAATATGGATTCATACAGCACTATAGACTGCCGGCGACTTCGTGCATACATACATACATATCTGTCACGCCTCTCTCCCATTAGGGTATGCAGAGACCACTTCCTTCCACTTTCTACAATCCAAACACACATCTTTCGCATCATCCACACTCATCAGTCGCTCATACATGCATACATACATATAAACATAACTGTCACACCTCTCTCCCATTGGGATATGCAGAGACCATTTCCTTCCACTTGCTACGATCCAAACACACTTCTTTCGCATCATCCACACTCATCAGTCGCTCATACATGCATACATACATACAAACAAATACATACAAACATAACCGTCAGACCTCTCTCCCATTGGGGTATGCAGAGACCACTTCCTTCTACTTGCTTCGATCCAAACACACCTCTCGCTTCATCCACACTCATCAGTCGCTCATACATGCATACATACATACAAACATATCCGTCAGACCTCTCTCCCATTGGGGTAGGCAGAGACCATTTCCTTCCACTTGCTACAATCCAAACACACTTCTTTCGCTTCATCCACACTCATCAGTCGCCTCATACATGCATACAAACATATAAACATACATACAAACATATCCGTCAGACCTCTCTCCCATTGGGGTAGGCAGAGACCATTTCCTTCCACTTGCTACGATCCAAACACACCTCTTTCGCTTCATCCACACTCATCAGTCGCCTCATACATGCATACATACATATAAACATACATACAAACATATCCGTCAGACCTCTCTCCCATTGGGGTAGGCAGAGACCACTTCCTTCCACTTGCTTCGATCCAAACACACTTCTTTCGCTTCATCTACACTCATCAGTCGCCTCATACATGCATACATACATACATACATACATACATACATACATACATACATACATACATACAAACATATACATACAAACATATAAACGTACATACAAACACATCCGTCACGCCTCTCTCCCATCGGGGTAGGCAGAGACCATTTCCTTCCACTTGCTACGATCCAAACACACTTCTTTCGCTTCATCTACACTCATCAGTCGCCTCATACATGCATACATACATACATACATACATACATACAAACATATACATACAAACATATAAACGTACATACAAACACATCCGTCACGCCTCTCTCCCATCGGGGTAGGCAGAGACCATTTCCTTCCACTTGCTACGATCCAAACACACTTCTTTCGCTTCATCCACACTCATCAGTCGCTATCGTACATTTATCGTCATATCTTGTACAACTTACACAATATCTTAAAGTAATATAGCCTATTTATTATTTTGATAAATAGTCTTCAATATTGCCCAGTTTCACCAAGATCTGTTTAGTAGTTTTTGCATGCAATAGTAACAAACATCTTCGCATCCGTATCAGATATACATGCAATATAATTATGTAGACTAATTAATTTTCGTATTCGACTATACTTATCTTTAACTTTTTTTAAATAAATATACTTTTGCCTAAACTTTCTGTGTTATCTGTAAACTTTATAAAACTATTAAAAATAACCTTATTATTTATTTCTTTCACGCAACGCAAAGGAACTGGTAAATATGTAATAAATAATGATAATTAATTATTAAGCGCGCGGTGGTTTTGTGCGTTGCTCACAGAATCCTACGTATGCGATCAGGGGGCCAAGTCTGCTAATTACTAAATGCACCAATAGAACCGCAAAAGCAAAGCGAAAGCACATCAGTCGCAAAATTTGTTATATTTGGTATTCTGCTAATGCTTTAAGCGACTGCGATTCTACCGAAGTGCGTTCGGTTCGGACTGCCTTACTACTTTTGATCGATCTCACTTCAATCGCAGGTTACTCCATACTTAAAACTATGCCTAGATATAGATTTGTATAGAGTAATCTCATCGCATGCGTCTGACGCTGCGACTGCGAGCAGCCTAAACTAACAGCGCGCCAAAAAGTCGAAGTCAAATCCTTATAACTTAGGAAAAGCTTGATGTGACCTCGACTGTACACTTCATATCAATCTACTCACTGCAATGTGTGCGTTACGCTATGGTATTTAGAATTAAATGGCATCGAACATAATATTTGTATGGAGCCTGGTATAGTATAAAAAACGGTATCAATTAGACTCAACATGCTATTGACGTAAGTTTCATCAGTGGCCGCCAACTTTTTCTTTCTCCATACTAGTCGAATTCTATTCGATTCAATTCGTCAATAGTTGAGTCTAATTGATACCGAAATTTTTTAGTATACCAATTAGGTTGGATGCTCTTTGTTTTAGTTTTAGATAGTCGCTTTGTTGTGCTTCGCCTCTGATGTTGTAAAAATTGTATCAATTATATCTCATTTCAGTTCTTCGGTGGTGTTGCTGGTATGCGCTGAAACAGATGACAGTCTAGAAGTAAAGTCGACGGAGGATCCCGAAAAAATTGTAAGTATACCAAAACTATCCAGAGCCATAGTAAAAAAAACCGGCCAAGTGCGAGTCGGACTCGCGCACCGAGGGTTCCGTACAAACCTGCAAGGTTTACAAAGTTCGTTCATTACGACAATCGAGTCATAACTATGGTATTTTTATTGCAAAATGAAATTCATAACATTACAATGGGGAAAGATGGAGGAGCATAAATTTAAGACAAAGATCTCTTTATCGTTTAAGTAATCCTTTATTTTATATTAACACATATCATTTATCTATAATATAACTGAAACACTTATACTAGCCTTGCAGCAGACTTGCGAAAGTTCTTTTATTAAAGTTATTTATTTACTAAGTTTTTTAGTCACTATTTAGAAATCTGGTTCAAAAATATTAACTAAGTATTAAATTTGAACCAGACCTGTAAATGGTGACTGAAAAAGGTGTGAATAGCCCCGCGTGCCACCCGTGCCACCAGCGTCCCATCAAACTTCGCCAGTAGAAACAATACAAGCAAGCTGTCTGATAATAACCAACAATAAGAAATATAATAATGTCATTGAATTTAATTATAAGTATAACACTTTAAGCAGTTAGGACGCATTTAGATTATACAGCTACATTCACCAAAACATCGGGATTGAATGACGATGAGTGAGGTCGTCTTTGCCGTTTGAAAAATGTTGCCCTCCCCATACATAGTATAATAACTCGCGGTCATTGCTGTAACTACAATTATGTTTACAATCACAATTTTTTTGGTGGTATAACTACTTAAAATTTTAAGCTTTTCGGAATTTTTCTGTTACCTGTGCTGTAAGCTATTGCTTCTTACCAAATTTCGAGATTCTATGTCAACGGGAAGTGGTCTTTAGGTTTTAATTCCCTTGCGTGTAGTTGCGAGTTTCAAAATATGCGGTATCAATGGTTGTACTTTTGCGTTTTGCGTTTTCGGGTTGACTTATAATTTTTTTTTTTCACGGGTTAAAGGCAATTAGATCTAAGTATTTGATATGAATTTCAACTTGATAGCTCTACGCGTTCATGAGGAAAAAAGTAATAAGTTTATATTTATTAAAAAATATATATTTTGTATTGTAACAAAAAATTTAAGGTTTTCGGAATTTTTCCTTTATGTGTGGTATAAAACGTTGCTTCATGCCAAATTTCAAGATTCAAGGTCGACTGGAAGTACCCTTTAGGTTTTGATTCCCTTGCAAGTACTTGCGAGTTTCAAAATATGCAGCTTAAATTGCTGTTTCTTTTGATTGCGTTGACATAGAAGTTTGATTTTGCTACAGCTTAAAGGTATTATAGACCTGAGTATTTGGTATGAATTTCAATTTAATACCTCTACGCGTTTATGAGGAAATGGGTAGTAAGTTTAAGATTATTAAAAAAAAATATATTTTGTGATGTAACTAAAAATTTATGGTTTTCGTAATTTTTCCTTTATCTATGCTATAAGACGTTGCTTCGTACCAAATTTCAAGATTCTGAGTTCACGGGAAGCACCCTGTAGGTTTTGATTCCCTTGCAAGTGTCGAAAATTTGCGGCATAAATGGCTGTATCTTTTGATTGCGTTGGCTTAGAAGTTTGATTTTTTCACAGCTTCAAGGGACAGTAGACCTGAGTAATTGATATAAATTTCAGCTTCATACCTCTACGCGTTCCTGAGAAAAAGGGTCTTGACAGACGGACAGACGGACAACAAAGTGATCCTATAAGGGTTCCGTTTTTTCCTTTTGAGGTACGGAACCCTAAAAAAAGAGTACTAGCGTTAGAACAGTGCTCTAGCTGAAAGTTTAGCCCCTACTCTCTTTTACTACACAGTTACAGTGATCATTTATTCCAATTTTAAAACAAATCCTACTATTATTATAAATGTCAATGTTTGTTTGTGCTGATGGATAGATGTTTGTTACTCTTTCACGCAATAACTACTGAACAGATTTTGATAAAAATTTGGCAACAATGGTAGCTTATATCAGTGTAACATATAGGCTGTATAATTTTAAGATAGCGTGTTTTTTTTTCATATGACGCGGGCAGCCTCTAGTGACCAATAATTAATGCTTTATCTATCTATCTATCATGTTTAGGCTATAAATAAATATAAATGTAACTTAAACAAACAATTCAAAATTCCAGGTGTTATCATTCTACACAAGAAACGCTTGTCTCCGTCAAATGTCTGGTCGGTCTACCGGCTCCACGCTGCTCATCATATTCTTCTCATGCGTAATATTCTACCTGGTCCTCGGAGTTTTGACAAAGAAATTCCTGATGGGAGCCACCGGGATCGAAGTTGTGCCAAATCTTGCTTTCTGGAGTGACCTGCCTAATCTTGTTAAGGTAAGTAAAGTACCTGCTCTTCTGTCAAGCTGTCTCTATTTGGCATATCTATTGAAATGTTAATTTTAATGTATGTATCTAAGTGTTTTGTCTAAGAATTTGTAATACCAAATTTGAAAAGAGCAACCCAACAGAGTTTCTTGCTAGATTCTTCTCTGGGGAAAACTGCACTCTTGCGAATCTAGCATTAACTTTAAAAAATGACCCGTCTTATGTGATGTCAAACTCGTCCTACAAGATTAAATAAATTTTCATTTTCATTTTTTTTTTCGTTAAAGCTGAAGGCCCTCCTCCCATTACGATACCTACAGATTCAAGTATCCTACAAGTCTCGAAGACTAGTCACTGCGTAGTATCTCACATACATTTGAATGCAGGCTCTCACACTACGATACCGGTATAATGTATGTGAGATACTTCGCGGTGATTTATCTTCGAGATTTCTATCGCCTGAGCGTATCGTAATGGGAGAACGGGATAACATACATACATACATACATACATACATACATACATACATATATAAATACATACATACATAAATACATACCCGTCACGCGTCTCTCCCATTGGGGTAGACAGTGACCACTGACCAACAGGCAACCGACGGGCATGTATGAGGCGACTGATGAGTGTGGATGAAGCGAAAGAGGTGTGTTTGGATCGTAGCAAGTGGAGGGAAGTGGAACAGCATAAACAGGTCCTTTTGCGGTTTTTATCAAGCTTTAGTTAAAGCGCCATCTTTGGTTTGAGTTGAAAATTATGTAATCACTGAGATAATCTAACCCATATTATATAGGGTGACTTTAAATTAGTGAACGATAGAAAAGGATATGCATATACACGTGATAACAAACAACTTTTACTATGGGGCCAAGCTCGAAATCATTCAAAAAAATTTGAACTTCCCTATACAAAATAGTATGGGCAAGCTGATAGTATGGGGGAACATTTTTTTTTATGATTTCGAACTTAGCCCTATAGTAAAAGTTGTTTCTTATCATGAATACATACCTATCCTTTTCTATCGTTCACTAATTTAAAGTGACCCTATATTTAATAGGTACCTACTTTATTGATTGAGATATTGTTTACTTGATTTTTCAGGATGGTTGGGCCTTTGCCCTGAACGGCTTCAGGCTTCCAGCTCGAGGGTCAGGGCCGGCAGTGACACCAGATCCCAACAGCTACGATAGTATATAACATACGGACGTGACAACAAGGCTTTTAATATAGTTTTTAGGAATGGAGGTGTGCGACCTAAACCTAAACATGCGTAATTAAGGTACCTACCTAAAGTCAATGAGGAAGGAATATAAGAAGTAGCCCCTTTTTTCATATACAAATGAGTTTATGACAGCGTGCCAAGGTTGCGCTAAGTTTTTTCATAGTTTTCTTGGTAGACGACCTGTCAAACGTCGTAGACATTTTGCGAGAGACCAGGCACGCAGATCCAGGCGGTATGGCTCCTCCTTATATATTCTATACTCAAAGCCTAAAGTGAGATGGTCGCGTAAACATTCGCCGTCGCCTAAAGCCTAACATAATTTAAGTATTCATCATTTTAAAGTCTTATATTTACAACAATACCTCAGACGCATATCTTTTTGTGTATTTTTATCAAACTTTTATATCTTAAACGTGTGCAATATGAAATAAAGTCGTATTATTATGTTTAAAAGTAGAGAAATTAGCAATTTGATGCCATGCGGTCGGAAATATTTTCGCATCTGGCCTGTGACGTCATGTAAGGCTGCGTCCCCAGTAGGCAAACTGTTGGCGGCCGACTGAGTGAGCCGCAAATTGTGACGAACTGAAAATTGAGTTAGCTGCAAACTTACATCAATTTTCATGCGTCGTCGCAAGCAAACTTATTAGTTAGTCGCTTATTTAGATAGTCAGCGCGCGAAACGCCGCAAACTGCGTAGAGTGAGCGCAAAATTAGCAAACTATTGACACTCAATTTAAAATATATGGATGGGCTTACTAACGCCCGTTATTAATAACCTATCCTGATCCGTTTTTACCAAATCGAGATTGAAAAAACAAAACACAATTGTCACTTGTGTACCAAAAACATGTCAAGAACACAATTGTGTTTTGTTTTTTCAATCTCGATTTGGTAAAAAACGGATCAGGATAGGTTATTAATAACGGGCGTAAGTCGATACGCCGCAACCTCTGTCAGCCGCTAACAGGTTGCCTACTGGGGATACAGCCTAACTCGTACCTACTCGTCACGGTACTGGGTAGGTACTTATCTACGTGAAGACGGAAAGCGTATTCCAGCGAGATGCACAGATATTAACGACGGGCTATAGATAACTTTTGTACTATACGTTTATGCATAAAAAACAAACAATAATAGTTATTATGTACTTTTCTATTAGTGTGCAATGAAATAGTTTTTATTCTATTTTCCCTCTAAATTTTTTACGAATATTTTTTTATCATAACGAACTTCCAATAGATACTTTTTATAATTATCAAGAAAGAAGTAAGCTTAGGGTTGTAATAGTATCGATATAAAAGTAACAGTTATTATCGATAAAGTAGCTGTTACCTGGTAGATTTTGAGTTTGACAGCAATTTTGTTTTACTTGCAAGTATTTCGGTAGACTGTTATCGATATACTGATGTTTGCTTGCAGCTATTTTTTTTAAAAAACGTAATTAAATAATCTACCTACATCATAGTATAAGATTTGTATTTAGTTCGTATACGCTTAGATTGTTAAATTCTATTTTAAAGCATGAAATATAATTTTACTGTTTCCAATTCTGTATAGAATGAATAATTGTTAACCACGCGTGTGAACTGCGAACATACATTTTCTACAATATGGTTTGGAATAATGACTTTAATATCAATATTTTTTTTAAAAGAAACAATGCATATCTCAACATTCTGAACCGAATAAATTGGACCAATCTGTAATTTTATAAAAAAGTGTGCTTAATTTTTTAAATACAAATCCATTTTTAATACCTTATAAGCTTATAGGACTACCTACCTAACTTGCTAACTACGTACTTCTATTTCGATCTACTACTAAAAGCATAATTGTCTGCGACCTACTCAAAAATGCACAATTAAAAAAATTAGACTGGACAGAATCTCCTTGGTCGAAGGGATTATAGGAGTACATTTTTACAAATTGTTTTTAAAGTATGCGTTTAAAAAAAACTAAAGTCGCCATCTTTGTTTCGCAATACTCGCGAACTTCATTACGAACTGTGATTGGAGTTATGTAACGTGAAGTTGGTTTTTAATTTTTATCTTTTTCGGAATTTGTAGCTTTTTTGCTTGTTTTTCATATTTACTAATTCTATTATAAATATAAATCCATATTAAGATCTTAAGTGAAGGGTAACTCAAAATTAAAAAGAAATGTACCTAACACCTTATTTTAAAGTCTCATCAAACCGACAAAGTACCCATAAATTGTTGTGTTAGTTGTAATATAATTTAGCTTTAGTTATTATTCATAAAGCATTCATTGTTACGTTTGTTTTTTTTTCATAGAGCTTAGCACTGTTTTTTTTTCACATATATTTTTTAACTTTTTCACATTAGCACTTGCGTTAAAACTTGCGTAGAATCACCGAGTTATTGTCACTTTTTTAATTGAATTTAATTAAGAATTCTGCTGAACTAAATTTTTGTACTGGAATCATAATAAATAATCTCTATATTTGTATATCTTGATGTTCTAAAATAACCTATTTGACAGATAAGTAGGTTCATATTTTAATAATAACTTTGTATAATAAGTACGTACTCAGATATCGAAAATAAATTGATTCATTTCGGTAAATATATATGTTTTTATTGATGATTTAATAAACAAAAATGATGCTCAAATCAGAGTTTTATTTATAGATTGCATTGACCGTTATCCACGAGGTTTTTCACTGTGCACTCCTTAAATACAATGAAGGCAAATAAGAAATTGCAGATCACATGAAACATGTCGTGTTTATCACAAGGACGGAGAAATTACCAGTAGGTAATGTTTGTTTTGTGCTATCGTACTGAGATAAACTAGGTACATTGTTTAATTGAAATCATTACAAATCCTGTGGCGTTGAACTGAATGTGAAGTATCAATTGCATAAAAGAGATCTTTGTTTACAAACGTTTGTGTTTTAATTTAACGTCACCTCTTCAACAATACTTCTTTGCTTTATAATGCAAAAACCAAGTTAACGCAAAGAAGAAAGCTGGGGGACTAGGCAATGTCGTTGTATTCGGTGATGTCAGCATCTTGTTAACATCTTCAATAGAAATTTCAACCACATCAATCAATTCGTTGTCTATACCGCCGCCTTTCCCTATTTTCATATCATCTGTGACTTCACAATAATACAACTCTTGTATTTGTCCTTGAGCGCCGACGTCGCCTCTAAAAGACATTATTCTCTCTAAATTATCTTCTTTGACAGCATAACCGCATTCTTCTAATACTTCTTCAATAGCTATTTGTTGCACTGGTTTGTCTTTATCAATGATTCCCGCGCAGAGTTCCAAAGTAACACCCAATGAAGGTGGATATTTTGTAGTGTCGATAACCTTTTGGCCTAGACTCTTGTTGACACTGTTGAAATAAACAGCCGGCCGGAACTGCTTGACTAAAACGATTTTCTTTCTCGTTACGTTGAAGATAAGAATTGCTACGCTGTCATGTGCTTTGAGCAAATCCCAGTTCTTTTTCGTATCGTTTTGTGTGTAGTTAAAACGGAATGGTTTTACGTATTTTGAGTCTTTCAAAGGTTCGTATGACACATTTGTTATGTTTTCCATTTTGTGGCGAATCACGATTTCGCGTGTGAACTTCAGCGTTTGCGTAAATGTACTAAGTAATTGAATGTTTACTTCGAATAATTTGTGTGTATAATAAACTACTAAGATTTTATTGTTAGATACCGCATGGTTAGTTAGTTGAGTCGTCTCGGCGCTAGGTAGCGTTAGTTGTTTCATGGGTTGCTCGTATTAATGGTAAGATGTCGTTAGTTACAATTTAGTCGAATATCATTACCTAGGTATATACATATATACCTAGGTAGATATACCTTACCTTCTTACCTATACCTAGTACCGTACCTGCCTAAGTAAAGTACAAATACTTTAACTGACTGATTAAGTCAGTTACTCATGATACGATAACAGACAACTTGAGATCTACATTGAAATCAAAATAAACAGCTTATTTCCTAATAGGTACGAGTAGGTAATATTACTTAGTTGAGGGACATGTTACTGGAAAGACGAAGTTAAGTACCTTTTATTTAACATTTGACTACAGGTTCCATAGTTGAAGTGGTTTCTTATCATGAATGTAATCACTTGTTTAAGTATTTGTAGGGGAGTGTTGATTCTGTCCAGTTGTTACCTATTACTGTAGAATGTTAATCTGTTGGCTATAGGTTGGTCGCTTATCTTAATTTAGCGGAATTGGTACCCTGCTGGTTGTCAGAACCGTTGTCCAGCAGAGCGATGGTGCTTTATCGCTTCCTAAGCCAAGCTTTGTAACCTATAAATTATTGAATGCTCCCATGAGGCTGGCATAGCCACTTAGAGAGGTTGAAGCTTCGACAAAAATAAGATTAAAAAAAAAAGTATTTGTATCTCATTTACATTAGGAAACACCCTGAAGGTACCTATAGTTAAGTGGGTATCTACGAACATGTCATGGTCTTGAAATGCTACCTACAGCGACACTGCACGAAAATGTATAAAAAATAATAACTATTCCACTTATTTTCTACTTTGGTATGTAACGTATTTTTAAATATTATCTTTGATTATACAAGCATCCAAGATGTAGGTATTAGGTAAGTAAATGACAGGTAATATAATTAGGTTACCCTAAAAAAATATAATACCTATTGTATTTTAAAACATCGATAGGTATTCTAAAAATTCGATTTCACAACACTATTTCCTACCCTAGGTAGAAACTTACGAAAATGCGCGCATTTTTATTTTATAAGTGACAGTTCACTTGTTTTGTTACGATACGAAGATTTGTTCGCATGAATGACTCACGCTCACGCCAAGCATGATAAATATTTATTGAATTATTCCAGTTATCAATAGCAACAGAATAAGGATGATAGTAGGTAGGTAGGTATTTACTTCTTTACTTTTTATTTTCTTCTGCTGCTGCACCGCCGTCGTCGCTCAGTTGGGCTACGTATGAAGGAAAGACTCATCTATTATAAGTAGGTAAGTATAAGGCAAAGAAAATTCTAGGTTCAGTCTAGGTCGTTTTGAATGTTCTTTCTTTTCTACTTTTAACCAAATTGTGAATTTGACGTGCGTGAATTGGCCAAAAAAAAAATAATAACACGCGGGAAAAACAAAATGCCGCCGCATGCCGCGTCGAAGCGTCTTCGTCTCGAAGCGTGCACCCCGCAGCCAGCCCGCCCGCCCGCACCTTACGTATAGGTCAGGGCTGCCAACTGCGCACTTTTAGTCTAAATCGAATCATTGCTTGCCATGTTCGGTAGCTAAAAATTGAGTTGAGTTCTCTTTATTAAATTATACGCGTATTAGGTAAGTGGTATTAAAAATATCTTTTATGTTTTTTAATTTATCAGACGTGTAACTAAGAAGGTAAGTAACCTAGTACCTACCTACGATAATTTAGTAAGACTTATTGGTAGATCGTCGTTTAGATCGATTGTTCTTTCTGTAGTGTATTCTTTGATGGAACCCATTATAGATACTAAACTCACAAAAAAATTACATGGACGTAGGGCCCTTTGCCTTTAGGTAGGTTAAGTACTTACATATCGTGGCCGTTTCTTCCTCTGGTTGTAAGTAGTGGTAGTATTTTTTTTAGATACCTAAGTATAAAAGAAAACTGCAACATACAGAGATTTAATTTTAAATTAAAAAAAAAAACTACCTAGCCCTTTTTCTGAAAAGCTCTCTTAGATGTTATATCGGATAGCTAGCTGGCAACCCTTTGCGTGTTGTCGAATTTGGCTGGAGCGGCGGAGCAGTGTCTATGGTTTTATTTTCATTCAGTTCAGTTCACCGGCGATCGTGTTTCAATCGACACATCTTACATCGAACCTCATTTCACCCGCACGAAATTTAAAAACTGTAAGTACATAAATACAACTTATTTCTATTCCAAATTTAAATTAAGTGATTTTAAAATAATGAATGTATTTTTTTTTTTCGGAATTGGATCTCTTTGTGACTCGATCCAAAAGAACGATCGTCGGCTATTTTTAAACGAGTTTTTTTCTTCAGTATACGGGCTTTTTCTTAATTATTTGTATTCTTTTTTGGATTTTGTAACTGTTTGCATTGATTATTTTAACACGTGGCCGGCCGGCGGGCGGCGTGTTTTGCGTCTCATTTAGAGGTCACGCAAACAATTTTGGGGACGAAAAACGTGTTTCAGCCATTTGGCGGTATTACGCTTCAACTTTGGAAATACGTGAATTGAAAACGAAATAACTAATAAATACTACCTACTAGAGAGGTAACTTATTCATTAATCTGTGACATAATAATGGAAATCATCGAATTAAAATTTTGTTACGTACTTACTTACCTATAGGTAATACAAGTTTATAGGTACCTATTACGAATTCCTGCGAATTGTTTAAACTGGTATCTTTAACTACGTTACAGTTACAAATAGCTAAATAATTTTAAGAATCTACCTTCATTTTTAAATAATGCGATCATACAGGAAAAACTGTTAACATACTTTAAGTAGGTATCTACTTATAACTTAACTAACGGTTTTATTAAAAACTTACGAATCTAAGTAGGTAATAATGGCATCTACAAAATAAGAGGTTAACAACCGGCGCGCTTTTTTTTCGAAGGTGTTTCATAAATAGTACATTAATAATAGTTGCAGGTAGGTACGGGATTTGTACCTACTTGTACGGACGCACACAATTAAACCAACATAATTTTACCTAGATAGACAGATAAGATTTAAAAAAGACACATAGTTCTTCTTAAATCTGTGAAAAAAGATAACACATTAAAAAAGATCGCAATACGGTCTTTTTAAGCACCTACCTACTTAGTTTTTTTTTTTAACTTCCCTCAAAAAACATCGATTAAATAAATTAAATAAAAAAAAACAAAATAAATGACATTTTACAATGATCATCGGGACCTTTTGGTACATTTCATATCTATAACAAAATGACGACAGACAGATGGTCAACGTTCTTTAACCAAATAATAAAATAACAACTTGTTTAATTTCCGATACCGTTGAATAGGTTTCACAATAAAGCAATAGCTGTGATAAATATGTAGTTTGTTAGAGAATTAAGGAAAAAAACAAGTTATGCTGGATATTTACTTACCTACTTAACTTAATTAAGTTTATACTTATTTATACACAAAGAACTTGTTTAGAAACAATTTAGTAACTAAGTAGGTACTACTAACTTATTTATTTGTATATTTTGATAATATTTACTTCCTAAACATTATTGTTTTAACCTACTTACTTAAGTGAAATATAAATAACTTATCTTGATAAAACATCGTTTCAAATGTTTACGTACCTACCTAATTAATTTAATTTTCAAATATAAAATAAAGACAGGCTGCCGGCAACTTCATAAGCATTTATCGTCAATACTTATCTCGGAAACTATAGAAAAACTACACAAAAACTTAAAATAGCTTTTAAGCTAACATTTATGTGTTATTTAGATGTATAAGCTACAAATTATCATAGTTAAATTAACATCTGTTGTGTGATTTTTTGCGTGAAAGAGTGACAAACATCCATCCATCGGTACCTACAAATATTGATATTTATAATATCAGGAGCATAAGTAGGATTTGCCCTTTAAAGGTATTTAGAAACTAACTACTTACATTAAACAAACACGGTTTCCCACATGTGGGTATGCTACCTACATTATCACTTACTTTGATAACAATTAACCAGCTTTTAAAGCTCTTAAAAGCTGTAGTTATTACGTAGTTTAAAAGCTCCAGTAACGGTTTACGAAACAGATTCGTGCAAGGAGTATTGTTGCGTTTCTACCTGACTTGGCGAAAAGGAAAAAAACAAGGGTGTGGCTTGAGGGAACGCTGTTGACGTCATGGGCAAAACATGGGCCATTATTTTGGCTGTGTGATGGTTATAGCGCGTGCATAGTATGTAACTTCGCTACGTAGTACACCAAGGTTGTTTTTTTATCGCATTGCAATAGTATGAATTCAAATTTATGCGGGTTACGTAATTACGTTATATTTCTCGTGCATTTATAGCTTATTACTATTTTGAAAATGAAAACAAATCTTGTGATTTTCTAAGTGCTACCAGCTTATCTGCTGGCAAATATTGTTACTTACAATTATGCTTTGTTTCTCGCTAGATAAGATAAGCTTCTTTTTTTACTAACTTACTTTTTATCTGAACATTTCGTAGTTTTTCTTTAGGTACCTACTAGGTTATTCCCGCGGCATATCTGTGACTGACTCACTCTCGATTAAATGACACGGTATCTTAAAATTATATAGCCTACACGTTATTCAAATGTATTAGCTAGCATATTGGAAAGTTTCATTAAAATCTGTTCAGTAGTTTTTGTGTGAAAGAGATAAACATTCATCCAAAAATACCTACCATCGGCACAAGCTTTCTCAAAATTAGTAGGATTCGTCTACCAAAAGATTAAGTTGATTGTTCAAAACACTGTACGAAGGGCTCCCCTAGTAAACTCCAAGACAATTGAAATAGGTACATTAGAATGTATGGTTGTTAAGGGTCAATTAACTCTTTAACAGATTAAGATATTTGTTCATAGAATAGTTTAAGGCGAAACTTACATTTCGAATGATTTTCAAGTTTAATTATTTGTACCTATTTGTTTTAGTCTAAAATAGACACACAATTTTTACGGTTCCGTACCCAAAGGATGAAAACGGACCCCTTTACCGAGACTTGTCTGTCCGTCCGTCTGTCACCAGGCTGTTTCTCATGAACCGTTGTAGCTAGAGCGTTGAACACAGATGATGTATTACCGTTGCCGCTGTAACAACAAATACTAAAAACAGAATAACAATAATAATTGAGGGGCGCTCCCATACAACAAACGTAATTTTTTGTCTTTCTTGCGCGATATAATAGTGAATGGAACGGAATCCTTCCTGTGCGAGTCCGACTCGCACTTGGCCAGTTTTTAACTTTAAGATAATAGAGACTGCCGCCCGCGGCTTCTTACTCATTCATCGTCTTATCTTGTCAAACTTACACAATATTTTAAAATAATAAACTGCGTTATTCTGATGTTCTGTGTCACATCCGTGAAAAACAGATTTTCTTATCATTTCGCAATTTTTTTATCATACACCCTTTTAAAGAGAGAGTACCCTAAACCGACGGGCATGTATGAGGCTACTGATGAGTGTGGATGAAGCGAAAGAGGTGTGTTTGGATCGAAGCAAGTGGAAGGAAGTGGTCTCTGCCTACCCCAATGGGAGAGAGGCGTGACGGATATTTATGTATGTTTACGTATGTATGTATCCCTTTTATCATAGTTACTTATGATGAGATCTTGCTTATGAGTAATGAGCAAGTCTTGAGCAAGCTTAGACCCTTAGGAAAACGCAACTGCAACTGCCAGTTACTTTTGAGTTACATCTAAGTTTCTGGTACAGACTCCTTTAGAAAACCACACACGATACAACTTATCTGAAACGTTTCAAACTAGTTGCGTCGTGTGTGGTTTTCTAAAGGAGTCTATAGCAGAAACTTAGATGCAACTCAAAAGTAACTAGCAGTTGCAGTTGCGTTTCATCGTGTGTTCTAGGCATTAGTCTACAAAAAATAACCCTCTTTCTTTCCTGTCTTTTGACAATCCATCGTAACTGTCGAAAACAAGTAACATGTCAGGAATTTCAATGATGTTTTATCTTTTTTATCACTACTCTAAATGACTATGCTTTGATTGTTAAGTATGTCTTTAGTACCCTCGGTTATTACCCGAATGTTATCAATTGCTTCCTCGAATCCATGACGTAATAAGTCTCGTGCTTTGACGGCATTTTTTTTTTAATTTATTTGTTCAAAGAGTTATCTATTTTAGCAAGGAGTTTTGTAACCTTCACGCGGTTAGTTTAGTGCCTAGGTACTATGTAATATTTGATGGGTTAGGGACTAAATAAATAAGTCAAACCAGGATTTGCAGAGATTCAGTTTAAATTTGGTTGTCTTGTCTCACACAACAGAAAAATACAGCAAGTTGACAGACGTCATTTAAAAAAAAAAAACACAGTCATAAACACAACTTATCTACGTTTATAAAGCTAGCTTTAACAATATTTAGTTATTTAAACATTACTCCGTTATTATAAAACGAGTTTTCTAAGTTCTTTAACTAATGTCATTTGTTGAGGTTTTGTCTATAGCCGAAATGTAATTTATCTGTTTCACCACCCACAGATAAAATTTATCTGACAGATAAACCTATGTCTATTTCATTAAACATGACGTTTTGGACAGAGACAGGTATAAAATATCTGTCAGATAAATTTTATCAGTTGAAGGTGGAACAGGTCCTCAGTGCTACTAGAACTCATAATAAAATTCGTTTTATAATAACGGTGATAATTAATGATTTCCAAAACCATAACCCACTGAAATCTGCGAACATTAAGCATCTACAAAAAGCTATAATCCAAAATAGGAGCGCAAAAAAAAAGTAATTTGAGGTGATTAGATATATGTTTTTTTTTTATCACTGATGATGTAATTTTAAAGGTTCTTCAAACAAAGAGTTCGTATATACGAAAATTAATAATAGCACGATGTTTTATGGATGACATACAGATGGTCGAAATAAATAACCTTGACTTGCCATTCGTTTAACAATAAGCCAGTCGCAAAAAATTTTGCACTCTACACTATTGATTTATTGAAATGCATTATTCAGGTTTTGGTAGTCAAATGGAGCTGGAAGCAAAACCAGTTTTTTTAAGATCCAAGAATTTGAACTATAGCTGTTTCTTTCCCTCTATAGGCATTTATCTAAAATCATAAAGAGATGAACATGCAAATAGTTCTTCAGCTTCGAAACGAATGCGTTTTCGTTCGAATGTTGTTCATTTTTGAAAGATTAGGCACTACATAGTGTTTGGAGTTTTATTACACTTCCACTTATTTGACTATTGCCAAGGTTGATTAAGTAGCTTCCCCAATTTATGTTTTTGTTTTCCGTTCGTACTACGACCATTTTCCTCCTTTTTTTGAACAGACGCTGTCCGTGGGAATTGGCGGGAGGAAACTTACGAATCTTGTCACGACAGATATTTGTATGAGTCAGAAGGTAGAGAAGCCAATTATATCCGGTCAGAGGATCAAGACCAGGAAGAGAGATGAGAAAGAGAAGTACGACCCGAATGGGTTCAGGGACGCACTCGTGCAAGGACTGGAAAAAGCAGGTGGGGATTTAGAAGCTGCTTATAAATTTTTAGACACCGCTGGCTCCAAACTTGACTACCGGCGCTATGGGGAAGTCATCTTCGATGTCCTCATTGCTGGTGGCTTATTACTTCCCGGTGGCTCTGTCTCCATGGACGGAGAATCTCCTAACACCAACATCTGCATTTTCTCAGCCAACGAAGACATGGACACCATGCGAAACTTTGAACAAGTATTTGTGAAGCTAATGCGCCGTTATAAGTATCTAGAAAAGATGTTTGAGGAAGAGATGAAGAAGGTCCTCGTGTATTTAAAGGGCTTTGAACCTCAGCAGCGTATAAAGTTAGCCCGCATGACTGCTTTATGGATTGGCAACGGGTGCGTGCCTCCATCAGTATTACTAGTCATGCTTAACGAGCATATCTTAAAAGACAACTTAGCTCTAGATTTTGTTCTGGAAGTGTTTGCTACCATAAAAGCAGAGAAAGGTGTTACCTCTCTTGTGACAGCGCTGAAGAAAGGTCAGATAGAGGGGAAACTTCTGGAGTTTTTGCCTCTGAACCGTCGCAGTGAGGATGTGCTGGCGGCATCTCTGGCAACCCGTAACCTTTCGGAACTATTGCGTTTACACCGCGCTCAAGCTTCACAGGAAGCCCGTCGTGAGTTGACTCAAGGGTTAATTGATGATTTATCTGACGAGAAGTCTGTACCTGAAATCATTCAGGACTTGCGGGAGCTAGCTCAGAAATATTCCATTCATGAAGCTGAAGTTGTGACCATTATTTGGCAGAGTCTTATGTCTCGTGGCGAATGGAATAAAAAGGAGGAACTGTTAGCTGAGCAGGCTGCTAAGCATCTCCGTCAATACACGCCGTTGCTAGCCGCTTTTGCACAGACCGCCAAAGCAGAAATGGCTCTGCTCTCAAAGGTACAAGAATACTGTTACGAAAACATGAATTTCATGAAAGCGTTCAGCAAGCTAGTGCTGATGCTGTACAAGACGAATGTAATCTCTGAAGAGGTGATTCTCAAATGGTACAGAGAACCAAACTCTAGTAAGGGTAAAATGATGTTTTTGGATCAGATGAAGAAGTTTGTTGAATGGCTTCAATCTGCTGAGGAAGAATCTGAAAGCGACAGCGATGATTAGAAAAGTATAAAACTGATCACATCAGTTTTGCAACGGCATAATACTTAGCGCCCGTTTAACCTGCTACAGATAAAATTTAACTGACAGATAAACCTACGTCTATTTCATAAAACATGACGTTTTAGACAGAGACAAGTATAAAATATCTGTCAGATGAATTTTATCTCTAAATTGTGAAACATGCCCTTAGTTTAACTTATTTTGATACTTGTTGGATCGTAGTTTTAAAGTTCACTTTTGGATTAGATCTTGATAAATAATAAACGTTTCAATCTATTCTCGTGCGTTTCTTAATACTTACCTACTTATATTATTCACAAACGTTATCTTTAAATATTTAGAGCTGATAATCTAAATATCCGGAACCACTCTACATAATCTGAGAGATTTAAGCTTATCTATGGATTTCCTAAAATCTGAAAATAAAATAGTGTTAAGTGTAGATTCTGGTTTATGTTTATTTTTGACAACTGATCAATCACGTCTAAGAACGCTGCGTTTCCATTAATTTTATTGAGTTTGGCTTTTAGCCATCATGCTAGTAATCATTCAAAAGGTAATCATTTTATGTTCCATTTTTTAATCTTTTCTACTCTTCAACACACCCACTAAAACCGCTGTTGAACAGATTTTATTGAAACTTTATTTTGTAGTCTTGTAGCTTATACGTTAGAATGACATAAACCTAGGAAGTCTATATTATTTTTTGATTATGCATAAGTTTTACTCAAGTCTTTGATCGTTATTGAAATAATACGTCTGCTATGCGTGTTTAGCTTAAAGTTGTTTACAAACATACTTATCTATACCTCAAATCATCGTTACCATGGTAACACAATACAAATATTGCAAACAATAAACAGAAACAAAAAAGAAATCTAGTTAGCTGTTTTTAAATCTCTGAATTAGACCCAGTTTCATTTGTACTATGTGCCAATAATGATCAAGCCGAACTTTTCCTAACATTTATTGAATAGATAGAATTCTAAAGATTGTGCCGACAGAAGGGTGGAAGTGAGATAGTTTGTTAGTCTTTCACCCTAAAACAAGTGAATGGATTTTAATGAAATACGTTGTTGTTAGTTACAAGTAAGCATATTTAGAAAACATTATAAGAACTCTGGAACTCCGCCTGCTAGAGATTCCTATGTAATAAGTGTGTGAAGGACAAGACAGGTAAATAATAAATCGCAGCTTTGTAGTTTGTGAGAGAGATCGCTGTAGAAGATCTGACTTTTATTTCCAGACTGTCTCATATTTGTAGGTTCCTATAATATATTATAAGCTGTATTACATATTACATTCATACATATCTGTCACACCTTTCTCCCATTGGGGTAGGCAGTTACTACGGGCAATTGGATCGCATCCAAAAAAACTTTTTTCGTTTCTTTTTCGTCTATTAATAAACGACTTACATTTAATACCGTGAGAGGTCAATTGAGGGCATTATAAATAACTCGCTCTTTGTTTGTCCTCTAAATGAAAATGAAATGAAAAATCATTTAATCCTGTAGGTTTTGACAACACTTAGAACGGGTAATTTTTTAAAGTTAATGCTAGATTCGCAAGAGTGCAGTTTTCTCCAGAGAAGAACCTAACAATAAGTGAAGCAAATAATGAGTAAAGCATATATAATTAAGAACTTAAGAAAACGTTATCCTACTAGGTAATATTACTGTTACTTATTATAAAATGTGTAAGTTTGTGTTAATCTATGGATCTATCCGATGTGCGGATGTTTGTTACTCTTTCACGCAAAAACTACTGAATAGATTTTGATGAAATTTGGTAATATTGTAGCTTAAATATCAGAATAACACATAGGCTTTATTATTTTGAGATATCATTTTTGTCTTCCAAGATATGACGATAAATGCGTACGAGGGGACAGTCTCTAGCTACTTATAAGTTTGTGCCGATCGATGGATGGATAGATGCGCTGATGTTTGTTACTCTTTCACGCAAAAAAAGGTTTTACTACTTTACAGTAAGTAAACCTTACTAGACCTTTACTAGACAAACATCAATGGGGATGATGACTAAATTCAAAAATCCAAAAAATAATTAGTCCCTCTTTTAGGTTATTAAAAAATATTTGAAACACATTTTTTACCTGATCAAATACATAAATAAATACCAACAAAGATACAGAGCATCAAAGTTACGGAGTGGGGTTATTGACGTCACTCCTAGGTTAAAATCTTACTAAAGCGTCACGAGCAACTTCAACCCAGTGACCAGTGTATCTTTGTCATTTTTAGTTTAAGAGAAAAATAAAAAATACGTGTCGAATATTTTAAAATTATCTATGTGATGGACAAAAAAAATTTTTTTTTGTCATCATGCTCGTCGTATTAAGGATTTCATTCAATTTAGCAAGTTACCGAAATTTTGCTGGAGTATGGATTGACCCCGATTTTAGATAGGCCACGAAAGCGCCAGATAGTCGCCCGCCATACGATACGAATTCACGTAGGGATGTCACTTTGTTAACCTTGAATTCCATTCTTTTTAATTCGTCTATTCAGGACAGGCTAGGATCGGAGACCATACAGCCTTGTGTTCAGTATACCTTAAATTTCATTCAATATTACATTGAAGGTATGTGTGTGACATTGTTGCGAACAATAAATTGTCAAAAGAAACTAATCTTATTTATCAATAAAGCCAAAAGAGTTTGGATATATTTTTCCAAACTCTGTCGAATTGAGAAACCTCCTGCTTTTTTTTAAGTCGGTTAAAAACTAATCAAATTTAAAAATAACAACCCCCAATTCATTCAAGAATAAAAAGGAACATCACAAAAAAGTAAAGACTCTTCAAAGAGATTGTTAATATAAAAACTTTTTTTACACTTTCCAATAGATACATACCTAAATAAGTAGTAAGGTACATTTCCTTATAATTTTGTGGATAAAACGCTATTGTACACGTACTTATTTAAAACTGCGATTTGACTAATAATTCGAATTCAAATTCTTTATTTAATTTCAAAGTTAAATATTTATCAAAGTTAAAATTTTAAGTTAAAAAGTTAAATTAAAAGATATTCTAATTTCAAAGTTTTAATTCTAAATCGGATGACCATGACTGCCCACGAGTAGGTAGACAAAAGAGCAAGCTATCAAACTGGAATCTTGATTTTTTATTTTATTTTGGCTATTGTACTAATGTGGAAAAGCGTGGGCTTATCAAATTTTAACCTTGTTGTGACCTGTCAAAGTCAACTTTCTCGTGGTCTAGCTAGTTTATTGTTTTAAAAATCGAGATAAGATGAATTCTGTTGAATAAAAACAACAAAGTAGGTATTATTACATTTATTTATCTCACATACTCTCAAATATACCTAGCATAAAGATAAATGTAGATAAATACCATTTATATTAACTTTCGCCATTTTGACACTTTTTTTTTAAATCATCTTCCCGCCATTTTCCGTCACGCACGCGAAACCAAAGTAAACAGCCAAACACTTTCATAATGCTATTAAATACAAATTAAGTACTTAAATGATAAATAGGAGGGTTAATTGTCGCATAGATTAGATATTAATGTGAAAATTTTCAATAATTGCCGTAAAGCACGCTGGTGGGCCGATAAATACTCAAAAATGACAGATAGGTAAAACCGATGGGTGCAATATGTAAATTGTCAACTTTTATTTGCATTCGTTATTCGTCTCCCTATCTTTTGTCAGTGGCAGAATATGCAACTAGCTTTTTGTTGTGATTTATTGTAAATTAGATCTTTTTTATAAATAAGCTTCTCTTCAACAAAAATTGAGTCCACGAAGACATAACTTAATAACAAAGACATCTAAATCTTAAATAATAAAAGAAAGAAAAATTAAGTAATAAAGTAGCTTCGTCCCTTTCGAATCAATAAAACAAAAACGAGACGACACTACAGTGTTGCCACTTTTTAATTTCTACTCTTTTTGGACAGAGTATACTTACCGCGTAATTTTAACGAGGGGAAACTTCAATATATATTTTTTATTTGTGTAATTTTGTGCATTTTCGACAAATTTAAGTGTAATGTTGATAACTTAACTACCAATCAAAAAATACTTTTTGACTGAACTGAATATCTAGTTAACTAAATAAAGACAACAGTATAATCTATTTATGCCACGCTCTACTCTACAGTCTTCTTAAACATGTCCTACTCCAAAGGTTGTCTGGAAGATATCACTTTTAGTGATAAGGCCGCCTTTGCGCACAATGTTATTGTTTTAAGTTTTTATCTGTATCTATTTGTGTGCAATAAAGTATTTCTATCTATCTGTAGTTTATATTATAAGAGTCAATTGGCAACCCTATAAATTTTGGGCGGATACAAAGTTATAGCACTCAATCTATGGCCGAGTGCCGATGATGTCATCCAAAGTGGCGTGGCGTGGGTGGGACTGGCCAAAAAGTGTTTTAATTGAAAAAACCTTATTCATTAGGTAAAAGAGTTACGTAATTACAATTGCGAAACTTCCGTTAAATACTAGGAATATAAGCTAAGGGCATATAAGCTGTGGTATTGAAAAATAGTAGTAAACTAGTATACTCACTTATTACTTATAATTTATGTCAATAAGTAGGTTTTTTTTTTTGTAATTTACCTAACTATATTTATTTATTTCAATAGTACAGCCAAAACACCACCATTACGGGAGACTATCCCAAATCGATGGTATTATATTGCTAGATACTTTTACACAAAAAATAATTTAAAAAAAAAAACACTCCTAATACCTAATTGAGATCATAAATCTTATATGTATTTATCTTATAATTAATGACATATCTGAGATAAAAAAAAAATATATATTTTATAACAAAAATAAAAATCAAACATTTACAATAGTAACAATCATAGGTATGTAACCCAAAATACTTTTAATAATTTATTATCATCATCATTTAATTTAAGAGTTAGACTCTTGGCGGTGGAGTGTTCGCCATCTAGCCCTATCCTCTGCCAGTGTTTCAGTAGGTATTTAATTAGAATAAATAGAAAATAGTACCTAAGTGATCAAGTATTTTAAATTTTATACCTTAATGCGAAAACAGCTGTCTGTCTATTATTAAACCGCTGAACAGATTTTATAAGATCCATATAAAGTAGATTTTTTCAATTGTGTTTTTCCCTGTATACAGTAAAATTACAAATGTAAATTTGTTACTGTTATTAGCCCATATATGTCCCCATTGAGGGGCACGAGCCTACTCTCATACAGAGAGTGATTAGACCGCGTAATCCACCACGCTGTCCAATGTCAATTTACAACACAATAAAATAATAATACATTTCCCTGTATAAAATGCTGTCTCGGAAAAAGCTAGTGATTTAACTTTATATCAATATGGGTGGGTACCATGTACCCACTTATCCTTATATTTTTAGAGTAAAACGGTACTTACAAACAGACGATGAAACAAAACTGATTCAAAAGAATCTGTAATTTATTTTGCATAGATCAAATAAAGGGGTTATGTCGTATCAGTAGATCAAACAGACGGGAAATAGATCGGAATGGCGTACCTCCACCGACAAGAGCGCTCTTAAATTAGATGATGATGGATTATTTTATTTTCAATACAAATAGAACCAGTTCAGCTAACCCTGAATAAATATACCTAAAGGTCAAATCAAACATGCTATTAAGTACGTTGACCCTACTTTCATGTACCTTTACTAGTTAAAGTTAAGTGTAATTATTACCCGACTGCGCCAGAAGGAGGGTTATATTTTTTGAGAGTATGTTTGTATAATCCTTTGGCACGCCCTACATACTTAACAGTTTGATGGATTTTTGGTTGAGAGGAGAGGACACCTCTCAAAAATCTCGTCCCCAGTGTCACTCTCACCGTAAATACGAATATTTACAATGAGCGTGACACTGGGTATATAAAAAAAATTAAACGCAGTCGGGTTTTTTTTAAATAAAAAGATTAGGTTATTTTGATTGATAATAAAAATGCAAACGGTAGGCGGTTGACCTACAGTTTTAGCGCAGATTCTAATTAAATGTCAAATCACACAAACGAGACACAACCTCAAAGTGCAAAAGTCCCTTAAATACAAGGTACCAGTTTTAGGCTTCCAATTTTCCAGATTTTTAGGTACCTTAATTTATTGGATCTGATTTCGTGTCGGTGTTCATAACTAATAGTCTAATCGAAGATTAAGAAAAGTGTAAACAGTCGATGTTCTAGAACCTTCTAGAACATCATAAATAATTCTTACTAAAATTAGATATTATGATGATAGAACAAACTGACAATTATCCATTAGAGATCGTGCCGTCTTATTCTTAATTTTGAAAACGACAGCGACAGCTATAGATGTCATAGAGCATCAATTTAATCGACTTCTCGGGCCTGTTAATTACTAAACTCGATTACATTTTAACAACTAAAGTTATTCAATGATGACGTCAAAATGTAATTCCCAAAGTAATTATTTAACTTTTGATTAAATTCTGAGTCATTATCATTAACTAATAATAACAACATCGTAAACTAAGGGCCCGTTTTACCACTTTACAGATAAAAATTTAAGTGACAGGTAAACCTATGTCTATTTCATAAAACATGACGTTGTGCACAGTGACAGGTATAAAACATCTGTCAGATATTTTTTTTCTGTAAATAGTAAAACTGGTCCATATAGGTAGGTAGGTATCTTTAGTAACAAGTACAAGCTACCAATTCGATATTTAAATTTATTCGCGTATAATATAGCTTCCTGCTTAGAAAACCTGATGAGCATTTAATTTAGTCGTCATCATTTCGTAGTCTTAAAGTGTTTAAAGTTTACCTTTTTAAGTTGTAAATTACCTTTACATTATATCTGTCTATGTGCGTATATAATTATGGATAGCTAGCAGCATCACAATTATAAAATACATATATTTAGGTGTTAAATACACACGTCGGCAATCATCGGGTTTCCGAAGATAAACGAATTCTTTAGGTACATACGTCATGTCCCTCAATAATACAATTATTTGATTTTGAATTTAGAATAAGCTAGGGAAGTAGACAGACTTCTGGGGCCCAAATCTGTAAATTTTCAATTTTCTTAATTTTGTGGGTGTGTCGTCAGAGTGCCAATGGCATTTTTTTAACCCTTTGGACGCCAATGACCACTTTAGTCGCAAATTGTTCGCGTGGCTGAGACGCCGCTGGCCTTAAGTCGTCTAAATTTGGCCATTTTTATAACAATAATTTTGTTTTATATAAGATGCCCTACCGTCTGTGTTAATTGATATAATATAATTGATATAATACTAGGCTCGGCGGCGTCGGGCGTGTATCAACGTCAAAAATGGCTGGCGTGCAAAAGGTTAAACATTTGGTCGCAATCAGTATAGACCATTGTTTAGCACACAAATGTGTCAAAAATGCTATTGAAGCTCTACCGACACACAACTGATTTTAAATAACAGACTTTCATCCCTGATATCCGAAAGTTTGTTTGACTTGTCCTACTCCAAAGGTTGTCTGGAACAGATCACTTTTAGTGATAAGTTTTATTATAGTTTTAAGTTTTATTTGTATATCTTTGTGTGCAATAAAGTATTTCTATCTATCTAAAGTTTATAATTTTTAAACATTTTTGGTTGCTATACAAACTTTTTCGATACCTACCTACTTCGTTAACGAAAACAAACGTGCCTCGTGCCGTTTCATTCGAAGAGAAAAAATAATGGGTTCAACAGCTAAACTCGAGTGGATTCCGCTCTAAAAATAAACTAGGGATAGGTAGGTACTAAACGTAAACGAATATTGGAACAAGCAGCTTTGTAAAGCATCTGGGGCACAAGTCTGCTAAAAAATAGCCTCAGTTGTGTGTCGGTAGAGTATCAATGGCATATTTTGACACATTTGGTATTCTGCTAAACAATGGTTGACACTAGTGATGGGCCGAGTACCAGTTTTACCGAGTAACCGAGTACCGAGTATTACTCGGTTTAAAGTTTAACGAGCCGAGTACTCGGCCGAGTTACTCGGTGTACTTGAAGTAGGTAGAATTGCACGCGAATAAGTTTGGAAGCGAGTGGTGTTAATGGTGTTAAGACCCTCCCTCCGCATCCCGCTAAATATTCGTAATGAAAACAATAATCCGCAGGCATTAATTGGCAAAAAAAATATTTAAAACACTGTTTATGAAACATTTCTCGTAAATAACTACGATATTAGCAGCTTATTACATTGCTCCAGCTGGGCGAAGGCCTCAATGAAGGAATTAGACTATGATTTACCAAGCAGACCAAGTGCTCTCAAGGTAGATTTATTTGCACCGAGTACTCGGCATGTTAACCGAGTTATTCGGCCGATTACGAGTAGTGAAAAAAGTGCCGAGTATGCCGAGTACCGAGTATTAACCGAGTACTCGGCCCACCTCTAGTTGACACTGATTGCGACCAAATGTGTCAAAAATGCCGTTGCCACTCTGCCGACACAAACCTGAGAATAATGTTAGTTATCAGATCTCCTCCTAGATTAACTTAAACCTAATCAAGTATATCTTGCAGGAACTTTTTTTTAACTTAACCTGGATAACAGCGGTATACAGGGTGTAACAGAAAGGGTATATAAAGCCGAAACACAGCGATAGTCCTCATGAAACTGAACAACTTTCCCCAAGGAACATGGGTCGTATCTCGAAAAAAATTTTTGGATCGCCCATACTTACTCGATCAGCTGATCAGGCATTTTGTATGGGGAGGCGAAATTTTTTTTTCGAGTTACGACCCATGTTTCTTGGGGAAAGTTGTTCAGTTTCATGAGGACTATCGCTGTGTTTCGGCTTTATATACCCTTTCTGTTACACCCTGTATATAATTCATTCATTAATCACTCCTTTACATTCCATTTGAATAATAAAAAATCTTTGGCGTAAATTGAAACGATACGACATGACTTGATTTGACAAAATAAATATTGTCAACATCACGTCAAAAGTTCAAAACAATGTCGATTACTTATCAGTTACAGTGTCAGTTACTGAATTGGGTAGATACAATCACGCATGCGCATTGATACCTCGAGCCATTATTAAATTCGGATTAGCGAGTTAAACCGTAGACAAAGGCGGTTTTTATTTTGACGTTTCTTTAAACTGAGCTTTATGCTAAACTTGTGTCCTGCAAGACGCTAAGCTGAGTTTAGGGTTAAGTAGTGCTTAAATCTAGGTTTAAACGCTTCTTGCAAGTCGCCCTAACTGACTTTAAAGAAGGTTTATATCAGACGATTTTTAATAATTACTTAAGTAATAGGATAAAAAATATACCAGAAACCTGATACCGTAGTCGTGTTCCGCTTTCCATGCAGACGAAGTGGCGGATTAAAGATAGTATATAAATATCACAATCACTATAAATAGATTCCTTAAGTATGTTATTATTATATCATTAAATTGTCCCTTCCACACGTGCCGCGGAAAAGAGACGGGCTTATACGAGTGTAAGGGATGCGAGACTTTACCGAGCTTTGAACGTAAATATTGAATATTGGGAGTTTGTACACTTATGTTTACTGAGAAATACTCACTTAGGTAATATTGTATTTGTAGCACTTTAGAGAATTAGAATTTTTTGCATTACTATAGGCTGCCATAGACTTCGTATCGTAAGCTATTATCGTCATGACTTGAAAAAAAAATCATGATATCTCAAAAGTATTTAGCCTATGTGTTATTCTGTAGAATAAGCTGCAATACTGCCAAGTTTCATGAAAATCTGTTCAGTAGTGTTTACGTGAAAGAGTGACAAACATCCATCCATCGGCACAAACATTGACAATTATAATACCTATTAGTAGTATTGTATACTTATGCTATCTACACACCAAAGCCGCCGGCATGCCGCCGGGCTAGACCACTGGCTTGACGTCATACGAATGGCAGCTGTCAAAAAAGCCGGCGGCTTTGGCGTGAAATGAAATTAAATGATCATTCATTCATCAGTGGTCTAGCCTGGCGGCATGCCGGCGGCTTTGGTGTGTAGATTAGATACCATTAGGTAACACAAAATATTATACGTATATTATATACATACCTACTTATCAAGTTACAAAAACCTTGAATAGGCAGATAATTTTAGTGATCTCTGCTCCTGATTGCACAGACACACTGACCTGTAGGTAGGTATGTATGTAAGTATATATTTTTTTACAACAAACTATTGTTAGCGAACACGCTTTGTTCAAGGGCACCCGGTTTGTGTTAGTTTAGCATTATTTTTATTTTTTGTAGCTTCGATTAATGATGATGCAGTCAAAGAGGTAACTGAAAAAATTAAGGCCGTTCCACCTCTTACAGATGTGTAACTGACAGAGAAACCTATGTCTATTTCATAACACATGACGTTTAGACACTGACAGGTTAGTAAAATATCTGCCAGTTAAATTTTATCTGTAAGTCACCGCTTATCGGAAAAAAGTGAAATGGGCCCTTAATCTCGTTAAAAATACAAAAATACAAAAATGCCGGATTGTTGCTTGCTTATGGAATCAACATTTCTAATAAATAAAATAAGATACAATTAAAAAAAAAAAACTAATGATGGTGTGTGGTCGAAACTGGTTTATTTATTGGTTTGATTCTAAGAACCAAAGAATTTTATCAAACGCTTCCTCCTAATCAAGGTTACATTGGGTTTACAAAGGAAATGATTACGAAATACATAATAATAAATAGAATTAAAAGAAATAGAACGTGTTTTTTTTGTTAACATTGAATAAGGAATGAGAACTCGAGCGGTTTCGCACCGCATGCGATCCAGATTCGATTAAAATCATCATCGATCATCAATCAATCATCGATCGATCGGATAATCGAATCGGAATCGGATCGGACGTAGTGTGAAACCGCTCTTTAGAGTCCTTTTCACGAAAGAAGTCCCCTAGCCGCGGCGCTGTATTTCATGGCAAAATTGATAATGTTGCCATTTATGAGTACAACATCTACCTATATTATGTTTATTTAATTTGTAATTTATTAAATAATATTATTTCCTGCATATTTCGACTGTTCTGGTCATTCCATGAGCAGGTTAGTATATATTTAAAAAAAAAATTGTCTACTTAGCTATATTTCTGTTATATAAAAAGTGTATTTTTATTTAGATAAGTAAGGGGTTTTCGACCTACTATCAGGGAAAAGGGTCAGAAAATAGGGAAAATAGACCTGTCAAATTTAGTTCCAAAAATATCCGGGGGACTTCTTTCGTGAAAAGCACTCTACAGTGAATGAAGAATAAGCAGCACTCTTATGGAGCTCTCTGCCGTTATAAGATGTTTAGTAACGTTTTGTAAATCAGCAAACATTTAGTATTTTTGTACTTAGAGTTACTTATTTGAGCGCTAGCGGTTTCGGAAGAACGCCAATCGCGGTAAGTTGCCCAGTTAGGTATCTGTGCCCAGTTGCCCCCATATTAGCGCAGTTTCAAATCAAACGTCAAACTGCAACCGCATCGCATCCGCTAGTGCGTAACAGCCCTAAATGTGCATGAGGAAAAAACAATTTGTTTAAGAGAGAAGGAGGAAAAAGAATTCAAAGTTTTTGCCCCGTTTGGTATTTTAAGCACTAAGATTAACGGTAAATTATGATTGCATAATTAATAGGATCATTCATACAAACGAGTAAGTTATAGGTATTTTTTAAAATACGTAATGTCTAACTTGTTTTTTTTAAAGTTGAATTAAGGAAGCCTTGACCTTTCCAACAAATTAGCTACTTATGATGTCACCTTTGTCATCAAAAAAGACCAAAAAAAAAAACTATTCACCGGATTTTGCCTTAAAGTAGGTAATAAAATAAACAAACATCCTCTATTTATCGACGCTTTTATTGCTACAAACTTTGACAATGGCAAGTGTATATTATAAGTTGAATACCTAATACATACATACATACATACATACATACATACATACGTACATACATACATACATATCTGTGACGGCTCCTTCCCGTCTGGGTAGGGGGAGACTAATTCGTTCCACTTGCTACGATCCAAATTACCTAATTCGCTTCAACCACATTCATCTGTCGCCTCGCCTTCCTCCTATAAGTAATATCTATAATTAAGAACCAGATAAGTAAATATAACCAGTAAGACAGGTGAACACTTATCCCCCGTTTTACATAATAGTTCTAGGACTAACGTAATTTTTTGATGTTTTGTCGATAGCCGAATTGTCATTTATCTGAGTTAGTTCTAGAACTATGAACAAAACTAGTTTATTTATAGTTCTTGAGTTAACTCAGTAATAACAGGGATTGGGTCTATAAAATTGAAGCAAGTTTATGAATCAATACCTACTTATAGGACGTTTTCCTTTGTCGGCAGATAAAAGATGCCTTCCTGTATGTTGGAAAACTGCTGCTGCTGCATTGAGCTGAGAACTGGATGCCTCATCATCGGGTATCTTAATCTGGTAAGTAAAGCAGAAATAAGGACTTCAAAACTGACAGATATTTTATATGTTATGCAGTTTTTATCAAGCGAAGCTTTTTACTTTTTAAGTGCCTAATAACACCTTTGGTTTATTTTGAATGCTGCAGGGTTAAAAATTTATGTAAAACAAACTACTCGTACTGTGTGTGATATTCATGTAAATTACTGTGATAACAAGTTAAGCAGGTACCAACATGTAATTGTATAAGTCTCGATTAAAATAAATAAATATTGGACATAACGCAGGGCCCTGTGCCGAAGGTTTCTTGCCGTTTTCTCGGCTATACAGGTAGTGAACCGGCAGTAGTTTTAGATCAAAAAAGTGACATCAAAAAAGTGTAATGAATTTTGCCTGTTTTTGAATAAAACACTTTTCATTTTCATTATACTTACTTGTCACTGTCTAAACATTAGTCGTGTTTTATGAAAAAGACAGGTTTATCTGGCAGTGTTTATCTATAAGAGGTGTAACGGGCTCTTTTTTTATAAGTAGGTAGGTACTAACATGGTACTAACCTTGGATTAGCTCGAAAGTACAAACTTAACTTAACCACTTAATAAAAGAACAAAAAAATATGCGGCCAGTACCTATGTTTGGACAGTAGATGAAAACAAACCGAATGTCATTTTTCAAATGAAATCTTCTCCATTCCAGATTGGTGATATACTCTTGTTGATCTTCGGCCTCATTGGTCTGATCGGTGGTGGCGTGGTAGCCGCTAATGGCGAGCAGCAAGATGATAAGGATGCCGGAATCATGATCATGATCATCTCTGTCATCTTTATTTTGATCCTGGCCTTCTTCCTCGCGTTCACCATTGTGCTGCTTGTCGGTATTCACAAGGTATGGTCATTCATTTTATTTAAGAGTTAGACTTGTCAGTGGAGCATCCGCCATTTAGGCCTATCTTCTGCTAGTGTTTTGACTTCTTGGCACTTGATACTTCATGACGGATTCATAAGAAACATAATTGAAAGAAAGAGGGAGAGAGAGGGAGAGGAAGACCGCGAGGTACTTACTTTACTCAAGTGAAGGAGTAAGTTAACTTCATTTCGTATCAAAAAGTCAAAACAGTGATTTACAATACAGTAGAATATATTTCCATCTTTGTTTTCCGCCTATCAAATGAACAGAGACAACGATGTATGTGTAAATACAGCCGAAAACGATTTGTCCTAAAGACCATAGTACCATTAGCAGTCAAGAAAACATTATGTTCATAGTAATGTAGCTAATGTATAGTAGTCAAAAAATGTAAATGTTTTTTTGCCCGCGACATCATAAGGCACTTCATATTTTATTATATCTTTTTAAAGTGATTATTCGGCCACAATAATCGTTTAGGCGATAAGTGTCATGCAAAGGAGTCTCGAACAATCTAGTTTATATATCATAATATTTATATAACTCCCGTTTTTTGGAACCGCTTTTTAAAAATACAATAACAAACTGCCATGTGCCTACAACTTTATTCATAGCAATTATGCTGCAATGTTATCTATTAGTAGCTTTACATTGTGTAAGGCGTTCTGTCCTCTACACCCGATTCACGCAAAAACTACGGGACAGATTTTGATGTAAATTGGCTATATTATTTTAAGATATCATGTTTTTTTAAAGAAAGTTTACTTCCCAACCTCAGAGCGATCGTAATTTATTTTTTCCATTATTTTAGCGATGCTTCCTTCCCTTTCCAATAGGTTTGATCCTACTTTAATTTTCATATTTGTTTCTAAACCTATTTGCACTAGGCTAAACTGTAAACATCGTGTTTCAGAACAAGCGCGGCCACGTGAAGGCGTACCTGATTGTCGCTGTCATCTGCATGGTGCTCGCTATCATTTCGTTCTTGGCTGGTTTCGCTGGTCAAGTTAAGCCCGCAGACATCGTCACCAAACTTGTTAGTTTCGGTAAGTATTTAGAATTATATTCTCATTTATTAGGTACTTGTTTGTTACCTACCTACTTAGTTACTTGTTTGTTACTTACTTTTTGGTAGGTACTTGTTAAAGTACTTTTTACCCGACTACGGCAAAGCCAAAAGGAAGGGTAATGTTTTTGGCAGTCTATGTATGTATGTATGTATGTATGTATGTATGTATGTTTGTATGTATGTATGTATGTTCCACCGTAGCGTCTAAACTACTGAACCGATTTTAATGAATGAGGTGTCAAAAGATTCGTAATTATACGGCGGGTGACATAGGATACCTAGTTTTGCAATAAGGTCAATACTTTGCCCACTAGTGGGCAAAAAGTCACGAAGAAAAAAAATAAAAGTTTGTAAATGGTGTTGTGTGGTGTATCAAATTCAAGAGCTCAGCGAGCACATTCCAAAAATATATATATCACTAGGTTTTGCGCACGGATTTGCTTGTAAACTAGTGGGCAAGAAGTCGCGACGAAAAATATTAAATTTTATAAAGGATAATATTGTGTGGGGTATCAAATGAAAGGGCTCAGAGAGTACATTCCAAATATTATATATATCACTAGGTTTAGCACGCTCACGCACGGTTTTACTTGTAAATATGTCTTTTAACGGCTTGTCTTTTCTATCATAATTACTTCGAAACTACTGATTACTTACCTACAGCTTGCCAAATCAGGCCTTTTCAGAATTATGTTGACTGTTTTGGCTAGTTTTAAGCTAAATTACCTACAACTTGTACTTAGGTAGTAGCCTATGGAATCAACTTTGTTGGCATTCAAACATTTTGGGTCCCTCAATAGGTACATTTTGCCCACGTAACGTGTACGAAAAAGCAAACATTTTTAGACTCTGACAAAGATCCCATATTCAAACTCATGATAATAAACTCATGAGTTCAAGCAGTGATTTAAATTTGTAAAGCGTGTCTTAAAAGGGAAGTTTGAAATAAACTAAAAGTTAATAAGACTTCTTGAACTCACATTCATACTATGAACAAAGTGTGTAGGAAAGTTTGGGGGGTGCAGCCCCCCGCCAAAATTAAACAAAACACTTTTTGAATTCTACTAGATAAAGTTGTCACTGTGTGGGGGGGTTTGGGGGGCGTAGCCCCCGCTAAAAGAAACGAAACACTTCTTGAACTCTACTATGGATAAAGTAGTCACAGTGTAAGGCGGTTTGGGGGGCACAGCCCCCCGCCAAAATTAAACAAAACACTTCTTGAACTCTACTAGATAAAGTTGTCATTGTGTGGGGGGGTTTGGGGGGCGCAGCCCCCCGCCAACAGACACGAAACACTTCTTGAACTCTACTATGGATAAAGTAGTCACTGTGTAGGGAGGTTTGGGGGGCGCAGACCCTCGCCAAAATGAAACAAAACCTTCGTGAACTATACTGAATAAAGTTGTCACTGTGTGGGGGGGTTTGGGGGGCGCAGCCCCCCGCCAAAAGACACGAAACACTTCTTGAACTCTACTATGGATAAAGTAGTCACAGTGTAGGAGGGTTAGGGGGGCGCAGCCCCCCGCCAAAATTAAACGAAACACTTCTTGAATTCTACTAGACAAAGCTGTCACTGTATGGGGGGGTTTGGGGGGCGTAGCCCCCCGCCAAAAGACACGAAACACATCTTGAACTCTACTATGGATAAAGAAGTCACTGTGTAGGGGGGTTTGGGGGGCGCAGACCCTCGTCAAAATGAAACAAAACCTTCTTGAACTATACTGGACAAAGTTGTCACTTTGTGGGGGGGTTTGGGAGGGCGCAGCCCCCCGCCAAAATAAACAAAACACTTCTTGAACTCTACTGTGGACAAAGAAGTCATTGTGTCAGTTTGGGGGGACGCAGCCCCCCGCTGCAATAAGGAAATAATAGATACTTTTTACATATACTCGTACTATGGACAGATTTATCAGTGTGAGATTATCAGGCTTTGGGGGCGCAGCGCCCCGTCAAAATAAAATAAAAGGCATCTTTGATCCACACTCATACCTATCCGAAACGGATTACGCTACTTACTTTGGACCAGGAAAGCGTTGAGCATCTCTGCTCAAAAGTAGGTACCTACCTATCTAGGTACTTTTTGTGTAGTTTTTTTAGTGTTATGTACTCTATCAAAAAATTTGCAATATTTTAGTTTGAAGTCGCGGATGCCCGCTAGTACAATATGTTGAGATGAAAAGATAGATTGAAAGTGTAACATGGAGTTTGAATAGTTGTCATGTATGTGTTTGTATGAGTTCTGTAGTATGTACGTAGATATCACTGGTTTAACCAAAAAGTGTGAAATAAAAAATAAGTTCTAAAAACTAAAACCCGCCTACGGAAAACCTGCGATCTTAAAAGTAAGAAACAAGAAATAATTCTTGTCTTCTTAACTAGGTACCCCATAAATGCACATGCCTCCATATAACTATAAATGGCTGCCTGCAAGCAATTGATACCTACCTTATTACAAAGGTACATTAAACAGGTTCCGACATTGCACGGTTATTAATATCAAGGCACAGAGGCATACGACCACGGCTTTCCTCTGAAAATCGCTACGTCTGTGCATTTATGGGGTACCTAGTTAAGAAGACAAGAATTATTTATAGATCAAAGTAGGTAGGTACTCTAATCTAGTCGTAGCTTAACAGAGTATTCAATCCATTATTGTTCTGATTTTTTACTCGACTGCGCCAGTAGAAGGGTTATGTTTTTCCAGCGTATGTATGTTTGTATGTATGTATAATTCTTTGGCACGCCCTACAGCCCAAACGGCTTGATGAATTTTAGCTTTAGAAGTGTTGTTAGATTCGTATTTACAGTGAGAGTGACACTGGGGACAACAAAATTAGTCTTAAACGCAGTCGGATTTTTTTAAAATAAAAAGGTTAGGTCATTGACAATAACAGAGATATAGGTGTAATGGAGCATAAGCTGATTTTTTTTTTTGCAACTGACTGAATACCTATGTAACATAAATATAACTTAATTTATTATAATTACAGCTCTCTCCATCTACTTTATCTTCGTGATCAGAAGCTATTACTACAAGATGGACGACAACAAGAGACCCGCTATCTACAGCGCTGCTTAAGTATTTTAAGTACCTACCTGCATTACTTATAAGGGTTATAGGTATTCTACACACCAAAGCCTCCGCGTCTTGCGGCTTTTGACAGCTGCCATTCGTATGACGTAAAGCCGCCTGCATGATTAGCCTAGCCCGGCGGCATGCCGGCGACTTTGGTGTGTAGATACTAGTGATGGGCCGAGTACCAGTTTTACCGAGTAACCGAGTACCGAGTATTACTCGGTTTAAAGTTTACCGAGCCGAGTACTCGGCCGAGTTACTCGGTATACTTGAAGTAGTTAGAATTGGGCGCTAACAAATTCGGGTTCAAACGGTGTTACGACCCTCCCTCCGCACCTCGCTAATTATTCGAATGAAACCAATAAACCGCAAGGTCAAGAGAGGAAAAAATTAGATAAAACATTGTTCATGAATTTTTTTCCTAAATAATTATGGTTTTAGCAGCTTATAACATTGCTCTAGCTGGGCAAAGGCCTAAATATGTACCATTAGAATGAATGTGACTATAATCTACCAAGCAGATCCAATGCGCAAGGTAGATTTATTTGTACCGAGTACTCGGCATTTTAACCGAGTTATTCGGCCGATTACGAGTAGTGAAAAAAGTGCCGAGTACGCCGAGTACCGAGTATTAACCGAGTACTCGGCCCACCTCTAGTAGATACCAAACACTATCATTTTTCTTGGATCATTTAAAAAAAGTATCATCAAAATCGATTCACAAACGACGAAGTTTTCCACGGACATAAGTATTACATAAAAAAAAACCGGTCGAATTGAGAAATCTCTCTTTGAAGAAGAAATGATGGTTGATTACTAATGATAATGTTGGATGGTCCTTTTTTCATACCTATATTGGATCCAAGATTGACTATGAGAAAATAGATAGTCCTTTACAATATCATTGAATTTATACACCTTTGATCCAAGACATGACAGTGTAATGTCTCTTTTAAATAATCCTTTCAGATAAGCTTTTAATTGCATTCAGAATTATAGCAAAAAAGGTTTTTGAATTAACCGAGTTTTACTCCTTTGGCTACTTGTAATGCTATCTACACACCAAGCCGCCGGCGGCTTTATGTCATACGAATGTCAGCTGTTAAAAAAGCCGGCGGCTTTATGTCATATGAATGTCAGATGTTAAAAAAGCCGGCGGCTTTATGTCATACGAATGTCAGCTGTTAAAAAAGCCGGCGGCTTTATGTCATACGAATGTCAGCTGTTAAAAAAGCCGGCGGCTTTAGTGTGTAGATACCATAAAATTCACAAATTTTGTTTCAAAGTTTTTTTTAACCCTGTCATAGTATACCAACTATTACTTACCTAGAAATGCTATAGCCAGATTAACTCCCTAAATTCTGTTATGTTTAAATATAGCTTATCGGAATTACTACGAAGTCTATGTTGTCATTGTACCTAGAATTAAGTTAGTTTAAGTCTAGTGTATAAGTAAACGAGGTACCTACATAACTGTATTTTAAGAACACAAGTTTAAAAAAAAAGTTGGTCTTTTGATTAAAAAAAAAAAATTTTCATGGGTCGCGTTTAACCAAAGAATGTGTTTTTTTGATATACTTTTTTAACCGACTTTGATTAAAAGGAGGATTAAAAAAATGTATCGATGAAAACTATATATACGTACTAGGTACAAAAGATCGTAACTGCCTACGCCATATCTTTCTAATAAACATCTTAAAGATATAGTATGTGAACTCTTTATTCTATAAATCGCATGTAAGTATCTAACCACCGTAGAAACCTCACTTTTAAAAGAATTTCGTCAATTTTATTAATTGCTTTAGAATTTTTAGAGTTTTACCTTAAAATTTGATAAACATAGGTTTTTTTTTTTTAAATATTAGGCACAAGAATTTACAAACATATTTTTATGATGAAAATGAAACTTTTTGAATTTGAAACGAATTTTTTTGGAATAAGTAAAATTTTATATCTGTGTTTTTTATCATCACGTTTGAATAAATGTTGTAATTTAAGAATATATTTAGAAATGTAGTTATTGTTAAACCTACCTAAACTCTTAATAAGCTTGATTTTGAATATAAACGATACATATAATGTAAAACAAATACAGCCTTAAATACTTCAGTTCCTCGAGACTGCATAGTGCCTGCAAAAAAAACACAAAATCCTCATTTTTTTTAAATTACTTACTCTCCATTAAAGTAGGTATATAAGAACTTTTTCCTTATCGTATCGTTAATGTTTTGATTCGTTTTAATACAGTTTCTTTTTAATGAAAATACTACCTCGTTCAAAATATCCTTGTGCCATTTGGTTTACAATGGTATCTACACACCAAAGCCGCCGGCTTTTTTGACAGCTGCCATTCGTATGTCGTTCGGTTTTCGACCATTCGGCTTTGGTGTGTAGATAGCATTAGACAAAAAAAATACTTTATTTTTTTATTTCTTAATGATTGAAATGTTAAATCGGAAAACAAAAATCTTTTAGTAAACGTTAAACTTTTAAGTAATTTTATAAAGTTTGTTCGAATATAGATAAGATGAATATTTTTCGAATTTTAGAGTAAGTACAAAAAAATATATATTGAACAAGAAACACTTGATTGACTGTGAGTAAAAAAATACTGATATATATTTTTTTAATGTCATGCCATGACTAGTACCTAACTTTATGGATTTGAAAACTACAAATTAATGTAAGATTTAGATTTAAGAATTCGCTTGTAATACAATATTGGTAACAAAATCCTTTTATTCTAAAAGGTATTTAAATTGAACCATGCTATTTTGTGTCAAATAAATGACTTAAAAATATACTGAATTGTTTTTTTTTTAACAAGAGGATGCTGGCGCGACTTCATAGGTTTAAAATAAACGTGCCCGCACCCTGTTATTGTTGCCGGGGACTTCAATGCAAAATCATCTGCATGGGGATCTCCGGTGACGAATGTACGAGACAGGGAAGTAGAAGAGTGGGCCGCTACTGCTGGTCTTGTACTGCTGAACCGTGGCTCGGTGTGGACTTGCGTTCGGACGCAAGGACAATCTATTGTGGATCTCACCTTTGCGAGCCTTGCCCTTGATTCATGCGTTAGTGGCTGGAGAGTTTGTACTGACGTAGAATCGCTTTCAGATCACCGATACATACGCTACGACATTTTGCCGTCGGCGATAGTACCAGGTGGTCTGAGGCGTCCTCTTGGTGATGCCAGACCGCGATGGCGTCTAAAAGACATGGACGCGGACGACTTGGTTGAGGCATCCCTGGTTTCTGTATGGGTAGAAGGCCCCGTTCTTCCCCTTGACGGTCCAAACAACGTGGATGATGAGGCCGAGCGTCTCTGTTTAACAATGACCGGCATCTGCGATGCGGCCATGCCTCGTGCCCGTCGTTATACACCTCGCAAATGGGTGTACTGGTGGTCTGCTGACATTGCGCATCTTTGAGTGGCCTGCCTAATCGTCAGGCGCCAATACACTAGATATCGGAGACGACGCCGTCGCATGGAGGAGGAGGAGGAGCGTCTGAAAGGCGCGCTGAAAGATGCCGTCATTGCACTAAAGGCGGCCATCAGCAACGCCAAGACCGAGCGCTGGACGGAGATGCTGGAGTCGCTTGATGTCGATCCGTGGGGTCGACCGTACAGGATGGTGAGGCGTAAGCTCCGCCCCTAAACACCCCCGCTGACAGAGAGTCTCCAGCCAGAGCTCCTCAATCAGGTGGTCTCCAGTCTGTTCCCGGACACAAAAAGTACTGAACAGATTTTAATGAAACTTTATAAAATGCTAGCTTTTACATTAGAATAACGTGGTAGGCTTTACAATTTTAAGATATTGTGTCATTTAATCGAGAGTGAGTCACGCACAGATATGCCGCGGGAATAACCTAGTAGGTACCTACGTAAAGAAAACTACGAACTGTTCAGAGATAAAAAGTAAGTTAGTAAAAAAAGAAGCTTATCTTATCTAGCGAGTAACAAAGCATAATTGTGTAACAATATTTGCCAACAGATAAGCTGGTAGGAAGCACTTTTAAAAATCACAAGATTTTGTATTCATTTTAAAAATAGAAATATGCTAAAAATGCACGAGGAACATATAGAACGTAACCCGCATGAATTTGAATTCATACTATTGCAATGCGATAAAAAAAAACAACGTTGGTGGACTACGTAGCGTAGTTACATACTATGCACGCGCTATAACCATCACACAGCCAAAATAATGGCCCATGCTTTGCCCATGACGTCAACAGCGTTCCTTCGAGTCACACCCTTGTTTTTTTTTCTTTCGGCAAGTCAGGTAGAAACACAACAATACTCCTTACACGAATCTTTTTCGTAAATCGTTACTGGAGCTTTTAAACTTCGTAACAACTACAGCTTTTAAGAGCTTTATAAGGGCTTTTTTTTTATTAAGTTGAAGTTTATATTTATAGCTCGGCAAATACTTCAAGATAGGTTGCATTGCAGAGTACGTAGGTACCTAGTTATTTGTAATTAATTAAATTAAATTTAATTAATTAAAAGTAACAATTAGTTCTAAGTAAGTGAATACTTATTGTAAATTGCCAGTATATCTATTACTCTAGTATTGTTTTCTCTTTAGTACTTCTCTCTCCGTGAGGTCTGCAGGAAGAAATTTCTTTTAGAAATATGCTGTACCTTTTGTATAAATAATTTTGTATAAATATAACTTCTCTTTTTTTTCTGTCTCTATGTACTATCATCTTACAATAAACTGTTAAATAAATAAATAAAACGTATCTTAACATAAAGTGTGTAGGCAAACAAATCCAATTAAACTGTTTGTAAAACTTTTTCCACGAAAACATTATCTACGTTAATTTATATTTATTAATACAATAACAAAGTATTCCCAGAATTTATTCACAAAGCCCAACTTTGCTCCGTTTAATATCAAACTCTCTGCTTCTAGAAATAAAATTATTTTTTGCACGACAAATCAGAAACTGTTTAAGACTTCACGAGTTCATTTTAAAGGAATTTAGACTTTATGGCGGGGTAATAAAAATGATATTTACTTGTAGTGTTTAGGATTAAGATTATATTATTCTGTAATATGGGTATTTTTGTTGATCTAATAAATTGGGGTAAAGTTAGCGCTGCTCTCGATATTTAGGTACCTAGCTAAAGTTTTAATGGTTTATGAACTTTGGACGCTTACCTAATATACCTAACCCACCTATTTAAGTATTATGTTACTGAAATATATTCATAACTTGCTGTCCCGGCGAACTTTGTCCCGCCTTAGAATGAACTTTATTATGTAGGAATAAAGTTCAAATTGACTCTACATTTTAGTAAAAAAAAATAGGAAGGGAAAAGAAAAGGTCGGTTTTAGGGCATTCCCGGCAATTATTCGAATTTTTCTCACCGTTTAGACCTACCCTGGACTACGATAAACATTTTAAAACCAAAATCAGCTCAATCGGCCCAGCCGTTCTCGAGTTTTAATCAGACTAAAGAACAACAATTCATTTTTATTTATATAGAAGATAGATAGATTGACTTCGAAAACATAGAAGACTCTGATTAGTATATTTGAAATTATTTGAAAAATTTGAAACAACATTGTACAACATGCTTGCAACTCAGAAATTCAATTATGTTCCTTTGCAAAGTGCATTCGTTTGACAAGTCTGGCTGCGTATTTAAAAACTGTTGACCGAGAAAATATATCAAAGGTAATAAAGAGACTATTTTCTATGTATTTTTATTACACGTGCGACAATATGGCTTTCATTCTCACTTTATGACAGAATAAGTGGAAAAATATGTATAATACGAGTATGTATAATGAAATATGTATTTTCTAATGTGTATAATGAAGTTGTTGGTTTCCAATAAATAAAAACATTGCTCAAATATATAACCATTTTAAAATTATGAACTAACTATATTTATACATACAAGAAAATTAATGTTTTCGACATAAAACGTAAAGATACATAAAACATAATACTAACACACATAACAGGTACTTATCCAATAATTTGAGATTCAATACATATTTTTACGTTCTAAAAAGGTTAAGAATTATAATAGATCGTTTGAATGACGTAATTTATTCTATCAGCACGTTATACATCGAGGAACACCAAAAAGATATAAGGGCAGCTCATAGCAGTTGTCGTCAATTGGAAACGTTCCACGGCATTGGCAACACCTCTCGGCAACAATTGTTCTGATGTGTATATTTTCATGTGAAAAAATTTGGATCCCACTATTGGAATGTGAGTACAATTTTATGTTTTCATACATGTAAATAATTTTTTTATACTATTTTTTGTTAGTTTTTTAAGAAAGCAATTTTTTCTATCCATGAATAAATCAAGAATAAATTTTTCCAGTTACTAAAGAGTTTTTGTTGAAGTATAATTACTTTTTTCATGTTCAGAACGTTAATTTAGAACTTAGTTGAGGCCGCTGATGTGATAGCCAACCTCGGAACAATAACTAGACATGGAAGCCGGACTAAAATAGCAATTAAAAACGTATACCTGATTCTCTTGCTCCTTACAGGATTTTGCGTAGGCGAGAATAGGACCGCAAATTGAAAATAGTTCTCTCATAATTCGAAGGTCAGTTGACTCATTAGATTTTATGTCTAATAACTCTTTTCAGCATGTTCAGCACACTACCAAATTCAAAATCACGTTTTGACGTTCTATGTTTTACAGTTTGACACCTTGCTCACTTGGCCGGATTATAGTACGGCTTCTGATACTAAAATAATATTTTCAATGTAATTTGCGTAAAAAAAGGGAAATATTTTGTTGTGTGATCGTTATTTATGACATTTGCATATGTCTCTCTCTTACGCACTATCAATACCGTAAGTAAAAAAAGATAAATATACCTATGCAGTGTAGTTGTTATTTTAGCCCGGCTTCCATGTCTAGTTATTGTTCCGAGTAGCCAACGAAGCGTTGACCTCCAATGAGGTCAATAGGGATGATGACTACATTCAAAAATTCAAAAAATAATTAGTCCGTCTTTTAGGCTATTAAAAACTATTTGAAACACATTTTTTACCTGATCAAATACATAAATAAATACAAAGATACAGAGCATCAAAGTTACGGAGTGGGGGTTTTACGTCACCATTGAGTAAAAATCGTACTCAAACGTGACGTCACGAGCAACTTTAACCCAGTGTAACTTTGTCATTTTTGGTTTAAGAGAAAAAAGAAAAAATACGTGTCGATTATTTTAAAATAATCTGTGACAGACTAAAAAATTTTTTTTAGTCTTCATGCCTTTTATTCAATGTCGTTTCACTCAATGCTTAAAAAGTATTTTTTTTCTATTTCAGATGACAGATAGTGCGAATAATCGTGAGAAATTCAGTGTGGTGCAGTTCATAGCATTACCTTTTAAAGGTATCGATGACTACGTGTGTGTACCGGACAACTGGGTAGTAATACGGCGAAAACAGGATCGGAAAGTGGTTGTCGCATACCCTAAGGACGAAGATCGCTTTGTTACAAGAGATCGGGTTAAGAGAGAAGAAAAATACGATGATGATTGGAAGTTTTGGACTGCTGAAGTAAAATGTAAATTTGGTAAGTTTTATTTAATGAATTTGTTATGCGTTGCATTGCAAAAGAATTTTTCAAGAATATAATACCTCAGAAATCGATAGAAAATAATTTATGTATATTTTTCAGATAATTTCAAAGAAGCAGATTTTTGGATAGCTACGAGAAATGATTATGGGCCTTTGGTACCACAAAATTCCAGCCTGAATGGTAAGAATCTGATGATTATTTTTTTAAATTTTTGGGATTGTTTAATTATTTCATTAATTAAAAATCATTGGAATTTTTATTTCCAGATACTCCATCAACGTCTACTTTGAATAAGAAATTGCGCAGTAGCAAGCAGAAATCTACGTCAAAATCCAAAAAAGATACACCTGAAATGACTCAAAAGCCGTTTAAAATTGCTCGAAAGCCATTACCGAGAACTACAATTAAGAGACCAGCATCCGACGAATCAAAGCCACAGCTGAAGAACAAACGTGTTAAACAGTCAACAACGAAAGCTGCTGAGCCAACTGGCGCTGGTTCTCAGAGTACAAATGAAGAGCCTGGATGTTCAAGTGTGCCGGCAATAATTGAAGATGAACCTTTAGTCATCGATATTGATGAAGATGACCACGTGCAGCAGAATCAACAGTCCAGTGAAGATTATAATTACAGCCAAAACCATCTTGTTATTGATATGGCAGCTGCACAAAATCATTTGCAAGCCAATGGGAATTCATTTTCGAACTTACAACCGCAAATAGCAAGTATTCAATCTTTCGCAACAACTTCAAACAATCAAGAACCCCACGCTGATGACTCTACCAATAATGGACCATCTACTTCTCAGCATGAACCGGAATCAATTGCGACTGAACTATACAAGAAGATGAAAGGAAAGCCGTCTTTAAAGGCAAAGCACCCTGCAGAAGAAAAGAAAATGCGTCTTGAGAATATTACGAGAAAAGTCGCCATTCTCTTGAAAAATCCTCCAAATTCTACTAACCAGCATCAGCCACGCCAAGAACCAAGAATAGTTCTCCCACCAAGAGATCGATTTATTCATCCTGGAGAAATGCCGGTGAACTTTCAAGAAATTCAGCATGTGGCTAGAATAAATATCGAAAGAATTCACAATACGAGTGAGAATCCAAGAAATATTCTTGAGAACGTTGCCAGCGTCGTATCAGCTCCACTGAACCTTCTAGGCTCACCTCATCAGCATCCTAACTTAGCTCGTCAACTAGATAGACAGCAAAATTCGCTAGCTCCAGATCAGCATACACAACAAACCACACGTAGACAAAATTTGGTTCAAAGATTAATTGAAGAAGAAAGGCGAGATCGTAGACTTCATTTAGAACATCGTCTGAGGAGTGCAGCAAATGACCTAGAGCATCTATCTACTGAAAGACCAGTTCCTGTTTTTGATCCATCAAGTAGAATAAATCGGTCACCTCCAACTTTCAATGCCCGTGAACGAATGCAGAGAATATTAAATCAACGAGTAGCACATATACCGACATGCACTTATAGAAGACCTGTCTCCACTAGTACTTTACCTAGAAGCATGAGATCAAATCCCCTCCCCCAAGAAACCGTAAGGACAACGCCATCACTTCTTTTTCCAAACCTTCCAGACTCCATACGACGTGAACTATTAGTTACTCATAGCAATTTTCTATCAGAAGAAGAGGAATTGCAAGGACATCTGGCTCAAGGTACACCAATTATTGAAACTCATCCAGATATAATAATAAATTCTGGTTTACCAGTCCAGGCGAATTTGTATCAAAATCCACGCATGCAGACACAGATGGTTGATCACTCCAACGGAAGGAATCAAGTTTACTTCCAAGATGATATTGACAGGTCACCTTCTGCTTCAGATTCAGGAGTTGGTATGGATCATGATGGAATTTCTAACTACCGAATACCATCAAAAGAAGCACTTGTTGAGACAACGAATAACGTTAACCATTCTCAAAGCAATTCGATATTTGTCTCGCAGCAACAAATGAAGGACCAATTTGCTAGCACCTCTGCTCAAATGGGTTCCACTTTAAATCATATGATCAATGTGTTCGAGAACTTACGGACCTCAATCCTCGAAACTGCTGCGTCATACCAAACGTTATTGGAAAATATGGAAAGTCCGGAAAATCCAGCGAACCAAGCATCAACGTCAAGAGATGTGGTACAAGAAGTCCCACTGATTGCTGAAGAAAGAGAAATTGCCGCAACTGGGAATGCAAATTTTAATGCTGACCAAGATAGAAATGACGTCGTCAACGATGCACCAGAAAGAAATCCCAATCCCAGATCCCGGCTTACTCTACCACCGGAGTATGATCCTAACGATACAAGATGGACCTTAAAGCATCATGAACATAGGCCCGGGCTCGTAGAACTTATGCCTCACAGCAATATTTATGTAAACTACGAAGAGCTGAAGTATTACGAAGAAATATCATCTGATTGCCCATCATTAGCGCGACGAATTTTACCAGAAGTATTCAGCAAGACAGCTCTCAGTGTATGTTCATCGATGACTGAAAAAGGCAACGATTATAGCATTTATCCCGCTGAAAGGCCCAAATTAAATGAACACGGTTGCTTAATCCTGCTCAACTACATTATAGAGCACGGGCTTCAACGTGGCTGGAAAACTGACATGCAACCTATCCTCAGAGCTTTACACGATAAAGTTAAAGAAATACGATTCAGGTTCGGCGTAATGTCTAGGTGCTAAGTTTTTTTACCTATCGATTAAGTGAGTACTAGCTGAGTACTAGCAATATCAACAGTAGGTAAGGTAAGAAACATCAATAATTATAAACGTTTTTGTAAAATTTATTTGTGTTTCATTGTAACCTTTATTCTACTTCTTTTTCATAAAAAAACAGCAGAAGAGACCTATCATTCAAAATATCCTTTAAAAATAATAAGTGTACAGAGGGCTTAGACAAAGTAACATCGCTTTTTAGCGAAAAGATAACTAAATTCGCCATCGTCTCTGAGATAACGAAAACAATTTCCTAGCCAATGTATCACCATTGTCGCGATCGTTGTGTCGAAAGGTTCGTTCGTTAAGAAAAAAAAAATGTCTATGGTATCGAAAATTTAGCTGTCAGTGTGTCAGTCAAGAAGTGTCAAATCGTACAAACCGCGAAATATTGAAATTGTGTTGTGGTGTGGTGAACAGTGTGCACCTAGCTAGCAGTGGTTTTGCGTTGATATTATTAAAATAAAACAATTGAGTTTAAAGTGGTAAGTGATAGTTTTATCACATAAAAGTGTTCTCGAAAATGTAATGTCGTATAAAATACATTGATTTCTATATTATGAGACGAAAGTTTAAACGATGGTGAAGTTTTATGTATGAAAAATTGTTATTTTTTAGTGATAAAATATGGATTCAAGAGTTCGGGCAAGTCCTGAACAATTGCTAACCCTGCTCGAGTATATGGAAACGTAAGTAAATAAGCTGTATCCAATAATTAAGTTTTAATCCGTACTAAAATTTGGTGCCGGTATGTAACTAATGTAAACAATGACGTGACCGGCGGCGATCGTAACAATGGAACACTTATATTGAGTCTTTCTTTGTTTATGTTACAGTCATGGGGACTTGGCTAGGCCTCTATCTGGGGCACAAGGTCGTATAAGGTCGGACCGCCTGTGGTCTGACCTTACAAACATTTTGAATGCTGTTAGTGGTGGTGTCACCAAGACTACAGAAAAGTGGAAAAAAGTAAGTACCTAATTAATGAAATTTTTTTGATTGACTGCATGGAACAGTGGCCAGCAGTTACTATGGTTGTAAGGATTTGATTCCCAACTTGAACAAACATTTAAAATTATTTGTGTCTGGACAAGGGTACACATACTTCCAGTTATGAAGGCCTTGTAATAGCTTCACTGTTACTAAACTAGATTACTACTAGACTAACTAGGATCTTAGCAAACCCACTCAACCAACTCAGTGATTATCGCTATGATGTTGAACAGTCTTCGACATCCATTGATAATATTTTCTCGTTTAAGTATACATTAGTCATACTTATCAGTCTTATCACTCATCTATGTTCAATTAAGGTGTGGGCGGATTGGAAGTCCAAAACAAAAAAAAAGGGATTGGCTATAAGGCAGCACACAAGTGGGACTGGAGGTGGGCCAGCAAGCCGGCAAACCTTGTCAGCTACTGATGAGCGAGTGCTGGCTATAATGGGGGCTTTAGCAGTGGAAGGACAAGCCTCTGTAGAAGAGCTTGGATTTACTGTAAGTATCTTCAGGCTGCTGCTCAATAGTGATTATATTTTCTCAAACAAGTAGATGTTTTATAAAATATGCAATTTTCTATTAACAATGGTTAACATCACATTTAAAACATAAAGATGTTATGTCTAATTACCTTAGTAAATGTCAATAAAATTACTTAGTTATCATGAAGACACTCCACTCCATTAATAGTTTTAGAAAAATCTGTTTATTTAAAATAATAAAATATTCTTAGGCCAAACATGTACCTACAACTTTTAAGTTGGTATCCTCACTTGCTCTCCCATTTTTTCTTGTCATAAAAAAGAACATTGAAAATGCAAACTTTTACAGTAATAAATATTTTTTTTAAGAGGTTATTATTTGTACCTATTTGTAATTTTTAAATAATTATTATCTATAAATTTTTCAGAGATCTCAATCTCCTGCACAGGATGATCCTCTCACTGTAGATGATACAGTGTATTTGGATATTGTAAATGGTATGTCTTTGTAGTAATTTAAGTTTATTGTGATTTTGTAAATTTTGTTTTATGCCTCCAATTATTTTAAATTACCTAGTTAACACCACTGTTTTTATTTATATTACTAATTTGATTTAAAATTAAATTTAAAAGGGGATATCCCTTAATTTTAACATATAATTCCGAATTGTTCAGAATAACGGTTATTTTTTGTTGTAGAAACTTCACACCTGCCTTCGCCATCTCCGCCACCACCTTCACCACAACCTTCAACATCGACATCCCAACTTCAAACACCGCCACTCCGCCCGCTCATGCGCGATACCCGTATATCTCAGGGACGGCAGCCAGCTGCGCCCTCCCCGCCGGCAGCCCCAGCAGCGCCAGCCCCACCGGCCCCAGCAGCAGCGCCTACTACTCCGAGGCGGCGCCGGCCACCTGCGACTCGCACGTCTGCTACTCCCCCATCTGCCAGGCGTCGTCCGCGGCTAAGGTCACCAGCGACACCACAATCTGGCTCTCCCGGCCGCCCGAACTTGCGCGCCCGCCGCCGAAGGCTGGCACCGACACCCTTCGAGAGAGCGGCGAGCGAGTTCACGGCCGTGGAATTGCGCCGACTGGAGATGGAGGAGTCACGGATGAGACTACAACACGAGCGCGACATGCGAGCGTTGGAAGTCGAGCATGAGCGGAACGAAGTTCTTAGAGCACTCGTGAATGTCGCTCAAGCTTGGCTTGACTATTATCGCAGCAGGAGGAGGCAAATTGTGTTTTCTTTGAAATCTGTAATTTATTTAAAAATATAAGAACAAATATCAACGAGATAGGTAGTAAGAAAACGTTAAGAATTTATCTGTTTATAAAAATGATATTATTACATACTTCTCTTTGATAATGGACCGCTCCTGAGGTGTTTGTGGAAACACTATCCACCTGCTGACCATCCAATTATGATTCAGGGCGTCTACGACTTCCCTGATGCAACGACTTGTTGTCCGCTGCGTCAGATGCTGGCCCACACCCACGATTTTTTGGTATGACCCTGTAGCCAAAAAGCTTAGAGCACACAACACCTGAAAATTACAAGTACCTACTTAGTTTATGTGGTTTGGTTACAACACTACCTAACTAGTATTGTTGATTGTATAGAATTTATTACCTACGAATATTTAATTACAAAGATGCTCTAACACTTCAACAAAAACAACCTAATGCAAGTACTTGGTTGCCTGAATTATAATTTAAATTTGAAATTAATGTAACATTCTTACCTTTATTTCCAGAGGAATTTCGGAGGAACCTTTTAGCCTGGCACGACTTTTTAAATCATTACACAACCTCCGAAATGTAGCTTTGTTGAGCCTGAAGTGTTGGATAAACAACAATTCTGGCATATCCTCAATAGATTCCAATTGCCGTCTTAATCTTAATCTCTTTTGGCGCCTCTCCCAGGTATTCTCATTATGTGCAGCCCACAATAAACGTAAAGCATGCATTTTAAACACTTCAAGTAGGTACAAAGCTTCTAGTCAAAATCACAGCTGATGAATAAAATCGGCCATATTGTTTCGATATCTAAAGTATCCTAGCCTTCGTTTCGTTATCTTTTTTGACATTCGTGATCGCAGCGAAGACGAACGCTAAAAGTGCTGCTTGTCTACGCATTTTAGAGATAACGATCGAGAACAATTCGATAGTTTCTGGTTTCGTTACGAATTATGACATTGTCTACCAACTTGCGATAACGATGACGATTGACCACGTGACTTAACGCGGCTTATGTCAATTCCATACATTTTTTAAATATCGAACTTCGCTATCGTTTCTTTAATGTTACTTTGTCTAAGCCCCCGGTACACAGTATCAACACGGGAAACAGGATGGAATAATATTTGGGGCCCCTCGAACAAAGATAAGCTCGCATGGATAACTGTTGTACTTTTGCATGTATATCTTATATACATATTCCGTTTTTAAATTACTGATAATTTCGACTTCAAGGCCGTTTCCTTGTGCAACCCCTTAGAAATGAGGCATATCTGCATAATTTTCTCAAGGTGTAACTCATCTATTACAGGTGCTCCAAAACCCCCAAAAGTGTTAGCTAATCTTGGCTCCATTTTTGTACTTTTCGGTAAGATAACACTGTCTTAAACCTACTGAGGCTTAGGTGATCATAAAATATGAAAGAAAAAAAAATTAATCAAACGTCCAATTCTGAAATTTTTCCACCTTGCTCTCTTTAAAGGCTGATTCTAGCAACAGTACCCTATTAAGTACCAATTTTTTTCGATGATTATGAAAGCTGAGAAGTTGGCGCAGTTTTTAAGCTGTCTTAAAATTCATAAAGCCATCATTTTAACCTCTTAATTTAAGTTTGAAGATTTCGATTATTTTTCAGTCAATACAATTTTTCCTCTTCCGACCTACATTTCCCTAACTTTTATTAAAGTTACGAATTTGAATATTTTATGCATAAAAGTACGCGTCATGAGGCATCTGATGCAAAAATAAAATTATGAAAAAGTGTTGAACTTTTTTTTCTGCGAACCTTTTTAGGGTGATTGGTTGAAAAATCTTAAAAAATCAGAAAACACGTCATAACTCGGAAACCGTAAAAAATCGCGGAACATACATGGGGGTGATTCAGATACCCCACGACACGAGGAATCCAAATTTTCCTTTTGGACGTCAATCGACGGGCAACCCTGTATAAGGTGACTTTAAATTAGTGAACGATAGAGGTAGTGGTTTTGACTGGCAATGAGTTTTGACTGTAACATATGCATGTACTACTGACTACTGACTACTACGACTATGGGACCAAGTTCAAAATCATAAAAAATTGGTCCCCCATACTATCAGTTGGTGCATATAGTATGGGGAGTTAAATTTTTTTTTAATGATTTCGAACTTGGTCCCATAGTAAAAGTTGTTTGTTATCACGAGTACATGCATATCCTTTTCTATAGTTCCCTAATTTAAAGCGAAGGGAACGTAGCACCTTACGCCCTCTGTCTGTATTCCTCAGGATTCATAGTATTTATTCGTACCTACATAAGCATTAAAAAGAGGCCAGCTTCAGTAGTTCCAAGTCATATCAAATAGTTCCGCCATTTGCCTTCAGATGGCGACACTGTAAAGAAAACTGAGTGGTTGCTTTATTTTGAATAACAGTGACTGAAAATAGTCCATTACTCGTCAGTAGTGATTGCAGTAATGAAATAAGTGCATTTAAATGAAATTCCTCATTCTTCTCATGAATGTAAACAACTTTCACAATTTTGTCAGCGTACAAATATTTCGGTGGCCTCATGCGAATATCAGGTGAAAAAATTGTATGGCATAAACTAACTATGAAATTGGATTTATAGGAAAAGTTATTCTATAGTGTGTAGGTAAGCAGAATCAGGGAATTTATAAAAAAGTTCTCTGTAAATGTCTGAATAGGTATGTACCGAATAATTCGCATCGGGGTAGACAGAGACCACTTCCCTTCACTTGCTACGTACGATCCAAACATACCTTCGCTTTGTCTTCATTCTTCTGTCGCCTCATACATGCTCGTTGGTCTAGGACATTGTTTCCTAACCTGTGGTCCGCGGACCCCTAGGGGTCCGCAAGCATATGTTTGGGGGTCCGCGGTCCCATACGCATTTATCTTACTTAGTTAGAGCATTAACAAAAATAAATAAATTAACTACGCCAAATATCTCGTAACTAATATCAACCCCAACATTTCTGACTTAGTTGCAAAAAAGCAGCACCAACCTTCTCATTAATGTTTTTTCGCTTATTTTAAATAAATAAATGTTTTTCTACGAAAAAGTTTGTTTTTTCACTCAGGGGTCCTTGGCATTATGCTTGATTTCCTTGGGGTCCGCGGCTGAAAAAGGTTAGGAACCGCTGGTCTAGGACACTATTAAAATGTTTAGATAAGATGTAGAGCCTGTTTTACCATTTAATAAAAATAATAAATAATGGCGGGTCGCCACCGGAGACCGTGTTAAATGGAAAGTCGCGGGGAGGCCTTTGCCCAGCAGTGGGATCTTAGTGGCTAACAAAAAAAATAAAAAATAAATATATACCTTATAATATAATAATATGGACATAAGTTTATCTGTAAGTTAAATTTTATCTCTAAGTGGTAAAACGGGCCCTTACTCTTGTGTTTTTTTAAGATTTGAAACGAGCGTCCCGCGGTTTCATGTTCAAAGTTCTAAGATTACATCTCTGGAGAAATCAAATGCAGTGCCACTGGTCGTGTATGGTTGCAAAGGAATTTAATAGGGGAAGCAAGTAAGGGCCTTAAGGCCGTGGCCCCAGTAGGCAAACTGTTAGCGGCTGACTAGTTTGCGGCGTATCGATTTAGTACGCCCTTACATATATTTGAAATGGAGTGTCCACACAACAGTCAGCTAGTTTTCGCTCACTGTACGCAGTTTGCAGCGTTACGCGCGCTGACTATCTCAGACAGCGGCCGACTCCTACCAAAACCGGCGATTTCATTGATTTGAGTTTGCAGCTAACTCTTTCTTCGCCACAAATTTGCGGCTCAATCAGTTGGCCGCTAACAGTTTGCCTACTGGGGCCACGGCCTAAAGCATAAGCGTTTGGGCTGCTATATTTAGGCCTTGTTCATCATCAGCTCTTAACGTCCCCACTACAGGGACACGAGCCTACTCTCATACGAGAGTGATTAGGCCGTTATTCACCACGCTGGCCTCGTTAAAAAAGACATTTATATTTATTGATTACAATGACTACCCCCATGAGTACCTACCTAATCATTGACTGATAAATTGATAATATTGATAAATAGGTATAACACGTGATTGCCCCTGTGACTATAATGATAAGAAGATAAGAATGCACTTATGTTGACAAGTTTACCTGGTAAATCATCGAGGCAAGAGTGGATGGAAACGTTAATGCAACCTACTAGGCCTAAAAAAAACCTCACTGCCTCGAAATAAAACATATGCCAGAGCATACTCCTAGCGTTTTTTTCCTGGAGCAGTTTTTTGTGACGCCATATAATAAAATATTGGGGCAGTCTAGGTGTTTACTCTGGCAGATGTTTCATTTCTGGGCAGTGAGTTTCTTTTTTTAGGCCCAGAAGTCTTTGCCTCGAGTTACATTGTCTTTTTAGGAGGGTAAGATCAAGGCGAACGTATCTCGATCAAATCGGGGACTTGTTAAAGAAATGCCAAGTCAAGAGTATATCGACGAGCATGTATGAGGCGACTGAAGAATGTGGCGATGAAGGGAAAGATGTTCGGATCGTAGCAAGTGGAGGGAAGCGGTCTCTACCTACCCCGAAAGGAAAGAGCCGTACGTGACAGATATGTAGGTATGTATGTATGTAAACACCGCTGACATGACAACAGAAAACCTAGAATTTGGGATAAGAATAGCAATGAAATACCTGCTTTGTTTTCGTTTAGGTGGGCATAAACCAATAAACAGCTCAAATATCCTATTAACCTTATAAAAGTCAACAACCTGGCACCTTTTCTATTTCCTTATTCAGATTCTAATCTTCTCTAATTTCCGTGGTCAATGCCAAGTTAAGGGGACGATTTTATATCTGAACGGTTTTATATTGTTTCATAAAGTTAGTGGAAGGAAGTGGTCTCTCTGGCTACCCCGATGAGAATGACGCGTGACAAATTTTGACAAATATTTAAATATTTTGACAAATATTTGTATGAAGTAAGTTTTGGCTTTCAATCTGATAAATTTTCAAATACTGTCATAAATAACCACTCAACTGTATACAATTAGCTGACAAAAAATGTGAAAAATAGAATAATAATATAAATAGATTATTTTTGTAATAAAATAAATATAAATATATCTGTTATATGAATATTATGACGTTGACTGACACGTGGTTAGTGATTTTGATAGTGATTTTGATCTAGTCGAGTGGCCAGGCTCTACGTATATTCTATTCATTTAACTTAACTTTAGTTTACTCTTTTACCACGAATGAAATAACAAAACTTATGAACAACCTTATTTATACGACACAAAATTCAAAACAGCCATTACCATTGTCACCTTAACCTTTATACTTTGTAAGAGTTGACCAATTTCCTCAAAATTCTAGTCATTAATATAACAAAGGGATACAAGAGTTGATCACGCGAAATCTCTATTAAGATATGCACCCTAGACCTTCAATAAAATGACCATGCGTCATCAGTGTTTTAATACAATGTTGAAATTGTTATGTAGGAAACAGTTTGATACTTCGGACGTACTTATCCATTGACGGTCAAGGTCATTTTTATTGTAGTGTCTAACAAGCTTTTCCTTTAAAGGTCAGGCATATTGAATCGAAATTCGGCCTATTATAAGGCTCAGCGCAAACAAGTCAACGACCACAGCCACCAGTGGCCAGCGACTGGGACCTAACACGGTTTTTCATATGAATTGTATGGCGGCGCCGCACATGTGTAGCCGGTGGCGGCGACTCGCTACAGTAGTGCTCGCTCGCTCACTCGCACGCTCGCTCGAATCTTGCTCGCTTCTGACATTGTGGGGGTAGCGCGCGACAGTGACCGTCGGTGGCTCGTTTGCGCCGAGCCTTTGGCTATAGTGTGGTCTTGCAATAAATGAATTTTCCGAGTGATCTGTTCCACAACATCTTATAATTATGGACGTATACATACTCGTACATAGCCCTCACTACTCTCTCCCATTGGGGTAGGCAGAGATCAATTCCAGTCCACTTGCTGCGATCGAAACACACGTCGTGTAGAGTTAAGATGGTACAGTCAGCATCATAAGTCGATTAACACATTCAGATTTTCAAAAGTAAAATTCACTATTATTGGTCGAAAATATCTTAGCAAAAACACTCCAGAGTTAAATGAACATCCAATAAGGTTCAAAATAAGGAAAATAAGTAAGGTTTCATGTCTAATAATGGTGTTATATATTACTTTTGAAAATCTGAATGTGTTCATCAACTTATGATGCTGACTGTACTTGAAGAGAGTGTACAAGGCTATAGTAGAGTAAGTTACCTATATTATAATACGTTATATTATCATCATTTAATTTAAGAGTGACTCTTGTCGGTGGAGTGTTCGCCATTTAAGCCTATCCTCTGCCAGTGCTTTTAACTTCTTGATACGACATGACGTTAACTTTCTCTTCTACTTGAGTGAAGTAAGTACGTCGCGGTCTTCCTCTGCCTCTCTTCCCCTCAACTTTTCCTTCAATGATGTTTCTTAAGAAATCGTCGTATCATGTGCCCTATTATGTTCCCTCTTCTATTTTCTACAGTTCTTAACAAGCAGCGCTATATTACGTTCTATTATATTGTAAACGGAATCCAGTTGACATTTTAATGCAAAATGATTATTCTGCCTCTATGAAAGATAGACCTCGCCTAGCGTGCTCAACGCAACTTTGAATTCCCTAATTATCATCTAATATATTATTTGTATTTTTGTTGTCAGGTGTTTTTCGCGTGTCTCCCAAACGTTTACCTTGAAAATTGTAGCTAACACAAATTAATGGCCGACATCTTCGACATTTTTACGATAAAAGCACAAATTCTGGACACTTTTAGTGTAAAAGTTATTGAACGTGTTTTAAGCACGTATCTCCTACATTTGATCGATCTCTATTATAAGATATAGCTCAGGTTCAGGTTAGAGAACCGAGAAAGAGGAGAGAGGCCTTTGTTCAGCAGTAGGACACTAATAGAGATATAATTTTATCTTAAGCGCGGACTGACTCATTCTATTTCGTAGATAGTTAAGTATTGATTATGTTTTATTTAAATAGGACTTACATTTAAATAACTTATTTACTAATAAATCTAGAACTACAGACCACTTCCCTCCACTTGCTACGATCCAAACACACCTCATTCTTTCTTTTACAATGATATAAAGTTTATAAGAAGTAAATCTATCCGTGTCTAACTTACCATCGATTATTCAAAAAGCAAATTATGTCAAACCCTTTTTTCATAAAAAAACCTATTAGATTAAGTACCTATGAATGAATTATCTATAAAATAAAAGGCTATTTCTGTGATATGAATGTCTTCTTTGTACCTATTATCTGTGACAATTCTATTAGATACCTTTCCGCTGCTGAATTCTCGGTCTCTAGGGTATTGGGGTTTGGGGCTCCTTATTTGGAGAGACAAAATCCATATAGTTAAAAATACATTAAAGCTTTATAAAGCTTACCTATAGGTAAGATCATAGTATGAAGAAACTTTCATTTCGACGGAGAAAACGAGGCATAAACAGAGTCTTTTATAAAGGTATTTGGAGGTGTATATTAAGTAGGAACTTAGAAGGAAGGAAGTGGCCATTATCTATCTTGACAGAAAAGATGCGTGAGCGTGACAGATATTTATGTTTTTTTTGTGTGTGCTACAGCATCTTTATCCTCCTTCAGGGTTCTTCTTCAGGGTTCCTTCAGGGTATGTAGGTGCTTACATACACCTGAGAGACAAAGCGAAATATTTAGGTTTTTATAAAAAGATATTAAATAAAAAAGGTTTAGCATTAAAAGGGTTGCTTGTGTCATAACTCTACATTTACACAATGTAAAGTGTATTATTAAGGATCAAGTAATATGTAAATGGGATTGATTGGTAGTGAAAAACCAAGCCTTGTTACAGTACTTAGTAGGTATGTATCTACATTCTAAAACACCACAGATGAAGATACCTATATAATTTTCTACCCCGATAAGATAGTCCATCCAAAATTACCAACGGAACCTTGCAACATCGTTCACGCTTGAAAAGGCTTTTTGTCGTAATTTCATACTTCAATAAATTGCGGACTCCCTCAGGGCATGAATTATGCGCAGACATTTTCTATGGGTGACACCCTTGACAAAGGGTTTTAGTATGGGATCCTTGTTTTAAGCTACGCCTACATTGTGCAACGGTTTGTAAACTGAGTGATTGCTTAGTTTGTTTTGGGTATTTTATTTGGAGAAAGACGGCGTTAGTACAAGCGAGTTTTAAGGCCCGTGTCAACACTTACTGATAAAATGTAATTGATAGATGAGAAACTTGACGTGTTATTAAATAGCCAAAGGTTTATCTATCAGTTAAATTTTATCTGTAAGTGGCGGTGAAACGGTCCCATATCTTGGGGTTACCATATCTCAGGATTTGTCCTGAGATTACCGGACTTTTCGATTTTTCTCAGGAGTGCGGCCGGACTTTGTCAATCTTGTGAAATCTCAGGAATTTCAAAATACAGCTTACATTTTTCAAAGATCTCTTTAATTAATAGTTAAATCAACTAACATAAACTAAAAAATATCTTTTTTTATAAATAATTGCAGTTTAAATCTATATCTACTTAATCATCCTAGTAAAACGTAACCGAAATAATCTTCTTTTGATAACAGATTGCAGTTAAAATGTATACTTTTTTATACAGGTACCTACTGTACATAACGATATTACCTATTACGTTTTTAAGAGGAAATTCTCGAACTGTATAAAATCTCAGGACTTTTATATGAGAATTAGGACTTTTCTCCGGAGTTTCGTTTATTTCATCTGGTAACCCAACCCAACATTATTTGTGACTGTACACACTTATCGCCGTGTCTTAGAAAACTTACGTACCTATATAGGTAATATATTTGCGTTATTTTGATGTGTAAGCTATATTATTTTAAAGTTTTATTAAAATCTAGTTAAGCAAATATCCTTACATCCATCCATCGGCACAAACTTTGACATTTATAATATAAATAAGATACAATGATCTCTACATTATTACATTACATATATCTACAAACTCAATATTATTAAGAAACTAAAGCTGCCCGCCGCGACTCCGTACGCATTTGCAGTCAAATCTAGGAAAATAGTCATGATATCGTTAAATAATTAGCCTACCTATGTGTTATTCTGATGCGCAAGCTATAATATTGCCAAGTTTCATCAAAATCTGTTCAGTGGTTTTTGCATGAAAGAGTAACAAACAGCCATCTATCCATCGGCACAAACATTGACTGATAATATTAGTAGAATAAGTGCATGCTCCATTTTTTGTAATAAGATTACGATGTAAGGGCCAAAACACGACGCGACGCGACATGACGCAAGGCGTATATAAGGTCGTATCGTTTTACGACGCACGACGTCGTCGTGTCGCGTCGTGTCGTGATTTATGACACGTCGACACGTCGCGTCGTGTCGCGTCGCGTCGTGAATTTATGTTTTAGTATAAAATTCCCGTGAGTAAAATACGAGAACAGCAAAAATCCCAAATCTCAAGGCAAATAAATACAGTAATTAATCTCTGTATAATTTCCGGTTGATTATTTTCCTCGACAACCTTTTTGTCTTGGCGATTGAATGATTATTTATTCATATCATTTTGTCATTGTCTTACGTTGTTTTATGGTTAATTTGGATTGTATTTGGAATTACAATTAAGCTTTCCGGAAATACAGTGGCGCATTGTTTTGTATAAAAATAAATACAGACAAATACGTATCTCGATCAAATCGGGGATTTCTTAATGAAAGGCCAACTCAAGACTCAAAGACAGCTCAAGAACTACCTGCATTTATGGAGCGATTGATGAATGTGGATGAAATGAAAGAGGGGTGTTTGTATCGTACCACGAGATCGTAGCAAGTGGAGGGAAGTAATCTCTGCCTACCCCGATGTGAGAGAGGCGTGACAGATACGTAAGTACTTATTTATATACATACGTAAAAATAATTGTAAATAGGTAGGAATTTATAAACTAATTCAATCCTTGAAACAAACAAACATGTAATCAGTAAATCAATTAAGATTCAAGCGCCTAGGTACATCTTATTCCTTAAACAATAGATACAAAGTTGATATTGAATCAAAGCTTGTACCGTAGTTTAAATTGTTTGTTACTATTTAATTAGTACATCTGCTTTGTATTGATCTCAAACACAAGGTTGTAAGGTACCGTTTAAGGGCCAAAAATCGGGGCGGTAAACTGCGAGGGGCGGTAACATCGACGTCACGTTTATGTATTGCTTGCGGCCTCAACTTTCTACAAGAAATGCCTAAAATATAACTTGGAAAACATACTTATTTATGTACGATAAAAATGTTTATGTTAAAAAGATTGCAAAACTATGAGATGCGTCGGCTTGTATCAGGTGTAAATGAAGTTCGTCTTAGCTAGATGGTGCCTTAACAAACGAAGCAGGTTCTCGTGCAAGAACGGACAGACAAACAGTCGGACAGCCAAGTCTCAATAATAGGGTCCCGTTTTCACCCTTTGGGTACGGAACCCTAAAAACCATATTTAGGTAAGTAAAGTTTTGGGAATTTTGCGGTAAGGGCCGAGTCGCCAATTTTTCGGTCATACATTAGTAAAGACCGAAATAGGGGCGGCAAACTCAAGAATACTAATTACATCACTGTCTTCAAGCCTCTTGGAGTTTCAAATAGTTTAAATTCAAATTTGTTCTTCATTACAGTTAATTCTGAGTTCAATCAAATAGATTATAAAAAGGTATTTAGATTAAATATAGATGTTGGTGAAGTAATCAAGGTTCTAAGAAGGTAATTTATTTATTTATTTAACAGTTTATTGTAAGATGATAGTACCTACATAGAGACAGAAAAAAAGAGAAGTTATACAAAAGGTACAGCATATTTCTAAAAGAAATTTCTACCTGCAGACCCACTGAAAGAGAAGTGATAGCATAAAGGCAGGATAGTCACTTAACCTACAATAAACAATAAATATATAAGTATAAACCTACACACATATATTCGATAAATACACATACATAAATATTGTATTTGTTATTTAATTTAGAATTACTGGCAATTCTTCACATTGATAAACTGTAAAAAAAAAATGGTCTGTCTACATACGTCCGGGCCGTGTCCGGGACGTGTCAGGGAAAAATATCATTCCATACATTTTCTATGGATTCGTTCACGACGTATTGTTTCTCCCCCCCCCCATATGCCCGGACACGGCCCGGATCTGTGTAGATAAGACCTTTAACCCAGCTAAATGAAAATCAATTCCGGTAGTATGAATACAAGGGTACCTAAAGTTGGATTAAAGTTGAGTTATTTTGACAGTGATTTTAAAATAGAGAAATTGACACAGGTCTTCTTAATAGTAATTTTTTGCGTTCTACAAAAATATCCTCTTTTATATTCAATCGCAGGAACTATGCTCTCAAGTGGAAACGGTTAAATGTGTATAACTTAGGTTGAGACCTTTGAGTATAGAATTTATAAGAAAGAGCCATTCCGTCTGGATCTGCGTGCCTGGTCTGGCGCAAAATGGTTACCTTTTGTATGTATGGTACTACTTATCGTTTGACAGGTCATCTACCAAGAAAACTATGAGAAAACTTGGCGCAACCTTGGCACGCTGTCATAAACTCATTTGTATATGAAAAAAAATGGGGCCACTCATTTGAGACAGAGAAGGGTCTTAGCGATAATAAATCTATGTAATTAATTATAAACAGGATTGTAATATATTTGAGGAATCCCGGATTATTTTATTTCAAGACTAGAAGCTTCTCGCGACTTCCTACGAATTTATCGTCTTATCTCGTCTTATCTACACACCAAAGCCGCCGGCTTTTTTGACAGCTGCCATTCGTATGACGTGAAGCCGCCGGCCTAACTCGGCGGCATGCCAGCAGCTTTGGTGTGTAGACAGCATTAGTAGGATAGGAAGTAGGATTAGTAGGACTTAATAGAATAGAATAGAATAGTCTTTATTGTATAGATTACAGGTTACATTATGCAGTTTACATAGCATTATTAAAACTAGTCTCACTATAATCTTACCTTTACAGGCGTATACAATTTACAATACTTATACGTAGTTATGAAACTATTTTTAAACATTGAAATAAATCTCTATACCTACTTAATCGAAATCCTACAACTATAATAATTAACTATTTTACAACAATATTACCTAAAACTTAACATTTTTCTCTATAGCAAGGAAACAAGTGACTACACTGAAATAACGCAACCAAAGCTATTCAGTTTTATTCGGTTGCATTCTGCATCTTTCAATTTCACGTCTCTACCTTTACAGAGACCGGCAAAGCTTGAAACTTCAGACAACTTCAAACTCTGCTGAGAGTCGAATAAGAACGAATTTTTAAAAGCAGGTTGTTGACGTTCACGTATTTGTAGCAATAGGTTCCGGTCTTCGGGTTTGAAAATGAAATTCCCTTTTTGTGATAAGTACTTATGATGTTTTATTGCTTTTTGCAGTTTTTGGGAAAATTGCTCATATTTAGGAACATATCGAAATTATATTTATTGGTGTGTGTCGTGAAAAAGATAGAAATTTGCAAGTCAAGCTCAAGAGCGAAGCAGCTGTAAATACGAAAGTTGAAAATTTTTGTATAAGCCGTCTTACTTTGCATCTAATAACTCATTATAAGGTGCTCCCACATTGCATGTTATAAAAATGTTTCCCAAATGCTATCTACACACCAAAGCCGCCGGCATGCAGCCGGGCTAGGCTGGCGGCTTTAGGTCATACGAATGGCAGCTTTCAAAAAAGCCGGCGGCTTTGGTGTGTAGATACCATAACATTTTCTAACAATTTCCACAAGTGTGGGTGTCACACACGTAACGAGAAATCGCTACGATCGGACTGTACACTTTTTTAACTGTACAGTTTTTCCAAACGTGTATGTGTGATAAAAACTGTGCAGTTTTTACGCGAATTAATGCGAGCGTATTTTATTAAACATTCTCGCATCGTACATTTGACAATAACTATCAGTTTAACACACAGTTATTTTTAAACCCCTTTCCAGCAACCGACTATTTGTACTGAAATTCCAGACGATAATGAATGTTAGCAGTTTTCACTTGTTAGCAACAGGCTAAAAGTCTTGAACATTGAGTTAACTTGTTTGTCTTAAAGTGTACAAAGGCTTGTCTTGTCGCTTGTCGCTTGCACTTTCCGTTCCAAGACAAAGTTTTGTTGTCGGGTGAGAGGCGAGACCGGATGGATTTTAAATGCACTTTAGAATAATGATAAATGGTTTTGGAAAAGTTAAATTTTTAATATTTCGAATATCTCTTTCTGATCCCACGTTATATGGGAATGATGTAAGTTCATTTTTGGTATCTAAGTACATATTATAGTGTTACAAGGATCTATTGGCACTTGAGTGACACTGTCAGGAGGGCGTGGATGGTGTATAAATAACTCAAAATTATGTCAATTTACAAGACACGATATCGTCTCTCTCGTCTCACTTCCAACTTCTGCCACGTGCCAAAAGGTCCTTGTAGCGCTGTACATTGCCGGCGGCCTTGATTTATCAAGAACGTCATCGAAAATGTTTAAAAATGACGTAAACCTCGCCAGGCCGGTGGCTTTGGTGTGTAGATACCATTACAGGTCAATACTAGCCCCCCTTTTAATAGGAAACATTTTTCAGTTTCCTAAACAAATGACGTTCTTCATACTGAAACTTCCTGACCTAAAAAAATAACAAAAGTGCCTAATAAAAAAGAAACCTCAAAGGAAATATAGAAAACCAAAACCAATCATACAATATCAATATTGGTATTGAAATTTAATAAAATTGCTTACATTCCATTATCCAAATTGAGCGAAAATCACGCTAAAGCGTTCCATGACGCTTAATAAATTTTTGGCTCGCATTAAAATAATTTTCCAATTGAATATTTTAAGGGAATCTCGGTGATTAAATAATGAATCAGGTGTCACAATTTTTTTTCTATGAAAACAGATTAGTTTTCGATACGTCAGTTAATATTATTTTAATGGATGATCAAATGACATGACCAAGTGCACAACTACAACTGGCTACCGCAGTTTGCGTATTTCATACCAAATGTTGTTGCAGAGTAACCTTTTATGTAGTTTTTTACTTATATTGATGTCTTATGGTATTTTTTGACAGATCTCCCATTCGTATGACGTAAAGCCGTCGGCCTGGCCCGGAAGCATGCCGGTGGCTTTGGTGTGTAGAAAGCATGGTATTCTATGGTAATGCTAAATGCAGCTATATAATAATATAACCACATAATAAATGTATATTTGTAACAGGTACAAAGTCAGCCACTGTGACACGACATTTCTCATTCAAATAACATAAATATTAAACCCAAGAGACGAACTGAAGTTATCATTGTATCTAAGCTATTAAATCTTAGTTCCTAATAAATTCAGGCTACAAATTACACTACTAGTATTATAAACGTAATATAAACGTTTGTATCGGTGGCAATATTTCGATGTTAGTTGCGCAGTTGCGCTGTTACGCAAAACATCTGAACAGATTTTAATAAAACCTTACAATAATGCAGCTTGCACATGAAAGTAGAAGACCTATTATATTTTTATTGATGACGATATGATGACTCTGGTGTGTTCGGATAAGCAAGTGTAGAGAAATGTTCTTTGCATATCCCGATGGGAAAGAGGTGTGACAGATACGTAGGTATGTATGTTGATAATTGAACTTGTTGCTTTTCTTTTAATCGAAGTTGATATGAATTTATCTAAGTCATTCATTAAATTTAAGAGCTTCGCTCTTGTCGGTGGAGTCTACGCCACTCTGTTCTATTTTCTGCCGTCCTTTTGAGCACCTGGTACGACACAACTTCTATCCCCTCTTTCATATTTTGATCTATGTAAGTACTCACTTGTGTCTAAGTACTATGCTTAATAAGAAGAGGTACCTAGGTATATTTAATAAGATTTTTGAGCTATGACGATAAATGCGTACGAAGTTGCAAGCGGCCACTAGTCACTCATAATATAGATATGCTCTAGGGACACTATCTTATTCAGTCGAGTGCTTATAGGTATTTAGGTAATGGTTTATTAATTTACTACAAATAGGCACTCTAGATTAAATGTCTAGAGATATTAGTTATAGGCTCATAGGTAATATAGGTTTCTATTCTAGAGTTTAAACAGAGAACTATGCCCAATTATGAGATTTATCTATACATACATATCCGCCACGCCTCTCGCCCATCGGGGTAGTCTTTGACTACTTCCTTCCACTTGCTACGATCCAAACACACCTCTTTCACTTCATCCACACTCATCAGTCGCCTCATACATGCCCGTCGGTTTAGGGTACTCTTGATTTGGCCTTTCTTTTTTTTTCTTTTTCTTTTCTTTTTTTTTATTTATCTATAACAAGCAAGATTTTAATAGGAAAGAGCATTAAGTATCTCTATATAATTTAATGAAATATTATTTTAACATTATTTATCAGTTTTTATTAAGATACAATAACAATACACGTAATATAACTTAATAAAGAAAACAAACAAAATTATTTACAAGACACATTTTCAGGCCAATCACAAAATTCCTTAGCAGGATTATACAGAAGATTCTTCGGACAGTCCAAAACAACTGGCCTACCCTCTGAACACATATAGAATTTACTACAAATTTTATGAGCTAGCAGTTTACCATCAGAGCCATCTACCGCGCAGATTTCTGCAACTTCTTTATCACTTTCATCTTCTTTGGGCTCTTCAGGTTTTTCTTCTTTATCTTGAACACCACATTGTACATTATCAGGCCAATCGCATTGTTCTTTCTCAGGATTGTAAAGTAAATTCAATGGACAGTCCAAAGCAACTGGTCTATTTTCAGAACACATGTAAAACTTGCTGCAGTCTTCATGAGCTATTAATACTCCATCTGACCCTTCAGCGTTACAAATTTCTTTAGCTTGACTAGGATCAGAGTTTCCTTTACCGCTTTCTATAGGAGCATCTTTGTCATTTACTTGACAATTGACGTTCTCAGGCCAGTCGCAATACTCTTTATCAGGGTTGTAATGAAGAGGGCTAGGGCAGTCAATAGCGACAGGTTTGCCTTGGAAGCATTTGTAGAATTTGCTGCAGTCTTCGTGAGCTACAAGAATGCTGTTAGAGTCTTCAGCTGCGCAGATGGCAGGGGCTTGGCTTGGGTCTGAGTTTCCACGGAGGATCGTAGCATGGATGTTGTTTGCCAGCGCAAAGACTGTTACAATGATGATTGTTCCTGCAAGAGATACAATACTTCTTGAAATATGTTCGACAGCTATGTAGATACCATATTATACTGGGTGTAACAGAAAGGGGGTATACAGCCGAAACACAGCGATAGTCCTCATGAAACTGAACAACTGAACCTAAGGAACATGGGTCGTAACTCGAAAAAAAATGTTTGATCGCCCACACTTACTCGATCAGCTGTTGGACATTTTGTATGGGGAAGCGAATTTATTTTTTCGAGTTACGACCCATGTTCCTTGGGGAAAGTTGTTCAGTTTCATGAAGACTATCGCTGTGTTTCGGCTTTAAATCCAATTTCTGTTACAACCTGTATAAAACACAAACAAAAACAATCATTGTCATGATAGTCAGATAGTCTGAATTGCCGTGCCCTAGTTGGGGTCCATAGCTAGTAGGTACTAATTATTATTTTAAGACCTATGTAAACTTCTGGTGTGCAATAAACGAAGATTTATTTAAGTGTTAAAGAAAAATATGTCTTCCGACGAGCCCCCACGAGGCAAAATACCCAACAAGCTGGCAGCATTACCTCTCTGAATGGTAATGGATCCTTTGGCCAAGGAAGCTGCCAGTTCTAGGATGACCCGAAGCCTCGCGTTGACGCGTCAAAAACTCTCATTTTTCTTTACACTTTAACATTGTTTCCGTTTAATTATGTACAATTTTACGTGGCTCTATACCTAATATCTGTTGTGATAATCACTGTAGGTATATTTGTATGTAAAAGTGGCGTGATTAATCGCATTATACCACGTATTATGCTCATTGAAGCGCAACGCGCCATATCAAGACAGTCAGATGTTTTTTTATAATCAGATCAAAACAAGAAATGATTCAATTTATTGCTATGGAAAGTTTATCAATTTTTAATGCCTAGTAGATACTTATTTTTTAAAATCTTTTTAATACATTATCTTTAACAGTAGATAGAATATTGGGAACGGGCGAAAGGGACCTCACGCATATGCGGTTGTGGATAGACGCTTGATTAAGGTGTTGTTTGGTACAATTTATTTATCTAACAGATATTTTATACCTGTCTGTCTAAAACTTTTTGTTTTATGAAATGGACATAGGTTTATCTGTCAGTTAAGTTTTATCTGTAGGTCACCACCTAAAACGGACAATTAATATCGTGTCAAAACTGCCAATCAAGGGCAAGTGCAATAAAAAATGACTTTTTTTGTTAGCCATTAAGATTCCACTACTGGGCAAAAGCGCCTCCGCGACTTTCCATTCAACACGGTCTCCGCTAGCGTCCCGCCATTCCCGTGAAAATGTATAGATAAATTAATTTAATAGTAAAATAAAGTATATTGTTACAAGGATTTATTGGCACTTGAGTGACAGTGTCAAGAGGGCGTGGGTGGTGAATAAATTAAAAAAAAAAACAATTTACAAGATGATATCGTTAGTTCCGATTTCCGCCACGTGCCAAAAGATCCTTGTAGCATTGTAATCATTTATTCCCAGTTCAAACCAAAAAGATACTTAAAAACAAAACATAAAACTGCACCTATACTAACTTATAGAAAAATGAAAGCCCTATACTCATTGATAAAACTGTACATTCATATTCAACACGTTTTCCCCACATCAGGACAAAAAGTGTCTTATGCTACCTACACACCAAAGCCGTCGGCATGCCGCCGGGCTAAGCCAGTGTCTTTTCGACATACGAATGCCAGCTATCAAAAAGTCGGCGGCTTTGGTGTGTAGATACCATAAAACTGAACTTACCCCTCATCTTGCACTTATTATCGTATAACTACTAAACAAAAGAAGTCCCTGTTGGACTATAAATAGGTGAATAACAAAGAGACGTTAGTTATCAACTGATTAAAATCAATACTTAGAAATGCAACTATCGAACAACTATTGCAATATCTATAAGTGAAGGACCTCATCCTATCAATAGTTACACAGGATGATCTGTTAATTGGTAAAAGTTGTTTAGTTTCATGATGGATGTAAGGATGTTTGTTACTCTTTCACGCAAAAACCACTGAACCGATTTTAATGAAACTTTGCAGTATTGTAGCTTGCACATTACAACTGCATTGTTTGTGCATTGCATTGCACACATAGGCTATTTTTTGAGATGCTAGATGAGAGATGATGTATTTTGAGATTTTTCAAGATATAAAAAAATAAATGCATACGAAGTTGCGGAAAGTCTCTATTAGTAAAGTAACCACATATATTAGGTAAACAACAATAATAGTTAGCTATAGGTACCTATATTTCAAAATAGTCAATTTGACGTCAGAAAAGTCAGAATGTTAATCCAATTAACATTATTTCACAAATCGTCAATCACAATTTCGCAATAAAACTGTATGAATGATATCCTAATAATATTATAAATGTAAATGTTTGTGCCGATGGATGGATGGATGTTTGTAATAGGGATGTTAGGGAGCTCCGTAACCGTAACCGAAACTATCGGATACCCGATATAAAAAATCATCCGTAACCGTAACCGAATCCGAAATAAAAGTTTCGCATAGTATCGGATAGGAGCGGAGCCTAATTGAGACAAATTATTTGTATTTTACTTTTGAAATTCCTTAAAAAATAAATATCCGTAACCGAAACTAACGGATAATCCGAAATAATTTATTATTCGTATCCGTAACCGTATCCGGTATAATAATCATTCCTAAATCCGTATCCAATCCGTATCCGAAATTTCATATCCATAACATCCCTAGTTTGTAACTTCATCACGTAAAAACCACTGAACAGATTTTAATGAAATTTTACAATAACTTAGCTTGGACATCAGAATAACACATAGGCTATAATAATTTAAGATATTGTGTAAATTTTCCAAGATATGATGATAAATGCGTACGAAGTCGCGGGCAGCCTCTAGTTAGTGATAATTCTATCAGCCAGGTGCAAAAAGAGACGCTTTATTACCCCTGCAGCTGTCACTGTCATTACCCAAAGTCAGAATATGACAGCACGATGTTTAATGAATAACTTAAACCTTTTCAGCAAGAATAGATAAGTTAATTAGATATTATTTATTTATTTATTTATTTATTTATTTATTTATTTATTTATTTATTGAGGTAACAAACTGCTTAGTATTTTTTACATTTCAACTTAAAACTAATATAGGTATAGATGTAAGCTATTAACAGGTTACCCTAGATAGATAGTACATACAGTTTATGCGGCGTATACTTCAAGAGCATTGACTGTTGCATTCTTTAACATTACTATTCTTATATTTTAGTTAAAAGATATGTTAGGATGTATGTGTTGTGTGTGTTGTGTGTGTGTGTGTGTGTGTGTGTGTGAGTGAGTGTGTGTGTGTTGTATATTCTGTGTTCTGTAGACCCTACGACAGACATCTTGGGATCGACTGGTTACAGTCACGACTAGGAAACCAGTCATCTACAGGGGAACAGTTGATAATTACGATCATAGTAATTGTTTGAATTATAAAGGTAGGAAGGTGTTGTTTTAGTTAGATTGATTTATATATTTATGTGTTTTATTATTAGAAAAGGACAAGGCTTTTAACTCAGAACTTTAATTATTTCTTTTTTGTAAGCTTGTTTTTTACAGTGAAATATATCAATATTTGCGAAATCACTGTTATATTGATGGGAAATGCGTTTTATTAAACTGTTACGTGCAAATTTAGTGAGACTCATATCTGTTGCAAATAGCTTAGTGTGTCTAGTTCTTCTAGAAGGAACTGATAATGTGACTTGGTTAAGAAGTTCAGGACAATCTAGATGTCCATGAGGAATATCATGAAAGAGGCATTGGTCTAGAAGTTTGCGACGGTTGTTTAACGATAGAAGCGAGTATTTAGTGCAGCGTTCGGAGTAGTCTTTCAACAACTGATGACTTTTAAGATCAAGATATTTCAAGAAGCGCATTTGTATAGATTCAATTGATAATATGTGTTTTTGATATATAGGGGACCATACAGGGCAGCAGTATTCGAGAATACTCCGTACGTAAGAGAAATAAAGTAGTTTAGTGCATTCTGTATTGGTAAACTTCGTACAGATCCTTTTGATTAAACCTAGATTTTTATAGGCTTTATTTATTATGTAATCATAATGTTCATTAAAAGTTAATTTTGCGTCAAGCATGATTCCTAGGTCCCTAACCAAGTTAGTTCTTTCGATACTGGCACCATTAATTTCATAGTTATAATAAATTACATTAGATTTACGAGTAAAACTAACAATTTGACATTTATTAATATTTACGGTAATTCTGTTAAATGAGTAGTAATTAACGAGGCGATTGACGTCATCTTGAAGTTTTTCACAGTCTGTATGATTAGTTATTTTAAGGAATATTTTTTTATCATCCGCATATAAGAGATATGATGAGTGTTTAAAACAATTAGTAATGTCAAACAAGTATGCATTATACAGCAAGGGTCCCAGGTGAGACCCCTGAGGGACACCAGAACTAATATCAATAAAATTTGATTTAAAACCCCCCAAGACTACGGATTGTGATCTATTACGTAAGTATGATTCAAGCCATCTTAGCAAGTCGCCTCTAATCCCTAAGTGATCTAGCTTTCGGAGTAGGATAACGTGATCTACCCGATCGAAAGCCTTCTCAAAATCGGTGTAGATCACGTCAACCTGACCCCCTGCGTCCATGTTATTAAGCGTATAGGTCAAGAACTGTGCCAAGTTGCTCACAGTAGAGCGTCTTGAAATGAAACCGTGTTGTTCTGTAGGTATACTATCGTAGATAATATGAAATATGGCTTTGTAAACCATTTTTTCTAGTATTTTAGAGAATATATTTAATATAGAAATTGGTCTATAATTTTCAGCCTTCGTTCTTAGACCATTTTTAAAGATGGGTACGATATGCGCTTCTTTCCATTTAAGAGGGAAAACTCCTTGTGAAAGTGACTTATTGAAGAGAATATGCAGAGGTATTGTAAGTGAGTCTGCACATCTGACAATTAATAAAGGGGGTATAGTATCACTGCCTGCACCTTTATCTAAATTGAGTTGCTTAAGAGCTTTATTTACTTGCTCTTTAGTGACCACTAAGCTGCTTATATGATGAATTGTATGATTGTGAGTGGTAGATAAATCAGGTTGGTCATACGTTGTAGCTGGAGGGGCAAAAACACTTTGGAAAAAAGTATTAAAGGCTTCGGCTATCTGTGGGCCTGCAGTGTATGTGTTATTTTCGTATATGATCTTAGATGGATAATTTAATTTATTTTTACGTTTTGCTTTTGCATAAGACCAGAAATATTTGGGATTTTTTATAATTGAAGTTTGTACGTCCTTAAGATATTTATTATAATGCGTTACTTGTGCAGTCTCACATCTAGTGCGTAGTAATGCAAATTCCTGGTAATCTAGTCGGTTTTTATACCTTTTCCAGCGCTTGTGGGCCGCGTTTTTATCTTTAATTAGTCTAATCAGTTCCTTGGTGTACCAGACCGGCCAACTATTATTATTATATTTTATTACTTTATACAAATCCCAGAGGTCCAATTCTGCTAATTTAAAATAGTCTGAGTTGTGTGACTATTAAGTGTCAATGGCATTTTTTGACACATTTGGTTTTCGTCGCACCAACAACCTTTGAGTATAGAGTATAAGGAGGTGCCAGACCGTCTGGATCTGCGTGCCTGGTCTGGCGCAAAATGGCTACCTTTTTATATGGAATTTCTTAACTTTGACAAGTCATTTACCAAGAAAACTATGAAAAATTTGCGCGAACCGTGGCACGCTGTCATAAACTCATTTGTATATGAAAAAAAAATGAGGCACCTCCTTATACATTCTATACTCAAAGGTAAGCCAACAACACAACTAAGACCATTTTTAAAAGGTTTTATTTTTAAATTAACAGACTTGGCCCCTGGAGTGACACTTTAAATTTAATTAAAGAAAAACTTCAAAATTTCAGTGTGAACGAATTTAATCTTATTTCCATTCGGATTAGTAGCTAAAATGCGTAGAGCAAGCTGTAGGGAGCGTGTTATAGATTATTCTGTGTGTTATAAATTATATTTCTCTTGTTCTTCTCTTCGTGTTTCCACGGAGGATCATAGCCAGGACGCTGGGTAGCAATTCCGCTAAATTAAGTTATTTAAATAATAGCAATATGTCACAAATTTGGTATTCTCTTAAGTGCCACGATTAATAGTCGATTAGTAGTCTCTAGAGGGTTTTGTCTACTGTCAAATAGCGAAGAGAATACCGTTTGGAACTGCCACTCATGTGACATTGCGGAGTAGAATACCGATTATAGCGTAAAGTAATAAAATGTACGGCCGATCGTTGTCCACTGTCAACTTATCTGTTAAGAGAATACCAAAATGTGTCAATTCATACAATTCACATTCTAGAGAGACACCATTTTTCATTTGGTAATTAGAAGAATACGGCCCCTGGTTCGTTGTTGTTAGTTGTTTTTTTTATAATTTCCGGCAATTTTCTTGGTTATTAAGATGGCATTGAGTGTCGTGGTGTTAGAAAATTCGTGCATCATCTTGCGATGCACATAAGTTCCAATTTCATTTGTGTAGTGGATGACATCGCTTAAGATGTTTACTGTCACCTACAGATGTCTACATTATCTCTAATGATTTTCAGTTTAATACCGTGTCCAAGCATACTATTATATACCCAAATAATATTAGTTATGTATAAAGATACACATACTTATCATATTAATAGGTATATCTGGATAGATATACCTCATATATATTAGTATATTATATGAATAGTATAATATTTAAGTAGGTATATTTATTTAATTTGCAAAAATACATGTAAATATGTTATTAAAAATACTACACTCTAATAAATAAAATATAACCGCTAAACTAAACTTGACTTAACCTAACTAACACTAATCCGGGAATAATCCGCCCCTGGTCTCTCCTGGTGCAAACGTGCCCATCACCCCAGCTGCGTTAGTATAATATAATATTAGTATAATATTAGTATAGTGTATGTATTAGTGTATGTGTTTGTATTAGATATATTAGTGGATACTTGTCTCTATCTAAAATTTGACAAAAGAAATATACATAGGTATAATAACTTTTACGTTCCATCTATACTTTAATACCTAAATCTGAGCTTTAATATATTCGTTGACCTTTCAATTTGACCATTGACTCCACAATCAGTTTGAGCACAGTTTAGATTGAGATCGATTCGCATTAATTAAGACGATTTGGGAAAAAGATTTTTAATTTCATTATCGCATGAATCTTGAAAATAATAGTCCAGTCTATGTTAATCGGTTAGTTTCTTGGAATATCTAGACTATGGTGTTTACAAGCTTAAAATATGAATAGTTTATTCAGGTACTGTATTTCAAAAAGTAGAAAACTTAAATAAACGCGTAGATTATAAATGATAATAAATAATAATTTAGGTAGTGAAACAAGAATAATAAAACTTTTTCAAGGTATTAAATCAGCTTTAATTAAATTAACAACGTGGTTTCCAATCGCAGGTCTGACCTTCAAAATTGAGGAAAGGCCCGTTAATGCAGTTAATCTCTTGAGCGAAACCAGCTATGCAAATGTAAAACTTCCTGCAGTCCTCATAGGGGAGGAGCATGGTGGCACCTTGGGTGCACAGGGCTTGAGCTTGACTGTAGCTGTTCCTCACTGGGCTCTCATCGTCTACTACAACAGGGCTGGCCGGGATAACCTGACTAGCTTTAACAGCAGAGCGACAGTTGACATTTACTATGGGACCAAGGACGAGATCATTCAAAAATTTTTGAACTCCCGATAGAAAATGCATTCAGCTATAATGGGGGATTTACTTATGATTTCAAACTTGGCTCCATAGTAAAAATTTATTGTTATCACCAGTACATGCATATCCATTTCTATCGTTCACTAATTTAAAGTCACCCCATATAAATCTATGTGGTTTTTTACGTACTAGTAGACGATCGAACGGCTGAGAAAATTACCCACGATCGTGAACTATTTATTGGTTAAATTTTACTTTTTACAACTAGACAAGTTGTAAACAGCCATTTCATGAAATTGCGGTATTCTATCAATGTCCTTCGTCCAATTAACCGGCTCATTGAACCATTTTCTTCTGTTTCTTATCAAACTTATTTATTTCTAGTGATAGAATATATCTTGTTTTATTATCTTGTAATGGTACTTACCTGAATATACTTATCTTCCTACTGATTATTATATGTAAAGGCGGGTTCGGATATGTATCATTTCCCCGATCTGATCATCATATCTGTAAAGCTGACGCGTATCATGATGGCATATATGAACGGGTTATTATACGTAATCTCGATACTGCCCTGGCGGCGTCGGTTTTTTTTTTTCAAAGGTTTTTTAGGAAGATATGGATACGAAGCAAATCGAGGCATCCACAACTTTATACGTGGCTTGGTACATGATTCACGTATCCCATAGCATCCCGTCCGTGGCGAAGCCCAGAGAAGGACTTTGATAGTTTAACCGTTAAATACCTGTGTCCATGGAGCAATCCACAGCAGGACGCGAACTTCTCTCGTTTTTTGCTTACCTTGAATTTTGTGTAATATTAAGCTCTACGCACATAAAAGAAATCGTACATTCAAACGTAAAGAATTCGATCACACCAGACCGACTAAAGAATCATGGGTAAATACGCGACGGATCTTTCGTTACATATGAACGAACCCTAAGGATACGGTAATCAGAACGGGTAAATGATTCATATCAAGACCCGCCTTAATAACAAGTAAGTTAGGTACGTACGTAGTTGCGTATATAATGATATTTTTTGCAGTTGCTATTTTCTTTTGAAGGTTACATCGGCTGATAATGTAGATAAAGAAAGACAAATTTCTAGAAATAATTGTTGACGTGAAAATAAGGGCTATATTTCAAAATTTAATGACCCAAATAGCGTGGGTGTAGATATTCATTCATTCACATTTAAGAGTTAGACTCTTGTCAGTGGAGCATCCGCCAGTTAGGCTTATCCTCTATCAGTGCTTCGACTTATTAATACGACATGACGTTAATAGATATATGAATAATATTGGTAACTATATATAACACAACACATTTAGATCACATAAACGCCTTTATTAATAAACATTTTGACAAAGTTACCAACGAAGTTAACAAGAAACGTTTTGTGGATGATCACAACTTTGCTTTTGGAAATAGAAAAGGAGGGGGCTCACGCAGGTCATTGGCATAGGCTGGGTTCCAAGACAGTAGTAGAACATTTTCATTTCATTTTCATCATTGCAGTTCTCATGGGGGCACAGGAAAGTTATATGAGGGTTCTGAATACATAGGGCTTGGAATTGTTCAAAACTAAGAATTTAGCTCTTCTGGACAACGAAACTGGCACTAGCAGTTCCATCACAGACGACATTATCAGGCCAGTCGCAGTATTCCTTCTCAGGGTTGTAAAGGAGAGTGTTGTAGCAATTCATAGCAACAGGTACACCTTCTGAGCACTTGTAGAACTTGCTGCAGTCTTCATGAGCTACTAAGACCCCGTCGGAACCTTCAGCAGCGCAGATGGCTGGAGCTTGACTTGGGTCAGCATTACCAGCTAGAGCTCCAGTCAGCGCGATGGCGCAGAATGCGATTAGTAAACCTGTAAGGAAAGATGCTAATTAGATACTTAATTTTAAAAGGATTCTTATAAGCTAAAATAATTTTAGAGTTAAGTCTTAAATGACAGAGATGGTAAGTTCTTCCTAGCTCGAATCAAAGGTCAGTCTTATAAAACCAGTTCCAGTTAAAGGTCATTGACAAAAATTAGAATAAGACGGCATGATTATAATTAACTGAGTAATTCCAACAGTCCAGAATCTATTCAACTCAAATTTGCAATAACAGAAAATTATCACCATAGGTACTTTGATTTGAACTGGTTTTTTGCTACGAATTTAACGGCAAATTCCTATCAAAGGTTAATATGGTTTCACGTGATCATGGAAACTTTACAAATAAAGGTTCCAAAGCTTAGTTTAAAAGAAATAGATGCCTGACTAACTACGGTATTGAAGAATTGAACCATTATTGATTGACGAGGTTCTTGGTTTGCAAAGTCAATGTGGATGCGAAGGGATTATTAATATTAGAATGTATCAGCTTAGGCGCTCGCTGCCTCCACGAGCGATATTATCGTCGTATCATAAGTCGCATCGTGGCGATAATATCGCCGTATGGAGACAGCTCCACAGAGAGTGTATGGAAATACGTAGCACGACGATTAGGTATATCGCTGCGATTCTCTCGCTCTTGGAGGCAGCGCCTTATAATATTGGACTTTATTATAGTATTATATACAGGGTGTAACAAAAAGGGTATATAAAGCCGAAACACAGCGATAGTCCTCACGAAACTGATGAAACTGAAAAAAAAATTTCGCCTCCCCATACAAAATGCCCGATCAGCTGATCGAGTAAGTATGTTCCTTGGGGAAAGTTGTTCAGTTTCAAGAGGACTATCGCTGTGTTTCGGCTTTATATACCCTTTCTGTTACACCCTGTATAATAGTATTGGAATTGAAACTAAGATTATAATATTGAATGAATGACGATCTATATGCGTACTTGGCAAACTGGAAAGTACCCGGGGATAGGAAAAGTTGGAAGGATGTGGGCGAGCCCTGTGCCCAGCAGCGGGACATACATAACAGACTATTATAAAAAATTACTTACCCTTCATTTTGTCGGCAAAGTTTTCGTCAAAAGACTGATCAGTATGAATGAGAAGTTGCTTAAATACCAAAACAGAAGCTAATTATCTGTTGATAAAAATAAATCAGTTGATACAATCTACTCTTAAAAAAACAAGCTTCAAAGCACCGACTCACAATACTGATGTAATCAAGTTGTATACGGTATCTATTAACGAAACGGTTGATAGTGTGCTAAATTAGATATGATTTGAATGCAAAAATTTAAATCTGCGTTAATGCAGTTTCTTAGAAATTATATCAGATGGACTTGTGTTTTGGTGGGATTTCTATCATAGTGCATAACTTAAATTAATATTTAATAGAGGCTGTCCGCGACTTCATACACATTTATTTGATATAAAATTATGTACTATCTTTAAATAATATCTATTAGCTTGGTTTTATTATGATGTATAAGTAACAATATTGCCAAGTTTCATCAAAATCTGTCCAGTGGTTTTTGCGTGTAAGAGTAACAAACACCCATCTATCAGCAAAAACACCCATCTATCAGCAAAAATACCCATCTATCAGCAAAAATACCCATCTATCAGCAAAAATACCCATCTATCGGCAAAAATACCCATCTATCGGCAAAAATACCCATCTATCGGCAAAAATACCCATCTATCGGCAAAAATACCCATCTATCAGCAAAAACACCCATCTATCAGCAAAAACATTTACAATATCAGTAAGATTCCTAGTGCCAAAAAATTACTAAGGTACTATTATTTTTATCTATTTACGTTTTTCTAGAAAGATTTATCTGCTCAATGAATTAGTGCCCACCTATCTTGATTTCCTGATAATATGTTATAGTTTCGTGCAATTTTCTTATCTTATCGAGTTCCGGAGATTTTCCAGCTCGGACCATTCTGTCAGTAGCTGAGTGAGTCAGCTTCATAGGTACTTGCCAGGGGCAAGTAGGGCACTACCCGGCGTTACGTGAGACGGCCACCTGCCAGATAGACCGACGATTTAGCGAAAATCGCAGGGTCTCGTTTCTTATCCGAGATCTCTTGTAAAACAAGATTTGTCACAGTATCTTGTCAAGATACAAGTTCATTGATATTTGATTATACAAGATGTAACAGAAAGGGGATATAATGCCGAAACACAGCGATAGTCCTCATGAAACTGAACGACTTTCCCCAAGGAACATGGGTCGTAACTTGAAAAAAAAATTTGGATCGCCCATACTCGATCAGCTGATCGGACATTTTGTATGGAGAGGCGAATTTTTTTTACGAGTTACGACCCATGTTCCTTGGGGAAAGTTGTTCAGTTTCATGAGGACTATCGCTGTGTTTCTGCATTAAACCCCTTTTCTGTTACACTCAGTATAGGGTGTAAATTAATTTTAATGTCTTGTGCTGTTAAATTGTAAACCGGTTCATTGCCACCGACATCCTACGAGATCCCAAAATTTTCACTAGGTCGTCGGACCATCTGGCTGGTGACCGTCCCATGCTTCGCTTCGTTCGTGGTCTCCACTGCACCGAAAGTGCTGGAGATAAATTGGGAAGGCCAAACTGTGCTCAGCAGTGGACAACTGTGAAAAAAGAAAAAGATGAAATTGCAGACTTCTATTTTTAGCAATATATGTCCACTTTAGTACCTATTTAATGTTGTTTATTGAAGATTAACATTAAGGTGCCAATAAACGATTATTTCTTATGTTAGATTATCTTAAAAATCAAAATGAAGAGAGGTAGTGAGAGCAGAGGAACGGTTAAGAAAGGCGAATACTCTACCAACAAGAGACTGACTCTTAAATATGATGATTATGATAAAGCACCCTCTACACATAGATTCTATCACTCTACTACGTTTTGCAAGTATTAAAGGACTTATGAATGATGATAATAAAAAAAAAAAAGATAAAATCACCGAAAAAAGGAAAACCAGCAGCATTTCCAAAATTGATAAAAATGTTTATTCAATTAACGATGATTATCTTTAGGTTTGACTCATTGACTCATCATGCACATTCTATATACAGAATGCTGTAGTAAGGCCTAGAACGCACGGTGAAACGCAACTGCAACGCAACTGAAACTGCTAGTTGAGTTGCATCGACGTTTCTGCTATAGATATCTTTAGAAAACCACACACGACGCAACTGAAACGAAACGTTTCAAACTAGAAGTTTTAGTTGCGTTGCAGTTGCGTTTCATCGTGTGTTCTGGGTCTAATAGATTATTTTAGCATTAAGTTAATTTAAATACGGAACAAAAGTAACTTTTATCTACAAAAGTATTATAAACGGCTGATAAACAGCCGTAACTTTTCCAATTAAACTATAAAAATAACTCATTGTTGAATTAAGTGTAATGCTATCTACACACCAAAGCCGCTAGCATGCCGCCGGGCTAGGCCGGCGCCCTTACGTCATTATACGAATGGTAGCTGTCAAAAAAGCCGGCGGTTTTGGTGTGTAGATAGGTACTATAAAGCTGTAAAGATAATTGTGATTTTTGCGATTAGTTACAGAAACTGGAGACCGCCATCGACTTTGTAAGCATTTATCGTCATATTAAAAAATATATTCTACAATAATGAAGCCAATATGCAAGCTACATCTTAGTAATATTATAATCTTTTCAGTATTTTTTGCGTGAAAGAGTTAACAAACATCCTTACGTCCATCCGGTGTCACAAACTTTGACATATAAATATGAAGGATAAATAAATACAACTTACGTAAATCCAGTTACAAAAAAAGACAAATTAACTACGACAACAGTCTTTGTAATTATCATCTAAAACCATGACATTTCTCTCGTTTCCCGGTGACAAACGTCTCAGGTTGCCAATTCGAGCTTAATTGAAAACTTAGCTCCTACTGCGCTTGTGCGTTTACCTCGGAGCTTTAAGCTCATGCCTTCAGTGTGATACAGCCTTCCGTCGTAGAGGGTTACCCGAAGCTTCGTTGGTGCAAACTTCGAGTTTACGAAGTATAAAGTTTGATTTAAGTGAGCAAAGTGAAGTGAAAAGTGATTTGTGGAAAATGTAACTTTTCTTCTTACACGCGTTTGTGTTGGTAAGTTGTTTTTGCAGTTGTTTTTTTTTTATTTTTATTCAAGAGAAAAAAGTTTTCATGTAGAATTTTATTTAAAAGTGTTTAGAACTTATCTACGCGGATAAGTGCGTACGTACCTATTTTAAACTTGTACGGGAGATTAATATAAATAGATAGATTAAAAGTTGATTAAAAGATTAATAGGAATTTAAAAAAAAGATATCCAATATTGTTCGCGATAAAACATTTTGTAGTACGTATATACCTAATAGCTGTTTATAATAAGTCATCGGATGACCATTAAAGAAAGTTTATTAACCTTTAGAAAATAAAATGTATCCTTATCAGCCCTTTAACGTCCCCACTACAGGGACACGAGCCTACTCTCATACGAGCGTAAGTAAGTATAAAAGTGCATAATTAAATCAACGATGTGCACGCTTATGAGCTTGTTAGATAATTACTCAGAAGATTATGTACCTAGGTAGGTAAAAACCACTAAATAGATTTTAATCAGGGCATGATGACAAAAATTTTTTTTGTCCTTATCATAGATTATTTTAAAATATTCGACACGTACTTTTTCTTTTTTCTCTTAAACTAAAAATGACAAAGATACACTGGGTTAAAGTTGCTCGTGATGTCACGCCTCAGTACGATTTTAACCGAGGAGTGACGTCAATACCCCCCACTCCGTAACTTTGATGCTCTGTATCTTTGTATTTACTTATGTATTTGATCAGGTAAAAAATGTGTTTCAAATATTTTTTAATAGCCTAAAAGAGTGACTAATTATTTTTTGAATTTTTGAATGTAAGTAGTTATCATTCCTATTTTATAGCATGGAATAACATAATAGGCTATATTATTTACAGATATTGTGTGTTTTTTCCAAGACGTGACAATAAACGTGTACGAAATCAGATATCTCTAATTGAGACAAAAAAATGGAAATGGTTCGAGAAAATTTCATCCGTTTTGGATTACGTAGGTTCATCTCTTTTGCAGGCTGTATGCTGATCCACCTTTGTCAGAGTAAGAGTGAGTTTATTTGTAAAATAAACGTGGCGACCTTTTTCCGCTTCGTATATATTTTTGCAATATTAAGGACGGGAGGTTTTACCTTCTGTGACGGAATTGTGTTCTTTTGTGACGTTTTGAATAAATTGCAAATATACATTTTATTAACCTACATAGATACATATCTGTCACGCCTCTTTCCCATAGGGTAAGGCAGACTAACCCTCTAAATGCTACGATCCAAACACACTTCCTTCGCTCTATCCACATTCATCAGTCACCTCATACATGTACGTCGGTTTATGGTACTCCTGACTTGGCCTTTGTGAAAGGGAAAATGGTAAGTATAGGTTGTGAGGCGGTTGTTATAAGTAATATGCAGTTTGTATTATTGATGCTTATTTCGATGCAATTAGAGTCCATGAACAAGGCTAACGTATCTTGATCAAATCGCGGACTTGTTAAAGAAAGGCCAAGTTATGAATACCTTAAACCGACGTGCATTTATGGTGCGACTGATAAATGTGGACTAAACGAAAGAGGTGTGTTTGGATTGTAGCGAGTGAAGGGAAGTGGTCTTTTCCTATCCCAATGGGTGAGAGGCGTGACAGATATGTATGTATGTATGTGAGTCCATTCTTATTTGTCGGATGTTAGTTCCAGTTTTTAACTGGAAGTTATTGTTTATGAAGCTAGATTATTGGAAACCGATTTTGCATCGGAGCTCATATAAAAATGGACTTCCGCTACCCAGATCTGAAAACCGATAGTCAATACGAAACTCGATCTGTATCCGTTCGGATACAGCTTATGTGTCAAGTTAGCTATTGCAGTTTGAATGTTAACAAAGCAAAAAAGAACCTGTTGAAATAGCTTTTTGAATTGTGCATCGTACGGGGAATACTCGTAGACTAAAATTTTCAGGTTACTACCTTTTTTTCGTATTTTACGCCAATGTCGGCGAAACGAGAGATGATTTACATAGGTATCTATATTTACATAAGTATCTAACCGTTTGCGAAGAGTAAATACATATTTAAAGAGTCTGTTTTACAGTTGAAAGTATTAAGATACTTCTTTTAGAAATATGCTGTACCTTTTGTATAACCTCTTTATTTTAATGTCTCTGCATACATACATTTTAATGTCAAATTATTATATAAAAAATACTTACATAAGACGCTTCCAACGTTGTGGTTATACCTAACTCTTTCATTAACATAAACCAGAAAAAGACACATCAGAGGGAACCATATTTTTAAAAACTACAAAATATCTGGTAAGAAACAATAGAAAAATAATATCTAAGTATATACCTATTTAGATATCAGGCAATAATTTACATATAAATTGTCAAGGCATAACAGCCTATCAATCAATATTAAAGTAAAATTAAATGCCAAAAAACACACTGGATGCGTATGCGTATGCGTTGCGTATGCGTAGACGTATGCGTACCTCTGAATTGTAATGTATGAAATTGTATGAGACAGGACACACCGCTTGCGTAACGTAGACGTCGACGTGACGCGTAGCCCGGTATCATATCGGGTTACACTGTAGCTACGCCGTGCTTACGTCTACGTTACGCATACGCATCCGGTGTGTTTCAGCCTTTATTCAAATTGATAATGAAAATTGATAACTTTTTTCTTCACATTTCCAAAAAAACATCTACTTTCGTATCGTCTTATCGATTGGGCTATTCCTTGATCGTATAATGACAGTACTAATATTTTCAATAGATAAGAAACGAATTATCCTATTATCCGACTATTTTTGTTACTATTTGAATTATTACGTTAGTTTCTAGGGTTCCGTACACAAAGGGTGAAAACGGGACCCTATTACTGAGACTGTCTGTCTGTCTGTCCGTCTGTCACTAGGTTGTATCTCATGAACCGTTATAGCTAGAGCGTTGAAATTTTCACAGATGATGTATTACCATTGCCGCTATAACAACAAATACTAAAAATAGAATAATTATAATAATTAAGGGGGGGCTCCCGTACAACAACCATGACTTTTTGCTTGATATCAATAGTGAATAGTGAACCCTGCGCGAGTCCGACTCGCACATGGCCGGTTTTTTCTAATTTCCCTACTAAGCCATTCATATGAAACTAGAAGCTATCCGCGACTTCACATTTATCGTCGTATTTTGAAAAACTTACACAGTATCTTATAATAATATAACCTATATGTTATTCCGGTGTATAAGCTACAATTTTGCTTAGTTTCATTAAAGCTTTTCTGTGGTTTTTGCGTGAAAGTGTGACAAACATCCTCAAATTCATCGGCACAAACATGGACAGATATTAGTAGGATTGTCTCAGTGATGGGCAATGGCATTTCTGTTTTGCAAAGTCTTCAAATCCTATAAGCCGCCTCCAACTAAGTACCAATTAGTTGAACACATACATACATATCTGTCTCGCCTCTATCCCATCGGGGTAGACAGAGACCACATCCTCCACTTGCTACGATCCAAACACTTTTCCTCCGCTTCAACCACATTCATCAGTCACCTCAAGTACTCCTGACTGGACTCATCTACTCTCTGTCTTGACTTGTCTTTTATTGCTGAAACACACCACACTCGTAACGTAGACGTAAGCACGGCGTAGCCACGAGCGTAGTTACGGTGTAACTCGATGTGACACTGGGCTACGCGTCACGTTGACGTGTACGTCTACGTTACGCAAGCGGTGACAGTTCCATAATATTATAACTCAGAGTGACGCATACGTTTACGCATACGCAACGCATTCGCAAAGCATACGCAACGCATACGCAACGCCTATGCAACGCATAAGTAACGCATACGCATCCGGTGTATTTTGGCCTTTAGTTGCCATTTGATAGTTTGATAGCCGCTAGTCAATATTCTACACTAAACTATTCCAGCTCCAACCCACAGCTGGGCCACCCCAACAACCTAGTGACAATAATGTGATTCAAATGTTCATGTTTTATGTATGAGTTCACTCAGATGCACTCTACAATATTACGTAGGTATGGCCGCCCTGAAAGTGCGAGCGAATTGGCAATATGTTAAATGGTTGAAACATTCTATGCGTTTGATTGAGACAGCAAGTGTTTTGAAAGTACTTTTCGAAATGAATATTAAGTTATATGTAATATTTATTTCACGTATCTTCGGGAATTTTTTTATGAGGCTGGGAGCATTTTCAATTTGGTATAAAAAATTAAAAGACATTAAAGTAATGTTGGTGAATACCTAATTTTAAGACTAGCGTCTTATACAAGCGAATACGGTCGTTGTCAGCTTACGTACGTACACACGCGCTACGTACCTACGCGCTTCAAAAAACCGGACGCGCGAATACGGGCGTATACGCTCGAACCAGTGGTGTCGTGTCAGTATTAACATGGACTATATGAGCTTAGAAGCGCGTTAACGCTCGTACGAACAAAAGAAGCGCGTACACGCGCGTACACGCCCTTCAAAAAACAAGCGTATCCGCGCGTATAATACGCTACTTTGAAAACGCTCTCATCATCATCATCACATTTAAGAGTTAGACTATTGTCGGTGGAGTGTTCGCCATTTAGGCATATCCTCTGCCAGTGCTTTAACTTCTTGATACGACATGACATTAGCTTCCTCTTTTACTTGAGTGAAGTAAGTACCTATGTCGCGGCCTACCTCTGCCTCTCTTCCCCTCAACCTTTCCTTCAATAATGTTTCTCTAGAAACCGTCATGTCGTATTAACACTTTAAAAATAAATTAGTTAGGAAACGTGGTACGACGTTAATGAATTGAGTCAACTGAAACGAGTCGCAAGAAGATAGGGCCCTATCATCGAAAATGCTCTAATAAATAAAAATTAAGAAGATTTTCTTCAAAAATGAGTTTTAGTAAAGAATCTTTTTGAGAAATAAAAAAGTTATAAAAACCAGACGACATCTTAGAAAATCATAGTTTATGTTGTCTTGCGACTCGTTTCAGTTGACTCAATTCATTAACGTCGTACCACGTTTCCTAACTAATTTATTTTTTAAAGTGTTGCCAGTTAATTGTGTAAAAGGGAAGTTGGTAGTTTTACCATGTTTTTAAATTAGATGAAATTTTTGCTCGGCTTTTTGTCAATTTACATTTTTAAATGAGTTAGTTTGCTGCCGTGATTCGTTTTGCAAGTTTAAATTTGACGGTAGTGAAGCAACAAGAGCAACGCTCTTAAATAAATAAGTAGAAGGAGTAAAGTGTGGTATTTTACGTCATATCATAAAAGGTAGGCAGTAAATAGGTAATATTAGGTACTTTTTCCTTAGTAAGGGCTCTTGTGCAAGAGCGACCAAATCAACCCTCCGCTTTAATATTATACAGGGTGTAACAGAAAGGGGGTATAAAGCCGAAACACAGCGATAGTCCTTATGAAACTGAACAACTTTCCCCAAGGAATATGGGTCGTAACTCGAAAAAAAAAAATCGGGTCGCCCATACTTACTTGATCAGCTGATCGGACATTTTGTATGGGGAGGTTAATTTTGTTTTTTCGAGATACGACCCATGTTTCTTGGGGAAAGTTGTTCAGTTTTATGAGAAATATATCTGTGTTTCGGCTTTATATCCCCTTTCTGTTACACCCAGTATAGGAAATCGCTTTAGGTTCTTCTAAAACGACAAATTATTATTCTCAGTCAAAAGTTAATTACGTTTTAATTTAAATCAATTTACCATTCAAAATACATAAAGCTTGTTAAATTTGAATGTTTATACTAAAAGGGCACTTGTCACTATAGAATCTATACTTAGTCAGTACTTTTACAACCAATTTATTGATAAAGCTGCAAACGTTCGAACTCCTTTATTTTATTACATTTCTCCATATTTCAAATCTAACAAAAGGTTCCTATTTGTGAGAAATTCCCGTATCACATAAAGTACAGGAATCGACCATAGACTAAAATAATATAGAGATATAGTTATTACTTTATGATGCACTTGTACGTATCTTTTATTTTCTTAGCCTCTTTCGTCCCACTGGTAGGCAAAAGCCTCTCTCATGCTTCTCCAAAAGACTCCTGTTATTAGCTACTTCTTGTATGACCTTGTATGTATCTATCTACGGAATATCCTTAATTGCAGAACAGGCTTTTTTAAGTTTTTTTTATGGAAACTACCATCATTCTTCCAATGTCAAATAGGCATCGCGCCAACTTATTGACCTTATTCAGATTTTTGACAATGACAGTTTTGGCAGATCTAGATACAAGCAAATATATTTAATTTAAATTACAACAAAAAGTGAAAATTAAGGAAACTCCACCGACAAGAGCGTAGCTACGAAACGATACACAGATCTGGGCCGTGGCCCGTCAGGAGGGAAAACAATACGTCGTCACTACAACGTGGGTGAACGAATCCATAGAAAATGTATGGAATGATATTTTTCCCTGACCCGTCCCGGACACGGCCCGGAGACGTTGTCATGACGACGTATTGATTTCCCTCCTGACGGGCCACGGCCCCGCCACGTCCCCGGCACGGCCCGGATCTGTGTAGATAGACCTTGATGATGAAAAACAAAAACGAAACGAAAACATAGAACTATCACCATAACCTCAAATCTACCACTGCACATAGGTACCATTATAAAGAGAGTAATCCCTCTTCATATTTCCTACTCTATGCCAAAACACCGAGCTTCTCAATAGCCATAAATCTCTAGCGGAAAAACACGAATAACAGTTGCCTGTATTTTTATCTACGCCTTCTCCGTGCGTTACTTTTTTGCACAAAGAAAATAAGGAAAACAATCTGCATTGTTTATAATATAAACAAACAATGCTAGGTGAGGTTGGAAAGCTAATTTTGATAAAAGTTGGAAGATATAGGTACCTATATATTGCATGCATATGTAGGTTACGTCATTAAAATTATTATAATATCTAGTTGTTATCAACTGTCCCATTACGGGACAAAACAAAAGCCTCTTTCTTTATTCTCCGTGTTTTTTATTCTGAAACTCTGCCAAACAATAAAGGAAGACTTCTGAGAAAAAGGTAAATGTCAGAAAATATCATGTTTTTTGACATGTCATATAATTATCCATGCCTTCCACGCCTTATCAATGCTCTTAACCTATACACCAAAGCCGCCGGCTTTTGACAGCTGCCATTCGTGTGTCGAAAAGCCACTGGCCCAACCCGGCGGCATGCCGGCGGCTTTGGTGTGCAGACAGCATAAGCTTACAACGACTTTGAGCGTTTTCAGAAAAAAAAAACGTGGAAAAAACAAATTTTACGATGTAGCTCTTTTTTTTTAATTCAAACGAGTATACATACACGAACAAAGCACATCGTATTACTAAGTATCTATAGATCAAATTCAAAGATGCTTACATAAAGAACATCATTTCAGACTCCTTTGTAATAATTCTTAGTAAAGAAAGAAGCAAAGAGATCCCTCGACTATTATTTTCAAGTTCTCCATGCATTATTCTTTGAAAACAAACCATGTTTTTCCTACAGATAACCTATTATGGTCTCTCTTTACTATTGTTGTTTTAAACGTGTGCTGAAAAGGTCTGATTTTCTTTTTAAAGCATTTTCGCTTTTACCTTTGACTGGGATTTGTGTTGTGTTTATTCTTTTTATTTGTACAACTGCGCTTTTTAATTGTCGTTTCCATTTGATTTAATTTGCAGTTAAGGCATTTATTCAAAATGGCAAACCTACCTATTCATTATTTTTGATTTCTGTTTTATATTAAATGAAATTACCTAAGTATTTGTGATTTGTTTTTACGAACAATGATTTACAAAACATCATAAAACGATTCGACGAAGTAGCCATTTCTTGCTGGCTTTGTGAATTGATATTTCTTAGCACAATTATTTTGTGAAACGATACGAAAGTACCAATATTTTTAACGAATCTTTACGTGTCAATCTGACAGCTGACATTTTGAAAATAGAACAAAAAATAAAACTTCAGATTCTAAAAATCAGCAGTCTTTCTAGCATAGGTTGAAATTTTTGACAAGACAAAAGCCCTGATTATGCTTAACGAATGTTCTTTTAAAAGACAACAGAGAAGATACGTATTGTTATAATATACAGCAAAATGTCACAGGGCTTTCTCTAATCACATGACAAGAAAATGGGGACCAAATCTTGTTCATTTGTAAACAAGCATTGTGTACTGACTCCTTTCTTTTAAACATTATTCAATTTGTTGAGATGAAATCTTATAAGCTTTGTAGGCTTACTTCCTGTTGCACGAAAGGCTCATAAGGTTAGAGACATTGCAGACGTAGGCGCGTTTGCGGAGCGTACGCGTTTTTTTTCCGCTATCAAAACGCGCCCACGCGTTTTACTCGCGTAGCGTTCGCGTTTTGACAGATAGTTCAAGAGCCTGAGAGGCCTATCGTCCTCACGTTCGGAAAGCTGAATGTTCTTCTATGAGTAGACAACATAGGTATTCTGTAATTTAGTCTGAATTTCCTTCAATTCATACATTTTTAGATTTTTTAAAGGAATAACTAAAATCTCAGATCAACGTGCTTTTGACGCAAATAAAAATAGTTATACTTAATATTTAGTAATAAAGTATTAATATGGCTAGTCTTTATTACTAGTTTACGCAAAATCATTGAAAAAAATCGCAATATTTTGCTATGATGCGTATCATCGCCCTTTCCTACTACTACTCCGCTCCTATCTGCAATGTGTCAAAACGCGCGCGTTTTGGTAGCGGAAAAAACCATACGCTCCGCAAACGCGCCTACGTCTGCAATGTCTCTAAAACATCTAAAATTTTAGGTGACACATCTGTTGAAAATGTACCTCCTGTGAAATGTTCGCTAGAATACACTCGTGATCTTATTAAATTACGATTACGTGGCTGTGAAAACGCTGTGTGGTGCCAGCTTAATGAATTGCCGCCGTTTTGCTGCCTAGGTTTGCAAAATGGGAGGTAATGTCTTGTTAAACTTTTGAGAGATACATTTGTGGTAAAGGTACCAAATGGTCAGTAGTGGTCAGAACGGTACCTATTAAATTACCGATGCATATTGAGTATTTTTTTTTAGCTTTAAATAATTAAATAGAATGTTAGCGGAACTGGACGGAGAGCAAGGAGGGAGGAATTTGCCCAGCAGTGGGACGGACGGGCTAACTGTATCTGTTTCTGGCATATTTAACTCGTTTTTTTGAGATTTTTGAAAGTTGATTACCTACTAAGTTAGTTGTTGTTAGTTGTTGCTATTTGTTAAGTCGTTTACTTTGGTTTGGTGCATCCTTAATGTAGTTTCACATGTTCCCTTCGAAATGTCAATCTGGACGTTTAAAAACTATCGTACCTACAGCCCTTTGAGTATAGTAGAATATATAAGAAGGTGCCATACCGTCTGGATCTGCGTGCCTGGTCTGGCGCAAAATGGCTACCTTTTTGTATGGAATTTCTTATCGTTTGACAGGTCATCTACCAAGAAAACTATGAAAAACTTGCGCCAACCTTGGCACCCTGTCGTAAATTCATTTGTATATGAAAAAAAATGGGGCTTCTCCTATACAGCCATACACTTCGCCACCAGTTAATCTGCTAGAAGAAGATGTGAAAGCGTTATGCTATTTACACACCAAAGTCGCCGGCATGCCGCCGAGCTAGGCCGGCGGCTTTCCGTCATACAAATGGCAGCTGTCAAAAAAGCCGGCGGCCTTAGTGTGTAGATACTATTAATTATTATCCTTTATGACTGGATATAAGTATACCTACGTGTCGTAGGGTATACAACACACCCTTTATTATTTCTAGAGCAGCATAAAGTTTGTAGACAAGGCAGGCAATATTAATTAATTAATGCTCCCACAATGTAGCTAGAGGTCACAGAAATATGTAATGCCGAGCTGCATTACAGTTGCAGTAAACCCCGTTAAATTTAAATATCCATTCAACATCGTGACATCTCCTTCTGAACTTTGACGATGACAGTGAGAGGTATAGCTTTAATGTAGCGTTAGATTTTTAATGAAATTTTGTGCAACTTGTTTTGGAGCACGGAGCTTCACAATGTTGTAACCAACTAGTATTTGGATAATGCAAATTAATTATACGTTTGTTATGCTGGCTATTCTAATGGTATTGTACCATTGGCAAGCGTCAGAGACCACCCAATTTCACAACTGACCCAGAACACACAGTGAAACGCAACTGCAACGCAACTGAAACTGCTAGTTACTTTTGAATTGCATCGAAGTTTCTGCTATAGACTTCTTTAGAAAACCACATACGACGCAACTGAAACTTAGCAGAAAATTCGATGCAACTCAAAAGAAATTAGCAGTAGCAGTTGCGTTTCACCGTGTGTTCTGGGCCTAAGTACGGTCAGCATCATAAGTCAAATAAACACATTCAGATTTTCAAATGCAATTATTTTTGTTATTATTACAAAAGCCATTATTCGACTTAAAAGCTTACTTATTTTCCTTATATTGAACCTTATTGTATGTTCATTTAACACTGGAGTATTTTTGCTGAGCGATTTTCATCTAATAATGGCGTTATTGTACTTTTGAAAATCTGATTGTGTTCATCGATGCTGACTGTACCTACCTACATGTTTTTAAGGAATCTACAACAATTAATGAAAATAAATTCCTAGAGTAATGTTGATAGTGTGAGTATGGACAGATTAAATAACATATTTTGAATTTTTGACTCATGTTTCTTTATGGAAACTGTTCAAGTTCACGCAACATTATATTCCTAGGTTTTTGTCATGGAGTAAAAAAATACACTGTGTACGCCGTATGAGTGTATGTTTTTAGGGCGTTTTCAGGCCTAGTGTTTCATACGTGCATTTAAGGTCGTTTTCATAATTATGCTTCAAAAACAACGCTGCGCTCGTACGAACGAACAAAAGACGCGCGTATCTGCGCGTACACGCGCTTAAAAAAACGAGCGTGCGCGTATACGCTCGTTTTTTGAAGCGCTTATCTGAAAACGCCCTAAAAGTTATTCATTTCTACGAATAACACCCGAAAATTCATTTTTAATTGAAAAAGTTTTAAAACCATGTTTAATGTGCATGTAAAGCGAGGCTTTGGGGTCCTACAAAGTATTCTTTAATGTCAACCTGCAAGTTTGCAACCATGTGTGTCATTTGTATGTAATTTTCACGTAATTTCGTAAATTTGTGAGTCACATACGACTCATCTCCAGGGACTAATTTAGTGCTATTATTTAATTTTTATTAATCCGTTTTTATTTTTTATGTTATAAGACTTAGCCGGAGACCGTGTTAAACGGAGTCGTGGGGAGGCCATTGCCTAGCAATGGGATTTTAATGGCTAAAAAAAAAAAACGTTACTTTGTTAAATAGCGATTTTTTTTAATAAATCAAATGCTTGTAAAAAATGAGGTAAAAAAAGAAATAGTAGCTGTGTGTGTCATATCAATAAGGTGCAAAAATGATCGGCAGAGTAGCGTAGATTCCACCTACAAGAACGACACTCTTATGCTGTCAACACACCAAAGCCGCCGGCATGCCGCCGGGCTAGGTCGACGGCTTTACGTCATACGAATGGCAGCTGTCAAAAAAGCCGGCGGCTTTGGTGTGTAGATACCATTAAATGTAATGATGATGATGAATGCATGTTGGGACGTCAGAAAAGATATCAGCTAGAAAATGAAAAAGCTGATTTAATAATCACGGAAGGAAATACACAAAAATAATAATAAAACAACGTATATAGTCGGTAACTAGCTTTTACCCGCGACTTCGTCCGCATAAGTTTTTTTGTTTTCTCCCGGCTGTAAGTCCCCCTGCAACAATGTCCCTCTATCGTGTTCCGGTCCTCAACTTCACATCAAAATTTGTTCAAAAGCAACCTAAGCACATAATGGATAGCTCCGAATGTTTCCTTAGTACCTAAATATAAAAAAAACCGGCCAAGTGCGAGTCGGACTCGCGCACCGAGGGTTCCGTACAAACCTGCAAGGTTTACAAAGTTCGTTCATTACGACAATCGAGTCATAACTATGGTATTTTTATTGCAAAATGAAATTCATAACATTACAATGGGGAAAGATGGAAGAGCATAAATTTAAGACAAAGATCTCTTTATCGTTTAAGTAATCCTTTATTTTATATTAACACATATCATTTATCTATAATATAACTGAAACACTTATACTAGCCTTGCAGCAGACTTGCGAAAGTTCTTTTATTAAAGTTATTTATTTACTAAGTTTTTTAGTCACTATTTAGAAATCTGGTTCAAAAATATTAATTAAGTATTAAATTTGAACCAGACCTGTAAATGGTGACTGAAAAAGGTGTGAATAGTACCACATTGAACATTGAAGTTCGAAAAAACGTTATCAATAGTTGTACAACTTCGTGTAGTGCTACTGTTTATTAACGGAAACATGTTTATGGAGGAAAAATATGTGGAAATTCCATTTTGGGGATTCATTCTAAAATCTATATTGAAGTCTCCCACAACAATAAGACGAGAAGATAAAGTGTACATATTGAGGTTGCTGCCGAATATTGTTGTATTTATACATTCTATTGCAACATTAATTTGACATTGTGGTGACCTATATACAGTTATCACTCTGATATTAAACATTTCAAAATGCAAGCATTCACAATGGCCGTTTGCAGCGCCTAGGTTATTTAAATAATATCTTTTACATGATCCATCTGTCACGGCATCCTTAAGATTGCGAGTTTCAAAATATGCGGTATCAATGGTTGTACTTTTGCGTTTTGCGTTTTCGGGTTGACTTATTATTTTTTTTTCACGGGTTAAAGGCAATTAGATCTAAGTATTTGATATGAATTTCAACTTGATAGCTCTACGCGTTCATGAGGAAAAAAGTAATAAGTTTATATTTATTAAAAAATATATATTTTGTAATGTTACTAAAAATTTAAGGTTTTCGGAATTTTTCCTTTATGTGTGGTATAAAACGTTGCTTCATGCCAAATTTCAAGATTCAAGGTCGACTGGAAGTACCCTTTAGGTTTTGATTCCCTTGCAAGTACTTGCGAGTTTCAAAATATGCAGCTTAAATTGCTGTTTCTTTTGATTGCGTTGACATAGAAGTTTGATTTTGCTACAGCTTAAAGGTATTATAGACCTGAGTATTTGGTATGAATTTCAATTTAATACCTCTACGCGTTTATGAGGAAATGGGTAGTAAGTTTAAGATTATTAAAAATAAAAATATTTTGTGATGTAACTAAAAATTTATGGTTTTCGTAATTTTTCCTTTATCTATGCTATAAGACGTTGCTTCGTACCAAATTTCAAGATTCTGAGTTCACGGGAAGCACCCTGTAGGTTTTGATTCCCTTGCAAGTGTCGAAAATTTGCGGCATAAATGGCTGTATCTTTTGATTGCGTTGGCTTAGAACTTTGATTTTTTCACAGCTTCAAGGGACAGTAGACCTGAGTAATTGATATAAATTTCAGCTTCATACCTCTACGCGTTCCTGAGAAAAAGGGTCTTGACAGACGGACAGACGGACAACAAAGTGATCCTATAAGGGTTCCGTTTTTTCCTTTTGAGGTACGGAACCCTAAAAAAGTAAAGAAGGAAAATCGGTTTAAAATACTACTAACTATACCTACCTGCCAACCCCCGATGTATACAAATCAGATCAATAGTTTTGGCGTAATGTGATTCTAGACAGAGTTTTAATGTTGTAGATAGGTAGCTATGTATACGTTCCTGTGGGAATGAGATATTTTCCCGAAGTAAAAAGTAGTCGGAATTTTGGTACCTTCCTACCCTTTAAGTTAAGTAGTGAGATGGAATGTCGCTAAGTTTCGATCCAAGTAAAACTGTTAAATAAAGACAGTTGCATCAAAATTTTATCATAAATTCCATAAATTATGGCGCCTACCTACCCTCTAAGTTAGAAAAGTGATTAAATACTAACTTGAAGTCGTAACACTCAGTTTAAAAAAAAAAACATCAAAATCATTTCAGTAGCTATGGCGTCATGCGCTTCTTAACACGATCACGCTAGATTTCCGCGGGAATGAGGTATTTTCCCGCCGTAAAAAGTAGCCTGTGTCCGTGCCTAGAATTCTATCTTTAAATTAACCAAGTCTTATAAAAATCCGTTCAGACGTTAAGGCGTGAATGAGGTAAACTTTTAAAACAAACGATTAAAAATCACTAACTCAATTCAGTTTTCTGCCTACTTCCTACCCCCTAAGTAGGATGACGTGATCATTTTGATCTTATATCCGTTTTTAGGTAACCATCTATTACCTTACTAAATTTCATCAAAATCCGTTCAGCCGTTTAGACGTGAAAGAGCAAAAGTCCCAACAAAAACGACTAAAAATCACTAACTCAATTTAGTTATCTAACTACTGCCTACCCCCTAAGAACGATGGCGTGATTATTTATAGCCTATGACCATTTCTAGGTTATCATCTATCATACCAATATCATACCAAATTTCATCAAAATCCGTTCAGCCGTTTAGGCGTGAAAGAGTAACAGACAGACAGGCAGACAGACAGACAGACATAGTTACTTTCGCATTTATAATATTAGTATATGGATAGTATGGATTTAGTATTAAGTGCCTAAATACAAAGTTTCATGGTTTTATCTTTGAATAATGACGATCTCCCATACTAACTTTCATCCCTTATTACCACCCCCTTAAGCCTTTTTTCGCGACAAAATATAGCCTTTGTCCTTTCTCAAGGTCTAGACAACCTCTCTACCAAATTTCATTGAAATCGGTTCAGTAGTTTAGGCGTGAAAGCGTAACAGACAGACAGACAGACAGACAGACAGAGTTACTTTCGCATTTATAATATTAGTATGGATTATCGAGCGGAGTTTTTTTGTTAGTCATTAAGATACCACAGCTGGGCAAAGGCTTCCACCACGACTTTCAATTTAACATGGAGGTTAATGAGTTAATTTACACTTTTAACTTATCGCCCCATCATATTTAGCGCCTAACCGCCCGGGGCCACTAAACTAGTGCCACTAGGCCTTTGTACAGGCCTGTATCCAAACATGTAGAAAGTCAGAGCCATGATTCGCTAACTGCAAACATTGAAACTTCGTTTACGTCTTGTAAACCACGCCCCAGACGACATTTCTAGGATTGTAGTTAGAAAAGTTAAAAAGTTGTAAAAGTAATTTTGAGAATCCGTTATTACGAGCGAGAAAGCGATTGGGGGCTCTAGTTAAGTTGTAAAAGATACATACGGGTTTTGTATAGCCCTCTTAAGCCCTAGCAGTTGAACCGCATTGATATTGCGCTTTGTTAGGCCTGGAACACACGGGGAAACGCAACGGCAATGTAACTGCAACTGCTAGTTACTTTTGAGTTGCATCTTAGTTTCTGCTATAAACTCCTTTAGAAAACCACACACGACGCAACTAGTTTGAAACGTTTCAGATTGCTGTTTCACCACCTACAGATAAATTTTATCTGACAGATATTTTATACCTGTCTCTGTCTAAAAGTCATGTTCTATGAAATTGATATAGGTTTATCTGTCAGATAAATTTTATCTGACAGATATTTTATACCTGTCTCTGTCTAAAAGTCATGTTCTATGAAATTGATATAGGGTTATCTGTCAGATAAATTTTATCTGACAGATATTTTATACCTGTCTGTCTAAAAGTCATGTTCTATGAAATTGATATAGGTTTATCTGTCAGATAAATTTTATCTGTAGATGATAAACTGGCCGTTAAAATGAAATACCCACAGACGTAAACACTTTCAAAATACCCCAGTTACATGCCAAACGTCAAAACGCCTAAAGGCCCTTAGACACGCCTACTTATACATAGAAAAAATAGGTAAAAAAACTTTTTAAGTTAAACGGTTTTATGTTAAACATACATTGCAATGTTTAAGATAAATGTACTAAAAACCAAAAAATAATAAAATAGATACAGTCGTGGGAATTATAAACATATGCATAGACTAGACTAAAATAAAACCGTGGGGCACGTCAATTGTCTACAAATTATCGACTTAATGTGCGATAGAAGAATCGTTTAATTCGTCGTTAGGCAGTTGGCCCGCAGACGGTGAGGAAATTACTTACTATTTTCTTGCTCATGGAAATTCCAATAGTTATACACTCCATGTAAATAAAAGAGATGTTTTAACTAGTTTTTCATTGGACATTCACACTGCTGGCTGGCGAAGAATCGTTTCACTGCTCGTAGTTTGTCTTTAATCGACAAAACATATGATAAAAGTACTACTCGCTCAACACTATGAAACCCTAAAACTCGCTTATAATCGAGCTTGCTAGCTTGTTTCCATATTCTAGCCCTACTTATCACACGTCCATCGTTGTCGGTTGAACAACTGCCTAATTATAGTGTAACATTACAAAACAAACATTTTAATCAACGATTGTAGACAATTGACGTGCCCCACGGTTTTATTTTAGTCTAGTCTATGCATATGTTTATAATTCCCACGACTGTATCTATTTTATTATTTTTTGGTTTTTAGTACATTTATCTTAAACATTGCAATGTATGTTTAACATAAAACCGTTTAACTTAAAAAGTTTTTTTACCTATTTTTATTTTCTAGTTTTTAGTTTTTATTTCGCATTCTGTTTAATTCATTTAGTGCTTCATTATTGCAAGGTTTCTTGCCCGTTAGTTTATTGCAGTCCAACTCCTCTATACGTAGTCCCTGCAAAGCTCTTACTCTACAAAGAGCCACGTAGGCTTGACCTTCTTCAAACAGTTTCGCACCTAAGTATACGACTGCGTGATCCACAGTGCTGCCCTGCATAAATCTTGACTTGGGTGGTGGATTCAGGCTGGATTAATCAGATACCTAAATTACAGATTCAATTTCTAAATTTAAATCTTATTATTATACGCCATTTAGTGGCTGCGCCCATCTTAAATATTGAGGTTGTATAGTGCACTGTATTCTTCTTGGCAAGCCCTTTTATTTGATACCCATATTGGTGGGATTGATAAAAAATTGTTATCAGCCATTCGGTAGCGGCGGCCATCTTAGATTTCAATTTTGCATAGTAAATTGTATTCTACTTGTTGAGACCTTTCATTTGATACCCATATTGATGGGATTGATAAAACCTAAGTTATCCGCCATTTTGTAGCGGCCGCCATCTTGGATTTTAATTTTATATAGTACATTGTATTCTACTGGTTGAGCACTTTCATTTGATACCCATATTAATGGGATTGATAAAACCTAAGTTATCCGCCGTTTTGTAGCGGCCGCCATCTTGGATTTTAATTTTATATAGTACATTAAAAGATCCGATCGGATTCGAAACACCATGCTGCGCTCAAAAACTCGCATCGCTGATGTAGGGGTGAAGACCGCAAAATTAAAATGGAACTGGGCTGGACATGTTTGCCGTATGCACCCGGATCGATGGGCCAAGATATCTACGAACTGGTTGCCGCTAGACGGCCACAGAGGTAGAGGTCGGCCTAAGAGGAGATGGCGCGACGATCTGGATGTATACTTGGCAAGCTGGTCAGAGGTTGCCGGAGATAGGGAGGCATGGAAGAGTGCGGGGGAGGCCTTTGCCCAGCAGTGGGACACATTAGGCTAATAAAAAAAAAAAACATTGTATTCTACTGGTTGAGCACTTTCATTTGATACCCATATTGATGGGATTGATAAAACCTAAGTTATCCGCCATTTTGTAGCGGCCGCCATCTTGGATTTTAATTTTATATAGTACATTGTATTCTACTTGTTGAGCACTTTCATTTGATACCCATATTGATGGGATTGATAAAACCTACGCTATCCGCCATTTTGTAGCGGCCGCCATCTTGGATTTCAATATTTTATAGTATATTGTATTCTGCTTGTTGAGCCCTTTCATTTGATACCCATATTGATGGGATTAATAAAACCTAAATTATCCGCCATTTTGTAGCGGCGGCCATCTTGAATTTATAATGATAATGAATAAACATAATTGTATTGTCACCAAAATCCAAAGTGTATACAAAATTTCAGATTAATCGGTTGACAGGAAGAGGGTGAAATTTGAATTACTAAATTTGACCCAAGAATAAAAAATAAAACAAACGGGGTGAGCTAAATAAAACCGTTTAAAAAATACAATTGATAATTAAAAGTTTTAGAACCGAAAAAATCCATAAACATTTTTTTTGCATTTAGAAATAGAGCAAAAATTTTTATATTCTAGTTAAATTCCAACTCAAGTATAATATCTAATTCATACTTAATGCTGTCTACACACCAAAGCCGCCGGCATGCCGCCGGGCTGAGCCGGCGGTCAAAAAAAAAGGTCAAAAAAGCCGGCGGCTCTGGTGTGTAGTTACCTTAACAGATTTCTGAAAAACCTGAAGCGTGCTTACTTATCATTATACTTATAACGATGTCTCGATCACATTTTCCGAAGAACTTTTAATAAGTAAAACGACATCGAAATTCGCAAGTCATTTTATATAACGAGATAATATTGTCGCGATCGGATTTGTGATAAAAATGAAGGCTTGAGGCGTAGAATTATAATAATATCATTATAGTAGAGTGCCCTAATTGGCTGCAATCTAGGAGGAAAGCTTTGTAGTATTTAGTGCCTAATGCTAGCCCTATGCTATCTACACACCAAAGCCATACGAATGGCAGCTGTCAAAAAAGCCGGCGGCTTTGGTGTGTAGACACCATTAGCTAGACAAAATATAAATTAAATCACGAGTTAAAAGATTATTTCAGAAACCATTATCCTACCAAAACATAAATGTAAAAAAGGTAGCCAAGTTCAAAATAAAAATTACGCCGCAAAAAGAATGGAGATCAAATGAGTTCCAAGTAGTAGGTATGGAAAATCTAAAGACCTATGTATTTTTATTGTTAGCAATTAAGATCCCACTGCTGGGCAAAGGCCTCCCTGGCGACTTTCCATTTAACATAGAAAGTCGGCAGCATGTATTTTTATAGGAACAAAATAATACCGTACCTATTATGAACAAGTATTAATAGACCCTATTTCTTTGCTTTGTTGGATATTGGGGAAGATGCAAATACAATATTGATGAAAAATTTGTTATTAAAATGTTAAAAATATATAAAAGAAGGGCCACTGCAAGGTTTATATTTTATATAATGTTGTTTTTCAACAATAATTACGAATTTAAAGTAGCTTGAAACGGAACGGATTTAAAACACCAATCAGCGTTCAGTGACGTCACTCCTGTTATGACAACGTATTTGAGGTTATAGTTGTAGTAAAAAAGTGAACATTATAACGAGAATGAATTGCATTTTTCGAAAAAATTGATGTTGGGTTTGTCAAAGCAGACTCCAGGAATCTACCAAAAGTTAGTGTTGACATGGTAGTGACTTTTTTTGTTGAAAGTGCAGAGTTTTCAAGTGTAGAAATGAAAGGGACTAAACTACTACGGTATGTGTAAATCATTAGTTAAATTTGTATTTCATTCATTCAAAAGTCATTGACAAGTTTGGATAAGTAATTAGGTAGGTATAATAACTATGTTTCTTTTGCATACAAGCAGATTAAACTAAGCTTTTATCAAATATATCCGCCGACTTACGTCAAAGTGGTCTTCACAGCATCGAATGATGGTCTTTGGGGAATAATTGTCATTCCTCTTCACAGCTTGAAACCACTTTTTTCGCAGTTTTGGGTCAGAAGGTCCAGTCAAAAACAATTTATTTGGAAACTGCTTTGAAGTAGATGGACACATTGGCACAAAACATACGTCAACACGGCTTTTTTTCGAAGTATCTATAGTATAGTTATGATCGCCTGATGTTGATGGATAGTCCATTTTAAATTTTTACAAAAAAATGTCTCGTTAGTCGAGAAAAATGCAAAAGTATAAAATACATAGAGGACGTACAGTACGTGGGCCAGTGAGTGACAGACAGGAGTGACGTCATACGAACTATAGATCCGTTTTCGCGCGAAAATTCAAATTGACAATTTTAAACCCCATTTTTTGCAGTAAATTACAGTCTTTTCATTTTTTAATATACTTGTGGTCTATTCTACATGGAGTTCTTTGAAATAAACACAAAAATAAAAATATCGCATCTTCCCCATTCCTGTTATTTTAAAAATAAAGATCTTAAAGTAGGAAAGATTTGTTTCGGCCCTCTCTGGACTTCATTGCACACTTTTCGATGTTTAAGAGTAAATTATAGGAGAGCATCCCTAACTCTGTATTCAGAATACCCATTAATTACTTACCTACAAAGTATAATAAATGCGCCCGCTGTGCTGTTTTCAATAATAATATTTCTTTATTTATGACAACATGGGATTTGTAGTGATTTATTCAAAAGTTAGTTTTACTCATACATTTTTTAATTATTTAGATCCAACTAATATTATAAAAGTCAATGTTTGTGTCGATGGATGTTTGTTACTCTTATGCTGTCTACATACTAAAGCCGCCGGCATGCCGCCGCCGGGCTAGGCCGGCGGCTTTACGTCATACGAATGGTAGCTGTCAAAAAAGCCGGCGGCTTTGGTGTGTAGATACTAGTGGTGGGCCGAGTACCAGTTTTACCGAGTAACCGAGTACCGAGTATTACTCGGTTTAAAGTTTACCGAGCCGAGTACTCGGCCGAGTTACTCGGTATACTTGAAGTAGATAGAATTGCGCGTTAACAAGTTCGGGAGCAAACGGTGTTACTACCCTCCCTCCGCAGCCCGCTAATTATTCGAATGAAATTAATAAACTGCAAGGTCAAGGGGGTAAAAAATATGATAAAACACTGTTTATGTAATTTTCTCCTATATAATTATGGTTTTAGCAGCTTATAACATTGCTCTAGCTGGGCAAAAGCCTAAATATGTACCAATAGAAGGAACTAGACTATGATCTAACAAGCAGATCCGATGCGTAAGATAGATTTATTTGCACCGAGTACTCGGCATTTTTACCGAGTTATTCGGCCGATTACGAGTAGTGAAAAACGTGCCGAGTACGCCGAGTACCGAGTATTAACCGAGTACTCGGCCCATCTCTAGTAGATACCATAACACACGCAAAAACTACTGAACAGATTTTAATGAAACTTTACAATATAACAATACTAAAATTACACAAAGACTTAAAGAGCTACATTATTTAAAGATTTGAAAATATCATTTTTTTTCAAGTTATGACAACGGGCATGCAGCCTCTATAGATAAACGAATAAAATCTTCTTACTTACTTCAAAATAAATATCACCAAAAAGTATTTAAACTGGGTATAACAGAAACGGGGTATAATGCCGAAACACAGCGATAGTCCTCATGAAACTGAACAACTTTTCCCGAGGAACATGGGTCGTAACTTGAAAAAAAAATTTGGTTCGCCCATACTTACTCGATCAACTCATCGGACATTTTGTATAGGGAGGCGATTTTTTTTTTGAGTTACGACCCATGTTTCTTGGGGAAAGTCGTTTAGATTTATGAGGACTATCGCTGTGTTTCGGCATTATACCCCTTTTGTTACACCCTGTATAGGTAAATGAAAAAGGAATATATGGTGACCTTTGACCTTTTCATAGAGCACTGGATTCGTTCTCTAGGCTAAAAGGATAGTGCAATCACAAGGAAAAATCCCCGATGTTTATTGGGATTTCGCAATGTAAATCGACTGTGATGGCTTGTAGCAAGGGCATATATAAAAATGTGCTCTCAAACCACTTTCAAAAGACGAATCATATTGTAGATGCGTACCTAGTACTACCAGTACCGTAATGTAAAAACTATCGCAAAACCTTATTCTTTCTTATAAATGTCAATGTTAGTTCAGTAAATGATGGATATGAGGATATTTGTTACTCATTACGCAAAAACCATTGAACAGATTTTAATAAAACTTTCCAATATTATAACTTACACATCAGAATACATAATATTATGCTATATAATATTAAGATACTTACTGCATAAGTTTTTCAACATAATATTCCTCTAGTTTATACAGGGTGTAACAGAAAGGGGGTATAATGCCGAAACATAGCGATAGTCCTCATGAAACTCAACAACTTTCCCCAAGGAATATGGGTCGTAACTCAAAAATAATTTTTGGATCGCCCATACTTACTAGATCAGCTGATCGGGCATTTTGTATGGGGAGGCGAATTTATTTTTTCGAGTTACGACCCATGTTCCTTGGGGAAAGTTGTTCAGTTTCATGAGGACTATCGCTGTGTTTCGGCTTTATACCCCCTTTCTGTTACACCCTGAATAATACAAATTATACTACATAAACTACCGAACAGATTTTGATGAAATTTGGCAATACTGTAGCTTATACATCAGAATAACACATACGCTTTATTATTTTATGACATCCTAATTTTTTTCAAAGATATGACGATAAATGAGTACGAAGTCGCCGGCAGACTCAATTTAAAAATAAATACCTAAATGTTTTACCTCATATTGGAATAAGAGTACCCTAAGGTTGCCTGGAAGATATTGCTACCTAGCAATAAGGCCGCCTGTTGCTTCTTATATTCTTGTTTGTGTCTGTACCTTATATCTTTTGTGCAATAAAGAATATTTGTATTGTATTATATTGAGTACCCCAATCTGTCATCCTTTCGACTCCTAATCCTAATGCAGAGAAATCATCGGCAGTATGATTTATTTAGACGAAAATATCGGGAAAATAATTACGGAACGGAATCCGGTACGGACAGAGGGAAAATTGGAATCCGTAGAAACCAAATATTCGAGAGATACGGTCAGTAGAGCTTGTATACGAGACTTATACAGGGTGTAACAGAAAGGGGGTATCACGCCTAAACACAGCGATATCCTTATAAAACTGAACAACTTTCCCCAAGGAACATGGGTCTTTTTACCTCTAGAACATTAACAAGCTGAGATTTATAAGTGTTCGTACCAGCAGATAGCCTTATCTACTGTTTAAACTCTTTTCTATATTTTTGTTTATAAACTCTTTTGTGTTTTTACTTTATTTTTAGTTATATTTTAATTTCATAGATGGCGTTACGTGTACGCTAAAACGCGGTATTGTTGTGTTTTTATGTTATGTATATAGCAACATTTTGGGTACCAATTACATACAAGCTCGTAACTATAAGTCCTAGTTTCATTCTTGCCTTGGGTTTGTTCACCTACACAAAAGGAAAGCAATGGGTAAAGGATAGGCAAAGGAAAAGGATGGGCAAAGAAAGATAGGCAGCTCAACGCCAATCCACGGGTTTTATTTCCTTCCACTTGATCGGATAACATTAATTTATTTTATTGGTGGTTTATTTTTTGGAGTAGCCTAAACAAAAACCAGACTAAAAATAACAATTATAAGGACTATTTGAAAATAAAATACGCTATTATTTTTGTATAGTTTTTAATAAAGAGACTCTTTCATGAATCTGAAAAAGATGGGTCGTTTTGTGCAACTGAGGGCCAGAGAATTTAAATCAATATACTTACATAATTTACAGGGTGTAACAGAAAGGGGGTATAATGCCGAATCACAGCGATAGTCCTCATGAAACTGAACAACTTTCCTCAAGGGAAATGGGTCGTAAATCGAAAAAAAAATGTTTGGATCGCCCATACATACTCGATCAGCTGATCGGACATTTTGTATGGGGATGCGATTTTTTTTTTCGAGTTACGACCCATGTTCCTTGGGGAAAGTTGTACAGTTTCATGAGGACTACTTATCGCTCTGATAAGGCGTTATACCCGTTATACGTTATAACAGAAAGGTCTGTAATGTTACACCCTGTATAGGTAGACTAAGTATGTAGATAGGACAAGTAGCTAGTATTTCCGTAGAATATTTAGTAGCTCCTTATTATTAAATAGCAACTATTATTATTAAATAAAGTACCTATTTTAAGAGTTTCTTTGTTAAAACAAAAAATTTGATCGTAAAGGCTCTTATAAGTACGAGTTTATGACGTGGTTGTGATTAGTCATTGGGTGTAGGTAAAATCTTGCCAAATCCGCGGGACGAACGCCTATCGCTTTCCGCGTTTTTAATATAAAACGTCTAAACGCAAACGCGTCTTAACCAAAGCTGCGTATTATTTGTATAGAGGTATAATTAATTATTTAATACTATTCTATTTAATTTTGTTTTTTAGTTGTTATATTTGATGAAGATTAATTATGGTATCCAAGTATCCACACACCAAAGCCGCCGGCTTTTTTGACAGCTGCCATTCGTATGACGTAAAGCCGACGGCTTAGCCCGGCGGCATGCCGGCTGCTTTGGTGTGGTAGATAGCATTACATTATAATTAATTTAATTTAGTAGTATATTTATACAGTATTAAATATAACAAACATACCAAAACTTTTTACGTGCAAACAAAACAATTTGAGCAAATTTTCGCTTAATGAAAAATAACTTGAATGAAACCGAGATTGACTCAAAAGTGTAGAATGCTTCTGGTTATTGAAAATTCCACATTTTATAAACCTTCATATTCCAGACACGAAGGAAAATGAGAATTTGCTGCATATTTTCTTCAAAATGAATCAATGTAACGTAATTTAGTTTGGTGTACTTTATTATATTTATAGAATAGAATAGAATAGTTTATTTGTCCAAAGTTTAGATACAGCTGTTTGTTATCTTTATCAGCCCATATATGTCCCCACCGAGGGGCACGAGCCTACTCTCTTACAGAGAGTGATTAGGCCATAATCCACCACGCTGGCCAAGTGCGGGTTGGCGGATTTCACATACACCTTCGAATTTCTTCTCTGGTGTATGCAGGTTTGTTATATTATTTGATAAATTATATCTTAAGAAGGTAATCACAAAACAATGTCTTAATAACAACAGCGGAACTATGTTCCACTACCCTCCGCGCTAGTTAAAAACTGTGTTGCAGCAGAGTAGCTTCGCCGTCCACTAGACCAGTATATGAAGGCATGCGCTTTGTATTTATATGTGGGACCGTCGTCTTATGCTGTCTACACTCCAAAGCCGCCGGCTTTTATGACAGCTGCCATTCATATGACGTCAAGCCGCCGGCCTAGCCCGGTGGTATGCGCCGGCGGCTTTGGTGTGGTAGACAGCATAAAACGATGGGAATTACACCGGTTTTTCGCACTAGCGGTTGCTACAAAGCAAATATTGAAACAATCACTGATCATCTAAATAAACATGTTTCCCATTTACTCGCCTTACTTTTTCCTGGATATTGCGGGGTCAAATTTTTATTATTTATTTATGGATAGCTGTTTTGAAATATTAATTTTATTATATGTTTCTGTGTATGCCTGAGATTTGTAAACTTAAATTAAAAAGAGCAACCCTACAGAGTTTCTTGCTAGGTTCTTCTCTGGGGAAAACTGCACTCTTGCGAATCTAGCATTAACTTTAAAAAATGACCCGTCTTAAGTGTTGTCAAAACCTACAGGATTAAATGATTTTCATTTTCATTTTAACAATCTTACTACTTAATAAATATACCCAAATGTCAATGCTTTTGCCAATGGATAGATAGATGTATGTGAGGATATTTGTTACCCTTTCCCGCAAAAACCACTAAATAGATTTTTATGAAACTTGGCAAATACGTAAGCTAAGTACCTATATTATTATAAAGATATGACGATTAATGCGAACGAAGTCGCGGGCAGCCTCTAGAATGTGATAATTGGCAGAACTGCAATTTTCATTCTTAAAATAAGTTCTAAAAACTAAAACCCGCCTACGGTAAACTTGCGATCTTAAAAGTAAGAAACAAGAAATAAATCTTGTCTTCTTATCTACCCCATAAATGCACAGACTTTCAGAGGATAGCCGTGGTCGTATGCCTCCATATACAGGGTGTCCCAAAAATAGGCCTGCAAACTGACACTGGAGGTAGATGGACTTAAGGTGCATCAAGTAAGCCTAACATGCCCATAGAAAAGTCTTATGAGTATAGAGTTAGACCCGGTCGGTCTATCCATCCGTCTGTCATCACCAGGCTCTATCTCATGAACCGGTATAGCTAGAACGTTGCAATTTTCACAAATGATGTATTATCATTGCTGGTATTAAAAAAAATACTAAAAATAGAATAATGATAATAATTAAGGATGGCTCCCATACAACAAATGTAATAATTTTGCTCGATATTAGTAATGGCTATTAAGACACTTGAAGTAGTTACAGAATACTCTAATGAATGATACGGAACCCTTTGCGCACGAGTCCGACTCGCACCTGGCGATTTTTTTTACAAAACAGTGCTCAAATTATCTCCTCCTGAACATTATGCACAAGTGTCATCTTATGTTAGAATTATGGCCTTATCTCCTCATGGTCATCAACGAGATTTGTTCTGAATATCGGCAAACAGTATTCGAAGCTGCTCAAGAGCTCAAGCTCAAGCACGTCCCCATGTTTCCAGCAAACCCATGTCTAATCTGGCACCATTCAAATACTATCTGTTTTGGTCCATTAGACTATTTTGGTTCAAAGAGCGACTTAGTTTTTGCCTTTATTACTACTCCCTATTACTTAGTCAGGCTGAAAAACAGACGCCCTACTAGATTACTTCTCTTAACTACTCGATTTTGTCAATTTAACCACCTTAACTCAACTTCTAAGTTTTTGAAATAATCCGACTTAGGTAAGTCTTCGATGTCTAATACCCCGAATTTGTTGTTTTTGCAATACATGTTATAACCATTCTGGATTCGGAATAGCACAAGGCAGTTTTTAAAAACATTTGTTCATTAAGTTCAGAGTAAATTTTTTTCGTGGCAGCTGCTCAAAGTCGAGCTATTGTTTTTGGGAGAGAATTAAAATTAGCTTTGACAGTTAATTTGTCGATGTTCCACTTTAATCATCAACGAATTGTTTTCGCCATATCATAAGTAACTATCGAAGAAGCCGTTAACGTACTTTTCTTTTTAATTAATTGAATATTAATCGCTCTCTGATACAAAAACCATCAAAAAGTGGTTCTTTTTTCAAAAATCACTAAAACGGGTCTAACTCTATACTCATAAGACTTTTCTATGGGCATGTTAGGCTTACTTGATGCACCTTAAGTCCATCTAGCTCCAGTGTCAGTTTGCAGGCCTATTTTTGGGACACCCTGTATAAATTGTTGCCTGCAAGCAATTGATAGGTACTTACATTACAGAGACAAGCATGATATCCCACAAGACACCATTTGCAAAGTTTTTTTTTTCATTGTGACTTCTTGCCCACTAGTGGGCAAAGTATTAAACTTATTGCAAAACTAGGTATCCTATGTCACTTGCCGTATTATCACGAATCTTTTGACACCTCATTCATTAAAATCGGTTCAGTAGTTTAGACGCTACGGTGGAACATACATACAAACATACATAGACTGCCAAAAACATTACCCTTCCTTTTGGCTTTGCCGTAGTCGGGTAAAAATAAAAAAGTACCTAGATATTCATTCCATTTTTAAACAAACTTCTAAATTCAAATCCAAGCAAATTCTTTTGTTTTCCAATTCGTATTTCGATTTCCGAGCCTGTCACGTCCTACAAAAGATTCCTTAGACATTTTGATCTTTTTTTCGCGTGAAATAAGTACTTAGCCCTAAGAGCAAGTATCAATTCATCATCGCAGATACCTTGGGATTATCTAGACTTTCCTTTTCATTTTATTCATAGACAACTGGCTATTATTCTTAATAAATGGAAAAAGTGCGTAGGTAAAGTGCCGAGTGCTTTATTAAACTGTTGAGATTAAAAAGTGGGATAAATTACCTTTTTGTAAAAGTGATTTTCGTTAAATAGTTGCTTAATGCCATTTTTTCAAAGAGGAAAACTTATGTTACAAGTACATTGCCTTTTTTTGATAACCGCTAGACAGTCTTGTTGTCTACTTAAACTGCAATGTATTGGGACATTCACTGGCAACCACCTTTACGGTATATGTATAATTCTATGAAAAGCACAAGAATTCTTTTTAACTTATCCAGCCATCAGTGTCCCACTACTTCTGGAAAAAGGTCTCTCTCCTCTCCTCCTTCTCCACGATTACCCTGAGCCGCCTCTGCCCAGACATCCATGAAGGTCCAGCACATCTCGCCATCTTTTTCATGGTGTGCCACGAAGTCTTTTGGCGGTCTGTTGCCATTGGAATGTTCTAATTGCCCAAAGAATAAGTATGAACATTTATTTTAATTAAGAAAAATCAAAAAGTTAAAAACAACTCTTTTATTTAAGCACTAAACAGACACCCACAAAAACATTACCCTTCCTTTAGCCGTAGTCGGGTAAAATTAAAAACTGAATAGTAAAACCACACTATTGTTAGTCCTTAATGACATAGATTTATGTAACGTCCCTTTGTGGCCGGTAAACTATTTTCATACTGAACAGTGTCATTAGACAGACATAGTTCTACATACTCCGAGTTACATTTGGAATAGTTCACAGTTCGACATAGTTATGTAAGGGGATTTTACAGTAACATATGCTGGGCCTTTCTTTAGAAAGTCCCCGATTTGATCGAGGTACGTTCGTCTTGGCCTTCCCCTCCCAGCATTTCTATACACTCTCAAGAAAGGCCAAATCAAGAATACCCTAAACCGACGGGCATGTATGAGGCGATTGATGAGTGTGGATGAAGTGAAAGAGGTGTGTTTGGATCGAAGCAAGTGGAAGGAAGTGGTCTCTGCCTACCCCAATGGGAGAGAGGCGTGACGGATATGTATGTATGTATATGCTGGGCTTACTGTATATGTTGTACATGTATTATAACTCTTATTATTTTTAGCCCCCGACGCCAAAAGAGGGGTTTTATAAGTTTGACGCCTCTGTCTGTGTTCCCTGACGAAATGAAGTTTGTATGAAAGTTGTCAATTTTAATGAAATATTAAGCGATGTTTAGTTGATGAAAAGAGTCGTTCAGTCGGACAAGCGTTTGGCGACAAAACGTTGTTTCGCAGTAATCTCTTTTCGCACAAACGTTCAGTCGAACAAGCGTTAATCGAACATATGACTTTCGATATTAAGTTACGGACCCCTGTGCACCTAGGTATACAAACCAACAGACCATCGGGAATATTTGCGCATCTGGCTTACTGACGTCATGCAACGTGTACGTATTCGTCACGGTATAGGCAAAACCAGGGGAAGCGCATTCCAGCGAGGCGCGCAAATGTTTCCCACGGATTCTCTTTTCCAGGGTAGACCATAGATATTGTGCTAGATCTGTGGGATAGACACAGACCGCTTCCCTCCACTTACTACGATCCAAACTTCTCCCGCTTCATCCACCTTCATCAGTCGCCTCATAGTTACACGTCGGTGAGTACTAAGCTAGCACAAAAAAGCTACCTTTAAAACACTTAAAACAACGAATGTTTAATTCAGGCGTAATCAACCTTTTCTGCTCGCAGCCCGCGGCCCGCTTTTGTTCACAATTTAAGGCCCGCAAGGTTCTCAACAAAGCAATAAGTGGAAAGCTTCATGAGTATTTAAAGACAAAAGACCTAATATTTCGTTGCGTTTCTCCTGTTTTAAGCATTCCTACTTAAAAAGGTTTTTTTTTTAAGCTGCTTGGGAAATGAAAGGTAACTTTGAGTTCCTTTTACAAAAATGAAAACAAATATTTCTTTCTTTAAGGCCGGCGCAGTTATTGTTCTCATTAGAATAATATTCAAAATCAGTTGACATAAGAAATGAGTATCGAAGTATCGAAGCGACTACAAACGAATGTTGTGTTATTGATTATTCTAATGACAACAATGAAAATGATAAATCATTGAATCCTGTAGGTTTTGACAACACTTAGGATGGGTCATTTTTTAAAGTTAATGCTAGATTCGCAAGAGTGCAGTTTTTTCCAGAGAAGAACCTAGCAAGAAACTCTGTAGAGTTTCTCTTTTCAAATAAAGTTTTACAAATCTAAGGCACAAACACAGAAACATACAATAAAATTAACATTTAAAATCATTTTCAATGCCAATTATAACATGACAATCAAAAATGCTCTGCGATGCGCTCCGTAAGGTGTACGTCGGCCCCTAACGCGATTATTTTCTTAAATATAAAACCACGGTTGCAATAGACCCTAATTTCAATGGGGATGATGACTACATTCGAAAATTCAAAAAATAATTAGTCCGTCTTTTAGGCTATTAAAAAAATATTTCGAACATGTTTTTTACCTAAAGATACAGAGAATCAAAGTTACGGAGGGGATTGATGTCACTCCTACGTAAAAATCGTATTAAGGCGTGACGTCATGAGCAACTTTAACCCAGTGTATCTCTGTCATTTTTAGTTTAAGAGAAACAAGAAAAAAATACGTGTCGAATATTTTAAAATTATCTATGTGATGGACTAAAAATTTTTTTGTCATCATGCCCACTTTATAACTCTAAACAGTTTCCACAAACCCTTCTCAACTTCTCAAAATAATCCCATTAAACATCGACACCCATTTCACGGATTAAAACCGGGAAATAGAGCCTCTTCAACCGTTACCAAACTTTAAATTAGGCTGTACTCGTTATTGTTACAAATAACAACTTGTTTTATTTGTGTTAGAAATAACAAGTAGCAAAGTTTCGTACTTTGAGAGTGAAAGTAAACAACACTCTCAATCCACTGCCGTTTTGATTGTCGGCGTCACCCTTTCCACCAAGGATGTGCTATGTAGCTAAGCTACGAAGCAGCGCTACGAAACTATGTGACCCTTTCCACCAATGCTAAGCTATGTAGCTGTGCGAAGAAGATGCGCTACGAAGATGCGCATCTCGAGCTATGCTACGTATCTATAGTAGGGAAGCGGCACGCATCCATAGCACGCATCCATAGCGCACATCTATAGCACGCATCCATAGCACGCATCTATAGCACGCATCCTCCCATACAAAAAACATAGCTTAGCTGATTCCGTTTCCACCGGTGCTATGCTATGTGCTACAATGAATATGATTGGTGGATTTCAAACGCATCCGTAGCAACGTAGCATAGCACATCTCTGGTGGAAAAGCACATGACCCAGAACACACGGTGAAACGCAACTGCAACGCAACTGAAACTTGCTAGTTACTTTTAAGTTGCATCGAAGTTTCTGCTATAGACTTCTTTAGAAAACCACACACGACGCAACTAGTTTGAAACGTTTCGTTTCAGTTGCGTCGTGTGTGGTTTTAATCGTGTGTTCTGGGCCTTAGACTTACATTGTAGGTACTTGTATAATTCATAGGAATGACGAACATGAACCGATGTGCATGTTTGAGGCGACTGATGAATGTGGATTAAGCGAAAGATTGTGTTTGGATCGTAGCAAGTGGAGGGAAGTGGTCTCTACCTCGATGGGAAAGACGCGTGAAGGATATGTATCTTCGCAATTATTTATCCACTAAATTATAAATTAAGAACTGATCACACAGCTTCGTTTTATGATAGTAAACGATAAACAGTATAAATTAAATGATGTGTAGACTTCAGTGACCTTACAAAAGTAGAGACACGAAATTCATCTTAAAACTCTTGATATCTATCTTCTTCTTCTTCTAGAGGTAATTTAAGAGCTTAGCTCTTGTCGGTGGAGCCTCTTCCATCCCTCCCAATTCTCTGCTTTCTTTTTAACATCTTGATACGACATGACACCCGCCTTTTCCTTCACCTGTTCTAGGAACGTCCGTCTGGGTCTTCCTCTCTTCCTTTTCCCTTAAAATTTTCCTTCTATGATGTTTTTATGAAGGAATCATGTCGTATCAAATGTCCTTGCATCTTATCCATCTCTATCATCACATGTGAATCTCGACTAAAAATAGACTTTAAAACTTAATGCTTTAAATAAAACTTCCATCGAACCCTTCTTCTCGATTAACAAGAAAAATACGTTACTTCTACATATTTCCAAACTCTCTGAACAAAGTAAACACTTTGTGAAGATTATATTGCTAAACTTGGCAATTATTTATGTTTTATTGCGTATACGAAGCTTCGAGTGGGCTATATGTGCCGGATTGTTCGAAACTTCGCCATCATGCACGTAAACACACACATTAACGTGAAAGCGCAATGATGCGGAGATTTTTCTACTGTTTTCGTTATTGGTTCGGTAAACCGCAGTAAGAATATTGGAACCGCAGTTAATATATAAAATCCATACCTAATGGTATCTACTCACCAAAGCCGCCGGCTTTTTTGACAGCTGCCATTCGCATGACGTAAAGCCGCCGGCCTAGCCCGGCGACATGCCGGCGGCTTTAGTGTGTAGATAGCATTACTGTATAAACACTTACACACTAGAGGCTTCCAGAGACTTCGTACGCATTTATCGTCATATCTTGGAAGAAAAACATGATATCTCAAAATAATATAGCATATATGTTATTCTGATATGTAAACTATAATATTGCGTTTCATTTTTTCTCTGGGGAAAACTGCACTCTTGCGAATCTAGCATTAACTTTAAAAAAATGACCCGTCTTATGTGATGTCAAACTCGTCCTACAAGATTAAATAAATATTTCATTTCATTTCATTTCATTTAAATCTAATCAGTAGTTTTTTCGTGAAATAGTAACAAACATCCATCCATCCATCGGCACAAACATTGATATTTATAATATTAGTAGAATTATACACACAAACATCCAGTCTCAAGATCTCTGTAAGTATACTCTTATCACAGTAATGTTTGTCTCTAGTGAGAATCGAATCCACGACTTGCCGCTTGGCAAGCAGTTACTACCAACTACGCCAACTGGCCAGTTAATAGTGGGGTTAAACGAGTGGTTTTCATTTAAAGTGATTTTAAAGAAAAGAAGATACCAGGGTTCCAAGTCTGCTTTAAAATATTCTCACTTGTGTGTCGGCAGAGTGTCAATGGCATCTTTGACACGCATTTGGTCGCAATCGTTATGAAAATGAAAAGTGTTTTATTCAAAAATAGGCAAAATTCATTACACTTTTTTGATGTCACTTTTTTAATCTAAAACTACTGCCGGTTAACTACCTGTATAGCCGAGAGGAAGAAGACGGCAAGAAACCTTCGGCACAGGGCCCTACGTTATGTGCAATGTATCTTTTTTTTTAAATCGAGACTCTTATATACAATTACATGTTGACTTAACTTGTTATCACAGTAATTTACATGAATATCACAGTATGAACCATTGTTTTACAGAATAGCAAATGTATCAATAAATGCCATTGACAATCAGCCGACACACAACTGAGGCTATTTTAAATTAATAGACTTGAACCCCAGACTGATTGTACAATATGTAACAATTCTCATCGCAATCGCAAACTGAGGTAATTAGTGTTTGTGCAATCAACGTTGGAAAGTTAAACAGATAGTACTCGTAATGTAATGAAGTAAATCTCATTACTTATAGGTACACGTGTTTCAGTATTAGCTGGGGAGTGAGATGAAGAGTTGAGTTGAAGTCTTATGGTATCTACATACCAAAGCCGCCGGCTTTTTTGACAGCTGCCATTCGCATGACGTAAAGCCGCCGGCCTAGCCCAGCGGCATGCCGGCGGCTTTGGTGTTACTAGTTCATGTTTAAATGTAAAATACTGAACGATAAAAAAAGGATATGCATGTACTTGTGATAACAAACAACTTTTACTATCTGACCAAGTTCGTAATGACTCAAATATTTTCGAACTTCTCATACAAAATAAACTAGCTTATAAGTAGTATGAAATATTCACTTTTTAAAATGATTTCGAACTTAATCCCTTAGTAAAAGTTGTTTGTTACCATGAGTACCTATACCTACACGCAAATCCTTTTCTATAGTTCACTTATTAAAAGTCGATCCAATATTTTAAGCAATTGGTTACCTAAAATAAATAAATAAGACTTAAGCGTGGTTGTCTAGCAAAGCCTTTTACATTTAAGCTGTTCGTTAACGTATAGTTTGTTTTAGAGCGTAGCAAGTGGAAGGAAGTGGTATGTACCTATCCCGATGGGAGAGAGGCGTGACAGATATGTAGGTATGTATTTTTACTTAGAGCGGTTTCAAAGTAAGTCCGATTAAAATCTATCCTCACCTTCTTCTTTAAAGGTTAAAACCAAAAGGCTAAATAATTTTAAACCTACGGATACTTGAATACAAAAATTTCAGCCACGATAAACTTTTAATTATAATAATCGATTTAATGACATCACGCCACATCGTTCCACATCACGGCCTACTGTTCGGTAGGCCTACTTTGGGTGTAGGTACTTTATTACAAAGTAACTGAAATGTTTTTTTTAAGGTGCCATTGTAGATTCTGCAGGTGTCAAGTAAAATTAATCTTACTTTAATTACCTATACATATATTTAGGTAATTTGCTAAAATTAATACATAAACTATACCTACATACAAATAACCAGACCAACAGATCTATGAAGTGAACACATTTTTTTTTATTTACCTACTTTTTAAGGTGTCTACCGGCAAATCTGCCGGCCCGGCGGCGGCGGCTTTAAGTCATACGAATTACATCTGTCAGTAGCCGAATTCTGTTTGCCGTTTGCTTTTTCCAAGTTCCAAAATCTTCATAAAATAACCAGATTCATAACACAAGTGAAACCAAGCCTGTATAAAACCAGCAGTAGTCTGAAGTTCCATTTAATTATAGGCTGTAGTAATGAAGGCAAATGAGGTATCCGCCTGCACGAGCCATTTACTGGGTAATTGGCGGTAACCCTGCTAATGGTAAAACTATGCCACTGATGTACATCTGGTTGGGTTGCGTTGCTTTTAATTTCGCCGGATTGTTTTATTTTGAGGGTAAAGATTACCGTGACGAAGTAAGTAGTCTATGTGTTGGTCGTCATTTGTTTTTTTAAGTTAATAAGTCAATGGTAAAGGTCTTTTTAGGTTGGATTGAACGATATATAAAAGAAAACCAAATAACGCTGACATATTTGCCTTTTGCGCCGTGTTTACAGTTTGTGAGTTTTTTTCGCCATTTTATATTATATTTTGAACTGCAAATACGTCGCTTGCAACTAGTACGTAAGAGCCCAAAGTACCGACTATTACATACATACCTACATACATATTTATGTAAATTTTTTTTCTTAATTCATCTTTTGCTGTAGGTTTATTCTTAGTTCCCAAAAATCGCTTAGTTTCTCTCAAATTATCAAAACTATCATTAAAATCCCTCGTTACACTAAAAGACACAAAATACAAACTAACAAACTTAGTTATTACATACCAGTATTATGGTCTAGAATTCTGAAACTTCGAGTAATGGTCAGAGTTGTTAGGAATCCAGCAAAACATCGCTTTAATTGGATTCCTTCTGGTTTTAATCTAACTAACTATGATAAACTTACTGTCATTTCTATTTTTACTTAATCCATCCCGTATGTTATCTACACACCAAAGCTGCCGGCATGCTGCCGGGCTAGGCTTTACTTCATACGAATGACAGCTGTCAAAAAAGCCGGCGGCTTTGGTGTGTAGATAGCATACGGGACTTTACCCCCAATATACCTACTTACATACATACATATAGCAGAGACATACATACATATCTGTCACGACTTTTTCCCATCGGGGTGTAGGTAGAAACCACTTCCCTACACTTGCTATAATCCAAACATTAACTTTAACAAGACATTTTATTTATCTAATTACTAGTTTTTCAATGGTCAGTTGGTCAGGTACTTAAATGTTTGATATATAGGTACCTACTTAAGAAGTTTATTTTATTGTCAAGCCATAAAGAAAATGTAACAATCTTGTTAGTAGCAAAGTGATCAAACTACCTAGACATTGAATTTTAACCGATAATTGAAAAATCAGTTCTAAGAGTTATTTATTGTACAAACCCAAGACCAAATCCTTTTATTTATTTATTTATTTATTAGATAGGTTTGCCAACAGGTTTACATCGTACTTAACATATAGAACATTTTATAATAAGTCTGACCATCGGGTCTACATCGGACCCAATTACAGGCAAACACAGCTTGCGTAAAAATATTTAGTCTTAATTTGCCGGAAATACCTAAATTAAAGTGATTTCTGATTCATTTAAAGAGGTTAAAGAAGATTAAAAATTGTTTTAAATGACTATTGTCTTTTGGTTTTAAAATTGTACGCAGAGTTTTTAAATTTTGGAAGAGACAAGTTAAATATGTCAATACGGGTGGATCGATACCAGCTATTATGTTCTCGGCACATTCTTGGTACTAAGCTTTTCGCTCAATTGACCCTTTAACTAGCCAACCCTATACAGAATAAATTGGGTACAACACAAGTAGTTTGACCTCAGCTTTACAATATTCAACCGATTGTAACCCAAATCGGATACAATTCAAATCAAAGGTAAATGTCTGTTATACGTAAAGGCTTTAATCCGATAGAAAAGGGTCGAATCGGTTAAATTAACTTTCGATTTTTGTGGCCACGGGAGAATCTAGGTATTAAACGAACCCACTTAAAGGCTTCTAGTGAAGTTGTGACTTAACTAAAAAGATTTTATTGCTAAATAAAGGCTGCCCGAGATTTCTTTACGTATTTATCGTCTTAACATTGAAAACTTACAGCGTAATTTAGTACTTGAACTCTAGAGTTTATTGCTAGCTTCTTCTCTGGGGAATCTGCCTTTCGAAGTCAGCGTAGCTTCAGTCAGTCACTTTGCTTTTACTTTTGTTAATTTGTTATATTTTCATTTTGTTGTTTTATATTTCTGACACATTCAAGTGTAATTTTGGGTTACCTATGACTTAATGTTTATTGAATTGAATTGAACTTATTCAGGTAAATGTTGTAGACGTGACATTACTTCAAGAATTATATTTAAAACGTTTTGTAATAACGTGGTTAGAGTTTAGGTTACTTATTCTTTATATTTTAAAATTCTTTTCAAGAAAAATCGTGCATAAGTAAATATTCCATGAAATTTTGAGTTAATATTACTCTCATAATGCGGTGGCACGAAGAAAGAGAGCGTATAAGTGTTTATTTTCTTAGAAAAGCGGCGTCAACTTATGTTTCTGACAGAGGAGACGCGTGTCGACATTTTCTATTTACTACTACATAGATGATATGAGTAAATACGGACGATTATTTTTTGTACTTTTAAAGCAGCTAGCGAAAAACGGCTATTAGATTCAGAGAACTTATTGCAAAGATTCCATTTCTCGTATTCTTTTTCTGAAATTGAAAGTATTTCTCTTTTGAAAATATTTTTTTTTTACTTTGTTTATATTTGGAGCAGCTTAAATATTCTCTTACAATCTTTATAAAATTTATTTAAAGTGCCTATCTGACAATTTCTATCTTTTGTAAACAGTGTCAAACAAAACCATTTCACAGAATAGGTAACCCGTCTAGCGAAAGAGGTAGGTTTGGATCGTAGCAAGTGGATGGAAGTGATCTCTGATGATGGAGTTATGTAGGTACCTATGTAGGCATTAGTAATTTGGTTTCAAATATCCATCGTATAAAAATACGGAACAACACCTAAATCCACCATAACGTAATTTTCTGAAAACGTCTGAAAATATGATAATTTTATGTTGTTTTATTTAACGCTGTGTGAACACCAACATATGCATGGTAAGTCGATTCATAATGTACCCAACTTGTTTTGACAAACACAACCCTTCTCAAAGCAGGGAAGTGAGCCGACATAATTCAGAAGCCCTCAACATCGTATAATTTATACACAAACGAGGACTTTTTAATTTTTCGGGTTTGCAAAGCGTATTCAACAATTTGTTCGTGGGAGAGGCGTAGCTATTAAAAACCAGTCAACGGGTCTTCGTTCTGCCCTTTTCATCCTTTACAGGGTTGTCAAACTGTATGATGCAACCCTTGAGAATATTAATATGATTTGTATACAGCCTTATCTTATCTTATCTTATCTAGCCATCGCTGTCCCACTGCTGGGCAAAGGCCTCTCTCCTCTTCTTCCATGATTCCCTATCCTGGGCCGCCTCTGCCCAGACATCCAAGAAGGCGTCCAGCTCTCGCCACCTTTTTCGTGGTCTGCCGCGAGGTCTTTTGGCTGTTGGTTGCCATTGGGTTGCTGTGATTGCCCAGAGATCGTTCGGCATGCGGCAGACGTGACCGGCCCAATCCCACTTTAGCCTGGCAGCTGTTTTTACCACGTCAGCAATACGCGTCTTGGAGCGCAGTGTGCTGACGTGGTATACAGCCTACATATGCAAAAATATACAGAAGTTTTCTAAAGTCTGTTATAATCTCTTTGGTATAGCATACTCACTTTGCAAACTCAAACCTACATTTATTACGATCACTTGATTGTTGACTTCAGCATCCTTCTTAATTTATCAGTTTACTAGCTTTGAAGCCTATTCGAAACAAATAGAAAATATATCTATCCTCTATGAAAATTAGTGGAGATACTCGTCAATTTAACTTAATTTTTTTATTTGTTTATATACTTTTTAATCTCTTCTTATTATTATAATCCTAAGACCTAGAACACACGATGAAACGAAACTGCAACGCAACTGAAACTGCTAGTCAAAAGTAACTAAGGAAGCTATTAGTATGTATTTAAGATCAATTATACCAAACATGTACCTACGCTTAAAGACAAAGTTTGACAACCTCTGCCTTAAAGGTTCGACTGGTAAAAATCCCTCCTTATAGGGTGCTTTGCTGACGTCACGGAGAGACCTAACGCCCCCCATTTATATGTTTACGGGCGTCAGTTTTGAAATTCTACCAAATCGAAGTAAATTCGAGGAATTTACTCGAGTTTTCTAGAATGTTCTCTTCCTTTATATTTCTTAGAGAATTCTATTTGTGGGGGTTATTTTTGAAGAATTTCGAGTCGAAATGAGAATGAAATGAACCGGATGTATACGTAGTTTGAACGTAAGAGGTTGGTTTGTGATTAGATTGGTCGGTAAGTCGGTTTTTAGATTGCTTCATATTTTCTTGGAATTTATCCTATCCAATCAAAATCCGAAATATTAACGGGGCCGTACTTTTACGTTAGGTACCTATATATTCAGTAATATATGTATAACATATACGTTTTAATATAACTTTGTTTATATATAATAGTATATAGTTGGGGCAAGACCGGTTGTTGTGGAGATCCTTGGGGGAGGCTTTTGTCCAGCAGTGGACGCCTATAAGCTGACATGACGATGATGAAGATATAGTAGGGGGGGCTCTACTACCTATATAATGACATGTTTTTCTGCCGTTTCTTCCTGTCGGCTATTTATTATACGTATATTGATTTTCCTCGTTATTTTCACCAACAAAATTTTTTATGGTTATTGATTGACTGGTGGTTATCGCAGTCAAAAGTGGTTTTGACTGACCGCACCAGTCAAAATCCTTTTTGACTGCCAAAATGAGTCAAAAGTGGTTTTGACTGGCTATGAGTTTTGACTGTAATAACATATATATATGTAGAGAAACGGCAGTAGTTTTAGATTCCAAACAGTTACGAACTGTGATTTTTATTTAATTATCAGTCACCTTGAACAGCCTTCTCTCTTCCATCATAAATAAACTAACTTTTTATTCAATATCTCACGCTACATTGTTTCAAATCACCCATATTTTGTAAGACCGACCTTTTCTCCGAGAGCTCTTTTAAAAAATGTAATTTGAAAACTTTCAATAAGCCAGCAGCGCCTGCTTTCATTCAAAGGAGAATCGGAAAGAGGGAACCTTCATGAATTCTTTCACAAGTTATGACTTAAGGTGCAATGGGCGGACACCTGCTTCGTTTCATTATGTTCCGCTTATAATTTATGGCCGGCGGTTTTCTTTAATGAATTTTTAACGATTCTGCTTTAAAAGTTCTTTTATAAGTAGATAAGTATTTACGGTAGAGGTAAACCTTAAAAAATCGATCAAGTGCGATTCAGTTTTAGAAGGGTTGAGTTCCGTACCATAACAAAACATATCTTAGTTTATTGTAGGCTAAGTGACAATCCTGCCTTCTTGCTTTCACTTCTCTCTCTGTGGGGTCTGCAGGAAGAAATTTCTTTTAGAAATATAAAACAAAACAGCCCTAAACCGACGGTCATGTATGAGGCGACTGATGAGTGTGGATGAAGCGAAAGAGGTGTGTTTGAATCGTAGCAAGTGGAAGGAAGTGGTCTATGCCTACCTCAATGGAAGAGAGGCGTGACGGATATGTATGTATGTATGTATGTATGTATGTATGTATGTATGTATGTATGTATGTATGTATGTATGTATGTATGTATGTATGTATGTATGTATGTATGTATGTATGTATGTATATGCTGTACCTATTGTAAAACTTCTCTATTTCCCTGTCTCTGTGTACTATCTACTTACAACAAACTATAAATAAATAAAACATATAGTATTGAAGCATATTTTAGGCATAAATCTGTTTTCGCTTTTAATACCAAAATATCATTTAAACTGTTTATTGTAGAGAAAATATAACATCATCTATGAAAATAATAACTCTCTAGCAATTACAGTCTGACTTACCTACGAGTATATGTAAAGAAATCTAGCCATCCCTTTTCTTCGTAAAATGAGAGGTCTCACTCGATATCGCGTATCAAGCTCCTATTTTTTACTACCAAAAGCTTTTAGAGCAACTTCTTCTTTATTATTTTCTAGCGAGTGTTTTAAGTGAATATACTGTTATGAAGGTAATACAATGTTTCATTTTATTTAATCATTACTTGGATTATCCTGTATACTAAGAGTACTAAGTATTGATCAGTTGATATAAAAACTAAAAGTCGTTCAGATTAAGCTATTTAATTTCCGTTAAGAAGTAATAAAGACCGTTTACTGTATACTGAGTGTAACAGAAAGGGGGTATCAAGCCAAAACACAGCGATAGTCCTCATGAAACTAAACAACTTTCCCCAAGGAATATGGGTCAACTCGAAAAAAAACTATCGCTGTGTTTCGGCTTGATACCCCCTTTCTGTTACACTCAGTATACAGTAAACGGTCTTTATTACTTCTTAACGGAAATTAAATACCTAGCTTAATCTGAACAACTTTTAGTTTTTATATCAACTGATCAATATTTAGTACTCTTACGAGTAAAAGAAGAATACAAAAATATCAATACTTCTTAAGGTTTCTTGTTGATTATTCGATTTTGTGAGTCGATTACATTATTTGATTCTGTTGTAGAAGTTTTTGAACGTTCCACAGCAGTAGTAGAAATATAGTTCAAAAATATGTAGGTAGGTAGGGTTCCGTACCAATCACTATTGATATCAAGCAAAAAAAGCAAAAAGTTCATGAGATACAGCCTGGTGACAGACGGACGGACAGACAGACAGACGGACAGCTAATTCTCAGTAATAGGGTCCCATTTTCACCATTTGGGTACGGAACCCTAAAACACTTTTTGTACCCACAAATTACATAGGTACTCGTACATTTTAATAACAAAAAAGTTATCAAAACATAATAAGAAGGTTACATAATCCTATTGTGAAAGATTATTTGCTATAAAAAAACAGCATCTATGTGAATATACCTTTATCTACCCTTTTTGATACTTTTCAAATACATTTTCTAGAGATAAAAGCTAAAGGAAATTGAACCAAGGCTTATGCAGTCAATCCTGAGCAGATCGGCTTAAGGAAATTACAAAATTACAAGAAAGGGTTTTATTTAACAATACGTCTTAACAAATACATTAAGCGCCAAAACACACGGTAAAACACAAATGCAATGCAACTGAAACTGCTAGTTACTTTTGAGTTGCATCGCAGTTTCTGCTATAGACTTCCTAGTTTGAAACGTTTCGTTTCAGTTGTGTCGTGTGTGGTTTTCTAAGGAAGTCTATAGCAGAAACTGCGATGCAACTCAAAACTTAGCAGTTTCAGTTGCGTTGCATTTGCGTTTCACCGTGTGTTCTGGGTCTAAGTTGCATAGCTGTTAGTTAAAGTTAATGTTTTACTTCAAGTCATTGGCAGAATTTTGTGGTAGCTGTTATAGTTATGGGATAAATAAATGTAGGAGAAAGAACGAAAAATTTTCAAATAAAAATGGTTTTTATTTTACCAGACAATACTAAAGACAGACAGCTAGAAAACAAAAGATAAAAACGTCAAAAACAAATTGACAGTTTACGTATTTCTTTTTCTGAAATTCGAATAGCGTAGAGTATTTATTAAAGGACAAATAAGAACTATTTTTACGGCACATAGTAAAAAAAAAACGAAATAGAATTACTGAAAATTAGGCTGTTTGGTTTCGTATCTTTTCCTTGTCTTTAATGGACGAATAATGACAAAAAAGGACTCGATAAAGTTAATTTTATTTACCTCCCGATCATGTCCACGCGATAACAAGAAAACGAAACACATTAAAAGCAAACCAGCAGTAAAATACGGGCCTCTCGTAAAAATGTAAATCTCCCGAACAAGGGACTGCTTAATTTTTTATCATTTCCATACTTTTTTTTCTACAAGAACCACCAAAAACACCGCCTTATCTTGTCCCTTAAAAAATGCAAATTTTTATTTCCGTCCGCAAAAATTTGTGGGTTGCACAGAAATAACTTTTTCTCCGCGACATTTCCCACAAAAAGGGGGAAATCTTATTGGCTATTTCCGCCATTTGTTTTCTTTATTCGTGACTGCATCCGCTTTGTTATGGCAACACTTAAATCTCATTCACAACATAACAATAAAAAATAGGGTTACAATAACGCATAACAATATTATAATGAAATGCTTGTAACAATTGTAAATAAATATTTTATACGAAATCGAACTACACTGTACTAAACTTGGGGAAAACTTATTTGATCAGCAACACAGAAATCAGAGATTTTCAAGAATTGTTTTTACTTAAAACAAATCTCACTTTAAATTCCCTAAAAAAAATATATTAAGTATCTTGTAAATTTTAAACAGCTTATTTTTACAAAAAAATTAAGACTTAACCCATCACCCATCACATTGAATAATATTAACCGAAAACAATGACTCTTTTATCTACCTATACTAACATCTGACTTCAAACTAAAAACAAACAAACGAAAAGAGGAGGTTATTTTCATTGCGGGCGAATTTTTTTAATAGGCAAACGTCCTATAACATTCTTGATGTAATACAAAATCACCTATAGTTTACAAACACAAGCGAAACCCCATGCATTCCAAGCCGCCATTTGCAAACTCACAAAACACGCTGCCAGTCAAATTCCGTCGCTGCCAGCCTCTGCCAGCATATTTACGTGACACGGGCCTCCGCGATACATCGCAGCCTGACCGCACACCGCAACGATGTACCAGATCATGTAAAACATGAATTTAGACTGTATTTTCCTTGTTTACTTTATTTTATACTAGAGGGTGTGGCTGTGTTGTAGGGCGTTTATGTATTTAGGTATTCCTTAGGACCACTTGTTTTTTTAGGGTTCCGTACGTTTCCGTTCCGTAAGGGTGAAAACGGGACCCAATTACTGAGACTTGGCTGTCCGTCTGTCTGTCTGTCCGTCCGTCTGTCACCAGGTTGTATCTCATGAACCGTTATAGCTAGAGCGTTGAAATTTTCACAGATGATGTATTACCATTGCCGCTATAACAACAAATACTAAAAATATAATAATAATTAAGGGGGGCTCCCATACAACAAACATGATTTTTATTGCTAGATATCAATAGTGAATGGTACGGAACCCTTCCTGCGCGAGTCCGACTCGCACTTGGCCGGTTTTTTAAATAACGTAAAAGACTAACTTTTAACATTACTCAGGTTTCTTGCCGCTTTCTTCCTCTCGGCTATACAGTGGGTAGTGAATCGGCAGTAGTTTTGATAAAAAAAAATTACATCAAAAAAGTGTAATGAATTTTGCCTATTTTTGAATAATTACTTTTTATTTTCATTACTCAGAGTTTAACCAATCTTGCCTGACTTATCATGCTCATCTTGCTACATGGAAGAAATTTTAATACGTAAGTAGGCACGAGGATATTAAATACTAGGATGAATATAAAAATTAAGCACCTACTTAACAAACTCTCCACCTATTTAAGTAGTAAGCTAGAAAATCTTATGGTATCTACACACCAAAGCCGCCGGCTTTTTTGACAGCTGAAATTCGTATGACGTAAAGCCGGCGGCATGCCGGCGGCTTTGGTGTGTAGATAGCATCAAATATCCGACAAAATAATAAAAAGTATAAAAACACCCGTTTTATTCGTACCCGGTTTTCGGAAAACCGGTGCTCGATGACCGGTTGCGAAATGTTTGAAATTTTCAACTGACACGTGTAAAACCTGTTCTAGTTAACAGCTACCACGAAAGTGGAACCCAAATATCAATATTGATTAATAATGTTCATCTCAAAGCAGCGGAAACGAAACAAAAACATTGCCAGCCACAAAAACAGTTGACATAGAAAAGAAAAGCATTAAGGCCAACCTCAGTAATGGGGATAGGAAAAGATTTAATCCTACTAATATTATAAATGTCAATGTTTGTGCCGATTGATGGATGTTTGTTACTCTTTCACGCAAAATGTACCTACTATATAGATTTTGATGAAATTTGGCAATATTGTAGCTTATGTATCAGAATAAGAGCCAGAACACACGGTGAAACGCAACTGCAGCGCAACTGAAACTGCTAGTTACTTTTGAGTTGCATCTAAGTTTCTGTTATAGACTTCCTTAGAAAACCACATACAACGCAACTAGTTACAAACGTTTCGTTTCAGTTGCGTCGTGTGTGGTTTTCTAAAGGAGTCTATAGCAGAAACTTAGATGCAACTCAAAAGTAACTAGCAGTTTCATTTGCGTTTCACCGTGTGTTTTGGCGCTTATATGTAGGCTATATTATTTTGAGAGATCATGTTTTTCTTCCAAGATATGACGATAAATGCGTACGAAAACGCGGGCAGCTCTAGTAAAGAAATAAACTAGCTTTCAGCTTTCTTTATGTCATCCGCAATAACATTGAAACAAAGGAAATGTACCAATTACTTATATCGTACCCTTGGTAAAATAACGCCGCATCTGCAAAAAGTTAACTTTACAGGAGAGAGGTTTAAAGATTGCGTGAGTGTAATTTGAGTATAACTTTTTGGTATTGAAAGAAATTTTCACAAAATTTTGCATGCGTATTTAAGTGAATGAAACTAATAGAATAATTATATTTCTTCTTATTTAATGCATAAGTTTTAAAAATCGTATGTCGGATGTGCACATACGGCACTCTTTTACCAAGACCTAGCTAACGTATGTGACTATGCGTCGTTATTTGACGAAAGACTACGAGTCGTATGTGCACATATATCTTTATTATACGAAGCACCCCATGATACATACGTCGTTTTTTACAAAAAACGTCATCAGTATATGGTCATATTTGAATTATCCAGGGAAATTTCTTAGTCGACTTACACATTTCATTAAAGAAAACACGTCTGAGTTTAAATTATTCTGTATTTACATACAAAAACCAGCCAAGTGAGAGTCAGACCCCCTTAAATTTAAGGGGGTCTGACTCCGTGTTCCGGCCAGGATAAAAGATGACAAATAATGACGACGCGGCGTGGTTGAAGAAATTAAATTTGGGGTGATATAACTCTAGGCTACTGGACGTACTGGAAGTTCTGAACTGGACAACAGTAATCACTTGGAGCTACGCTTATACATATACTAAGATGCTGGCCGCGCGATGATATGTGCGGACGTGAGAGGCTACGTGATTGCTGATGCAACGGAACCGTATCGATGCAGGAATATTTTCACGCTCGCTGACTTGTCTTATCTATGACGTACTGGAGGTCTGCACAGTACCTACTCCCTCCTTTGGAAAAGAAAAAGAAAACTGGACTTCTAAATGCCGCTAAAACTTCGCTCGTTGCTCCTTTCTTCGCCGAATAGCTGCTCCCTTGACTTTTCCGGAATAATTGAAGGAAACTATAGCGTTTGACAATTAATCAATATTTCTTCACAATTAATAACTGCAGAGTATTGCGTTGCGGATATCATCGTGATGGTTGCGCAGTCTCTTTATAAATCAATCTTCAAATTTTTCATATTCGTAATACTTCCACGGTGGAGCGCTTCTCTTACAGTCATGGGCTGCATACACTGGCGGTTGCCAAATCTGTTCATGGGCCCCAAGCGTTCTTAACGTGTTTCATGTACTTGTAATGCAGAGTCAGGTACAAAATACCGCAAATAGGGCAGAGCGAGGAACTTCAGACTTCTCGCTGCGAAACTCAAAAATTGGTGTGTATCGAACGATGAGCCTTTTTCTCTATCATTCTCTCCAAAATGGTGCGTCTCGTGGCCGTATCGATGCGTTGTCTGTCCAAGTGATGGTCTTAGTTTCAATAATTATAGTAAAATTTAAATGTAGTGTGATTCATTGTAAACTTGACCCCGTTTCGTCGTTTGTCCATTTGTGCTGCGTCGTGCGTAATTCTCGCTCACTGAGGAATCCGCTTGTGTCAGCGGCAAGTGCAGCGAACTCAATTGCAATAAATCATCGTGATATTTTTCAAAAAAATTCTTCGTATCGCCGGTAATAGTAAAAATAAATTTGAATTCATTGCAAAAGTGCCTAGTTGCTGCTGCGCCGGGTCCAGAGATTGGTGTTGTGCTTGGCCGTACTATGTAGATATTGAATTCGTCACTTCTTCATCCAGAATCGGTGAGATCAGCTGGTGAGAAGCCGGAACTGGAGTGACTCGATGAGGAGCTTGTAGTGTCTTGAGATCCATCTTCAAAGTAGCCAAGGTGCCTGTTCGGCGGCGGTCACCACTGTTCCGGCCAGGATAAAATAGTTGACAAAAAGACGGCGCAGCGTTGTTGCAAGAACTTATATTTGAAGTTACATGGTGATATAACTCTAGGCTACTGGACGTACTGGAAGTTCAGTAATGACTTAGAGCTACGCTTATATACTAAGATGCTGGCTGCACGATGATATGTGCGGACGTCATAGGCTACGTGATGCAGGAATATTTTCCCGCTCGCTGACTTGTCTTATCTATCACGTACTCGAGGTCCGTACACTCCGCAACTGCTTTCGGAACTGAAAAGAACAAATAATTAAAATAACCTTCGTTATGTGCACAATATTTTCATACCTAACTCAAAATTCGCAGTGTGTAAATAAGTTGGAAAAGTTATACAATTAGGTTCAAAATGCATTAGAAAAATTACTAAAGTATGCTATAGAATAAATAAATAAATAACTGTTACATTTGTGCAATAAATGTGTCTTTTATATACATTTAAAAATTTGAAAAACGACGTATCATAAACCATGACCTAATATAACGACGCAAGTGCACATGCGGTCCCTAAAGTTACGTCAAATAACGCAACATCTTTACAAGCGGCTAGGAAGAGTTCGTACAATAAAGACGCAAGTAAACATAAGACCACTTATTAAAAAACATGAGAAATACGTAAATTTCAGAGCATAACATACACTTAAATAGGTTTTAAAAACATTTTCATTAATATACCTAAAAAAGATAAAAAGTATCGCATGTGATCATGCGACGTGTTATTTTATGCCAGTCATTACCACCAAAACAGCCGTAAGTGCACATACAACTATTTTACAAAAACTTATTTAAATAATAATTAGAATTACTTACCATTCAAAATCCGTTTCCCATGTCCATTTTTGGGAATTTTGATCCGATGTGCGACACATACTCACTGTCCCGTAACAATGACGCAAGTAACAATACGGCGGCGCGTGCGCCGCCTCGCGCCCCCGTCGGCGACGTAAAACAACGATACATGTGCAGATATAACATTATTTTACGACCATTAATAACTTACGTCGTTTTTCGCACAAAATATTTCCAGAATTAAAAAAGTTAAGAGAAAAATTGTTTTCGTATTACATAAAACATAGTTTTTAAAGGTTATTTAAGTAATAAAAACACTTTTGACCTATGATCACATACGGCGTTATTTTACCAAGGGTACGATATATGAAGAGGGATAATCATTTTTACTAGAATTACTGGCCAAAGAGGTAATATTGTTTGGCCTCAGTGACCGGTCAATATCTTACTATTTTTAGTTGTTGGTACTCTATACCGAAAATCAATCGACGTACTTTAACCTATGAATGAAACTAAACAATTTTCTTCATGATGTTTTTTTTTCAACCGGAATATGACCAATATTTTTGGTCTTCCTAAAAATTTTAATAAACCTAAGTGTCCGTTTTACCACCTACAGATAACATTTATCTGACAGATAAACCTATGTATACCATAGCCTATGCCATACAATAGGGCGTAGCCATAAGCATAGGGGCATAGGCATAGGGGCATAGGCATAGGGGCATAGGCATAGGGGCATAGGCATAGGGGCATAGGCATAGGGGCATAGGCATAGGGGCATAGGCATAGGGGCATAGGCATAGGGGCATAGGCATAGGGGCATAGGCATAGGGGCATAGGCATAGGGGCATAGGCATAGATAGGTACCATATTATCATAGCCTATATTTATTATCATATATTTAGCATATATTTATTAAATAAAACATGACATTTTAAACAGAGACAGGTATAAAATATCTGACGGATATATTGTATCTGTAGATGTTGAAACAGGCCTTAAGGGTGTTTTCAGACTAGCGTTTTATAAACGCGTATACGCGCGACTTTTTGCTCGTACGAGCGTTGTCGTGCGTCCGTTTTTTTTTGAAGCGCGTATGTAGTGCACGCGCAAATAAAACGAAAGCACTAGTCTGAAAACGTTTTTTTGTTGTTCAGCAGATCAGTCACTTTATGAAGCAGATTTTAGCTCGTTATTGCATAGATACACATATCTGTTACGCCTCAAAAGAAGAAGTGAAGAGTCCGAAGTGTGTTTAGACCGTAGCAAGTGGACCGAAGTTGTCTCTGCCTACCCCGATGGGAGAGAAGCATTATCCTCCTATCAAATAGAGCAGTGTTTTTCAATCTGTGGGTCGCGACCCCCAGGGGGGTCGAGAAGCGCTACTCGGGGGGGTCGCCACCAAAGAAAAAATGGGTAAATTCTCAACTAAGTACAATCAAAACCAGAATTTTTGTGATTAACCAACTGACCTAGTACTTACTATCAAAACCCTCGCGGTTTTTGCAGAATTAAGGTCGTAATCTTGACAAATAGTGTATGTAAGTACCAATAAAAGGGAGTCGCCAAATTTTTTCAACCCGTAAAGGGGTCGCGATATCAAAAAGTTTGATAACCACTGAAATAAAGGTACAGTCAGCATCATAAGTCGATGAACACATTCAGATTTTCAAAAGTAATACCACACCATTATTAGACGTAAAACATTACTTATTTTCTTTATTTTGAACCGGATGTTTATTTAACTCTGGAGTATTTTTTGCTAAACGATTTTCTTCCAATAAAGGTGTACATTACTTTTGAAGATCTGAATTTGTTCATCGACTTATGATGCTGAACGTACTTATCAGAGACAATCCCCTCATTTTACAAGATCGCAAAGATCTTCCAAAATCAATATTCGATGGCAAGTACTTTCTGATGGCTATAAATCGTTCTGGCTGCTAGCCAAACAATGTTGTTGGTCTCAGGAACACTTTTAGGACGTTCCTCCCAATGAACAGAATAGTTATGCAAGTGAATGATCTCATTAAGCTAGGCTTTTAACTGTAACCTTTTGATTTTTGTATTTTCTGTAAGTATGCCTTTGCTCACATGATGGCTTTGGCTATGATAATATGGTATCTATGCCTATGACCCTATGCCTATTATGCGCCTATACCTATGCCCCTATGCCTATGGCTATGTCCTATTGTATGGCATAGGCTATGGTATACATATATTACTATCAGAACACAATCAGAACTTCTCCTGATATCTTATAGGTATAAGCTACTTCCTCGTTCATTTGCCTCGATAGAGATTGTCTAATGTAGTGAGCAATTAATTTGGTTGGAGAGATAGCACGTCGCTGATAATTAATATCCAGTTTCATAGATAATAGAGGTATTATTTATGAAAAAATATAAAATTACCTACTCTTAGCCCCACGTCAATATGTTTATTTTATTTTTTTATCTCCCGAAGTGAATGGAGAGTAGGGAAGCCCCAGCAGTGACACCTAACAGGCTGACTGTATCTGTTTCTCAAATTGGTACATCATTTTTGTTTACCTACTTCCCTATTTTTCATGAAATAGATATAGGTTTATCTGTCAGCTAAATTTTATCTGTGAGTAGGGAGATGGACCCTTATGGTATCTCCAATACACCAAAACCGCCGGCATGCCGCCGCCGGGCTAGGCCGGCTTTACGTCATACGAATGGCAGCTGTTAAAAAGCCAGGGGCATGCCGGCGCCTTTGGTGTGTAGATAGCATTAGATTGCTATCTTTGATCAAAGTTACTATGATGTGATACCTATATCTTTTAATACCAGCTTAATTATGACATACGTTTGTCCTTAATCACAAATTAAAAAGCTGTTTTCATTAAAATAAAGAGGCTTACCTAATGTAACAATTTTGTAGACGTCCTCCAAGATTCTCAAGTAAAATTACACTCCACTGCCTTCAAGGATAAGTTAAGTGCGAATAATTTTCTAAAGTACCTTTCGAAGTTGTGACTTGGTAATGCAAAGTAACACTTAGCCACACGTGCTGTTAAAAATTCCGCTTTTCATTATAAGCATAGATGAAGTGAATGAAGCGAAGGAAGTGTGGGAACGTAGCGAGGGTAAAGTCTCTGTCTACCTCGATGGGAAAACCGCGTGATTGATATGTTTGTATTTTTGTATGATGACTCTCTCGTATGATCAATCTCATAACTACCTATATAAGAAAAGGCTAGTGCCACTGTAGTGAAGACGTTAATGCTGTCTACACACCAAAGTCGCCGGCATGCCGCCGGGCTATGCCGGCAGCTTTACGTCATACGAATGGCAGCTGTCAAAAAAGGCCGGCGGCTTTGGTGTGTAGATACCATAAAAGAGCTAATGATGATGTATGATAAAAGATAAATTCAGATAGCCTATATAAAGGCCCTTATACTTATAATAGCGGTTGAAACGCCTCCTTAATTAGGCTTTTTAATATGAAATTGCTACTTAGCCGATTCAATTAAATGTGTGGTTTTACCAAAAAAACATGTAACGTAAGAAACGTTTTCTTTGACTATTAGTCTTATCTCTTGATTTAATGGGTTTTAGCAGCGTACGTAGCAAGGAGTCGTGATTTAAAGTAGGCACCTAGCTCTAATTTTAATTCCCAAATCAAATAAGGTAAACGGCGCGAGGCCGCAATCTCTCACGGCCGTTCCCAATACTCTATCTATCCCTAGTTTTGTACTACTGGAGATAGAAAAAGTTATCTGTCTTAGAATTTTTCGTCCCTATAAAACTACCGGAGAAGAATAATCGAATGAAGAATATTGTGTGGAGGCCTTTGCCCAGCAGTGGGACAACATAGGCTAAAAAAAACCTACCGGTGTCAAAAAATCTATGGGATCCGTCTGAAGGATAGGTTAGAAGTGACAGCTAAGTACGTGACATCCGTGACATGCTGATCTCAGACAGTTTTCTGAATTGGAATACTGGGAACGTTCGTAAATCAAGTTTTTTATAATACATTTTCAAAGATTCAGTTTGATGTAAATTCCTCAGAGATCTCTTATTTGCTTACAGTCCGAATAAATGTTATTTTCTGGGAATGTAAGCATTATGAAAATATTATGCTATCAATTTTTATTATCTTTTTTTCTTTTTGAATGCTTGTTAAATTACGTTAGAGATAAATTCTTGTTCGTGACCGAAGATTATTTGGGTTTCGTTGTTTTTTTTGTTGAATTTTTAGATTTGCTTTCGGTATTTTGAGCAGTGATTGAGAGAACGAGTGAGGAAATGGCCTGACATGTATTAATGGAATTTGTTAAATATTATTTTTGAGTTGCTTATAGTATTTCTTCGAATATTTAATGGCATGATTGATCGGTACAAAGTCTTCATGGCCGATATTTTACCAAAAAGTATTTGACCTTTGCGCTTTTGTAGGTAGGTTCCATTTTCCTCAATTAAAACACTTTCCTTATGATGATTAATAGATTTTCTTGACATTGACAGAATCTACACAGGTATTGAATAATAATAATCCTACTAATAGTACACCTAAATGTCAATGTTTGTGCCGATGGATAGATGGATGGATGGATGGATGTTTGTTATTCTGTCACGCAAGAATGACTGAATAGATTTTGATGAAAGAGCATCCAACCTAATTGGTATAGTAAAAATTTTCGGTATCAATTACATTCAACATCATTCGAGCTAGTATGGAGAAAAGTTTTTCTTTACTATATCAGGCTCCATACAAATATGTTCGATGCCATTTGGCACTTTTGTAGTATACATCAAAATAACACTTAAGTTCTTTTATTTTAAGATTTACATGATTTTTTATGAGATATCACGATAAATGCGTTAAAAGTGGCGGGCAGCCTCTAGTCATAACATAAATATACCTTTACTATAGGGGTAACAAATTGATTACCAAAACTGTGTTACAAATTAATTGATTAATGATCTATCAGCCATCAAGAAAAAAGTTCTGTGACGAAGTTCTATAAATCTAGTATTACTCTGCAATCAGTAATAAATTACCCTGTACGACAATCGTTAATATGCCCACCCTGTAAAGAAATAAATATGGCTCCCAATAATAGCGGTCAGGGTCGATCTGTAAAGTGGTTGTTATACGTACATTTTCATGTCCAACCGGAGATTGAAAACCGCGACGGATTGAATCAAAGCGACTACGGTGTTGAACAAGCTTCAGCTGACTTTGTGTTATAGAAATGCTATTTAACATACATATATGTATCACATAAGCACTAAAGTACTGACAGAAGATAAGCCTAAATGGCGAATGCTCCACCGACAAGAGTCAAGAGGTCTATTTACACAGATCCGGGCCGTGCCCGGGACGTATCCTGGCCGTTGCCCGTCAGGAGGGAAAACAATTACGTCGTCATGACAATGTGTGTGAACGAATCCATAGAAAATTTATGGAATGATATTTTTTCCCTGTCACGTCCCGGACACGTTGTCATGACGACGTATTGTTTTCCCTCCTGATGGGCCACGGCCCGGATACGCCTCGGACACGCCCCGGATCTGTGTAAATAGACCTTAACTCTTAAATGAGATGATGATGACGTCCTACATATCGTGCATGTATGAGGCGACTGATGAATGTGGATGAAGCGAAAGTGTGTTTGGAGCGTATCAAGTGGAGGGAAGTGGTTACAGTTACAGCTCGCCAATGAATACGCGCCTTTCATCATCATTAAATTTAAGAGCTTCGCTCTTGTCGGTGGAGTCTACGCCACTCTGTTCTATTTTCTGCCGTCCTTTTGAGCACCTGGTACGACACAACTTCTATCCCCTCTTTCATTTGATCTATGTAAGTTCTTCGTGGTCTCCCTCTCTTCCGTTTTCCTTCTACTTTTCCTTCCAAGATGTTTTTTATATAGTCGTCGTGTCGTATCAGGTGACCCAGCATCTTTCCTCTCCTTTCAGCAATGGTCTTTAAAATGCCTCTCCTCTCGCCCACTAATTCCAGAACCTCTTCATTCGTTTTCTTTTCCTTCCAGCTAATCCGTTCCATCCTCCTCCAACACCACATTTCAAAGGCTTGCAATCTATCTCGGTCGCGTTGTGTCATGGTCCACGCTTCACTTCCGTACAATACAATGCTCCAGATGTACACTTTGATGAGGCGCTTGCGAACTTTTCTAGAAAACGCACACCTTACAACCAACGCGCGCCTTTAGCTTTATAGAAAAATCTCGCCCACTTGTGCATAAGGCTGCGTTTCTACCAGAGATGTGCGACGAAAATTTTTCGTGTGAGGATGGCTTGCTGTGTTGTGAAAATGTGTGGGTATTTCCACCAAAACTATGAAAAAAACGATGACTATAAAAATACGCAGCTGCGTTTCTACGAAATGTGATTCTATTGGTCCTAGAAAAACACATTCCAACGCATCCTCGCACATCTCTGGTAGAAACACAGCCTAAGAGCCTTTCCTTTAAAATTGAGTGTAATTTATGAAATGAAAACGTTACGCAAGAGAACTAATTACAAAGTTCTTTGCGAAACAATTTAAATACTTTAAACAGTTGGCGGCGTCTTTCAATTCAATTAATGAGCGATTGATTAATTATCCTTAGGTAACTTAAAAGTTTGAAATCCTTCGTAGACTTGTTAACGTACCTAATGTAGGTGTTAGAATACTCGCTTAGTCATTATAATTAAGATTAAAGATATTAGTGTCCGTTCACATCTAACAGATGATCCGACGCTTATTGACTGTGAAAGGTCGAGTGTTTTTCTATAGGTATTCTCGACGGCTACGTTAGATGTAAGCCAGCCCTATACGATCATACATATCTTTTCCACACGCTGCTCTCCCATCGGGGTAGGCAGAGACTACTTCCCTCTTCTTACTACGATCCAAATACACTAAACGTACCTTAACTAAATTTAAGAATTAAACGAAAAAATACTCAAAATTAGGTACTAAGTATATAAACTAAGAACTAACTTCCTTGCGTACAGTTTTCGGTATAGATATGGGTTCCTGTAAACCAGTTTTTTTTAAATTAGGTATTAACTAAAATTTGTCCTTGAAATAATAATAATTTGATTGATTGATATTCCAATCACAAATGCGGTACTGACGTTTACATTAAGTAACATTCCCCTTGCTTCTTATACATCACGTATCATACAGGCACGGTTCAAAGAGAGGGGTCACGAATGACATGACCCCCCAAAATTCTCTCTCAAAATTGTACATGTGAATTAGAAAAATCTTTTTATTTATTAAACAGACTTTCTGATAAAATTATGAAGTTTCCTTTATGTAATTATTTTGTGTTGTTGTTTGTGTTAAACCTATTTCAGAAATCATAAAAGTTATTCAGTTGATTATTTTCTTAAGAAATAGGGGCGAAAATAGAAAAAAAAATCATTTAAAAAGCCAAAACTACTGATCAACGTGAGTATCAATGTGTTGGTTGATTTTTCGCTTTATTTTCTACATAGAGTGAAATAACATCCTGTATAAGTTCAAATTAGTTTATTCCGTAAGTAAATATACATAGAACATAAATAGTATACTCTGATTTAGTCAACATATTCTTATTATTAGTGGTGAACCTTTTTGACCCCCCAAAATTTCAATCGTGGACCACTTACTACGTCACACAATATATTACAGCCACCCACACGTACAGTACACCCAAAAAGTTTTCATCTCTTTTATTAGAAAGCTTTTAAATCATGCGTCGGTTAATAGCTTTATTTCCGAAGCTTTCAAAGGCTCTATGTTGTAACGTACAGTGAAAACATGAGCTTTTATTCTCTACCCTTCTAATGGTAGGTAGTATCTTGTAATCACTAGTAGAGCTTATTTTGAGCTTTTCTTTCTTACTTGGAAAGAAAATATAGCTTTCATCCTGTTCTTTTCTTTACTATTTAGGTTAAGCGATACTGCAGTTTTTCATCACAGAATTAAATACCTAGGTACTTAAATTCAGCAGTGTAGGAACAAAATGTTCTTAAAATGATTTTTTCTCTGAGAAAAGTTAAAAAATATACTTTCAGATATTCAAACTAAATAAATACCTAGTTGATTATTGAAATAAAGAAAAAAGGTTTACTTTTAAAGCAAGTGTCCTGAAAAACTATTCATAAAACGATACTATTTAAATTCTTTTCAATTGCTTTTTAAAGAAGAAAACAGGAAGTGCGAATCAGAATTTTCCTTTTTAGGTTGTTCAGTTGTCTAGCAATAGGTATTAACATTATTTTACCCGACTGCGTTAGAAGGAGGGTTATGATTTTCGAGAGTATGAACGTATATACATACTTATGTTTGTACGTATAATTCTTTGGCACGCCCTACAGCAACGGCTTGATGGATTTTAGTTTAATAGGGGGCATTAGATTCGTATTTACAGTGAGAGTGACACTGGGTATATCAAAATAGGAAACATTTTTATTTAACGCAGTCGGTTTCATCTACTATGGAAGCAAGAATAGGCTTAAAGCCACAGCCTTAAAACCAAAAGTTAATTACATCCTCGCTAAATGAAAGTTAGCCAACTTCTATTATTGCATTGCACGTAGGTACTAACCCTCTCACGTGGGGAAAGTTTAAAAATTGAACTAGTCTAGCACACAAAGTTGATGCTCACTTGTTCTGAAACTTACACACAGACGTACGTTCAACTTTTTTTTATTCTCTACCTCTCGTGAAGGCCTTTTCCATATTTTTGTTTTGAATTTTGCAAAGAATTGTTTATTTTAGTTTTATGACTTGTTTTATCCCTAGCTAGACAAAGTAAATCTAAATGTTGTCTACACACCAAAGCCTTTTTACGTCATACGAATGGCAGCTGTCAAAAAAGCCGGCGGCTTTGGTGTGTAGATACCACAACGTTCCATTCATACTGTTATTGTAAATAGATACATACATATTCGTCACACCTCTTTCTCAATGGGGTAGGCAGAGACCACTTCCCTGCACTTGCTACGATCCACACTTTTTTCGTTTCATCCACATTCATCAGTCGTCTCATACGTGCATGTCAGTTTACACCCAAAACACACGGTGAAACGCAAATGCAACGCAACTGAAACTGCTAGTTACTTTTGAGTTGCATCGTAGTTTCTGCTTTAGACTTCCTTAGAAAACCACACACGACGCAACTGAAACTAAACGTTTCAAACTAGTTGCGTTTCACCGTGTGTTTTGGCGCTTCTTGTCGGTTTTTGTTTGCTGGTTTGTTCACTAGGCCTTTGTTGAACAAATCCCCGATTTGATCGAGATCATTAAAATTTTTAATGGATAGTTTTTTTTAATAATCTTTTCAGGAACTGGGAGTCAAACTGTATTAATTTAATCTTTACGCAATATTAGTATTTTGCTAGATACAGGCGTGAGAACCTATAAAAGTCCTATCTTATCTTATTTTGTCTAGCCATCGCTATCCCACTGCTGGGCAAAGCCTCTCTCCTCTTCTTCCATGATTCCCTATCCCTATATTATGAATATTTCTAAAAGTCCAAAAACTGAAAAAAAAAATTTGGCTTGTGGTTGATAGAGGCCTTGATTTGTATTATTTAGTGTAAAAAGGCTTCTCTTGAAAAAATCTTACTCAATATTTAAAAATAAAGAACTAAAGGATTTATAATCTTTTTTCAACCTTTTGAAATAATAGAAGGTACAAAGTACCTTCAGACCTCAAATATCTTCAAAAACCTTTGAAATTAAAGCATTTAGAGATCGCCTGACGCTTTGAAAATGTTCACTATATTTTTTTTACACTTTCATTTTAATTATCAAAAATCATGTGCAGTCAATTATAGGCCAACCTATTTTACTACGCCGTAGACATTTGCTACGAAAACTCGTAGCATTTTTGCTACGACATTGGGTAGTTAGTTTTTCTATTGGATTTATTTTATTTATTATCTGAATTATTTTCTCACGAATAGGTTTAAGTTTAAGTAAACTTCTTGAGCACCCATTGATGTGGTGGAGAATATTTAATGCACCATATTACCGTTCTTTAAGATCCAGCAATTTCATTGCTCAAAATTTTTGTCGTCATTTATATCCCAAATTATAGTAAATGACTTCAAAGATTTTATACACCATCGTGTCGTCTTCTTCTAAAAAAGTGTCAGACATATTATATTAAAAAGAGTATTAAATTTAATTTATATTTCTGCAACTGGAAATTCGGTAATTCAAAAATTCATTTTTAAAAGATACACGATATAAAATTAAAAACTCCTTTCTACCCGTAATTCCACTGAACGTAGTACTAAAAGTTTTATCACAGAGCGAAAAAATTCGTAGAGCACGATAATTAAAAGGTAAAAATTAAAACTATTCGTCCGACTCAAATATATGGAATTCCCGGCTATCAGGTGTACAAGGAATTTTACGAACATCATAAAATTTTAACTCTTGTGACGATTTTCATTCGTACCTATGAATGAATGTTAAATCTACATAGTTTGGATTGATACACAAACTGACTGAAATTTGGTAACAAAATGGTAAACTTGTCCATCATATCAGCTCGTTGACGTCCACTGCTAAGCATAAGCCTCCCCTAAGGATGTCCACAATGACCGGTCTTGCGCTGCCCACATCCAATATCTTTCCGCAAATTTTACCAGATCGTCAGTCCACATTCCTGAAGGCCTTTCCACACGGCGTCCTCGTTCGGTGCGTGGTTTGGCTAGGTTAAAAATATCATCATTATAATTAGAAGCGTCGCTCTTGTCGGTAAAATCTTCACCATCTGCTCTATTTACTGCTGTATGACCTGTATGACCTTTAATTATATTATAAACTATTTTTGTATCCTAAAATAAATCCATTCTCTCAATAATGGCGAGAGACTACTGAACAGTTTAGGGTGATTTTCCCAACGCGAAATTTTGAGTGGCGCGCCTGAAAATCATAGTTTTAATTGATGCAATTTAGTAACAAAAAATTGTTTTGGGTAGTTCAAAGGGCCATCTACTTGGGGCAATAAAAATAATTTTGCTGAGTAATCGAATTAATTAAGAAAAAGACAATAAAAGGCTCATTTTCTCATTTCGGTGACCTGTCCTAACTCCTTTTTTAAACCTTCTCAAGCTTGCCATAAGCATACTATTTATTATTATGTTATATTTTGACTTTCTTAATTTTGTTGACAAATGTGTAAGGTATCATAAACAATGCTTAATGTTTAATTAACTACTCTACACGAAGTTTGATAGGCTAAAACAAAAGTGTCCAACGAGCTCAAGTCATTTCGGTGGCGATTTTGTTTTTTGTCATAGTACATTCCACAGTGAACATAAATTTTTCTGGTAAACCTTAATTAGTAGGATAAGTAACGCTAAATAATTTGGCATAAACGGATGTGTCGCAGCTTGATTCAGTTTCTCACCAAAGAGGCAAATAGGATCATTATGGTGGTTGGGGACAAAAAAAATATCATTTGAGTGTATGCTATTATTCCCAAATTGTTAACTTTTTGAACTTGATATTTTGATATATAACGTGTTTTATGGTTATCTTTTCACATGTCATAGGATTTCTTTATTAGTCATAGGACTCAGTTTTTATTTAGAAAAAACCTACCGGAAATATCCACCGCAATGAGACTTACGAGAAAAATGACATTTTGTGTCAATTTTTTTAGGGTTCTTCATCTTTATTGAACGAACATGTGTATTGTAAAATAATTTCCAAAGTAAGAATATTTCATAACGACGTACCTGCCAATTTTTTTATTGTTTAATGTTCTGCATAAGTGTGATATTGTATGGTATGGTATTCTATGTAATTGGATGTTAGGGTAGGCGATACTGTGTGAGTTGTATGACATTGTATGTATTGAATGCTATGGTAGGAGATACTGTTTGATGTTGTATGAATGCTATTGTAGGTGATACTGTATGACGTTGTATGGAATGCTATGGTAGATGATACTGTATGACGTTGTATGGAATGTTATTGTAATTGATTCTGTATGACGTTGTATGGAATGCTTTTGTAGGTGATACTGTATGACGTTGTATGGAATGCTATTGTAGGTGATACTGTATGACGTTGTATAGAATGCTATGGTAGATGATACTGTATGACGTTGTATGGAATGCTATGGAAGGTGATACTGTATGACGTTGTATGGAATGCTATGGAAGGTGATACTGTATGACGTTGTATGGAATGCTATTGTAGGTGATACTGTATGACGTTGTATAGAATGCTATGGTAGATGATACTGTATGACGTTGTATGGAATGCTATGGAAGGTGATACTGTATGACGTTGTATGGAATGCTATGATAGGTGATACTGTATGATGTTGTATGAATGCTATTGTAGGTGATACTGTATGACGTTGTATGGAATGCTATGGTAGGTGATACTGTATGACGTTGTATGGAATGCTATGATAGGTGATACTGTATGACGTTGTATGGAATGCTATAGTAGGTGGTACTGTATGACGTTGTATGGAATGCTATGATAGGTGATACTGTATGATGTTGTATGAATGCTATTGTAGGTGATACTGTATGCCGTTGTGTGAAATGGTTTTGTATGTAAGACAAAATAAGCCATACTTTCATTTAAAAAAATACCCGACTGCTTTTTAAAAAACGCTTTTTTATTTTTATGTACCTATTGTAATTCCTACTGTAATTACAAATCAAACGACACTCTCAAGCTAAAATCCATCAAGCCGTTTAGGCTATAGGGCGTGCCAAATAATTATACATACAAACATACATACCTACTCTCAAAAAACATAACCCTCCTTGTTTGTAATTTTTTTTTTTTTAGTTTGTTAAATTGAGTCTAATTACCTATTTAAGTTTTGTATCCAATAAGACCCTATAGACAGGTATATGATTTTTTCTCAAGATACAGAACCAACGTACAAATAAAACTCGCGCTTTGAAATGAATATTTTTGTCACTTCGGTGAAAATGTGTCATTCCGGTGAATTTTTCTCATTCCGGTGGTGAATTATCATTTTGGTGGCACTGAAAAAAACAAACCCCTATATTTCAGTCATCTTTCATGGGATATCTGTCCCCTTAACATATGTTGTTTTTGATGGCCAAAAGTATAATTTGCCATAAAAAAACTGAAGAAAATAGTAAAAACAAAATCTGCCACCGAAATGATAAAAAAAATACGCTTGTTGAAATTCACCCTTTAGTAGATGAAAAGTCGCGTGGGAGGCCTTTGCCTTGCAATAGTATCTAAAATATAAATAACTATACATCCTATTCTACATTCCCAACAATACTTATACTATTATCATATTAAAATATCAGGTTCACCTATCATTATATCGCACAATAGAGTTAAGCGGTACCGTCCCCATTTCCTAGGACTAAAACTAGGCTATCTAGATATTTAATCTGAGCTGTCTAAAGGCAAAAGGCTTGTGTCCGATAGTTTCGAAGTTAATGAGAGTTTAAAGTACCTTAATCCACAAGATTTAGGTTATTTTACGGCGAGAAGCTTAAAAATTTCTTGTTTTAATTAAACCCGTCCTACTTCCTTCCAATATTATACGTAAATGTCAATGCTTGTGGCGACGGATGAATGATAAGATGTTTGTTACTCTTTCCCGCGAAAACCACTAAACAGATCTTAATGAAACTTTACAATATTTTAGCTTGAACATCATAATCACTCTTTATGTTATATTATTTTAAGATATTGTGTAAGTTTTCTGAGATATGAAGATAAATCCGTAAGAAGTCGCGGGCAGTCTCTATCTGTGAATAAATCTGATGTATAAGCTACAATATTGCCAATTTTCATCAAAATCTGTTCAGTAGTCTTTGCGTGAAAGAGTAACAAACATCCATCGGCATAAACATTGACAAATTATAATATTAGTAAGATTAGCCAATAGATATTCCTATAAAGTCAACCACAATCCACTTTATCCAATACTAATCAAATCAGTATTTACCATCTACCTCACTACCTTATTTTTATCCCTCTCCTTTCAATCCAATCATGTATTCTCTATTTCCTCTCGCGTCTCAGTATATCCCGCACCTTGGTATAAATTAAATTGTTTAGGTTCTACTTAGGTTTTTATGCACTAGCCGTTGAGTTAGACCCAGAACACATGGTGAAACGAAACTAGTTTGAAACGTTTCGTTTCATTTGCGGTCTGTGTAGTTTTCTAAGGAAGTCTATAGCAGAAACTGCGATGCAACTCAAAATTAACTAGCAGTTTCAGTTGCGTTGCATTTGCGTTTCATCGTGTGTTTTGGCGCTTATTATGATTGATATATTGTTTATATTTGTGTGGAGACATTAGCGGATCTTGCATTTCTTTTAAAAAACAGCTGCTTGTTTCGGCCGCTTATGCGTTAACTCATTGAGCTATTTCACATACGGTATGTGCGCTCAATGAAACTAAATCTACAAGAAATATGGGTCGAAAAAAACGGGGCACTTTTCATAATTCTAGGTACCTAATCGATATTAGTATGTAAAGGTGAAAATTCGTATTAAGGTAGGTATTTTAACTCATATTTTTTCGGATAGTTCTTCAGTTTCATGAGCAAATTCATTTTTTTATTCAGATAAGCTCCTGTTTGTGAAGTTATCTTCATCTTTCCCCTTCTATAAAAACAAACGTCAAAAAAGTGTAATTACAAATTATAGAATTATTTTTTCATTTTAATTTTGTCTTTCAACCATTCATGAGTAGATTACGTCCATTTATTTTCGTCAGGAAATTTGTAAACATCCTATATACCTACGAAAGCGTTCTCCACCCTTATCACTATCCCCCTCTAGCTTTGACATTCACGAGAATAGCCATCACTGATTGGATTCCAACGTAATTCCGTTTCAGACTGAAACTCTGTTATACACATTGAAATGCAGACGGCAAAAAGTTTAGCCCAGTGGTTCTCAAAGTTGACGTTATAGACCCCTTTGTGGGCCTAAAGGGGGGCAGTGCGGCCTCGGTCACACAGAATAGGGGTGATAACTACATTCAAAAATTCAAAAAATAATGAGTCCGTCTTTTAGGCTATTAAAAAATATTTTAAACACATGTTTTTCCTTATCAAATACATAAATAAGTATAAAGATACAGCGCATCAAAGTTACGGAGTGGGTCATTGACGTCACTCCTAGGTAGAAATCGTACTTAGGCGTGACGTCACGAGCAACTTTAACCCAGTGTATCTTTGCCATTTTTAGTTTAAGAGAAAAAAGAAAAAATACGTGTCGAATATTTTAAAATAATCTATGTGATGAACTAAAATTTTTTTTTTAGTCATCAGGCCTATTGTTATGTAAGTATTTTTTGCAGTATACGTCCTTAACGTATAAATACATAATTAACTGTTCTTATCCTACAATATACATTTGTCTTTGCAAGTCTCATACGTATACTTATTGCAAAAAACATGCAGGGCAATGCAGAGTGAACGAGGCCTAAGGATCGCAAAAAAAATAGGGGCTTTGCATAGAGACATATTTTTTTTTCTGAGTTCCTTAGGCCTCGGTGTGTAGAGACACAGCGTCAATTTTCAAACATCTCTACATAGACTCTGCTTAGGAGATTTAAGTAGGTGAAAAATGTGGGCGATATTTTTTTTTCTCAAAGTGGGCCTCAGACGTAAAAAATTTGGGAACCATTGGTTTAACGGTTGGACAGTAGCGTAACTAGTTTAGGGGTAAAGGCAAGTTCATTATAGCCTCTCACTAAAGAAAGTTATAGTGTAATTAGTATGATTATAACTTGAGATCTATAATGCTATCTACACACCAAAGCCGCCGGCATGACGCCGGACTAGGCCGGCGGCTTTACGTCATACGAATAGCAGCTGTCAAAAAAGCCGGCGGCTTTGGTGTGTAGATACCATAAAACTACTTTTTGTGTGAGGCGTGCATGTATGAGGCGAGTGATGAATGTGGACGAAGTGAATGAAATATGTTTGTATCGTAGAAAGACGCGTGACAGATATGTATGTAGGTAGTTTGCTTTGTATGTTTTTTATTTATTCATAAACAAGCTTGTTCATTGCACAAAATACTCATAATACTCGTAATGCATTGGTGACGGATGAGGAATTACCTTTTCTCACCTTAACCAGACACCTTGACGAAACGAAGGAAGGACTCATATCAGAATTTACATTCCATTTGACAATGAGAATATTCTCCAAAAGACATCCAATAATATGTAAATTTCTGTTCCAGATGGAGGGACCTTCAACAGATGCTATCAGTGAGTGTTAACCACGCTTCGTGTAGTATTTTACTAAGGCACGGGCTTTTTTTTTTATATTCTATTCAGGCCAAGCAAATATCAAAGTCCATACAGCCTAGTATTTTTTTTTAAGATGGTAATTACCATCATAGATTCCGCCAATCTCAAGTAAAGTAAAACTTACTCTAATTATATGTTTATTTTACTATGAGAACAAACATTTTATACACAATCACTCAGACTTGAAATGAAATGTTTATTTAATCTTGTAGGACGAGTTTGACATCACATAAGACGGGTCATTTTTTAAAGTTAATGCTAGATTCGCAAGAGTGAAGTTTTCCCCAGAGAAGAATCTAGCAAGAAACTCTGTTAAAAGACAAACATATGCGGCATTGCAAGCAGTGTCACTAACCACGCCAACTGGCCAGTCTAGCCTTTTATACAGTACCTAAAAGCCTGTAACTGAAAGTTTTTTTATACGTCTGTGAGTATCTTTGAGTATAGAATATATGAGGAGGGGCCACATTTTTTTTCCCATATACAAATGAGTTTATGACAGCGTGCCAAGGTTGGTGCAAGTTTTTTATAGTTTTCTTGGTAGATGACCTGTCAAACGATAAGAAATTCCATACAAAAAGGTAGCTATTTTGCGCTTGACCAGGCACTCAGATCCAGACGGTATAGCACCTTCATAAATATTCTATACTCAAAGGTGAGTATAGCAAGTGCTCTTTGTCACTTGTCACTCAGCTGCTAATATGTTTTTTTTAATAACGTCTACATTTATGGATTCTGTCAACGTCAAGTAAAGGGAAATTGATTCGCTGATCTTATTGTCTTTTAGCCTTAAATAAATATACATATAAAATATCTTCGTTTTACCTTAAAATCCTACATACGAAGTTCGGTTCACGGTCTTCGCTATAACCTAAAACAGTCGAGTGTGTAATACATAACCCGTGCGGAAGTTAAAAGGCCGGATTCTGCCCATGACGTTATCTGTCAAACACCGTACGTGGATCTCTTTGAAATTGAATTAGTTGCGGTTAGAGACGTGACCGATTATTGGGGGCCTTTTGTTTCTACGGTTCAGTGGTTAGGCTCCTACTTAAGGTCTATCTACACAGATCCGGGCCGTGCCCGGACACGTCCCGGGCACGGCCCGGATCTGCGTAGATAGACCTGCTGACCTGCTGTATACAAAATGTCCGATCAGCTGACCGAGTAAATTTTTTTTCGAATTACGACCCATGTTCCTTGGGGAAAGTTGTTCTGTTTCATGAGGACTATCGCTGTGTTTCGGCTTTATATCCTCTTTCTGTTACACCCTGTATAGGTACATATAATTGTAGTACAATATAAAAATATAGTAAACTCTACTTAACTATATAGACATAGGCAGGATCTACCAAAGTATTTGCCATTAAAAAAAAGGCTTTAAACCATTTGCATTTAATTACCTGTCACCAATGATATTATATTATACTAGGTGCAGATATTATATTATACGCACGTATTTTGAAGACTGTAAATTGACCTAACTATGACAACTTGTAGTTAGTCTGCGACAAGCGCAGTCAAGATCATGACGTTCCTGTCAGGTACTAAAAATTGACTAAATAAATAAAAAATGCCTTCGTGCGTTTTTCGAAAGTGTACCAATTACGACAAGAAAGTGAAAAAATCACCTCATACCACTCGTGAGTATGCAATGATACGTTTATTACATAAATTTCATTTTTTTTTCCATACAATCTGAATACAGATTCAAAGACGCCATAATTCAGATAAAGAGAGAAAGAGCGATTGATTTTGACGCGAGAGCGATAAGGATGCGAGACATAGATTAGTTTGATATAGTCATAGATGGCGAATAAAGAGACAAACCAAAGCTCCTATATCTAACTCTTTAATCCGTATTAGCATATCAATGAGTGTGAGTGAAACAAACAATACTGTTTGTTTTTATTATTTTTCAACGTGTCACTAAAATTTATGAAATGGTCCCATTTTGGTCCCAAACCATGCTAACAAATTAAGAAGTCGAGTTTCCTTTGGTCCCATTCAATACTACGAGAAGTCAAAAAAGTTCTCATAACCTGTCAACTTAATTTTGTACTATTATTCTTAGTTGTCAGAAAGTTGTCAGATTGTTGATGTTTTTTCTATTTTTTAATTAAAATTGGATAAATATCTGCGTAAAAACGTGTTAGAAAGCATCGAGAAGCTTTTATCAATTATAATTATAGGTGCTGATGTCGTGTGCTGTAAAAGGATGCAAATCCCACAGTTCAAGAAAAGAAAACGAAAATGAACTGATAACATTCCACCGGTAATTTTGTTGAGATATTTTTCATTATTGTATTAATATTGATGAATGATATTGATAGATGGTAAGAATAAATAGTACTCTTTCACTATCGATTTAAATACTACACATATTTGTTGTATTTGTGACGATTTTTCAGATAAACAAAATTGGCGATTTTAGGTTACTAGTGATATCAAAATTGTTATCGATATGATTATTAATATCTACGATTTTTTAGATTTCCTGAAAAGGACGTTGAAAGAAAAAATCAATGGATAAAATTTACAAACAGGCCGAACTGGATACCATCGAAACATGCCAAACTTTGTTCTAAACATTTTCCGGACGCTGCTTTCACGACAACGGATAATACAAAGTTCAGACGCCTCAATAGTGATGCAATTCCGTCACTAAACATAGCGAAAGATACAGATTATCTAAAAATTAGGATTCATTATATTACAAAAAATATTTGTTTACACACTGAAAAAATTCGCAGCCACTTGACAAAAACTATTATTTTTAAAGGCCAATACTGAAGATTTTTATTTTTATTTATATTTTAATGTGCAGTTAAAAGCGAAAAAATTTTGGTTTCATTTTTTACCAATGTCGAAATAAAAAAAACATGTTTATAACATTAAAAGATTATTTTATTTAACTTAAACACTGACGTCTATTAACCCGGCGTCAGCTAGAGTGCATTCCATGAAATAATGCCTTTTTTTCGGAATGTTGGCAGTTGGTAATTTGTATGGCAATGACAGGTCTCGCCACACTAATTTCCATCTACCAACATTCCGAAAATAGGCATTATTTCATGGAATGCACTCTAGGTTGGGTCATAACTACCCGTGTTGTTTTTATATGCGGATATTTTCAAAAATAGGTTAGGCTAATAGAGGTCTTGAGAAGAAATTTTCTAATTGCTTTGATGATCGACATCCACTAATACCGATAATCAGCACATCACTAGCCAAACACAAACTTGTGATAACTTCTACATGGCGAAACGACATTGTAATATATGTCTCTTTCTAGCGCACTGATAACATCGTAAGTAAAAAGAAATAGAACATATGTATCTCACTTGTTATTTGACATTTAATCTATGTAATATTATTAATCTAAGGTTTTGAAGCATAATAAAGTGCTGTCATCGGCTGTCATTGTAATCATTTTTCGGCACATATTTAAAATGTCAATTACTATGAAGGTAACATATCTGTACTTATAAAATATCATTACCTGTCACCCATTGCTACTCAGCTTGTCTTCCTAAAATCTGTGGTTTTATTCCATCTCCTCTATTTACATCTATAAATACACCACATAATATTCTCTCGAGACCTAAGGAACATCATCACTTATAGAAAGGGAGCCTCCAGTTTACTCTTGTGCGTATGTAATAGCACGGTATTATCATCTTTAAATACACATTTAGTTACCTTGAAACCTGAGCAGTACGACCATGCAAAGATATTAAGTTTCAAGTTTATTCTTGTGTAACAGAAACTAAGGTATAAATTAACAATTCACAATCTTACTCTATATTAATGTTATTCTCTGGTTCTGTAACCAAATTAATACCTTATTCTATCGAATCTGAAGCGATTTTAATTCGCGTGTAAAATTTATTGCCTCAAACACAAATGCGGAGTTGCGCTCTCGAAATGGAAAACATGAAACAAGCTATTGTAGAATGTTAATTGATTTTCAGTGTGATTTTGTTTTCGATATAGATAATGCTATTGGTTTATGGTTGAATTTAATTTTTTTTGTCAAGTTAGACCCAGGACTCACGGTGAAACGCAACTGCAACGCAACTGCAACGCAACTGAAACTGCTAGTTACTTTTGAGTTGCATCGAAGTTTCTGCTATAGACGTCCTTAGAAAACAACACGACGCAACTAGTTTGAAACGTTTCGTTTCAGTTACGTTGCAGTTGCGTTTCACCGTGTGTTTTGGCGCTTAGATTAAGAGCCCGTTTTATCACTTACAGATAAAATTTATCTGACAGATATTTTATACCTGTCGCTGTCCAAAACGTCATGCTTTATGAAATAGAGATAGGTTTATCTGTCAGATAAATTTTATCTGTAAGTTGTGAAACCTAAGTATTATTTTTGTTTCGTGAAGAGAACACCACGCCCAAAGCATTTAGGTATATAATGTAAACTATATAATTAAGTACAATATACAATTATAGTAAGAATACTAAAGTTCACTTGATATTGACAGAATCCACAATAATACTTGTCATTTAACAATCTCACCGCCACCTATATACAGGGTGTAACAGAAAGGGTATATAAAGCCGAAACACAGCGATAGTCCTCATGAAACTGAACAACTTTCCCCAAGGAACATGGGTCGTAACTCGAAAAATATTTTTGGATCGCCCATACTTACTCGATCAGCTGATCGGGCATTTTGTATGGGGAGGCGAAATTTTTTTTTCGAGTTACGACCCATGTTCCTTGGGGAAAGTTGTTCAGTTTCATGAGGACTATCGCTGTGTTTCGGCTTTATATACCCTTTCTGTTACACCCTGTATAATTAAGTACAATATACAATTATAAAGATAAAGATATTTTATTAATAACATATCGTTACAAGTCAAAGTGCGAGTAACAAATACATTTCATTTCGTAACTGCGGTAATAAAATGTTAAAATAGGTAATTCATGTAAAAATGGCAATTTACTTACTGTAAAGAGTAAGTAACACATTTTTATAACAATAGTGGTAACTTCAAACTTCAAAACTTCAACTTATAGTATACTTAACTTCACTTGACATTGACAGAGTCCACAATAGTACTTGTCATTTAAAAAAAAGATAATTATCTAGTTAAACAAACATTTCTGCAATCATCGGTAAAGCAATGGGCATGATGACAAGGGGCCTGTGTCACATATAGATAAAATTTAACTGACAGATAAACCTATGTCTATTTCATAAACGTTTTAGACAGAGACATGTATCTCTCGGATAAATTTTATCTGGAGATGTTGAAATATGCCCTTAAATTTTTTATTTAGTCCATCACATAGATTATTTTAAAATATTCGACACGTATTTTTTCTTTTGTCTCTTATACTAAAAATGACAAAGATACACTGGGTTAAAGTTGCTCGTGCTGTCGCACGCCTCAGTAAGATTTTGACCTAGGAGTGACGTCAATACCCCCCACTCTGTATCTTTGTATTTATTTATGTATTTGATCAGGAAAAAAAATGTGTTTTAAATATTTTTTAATAGCCTAAAAGACGGACTAATTTTTTATTGAATTTTTGAATGTAGTCGTCATACCTAATAAAAATGAAAACATAATTATCTTTAACTGATGTTTCTGCAATCATTGGTAAAGCAATTTACGTCAGAAACCAATTCATCTGCGCTCCCCTAGATACACAACAAAATTAAATACAATGAATAAATTAACATGTCTCAATTGTGTCACTGAGCTGTCAATATGCCAAAATATGCCGGGAAATATAATAGGAATGGGAAAATAATAACTATGTATAATAATATGGGAAATATTTTAATATATAGGTATATTATATTAAAATATAAGGCCATCTACACACCAAAGCCGCCGGCATGCCGCCGGGCTAGGCCGGCGACTTTACGTCATACGAATGGCAGCTGTCAAAAAGCCGACGGCATGCCGGCGGCTTTGGTGTGTAGACAGCATAATAGAACAATATTTCGCCAGCAATATTATTATATTTGTTTAGTAATATTCTATGACTAGAGATGACTTCCATCCATTTGCTACGACCCAAGCATACCTACTTCTTTCACTTCATCCACACTCCTCAGAATAAGGGCTCTTTTCATTACTCACAGATTTTAACTGACAGAAAACCTTATGTCTATTTCATAAAATATGAGGTTTTAGACAGTTTATACAATACAAATATTCTTTATTGCACACAAAGATATAAGGTACAGACACAAACAAGAATACAAAAAGCTACAGGCGGCCTTATTGCTAGGTAGCAATATCTTCCAGGCAACCTTAGGGTTAGAAATAGCGAGAAATTAATAATGGTTGCGGGTTGTGCAAACAATACAGAATACATACATGTCTACATTTATAAAATATCTGTCGGTAAAATTTTATTTATGAGTCGTGTAACTGGCCCTAAGCCTGCAAAACCTTACCGCAGATGACAAAATAGTTACTACGTACCTAACATATACCACTTGTCCATCTAAGTACAAAGCAAGATAAGCTGTAACGTAAAGGCTATTTCGCAGGAATTCTACAAATGAGCTGTTACCTACAATGGCTTGTTTCCTGCAGACCTAAACGTAGCGTACCTAGCCTACATCTGTACCTCAATCTGGTAATATAGCTAGGCTACCTAGAAGTACCTACATAGATAAGAAAATGTGTGTTCCTACCTTTAGTTTATAGGAAGTGGCTATTACAAAAAACATTACAAAATAGAAACGCGGCGAGCGTCATGGGCACCTTTGCGCCTGATGGGACATCGAGGGATTAGTTTAATTAAGTAGTTTTTAAGTAGGTTTAAGATTGTAAATATTTTAATTTAGCTTATAACAATTGTAAATAGTTTTTAAGTTCATTTGTATACAGATAATAAAAAAGATCGGATAAAAAAAAAATACAAATATAGTTATTCAACAGGTAAATTCTTCCATTAACGAAGCATTGAAGATGATATTTATGTTTGATATGCTATCTACACACTAACGCCGCCGGTATGCCGCTAGGCTAGGCCAGCGGCTTTACGTCATACGAATGGCAGCTGTCAAAAAAGCCGCTGGCTTTGGTGTGTAGATAGGTACCATTAGGTTAACATTCGCCCTATTTCTTTTCAAATTCGATTACGAGATAGCGGCGATTGGATCACCTGCTCGTTTTGACATCTGAAACCGCGCCAAACCGGGACATAACCGTATAACTAACCAATGAAGCCATACTCTAGTACCACAAGGAGAATACATACATATCTATCACGTCTCTTTCCCATCAGGGTAGACGGATACCACTTCCCTTCATTTTATACGATCCAAACCCACTTCTTTCGCTTCATCCACATTAATCAGTCTGTTCAATGAGCATTGTAACTATTATATCTCTCATATAAAGAAAACAACTCTTAAAGAATTTAATTTAATTAAGTACTTTTTACTTTTCTTTTTTTTATTGTTTAGTTTCTTTATAACCTTCATCCACCTGAAAATCCAACCAAAAACCCAAACACAGACAAAGGCCTCTAAAAATCTAGGTTAAAACGTTAAAAAAAACGCAATAAAACCCTAGTTAATATAAAAGCCACTCGCCGCGGTTCCGTACCTATAAAATAGGATTCCCCCAGTAAACCTTTTGCGCGAAATATTAATCATTTGAGACGGCCCCGTTGTGATTTAATGGACCTAATTTTGTGAATAATTACTTCTTTCGGAATCCCTTTAAGATTTTTTCTTCATTTATTTATACAGGGTGACTTTTAATTAGTGAACGTAATTAGAGAAAAGGATATGCATGTACTCGTGATAACAAACAAATTTTACTATGGGATCAAGTCGACGCCTCCTAAGAAAAACGTTCTATATTACCATAGAACGAAATCGTTTTTATTGCATGGGAATTCTGCTTACGTAGCAAGCTTTATGAAAAACTATTTTTTATTTTTCTATGACTTCTAATAGCCAAGATACTGAAATCGAATAACGTTCTATGTGATAGTAGGTACATGGAATAAAGACCGTTTTGTACATGCAACGTTTTACTCCGTCCTCATGACTCGCAATTTAGTGGCGCGGGCGGCGTTTCAAGATCACATCGACCGTTGTTTTACGGAATGTCACTTTTTACGTCATAAGTCAGTTACCAAAATATTTTTCAGGTGAATAAGGATATTTTTCTAAAAGTCTTTATTAAAGTGGAAACTCTATAAGAATATTTTGTGAACATTCTGTCGATTTAAATATTTTAAAAAAGTTCTGTTTATGTTTACTCAAATTAAGTCATAATTATTTTTTATTTTTGTAGTTATATCGACGCCTCCCAAGAAAAACGTTCCATGTGAAATTTTCGAGGTTTTCAGGACGGCCTCTCAAAGATTGCAAGTTTGAACTTTGTCTCATAAGTCGGACATGCTTCATATGCGAAAGCCAAAACTTAGCAATTAAATTAATGTTGATACAAACTACATAATAGCTTAAAAACATGTTTATTAAATCTTTTAATTTAAAAATTAGTGGGTCATATATGCTCATGTGTCATTATTCTAGGAAAACTGACAAAAAAATGTGCGTCACATATTTACATGTGACTTTTTTCTACGAAAATCTCTAGAAAAAATACAGGTTACATATGATCATTTGACATTGTTTTACGATAAACCTTTTAAAAAAAGCGTCACATTTAATTGTGGAACGTTGTTTTACGAATAGTTTGATGTATCACGTGCTAGATCATTAAAACCATATTAAATTGATATTTTTTAAGTCTTTACTTTTTATTGTATGTTGTAGTTAATAAAATTATTAAATTTTTGAATAGATCAATATAATCCGACGTAGTTATAGTCTCAATTTTGCTATAGCTACTTTAATACTTGCATTAAAGTTTATATTATGACTCAGTAGATACCTAAGCATTCTCTTATAATAATTTAAAAGTTCAAAAACAAAACCAAATTAATCAGATACACTGATTTAGTTACAAAGAGTTGGGGAGAACTATTTTGTTAATTTTAGTTAATACTTAGGTACTTAGTTAAATCTGTAACATCTATACGTATCTACTTACTCAACTTCAGACAAACCTTGTTATATAAATACAAAAATAAAAAATAATTATGACTTAATTTGAGTAAACATAAACAGAACTTTTTCACAATATTCAAATCGACAAAATGTTCACAAAATATTCTTATAGAGTTACCACTTTAATTAAGACTTTTAGAAAATATCCTTATTCACCTGAAAAATATTTTGGTAACTGACTTATGACGTAAAAACTGACATTCCGTAAAACAACGGTCGATGTGATCTTGAAACGCCGCCCGCGCCACTAAATTGCGAGTCATGAGGACGAAGTAAAACGTTGCATGTACAAAACGGTCTTTATTCCATGTACCTACTATCACATAGAACGTTATTCGATTTCAGTATCTTGGCTATTAGAAGTCATAGAAAAATAAAAATTAGTTCTTCATAAAGCTTGCTACGTAAGCAGAATTCCCATGCAATAAAAACGATTTCGTTCTATGGTAATATAGAACGTTTTTCTTAGGAGGCGTCGATATAACAAGGTTTGTCTGAAGTTGAATAAGTAGATACGTTTAGAAGTTACACATTTAACTAAGTACCTAAGTATTAACTAAAATTAACAAAATAGTTCTCCCCAACTCTTTGTAACTAAATCAGTGTATCTGATTAATTTGGTTTTCTTTTTGAACTTTTCAATTATTATAAGAAAATGCTTAGGTACCTACTGAGTCATAATATAAACTTTAATGCAAGTATTAAAGTAGCTATAGCAAAATTGAGACTATTACTACGTCGGATTATATTGATATATTCAAAAATTTAATAATTTTATTAACTACAACATACAACAAAAAGTTAAGACTTAAAAAATATCAATTTAATATGGTTTTAATGATCTAGCATGCGATACACCCAACTATTCGTAAAACAACGTTCCACAATTAAATGTGACGCTTTTTTAAAAAGGTTTATCGTAAAACAATGTCACATGATCATATGTAACTGTATTTTTTCTAGAGATTTTCGTAGAAAAAAGTCACATGTAAATATGTGACGCACATTTTTTTGTCAGTTTTCCTAGAATAATGACACATAAGCATATATGACCCACTAATTTTTAAATTAAATGATTTAATAAACATGTTTTTAAGCTATTATGTAGTTTGTATCAACATAAATTTAATTGCTAAGTTTTGGCTTTGGCATGTGAAGCATGTCCGACTTATGAGACAAAGTTCAAACTTACAATCTTTGAGAGGCCGTCCTGAAAACCTCGAAAATTTCACATAGAACGTTTTTCTTGGGAGGCGTCGAAGTTAGAATTCCTCATATAATATGCACCTCATATAATAGTATTTGTTATCACGAGTATATGCATAATCCTTTTATATAACATAGGTAACCTAATGCTATCTACACAGCAAAGCCGCCGGCATGCCGCCGGGCTAGTTCGGCGGCTTTACGTCATACGAATGGCAGCTGTCAAAAAAGCCGGCGGCTTTGGTTTGTAGATACTATATGAAGGCAGGATAGTCACATAGCCTACAGTAAACTAGAATAATAGATAAACAATAGAATTAATGGAGCGTTAGCAATAATGTCCCTTTCTACAACAAGCTGTAACTCAAATAGAAAATCCATTAATATTAATAACTGTTAAATTACTTTTCTCCGATATGTATACAACTCGCATCGAATTTATCGGAATATTTATCATAACGTAGGTATTGTACGTCAATACAAAATGAAACAAATAACACGCATTATAACTTCGGGATTGAATGGTTATGAAACTAAAATATGAAATGGTAACGGTACCATAGAATGCTCGGTTAAAAAAGATCTCTAATAGTATCTACAAGCCGCCGGCTTTTTTGACAGCTGCCATTCATATGACGCATGGCCTAGACCTTGGTGTGTAGATAGCATTACATGGGACTTATGTACCTACTTAAGATTTTTTAATGGCAATTATCAATGCAAATGTGGATAGGTACTGTCAATGTCAAGCGAAGTAAAGCTAACTATAATTATATATATTGTACTATAGAGAAGTGGTATCTGTCTACCCCGATTCGAGATAGGCGTGACGGATATGTATGTATATATGTACTATAATTATATCGTTTTTTCTTACATATCTATGTATTTATGTAGACAGGCACATTAATTATATCCAAACAACCAGACATAAGACAAACCTCTCTGTACATCACAACTATAAGCTAGTTCCAGTATTTCAATTCTATGGGCAGCCAAATTTGACATTCAGTCCATAAAATTAATGGTATCTACACACCAAAGCAGCCGGCTTTTTTGACAGCTGCCATTCGTATGCCGTAGAGCCGCTGGCCTCGCCCGGCGGCATGCCGGCGGCTTTGGTGTGTAGACAGCATTTAACAGACAATTTTTTTACTTCACTTGACATTAGCAGAATCCACAATACTAGTTGCCATTTAAAAAAAATATAGGATGACTTTAAATTAGTGAACGATAGAAAAGGATTTGCATGTACTCGTGATAACAAACAACTTTTACTAAGGGACCAAGATCACCCTATATATGGTTCCAGTAGCCATGTTAAAGTTACAATACCAATTTCCAGAACAATTAGGTTTATACAAAATGAATAGCTTTCTGACTTTCATTAAAATTGGTTTCCATAATTTGTTTGTTGGTTGACACGGCGAACAATGCCTTTAGGCTATAGTTGCTTTATATAAAGTAAAATATAAAACTAAATGGCATTTGTTTTGGTTGAAAGCTGATTTTATCTGTGTAATTTTTCATCCCCACAATGGGTGCTTTCTTGGCTATATAAATGTAGGTAGGTATAGGTACTAAGAGCTTATTACCAAGTTGTTTTTAATTGTATATCCTTCATGGAAAAACTACTGAACAGATTTTGGTGAAACTTGGCAATATTGTTTCTTATACTTCATAATAACACATAGTCTATATTATTTTAGGATAGCATGATTTTTTTTTAAGATATGACGATAAATATGCGTATGTGCAGGCAGGCTATAGTACATACATGTCTGTCACGTCTCTCTCCCAACAAGGTAGGCAGAGACCACTTCCCTTCACTACTAACCAACACACACCTCTTTTGTTTCATCCAAATCCATCAGTCATTAAAAACACAAACACAATTATTCAAAATAAGAACATTAGAACACTTCTTGACCATTAAGTTCTCGGGCCCAAGTCTAATAATTAAAAATAGCCTCAGTTGTGTGTCGGCAGACTCTCAATGGCATTTTTTGACACATTTGGTATTCTGCTAAACAATGGCTTACTGATTGCGACCAAATGTGTCAAAAAATGACATTGACACTCTCATTGACACTCTGCCGGTACATAAATGAGGCCATTTTAAATTAGCAGACTTTGGCCCCGGTCTAAAACGGTCTAAAAGAAAACAATCCCGTCCTAAAATCCCGTAAAAGGTAGAAACAAACAAAAACAGTTGTAAACAAGGAACGTTTGTTTAACAGCCCATAAAGTGTACAGCCGAGTAACACTCTCTTAATGAAGCAGATGATCGGAATACATGATGTAAGTGGAGCTAGGTTTACTGTAATTTCGTGCTGGTTTGAGAACAAATGGCGATAAAGAAGGGTTGTACTTACTACATATAAGTAAATAACTTTTTAGGAGGAACGAAATATCGTTGTACCTTGAGAAAGTTATTCAATACATACATATCCGTCACGCCTCTCTCCCATTGGGGTAGGCAGAGACCACTTCCTTCCACTTGCTTCGATCCAAACACACCTCTTTCGCTTTATCCACACACATCAGTCGCCTCATACATGTCCGTCGGTTTAGGGTACTCTTGATTTGGCCTTTCTTGAGTAAGCCCCCGATTTGATCGAGGTACGTTCGTCTTGGCCTTCCCCTCCCAGCATTTCCATTTTATTTAATATCATAAAATAATATATATGTCTTGCTCTGATGTAGATAGACATAGACATTTATTTAGGTACATACCTATTTAATATGTATAAAAAAGTGTGTTTCTCTTGTTTATGGAGTCTACGCCACTCTGCTCTATTCTCTGCCGCTTGTTTGAAGACACAACTTCTATTCCCTCTTTTGATCCTTGAAGTTCTCTTGTGAAAGCTACACAATTAAAATGTTTCAATAAAACTGTTCAGTATTTTTGCGTGAGAGAATAAGGGCATAAACATTAATTCACAACACGACGCGACACGACGTCGTGCGTCGTAAAACGATACGACACGACACGACGCGACACGACGTCGTGGATATTCACTATGCGACGTGAAAAGCCATCGTGAAAATCTTCGACGTCGTACGACGTCGCGTTGTGTCGTGTCGTGTCATGTCGTTAATTTATGTTTTAGCCCTAAAGGCGTCACATCCATCAGCACAAACGTTGACATTTGTAATATTATCAGGAAATAGGATTGTTAATTAAAATTAAACACATTACGCCGAAACTCACTAAAACTTATAATAACATTATCTAACAATCACACACTCGAAAATAATTAAGTTTACATGAAATATCATAAAACCCCACAGTTGGGCAAAACGCTTTTAATAAGGGCTAGATGGGCGAACTTATAATTAATTGTAACTTCAACTATAACAATGAATGTAAATGACTGTAGGGTCAGCAGAAACATTTTGAAGATTAAATTTTAAGTTTTAAAATATGTGAGCAAATAAAATTTTATTTTCGTCTTTATTGTTAAGTGGGTTTAGGATTTGACCCTTTGAGTGTCACTTTGGTGTTAAGGGTTCTTTTGGGTTATTTAATTTATTTTATTTACTTATGTATTTGATGTGTTTTGAGGTTATCTTTTCATGAGCTCAATAATAAGATGACTCTAATGTACCTACTACGTAATCCTAAAACATACTAAACTGATTTTAATTTGGGAGTTTTCCCATCGGGGTAGGCAGAGACCACTTGACATAGCAAGTTGGCAATCAAGAAATAGTTAAACGTATTTTTTTACACGAATGCTAATAAATAAATTCTTTGTCAATACTTTATTATGTTTCTATTTGTAAAAACCTGTAATTGGCTCCTTTGTTAATTTATAATTTTCTATTTTGTAATTGGTTTTCCAATAAATAAATAAACCAAAGCCCATTTTGTCCTCCAACTCAAAAAAAATGGCAATTATATGCGTGATCGGGTAATTGCGACCAGTAGTATAGAACTAGCAAAGTAGTTCCCAAGATATATGCCTATGACCACTTTCCTACGCGTTTCGAATAACAAAAACAACTTATGGGCAGAATTAAGTAGTATTCTGTTTGTTTATACAGCCTTGGCACACTGTCTCTGACGGGGAATGTAGCGTAAATTCGAACTAAAAGCTGTAGTAAGTATAACAATAACACTGGTAGCAAGTTTTTGGTAAGGGAAAATGTGTTTTATTGCATTATTTCTATTAGAATGTAGTTAATACTCAATACTCAATCATTTATTGCATTCTACAGGTTTTTACAGATCTTATAAATAACTTTAAGTACCAAATGTGGACCCTGATTAGGGCACGGCAATTTGTGTAGCACAGCTACGATTTATATGTGAATTGATACTTACACCAAGTCGATGAGGGCAGCGCAGAACCAGTCGTTGCGGAGATCCTTGGGGGCTTTTGTCCAGCAGTGGACGTCTATAAGCTGGCATAACAACAACAAGATTGATAGCTACTTTTACGTTGTTTTCACAGCTCTACTGGGAGCTCTATTTCGCAGAATTCGAACCCGCCGTCGGATTTGTTTTTTCGAGAATCGCATTGCTGAACGCAAATCAACTAGGTATTCCGCTTGCCTAAAAAAAATGGTTTTTCAAGCTGAATTATCTATAATTGAAGTACTGAGGTACTAATATCATTATAATATACAGTCAAGTGTTTTTTTTATAAACGTAAAGGGGTTTTGTCGCTTGGACACGGCAAATTGTATTTAAATAAGATGATTTTAGAACCTACTGCTACCACAACAGATAAAAATTGCCCTCTTATTTACATTACCAACTTTGGGAATTATTGAAGGATTCAGCGAAGAAACATGTAACTATGTATAAACTTTCCCACAGATATACTCTTATAGTTAATATTATTAATATAGACCCCCAATATAACTTCCAATATACTGTCGACATTGCTTGCGGCGTTATCCAAAGTTCTATACTATCTACTAGTTTAATAATAGTAAATATCTATTTGAAACTTTACAAGTATTTACCTAAGTTTATAATTTACTGCCTGTTTAACATTGTCTAATTACATACAACTATTTTTAAGTACCTATTGTTTTTAAACAGTAAAAATACCTTCTTTTAATTGGAGACTAAGGAAAACTTATCAAATTCCGTAATGAAGAGCAGGAAAATTTAAAATTAGAATAATTTACATAAAATTTTTAAAATAAACCGTCGTAAGTTAGGTTTACGAGATGGTTAAACAAGTACCTACTAAAACAACAGAATCTATTTTTAAAGATTTTCTTTCTTATCAATGCTTCAGCGAAAAATTGCTTTTGATTAAAGCTGAAGTAAGGCAAAGTTTTGTTTTTGATCCAAACTAAAGAAAGACGAAAATGTGCATACATACAAGGTTAATGAAAAACAAAGAAAAATCTGGTGTCAAATTTAATGTCCCTGTGCTGGGCAAATCCCAACCACGTTGTTCTCAATCTGAAAAATAGTATTTATTTAAAAATACCAGTATTTATAATGGAATTTTACTAAAAACTGTTTTGCTATCCATCCCGCCCCAACTCAGATCCGATTTAAAGTTGGGACGACATGTAACAGTGTTGCCAGCTATTATACAATGTGCTTTCGCTTCCATAAACAATAACCAACATTTTATTACTTTACTGCTTAGGTACATTCTATTAATGAATAGATATTTTAGTTGTTTGAAGTGGAAATTAATATGATTTACAAGATTTTATCGTATTATAGGTCATAAGCGTAAAAAATATAAAGTACAGTTTACACTAATGGTCAACTGCACCACAAAAGACTCACCCTCAGACTCAGACTTCCCTTTTTTTCCTGTCTCTATGTACCTACTATCATCTTACAATAAACTGTTAAATAAATAAAAGACAATGCGACTCGGCCTAAGTCATCTGGGCCCAAAAAAAACTCACTGCCCAGAAATGAAACATTTTTCCCCGGAGCTGATTTTTTTGACGCCATAGTATAATAAAATGTCACGGTAGTCTAAGTCTATCATAATGTTTCATTGCTGGGCAGTGAGTTCTTTTTTGCCCCCGTAAGTTGCATCGTCGTTTCAATTGGCATATGAATTCGTAATATTTATTTACCCATGTAGTGCAACCGCCTATAAAGGTCTATCTACACAGATCCGGGCCGTGCCCGGGACGTTTCCGGGCCGTGGCCCGTCAGGAGGGAAAACAATACGTCGTCATGACAACCTGTGTGAACGAATCCATAGAAAATGTACGGAATTATATTTTTTCCCTGACACGTCCCGGACACGGCCCGGATGTGTGTAAATAGACCATTAGTATCTGTCATAATCATAATCATATGTCTTAAGCATTACAGTTACCTACTTAAAAAGTAATAATCTAGGTAATTCAGTCAGATTATACGGATCAATGACAAAACCCATTACACTTCTACGATTTAGGCCTTAAAGCTAAAGCAATTAAAAAGTGTTTACCAGGTAAACAAGGACTTAAACTTGACTAAGATATTGTCAAGTGAAGTCTTTAATCAAGATGTCTTACTTAAATCCTTTAACTTTTCAGACAGTATCGTTTTAACACTTCATCTGATTACGAGCTGCTTTGACTGAAAATGTATTTTAAGAGTTGGATTCTTGGTTTTGCTGCTGTTGAAAAAAGTTATTTATTTTAACGGAAACTAAGTTGACTTGAAAGAAAAAGGTTTTTATTTGCACAAGATTTACAAAGAATATTATGCTATCTACACACCAAAGCTGCCGGCATGCCGCCGGGTTACACCGGTGGCTTTACGTCATACCACAGTCATACGAATGGCAGCTGTCAAAAAAGCCGGCGGCTTTTGTGTGTAGATACCATAAGGTGGCTAGTCTTTCCACTAGGCTAAACCTGTGTCGCAAAGGCATTACTTAAAAAGTAAAATAATATATAGAAGGGAGTGTATTTGTAGTGTGTGGTTTTTGCTAAATATAAATACTTATTTATACTAAGATGCGTGTGCGTTTCACTTTGTCAGAGAATGTATTATAACATTAACGATTTTATTAATGACAATAGGGCATAGTGTGTAAATGCTCTAGCTCCACACGATCATAATATATAAGTTGTTTTTTCGTAAACACATGACTGTAAACAATATTTTTTATTTTTTTCATTTGTATGTTTCATTTGTGTGTACAAAGCCATTGTGTGAAACCCGCAACAGAACTTTCCAGTCAATGCCATCGGGCAATAAGTACGGTGGTTGCACTCAGATTTTCAATTTTACAACTTCGAACGTAACGACCCGCATTGTGCATAAAAGAGCTGCAATTCAGTGCATTGATGTCGAAACGATCGAACTGTAAAATGTTTGGGATAGAAGTTCTACAGACAGGCTACTTACAAAAGTTACTGTCAATAAGGACCAAGGTGTACCACTCAACACTGAATATTTTTTCCCGAAACTATAAGCAAAAAACTATCTAATTCTACTGAAAAGCATGATTTCGAGCTCTGCAGTATGTTTTGCTTCTACGCCAATTTTTGGGCTTTTATGTTGCAACCATTTTCATTTTTCACCTAAGTTCTACAGGGTGTAAAAGAAAGGGGGTATAAAGCCAAAACACAGCGATAGTCCTCATGAAACTGAACAACTTTGAACAACAACTGACAATAAACTCTAAAACATCGTATCACAGATGCGATCCAATTAATTTCACCTGTAGCTATCATAACTATTGAACCTATGATAGATGTACTGACATACCTAACACAAAGCTAGTTAGGAAGTAGAGGACATATTGTGTGCACGATATTGTGTCAGTCGCATGAAAACAATACGCGACCACTGGATCATCGAACAAAACATTGTAGTGACTAGTGAGAGATGAAAGGAGGATTTTATGAAAACTGATGATTGTGAAAATACAAATAAAAAAATTTAATCTGAACCTAACCTATCCGAGTCGGGGTGGCCACAGAAAATAGGCAGGCCATTTAGCTCTGTCTCCTACCTATTTTCTGGGTATACCGACAAGAAATTGTTATATTAGTTTCATATACAAAAACACTACAGTTCACTTATTTTATTACTTTGCCCAAGATAGGTAGGGCATATTCATAATAGCCAAGAAAAGTGAATAATCTTGCTGTTTGAATCACATTGCCCAATTGAGTTAGGCATTATTAATACAGACCGGTCATTATAAGTAGTGGCCGGACTTATCAAATTGGCCGTAACATTATCACAGTGTTAAAAATAAACCTAAGAAAACTCATTTTAACAGCTGCAAAAGTCAAGAAACTCTAATTTATACGGCAACAAAACTTTATCTAAAGTAAAGTTAGGGTTCTTATGTGGAAACTTTAAATATACTGTTACTATGTTACATAAACATTTAACTATGATATGTGATCTAAGTTTTTTTTACGACTTTTGTTCTTTAACGGATTTTGTAAAAGAAATGTTTTATTTTATATAGGGTAGGTACCTATGTGGTTACATTAAAGAATATGCATATTTTTGGAATATATTCGTACTATCTTTACCCCAGTTTCAGAAAAATCTGTTAAAATAAATTATACATTAAACATAAATACAGTGCATAAATGAATATTCAAACACATTATTGAATTAAAGGTTGAGGGGAAAAGAGGGAGAAGACCGCGACGTAAAACTTTACTCAAGTGAAGGAGAAAGTTAACGTCATGTCGTATCAAGAAGTTAAAGCACCGACAGATGATAGGCCTTAATGGCGGCATCCACCGACAAGAGTCTAACTCTTAAATATAATAATGAAATAAATAAAAGCATTGCTCTACGGGCTCCAACACATAAACAGGACACGACGTCGTGTCCTGAAACGACGCCACGTTGTGGACATCTACGACACATACCTATCGGTATTTAATAATAGATATTCTTATTTATTAACTTATTCTTATTTTTTTTAAAGTTATGGTGTTTATTAAGATTCTACCGATACGTCGTAGATTTTCACGACGCGACGTCGTGCAACGATGCCACGTCGTCTTGTCGTCTTTATGTGTTGGAGCTCTAAGACCCAGAACACACGGTGAAACGCAACTGCATCGGAACTGAAACTGCTAGTTACTTTTGGGTTGCATCGGAGTTTCTGCTATAGACTTCTTTAGAAAAACACACACGACGCAACTAGTTTGAAACGTTTCGTTTCAGTTGCAGTATAGCAGAAACTTCGATGCAACTCAAAAGTTTCAGTTGCGTTGCAGTTGCGTTTCACCGTGTGTTCTGGGCCTGTCTCTAACAAAATGAACTCTGCGTACATAGTCAACTTACATTTTGTAAATCTAGAAACTGCACGAGGCAAAACCCATTAGGAGATTAAATCCATTTCTAGCGGAAGAACATCCTCTCTTTACATTGTTTTATGAACAACTACTTGAAGTCTTTATTAATGGAGCCGTGCCGTGGAAATTCTGTAACTATGTTCTTCTAATCTTGGCTTGAACAAACAAAGTATCTAAACAAAAAATATGTCTTCATAGGAATATGCAAGGGTGACGGTATTCTTTTTTGGGTGTTAAGGTGAGGGTAGAGGATATTCATGTACTTGTGATAACAAACAACTTTTACTATGGGACCAAGTTCGAAATCATAAAAGAAATCGAAATCAATGCACCAAGAAGAAATCAAAAATGCACCAGCTGATAATGTTAAATGTATGGGAGATCTTTTTTATAATGATTTCGAACTTGGACCCATACTAAAAGTTCTTTGTAATCACGAGTACATGCATATCCTTTTCTATCGTTCACTTATTAAAAGTCACCCTGTGTATGTCTTTAAAACAGCTGTTAAAGGAATACCCTAAACCGACGTGCATGTATGAGGCGACTGATGAATGTGGATGAAGCAAAAGAAGTGTGTTTGGATCGTGACATGTGGAGCGAAGTAGTTTCGACCAATCCCGATGGGAAAGAGTCGTGACAGATATGTATTGTGTATGTAACAGCTCCCCAATGGGTGCCAATGGCTAGAAACTAAAAAAATCAGTTCAAGATTACCGCTTAAATTGGCTGGTCTTTTGCCCAGCAGTGGGACAATAATGACTAGATTAGATACATTCTAGTGTCTATTTTGTTAACATCGCAGAATCTTCAAAAAAATCTTTTGTAATGCTATCTACGCACCAAAGCCGCCGGCTTTTTTAACAGCTGCTATTCGTATGACGTAAAGCCGCCGACCTAACCCGGTGGCATGCCAGCGGCTTTGGTGTGTAGATAGCATAAGCTTTCATACTAGGTACATACTATTTTCTGAAACAATATTTTCTGTTGTAACAAAACACGGTATAAAGGGTAGCATTTCTTTTGTTACTTCAAAGTAAGAAGAGGAAATGCGAAAACCACACTCCATGTTCGTATATTTGAACTAAGAACACTAGGTACCTACCTAGTTCTCACAACATTTTCTTAAATATTAACTTCCTTTAGTTTTAAACAAGAAAACCGTCTTATTTTCTTAACATTGTAAGTTTTAAAGTTGAATGGTTGGTGTTAAACTTTAAGCAGTTGTTTTGTTACTCTTTGAAACAAGATTTCTTTCTGTAATTAAGTATTTGTTTTTTGTTTCTCATTTACTTTTATGAAATGCAGTTTTTGTGCGATGTCTCATTTTCTTGCTAGAATAAACAGAAATATGAATACAAAAAATTACGTACAACATTTCTCATTTCGAACTTTTTTTATTGTTATATTGATTCATCAAAAGGTTTTAACGGTTATGGTGATTGGACTGCCTGAGGTCGCTCGACATTTAAAAAATCGTCTACTCGTAAGTATGTGTATCTTCTATCTTTCACACATCATTGTAACCAACCATTCAATCGCCTAGTTTAGCTGAAGTTTTCATATCGAAATTCAGCCAGGTAACCCACCGCCCTTACGTAAAAACAATAAAGTTGATAAGCAACTTGAAGTTTAATAATAATTATTTAACAGACTAGATAACCTAAGTATAATCTAAAAGACTACTGAATATACCTGACGCAAACATTCCCAATATTGTCAAAACTAAAATCCAATCCAGTTAATCATTATCCCATTACCCGAAGCTTCTTTCTAGCCCAACCCGTTTACAAATTCAATCCACATACCATCATAAAGAGGGAATGCAAGTTATTCGAAATAACTACCAGAGATTTGCCAGACAATGGCGGGATATTCTTTTATATTCAAGTAATTCGAACCTGCCTTTCTTTCGCCACAAGGGTTGTGCGATTTGAGACGGGTTTCAAATGTTAGATTGTTTCTGTTGTAGAAGATTTGGTTGCAATAGAATGGGATGTTTATTATTTAAAGATCTATCTACACAGATCCGGATCGTGCCCGAGACGTGTCCAGCCCGTGGCCCGTCAGGAGGGAAAACAATACGTCGTCATGACATCGTGTCCGGGACGTGTCAGGGAAAAAATATCATTCCATACATTTTCTATGGATTCGTTCACACACGTTGCCATAACGACGTATTGTTTTCCCTCCTGACGGGCCACGACCCGGACACGTCCCGGGCACGGCCCGGATCTGTGTAGATAGACCTTTATTGTGGCTAAATTGATGGGTAATGTTTTTAAGCGCGTATCTTGTATTATATTCACTTCGAAACTGGTCCATGGGAAATAACTTCCGTATACAGGGTGTAACAGAAAGGGGATATAACGCCGAAACACAGCGATAGTCCCTATGAAACTGAACAACTTTCCCCAAGGAACATAGGTCGTAACTCGTAAAAAAAAATTGCCTCCCCATACAAAATGTCCGATCAGCTGGTCGAGTAAGTATAGGCGATCCAAAAATTTTTTTCGAGTTACGACCCATGTTCCTTGGGGAAAGTTGTTCAGTTTCATGGGGACTATCGCTGTGTTTCGGCTTTATACCCCCTTTCTGTTACACCCTGTATACTTCCGTATGCAAATTTTAAATGCTTTCTATTGTATGTACATTTTTCAAATATTACTTACTTAGCACGTGACACTTGTACTAATATGTATTCTGTGACTTGAGCAAGAAAGTACATTTTTACCTAAATCTATATTTTTAAACAATAAAACGACCATTAACAAAAATGCCCCTATCACCTTTAGAGTACAAAACCATGGCGTAACTATGACGTCATTGATAAAAAAACAAAAGCTCATCAACAAAAATCCATAACACATTCACTATGCCCTAAAAGGCTTTGATGAAACCAAACATCTCCATGCTAACATACACTGATGTTGTGACCCAATTTTTAAGTCCACTCGCCCTTTGGGTGACCGCGATGAGCCAAACAAATGGCTCATACGCGGCCCCTTTAAATTACATATTTTGGCTCCCCAGTCTCTGAAACGTAGTTTACTTTGCTTTTATTAAACCGGCAGGGGTGGTGAAATTAGGAGCTGTGGACTGGATTTTGGTGGACACGTATTTTTTTGCACACCTATCTTTTTGAAATGAAGTTAATTTATCACAGACATACATCCGTCACGCCTCTCTCCCATTACGGTAGGCAGAGACGACAATCAAAAAACAGTTAAAAGTTACCACTAATTACCCAAATAGTAATTATAATGATCAAAACGAACATAACTAACTAAAATGTTTACGATAACGATAACTAATCCTTCTAAAAACATAACCCTCCTTCTGCCACGTTGGGTAATGCTGTCTACACACCAAAGCCGTCGGCATGCCGCCGGGCTAGGCCGGCGGTTTTACATCATAAGAATGGCAGCTGTTAAAAAAGCCGGCGGCTTTGGTGTGTCCTGCCCAAACTATATCTCAGTTGACAAACCCTGCTGTGTGTACATGTAGGTAGGTACATGGAGTCTTGGGACCAAAGCTATTGCATTATACGTTAAATTAAAATGTTAATTCCGGTAAGTTACTACGACTTTGAGCACGGTTGTCGGTCTGTGGTCATAACATTTGTGAATGAATTTGTTTGGGTCCCTACCTGGTTTAGGGAATCTTTAGTGGTATGGATAGAAGCTGGGAGGGATAGATAGGTAGATTTGGCTTAGAATCCTAGAAAACCTACTTCCTTTTTATGAAACTTTACAATACCTACTGTAGCTTGTATGATACAGCTAGCCTAGCTAGCCTTTCGTCCACTGTTGGGCAAAAGGCTAGCTAAGGAATATTTACTACTCACTTATACATGTAACTATTAAAACTCCAAAAACAAAAAGACGTTACAAACGTAATGAAACATTAATTTCTCTTTGTTGTCGTTTATTAAATATCTAACATAAACACTCAAAATGAAACAGAATAAATGAGAAATTAAATTTCCTTTAGTCGGTTTGCGTTCAACGGAACGTAAATAAGAAGCAAATTGTAGAAAAATGTGTCAAGTTTCATGTTTTTATAATATTTTTTCTTGCGTAAAATATTTTTGTCTTTTACATGCCACTTGTGAGGGGAAATATAAGACATCTGTCTGTCCTTTAAGAAGAAATTTATGATAATGTAAGTAGGTCATTTCTGAAAGTATATTTCGTTGATACATACATACATATCCGTCACGCCTCTCTCCCATTGGGGTAGGCAGAGACCACTTCCTTCCACTTGCTACGATCCAAACACACCTCATTCGCTTTCACACTCATCAGTCGCCTAATCCCGTCGGTTTAGGGTACTCTTATTTTTTTTTCGTTGATATCCTCTTATATTATAAATGTCAATGTTTTTGCCGATGCACGTAAGGATGTTAGTTACTCTTTCACGCAAAAACCACTGAACATATTTGAATGTTGGGAGGGGAAGGCCAAGGCGAACATATCTCGATCAAATTGGAGATACGGAGACTTGTTCTAAAAAGGCCAAGTCAAGGTACCCTTAACCGACGTCGAGGTGACTAATGAATGTGGATGAAGCGAAAGAAGTCTGTTTGGATCGTAGCAAGTGGAGAGAAATGGCTTTTACCTACCCTAATGGGAAAGAGGCGTGACAGATATGTTTGTAAGACAGTCTTTCAGTTTCAGGATTAGTTTGAAACCTAAATTGGCTGGTCAAATTGGAGAGAAGCTTTTGCCTAGCAGTGGGACAGTAATGCCTACCCAAATGAAAGGGAAGTGCTACATCGACATCCACACGTCGTTTTAAGGTACCTAACTAGGCCTTTCCTTAACTAGTCCCAGATTTGATCAAGATACGTTTGTCTTGGTTTCCTTCCCCCAACATTTCCTTCCACTCATTTCAATTTCTCCATGTTAAATACCGCTGGCGAGCCAGTGAGTATAGTTTACGTACCGTTTCTTATTTCCCTTGAGAGCTGCCAAGTCTTGGGTTGCTAGAGATCAAATAAGAGGTTAAATAACTCTTTTTCTCGAAATAAAACTTTATGCTGCAGCTTAGGTCGAATAAAAAAATGTAACCTGGTAATATCGCTTGTTACAATCACTAAATTATTAAAAGTAAGATATGTATATTTTCAAATATTATATCGCAGGGGCGTCCTGCTAAATAAAGTAGGTAACTTTTTTCTTTTTTCTTTTCTTACGTCTTTTGTTTCTGTGTGCTTATTAGTGTCAACAAGCGCCGCCGATATCCTTATTGGAAAGATTCGAGAGACTGCACTATGTTTCGGGCTTGCAATTCCCTGCGATTATAGTCACAATTTACGAACCCCTTGCCGAAAACTTGTGCAGTTTATAAACAATTAGAGACATTGCAGACGTACGTGCATTTGCGGAGCGTTTTCCGCTTTTCGAACGGGCAACCTGTGCAAATAAATAAATAAAATTAACCAATTGTGCAACTTATAATCATAATTTAATATCTACTATAGAAAAGTAAATCATAATAATAGTATACTATGGAAAAGTAAATCAATGCTTATATTATTGCAATATTTAACAAATTTTATAGAATCCAAACTATTTAGAAGTATGTATGTACTTCACTCAAATTTTATTTTCTAAATTGTTGTGTAAATAAACGAATAAAAGATTTAATAATGGTATCTACACACCAAAGCCGCCGACTTTTTTGACAGCCGCCATTCGTATGACGTAAAGCCGCCATCCTACCCGGCGGCATGCCGGCGGCTTTGGTGTGTAAATAGCATTGCAGATCAAAATCTCAAAAAAGCTAACACAAGTAAATAAGAAGTGGAAACTTTAAAAGCTTCCCCAAGTTATTAGCAAAGAGCGAGCTTTCGTTGGACTTGGATTTACTAAGCGTCCCAAGATAGGTACCTGGAAATGTAACAAGTGAACTTTGTTATAACTTTTGCATGCTTTACGAGAAGGTTTTAGACATTCCTTTTTAGAGTTCCGCAGCCTAATATGAAAACTTTGCCGGGAACTTAGTAACAATTTAAAACAACATTGTATGCCTCGTTTGATAGGGTAAACAATATATATACATTTTTAAGTTTTATATACATACTTAAGAATATATTTTTTTTTTAAATAAAATAGAACTTAGCTACTCCACACCATAACCTATTTGAAACCTATAGCTAACACTAATTGTAAAAAATAAAAAAACACAGCACGGTATTTAATCCTACTAATCATATCCTAATAATATTATAAATGTCAAAGTTTGTGCCTCTGGATGGATGTAAGGATGTTTGTACTCTTTAACGCAAAAGCTAAATAATAGATTTTGATGAAATTTTGCAATGTTATAGCTCATACATCAGAATTATCGTTTTTTTTTTCTAAGATATGACAATAAATGCGTACGAAGTCGCGGGCAGCCTCTAGTCTGTAATCGGATTCTTTTGTAAGTAGTTAAGATTTAATAAACATTATACGGAACACTGTAAAGTTAATTTAAATCAGACTTCGCCAATATTTTTCATACGTACACAACTTGAGCCTAAAATATCTTCTTTTTAAGTATTTTTTCAAAGGCCTTTATTAAAAGTTATGTTTCAAAGGAAATTAATTATTTACAAAGTTGGAACTAAGAATCTAATTATAAATCGTGAATCTTTGTTACATTTAATATTCAAATAGGTAAAACAATATCTATTTAATTATTTATCATTATTTTTACTTAATATTAAGATTAATTAGGTACCTATACTAAAGGCTGATTGCAACTTCGTACACATTCATCATCATTTCTTGGAAATCTCAAACAGTATTTTAGCCTATGTTTATTCTGATGTGCTAGAAAAAATACTGCAAAGTTTCATTCAAATCTGTATATTAGTATATGCGTAAAACAGTAACAATCATCCTTACATCCATCCCGGCACAAACTTTGACATTTATATTATTACATAAGGTTGTCTGGAAGAGATCACTTTTAGTGATAAGGCCGCCTTTGCGCACAATGTTTTAGTTTTAAGTTGTATTTGTATTTCTTTGTGTGCAATAAAGAATTTCTATCTATCTATCTATCTACTTAATAATGTTTTGATTACAAAAATACTATAAAAATACTATACAAGGTATTAGCAAAACAATCACTTTCCTTATAACCAGGTATAGTGATAGTGATGTAGAACACATACAAAGAAAATATATATTTCTGAACTCATTCTTAATTAAGAATTTTATTATTAACCGCGCGCTCTAACGCAAAGGTCATTCAAGTGATGCTTTTCCTAACACCCTGTATAAAAGTACTATAAATATATATATACTATATATACTGTATATACTGTATAAAAAAAATATATACTGTATAAAAATACTTAATAGAACCGAGATACAAAATAATCCGACTTTGTATAGAAGTAACACAAAGTCAAAGGTAATGTAAATAACCTTCAATTCTGATAACTGATTCCAGCATAGCGATTCCCGAAAAAACCTCGACCTAGAAACAGCGCTGAGCCAGCGTCGAGTCACGTGACTCGTCTTTACTCGTATTCTCTAATTTTCATTCGACACTAAATTACGACACTAGCGCCTCGTCGTCGAGCATGGTGTGAGTTGGAACTAGTCGTGGTCGAAAGGAGGGTATTTCTCATACAAAATTTGGTTTCCTCTATAGCGCCTCTACTCACTCGTCGAGCGAGAGCCTCTCGCCGCCGGGAGGCTCGGCGGCCGAGAACGCTCTCGTCGAGAGCACCCCTGTACACACTCGTTCTACCATTTGAACTGAAGACTTACGCAACAACGGACGTAGAAGTTGCTGCTGCTATTTGTCTTTGTGTAGTGAGCTACTACAATATTTTTAAGCATATATTTACTTAAAAAAAAAAATTCGTAAATCATGGAGAAAAGAAAATTGTGAATGATTACTAAGTACTAGTAGAAATACGTAAACAAATCAGAAAAATATTGTCAGCGAGCAATCAAATAAACGAGTGTGTACATGCTCGCTCTCGTTTACCTCGCGAGAGCCAACGAGACCCTTTGACTGGGGCCAAAAGACATGTCCCTCTAGCTAGCATCCTTACCTTTGAAAACTTAAAGAATATAAATTTTGACGATGCTAAAATTTAGTGCTTAATTAGTCAAAATTAGTCACCATAGTAAAATAATTAGTCGTCTTTTAATTTAGAAGATATAGCCGCAGTTTACTGAGGATGCTAGCTTAAGGCTCAAGCTAGCATCCTCACCTCTCATGCTGCCAAACGGTGCGTCCTATCGATTTGGTTTCAAATTTAATCGCCTAATCGTTCTCAAGTTATAACTACAAGCCGCTGAGGATGCTAACTAGAGAATTTCAAGGTACGTCATATCTGTGTCTACGCTGACCTTTTCAGTTCAAAATTAGGGTCAAGAATTAGTCAAGAATTAGTCGTCCCGAATTACATTCGATTTGATTTAATTTACGTCATGGAAGTACTTTAAAAATCCTTATAAACTTCTTCATACAAATTGTGATGGTACAGTCGTGAACAAAATAATAACCGAGGTGCGATTTAATGATTGTCGAAAGGTATTTACGCATACCGATTACGACGCATACGATTATTTAGATGACTCAAATCCATGGGATTGACCTGCTCTTCTATCAAGCTTTCTTTATACGGCATAACTGTTCATACTTATACAATTGTGAATTTCTTACATTCCTTAAATTAAGTATATGAATGTTATTGTGTATTAAAAATGTTGCCTCTGCAGTATCTTGGTAGGTATGGTATCTGTAATAGCTAAGATTTTTTTATGAATAAGGCGAAACGTGTGACATGTCATGCTCGCTTACGCCGTTGCAGTGGTGGCGCTGTGTGTCGGGTCTCCTACTTCCCTAAAATATGTGGAAGGGGTTGATGGCTGGCACATGCGTTGAGAGCTGTGTGAAGGTGCTGCTGTGATGGCCGGTCATGTCATGCGGATCCTATGAAACTAAGCCTTTCACTTCTCTGTTTCCCATTTATTACCTTACTTTTCCTGGATATTGCGGGGTCAAATTTTTATTTTTATTTATGGATAGCTCTTTTGAAATATTAATTTTATTAGGTATATGTTTGTGTTTATGCCTGAGATTTGTAAAACTTAAATGAAAAAGAGCAACCCTACAGAGTTTCTTGCTAGGTTCTTCTCTGGGGAAAACTGCACTCTTGCGAATCTAGCATTAACTTTAAAAAATGACCCGTCCTAAGTGTTGTCAAAAAACCTACAGGATTAAATGATCATTTCATTTCAATGATCATTTCATTTCATTTCATTACCATTTATGCATTTTGTAGATAGGTATAAATAATAATTATATCAAATTAATACTATACTTACCTATTATGTATAAGTATGAAGATAATGATAACTCGATATTCATATATCAAGAAAGATATAAAAAAAAGCTTTTATATATTTTTAATGATATTTATTTATAAACAAACAAATTAAACAATTTGTAAATATGGTTTGATCACAATGGTTAAGTACTAAAATAATCACAGTTTGTTCTTATTGCTACGATTATGTACTAATACAATGCTTTGTTACCTATTTGGTTTTAATCACAGCAAAATAATCACAATTGGTTCTTAATGTTCTTTAATTAATAGGGTATTTTTAAAGGATAGGTACAATTCGTTTAAAGCATACAAACGCCCTTATAAAAACCCTCTCTATCATTAAATTTAATGTAAATCAGTCTTTATATGTTCCATTAGGTAAAAGACACCATTGGTTCTCAACTTAATTTGATATTTTATTCAAACGTAGAAAGAAAGGTGTCACTGTAAAACATTTTTAATTTTGTTACAAATTAATATGACACTTGTGTAGTCATCATAGAGTTCAATAGAGGCTACGAACTTCAAAAGTAACTTGCTGCTGTCAGTCAAATAAATATCATTAAAAATATATAAAAGCTTTTTTTATATCTTTCTTGATATATGAATATCGAGTTATCATTATCTTCATACTTATACATAAAAGGTAAGTATAGTATTAATTTGATATAATTATTATTTATACCTATCTACAAAATGCATAAATGGTATGCGTAAATACCTTTCGACAATCATTAAATCGCACCTCCGTTATTATTTTGTTCACGACTGTACCATCACAATTTGTATGAAGAAGTTTATAAGGATTTTTAAAGTACTTCCATGACGTAAATTTAATCAAATCGAATGTAATTCGGGACGACTAATTGTGTACTAATTCTTGACCCTAATTTTGAACTGGAAAGGTCAGCTTAGCCACAGATATGACGTACCTTGAAATCCTCTAGTTAGCATCCTCAGCGGCTTGTAGGTTGTAGTTATAACTTGAAAACGATTAGGCGATTAAATTTGGAACTTAGGTGAGTATTAATGACTAATTGACGACTAAATGTTGGAATATAAACCAAATCGATAGGACGCACCGTTTGGCAGCATGAGAGGTGAGGATGCTAGCTTGAGCCTTAAGCTAGCATCCTCAGTAAACTGCGGCTATATCTTCTAAATTAAAAGACGACTAATTATTTTACTATGGTGACTAATTTTGACTAATTAAGCACTAAATTTTGGCATCGTCAAAATTTATATTCTTTAAGTTTTCAAAGGTGAGGATGCTAGCTAGAGGGACATCAAAAGACCGACACGCGCCCGAGAGCGACCAAATGAGGCCACGAGAGGAGACGAGAGCGCCCTGTACCCACCCGCGCTCGTCCTGTCTCGGGGAGTCTCGACGACTGTGTAGAGGCGCCATAACGAAATTCCGTTTCGACCGAGGGAGGTTTCGACTTTGCCTACCGCCTCGTCGACCACCTCGATTCTTTCCGTCAAATGTGTCTTTGGTTACTTTTGACATCTGTTTGTCGTGATCAAAAATTTAGTAAATAATAAAAAATATTCATGTGAGGTCGTTTACCAACGAAATAGAAGAAACTTGAAGACACTTGTACCAGCGAGAGGAAAAAGGAATAGAAAGAGAACTTTCTGTGTTGTTGCGAAGGTAGACATACTTCAAGAAAAGATAATCATATGAAGGAAGGAACTGAAAAAAACTTACCGTCCTTCGTTAGATCTGAAAGAAGAAATTGTTAATTGTTGCCAGAGATTCATTGGAACGGTTGAAGCTTAAAGACACTAAATATCGTTACCTATAATAAGCGTCCATGAATAGCTTAATGTGGTGTTCGTTGTTTGCTACTTTAGATATAATACTTGGGACGTATGTGATTCGCCAGTGAATGGAAAGGTAGTAAGTAGCAAGTGGATATTTAAATTAAAAGCTAACGGGATCTAGTTTTCCTAAACCAGGATGGTTCCGAAGCTATCGAGTCTCCAGTTTCACTTGATATAGAAAGTCAATCTAATGAAAATTGTGTACGTATCTGAAACTGTTATAGATCAAGAAGGGGCTGAAAGTCAAGTACGTTGCGACCAATGACCAACCTGAAGATATACTAACTAAACCTTTAAATGAAGAGTACATAACTAAGTGTAATATTAAAAATGTATTAAGTCTGAGAGTTAAGTAGGAATTTGTGTAATTTAGGAGAAAGCGTGTTATGAAGTAAGCATAATTAGTTTATTGGTTAATTTTTATATCTGTCTGTGTGTTTGCCGTGAACATTTCTACTAACTACCTATGTAATAATGGTTTTCCAATAAATTTTTTGAAATGTTAAAACAGAGTTTTCCTCAAAACACATGATTTTTATCATTAAAATGAGTGCCAGATTGTCTGTAATGTTTTCTTTGCTTTAAGTTATACGAAATGCTACGACAGGCGAGACAACTAAGAAGCCTTATTTATATATTTATTTTCTGTAATCAGGAAACAAAGATCAGACACTAATACAGTATTCAACACACACACAAAGTATACAAAAAGCCAAACAGTTTTCACAGAAAACAGTTTATTAGAAACTCTAAACTTCTGGTGATCTTGATAATTTACATCCTCGTCCACCACAGTTTGTTGCACATATTATCCTGCAATGCGGTGCTATCTCTACGTCTTGCGTGATTTGTCCGTACATACTCAATAGCAAGCCAAAGCTGCAGCTCAGACAATCAAGCAACTTTTCTTGCTGCGACAAAGATAGGACAGCCGCTTCTGGACATGCTGGAAATAGGAATTATAATTATAGTTACCTACGGAACACGTATATCTGTATTATAAACACAAAAGATAAAAGGAACGATAAAAATTTGCTAAATGATGAATGATGTTGGTTGCTTGTCGTTGATTCGTCCACCGACATGAGCCTGGCTCTTAAATAATATGAATGAATGAAATGATTGAAAATAAACGTATACTTGTCCTTACATTTTGGAATTTATTGCGAAAAACTACATAAAATCAAATTTATTAGAAATATTTTTTTGTTGACATAATGTTGACATTAACAGAATGTCTAATTAAGTTTTCTCGATTTTGGGCTCGACGTCGAGCCTCAGAGTCGGGCTGCCACAAGGTTCGACATCGAGCTTAACGTGAGACTAACGACGAAAAAAATCGTATTCCCGAACACATTTTGCTCGACGTCTAGCCGTACCGCTGGCTCGACAGCTCGACGCTGGAATAGAGTTGTCTGACTACTCTTGAATTTTAAATCGATATAATATTTGAATAAGTATTTTGAGGGTAAAATTAAAATTTATTATACATTTTTAGGTCTGAAATCATGAAGACATGTTGAAAATCTAAATTTGAACGGTGAAAATCTACTTTAATTTAATTTATTCCAGTGTCAGCTGTTGTAAGCTTTCGAGTTATATATGTTACGGGCAATGTGATTAATTGGGCATTATGCATAATGCCCGGGCATTATGAATAATGCCCAATATAAGCGGGCAATGTGATAAATACTATGCAATTAATCGAATTGCCCGGGCATTATGCATAATGCCCGTCACCTATTGGGCAGAGTGATAATAAACTGTTTCAGTACTTTTTTTTATTTTACAATGAAACCTTATCTCACCTAAACCTAACTGAAAGTTAAATAAATGTGTACGTATTATGAAACTTAAAATTCTCATCGTTTCTTCATAAGTTAAGTTGGGTTTTAGTTTAGGTTAGGCCATTCCGGACTCTGATTGGTCAAAGGGTGGCATGTGCTGGTTTCCCTAAAATACTTCCTAAATCCCTAAAATATGTGGAAAGGGTTGATGGCTGGCACATGCGTTGAGACCTGCAGACCGTGTGAAGGTGCTGCAGTGATGGCCGGTCATGTAGGTACCTATGCGGATTCTATCAAGCTTTCACTTTTCAGCTTCCCGTTTTACCTATACCTTGTTCTGGATATTGCAGGGGCAAATTTTTTATTACTTGTTTATTGATTTAAGCTCTATTGAAATGTAAATTTTAATGTTTGTTTCTGTGTTTCAGCCTAAGAATTTGTAAAATTGAAAAGAGCAACCCAACAGAATTTCTTGCTAGGTTCTTCTCTATAAAATGAAAAAGAAAATGAAACTCTTGCGAATTTAGCATTAACTTTAAAAAATTACCCGTCTAGAGTGTTGTCAAACCTAACCTACAGGATTAAAAGAATTTTCATTTTAATATTTAATTTCAATTTCATGCCGAAATTATGAGCATTTTTTTCCTTAAGGTAGGTACCTATGCATGCAGCAGATACGTAAAGTTTCTAAAAACTTTATTGTATTGAAGTACTTAATAACATAACATATGAGTTGCCAAATTATTATTCTACTCTACTTCAATAATCTTAGTTGATAAAAATGCAAAAACCTAAATTCTACCTAAAGTAATGACATAAAATTTCTGAAAAAATTGTCCACTAATATGTCTCTGACAACGTATCAAAAATTTGGCGACTTTAGAATTATCGCAACCTACAATTATCAAGTAAACGGACTATTATTATCAAATTGCCCACTGGTCTTTGTCATAATGCCCGGGCATTGTGATAAATAGCACAGATTTGAAAGTTATTTATCACATTGCCCGATACAGCTGGGCATTATTCATAATGCTCGGGCATTATGCATACTGCCCGCATTAATCACATTGCCCGTAACATATACATCATTCATCATCGCCGGGTCGTAATAACCTATACCTTCAGCTAGATGCTTACTTGGTTACTGCTACCAAATCTCCGTTTCTATAAACAATCCACCAGTTAAATGTTACTGCGCCAGTATGTTTAATGTTTTATGAAGCTTAGTAAACGCCTCAGGGACAGTCTATCGTCGAACTCCGCAGCAACCACTTTCAAAGTGGAAGAATTTAAAGAAGAATGTACGTTAACGTGGTGGTACCAAATAGGTACCAGTTATTCTGTTGTATCCCAGTGGATAAAGTGTAACGAGGAAGTTAATATTTTCTGTGTGTTGTTTGATTCTTAGTTTTCATTGTGTTATAAGTATAATAAAAATGCATTAAATATATATGATAAAATGTTTTATTAAACCAAACAACAAAGTCCTTTTAAAAATTAAAACCATTCACTAGTATTTCTAGTCTTAAAATATGGGCTTCACTGTATCTGGTGTCAGCAGTTATAGTTGGATTTAGGAGAAGTGGTAATAAATAAACTCTGTTTGGATAGGCCTGTCTCCAAGCATCTAGCGGTCTCCAAATTCACCAGCATCACACTGACCTAGAAAATGTATTTACATAATATTATTCCAGTTATGAATTGTTTTATAATAGGTATTTATAGAGTGAAATTGTAAGGGTTTTATCTACGTTGACTATGGAACTCAAAAAGAGACGATAATGTAGGTATGTATCTATCTACAGAGTAGTTAAAATAGGTGAATGAATTTAAATGTTACCTTTTAATATTGAGTTATTGAAGCTAGTGGCATCATGTGTGGATCCAGCCATCGAGCCACAACATTCATCAGCCTCAAGTCTGCATCACAGACTCCTTTAATATTGATAGAAAAGCGGTGAAACTCCATCGTTCCTACAAATAATACGAGTTATTTTAACGGACAACTAGATACCTAGTACCTATCGTAGGTAGGCAATGCGTTTCTTCATACCTTGAAGATGTTACTCGTATGAAAGACATTATTTAATTTTATAATGATTGCATTGCATAAGCACTGAACTAATTTTCTCTTGCAATTCTGGACGAGCAGCGTCTGGGCGTTTCTTCTTTATCGCTCGAAATCAGCAAGAAATCCACAATATTTCTTCTATTTGAAACATGTCAATACAGACAACGCCATATTTACATTACTCTACTCTTTGTTTTGAAAGCAAAACTTCTTTCAAAATATAGCGTCAAAGAAACATCAAAATTTTACGCTTGTCGTCCGAGGGAGGTTCGAGCCCTCAATTTTCATACAGAGGACCGACCTCCCTTGGTCTAAGGACCTCCCATGGTCTAAGGATCAATTAAAACAAAATTTTTGAATGAAATTTAAATTTCGAATTCGTAAAAATAACGTTTTTTTTTACTTTACCAATAAGTTTGGATGCTCTCTATCCTTCCTTTAATTCTTAAAACTTTTTATTTACAACCCAATAAGTAAATAAACATAATTTCACCTTAAATAAATACAATACCATATAATACAAACTTCTCTTTTACTCTTTGAATTTATAATACTAATATACGTATTCTGTAGGTAACTATAATAATCATTCATATTTCGCTGTCTTGAGCAGCAGCGTTGGCTTGCTTTTGGGTATTGTAGGAAATAAGCAACAAACTGGAAAATGATGGACGAGGATGTAAATTAACAAGATCACCAGATAGAGTTTATAGTTTCAAATAAACTGTTTTCTTTGAGAAACTGTACTTACTGTTTTCTTTGTTTATAAAAAAAATATATATTTACAACATGTCTTTCTGATTCCAGTCCTAAAATTATATAATTAATTAATTTTTCGCACAATATTTAGCCTAAGAACGCTTAGTCAAATATATCGATTAAAATTCCAGAGAAATAGTCAGTCAACTCTATTTCAGTGTCGAGCTGTCTAAGATTAGTAGTTCGACGTTGAACTAAATGCGTTCAAAGAACACTAGTTTCTTCTATGTCGAGCTCAACGTCGAAATGATGTCGAACGACGTGGGAGCTCGACGTCGAGCTCGTCATCGTACTCGACTCGACCTTGGTTTTTTAGGGAATCACACTGCAGTACTGCATTTATTGAAAAATAGTTACATTTACCTTATTGTTTGTTACCTACGTTACTTAGTGTTATAAGTGAGTACCATGTATTGGTATATTTGCTTGAAAGTTTAAATTTATACATAAGTAGGTACATACATACATATCAGTCACGCCTTTCTCCCATCGGGTTAAACAGAAACCATTTCCCTTCACTTGTTACGATCCAAAGACACTTCTTTCGGTTTATCCACATTAATCACTCGCCTCATACATGCCCAAAGCCCCGCCTGTTTAGGGTAAGTACCTCTTGACTAACTTATACGAGAATCTATTTCTATTTACCTCGTGTTTACATTCTACATATTATAAATACTTATATTATATTGTTTTTTTTTTACCTATTTCTCATACTTATTCATAGTTAATACTCCTATTTTACTTTTGTTATTTTATCTTGTTGTAGGTGTAGATTTATATTCTTTTACTATGAATGTAGTTACTAGAATAGCGCTCTGAGTTCGAATATGAGCCCGTAAACAAACGCTGAAACTTGCCTTGTTAGACTAGTGCAACTTCTGTGGATTTTGTATGCATTTCCCAGAGAAGGATTTTGGAACTTTACTTGTTAAAGAGTATCAAATGAATCATACCCTACAATGTTGCAACAGACGTGAAAGTATGTTATTAGAATGACAAAATGAAATGTAATTTACATTGTGTTTTTCGTTATAAAGGCGAGGAAACTGTTATAACTCTAATTTCCCTGCTAGATATATAAAATAAAAAGTGTAAGCTGTTTCCTATTGCATCACTCCGTAATGCAATAGGACACGCAAATCGCGCTATTAAATTATAGTTCATAATTAGCCAGTTCGGTTCCGGCATTCGTATTGAACACTTGTATTGTTGTTCACAATAAATCTCGCAGTTAAAGTAATAAATCTTTTTTTTTAAAAAGCTCCGCCTGACCCACCCCGTAATAAAACCACTAACGTATTTATTTTTTAGGTACTAAAAATAATAAGATAATTCAAAACACAGCTTTTTAAATAATAAAACACCGTTTTAAGGTCTATTATATCTACACAGATCCGGGCCGTGCCCGGGACGTGTCCGGGCCGTGCCCGGGACGTGTCCGGGCCGTGGCCTGTCAGGAGGGAAAACAATACGTCGTCATGACAACGTGTTCAGGCCGTGTCCGGGACGTGTCAGGGAAAAAATATCATTCCATACATTTTCTATGGATTCGTTCCTACACTTTGTCATGACGACGTATTGTTTTCCCCTCTGACGGGCCACGGGCCGGACACGTCCCGGGCACTGCCCGGATCTGTGTAGACCTTTAGTACCTACTAATCATAATGTTAAATCATTCCTATGGTTATCTAATACAAAAATACGATCCTGTCATATTAAATCCTAACTTTATATTTAGTTTACGAAGCTAACTTTACTCGACTAGTCATAACTAAATTTTACTTAATAAATATAGTCGACACAAATAATAGAGAATTTTGTTACAGAATTTCCATGAAATACGATACTTACCGTAGTACGAAGCTTACAACCAAACTCCTACCTATTTTGTATGCGTTCAGACAGAATTTCACGAGTTCAATATAGTACATTGATTAAGTCTTTACCATGAGTTTGTATTCGAAAACCGACGAGGATAGGTAACAACTAGTGTTGCCGAAAAATCGATAGTTTTACAATCGACTGTTAAACGTCAAAAACATGTACCCTACAAAAATATTTAACACAATCGATACTATTGTGCTTTCGCTGCAATAGTATCGGTTATCAGCAATACTATCGATAGTATCGATTTTATATGCAATATTGGAGAGCAAAACTATCGATAGTATCGATATTATTGCTGTTAACCGATACTATTGCAGCGAAAGCACAATCGATACTATCGATAGTATCGATTGTGATATCGATAGGGTACATGTTTTTCGACCTATCGATAGGCTATCGATAGGCTATCGATAGGCTATCGATAGTGGCCTATCGAGCGGCAACACTAGTAACAACCACGTTATTAACTACCAAACAATATGTTTCGTGGCAATTTTACAGGGTCACATTGACAATTTGTATTGATAAAGATTTCTTGTTAGCTATTACCTTGTCTTTTAAGAATACATTATACCTTCTTCTTCTCAGCCTAGTACTGCTCATTGCTGAGAATAGGCCTCTCCAATTGCTCTTCAACGCGACCGGTTCAACCTAACATAACTAATGGTATCTACACACTAAAGCCGCCGGCTTCTTTGACAGCTGCCATTCGTATGACGTAAAGCCGCCGGCCTAGCCCGGCCGCATGCTGGCGGCTTTGGTGTGTAGATAGCATAACAAACTTAAATGCGTGCATGTTATAACTCAAGTTGCATCAAATGCTTAATAACTTAATAATCCATTAAACATTATGAAGTCTTATTCAGATTTTTGACATTACAGGCGTAATGGAGTACAGGTACACCAAATTATCTGTGAAATGACCGGCGGCGCTAGTAGTAATACAAAATTGTATTTCTATCAATCGCAACAGTTCTGGAATTTGACATTTCCGAATTAGTGGCCTAAGACCCAGAACACACGACGAAACGCAACTGCTACTGCTAGTTACTTTTGAGTTGCATCTAAGTTTCTGCTTTAAACTCCTTTGGAAAACCACACACGATGCAACAAATCTGACACGTTTCAAACTAGTTGCGTTGTGTGTGGTTTCTCCCTGTGTTCTAGGCCTTAGTTCCAATAACGGCCGTTTCACAGATAGCTTGGTAGCACTGTATTAGCTTAACTGGCCTTTTATGCAACTGTCTGTTTATGCATTTCATTCGTAAACCCACGTTATGCTATCTACACACCAAAGCCGCCGGCATGCAGCCGAGCTAGGCCGGCGTCTTTACGTCATACGAATGGAAGCTGTCAAAAAAGCTGGCGGCTTTGGTGTGTAGATACCATTAGAGGTAAACAATGTGCATTGAATCAGATCCAAACATGGCTGAACTGAAGGCGCGGCAGTGAACTATTTGATTTATCTGTTTGTTTGTTTCGGTATTTCATCTGCAAACGGGATGTTTGTTACTGAAGCTGAAGGAAGAAATGTTTTTCGTTGTAAGGTGATATTGTTTGGCTAGTGGCAGAAAAGACTGAGTAAATTAATTTATCAATTAATTAATTTTATCAATTAGTAAATGTCATAGCGTCTCCTTCTGATTTTTGTCAATGATAGTTGTTGTTGTTAGCCCATATATGTCCCCACCGAGGGGCACGAGCCTACTCTCATACAGAGAGTGATTAGGCCGTAATCCACCACTCAATGATAGTAACATAATTTTATTCTTATTAGAATAATGGAGAATTAATTTTAATGAGCTTTTCTACAACGACCAACAGACAACTTATTTATAGGACGTGCCTATTTGTTAGATCCATAATTTTTGTTTATTACTAGTCAGTTGCACTACGTTTTTACTTGTCGCTTGTGTAAATCGGTAACTTATTGGAAGACATTATTATAAAAGGTCCGACATGAAATCTAATCTATTATCATCATGTCAGCTTATGGACATTCACTGCTGGACATAAGTCAAGGGGATCTCCACAACGACCGGTCTTGCGCTGCCCACATCCAACGGTTTCCAATTCAAATCCCAAATCCAAAGTTCCAAATCTAATCCGACAAGTGTAAATAGTTTCGTATTAAATAAGAATTGACTGAAAGATATTGCTACACAGCAATAATCCTTCCTATTTGCTAACCTTGCTTTGTACTATTTTTATGTCCATAAAGGCTGATTTACATTGAGTGAGTAACTGACGTCAGTTACTGAACTGACCTGGTATTTCCATAGTGTAAATTGACCACTGACGTCAGTTACTCACTCAATGTAAATCAGCCTTAGTGCTATCTACACACCAAAGCCGCCAGCATGCCGCCGGTCTGGGCCAGCGGCTTTACGACATACGAATGGCAGCTGTCAAAAAAGCCGACGGCTTGGGTGTGTAGATACCATAAGCAGTACAGATTTCTGTTTATATTTGTATTGTATTGTAAAACAACACAATGTTTAATGGATACATTTTCCGCAACAGCCTTAACGAGCTTTTTCTGCAACTGAAAATAAAATCATAATTTAAAGAAAGAGAGGCTTCATTAACAATTTAATTAACTTGGAAGGATTATGAGCAACCGTTGTTATGAGCTTTGAAGGGCTTAGAGCTTCATTCTTTTCTTAATCTACTTACCTTTGATTGAGGCTTCTTTTGGTAAATTGACGTTGGTTTTGTATTAATAAGTACATAGGTAGTAATTACCTATTGTAGATTACCTACGTTTAAAGGCTCCTTTATGCTGTCTACACACCAAAGCCGCCGGCTTTTTTGACAGCTGCCATTTGTATGACGTTAAGCAGCCGGCCTAGCCCGGAAGCATGCCGGCGGCTTTGGTTTGTAGATACCATTATAATCGCCCTAATACATAAAAGGCTCTCATATAAAAAAATATATTAATACATATTTTAATTTACGAAAGAAGTATAATATAATTAATGTAAAGGAAGATCATTTCGGTAGGTGCTTACCTACATCATTTATTATTATCACAGGTAATAATTATTCATAAAAAGCACTCAATAATGCTTAGTTTTGCTTTTTACTTCGGCTAAGTATTGAAAAAATAACAATTTTATATTTTAACAGTGGAAAATAAAGTTTTTCAAACTGAACATTGCCGCATGCAATCTCGATGTGTGAAAACTTCGCGTATGAATCCGAATCAGTATTGAATATCAACTTGTGAAGCTCACCCGCGATCCGCGAACTTTCAAGGAAAAAACCTCTATGAATAATAAAACCGTTGGGAAAAACTTCGGACAATATTTTTCAATGAATACGCGAGACGTTTTAAGTTTAATTGTTGTTTTCATTTAAAAAAAAACTTTGTTTTGTTCGGAATTCAAAAATGTTTTTAATTCAAAATTGATACCTGTTTTGAGTGACTCTTTAATTTAAGTAATGGCAGTTTTATTGGCTCAACACTACCGATCTAATCATCTCAACCCCCAAAAGTTGAATCATCGTAATCGATCCAAAATTTTGTTGATGCGAGAACAATTGTTATAATACAATTGCTACAATTTATAGGTTATAATTGCCAAAATACGAAGCGAAACATAGGGAAAGGTGTCTGCTCACGAAGGCCTTCTGTACCACTGGGGTACTATAAGACAACAACAACAACAACAATTGTTATAAGAGTTTTTTTAAATTATTTTCATTTTTATTTAAGAGGTTCATGCGGTGGATGCGAAATCCACTTCCATCAAAGGACAAAAATCTTTGAAAAAGTCGATTTATCCACAAACTTGTCGACAATACAGACAGATGAGTCAGATAAAGCTGACAAATCGCTGCCTCTACAAACTAATTGCCGCCACAGCGCGCCTAGTCCGCAAGATTGATGGCCGGCCCTGAAAAAAGAAAAAAAAAACAAATCTAAAGAATATAACCTCAATTGCTATTGTTAATTGCAAGGCGTGCGCAATAAACTACGCGATTAAATGCTATAGAAAACTGCTGGCGGGGTATTTTATGAAATACGTGGACCATAAACATTATTGCTTTTGTACTTTACTCTGCACTTATATTTTGCAATAGTTAACTTGAGACTTGTTCAGGGGGCTTAGCACGGCGTGCCGCGACAATTATCTCACGTATGCTGTCCTTATCACATTTAAAACTATAGACAGAGATGTAAGCGTGACAAACCCATGACAACGTCTTGTCACGGAGTGCCATGCAAAGCTAGCTGTATAGGGTATGCAATAAAGAATTCGAGTTAAATCTTATACGTTATACATGGTGGATAGAGGGGAAAGGGGATGTGAGTCTGTGTGTAATCTTCTATGCAAAAGCTAAGATTGTTTTTCCCGCCTAAATCTAAATACCTACAGTCCAATTAGTCATGTCGTGACAATTGCGTTACACCTAAATATGACATACCCTAATATCTATGTCAAAGATATTTATATTTTCATTAAAATCGAATATTAATAGAATCTCTATGACATAGGTACTGTACGTATTTTTCCAGCGATCAATAGCTCAAAATTAAAATCTGTTCAGTGGTTTTTGCGCGAAAGAGCAACAAACATCCTCAAATCCATCCATCCATCGGCACAAACAATGACATTTATAATATCAATGGGATTCCTATTTCAACCCTTGTTACTAGAAGAAAGTAGTTTTACGGTCAGTGACTCTTGATTTTCTTGAAGAAGAATAGACACCCTTCAATATTTTTTTGTTACAGAAATATTTCAAGGTCAACCACCACAATGATGTTTTGGTCTCAGTTTCCAAATTGAGTTAAGAAAACAAAGTTTTTTCATAGTAATCATTTCGTAACCAATTTAGTGGAAGTTGACTGAAAGCCTAACTTTTATCGCCTAACTTATCTACTGACTAAATTAAGATGTAGAGTTCTTTTTGTTATTTAGTTAGACCAGTGTATTATTTTGTTTCTGAATTTTTCTTCAAGACTTATTTCCAACTTTATGCCATATTATTAAGATCCATCAATTCAGACTTCGTTAAGAGCAATGCGACTAGAGCCTTTACTTTAGTAAACAGTAAGTATTACAATTCGTTTTGTATAAAATTACTGACAAAAACTATAAAACTTTAAAGTTTAACCTAACTTTTATAAAATCAGCTGCTGTCATCGTCTTAATTTTTAAACTATTTGCCCTAAACCGACGGGCACGTATAAGGCGACTGATGAATGTGGATGAGGCGAAATAAGTGTATCGTAGCAAATGGAGGAAAATCTCCGACTACGATGGGTGAGAGGCGTGACGGATATGTATGTTTTGTTATGTCGGGTTATGCAACTGCAATCTGCAATAGCCACTTGCTGCTCCAAAATCGCTTTACTCTTGTAACTTTAAAGTTGTCTACAAACCAGAGCCGCCGGCACGATTGTTTAAGCCGCCAGTCTTGCCCGGCAGGTTATGCCGCCGGGTCGGCGGCTTTGATCTGTATAGTATCTACACACCAAAGCCGCCGGCCTTTTTGACAGCTGCTATTCATATGACGTAAATCCGCCGGCCTAGCCCGGCGTCATGCCGGCGGCTTTGTTGTGTAGATAGCATTAGACACTTTAACGTCCATAGCACCAAAGAATAGAACTAAAAATGAAACTAAAGTGGCAATCTTCTACATCAGAATCTAGCCGCTAAAGAATCGAGAGCTCGGACTAAAAATTGTCACTTAAATAATAAAAGGGAAGGTGTAATGGAGGCTCTTAAGGAAATGACCGGATGTGGCGGCGGCAAAGTGCCACTTTCAAAGTGATTATTAAATTCTTTTACCGACTTCTAGAGTTCAAGAACGCGGGTTTAAAAGTGATTCTAGCGTTTTTACGTTCAAGCTTAAACAGTATAGGCTTTTTGGTTTTGATGTATAATAATAATGGTACTATGCAATAATAATTTGGTTCCAAGATGTTGGCATACTATTTTTGAACACCTTTGTTACGTTTAGCCTCTTTCATCGGGGTAGGCAAACACCACCCACTTGCTATGATCCAAACACACCTCTTTCTCTTTATATGTATGGCCATTGGCCTCCTTTATTCCGCCAAAAAATTGACAATTAGCATACAAGACTACTGCTGTCTACACACCAAAGCCGCCGGCATACCGCCGGTGTAGGCCGGCATCTTTACGTCATACGAATGGGAGCTGTCAAAAAAGCCGGCGGCTTTGGTATGTAGATACCATACTATACAGCTAGCTTTCTCATAAATAATATAAAATAAACCATATTTAAACTTTTTTTTTTTTTTTAAATAAACATTAATTCTTATTACAAGTTCCTGAAAATGACCACTTTTTATAAAAATACAGAGAAAAACCGAATTTTCTTTCATCTCCAGTATTTATTATAAATAACTACAATAGCTTCCTCCGTTATACGTTAGGTAATACCAACAAGTAATAGATTCTAGGTCATAAATCTTAAACACTAGACATTTTCATTAACTGAAGTACCTCCTCATAACACTTTGTACTTCAAACGCTTAGCAATTTTTTATGAAGAGAAAATAATACACAGGGTGTAACAGAAAGGGGGTATAATGCCGAAACACAGCGACAGTCCTCATGAAACTGAACAACTTTCCCCAAGGAACATGGGTCGTAACTCAAAAAAATTTTTGGATGGCCCATACTTACTCGATCAGCTGATCGGGCATTTTGTATAGGGAGGCAAATTTTTTTTTTCTGGTTACGACCCATGTTCCTTGTGGAAAGTTGTTCAATTTTATGAGGACTATCGCTGTGTTTCGGCATTATACCCTCTTTCTGTTACACCCAGTACAAGAGAAAATTATGGAACGAAATATCAAAACTAAAACATAAATTTACAAAACTCAAATAATCTTTTTTTTTTTCAGCAAATATACATAGTATTTGAATATGCCAATGTTTTTTTAAAGCTAATACTAGATTCACGAGGTAGCAGTTTTCCCCAGAGAAGAATCTAGCAAGAAACTCTGTTGGATGGCTCGAAGTTGTGCAAATTTAAAATCTGAGAATCTCTAGCATTAGCATGTTGCAATTTATTGTACCTATACTTACGAAAAGGTACCTTTCTTTGTTTTGTTACACGCTTTATATTATAGCTTCACTTGTAAGTAACTATGTATGTAAACATATCTTGGAATCTTAATTTGACCCACTTCCCAGTCTTCGAAAAGGATGAAATTTTGCACACGCTCTGAGTTCTGATGACAATACAATATTAAGGTACTTTCGAACTGACCTGATGATGGAGCATGTTTAGTGCGAGCTAAAGCGTGTTTTAGTTTTTAAAACTACCTATTTTTATTTATAATCTTTGTGCAAAGCATTTGTATATGAATAAATCAATAAAAATTTAAATTATTCCCTACCTATCCGTATGTAAACTCAAAGTCAAATGATATTTATTTCCTAGACAAATACCGCAAATAGACATACCTAGTAACGTACCTACTTGAAATATGTAAATGTTTATTTTTTTGTTTAAGTTAAGCTTAATTCGTAAGATAGCAGTTTTCTCCAGAGAAGAATCTAGCAAAAAAACTCTCTTTGGTTGCTCTTTTTGGTATTTAAATAAACACGCTATTATGGTATCTACACTCTACACACCAAAGCCGCCGGCTTTTTTGACAGCTGCCATTCGTATGACGAAAAGCCGCCGGTCTAGCCCGGCGCCATGCCGGCGGCTTTGGTGTGTAGATAGCATTATAGTCAAATAGATCCCAATTTGTAAAACATTTTTTTGCAACATTCGTTACTAAATTGAAGTAGGTATTGTGCAATTAATAGTTTGTTCAGTTTCCATATTGCTCCGCGTTCCTAGTTTGTATTCTAAATTGGCGCTCTCAACAACAATATGTTTCTCTGTTGTTTTGTAACATCAGCGAATATTTGAGTAAATTGGTACACTTTGTTAGTTTCATAAAACTCGATAGTTATTTAAACTTCGAATCCCTCTCACTTCAATTCAACTTGTATAAACGATACAATGTATAACCCGACTAAATACAAATAAATGCCGATATTATAATTATTTAAAAGACAACATAAGGTTTTAATGGCCAGGAGTTATCTACAAGCTAATATAATGAAGTTGATAAAAATAGAAGAAAAAAACAAGAGTTTTAATTTAGTTTCTAGTGGTATCTTCACACCAAAGCCGCCGGCATTTTTGACAGCTGCAATTCGTATGACGTAAAGCCGCCAGCCTAGCCCGGCGACATGCCGGCGGCTTTGGTGTGTAGACAGCATAAGACAATTGACAATCCAACAAAAATATTAATAACCTGTAAAAGAAGAAAACATCTTAAACATATTATATGTTGTAAAACAGACATTTCCTCTTCACAAAACCATAACAAGGAAAACACAGAAAACGAACATAATTCATTTTAATGACAGCTGTCAATTAGAGCAAAAAGCCAATAAAGAGATTTCAACGAAGAGTCTATTTACATGCTCAATTTTATTCAGCTGCAAAATGAAATGGCTACAGAATTTCACCACAATATCTTCCTTCCTTCAACCAAAATGTAGCAAATCAAATATTCTTCTGAAATCCGCAGGTTTGATCAAACTGCCAATAGTTGGTTCGGCAGTAAAATTTGGGGAGTAATTCTGATCTATTCTACTAGCGTTGGTTTCTAAAGACAGTTCTGTCTTCGACAGCTTTGGTATACGAATCAGTTACTTATACTAGCACGGATTTGAAACGCATCAAAGCGTCTCCTATATGAACTTAACATACAAAATTCAAGATTAACTCCACAGTATAATGCACATATTAACTTGCGATATTTTTAAAATACACGCGCGTTCCTCGGCATTTGGACGTTTGCTTGCGACCAAAACCTTCCAAAACTACGCTTTAATTTCAAAAAATAATTCAAATCAAAGTGTTTATTTCCAAAATAATATTATGAATAGTTTTTCGTTGTTGGTACCTACTTATATTATGTGTTAGTATATCGTGAACTTATGTTTGTATTTTTCATATTAAAGTTTGGATAGACGCTTCGACGCACTACGACTACCCTGGCATGAATTTCGGCGTTTCAATCCTAGCTACCTTCAGTAAATAGAATTAGAGAACAGATCATAATAAAAGCATTACTCAAGCCAAACTTGGACTTACCTTTGAGGTTATGGTTTTCCGATTTCAATAATAAAACTACAAAATTGTAGAGTTCTAAGTTATTGGGAGTTTTTAATACTTCTTACATACTCGTATACCTAGGTAGTTATAAAATGTTGTAGATAATTTAGAATACTTAAGGCCATTATTTTTTACAAGCATCTGTGGGAAGAGACAATTTATGGTCTGTCTACACATATTCGGGACGTGTCCGGGCCGTGGCCCGTCATGACGGAAAACAATTCGTCGTCATGACAACCGGACACGCCGTGCCCGGGACGTGTCCGGGCCGTGGCCCGTCAGGAGGAGGGTAAACAATTCGTCGTCACGGCAACCGGACGCGTTATTATGACGACGTATTATTCCTGACGGGCCAAGTCCCGGGCACGGCCCGGATTTGTATAGATAGACCTTTAAAATCCCAAATAAAATACAAATAAATAAAACAATTGGGCCTCATTTGATGTAGTTAGGTTCATAACTCTCATTATTTGAACAAAAGATTCCGACGTAGAACTATAAATCTAAGTATAAATTGTAAATTAATGGTATTGGTATCTATACACCAAAGCCGCCGGCTTTTTGTCAGCTGCCATTCGTATGACGTAATGCCGCCAGCCTAGCCCGGCGGCTTGCTGACGGCTTTGGTGTGTAGATAGCATAAGTAGATACCTAAGTAGTGTAAGTACGTATTTTCAATTAAATAAATGATATTCAGAAACCCATCTCTTCCCTTACCTACTTAGTTATGTATTCAACGCCAAAAACCGAACGATTGTATTGTCACAGTTTATTTATTCACTGGTAACAAAGATATATTGATATTGATGGAACTTCCGTGTTGTTTCGCAGCGCCTCTCTACTCTATAATGAATGTGGATGAAGATGTATGCAGATTTGCTTTGTACACGTACGAAATTCATGTACCTACCTAAATCTAGAAAGATTTGTTAAGATCTAGAAACGAATAAGAAATTCAGTAGAATCGAGCGCCTTCATTTGTTTTTGTTTTGAGGATGATTGAAACAAAATTGGAGAAAAAAAACACTATAATTTTTAAACCGGGAACGGCCTTGTAAATCATCCTTGGAGGGATGGATGGATGTATGTTACTCGTTCTCGTAAAAACTACCGAACAGATTTTGATAAAACTTGGTAATATTGAGGATTATACATCAGAATAACGCATAGGCTATATTTTTTAAGACATCATATTTTTAATTTTTTTACGAGATATGACGATAAATTCGCTCGAAATTCCCGGACAGCCTCTAGTTTTCATATATGACATAGGATGAAACACTTTTACTGCACGCACAAGAAAGGAGCATCTACAAACTGACATAAAAGATTAGAAATTGAAAAGTAGCAACACTGTATTGTGGTCCCGTTTTTTAGGGTGGCAACAACAACCCAATGGGTGACAACGGGCCCTATTACAGAGACTCGGCTGCCCGTCCGTCTGTCTGTCCATCTATCCGTCTGGCACCAGGCTGTATCTTATGAACTGTTACAGCTAGAGCGTTGAAATTTTTCTTAAATTGATTTGAAAGATACGATGCCACAGTGTTGCCACTTTTCTACTATTTTTTGTCAGACTATAACAACATATTAAAAATACATAAAAATCTATAAAGAGATTGTCATCCGTGATAATCCTCATAAGCTTTCAGTTGGAAAATCTCGTAACAAAATAGCTGTACCGCATAAACAGGGCAACCCAAACCGAAAGGAGTTTATTTATAAAAGAGTTCCGCTAAATGTGCACACGTGTTCTAAAAATGTATTGAATATGTATAGTTCTGCCATTTTTTTCCACAAAATATAGGTGGATTGTTAAAATAACAATGTTTTTGTCCTTTTTTTTTAGTGTTCTTAAGAATACAGGGTGTTATAAAGTGAAGTACCTACTCGCGTTACAACATAACTGTCCATGTTTTTTATACTTAAACTTTTTCGTCTTTGATAGACCCATTTGCCATAATCCGTAAATTTTTTTGAGCTTCTTTAATTTTTGCGTATTTTTTAAGGTTGCATCACACGTGATATTAGAAAAAAAATACCCGATTTTTGCAAGAATTACCCGATCCACATCTATTACTATTAGGGCCCGTTTTACAACTTACAGATAAAATTTAGCTGACAGATAAACCTACGTCATATAAAACATGACCTTAGACAGTGAATCACTAAGGGAACTGTTCAAAACAATTAATATTATGACGGTGCCATGTCAATATATTTACGCAAACATTATGTATGTCAGACAGAATCTACATCTATTTCAAACAAATAGTCAGCTGCATAACTTTAATACTAGGAATAGGAACAAATTAGTGTCAAATTGTTCTAGACTTGCAAAAATTAATAAATCATTTATGATGCTCTGCGTGCAATACTATAATAAAATTCCCCAAGAAATTCTAGCATACTCCGAAAATAAATTTAAGTCTTACATTAAGAACTGTCTTTGCAAAAAGGCCTATTACAGATTAGACGAATATTTAAACGACCACCTTGCATGGAGTGTGGGGCGTGCTGACCAGCTCAACAGGAACAGCTAATAAATGCTAGAATTTGCTTGATGGTCGATGTTGCTAGGTTTTACTGTTGTTTAAATATTTTGTTTGTGTATTGTTTAAGTGTTGTTTGTATTGTTTTGTTATTATTGTTAAATGTTGTTGATTTGTTAAATGTTGTTAATATTTTTGATACTGCAGCGTTTAATTAAGCTAGTCATCGGGTTCAATAGTGTAACATGTCATGCTCGCTTGTGCCGCTGCAGCGGTGGCGCTGTGTGTCGGGTCTCCTACTTCCCTAAAATATGTGAAAGGGGTTGATGGCTGGCACATGCGTTGAGGCCTGTGTGAAGGTGCTGCTGTGGCGGCTGGTCATGTTATGCTGTCTCAACCTATCTTTACTTTTTAGCTATTTACACCTTGTGGTTTCTTTGAATGTTGCAGGATCAAAATTAATTTTTAGGGATAATAATTATAATATAGAAAATATGTACCTTTATACTTGTGTAACTGTTTATAAGAATTGTAAAACTCTATTTGAAAAGAGCAACCTCACAGAGTTTCTTGCTAGGTTCTTCTCTGGGGGAAACTGCACCTTGCGAATCTAGCGCTAGCTTTAAAAAAATTACCTTTATAATAATGTAACGGTTTCAAGAGCATTTTTTGTGCCTATGAAATAAATATATTTTTGACTTGACTTTGACTTTGTGACAGGTATAAAAAATATGTCAGTTAAATTTTACTTCTAAGTGATAAAACACTTAAGAATTACTAAATCACTCTATACAACGTGTAACAGAAAGGGGGTATAATACCGAAACACAGCGATAGTCCTCATGAAACTGAACAACTTTCCCCGAGGAACATGGGTCGTAAGTCGTAACTCGAAAAAAAATTCGTCTTCCCACAAAATATCCGATCAGCTGATCGAGTATGTATGGGCGACCCAAAATTTTTTTTCGAGTTACGACCCATATTCCTTGGGGAAAGTTGTTCAGTTTCATGAGAACTATCGCTGTGTTTCGGCTGTATACCCCCTTTCTTTTACATCCTGTATACGTACTAAAACATGCCTATATCATATAGAGGTATATTTTACACATATAGATATTTGCTCAACCTGTTAAACAATCTTCACTTTCATGTCAACTGGAGTGAATCCACGCAGATATTATGTTTTCCAACATATTTTGTGAGTAAATACGAGAGATAAACTTTTTTTTTTTTGGAAAAAAGTTGTTATATCGAGTTGGGGGTTACAGTATGCTGATTTTTTAGGTTTTGTTAATACAACTAATATTATAAATGTCAATGTTTTTGCCGATGAATGTATGTAAGGATGTTTGTTGCTCTTTCACACTGATCTCGCTCACAAGCTACTGAACAGATTTTGATGAAACTTGGCGATATTGTATACCTAACTTATCTTATCTAGCCATAGTGACTACTGAGCAAAAGCCTCTCTCCTCCTTCTCCACGACTCTCTATCCTTAATATACATTAGAATAATACATAAGCTGCTTATATTATTTTATGCTATACGATAAATACGTACGATGTCGCAGGTAGCTTCTAGTGACCTTATAAATAAATAAATACTCTCTACAACTAACATAAACGTCAGTATATAGATACTATAGTGTCCCTATTAGTATAGTTATTACGGAGACAGCTGTGCAAAGTGCAGCTAGATGCATCTTAATAAGCGACGTCGAGATGCATCCCACTCGTTAAATTGACGGGAATAAGGACGCGGTTTTACAACAGCTGCATAAAGGTTGTAAAGCTAAAGAGTGAAACACAGGGCTGTGTTTCGTTCATGATGAAATAATACTACGGTAAGTAATTTGACTATAAAACTGAATAGTTATAAAACTTATGAAACTGAATAGTTTAAAGGCCAAAACACACCGGATGTAACGTACGTTGACAGTTCCATACATTACAAGCAACCTAAGAAATTAATATCACAATGTGGTTCGTTACTCTCGTTTGTAATTTTTACCCGACTGCGCCAAATCAGAAGGAGGGTTATTTTTTTCGAGAGTATGCAGGTATGTATAATATTTTGCACGCTCTACACTACATAAACAAGATTAGATAACATATTTTCGGCCAGTTCTAGCAAAGCAAAAAAGATCTCAAAATTACTGCATGCACTAAAAATTATAATACATTTCGGGCTTTCGGAAGAAAACGTGGAGCGTTTTGTCTAAAAAAGAGAAGATTTTATACATACTTATATACGCTCCATGATTTCTTTCGAATTTTCGAAATGTCCTTATTATTTTATAATTTTTAGTGCGTGCTAAAAGCGTGTTTTATTTTTTAAACTATTATTTTAATATACATAACCGTTAATCGTTACTTTTCGTTAATTTTGACTGTTATTTTTGTCACATCACTAAAAAAATGACCGACTGCTAAAACCTTGTAGCAGCGCAGTATATTTTTTTGATAATTATTGTTTTCTTAAGTTTAAAATTGATTTTTAGTGCAAATTCATGTAATTGTTTATAATTTGACATAATAATGTAGTTTTTATAGCTTCTTACTTGTTAATTAAGCTAATAAACAAAAAAAAAATATTTTATCGTAAATTGAGCGCCGCCTGAAAGTTATATCGGCAAGTCAATCACCACCTGTCAGGAACGCATTCTCTCGTTGACCATATAATACGAACTCGCGAGCAGCCTCTAATAGTATCTACACACCAAAGCCGCCGGCTTTTTAGACAGCTGCCATTCGTATGACGTAAAGCCGCTGGACTAGCCCAGCGGCATGCCGGCGGCTTTGGTGTGTAGATAGCATAATATAAAAATCTAACTTCTTATACAAACTGTTCTATACAAAGATTTGTATTGGAACATGTTTTTGACGTATTTCAACCAGACGTCTCCTTTATTTGAGTTCAATAACCTCTCTTTTACAAGACAGCAAAACATATTGCCGTATATTATGAAAGCACTAGAGGCTGCCCGCGACTTTGTATGCATTTTGTTGTCAAATCTTGGTTTTGCACGATATCATAAAATAATAAAGCCTATGTGTTATTCAGATATATAAGCTACAAAATTGCCAAGTTTCATCAAAATCTGTTCAGTAGTTTTTGCGTGAAAGAGTACCTAACAAACATCTTTCTATCCATCGGTGCAAACATTGACTTTTATAATATTAGTGGGATTAGTATTGGTCTATTGTAACCTTTGAGTACCTGTAAAATATATAAGGAATTGCCCCATTTTTTTTCATATAAGTACAAATGAGTTTATGACAGCGTGCCAAGGTTGGCGCAAGTTTTTCATAGTTTTCTTGGTAGATGACCTGTCAAACGATAAGAAATTTTATACAAAAAGGTAGCCATTTTGCGCCAGACCAGGCATGTAGATCCAGACGGTATGGCACCTAAGGAGGTGCTATATATATATAAGGATATAGAATATATAAGGATATATTCTATACTCAAAGTTTGTAACATGTTTTTGACGTATGTCAACCTGACGTAGACTTGTCTCCTTTATGTTGAGTTTAATGACCTCTTACAAAACAGCAAAACATTGCCGTATATTATATATCACATATTATTGCCATACCTACACTCAAAAACATGCTTACTTACTCTACCAGTAAAGTAGGTAATCCAGAACAAGAGAATGGAAATGGCTTAGAATCTAGATTCTAGACTGAATTCTAGTCACGTTTTCACAGCCTAACAGATGACGGTTGTTCACTGCTCTAGCTCTAGAGCTAGAGTATGGGTGGTAAACCTACGGCCCGCTGATTTCTAGCTTGTGTCCCGCAGAGCTGAATAAGTGTATCTTCTAGACTGACTATATAACATAGTTGTACAATAAGCGCCAAAACGCAACGCATTGCAGTTGCGTTTCATCGTGTGTTCTGGGTCTAAGTAGACAGCTAACATTATTAAAACTTGCTTTTAAACTTGAAAGGATAACATGTTTAAAACTCGCACAAGGATAAAAAGTTTCTTATGAGTTGGTTGGGTTTGATAACATAGGTACATACATACATACATACTTATCCGTCATGCCTTTTGTTTCTTGTCTGGGTGTTATATATTTATTTATGTATGTCTATCAGTTCCAGATACCCATAGTACAGGATTTGCCTAGTTTGGGATCAGGTGACCGTGTGTGAAATGTCCCCCAATATTTATTTATTTTTCCCATCGGTATAGGCAGAGACAACTTCCCTCCACTTGCTACCATCCAAACACACTTCTTTTGCTTCATCCACATTCATCAGTCGCCTCATACATGCACGTCGGTTTAGGGCAGGTACTGGCCTTGATTTCGGTAAAATACTATTTTCCAGGCCCTTCTATCGAAAGGTTGGCTACCCTTGGCCTAGAACATAGTCTCTATAGTGCTTTATATGTATTCTGTGGCGTGATACAGTATTTTAGGATACTTTACGTCGATTTTGTGGGCTCATAAATACCTCATTCTTAAATTAAGATTTTATAAATGAAAAAGTTAATTTATTATTAGTCACCTCTTCGAGCTGAAACCTCTTTAAGCACGTTGTGATTAAAAAAAGTTATAGCTAATTAAATACTTATCAAAAATATAGATTGATAAAGTAACCGTCCTTTAGGTACTGAAGACTAGGCTGTATGGTTTCTAATCTTTGCCTGTCCTGAATGGACGAATTAAAAAAATAACGAACCGTACTTGATTTTTTTATGCTAACTGTCCATACATACATACTACATATTTATAGCTTTACTTCACATGACATTGGTAGAATCCAAAATGGCAGTTTCCATTTAAAAAAAAACAAAGAAAATACAAAAGAGGACATCAACTAACTGCAGCTTAATTTGTCTAATAAATCATTCTATTATTGTTTTCTCTTTGTGTGTTATAGGTCGCGCCACGTAAAAAGAACCCTAGCTGACAGCTGCACATTAGACGATTTTTGAGTCTGACGTTTAACATTAAAATTTGTTCTAAAATACCATCGCGCACAAAAATGTTTAAGTCATGGTTTTACGCAAAAAGGAAAGAAAAATATTATTAGTAGTATTAGTAGGGTGGAATATAAATAAAAAAAATGGATTTAGTGTAAAATGTGTAAAAGTGTAAAAAAAATATATGCGAAAATTTTAAAAAAATACATATTGTTCTTCTACTTAGCCTTCATGGGTGGCGCGAAAACCAGATGAGGCCGCGGTGTTGATGCCAGAAGTGGCCATTTTATTATCATCGTTGTCGTCACTTTCATCATCTTTTGAATCAGAATCATCATCCCCTACTTAAGTCTATAAGTCAACATACGTAACCGCGTGCCAAAGTCTCTTTCAGGAATGAAAGCAAATACGTCACTTTCAATTGTTTCCAAAGGTCATTTTACGTGGCGCGACCAGCTAGCTTAGCATGGCACTCTGTGACAAGACGTCGCGGCTCGCCATGCTAAGCCCCCTGGCTTAGCACGGCGCGCCGCGACAATTATCTCACGCATGCTGTCCTTATCACATTTAATACTATAGACAGAGAAGTAAGCGTGACAAACGCACGACAACGTCTTGTCACGGAGTGCCATGCTAAGCTACTGTACGAAGTTGTGAGATCACGGGTTACACCTACTCGCAATATTTGTACGAAAACAATGTTTCCCTTTGCCTCGAGGTTAATGACCTGTAATGAACGTAGATAGTAAGGTATCATATGACATATAAAGTCTTACAGGCAAGGATACCTTCGCACCCTAATTTACCTTCATACATACATATAACTAAACTTAACTCAAAATTAACTAACATCAAACTGTCATCAAATTAACTTTACGGAATTTGTCAGCGGAGAATGTTTGAGGAAAATCTGTTTAAAGCTAGCTTTTATGTAGGGAGCTGATCGTCAGGGGCCCAACTCTGCTAATTTAAAATCAATGAGGAAGGGATAAAAGGAGTGGCCCCATTGTTTTTTTTCATAATATACAAATGTGTTTATGACAGCGTGCCAAGGTTGGCGCAAGTTTTTCATAGTTTTCTTAGTAGATGACCTGTCAAACGATAAGAAATACCATACAAAAAGGTAGCCATTTTGCGCCAGACCAGGCACGCAGATCCAGACGGTATGGCACCGCCTTAAATAGCCTCAATTATGTGTCGGTCGGCAGAGTGTCAATGTCATTTTTTGACACATTTGGTCGCAATCAGTGTAAGCCATTTTCAATCAGTAGACTTGGGCCCCGGTAGTCCGATCACTTGCCCATTAGCAGCGTGAACTTTAAAATTAAATGTATCACTAAATTATATTTAATAAAAAAAAAGTTGGTGAGGTAATTGGTTTACGGTGTTAATGTTCTAATTGTAAATAATTGTGTTTTTAATGACTGAGGAATGAGGATGAAGCGAAATAGGTTTCGTAAGTAATTATCAACTGGATGGAAGCGTCAAACTACCAAGACTGTTTACAGCAATTCTAATCCCATGCGCTGAAAATCAGCTGTCTACATGAAGCCAGCGTTATCCCTTCCATCTACTCAACTAGATACTATACCTACATCTACACTCTGAGTTATGCAAATGTTTTTCCGATGCTTTTCCTGCTTCCTATCCACCTGCGTTACTTTCCACATTTTTCTTGGCTTTTCCACTAGCTTCTTTACTAAAGTTTGTTTTCTCTGTAAGCTAATAAAATTGCTTCCGTATTGAGATCTATGGTTTTGATTGATAAATAAAAATAACTTGTATTTTTTGAATGTCAAGTTTTACATAATTACAACATCAATTACGATCGACGTTTTAGGGTTCCGTACCCGAAGGGTGAAAACGCGGCAGAACCCTATTACTGAGTCTTGGCTGTCCGGCTGTCTGTTCGTCTGTCCGTCCGTCACCAGGCTGTATCTCGTGAACCGTTATAGCTAAAGCGTTGTTTTCACAAATGATGTATTACCATAAATAGAATTTAATAAAAATAAGGAAGGAGGGCTTTACAACAAACTTGTCTTTTTTGGTACGGAACCCTTCGCGTGCGAGTCCGACTCGCACTTGCTGGTTTCGTTTTTGAGCGTATCCTTCATATTTTTTTTAATTTGGAAAGATTTTACAACATCAAAAAATCCTATAAATATCACTTTTAAATACTAGAAAGTTCAGTTGGTTTTTAATAGGTCTTTACCTATGAAATTGCCGTTTTACAGTACTGGCCATTTCAATTAAAAATATTTTTTGTTTAGCTAAGAATTCTAATTTCAAATTAATTTCATTTTAAAAATATGGAATTCTTTTTCCAAAAACAGTCATTTGTTTATTGGTTAGTGTTACATTTTCATTGCATTTCAATCATTTTCGTCAACATGGATACGTTAAAAATTCGAGTAATTATGGAATATGAGTTCCGTCGTGGCAGCAACGCGGCACAAGCGGCTCGCAACATCAACGACGTGTACGGAGCTAACACTACAAACCAACGAACCACTAGTTATTGGTTTGCCCGCTTCCGTTCTGGAAATTTCGACCTGAAAATTGAACCCCGCGGTCGTCCTTAAGACTTCGGTCGATGCAGACGAATTGAAGGCGATCGTGGAAGCTGATGATACTCAATCTACGGCTGAATTAGCAGCAGCTTTCGACGTTAGCATCAAAACAATATTGGTCCATTTGCGTCAAATTGGCAAGGTAAAAAACCTTGACAAATGGGTGCCCCACGAACTCAATGATCGCCAGCGCCAAGTACGTGTCGAGACGTGCCGTGCATTGCTCAACAGACACACAAATTAAGGAATTTTGAACCGCATTGTCACCTGTGATGAAAAATGGATTCTGTTTGATAACCGTAAGCGCTCAGCAAGTTGGTTGGATCCTGGTTCAGCACCTAAACAATGCCCTAAACGAAAACTTACCCCTAAAAAGGTGATGGTTACCGTTTGGTGGTCTAGCACCGGTGTGATTCATCACAGCTTCTTACCAAATGGGGAGAGTATTACTGCAGATGTGTACTGTGAAGAATTGAACACAATGATGGAGAAGCTGGCACGTCTTCGACCAGCATTGGTCAATCGCTCGTCTCCGCTGCTCCTGCACGACAACGCGCGACCTCATACCGCACAAATGACGGTCTCCAAGTTGCAAGAACTGGGGTTGGAAGCTCTCCCTCATCCACCGTACTCACCGGACCTTGCCCCTACAGACTACTACTTTTTCCAGAATTTGGATAACTTCTTGACTGGAAAAAAATTCAATAACCAAGAGGCAGTTCAAAACGCCTTTAAAGAATTTCTTGCCTCTAGTCCAGCTGATTTCTTTAAGAAGGGCATTAATAAACTGCCACTGCGTTGGCAAAGATGCATTGATTGTATGGGTAATTACTTCACTTAATACAAATAAAAATTATATGAAAAAAAATCGTTTGAATTTTTTCATACAAAACGGCAATTTCATAGGTAAAGACCTAATATTTGACATTCTCGTTTTATTTTTAATACAAGCCCTTCAATATAATGGAATATGAATCTTTTAATCGCTGTTCGGGTTATGGGCTCAGTTTTCGGACATATTAAGTAACGTAAACCCATTTTACAAACGCGGTAATTGCTTTTTAAATTGAAGCTTTTGAACCGGTAATTATAAATACGATAGGTACATAAAAATATTAGTCTCAAAATACTGCGTTTTATTATTGTGTCACGATCGTTTTTTGAGGCGCATGTACGCGTGTATACGCACGTCTTTTGCTCGTACGAGCGTTGACGCGCTTCTAAGCTCATACGTGTCGGGGCAAACGGGCCACCGAAAGTGGCTATCGCGCGCTACCACCACAATGTCAGAAGCGAGCAAGTTTCGAGCGAGCGTGCGAGTGAGCGAGCGAGCACTACGTAGCGAGTCGCCGCTACTGGCTACACGTGTGCGGCGCCGCCATACAGTTCATATGAAAAAGCATGTTAGGTCGCCGTCGCTGGCCACCGGTGGCTGTGGTTGGTGGCCCGTTTGCACTGAGCCTAATACCTAGTCCATGTTGATACGGCACTGTCCGGTTCGGGCGTATACACCCGTATAGGCGCGTGCGGTTTTTTTAGCGCATATGTAGCGCGCGTGTACGCTAAAAAGGCGCTAGGTCTGAAAACGCCCTTAGCCTCAAAACACTGCGTTTCAAACTTACAATATCACATACAATCATTTTTTTTTCTTAGCCTATTTCGTCCCACTGCTGAGCAAAAGCCTCTCCCATGCCTCTCCAAATACTCCTGTCATTAGCTGCATCCCACCAATCTTCCCTGAATGAGCGTAGGTCGTCACTCCATCGTTTTTTGGGCCTACCTCGGCGACGTTGGCCGTCTGCCACCCAATTTGTGGCTATTCTCGCCCAGCGCTTTGTATGCATGATACAATATTGTATAAATATTTTAACAATAAGAAATAGAATATAATTTATAAAGATTGTAGAGAAGATGAAAACAAATTATGTCCATTTATCTTCGGATAGTAATGTTGGGGACCATAAACAAAATTAAGATCCTTGATGAAGTATTTTAATAAAGCTGTGCTAGAAGTTAGAACATTTTCAAGTACAAAAGTATTAAAACTAGTTGCAGAATAGTTTGTTAAACTGAAGTTAATGCTTCATTAAAGCTTTGTCAAATATTTTTTAAATTTTAAAGGCTTTTTGCATTTATATGATTGCATCAGTCTCGTCTAGTTCGGAAGTGGTCTCTACCTATCCCAATGTCAGAGAGGCGTGACGGATGTGTATGTATGTATCATTCTCGTGTGAGAGAAGGCTCGTGCCCCTTTAGTGTAGACGTAGAAGGGCTGATGATGACGATAAGGCGACTGACGAATGTGGATGAAGCGAAAAGGTGTTAGGATCGTAACATGTAGAGGGAAGTGGTCTCTTCCCACCCCGATGGGATAGAGGCGTGACAGATTGTATGTCAGCAAAAGTTTAATAGAAAAAATGCGTGATCGCACTATTTATTTAAGATCTTTGTTCCCAACACAAGTTTTGTTACAAGTTTTAAACGAAAACTGTTTAAAACTTGTAACAAAACTTGTGTGTAGCCTTTAAAGGCTTGGTTTGTTACTAGTTTCAGAAATACCGTTTTTTTTTTATTTTACTTTTATTCACAGTTTACACGAGCGAGAGAAATGATTCCTAAAACCGCCATGATACGAGTAACATTGCCATGGCCAGACGTCCTCGAAAATAATAAAAGACTTTTTTCGCTCGTGCAAACAAACTAGAAGTAATGAAATTCTCATTCTTTTCCTATTACAATTAATTTGTACAAAAAATGTTAAAATTATCAATTATAGTGCAATCTTTTTCTTGAGGCCACACACACGTAACAAGAAATCGTTACGATCGGACTGCGCAGTTTTAACCGCACAGTTTTTCGGAACGTGTGTGATAAAAACGGTGCAGTTTTTACGATTTATGAAAACTAAACAGTCGATCGTTCGTACGTTCGACAAAACTGTACGGTTTAAACTGCACCGGTTTATCGTTAAAAAAACTGAAGATGTGTGGCGCCCATTACTTTGAAGATTAGAAATAAAGAGGCTGCCCTCGACTTTGTACTCATTTATCGTCATATCTTGGAAAAAAATCATGATATCTCAAAATAATATAGCCTATGTTTTATTATGATGTCCAAGCTAAGTTATTGTAAAATTTCATTAAAATCTGTTCAGTGGTTTTTACGTGATGAAGTAACAAACATCCATACATCCATCCATCGGCACAAACATTGACATTTATAATATTAGTAGAATTAGGATTAGGGTTAAGCAACTACAAAACCTGATGCTTGAATCCTAACGCTATATTCATTGGTTCCGAGAACGTCATAGCTTATGAAACAATACCGTTATGAAGTTACCGACTGATTTAATTGCTCTGTCTGTCTGTTCGTTATTGAATCGACGTGGGCAGGGTTGAACTTGGTTTATTATAGAAATAGCCAAAAATTGTTTTTCTGTAAAACCGGTTAACGGATGGTAGTTTGACTTGATAACGTCAAACACGCAACCAAACTGGGGTCCAAGTCTGCTTAATTACTGTATTCTCAATAGTGTCTCAGCTAAGTGTCAATGAGATAGTGTCGCAATCAGTATAATCTATTGTTTAGCTGTATGCCAAATGTGTCATAAATTGCTATTGAATCTGTCGACACACAACTGAGGCTATTTTAAATTAGTAGACTTGGGCCCCAGCTATGGGACGTGATAGACCGACTGTGTCTGTATAATAATTTGAGGACATATTTTTAATTACAATTATTTTCTTATGCTATCTACACACCAAAGCCGCCGGCATGCCGCCGGGCTAGGCCGGCGGCTTTGGATCATACGAATGGCAGCTGTCAAAAAAGCCGGAGGCTTTGGTGTGTACATAAGTACAATTACAATACAAAATTTCGCATTAGCTTGCTTAATAAAAGATTTAACAACAAAAGTTAAAAATTTTAGTCACGTCACGATATTTGTGTTCAAAAATGAATATTCTAAAGTACAAAGGCTAAGTCAAAAATTAATTTAAATTCCTTTTGTTTCTCTTGATCTAACCCTGTAGCTTCAAAGCTGATTAGAACGTGCTTCCAGCAGCATTTAGATAATCTGATCTTACAATTAGAGCCCTACTGTTCTGGAATTAATACCTAAGCAAAGGCGATGTTCTGCAACACTTGGTACGGACACTGAATAGAGTATACTGGTTACAAGTTTCTAAAAAGCGCGTTTCTAGTAAGCGCGTTTTATTAGCGCGTATACGCTCATCTTTTGAAGCGCATGTACGCATGTACTTATAGTCCTTGCTGATACTGACATGACATCACTACTTTTTCGAGCATATACGGCCGTATATGCGCGTCTGGACCGTGTATGTAGCCAACGTGTACGCCCGTGTACGCTCGTTTAAAGGTTTATCTACGCAGATCCGGGCCGTGCCCGGGACGTGTCCGGGCCGTGGCTCGTCAGGAGGGAAAACAATATGTCTTCATAACAACGTGTCTGGGCCGTGTCCGGGACTTGTCAGAGAAAAAATATCATTCCATACATTTTCTATGGATTCGTTCACACACGTTGTCATGACGACGACATATTGTTTTCCCCTGACGGGCCACGGCCCGGATCTGTGTAGATAGACCTTAATACGCTAGGCTAGTCTATCGGAGTAGGCAGAAACGACTTCCCTCCACTTGGTACGATCCAAACTCACTTCTTTCGCTTTATCCACAAGCAATCAGTAATTGGTTTGTCTCGGCGGTTTTGGTGTTTGACGGTTGACTCTTTTCTGACGGTTGACTCTAACTTTCGCTTCATCCACAAGCACTATCAGTTAAGATTGGATAAACTGTCTCGGCGGTTTAATGTTTGACGGTTGAATTGCAGTTTCATATCAAACGTAAATCTGCAGCGGCGGACCAACCGCGGCGGTCCTACCGCTAGTACGTAAGAGCCCTTAACCTCATAAAAACCCTCCAGTGGTCCTGTACCAACAAAGATTCCGCATAAACCCCTCGAGCCTCCAAGAAAACAAGTTTTTGTTTAAACAACACTGCGTCGTTAATTTTATCTTTAATTCACAAAGTTTGGCTTCCTCGTCAGGAATTATAATTTGTGTCATTTCTGCGGGTTGAATGTCTTGTTTTAAGCCTGCGATAAAGGGAAAATGTTTTAGCCGACTTCAAGAGAAGAGGAAGTTATGATATTGATTCAGATATAGTTATGTTGATTATAATTTCAAATAATAAAAAAAAATTAAGTAAAATTACGCTACACTAGTTGGATTGGAGTTATTCGTCATCTCGCACCAAAGCAAAGCAAAAAGCAAGGTGCGAGTTTTTTGGGTGCGAGATGACGATTAGCTCACTATTTGGGTCAAAAAAGATAGGTTCATTTGTTAATTGTATTTTTTTAATTACACATTAAGTATATTTTACTTATAAAAAGTCAATTGACCAATGCGGTTAGTATTTTTATTGGATATAATAATGGACAAATTAGTAAATATAAAATAGTTTTAAGAAGATTTCATTCACAAATAAGTAAATTAATTAAATATTTGGAATGATATCAAAAATTATTGTGATAAACTGAAAAAAATAGAAATAAAATTACCGCTGAAATATTTTAAGAAATATCAAATTAAAAAAATTCGATATGTACATCAAACTTTTGATATCAAATCGCTCAAACGAAGCCTTCCAAACAATCACCATAACGACTTGCCTTGAAAACCTGCACTTAACGACTTCTTTACAAACTTTTAACTTTAAAAAGCTCAAAAGCTCTTCAAGCCATAAATTCACGTCAACAGCTTGATCCGAATAAGCTTACGACCGTGACGTATAAAGGATAAAAGCTCGTGAATTAGCTCATTCAGAGCTTAAAGCTGCTGGAGCTTTTAGAACAATGACGTAGCAACAGGTTGTCGAATAAAGCTCTTTTACTTTGAGAAAATTGTGTTTCTTTTTTGTCAACGAAATCCTTCACTTTGAGTTACTTATCGTATTATCTTCATTGTTGTATGAAAGAGATTTTTTGTGATAGAAGGGATCTAGGCGTTTTCAGACTAGCGTTTGAAATTAAATGAAAAATCATTTAATCCTGTAGGTTTTGACAACACTTAGGAAGGGTCATTCTTTAAAGTTTCGTACTGTTATCTATCTATCTTCTCTATTACATAAAAATGAATTGATGTTCGTTAGTCTGATTAAAACTCGAGAACGGCTGGGCCGATTGAGCTGATTTTGGTTTTAAAATGTTTGTCGTAATCCAGGGTAGGTCTAAACGGTGAGAAAAATTCGAATAATTGCCGGAAAAGCCCTAAAACAGACCTTTTCTTTTTCCCATACAAATGTTTTCTTACTAAAATGTAGAGTCAATTAGAACTTTATTCCTACACAATAATGTTCATTCTAAGGCGGGACAAAGTTCGCCGGGACAGCTAGTATCCTATATTTATATGTACTAATTTGTTGACACATCAATTTTGATTTATATAAAACTCTTTTAAATCGCGTGGCAAGGCAGTCAGCTGATAACTGCCGCCCGTAGCGTGTGATAGAATATGATGGTCATATAAGTACTTCAGTACTGTAATTTCATGATAATTCAGCTTGTAAAACGTAGTCCTTTAGGTGAAGCATCCTCTCGCTTATTATAAGGCTTCAATAATGATACAACACACTGGCTCACAGTGTGTTGGCAAGTCTGATTGTCATTTACTTACATTTTATACTTATCATCAATAGATAGATTATCATAATACTTGTTCATATTAATTGTATTAATTATATAAATTACTGTTATTGTGTGGAACATAGCCTAAGTGTCGAATTACCTAGACACTATAATGTAAATTATGCTGTAAATATCTCATTTTTAAATTTGGCGGGTTATAGGTCAAAGCCAAGATAGTCATGGTCAAGGGCCATTTCTTTTAATAGTTCCGCATCTACGACACAGGTGGCAGTACCTGACCTGATAAGATATACCTTTTAATTATATTATTAATGTTATTGAGACTACTAAATAACGTACTTAGACTTGAGTAATTACCTATTTAATTAATCTAAGTATTTAGGTTTTAATACCTAGACTAAACTATTGTTGAACTTAAAAATGTAATTCAATATTATATCCGCAGTAGCTATTTGTTATGTCACAGGTGGCAGCATTGTCTAATGGACTAATTACATATTAGGATTATTGAGTAAATACTACCGTAATAACATGATAGTTATTGTAGAAGAACTTCAACAATTATGTTAATAATTATAGTGTTTAGATTAAGTACAAATACTGTCTTTTGTTACATAAGTTATACGTGTTTAAATGTTCGCGGCTCTAAGTCAATCTGTGATTGGCTGAAGCGCAGTGTAATGTGTGGTGGTCTCAGACCATATTATAGTGGTGGTTATAAATACGGGTAGATACCTACTTCCCGCTCTCTTGTTCGTCTATCTTCCTGCAGGACACAAGTTAAGTATTTTGTAAATATTCCTAGAAATAATTGGGCGTTGGCCATTTGTATTATAACTTTAGTGATTTATCGTTTGTTCTGTGGTTTATCTTTTGTATCGCTGCTTAACATGATAATACAATATTGATTTAATGGTATTCCTTGTTTCTCTAATAATCCTCCATCTTTAATATAATAATCCCTTTACTTAGTAACATTTTCAATACAATAGCTTCATTGCAACTATAAAGTAACTTTAGGTACACATTTCATATTAGAATCAATTAAATCCTGACATCTCATATTCAGTAAATAACACCTTGATCGTCTCTATAACACTATACTACATCTTATTATCTAACATCAGAAGTGGGATTCAATCCATTACCTATCAGGCCTAATTTTGTCAATTGAAAGTTTCAGAAACACGTCGCGACGTGGCAAAGCTCTGGGAAAGTCGTCAAGGATGACGACTCGAATTTCCCATTTATCGGCGGAACGAAGTAACTTCTCTTCACGCTATCAACGTGCATCTAGCAACTGCGGCTCAGCAGCCGGCCTCTTGGACCGGCAAGAGATTTTCATTCAGCAACAACAGTGCACAATATGGCGGCGGCGCCTTGTGCTGCGCAGCTACCATCAAGCGTTGAAGGCGGTTGCAGTCCCACCCGTGGTTGTTTAATAAACGACAACCGATGTTCGGCATCGACGGCCCAAACTATGCGACGCCGAAGTCCCAGATCTCCTACCGTCACGGGGCTTAAACTACCTACCCGTCGTCCGCGGCGGCTAAACTTGCGACGGCAGTGTTCCAGACATCGCAGCTTCGACCCTTACCAGCTCTGTGATTCGACGCAGTTGGTAACTTATAACCAGCTCTCCCGGTTGTGATTGTGACACCGAACGGATTATTAGATCAAAACGTCATCGGATTTTACGAGGTACTGAGTGTTATTGTATTTTAAAGAAGATTTCTGCTTGATACTTAAATCATAAATATTGATAGGTAGGAATGTTACTTAATACTTTATAGTTATATTACTTATCTGCTCCATTATAGATAACATTGGATTATAAATCATTGTACAGGCTATTTGTGATAGGTCTCTAATGTACCTAGATCTAGTTCGACTAGATAAAATAGCTGAACCATATTGTATTAAGTATTTTTTTTTTCCAAAAGAAGTTTCTGTCTAATGTTGACTATAAAGGATAGGATAAATTAATGTTAGGATAATTAATTAGGTAGGTACCCTATTATACCTTCTGGCATTGTTCAATAGCAGTGTTATATTTATAATGTATTTCTGACATCTTAGCATTTACCTACTTATCTATATCATTTACAAAACTTCACAAACACAATTCACAAACTTCACAAAAAATAGTTATCTGTAGTTTCCCAAATAGGACATGGTCGAGACACTTTTGCGTTTGCTTATTGTGTTCTACCACTTAAAAATTGAAGCAAATTCCATTGGGTGATACTGTTAGTGTGATACCTATCAATTATGTAGCAAGACAGCACTACTATAAGACATAACTATGTGCTAAAATAATATTTAACTTCTAACAATAAGGAAGTCTTTTAGATCATATAATAGGTGTTATACGCCTAGGTATAGGTATACTTAAAACCTAGATATCAACAATCAACTTGTAAATTCGTCAAAAGGTTAATTATTCTTATTTAGAGAAAACACCTTTTATTTTATTTTTAACCATATTAAGATTGTCTATTTCATTATCTTATTCACTAATTTATGAAATAGGTAAACAGGTAGTCGGATGGCTTAGTGCAAGTAGGTACCTAACTTTTTAAAAATCTAGATTTGAATGAAGTTTTAAAACTTTTTCCTAATGTTTAGTTACCTGTTTCTTTTCATCTGCTGTCTCAAGTGGTTTCTCTTTTTACAACATATTTTACCTATCTTATCTTATTTAGCCACTCTTGTCCCACTGCTGGGCAAAGGCCTCTTTTCCTCATACAACAATGAAATAAACACATTTACTATTTGGAACTTAACAAACTAATCCTTCAATGGTTTCTAAGGAGGAATAAGTTTCATCATTCTGATAGCCTCTCTTTGCTTACAAAAGCATTTTTATTGTAGGTACTATTTGGAGCTACCAATTATTAGTAAAATTGGTATAGCTGTTCTTGAGTTATAAAATGTGTAACTAACACAACTTCCTTTTATGTATATGGATAGATTTGTAGCTAAGCTACCTTATCTGATTGATGACCCAAGATGTGGGAATTGCTGTGCAGATCAATAGGCACCTACTTATTATTTATAATGAAGTCAGATTGGCCGAACGAATTTTAGATCACTATAATTATATATATGTGTGTGTATTGCTATTTTTGGATAATAAATAACTGTTATATTATGTATTCGCTTGGTAGCATAATGCTCAATTAGCAAAATGTTTAATTTGCAAATTCTCAAAATGACCAGTTAGAAGTGCCCAATTTCTAAAAGACCCAACACATAAAATGCCCAATTCGCAAAATGTCTATATCTCATAATGTCCAACTAGCATGTTTTCTTTTAAGGTCAATATTAAATACATCTTTTATGAAAGTTATGCATTTACATAGTACATATTTGCAATTTATTATATATTGAGATACCAGAGGCTTCCAGCGACTTCCATCAAATTTATCATCACATAAAATACATAGGTACATAATGATATGATATCTTTATATAACATTAATTTCCGAGAATCCTGATGAATAAGTTAAAATGTTGCAGCTTCATCAAAATCTGTTAGTGGATTTTGCGTCAAACATCCTCATATCCAATCCATCCATACATCGGCACAGCTATTAGTATTTCTGGATTTTAATTACCTTTTAGGTGCGTCCTATCCCATTCGCAATTTGTTTATTCCACGTTTCCATTTCGCGATTGGTATAATTAGCAAATGGTCACATTCACAGCTTGTCAGATTGTACTTGCCGGAATTGTCAATATTATTTTATTTTGTAAGTATTTTCAAATTGATCTTATTGGCGAATGATAAAATTCGCAATTGGTCCAATTATTTATTTATATCATTTCATAAACACTACACATGATATACATATTTGAACGTTATATATTAGAAATAAATATATTTAAGAAAAAAATAAATACCTATTATTTATTTCCGAAATGAGGAACATTGCTATTGAAGGTGTAATTCATAATAAGTAAAGCTGAGATGTTACTTTGTTTTAAACTGGTTGAAAGTGGATTTTATTGTGAGATTTAAGTTTTTCTTTGGTGATGTTTTTATTTTAAAAAGAGAGGCCAGTAGAGATACTGTGCGAGTGTAATCTTTTATTTTGGTTAACCACTGGGGACCACATACATGATGCTGACTTGCCTTTATGGCAGTGGCTGAAAGCGGTCAGCATTTCGGTTCTGATAAATAAATAAATTTTGCATGTGTCAATGATAAGTATGTACCTCTACGATGTTGGGTATCCGCTGGTCGGCCCCTTACTTTCTGCCAATTATCTCATATGCAGCGGGTGATTTGGGTTGGCATGACTATGTATTGGGCACATACCCTAGATGCATCAATTTCGCAAGTACCAATGATAAGTATGTACCTCTTCGATGTTGGGTATCCGCTGGTCGGCCCCTTACTTTCTGCCAATTATCTCATATGCAGCGGGTGATTTGGGTTGGCATGACTATGTATTGGGCACATACCCTAGACGCATCATTTGTTTTTTTTGGTATCCGCTGGTCGGCCTTATACTTGGTGTCAACTATCTCATACGCAGCGGGTGATTCGGGTTGACATGTCTATGTATCTGGCACATACCAATCTTGTTTTGACTGCTTTTTCATTGGGTACTATGCGAAGGACACTTTTGACACTTTTCTTCTAAATAAGTAAATAGGTATATTATATTTCATAACTAATGACTACAATATGTGTATTTAAAGCTCACAGTAAAACCAACTTACACTATTATTAATTAAGCTAGAACATAAGACGAATAATATTCTTTTTGTTTTGTAAAACATTCTAATTTTATGTTTGCTTTTTTTTGTGTGTGTGTACGTACTTCGAGGACGAAGTACTGTCAGTATGGCCGTGATAGAATATGATGGTCATATAAGTACTTCAGTACTGTAATTTCATGATAATTCAGCTTGTAAAACGTAGTCCTTTAGGTGAAGCATCCTCTCGCTTATTATAAGGCTTCAATAATGATACAACACACTGGCTCACAGTGTGTTGGCAAGTCTGATTGTCATTTACTTACATTTTATACTTATCATCAATAGATAGATTATCATAATACTTGTTCATATTAATTGTATTAATTATATAAATTACTGTTATTGTGTGGAACATAGCCTAAGTGTCGAATTACCTAGACACTATAATGTAAATTATGCTGTAAATATCTCATTTTTAAATTTGGCGGGTTATAGGTCAAAGCCAAGATAGTCATGGTCAAGGGCCATTTCTTTTAATAGTTCCGCATCTACGACACAGGTGGCAGTACCTGACCTGATAAGATATACCTTTTAATTATATTATTAATGTTATTGAGACTACTAAATAACGTACTTAGACTTGAGTAATTACCTATTTAATTAATCTAAGTATTTAGGTTTTAATACCTAGACTAAACTATTGTTGAACTTAAAAATGTAATTCAATATTATATCCGCAGTAGCTATTTGTTATGTCACAGGTGGCAGCATTGTCTAATGGACTAATTACATATTAGGATTATTGAGTAAATACTACCGTAATAACATGATAGTTATTGTAGAAGAACTTCAACAATTATGTTAATAATTATAGTGTTTAGATTAAGTACAAATACTGTCTTTTGTTACATAAGTTATACGTGTTTAAATGTTCGCGGCTCTAAGTCAATCTGTGATTGGCTGAAGCGCAGTGTAATGTGTGGTGGTCTCAGACCATATTATAGTGGTGGTTATAAATACGGGTAGATACCTACTTCCCGCTCTCTTGTTCGTCTATCTTCCTGCAGGACACAAGTTAAGTATTTTGTAAATATTCCTAGAAATAATTGGGCGTTGGCCATTTGTATTATAACTTTAGTGATTTATCGTTTGTTCTGTGGTTTATCTTTTGTATCGCTGCTTAACATGATAATACAATATTGATTTAATGGTATTCCTTGTTTCTCTAATAATCCTCCATCTTTAATATAATAATCCCTTTACTTAGTAACATTTTCAATACAATAGCTTCATTGCAACTATAAAGTAACTTTAGGTACACATTTCATATTAGAATCAATAAAATCCTGACATCTCATATTCAGTAAATAACACCTTGATCGTCTCTATAACACTATACTACATCTTATTATCTAACACGTGCAACTAACCAACTTTAAGGGATGTAACATTTTTTGTGTAAAAGCCAATAAAGTGTTTTGAAGTGATAAGTTTTTTTTTAAAAGACTGCCACCAATTGCTGCCTAACAGTACGCACGTATATGGCCGTTTTCAGCATACGCGCAAAATTTGGATCCCCCATGCATACTCTATCAGCTGATCGGACATTTTGTATGGGAAGATGAATTTTTTTTCGAGTTACGACCTTTGTTCCTTGGGGAAAGTTGTTCAGTTTCATGAGGACTCTCGCTGTGTTTCGGCATTATACCCCCTTTCTGTTACACCCTGTATACGTTCGATCCGGTAGCGTCGTGTCAGTATCAGCTTTTTATGCGCGTGAACGCTCGTACGAACAAAAGACGCGCGTATAAAACGCTAGGCTGAAAACTTTCTTTAGCGAGCTGTAACCGTAACTGTCTGTATGTAACCTTGCACAACTTGTAACACGTAACGTAGGACAGCATAGACAGTCTGTCTTTATGCGCTTTACTGCTAATAGCTGCAAAAAGCATTTTTTAACTTAAATAACACTATTGCTAACCTATGAAATACATTCCATACATTTTCATGACGACGTATGTTTTTCCCGGTTCTCGGACACGTACCGGGCACAGCCCCGATGTGTGTATTTAGACCTTAATACAGACGAGCAAGAAAACAAAAAAAATTAAAACTTAATTTGACAAAGCGTTCACTGTCTTTCTTTTTTATGCCTAGAGGCTCTATGTACTGTATTTTTAGGGTTCCGTACCTCAAAAGGAAAAAACGGAACCCTTATAGGATCACTTTGTTGTCCGTCTGTCCGTCTGTCAAGACCCTTTTTCTCAGGAACGCGTAGAGGTATGAAGCTGAAATTTATATCAATTACTCAGGTCTACTGTCCCTTGAAGCTGTGAAAAAATCAAACTTCTAAGCCAACGCAATCAAAAGATACAGCCATTTATGCCGCAAATTTTCGACACTTGCAAGGGAATCAAAACCTACAGGGTGCTTCCCGTGAACTCAGAATCTTGAATTTTGGTACGAAGCAACGTCTTATAGCATAGATAAAGGAAAAATTACGAAAACCATAAATTTTTAGTTACATCACAAAATATATTTTTTTTTAATAATCTTAAACTTACTACCCATTTCCTCATAAACGCGTAGAGGTATTAAATTGAAATTCATACCAAATACTCAGGTCTATAATACCTTTAAGCTGTAGCAAAATCAAACTTCTATGTCAACGCAATCAAAAGAAACGGCAATTTAAGCTGCATATTTTGAAACTCGCAAGTACTTGCAAGGGAATCAAAACCTAAAGGGTACTTCCAGTCGACCTTGAATCTTGAAATTTGGCATGAAGCAACGTTTTATACCACACATAAAGGAAAAATTCCGAAAACCTTAAATTTTTAGTTACATTACAAAATATATTTTTTTAATAAATATAAACTTATTACTTTTTTCCTCATGAACGCGTAGAGCTATCAAGTTGAAATTTATATCAAATACTTAGATCTAATTGCCAAAATGAATCCCCAAAATGGAATTTCCACATATTTTTCCTCCATAAACATGTTTCCGTTAATAAACAGTAGCACTACACGAAGTTGTACAACTATTGATAACGTTTTTTCGAACTTCAATGTTCAATGTGGTACTATTCACACCTTTTTCAGTCACCATTTACAGGTCTGGTTCAAATTTAATACTTAATTAATATTTTTGAACCAGATTTCTAAATAGTGACTAAAAAACTTAGTAAATAAATAACTTTAATAAAAGAACTTTCGCAAGTCTGCTGCAAGGCTAGTATAAGTGTTTCAGTTATATTATAGATAAATGATATGTGTTAATATAAAATAAAGGATTACTTAAACGATAAAGAGATCTTTGTCTTAAATTTATGCTCCTCCATCTTTCCCCATTGTAATGTTATGAATTTCATTTTGCAATAAAAATACCATAGTTATGACTCGATTGTCGTAATGAACGAACTTTGTAAACCTTGCAGGTTTGTACGGAACCCTCGGTGCGCGAGTCCGACTCGCACTTGGCCGGTTTTTTTTTTTATTTTCCTTTGGCATTGTATTAAGCCGGGTCTCTTTAAGAAAAAAAAAACAAAAACTGACTGGCTCACAGTAAAACAAATTCTATTTTACTAATTTTATAAACGTACTTAAATGTTCGTGTTGATGGATGTAAGAATATTTAGGTGGATAAACGATTGTTATTCTTTCACGTAAAAAATATTTTGATGAAGCTGTAAAAAATATAGCTTAATTAACAGAATAACACACACAATGCTAAGTTATTTTTCTAGATATTGTGTAATTTTTTCAACATAAATGTAGCTTTAGACCTTGGTGAACTTTAGACACGATTAAAGAATCGGGGGTAAAAGCTATAGTATTAATGATAGATTTGGCTACCTTGCAATAAGACCGTTAGTTGATACCTACTTCATATTATGCCTTGCTTTGTATTCTTGTAAAATAAAAATATTTTTATTGTATCATTTTGAAGAAAACCAACAAAATAGAACAAGGAGTCTTTCGCTTAAGAATCCATCGTATTTATTTTACTTTCTGATATAATAGATAAAATAAATATACTAGAAGTACAAAAGTACTTACCATGAGATATTGAATCATAAATCAGAACGCACAGACAGAACTAAGTGGCCGCCAGTGTGTTCAATTGATAAAGTACAGTCGTATAAATAAATAGAGTATAGATACCCAAGTATTCTTAGTTCATATTTATCGTCATATCTTAGAAAATTCACACAATATCTCAAAATAATATAGCCTATTTGTTATTCTGATGTGCAAGCTACAATATTGTAAACTATTATTACAATCTGTTTAGTAATTTTTGCGTGGAATGGTGGAGTCCATTTCACGAAAGAAGTCCCCTAGCCGCGGCGCTGTTTATCATGTCGAAATTGACAATGTTGCCATTTATGAGTACAAATTTTTCCTATATTATTTATATTTCATTTGTAATTTATCGAATAATACTAATTATTGCATACTTCGAGTGTCCTAGTCATTCCGTGAGTAGGTTGGTTTACAGTTTAATAACAATATCTATTGAGCTATATTTCTGTTACGTAAAAAATATATATTTGTATTAAGATAAATTAAAATTAAAATGGAACTGGGCTGGACATGTTTGCCGTATGCACCCGGATCGATGGGCCAAGATATCTACCAACTGGTTGCCGCTAGACGGCCACAGAGGTAGAGGTCGGCCTAAGAGGAGATGGCGCGACGATCTAGATGTATACTTGGCAAGCTGGTCAGGGGTTGCCGGAGATAGGGAGGCATGGAAGAGTGCGGGGAGGCCTTTGCCCAGCAGTGGGACACATTAGGTTAATAAAAAAAAAGATAAGTAAGGGTTTTTCTACCAACTATCAAGGAAAAGATCAGAAAATAGGGAAAATAGACCTGTCAAATTTAGTTCCAAAAATATCCGGGGGACTTCTTTTGTGAAATGCACTCTAACTGACATCCTCACGGTCATTAATTCATCTATCAGCACAAACATTGACATTTATTATACTAGAGGCTGCCCGCAATTTCGTACGTATTTATCGCTTATGTACATAGGTATCTTCTTCGACTCTCTCCCATTGGTTTAAGCGGAGACCACTTGCTACGATACAAACACACTACTTTCACTACATCCACATTCATCAGTCGCCTCGAGCACGTCAGTTTAGGGTACTCGTGACAGCAGAGGTTCTGCAATGAAAGATTGTTTTTTTTTTATATTTAGGTAAGATTTAGGTATGAACTTAAAGCCATTGAAATACGGCCTCAACAAGCCCACCATTAAGAAAATCTGTTACGTGACTCACATGTGACCCATTAAAGTCAAATTACCTTTGTCACCCACAAACAGGTGACATTTTGTCCCATTCAATTGTTTATGGGACCTTACACCCTTCTCATAACTACGACCCACTCGAATAACAACAAGAACCTAATACATTCTGCGGATTCAATAAATAACTAACAATAATTGACGAAAAATCATAAGAAACAGTTGTATTATGTACCAATTTCATTCAAAAGTCTTAGGCGGTAAAGTTGAGAATGAAATGTGGAGAGATTGTCGTTTAGGATGTTTTTTAAGGAAAAGTTCGGGTCACGGCGACAACATTTACGAGAGAGTCTACTTGAATAACTTATTACCCCACTTAGTGATCGATAGTTGAAGTTGTTCGGAAGTTTTTTGCACTGTTTGCTATTGACTAACTCTATTAACAAGTTAGATTGGAATGCACACTTATTATTCAACACTATTCGGTGGAGTTTTGGCAACTTTTCCGCTGGAAAGGCATCAGTTTGCCATGTTCTTATTTTGATTAAATGTTTTGAAATTAAATATCTGCTGAGAAGTCTGGACAAGAAATGTTTTAATACAAATTGTGGTAAAAACATTAAGACACATTTTGTGAAAAAAAAATCATAATGTACGGTACCTACTTAGCTAAGAAGTTTTGTACCCAGTTGTCTTTATATTTTTTGACTTTACTTTGTGTGCAATAATTTCTTTACCTACTTAAGAAATTGTCAGTATATTATCTTTTTTCAATTTGATGTTGGTATGTGTATTGAAATATTTTCAGAATTTTAAAGCGGACTGTACCGTCTCTCGCGCATTCATTCCCGTGTTCTATTAAGGACTTGTCAGTTCTTATACGGGATCTTACAAACGCGATCATTTTCAATTACCTTGGTACTATCTATCGTAGGTACCTTTGTTTACTTTTGAGTATTACGAGTATTTGTGAAAAGCGATAAATTGTGAAGTGATTCTGAAGTGTAGAGAATAAAAATATACCTACTTATCATATTATATCGATACAAAATGTAAAAAAAAAAAAATTAAGAGTAAAAAAAGTGAAAATATTTACTTTGACCACGATTTCATCAGTGTGTATACGCAGGTAGGTATTAAATAAACAAAAGACATTCTGTATCACAGCATTAGAAATGCAAAAGTTTGTGAGTGTGTAAGACTGAATGCTTCTTCATCAAATATGCGCGTTGAATTGAGAACCTCTTCATTTTTCTCGTCGGTTAATAAAAAAAGTGGTTGGAACATAGCCGAGCCCCCAAAGGTAAGAAAAACGTGAGGACATAGGTAGCTACAAGAAACTATAGGGCAATTAAGCAATTGCCTTGACCATGATTAATTAAATTATGACTAAGCGAGCGGTCAGCACATTGTCAATTTGGTAAGAACCTACCTCTATAGTACCTATCGTTTTTGTTTTATAAACTGAAATAATTTTTCCAAGTATAGTTTTTTTATTGACAATATTCAATGTTGCTGTTAACACAAGATTAAGAGTACCTAAGTATATAAACATTACACCTTATGGTATCTACACATCAAAGCCGCCGGCTTTTTTGACAGCTGCCATTCGTATGACGAAAAGCCGCCGGCCTAGCACGGCGGCATGCCGGCGGCTTTGGTGTGTACATAGCATAATTTATACTTACTTTTCTACCAAATTTTGAAACCTCAAGTGAGGCCCCAAATAAGTAGATACTTTAAGGTTTCCACACGAGTGCGTAACCAATAAGCTGGATAGAAGTTGCTTTATGAAACCCTTCATAATAAAATAGAACACGTTTTCTATATGAAACGAGGGTCTTTGTTATAATAGTAATACTTAAGCTTATTTAAAAAAAATACATTATATAAGTATGCAATAATACATAGTAGGTATTAATATACCTGTAGTAATATACCTATATAATCTTACTACGTACGCCTAGTACCTACCTATTTAGGTTTTTTTTTTGGAAAAACATGCACATTTGAAAAAACAAAAAAAAACTGACAAAACGCTATCTACTCCATATAGTTCGTTTCCAAAGAAATAGTACCTATATCTGCTACTTTTTTTTTTCAAATATAATGGTATCTACACACCAAAGCCGCCGGCTTTTTTGACAGCTGCCATTCGTATGACGTAAAGCCACCGGCCTAGCCCGGCGGCATGCCGGCGGCTTTGATGTGTAGATAGCATAAGTGCCTATTTCAAAAACTTCAACCATCATCATCTCAGCCTATCGCTGCCCAACGCGACCGGTAACACTTTTAAAACCCTTAAAATCTTTTAAAAAACCCTTTAATAAGATTCCTCAGTTAAAGAAACGTAAGGAACTCTTTCTTTATCGTTTCAATGTCGTCTAAATAACCCTAATGGGGCGAACTAACTGAATTACTCGCCCGTTCCGCTTTGCTTAAATTAATGTTCTGTTAGACCTTTCTTGTGATATATATACGGACCTTATAGTACTATCAGGGTAGGTATAAGAAGGGTTTACTAAGGTAATGATATAGTAGGTACCTACTTTCAAAACTGAAAAGAGCCTTTGGAATATGGATCGAAATATGAAAATTTTCAAACAAATGGTATGCATATCTACTTTTCAAACAACTTACGCCAAAGTGAAAATTGTTAGGTACTTACGCCATGGATCTTTTTGCCTTTAAAAAAATACTGATATAAGTACTTCAAATGCTATGTACGAGTATATTTATTTACCTTGAAAAAGATGATTGTTTTAGTTTGATTCGGATTTCTAAAATAACGTGAAAGTTATACCAAAATTGACAATCATGAAAAGCGTCATACAAAATGTTCTGCCGGTGCACACATAATAAAAGTCGCGGAGAATTCCCGACACGTGGAACGAAACCTTATAATACGGGTCCAAGTTTTATACGTAACTACGGAACCCTTCAAAATACGTCTTCAGATTACATAATGTGAACGTTTCTTCCTCTCAGCTATACAGGAACCAAGTCTGCTAATTTAAAATAACCTCTGTTGTGTTTCGGCAGAGTGTCAATGGCATTTTTTGACACATTTGGTATTCAGCTAAACAATGGCTTACTCTGATTGCGACCAAATGTGTCAAAAAATGCAATTGACACTCTGCCAATACCAATACACAACTGAAAATATTTTAAGTTGGTAAATTAGCAGACTTGCCCCCCCCCCCCCAGGTAGTGTGAAGCGGTACAAAAATAAGTGTTCTATTTTTCGAATTTTGAATTTAAAAACAATATTACCTATACTTAGTAAATTTGGAATATTATATGATTTCAGATACAAATTTAAATCATTTTATTCAGTAAAATTACAAATGTCAATTTCTTAGTGAATCAAAGTGAATTCTAAATTCAAACAAGCTATTTAACTGCTGCTGACACAAACTAAATACCTGCAAGCAAGCTTCAACGATAAATTAAATGAATTAAATCTACTTTGAAATGATTCGAAATTAATAGCAGATAATGCTTTGATATCCATTTGCACAATTCATTACGAAAAGGATAAGCTATGTCTTTACATCTGTCTGCCCCTTGTTACCAAGCACTATCTATGTATTTACCTACTTCGTTTAACATTTACATATGACAGCGGGTCGATCCCTCTAGTTTCAAATCACTGGCATAACCACTCAACTGTCATCTCTGCTTATAGCTGCTTCCAAGCAAAGGCCTTTCTAATACATCTGCAACGTGACCTGAGGCCCAAAGTCTGCCAAATTACAATATTTTCATTTGTGTGTCGGCAGAGTTTCAATGAGAGTGTCTATCGCCCGTTATTAATAACCTATCCTGATCCGTTTTTTACCAAATCGAGATTGAAAAAACAAAACACAATTGTGTTCTTGACATGTTTTTGGTACACAAGTGACAATTGTGTTTTGTTTTTTCAATCTCGATTTGGTAAAAACGGATCAGGATAGGTTATTAATAACGGGCGTAAGTCACAATCAGTGTAAGCTATTGTTTTTCAGAATGTCAAATATGTTGAAAAATGCAATTGACACTCTTCCGATACACAACTGAAGGCTATTTCATTGCCACCAGGTTCCAACGAGACCCCGTAGCTTGCACTAGGTCGTCGGTCCCTCTGGCAGATGGCCGTCCCACACTGCGTTTGGTAGTACACTCATAATTTAACTTATCTAGCTGTCTCTGTCCCACTGCTGGGTAAAAGCCTCTCTCTTCTTATCCACGATTCTCAATCCTGCGCCGTCTCTGTCCAGACATCCATAAAGGTGTAAACTAGCGTTAGCGATCAGAATTGGCGTCCGTGTCATTTTTTGACACATTTGGTCGCAATCAGTGTAAACCATTGTTTATCAGGATACGAAATGTATCAAAAAATGCCATCGACACTGCTGAGACGCTGACACACAACTGTGCCCTTATTAAATTAGCAGACTTAGGCCCGTTAAAACTCAACCTTCGTTATGTACTTATGGTGTTATAAAATTCATTGCCGGACGTTGTGAACATGATAACATGTAAAATATGGCCACACTATATTGATTGTGAACACGCTACACCGAAAGACTTTTAATTGAAAATTTTGTACACTATCTTAAAATAGAATAGATTAAGATATGATGTTAATGCGAGCAGTTAATAGACCTATTATAAATGTTTGTGCCAATGGATGGATGGAATGGGATGGACGGATGTATGTAAGCATGTTTGTTACTCTTTCATGCAAAAACCACTGAACAGATTTTGATAAAACTTGGCAATATTGTAGCTCACATATCAGAATAACGCATAGGCTATATTATTTTGAGATATTATGTATTTTTTCCAAGTTATGACGATAAATGCGTGCGAAGTCATAGGCAGCCTCTAGTAATAATATAAGCAGGCATATCTCGATTCATACATGTTTACAATAAGTGACGTTACAATGCCAATAACCTCGTCTTTTCATTCATAATACCCTCTTGGAATGTTCAATTATATTCTACTTATACCCCCCGCTTTGTCATCGCCCTGCTTTTAATATTAGAATATTAATCTCCGAACGCAAACCACAAGTATATAGTTATCGATTACCAGCATTTCTATTATAACAGTGTTTGATTAGGTGCTATTCACTACTGGCGTAGTTTGAAATCGATAGCTACCATAATACGAGTATATAAGCCTTTGTAAAGATAAGTTGAGTGACATATAAAACCTCTTTCGAAACACTCAAACTTTTTAAAAAGTAATCATTTGTTTTGATACAAACCTCCTTGGTGAAATTCATTAGTCGTCACGTGAAGACAGTTTTCTAACGTTCTATTCAAAAATCTATATCTACTACAAACTCAAATGTAAAAAAGTGATTATAGATACCTATTAATTATATTCAAATAAAGACAGATCATTTCGCCTATCTTTCTTGTTTTTCATCCAGATAAAAAAAAAACTTAGTTTATTTTTTTTGATATGAAGAATTTGCCATAATTTTGAAGTTTTATAATGTGTAAAAAATGACGATATTTTTGGCGTCCATTGTTCATCAATCCCTTGCCTTGTTTTCATTATAATTTGCTAATTTCAATTCTATACAGTCAGGAACCCAGTTAGTACCTCACTTACATTATTTCGTTGTAACTTTCCGAGATTAATTTGGTAAAGTTTTGGCGAAAAGGCGCCGCGTCATCTTTCAAGTATCTTGTCTAATTACTTTCTTGAATGTTCGCACATTATATATTATTATGCTGTTTTGGGCTATGTAGACGGTAAAATAAAATTCTGGTGTTGTGTTTGTCATATTTTGTGTTAAAGCGCGCGTTGCCGGTCAAGTCTGCTAATATTCTGAGTTGTATGTCGGCAGCGTGGCAATGAGAGGGTCAATGTAATTTTTTGACATATTTGGTCGCAATCAGTGTAAGCCACTGTTTAACAGAATACCAAATGTGTCAAAAATTCCTATGACAGTGCCGACACACAACTGGGGCTTTATTTTAAATATATTTTAAATTAGCAGACTTGAGGGCTTGGTGTCTGGGTCATTTTCGTGGTTTCTTAAGTTTGACATATTTTGTGTTAAAGTGCACATTTCAGGGGTCAAATCTGCTAATTTAAAATAGCCTCAGTTGTGTGTAGGCAGGGTATCAATGGCATTTTTTGACACATTTGGTATTCTAGACAATGGCTTACATTGATTGCGAGCAAATGTGTCAAACGCCGTCATTGACTTGCTGCCGACACACAACTTGGAATATTGTAAATGAGCAGAGTTGGGCCCCTAATGTGAGAGCCATTTTAGTGGTTTCATATATATTTTGACATAAAACTTGGGTTCTATGTCAAATGTCAAATTTTAACTTAACCCCTTGTTAGTCCCGATGCGTTCTTAACAACGCTAAAATCGCATATTTTATTGGCGAGCTGTAATTGTAACCGTTACATGCACTGGGCCCGTATTCTTCTAATTACCAAATGAAAAATGGTGTCTCTCTAGAATGTGAATTGTATGAATTGACACATTTTGGTATGCTCTTAACATATAAGTTGACAGTGGACAGCGATCGGCCGTACATTTTATTACTTTACGCTATAATCGGTATTCTACTCCGCAATGTCACATGAGTGGCAGTTCCAAACGGTATTCTCTTCGCTATTTGACAGTAGTTCTCTAATGGCATTTCGTTCGGTCGTTCCGTCGTTCAGTCATTCGATTGTTCGGTCACCCAAACACTATTCGACTATTAATCGTGGCACTCAAGAGAATACCAAATTTGTGACATATTGCTGTCGAATATTTATCTGTTGGCTATAGTATGGTCGCTTAACTTAATTTAGCGGAATTGCCACCCTGTATGTCACAAAATAACATAGAGTGTAGGTACGTTGTTCGCGAGCCTGCGATGAATGCGAAAAATCTTATTTCTAAAATATTTTCAAGTTAATGCATTTATGAATTTAAGAATGACAGCATGAATTTTATTCGTATCAAAATATTAATTCTAATAAGTTTATATTTCATTTCAATAATATCAATCGAAGCAAGAAAATCACTGTATAACGTTTTAAAATTAAAAAAAAATATTTGTAATACAAATAAGAAGTTATTGCAAGAATTTATTATAGTTTAGCATTCTGCCAATGTCAAGATTTATTCAATTATTTTGTTAGACATCTCGACAGTTCTTTGAACCCAATTATCTTGGATCCCAGACAATTTATTCTACCAAAACATAGGTAGATTAATAGATTTGTTTCAAGATCCTCTTCATAATTCATATTTTTTTAAATTGAACATGGTTAGTATGAATTTTATTATTTTTATTTTTAAGTGACGTATCTAATAGATGCTTTGAGTATAGAATATATAAGGAGGAGCCATACCGTCTGGATCTGCGTGCCTGGTCTGGCGCAAAATGGCAACTTTTTGTACGGTACTACTTGTCGTTCGCTTGACAGGTCATCTAGGTACCAAGAAAACTATGAGAAAACTTGGCGCAACCTTGGCACGTTGTCTTAATCTCATTTGTGTGTGAAAAAAATGGGGCCACTCCTCATATTCCTTCCTCATTGAATAGATGTGTAGTCACAATTTTCAGTACTAAATTTTTTTGACATTGGCAGGATTTGATTTTTTTAACCATTTTAGTACCGGCCGGGAAAAGGTTAAGTTTTAGGCCTAGCGCGCATTGACTTTTTAACGTATCATAAGGGTAGTATCATGTGTCATAAAAGTGCGCGTTTTGCAGTAAAATAAACGCATGCGGTTGGTCTCACGCAGCACGGTAGAGAACGGTAGAGTAAACGCATCGCATCCACCACAAAGCATTGCGCACTTAGATCCAGAACACAAGGGGAAACGCAACAGCAACGCAACTGAAACTGTTAGTTACTTTTGAGTTGATTGTAGTTTTTGCTTTAGACTTCCTTAGAAAACAAAACACGACGCAACTAGTTTGAAAAGTTTCGTTTCAGTTGCGTCGGGTTTTTAGCCTTACAATTGAGTGATTTCGAAAGTTATTTAAACGAGTGGAACTGTCGTAGTGGGCATCATAAAAGACTTTAGTCCAAAAACTCAATACTCCACATCACCCCGTCTACATCGTTCATAAGATTAAAATCTAAACTCTAAATAAATGATAAAGCTGTGAGATGCTCATTAGCAGCTAAATAAGTATATATATTTGTCATATTAAATTACATTCTCTTACTCTTAGGGCGGCCGTACACTGACTGCTTCAAGCCGGAGACGCGATTGCTTGAAGCAGGGTATATCCGCGGCGACCCTAATTAACGCATGTAACGTTTCAAGAAGTCCTTTGACAGTAGAGATGCAAAGATGACGACTTTGGCTTGATTACACCATCGACAAGAGCTAGGCTCTTAAATATATGGAATTAATAAATTCATGATTACTTTTTTTAAAAATAATAATTGATATTAAGCTTATGTACATTGTATACACATACCTACCTACTTATCTGTCACACTTGTTTCCCATCAGGGTAGGCAGAGACCATTTCCTTTAACAGGCTACACAATGTAAATCGATAAATTAACTTAAAAGGTATTTCTATAACTAGATGAGACAAAACCCTATCATAAAATTTTCTACTCGCTCAACAACGTTCGTCTGAAAATCTCGTGAGTTCCCCCCGAAACCGGTTTAAACCGGTTCTTGTCAGCTTTAACTGGATCTCGGCGGTTTGCGGCCTTAATGAAGACGCTCTACGAAATAAGACCTTCGTAAATTGCTTGTAAACACAGATAAACAATTTTAAGGAGTTTGTTTAATTTTAAGGCTTAATCAAGCAGTAATTCAATTACGGCTAAGTAAGACGTAGATTGGTATTTATGTAAATTAAGGGATCTCACGCACAAGCGGTTAAAACGCTGCTGCGGTTTGAAATTGATAAGAGTAAAGATAGGTAGATAGAGAATAAGAAAGATGTGAGTTGCGTTAGTTTAATTGTACATACATACATATCCGTCACGCCTCTCTCCCATCGGGGTAGGCAGAGACCACTTCCTTCCACTTGCTACGATCCAAACACACCTCTTTCGCTTCACCCACAATCATCAGTCGCTTAGTTGTCGTAGTTTAATTGTGTACGTAAGTAATGGGATTCTTTCTTAGTAATATTTTATTACTATTGCTGTATTAGCTGTCAGCTTTCTAAATGAAATAAGAAAATAGGTTGGCTCGAAGTTTTGGCGCGGTTTCATATTTAACGACAAATATCAAGCACTATATAGTTCAATTCAACCTAGAACAGCTCGTCCATTTTTCTCTCGGATCCGGCTATTTATCGGGCGATTTATTGACACACAAATCTTCATACTTGACGGATTCGGAAAATGATCGTGCTGTAAAAATTGGATTCAACGTACGGGAATTGAGTCTAATTTTAGATTGGGTATTACCTATATGTAGGTCGCGCCAAGTAAAAAGAACGCCGGAAACAAGAGAATGGGATGAGTTCGCGCATGGGTACATTTGCGCACGAAAGTACTAGGGCTATTTATTGTTTTATTCTTATGGGTTATTGCCGCTGCGGTCCGTTTCATACTTTGTTTTATATTTTCGACTGCATTATTATCGGCTTATCTCTTAATAAAACAATACACCTGCGTCGGTATTAACCCTTTTTTTAACTCTTTTCTGTGTAAAACCATAAACGTAATTAAATACTTTTGTGCGCGATGGTATTTTAGAACAAACGGCATACCTACGTCAGACTCAAAAACCGTCTAATGCGCAGCTTGACAGCCAACGTTCTTTTTACGTGGTGCGACCATTATGTATAATTATTTACTCGTAGTTATTTATAGCATTCGTAGAATAGTATCTTAATAAGTAGGTTCTATAATTATGTATAACATCCCTATAAACTAACTACGCGAGCTTTAATATGAACGTGTTAATAATGTATTTAATCTGTTCCTCGTATTTGTAATTCATATAGAGATTTCAACTCGTAATAACACGCATTCGGAATGTAATCCCAGTTTTAATTAATATCGATCCAGCTGTTGGGACTATAAAATACGGGTAAACTAAGAAACATTGCAGACGTAGGCGCGTTTGCGGAGCGTACGCGTTTTTATTATTATTACTAGTTTACGCAAAATCATTGAAAAAAACACAATATTTTGCTATGATGCGTATCATCGCCCTTTCCTGCTACTACTTCCGTCATATCTGTAATGGTGTCAAAACGCGTGCAAAACGCGCGCGTTTTGATAGCGAAAAAAAACGCGTACGCTCCGCAAACGCGCCTCCGTCTGCAATGTCTCTAAGGTTCATTTGCACTTGACGTGGATTTTCTAAGGATTTCGTAAGCTATAGTGAGCTCCTGTGGTAGAATATTTTGTATGAAGCTGTTCACACTGATTGTCGAGAGACAGTAGAAGTCGTACAAAAATTGTTATAGGACAAAAAAAAAGACCGACAAAAGGAAGCAGGCCTAAGTATTGTGTGTTTTTAGTTTGTATAATAAGAGCTTTTTGTTTTTTAATAAAACTATTGTTTTCGGTTATGCCAATGGCAATTGAAGTACTTTACTTTTAGAATGAAAAGAATTAGAATGAAAATTGACATTTGTATTAACACGTGTCATGTCAATGAACGATATTACGTGTCATGACATGTTCATAAGCCGACAATTTTAATAATAATAAAAGAACTTTATTCATCAAAAAATGTACAGTGCAAATGAGATTTAGATACCTATAGTGTTAATAACAAACTTATAACTTAACCATACATATTTTGAGGAAAAGGAGAAAAATCCTCAGCATTAATGCTGATTTTCAGGACCCTCCTATGAATCACTGCGTTGGGACACGCCCCAGCAGAGCGACAAAAAATCGAGGATAATTGAACATACTTAGACTAATTTAACTAATTTAATTTTAAAAGCCAACTGCCAATATTAAATAAATGTGGGGTGAGTAACTAAAATCAAATTAAAGTTAATTAAACACAAGTTATCTACCTATGTAATAAAATATAAGGATAATAATAGTAGTAAATTAATAAAATAATAAATTTTAAATGCTATAATGATTATTAAAAGAAAGAACAGAACTATATCTATTGTTTTGGCGATCATCTTAGCGCCAAAACACACGGTGAAACGCAACTGCAACGCAACTGAAACTTTTGAGTTGCATCGAAGTTTCTGCTATAGACTAGTTGCGTCGTGTGTTGTTTTCTAAGGAAGTCTATAGCAGAAACTTCGATGCAACTCAAAAGTTTCAGTTGCGTTGCAGTTGCGTTTCACCGTGTGTTCTGGGTCTTAGTTGATCTATTTACTGCCTCACAGCTCATTAATATAATGAGAAACAGTCAAAACAAACATAGATACTATAAATCTGCCAAAAAAATGACAAATCCCACGATGCCATTACTGAAAATCTGCCATCAAAACAACACAGCGAGTCCCCATACAATCTGTAATCACTTGGATCATCAATCATCGTTCGCCATACTGTGGTTATGATGTAAAGACCGATGTGGAATATTGGGGATATTGCAGTAGGGTTCCGTTGGTTTTGGGGCTCGTTTTATACGTTTAAAAGAGTTAAAAAAGAAATTACACAAGTTTATCCTGTAGAAAAACATTCGCTCGCTTTAAGCCTTACAGTTAAAATTGATTTTGTTTAAAATTATTGTTTAAAAACTTTGTAGGTACCTACTTATGTGACTTTTAGGTTCTACAATACAATACAAATATTCTTTATTGCACACAAAGATATAAGGTACAGACACAAATAAGAATATAAGAAGCAACAGGCGGCCATATTGCTAGGTAGCAATATCTTCCAGGCAACCTTAGGGTAAGAAATAGCAGGTAATATTATATAATATATAACCTAACTATCAATGTAATTTTTTTATTAGCCATTAAGATCCCACTGCTGGGCAAAGGCCTCCCCACGACTTTCCATTTAACACGGTCTCCGGTAGTGACCTGCCATTCCCGTAAATTTTTGAATTCAACGTCGTACCTAATTTTTATAATACCTGCATTGATTCGAATTTAGACGGGTTATATTAATTGCGTATGCGTACCTCTGAGATGTAATGATTGGAAATCTCACTGCTTGCTTCTACGTCTACGTTACGCAAGCGGTGACAGTTCCATACATTACAACGCATACGCATCCGGTGCGTTTTGGCCTTAAAATTCTACCGATATGTGTCGTAGATTTCCACAATGCGGCGTCGTTTCACGACACGACGTCATATCTTTGTACGAACGCGACGTCGTGTCGTGTTTATGTGTAGGAACCCTAAGTATAATGGTGTCAACTGTCTCCTTCATTAGGCTCGTGTGCGTATTAAGCTCGTCTGAAAATCAGCGCTGTGGCAATGCTGCAGCATATGCTGAGATGTAGCACCCTTGCATCGCACTACAACACACACCCTACCTCTTATTTCTGTTTATTTTAGTCTTTGTTTCTGTAATTTTAGGTATGTTTTCTTTTTTTTCCCCCTTTTTTTGTTTGTAAATAAATCTGTGTGTTATTTTAAAAATGTAATTGTGAACTGTTAAGTTTGTGTTGTACTGTGTTTGTAAGAAATAAATGTCTAATGTCTATGTCTATTATTACAGGACTAAAAAGACACAGTTTCATCCCTTGTTGAACAATGTACTATTGTACTCTACTAACTCAGTATCTAGTCGAAATAATAAAACTTCAGTCCACTAGAGTTGTAAAACGTATTTAGTAGCTCAAGTGCATAAAATGTGCACGTGGCTATTATTAAAGTCAACACATTTGGTGAAACGTGTTGCAAATTTAGTTCACAATGTTACATTTGGTGCACGAAGTTTTGTATTAAAACAAGTTAGGTTGTAAAGGTTATGTGTTTTGGATTTTTAGTGCTTTTGAAGAACTCTAGATGCTATTTTGTAGTATATAGAGTTTCTAGAGGCTGCCCGCGACTTCGTACGCATTTATCATCATATCTTGGAAAAAAATCACGATATCTCAAAATAATATAGCCTATGTGTTATTCTGATGTCCAAGCTAAGTTATTGCAAAATTTCATTAAAATCTGTTTAGTGGTTTTTACGGGATGAAGTAACAAACATCCATCCATCCATCTATCGGCACAAACATTGACATTTATAATATTAATAGGATATACCTAGTAGGTTTTACTAGCTATCATCATCAGCTCATAAGAGATTGAATACTAGTTATCATACTTACTTAAAAACGCTTCTATAAACAACACAAAATCACCATTCTTACCACAGAGTTTCCAACAAAACAAAGTCGCTCCGAAGTAGTAAACGAAGCTCCTAAATTGTCCCGATTTGGGTTTACGACACCCGACGTCCAGGTCGTTTGTCCCGGAATATGGTCCCACTGCATTTGTCCCGTATGTGTCCCGTATTATGTGCTGATACAGGGTTGAATTTGTTATACTGAAGGAGAGAAGTTTTTATAATGGAGTTCTTTTGAGTTGTTGTTCTTTTTATACAGTCTATCTATGAAGACCTCATTGCTGGATTTAAGAAAGAAAGATTGATAATACTCATTCGAAAGATTCGTTAGTCAAAACTTTGCTTTATCCGCGAAAAAAGAAGTATTTGAATGACGTCAATCGATAAAGTGAAACCAAAAACAATACATACATACCTATAAATATATCTGTCATGCTCACACCTCTTTCTTATCGGGGAAGACAAAAACCACTTCCTTCCTCTTGCTACGTTGCAAACACACTTCTTTTGCTAAACCGAAAAACTGACTAATTAATACATTCATAATTAGTCGCTTCATACATGCGTTCCAAACACACTTCTTTCGCTGAACCGAAAAACTGACTAATTAATACATTCATCAGTCGCTTCATATATTGCATATGTTTGGAACTAGTATATTCTTTTATAAGTATTATTTGTTAGATTTCGGGCTTCGTTTTCACTTTTTGTGGATTGACCACGCATTTTTATCGTGTGTTTCTGTGGCAGAATATTTTATATGAAGCTATTCACACTTGATGGGTCATCGCTTCTTTTGTCAATAGTTTCTTCATTACCTAGTTTGTTTGACAGTATTTTTTTTTAATTATTACAAAGGTTTAGAGTTCTCTTTACTTAAGAAATATGATCGCATTTACTGAGAATCTATTCTAAATCTAAAGCCGTGTAATTAGAATGAGAATCTATTCTAAATAGTGTTGCCGCTCGATAGGCCAATATCGATAGCCTATCGATAGGTCGAAAAACATGTACCCTATCGATAGTATCGATACTATCGACAGTTCATTGATCGGCAGCGATCGAAACTATCGATACTATCGATAGTATTGCTGTTAACCGATACTATTGCAGCGAAAGCACAATCGATACTATCGATAGTATCGATTGTGCTATCGATAGGGTACATGTTTTTGACGTTTAACAATCGATTTTAAAACTATCGATTTTTCGGCAACGCTAATTCTAAATGTAAAGCCATGCAATCAAAACTATCAAGTAGCGTTCTAATATCTAAAATCATCCCTGTATTGTCAGATCGTGTCTCAATCGTCCTCTAGTGGGTATGCATTGCTGTTTGATCGTAACCGAATGCTATCAAAATGATGAGTTTTGCTTTGTATTGGTTGTGGGTACAAACTTGGTGTCTTTACGTACATACATACATATCTATCACCCCTCTTTCTCATTGTAGTAGGCAGGGAGAGAGAGAGGGTATTGTTTTGCTTTGTATTGGTAGAGGAAGGGTACACACGTTGTGTCTTTACATACATACACACGTACATATCTGTTACCCCTCTTTTTCATTGGAGTAGGCAGAGAGAGATAGAGTCATTTATTCTTAACAACTACAAATAGTGTTAAACAACAATGAAAAAAAAAACACACACACACACACATAAACATGGCTTACCTACTTACTTACTTACATAACACACTCGATATCGATAGGTACCTAATATGTTTAAAAATAAATTAAAAAACTATTTATTAAGTAATAATTGTAACTCTATTGCTGATTTTTAAGTGTTTGTCATTTTTTATTACCCCTGTAACGATCTCAAAAAAAGTTCCTACTTAACTCTTAGTTCGTAAGTAAGCTGTTACTAGCATTTTTCGCACACAGTGTTTTTGTTCAAAAACAATACATACATACCTATAAATATATCTGTCATGCTCACACCTCTCTCTTATCGGGGAAGACAAAAATCACTTCCTTCCTCTTGCTACGTTGCAAACACACTTCTTTTGCTAAACCGAAAAACTGACTAATTAATACATTCATCAGTCGCTTCATATATTGCATGTGTTTGGAACTAGTATATTCTTTTATAAGTATTATTTGTTAGATTTCGGGCTTCGTTTTCACTTTTTGTGGATTGACCACGCATTTTTATCGTGTGCTTCTGTGGCAGAATATTTTATATGAAGCTATTCACACTTGATGGGTCATCGCTTCTTTTGTCAATAGTTTCTTCATTACCTAGTATGTTTGACAGTGATTTTTTTTTTAATTATTACAAAGGTTTAGAGTTCTCTTTACTTAAGAAATATGATCGCATTTACTGAGAATCTATTCTAAATCTAAAGCCGTGTAATTAGAATGAGAATCTATTCTATATAGTGTTGCCGCTCGATAGGCCAATATCGATAGCCTATCGATAGGTCGAAAAACATGTACCCTATCGATACTATCGATACTATCGATAGTTCATTGATCGGCAGCGATCGAAACTATCGATACTATCGATAGTATTGCTGTTAACCGATACTATTGCAGCGAAAGCACAATCGATACTATCGATAGTATTGATTGTGCTATCGATAGGGTACATGTTTTTGACGTTTAACAATCGATTTTAAAACTATCGATTTTTCGGCAACGCTAATTCTAAATGTAAAGCCATGCAATCAAAACTATCAAGTAGCGTTCTAATATCTAAAATCATCCCTGTATTGTCAGATCGTGTCTCAATCGTCCTCTAGTGGGTATGCATTGCTGTTTGATCGTAACCGAATGCTATCAAAATGATGAGTTTTGCTTTGTATTGGTTGTTTGGTACAAACTTGGTGTCTTTACGTACATACATACATATCTGTTACCCCTCTCTCTCTTTGGAGTAGGCAGGGAGAGAGAGAGGGTATAGTTTTGCTTTGTATTGGTAGAGGGAGGGTACACACGTTGTGTCTTTACATACATACATACGTACATATCTGTTACCCCTCTTTCTCATCGGGATAGGCAGAGAGAGAGAGTCATATTTATTCTTAACAACTACAAATAGTTTTAAACAACAATGAAAAAAAAACACACACACACACACATAAACATGGCTTACTTACTTACTTACATAACACACTCGATATCGATAGGTACCTAATATGTTTAAAAATAAATTAAAAAACTATTTATTAAGTAATAATTGTAACTCTATTGCTGATTTTTAAGTGTTTGTCATTTTTTATTACCCCTGTAACGATCTCAAAAAAAGTTCCTACTTAACTCTTAGTTCGTAAGTAAGCTGTTACTAGCATTTTTCGCACACAGTGTTTTTGTTCTGTTTTTGAAAATAAATGTCTTATTTCTTTTCGATATCATTCACAGAGACCACTTCCCTCCACTTTCTACGATCCAAATATACTTTTTACGTTTAACCACATGCACGTCGTTTTAGGGTGACTTTGGGATAACGCTGATTTGTTATTACGTCAATTAAAACCTAATTTATCCCGATGCTGGGCATTGACCTTCTGCATTCTTATGATATCTTTCTACACACTAAGCGCCAAAACACATGGTGAAACGCAACTGCAACGCAACTAAAACTGCTAGTTACTTTTGAGTTGCATCGCACACACGACGCAACTGAAACAAAACGTTTCAAACTAATTGCGTCGTGTGTGGTTTTCTTAGGAAGTCTATAGCAGAAACTGCGATGCAACTCAAAAGTAACTAGCAGTTTCAGTTGCGTTGCATTTGCGTTTCACCGTGTGTTTTGGGTCTTATGCCGCCGGCGGCCTTCATTTGTCATAAATGTCATCGAAAATTATTGAAAATGATGAAAGCCACCAGACCGGCGGTATTGGTGTGTAGATATCATTGCCTAGGATACATCTATCTCATCTACGTAGGTAGGTCGGTATATAAGGCAGATAAAGACAGCTAAAGATAGCCCAACAGATAACTTTCAATCGGAACCTTCCAAATTCAATCATCCAATTGAGTTACGGAGACTTCGCTCCGTAAAATTGATTAAATTAAAAACCGAAAATCCACGTTTGATTTGAATCGAAATTTCGAATGCAATATTAAATTCTAATACCGGATTTTGAAGAGCCTATTTTATTTAATATCTTTGAAGACGATTGATATTGTATTCAAGAATCTGAGATATTTAATATATTTATCATAAATCGGAATATATCAGTGCTACTTCATATTTCTGCTACATACCTACTCTTCATTCTCTTTCTTTTCTTTAATTTTTCTTTCTCTTTTTTTCTATTTCTACTATGTCTACTCTACTACATAAGTACCTAAGTATATAACGTGAACGTAAGGCCCTGTGCCATTAGGTTTCATGACGTTTCCTCCTCTTGGCTATTAGTTTTAGGGAAATAACGTCAAAATAATATAGAGAGTGGCGCAGATTCCACCGACAAGAGAGACGCTCTTAAATTTAATGATGATGATGAATGTCAAAACTGTACAAATGTACCTAGATACTTTGAATTAAACATTTTAGCTCCTTTTTATACTTATAATAATTTTGATAAACCGCTAATATTATATGTAAATAATAATTTAGAAACTGCGCAAGTGACCGCGCAGTTTCATGTAAAACTGTCATTAGCGGGTGACCAGCCAAACAGTTACCAAAATTAGGTACGAAAGAAAGACAATTGGAACAATTATAAACCCTATGTAGGTAGCAGGTAGGTTCACAAATGGCAGAGGTCAGGTTCAAACCTGTACCTCTAACCTTTAGTAAAAGGAAATTTCATTATCTACACAAAACAATTTTCATTAGGAGATTATGGAACAATACATTTTTGTATGTACTTGGTATTTGCTCAGTAATTTTTAAACAATGTCATATTGGACGTGCGGTATCTCGACACGCGTCAATATGCTGACAAAGCGAAAACATGGCAAAAAGTAGGTACTAGCCGAAGAGTAAGTTATAGGGAGCCTTATGCGAGTATGTAACTGTAAGGTACGTATTATTTACAATTGCCTTAGTATTCGCGACATGACAATTGTTTAACATTTTCTTGCATCATTCTAGAAAACATGCTAATTTTAAACAGTCTAAAAATTTTGATGACGTTGCCTTATGCAAGCATTGTCACTATGGCCTATAAAGTTCTCAAAAACCATTTGAAAAATGTTTAGGATTCATTGTATTCTATAAGGTTTTTTTACACCTTTTTCATAAGAATTTGCTGAAAATGTTTCAGTCTTTATATTTTTTAAATTTCACAATCTCCATTAAGGATAAAAACTTTCAAAACATAAAAAAGATGACCGTCCATCTTTTATTCTATTCATAACTCTGAGATTCTAACCAAAAAAAACTTGTTCCAGGTTCGCGCCCTCACAAAATGAACGACGGAACCGGAAAGAGGAGGGAAATTCGGCGGGAAAACTTCGCTCAGACTGAAACGAAACGTCATGCTCTACAAACAACCGAAATACATCGAAAATACGGAACACATCCATTTGAATTTAGACAATGCACAAGAAAATCATAAAAATACAAACAAAAAGCAATGGATATACAAAATCTCAAAACTTCCAACATTTGCACGAACTGTCAGAACGCAACAAAAATGGCGCTCGAATTAAAACCGCCAGATCCAAACAACACATTTCATCGACATTTAATAGTCCTGGGATCAATAAATCACAGTGACTCAATTAATCTAGGATTGGCCCCCGAGTTGAACAACTCACTCGATATGTACGTTGCAAGGACTATAAATGGAACGTTTTCAAATTTGTCGTTCGAAAATGGAACTTCTAGGGATGTGCACGTGTATAATTTTTGGGCGCTGTCACTGTTAATATTCCCGTTACTAACTTTGTTTGGTAATGTACTAGTTATAATGAGTGTGGTGAAGGAAAGGAGCTTGCAAACAGCTACTAATTACTTTATTGTGAGTTTGGCTGTTGCGGACTTGTTGGTGGCTGTAGTCGTTATGCCGTTTGGAGTCTACTATTTGGTAAGTTTTTAAAATATATATTAATTACATTAAGAGCGTGATTCAGCGCTTACAGATAAAATTTATCTGACAGATATTTTATACCTGTCTAAAACGTCATGTTCTATGAAATAGACAGATTATCTGTCAATTACATTTTATCTTTAAATGGTGAAATAGGCGCTAATAACCTATATATCTTCTTCTATTTAACTTTAGAATACCTAACATGTCCGAAAAACAAAAGATTTCATTCATAATTCATAATTTGCTATTTAACAAACAATAGAATCGCTTTACGATTTCGCATTCCGAATTTGAGTACCTAATAAATGTTATTCGTTAATAAATCATGTAATTTACGAGTCTAAAGCTGTTGTTTGAGTCAGAAATCATTTTAAAGACCTATAAATATTCCACTAAGTAAATACTCACACGTAAATTGGCACATCACTAACTGAACATTATTATTCACACTATCTTTCCAAGAAGACGTTTTATGGTTCCACGTAGATACTTAAAAGATTTATTAGCATTACTTGTGAAGTACCTGGTTAGGTCTCTTAACTGCCTAGCTACGAATCAATTCTGAGTACCTATTTTTAAATGATTTTTCAGTTAACCGAAAGCACTTACTACCGAATAAGACTTTTTGATCGGCTTATCTTAATACGTTAAAAATAAATATTATACATTATAAGGTCTATCCACACAGATCCAGACCGTGCCCGGGCCGTGTCAGGGAAAAAATAACATTCCATACATTTACTATGGATTCGTTCACACACGTTGTCATGACGAGGTATTGTTTTCCCTCCTGACGGGCCACGGCCCGGACACGTCCCGGGCACGGTCTGGATCTGTGTAGATAAACCCTAAATAAAACTAGGTATAAAATACAGCATAGTTCTATTTAACCTAATGACAGTATTACGGCAACTTAATACCCGATTAAGGTCACGCGTTTTAAGCATAAACTTGTATTATTGGACCCTTATCAGGTGTGTAAAGCCTAAGTTAAGACGTGCATACATTATTAAGTAGTTAAAGTTTTTAGATTTGCATAAAAACATCGACGTTTAAAACTATAGACACTGAAAAAACCTTGGGTGTATGTGTGTGTTGTGTATGTAGGTATATATGAGATGATTGAAACACCCACTGAAATGGAGATTAATAAAATCTTCGAAATCTATCCATGAAACTATATTTTTAGTAAAAATAGGTGGTTAATGTTCAGCAACTTCACGGTTTATGGCAAGTCAACAGAAACAACTGAAAATTAATTATTTTTCGAATGGCAACACTCAAAATCGTCTATTTGGTTTACAGACATATTATGCCAAACTTCGTAAAATTGCTTACATCACGTTTTCCCATGAAAATTTTCTTACTTTTTTCTTATTTTCATAGAGTTAGTACTTTCTTTTTTATTACGCATATCAAATCACTCACGTAAAAGAGAAAGTTAACGCCATGTCGTATCAAAAAGTTAAAGCACTGGCAAAGGATAGACCTGAATGGCGAACACTCCACCGACAAGAGTCTAACTCTTAAATTAAATGATGATGATCAAATCACCTAGGCCTAGGATACGTATAGTATCTATTACTCCAAGAAGTCGATGTAAAAATAGAACTCAGACCACGTATTGGAACCACATTTACATAACCCGAGCCCAACCCTAAAGACACGTTTGAAATTACTAATAAAACTCGTTACTTCACCAACTAATGTTATTATTAAAGTGTCGTTTTGATTTCATAACTTATGTTCGATGGCTTATTAAGTTAGGTGATGTTGTGTACGAAGTTAGCTATCGAATACTAAAAAGTTTATTTTTTTATGTAGAAAACAGCAAGCAGGCAGCGGAAAGTGGTCTCTGCTTACCCCGATAGGAAAGAGGCGTGATATATAATGTATGCATTATGCAACAGAAGTATTTTTTCTTCATAATCATCATGTCAGCGTATGGACGTCCACTGCTGGACAAAAGCCTCCCCCAAAGATCTCCACAACGACCGGTCTTGCGCTGCCCACATCCAACGGTTTCCAGCGACTTTAACCAAGTCGTCAGTCCACCTTGTTGGAGGCCTTCCCACACTGCGTCGTCCGGTGCGTGGTCGCCACTCGAGAACCTTTCTGCCCCATCGTCCATCCTTCATAATAATAAGAACCAATGAATAAAAGCCTTAGCATTAATGATAAATTAATGATTTACAGGTTACGCCTAAGCCAGAATAAATCCAAAATATTTCAAACCACTTTTTAAATTTAAAAAACCGCATTAGATTTATTTCCTAGCCGAAACATTAAATATTCAATTCGTGCGGCCATGATGTAATCCTGCTGAAAACCACTGTACTAATTACCAATTAGTGAAAGTTCAAAATGGGTTCGTTTTAACGGATTGCTACTCTAAAGTGTTTAAATTGTTTGTCTCATGTAGAATTGTTCAATTTATTTTTAAGCTTAAAAGTATACATATACACTCGAGAGCAACGAATCCGGGTCGGGTAAACAAAAAACTAAAAAATCTCGAAAAAAAGAATCCTAGGAAAAAAAGTGTGTTTGAGAGACCAATAAATACCTTGTTAAATGAAATTATAAAACTTCTGAGTCACTTCTAAATGTCATAACAATTAAATTTTCGTCTGTGGATTTTGGTATATAGCATGCCAAATATCGAATGGAAGCAAGAGGAGGCAATGCGAAATGTTAAAATTTAAACAAAATGGTTGTTGTTTTAAAAAATATATAATTTTATATTTTAGTTTTAAAGTTAGATCTTATTTTCTTAACGTAATATTCTATTATTAAAATGTTGTAACTCATAAATGTTATTACTTACATTGAAGGAGTATACAATGGTTTATTAAACACAATTTATTTCATTAAAATATTCATAAGACACGTTCACCTTCCTTTGACAACAAGAATTACGAAAATCTTAAATATCTTTAAAAAATTGTCTTTTATATTTATAACATTAAAATTACCTAGATGAATCGTTCAATTAGAGCCCCAATTTTAAGCATCTACAATAAATATTTAGATTTAATTTTAACACCAACTAAAACAAGTAACAATTTTCCCAAAACAAAAGTTAAAAGTAGTTAAGCCTTCCTAGTTAGGCAATAAAATTAATTATAAACCTCAACTGCCCAGACCCTTCCAATTTTGATTATTATTAAGTTAGGAACATACCCAATAAGCCTTCTACTCAAACAAAGTCCCAATTTAATGACAAAATAAACAAAAGGTACCCTTATTCTGACAGAAAGTTAGCACAGCACAAGTGTCTAAAAGTTAGTCATAAGGATTTACACAGAGCAAGCAGCCTCGCTAGATAGATGTTTGGCTGCTCAAGAAAGACCTCGCTGTCCTATTGCGTTGGGTAGTTTTTAGGGGCTTCTTTTAATTGGCCAAATGCTTGCCACGCGAGATTGCTCGCTCCGTGTGGACCTATACTATACGCTGTTGGACAGGACAAGGACCAACTTTGAAGGGCATTTCAAATTGATTACCTAGATTTATCTTCGGCTCATATATTTACTGGAGTTTCAGAAAGATGTTCATTTCGCGTTACAAATTGCTCGGTTTCTTTTGAATGGAATGTAATTTAAAAATAACTTTTCCTAATGCTTTTTCATAATGAAACCGCAGTTAATATTCTGTTTTATTTATACTTATTTTAAAATGATAATTACTATTGTAGATTCTGCCGATGATGACTGAGATATCATGATTATTTTCCAAGATATGACGATAACTGCGTACGAAGTCGCGGGCAGCCACTAGTATTATAAATGTCAATGTTTGTGCTCATGGATGGATGTTTGTTACTCTTTCACGCAAAAACTACTGAACAGATTTTGATGAAACTTGGCAATATTGTAGCTTGCACATCATAATAACACAGGCTATATTATTTTGATACATCGTGATTTTTTTTAAAGATATTACGACACATGCGTACTTAGTAGTCGTGGGCAGTCTCTAGAATTTATATAGTTGACTGTAAATATACAGGGTGTAACAGAAAGGGGGTATAAAGCCGAAACACAGCGATAGGCCTCATGAAACTGAACAACTTTCCCCAAGGAACTAACTCTAAGGTAGTAACTCGAAAAAAAATATTGGATCGCCCTTACTTACTCGATCAGCTGATCGGACATTTTGCATGGGGTTACGATCCATGTTCCTTGGGGAAAGTTTGTCAGTCTCATGAGGACTATCGCTGTGTTTCGGCTTTATACCTCCTTTCTATTACACATACAAACATTCTCTGTTATCTGTTCACTACTTTATCTACCAATTTCAATCATAGCTTATTCTTAAACAGTAATTTACACTAGAAATTGAATGATCGATGTCTAACTCACTTTTCTGTTAGGAGCAAACTTTATTCGATCATAAACGTGACTGTAGCGGCCACGTACCACCCTTCAATTAGTGGAACTGGCTGGTTAAGGTTCTTAACGTAACAAAGTAGGCACAATAGTTGAAAACTCTCCAATTACTTAAATTATGATAAATGGGATGAACGGTCTTTAGTAATTTTGACTTTAAATTGGTTTAAATAAGTTGTTGAAACTAAAATGTGCCTGGATACGGAAAACCTGCGATTTAAAGTGCCCGTTTTACCCCCTTCTTCTTCTTCAGCCTTTTTCTACCAACTTGGTGTAGGCCTCCTTCAACTGTTTCCACTCCTCACGGCATTAAGCCTTCTTAATCCAGTTCGAGCCAGCAACCTTTATCACGTCATCCTTCCAGCGCATTTGTGGTCTACCCTGAGACCGTTTGCCTTCCCATGGTCTCCATTCTAGTAGACGTTTACACCATGATTCCTCATTACGAGCAACGTGTCCGGCCCTCTTCCACCTTCATCCTACCAATATTATAAATGTCAATGTTTGTGCCGATGGATGTTTGTTACTCTTTCACGCAAAAACTACTGAACAGATTTTGATGAAACTTGGCAATATTGTAGCTTATACATCAGAATAACATATGGGCTATATTATTTTAAGATAGTACGTTTATTTTTTATTTTTTTCAAGATATGACAATAAATGCGCACGAAGTCGCGAGCAGCCTCTAGTAACATGCGTTTTTAAAAGTGAGAAACAAGAAATAATTAAGACTTTAAAATTGGTTTGAAATTACTAAATTTGACCCAAGAAAAATAAAACAAACGGGGTGAGCTAAATAAAACCGTTTAAAAAAGAAAAAAGAAATAAGTGGTGCTTAGAAACTTAATTTAAAATATAACTTTAATTTATTATACCTTTTGGTATAGTTTTGCGATGAAAGTTTGTAAGAAATGTTATCTCAGAAACGTGAGACGACAAGACGAGAATACAATGTGAAAGTTATTAAAACTTTTAGATACTTAATTTACTTTGAGAAATAACATTAATCTATTATAATGCGTAACGTACAAAGAAATATGAAAAAACATACCTATATTTATGCTTAGGTTGGTTGGATGATGACTACATTCAAAATTTCAAAAAATAATTAGTCCGTCTTTTAGGCTATTAAAAAATATTTGAAACACATTTTTTACCTGATCAATTACATAAATAAATACAAAGATACAGAGCATCAAAGTTACGGAGTAGGGAGTATTAACGTCACTCCGGTTAAAATCGTACTGAGGCGTGACGTCACGAGCAACTTTAACCCAGTGTATCTTTGTCATTTTTAGTTTAAGAGAAAAAAGAAAAAATATGGTCGATTATTTTAAAATAATTTATGTGATGGACTAAAAATTTTTTTTTAGTTATCATGCCCATTCTCGTGTGAAGTAAAGATTATTATGTTACTAGAGGCTGCCCGCGACTTCGTTCACATTTATCGCCATATCTTGGAAAAAAGTCACGATATATTAAAATTTAATAGCTTATGTGTTATTCTGATGTATAAGCTACAATACTGCCAAGTTTCATAAAAATCTGTAAAGTAGTTTTTGCGTGAAAGAACAACAAACATCCATCGGCAATATTAGTAGAATACTATAATTATATGCTTTAATATAAGTAGGTACATACATATTAGACACATAAACACCCAGACTTAAGACAAACATCTCTGTACATCTAGCAATGTTTGTCTCTAGTGGTAACCGAATCCATGACCAGGGGGCTTAGCATGCGTGCCGCGACAATTATCTCGCGTCATGCTGTCCTTATCACATTTAAAACTATGGACAGAGACGTAAGCGTGACAAACCCATGACAACGTCTTGTGACGGAGTGTATGTTAAGCTAGCTGACTGCCACTAAAATACATAATTCCAATGAGGAAGGAATATAGACTGGATTGGCCCCATTTTTTTCATATACAAATGAGTTTATGACAGCGTGCCAAGGTTGCGCAAAGTTTTTTCATAGTTTTCTTGGTAGATGACCTGTCAAACGATAAGTAGTACCGTACATAAAGTAGCCATGCCCATTTTGCGCCAGACCAGGCACGCAGATCCAGACGGTATGGCTCCTTCTTATATATTGTATAACGTGACTTTAAATTAGTGAACGATAGATAAGGATATGCATGTACTCGTAATAACAGACAACTTTTACTATGGGACCAAGGTCGAAATCATTCAAAAAATTTTGAAACCCCCATACAAAATAAATACATCAGCTGATAGGAGCTATGGAGGAACATTTTTTTATGATTTCGTGATTGGTCCCATAGTAAAAGTTGTTTGTTATCACGAGTACATACATATCCTTTTCTATTGTTCACTAATTTAAAGTCACCCTAAATACTCAAAGCATAATTCTACGCTACAATCACCGCATTGACATCGAGTTATCAAAATATACGACACTCGCTTAATTCGATAACCTCATTCAGGAATCGATTAAAAATTCGATTACCTACCCTATCGACACGGAAGGGCTTTCACCCCAAGAGGGTTAAACTGCCACCTAATTTATCAGCGAACCCGAAAAACCGTCTATTGTAAATTGAAATGTGGCCCACATCCATAGAGTACCGATGGTATAGAGTTGTACCAATAGTACCCCTTGAGTATAGAATATATAAGGAGGTGCCATACCGTCTGAATCTACGTGCCTAGTCTTGCGCAAAATGGCTACCTTTTTGTATAAAATTTCTTATCGTTTGACAAGTCATCTACCAAGAAAACTATGAAAAACTTACGCCAACCTTGGCACGCTGTCATAAACTCATTTGTATAAATGAAATAAATAATAAAAATGGGATAATAAAAATGGATAAATAAAAATGGCATGAAATAAAAATGGGGCCACTCCTTATATGCCTTCCTCATTGATAGTACCTATAGGTGTATACTTAGAGTTTGCGTATTATCTTTTCTGCAAGTTGAGTAGAAAGAAGTAGAAGATAAAATGAATTATAAACTATCGATAAGTGAATAAGATAATATTATTAATGTTTATCCTACTAATTAATATTTATCAATAATGTCAATCTTTGTATCGAGGGATGGATTTTGTTACTCATTCACGCAAAAACTACTGGATAGATTTTGATGAAACTTGGTAATATTATATTCTTAATATTATATATTTGGCTATATCATAATAACACATAGGCTACATTTTTTTTTTTCAACATATGATTATGAATGCGTACGAAATCGCGAACAGCCTCTAGTAATCAATATATCGGTAAAAAAAATTATTAGACTGTTTGGCGCGACGACCTGAACACAATTAGGGAAGATTGGTGGGAAGCCGTCACCAACAGAAATGTGTGGAGAAGCATGGGAGATACTTTGCCCAGCAGTGGGACATCAAAGGCTAAAAAAATGTTGTTCCCACTCGTGCCTACAGTTCCTACATCGTTGTGAGCTCTCTTGTATTCATACTCTATGCCCGCATCCCTCGAAATGGATGTAAAGTGTTTTCCGATGACACCCTATTATTTTCTAACTCCAAAGGAACTCGTAAGGGACAACTTTTTTGACGACGAAGTTTTTAACTCGCCAGTTTTGGTATGTAGTTTGTAGCTATTGCAGACTTTTTTGTAACGATCTCTTTTTGGTAGTTTACTGATTGTTAGCAAGTTGTTTTTGAAAAAGGAAAAAAAAGAAAAAGAAGCATTTGGAATTTCTTTTTTTTGTGAGTAACTCCGTAATAATGTAAAGCAAAAAAATATTTGATTCTCTTTGATAAGTAACTACCTACTGGAGTTTTGTAATTAGAATGTTTTCATTTATAAGAACCAAATGAAACGTGCGAGATATTAGAACAAAAATTCAAATAGGCTTTAAAGTATTAATTTGTTTTTAATACTTACTTTCAAAAATCTATTTTAAATGTGTATATTTTTTTATTTTGTGGTCGTACGTTGTATTTTAAAAACGCGTTCTAAGAAAATTGTTTTCCAATACGTATCCAGCCAGGCTGCAAATCTAGCTAAGTTCTAAATAAAAAGTAAGTTTATTTTTCGTAAAACAAAGTCTCAATTCCATCTTAAACAAACCAGTTTAACTTAAAAAGTTAAAACTTATGCGCATAATCTCGAGAAAGAAAAACTTTAAATGAAAACGAGCATTTTCGAGTCAAAACGGTTTCTTTTTTGGATTAAGGAGTTTTCTTATCTTTAAAATCTTTTGAGAAATAAATAAGAGAAGTTATCTGTTTATATTAGACTAGTAGCACCTCGCGACTTCGTACGCATTTATCGTCATATCTTAAAAGAAAAACATGATATCAAAAAATATTATAGCCTATGTGTTATTCTGATATATAAGCTATTGCTAACTATAATATAACAATATTGTAGCTAATTTTAGGCACAATATTGCCTACAATTACTATTGTGAAAAAGTAACACTCATCCATCCATTCTTTATCGGCACAAACATTGATATTTATAATATTAGTCATCATTAAATTTAAGAGCTTCGCTCTTGTCGGTGGAGTCTACGCCACGCCGTTCTAATAGGTTGGGGAAAAAGTCTTTTCGCATATAGTATGTATGAACTTGTATTAAAATCTCTTTGGCTATACCATTTGTATCTGGCTGGTTTTGGTATCATTAAAAAGTTTTAATTTTTAAAGAAGGCACTTGCAAATTCAAATTAGGAATTTGTGTGATTTTCATTTGTTATTGTTGTTGTTAAAATGAGTGAATCTAAAGAAGAAATTCGATACATTTTAAAATTTTACTATAAAAAAGGTAAAAATGCAACTCAAGCCGCGAAAAAAATTTGTGATGTTTATGGACCTAATACAGTATCTGTGAGAGTAGCGCAAGTTTGGTTTAAGCGTTTTCAAGCCGGAAATTTTGATATCAAAGATGCATCTCGCTCTGGTCGCCCTGTTACGGACAAAATTGATGCCATTTTTGAAAAAGTGGAGCAAGATCGGCATATTAGTAGTTACGATGTAGCTGAAGAACTGGCAATTGACCACAAAACGGTTTTGACTCATTTGAATAAAGCTGGGTGCACTAAAAAGCTCGATATTTGGGTGCCTCATGAGCTCACTGAAAGAAACCTAATGAACCGTGTACTCATTTGTGATTCTTTATTACGACGTAATGAAACCGAACCATTTTTGAAAAAGCTGATAACTGGTGATGAAAAGTGGATCACATACGACAAGAACGTGCGAAAAAGATCGTGGTCAAAGGCCGGTCAAGCTTCACAGACTGTGGCAAAACCCGGGTTAACTCGCAACAAGGTAATGCTGTGTGTATGGTGGGATTGGAAGGGCATCATTCATTATGAGCTGTTACCGCCAGGCAGGACCATCGATTCAGAACTGTATTGCGAACAATTGATAAGATTGAAGCAAAAAATTGAGAGAAAGCGGCCAGAATTGATCAACAGAAGGGGTGTGGTTTTTCACCATGACAACGCTAGACCTCACACATCTTTAGCCACTCAGCAAAAATTACGAGAGTTTGGCTGGGAGGTATTAATGCATCCGCCGTATAGTCCTGACCTTGCACCTTCAGATTTTCATCTGTTTCGGTCTCTGCAGAATTCCTTAGGCAGTGTCAGGTTAACATCACGAGAGGACTGCCAAAACCACTTGTCGCAGTTTTTCGATCAGAAGCCTCAAAATTTTTACAGCAATGGGATCATGTCACTACCAACAAGATGGCAAAAAGTTATGGAACAAAATGGCACCTACATACTTTAGTCAAATGTAAATAAACTATAAAAAAAAACTTTTTGAATTTTCATATAAAATACGAAGAAACTTTTTCCCCAACCTAATATTTTCTGCCGTCCTTTTGAGTACCTGATACGACACAATATTAGTACGATAGGATAATATAAAGCTTGACTGTTCTGCTGGGAGTCTTCAACTCACCGTACTTCTGGCTGAAGGGTGTCATATTTCGTCGCTTCAGAGGTAGCTTGCCGCGACGTAACGTGACACCATCGTGATTTAGTTTTAAGTTTTTATTTTGTATTCTAATTATAATATTCATAGATTTTAATTGAATTGTATTTTTTGTATGGGCCTTAGATGCCTGAAATTAAATAAATAAATTTTAAAAAAAATAGGAAGATTAACGGCCGAATACTGAAACGTCTCTCAAAATTGAGCAGTGCTTAAATATGAAAATGTCACTTTCAAACGTCTAATCTAACGGCATAAAAATGTCATATATATGAAAATGTCACTTTCAAACGTCTAATCTAACGGCATAAAAATGTCATTTTCATATTTAAGCACTGCTCAATTTTGAGAGACGTTTCAGTATTCGGCCGTAAGTCCCCTTATATTCGATAGGAAGTTTAAAAACATAGAGACAGAACTACTGTCACAAAAGGAAACAGAAATGTTGTTTATTATCGCCTGTTTATGAAAATAACACTCAGAGCGCTGTATAAAAGATAGATAAAGTTTTTATTATGCCAACTGCCAACACAAGACATTGTTATTGTTTCTTGAAGTGTTTGTTTACCAATGAAATAGACAGAAAAGAGATTGAATTAAAAATAATTGCTTATACAAAAGTCACTAGTCAGTCAGGAGCCCAAATCTGCTAATTTAAAATAGCCTCAGTTGTGTGTCGGCAGAGTGTCAATGAGGGTGTCAATGTCATTTTTTGACACATTTGGTCGCAATTAGTATAAGCCATTGTTTAGCAGAATACCAATAGCTATGTCTAAAATGCCATTGACACTCTGCCGATACACAACTGTGTCTATTTTAAATTAACAGACTTCGGTCCCTGTTTTTTTTTGTTACAGTGCATGCCACAGTTACAGCTCGCTTATGAATGCGCGCCTTAAGACTAATAACACGGTTAATAAGACGTACCTGTCACTCAATTATGATAATAATGTTATGGTGTTTTGTCCCCAGTTCTACGGTGTATGGGGTCTGCCGTCGATGGTGTGTGATTGCTACATCGCCATGGACGTCACATGTTCCACATCTAGCATTTTCAATCTAGTCGCCATTTCTGTGGATAGGTAAGTCATTCGTTTTGTAGAGTGCGTTTCACGAAAGAAGTCCCCCGGATTTTTTGGAGCTAAATTAGACAGATCTAGTTTCCCTATTTTCTGGTCTTTTCCCTGATAGTAGGTAGAAAACCTCTTACTTTTCTTAATAAAAATAATACTTTTTGCATAACAGAAATATATGTAAATAGATATTTTTTTCAAATTGTATACCTACCAACTTACTTAAGGAACGACCAGGACACTCGAAGTATGCAGGAAATAGTATTATTTGATAAATTACAAATGAAATAAACTTATTACAGGTAAATTTTGTACTCATAAATGGCAACATTATCAACTTTGACTTCTTTCGTGAAAAGGACTCTAGTAGTAGAGTCCATTTCACGAAAGAAGTCCCCTAGCCGCGGCGCTGTATTTCATGTCAAAATTTATAATGTTGCCATTTATGAGTACAACATCTACCAATATTATGTTTATTTTATTTGTAATTTATTAAATAATATTATTTCCTGCATGTTTCGACTGTTCTGGTCATTCCATGAGTAGGTGTCTATATATTTTGATAAAAATGTCTACTGAGCTATATTTCTGTTATGTAAAAAGTGTTTTTTTATTAAGATAAGTAAGGGGTTTTCTACCTACTAATAGGGAAAAGGTCAGAAAATAGGGAAAATAGACCTGTCAAATTTAGTTCCAAAAATATCCGGGGGACTTCTTTCGTGAAAAGCACTCTACTTACAGTTAGTTGCAAGAAAGGTGCTCCATTGCACCTATGGCTGTCACTGTCATTGTCAAAGACAAAAATAAGAACTGGAATATGAGGACACGATGCTTAGGCCAACTTGCGCAGAGTTAATGCAATAAACCCGGAGTTAGCTGCTAACACAGGGTTAAATCAAGATAATTCAATACAAATTATTTATTTAACCCTGTGTTAGCAGTTAACTTCGGGTTTATTGGGCTGCGCAAGTGGGCTTTAATGGATTGTTAACTTAGTGAGACAAACAATACTGTGCTGAACTGAGACATTTGTCTTATCCTGATGTTAGTTACCATTTTTGTAACTAACAGTGGTTCTGCCACTTTTGTATGAAGTTTAGTATGAAGCTATTCACACTTTAGTGATGACGCTCATGTAAAATTATCATAAGATCAGTAACTAGAAATGGAAAATGTCTGTGTTTATGTCTAAGAATTTGTAAAACTTAAATTGAAAAGAGCAACCCTTCAGAGTTTCTTGCTAGGTTCTTCTCTGGGGAAAACTGCACTCTTTCGAATCTAGCACTAACTTTAAAAAACGATCCGTCCTAAGTATTGTCAAACTTAACCTACAGGATTAAACGATTTTTCATATTCATTTTCATTTTCTGTGGGTCAACCGCCGTACCTCTAATACTTACCTAATAAGCCTTTAAATCAATATCGATTTCTCGACATTATCCTTTCAATGGTCCCCTTTACTTTTTCCCTTCCACTCCAATCAATTGAGTAGCATTATTTCCCTGGGTCCAACCCATCGCCTGTTATTAGCTGCAGATAAGTGCAGATACTAATTAGTTTACGCCATTCTGCTCAATGGGTAGTGGTAGGCAATTCCATTGTCACAGACTAAGAAATTCAGTACCGTACAATTCCATGCTCTTTATTGGACATGGAAACAGAAACTGTACACACTTAAAAAAGTGGTAACAAACGGCTATATTATTAGATAGAAAATTAAAGTACTTATAGGTCGCGCCACGTAAAATGAACCCTAGCTGACAGATGATGCGCATTAGACGATTTTTAAGTCTGACGTTTAACATTTGTTTTAAAATACCATCGCGCACAAAAGTGTTTAATTACAGTCATGGTTTTACGCACAAAGGAAAGAAAAATATTATTTGTAGTATTAGTACGGTGGAATATAAATTAAAAAAAAATACACAACTACCAATCAATATTGTGTGTTTATTTAGTGTAAAATGTGTAAACATGTAAAAAAATATTCGAAAATTAAAAAAAAATAAAGAAGTCGTTCTTCCATTAAGTCTTCATGGGTGGCGCGAAAACCAGATGAGGACTCGGTGTTGATGCCAGAAGTGGACATTTTATTATTATCGTTGTCGTCACTTTCATAACCTTTGGAATCAGAATCATCATCCCCTACGTATAGTCTATAAGTCAACATACTTACTTAACCGCGTGCGAAAGACTTACAAGAATGAAACGATAAATAGCCCTAGTGCTTTCGAGCGTTAGTGTACCCATGCGCGAACACGTGATTTTCATTTGTTTCTAAAGTTCTTTTTACGTGGCGCGACCTATACTGGATACGAATATTAAATTTGAACACATGATTTAACCCACGATAATTACAGACAGTGTATTCCGATGGATATCTCAATCAATTTATTGACATGCTGTTATGGGAAGACAATTTTTTTTAATATGTAATTTTTTTAAAAAGAAGTTTTGTCATTACGAGCCATATTCTCTGTTTAAGTAGGTACTTAAACAGAGAATATGGCTCGTAATGACAAAACTTCTACCTACCTAGGTATTTACATTAAAACCTGTGTAAAATAACAACATATTGTTATTTGACAGATTAAGTAGTTGGCTATCAAGACAATTAGGTATTCGGTAGATATCTAGCTTTGCTTGTCTTAGCATTTGTTTTTTCTGCACACCAGCCTGCTGCCTAAATTTTTCCCCAACTCATTCGTCAACCTAGTTTCGGCGTCTAAAAATCACTGGAATAGGTTAGTCTGTGTTTTTCTCTTTGAGTATAGAATATACAAGGAGGTGCCTTATCGTCTGAATCTGCGTGCCTGGTCTGGCGCAAAATGGCCACCGTTTTGTATGGAATTTCTTATCGTTTGACAGGTCATCTACCAAGAAAACTATGAAAAACTTGCGCCAACCTAGGCACGCTGTCATAAACTCATTTGTATATGATAAAAAAATGCACCTCCTTATATATTCTATACTCAATGGTTTTTATTTGCTTATTTCGTTACACTGTGGATGTTTACGCTAGCCAAACTGCATATCTTGTCATCAAAGCTGTAATGTATGCATTGTAATTTCACGGCTATTAAATACCAATCGCTCCCCGACGTTCAATCATGCAAAATGCAATCCAACGCATCAGTTAATAAGTACCTGTTTTAATTTTGCTCGTGGTGATAAGTTTGTCGCACGCCGAATTCAGTTGTTAATCTGCTAAAGGCTATTTATCGTGTTTTCGGTGGTTTTGTGCGAAATTGGTTTTTCAATTTATGTCGATTTTGTAAGCTTTTCTGAATTGCGATTTCGTTTTAAATCTGTGTTTGTATGTAAAGAATATGTTTTAATTGGTTGGATTTTAGGCGTAAAGTCGACGCACGATTTTTAATCCAATTTAAGCCGCGCTGTTGTTTTTGTGTTGCTCGTAGCGTCAGACGCATGAAATGTTAGTCCATACAAAATTGACGGCTGTGAGAAATGCATTAAACAACAACACGGACCTGAAAGAAGTTTCAAATGTATCTCGCCTGAAAGAAGCTTATATATAGTTTAGAAAGAACACTACTCACTCATTCACTGTGTTACGAGTTTCGTCAACATTACTACGGAGAGATGAAAATATTTTTTGTATTTCGACCCATGTTTCTTGAAGATAAAGACCAAAACACACCAGATGCGCGTATGCGTTGAGTATTCGTAGACGTATGCGTACTTCTGGGGGCTTAGCACGGCATGCCGCGACAATTACCTATCACTCGTCATGCTGTCCTTATCACATTTAAAACTATAGACAGAGACGTAAGCGTGACAAACGCATAACAATGTCTTGTCACGGAGTGCATGCTAAGCTAGATGAGTTGTAATGTATGGAACTGTCACCGCTTGCGTATACGTCTACGTTACACAAGCGGTGACAGTTCCATACATTACGTCTACGTCTACGTTACGCAAGCGATGACAGTTATGTAATGTATGGACATTACAACTCAAAGGTACGCATACGTCTACGCATACGCATCCGGTGTGTTTTGGCCTTACATTGTTCAGTTACATGGGTAGAATTAGGTCCCTTGACTTTCAACATGTTTCAACAGTACCCTCTTATTTATTGATTTGACACAACATTTTTATATGCAACAGTCACAAACTACCAAAGCCGATGTTCAGCAAAATATAGCATCTCCGCATCCAATATACTTAGTCCACCTTTTTCATAATAAATATGCCGTAAATCTTTGTGAATAAATCAGAGTACTTCCCTTCCCTTCAATATTTTGCTTATGATTTATATTCTATGAAAAATGTTTCCTTTTGACAAAGGTAAGCGTCGTGTCTTTGGCAGCCATTATTGTTATTGCTTTGTTAAAACTGGAGGTGGTGAGTTTTTAAAGAAATTGCCAGCGCTTCGTTCGGTGGCGTGTAAAATATATCGCACGGTAATGGTGTAAGGTAAGAACCTATGAGGAAAGAATATAAGGAGTGGCCCCATTTTTTTTCGTCATATACAAATGAGTTTATAACAGCGGGCCAAGGTTGGCGCAAGTTTTTCATAGTTTTCTTGGTAGATGACCTGTCAAACGATAAGAAATTCCATACAAAAAGGTAGCCATTTTACGCCAGACCAGGCACGCAGATCCAGACGGTATGGCACCTCCTTAAATATTCTATACTCAAAGGTAAGAAGGAACTTGGAATGATTTCCACGTTAATATTATAACCAAAAAAATGTTTTTAGTTCCTTATAGATATCAACACTATGATCGCTACTGTCTTTTGTTTTATAATTCTTCGGTAAAGTTTAAAAATGGAGCAAAGTTGTCAAATATTACAATTTATTTCAAAATCACTATTATGGCTTTATGAAACAAGCTACCTATTTGATTTTATTTATTTTATTAGCTATTCGTTGCAGCTATTTGAGCACTAATTTAATTATCATTCTCATTTCATTATTATTTTCCGTGCTATTAAAGATCATTTTTGATTGACAACTTTCATCAAAATTATCAAGATTTTGTAACTTTTTTGCCCATAGGCTGCGTATTAGTCAGCCATTACCTCAATTTGCCTAAAAGTCGATAAAAAAAATTGACTTAGATTACAAAAAAGAGTTTGAGTAGCTGTAATTTGATCGCCCTAACATAGTAACATAGTAACGAGTCATTTGCGTGTTTCGAGTATTCTTTGTTGGTATTTCATTCAGATAAAAGGTTAGAGATGAGCCACGTAATTCATGTAATGCGATAGTGCTGCCAATTAATCGATTGCGTTTCGATTATAAAATCATTTTAATGTATAAAATTTATCTTAATCGTTACCCGGCCAAAAATCTGGAAATTATTTTTACCATTATGTACCGATTCGTTAAATAATCGATAATTAGTCTTCTTGAAGCTTAAATCAAATGGTATCTAATAGTTGCCCTTGATTAATTTTTCGATGATTTATCATTTATCAAAAGGTTAATATTAGTTATTAAGTTATTGATTAAACGTAAAAAAAATATTAAAAAAATCGATTTAATAGTTAAATCGATTAAATAATCGATTACTGGCAACACTAATGCAACATTCGACATTCCAAGTCACGAAGCGAGACCTTAATATAAAAGGAAATGCGAAACAACGAATTCTTTTGTAGTCGTATGCGATCAGTAATGTATGCTTGTGGAACATTTATTTGATCTAAATGTATACTTTGAATGAACAATTGGGAAATTGATGAAGCAATGGCGGAAAATAAAGAAAAATAGGGAGAATTCTAAAATTAAAAGTAAACTGGCAATGTAACGTGGCTGGTAGTGACCCCTGCTTGTCAGGCCGCTGGATTGTGGATTCGATTCCCATTAAAGACAAACATCGTCGTGATGATCTATATAGAGTGACTTTAAATTAGTGAACGATAGAAAAGAATATGCATGTACTCGTGATAACAAACTACTTTTACTATGGGACCAAGGTCGAAATCATTCAAAAAAATTTGAACACTCCATACATTTTTTTAATGATTTCGAACTTGGTCCCAGTCCCATAATAAAAGTTGTTTGTTATCACGAGTACATGCATATTCTTTTCTATCACTCACTAATTTAAAGTCGCCCTATACTATAATGTACTTAAAGAAAACCATATTACTTTAAAGTAGGTACAATACATGTTGCATAATACATATAATGTAGTTTATAGAAAGAGTAAGCTTTCCTTTACTTTACATTGGCAGAATGCATAATGGCAGTTGCCAATTAAAAAAAAAACAATTGCCTCTCAACCCGCAAATAAGGCAGAATTTTGTCCTAAAGGTGCGTACAGACCATGTAACATGTTATTTAACTTGTGTTTTATAACACGTCCACACTATGTAACCTTGTTATTCAACATTACAACATAAAATAATACTGTACACATTAGAATAACAATGCAATATAACAATGTTATATAACCATTGTCGTTTGTCGTTCTTCAGTACAATCCACGCGATCAAAGTTATATAACATTGTTGTACATATCAATAACATGTTACTATACCATGTTTTATAACATTCAGTGTCCACATTATGTAAAACATGTTATATAACAATGTTAAATAACATGTTATGTTACATGGTCCGTACGCACCTTTATTTGCTTAATTTTACTTTTTTTTCTACATATTTCCGATCTTAACTTTCAACACAAAAAAGATCTTATTTACCGTAACCCTTTCTCATTCTAACCCATTACAGCTTGCACAATCACGTCCCTTTCTACCCCAAATAAGCACAGTCATCACTCACTGAAGTCCCGAAGAGCCTTATCATGTTCTCCGTCTTTTGTCTAATAAAGTATCACTTGCAAACTGTTACTTGACACTTGAATAATATGCCACTCAATACAAGTGAAGCCTCAATTTAAATTATTGTAGTCAGTACTGTGATTCAAACATTAACTAGAGGCTTGAGAAGTATCTGTGTTCATATAATGAAAGTCTTAAGATAAAGTGGGTTGTGTAGTGATTGATGAAGTTTTATGATACGATATGAGTTATTGTTTCGTCTTTGATTAACTTGTATGAAGTCGATATCTGATTAAGTATCTTCGATCTATTGTATATGATAGATCACTTACGCTAGTGTAAGCTTGTAACAAGATTCGCATCGAGTGCGCTTTGTGAGATGCTAAAACATTTCTGAAACAATCGCTATAGCCCGGTCAAAGAACAATTTGGTGCTACATTAATTCACAACAGGCTTGTTGTGAAGTTGTGATTTTTGCAGGCAACAGACAAAAATCACGGATATTGTTCAAAATGTAATTATAATTAATATGTAAAAATTTATTTATTTAATTTAGAGTAAATATAATCACATATGCTGATGGGTAACACAGTAAAGTTTATCTCTACTGGGAATCAAACTCACGGCCGTAGGGTGTTTTCAGACCTAGCATTTATACGCGCGTATAAAACTCTAATCTGAAAACGCCCTTATGGCTTGGTAGGCAGGCCCACTACCACGCCAACTGGCCAGGCTTTTCTATTATATGGTCTTATTACACGAGGCCACGAGACGAGACAATCAATTAATCAAGGCCAATATTAGCCAATAATCATTTATAATCATTGGCCTGGCTCTATTCTCATAAAGCCAACACTGGCCTGGCCCACTGCCTTGTCTATTGGTCTTGTAATAGGACCATTATGACGATAAATTCTTACAATAGAAGACTTCCACATAATAAATACACTATTTGTCCATTCCGCTGTTACATCCTGTACAATATTACCAATTTACAGAAAAAAACTAAATAAAATCTTACAATAACCTATTCTTTCACAGATTCATAGCTGTAACCCAGCCAATCAAGTATGCAAAACACAAAAGCAGCGGCCGAGTGTGGCTGACCATTGCCGTGGCGTGGCTAGTCTCCATGGCAATAGGTTCGCCGATAGTCCTCGGCTTAAACAACACTCCTGCCAGGCGCGAAGACCAATGTCTCTTCAATAATACAGACTATGTTATCTATTCGTCTGTTGGATCCTTTTATATACCATGCGTTGTGATTATGCTGCTGTATTATCAGATTTTTAAGGTGAGTTGTTTATCTTGTACTTTTTAAATGAGAAAAAAAAAAGCCAAGACGAACGTACCTCGATCAAATCAGTGACTGACTCAAGAAAGGCCAAATCAAGAGTACCCTAAACCGACGGGCATGTATGAGGCGACTGATGCGTGTGGATGAAGCGAAAGAGGTGTGTTTGGATCGAAGCAACTGGAAGGAAGTGGTCTCTGCCTACCCCAATGGGAGAGAGGCGTAACGGATATGTATGTATATGTATGTTTAAATGAGAATGTATAGTAAAGGGCGATAATGCACATCGATTTTTAGAAAGAGGCAATTGGCCAATTTCAACTTCGTATAGCGATATCTCTGTCACACACTCCATCTAGCTTAGAATACACTCCGTGACAAGACGTTGTCATGGATTTGTCACGCTTACGTCTCTTTCCATAGTTTTAAATCAGGGATGTTAGGGAGCTCCGTAACCGTAACCGAAACTATCGGATATCCGATATAAAAAATCATCCGTAACCGTAACCGAATCCGAAATAAAAGTTTCGCATAGTATCGGATAGGGGTGGAGCCTAATTGAGACACGTTATTTGTATTTTACTTTTGAAATTCCTTAAAAAAATAATATCCGTAACCGAAACTAACGGATAATCCGAAATAATATATTATTCGTATCCGTAACCGTATCCGGTATAATAATCATTCCTAAATCCGTATCCAATCCGTATCCGAAATTTCATATCCATAACATCCCTATTTTAAATGTAATAAGGACAGCATGACGTGAGATAAATTGTCGCGGCACGTATGGACGTTTGTTTTGTCAATCATGGCTCAAATCAAAATAAAACAACAATAAAGAACTAATAATCATTATGAATTTAGAACAACGATTAATCTATTAATTGATGTGAATACTTTGTGAATATGAAAATAAACATTCGTTTGTATTCGGAAATTCGATGATTGCCGATGTACATTCTTTATCGCCCTTTACTGTAGTCTATGTAAATATGAAACAAAATTCGGGTTCATACTGTAAAACTGCCATATGTGAAAAACTGAGATTTTTTTAATTCAGTAACTTAATGCTAGGAGCACACAGTATTTAATTCCGTGAGTAAGTTTCGAGGAAAGCCTCTACCTATTTACTTACTCGTAATTAAACTAATTAGAGTCAACGTCGGGGAATAAAAGCCTATTTGGAATACGATTCCAATCCTTGCCTTGTGCTACGGCGTAGCATTCGTAGCAAATTGCTACAACAATCGTAGCAGAAGCATACTACTTACATGAGTTTGTTTTTATGTGGTTTTTGTATGTAAGCAAGTATGTTTACAAAAATTAATCACTCTCGTATGAGAGAAAGCTTGTGCCCCTATAGTGGGGACGTAAAAGAGCTGATAATGATGATGATGAATTAATTAATTTAAGATTTAAAAGGCACCTTAAATGGTTTTAAAGGCCAAGTCAAGAGAACCCTAAACCGACGGGCATGTATGAGGTTACTGATGAGTGTGGATGAAGCGAAAGAGGTGTGTTTGGATCGTAGCCAGTGGAAGGAAGTGGTCTCTGCCTACCCCAATGGGAGAGAGGCGTGACGGATATGTATGTATGTTAAATGGTTGTTAATAGTACCTTATTAACCTTTTAGTATCAAAATATATTTTATAAAACACCGATCCATTAAAAATCAAACATAAAATTTACTCTACATAATGTCCAAGTAAAATATTCAAATCGTGCAAATTCAGGCGCTTTCTAAATTCACAGTCGTCGGAAAGTAACAAAATTGGAGAAATAATTAAATAGGCGTCCATCTTGAAAGGGAGAATCCATTTCGACGGACCCTTAACTTTTGCACGTGCGATGGACTGCTTGAAATATTAGCTTAGAATAGCCTTTATTTGAGAACTGCATGAGGGGATGTAAATATTTAAGGTACCGCAAATAGGAAGTGATTGGGTTTCATAGAGTAATTAGCCTTATGCCATTGGATATCATACCGATACATTTATTTATTTAACAGTTTATTGTAAGATGATAGTACATAAAGAAAGAAAAAAAGAGAAGTTATACAAAAGGTACTTACAGCATATTTCTAAAAGAAATTTCTTCCTGCAGACCCCACAGAGAGAGAAGTGAAAGCGAGCAGCGAGGATAGTCACTTAACCTACAATAAACATGATTAGGTACAAGCTTTTTTTAGAGACCTAAAGTCACTTCTAGCATTTATTGCTAGTATTCCAATCATGTTATTAAAGTTTCTTTATCGCAAGTGTGATTCTAATAAAATAGTTATGAACATTAAGTGCTCTTACGCTCTAGCGGGTGCTATTTGAAGGATATAAAACAACGCCAAAACCGCGGGACGACCGTTTACCACATTACGATAGTAATTAAATATAGAATATACCTATTTCTTAATATTTCAATATTCAAATTCTTTATTTTGCACACCATATGTTTTACAGGATGTTATTATAAAAGTTGATAGTAGGTACATGGACATGGATGAATAGGGCACGGCAATTACAATCTTAATATCTAATTTATTATTTATCTATAGGTAGATATTAGTATTTTCTAAACATATGTAAGTAGTACATAGTTTTTTTTTTAGAACTTATTATTATTATAATAACTTCCGAAAAAAACACGCAACTTTCATTTCATTCCAGCAAACCTTTAAAAAAAATTTTTAACAACACTAAATTCATTTACCAAATTACACACTCACATTAATCGTATAACTCCATAATCAAGTTCCCAAACATTAAAGTTACCGCAGCAATGGCTCTGGTAAAGCAATCGAGAGGAGTTTCCTACATTTTACGATACAGCCTCTTCCCTATATCGAATAAACATAAACATTATATGAAGAAAGAGCAAAGATAACTCGATTATTATGGAATGTTTATTATGTTTATGTCCTTTGAGTTGATGGCTCGTTGCGAGGTTAAAGGTTGCAATATTTATGGTTTTCTGATTTTAAGGCAATTTGTAGAATGCCTAGTCTATCTGTCAAATAAATAAGCATTGTAATGCCTAGCCTGTCAAATATATAAAAAACAACCATAGATACAGATTTGGCCAGGGAGATCTTTTGATATTACCTAATCAGGCCACATGCAAATTAAATAGGATCCTCTTTTACCTAAATGATTGTCGAGTTGCCTAATCAAAATTTTTATCACGTTCTGAGTTTACGTAAAGAGACGAAGACAGAACTGGTGATTAGACCAGATTATAGTCTATTAGGTCGAATCAGATTAAAAACCAAAAAACATTTGGAAATTGTTTCTAGTATCTTCTCTGGGAAATCTGGTTTAGTTATCAGTTTGCTAAGAGGGTGAAAAGATATCGCTCGTGCCGATATAGCTGTCTAACGATGGACTCGTAAGTAAGTAGGTGACTCTATGGACAAGGATCCTACTATTTCGCAACCTGTAAAATAATACGCAAGTTTCTACGCAAGATGCAAGCATTCCTTGCAATCGTCAATTAGCAAAAATGTTCATATGACATGTAGTTATGTGAACATAGCACACGGGGTATTCTAAACGCGCGTTTCCCGTGCGGTAGACGCTGATTGTTGCGGTTGCATCAATGATACAAACGCGCCTTTGAATCGAGTAGTCTGCGCGCGTTTAGATATCTGTGGCTCTTAGTCTTTTGTATTATCTTTCAAGGCAATCCGTCAAAGAGCAAAAAAGCAGCGGCAAGCGAAGACCTCGTCAGCATTGAGTTCAGCAGTCACCAGTAGTGCTGCAGCCGTCGTCATAGAGAACGTGGCCAACCCTCAGAGATTGGAGGAGCAGCCTACCAATACCGCTTCTGGAAGCAATGAAGATGATGATGATGACAAGTAAGATCCTGTATTCTTCAACTTTTCGTTGTCATAACTTCATAGAGGACAAAAGTACAGTTTTTGGTACATTTAATGATACCATAGAATTTGACAAAGTTGTATCTAAATCCGTTTCTAAATACCTACCCATGATATTTATTGTTTTTTTTTTTTTTTTCCTTTTTTAGAACTGTAAAGGGCTTTGTCTTTCTTAGCTGTTTTCTTTATAGTTTAATTAATATTTAATGCATAATATATTTTTCAGTTTTGGCAGAACAGATATAGGAGCATTTGCCGAAGAAATGAACATGAAATCAGCGAGGTTTATGCTGGCTGCTGTTGTTGAAGAGACTGGTTTGTAAGTATTCTGCCTTTTTTTGCTTACCTGTGTCAAAGAAGAAAGGAGATAAGTTAGTATTTTAAAAGCTTGATTAACTTGAACGTAAGCAATGTGGCTTAAATTCTATATCAAATACACTTTATGGACATCGGAACTTTATTAGCTTCCTTTGCAACTGCAATCCGTCCAACAAAAAAAGAAATTTTGTACTTTTCCAATCATGAGAATATCAAAAGTTCTTATCATTAGCTATTATCCAATACAGAAATGAATCTCTGAATGTGTTGGCACATGTCGAAAGAAGCTGAATCAATTTCGATATTTATTTTTATTGAGTTTTTAGTGTCAGGGGAAGGTTTTTATTAAATAATACGCGCTTAAAATGCGCTTAAAAAAATAACGCGCTAAAAACATAAGCCTTCGTAGCAGTCGGGTAAAAAAGTAGAGATAAAGCCATCAAAAGGTAAAGTTATAAAATAATAAATAAAAATAGCCTTTATTCGACAATATACACAGTTTATCTTACTGACTAAATACATTATATTAATTTAATACATATATATAATATTTTATTTTAGACACCGGTTTATGCATTGTCTTGCTTTGCAGCATAGGCCTCCCCCAGAGTTCTCCACAATGTTCTATCTTTTGCTTGCCTCGTACGAGGCAAAGGTAAAGTTACTACATAATAAAACTTTCAAATATCGTTTTTCATCCCATTTATTCTAGAATAATGGCAAACCTAGCCTCACCAATACCAATGATGGATCCAAATACAAACAACGACTCAGGCTACGTCCCGTCCAACATAGACGCAGTGGAAGCAGAACAGAAGGAGAAAGAAGGAGACACGCCCCCCGTCTCCCCCTCGCAGAAGACTACGGTAGAAGATAAGAGCGAGGAAAAGAAGGAGGGGAAGATTAAGCCGGAGTTAAAGTAAGTAAAAGAAAATTGTAAAAGAAGTAATTATTATTGTAAAAGAGAAATTGGAGAGGCCTTTGCTCAGCAGCGGACAGCTATAGGCTGAGAAGAGAGAGAGATAAAAGATTTTTTTTTCTTATTCCTGAGCTTCAATTCTTGAATACATGTAAACATATCTGTCTCGCCTCTCCCCCATCGGAGTAGAGAGAGACCACTTCCCTCCATCACTCCAGACACTTTTTTCGCTTCATCCCCGTACTTCAACTACATTCATCAGTCGCCTCTTACATGCACGTTGCATTTTTGTTAATCTTTTAGTACCTGATGAATGTGGATGAAGAGAAAGAAGTGTAGCAAATGGAGTGAAGTGGTGTCTGCCTATTTCGATGGGAGAGAGGCATAGCAGATATGTATGTAGGTATTGTTTTTGTATCAAAAATAAAGAAATAATGAGAAGACTGAAAAGAGATGACTTTCTATGTTTATATTACAACCCTATAATAACTGATGTTGTAAGTAGTTATGGGTTTAGAATATAATTACACTCGACATACATACAAATCAGTCCCGCCTCTTTCCCGTCGGAATAAGCAAAGAGCACTTCCTATCCACTTACATCGCCGAATCAAAGTTTTCACCAAACATAACTAGGGGGTAACACAAGTTTAAAGGCATTTCGGATACTTTATCAGACTGGGCCATTTTGAGATACGACCCTGGGCGTGGTAGTTTGAAATAAAACCGTAGATGTGTCGTTAATCACTCTATATTTCAATATCTGATGTTACTTATTAACAAACAATTCCCAGAATTCGGATAGATTAAATTGGATTACAATAGCAGGACAAAGTGATCCGTCGTCGTCAACCGTTTTTCTGTCTCGCCCCGTTCGAATAACTAAACGTCAAAAACGAACCGAACTGACAGCACCGGCCGACAGTGACGTTTCACTAGAGTGTTGCCACTCTTGTCCATAAATTAATTACTAAAACTACAAACAATCTTAAATTAAACTAGAGGGCGCTAGCGATGCGCCGCGCCGTCAAGTTCATTAAAAATAGGTGTAATAAATAATACCCGAAGTCATCACGTCATTGTTATGCTAATTTATTATTCAGAACCAAATCTAAATGCAAATGAACTGTCAAATTATTATGAATTGTGCTTTCCACGATATTAATTACGGTGCTGAAGTTTTTACCGCACAAAGTCAATTTGGAATTGTGATAAATTGAACCCGAGTTAGGTGGCGATTTGTGACGGCTGATTAATTTTTGAGGTTATTAATTTGTGTATGGCAGAAGGTAGATAAAATGTAAAACGAAGCCTTTTTAAAACGACTAGTTTCTAGAATCTAATTTATCATACACATATACGTACATACGTCTCTCCCCCGTCGAAGTAGGAAGACACCACTTCGCTCCACTTGCTACAATACAAACACACTTCTTTTGCTTCATCGACATTATCAATACTAGCAAAAAATGATTTACTCTTTTTGTAATCAATGCTATCAGAATTACCCCCAACAAAAACAAAAAATTTCAAACATTTAACGCCTGTTGAAGGTGATTCTACAGATAAAAATTATTTGACAGATGTTTTATGTCTGTCTCTGTCTAAAACGTCATGTTTTATGAAATAGATATAGGTTTATCTGTCAGATAAAATTTATCTGCAGGTGGTGAAACAAGCCTTTAATCTATAATCTTTATTTTACAAATAAACGTTCTAGCTTCAAAAACGCAGGCAAATAACGCAATAATCTAACGTTTTAATTTAAAAAAAAACCCGACTGCGTTTAAAACACGCTTTTTTATTTTGATATATCTATCAAGCCGTTTAGGCTGCAAAAGAATTATACATACTTACATATATACTCTCGAAAAACATAACCCTCCTTCGGGCGCAGTTGGGGAAAAACTATGCAAAACAAGAATACCCAAACAAGCATCGTAAATATCGCAGCAGCCTGTTTGGACCACAAACGGCATGTATGACCATTGGAAAGGGTGTTCGCTAATTCGCTTACATAATATAACGTAAATGGGGGAGGCAAAAATTGGCTTCCGAAGTTAGGTTTGTTTAGAAACGTTGGCTCGTGGACTAGGCTTTTCATATTTGTGAATTTTGCTGTTTATAGTTGTTGTAGGTCTCAAAAAAACAGGTTTTTGTTTAGGTTTAAGTTTCTCTTTTCTAATGGTATCTGCATGGTATCTACACACCAAAGCTTAGATTACTATTTTAAAAATCTTTGCACCAAAGCCGCCGGCTTTTTTGACAGCTGCCATTCATATGACGTAAAGCCGCGGGACTAGCCCGGCGGCATGCCGGCGGCTTTGGTGTGTAGATAGCATAAAATCTGGTATGGTGTAGTGTCAGTATCATCATGGACTATTACGAGCTTAGAAGCGCGGCAACGCTCGTACACGTGCTTCAAAAAACGAGCGATAATTATTTACGCAATGAGAAATATTTGACATGCCTACGCACTTATTGGTAAATGGACTTTTATTAAATTTTAATTAAAAAACAAAATCTGTTCAGCGGTTTTAGCGTGAAAATATAACAATACTTTCCTCCCTCACATCCACCAAACTATCCAATCCAAACATCCTTCCATCCATATAAGAACGAACATCGACATTATAATTTATAATATTAGTAGGAAGGATTATAAAAACCTTTCTCACTCCACAGAAAAAAGCTAAGTCGCATCAGCAGCAGTTCAATGATCTCAACTCCTCGCAAGCGGTTCAGGAGTGCTGCAGCCGCGGCCCGCTTTACTATATTCCGGGCCAACAGAGCTGGTAAACTACGGGCCAAGTCTTTCGCTAAAAAGGAGAAGAAGGCTACGCAGACGCTTGCTATTGTACTTGGTGAGTTTTTAATTTAGATCAAATATATAGTAAATCATTATTATAATAAGTTCAAAAGTTTAGAGTTGGTGATCAGGGTATAGCAAAATCCAAAGATATGCCTAAAAAACACTTTTATATTTTTGTCGTCTAAATGATGGTTATCGAACTTAAGCTATGCTTGTAGCATAGCTTAATTAAATTGTCCAACATATTGCAATCTATTTTAAACTAGCTGTCCCGGCGAACTTCGTCCCGCCTTAGAATGAACTTAATTGTGTAGGAATAAAGTTCAAATTGACTCTACATTTTAGTAAGAAAACATTTGTATGGGAAAAAGAAAAGGTCTGTTTTACGGCTTTCCCGGCAATTATTCGAATTTTTCTCACCGTAAGAACTATCCTTGGACTTCAATGAACATTTAAAAAAAAGAATTAGCGAAATCGGTCCAGCCGTTCAGGCGTGATGCCGTGACAACGGAAAACGGGTTTCATTTTTATATATATAGATAGATGAAACTAACTATGTAGGTATCTATCAGTGAAATATATTGTTGGGGCTCTGCGATATCCAAAACAAAACGTAATTTCATGAAATTAAATATCAAAATCCCGTACCAAAATAGAACCACTAGCTTGATAATGACTTACAAGAAGCGATTATATTTTACTGGGTGTAACAGAAAGGGGGTATAAAGCAGTGGTAGTACTCATGAAATTGAACAACTTTCCCCAAGGAACATGGGGCGTAACTCGAAAAAAATTTTTGGGTTGCCCATACTTACCTACTCGATCGGCTGATCGGACATTTTGTATGGGGAGGCGACATTTTTTTTTCGAGTAACGACCCATGTTCCTTGGGGAAAGTTGTTCAGTTTCATGGGGACTATCGCTGTGTTTCGGTATTATACCCCCTTTCTGTTACAGCCTGTCTAGTAAGTAAATACTGAAAAAGTGTTTATCTTCAACCCTTCGACATTTCAATCTCACAGCAATATCTAACTATGAAAACAAACCACGCTAAGACATAAAAGAACCTTCCCTTGAATATTGAGACACACCTTTTGATTGTCACAATGATATAACTTTAAAGGAGGTTTTACATTATCCGAACTCTAACTCTAACTTTTAGACTCTGTAAATTATGGGTTTGTTGCTGTGCTGTTTTTGACATAAGCAATCATGTGTTGTTAGCCTTAGACCCAGAACACACGATGAAACGCAACTGCAACGCAACTGAAACTGCTAGTTACTTTTCAGTTGCATCTAAGTTTCTGGTTTTCTATGGAAGTATATAACAGAAATTTCGATGCAACTCAAAAGTAACTAGCAGTTTCAGTTGCGTTGCAGTTGCGTTTCACCGTGTGTTTTGGCGCTTAGAGCGCACGATGTCCAGACCTTTATAATTTTATACTAGAAGCAGAAAGTTTCTCTGTCTATTTACCTATGTTATATCGGGGACTTGTTACGGAAAGGCCAAATCAGAAGTACCCTAAACCAACAAGCATGTATGAGGCGATTGATGAATGTGGATGAAGCGAAATTAGTATGTTTGTATCGTAGCAAGTGGAGGGAAGTGATCTCTGCCTACCCCAATGGGAGAGAGGCAATACAATATAATACAAATATTCTTTATTGCACACAAAGATATAAGGTACAGACACAAACAAGAATATAAGAAGCAACAGGCGGCCTTATTGCTAGGTAGCAATATCTTCTAGGCAAACTAAGGGTAAGAAATAGCGAGAAATAATAATGGTTGCGGGTTGTGCAAACAATACTGAATACATACATAACTACATATTGAGAGGCGTGACGGATATGTATGTAGGTATGTATGTTATAATTATAACCCTTTCAGAACCGATCAATACAATTGTGCGGTTTTTAAAGTTCAATTTATTTCAAAAACTAAACGTATTTTCTGGACGGGCCCGGCGTCGCACGATTGCGCGTGAACCGAACTTTGACCCTGTGCACGAAATTCGCGCGTATATTAGTCGCAGAGCAAGTGTCAACCTATCGACTTCAGTGAATTTTTGCCGCACCACCTTTCACCAATGTGAGAAGAAAATTCTTGATTTTTGGTTTGTATCTCGGGATTTAAGTATTAAAATCATAATATTAAATAGATTATCTATGTATTTAACAGAAAACTGCATTGAAATAGCTTTTAGTATTGCGGCCAGCCGTTAACGAATTTTGATGAGACAATTGTATCATGCAGGGCCGTATAGACAATTAATAGTTTTTGATGCTGTGCGTTATTTATCAGTTTTTACAGAAATTTATAAAATGCTGTGGGGTTTGACGGAAGCCGAGATTGTGACTTAGCTAAATGGATCTGGAGACGAGGGTAGTGACGATGAATAGCTCCCAGAACCCTCTCTGGGGCCCTCAGGAGCACAAGTATCAGTCAGTTCTGAGAACTCCGCGATATGTGAAGACACTGAGGATGATTCACATGATAACTTATGGTTAAGTCGAATGCAATGGGAAAAAAAGAAGTTAAATCCTAAAGAAATGCCAGTGCAAGTGTCTCCAAAACTAATCATGAGCAACAACAAGACTACTAATCCGCCTAATATAGAAAAAATCGGAGCTATACACACTTGATTTCTTATGTTTGACACTGATGTTGATGAAATGTTAAAAATATATAAAATTTTGTGTTAATAAAAGATTTTAAATTGTATCCTATATTGTTTTACTTTTCTGTAAACATAAATCTTTAGGCCCGATTCGATACAATTGTTGGTACTAAAATTTTCCAAGATGGCGGCCGGAAAATGGAAAACTGACCCCAGATTTGACTTCTCCAGACCGTTTTTAGGTAAACCTGATAGTCTTTTTGTCTGAAATTAATGTACTTTCGTCGCCGGTCTGAAAGGGATAACACAGGTTAGTGTTGTATATGTTAGGTAAGCGGAAACCTAACCTAACCTAACCATCAATATCTATCTCAAATGTTTTACATTTCTGATTGCTATTTAGGAAATGCATAGATTTCCTAGGAAATGTGTATAATATAATTTAATTCACACATTTCCTTGCCATTTTAGGAATAACATACATTTCATAGGAATTGTATACAATGACGGATTACATGCATTGCCATTAACATAAATACTTACATCTGTAAAGTTACATTAAACTGGCATTGCGTAAAGTCAGTGTAACATGCAACCTCCTTTATCCCATCTTTTTTATTAGAAATAGTTTTCCTTAGACGTGGGATTTACGACATTTGAATTGGACTTCGAAAGAGCTTCTGACGATATTCAAAGTTGCTGACAACAAATATTTGTGGTCTAAAAGGGGATAGAAATGGACGTAAAATTCCTGCCTAGTAACACAGTAAAAATAGCTTGATAGATAGAATATAGAGAAAAAAAGAGCGATGTAATTTTTTTCCGGTATTTTAGGGTGGCAACACACCTGCGTAACGAACCGCGCGGAACATTCAGCTGCTTCAATGTATGCGACGTAATTTCGGCTGATTTATTTATTTATTTATTTATTTATTTATTTATTTATATATAAATATACATGCAGTTTACACAGCAACAGAAAAATCCAAAACACTGGTAACTAGATACCTAAGTACTATAAATATATTAAAACTTAAAAATTATAAACCTCTGCAACTTTCCTTAAAACTAGTTAATCGGTGACTTGAAACACATTGCGAGTGTATTGAACCGAACGTTCCGCGCGGTACGTTCCGCAGGTGTGACCGCACACATAGATCTATCTGCCAACATGTCGTTGACATTTGCTTTCTTACCACGGGTAACAGTAAAGTAAATTCAACTTTATAAGTTTTGTAGTGTTTAAACATACAGCAAGGAATTGGGAAGGCCTCCAACAAGGTAGACTGACGACTTGGTTAAAGTCGCTAGAAACCGTTGGATGTGGGCAGTGCAAGACCGGTCGTTGTGGAGATCTTTGGGGGAGGCTTTTGTCCAGCAGTGGACGTCCATAAGCTGATATGATGATGATGAAACATACATCCAGTCGCACTTTCGTTTTACGAATTCGTAAAAAGAATTAAGCGTCAATTTTGGTAGAACTTTTACATATTTTGTGGTTCACATAATTTTATTAAATGTTTCTGTGTTTATACCTGAGATTTGTAAAACTTAAATTGAAAAGAGCAACCCTACAGAGTTTCTTGCTAGGTTCTTCTCTGGGGAAAACTGCACTCTTGCGAATCTAGCATTAACTTTAAAAAAATGACCCGTCCTAAGTGTTGTCAAAACCTACAGGATTAAATGATTTTCATTTCATTTCATTTCATTTCATTTCATTTCATTTCATTTCATTTCATTTCATTTCATTTCATTTCATTTCATACATACATACATACCAACATATGCGTCACGCATCTTTCCCATTGGTATAGCTAGAGATTTCCTTCCATTTGCTACGATCTAAACCACCTTCTGATAAAATCGTGGATACAATGCACTTACATTTAGTCAGTCATTTGTTTTAGCTTATCAAAATACACGAAAGGTAATTAATTGTGAATTCTTTCCTACTACGATAGGCATAAAATTCAAATTGACAGAACTCTAAACCATCAACACTTCTTGAAGAGCAATGAAAGCGTACTTTGTAACAAAATAAAGCGTAACTTCGTTCGAATCGGTTCCGTTCGCAATCAAAAATGGGTCTCCAGGCTGAAATAAATGCAAATTCTACATCGATACTTTTTCGTAGGTCGCAGGACGCGTAGGGCAAAGTTTTATTTAAGATGTTGTTTCACTGAAGTGGAATAATAAATAACATTTTAACAAGACTTTTTTTAGAAAGACGTTTTTAATTTATTAAATAAATCATATGTAATAATATAAATCTCTATGATTAATTACGATTAAATACACATATCCAAACAGAGTGTTTGGATCCGTAGCAAGTGGAAGGAAGTAGTCTCTGCTTACCCCAATGGGAGAGAGGCGTGACGGATATGTATGTATGTGTATCCAAATATTAAACAAGCTTCTTTAATAAAAAAAAACGAAACCCTACCGCGGCCTAAACGAAAGTGCGTAATCTCCCTAAGTTAACCTAATTTACGTTAAATTAACAAAATGGATAACTTAACTCAAAAAATTGTATACAAACTCCTTTAACTGTCCGTAAAATGTTTATAAATCCATTAGATAGATACTAACTTTTAGTACCGGATTCACAGTTTAATGAAGTTAATATTAATAAGTCCATGAATTTTATATTTATGAATGAAATGAAAAGTGTTTTATTCAAAAACAGGCAAAATTCATTACACTTTTTTGATGTCACTTTGTTGATCTAAAACTACTGCCGGTTCACTACCTGTATAGCCGAGAGGAAGAAAACATCAAGAAACCTTCCGCACAGGGCCCTACGTTATGTGCAATATATCTTTTTTTAAATCGAGAAAATTTTACAATTACATATTGGTACTTAACTTGTTATCACAGTTATTATTTACAACCATGTTTACAACATTAAAGTAAAGTAAAAAGAAAGGCCAAGTCAAAAGTGCCCTAAACTGACGTGCATGTATGAGCCTCATACTATGAAGCGACTGATGAATGTGGATGAGGCGAAAGAAATGTGTTTGGATCGTAGCAAGTGGAGGGAAGTGCTCTGCCTACACCGATGGGAGAGAGGCGTGACAGATATGTAGGTATGTATGAAACAAAAAGTCGGTCATATACCAGCGTGTTTCATCAAAGTGCCGATATGTGAAGGCGTGACACTATTAAGCAATTTTTTGTTAAGCAAAAATTGCACCTAAACGAGACGTGAAACTTTAACACTCTTTAAGAGAGACACTTTAAGAGAAAAAATGAAATACATTTGTCCAAAATATTTATAATCCTAATCTGATTCACTAAATAAGTTAGGTACTTGTAGGTCTATTAGATCTTCAAACACAAAACTATATTTAGCTACAGAGCTCCATAAGAGAATCACCTTAACAAGTCTCGCCACGGGGGAGCCATCAACAAAGTATCAAACAAGTTGTACAACTGGCACAACTTTCCCAAGTTGAAGGCCAAGGGAAGAAAAGACACGCCAGGGGAAACACGGGGCTCAGCATCTGTTGACCGATCGATCTTTCAACTTGTTTAGTTTTCTGATTTATGTAAATGTGAATTGTAAAATTGTTGAGAATTTATTTTGTAATTAATCTGCGGATTTCTACCGTGAGGTGCAATAGGACATTTTGTAGGGCCGATTTACATTATCCAACACGCGTAATCATGTGAGCTGTAACCGTAACTGCTGCATGCACTGTAACAAAAAAACCGGCCAAGTGCGAGTCGGACTCGCGCAGGAAGGGTTCCGTACCATTAACTATTCATATCGAGCAAAAAATCGCGTTTGTTATATGGGTACCCCCTTAATTATTATTGTTATATTTTTTGTATTTATTGTTATAGTGGCAATGGTTACATCATCTGTGAAAATTTCAACGCTCTAGCTATAACGGTTCATGAGATACAGCCTGGTTACAGACGGACGTACGGACAGACAGACGGATAGCCAAGTCTCAGTAATAGGATCCCGTTTTCACCCTTTGGGTACGAAACTCTAAAAAGGGTGTAGTGTACTTATCTACGTGGTTCGCAAGCCTGCGACGATCGCGACACGAGGAGCTCGCAGCGAGCCGACGATTTTCAGTTTTTACAGCGCATCAAAGGGTAACTGTAACACGCGTAGTTACACACTAGAACCTTATCAGTGTATCTGTTCGGGTAAAGTTACAGCAATGAGTACGCGCAATTGTAAATATTATTTAATAAACACAGGTTTAAGACAGTACTTTAGAACCTACAACTTGAAAGACAAGTTCTTTAGTGCTGTAAATCAAGTAAAACCATTAAAGCAAGTAGCGTGAACGTGTTTCAACTATAGTACTGTTCTAAAGCACTCAGCTAAATGCTAAGATAAAGTTAATCAGTCCATATTTAACTACTAAAACTTGTTGATTGCCGGCGCTCAAAAGTCCATTAAAAACTGACACTGACTGAGAACAAGGCGTCTTTAAACTATGATTCACGAGAGAAACTATTTTATACCTTCGCTATTTATTTTACCTTCATTTTCTATATATGAACGCTTACCTAAATCTTGTAGTCCGTTAGAAAACTGACAAATAAATAAGAATACGTCGTAACACTATAAGGCCCAAAAGACACGGTGAAACGCAACTGCAACGAAACCCTTTTGAAAATGATTTGAAACCAGTTGCATACGTATCCACAGACGGCGTGACTTGAATTGAACTATAATAGGATGAATGGCAAAAAACGATGCAACTTAAAAATAAGTTTCATGCACGCCGCCGGTTTCAATAAAACTGGTTTGCAACGCGTTGTAAACCGGTTTCAAACTAGTTGCGTCGTGTGTGGTTTTCTAAAGGAGTCCATAGCAGAAACTTAGATGCAACTCAAAAGTAACAGTTGCAGTTTTGTTGCAGTTGCGTTTCCCAGTGTTTTCTGGGTCTAAATGAGAACCCGTCGTACCACACTTACAAAACTATGATTCATAATGCTATCTACACACCAAAGCCGCCGGCCTAGGCCGTCATACGAATGGCAGCTATCAAAAAAGTCGGCGGCTTTGGTGTGTAGATAGCATAAGAGAAAACAATCTAAACCTTCACTATAATCTACCTTCATTTTCTATCCACGAACCATCACGGATCATTTACAATGTCTAACAAAGGCAGTTTATTATAAAGTCTATTTTCACTACGAACTACTCGTGCGGCTGCGATCCAACGCTCATTAGAGCAAGAATTCAGTCTAGAGTTACCGCAATAGGTTATTTTATACCTGACGATTATATTGTAGGTAGGTATAAGTACGGGAATATATTGTTTGGTAAGTGGAAAGGCGTTGTTTTAGGTTACAAGTCTTTTTTAGACATAGACTAAAAATACATATACCTAAATATATAAACATAGTATAAAATAAGATTTTATTTTGAAGTTAGGAACATAATATTATATTATTAAATACATTATTAATGTAAAAACTTAAATGTTATAAATTTTCAACTTTGATATCATTAGGTACAAAGACTAGATTATAATTTTATATTATAACGTAGCTGCTACATAGCCGTGCCCTGTTCAGGGTCCATACCTGGTACTGGATACTTACTTTTAAACTACTTTGTAATACCTATGGTGTGCTAATAAACATTCTGAATTTGAGTTTGACATATTTATTTCTTACAAACATAGTACAACACACAACACAAAGTTAACAGTTCACAATTACATTTTAAAACAACAAACAGAATTATTTTACAAATAACCTAAAATAACAGAAACAAAGATAATTAACCAAAAAGCAACAGTTTTATTATAGGTTAAGGTGTATGTTGTAGTGCGATGCAAGGGTAGCTACGTCTCAGCATCTCAACATAATTTACGAGTATCTCTTGTCATCTGTCCCATACATACATATCTGTCACGCCTCTTTCCTATCGGGGTAGGCAGATTACAACTTTCCTCAACTTGCTACGATTCAAACATACTTCCTTCGTTTCTTCCACATTCATACATACACTTCGGTTTAGGATATTCCTGACTTGGCCTTTCCTTACCTACTTACTTAATCTCCGATTTGATCGAGATACTTAATGAATACAAACGCGTCGTTTTACGTAATACCTAAATCTTAGTTTAACTTATCCTTTCAAGCTTTCTGTCCAAATTCTGGCCAAAAGCTTTTTTTATCTTTCTCCACGATTGAAAGTGTGAGTTTGAACAATAATTGCGAGTGATACTACTAAGTATTTAGTAAATAAGTTTTAGGATCTTAAGTCCACAGGAACTCTGCTTTTAGGAGGCTTGCATTTGCATTGCATTGCAGGCGTAACTAAAGTCACAAATTATCTACCTAAAGGTTCTTTAAAGTAGCAAACTATAAACTCTAACTACGAGAATACAACAACGCCCAAAACACATTATTCAGCGTTTCTATTCAATCCATCATTCATTATACCTGAGACAGTAGGTAATACAAAGACTTATTGTTCAAGACCTATTTTTTAATAGTACGGCCTTGATTTTAGCTTAAATTAAGGTACAATAACTGTACCTAAATATAAGTAGGCTATTAGAATAGGTACTTAATGTTCACGACAATTTCCAAACGAGCAAATCGGAATACATAAAAAATATCATACACTTTATGAATCAACTTCTATCCTATTCCAAAGGTTGTGTGGAAGAGATCACTTTTAGAGATAAGGTCGCCTTTGCGCACATTGTTATAGTCTTAAGTATTTCCTGTATCTCTTTGTGTGCAATAAAATATTTCTATATATATATATATATAGATTTACCTATCATTACCTTTTAATTACAAATGACGTGTTTCAAGTGATTGTGAATTATTTATTAAATAAAGATTTATTTGAGCTTAATTTTCTAAAACTACTATAAAATAAACTTAACTTCTTACTTGTTAACAAACTTGAACATTTCTCATTTCAGGAGTATTTCTCTTCTGCTGGGCGCCATTCTTCAGCTGCTCAGTCCTGGACGCGCTCTGCACGAAGTTTGACCTTCCATATTCGCCTGGAGTTACAGTCTTCATTTTAACAACGTGGTTGGGATATATAAACTCCTTTCTTAACCCTGTTATTTATACAATTTTCAATCCTGAATTCCGTAAGGCGTTTCGGAAGATATTAAATTTGGGCACTTAGCCTTACTATTGCGTGGTCTACGAACAAAGCGTTAAGTTTTGATTTGTTTCTTTTTTGGCCTTTCTTTGCCTTTGATTCCCCATTTCGGTGTTCTTAATTAAAAGGGATTTTATTTGTCATAGCATGAGAATTGTACGACAATTCATTTATAAAAAGTCAGAATATCTTAATTATGACTTCATTGGTAAACAGTTTAACCCATCTATGGGTAAAGACCTATATACCTACTTAGGTAGGTACCCGAAGTGGGCACATGTCACGGCATCAAAGGTCAGTCATAAGCTGATCCATCTGTGGGTATAACTAGGTACATGAGTGCTCAAAATCGGTCCTACCAAACCGATCAACGGTTTAAAAAAATCACGAAAAACAATTGACATTCCACCAAACTTCATGACTAGTAGATCGATTTACAAAAAACAACTCTTTAACCAACTTAACGGCCCTCATTTTTCTACCAAATAAATTTTATTTTTCACATTCCTCTGGGAAAATTCCCTCATCTATAAACACGCATAATTTCACCTAATTTATCACCTGCCAGTATATTTATAGACATTTCACATGCCAACCTTAACCTAATTTCATCCCTTTTGATTCTGAACTCCTCTTTAAAAACCAACCCTTGTAAATAAAATATTAGCTCGAAACAGAAGTAAAAATAAATGTATTTTTTTAAGTATGTTTAATTGAAGTAAAGTATATTTAATTATAGTTTATAATACAAAAGGTTTAATGACGTAGCGCCATGCATAGTTATTAATGTAGGATTGAATTTTAGTCATGCCATAATTTGTGGTTTAATATTAGAATTAATAAATCATATTTATTAAAATCCTAATACATTTAGGGACGCGGTAGAGAAATAGCATAAGTTTATCTATGTAATCAAATTGTAAATAGGTAGCATAGTTATAGCTAAATGTACCTACCTAGAAATCTAGGTTATTCAAAGATGTTATGTACCTAGTGTCCAACCGAAAGTTCGGTGTCGGTTTCGGTTTCGGCCAAAATTGGCCGAAACTTTTGCCTAAACCGAAACTTATTTATTTCGCAAGTTCACGCTCGCCTAACTTCGTTTTCCGCGCCATGTAAACATGTTATTCATATTTTTTTTATTTTATATTACCTAATTAATGATTACAACAGTTTCAGTATCGGTTTCGGCCGAAACTGAAGCCACGGCCGAACATTTGGTTTCAGTTTCGGTTTCGGCCGGGAAACCAGTTTCGTTTGGACACTAATTTTATATGTTACTTGAATTGTAGAGTGCGTTCCATGAAAAAGTGCCTAAGCCGCCATGTTGGGAACTGTTTAATGAAACGCGCTCTATTTGTACTTTGTAAGCATTTCTTTTATAAATCTATGACACTATCCCCCAGTTGCATAAAGCCTTATCAAGACAACCTCATTAAGATAATAGTCCATTAAAATCGTGCTGTCTCATTCTGATTTTTAACAATGATTGTGACGGCTATAATGAGTGTAATAGAAAGGAGGTTTCAAACCGAATCACAGCAATAGTCATCATGAAACTGAACAACTTTCCCCAAGGAACTAGGGTCGTAAGTCGAAAAGTTTTTGGATCGCCCATACTTATTCGATCAGCTGATCGGACATTTTGCTTTGGCGAATATTTTTTTCGAGTTACGGCCTTGGGGAAAGTTGTTCAGGTTCATGAGTACTATCACTGGGTTTCAGCTTGATCCTCTCCGTTACACGTTGTAGAATGGAACCTTGTAACTGGTTAATAATTACAATGAGGAAGGAATATAAGGAGTGGCCCCATTTTTTTCCATATACAAATGAGTTTAAGACAGCGTGCCAAGGTTGCGTCAAGTTTTTCATAGTTTTCTTGGTAGATGACCTGTCAAACGATAAGAAATACCATTACAAAAAGGTAGCTATTTTGCGCCAAACCAGGCACTCAGATCCAGACGGTATGGCTCCTCCTAAAAATTAATTATTGTACTTTTTTACAGCCTTTTCTATGCGATAGAAATGGCTTCTTTCTTACCTATCCTAATGGTTGTGAATATCCATAAATTAACAACTCTTAAATAAATATCTAGGTACTCGCAAAAAAACTAGTCCTTTAGTTATATTTGTATGTTTAAAAAAGTTTTAAAAATTAGGCCCATTTAATAATACCTACTCGATCCTTTGTTTCATGAGTCAAGTTAGAAAACTTATTATTATGTTATATTATATACCATGTTAGATAAGATACATATTATATAATAAATTATATATTTTGCGTTAAAAATAGTGAAATACCTATCTGCAGGTTAAAGATAAAATTAAAAACTAAAAACCTAGAACACTAAGTAGAATCTCATATTTATTTTTATTAGAATTTGTGGTAGCTGCTATTTAAAATTTGTAAATAGATATTATTAAAATATATTAAAAATATGCTGTTCATAAAAGCTATTTTTGTTGTATTTAAATAAATAAAAGATTTAAATAAAGTTTTAGACATCTACTGTCTAAAATTTTATTTAAATCTTTTATTAACAAGCCAAAGAACGTATTTTTAAGAAAATGCGCCATAAATAAATTTATGGTTGTGTGATTAAGATCGAATGTAAATAAAATTAGAATCTGATGTTGTACATTTTGATGTTTAAATAAATGGAAAATAATTACTTACTTATTAAGTTTTTTACTAATGAACCTCTATGTTTAACTACACATAATAATGTGCCTACATTTAAAAAAATCCTTCCCAAAAATCTGTGTTCCCTCCCAACTCCCAATCTCAATATCAATATAAACTTTAGTTAGGTAGGTACTGCCTGGAGAACTAAGACTATTTTTGAGTCAATAATAGGCTTTAATAGTTAGACAGTCACTAAAACAAAATCTATTTGAAAGACTAAAGTGTTAGGAAAAAACATACATCTCATATAATTTCATCTCTTTTTAATGGGAGAGACTTTTCTCTTCTTTTTTTACTTTTGTGCTGCCATCTAGCACTTATTAAGGGTAAAGGTGAAAATCCGCGGCGGCGGGAAAATACATTCGAAAATTGAAACCATTTAGTTCCGCTACTCGCCACTAGATGACGCTACATCACCCAAACCAATCAAATATAATCAAATTATACACGTCACACCCAATGAAAATTCGTAATTGATAAATGATTGCGGTAGATTGTGAAATAGAAACTACTTTACTATTGTACTTCCACAATTTCCGATTCATCTTAAAAGGAAAATAAGGTTTTAGCAAAAGGTTTTCCATGCAAAACAGTAATGCAACAAGAAAAGTGACGTTTGCCGTATTTCAAGTTTCTTTTCTGTTTTGTTCCTGTATACCTGTCTCTGTCGCACGGATCATATAACTAGGTGCAAGAGCGAGAGAAAAGAATTTCATTTTCGTTTCGAATTAGAACAGGCTTTCGTATCAGCTGACAACCAAAGCAAAACAGTCGGTGCGCGACCATCTTGTCAAAACTGGAGTCTGTGACAACAAAATAAAATATTGTAAAATGTCCTAAATCGCTCGTAATGACATAACTGTAGCTTTGTATTTATTAAAGTATTGCGTATAGTTTATGTCGGTGTTGTTTTCGTCGCGGTAACTATTCATTTTTGCTCAATAATTCGGGTTTGTGTTGCGCTAAATGACGTCATGTATATGATGATTATACACGTATCGTTCCTGACAAGTTTGTAAGTAATTTCTTTTATTACTTTGCTAATTGTAATTTAAGTAGTCGTTCTGTAGTTTCCCTTTGTGCATTGGTGTTGTTTTCATTCATGATTCTATGTAAAAAGAGTGGTGAAGAGGCCCCTTGTTTTTCTTTCGCGTCGTCGAGTAGTTTTGCGATATGCCCTTGAAAATTATGCAGCAAAAATTACGTTCTTGTCGGTTTGGTTGGGCAGTAGTTGCGATGCAAACACCTCTGATGGATGAGGAATAGTTTCGTTCGTGTTCGATTTATAATGCGGTGTAAAGGTCATGCCATCCGTCTCACAGTTTCGCCTAGCAACAATCGCGCACTTGACTAAAAATGGAACAGTCGAAGTCTCGAAGAGAAAGTGTTTTTCTGTATGAAACATTGAATATTGTGTGTGTTTGGTCATGTTAATACTTAATAGGTAAGTGGCAATGAATTTGGCCGTCTGCAAATCTGTATTGTAACAATATGTCCGCATATAAGTTGTGGTAGTGAGTTTTTTTTGTGCGGCGTTGTCGTATCCACCCACCTACCTACTTTCGATAAAATAACTGGCTTTAATCTTGTATGCAGTTGTACACTTGTTTGCATATTGATTTTAAAATGCACTCTAAGTAATGATTTGACTAATTTTAGAGCTAAGGTACCTACCTACTAACAGCTAGGTATCGCTATCGTAATAAAAATGCAACAATGTGTAGGTAGAAATACATAAATACAACACATCCATATGGTAACACACACATAGCACACACTAGAATGTTGATTCTCCAGAAACTATAAAACTAACTTTTCTAAAGAGCAGGAAGTAAAAAACATTATTTTTAATCAGTGTGCTTATCTTCTACATTACAGACTATGTTATTATGGTCATATAATAGTAATATTAATATGGTGAACTCACGACGCTATTTCTTTCATTATTCTCCATTTTACTCATAAAACAATAGAACCTAATATCATTATTTTATAAAAACTACGTAGGCAGGTACCCATTAGTAGTTTTACTTACCCATTTCCCTATCTAATGTATTTTTCCTATAGGTACCTACGTGCCCCTATCCGTATCGTGCGTAAATAGGAAATTACCATGTAAAAAAAAAAATATATATATACCTATTTAATTCAATCTGTGCAATCTCTTTTAAAATACTTACAATCTTTATTGCATAAAGACACCTAAACAAAGAAAAAGCCACAGGTACCTACCTTTTTTTTATGGGGGAATTCCATTATGGATACCCTTCGTCTCTGAGAAAGACGGAGGGTTATGCCGGACTCCCACCGGCTAAAACCCCACGGTGTTCCTACTAGCCGCATATTTTCCAATTTACTAGGTACGTTATATTTTTCTAATAGGAAGGAAAATCCCTAAATCATTCTTCAATTCAACACTAGGGATGTGTCCAATTAAAACTTTATTAATTCGATTAACGATCGTAAATCGAAAAGATGTAAATATCGAAATCGATAAAAGTTTTTATGAAAAAAGAATGAACATTTTTTATATGTCCTCTCATTAAGATATTACATATTTAAAAATGAATCTCATTAGTAAACCTTATTCAATAAACTTACTGATAAATAAAATAGGAATAAATAAATAGGTCTTGTTATCAATAAATTGTAATTAGTTAGCCAGAGACTTGAGAATTATGTGCGCTTGAACAAAAGCAGTCCTAAATACTTAAATTCATGCGGGCTTAAATATTTCGTGCAATCTTCATTCTGTAAATAAACAATGCATTTGTTTTATAAAAACACTGATAACAGTGACTATCATAAAAATATTTATCAATAATTTCGACCAATCAGAAGCCAGAATCGATTTGATTGAAGCTCGTGATTGGTTGAAATAATCTCGCGAAAGAAAAGTTGTGTATACATATTTATACATAGATCAGCGGAGTTAATTGAAATCATAGAAAAAAAAGTTTTTTTTATTGAAAGAAGTATTAGACTGTTTAAGTCTATTGAACTTTTTTGAAAAGGTCATCAAATATCTTTAAGATCCCCTTAGACAAAGTTGGACTGTCTTAACTAATCCATAATCCCTTATTTAGACAATCGCATTGCCCGATAATCTTCAAAGTACGTAAACCCAAGGTGATTCACAAATTGCGAAATAAACAATACGTCGTCTTCAGCCCACATCAATCTGATTATCTTTTTAAATTTAGAACGAGTAAGCTAAAGGAATGACGGTCTTACAGCCACATTGTGTGACCCTATTTGCAGAAAATATCAAAGTAACTCTAAGATTAAACAGGCCCAAGTCTGCTAATTTTAAATAGGTACCCTCAGTTGTGTGTCGGTGGCATTTTTGACACATTTGGTATTCCCCTAAACAATGGCTTACTAATTGCGACCAAATGTGTCAGTAGAGAACATTGACACTCAATGAAACGCTGCCGACACAACTGAGATATTGTAAATTAGATTAGCAGTAGTGTCCGACCGAAGCTTCGGCTTCGGCTTCGGCTTCGGCCACCTTCGGCCAAAAAAACCATCTTCGGCGAAACCTTCGGCTTCGGCCCAAAACCCGGCCAAAGCCGAAGGTTTCGCCGAAGATGGTTTTTTGATGAATTACTTATTAAATAAATGATTATTTTTTTACGAATAAATCACAAACTTTTTTTATCATCTTTGAATCCACTTCCATATGAGACAGTCAATATAAACCTTCAATATTGAAGTTTCGAAATAATCTATAACATTAATTGTAGCTTGTAGACAATATTGAACAAAATTTCTAAGAGCTTATAAACCTTCAGCTTCGGCTTCAGCCGAAGATTGTGGCGATTGCCGATTAATCGGCTTCGGCTTCGGCTTCGGCCGAAAATAGACCTTCGGTCGGACACTAATTAGCAGACTTGGGGCCCCGCAGTCTTTACACTACCCCTTTGTTGAAAAGAGAGTTTGATTATAATCTTTCTTCTTTTATTTCTTTGCTATAGCAAAGACCATGTTTACAAGTCTTTATATGCATGTGTCACGTACGTACTTACCTAAAGTTATTGCAACCAATGTCATAACACATTGCAATATCAAAATGCAGGTAATAAAATATAAAACAAAGTTACAAACAGTTTGGTGTTCAAGAGGTGACTCATGTTCCTTGTCATTCCCAATTGTTAAACGAAGTATGGGGAACTTTCCCGTCATAAAATTTTCATGTAATTGACATTATTTTGTCAATGTACAGACTATGAATAATGTTGATAGAAATTGACAATTTCGATGCAGAAATCGGCACTTTTTCTGAAATGAAATAAAAATGTATTTGATCTTGTAGAATGGGTTTGACATCACCTAAGACGGGTTATTTTTAAAAGCTAACTGCAGCCAATAACAGGAGCCTTTGAAGAAGCATGGGAGAGGCTTTTGCCCAGCAGTGGGGCGAAATAGGCCAATAAAAAAATAACGCTAGATTTGCAAGAGTGCAGTTTTCCCCAGAGAAGAATCTAGCAAGAAACTTCTCACAGATATATCCTTCTAAGAACTCTTTCTAGATTCTTCTCTTTGAATCTAAATAGAAAGAAAGAGTTATTTATAATGTCATATTTTGGAAAAAAAATCATGATACTGTAAAATAATATAGCCTATATATTATTCTGATGTGCAAGCTACAAAATAGCCAAGTTTCATCAAAATCTGTTCAGTAGTTTTTGCGTGAAAGAGTAACAAACATCCATCCATCCATCGGCACAAACATTGACATTTATAATATTAGTAGGATTCTGTACAACATTATCGCTTCTTAATAGCCATTGTCACTTCTTAATTGCGAAAAAAATATTTCTTTCCTTAAAAGTATAGGTACTTGTATATATTGCAATGAATGGTTTCCTTCGTCACAATTTCCCAAGTTGATTCTTATAAGGAATTTCTCTGGCTTTTTTGAAACAAACTTTTCCTGTTCCAATTCCGTCGCAAGGAAAACTTGCAAAGAACTTGACTTCATTCAATGTAGGTACCTACCTACTTAAATTATTGTTTATTTTATTAACCTTTTGCTTCACAACAACATCTAGTTTTAAATACATATAATGTTTTTTATAGTTCTCTGAAATCCTGATAGTCATTCTAATTCTCATTCATACCTCATAAATATTATAAATGTTAATGTTTGTCAATGGATGGATGTCAGGATATTTGTTACTCTTTCACGCAAAAACTTTCAATGAAATCAATATATTTTTTTATACTAGCCTATTGTGTCCTACTGCTGGGCAAAGGCCTCTCCGCATCATTCCACCTTTCCCTATCTCCCGCAACTTCTGGCCAGTTTGCCAAGTATGCATCCAGATTGCCTCTTAGGCCGATCTCTACCTAATCAATATTATACTCGTAGTTTACTATTTAATATGGTGTTTTCTATACTTTTATAATTATTTGCATCGTTATACAAAGCCCCATAACATATTGAAACATATTAGGAGGTGCCATACCGTCTGGATCTGCGTCCGTGGTCTGACGCAAAATGGCTACCTTTTTGTATGGAATTTCTTATCGTTTGACAGGTCATCTACCAAGAAACTATGAAAAACTTGCGCCAACCTTGGCACGCTGTCATAAACTCATTTGTATAAGAAAAAAATGGGGCCACACCTTATATTCTTTCCTCATTGATTTAAACCACTTTCGATATTTACCCCATTATTACAAAACGTGTTTTATTTATAGTTTTAGAATAATTGACTAACTCAAATGATTGACGTTTCGGCTTTAGACAAAACGTCAAAAAATTACATTAGTCCCAGAACTATATTTAAAACTCGTCTTGTAATAAGGGGGTTTATGGACAAATCTTGAAACTAAATCTTGTGAAATAGCCTAGTGAGATGAGCCCTTTACCCTGCCCTTGGAGATAGATTTTAAATTTAGAAACTGTCATTGACAGTTTAAAAAAAACTTCCGACAGTCATTTGAAATAGGCAGATCAGCTGTTGTGCATTCTTGTGTTGTTTGTTTACTTTTGACTCACAATAGAAGCGTCTGTCTTCCTTTAATTCCCTGTTTAAAGATGATACTGATTTATTTACCTATTTTATGTAACCTTTAATTGAACTAGCTTCCTCTGCTTGTTTCCTTTTTTACTTTCTTTCTTCTCTCTTACTTGATTTTTTTTTCTTCTTCTTATTGCTATACTTAAAATAATTCTATTTGTAGATACGAAATAAAACTTACTCTTAACTAAATAATGAGCAGCTTTTCTTTAGGTTGTCTTGACACTCATTTCTATTGTGCAACGCTAAGCGTGCTTAATAATGGTAACTTTTCCCAGATGTACGATGACAACGTTTGTTGTCAAATATAAGAGGATCCATTAAAAAGATTATATTTTGTTACTCATACTCATACTCATTTATTTCATAATTTTCATTACATGACAACAGAGGTAGTTTAAAGTAAAGTAGATTAAATTTTATAGTTAATAAATTCATTTAAAATAATTCGCCTAGTGCTGCCCCATGACATTGAATACCACGCCCTATTTACTCGACAACAAATTGATACATCGACATGATCACAACAAATATCGACAATTAAACAAGATGGCGACTGTTGAGCACGATATTTCATAAAACCTGTTCCGTACGAAAAACTGGTAATTTACTAATTAATCAATTATTAATGTTTAATTGGTGGCTCAGTTTATAATAATTAGATATTCTATAGTCGATTGCAGATAGTTTTTATGGTACAAATTGTAGATAAAAGAGAGATTATTAGATTTTTTTGTTTTTATTTTATTTTTTTTGGTTTTTTACTGGTCACTTGCTCAATTGTAATTTTATTTTTCTTGTATAAAGTATTCTAGCTGATGTCGTCGTTGCCTATAATTGGAACGGCAATTATCTAGTTACTTCATACATTTCAATTGTTACTTTCTAAATGTACGTTTTGTTGGCAACCATAAATAAATAAATTACATAATAGCTAATAAATAACACATAGGAAATCCTACTAATACTTACCTATTGTTTGTGCCGGATGGTTTGTCAGAATGTTTGCAACAATTTTACTCAGAAACCACTAGGTATACTGATTTTAATGAAACCTTTAAGATAAGAAATGAAATGAAATGAAAATGAAATGAAATGAAATGAAAATCATTTAATCCTGTAGGTTTTGACAACACTTAAGACGGGTCATTTTTTAAAGTTAATGCTAGATTCGCAAGAGTGCAGTTTCAGACAGATTCAGACAGTTCAGTTTAAGACGATAAAAAAAGAAAACAAACGGGGTAAGCTAAATAAAACCTTTTAAAAAGCGTACGAAGTTACAGGCGGCTGCTAGTCGTAGCTACATAAATATTACGACGTAGATATTCATGGGTATGTACATTGTACATATACTTATAAAGATCTCCCTTTTGTCTTAAACAGTACCCCTAGTCTAGTGTAACTGGCGACATCGTGTTTCACAGAATTCACATTTGGCAAATGTTTTGGTAATAATTTAATCAGATAGTGACGAGTTGCCGGTCTATCGCGATAGAGAGCGATAGATCAGTTCTTCAGATCAGAGAGAACTGGGGTGGATCTTCAAGAGGTCGAAAATTTATGTCTCGCCCTATCATTCATAATTGTAAAAGAAATTCAAAACTTTTTATAGTTATTCTACTACCTAAATAAATGAAGTAAAAAGTTATCAAAACCGTTCAGTGATTGAATAGCAGAAAAACAAGCTATTAGAAAAAAACGCTAGAAAACCACGATATTTTAGGTGTCGCCTTTACATGATTTTCGATATTTTATAACATAGTGAAAATATTATTAATAATAGAGTAATCCTGTCTAGGAATATATTATTTATCGTTAAACAGGCAAGATATTTTAAAGAAAATAAATTTAAAAAGTAGGTGGTAAGTTAATTAAAAATTAGTTCAAACAATGTTCAAAAAATATTCGTCATTATTGGTAACACGTTTACTTAGCATGATTAAAAAAAAACGGAAAGCACCCGAAGCGTCACGTCTAACTTAAAAGTCGCAGCCCCCTCGTACCTAAGTCGAACACCACTCGTCATAGTGAACGGATGCTAATTTTTCCAATGATAATTAATTGAATATCGTTCTCCAAAGATATTCATGCCACGTCGTCATTGGTTTCTTTTGCTGTATTTTAAATATAATGCATGGTAAACTCTTTATTTATTTACCATGGCGAACTTATTAGGGAAACAGATAACGTGTAATGTTTGTTTCATAATTTAATAACCTATTTTGCCAATAGCAGCGATTTTTCCAAAATTCGTCATTGTTAGTAACATCATTATTCCCAACATTGTGTCTGACGACGATGACATCTGTCACTAATAATGATTATTTGTGTAGAAAACAATGACGTTTGTTACCAATAATGATTATTTGTATAGAAAACGACTGATGGCAATAAATTATTTTGATGTACGATTATCATTAAAAAGCATGTTTTTCATATACAGGGCATGCTACATCATTTGCAAATGTTGAACCGGCAGAAAAATGGCAGCTCGCACTCCTGGAGGCTCCCATTCTTCATGATGCTATTCCAGCTGCCTTAACTTAAAAAACGAAATAATCTGCCGGGCGCGCCAGCATCATAGGGAAGCGCCTAAAAAGCAATAGTCGGGACCCTTGCGTAGAATTTTACTGCGCAATGGTCCCGACTAACCTTTTTTCCTCGCTATTCAGTGTGGGAATGCTGCTAGTGTCATAGCCACTTTTGCATCAGGTGCGATTCAGGGTGGGCTTTTGACCTAGCCGTCTTAGCTAATTTGTAATGGATTGCATATTAACGGTAATTAAGTTGTAGTTAAAAGACAAATAAAAAAGTATTTGAGAATAAATATTTACATCAATAATATAACTCAAACGTCACTGTCGATAACATTCCGTCATTACATTCGTCACTGTCGGCAACATCCGTCATTATCAGCAACACTCAAATTTTTATATTTTCCAATATTTTCTAAAATATTAAATTCTTTAACGTGTCTTTAATATAATATAGCATATAATTCATGTGTTTATAGATTTAGCTTAAAATAAACGCCATTCTCGGGGTAAAATGTGATTTTTTTTTTTTGTATGAGGAGAATAATCTTGAGTAGATTCACCCACTGATGCCCTTTTCCCTTCAGTCCACTCTTATAACTTAATCATCATTTAATTTAAGAGTTAGACTCTTGTCGGTGGAGTATCCGCCATTTAGGCCTATCCTCTGCCAGTTCTTTAACCTCTTGATACGCCATGACATTAACTTTCTCCTTTACTTGAGTAGTATTAGAAGTTGTCTTCTTCTTTTACGACTTGCAGATGTAAAATTCTGATTGTCTTTCAACTTTAAAGACTAGCATGAAAGGTGGAGAATGTGAGGTCACTTTTTATAAAGCCATCAATAGTAATAAAATCAATCGAAATTAATAGCTATTGAGTCCTTTCTACATTCCATCTCCTTGACTTCTTAAACCAGTTTGACCTTGACCCTGCTTTGTCCTTACAATTTTTCCCCGTGCTAATACATTGTCAGCCATTTTGATTTCTGATGGAGTAGGAATGGAGTTTTAAAATTCAGTAAAAATAATATAAATTGCTTACTGTTTGTTTGCGAGCATTAAAAAAACTATCTCACATAAATAAATAATAATTTTGCCTTGAAATTTTGGACGCGTAGCACCGAGGTATAATAATTACTAAGGTAAAATATAAATATTAAATAATCATATCCTCACACGGCATTGTTACTCGGAATCCGCCAGCGATATAGCATAATGAGGCCTTCTATTTGTTTCGTTTTGACAAAAATAAACGTTTTCGCCATATTGGAGCCAAGTGAGTTTGTAAATACACGAACGACGCGAGATTCGCGTAAATAGTGTGAAGTGAGCTGCAATCGACTCGTCACACGTCACACCTCGTTAGCTCACTCGCCAGCTTCACGCCAATCAATTTAAAACGCGTCATGTGAAGATTGTCACAGGAATTTGCAATGATCTACATAATCGAACGTCTATTTAAATTAGTCGGTTGTCTATTTCTGAAGCTGTGGGTTTTCATTTTCGTTTTACAAGTAAAATGAGTCAAGAATATTTAAGTTTGTCTCAATATTGATGGACATATTAATATACGGTTTATGAAGTATGATATCTCAATTTCAATGTTACCAGTCAGACATTAAAAAAACTAATGGATTTTTAATTCAGAACAATTGAATGTGGATTTTTTTGCGCACAGCCTTTGACCTTGTCAATCTTGGGTTTAGAATCTTTGTTAACATGGATCGGTTACGTAATGGACAAAAGAGGCTAGCTTCAGAAGATGCTTGGATAAATCTTACGATTATGCTGATGTTTACAAACATGTCTACAAAGAAGTTGAACTTAAGTTTTAAGACTTGCCATCTCAAGGATTTTGGGGCAGACATTTATTCCGCGAGAAGATTGTGGCAAAAATGATTTTTTTTTTGCAATTGCAGCTCTGAAACCCCGAAAATCTTATTGATATTGAAAGTAGAATAACAATCAATCCGAACCTAAGATTCCATTGATGAATTACCCCCAGTTGCACTAAACACTATAGCTAACCCTTTCATTCTTTACAATCAAAAGAAGACGGCATTCAATTCAATAACGGTTTATTCATAGATAACCCAAAATTACACTTGAATGCTTCAGAAATAATGCCTTTTCGGTATCTATGTAATTTGCCTGGTGTTAAGTAAAATATTGTACCTTGAGTGATACCGAATAAAGCTTTTTCTATTCTATTCTAAATAAAGATTAACAAGAGACATTCTTAATGGATAGTTAACATAATGGCCTTCTCAGAAACATTGAAGGCAAATAGTTTACAATTCGGCGGCTTTCCTTCCGCCATCGTTATACCATAGCACATTCAGATTGTAACGTTATCATACAGGAAACTGCTTGGTTATCGCTTCATACCACTGTTATTTGTCGATGGGTACCTAGTTGTTGATATTATAGTTTATTAAAAACGTGTGTAACTACTGTAAGAGCGGTTACGCATTACATCCGATTTTTATCCGATTCGAGATAAATCCGAGAAGTATTTCTACAGGATGTAACAGAAAGGAGGTATAATGCCGAAACACAGCGATAGTCCAAGGAACATGAGTCGTGACTCGAAAAAAATTTTTGGATTGCCCATACTTACACGATCAGCTGATCGGGCATTTTGTATGGGGAGGCAATTTTTTTTTTTCGAGTTACGACCCATGTTGTTTTGGGGAAAGTTGTTCAGTTTCATGAGGACTATCGCTGTGTATCGGCTTTATACCCCGTTTTGTTACACCTGTATAGGTACTAAATAATTATCTCGGATCACATAAGAATGTGATGGGATGCGTAACCGCTCTAAAGGGCGATAAAGAATGCACATCGATATTTGAAAAGAGGCAATCGGTTAATTTCGACTTCGTATAACTATATATATGTCGCACACACCACGATGTTAGTTCACGCTAGATCAGTTGGTGACAATTAAGTGTAGACTAAAGATAGCTAGCTAGTTAGCTATGCAATCTAGCACAATAGCAGCTGTTGCTAGCATTTCCATGGTAGCTTTCTAGATTGCAAGACTACATAAGTTTAAAGATATTTATTTCTCATTAAAAACAAATAATGTCACTTACATGAGAAAAAGGAATTACATACGTAGTAGTTTTATTATTTGTTTTTTGCATACATTTCTATACTGCAAATTGTGCGTCAGACTTACCCTAAAGGCTTACCATACCCATAATACAGCCAATATCTCACATGACGTAAAGGCAGAGGCTCTTCTCAACTAAAAAGGATAAAAACCGTGTTATAACGTATTTATTGTATTAAAAGTTCACAAAGCCTCCAAACACAACCTTGATTGACGTGACGTGTCGTTAGCATTTACCGTGAGATGGTTTTGCCTCAACCTTGCGTATGATATGATGCGAATTTTGTTAAATGACCTAGAGTTTATGTATTCACGCGTGTAGGTTTTAGTATTGTCCTGCTAATAAATTTTATGACGTAGACTGATGTTTTAATGTTATAACTATGGCTGTTTATGAGTAAGATCTAGCCTGACTGTGTTTTATGCACACACCAAATATATTATACACGTAGTAACAAAGAATTTACTAGATTTAATGACCCTTTCACCACACACAGATAAAAATTATCTGACAGATGTTTTATACCTGTCACTGACTTAAACGTCATGTTGTATGGAATAGACATAGGTTTATCTGTCAGATAATTTTTATCTTTAGACGGTGAAACAGGCGTTTTGTATAGTGTCGGGCATTAGAGTCAGATTCTTGTCGGTGGGAGCATCTGCAAATTAGTAAGCCTTTCTTTCGTAAATACATTGACCTTGTGCGGACCTCGAATACCGTGATAGATAAGACAAGTCAGCGAGCGTGAAAATATTCCTGCATCGATATGGTTCCGCTGCATCAGCAATCACGTAGCCTATGACGTCTACACATATCATCGCGCGGCCAGCATCTTAGTATATAAGCGTAGCTCCAAGTCATTACTATTGTCCAGAGCGTTCAGTCCAGAGCGTTCATCCAGTCAGTACAGTCACTATATCAATATGTAACTCCAAATATAATTTCTACAACTACGCTGCGCCGTATTTTTGTCACCTACATTTGCGGGCCGGAACAACCTCTTGTCATGATATGACGTAGAAAATAGTTCTACCTTGTTTCGTATAATATCACTTTACCTAACAACGTTTAGTATAATCATCACAATGCATAATATTAGTTGACATAAAAATCATATAATTCCATAAAATTGCTAAAACTTGATCTGTCCTTTGCTTTTGCAATACTAGTGTCCGTCCAATGAGTTAATCCATGACGTAATTGGCTAACACAACTTCCGTTTTTAAAAATGTCAACTTTGTTTCATTGTCTCGCGATCACGACAAAGAAAGTCGAAATTTTATCACCGAAGACAAACATTTCAGTCGATGTTAGTCACGGGTTTGTAATGCCATTGTAGTGTAGACGTTGCCGAGAATTTTGAAATCTTGTTGCTCTTTCTGTCATACGGGAAACGAGCAGGATATAAATAGACTTCGAACTTTATTGTTATACCTATAAACCTATTTCTTAAAGTGTGATCTTTTGAGACCAAAATAGCGACCCAACAGGGAGTTTTCCTAGATTCTTCTCTGGGTAAAACTGCTACCTTGTGAATCTTGCGTAAGCTTTAAAAGATAACATCAAATTGACATACTCGTATTTCAAGTGCTATATATGTGTGTATATATATTTTTTTATTATGATTTTTACTAGCCCATTAGTGGGACACAATGGCTAGTAAAAAAAATGTCACACTTTAAAGCAAAACTTCCATAAATCTGCAATAGGGATGATGACTACATTCAAAAATTCAAAAAATAATTAGTGTCTTTTAGGCTATTAAAAAATATTTGAAACACATTTTTTACCTGATCAAATACAAAGATACAGAGCACCAAAGTTACGGAGTGGGGGGGTGTTGACGTCACTCCTCGGTTAAAATCGTTCTAAGGCGTGACGTTACGAGCAACTTTAACCCAGTGTACCTTTGTCATTTTTAGTTTAAGAAAAATACGTGTCGAATATTTTAAAATACCTAATCTATGCGATGGGTTAAAAAAATTTTTTTAGTCATCATGCCCATTACAGTGTCTCCCCAATAGTGTAAAACCAGTGCAATCACGATTGTCAACCAAGCTATGGTTTCTTACCGTTGTTTTGCGGTATTATGTAACTGTTACTAAATGGGGACTTTTCTGTGCTTTTTGACGCGTAAATGAGGTCAAGTTGGGTTAACTTGCAAGACTTGATGGCAAAATGCTGTTCTATACATCCTGTGTATGATAAAAATAGGATAGATAGAAGTATCTTCCAAGACTAATGTCTGATGCTTAACCTGAATGAGACAGTTCTTTAATAACTGTTGTCTTCTCATCCGCGAAAATCTGAATGTTATTTGAAGTCATTCTCAGTCTTCCCGTGGATCATTTGGAAGGATTTTAGAGTCTCCTAGTCATCAGTTGTTTGGCTAGATGTGTGTAGATTGTTTTGAGGCAATCGTCATTAAACAACTTTAGGCCCACTTGCGCAGCCAGATAAACCCTGAGTTAGATGCTAACACAGGTTTAAATAATTAATTTGTATTGATTTATCTTGATTTAACCCTATGTTAGCAGCTAACTCCGGATTTATTGCGTTAACTCTGGGCTGCGCAAGTGGACCTTAGAGTACTGCTCTTGCTTATCGATGCCGTATTGTTATTCATAAATATTAGATAAAATTTAACACCGTAACTCAATTTTTTCCGAAGATAGTACCTACGTTCTTTTTACAATTTTGAACTTGATTCATCAGACACTTGGACTGATGATCTTAGAAGGTTACTACCCATTTTACCACAACACACCGACATACCGCACACTTCACCCGATTAAGTATTCGAAGTAAAGTCCGCTGCGCCGGCGCACGGTTTCACTTTCGCGGGCCGTTGCCCGACCAGCCTCGGCACACTTCGGCCGCACTCGGTCAAGGCTCACTCCGGAATTTGATGGGATTCGGAACGCGACCTGGTTTTGCAGTCGTGCTTAGCTTAGTCGCCTTTCAAGTTTATTGAGCTAGTTATGTTCGATTTTGAATTTATTATTAGACTTGTTTAGGAGGCTTTGAGCAATGTCATCAGGCGAGACCACACAGAGCAGTGTGGACTCGCCAATTAAAAGAGGCCTCTAAGATCTACCCAACTTAATAGGATATTGAGGTCTTTCCTGAGCGGTCAAACATCTACCTCGCAAGGCTGCTCTGTGAGGACCCTCCTATTAACTGCGCATAAATTGGAGCTTATTTGATTAAAGTAGTAAGCTACATACTGTAAATGTGCCACTGTGTGTAATGAATAATAAACATTTTTATCTATCTATCTACATACATACCTACATATCTGTCACGCCTTTTCCCCATCGGGGTAAACAGAGACCACTACCCTCCACTTACGACGATCCAAACACTTCTTTCGCTTTATCTACATTCATCAGTCGCCTCGTACATTCACGTCGGTTTAGGGTACTCCTGATTTAAGTCCTAAAGTGTACCTAAAATCCGCTTTACAGCCTTCTAAGGCCGACTTGCGTACCGGAGGGTTAGCTCAATAAACCCGGTGTTAGCTGCTAACACAGGGTTAAATCAAGATAAACACAAATTATTCATTTAACCCTATTTTAACAGCTAACTCCGGGTTTATTTGGCTGTACTAGTGGACCTAAGTCGTCTTTTAACAACCAATAATCAGTGCTAACTACAACTACAAACTTAGCTGTTACCTCACAAAACTTAACCTAAACCTAACCTCGGTCAAACTTAGCTGTTACCTCACGAAGCTAACCTAAACCTAGCCTAGGTCATTATAACTGTGTGACCATTACAAATAAATCGTTATCGACAGAAACTGATAGCATACTGCCTTGCACCATGTAACATGCTAATTGATCGATACTTACTTTGTGTAATAGGTATTTTGGATACCAAACTACCTGGACAAAGTATGAAAGAAATACAATACAATACAAATATTCTTAATTGCACACAAAGATATAAGATACAGACACAAACAAAAATATAAGGAGCAACCAGGCGGCCTAAATAACACAATTTATTTCTGAATTGTTGTAATTAAAGAATTAATAACCGAAAATACATCAATGACATATAGATATTAAGCCCGTTATTAAAAAACGAGTTTTAAATATAGTTCTAGGACGAATGTAATTTTTTGACGTTTTGTCTCTAGTCGAAACGTCATTTATCGGAGTTAGTTCTAGAACTTTAAATAACACTCGTTTTGTAATAAGGGAGTATAAGTTTAATGTCAATTTCTTGTAAAATAATCGTACATGTAAGTACTTATCTACAAAAAATATATTTAGTAGGTCTAATTGGAGTTTCATAAAAAATCCATAATTCTAAATAGAACTTCATGTTACGAAGCAATTATTGGCATTTAGGTACCAACTTAGCCTAGTTTTTGATAATCACTCGATCTACTAACCTATTACCGTTGGAATTATCCTAATATTGATACTTAATGTTAATTAAATCATTCTCATAATTAGTTTAGCTATAGGACATTATTTCTTTTTGCTCACACAAATAATATTACCAAAATATGCCGTGTTCTGTGCCATTTCTGTATGTTTCTATTTAGATAATTATTTTGTCATAAATACTTACTAATAAGTTTTAATAAGGTAACTAATTTAGTGCCCGTTTCCACCATTGACAGATAAAATTTATCTGTCAGATAAACCTGTATCTAGTTCATAAAACATGACGTTTTAGAGAAAGAGACAGATATAAAATATCTGTCAAATATATTTTTTCTCTGTAGATGTTGAAACAGGCCCTCAGTCTTTCAATTCATGGTGTTATTTGGACAAGTCCATACCCTATACCGACGTGCATGTATGAAGAGACTGATGAATGTGAATAAAGCGAAAGAAGTGTGTTTGGATTGTAGCTAGTGGAAGGGAAGTCGTCTCTGGCTACCCCGATGGAAAAGAGACGTAACAGATATGTATTAGGGCAAGCCACTGTAAATGACAAATTGCTAGATTCAAAATGGAAATGCAAAGACGTTTCATCATGAATTTAAGAGCGTCGGTCTTGTCGGTGGAGTCTGCGCCACCCTTCTCTACTCTCTGCCGTATGTTTGAGCTCCGGGAGCACCTGATACGACACATCTTCTATTCCCTTGATTCTTGATGTACTTCGATATTGTCTCTCACATCCATCCATCCATCGGCACAAACATTGACATTTATTAAATAATATTCGCAATAAAAAAGGATAATACCTATCGCAATAATTATTGCTTCATTTTTCAACCTTATTACCTCAACAATAACCTTTATTTATGCAAAACTATTGTATTTAAATGATTTATCAATTTTCACAAGTTCTATCAAGATAGGTAATGTAATTATATCCTCAAAATGTTTATACAGGCCAAAACTACATCGGGCACATATTATGCGAATATGCATTAAGTTGAGAAATTAGCTCCCAGTGCCCTTAACTTTCGGGACATTTTTGTTTTTATGTCTGTATGACCCATTTATCAGTATAAAAAGTTTATCACGGACAAAGTAATGAAATCGTTTTGATATGTACCTGTCTTTGCCAAGTGCAATATTTTCGTCATGTTGTGTGATAACAGAGGTACCTACGCTATGATAAGAGGTCGATGGCTTCTTAACTACAATAAACCTAATGTTTTTGTTTTTATTCGCAAGTTTCATATCTGAGTTTTCGGTCTGAATTTTGATATAAATTTATAGTAGGTATTGGTGTAGGTAGGTAAAAGTTACCGACCAAATATAATAGGGATGATGACTACATTCAAAAATTTAAAAAATAATTAGTCAATCTTTTAGGCTATTAAAAAAATATTTGAAACACATTTTTTACCTGATCAAATACATAAATAAATACAAAGATACAGAGCATCAAAGTTACGGAGTGGATGGTATTGACGTCACTCCTAGGTAAAAATCGTACATAGGCGTGACGTCACGAGCAACTTTAACCCTGTGTATCTTTGTCATTTTTAGTTTAAGAGAAAAAAGAAAAATACGTGTCTAATATTTTTGAATAATTTATGCGATGGACTAAAAAAAATTTTTTAGTCATCATGCCTATTCAGGACTAAGTAACTAGTTTGTCCTAGCCTAAGCTTTCTTCATAGACTCGATAGGATTAATAATAGCCTTGTCCAAACAAATTTGTCCTTTCTAAGCCTAATAGGATAAACCGGCTTAGACTAGGCCAAACTAGTTGATCCTGAAATGAATATGCAACTTTTAGGATGTACTAAGTAACTAGGCCTAAATGGCGGATGCTCCACCAACAAGTCTTTTAAATAAAATAAAATAAAGGATTTACTAGTAGGGCTCAGTTTAGAACAGACCAGATTAGTTGGTCCTGATATTAATGTGCACACTTAAGGATAACCTATCTGCCTTCCAGGTAAACAATGGAGCAGGACGGCGACAATGAGCCTGCGCACCACGCGCGGCGCCCAATGAATGCCTTTCTGATCTTCTGCAAACGACATCGGAGTGTCGTGCGCGATAAATACCCTAATCTTGAAAATAGGTCAGTATTTACTTTAACTTACATACATACATACCTACAAACATACATACATCCCTACAAACATACATACATACCTACATCACGCCTCTCTCCCAACGGGGCAGGCAGAGAACACTTCGCTCCGTTTACTACGATTCAAACACTTCTTTCGCTTCATCCATCTTAACTTTAAATACCTGACTAGTTTTTTATTAAGTACTTTAACAGATAATTGAACTTGTGATAATAAACAACTTTTCCTTAGAAACCTATATCGAAATCTTATGATAATGAATGATGATGGCGACTGATGAACGTTGATGAAGCGTTGATGTGTTTGGATCGTAGCAAGTGGAGGGAAGTGGTCTATTGTGCCTACCCCGATGGGAGACAGGTATTACAGATATGTATGTATGTAAGAAAATAAATCATCAAGCTACTATGAGATTTGGTTATTAGTTCCATAATAAAAGTTGTTTGTTATCACGAGTCAAATCTCATTAGCTAAAAACATAATTAATAACGTGTTTAACGAATCTCAAACCAAACTTAATCTAATAATTTATTGATTTCCGACAGATCTATAACGAAGATTCTTGGAGAGTGGTGGGCCAACTTGGAAAAAGAGGAGAAAGCTTGCTACACTGGTCTTGCCAAACAGGTGCGTTTGCGCATTTTATATTTTGAAGTCTTGATCGAAATAACACGTAATATACCAATTACGTGCTATTTCGATCAAGACTTCTTTAAACTAAACAATTGGATCAAAGAAACATTTATCTAATATTTTAATTTTGATTGTAGATGCATATTCTAAAATAAATATTTTTTTAAACAAAATGGCTGACTGTATTGTATTATAAGATGTCTTTAAAAACGCGTCACGAAGTATTATGTTGCGGTTACATGAATGAACTGCTTATGTTGAAACTTGTGGTTAACTTAATGGAGAATTGTGCAACATATTTATACCTAATCTAGGTTTAGTTCAAGTATGATTCACGAGTCAGTTATTTTGCAAATTAATTGTAGAGTAGTACGTTTTTGTGCACGTTTTGAAATTCATAGTTTAAAAGGATTCCCAAACTTTAACAAAATTAGACCCTCTTTATTTTTGTGGCTTGTCCGTCATTGGGAGCACAATGACATGTTATATAATGTTTAACAAATATTTATACACAAAAATGTTTGTAAGTAAACGTTTTATAACAATCATTTTGTATACTAACAGTTTGTTAGAAAATGTTAGTAGAAATTTGATAACATGCAAGGTGGGAAGCTCCATCACGGAATTATTGCCTTTTTAAGTACCTATGTCAAATATTTTTACTTATTTTTTGCATTTTAATTTTCAGTACAAAGACGCATTCTTCAGCGCTAATCCTGACTTCAAATGGTACAAGTTGCCCGCCCCGCCTCTCCGCACCCTTGCCTCTCGCCCCCGCGAGCCCAGCGAAAAAACTATCTCTCCAACCAACGAGTTGTATCACGAAAATGAAGTCGAAAAGACTAATAACAACTCCACTAAAGTAGACTTCAATAAGAAACCCCGTGAGAATGTCTTTGAAGGCATGAAGCCACTGTCCATGTTCACACCTGGTAAGTTAGCTGATGAAGCCCAAATGGGAGGTCTCAGCATACTCTTAGACACCAAGACTGAAACTTCAACTCCAAACCCTTACTACTCACCATCGCCTCTCAAATACAGCGCGATCTCAAACGAATACCGATCTCATAATGTAATAGACAGAAAATCCATGATGCCCTCCCAGGAAGACAATATTCGTGAGCTGCAAAACGCACTCTCTGAAACTACTAAAGTCTTCGAAGAGGAATTCGACGAAAACCAAGCTCGGATATACCGTCATATGTCAAACGATATGTTTACTCATCAGCATGTGATAGACCAAGTAGTCGATAAGCAATATTCTAAAGATGATGACGGATATCCAAGGAACTGGTCCGACGATGAGAAGTATTCCCGTTCTGGAAGATCTTGCAAGGGGAAGAGATACCAGGAGTTCATGGCTGTCGGGGGCCTGATGGCAAACAAGAGGCAAAGGAGAGAATACCGCGATAAAACTCCAGAAGACAACTACAACGCCTCCTGCAGTTGGGAGGCCAACAGCAACCGTAGCGAAGACTCCATCACAGATGACAAGAAACCAAACGACATGGCTGACACCGAATTCAAATCCGAACCGATAGACGCGTCCGAACAAGACAATAACATAAACAAAACGTTCAAGGCCGCTGACTTCGATCTGGACGCCAAAATCGCCGCTCTGCCCTCCCTTAGCTTAGAAAAGTTCCAGCAGAAGAAGCGAGAAAACAAACGCAGGAAGAAAACGATCAACTTGAAACCGAAGGTGCTTGGGTCGTCGCATATTATAAACTCAGTTCCTAATTACGATAGGCGCGAGATGGCTGAGACATGGCGGGAGCAGGTGATTGGTAGCCAGAAGAGGAAGCCGAGGAAGATCAGTATCACTAGATTTGAGATTGGCAGCCTGGCTTCCAGCGTGGGTATGAACGAGGGTAAGGTAAGTCCAGAGATTAAGATAGCTACAGAAGCCCCCAGCACTATAGTGCAGAGTATGGAGATTTGTAAGCAGCCAGCTCAGAGCATTGACCTCCTGGCTCTCGCGACGCTCGCTGAAGTCGCTTCGAACACTTCAAAGATCGACGAGCCCCTCCAGACCATCACCGCTAAAGCGGGCGACGATAACGCTTCCATTGTATAAAATACCAACACGAATAGCCTTAAAGATATTCCAAAAATTATTTACCTTAGAATCAGATATTTATTTAGATCTAACTATATTGTACGCATAAAGATGTGTTTGTACATTTAAAATTAGTTTTTATAAAGTAGATTATAGATATTATTTATACTTATAAAATAGAGAGACCTACCTATCTATATTATTTACATATATATCTATATTTAGTTAGTAATGTAGGCGGCTACATTCTGCTTGTTAGATTATAAATATGAAAAAAAAATAAGGGGTGTTAGATGTTAGTTATAATATAAATATTCGTTATATAACATCACGGCAATAACTGAGGCATATGCCTCCAAAAATTCATGCCATTGGGGTATTAAATAAATAAAATAGACAAATTGACCATCATCACACATTTAAGTATACTGCTGGTATGCCAAACATACATAAGTCAGATTTCAAACCTCATTTTGTATAAACGTTAGGTTACGTGAATGAATCGCCTTAATAATTTAGATTTAAAATCAAAACTAAGACACCAACATGCACAGACTGCTTTGCATTTCGAAGGTGATCATTTTATTCATAATAAAAAAAATACATATTGCATATTTATTGTGCAATTAATATTTACGTAGGTGTATATATATACATTTATACATACAATTTTATACTCGAGTGATCATCGTCACTTGCTTTATTAATAAATATGAATTTATCACTTTGATTCAAATATTTGGTAGTTTTTCGTTCGTTTATCATTATTTTAGTCATTACTTTAGCTGGGAGAGCCTTAGATAGGCGAGAGTGCTAATAATATATAGCGAGTGAAACTCGTATTTTGTGATATATCTAAAATAATAGTTGGGAACTTTTTCACTTCTTGTTTTAATTTTTTAAATTGTTTAAAGGTATGGACGGTTTACTTCACACTAAATAAGATGTACAAATATTCTTGTCCCTGTTAGGTACCTGAGGTATATCTGAGAATTTCATGCAATATGTAATAAATCATTGCTATTTAACTTTAAATATCTCATCTTATTATTAATTACTCATTAACTTGTACGATCGGTGTTTCTCAAACTCAATTTTATTATGTTTTGTTAAAGTTTGTTAACCTTTTCTGTGATTTCGTTAAATAAATTTGTTATTTGACAGTTTGATGATGAAAACAACAGGTCTAGTCTAGCGTAGAACCTATTTTTATATGTTCAAATATTTACTAAATTTAAAAAGTGCACTTATATTTTATATATCGTAAAAATGATGACACAAGCCATAACTTAATGAAATGCTCATCCAAAGACCAAATATTTTATATTAAGATAAATATTTAAAGCTAGGGTGTAGATGTTTATATATTTACATATGTATTTAAATATATAATAGTAGATTATATAATACGTAGAGCACAATATAAAAACACTATTTACGCTACACACATTCTAGCATTCCAATTTTGCTATAGTTTCATTTTTTATTTAACATACTTATTTATAAATTAAGATATAAATATTATAGTATACTCTCACATATTATTTTAACGTTACTATAGTGTAAGTACATTATTAAGTTTCGTTATTCACTGTACAACAGGTGAGCTTACAAAATGTTCCTAAATGTTATTATTTTGTTAACGCATAAAAGTTATTGGCATAATATTGTGTCAAAATTTTTACATTATTGCGTAGATTTTAATTTAGTACTGGCGTTAGAGGCTGCATATCAACCAAGAAGGGTTGGAAATGTCGCTGGTACAAAAAAACGTAACAAAATTCTAATATTTCAAAAATATATTGGCTTATCCCTCTAGAATAGAGTCTGGATTTCCAATTAGCTTTAATAAGGGGCCATGTGTTTAGACGGTATTATCGTCAGTAAAAAATAGGTAACACCAAGAGTATAAAATACTTTTTAAGTATTTTCGAGTAAGTATTCAAAGTAGAATCTTTTATAAAAAAAAAACAGAAGTAATTTTAGATTTTTGTCTTTATTTTTTAAATTCAAAGTTTGGTATATATTGGACGGTATCTCGTAAATAAATGGCTAAGGGCTATCAAGTTTATATGTTTCTTTGTATAAGTTTATCCTTTTCAAAAGAGATTTCTTGCTAAATAGAAGTAAGTAGATACTACTTACGTGTAATTGACTACATCATAAAGTTTAAAATTCTTTAACATATATTGATAGAGTGACGAATAATTCGTGACCAAAAACATCAATATAACTAAATCAACTTTTATAAGATTAGATTTTTACTTGTTACTTTTGATTTTCACTTATTACTTAGAATTCTTTGTTACCATGAGTAGGTGGGTCATACAGAACATAAAAAACAAAAAATGTCTCTCCTGTTTCCCAAAGTTAAGGACACTGGAAGCTAATTTCTGAACTTGATGCATATCCGCATAATTTGTGCCCGATGTAGTTTTGGCCTGTATAAACATTTTGAGGTTTAGATGTATGTACCTATATAGTTAATCATCAGGAACAGGAAAATCAATTTTGAACCTAATTCTGTGTAAAACTCAGGTACATACATAAAATCAAATGATTATGTAGGTATTGGCACAGATATTGGTCACGTCACGAGTCACTCTTTGCTTTTGTTATAGATCTTAGATTTTTTTATTTTCAAATTAGTAATTGAATAAGGGCCAAATTAGGAACTGTAAGAAATTGTTTTGATTGGCTACTCTTTCGGAATCAGACAAGGTTTAGATAAAGAAGGAAGTGATGTCTTTAAAAGTAGAATTTAATAATTACCGATGAAACAAGGAACATTATGTATTTGTGCCTTTTTTATTTTAGTAAGGGAAGATTACACCAAATTGTTAACTAACAGTTAAGAAAATTGAGTGATTTTTAACTGTCCGTCGTTTATACGATAAATTAATCACTCAATTTAACTGATGGTTAAATATGTTGGTGGTACACGTCGATTAACATTTTTTGTTAGTAGTAGCAACATGCCGCCATTTTTTAAAAGGGGGTATTATGGTGTAACAGTTTGAGAAACACTGGTCAGTTAATTTACCATTAGTTAAGGCATAATAAGTCGGCACCCAAAGTGTTTCGGTTCCAAAGTATATTGTTGAATGTTTTGTTACGTACGAACGGTTATCTCTATTATATTTTATTGTAAAAATAAAGTTTATTCATATTAACAAATTTTGGTGTTTTTATTTTTATTGGAAAACCTTTGTATGAGGCTTCTTGTAGCGAGTTGACATCTCTTGGGCCCCATAACCCGATATTAGGTCTGTTCTTCTCTCTGCTTGTCTTCGTCGGCTCGCTTAGACCCCACGAGAGATGACTCTTGCCATAACAGACCGCAAAGAGATGGATGTTAATCGCAGGATGAGGGTGAGCTAACAGACCGCCGCTGAACAGATCTGAAAGCGATTATTGATTACATGGCATTAGATAAAATGTTAAATAAATTGTTTGCTATCCGCCGTAAGGCTCCCAAAAATCTAGGCACAGAACACTTATTACTTCCCAATCTGGGACTGATGTGGTTCTTTGTTGCCTGTTTTGGATTAGACTAACAGCGTCATCTAGTGCCGAGTAGCAAAACCATTGAAATGAGCACTAATGTCATCTAGCGATAAATAAAAGTATTATTAAGTGAGATGCTGTTCTACCGACAAATATCATTCGTTCGTTCTTTCATTCATTCATTTTTGACATTTGATTTCAAATCAAAAATTGTTGAGATTCGTACGAAGTGCGAATTTTCTTGCATTATTTTTAAGTGAAAAAAAGTAAATATATAAAATAAGTGTTGTGGAGTTACGTGTTCTGTCCTAACCGTTCCTTCACAATTACTTCAAATCTGGATGAGTTTACAATGATCGCCGCCTCTGAACCTCTGGTAAGTAACGTATTTTTATTTTTCCAAATATCTTAACATTTCTGTAGATTTTCTTCAATATTATTCATCACAATCGAACTTTACTTATTATAAAGAGAGGCGAAAATACCGCCAGTCGATAAGAAAACTTAAATAACCGTTAATTATTGTATTTTAAGACATAACCGGCAAACGGAGCTTTGTTTACTCTAGTCAGTTAATATACGTACGTTTGCCTAAAATAAACTTCTCCTACTATCATATTAATAGCTGAAATTACCGAATAAGCTAATTCTGACAAAAAAACACAAAAACTCTTGAGAAAATCTATATAAAAATCATTTCATTAAACCTTAACTTAAACCCTTGACCCTACAGGAGTTTGTGCCACATGGCAGGACAGTGTTGGCAAAGCATCCAAGTCAGATATATGGTAAACACAACACGTCGGCGTCAGAAAACTCCCTGCTGTACAAACTGACAAACTTTGCTATCAAAGATGAAAGTTTATTGGAACAGAAAGAGGCAGATGAAAAAGAATGGTGGTGTGTGCGAGAGGTTTATTACAGAGCTGGGGATGGTGAGAAAATATATAGTATTTCATTAATTATATTTAAGAATCAGACTCTTGTTAGTGGGGCATCCCCCTTTTAGGCCTACCTTCGGCCATTGTTATCCCTTCTTGGTACGACATGTTGTTAACTTTCTCCGTCACTTGAGTAATATTGCAGTTTGCAGACCTCCTCTAACTCTCATTTCCTTCAATGACATTCCTTCTTATATTTATATTACAATTACTAATTGTTCAGATTTTAACACATTTGCCTTTTTACTGATACTCTTCCAACTTCATATTTTAAAATATCTTAATTTATTTGTGAATTATGTAATATAATATATCATAGAATAAAAACATTCCTCTATCATTTAGCCAAAGACACTGATGCCAATCTAGGCAAAGAATATCACAGCTCTATAAATAGTTTTTGTCTGATAAAGTCTTTACTAGTAACTAAATATTAGTTTTAGTACGCAGATTAATCAGTTAAAGCCCACCTTAAAAACCAGTCTTCTAAACCATTTCAGATTTCGAAGAAGAAACACCTCAATCACAAAAAGAAAGAGGTGAATTTTCCGAATCATTCCGTCCTCAAAGTCGACTCAAAACTGACTTCAATATCTCCATCAAATCAGAACTCATGAGTGGGTTAAAAAAAATGGAAACTGACTGTGTTAACTCTGCGGGAACGTCCCGAGGTGGCAGTGCGAATAGTTCTAGCAATTTGTCCAAAAAGTTTCAATTACATTCTGCTCAGAATAGGCCGGGTAAAAAGAGGCCTTTAAACCCTAAAACTGATGCAATCTATGAAGAGGAATTGTATGTTAAAGGGTGTACTGCTGTTTGGTCGAAAGGTAAGATATTTATAGGTCATCATCATGTCAGCTTATGGGCGTCCACTGCTGGACAAAAGCTTCCCCCAAGGATCTCCACAACGACCGGTCTTGCGCTGCCCACATCCAACGGTTTCCAGCGACTTTAATCAAGTCATCAGTCCACCTTGTTGGAGGCCTTCCCACACTGCGTCGTCCGGTGCGTGGTCTAATAAATATATACTAATTAATATAATTCTAATATATTAGAAAATTAAATAGTAATGTCTCCAAGTGATTAAGATTGTCCTCTTAGGGCCTGTTTTCACCGTCTAAAGATAAAAATTTATCTGACAGATATTTCATACCTGTCTCTGTCTAAAACGTTATGTTTTATGCAATAGACATACGTTTATCTGTCAGTTAAATGTAATCCGTAGATGCTGAAATGAAACGAGAAACTAAATAATGAGATACTGATGTAATGTAAAAAAAAAAAACTTTATATTATTAATAACTAGAGGCTGTCCGCGACATCGTACGCATTTATCGTCATTACTGAAAAAAAAACGATTTCATACAATAAAATAGCCTATGTCTTACTATGTAAACTACAGTATTTCCAAGTCTCGTCATAATCCATTTAGTACTTTTTGCGTGAAAGAGTAACAAACATCCATCCATCGGTACAAACTTACATTTAGGCCGTGGCCCCAGTAGGCAAACTGTTAGCGGCTGACTACTTCGCGGCGTATCGATTTAGTACCCCCTTCCATATATTTAAAATGGAGTGTCCACAGTCAGCTAGTTTTCGCTCACTGTACGCAGTTTGCAGCTTTACGCGCGCTGACTGTTTCAGACAGCGGCCGACTTCCACCAAAACCGGTGATTTCATTAATTTGAGTTTGCAGCTAACTCTTACAGTTCGCCACAAATTTGCGGCTCACTCAGTCGGCCGCTTACAGTTTGCCTACTGGGGCCACGGCCTTATAATATTAGTAGGATTCTATTCTCAATCTCAAAATTTTCAGGTTTAGTATCAACACCAGGAACAAAATTATCAAGTCCTGAGCAAAGAGAAACAATTAGCACTTACACTATAGAAAACCCAATAAAACACGCGGCGTTCGCCAATTTCCATGTCACCATCAACAATACTATGCTTATAGACGCTTTAAACTCACAAATTGGGGATACAAAGAAAAATATCAAGATTGAAGATACTACGGAACATTTAGAGACCAAAATAATGCCGTCAATTGTACTGATTGATAGCAAATGTATGAAAGTCTTTGCTGTTGACGGTAGAGAATATATAACAAATATACCGTTTCAAGTGAAGAAAGTATGGCCGATGAAATATGGCGTGTTACTAGAAAAGGACGCAACGCCGTTACTACACAATTCTTTTCTGCCTACGTCCTTTATGAAGTTAAATGAATCTCAGAATAGTACGTTATCGAAATCAAAGAATTTTCCTCTAAATATGAGTGCGAAATTGAGAGCTGAATCGCTTTCTGGGTACGACCATGACGTGCCGTTACCTACGTGTTTCTCGCTTACACATCCTTTAGACGAAGTGACTCCTATATTAATGAAATCACAATTACATGGTCTACAGTATTACAATGACGGTGACGTACAAATTATATTCGTTAGTACAGAACCGAGTATAGTTTTGTTGTACGACTCAAAAAACGGAGCACATTCTCTTTGGAAAATCCGTAAAGCGTTAAGAGATGAATGTTTATCTGTTTGTCCAAATATAAACTCGACTACGACAGTGTTTAGTCAATCTTATGACTTTATTGGCAGCCCAATGCCAAGCAATGCTGGCAAAAATACAACAAACTGGGTTACTGGTGTAAGCAGCCCATTGCAATCCAAAAAGCTTGGCACACCAACGTTTTCACGGTCAAGACAAAACAGCCCAATGGCCAACGTTTTTCACCAACAAGGCATGTCGCCTCATACATCAATTGGGCAAGCGTCTTCAACTTCCATGCTGGCCAATACCCTGGCCCAAGCACCTCCAACGTTGCCATTATACCCAGACATTTGTCTAGACCACATATGGACGGACAGTCAAACAATTAGAAGAGATCCGATAGAAAATTCTGATATGAAGACATTTTTACATACAGATTTAGTTGGACATGATTATTTATGTTTTATGGTGAAAGTGAATGGTGTAAGTCGATTGCAGATAATTAGGTTACAGAAAGGACGGTCCCATGGGCAGTCCTCTAAGAGGAACTTGATAGTTGGGTCGGTTTCGACCGTGTTGGCCAAAGATGCGGTAGTCCTTGATCATTTGAAGATGATAGCTCTAATAGATGAATCTGGAAATATTATTTTGCAATCTGGGAACTCTGTTGTTGGGAAGGTAAGTGTTATTTTCTTTTGAACTCTTTTTCTTTTTACTTCGGTTTACATTTATTTATTCATAGCAAATATGTGGACAAAATATCAAATTATTTATCTTTTCTTTACCTACTATGTTCTGTAATGGTTCTGTAATTCGATATTGTCTACTTAAATTGCGTTTTTGTTCTACCTGACAAACATATGCCAATATCGACAGTGGAAATCTCAACTGGCGTAAGGGACAAAATACCTAAACTCACTTTTTTACATAAATGGATAAAGCTTTTTGTTCTCTATCGGATAGTATTTTTAACTTTTTGCTACTCCTTTTAGTTTTATATGCGTTTAATTTTTTCTTAATTTTTGCAATTAATGGCGTAAATAACATAGTTTTTTAAAACTTTTTTTAATTTGGCGTAACGGACATGTAACGGAAAATCAATTTATTTATATATAAAAAATTACCATCACGCATTTACCATCACATCTTGAAAAGCTTATAGAATATCTTAAAACAATTATTAATAGACTATGTGTTGTTCCAACGTGCAACCTACAATATCGTATTCATTAAAATATCGTCGTCGTTATCAGCACATATATGTCCCCACCGAGGGGCACGAGCCTACTCTCATACAGAGAGTGATTAGGCCGTAATCCACCACGCTGGCCAAGTGCGGGTTGGTGGATTAAAATATGTTCAGCGGTTTTTGCGTGAAAGAGTAACAAACATTCAATACAATACAAATATTCTTTGTTGCACACAAAGCTATAAGGTACAGACACAAATAAGAATATAAGAAGCAACGGGTGGCCTTATTGCTAGGTAGCAATATCTTCCAGGCAAACTTAGGGTAAGAAATAGCGAGAAATAGGTAATAATAGTAAACATTCATTCATCCATCAATCCATCCATATCGGCACAAACATTGACATTTATAACACATAACACACCTCGTAGGATTTAAATTATTGTATTTTTTACCCCAGGTTCACGTAGGTGGCGTGCTCGCGCGTCTTCTAGAGTCTCCATACGGCCGAGCGTTACAATCCCCGTTTCCACGCCGCAGCAGTCTCTTGCCCAGCCGTGGGCATGATCCCACGTTTGACGATTCAGCGTTACATCTACTCTCGCCTGTACCGCATTCTTCTAGGAAGGAGGAGAAGGCTTTAGGTATAGTTGCTTGATATTGCGCTTATTTAATTTGATGTATTTTTGAAAAAGTTTAAATTATACGTAAATATGTCAGTTACAATATCATAATGGCGCTCCCTGCATGATTAGTAACGTTTGTAAAAAAAAAATTGTTATACAAGCATTTAGTACCTATACTGAACGCAATCGTTACTAAATATGCAGTATAGGAGCACCTATAAAAATAAATTAACCTGATTTTATATTTGCATGCTGTCACGCTAACAGCAGTATAGGCGGTTATTCTAATACGATTTATATCTTTGTACCATATACAAGTCAAATAAAGTACCTATATTTCATTTTCAATAGTGTGATAAGGGATCGACGTGGGTTGAAAGTGGATGTAGTGACAAGAATTGAGAAAGGGATCTTTAGATAGTTTGGGCATGTAGAAAGAATGAGCGAAAGGAGATTAACAAGGGAAGAGTAGATGGACATGTTGGAAGGCCAAGACGAACGTACCTCGATCAAATCGGGGACTTGTTCAAGAAAGGCCAAGTCAAGAGTACCTTAAACCGACTGGCATGTATGAGGCGACTGATGAATGTGGATGAAGCGAAAGAAGTGTGTTTGGATCGTAGCGAGTGGAAGGAAATGGTCTCTACCTACCTTGATGGGAGAGAGACGAGACGGATATGTATGTATATTTATATTTCAGGTCTTACAGCAGTATGTGACGCGGTAGGGTCCCGAATGACGCTGGTCTTTGAAGGAGGCGCAATGTATCGCATAGCTTTGCCTCTGGTAGCGTGTTCCGGGCTTGTGTCTCGGTGCTGCGTCGCGTTGAATAATATATTACCGAAAGATATTGCAATGCAGGTTGGTTTATTTTAGAATAGGGATGATGACTACATTCAAAAATTCAAAAAATGATTAGTCCGTCTTTTAGGCTATTAAAAAATATTTGAAACACATTTTTTACCTGATCAAATACATAAGTAAATACAAAGATACAGAGCATCAAAGTTACGGAGTCCCCCACTCCGTAACTTTGATGCTCTGTATCTTTGTATTGACGTCGCTCCTAGGTAAAAATCCTAATGATTAGTGACGTCACGAGCAACATTGACATTTATAGTATGAGTAGGATTACCTTTAGAGTGCGATTCATAGAATACTTCCTATGCCGCCATGTTAGCAGCATTGAAAATTCGTACCGCTACATTACCCTCATTGTGTTTCGCAGTACAAATTTTCAGTGCTGGCAACATGGCGGCATAGGAACTATTTCATGAAACGCACTCTAACAACATGATATCCCTCTAAACAGGTAACAATAAAATGGTACGGTGTTCGCAACGCGCCTGGCACGCAAGACGTCACTCCAGAACAAGAGTGGACCATGTTCGCTGACCTATTGTTTACATTAGCTGGCTACGATGTGGAACGATTGGCACAGCCTAAACAGACAGATGATCAGGTAATAAATGGGTCATACAGACACAAAAAACAAAAAATTTTAAGCACATTGAATGCTAATTTCTGAACTTAATTTATATCCGCATATTCTGTGCCTGATGTAGTGTTGGCCTGCATAAACATTTTGAGGATTAGATACTCCAATGTCCTTAATCATCTGGAACAGGAAAGACAATTTTGAACCTAATTATGTGTATCACTCAAATTATCTCGCTTTTCTTAGCACAATTTTTTTTTTGGTATAACGAGTTCATGCATATTCTTTTCTATCGTTCACTAATTAATAGTCACTATATGGACACAGAATTGTATAAATGATGAGTATGAGGGGACTGATGAATGTGGATGAAGCGAAATTAAGCCAGGATCCTTCATTTAACTTCTAGTATCAATTTCCAATACAATATGCGCCATTTAATTACAGCTTAACACAGTTTTTCATGTTCCAATACTGGCGCCACTAGTCTATCTTTGACAGCCTATATCTCGGAAACGTGACACTTAATCAAATTTTTTTCATTGTATATTTTCGATTTGTACTGACCTGAACTATCGATTAATGAATCGTTTAAGAAATCGTTAAATAGTTTAGGTAGGTAGGACATTATCTTCAAACCCCTATAATGACCACGATGGCGCTGAAAATGTTGATGAATGATAGTGATGATAATGATGCCACTTTATAAATCAAATAAAGACTTTAATCAAACCATCAAACATTTCAAAAACTAAAAATCATTATTTAATTCCCCAGGTTGAACCAGTGGAAGTAGCAACAAAAAAACAACGAACATCAAGTGACGGAACCCAAGATGATTGGGAATACTTACTCAATTCTAAACTACATAAAACCATTGGCAATTCACTGGCTACCATGCTAAATTTAGACCCCGTAGCGAGTACAGAAAGGCGACAACCTAAGCCAGACAATGAAGAAATGAGCCAAGCGCAATTCAATACAAACGGGCTGTTATTCCCTTATATAATACAAATATTCTACGCATTCCATTTGGTATACGAAGAAATAAAGCTAAACACACTTTTGGCAGGAAATTTGAAGAATTTATCAGCATTTTTGTATCAGATTTCAAAAGATTTGAAACTTAATTCGTATGTTAACCATTATTGGTTGGATTTTCCAACGGATTTGCCGTTAGAATACGATGAAGAGTCACAAATGTCGGGTGCTGTGTTAAAGAAATTGTCGGAACCTAATTATTTTAGTTCAGAACCCCCGAATATATTTGCGTATTTGAATTCTATGTTGAATGATATCGATGTTGGATATTATCCTTATTTGAATGAGGTTAATAATATGTGCAAGGATGTTATTGAGGTTGGTATCAAATTTTTTTACATTTTGACAATGATTGCAGTCAATAAAACCTTTATTTTTTATACATGGTGACTTTTAATTAGTGAACGTTAGTACGATAGAACTTGGTCCCATAGTAAAAGTTGTATGTTGTGACGAGTACATGCATATCCTTTTCTATCGTTCACTAATTTGAAGTCACCCTATATAAGTGTGTATTTCGCGGCAGGCCTAAGTAGAGATGGCGAGACGAGCTTGACTTATTCAGCAAAGAATGTATGGAGAGCAAGGAGGGAGGCCTTTGCACAGCAGTGGGACATGACAGGCTGGCTGTATCTCTGTTTCAATTATTTTGTGTTCTATTATAAATTTTGTATTATTTTATTTTAAAAAAGAAAAACTTCAAAAGATAAATTAAAATATACATTTAATTTTGTTATACAAATAGATCGTATCAAGAAGTCAAATTGTTGCCAGAAGAAAGGCAAATATGGTGATTACTCCACTGACAAGAGCCTGGCTCTTAAATATATGAATGAACTAGAGGCTGCCCGCGACTTCGTACGCAGCATTTATTGTCATATCTTTGAAAAAAAACACGAAATATCTGCAAATAATATAGCCTATGTGTTATTCTGATGTCCAAGCTAAGTTGTTGTACAATTTCATTAAAATCTACTCAGTGGTTTTTACGTGATGAAGTAACAAACATCCATCCATCGGCACAAACATTGACATTTATAATATTAATAGGATGAAATAGATCGTGCTTAAAACCTAATTATAATGTATATTTCCAGATCCTATCAATAGTAGGTATAGGTAGATGCGCGGGAGTGTCCCCGGTGTGCGCGAGTGAGGGGGTGGCGGCCAGCAGCACGCCGCGCGCCGCCAGGGGAGTGGGACACGCGCCCATGGAACAGGTGGCTTTGAGGACTGCTATTGATAGAGGTAAGGCTTTGATATTTATTTATTTACTGTAGGCTGCCCTCTACTTCGTACGCATTTATTTATAGTCATATCTTGGAAAGTAATCATGAAATCTCAAAATAATATAGCCTATTTGTTATTTTGTTGTGCAAGCTACAATATGGTAAGGTTTGAGGTTGAATATTTTTTGCGTGAGGTTTTCACGCAAAAAATATTACATTGAAATCTGTGTAATATTTTTTGCGTGAAAAGTAACAAGCGTCCTCACATCTATCTTTATGTACAAACTATGATATCTATTATATTTTTAGGATTAGTATTACATATTTTAACAGTTTTCTCCAGTTTATGATATCCTACTAAGATTATAAACAATGTTTTCTATAACAATATTTTTGAATGTCAATAATTGAAACTTTACAATGTAATAGCTTGCACAGTTTGAGTTTAAAATGTATACCATGTTAATACAATACAATACAAATATTCTTTATTGCACAAAAGCTATAAGGTACAGACACAAAGAAGAATATAAGAAGCAACAGGCGCCCTATTGCTAGGTACCAATATCTTCCAGGCATCTTCTTTAATGTTCCAAGATATGATAATAAATGACGAAATCGCATCTAGCCCCATAATATTTTTTCTCTATTCATTCCAGGTATATCCCCACGAGTCCTAGACACCTTACCACCAGCAGTAAGTCTGCTTCTAATGTCGATCTTCGCGCGCTGCAAGACGGACCCGCCGGTAGACTGGCCAGCTGAAGCCTACACCCTCGCCATGAGGGAGGACTTGGCTTTGCAGGCTCGTATCGCGGATACCTTCGCTCGTACTGATCATTATATGGAAAGTAAGTATTTTTAGAGCAGTTACATACATACATATCCGTCACGCCTCTCTCCCATCGAGGTAGGCAGAGACAACTTCGCTCCACTTGCTACGTTCCAAAGATACCTCTTTCGCTGCATACACAATCATCAGTCGCCTCATACATACATGTCGGCTTAGGGTACTCTTGACTAGACCTTTCTTTAACGAGCCTCCGATTTGATCGAGATAATTTCGCCTTGGTCTTCCCCTCTCAACATTTCCTTCCACTCTAGCCTTTTGATTATTCTTTCTACATGCCCAAGCCATGTAGTCAACTCTTATTAAATTCTTGCCTGAAGAAGCCTATGCCTACAGATTGGAAGTAGCTTGTGAATCTAGGATAAGTGTTTGCGCACAAAATATATATACATATCTATCTATAGCCCTCACGATACAGCGCGGTATAATGGCTATTTTTGTGGCATGTACAATTCGGAAAGCGCTTTTCATTATAAGTAGTATTTATGTAGATACAGTGTTTCAGAGTTTATATATAATTTAAATAACTTATGACGTCATATTTTCCCAACAGCCCTCGCTCTAGAGGTCCTAGAGAAAGAAACAGCGTTCTCTCAACATACTTCGCCGTCAGATAACTTACATAACAAGAAGGAAGAAGGTGACGGGATTACTGGCATGGAACTACTCAATACTAGGCTATTGGGTTTGCTGTATCCGAGAGATAGGAGGTTTGTGGCTTAGTTAAAGTTGTTTTTTTTTTTGTTATAAGTGCTTACAGAGAATCAGAAGTCCAAGCTCAAGGTTTGTCAACGAGCGATGGAACGCAGTATTCTGGGCTTCAAACGAAGTGACCGAATACGCAACACTACATTGCGCTCCTTGACGGGAATCGCTGACGTGGGCAACAAAGCCGCCAAATTAAAATGGAGTTGGGCCGGTCATGTTTGTGGAATGGATCCAAATCGTTGGGCCAAAATAGCAACGGAATGGGCGCCACTAGACGGTCACAGAAGCCGAGGTAGACCTCGAAAAAGATGGAGAAACGATCTGGATGCATTTTCACGGGAATGGCGGGTCGCGGAGACCGTGTTAGATGGAAAGTCGCGGGGGACGCCTTTGCCCAGCATTGGGATCTTATTGGCTAACAAAAAAGTGCTTACGGATTTCTATCGTTTATTTGTTAAAAGATTAAATATGTTCGTAATATTTGTATATGTAAATTGTACTTATGGGTGACGTCACGAGAAACTTTAACTCAATGTATGTTGTCATTTTTAGTTCAAGAGAAAGAATAAAAAATACATGTCGAATTTTTTAAAATAATCTAAGCGATGGATCAAAAAAACCATCCTTATAGCACAATACATACATACATACATATCCGTGACGCCTCTCTCCCATTGAGGTAGGCAGAGACCACTTCCTTCCACTTGCTACGATCCAAACACACCTCTTTCGCTTCAATAAGCAAAAGCAAACACAATATAGCACAATATTTAAGTAATATTTAACTATGTATAAACAAATTACTTACCCTACCACAGAATGGCAGAAGTAATGAGCCTACTCCAGTCTTCTTCACCAGTAACAATCAACTTAACGCAACGCCCTGAAGTATCCGATCACGATTTTATTGAAGAACAAGAGAAACATCTACAAGCACTCGGGACTAGAACCATGGCATTACCTGTTGCGAGGTATACATACATACTTACATATCCGTCACATCTCTTTCCCATCAGGGTAGGCAGAGCCCACTTCCCAAGACTTGCTACGAAAGAAACACATTTTCTTTGCTTCATCAGCATTCATCAGTCTTCATCTAGACAAGAAACTCTGTTGGTTTGCGTTTTCTAGGGTTCCTTTTCCAAAGGGTGAATACGGGACCCTATTACTGAGACTCGGCTGTCCGTACGTCTGTCATCCGGTTGTATTTCATAAACCGTTATAGCTAGGACGTTGAAATGTTCACAAATGATGTATTACCGTAGCGGTAACGGTAATACATCATTTGTGAACATGACAATAAATACTGGAAATATAATAATAATAATAATAATTACGGGAGGCTCCTATAGAACAAACATAATTTTTTTGCCTTTATCCCTCAATATCAGTAGTGAATGGTACGGAACCCTTCCTGCGTGAGACCGACTCGCACTTGGCTGATTTTTTTTTAAACTAACGCTCGATGTAGCAGTTTTCCAAAGAGATAAATCTAGCAAGAAACTCTGTCGGGTTGCTCTTTTGAAATAAAGTTATTATGTACTATATTTGCTTTTCTTTTCAATTTGTTTTTTAAAATTTTATCTACTGTTCAATTAAATAGAGTAGCAAAGAATCTTTACTTAATCAGTGCAATTTTAATTTAGAAAATATCCAAGCTTAACCAAATTCCTTACAGAGGCATGATAACGCTAAAAAGCATACCATGCGTGCCGACCGAGCCTTTAACCCTGCCGAAACTCTGCGTGACGGGTAGAGGCCCACCTCCTAGATGCAACACGATCAACTTGTCGGCGGATACGTCGCCTAACCAGTTGTTATGGCCGACTTTCCATAATGGAGTCGCGGCTGGGCTGGCTCTAGTGCCTATACAAGGATCTACTATTCATTCTAGTTGGGTGCTGTATAATAAGCCTAGGGTAAGTAAGATATGTTGGACGATAAGTCGCCCAACAAGTTGAAGCCGATTTTCCATAATGGAGTCGCGGCTGGGCTGGCTCTAGTATAGTACCTATACAAGAATCTACTATCCATTCTAGTTGTGTGCTGTATAATAAATAAGCGACTTATCGTCCAACCTATCCAACCTAGGGTAAGTTGGATAGGTTGGACGATAAGTCGCTTAACCAGTCAGCCTGTAAAATAATTAGATTCAATATTATATTTAAGAGTTAGACTAGTCGGTAGAGCATCCGCCATTTAGAACTATCTTCTGCTAATGCTTTGACTTCTTGATACGACATGACGTTAACTCATAATAATTTGATATCCTAATAATGTTATAAAAGTCTGTGTTTGTGCCGATGGATGGATGGGAGGATGTTTGTTATCTTTTCACGCAAAAACTACTGAACTGATTGCAATGAAACTTTACAATAAAATAGCTTACATATTAGCTGCTCAAACGGCAGAGAATAGAGCAGAGTGGCGAGGACTCCACCGATAAGAGTAACGCTCTTAAATATGATATTGATCACAATAACACAGGCTACATTTTGTAGGATTTTAAGGTATTAAAATGTTCCAAAATATGACGATGAATAGGTACAAAGTCGCGGGCAGCCTCTAGTAACTTAATATATGTGTCCCACTGCTGGGCAAAGGCCTCCCCGCATTCTTCCATGCTTCCCTATCTCCAGCAACTTCTGGCCGATTTGCCAAGTATGCATCCAGATCGTCGCGCCATCTCCTCTTAGGCTGTCCTGTACCTCTGCGGCCGTCGAGCGTCAACCAGTTGGTAGATATCGTAGCCCATAGATCCCGATGCCTTATTATTATTTTTAATTTCAGGGTACAGCAGAAATGTCAACGGAACACGCCGGTTTCCTAATGGCTTTGGGTCTTAACGGTCATCTACGAGACATGCCGTTTTTAAACATATACGATTATCTAGTTAAATGCAATGAAATGACCAGTATTGGGTTGCTTTTGGGATTGGCTGCGACTTATCGAGGTAAGGGAACTAGTATAGCAAGGGAATAGGATAGAATTGTGACGAGGCATACAACCTCGTCGCAGTTGGACGGTCTCTTTCGGTATTTTCTCTTCGGCTTCTAAAGAGCATCCAACCTAATTGGTATAGTAAAAATTTTGTTATATACTTTCGGAGATATTGAACTTTGAAAATGTTCGCATGTAACGATTTTCAAAGTTCTTTCATTTTTAAAGTCTTATATCTCCGAAAATATATCACTTTCGACTTTTGTACAAAATACTATCGTTTTATAATAAGTTTCTCTAGCGATTGACGTAAGTTTAATGTAGTAAAATAGTTGTTATTTTCCATCCTGTTGTGTGTTGTGCGCGGTCCGTCCGAACCCCTTCACTAAAGTTGACGTTGAGGGACATCTGACCCTCGACCACAACGAGCAGAGTCTCAGATTCTCTTGCTATAATATTTTGATTAAATAGGACACGTATTTTTAGGGTACCGCACCCACAAGGGTTTAAATTAAACGGTACCCTTTTGCTAAAACTCGGCTGTCCGCCTATCCGTCTGTCACCAGGCTGTATCTCATGAACCGTTATAGCTGGAGCGTTTAAATTTCCACAAAAATACTAAAAATAGAATAATAATAATAATTAAGGGCGGCAAACAACGACAAATGTGACCTTTTTGCTTTTGACGTGACAACGTCTTATAATTCGATGGAGCCGGCTGCACGCACAAAAAAACATGACTCATGCGGCATTACCTCGCTCTGAGGCGTTCCATTTAAGGCTTGAAGTGCAAGCGAGAGCGCGGATCGGGCGACAAAGAGGCACAATCGGCCGCGTTCGGCAGCATTAATGACGTTGTCACGTTCAACTATAGTCAGTAAACCGACTTTACAGACAACCGATTTTTTTGGTATGAAACCTTTCGCGCGCTTGTCCGACTCGCACTTGGCCGGTTTTTACAAAATTATGACGTTTACCGACCGATTGTAGGTACTGTATGAATAAAAATAATCCACTCATGTTTTCACCAGGTACAATGGACGTCCAAGCAACAAAGATGATGAGCGTCCACCTAGAACCTCTCCTACCTCCAACGTCAATAGAGCTGGACATCCAACAGAATATCCTCGTGGCTGCACTGCTGGGAGTCGGGTTGCTGTACCAGGGGACACAGCACTCGCATTACGCTAGGGTGTTGCTGGATGAGATTGGTAAGAGTCAAAGTCAAAGTCAAAATGATATGTGAGTGACTTTCGGGTCATCATCAAAGTTAAAGTCAAAATAATTTGTGAGTGACTTTCGGGTCATCATCAAAGTCAAAGTGAAAGTTGAAGTCAAAATAATTTGTGAGTGACTTTCGGGTCATCTTCAAAGTCAAACTGAAAGTTGAAGTCAAAATAATATGTGAGTGACTTTCGGGTCATCATCAAAGTTCAAATAAAAGTCAAAGTCAAAATGATAGGTGAGTGACTCTCGGGTCACCATCAAAGTCAAAGTATCTTTATTTCAAAGGCAATGTACTTGAACATGTCAATGGATGGATGTAAGGATGTTTGTTACTCTTTCACATAAATAACAATAAAAAGAATCATTCTGCAATACATTTAACACTATCAGCTGGCGCATTTTGGTATCGGGAGTTCCAAAATTTATAAACGATTTCGAACTTGAGAAGTAGACGTTGTTGTTTGTTATCACAAGTACATGCATATCCTTTTCTATCGTTCACTAACTAATATTAACCCTATGTAAGTTTTCTGTGATCTGCCTTTTTTCCGTTTACCTTCTTTTTTTTCCTGTTCATGATGTTCTTTGCATTTTAAATTCGCAGGCAAGCCCCCAGGCCCAGAAATGGAGAACTGCGTAGAGCGTGAAGGATATGCCCTCGCAGCAGGGCTAGCTCTAGGGCTCGTCATGTTACGTGCGCAGACGCAACCCGACGCCGCTATAGCGCATCGACTTCGGACTTATATGCTTGGCGGGGATAAACATGAGTTGAATGGTGGGTTTGTGGTGTTTAAATTATAAGGCCATTAAAATATAGCATAGTTAGGTCGTGTCCAAACAACATGTAACTGTATAAGTCGGTTCATTTAAAAAAAAGATATATTGGACATAACGTAGGGCCCTGTGCCGAAGGATTCTTGCCGTTTTCTTCCTCTCGGCTATACAGATAGTGAATCGGCAGTAGTTTTAGATCAAAAAGGTGGCATCAAAAAAGTATAATGAATTTTGCCTATTTTTGAATAAACACTTTTCATTTTCAACCAAACTGTAAGGGCCGGCGCACATCTGACGGAGCGCAGCACAGAGCATTTTTGATTGTCATAATCATAATAATATGTTCTTATTAGAATAATATTCAAAGTCAGCTGACACAATAAATGAGCATCGAAGCGACTACAAGCGAATGTTGTTGTGTTGTAAAAAATCAATATTATAAATTAAGTGTTTTTTACCAGATCAAAAAATAATTTAGTATTTATATTTATGAATACAAACAACTGAACTTTAAACCTACTAGTCTAATGAGGAAAACTATTTATTTTAACATAATAATAAAATCGTGTTAAAAAAACACAATGAAATAAATATTTAGTGCCCGTATAGCCACCTACAGATAATATTTATCTGACAGATAAACCTATGTCTATTTCATAAAACATGACGTTTAAGACAGAGACAGGTATAAACCTCGCAAGTGCCGGAGGTGCTACGGCGGCGCGATGAGTACGAATGCCTGACTCGCTAGGGGCCGTTCAAGTATTACGTAAGCACTATGGGGGGGCGGGGGGCTCTTTGCTTTGCTTATTTTGGATGACATGGGGGGTAGGGGAGACTAGATGATGATTACGTCATCGGTAGTTATTTACTTTTTTACACGAATGGCAGCCCTCACATTGTCTTTGCTTGAAAACGAAACGAATTTTCGGGGATTCCCGCAAATAATGCATACGTTTAGGCACTCGCTTTAGAACCGAGTATTTTCTTATTTTTAAAATTATAATTATAATATTTAAAAAAACAATATATTAATTGAAAAATGTTTACGTAAGCATGGGGGAGGGGGTAAGAGCTTTGCTTACTTTTGCTGACAAGGGGGATGGGGGGGTAAATAATTGTAATAAATCTGCTTACGTAATACTTGAACGGCCCCCTAGGAGTGTCGGTCGTTGAGAAAAAATTAATGAAAAGTGGAAATATGAACTAAAGATAACGGTCTTAAATGAATCTACTTAATTTATTTTATTTATAGAAAAACTATTTTCTATTAAATATTAAAAATACTGTACACTGAAGTGGGACGCCGCGCTGCGCTCGGCGCGCGAGCGAGGTGCGGCACTCGAGGGGTTAAATATCTGCCAGATAAAGTTTATCTGTAGTTAGTGAAATAAGCCCTTAATCACTTAAAACATTCTTAAACTTACACACACACACACACACAAAATCATAACAATATAATTCTTATTTCAAAAATCTATTTCATCCTACAGGCACCCAAAAAGAAAAATACAAGCAAGGCTCGTTCGCAGTTCGAGAGGGAGCCACTGTGAACCTAGACGTGACGTCACCGGGGGCTACAGTGGCTCTAGGGCTCATCTACCTTCGATCTAATAATGCAGCGTTAGCCAGCTGGCTTGAGCCACCTAAGACGCATTATTTGCTGGATTTTGTTAGGCCTGATCTATTGATGCTTAGGGTTATTGCTAGAGGTAAGTCTGTTCAACCTATTTAATAATAATAAAGATATCTATTTAACAAAGAACAGTATGTACAATACATAATTAAATGGCATCGAACATATTTGTATGGAGCCTGGTATAGTAAAATTTTCGGTATCAATTACACTACACATCCCCTATTCAAGCGAGTATGGAGAAAAAAAGTTGGTGGCCACTGATGAAACTAACATCAATCGATAGAGAAAAATATTATGAAACGATAGTATTTTGGACAAATGTCGAAAGTGATATACTTTCGGAGATATAGAACTTTGTAAATGAAAGAACTTTGAAAATTTGTACATGTGAACATTTTCAAAGTTCTATACAGGGTGTAACAGAAAGGGTATATAAAGCCAAAACACAGCGATAGTCCTCATGAAACTGAACAACTTTCCCCAAGGAACATGGGTCGTAACTCGAAAAAAAATTTCGCCTCCCCATACAAAATGCCCGATCAGCTGATCGAGTAAGTATGGGCGATCCAAAAAATTTTTTCGAGTTACGACTCATGTTCCTTGGGGAAAGTTGTTCAGTTTCATGAGGACTATCGCTGTGTTTCGCCTTTATATACCCTTTCTGTTACACCCTGTATATCCGAAAGTATATCACTTTCGACATTTGTCCAAAATACTATCGTTTCATAATATTTTTCTCTATTGATTAACGTTAGTTTCATCAGTGGCCGCCAACTTTTTTTTCTCCATACTAGCTCGAATGGGGATGTGTAGTGTAATTGATATCGGAAATTTTTACTATACCAATGTGTTGGATACTCTTTGGATACAGAGATATATCGCATATTGAATGTGTTGAAACACAGATATAAGTATATTTCTCTTTTCCCTTCTCCTCCCTCAATTAAAACTGACGTGCATGTATGAGGCGACTGATGAATGTGGATGAAGCGAAATTGTGTTTGTACCGCAGCAAGTAGAGGGAAGTGGTCTCTGTCTACCATGATAGGTAAGAAGCGTGGCTGATGTCCGTCAATTGCTTCTTGTCTTCACGATTCATTAATTTTCTAAAGATATTTGCTATGGTCGACATTTAGTGTGTTAAGGTATTAAGGTTGCCTGGAAGATATTGCTACCTAGCAATAAGGCCGCCTGTTGCTTCTTATATTCTTGTTTGTGTCTGTCCTTATATCTTTTGTGCAATAAAGAATATTTGTATTGTATTGTATTTGTGTTATGTGCTTTTTATTTCTCCTTTTATCTCTTTCCTTCTTTGTATCATCTTTCTTTGTCTTATCTACATTCTTTCTCAATTTTATATCTCTTTTTAATATTATCTTTCGTTTTCTTACTACTGCTTCTTTTAAGCCAATGTCTCCTTTCTTTTTTGGTCTCTTACAATTTTTTTCTCCATCCTTCTTTATTCATTTTAAAATGTAAAAGTTGTCCCAAAATTGATGTATTTTTTTTTTATTTATAAAATGAAATTTGTGTTGCAATTATGTGAAAATAAATGATTCATTTCAGGTCTAGTTATGTGGGACAGTATAGAAGCGAGCGAGGAATGGATAGAGAGTCAAGTACCTGATACAATCACACCGTACTGCTTTGTGAAACCTACTGAGGATAATATTGATTATGAGGCTATGAAGTGAGTAGTTTTTTATTTTATTTTACGTATATTTGAGTATTTTTATTTATATTTTGAATATGTCTATAGTGAAATTTATAGTAATGTTACCGAGGTAGACAAAAGTGATTAAATTTGAGTCAGGCCAGTAGCCAGGCCAGAAATCTTTTAAAAATTGACATTAATACTATGCGAAAATTCGTACCAACGTGGATTTCAAGATTAAACTACTGAATTAATCTTTCACATCCCAAAAAAAAAACAATGGAAAATCTATTGTGTCTGGGTTTTTAATGGGTCAGTGGGATGTGAGAGGTTAATTCTTATGAGAACTATATAAGGTGACTTTAAATTAGTGAGCGATAGAAAAGGATATGCATGTACTCGTAATAACAAACAACTTTTACTATGGGGTCAAGTTCAAAATCGTAAAAAAAATATTGTTCCCCCATACTATCAGCTGATGCATTTTGTATAGGGAGTTCAAAAATTTTTGAATGATTTCGACCTTTTTCCAATAGTGAAAGTTGTTTGTTATCACAAGTACATGCATATCCATTTGTATCGTTCACTAATTTAAAGTCACCCTATAAAAGAACGTAACTCATGAATCAGAACACTGCATGACTATTATTGAATAGGCCCAGGATAGGGATTCTTGGAAAAAGAGGAGAGGGGCCTCTACTCAGCAGTGTGACACCAATGGCTAGATAAGAAAGATAATTTAACGAAGATTTTCTATGTAGTTAACAAAGTATGACGATAAATATGCATTTAATAAGAACTACCTTCTTACCAAGAAACCAAGAATACATAATTATTATTTTTTCTTTTTTATATCATGTAAAATTTTTGTTTATCCCCCCAGCCAAGCCTACTGCAACATAATAGCTGGCGGGTGCTTCGCCCTCGGCATCCGGTTCGCGGGCTCGGGCTGCGAGGACGCGCGAGACTCCGCCCTCTATTACGTGCGGCTGTTACTCGCGTTGGGGAATAAGTCCATCGCGGAGTTGGCTGGTCGGTCTACCTTGGAGGCGTGCTTGTGTGTTTGTTTGTTGGCCGCTGGGATGGTTAGTATCCTATAATTTCATAACTGTACTGCAGTTTGGAAAAATTTAATCAACTTTACCTACCTTATATTTATTAGTGAAATAAATAAAAATAATTAAAAAAGAAAGAGAAGTGAGCGTTTAAAGGGCTGATGAATAATGTTTGTATACAAAAATGAATCAATGAATCGCAAAATATGTTGCTAAGACCAAATCTCGAGAGCAGCTGAATCGATTTCGGTAATTCTTTTTTTGTTGTGTTTGTTTTTTTTATTGTCAGAAAAAGGTTTTTATGAAAGAAAAAAAAAGGAAATTGCACCGAAAATTTCAAAATACTTACCCACCATAAGGCCTGCCGTACATGGACTACTTAAAGCCCCGACCACGTGGTAAACTATAGACATTCGTTTGCTGCCGTAAACAGCTAGCTTAACATACACTCCGTGACAAGACGTTGTCATGCGTTTGTCACGCTTACGTCTCTGTCCATAGTTTTAAATGTGATAAGGACAGCATGACGTGAGATAATTGTCGCGGCACGTATGCTAAGCCTCCTGGACTACTGGAGCAGTCGCGACTTCAAGCAGTCCATCTTAACTGCTTGAAGCAGTCCATGTACGGTAGGCCTAAAACTGATTAGTAACCTAAATCAATCAATCGATCGAGTTTTTCAACGACAATCACTTTTCCAGATAATGGCAGGCCGCGGTGACATCGAAGTGCTCAGAATATGTCGTCGTCTGCGAGCGAGGGTGTCTGCCTCCGCGCCTGCTCTTACACATGGGGGACAGGTAAACGCAATTTATACAGGGTGAATTTTAATTAGTGAAAGAAAAAAACATGCTGGATGGAAGCAGCCGAAGATAGATCACAGTGGCGTGGAATAGGAGAGGCCTATGTCCAGCAGTGGACTGCAATAGGCTGAAGATGATGAAAAAAGGATTATGCATGTACTCGTGACTCGATTTTGTATTTGGTCCCATAGTAAAAGTTGTTTGTCATCACGATTATAATATTATGCCCTTATCCATCGCTCACTAATTAAAAGTATTTTTATTTACCGGATTAGTAAGCAGGTGTTACCTAACATTAATTTAATTCCAGATGGCAGTTCATTGTACAATAGGTCTGTTATTCCTGGGAGGAGGTCGGGGTACATTGAGCACGGCTCCAGCGGCTGTAGCAGCGTTGTTAGCTGCCTTCTTCCCCAAGTTCCCCACACATAGTGAGGATAACAGGTAACTCGCTACAAAGGGCCGTGCCCGGGACGTGTCCGGGCCGTGGCCTGTCAGGAGGGAAAAAAATACGTCGTCATGACAACGTGTGTAAACGAATCCATAGAAATGTATGGAATGATATTTTTTCCCTGACACGGCCCGGATAGACCATTAATGAGTTACTAGGGGCCACGCGCGATTTCCTACGCATTTATGGTCTTAATCTTTTCAAAAAAATTATATATATGTTAAAATATGTGTTATTCTGACGTGAAATCTATAGCTTAGCTGTAGCAAGTTGTTACAATATTGTAATACCTACTGTGATTCAAAAAAATCCATAAAAAATACATACATATCTGTCACGCCTCTTTCCCATCGGGGTAGACAGAGACCACTTCCCTTCATTTGCTACGATACAAATACATTTCTTTCGCTTTATCCACATTCGTTAGTCGCTTCATACGTTTCCGTCGGATTAGGGTACACTTGACATGGCCTTTTCCATAAGAAATAAAACGATGTTTAACGAATTTTAATATCTTGAATGGTCTTTTCTGAAATAGAATTAAATGTATTTAAAGAAATGGTTAGAATAAATCATTATAAATATAACTTGCTTTTATTCTGTAAAAATAAAGTAAATCGGCCATCTTCTAGACCCAGAAAACAACAGAAGGAGACTATTAATTCTTCAAACCAATCATAAGATTATAAATTTAATAGAATACAACCTTATTTCAACAGTATTATTAATTAAATGTAATTGTATGTTTTTTTCTAAAACATAATTCAATTCAATGTAAATCTTCTTGTTTTCAGATACCATTTGCAAGCGTTCCGTCACTTATACGTATTGGCGGTTGAACCGAGACTAATCTTACCAAGAGACTTGGATACCGGCAGACTTTGCTACGCTCAAATACAGGTACGTAAGATAATGCCGTTATGTTTCTTGCGTTTCTAGGTTGTTGCTTAGTTGCTTTGCTAGACGAGATGACTTAAAACATATTTTTAAACCATCACTTATATTATTTTTAAAGAATGGACGGACACGTATTTTTTTCTTTTTTCTCTTTAACTAATTTTGACTACGATACGCTGCGTTAAAGTTCCTCGTGACGTCACGCCTCAGTAAAATGTTTACCTAAGAATGACGTCAAAAGCCCCCACTCCGTAACTTTGATGCATTGCATCTTTGTATTTATTTATGTATTTGATCAGGTAAAAAAGGTGTTTCAAATATTTTTTTATAGCCTAAAAGACGGAATAATTATTTTTTTAATTTTTGAATGTAGTCTTCATCCCTATTCCTTTCTAGATTCTTCTCTGGTTAAAACTTGTACCTTGCGAATCTAGAGTTAGCTATCCCCATTAGTTTAAATTCGCATTTCACTATAACATTACTACAGTTTAAACTATAGGCAATCATAAATAAATACTGTCCACAGGTAATTGACCTAGAAGGCGCAGTACGTGAAATGAAAGCGCCCTGCATGATTCCCGAGTTGGACACTTTGAGAGAAGTAAAGATCAATGACCCGAGGTACTGGCCGATTTCGTTCCAGAAGGGAAGGAATTGGGAGCAGCTCAAGTAAGTAAAGCACTTTATTATACAATGATATTATAAATGTCATGTGTGGATAGACACATGATTATCTCACTCACGCAAAAACCACTGAACAGATTTTAATGAAACTTCACAATATAATGATCTCATTCAGAAAATACATAGACTATAATATTTTAATGTGTAAAGATAATATTACGGCAAATTCGTACGAATTCGCGGGCAGTTTCGTACATACACTTGCTACGATCAGTCGCCTTATACATGGACGTCGGTTTAGGAACTAACAAGTCTACAGCCAGTGGCGGATTTACAAAATTGCCGCCAGTTGGCTACTCAATTTTTGCCGCCCCTACCGACCTTTGAAATTCAATACTTTAGTTTTTTTTTTTTTTGTTTTTTTTTTGTTTTTTTTTTTTAGGTTTTTTTTTTTAGTTTTTTTTTTTAGTTTTTTTTTTTAGTTCTTTTTTATTTTTCTTTTTTTTGTTTTTTTTTTTAGTTTTTTTTTTTAGTTTTTTTTTTTGTTTTTTTTTTGTTTTTTTTTTTTAGTTTTTTTTTTTTAGTTTTTTTTTTTAGTTTTTTTTTTTAGTTTTTTTTTTTGTTTTTTTTTTTTAGTTTTTTTTTTTAGTTTTTTTTTTTTTAGTTTTTTTTTTGTTTTTTTTTTTTAGTTTTTTTTTTTTAGTTTTTTTTTTTTTAGTTTTTTTTTTTTAGTTTTTTTTTTTTAGTTTTTTTTTTAGTTTTTTTTTTTAGTTTTTTTTTTTAGTTTTTTTTTTTAGTTTTTTTTTTTAGTTTTTTTTTTGTTTTTTGTTTTGTTTCTATTCTATAGCCTAACTAAAGTGCTTGATGAATTTAGCTTGAGAGGTGTCGTTTGATTCGTATTTACGTAAGAGGAGTATCTGTATTAAAATGCCACACACTACGACGCTCGAAAGGAATTTTTGTATTAAGGCACACTAAACTACGACGTCGAAAGGTGTTCTTGTTGAATTCGCCTAAAAAAATTAGGATTTGGGGGCCGCGCATGCAAATCGAAACACGCATGACAGGAAAAGGGAAATGATTTTTTTTTAAATAAATAAAATACATCAAGTTGTTCAAGACGCATTACGGGAATGACTCTTAATTTGCCGTCCCTGTAAATCTGCCGCCCTAGGCCATGGCCTTCTGTGCCTATTGGTAAATCCGCCACTGTCTACAGCCAACTTCAGACAACTTTAAATATATTTTAACTTTGTAATAAATAAATAATATTATAACGATGATAATGTATGAATAGATATTTAATAAATAGAAGAAATTACTAATTAGCTACTTAATGGTATTTTAGTAACTCAATACGTCTTCTTCTCCCGTTTTTGCCTAGGCCACGGCAACGGCAAACAGGGTCCAAAACATTTACTGTAAATTATTTTTAACGCCTTTCTGAAACTTTGTAAAATTTCAATAATTATATGACCATTGCTGAAAGGAGAGGAAAGATACTGGGTCACCTGATACGATACGACGACTTTGTAAAAAACGTCTTAGAAGGAAAAGTAGAATGAAGACAAAAGAGACCACGGAGGACTTACATAGACCAAATAAAAGAGGGAATAGAAGTTGTGTCGTATCAGGTGCTCAAACGGACGGCAGAGAATAGAGAAGAGTGGCGCAGACTCCACCGACAAGAGCGACGCTCTTAAATTTATGATTGATATGATTATGATATACTTTCAGAACTTACCTAGAATACACATGGTGCATAGACATAAAGCAGCGAGCTGGCTGTCTCTCATACCGCGACGACCCACACGGTTTCCAATCATTACTCGCTCAAACACTCACATTGGATCGGAGTAATGTATGGTCGGTCACAGCTGATAATATCGAGTTGTTCTCTAACACGGAATTGGTCAGGAATTTCGTGAGATATTATTTGTTGAGGGAGAATCAGTTTGGTAAGTGTTTTTTTACACGACTACGGCAAAGCCAAAAGGAAGTGTAATGTGTTTGGCAGTCTATGTATGTTTGTATGTATGTATGTATGTTCCACCGTAACTTCTAAAATACTGAACCGATTTTAATGAATGAGGTGTCAAAAGATTCGTAATAATACGGCGGGTGACATAGGCTATATAGATTTGCAATAAATTTAATACTTTGCCCACTAGTGGGCAAGAAGTCACGATGAAAAAAATTAAAGTTTGAAAATGGTTTTGTGTGGGGTATCAAATTCAAGAGCTCAGTGAGTACATTTTAAAAATATATATATTCACTAGGTTTTGCGTACGGATTTGCTTGTAAACTAGTGGACAAAAAGTCGCGACGAAAAATATGAAATTTTGCAAAGGATAAAATGTGGGGTATCAAATGAAAGGGCTCAGCGAGTACATTCCAAAAATATATTTATCAGTAGGTTTTACGCGCGGTTTTTCTTGTAAATGTGTGTTTTTACGTATTGTCTTTTCTATCATAAATTACTTCGAAACTACTGATTAGGTACAGCTTGCCAAATCAGGCCTCCTTAGAATTATGTTGACTGTTTTTGCTCGTTTTAAGTTAAATTACCTACAATTTTTACTACGGAACCAACTTTGATTGAATTCAAAAATTGTCGGTCCTGTAACATTTTGCACACAGCAAATAAGTAATGTATTTCATACGGAAAAAAACAATATTCAAAGTTGTTTATAATCATGAGTTGAATTAGTGAATTTTTTTAGACCGTATCTTAAAAGGGAAGATTGGAATAAAATAAAAGACTTCTTGAGCTCATACTCATACGAACAATGTATAGGGGAAAAGTAATTTATGGCCAAAATAATATTATGAAATACTTCTTGAACTCTTCTATGGACAAAGTAGTCACTGTGTGGGGGGTTTGGGGGGCGCAGCCCCCCCGCGAAAATAAAACAAAATACTTTTTGAACTGTATTCTGGACAAAGCAGTCACTATGTGGGGGGATATGGGGGGCGCTGCCCCCGCCATAATAAAACACCACCTGAACTATACTGTATAAAGTAGCTACTATGTGGGGGGGGTTTGGTTGGCGCAGCCCCCCGCCAAAATCAAACACCACCTGAACTCTACCATGGACAAATCAGTCACTATGTGGGGGGAGAGGGGGGCGCAGCCCCCCGCCAAAATTAGACACCACCTGAACCCTACTATGGACAAAGTAGCCACTATGTGGGGGGGGCTAGGGGGGCGCAGCCCCCCCCCCCCTAAATTAAACACCACCTAAACTCTACTATGGACAGAGTAGTGACTATGTGGGGGAGCTTGGGGGGCGCAGCCCCCCGCCAAAATCAAACACCACCTGAACTGTACTATGGACAGAGTAGTGACTATGTGGGGGGGCTTTGGGGGGCGCAGCCGATACTTACCATGGACAAGGAAAGCGTTGAGCAGATACCAAGTTTTTATCTAGTTTTTTCAGTGTTATGCTATAAATAAATTTGCAATATTTTAGGATTGTTATCCTTTATTACCACGTTGTATTCTATCCACCACGAAAAGTAACTGCGGTGTAGAAGACTCTGTAACACGTGAACGAAGTCACGGATGATTTCAAGTAAAATATGTTGAGATTAAAAGACAGATTGGAAATGTTAATGGAGTTTGAGTCATCATCATCATCATGTCAGCTTATAGACGTCCACTGCTGGACAAAAGCCTCCCCCAAGGATCTTCTCAACGACCGGTCTTGCGCTGCCCACATCCAATGGTTTTCAGCGACTTTAACCAAGTCGTCAGTCGACCTTGTTGGAGGCCTTCCCACACTGCGTCGTCCGGTGCGTGGTCGCCACTCGAGAACCTTTCTGCCCCATCGTCCATCGGTTCTACGAGCAATGTGCCCCGCCCACTGCCTCTTAAGGTTTGCGATTCTTCGAGCTATGTCAGTGACCTTGGTTCTTCTGCGGATCTCATCATTTCTGATGTGATCACGCAGAGAAACTCCGAGCATAGCTCTCTCCATCGCCCTTTGGGTGACCTTGAGCCTTCTTATGAGGCCCACTGTTAAGGACCACGTTTCTATGCCATAGGTGATCACTGGCAACACGCACTGATTAAAGACTTTCGTCTTGAGACACTGCAGTATTTTGGACGAGAAAATGTTCCTTAGCTTTAGTAGTTTGAGTAGGAGTTTGAGTAGTTGTCATATTATATGTGTTTGTATGTGTTCTATAGTAGGTAGGTAGATAGCAGTAGGATACCACTGGTTTAACTAAAAAGTGTAAAATAAAAAATAAGTTCTAAAAACTAAAACACGCCTACGGATAAACTGCGGTCTTAAAAGTAAGAAACAAGAAATTATTCTTGTCTTCTTACCTACCCAATAAGTGCACAGACGAAGCGATTTTCAGAGGATAGCCGTGGTCGTAAGCCTCCATAACGGTTGCCTGCTCGCAATTTATGTACCTATTACGGTATTACAGTTTCCACACTTGCACGTAAATTGATATCAAGGCAAAGAGGCATACGACCATGGCTATCCTCTGAAAATCGCTTCGTCTGTGCACTTATTGGGTAGGTAAGAAGACAAGAATAATTTCTTGTTTCTTACTTTTAAGATCGCAGTTTATCCGTAGGCGTGTTTTAGTTTTTAGAACTTATTTTTTATTTTATTATTATTATTATAGAAGGCCCGTTTCACCACAGATAACATTTAACTGACAGATAAACTTTAATTAATAACTATTTCATAAAAAATGTCGTTTTAGATAGTGACAAGTATAAAATATATGTCAGTTTAATTTTATCTGAAGAATATCTGATGAAACGGATGATATTGATAGATGATGGATTTATTTGTTGTTGTTCATCATAAATCTATGTCACAAATACTATGGGTTACTGTCACATATAAACAAGTGACGTTTAAGAGTATTATACTAGAGATGCAACGGATATCCGGTAACTATTCGGTATCCAGCCTACCCGGCGGCCTTAATACTATCCGGTCGAATACCGGATGATAACTATTCGGCCGGATATCTGGGTATAAAATATCTATCAGTAAAATTTTATCTGTTAGTTGTGAATATTTAGTTTACAAAAATTTTCAATATTTTCAGGAATGTGTGCCGATTGCCTTCTAGTATCAAAAAAACGAAAAGGCGTGAAAAGCGAATCGCTAATGTCCAGAGACTGCACATGTAGACAATATCAGATACAAGAGCAGGAACATGTGCAAACGCTCAGTATGTTGATGTACGAGTGTCTAGTTAGAGATGTTCTGTGCGCTTTACCTGTGTGGACGAGCTTATTAAAGGTATGTTTATTTATATCAGTGTTTCACAAAGTGATAACGCCCCTTAATGCCCTTTGCCCTTCTGTTTTATACAGCTTATTCAAATAAATAAATAAATAGCCGCCTTAGGCCTCAAAAAGGTTACAGACCTATAAAAATGGGGGCGTTGTGTAGAGGATTCGGAATTTTAAGTAGGTGAAAAAAGGGAGCACTAAAAAAATATTTTCGAAGTGGGGAATAAACATAATTTTTGGCAACCCCTGAGGGCTTAGCACGGCGTGCCGCAACAATTAACTCACGTATGCTGTCCTTATCACATTTAAAACTATAGACAGAGACGTAAGCGTGACAAACGCATGATAACGTCTTGTCACGGAGTGCCATGCTAAGCTACCTGGTTTAGGTATACCTAATCTAAGTACGATATATTGAGTAATATATTCCGTGGCGGAAAACGCTAGTAAAGTAAATGATGCATTAAATTTTGTACTGTCTTCTACATCCTACCAATCAATGATATTATATACAGGGTGTAACAAAAAGGGTATATAAAGCCGAAACACAGCGATAGTCCTCATGAAACTGAACAACTTTCCCCAAGGAACATGGGTCGTAACTTGAAAAAATTTTTGGATCGCCCATACTTACTCGATCAGCTTATCGGGCATTTTGTATGGGGAGGCGAATTTTTTTTTTTCGTGTTACGAACCATGTTCCTTGGGGAAAGTTGTTCAGTTTCATGAGGACTATAGCTGTGTTTCGGCTTTATATACCCTTTCTGTTACACCCTGTATATACTAGGTGCAGATATAACATATGCGCGCACATTTTGAAGACTGTAAATAGACCTATATAAGACAACTTGTAGTTAGTCTCAGTTTGTCTGAAGACATTTGGAGTATGATTTGAAGTGCTGTCATTAATGTCATTGTAATGATTGTTCGGCACAGATTTAAAACGCCAATCACTATAAAGGTAACATATCTGTACCTATAAAAAATCATTGCTACCAATATTACTAATGTCAATGTTTGTGTCTATGGATGGATGAATGTGAAGATGTTTGTTACTGTTTCGCACAAAACCTACTTTTTACAATATTGTAGCTTGCATGTCAGAACATTTTTATGTAACTTACAATGAATCAATTCTTTTCAGATAATAAAAACAATGAAAACTGACCCTTCAACTTACCAAATGTGGCAAATAAAACTATTACTCTCCCAAATAGACAACTACAATCGAAACTCTTTGAGCGAAATGCGAATCGACGGCCAAGAGTCAACAGAACCATTAATATCCAACGAATACACGATATCAATAAAGCAAAAAGTAACAAACACATTCGACTCGATCGAGCAACAAATCGGACCATATTTACGTAAATATTTAGGCTTACCTAGCACAAGGAAATTCAACTCTTGCGAAGATAAATTGAAAAAGTTCCTAGCTTCGTATATCATTTTTCACGATATACAAAGGAGCGTTGTAAAAGTGGATTGTGATAGTGAATTGACAATGATTTTGGGACTAGATGATGGTAGTTTAAGTGCCGAAGCTGTAAGTAAGGTTGCAGATTTGTTTAGGTGATCTAGATTAGGTTTTAGTGTATGATACTAGGTCTCGATGTCTTGGGGATTGTGATAAGACTGAATGTTGAAGATTTTGTATTATGTTGCAGTAAGACCTTTGAAGCTAACTATGTATATAGGCTGACTTTAAATTAGTGAACGATAGAAAAGCATGTGCATATACTCGTGATAACAAACAACTTTTACTATGGCACCAAGGTGGAAATCATTTAATATATTTTGAACTCTCCATAAAAAATGCAACAGCTGATAGTATAGGGGAACAATTTCTTTAATGATTTCGAACTGGGTCCCATAGTAAAAGTTGTTTGTTATCACGAGTACATGCATATCCTTTTCTATCGTTCACTAATTTAAATACACTCTGTATTATAAGTATTATGACGTCTTTTGTTTTTACGCGACTACGGCAAAGCCAAAAGGAGAGTATATCATATGTTGTGTGTCCGCAATATATCAAAGGTAAATTTTCATAATGAAATACAATTTTTAAGGACAATCAAAGTTTTTCTTTTGTAGATTTTATTACTTTCTTCAAAAGATTTCCCTGGAATCATTTTTGTTTCGATCAGTTAAGTAAATGTTGTACAGTCGAGAGTGATGAGTAGGTACTTCAGCGTAAAGCTTGATGTGAATCAAGCTTTACGCTGGAGTACCTACCTTATTTCATGACAGAATAAAGGTGACATCGGAACGATTTTATAAAGGTTAATCTACACTCTAGACGACTTTCAGCTACATGGTACACACACATTACACAATTGAAATAAATAAAAAGATAAACATGCATTACAAAAATCTTTATTTACAAAAAAAATCAATGTTACAACAGATTTTCAACCTTCTACTCAACAAGATAAGTGTTAATCCAGTCTGCGTAGTAGCTGATCCTCACAAACATGTCGGGAGCGCCGCGTGCGCATGGCACACCCCATGAGACTAGACCTATCTGTTCACGATTGTCTAGGCGGACGAGGGCACTGCCGGAGTCTCCCTGTGGATAAAATAAACATTATGAATATTAACACTTTTATTGCTGGTCTACACAGGTAAGTCGATGAGCACAATATGTGTGGACTCGCCTAGCGTGTTCTCTTATGAAAACTGTGCCGTGATTCTGTTCTTCAATAGAAGATAATCCCTTTTCCAGTTCTTCTACATATCTGTCACGCCATTAAACCCATTAAAAAAATGAATGAAAATGAAAAATCATTTAATCCTGTAGGTTTTGACAACACTTAGGACGGGTCATTTTTTAAAGTTAATGCTAGATTCTACATTGGAGTTCTACATTGGATTAGGCAGAGACCAGTTGCTACGATCCAAACACACTTTCTTCGCTTCATCCCATCAATCGTCTCAAACATGCACGTCGCTTAAAGGTAGACTTTATTCCTTACTTGGCCTTTCCTTATCAAGTCCCCGTTTTGACCAAAATATGTTAACCTTGGCTTTAGCAGAATTCGTACATAATTTCACATTTATTTATTAACTACTAGCTGTCCCGGCGAACTTCGTCCCGCCTTAGAATGAACTTTATTGTGTAGGAATAAAGTTCAAATTGACTCTACATTTTAGAAAGAAAACATTTGTATGGGAAAAAGAAAAGGTCTGTTTTAGGGATTTCCCGGCAATTATTCGAATTTTTCTCACCGTAAGAACCATCCTTGGACTTCAATGAACATTTTAAAAAAAGAATTAGCGAAATCGGTCCAGCCGTTCAGGCGTGATGCCGTGACAACGGAAAACGGGTTTCATTTTTATATATATATATAGATATAGATATATAGATAGATAGATAGATTAACATTCTTCTGTGTCGCCTTAACAGGTCAACCCAATACAACTACACAGTTAATCTCTCGTAATAACACAATAATACTAAAACAAATAGGTACATCACAAACTGTAATAAGCTATTAAAACAACTTACGTTACACATTCCATGTCCAGCTGAATGGAAAGTGCAGATTTCAGACTCAGGGTCGACAGGAGGTGCCGTCATGTTTAACTGTGCAGCCACACCCGACACTATCACTTGGCAGTTCTCTCCATCGATCGTTTGTGGGTACAACTCTAGGAGGGTCGCTGATATGGCTCCGCCGGTCTGAAAAACGGGGATTAGATATGTCAAAGTTTGTACCCATGGATGCAAGGATGTTTGTTACTCTTTCACGCTAAAACTGCTCAACAGATTTTTAAGAAACTTAGCAGTGTTGTTGCTTTAACATCAGAATAACACATAGACTATAATATTTCAAAATATTATTTAAATTTTCCAAGATACGACGATAAATACGAAAGAATATGGCAGCCTCTAATGTTCTAGTCAATAATAAGTTTTCGCACTAATGTTAATTGTTGTAATCACTGTTTCCCATAAATTTAAGTATCATATTTTTTTATTCTATAATTTTATTTGCCATAATATCGTCATCTATATGGTTTTATTTGCCATAAAACTCATAAGACATATTATTTCGTGACATAAGTATGTTTGCCAGAATATAACAAATGCACTAATATTTAAAAGCTATATTTACTTTAAACATAATGACTACATGACATAAATATATATAACCTATAACCTACAACCTACAACCTACTGATGGTATCACCTACATGATAATATTTACATGATCCTGATGAACATGCAGCATGCAAGCAGGCATGCAGCAGGCATACAGCAGGCACACAGCAGGCATGCAGCAGGCATGCAGCATGCAAGCAGGTATGCAGCATGCAAGCAGGCATGCAAGCAGGCATGCAGCATGCAAGCAGGCATGCAGCATGCAAGCAGGCATGCAGCATGCAAGCAAGCATGCAGCAAGCAGGGATGCAAAATCATGTTCTAACCTAACCTAACCTATCCTAGCCGTTCTGGTTGGTGTTCCTTTTTTATTGCGGGGGGCTTCGCCCCCCCCCCCTCGGGGGCTGCGCCCCCGGACCCCCCTACCGCCGCGTCTCGCCACCGCGATGCCTGCTGTCGTCTAATCAATTTGTAAATTCATTCATAATAGTACCTACTACCTAACACATATTCCATATTATTTATAATAAAAAATATTATAGTCGTTTGATTTAGTACATATGACGATTATTAGAAATAAATGTTATGGCATTCAAAAGTTATACCTTGCAATATTATGACAAAAAAATAATCGGTGAAACAATAATTATGGATTAAATAAAGTATTGCAATTAATATTAGTGCATCTAATACTTATGTTTAAAAATCATTATGTCAAACAAAAATATGGCATTTAAATTTATGGATAAAAAAGACTCCCCATAAATAGGTAAATACTTACAATGATACGCCCGTAACCAGCAGCTCTAGTCATCACACCCGCCCCAACATACTCGAAACTCAAAACAACGGGTTGTACCAACTCTGTAAATTCCACATCCGATGCAGTGATCAACACACCAATATCGTTCTTTATGGTTGAAGGGTTGTATTCTGCGTGCAGGACGTGGCGATCAATTAGGTACGCGAGGCCGCCAGTGGCCCACTGGTTTGAACCTACTCTTGCTAAAACTGTGCTGGAATTATAAAAGTTTCAATTTAACCAAGAAAACATAATTGAATGGAGAATTTTCGATTGAATAATTAGGGGTGATAATATTATCCTTCGAACAACGCAATTGTCCAAATTGATTGATCACGTTTGTAGCACGATGATGGAAAAGATGCATTTCGTTTCTATGTTGAAAAGAATAAAGTTAGGATTATGAAAAAGGAAAGTCAATTCGTTCTTTCAAACAATTAGTTATGTATCAGTTAACTGAGACCAGTAGGTATGGTATCGATAAGATTATAGTACCAATTTCTTAACCTAGTATTTTTAAAAACCTATTGTATTATTTGCTGCTGCATTGCTTGGCAAAGGCCTTCCCCGCATTTTTCCACACTTCCCCATCTCCGGCAACTTCTGGCCAGTTTGCCAAGTTTGCATGCAGATCGTCGCGCCTACTCCTCTTAAGCCAACCTCTACATACTTTACAATTATAAAATATTTTAAACCTAAACTTACTTCAACAACACGCCATCTCGTATCACAGCAACAATACAATGCGCGGCAGTCATAACAGTTCGTTTAGTGACCAGCGAGCCACCACAGAACAAACTGGGTATTATCGCACCCTGTGACAGCGATACCATATAAGGGACACTGCCAGGGGCTGCCACTGCTCCTCCTACGATACGAGCCGCCGGATCCGTGTGGAAAAATAACTTATTGTCTGGCTCTTCGGAAAGGGTTGGTATGGCTGCAAGAATAAAGTGTTAAAACTTTAGTTTTAACGGCAAATATACCAATCTTATTTCTTCTTTTTATCATCATCAGTCTTTTTAAGGTCTTCACTAAAGGGGCACGAGCCTTCTTCTTATAACTGCATTCCATTATTTGATGCTGCCGTCAACTTGCTGAATGCACCCTTGTCCCTCGCCACCCGGGACAGTTGCTCGACACTTAATTCCCGTCCATTCCCGAATGTTTCTAAGCCAAGATCTCTTTCTTCTACCAACGCGTCTTTTCCGTTCTATTTTATTTTACTATCAGGTATCTATTCATGTGGATGCCGAAGCAGGTGACTAGTAAAATCGTAGGTAGGGATTTAAGTACCTACCGACCTGCTTAGGCATTATTTCACTTTTGGTAAATAACGAACTAAAAAATAATAATAACTTTTAATATCTTGCTACGTAAGTCCAGCCTTGATAAACTGATAATCTGTATTTAGATAGACACTTAGGTCATTAAAATTACAGACATCCGATAATCCACGCTAATATACCTACCTACGTATACCTACTTGAATGCTGTTTTGGTTTAACTTTGGTCTTATTATAGGTACCTACTTGCTTTTAATACTTCTACCAAGTTAAATCTGCACTTTTGTGACCTGTTAGTTCTCCATGTCAACCGCTTGACAAAAACACACTAGGCGAGCCGACCGCGTTCTATTGACTCGATTGTATTAGTCCATCAACAGCGAAAGGGTTAAGACAAATAAATACTGAAGTCTATATTAAAATTCTTACTATTTCCGGATTTAACCATTCCACGTGCTACGATCCAAACACACTTTTTTCTTGGTTATTTACTCTTGTAAAGTTAGTAAATAATGTCTACTTACCCAATAATCCGACCAGAAACACGGTTAAACCAATCGTTCTCATGTCCGCCATTTTTGACCGTTTCTCACCTAAGTTAAATCGCTACTAAATACGTATTAAATTATACGTCTTTGCTTAAAGTCTTATAGATTAGTAAATCCCAATTTTATGATAAGTTAAGATTAGTTAGTTAACAAAATGATAAAGGGATCTAATGAAGCGGTAGAAGTAGGTATATCCTTATTAATTGGGTATTTAAAGTACCTACTTATTTAACCCTTTGGACGCCAATGACCACTTTAGTCGCAAATTATTCGCGTGGCTGAGACGCCGCTGGCCTTAAGTCGTCTAAATTTGGGCATTTTTATAACAATAATTTTGTTTTATATGTATAAGATGCCCTACCGCCTGTGTTAATTGATATAATATAATTGATATAATACTAGGCTCAGCGGCGTCGGGCGTGTATCAACGTCAAAAATGGCTGGCGTGCAAAAGGTTAATCTTATCATACTTAATAGTTTGATGAAGTAGGTATAACAAAGTTTGACGCAAGGAAATTGTAAGTAGGTACCTAATATAAGTAGATACCTACCTAGTTAGAATTAGAACTGATAATTAGCCTATATTACAATGCATATTATTACAGAACAATGTTTTTTTCTTAGTCGTTGACTGTTAGGTCCGTATCTAGTTTTTGGAGTCATTCAATTAACTTTAGTACCCTAAAGTTAGGCTTTAGGATGCCTGTCCATTAATGCGGAGCGAGGCAGCGGAGCGGAGTAACTAGGAACTGATAACCAATAGGATTACCTATATAAAAATACCGCCCTCTATATCTTTAGCTTCGAGACAATGGACTACCTATTTTATGCAATAAAAGCCTGTTGCAAGAAAAAAGGTCAATGAGATAATGCTCGATTACCATTGCGGTTGTCACTGTCATAGCCAAAATATGAATGAAATGAAACAAAACACAATCAATTGTCAAGAATGTATTCATAAACATAAAAAAAATAAAATATTATACATACAGACGAATTGAGAACCTCCTCCTTTTTTGAAGTCGGTTAAAAAGAGGTAGGTATGGTAGGTAACTTAGTAAGCTTAGTAATTTCGATAATTCAGATTAAAAATGCTTTAATTAATTAAGTACCTACATATTTTAGTCTGTTTTAATTTTTTTATGTCTCCATGCCAAAAAGTTATTTATTCACAAAACGGGTATCAAAGCCACCCAATTGATCTAGATCCATCATTATTTAAACCCAGTTAGCAGCAATCCAGCTGGTATACGCGCTGACTCTGACGAACATGTCTGGAGCACCCTGAGCGCATGGGATGCCCCACGACACGACACCGATTTGAAGACCATTGTCTGTTCGCACTAGAGCGCTTCCGGAGTCACCCTGCGGGGAAAGATGATTTGTTAAGATTATTTCCGCCTTTTGAAGTGATGTTAGTCAACGGAGCGGAGAAATATGACAACCAATAGGATCGCATGAAATCTCCTTGTTCTGGATCCTAGTCATAGATAATGATTTTAACCTACTATAAAAACTGGATTCGACATAACCCGCAGTGTTTAGTAGACCATGCTTTAGCATACCTACGTGCCGTAACTGACAGTAATAACATCCTTTATCACAACTGTAACCATGTTTTGTTATAGATCGTATGATTCGTATTTATTAATGGATTTATCTACTGGAAAGATGACCACAAGAGTTCACAATCGCATTAAAATTAACAAGGTTTTAAAAAAGGTTTTTTAACAACTCGAGTGGCGACACCGGAAGACGTAGTGTGGGAAGGCCTCCAACAAGGTGGACTAACCACTTGGTTAAAGTCTCTGGAAACCGTTGGATGTGGGCAGCGCACGACCGGTCGTTGTGGAGATCCTTGGGGGAGGCTTTTGTCCAGCAGTGGACGTCCATAGGCTGACATGATAAGGTTTTAAAGCACCTATTCGTATGTTAATCTTACAACAGAAGTACTTACATTGCACATGCCAAATCCAGCGCCATTAGTATGAGCAGTACAGATTTCAATATGAGGCATCACAGGCGGGGTGTTGCGAATGTTGGCAGCAATAGCAGCTTCGGCTACTCCAGTGATACAGCTGTCACCGTCAACGGTGCTCACGAAGAGTTCCAGAAGGTTCGCTGAGAGGGCGCCTTGATGCTAGAGTTGCAAGAATAGGGTTCAATGCGGGTAGAATTTTTAATACTTAATATCTGCTTATATGTAAGGACGTAAGTAGTTTCGTTTCTACAGCGTTTTACTGCGAACTTATACTTAGGTAGGTACGACTATCTTATAGAACAATATCTTTATGTATAGATAAAGGTTAGTGAATCTAGGTCCAAAAATTTTATTAGTAGGCTGCCTTATTACGCCTGTGCATTAACGCGGGACGATGGGGCGGAGCGGAGAAACGAAGAAATATTAACCAATAATAATAAAGCGGTAAAACTTCCTAACACGCGAATATAATCACATTCGTAGCCTAAGTTAAAGTTTATTTATATACAGTCACCTTTAGGTACCGTGGAAAATTCTCTTTTATTTTTCATTTTAGAACACTTATTTGTAAGAGAAAGTATTTGAATAAATACATACCCTGACCCTCCCCCATCCAGCAGCTCTAGCATTCACTCCAGCACCAACCCAACCAGCGCTCAAAGCGATAGGCAGAACAGTATTAGAGAACGCGATGTTATTAGTCGTGATGAGGAGACCAAGGTCGTTCTTGATGATTGCTGACACGTAGTTAGGGTGGGTTACGTTGCGTTGGATAGTGTAGGTCTGGCCGCCACTGTTCCAGCGGTTTGTGCCTACTGTGGCGCGGAGTGAGCTGGAAAACATGTTGGTAATAGGTAGTAAGTAGGTATTAGGTTATAGTAGAATCGAGAAGGAAAATCTTTCACAATCGAAAAAAAAGAACAATTAAAAATCTATTGTGTCTGGGTTTATAATGGGTCAGTGGAATGTGAGAGGTTAAGGGTATCTTAGTTTATTTTGAGGTTTATGTCTATTGCTTTTTACTTTCTTCTTCTTTCTTCTTCTCTTTCCTGCTTTCATCCCTCTGGGAAGAAATTCCTTGAATGATACTAAACCTTCAAATGTGTATTCTTCATTTTCTATCACTGTTCAATATGCCCAGGCCAACGTATCTCGATAAAATCGGTGACTTGTTAAAGAAAATCCAAATCAAGCCTACCCCTATCTTGAACCAACGTACCTACCTACATGTATGGATGCAGCGAATCGTAGCCAGTGGAGGAAACTAGTCCCTTCCTACCCCGACAGAAGAGAGGCATGAGGCGTAACAGATAGTCATTTTAGACTCTTTGTCGATGGCACATCCGCCATTTAGATAATAATATGTAAGTATGAATAAAAGCCTCACCTAGAAAGCGACCCAAAACTGAAAACAGCTTCGATACAATGCGCAGCAGTAAGCACCGTCCTGGTGTTGATAACAGAGCCACCACAGACGAAACTCCTGATCAGTATTCCATTAGACAGAGCCACCATGTAAGGCACACTGCCTTCAGCTGCTTGAGTACCGCCGACGATGCGGGAGCCAGTCGTGTGGTAGAACAGATCTGAGTCTGGTTCGTTGGCGTCGGATGTCGGGATTGCTAGAGGGAAAATTAAGATAGATAAGTAAGTAGTAGTGTAGTTGGTAGTGAGTTAAGTTGGTATTTTTAAACGACTTCAAAAAAAGGAGGAATTTTGTGCTTAAAGTTAAGTTTGTACGTATTTAGTAGGTATTCTGTCATCTGTGGTATCACATATTTATTTATGCTCACTTCTCAGTTATGAAAGTCATTATGATATTTACGTAGGTAGATAGGTAAGGTGTGCTCTCTCCCTTCGAGGTAGACATAGCACCACCCACCACCTACTACGATCTAAACACACTTCTTTCGCTTATTCCACATTCATCAGTCGCCTCATACATGCACATAAGGTCTATCTACACAGATCCGGGTCGCGCCCGGGACGTGTCCGGGCCGTGGCCCGTCAGGAGGGAAAACAATACGTCGTCATGACAACGTGTCCGGGACGTGTCAGGAAAAAAATATCATTCCATACATTTTCTATGGATTCGTTCACAAACGTTGTCATAACGACGTAGGTATTATTGTCCCTCCTGACGCACCGCACTTATGACGGGCACGGCCCGGATCTGTGTAATCTACACAGATCCGGGCCGTGCCCAGATACATGGGTACGTTTTACGTATTACTATACAGTAATGTAAGACACAATGATATACGGGGGGTGGGTTTGCATAGTATAGGAACTAGAGGTGGGCCGAGTACTCGGTTAATACTCGGTACTCGGCGTACTCGGCACTTTTTTCACTACTCGTAATCGGCCGAATAACTCGGTTAAAATGCCGAGTACTCGGTACAAATAAATCTGCCTTGCGCATTGGATTTGCTTGGTAGATCATAGTCTAATTCCTTCTAATGGTACATATTTAGGCCTTTGCCCAGCTGGAGCAATGTTATGAATTGCTATTATCATAATTATTTAGAAGAAAAAATCGTAAGCAGTGTTTTTTCAAAAAAAAATTGCCACTTGACGGTTGCAGTTTATTGTTTTCATTATGAATAATTAGCGGGGTGCGGAGGGACAGTTCTAATACCATTATCACCACTCGCTCCCGAGCTTCTTCGTGCGAAATTCTACCTACTTTAACTATACCGAGTAACTCGGCCGAGTACTCGGCTCGGTAAACTTTAAACCGAGTAATACTCGGTACTCGGTTACTCGGTAAAACTGGTACTCGGCCCACCACTAATAGGAACCTACTTAATCAAAAATGGAGAGTAGGAAAACTACCTAAGTATTGGTATTTCAATATGAAAGATAACTTTTATTTACTTACCGAAGCTCCCAGCAAGAAGCGTTAAAAACAATATCCCAGTTTTGACACCCATTTTGGTTTATTACAAAAAATGTTTTGAAATCAATTTAATTATATCTCTGTTTAAATAGGTATGCATTTATAAACATACTAGTTTGATAACGCTGCTTTCACTAGAAGATTATCCTTTGTGTTTAGATAATAAACATAGAAACGTATACTATCTACTTACATACCTAGATAGATATTCTGATTAGTTACCTATGTTTCTTTTTAACTTTTCTTCTTTCAATAAGTTCTTGAGTGATTATTTATTTATCCATCAAATTCATATTTCTACTTATTTAACGTAAGCCACATCCGCATGGGACCGCGGTTGTCTGTTGACTGTCGGTTTTGACGCATGTGCGTACTCGCCCTTAAAGGCCAAAACACACCGGATGCGTATGCTTGCGAAACGTAGACGTAGACGCAAGCGGTAACAGTTCCATACATTACAACGCATACGTCTACGCATACGCAACGCATACGCATCCGGTGTGTTTTGGCCTTAAGTCAACAAAAATAAGCAGACTAATAAACAAACAGACAAAATTATTAAAACGATAGTTTAACAACTAAAAATCAAAATTAATTACTCAACGAATATCTTAGCTCGATAATCAAACGTATCAATCAATGGATAATGTCTGATATCTTTTGGTTTTTACGTAAACTGATGATATCTAATTTATTTTTATAATCTAATACAATACATAACAATGTAGGTACTTACATACAAAACAATAAATATTATTTATTTTTAAAGTAATATCTTCTTATTCTATCTTCTTCTTATGTCAAAAACTGGCGAAGAGCGAGTCGAACTCGCGGGCGAATGGTTCCGTACCATAGCACACCATTGATAGCCTATGAGCTTAAGTAATACGGTCCCGCCCGTTTTCACCCTTTGGATTCCTTCCTTAAAAATAAGCTACTGTTTCACTTCGCAAATGACTCTAAATAAAAAAAAATAAAAAACAATTTTTCTTCTTAAAATAATTTAATTCAAAAATTCATCAGTCCCATTCAAGAATCTATTCAAGAAGTCTGCAAACCCGCTGATCCGTGCAAACACGTCCGGGGCACCTCTCGCGCACGGCAACCCCCAAGCTACCACCCCTATTTGTTCGCCAGTACTCTTTAGTACTAGGGCACTACCTGAATCACCCTGAAAAAAATAGAATCCTGCTAAATTAAAAACGTCAATGGTTGTGGAAATGGTCTCTGTCTACCCCTATGGGAAAGAGGCGTGACGGATATGTATGTAGGTAGGTATGTAAGTATGTCAATGGTTGTGCTAAGGGATTTGAGTATGGACAGATATTATTAAATTTTGAATAAGTAGACTTTTTTCCAATGCACTGACACTGTGATACCCAAAAGACAAAATAGGTAGATAATCTTTTTGATAGGTAGGTACTACTTATTTGTATTTACCAAGAAAAAGGTGGCGGGACGAGCTGGACAGCTTCTTAAGACTGCTACTTCAGTCTAGGTATAGGTACCTAGACTGAAGTAGCAGGCAGCAGTAGAAGTAGAAGTACCTAGGCGTAGGTAGCTCGAGACGAAAAGTCGTGACGGATGAGAAGAGAGGCCTGTGCCCAGCAGTGGGACACAAATGGCTAGATTTTGATTACTTATAGATAAAAAAAAATACTTACAAAACACACTCCAAATCCCGGCGAATGAAAAGTACAAATTTCGACCCTAGGGTCTACGTAATTAGTGCCTTGCGAAAGATTTGTCACTCTTTCCATACATTCCCTTCCACTAATCGTTTGTACGTTTAGATAATGTAAGTGTTCTTGAACATTGATTTTTGGAGATCGTATATTTTGTGGTGGGTCGACTACTATTGGGTTGTTAGAACTCTGAAAGTAATAATACAACAAACATTTCTATTAATATAGGCCTTGTTATTTAAAAAAAGTAAAATAAAGACGCAAACTCTTTTGTTTGAGATTTTTGAAAAAAAATTAAGGTGGAAAGTCCTTTTTTGTTCGGACAGGTTCTATTTTTTTTTTTTAATATGTCGCGCACCGTAAAAAATGACAGAAACTTTTTTAAACTATCCCGTAGTATCCCGCTAAAAACTAGCGCTAAGTTTCCCAATAGATGGCGTTAGAAGGAGGCCATCTTTGAATTTAGCCGTTTGCCCCGAACGTTTGCAGTCTGTATTGAAATGTCATTCTTTTCGTATAGTGTTGGGACCCTAACTGAGATGACTGAACAGATCTTTGTAAAGACTTAATTCAGTTACGAAAGCAAGTGATTTTTTAATTGAACTAAAATACTATTTTTAAACGATTAACATATAAGCAGGTAACCAAAATAACTGTAAGAAAATCATAATGCCACTACAAATACTAAATATTTTCAACCACATGAATAAAATTGTATTCATCAAATTCTGATGCGTGTAGGAAGATAGCTTAAGACATGCTTACCCCATCATCTCCCCATCCTGCTATCACACATTCTTCTCCACCACGAACATAGCTGAAACTGAGTCGAATGGCTTTCACTTTATCACTAAACACAATTTTTTGTTTAGTAAATAACAATCCGATATCATTTTTGAATGTCACTTTATCGTGTTCCGGGTGATTGACATATTTTTTGAATGATATCAAATTCTCAGTTGATGTATGCTTATTCGAACCGATGACTCCTCTTAATGTTCTGAAATAAAGTTTTTTATGACATCCATAACACAATGACATTTGGTCGTGTTTCATGAAATTCAGTAAACAGAGTAAACTAGGTATAGAAAAAACTTAAACAACAGCAGCGAACGTCTTACACGGTTGGTGCTGAGTGATGTTAATAATGTGTCGGATATACTTACGGATTTAAGGTTAAATTCTCCAACAAAGCACTGTCTATGCAATGTGCAGCAGTGAGGACTAAGTCGTCACTTATTATAGACCCCCCACATAATAAAGAAGGGAAACTATCAATAAAGACTAGTGCCACCAAGTGCGGAGCAAAGTTATCTGGCGCTGGAATACCACCAACGATGCGAATTGACTCCACGGCTTTTTCTGGTTCAAAACTTGTTTGAGGAAAACCTGAAAATAAATTTGTTTTTTATTAAAAAAATAGCAATAATAAACAATGATATCAAACTTGCCAAAAAAATAATTGTTTACCTGTACTTAGGTTGTTATAACATAATAAAATAGAAAAAATAAGTATTAAAGACATAATGACTGTTTCACGGACCAATAAATTTTGAGCTTTAAATATGAATCTTTCATTTAATAATGTTTTTCAGGTGTACATTTTATCAGTCATTCTTTTGACCATGCAGTTATTTTGTTGTCTAGTTTTTGCTAAAGGTTAATAACACGATTATAATAAGATAACCTTCATTATGTTTAATTAGTATTATAGTAACTACCTATAAATTAAATAATATTTTCGTAAACAAATTGCTGAAGGTTAACGGAACTGACTCACGAGTAGATCTTTTATAATGACAATTTGACTTGACTCAGTTGGCTTTACATCTCTAAAGTTCAAAACAAACCAACGTACGAAACTTTTTGAAAACTTTTTTGCGTTGGGAAATAAGAGTGCTTTTGTATTATTTTAGCTGTAGTTTTGCTATGAGATTATTAAAAGGTTTATTATTACACGGAAAAGAGGAAAATATGTGAATTATAAACAAAAATTGAGGGTACGCTGGTGAATTTGTTAAAAAAATGGGGGTAAAAGTGAAAAATCTTTATTCGTCACAACGGTTGGCACCTTCAAATACCTTTCCAGCCTTTTTGTTTTCCGAGGACAACCGCCGCACGTGGTAAGTTACATTTCCCTGCATTTTAATTTGTAATTTCTCAATAATTTCTTAATTTACCTTCATTTGCCTTCATCATACGCCATTCGTTATTACATTCACGCGAAACACGAGCGAAATGTATAAAAAAATGTACTTTCGGTATTTATTCAGGTGTGACCGTTACAAATGGATCAGGACATCATTACAATGGACGAAGTAATCTATCCTATACTTTTTATACCAAAAAGATGCACAAACTTGGAGACTAATTGCGAAGCCACAGACAACGTGTTTATCGATGTAAATATTACTTCACCGGATACAGAAGGCAACAGCACTTGTATCTATTCAGGCTACTGTAATGTAAAGTTGATAGACAGTTATGATGTGAACATCCAAAACGGTCCTGTTGAAGAAATAATCTCTTCGGAAGAGGATATACCATTAATCATAACAAGCCCACCTGCATACACACAGTCGGAAGTTTGGATAGATCCAAATAGAAGCCCTTATGTCTACAATCACTGCAACGAATCAACGTCAGAATGCTATTCAATCTGCCATCAATCTCAAACAAGCATCACTGTAGAACAACACAATACTTACATAACAAAAAACATACTAAAAGAAGCTATACATTATTCAACCCATAACGAATTAGACATAAAAACTGTAAGGAAATCAAGCCAAGACATCACTAGTTACCAGAATGATGAATTTGAATGTGGGTTATTCCTATCTCAGTTGCCAGAAGAGATTATGCATGAGAAGAAGAAAAGAGCTAGGAAAGAGAGGAAGTACATTGGTTTGCAAAGTGAGAATAGTGCATTGAAACAGTTGATGTCTCCAGGAATTCAATCCACATCAAAACAAAGGAAGACCATATTGTTTCTAGGCCCAGATTCAGAGTCCGGACAGACTATCCAGCAGATAGCTTTCTGTGACCCTAATATAGAATGTTCTGGAGATTCAAGTGTTGATCATGAAGTTGTTGTTGGTAAGTTTTATTTGTTTTTTAAATGAGCCACTGTTGAGAAGAAGTCTTGTCTATGGTTAAATATCTGATGAAATGTTTTTAACAATTTAGTTACCTATATGAAATGATATAAATTAATAAATTTTAAGTTTTAGTGAGATTCTTAGTAGTTTAATGTTGTTTATATATACCCTATAGGGTACACAAACAAACACAATAATCTATGTACAACATTTTTAATTTATAAGTTACCTATTTATTATTTAAAGAAATTGTTAGTTAATTTATTTTTTTATAACCTACCGAAATAATATTCTTATTTAAATAGAAACTCAATAATAAGTACCTACCTACCTACTCATACTGGGCTTTATTGTGTTTGTGTCAAAAGTTTATTTTTGTTTACCTTACAAGTAAAGTTAGCCAAGAAAGTGGACTTTATCTGACAGATTTTCATTTTACCAAGTCACCTACTTTATTCACTTATGTTTTCAAAAATTGAATACCTAGGTACATTAAAAAAATATATAGGCAGATATTATTTACCTTAGTTTATTAAATTAATATGTATTGCCCATTAGTTTTATTATTGTGTGTAGTAGATAGGTAGGTATAGATTTTAGGTATACAAGAAAAATAAATGTTATTCTGTTTTTTTAAAAAAACCTACTCCATAAACTATTTTAAAATGTATAATTTAATTTCCAGACACAGAACCATCAGACCAAATACCTCGCCACAAGAAATACCAGTGCGCGAAATGCCACCAAATCTTCGATGTCATAGCTGACTTCAGGGCCCACATGGTAGACCATACTAGTCCCAAATACAGTCTTAACAGGTCCTCGTCTGAAGGTGGAAAGTACCGCTGCGGTGATTGCGGGAAGATGATGAAGGATCAAACTAAGTTTGAGAGGCATTGTCAGGGTGAGTTTTTGAACTTTTATCATCAGCATTATTTCGGCTACCTGCAAAGCATATGCCTCTCCAATGATTCTATTGCACGACCGTTTCATTGCCACCTGCATCCAACGAGACCCCGCGGCTTTCACTAGGTCGTCGGTCCATCTGGTAGCTGGCGGTCCCCACTCCAGAACTTCTTAACTTTATTCGCAGACATGATTCTCTTCAATGTGAATGTATAGGTACTCAATTTTGGGTAGTTGGTTCGATGTCTTAACTTCACATGCAGTATAGGCTAGTTAAATAGTGCCTTATATAGAAATTATAGCAATTCATCAAAAGTTTTTCGGCTAATATTTTTGTTAAACTACTTCATCGCAATTTGAAAAGGAGATACAAAACATTGGTAAACTCTTAAAATGAATAAGTAGGTGATGTCTTGATATAAAATAAATTCCTGTTTAAAAATATTTTTGTTTTATAGGCCACGGCGATCCAGAATTAGAATGCAACAAGTGCCGCAAAGTGTTCGCCTCAAAATTCACCTTACGAGTCCACCGTAAGATTCACAATCGCAAACATCCTTGCGATCTCTGCCCTAAGTCTTTCTCTAAACTGGAAAATTTAAGAGCTCACGTAGAAAAAACTCATTTGGTATTTAAATGCGATCAATGTGATTTTGTTGCTAATACTCAGGAGGAATTGTATGATCATGAAAATGGTCATGATCGTTATGATGATCATAATGATCATGACGGTCATAATGATCATGATGGTCAGGATGGTCATGATTCATACAAAGATAATGAAGATGAAAGCGAGACGGATTTTGCTGAGTTTTTCGATGATGTTTTAACGGAAAGTGATCAAACGCCTGATGATTGGACAGTAACGGAAGATGATAAAAGCGAAGTGAATAAGTTTGAGGAAATAAAAAAGGCAAATTCGGTCATCGCTACTGTGATGGCCAATAAAATGTTTTTGGGAGATGGGAAGAAACATCGGAAGTATGTGAAGGTGAGACATTTTTATTTTTTTGGTTCGATTTAAGAATAAGAATATGTTTACTAAGAGAAAGGTTTACATTTTGCATGTAGTTTATGAGAGTAGGCTCGTGCCTTTGTAGTGGAGCCACTAAATCAGCTCTATATGCAAGGAGGAGACTATTTTGTTTTGTATCATTTTTCTAAATATAAAAACATCAATAACACAGAGTAATTTAGGGGTTAGGTACTGATTTTGGGTAAGGTCTTGGCCTGGTCATGACATTTTTATGCGACCATTGGAATGTTTGATAATGATCACCTATTCTTATTAGGTAGGTATCTTATTGGAATGATATAGGAAAACACAAGTAGGTACCAAATTTTGCGACAAATTCTCGAGAACTCATTGTATTGAACCAGGATCATTATGAAAACAAATAGCTTTTTTAACTTCGTTTCTTTTCAGGTGTGCGACGTGTGCCTCAAATCCTTCGACCGGATATCAGATCTGAAACGTCATCTCATCGAGCACATAGTCAGAAGCACATTAGACAAGAACCCAGTAACACGCTCCGGAACCTTAACTTTACAATGTGAAGTGTGTCAGAACGAAACATTCACAAAAATAGATAAGTATAAAGCGCATTTACGCGAACACGCAAAGCTAACTTTATACAAATGTACATTTTGCAACAAATCCTTTAGTGATTCAAGCAACTTTTCCAAACATAAGAAAATTCACGGTGTTACCTTCTTTCAGTGTGATTTGTGTCAGCGCAAATTTAATTCTAAGAAAATGATCGCTCGTCACATGGAATACCATAACAAAAACGAACCGTTATATTGCAAATATTGTGATAAAGTTTTCTACTTCAGTTCGATGCTAAATAAACACATAAAAAGTGCGCATACGAAAGAAGCATTGTCTAGGTTTAGATGTACGTTTTGTCATAGTTATTTCTTTACTCTAAAAGAAAAATGGGACCATGAATGGTTGGTTCATAATGTAAGGAAAATGATAGTCGATTGTTTACTATGTGGTGCTAAATACAGAAAATATTCAGAGTTGAAAAAACACTGTAGTAATGTGCATAAAGTTGAAATTCCAACGGCTAAAAAGTTGTTGAAGAAGAAAAGGGGTTAGGCCGGTCCTAAGTTTTGTTTTATTGTTTTTTTTTTTAATTATAAATCGAAGACCATGAGCTTTTTAGTGCCATAATATAGGATGTATCGAATCGAAGTTTTTAGTGAGGAAAAGTTAATTTATATACTTAGTTATAATTTACTAATAAATACGAGTAAAAAAAAACGTAAAAAAGTTACTAAATAAAAAAAAAAGTATTAACTAATATTTCGTAAATTTTAAGACTGATTCCAATAAGTCAAAATTCTAGATTATACCATGATTTTTTCTGTTTTATTTAAAAGACTTAATTTAAGAAAAATCAAAGAAATTAATATATCTTTTCGTTCTTTTTTATTTGATTTAAATCATTTTAGAGTTTACGTTACTATTCATATATTTAAAAAAAAACTGTTTATTCAATCATTGTATTGTTTATTTGTTTTGTTATGCTTGGTGGCGGTTTTTTAATGTTTTTTTAGTATATCCATGTATTTAAATATTTAATATACTTGTAGGTACTTAAAATAAGCTACAAAGAGAAGATGTCGTTATTTAAAATATTTTTTATTTAAGAATAAGTAGAGTGCATTTTGGGGTAATTTTTAATGCAATTTTTTGAAGGGCAATTTCTAAAATACACCGTATACCACATAATATTAACGTCTATTTTTCGAGGATTTGATGAATAAATACTTACCTACATTAAAAAAAATATATAAATACGGTCGAATTGAGAAACTCCTCCTTTTTTTGAAGTCGTTCCAAAAAATACAAATATTTACATAAAATACCTTCATTATGTACTAAATCAGTTGCACATTATTTAAAATGTACTTAGTTCAAATCAAAACTACAAAAAACGCCTGAAACTATTATTTAGGCAAACGAAACCTACTGTTTTTTATATAAGTATTTTGATTTTGTAAAAATTTAAGTAAGTAAATGTATTGAAATAATGAAGTGCATTTTTTCTCAAAATTCTTAATAAACTGATAGGTACGGTACGATAGCCTATCGTTCCTTTGGCTCATTGAGTACCTAATATTATTTATTAAAACGTTTTTTATTATATATAATTTGCTTTTCCAAGTACCTACCTAGTTATAGTTAGTTATTTATAATAGAGAAAACTTCTACTTAAGGGTATAGTCGGCTAAGCAAGTGGTTTTTCATTTTTGACAGACAGACTTCTGTCAACCTGTCTTCTGTGACTTCTGTCTTTTGTGTCTTCTGTTTTTTGTTAATTTTGAACTCTAATTAGGTACTTATACGAAATTTAACTTTTAAGCAAGTACCGGTACCTTAGTGAAACTTAGTATCTAAACTTAAATAGGTAACTTATTGTGAAAAATTTGTGATTTTAGAACTCAATTTTAGTTCTTTGCCAACATACCAAAACCAACCAAGCTACAAGAATCGGACTGAAAACCGCCTGAATTTCAGCCAGTGTTACTATGTAACAAAATTCCGCAGACCACGCATGCGCGGCTATCTCCGCCAACCGCAGGTACCATTTTCAATTCCACTGAACTGAACTGACAGAAGCGCGCGGGCCGCCGTATCGTTCGCACTTCGCGCGCGCTCTCAAGTCTCGGGCCGCGACGCGAAGCGAAACCGTTCGACACGCCCTTATAAAGACAAATACATAAATAAAAACATCACCAAAGTGGTCAATAAATAAACATTACATCATCATTCACCCAATTCGAACTCTCAGTGTTATTAAAAGAAGACCAAGGAAAGAATACTTCGTATATTTGAGGTTAGTATTCATGGCTAATCTTTATCTGTCACGTTTTAACTATTTAGCCAATGTTGTATGTTGATAAGTACCCATACAAAGGTTGTTTTTAGCGTCAGGTTTGTGTTTAGGTCGTTTGTTTTTACGACGTCCCGTAATCGGACAGTTTTTGCTTACAATGACAAGATCATTCGAAATGGTTCCGACTGCTGGAACGTTTTTGTCTAAACAGATCTGTTTTATAGTGAATTTAAGACGGGGGAGCGTTAAATCGCTTTAAATCTTGGATTTTCTGCTTGTTTATGTAACAGTTTATTTACAAATCGCATTAGAAGTTGCAATTTCGTACAGAGTTGATTCATTTTGATTGATTGGTACAATCCACCTACAGGATTTCTCGAACGCTATTTTGATTGGTAAGTACTTATTTATAACCGTTTTATAATCATTTCGGAACGTGCCGCTAAAGATTATACACAATAATAAACGAAATGGAGGTCGTAGATCGACGTCGTGTAATTAATTCAGCATTGGTTATTAGCATAATTATCATCTCTGGTAGACTTTAAAAAAGTAGCATTCATTTTGTCTTCCTGGACTAGGTATTCCATAATTATTTAATTTTGTTGATACTTGATATCACTACGAAACTTCCTGGTAAGCAAGTACCACCGGTACCTTACCTACTTTAAACATACACATATATAAGCAAGTACCTACTTATTTAATGTCCCAAAAAACTAAAATTGCGTAGGTACCTATAAGTTGACATACCTAATATCAAATTGACGCCAATGAGAACGTACTGAGTGAGTTACTTAGGTAGGCCTTTTGGATTAGGCTTTTTTTCGCTGACATGCCACTTTTCTAGGTTACTTACTAGGTACTTCTACGAATATTTTGTACTAATACTAAATTCCAAATTCGTAACAAACATATCGGCCAGGCCTCACCTATCGGGCTAGACAGAGACCACTTCCCTCCACTTGCTACGATCTAAACACACATTATTTTCGTACCTATCTAAATACCTACGCGATCTCATAAAACTAAGGCAATTAACTACAAACTGTTTCTCATATTCATATATCTACTAGCCAACCTGTTTGCCTTACATTATATCCAGTGATACACATTAAGCTTAGCCCAGTGAGCTGGAACTGTAAACGGCAAAGCTCACAAACTACAATTTTCAACTTATGATATCTACGTGAAGGGTTTACGGCTTTAAGAGCATGTTAATTACACATTAAACTTCTAATATCATAAATGGTAATGTTTGTGCCGATGCGATGGATGTGATTTTTTTTTGCGTGAAAGAGTAAGCGTGCCTCCACCAGGGATGTGCTATGCTATGTTGCTATGGATGCGTTTGATATCCACCAATCATATTCGGGATGCCATCATATTCAATGAATTTGATTTGTGGATATCAAATGCATCCATAGCAATGTAGCATAGCACATTTCTGGTGGAAAGGCACCCTAACAAACGTTCTCACATCCATCCATCGGCACGGCACAAACATTGACATTTATAATAGGTAGGTACTCCTATTAATAGAGTTTAAATCAAGGCTTTATATTATCCCACTGCTGGGCAAAGTAATAGGTAGTCCATATTTTCCGGTCTTAACCTACCTCTATCGAGCCACTCAAGTCTAGCTCTTCCCTCCTTCGTTTTCGTAGACTACCACGAAGCCATTTGCACTAGTTTGTAGTCTTTTGTTTTTTTTTACGTAATCTTTGATACGTAAATAGTTTACGGTCAGTCTCATAAGCTTTTCTAATAACTCATAGCTTCATATGACGTCGAATAGATTTATAGATAAGATTACACGTCCTATGGGTAAGATAATAAGATAGCAAGATACCACGCATTATCGTAACATGCATATCTGTATGGAGAATCAATCTTTACGTACATAACATACCTCAGTCCCATCTAGGTAGGTAAAGAAAGACCTAGATGGCTCCGCTTACTACGATCCAAACACACTTCTTTATCTTCATCCACATTCATCAGTCACCTCATACATGCACGTCGGCTTACGGTCGTTCCCAATATTCTGTCTATCTCTGGTTTTGCCCTACTGGAGATAGAAATAGTTATCTGTCTTAGAATTTTTCGTCCCTACAAACATACCGCTGTCAAAAAACCTATGGGATTCTTCTGAAGGATAAATCAGAAGTGAGAGCTACGCGCGTGACACCCGTGACATGCCGATCTCAGACAGTTGTCTGTCTTTGCATATTGGGAACGGCAGTTAGGGTACTCTGGGCTTGGCCTTTCTTTCACAGACATAGGTAGCTGTTTAGTTACTTAGACATTAGGTACTATGCCTTTGTAGGTACCTACTTATAGTTTTAATCTAATTACGGGCGCTTTTAACTTACTCATGGCCCTGTAATAGACTAATGGAACGGGCTGAGCATGTTGTAAAATCTTTTTAAAGATAAATGAGGAAAAAATGGATAACGGGAAATGAGAATTTCTTAAAATTGAGGAAGATGTAGTCTTTGTTAATTAATTACTTATTATTAATATAGTATAAGGATATTGAAAAAGGAATCTTTGTTTAATAAATCTTACTTGCTTAATATTATAATTCATATATGTAAAAATGTATGTGAGTATTCTTGTTAATCTTTCTCGCAAAAATCACTGACCGATATCAGCCAGTCCAGTAGCAAGAATGGTCAATGCTCCATTAGCCCTCAATCTAATTTTCAAAAACCAAAAAAAGGCGGCACGCATACGCAAACAGGACGATGGAAAATGGATAATTAACTTTAAATGCCTTTCATGCAACTGGGAGTAAATCAACTATTATAATATTTCGAATATTTTTAGGAGTAAATACATATATTTGTGAAAGCAACCGTACCGCCGCCGTCTACCCATTTTAAATGTCTTGCCCAAATCCGAATAAGTAAAAGGATGTTCTATTTCGGTAACTTTAAATATGTCGCATATCCAGGTCAGTAATTTTGTTATATGCCCACGCAAAAGTACCCTAAACCGACGTGCATGTATGAGGCGACTGGTGAATGTGGATGAAGCGAAAAGTGTGTTTGGATCGTAGCATTAGTAGCAAATGGAGGGTCTGTCTACCCCAATGGGAAAGAGGCATATGTAACAGATATGTTACATACATACCTGTGGGCGCAAGAAAACCCTAAAGCGTCGTTCATATTGCATGAGACTGATAAAAGTGGACAAAGCGAAAAAGGTGTGTTTGGATTGTAACAAGTGGAGGGAAGTGGTCTCTGTCTACCTCGATGGGAAGAGGCGTGACAGATATGTATTTATCGTGGGCTTATTTAGTTACCTTAAGGTGTAGGTACAGTCTTTAGATTTGGTACCTAAGTAACTACCTAGTGTATGCTAATTAGGTTCCAACATATGCCTACTCACTCGAAGGAATACTAAAGGGTAGATAATGTTCAAAGGTCGAGAGGTAAAAACATTGACTTAGTGCTATGGACTGATAGCACCATGAATGACAAAATATGACACATTTCACAGCGTATTTTCATATTTTTGTCATTGGTTTAATCTTTCACATTCCAGAAAAAAAAAGAACAATAGAAAATCTTTCACCCACTCACTATCTAATCTAGAAGGTATCGTCCAGCTAAACTTCAACTGAAATAATAAAAAAACTGCACAACCAGGAAAATCTAGCATTTTACCTTCGCCTTTTCTGGGAAACAATAAAGCTGCTTTTTCAAGCGGTAACTGCTGCTTTACATTAAAACGCTGCCTTTCCGTTTATTTCTAAGGTGGTTCGCACATGTCTGACTTTTTAGAACCATTTCTTTTTTACCTCCAGTCCTATGTATCTCTATTTTGAGCCCACTCCTGTAGGCCTGTAAGCGATGCTTTTTGATTGCCCTCCTAAAAACAACCTTCCGTTTTTCGTAATATCGGACGTTTGGTGGCAGATTTAAAGCTGAAGTGGGCGGGAAAATGTAAACGCCTGCTTTTCAGAAATCCTTTGTGCTTAGAGCTTTGTTTACGATGCAAATCGTGGGCGAGGCTGGTCTAGCCTAGATTAATTTTAGGCTTATCTAGAATGTTTATGACGTGCGTTTATTAGTCATTTGAGGATCAAAGACCTAATACCTAGTCTAGTATCTTTCCTGACCTATTTCGAGCCTAAATTAGCTTCCGTTTTCACTGTTTAGTACCGTCTATACTTACAACATTAGAATAGCTTATGGAATGCTTATTATGGATAGTTTTATTTGCTTGCTTGTCTGTGATGGGCCATCGTAGTGGACCAATATGATGGGCCAACGTCTCCTAGCGACATCGCGACATAGTTGGTGATATGGTTACCATTCCTGACTGCTACTCAAGGGCTTTTGTCCAGCAGTGGACGTCCATATAAACTGACATGATGCCTCAAGGGTTCTATGTTCGAATCCTAGCTCAGCAGCTATTATCTGTGTCTACTTTATTAATGTAATAAAGAATTTGCATAGGTTAACGACTTTACGTTAATGATTTGTCTTGTCCGTTGCACAAAAACTTGTTAAAGTTAAGTATAAAACGAGCAACGCTTTACCTTTTAAGATTCTTGACTATAAGCGTCTTAATGTAGAAAATAATTATCCATTGTATTAGTAACTACAACTCGCAGAACTTAACTTGGCACCCGATCGATATACGCCTTAATACAACGTTAGACTCAAGTTGATTCTTGTAGATTGCAATTTAAAAGATTAGGCAGTATAGTGGTCAAGTTAACTAGAGTTTTGTCAAGTATTACAGGCCCTATGAAATAAGTGTCAGGTTAATTCTTTTCGTATATACTTATACAACTATTTATAACGTAGCTAAGTGATTGGATTAGTAGTGGAAAACCACTAAATCGCTTTGCAAACATGCGATCCAATAGCAGTATACATAGGTAGTATAGTATACTTTGGGGCCGGCGCACATCTGACGGAGCGCAACGCAGAGCATTTTTGATTGTCATATTATTATCGAAATTGTTCTTATTAGGATAATATTCAAAATCAGTTGACACAAAATTCGCTTGTACAGATCTACCAAGTTATCTGTGAGACGGCCTTTATTGGAACTACGGCCACTAATACGGAAATGTCAAATTCCAGAACGGCTGCCCTGCGATTGGTAGAATTACAATTATGTATTACTTCTAGCGCCGCCGCCGTTCATGTCACAGATAATTTGGTCTGCCTAGTCTTTAATGCTCCGATGCTCGTTTCTTGTGTTGACTGATTTTGAATATTATTCTAATGAGAACAATGTCGATAATAATGTGTCAATCAAAAATACACTGCGCTGCGCTCCGTTAGGTGTGCGCCAGCCCTTGGTGGTCATTCCTTTGCTATGTAATATGATACTGACACGAAGGTAGGTTCAATCACATCATTACCTATGCTACTAATTTTTATAATGGGTGGATGTGAGGATGCTTGCATCTTTGTTACTCTTTCACGCAAAGACTACTGAACAGATTTTGATGAAACTTTGCAATATTGTAGCTCATACAGCAGAAAACATATAGGCTACGTTATTTTGAGATATCATGATTTTTTCCAAGATATCGTCATAAATGCGTGCGAAGTCACGGGCTAATAGACTAGGACTGATTGATCTATATTCTATTCTATACTATAGCGTCTATAGTTATGGTGTTATGTCGCTTATCGATAGTCCATAAGTCCAAAGGATTAATTACTTGTTTTGCAACAGACTTTTATTACCTATTTAATAGTCTAAGCAATCATACATACATGCACTTCGGCTTACAATACTCTTGACTTGGCCATTATTTAGCAAGTCCCGGATTTGATCAAGATAACGACCTTGGCCGCCACTTCCCTCCACTTGTTACGATCCAAACACACCTCTTTCGCTTCATCCACATTCATCAGTCGCCTCATACTTGCCCGTCGGTTTAGGGTACTCTTGATTCGGGCATGCTTCAAATGAAAACGCAAGTGCAAGATGAACTTGGAAGCGTGTTGGTGGAGACATAGCTATATGTAGGTAAGTATGAAGGAATACAGGGTGTTAGAAAAAGTATCACTTTCATTTTAACCAGGTATAGTGTTAGTGATGTAGAACACATATGACCTTTGCGTTAGAGCGCGCGAATCAAATCGCGCGATTAATAATGAAATTCTTAATTAAAAATGTGTTCAAAAAAAAATATTTTTCCTGGAATGTTTTCTACATCACTAACACTATACCTGGTTAAAAGGAAAGTGATACTTTTCCTAACACCCTGCATAACAACAAAATGGAAAGTGTCAACAGCTGTCTAACATGTTTAGATAGCAAACGGTGAATAGAATACTAAGTAGATAGGCATTGTGCTCTCTGAAACTGGAACGGAAGAACTGAAGGCGGCTACATCTGAGAATGTAGGCTCTAGAGGTGTAGATGTGGACTAGTGTAGGTCTAGTGTAGGTCTAGTTCAAGGGAATAATGAAATGAAAAGTGTTTTATTCAAAAATAGGCAAAATTCATTTCACTTTTTTGATGTCACTTTTTTGATCTAAAACTACTGTCGGTTCACTACCTGTTAGTGGAGTGCCGTAAGGCATAAAAATGGTCAAACCTCGGAATCCAGGGCCAGTCAATGAATCTTAATATAAACCTTGAAAATATGTTTTAATAGTAAGTATATAGAATAATGTTAAAAAAAAATTTTTTCCCGCTCTCAATTTTTTTTTAAATTTTTTTTTTTTTAGCCTTATTCGTCCCACTGCTGGGCAAAAGCCACTCCCATGCCTCTCCAAACACTCCTATTATTAGCTGCTTCCCACCAATCGTCCCTAAATGAGCGTAGGTCGTCACTCCATCGTTTTTTGGGCCTAAAATTATTATAAACAATTATTAATTTTTTGGAGTTTTCATTGATTTATATTAGTCAAAAGTCATATTTTAAAAAGAACAACTATTACAAACTTGAAAACTTGATCTTGGATCTTTAGGGACTGCAGGTATACCGATGAAGGTCGGGTTGGAGAATAGAGGGGATAACAGCAGCTGTTCGGTATTGTTCATGGCGGGCCCCAAACTTCGTACCGCCTAACAGTCAATGAATGTCGTGTTACTTTTTAGCTAAACTAATTTAGGCTTTGATGAACGTAAAACAAACAAAATAATACGTATCGGTTTCAGGAGCAGGAATCTCCGCACATCCCAAAAATAGGCCGGCAAACTGACACCGGAGGTAGATGGACTTAAGGTGCATCAAATAAGCCTTACATGCCCATAGAAAAGTCTTATGAGTATCGAGTTAAACCCGTTTTAGTGATTTTTGAAAAAAGAACCACTTTTTGATGGTTTTTGTATCAGAGAGCGATTAATATTCAATTAATTTAAAAAAAAAGTACGTTAACGGCTTCTTCGATAGTTACTTATGATATGGCGAAAATAATTCGTTGATGATTAAAGTGGAACATCGACAAATTAACTGCCAAAGTTAACTTTAATTCTCTCCCAAAAACAATAACTCGACTTTGAGCAGCTGCCACGAAAAATATTTACTCGGTACTTAATGAACAAATGTTTTTAAAAACTGCCTTGTGCTATTCCGAATCCAGAATGGTATAACATGTATTGCAAAAACAACAAATTCGGGGTATTAGATATCGAAGACTTACCTAAGTCGGATTATTTCAAAAACTTAGAAGTTGAGTTAATGTGGTTAAATTGACAAAATCGAGTAGTTAAGAGAAGTAATCTAGTAGGGCGTTTGTTTTTCAGCCTGACTAAGAAAAAGGGAGTGATAAAGGCAAAAACTAAGTCGCTGTTTAAAGCAAAATAGTCTAATGGACCAAAACAGGTAGTATTTGAATGGTGCATCGGTATACCTGCAGTCCCTAAAGATCCAAGATCAAGTTTTCAAGTTTGTAATAGTTGTTCTTTTTAAAATATGACTTTTGACTAATATAAATCAATGAAAACTCCAAAAAATTAATAATTGTTTATAATAATTTTAGGCCCAAAAAACGATGGAGTGACGACCTACGCTCATTTAGGGACGATTGGTGGGAAGCAGCTAATAATAGGAGTGTTTGGAGAGGCATGGGAGAGGCTTTTGCCCAGAAGTGGGACGAATTAGGCTAAAAAAAAAAAAAAATTAAAAAAAAAAATTGAGAGCGCGAAAAAATTTTTTTTTAACATTTTTCTATATACTATTAAAAACATATTTTCAAGGTTTATATTAAGATTCATTGACTGGCCCTGGATTCCGAGGTATAAACCTTACGGCACTCTACTATGTATAGCCGAGAGGAAGAAGACGGCAAGAAACCTTCGGCACAGGGCCCTACGTTATGTGTAATGTATCTTTTTTTTTTAATCGAATCACTTATACAATTACTTGTTGGTACTTAACTTAACTTGTTATCACAGTAATTTACATGAATATCACAGTACGAGTAGTTTGTTTTACATAAATTTTTAATAAGAATTTGCCAGAGTAGAAGATCCTAGAAGTTTTGGGTAACTACATATTTGCGAAGTATGTTTGCTTTTCCTTAACAATTATACATGCATATAAGCTACAATACTGCAAAATGTCTTAAAATCTGTTCAGTGATTTTTGTGTGACAGATTAACAAACGCAACATCTTTACATCAAATAACCATCCATTGGCACAAAAACTTATTGACTTTTGATTTATTGTTTCTATCTATCGAATTCCTGTTATTTTAAAGTACCTACCTAAGTATAGTCCATGGTAACCTTACCTAGTCATTGTCATTGTACCCACTTGATACCCAAAAGAGCACCTCTAGTTTTAACATGCTTATCTGGTCTACATCAATGGTATCTACCTATTATACCTACGTATAGATTCTGTATCTATGTAATAAGTAGATACTTCAGCGAAGCCTTGTTGTGTTCCTCTTTGTGCCGGCTACCATTGTCTGCCCACGGAGTTTCATGGAAATCGAGATTTTCAAATCGAGTGGGTTTTATTCGGTTCTTTCTTATAGACCCAGAACACACGGTGAAACGCAAATGCAACGCAACTGAAACTGCTAGTTACTTTTGAGTTGCATCGAAGTTTCTGCTATAGACTTCTTTAGAAAAACCACACACGACGCAACTGAAACGAAACGTTTGAAGTAGTTACGCATATTTTGCGCTTATTTATTGTCTATAGTTGGGTTTAAATGAAGTGATTATTAACACAATGTATGAAGGAAGAGGCTAGACATTAGTATCATTAAGAAAGTACAATATTATTGTACATACATATATTTGCCACGCTTCTCCTATCGGGGTAGCGCTCCTTTTACTACGATCTAAACACACTTCTTTCGTTTCATCCACATTCATCAGTCGCCTCATAGACGCACGTCGGGTTTAGGGTACTCTTGACTTGGCCTTTTGGTAGGTATTGCAATCCTACAAATTTTGATTTGCCGAAATAAAAAACTAACTTGTTAGTGAAATATAAAAACAGTCATCTGTTAAAAAAACAAATCCGACATAAAACGCGAATTAAAAATAAAAATCCACATAGACAAAAAGCAACGAAGAGTTGATAACACAACATATCGTCATCGCCGTCCATTCATTACTTACTCAATTTCAAACCGTCGTCGTGAAAAAAGATTCAAAAGCAGAATCTAGTTTTTTCATCTAATCCGTGGAAATAGACTACCTAGGCAACCTAGGCTACCTATAACCTAGATGGGAAACCTAACGCTTCCAATCGGATTGGTAACATGAGAGCTGCCGGTGTAATTATCTACCTGACTCGTTTGAACACAAAGAGCTAGGTAATCAATTACTTGTTGATTATTGGAGAACTGGTTTTTGTCCACGGGCTTTTACAATAGGGCGACAAACTACGAATGCAATACTAGTATTTTCTAATACTGATATTATAATGGTGATAAAAATGCACATTGTCAATACGCATGATGACTAAAAAAAATTTTTATTCATCACATAGATTTACAAATTTAAAAAATTACAAAAAAAAAATAATTTAAAATATTTGACACGTATTTTTTCTTTTTTCTCTTAAACTAAAAATGGCAAAGATACACTGGGTTAAAGTTGCTCGTTCGCTCTAAGTAAGATTTTTACCTAGGAGTGACCCCCCACTCCTTTTTGTATTTGATTAAGTAAAAAATGTGTTTCAAATATTTTTAATAGCCTAAAAGACGGACTAATTATATTTTGAATTTTTGAATGTAGTCATCATCCCTATTCGTCTTTATTCAGAATAAAAATACTAATTTCCATGTAAGTAGGGTATGTACATCAATTATTAGAATAATCGTTCACCAGAATTTAAATTTAGAACTATCTAAGTTCTATTGTTTTGATTTGAACTGACCCGCAACTGATTAAAAACAAACGTCATGGTGTGTGCGACGCGAGCGACACAGATATCGCTATACGAAGTCGAAATTAGCCCATTGCCTCTTTTCAAAGATCGATATGCATTCTTTTAAGCAACTTGCGGTTTTTGGGCGGTCGTGGTCTGAGTTTTGAAATTCGAACCGCGGGCGGTTGACTAGAGTGCGTCTCATGAAATAAGTAGTTCCTATGCCGCCATGTTGGCAGCATTGAAAAATTGTACTGTGCCACATTACCCTTGACGACGACGTTTCGCAGTACTTTTCAATGCTGCCAACATGGCGGCATAGGAACTATTTCATGAAATGCACTCTAGAAGTGGTTTCATTTCATATCAAACGTCAAATCGTTAGCATTTTATCTAATAGCACTTTTTTGGTTGCTATGTACAAAATGAAATATACTTAGTTGAATTGAAAGTATAAAATATTCTCTTTTTCAACCAAGATAAAGGAGATATTCCTTTCTTATTATAAAAACAATAATCAGACGTTGCTACGAAGTATTTTCGAGATAAGTTTGAAGGACTGGACTGGACTTAGTGATGTTGAATTTCAATAATATTATTACGGGATAGAATTTGTAAGTTAGGTACATTGTTTTTGTTTAAGAAGCTTGTTTTGATGGAGTATCTATAGAGGCGTATTCTCTTTTAGCGATATTACTGGGTATATGTGCAAGTTCTAACAAAAATCATGGAAAACAATCTTCTTATTATATTTACTTCCCCGAAACAACATGGTTCGAAATATTTTTTTAGACCAGCATTTATTTTTTCCAGTTTAGAATTCTATAGCGTTCACAAAACAAGGTTAAAACATAGTTCTAGCTAGAACTAATTCAGGTAAATGTATCTGTCGCAGTCATCTGGTTGAACCTGTCATTTAATTGAATCACTAACGCGTTCAATGAATGTCCAAATGTTCAAATGAATGACGAGACGAGAGAATCTGTGACTTGCCACTGATTTAGTTCTAGAACCTATTTAAATCTCGTTTTGGAATAACGCTGCTAGAGTTGCAGTAAGGCAGCATAATACCTATAGAGATATACGTAATTGTTTATATGTATAAGTAGGTATGTACAAACCATTTGTTTACACACCACATCTTCGTTTACAGACGCGCTGGTTCAAGGTGTTTTCGCCAAATAAACTATGTGTGGAAGTATTAAGAAGCATTAGTAAGCTAGCTTTACTAACTCACTGATAAAACTGAAACGTTCTTTTTAACCTAAATATGTTACATGTACGATACATACAATACATACATATCCATCACGCCTCTCTCCCACCGGGGTAGATAGAGACCACTTCCTTCCACATGCTACGATCCAAACTCACCTCCTTCACCTCATCCACATTCATCAATCGCCTCATACATGCTCGTCGGTTCGGTAAATACTCCTGACTTCTTACTTACTTTACTCATGTGTAAGAAGTCAAAGTAGAAGATAGGCCTATGGCGGATGCTCCATCGACAAGAGTCTAACCCTTAAATATAATGAATGAATGTTACATGTGCGTGCCAACCTTATCTTACCATAAAGAATGTCCTCGCCAAGCCCTCCCATCTAAAATTCAGGATGACGGTAAACAAGTAAATCATTTATTATTTATAGATACGCCATGATATCCCGCTCAGAAGGTCTTTGGGTACTCCATATTTATGTGGATACCTTAGGGCGCTTAGGTATGCATCGACGGATGCAGCAAACATCTTTTAAAACAACTAGGGGTCCCTGCTAATTTACAATATTGTCAGTAGTGTGATTGTGTGTCGGCAGAGTGCCAATGGCATTTTTTGACGCATTTGGTATTCTGCTAAACAATGGTTTAAACTTATTGCGACCAAATGTCTCAAAAAATGCTATTGACACTCTGCCGACACACAACTGAGAATAGGTTATTGTTTTGTAGAATTGGGTCCCTTGTTCTCTTGTTCGCCCAGTTAAAAAAAATACTTAAAAACCTTATGATTCACTTTTAAAATTATCTACCTATTTGATTAGATTTGAAATTATAAACTCAATCATTCTCAATGTCTAAAAAACTTTAAATTTTTATTTATTTTTCCGTGATTTTTTATCTGTAAAAGCAGATAGGATGTAACGCAACGCGACGTCAAATGGAATAGAACGTAACATGAAACGAACGGGCAGTTCAGTGTTTGTGACACCGACCTAGCCAACTGGAATATGAAAGGATGACAACGTATCTATTCACTGTTTATAACATTTTATTATTAAAATTCATCGCTGTTTTAAGAAAGACGGATATATGGGAAGTCCGGGGTAGTTGGCCATAGTTCTTTTAAAGCCTTGTGCAAATAAAACTACATGAATATAAGTTGCAATTATAGGTTTTAATGAAACTTTGGACATTAATCTACACATGTATTAAAACAAAACGAGTCATTTCTAATAAAATCATACTTAAAAATGACAAAACAAAAAAAATGCAACTGGCCATCTCTCCCGTAGTGCCCGGGAGAGATGGCCTTAGTGGTACGGGAGAGATGGCCAGTACTCAATCTGACCTTTATATTTTTTCCCGAGTACTTATCTTCTGTTCTTAAGTTTCTTTTTCTTTCCCTGCCCACACTTTGAACAAATATTGTCGAATTAAGTAAAATTTTCGTGCACCCACAGTTGATTGACATTGAAGTGAAGCCAGTCTTCGACAAAGCGTGTTTCGCAATAATTATCAACGCACTCAACACGCTTATCGTCTTCTCGTGCACCCTTTTCATCTGAAGACTCGCAAAAACTGGCTTTTCTTCATCTTTACTACTATCTAAGAATTTTCGTACCATTTTCTCATAGTAACACGAAATGTGGCCATCTCTCCCTTTTTTTCGGGAGAGATATCCACGCCAAAGGAGTAACAATACCTGTGATTTATTGTCTTTATTTTAAAGTTATATTTTAGACCGGCTCATAAGTAATCCCGAAAAAAACATAAAAAATCTGAATTTGATGGAAACTTCACAAACACATCATGTATTGTGAACTCACAATTTTATTTTCACACTAGTTAAAAACAAAAGAGGTAGATTTTACTTACTTTTCTTTTTATTTTAGCTATTGTTTTTGCTTGCCGGTATTCTGACGCACAATTTGAAGCAAGCTAAAGGATTATCAGCAGCATCTAACATGCGTTTATTGGACTTTTTTGACTAGGCCATCTCTCCCGTACGGCCATCTCCCCCGGAATTACCATATAACATAAGCACTGGCTTGACGAGATGACATATCGTGTCTTTTCAGTAATTTAATAACATTTGTGTTTAAAACTCGTCTTGCTCTAAGAAAAATGGATCGATAACATACCTAAGCATTGGCTTATGTGATCAAGTTAAATAAGACCGATCAAACGCAAACTAAAAAAAATGTCGTATCAAGAAGACACACAACAAAACACCCAAGTCTGCTAATTTAAAATAGCCTGAGGCAGACGGCAGAGTGTCAATGCCATTTTTTGAAACATTTGGTATTCTGCTAAACAATGGTTTACATTGATTGCGACCAAATGTGCAGAGGCCCCTGAACGGAATGGAAGAAGCTCCACCGAAAAAAACGTGGCTCATAAATGATTGATTATGATGATTGAAAAGCCTTTTGAGAAACATTTTTTCATTACAATCCATGTTCCTAAGGGAAAGTTGTTTGTTTATCGATCGGTGTTAGGTTAAAAGACGGTGTAGTTAAGTCCGTAATCGATAATGAAAGGTGTTTGATCAAAAATGTATGACGCTCGCTCGACGGCTAGACCAAGTGGACACGGCAACCTGTACCTAGTAACAGTAGAATAGGGATGATTGTATTTATTTATGTATTTGATCAGGTAAAAAATGTGTTTCAAATATTTTTTTATAGCCTAAAGGACGGACTATAGTCTAAAACTTTATTAAAAGAAATAACACAAACATAGAATTAAAAATAGGTATTTACAGGAAAAATATATCTTCCAACGCGTCCCCACGAGGCACAGTACCCTACAAGCTGGCAGCATTACCTTTGGATTGCAATACTTATCCTTTGGCCAAGAAAGCTGCCAGCTCTCGGATAAAAGTATAATGGCATTTTTTGAATATAGTCATCATCCCTATTCCTTACCTTGAACTTAGATAACTTATGGTAGAGATAATACGTGTCAATGTGAATTGAACCATGATTTACATCACAGAACTCTATAAACGTCGTTGTGGGGAATCTTTTATTTATAGCATTGATAAATAACTAGTGGGGTGGTCAGTGAGCTGTAACTAGTTCACTATAGCACCTATAGGTATTAAGTCTATCTAGGATATCTAGGCTAGGGATCTAGGCTTTAGGTGACAAATGTTCTTAGCGTAGGTTTCATTTTGTGCACGATGTGAGAGATAATTCTACTAATATTATAAATGTCAAAGATTGTGGCAATGGATGTATGTAAGGAAGGATGTTTGTTACTCTTTCACGCAAAACTTCATAAAAAGGAATAAAGCTTGGAAATACCAAAATACATAAATCAAAATAAGTTTCGTTACATTTTGCAGACTTTATGATAATATTCTTATTACAATTCATCTTGCTTATTTAAATGGCTACTTCTATCTTACTAAACACATATAAATGCATGATATCAATAATTATAGATACCTACTTACCTAATCTCAAAGTATTGACTGTTTACAAGATTTATAAAAAGCAACAAAATAGTAGTGACTCAGTTATAGCGCGATGAAATTCATTTATCAGCCGGATCTAAAATTGGATGAACAATATGTTGTTGTACACTATTGACGATCTATCTATGAAATGTATGAACGTAATGGTATCTACACACCAAAGCCGCCGGATGTTTTGACAGCTGCCATTCGTACGACGTAAAGCCGCCGGCCTAGCCCGGCGGCATGCTGGCGGCTTTGGTGTGTAGATAGCATAATCTAGCCATGACACTGAACAACTATTCTCAAGAAATAAGGGTTGAAATACGGAAAGAAACTTTTCCCTTCTCTTTATTCGAAAAGAGCAATCTAACAGAGTTTCTTGCTAGATTCTTCTCTTGGGAAAAATGCTACCTCGCGAACCAAGTTTAGCTTTAAAAAAAAGTATTTTAAAGTGATTGTTGAACTTAGGAAATTAGGATAATAATTTGAGTTTTAGTTTTCAGTGCCCGATCGGCTGATTGACTTTTCGTCATCATAAATTAAAGAGCGTCGCTCTTGTCGGTGGAGTCTGCGCCACTCTTCTCTATTCTCTGCCGTCAACTGACTGACTGATTGACTTTAGGAAAGATGAAAAAAAATGTTTTCGACTCATGTCTGGGGCAAAGCTGTTTTTCAGACAAATTACGTCTAATTTTCATCGTAGAGTGTAATAACATTCTGTATACGGTAAAATATAGGTACTTATAGCATACATATCAATCACGTATCTTTCCCATTGGGGTAGACAGAGACTTCCCTCTTGCTACGATCCAAACACTTTCCTCGCCTCATCTACATTCATCAGTCGCCTCATACATGCACGTCGGTTTAAACATAGTGTAGGTACATAGTATAAAACATAATAGGTACGTTTACTATTGATAAACAAGAAGGAATGTTAGTAATTGCATAGCTGAAGTTTAATCAGTTGTGCAACCGCGCTGTGAACTCTTGAGCTTATCAAATTAAGTGTTAATTGCGATATGAAATATATATTTTTGGGTTACTGTGTGTTTATCATTTTTGTGTCTCATTAATTTTGTCTGGGATCGTATTTGTTATGTTGTTTGTTGCGTCTGGTGAGCGGTAGCCTTGTTAGTACAACGCCCGCCTCCAATCTTGGAGACGGCTTCGATCGGCCTGTACCTCTGGGATTTATTTCTCGTGCACGGATTCAATATTCGATTACCACTCGCTAACGGCGATGGGAAACTCGTATGAGAGTACGCTCGTGCCCCTGTAGTAAGGACTAAAAGACCTGACGATGATGTGTTGCGTCTTACTTCATTTAAACTCGTCTGACGCTAATTAGCTTATTACTAATTACCAAATTATTGAATTTTACTAATGCTACTTCCTATTACTATTATAAATGTCAATGTTTATGCCTATGGAAATAAAACACTCGATCGTTCGAGTCGGTCGATTGTTGAAGTTATAATTTCAGCATATATAGGTCTTACATAAAGGACAATTATGGCGTTACGCGACTAACAATACGCGACGAATCCAAAGTCAAATGAGAACAGACCATAGAGTGCAATTCAGCATATTTTTGAAAGATAAATCGAAAAAAAATAATGGCCGCCATTTGTTCGTTTTAGAGTCCTCCTGTAAGAACAATTTTATATTATTCAAAATAATGCATCTACATACCTATATCCATAGACCTATGTTCAAATATTCTCCAAACACAATGTACTTCTCAAAGGCACTCGACCAAAAGGCTCACAGTTCTTATTTCCTAAACCACAATAAGAAGGCTTTATTCGCACGTCAAGACTCGGGACAAAGCGAGTCAAAGCAACCGCTCTGTGTACCTTTTGTAACAGTGACGGATTCAGGGGCAAAAATGGCGCCGCTTAAAACCAAAAGTCAATAGGCGCAATGTGGACCCACACAGAGCGAGCAGCCTCACGAGGCAACCGTTTGGCCAAGAGGCCCCTAAAAACTACCCAACTCAATAGGATAGCGAGGTCTTTCCTGAGCGGCCAAACATTTGCCTCGCGAGGCTGCACGCTCTGTGTGGACCATTGAATACAGAAAAGGTTGACTAAGTTCATTGATTTATTAAAAACCGTGTTTCTTCTGGTTTCGATAATTTAGGGTTATAATAATGTTGGTTAAGTAATAATATACTGCAACTCGATAAAATTACATAAATATTGTCGTTTACCAGAGACATTTTAATTAAGTACCTACTTACCAGGGATGTTAGGGAGCTCCGTAACCGTAACCGAAACTATCGGATATCCGATATAAAAAATCATCCGTAACCGTAACCGAATCCGAAATAAAAGTTTCGCATAGTATCGGATAGGGGTGGAGCCTAATTGAGACACGTTATTTGTATTTTACTTTTGAAATTCCTTAAAAAATTAATATCCGTAACCGAAACTAACGGATAATCCGAAATAATTTATTATTCGTATCCGTAACCGTATCCGGTATAATAATCATTCCTAAATCCGTATCCAATCCGTATCCGAAATTTCATATCCATAACATCCCTACTACTTACCAAGGATTCTTATCTGTGCGCAGCAAATCTAAAATTTTCAGTAGGTTGTAATTTTGTTACTGAGTCGGTCAGATATATGCTAAAATGTACAAAAGATGCCATATTTCATTAGTACCTAATAATTGTATAGATACTTACTGCAAGTTCAGTAGGTATTACTTCTAATTCTAATTTAGGCACTCGTGTCCCACTGCTGGGCAAAGGTCTCTCTCTCTACTCATCCGCTATGACTTTCTGTCTCGAGCTTCCTCCGCCCTGGTATTCAAGAAAGTATCCAGCTCGTCCCGCCACCTTTTCCTTAGTCTGCCGCTTTTATAATAAGGTATTACTTATTTGTTAAAATTTTGTCATAATCATCACAAGCAGTTTTGGGCCTGAGTTTATTGCCACGGGCCACAAATCCGAGCCTAATACCTCCCTGCCCTCAGGGAGATAACAAACAAAATTATGCTTTCAGTAAAATATTCTCTTGAAATACGTCTGGAATTCTGAATGATGAGGATATTTTATGAAATCAAAAGAGTGCTCGCGTTTTTATGTAGTGTGTAATTTTATCTGTATTGACTGTTCATTGTTAATAAATAGAATAGGTAGGTATACAGCGTGACTTTAAATTAGTGAACGATAGAAAAGGATAAGCATGCACTCGTAATAACAAAGAACTTTTACTATGGGACCAAAGTCGAAATCATTCAAAAATTTTTGTACAATTTTGAACATTTCTTTTTTAAAATTTTGAACTTGGTCCCATCGAGTGCATGCTTATCCTTTTCTATCGTTCACTAATTAAAAGTCGCCCTATACATAGAGAGGTGAATAAAGGGAGGTATAGAGAGAGAGAGGCGAGGGAAGAGTACGCGCGATTTCGTATGTACTAACTTATTTATCGACATAATTTGAAAAACTTATCTAAACAAAATCTTATTATTCCTAGACTCCTAGCGTTATTTCTTTAAATAAGCTGTAATATTGTTAAGTTTCATTAAAATCTGTCCTGTGGTTTTTGCGTGAAAGAGTAATAAATATCTTCACATCCTTTGACACAAACCTTTGAATTAGGTACCTACTTATATTTGTTAGTAGGACAAACAATCAAAATAAACAAACGCAAGCATGATTTCAATCAAAAATTTTAAAACTTTTGAAAACGTATTATTTCACATTAGCCAAAAGGTAAACAATTGACATTCAACCGAAAATCAAACAACAATAAAACAACTCGGGACCTGTATACATTACGCGTTCATAAAACTGGGGTGTCAAGTTAACTATTGAAGCTTGGAAACATGTGTAGTTCCATTAAAAGTTGTGTAAAAGTGTAAAAAGTTCGTGTAAAAATGTATAAAATGTAGAAAGTGGCTTACACGTGGAGTGTGTTCGCGCCAGATGTCACCAATCGTGGGACTTGTTACAAAGTGACATGTTTCGTACAGACGAGACGATTTGGTCTGACAAAAATTTTGTATTTTATTTAGTACCCGTTTCACCAAAATTTAACTGACAGATAAACCTATGTCTATTTCATGAAACATGAAGTTTTTAGACAGAGACAGGTATAACATATCTGTTAGATAAATTTTATCTATGGTAAAATAGGCCCTAAGTATTGGGTTTTTGACATCGTGTGCTGGGTTTGAATGAGATGATGTGGACTTACACAAAATACATATCGTTGTCTAGCTTTAAGTACCTACAAAATTGTGAAAGAAGAGATTTCTGAAAAAAACTCGGAGTATTTTTAACAGACTTCGAAAAAAAAGGAGGTTCCTCAATTCGACCGTACCTATAGGGTGACTTTAAATTAGTGAACGATAGAAAAGGATATGCATGTACTCGGGATAATAAACAACTTTTACTATGGGACCAAGGTCGAAATCATTCAAAACTTTTTGAACTCAAACAAACAAAATGCACCAGCTGATAGTATGGGGGGAACAATTTCTTTTTGTGATTTCGACTTTGGTCCCATAGTAAAAGTTGTTTTATTATCACGAGTACATGCATATCCTTTTCTATCGTTCACTAATTTAAAGTCACCTTGTATATTTTTTTCTAAAATACGCTGTACCTTTAAATACACTTTCTACGTATAATACAGGTACTAAAGGTACAAATATAGGTCTTCTAGCAATAAACTATTAAAATACACTATTAAAATAAATTAACATCATATTATGATAAAACCATTCATTGTTAAATGGTACAAATGAATGAAATTACTCAAACAATACAATTATTACCTTTTAGCGGTAACTAAGTATTTAATTACTTTAATAAGGTAAGACAGTTTTCGTTGAAACTACGCTTATGACTCTAAACAGCTTATTGCATCATTGCGAAGATTTTTTTTTAAATTGAAATTCTGATAAAAAACTTACTTAAGTGCTTCATAAGCAAAGTTCTTTAGTATTAAGTATATATCAAAGCGAAATAATCTTTATTTCGTAGGATATAAGTTAACGGTAGTTTCGCAAGGGGGCAGTTTTCCCCAAGAGAAGAATCTAGCAAGAAACTCTGTTTGGTTGCTCTTTTCAAATGGTGTCCTTTTACATCCTGTTTGTATTATTTTATTACCTAACTAACGCCATGCTATGAACTAAGTATAAAAACAAATAAATCACAAAAAAAAACTAAGTAGAACGCAAAAAACTTTTACCACAAACAAGCAACCGCACGTCCATCCAACCGACATACCAAATCCTCTATTCTGCAAAACTTTATAAAACTTACCACTCACAAGTCAGTAGAAGTGCTGGAAGTGTCCCAGTGCAGAACCCTGGAAGCTTTTACGGCAGTTGGAGCTAGTGGAGCCACAAACATCGCAACTTTATTAACTGACGGCTAATTTAGGGCCGGTGCACACCTGACGGAGCGCGGCGCAGAGTATTGTTGATTGTCATATTATTAGCGCAGTGCAAAACATTTTTGATTGTCATATTATTATCGACATTGTTCTCATTAGAATAACATTTAAATTCAGTTAACGCAACTAATGAGCGTCGAAGCATCGAAGCGACTACGTGCGAATGCTGTGTTAACTGATTTTGAATATTATTCTAATGAGAACAATGTCGATAGTAATATGACAATCAAAAATGCTCTGCGCTGCGCTCCGTCAGGTGTACGCCGGCTTTACTCTGTTGGCTTGAGAGAAACTAGATGGGTCTGCTGGAAAACATGATTTTCTAAAAAGGTTTTTAAAGAGGGACAATTACTGTACTATAACAAACAATTTTTTTTTCATTGTTTTTACCGGCGGCGTTTCACAAGGAAGTGTATGGACCAAATACACTTCCTTGTGGATCGCTTTTCATAAACTGAAAATAAAATTCATTTAATCCTGTAGGTTAGGTTTGACAACACTTAAGATGGGTCATTTTTTAAAGTTAATGCAAAATTCGCAAGAGTGCAGTTTTCCCCAGAGAAGAACCTAGCAAGAAACTCTGTAGGGTTGCTGTTTTCAATTTAAGTTTCACAATTCTTAGGCATAAACACAGAAACATATATTAAAACATTTCAATAGAGCTTATCAAAAAATAAATAATAAAAATAAGTTCAGAGTTCATAAAAATAGTGAAGATTAGTTTGACTTCGACTAAACGAAAGGAAAATGACTCATTGATGCAGTGTTCGAAAACAAAATAACATTACTCCGATGCAAATGCTCTGAAGCGAGTTAAAAGCAAACTTGAATATTTTCTCTTCAAATTTTCCATCCAGTAGAGCACTAACATAGTTGACTACCAATTAGTCGTATACAGAGTAACTCAAAGCTTTGATGCTTTTTGAAAAGAGACGCGGTAGGTTGACTTGATTATGGATGCAGTTTTTAGACTGTGTCGTTAGGAAGACTATTTGGGAAGTTTGTGATAATATTTGGATTGGTATTTAGGTAGGTAATGGCATCCACAGCTAGCTTAGCATGGCACTCCGTGACAAGACGTTGTCATGCGTTTGTCACGCTTACGTCTCTGTCTATAGTATTAAATGTGATAAGGGCAGCATGCGTGAGATAATTGTCGCGGCACGCCGTGCTAAGCCCCCCGCCCGTGATTATATCGTCGGCTCCACGCAGCGCTGGCGTTTCGGAACCATTCAGGAACGTTTAGGGTGACTACATTAAAAAATAATAACTGATGACGGCTCTGTCTGGCGTAGGCACATTGACCAGCTCCTAGCTGCTTCCTTGGTCCAAAGCTAGGGGGGAGAAACATTACCTACCTAAATACCTAGGGCACACGTCTGGATCCTTATAGAGACGTGTGGTCTTTCTCCTGCAACATCTGCCCTCTGCTGGTCGTATCGGCCACCCGATCCACTGGTACTAGGGGGCTGATGTCGAGAGAGTGGGCCTGCACCTGCGCAACTGTTTGCCCACTTTAATATACTCACGCGTAGATGACTCCAGTATGTTTACGGATTACGAGCTGAAATACCTATACAAATATTTTAGTGTGGGAGCACCATTACTAATGGTGCTCCCCGCACTGCTCGTTTAGAACGTTAGTAAACATTTATAACAAACTTAGCCTTTTAGTATACTAATTGTAACGTATGTAAGTGGTGAAACCGGCCTTATAGAAATGAAATGATATGAAATGTGTTCGCGACAAACCTTCCAAAATCCACCACTAGCAGCGTAAAAAGGCATCCTCATACGTATAGCACATACCACTTTCCATATCATAAACGAAAATCCACATAAATCTAGAAATTGAACAGTTTTCTATAATATTTCGGCAAAAGAAAGTTCTACAAAACACGCGAGTATTGAAAATGTCAAAACAAAGAAATGTCAAACGCGAGACGTCCAGAAACTTCGCACGTCATCGAACACATTCTGCCAATTCCAGAATCATAAGTACATATGAAAAACAGAGACAGAAATAGTAATCAGAAAGAGAAGTCCGAAGAATGTTATCGAAGTTTCCGAACGCGACAATGTAAGACAGAGATAGATATAGATTAGAAAAAGAAGTCCGATTCGGGAATTATCTTGTATTTTCGGGACCCCGTGTATGGGGTATTTAAGCCGGCCCGGAGCGGCAATTGTCAATCAGTTTAAAATCAGTTTGAAAATAGCAATCAAGCGATCAAAGCGAAGAAGAGAGCGAAAATAACTCGAAGACAAGTGAATAAGTGATAATAGTGAGTTCTCATAGTGTTATCAGTGCAAGTGATACTCAGTGAAGTAAAGCCCGCGAATTTTGAAATTAGTGCGTTCCGTTTTTTAGTGTTTAAAGTGCGTTCCGTTTTCAATAGTAGTTTTTGTCATTTCGTAATAGTGTTTTATAGTTTTTAACTGGTCTATAATAGCTATAGTTTTAAATAGTAATAAATACAGTCCATATTTTCAAATAGTGTTTAATTAACCAGCAATAGGTGCAAAGGGGTTGTTCAGTGATATCTGTGATTAGCTACAGTCCCGCACAAAATGAAATGATCATTTAATCCTGTAGGTTTTTTGACAACACTTAGGACGGGTCATTTTTTAAAGTTAATGCTAGATTCGCAAGAGTGCAGTTTTCCCCAGAGAAGAACCTAGCAAGAAACTCTGAAATTCCTAATCCTATCCTACTTTCTAATCCATATTAATATTATAAATGCGAAAGTAACTCTGTCTGTCTGTCTCGCTTTCACGCTAAAACGGCTGAACCGATTAAAACGAAATTTGGCACACAGATAGGCTATATCCTGAGAAAGGACATAGGCTACTTTTGATTTCAATAGCGCAGGTTAAGCAAGTGCGACGCGAGCGCCGCGCAAGATAATAATAGTATAATGCGTACGAAGTCGCGGGCAGCCACTAGTAATATTATAAATGTTAATGTTTTTGCCATGGATGGATGGATGGTTGTTACTTCATCACGTAAAAACCACTGAATAGATTTTAATGAAATTTTACAATAACTTAGCTTGGATATCAGAATAACACATAGGCTATATTATTTTGAGATATCACGTTTTTCTTCCAAGATATGACGATTATTGCGTACGAAGTCGCGGGCAGCCTCTAGTTAATTATAAATGCTTTGCTATTCCGCCACCGTTTAATAACAATGTCTGACACAATAACTTGAAAAAGAATATAATATATGTATTTATAAACAGTTAAGTTAAGTAACTATACAAAAAGGCTTAAGTACAAAATCTAATTTACAGAAACAAAAGGTATTATGTCGCGAGGTCAACATAACCTGATTAGATCTAGTGAAGCCATAACAAGGCTTCAGTAATCTATCACGTGAAGTCCTATTGCACTAACAGGCTGCTGTAAACCCCGTTAAATTTAATTATCCATTAAAAATCAAGTCTAATAGTGATGATAACTAATCATCATCATATTTTAGACTCTTGGCGGTGGAGTATTCGCCATTTAGGCCTATCCTCTGCCAGTGCCTTGACTTCTTGATACGACATGACGTTAACTTTCTCCTTCACTTGAGAAGTAGGTACCTACGTTGCGGTCTTCGATGATGACTACATTCAAAAATTAATTAGTCCGTCTTTTAGGCTATTAAAAGATATTTCAAACACATTTTTTACCTGATCAAATACATAATAAATACAAAGCTACAGAGCTTCAAAGTTACGGAGTGGGGTTTATTGACGTCACTCCTAGGTAAAAATCGTATTTAGGCGTGACGTCACGAGCAACTTTAACCTAGTGTATCTTTGTAATTTTTATTTAAGAGAAAAAAATAAAAAATACGTGTCGAATATTTTAAAATAATCTATGTGATGGACAAAGAACATTTTTTTAGTTATCATGCCTATTAACTCTATTTCGTACCGACGACCTGGTGAAAGTCGCGGGAAGCCGTTGGATGTGGGCAGCGCAAGACCGGTCGTTGTGGAGATCCTTGGGGAGCTTTTGTCCAGCAGTGGATGTCCGCTGACACAACAACTCTATTTCGTAGGCAAAATACATGTCACTTGAAATACTTAACTTACCTTTGTCAATGTATGGTTAAGGAGGAAACAGTTGCTTAGTCGGGTACAGTGACTCACCATCGTTTTGTAAAGAAGGAAAAGAGATACGTTCATCTCTTTTGCACTTGCGTGTGCGCATGCCAAAAGCTTTCGAAGAGTGTAAAAGAGATGAATGTATCTGTTTTCCTTCTTTACAAACTGATGGTGAGTCACTGTACCCGACTGAGCAACTGTTTCCTCCTTAACCTATTTTTTTTTAATCAGTAAGTAGGTTAGGTATGGTGTTCATCAACTTCTGATGCTGACCAATGACCATACCTAGGTAAAGTTTAGATAATCATGCTTATTTTCAATATTTTCAACGGAATTCCGTTTTAAATCGCACATAACTACAACCGAGTAAAATCCACTAATTTGAGGTGGAAACCTTGAATAAGATCACACCTTCGGGGTTTACATGTAAGCATAACAAGCAACAGTTACACTGACACCTCTCTCAACCCACATTACTATAAACCGAGTCTCCAGTTAGCTCTCGTTTAATGTCAGATGTAAACGCAAGTCGCAAGAGTTAACGCGAAGCGTACATTGCATGTAGGTTCATACATATTGAGGCTCGAGAAAACATTTGCCTGTTGTAAGATGTAAACGATATACGTAGGTACTGCTGTAGAATGTTTACTCGAGCGTGTCCCGTGTGAATGGAACTTATTTCAGCGAATGTAATGTTGATGTTTCGTGTCCTGAATCTTGAAGTTTTGTCTTTAATTTGATAGATAATTATATCATCAGCAATTCAGCCTATAGCTGCACACTGCTGAGCATAGGCCTCCCCAACGATTTTCCAGCGCGACCGGCTACTATACCTATGTTTGCTAGTTGGTATGTTTGATATGAACAACTGCCGCGAAGGCAGTTACAAGTAGTTTTATGGCCGGCGCACAGCTGACGAAGCGCAGTGCAGAGCATTTTTGATTGTCATATTATTATCGACGTTGTTTTCATTAAATAATATTCAAAATCTGCCAACACGACAAACGGGCATAGGAGCATCGAAGCGAAGCGACTACAAGCGAATGTTGGGTCAAATGATTTTTATTTTTATCCTAATAAAAAAAATGTGGATAATAATATGCTTTATTTTTTATATCAAACGTCAATTCGCCATTTTAAATGGCTAAATGAGAAGTCAACCCTCACCACGCGACATAGAACCCCTTTTCCCTCAAATGTTAATCCCAACATTTTTTTTTTGTCCCCAGGAAAGCAATGGCTCATCAGTAAACGTCTGGTTTTCGCAGCGTTAAAAACAAGCCGACAACATGACAAAGAAGTTTGAATTCAACTGGCAGATCCCTGTGCCTGAACTATTGCTTAAGGTATGGTTGGAAGAAAAGGCAGCCGTACACGGACTTCTTCTTCAAGCAGTTGAGACCCGACTGCTTGTAGCCACGATCGCGTGGTAAGGCGCTGCTTCCACGGGCGAGAGAATCGCAGCGAGTCCGCCCTAGTATCGTCGGAGAATCTCCACGAACAAGCGATAAACAAATGCTAATTCTAATAATTCAGCCGCGTATCGTTGCGAGTCGTAACGGAATCGCCGCGTCTCTGTATAAAAATACGTGGCACGACGATAATATCGCCGCGATTTTCTCGCTGCTGGAGGCAGCGCCTTAACTATTTAAGCGGTCGCGTATGCTCGAGCAGACGCGTGTATGGCAGCAAATGAATGTCTATAGTTCAAAAAATACCGACCTAGTAAAAAGCACACTTCTTTCGCTTCATCTACATTCATCAGTCTCTCATCAGTCATGCACATTGGTTAAAGGTACTCATGACCTGACCATTCTTTAGAAGAACCTTAGTTTAAAGCAGGCCACACACGCTAGGTTATACCTGTCGGTTGTTGTTTGTTGTGAACTTTTGTTGAGTTATGCTTGTACAGTTGAACTTTAGAAGCTTAACTGAACGTGTGTATTTAAACTTTGCTTGCGCAGGCAAAAACATATATCATACACACGTTCAGTTACGCTTGTACGGTTCAACTGCACCAGCATAACCGTCAGGCATAACCTAGCGTGTGTGGCCCGCTCTACGTTCAGTTATGCTTGCACAGTTCACCAGTGCAAGCATAACTGACAGGCATAACGTAGCGTGTGTGGCCTGCTTTATACAAGATATATTGTGTGAAAGAGCTGCAAAAGATGTATTACTAAACCAATCTCTTTTCTAGGGTGGCACCTTCGACCGATGGACAGAAGAGAAGGATAACACAGAATTGGAACAGAACTGCTTATTTAAGGTCGACGAATATGGGTTCTTCATCTACTGGAAGAGTGATGGAAGGGTAAGCAGTATAATGTAAAACAGGCCAAGGCCCAGTTTCTTCACTTATAGATAAAATTTTACAGACAGATAAACCTATGGCTATTTCATAAAACATGATGTTTTAGACAGTGACAGGTATACAATATTTATCAGATTTTTATCTGTAAGTGGAGTGGAGAGTATATAAGGTGGTGCCATACCGTCTGGATCTGCGTGCCTGGTCTTGCGCAAAATGGCTACTTTTTTGTATGGAATTTCTTATCGTTTCACAGGTCATCTACCAAGAAAACTATGAAAACGTGCGCCAACCTTGGCACGCTGTCATAAACTCATTTGTATATGAAAAAAAAAATTGGCACCTTCTTATATATTCTATACTCAAAGGTAAGTGGTGATACGGGCCCTAAATATCATTGATGTCAATGTTTGTGTCGATGGCGATGATGGATAGATGTGAAGATATTTGTTACTCTTTCTCTCAAAAACTACTAAACAGACTTTAGTGAAACTACAGAGTTATAGCTTGCACATCAGAATAGCACAAAGGCTTATATTATTTTAAGATATTGTGTTAATTTTCCAAGTTATAACGATAAATGCGTACAGCTTCTAGCTATTTTATAATTCTGAAGCAAAATACAATATGAAACATGTCTATCGTCATTTAACAATAGCCGCTAGCGTCTATATTTTGAAGGTTGCAAGGTAAACAAAACAAGGAACGTGTATCCCTTTACTTTACTATCGAATAATATCGATAAACGATAGGGCAAACACAAACAAAACTATCGATACCTATATACTTACTTACTTACCTACACGTTTAAGAATAAGGTTCCCAATACACTCTAGTTTTTTTTTTTTATTGCGAAACAAAATCGTGTTACCTACTGTCACTGACATGACATTTCTTGATGCACTCAAAATTTTTACCAGTGTTACCAGAAAACTTTTATAAGAAAAACAACGACTGTTTTGGCTATATACCTCAATATCCTTTTTCCTTGGTTTTGACGGTGGCATGCAACGTTATCGATAAAAACACCGATTGAGAAAGGCCCTTAAAAGCGCTTACTCATTAGCTAGCTGTAACCGTAACCTTTATTTATTTATTGTTGGTTTGCCAACAGGTAAGACAACCAAGAAAGAATACAATAGTACATGAGTAAAAATAGAAACTGATCGTCTACCCAATTATAGGCAAACACCGCAAACGTTATTTACTTACAGCGAACTAAGAGCGCATGCTTTGAATGCGCTGTAACCAAAAAAACGTAGGGTGTTGTGCATTGTTTACTTGTGGTTCGCGAACATGCTGTGAACATAGGATGCGCATTGTTCACTAATGGTTCGCGAACCTGTTGCGATCGCACATTCTTTGTTTTTTTTTGGTTACATTACATACAACAGTTGCGGTTACACCTCGCTAATGAATACGAGCCTTAAGGTACTACTGTACATCCAACGCTCCGCTAGTCCGTGTATATTTTCCTTACGCTCCGTTCGTCCATAGTTTATGTTACTATAAAGTTCTGTGGGACTATAATACTGATAGATTTATTAATAGCTGTTATATCGCAAAGTAATTTTCACACGACTGGGTATCTAGTGCGCGAAGAAAATGTGTTTTTTTCGCAATAGTGGATGAGCCGAATCTGTTTAACGATTGATCGGCGGATTGTTGTGACTGTTGGCAGAAAAACACTACAATTCATCTAAAAGAAACTTAAAAGTTACATACATAAATATCCGTCACGCGTCTTTCCCATTGGGGTAGGCAGAGACCACTTCCTTCCACTTGCTAGCGATCCAAACACACCTCTTTCGCTTCATCCACTCTCATCAGTCGCCTCATACATGCCCGTCGGTTTAGGGTACTCTTGATTTGGCCTTTCTTGAGCAAGTCCCCGATTTGATAGAGGTACGTTCGTCTTGGCCTTCCCCTCGCAGAATTTCCATCCACTCTTGCCTTGTATATCTCTTTTGTTTTTTTTTTGTTTTTTTTTTTGTTTTTCTATTTACCAAAATTGATGTTCTATTTACGAAATTTTTAATTGGCAACTTAGATATTCGTTTTTTGAAATAAATGGCAACTACCATTGAAAATTTTGCAATGTCAAGAAATCATTTGTTCTTTTATTGTCTTTTAATTTTCCGTCAGTCATAATTATAATAGCTGACACTGTCATTGTTAAAAACCAGAAGAAGACAGCACAAAGTTTAATGGCTAAATATAAATAACTTTCATTATGTATTCTGAAACAGAGAAATCGACTGTCATTGTCAAAAGTATAAAAGACTGCATGAAGTGTAATGGTATAAATAAACTTTAAGGACGTATTCTGCAACAGAAAAATTGAAACAGCAGCCCGTTCCATAAAGTACAGGTGATATTTCCCAAGGCACCAGATATGCATGGCCAATGAGTTTGCCGTGAAACAGATGAACTGATATATTATGCAGGCCCTCGGATGAAGACTGGATCAGTTTGCTCCAGTTTTGGCTGTTTGAAGGGCGAGTGATGTAATCATTTTGGAAATCGCGCGAGAATTTTTAAAAGAGGTGGAATTTTATGGACGAGGTAAACCTGTAGTGAATACATACATACATCCGTCACGCCTCTCTCCCATTGGGGTAGGCAGAGACCACTTCCTTCCACCTGCTACAATCCAAACACACCTCTTTCGCTTCATCCACACTGTAGTGAATGCCTCTTTCTATTGTTTCTAAAAAATATATACGGTCGAATCGAGAAACTTTTTTTGAAATCGATTAAAAATAGTTTTTAACCGATAGAATTTTTAACCGATTCCCGATAGAATCGACCAACCGATCGACCATTGATAAGGTATAGCATTTTGTTGAAAAATATTTACTTTATTATAAAATATTATGTAGTTTACTATAAGCAGGTACGTAGGTATAGGTCGCGCCACGTAAAAAGAACTTTGGCCGACAGCTGCGCATTAGACGATTTTTGAGTTTGACGTGTAATATTTGTTCTAAAATACCATCGCGCAAAAAAGTGTTTAATTACAGTCATGGTTTTACGAACAAAGGAAAGAAAAATATTTGTAGGGTACCTACCTATAGCTATCGTATGTACTACGCATTCTTGCAACTTAGCAAATCATAGTAACGTCGAGCGAATGAAGTCAGTCGTCTCTCCTTCGCCCGTCGCGCTTTAGTAGTATTAGTAGGGTGGAATATAAATAAAAAAAAATGTTGGAAAAGACCAATAGGCATTTAACACTGAATCCAAAGAGTTTTAATTATATTTATGTTTCATTTAATATGTTTTTCAGTCTATAAGTCAATTTACGTAACCGCGTGCAAAAGACTCTTTCAAGAATGAAACAATAAATAGCCCTAGTACTTTCGTGCGTAAGTGTACCCATGCGCGAACACATCACTTTCAATTGTTTCCAGAGTTAATTTTACGTGGCGCGACCTATAGGTACAAAAACCCAGACTTTAAGACAAACACAACAACAGTGCTTGTCTTTAGTGGGAATCGAACCCAATGTCCTATGGCATGGCAGGTAGGGTCACTACCACGCTAACCGGCCAGTCAATAAACTACTTTCCTATCAATTTATACACCCAAATCATGGCATCTATTGTCATTTGATTACAATGTCGGAAGTGTACCATTATCTATCAAGTCATTGGGGTCACTCCAGATACTTGTAAAGAGGCGTTGGGTTACCCTTACAGCGTGCTATAACCCTAAATGTGGTCAGGGCAGCTCTTTTGTTAAGGTCCTTATGTTCGGCAAATGTTCTCAAACTTTGCGAAAGATTTCAATAAATATGGGGGTACTGTATTAGAACAGCCTGACAATTTCACTCACTTAAAATCACGGTCATATAGACTCAACTGTATATCTACCTAACTTTTTATTATCACCTGTTAAGTTTATAATCTTCATATTGCAGGCTATGTGTTGTATTTAGTCAGGTTATTTAACACAGTTTAGTGGTTTTAACAATGATTTTAAATAAGAGAAATTGACCCACATATAAATATTTTGTTATGGAGTCTAAAGGCTGAAACACACCGGATGCGTATGCGTAACGTAGACGGCGTAACCACGCGCGTAGTTACAATATTGTCCGAGTTTTAGTGTAGGTACATTGCTAGTCCAATCACCCATTAATCCTCCAAAAACAGCCAGCCCCGTAGCTAGCGTATATAGGTAATCAGAATTGGGGGGCAGGTCAAGTCTTTTATCTATTAAAAGCAAGCAAGGGGTATTAATAGATAAACGTTTAGCAAGGTGGGGGCTAACCCCTTGCTAAACTTTGGGAATCACTGATCTAGACGCATTAACCTATTTCCTTTGTAAGGGCCTGATTTGGAATGGATCTTGATTGATTGATAGTGGTAGCCAGTCTTTTGTGTTCGAGGGTTTTGCCTATCTATTTCCATCTTAAATATATTTTTAATGTTAATATTCGGTAGGGGTCAATGTACGAAAAAAACATTGCTTTGAATATTACAATAGGCGACAGTTTATTATTTGTGTCTTTGTCTGATTCGTAGCTATGAAAGGCGATAGACAGAGATGGAAACATTATACATTGTAATAATTTAGGTACTCTAAGAGATGAGCTGGACACCTTCATGGATGTCTAGGCAGAGGCAGCCCAGGATAGAGAATCGTGGAGAAAGAGGAGAGAGGCCTTTGCCAAGCAGTGGGACATTGACGGCTAGATCAGATTAGATAAACTACTTTCGACTACTTTAAGCGTAAATAAGTCCGCTTGAACATTCATTCGATAATGTAATATGCCTAGATAATACTTATATCCGAGCACATTAACTTCAACACACTACGGTACTGCTTGACATGTTAACACGAGACTTCGCTTCTATTCCCGCGTATATCATCCGAGTCTCTAATTAAATCATGCTGGATGGACAGTTGAGTTACGTTTTCATTGTCGTTTCAAGGATTTCACAGTATCATTTCCCATACAATGATTGCCATCATGCTTGATACAATCATTATATTGCAGAAATACAGGATGTTTTGCACTACCGAATGAAATTCAATGTTGAAGTTTGTCCATGAAATTTAACAGTATTTTTTAATGTTAAAAAAAACTCTAACTGTTCATACAAATTGTCGACATTAGTTTGGTAAGGTGAGATTTTTTTTTGTCAATTTTAAACACATTCAGTTAACAGTTAAAAGAGCTTAAAGTTATCAAGTCAAATAAAATATAATATAATATATTATATAAATATATTAAATACTACATTTTCCGCTCCAAGACCCTCTTTCCTTCATTTGCTCCAAATAATTATGATCTACGAGGCCTTTCTCGGCCTTCCTCTTAAAAACTGAATTTCATGAGGTGCAAACACCCTATATCTAAACTTAAACCCTAATCTGTGTTACAAACACCAAAGCAAGTAGTTTCTAGACAAGTGTCTTCAGAAATGTGTCGGACAGCTCGTTAGAGAGACAAGGTCGCGAGCTCAGACGTGCCAAGTGTCGCATATGTCGCGACACTCGCGGTGACACAATGGCTATTTGTCAAGTCCTTAGGCCTGGTATAAGTATTTGATCTAGTTATGGATTCTTTTTAGGCTAAGGGTTCCGTATTATTTTGGAGTTATTTGGAAGGATGGTTAAAGTTTTTTTTTATAAAACATTGTGCTGTATTTTTCAGGTTTTTGACTCTCTGTAGGTAGGTAGTAGTAGGTGTTAGGGTACTTACTTTATAAGGAAATTCTTGGAAGTATGATGTGAAAGTAGGGAGTGATTTATTTTAATAATGTTTTATATTTATTGTAGGTACACACAATTTTACGGAGAAGGGCTTTTGCCCAGCAGTGGGACACTAAATCCTAGATAAGATTGTACACATGCTTACAGTGGATTGCAAAGCGGAAATTATAAGGGAAGTTTACTCAAAGTGTTGCCACACATAAAAACATAAAAAAATACTAAATAGCAAGAAACCAACATCATTCACTAAATAAATGACAGAACCCTTCGATTTTCCATTTTACCCAACGGAACCCTAAATTCACTCATCTCACATTTGACGGAATGATCTGAGTGACGTTTAATCTGGCTTCAGTCGTATAACGGTGCTAGTGACAGCTGTAATATGACTTGAAGTATCTTGGAGGTTATCGAGGCGTGGTGCACTTATTCTGTGTGGGAGTTGAGCGTTTTCTATTAAATTATAGGATTATAGTTGTACACAGGTATAAGTACTTAGATGTGTTTTACACAGTCCGTAGTTATAGTATAGTCCACCTCAGTTATCATACTTTACCCTGTTATTACAAAACAAGTTTTAAATATAGTTCTATTCTAGGACTGATGTCATTTTTGACGTTTTGTCTATAGTCAAAACTTTTTTTGAAAAATTACTTTTTTTTAAAAATATTTTATGGCCTGGTAGCTATCTTTATTATTGAAGATTGAAGATGTCGACAGAACTGCAATACATCTTCGGGAAATAAAGAACTACAAATACATTTTATTTATTTATTGGAAAACCAACAGTTTCAATATACAAAATAGAAAACACACAGTAACTAAAAATGTTAATGACGTTTAATGGCTGCCATTCAAATTTCTGGGCATTTTCTGAAGATTGTCCCAATAAAGCTTTAGCTCTGACCTATTCTACAACTTATCTAGGTAGCTGTCTAAAGACTAAAGAAATGTTTCAGCGGATGTCGTCAGCTCTGCCAAGCGGAGTTTAATTTCCGACATTTCAGGATGCGTTTTCATATTGACTATCTTGTTGATTTTCTGTGAAATTGTGTTTCATATTAAAGTAGGGAAAATGAAATCGCAAGTCTACAGGGCGATAAAGAATGCACTTCGGCTGTTGTCGTTTTTCCGAATACAAACGAATGCTCATTTCCATATACCTACATGCTATAAATATTATAAATGTCAATGTTTGTGCCGATGGATGGATGTTTGTTACTTCATCACGTAAAAACCACTAAACAGATTTTAATGAAATTTTACCATAACTTAGCTTGGACATCAGAATAAAACATAGGCTGTATTATTTGTAGATATTTCGTATTTTTTCAAAGATATGACGATAAATGCGGACGAAGTCGCGGGCAGCCTCTAGTCAATTATAATCGTTCAACAGAATTTGAATTTAGAACTAAGTGCTGTAATATTGCACTCTCTCGCATTTTAACCACGACTGAAAAAACAAAAGACAAGCAACTATTCATCACAGCAAATTTTGTCTCTACTTGTAGTGGTAAAACTACGACCAACGGCAAGCAAGGGTCATTACCAACCAGATTCAGCTAATATTGGTTCATTTGTTGCAGGATGGTGACGTCATCGAACTGTGTCAAGTTAGTGACGTCAGATCAGGAGGGGTGCCCAAGGTAAATAAATGTACTATGTATTTATGTGAACATGAGTATTTACCATTTTGTGGTATCGACGAAAACATTCTAATGAAAGCAGTATAAATAAGCATATTATGTAGAAGGAAACTGAGTTAGGGACGCGACACGACGTCGTACGACGCCGTACGACGTCGTGTCGCGTCGCGTCGTGTCGTGAATTTATAATTTAGCCCTTACACTAACATCCTACTTAATAAATATAGTTGTTCCGATGGATCGATAGATGTAAGGAATTGAAGATGTTAATGACTCTATCACACAAAAGCGCTCAGCTTAGCTAGCACATCAGATTAACACTTAAAGGGTGTATTTTCCAAGACATGACGATAAATGCGTACGAATTCATAGCACATACTCGTAAGCAGCCTATTATAATCATAAATGGATACAATAAGTGTAAAAAGGTTTCACTGATTCTGCAGCCAGATCTTAGGCTATAACTATCAATATAATACTTATTTTACTCCTCATGGTACCTACATTCCTTTTATTTTGTTAACCCAGGCTAAATCAAGAAGTAAAAGCAAGAAGGGGAAATTCTCAATACCTACGACGTATAACCTAACCTAACTTTTAACCCCCAGGACACAAAACTCTTCACAAACCTAATGAACAAACACGGCGAGTCTTTGGAAGAGAAGTCGCTTACAATCTGCAGCGGAACTGACTACATTAACATCAACTACCAGCACGTTGTCTGCCCTGATGCTGCTACTGCTAAGGTCTGGGTTCCTTTTTATTGTTTTTTTACCGATATACAATCCGATATAGCTCGAAATGATCCGGCAGAGAACCTATGGTCCTAGCCCACCAGATTAGCAAACTGAATGGCAGTGGGCTGGCCATATTAGCCACAGAACCGATAACCGTTGGAGTAAACGAGTTCTGAAGTGAGATCGCGACTCGGCAAGCGTACTGTAGGACGTCCTCAGGCAAGGTGGAGTGACGATTTGCTCAAGATGACTAGCTAGAGTTGGATGCGAGCAGCCGAAGATAGATCACAGTGGCGTGCAATAGGAGAGGCCTATGTCCAGCAGTGGACTGCAATAGGCTGATGATGACGGCGAAGCTAAACGGAATGGTTATGTTTTTCTGTGACTTTCTTAAGCTACGCATCCACTGGATGGGAATCTTAGTGGACGCGTCTACTGGATCGGAATCGTATAGAAGCAAATTTGTTGTTTTGTGTTGATTTGAATGGTACTGCGTGCACTAGGTCTCGCCATAGAAATTATTTTTTGCGCCATAGAAATCAATACAAAGCAACAAATCTTTCCGCTCAAACGCTTCGATTCTGATCCAAGGAAGCGTATCTTTAAAAACATTCGCTCTAGAATTTACCTATGTATAATATGTTCCAATTGTTTAGTCAGAAAATTGGCTATAATTAAATCATGTACTACCTCAGGCATGGCTGACAGGCCTCAGGAAGATAACCCATAATGTGAAAGCAAGCAATGCCTGCCCCTATACCTGTTTAAAGAAGCAGTAAGTCAGACGCAGTTTATTGCATGCCCTTCTGTGTCTATGCATTTTATATATGTCTGTGGTTTAGGGTTTTTAATCTTGTTAGATTAATATTTCAACTTACGTGCTCGTCGAACGGTTTTTTAACGCAAGCTAAAAAAACGTTCTAATAGAACAGCGGCATTCCCTTGCATCCGTTAAACACGACATACTAGGGAATTCTAAGGATACAAATTTAACGCGCGTTGAAAAAGCGCTTGTGCGAACGAGCACTGACATTGCCTGAATTAAAGACGTGTATTTAAGCCGCAGGCAGATTGGCCCCACGTAGGTACACGCAATGCATTTGCTGTTCCACGTTGCGTGTGACCATCATCTGTGGACTGTCAAAAATTTGCAAAATGGCGGATTTGGTGCAACTGTGGCGAAACATTGCAAGAAACTGTGGTTTTTGGAAAAAAAAAACTTTTTTGTACCGTAGACAATCTTACATTATATCTATTATTATTGGTTTCTCTCTAGTGTGCATAATAAGGCTTTAAAACATAGAAAAAATCATAGTAAGCAAAAAACCGATCTGTGGAGCGTCTTGTCCTGCTGTTGGACGCTTCACAGATGCGCCGTATTTGACAGTTTACTGTTAAAGTCCTTATCTTGGACTCACCACAGATACCTAAAGCATTGCGTTCCTTGCGTAGGTACGTGGAACCAGTCTGTCTCTAGCCTTAATATTATGCATGCCTTAAAATTTTAATTGCTTTAGCTGGTTGATAATTTGCTTTTTTCTTTTGTCCTGCATGTTTATTTGTTAATTGCTTTGTCGCAAAGGAATGGAAGGAGTGCTTACGAGCGGTTACACACAACAGCAAAATCAACAACGTTTGTGTCAGGACTAACCTTATGAAACAGTACGTATCATTACATACATACATACATACATACATACATACATACATACATACATACATACATACATACATACATACATACATACATACATACATACATACATACATACATACATACATATCTGTCACGCCTCTATCCTGCCGGGGTAGACAGAGACTACTTCCCTCCACTTGCTAAGATCCAAACTTCTTTCGCTTTATCCACTCTCATCAGTCGCCTCATACATGCCCGTCGGTTTAGGGTACTCTTGATTTGGCCTTTCTTGAGCAAGTCCCCGATTTGATAGAGGTACGTTCGTCTTGGCCTTCCCCTCGCAGCATTTCCATCCACTCTTGCCTTGTATATCTCTTTTGTTTCTTTTTTTTGTTTTTCTATTTACCTTTATTGTTATGTCTTATGGACGTCTACTGCTGAACAAAAGCCTCCCCCAAAGATCTCCACAACGACCGGTCTTGCGCTGCCTATTCGGATATTAACGTTATCTAACTTTGTGGAAGTGCCATAATGGACTAAGTAAAGAGTACTCTAAACCGACGTGCATGTATAAAGCGACTGACGAATATGGATGAAGTGAAAGAAGTTTGGATCGTAGCAGGTGGAGGGAAGTAATCTCTATTGACCCCGATTGGAATGAAGCATGACAGATAAGTAAGTATATATGTTACAGTCAAAACACATATACAGTCAAAACCACTTTTAACTGTTAAAATCAGACAAAAAGGGTTTTGTCTGGAGCGGTTAGTCAAAACTACTTTGGACTGCAATATCCATAAAAAAGGTCGTGAAAATTACAAGGAAAATCGTTTTATCATTTTAGCAGTTAAAAGTGGTTTTGACTGGCAATGAGTTTTGACTGTAACATATATGTAGATATGTTAATTTACTAAAACACAGCCACTCTTACCCCCCTACAAATAGGGTATTAATTCACGATCCCGCAAACAATTTAGTAAATAACCCAGTGACCTACATGCCTTGATGGTTTGCATGTCCACTGATATTGAGTTACAATAGAAATGTACGCTGTTATCTGTTTTGGATGGATTTATGGGCAGTTTTGTTTAATATATTGGGATTTCATTAAGCGCCAAAACACACGGTAAAACGCAACTGCAACGCAACTGAAACTACTAGTTACTTTTTAAGTTGCATCGCAGTTTCTGCTATAGACTTCCTTAGAAAACCACACACGACGCTACTGCTTCTAAGGAAAGTTTTCTAAGGAAGTCTATAGCAGAAACTGCGATGCAACTCAAAAGTAACTAGCAGTTTCAGTTGCGTTTCACCGTGTGTTCTGGGTCTAAAGGTTACACAGTGAAGTATTTTTTTTTTTATTATTTTAATTTAGCTCTAGACTATTCTTTATGTAAAGTAGAATACATTTTTTTCAATGCATTGATTAAGTCATTATTGCCTTATAAGTTTTATCTAGCTTTGGCTTTTATGTTAAGTAGGTGACAATGTTAATAAGGCTTTTTGCGATGCATGAACTTTTTTATTAATGAATGTTGTTATTAACAGTTATTTAATAGTATGTACTTAATAATAATTATTATTATTTATTTGTCATGATGCAGCCAACCCCCTTGAAGAAAATAAGGAACATAATGTGCTCATGAAACCTAACAACTTTCCCCAAGAAACATGGGTCGAAATACGTTAAAAATCCTTTCCGAAAATCTCCAAAGATTTGCAAAAAGACTAAAACACATTATTTTCTCCATACAACAACATTAATATTACTTTTACTAATCACAATCAATTCCCTAGCTGGATGCGTCTATGCTTCCTCACTGACCCTCGCGGCAAGGTTCCAGTTAAGGTGGTCGCCAGGACGTTCGCTTCAGGCAAGACTGAGAAGATGGTGTACCAGTGTCTAGCGGAACTTGGTCTCCCGTCTGGCAAGAACGATGTCATGGAAAAAGAAGCGTTTACCTTTGAGAAGTTCTACGCGTTGTATCATAAGATCTGTCCGAGGAATGATATTGAAGAGCTGTTTAGATCTATGTAAGTATTGAAATGAAAATGTATTTAATATTGTAGGACTAGTTTGACATCACATAAGACGCGTATTTTTTTAAGTTAACGCCAAATTCGCAGAGTGCAGTTTTCCCCAGAGAACAATCTAGCAAGAAACTCTGTTGGGTTGCTCTTTTCAAAGGTTTAAAAATTATTCGAGTAACAATCTATATATGTATGACTAGTATAAGTGTAGGCTCGTGCCACTCGTGTCCCTGTAGTAGGGAGGGACGTTAAAAGGGCTGATAAAGAAGTACCTATTTGTGTGTAGATTATATTGATTGAGAATTAAAGTTACAAACAGAGTGATCCCACGTACGAAACGCATTTTGACAATCTGCTCCATAGAAATATTATGTTTAGAAACACACTTGTCACGCGCAACGCTTTACCACGCAACGTGGGGTTAACAGCCTGTTTGTGTCTCGGAAGCTACGTTGCGTAGAGCTACGCGTCACGTTGACGTGTACGTCTACGTTACGCAAGCGGTGTGTCCTGTCTCATATACACACGGCTTCAAAACAATCGCACCTTTTAAGAAATCTATTTTAAACATCTTTCAATCGTATTTGTATTATGAAATATTGGTAATGTTCGGTATCATTTGAAAGGAAAGGAAACAGAGAATGCAAAAACAATAATTCATTCAATGTTTTTTATTGGAACTGAGAAAAATTTACAAAACAATAAAAATCGCATCTACGCATCCGAGAAATCAAAACAATACAAACAAAATTTGAAGAGGAGAATCAGTTCCATTGTCATTCACAGTGACTTAAAGTGTCAAGCTTTTTCTTTAATCAAATGAAATGGATATTTTTTTAAAGAGTTTTTATAGGGCTCTCAAATGATACCAATATTGCTACGAATAACTGCTTGTCTTAAGGATTAACAGTGCATAAAGCCTATTTTTACGGACGTGAGATTTTTTTGAAGCCGAGTGTATGGAACATTTGCACAGAGGTACGCATACGTCTACGCATACGCATCCGGTGTGTTCTGGCCTTAAGTGTTTCTAGTCATAATATTTATATGGAGCAGATGTCATAATGCGTTGCGTACGTTGCATACGTGGGATCAGTCTATTTCTAGCATCAGTCTCTGTACCAATTCTTCACTCCTGTGCTTCAGCTATATCTTATTAATATTATAAATGTCAATGTTTGTGCCGATGGATGGATGTTTGTTACTTCATCACGTAAAAACCACTGAATAAATTTTCATCAAATTTTACAATTAGTTAGTTTGGACATCAGAATAACACATAGGCTATATTATTTGTAGATATTTTGTGTTTTTTCAAAGATATGACAATAAATGCGTAACGAAGTCGCGGCACAGAATGCCTAATAGAATAGTAGGTAGTCGCGGGCAGCCTCTAGTGTTTAATATAGGATTTAATAACCCTTTCTGTAACTAGAAAATCATTTATCACAGTGAATAATAGATACGGATATAACCCCAGCTAGATATATCCAAATAAAACCCAAATGAACCATTACCACCCATTCCAAACACAAGGGTGTATGTACGATCTCTTTGCTTTCCGGGGATTTCGTTATTAACCCTTTTAAGTTACACGTGTTTGTGGGAAAGCGTGGGTGGGGATTTTGTGAAGCATTGAATGTGAATAAATACGGGATGTTAAGATCGTATTTAAGATTGTATTGTAGGTAGATAAGTAATTGTACGTAATTGTAACTCGAAAAATTTTTTTTCGAGTTTTAATTACGTACACCCATGTTCCTTGGGGGAAGTTGTTCAGCTTCACGAGGACTAACGCTGTGTTTCGGCTTTATACCCCCTTTCTGTTACACCCTGTATGGTGGGTGCAATGCAACCGCTGCCCATTATGTATGGTGTAAATGCATAGTTTAGTTTACACACCGTGTATAACTTTATTTATACAAGAACCGAGTCTCAATCTGGGTTTATTTTGCAACGTAACAATACAATTTGTAAAGTTTGTTTACCTTACAAATAAGAGACACAAGGAGTAAATTATACAAGCACAACTAGATAAATTATGATGGGAGAAAGAAATTGCAATAGTGTGTTTGTTACTATGTATTTTCATATCTTGTTGCTTCATCATCACCATCAACTCTTTTACGTTCCCACAACAGGGGCATGAACCTACTCTCATACAAGAGTGATTATGGCCCAATGCAATTTTTAATAATATTATAAAAATCACAATTTATAAGTTAAGGCCCTTCTTCGATACGCACAGGCGATTCAAGTTTGGAAAGTAATCATCGCGAAGTATCTCACATAATTACATTACCGGTATCATAGTGTGCGAGCCTGCATTCAAATGTATGCGAGATTCTTCGCGGTGACTAGTCTTCAAGACTTGCAGGATACTTGAATCGCATGTGCGTATCGTAATGAGAGAATGGCTTAAGTAATTCGCTTGCATTGTGTGGCATGTTATTACATGGAGAGGCCTATGTCCAACAGTGGACTGCAACAGGCTTATGATTATGATGACGATAATGGTGGTGATGATGAATGACGACGACGATAATGATTAACCTGTCAAAACTAACATGCCATTCCACTCCACAGCACCCAAGGCAAATCCGAGCGTATCAGCTTAGAACAGTTCGTGAACTTCATGAATGAGAAGCAAAGAGACCCTCGACTCAACGAGATCCTATACCCGTTGTATGATGAGAAACGAGCTGCGGAAATCATCAATACTTATGAACAGAATGAAGAGGCTAAAGCTGCAAGTAGGTTGCATTTTTTTTATCTAATACTAAGCGCCAAAACACACGGTGAAACGCAACTGAAACTTTTGAGTTGCATCGAAGTTTCTGCTATATACTTTCTTAGAAAACCACACACGACACAACTGAAACGAAACGTTTCAAACTAGTTGCGTCGTGTATTGTTTTCTAATTTCTAAGTCTATGGCAGAAACTTCAATGCAACTCAAAAGTAACTAGCAGTTTCAGTTGCGTTGCAGTTGCGTTTCACCGTGTGTTCTGGGTCGTGTGCTTTTAAAGAGGAGGAGTTAATCTTTTTTTTGGAGTTTTTGAGAAGAGGCAAGTGGAAGGAAGTAGTCTCTGCCTACTCCGATGAGCGAGAGAGGCGTGATAGATATGTTTGTATGTGCTATAAAGGGTATTCTTGACAAGACGCTTCCACTACGTTCGATATGTCTTGAGATTTGCAGTAGTAAAGGACGATAAAGACTGCACATCGATCTTTGAAAAGAGGCAATCGACTAATTTTGACTTCGTATAGCGATATCATCTGTGTCGCACACACCATGACGTTTATTTTGCCAGTCGTGGTTCAAAACGATAATAAAGAACTTTGTTCTTAATTCAAATTCTGATCAACGATTAATCTAATTGATGTACCTATATGGAGATTAACATTCGTTTGTATTCGGAAATGCTATGATTGCCGATATATTTGTATCATAAGCGAAAGAGGTAGGTATTTTAGAATCGTAGCAAGTGGAAGGAAGTGATCTCTGGGGTCTCTGTCTTCCTCGATTGGAAAGAGGTGTGACAGATAGTTATGTACCTACGTGATATTGTGGTCAACCTTAAGTAGGTATTTAGGTACCATAATTTCTGACGCAATGGCGTAATCTGCCTCAAATAGATACGCGAAGCACACAAAAAGGACTTAACAATAATATAATAAGGAAAATATTTTACCAGAAAATAAATATTATTATATAAATAATGTATTTATAGTAAATAAAGAAGTAACAAGTAGTAAACCGGGTCGTGACCCACACATACGTCCTTGGCACTTTGGCCTTTTGCCGACCTAGAGGACTTTTATCTTGCAAAAGTTGTATCTATCTCGGTTCATCTTAGCATTGGAATAAGGTATAGAATTGCAGGTCAAGGGCGGTGCACTTAGGTATATTCATTTGGTAATTGTTGAAGTTGGTTGATTCGCTTTTGTTTTAGACATAGACACAATTAAAGAAAAATGGAAATAGAAATCGAAAAGAAAATAGTTTTCAATAGGAATTAGATGTTTTGAGAATTTATCCCACTTCCCACTAATATTATCAATGTCAATATTTAAGCCGATGGATGGATATGAGGATGTTTGTTACTCTTGCACGCAAAATCTACTGATCAAGTAAAGAACTAGACCATATTGTAGCTTGCTAACATCAGAATAACACATAGGCTAAGTTATTTTATGATTTTTTTCAAGATATGACAGTAAATACTTACGAATTCGCAAGCAGCTTCTAGTCATTTAATATTTTGATTAACAACTGTTTAAAAAGTGAAATCCAAGCACTTAGCATTAAATACTTTCTATAATAGTTTTAGATTTAAAAAAAATACGTCAAAAGTTGGAAGTAATTACCAATTTTGTATAAAACATTTTTTAATTGATTCATTCATATATTTAAGAGCCAGGCTCTTGTCGGTAAACGCTATCTTTGCCTTTCTTTCCATAATCGATTATTTCTCTTTCCCAACAGAAAGCATGACAAAAGACGGTCTGATCCGCTACCTAATGTCAGACGAGAACGCCCCCGTCTTCCTCGACCGTCTGGACTTCTACATGGACATGGAGCAGCCTCTAGCTCATTATTACATCAATTCATCTCATAACACGTACCTGTCGGGTCGGCAGTTCGGCGGGAAGAGTTCCGTTGAGATGTATCGACAGGTGCTGTTGGCTGGGTGCAGGTGAGAATGTCCTATCCGACTAATATTATGTCAATGTTTGTGTCGATGGATGTTTGTTACTCTTTCACGCGGAAACCACTGAATAGGTGTAAATGGAACTTGGCAATAATAACCCACCTATTGTCCCTAGCTTGCACACCAGAATAACCCATAAGCTATTATTTAAAGACATTTTGATTATTCAGCAAGATATGATGATTAATGCGTACGAAGTCGCGGGCAGCGTCTAGTACTATCATGTCTTGGATTATATCATAGGGGGATATTACATTATATTTCTATGATTAAAGACTTTTGAGTCTAAGATATCAATTTGATAGTGTAATACATATAAAAAGATCAAGTTTCTCATAGTCAATTATTTTGGATCCAATATTATGATTGTACGCAAAGGCGGCCTTATCACTAAGAGTGATCTCTTCCAGATAACTTTTGGAGTAGGAACAGTTTAAAGAAGACTGTAGAGTGCTGTAGGTAATTTATTAGGTGTTCTTGTTCATAATTTCGTTTCTGTTCTCAGACAAATGTAAAATTATTGTTAAACCTCGAAAACAACCTAATTTATCACATTTTATACCTTTTCATACATACATACATACCCCTCACGTCTCTCTCCCATTGGGGTGGGCAGAGACCACTTCCTTCCACTTGCTTCGATCCAAACACACCTCTTTCGCGTTATCAGTCGTCTCATACATGCCCGTCGTTTTAGGGTACTCTTGATTTGGCCTTTCTTGAGTAAGCCCCCGATTTGATCGAGGTACGTTCGTCTTGGCTTTCCCCTCCCAGCATTTCCATCCACATTTTCCATACCTTTTCAACTTACCCAAAACACCCCAAAAGCATTTTAACAATAGCCACGTGCCTAAATTTCACCTGGTACCAAACAAGGAATCCCTACAAAATGAACCTTAATTGAAACAGTCACGTTTTCATATTGAATAACACGAGAGCGATCACGTGGCTTTGCCTCTGTACTCGCCCACGTGATTGACTATAATTAAATTGATGTATACAGGGTAGGAAATGTTTAGTTTTCCTTTTTTTTATTAGACTGTGAAATCATATTGACAAAGGCCTCCCCCGCATTCTTCGATCTTACTTTCGTCATTTTCGGGACAGTTTGTCAAATATGCATCCAGATCGTCTGTTGAGTTAATGTAGCAAGCTGAAATTAATGAAAGAACTTAAATCGAAATATGGATAAAATGGAGTTTCAATGTATGAAGTTTTGTTGGTTGAAAATGATAATGAACAATTTTCATTTCAAAAAATGAACAATTTGAATGAAGAGTTTTTTTTTTCATTTTTCAACAGTGAGCTGTAATTACGCTAGTAATAAATAGTTCAATCTAGGGGTTCAGAATTGTTCAATATTATCTGCAGATTGGGTAGATACATACTTACTTGATACTGATAGATTTGAATAGGTATGATGACAAAAGAAACTTTTTTAGTCCATCATATAGATTATTTTAAAATATTCGACACGTATTTTTTCTTTTATCTCTTAAACTAAAAATGACAAAGATACACTGGGTTAAAGTTGCTCGTGACGTCACATCTAGGTACGATTTTTACCTAGGAGTGACGTCAATACCCCCCACTTCGTAACTTAGATGCTCTGTAGCTTTGCATCTATTTATGTATTTGATCAGGTAAAAAATGTGTTCCAAATATTTTTTAATAGCCTAAAAGACAGACTACTTATTTTTGATTTTTTGAATGTAGTCATCATCCCTATTGGTAGGTACCTTAACTGTCACCATGTAGATGAAATGTACCTGTAGGCTGAATGGAACGAAACAATAGATTCTATAACTACAATACTAGTTCACAGAGTCCATAATCCTTAATCACGAGCGTTCACTCACAAGGTACGGTAAAGGTGCGTATTCATTGGCGAACTGTAACCGTTACATGAACTGTAACAAAAGCGTAGTGTGTACTCGGTTCGTGAAGTGGCCCTACGATGAACGTGTTACGCCACGAAAACAATCAAATCAATATATTTTTTAAATATTCGATTGTTGCTTTTTGCCGAATATGAAAGAGTAAGGGTCAGCGCAGACAGAACGGAGCGCAGCGGAGAGGATTTTATTACCGCACTTGAAAATAAACCTTAAAATTTTTACTATTAAGTGCATAAATGCTCGAACCGGCATTCCCGCGCATCCTCGAGGACGCGCGAGCATTTTTTGTCAGGTTCGAGCATTTATGCACTTAATTGTAAAAATTTTAAGGTTTATTTTCAAGTGCGGTAATAAAATCCTCTCCGCTGCGCTCCGTTCTGTCTGCGCTGACCCTAACTGTAACACGGGTACACTAGAACCTCGTTACTGTATCAGGGGCCCAAGCAAGGGCGGATCCAGCATTGGCGCCAGGAGGGGGTCATATAATGTAAAGAAATTTTATTTTTTCAACTTAGAACAATAAATGAGTTGAAGTTTCGTCGTTTCGATTCCGATTGAGGATACGTCTTGCTAGGCGTTAAGGGCGAAACCGCAACAGCGAATGGTGAAAAGACAACAAAAGGTCATGACCCCCATGACCCCCCTGGATCCGCCGTTGGGCCCAAGTCTGCTAATTACAATATTATCAGTCGTGTGTCGGCAGAGTGTCAATGAGGGTGTCAATGTCATTTTTTGACACATTTGGTCGCAATCAGCTTAATTAAGCCATTGTTTAACAGAATATCAAATCTGTCAGAAAATTCCATTGTCACACTGCCGACATACAACTGAGGCTATTTTATAAATTGACAATGTAAAATTTTTTAACACCTATTTTTATTCTATAATATGACATTACTAGGCAAGCTGCAAAATGCGGCAAACGTCATTGTCATCCGTCATTTTTTTTTAATATTTTAAATATTCTTTTGGGCAATGGCTATGATTACTATTAATCTGTAAAAGTGTAATTAATAAATTCACACTGAAAATAGCCATAAAATAATTCAAAAAAATACTGAATTTTTTAAATTGAGTAAATTTTCATAATCCATACTAATATTATAAATGCGAAAGTAACTCTGTCTGTCTGTTTGACTACTGAACCGATTTCAATGAAATTTGGTAGAGAGGTTGTCTAGACCTTGAGAAAGGACATAGGCTATATTTTGTCGCGAAAAAAGGCTTAAGGGGGTGGTAATAAATGGGGATGAAAGTTAGTATGGGAGATCGTCATTATTCGAAGATAAAACCATGAAACTTTATATTTAGGCACTTAGTACTAAATAAATAAATATTTGTTCTAGCTTTTTGGAAATATCTACCTGTATAGACGTGAAATAAGGGATGAAAGTTCGTATGGAAGTCCTATCAAAGTTACGCTTCCACACCTAACTCCGGAACTTATTTTCATAAAATCTGTTACAGAGTTCGACTAAAGCCTAGGAAAGGTCGCAGGCTATGTTTTATTTTTTTAATTTTGAGAAAAAAAAAACGGCTTAAGGGGGTGGTAATAAGGGATGAAAGTTAGTATGGGAGATCGTCATTATTCAAAGATAAAACCATGAAACTTTATATTTAGGCACTTAATACTAAATCCATACTATAATATTATAAATGCGAAAGTAACTCTGTTTGTCTGTCTGTTTGTCTGTCTGTTACTCTTTCACGCCTAAACGGCTGAACGGATTTTGATGAAATTTGGTATTGTGATAGATGATAACCTAGAAATGGTCATAGGCTATAAATAATCACGCCATCGTTCTTAGGGGGTAGGCAGTAGGCAGATAACTAAATTGAGTTAGTGATTTTTAGTCGTTTTTGTTTGGACTTTTGCTCTTTCACGTCTAAATAAATGGCTGAACGGATTTTGATGAAATTTAGTAAGGTGATAATAGTAAGGTGTAATAGATGTTTACCTAAAAACGGATATAAGATCAAAATGATCACGTCATCGTACTTAGGGGGTAGGAAGTAGGCAGAAAACTGAATTGAGTTAGTGATTTTTTTATGGTTTTTGCTGGGAGTTTTGCTCTATCATGCCTAAACGGCTGAACGGATTTTGATGAAATTTAGTAAGGTAATAGATGGTTACCTAAAAACGGATATAAGATCAAAATGATCACGTCATCGTACTTAGGGGGTAGGAAGTAGGCAGAAAACTGAATTGAGTTAGTGTTTTTTTTATGGTTTTTGCTGGGAGTTTTGCTCTATCATGCCTAAACAGCTGAACGGATTTTGATGAAATTTAGTAAGGTAATAGATGGTTACCTAAAAACGGATATAAGATCAAAATGATCACGTCATCGTACTTAGGGGGTAGGAAGTAGGCAGAAAACTGAATTGAGGTGGGACATTGTTGCAGCGGGACTTACAGCCGGGAGAAAACAAAAAATCTTATGCGGACGAAGTCGCGGGCAAAAGCTAGTAATGAATAAAATTAAGGTGTTTAAAAACTGAACCATTGTCAATTAGAAGACTTGGGTCCGGTTACAGTTACATCTCGCAAATGAATACGCACCTTAACTAAAACATCATTTATTCAGTTACATAGTAAATAAGAGAAGTCTGCGCTCTTCAAGACCTCATTATAAATGTTTGAATGAGGAAACTTACTAAAAGGTTCATAGTTTTGTGCTCATTCCTCGTCTTGCGTTTTTAAACAAACAGTCGTAGTTGGTTTGGAAACTTACAGCAAGCAAGAAAGTTAAATTATGTTAACGCTCTATTTCACTAGTTGTCTTCTTACTTTAATGGGCATGATGACTAAAAATCACATAGATTATTGGCCGAATTTCGTTCGAAATTTAAGAAGACACCTATCTAATTTCCCTTGTATCAATATAGCGGCTCGTACCTGTTTATAATTGCTATTAAAATTTCGAATTATAAGATCCTTCTTGGCTTCATAAGACTTTAATCACGCTCTCTACAATTAAAAAAAAAAACACAAAACAAAAGACGAACACACGTCAATTTTGAAATTCTATAAAAGATCCTTCTTGACTTCATAAGATTTTAACCACGCAATCTCTAATTAAAAAATAAATAAAACAAAAGACTAACACACCCTCCATCTTCCAGATGCGTAGAGCTCGACTGCTGGGACGGCAAAGGCGAAGACGAAGAGCCCATCATAACCCACGGCATGGCGATGTGCACAGACATCCTATTCAAAGACGTCATCTATGCACTACGGGACACTGCATTCGTGACGTCAGACTACCCTGTAATCTTGTCATTTGAAAACCATTGCTGTAAAGCACAGCAATATAAACTAGCGAAGTATTGCGATGAAATTCTCGGAGATTTGCTGCTGAAAGAACCTCTGCCTGATTATCCGGTAAGATTTTTTTTTGTGTCGTGATTTTATCATGATCATTTTAGTCTATAGCTGCCCACCCCACTGCTGAGCATAGGCCTCTCCAATAGCTCTCCAACACAACCTGATCATTGCCATCTACATCTAATATGACCCCGCGGTTTTTTCACTAGGTTGTGTTTTACCAAGGGCAGTTATTTCAGACTCATCGCGCCACATCTGTCACGTCTCATTCCCATCGGGGTAGGCAGAGACGACTTCCCTCCACTATCTACAATCCAAACACACTTCTTTCGCTTCATCCACATTCATCGATATAGATACGAATACTCTATATTATACACAATCTTGACGAAAATGGCACATTGAGTGATAAAATGGCATCTTATCGATCCCCCTTATTACAAAACGAGTTTTATTTATAGTCCTAGAATAAACTCAGATAAATGACGTTTCGGCTATAGACAAAAACGTCAAAAAATTACATTCGTCCTAGAACTATTTAAAACGCGTTTTAAGGGGGGATTGTGACTTTGCTGTGCCCTTTTTGGCGTAGAGACTTCGTAGAGATGAGAAATCTTTGTCGAAATATCATTGTGCAATAAGTAAGCAAGTACAGCGAAGTACTAAGCAGAAGTTAATATAAGTCTTTCCCCCAACAAAATAATCCTGAAATTAATTTCGTTCCAGAACGCAGAGAGGCTCATTTCAACATATTTGTTCAGAACAGAGTTCTGTTATTTATTTAGTTCAAACCAACTCGTAGTTTCAAACGGCTGTCGGAATTTTGTAGTTTGATTGCTTTCTGTATTTAGTTGCTGTTGTTTTTGCCGTTTGACACACATTTTGTTGTTTGTTTTATTTTATACAATGCTAATTACGAGAGCAAAACAAACTAGTGCTATTTATTTGCTTACGTATTTAAATAAAAGGTTTTAATTCAAAATTGAAATCGCCGCCTTAGAGCCAAATCCAACTATCTCGGTCCAAAAATGCGATATTTTTTTCCGAGATATCACGTTTTGAAAGTTTGACAAAGAAAAAAAGTATTAAATATTTGCAAAGTAATGGCAAATAAAGTCAAAAACTATACTTTAGTCATTTAACTCTGAAATGGTCACATGAATTGTACTTATAATATCACCAGTTTTTCAAAATAAATGAAAATAAATGAAAACAAATTTTAAATCTGTGTTTTAGCTGGTTTTACCTCTCTAATCCAAAAACAACTTATCTGCGAAAGTATTAGTCCTATGTGCATGAAACATTGCAGTATGTTTTGTTTTACTATAAAAAATAAATTTTGCTTATAAAATTGATTATTTAAGCATTAAAAATGATATATTTTTTTAAAAAACTTGAAAAATAGTTGGTTTTTCCTCTGTATTTCTTTAGAATTAAGGTGTAGGAATTGAAAGGTAAAAAGTACTACGGTTAAAATTATCTATTTATCGTTAAAATTAACGCATTTAATAATCTACTAGCCATGCAATACAATCCCATAAACCCCTACTTGCCGTACAGTCTGACAAAAAGTCAAGTAGTAACTGTTTATTGCTCCATTTTATTAATGAAAATCACTACGACCTGTACTGCATTTATATGGGGCAGGTAAGAAGAAGAACTACTGATTTCTGGTTTGTTACTTTTAAAATCACAGACTTTCTGTAGGCGGGTTTTAGTTTTTAGAACTTATTTTTACGTCATGCCTTTTAGTTATATCAGTGAAAGGTTCTGCCTTTCATAAAGATACGTAGAAGGTACAAATAAAACATCTCAAACTACATATTCGTATTAAGAAGATGCCTACTTTTTGTAGGAATCTTATTATTCCTTATCCATAGTATTGTAATAAGTTTTGGATGTCTTGGGCTATGTTAAGCGTTAGGCATTTCTCTATGACATCTTATCCGTAGATCGTAGAAGAACAAAAGTCGGCGATATAGCCAGAAGAATTAGTAAGCGGAAGTGGCAATGGGTTGGTCACAAACGGGAAGATCGGATGACCGATGGGGAAAAAAATTCTGGGGTGGAAACCACGCACTACTAAGCGCAGCATCAGATAGTCATTTACCAGATGGACCGGATAGACCTAGTGATAGCGGGGTCTTGTTTTCACGTTGGAGAGTCCTATGGTCAGCAGTGGGCAGCTTTAGGCTGAGATGATGATATGAACTGTTATTGTTTTCTTGCAGGGACTGGGCCACCCAAAACCCCCCTTTTCACTGTATGCATTGTCCATAGTATGAGTGGGATTAAAGTGTTTTTTTTTCTGCAGGCGAGAGGCTGCGCCTAAACCGCCCTACACAGAGTCCAACTAAGTTGTTTCCATAGTAGAAGTTGTTTGTATGTATGAGTAGAGTCTGCAACTTAATTTTTTGTCGACCGATTTCAAAATTATTTTACAGAATTAGGGTATATTAGTATTTTTTCAATACGTGTGTTTTTCGTTTTTCCATAGCCTCAATTATTCATTTAAATTGATCAAATGACATGAACTGTAGAAGATTATCTATGTACATATTTCATTTGATAAGAATTGTCCATAATTGGCTTTTAAATTGTAGATGCGTAGTCATTACTTTGAATTTAATTGGTTCTACCACTAACTTGTTTGAAACCGAAAAATATTTTAGTGTGAAAATACGGTGGAAATACCAACTAAATCTTTATAGTACTTGCTTACATTGATAAATATTATCTGCTTCCCTAACAAATTTAAGATAAAAAAGTACTAACTATAATTATTATTTATTTCCGATAAAAATTAGTCTGTTTTCTATGATATCGTCTTGGAAGTAGAAACTACTAAACACAAATTTTACTTTTTACTTCTTTATTGGAAACATTTCACATGCTTTATTTCGAATTATTTGTTTTTGGTTCTTTACGTTGTATCATTTTTAAGAAATAATAGGTTTTCGCATTCTATAACTCGACAACGGTTAATCCTACAACATATTCGGTTTTACCACTATGTAGAGCGTATAATTTCAAGTCGAATGGTATAAAAAAGTCAAAAAGTGCAAAAAATTGCAGATAGTTGGTTTTGGCTCTAAGGCGGCGAAATATTGATAGGTACAGTTTTTTTTATATCTAAAACTGTCTAAACTGCAAGAAACCTATAGCAAAACGCCCTAAGTAGGTTGACACTCGTTTCAAATTAAGTGTTAACAATTCTTATAAACTCACAGATACATAGGTATCATTCATGTTTAAGGCAAATAAAGGCGCGTACTCATTGGCGAACTGTAACCGTTGTATACACTGCGATAAAAAACTTAGTGTGCACTGTACGTGGTTCGTTCGCGAGCCTGCGACAAACGCATCACGAGCGTCTCGCAGCGAGCCGACGATTGTTAATTTTTGGCGCGTATCAAAAGGTATTACTGACTACACACTAGAACCTTCTTAGCGCCAAAACACACGGTGAAACGCAACTGAAACTGCTAGTTACTGAAACGAAACGTTTCAAACTAGTTGCGTCGTGAGTAGTTTTCTAAGGAAGTCTATAGCAGAAACTTCGATGCAACTCAAAAGTAACTAGCAGTTTCAGTTGCGTTGCATTTGCGTTTTACCGTGTGTTCTGGGTCTTACTGTAGATATCTGTTCGGTTACAGTTCGCGAATGAATACGCATCATAAGTAGATACACCATTATTATCTACCTACTTACTAATCAAATGATATTACAGCTGGAACCAGGCGCGCCTCTTCCACCACCATCAGCTCTGAAACGCAAGATCCTGATCAAGAACAAACGCCTCAAGCCAGAAGTGGAGAAGCAAGAGTTGGAACTGTTCAGACAGGGGCAGTTCGTGATTGAAGATGAGGTGAAAGAGGATGCTTCCGCTTGTGCTGTGCCGGATAAGAAGGTAAGACAGGTTCGATTCCCATTAGGGCCGGCGCACACCTGACGGAGCACAGCGCAGAGCAATATTCGCATGTAGTCGCTTCGATGATACTCCAATGCCCATTTGTTGTGTCAACTGATTTTGAATATTATTCTAATGAGAACAATGTCGATAATAATTATGACAATCAAAAATGCTCTACGCTGCGCTCCGCCAGGTGTGCGCCGGCCCTTAAACGCAAAAAATGATGTGATTTAGGTACACAAATGTTTGTCTTGTATATGATATTTATGCAGAAGTAAAATGTGCGTTATGCTGTTGAGTTAAAGTTGAATGTCATATACTAATTTTTAGAAATTCGCTTCGACTCTGCCCCAGTAGAAATTTACCCTTACTCATTACAATATTCCCTAGCCTGAAGAAATAGTAGCAGAAGCAGCAGCGGCCAGCGACGACGCACCTCCACCAGTAGCATACACGGGGTCCACGACTAACGTGCATCCCTGGCTGTCTTCCATGGTGAACTACGCGCAGCCGATCAAGTTCCAGAGCTTCGAGGAGGCTGAGAGTAAGTTCTGGGATTTCCAGTAGTGGGCCATTTGGGAACTTTTTGACGTATCTTAAACTGTGCTACTATTATTTCACTACCTGTATAGACGAGAAGATAAAACGTCGAGAAACCTAACGGCACAGGGCCCTACTTTCTCGTTTTTTTAATGATTATTGAAACCACACAACTGTAAAGGTTTACCCTAACATTTTAAATGAACGCCTGTCAATATCATTTTGTTACTACCAGCATTGCCTTGTATTTAGTCGAGTTATGTAAAGTTGATTGGTTCACTAAGATATCTATCAAGAGCGCCATCTATTGAAAAGTCTCTGAAATAACTCGTCTCAAAAAAATATGGCCCTATATTTAATCTAGCTAAAAGCTAGGTTACAGTTGATTTCTTTACGAAAGAACTTTGTTAGCCAGTTATATTATTATTATACCCAGGTTGCCTGGAAGATATTGCTACCTAGCAATAAGGTCGCCTGTTGCTTCTTACATTCTTGTTTGTGTCTGTACCTTATATCTTTTTGTGCAATAAAGAATATTTTTATTGTATTGTATTGTACCCGTTACAGTTTCCTGAATAAAGAAAATTTGAATAAGAGCTTAAATCAAGAAACGTTATGTATTTTGAAATAGATAAATAAAAAAGAAAGATAATTTATAATATTATATTTCCCTTTCATCAGCTAAAAAAAACTTCAAATCTTTCAGAACGCAACATCCACCACAACATGTCCTCTTTCGCTGAGACTACCGGCATGAGTTATTTAAAGTCTCAAGCGATTGATTTCGTCAACTACAACAAACGGCAGATGTCTCGAATCTATCCTAAAGGCACTAGGGCTGATTCTTCTAATTATATGCCTCAGGTTGGTTTCAATAATTTTTTTAGCCTTTTCGTCCCACTGCTGGGACAAAACCTCTCCCATGCTTCTCCACAGATTTCTGACAGGTGCTGCTTCCCACCAAATACATATTAAAAAAGTTCTGAAGTGGAGACAACCGCAGTGTGGGACGGTCACCTGGCAATGAACCGGTTGCGTTGAAGATGCCCATGCTCAGCAGTAGGCAGCTATATGCTGACTTAGATACTTACAAAATTAAATATCTACGCCATTAATAGAGATGATGACTACATTAAAAAAATCAAAAAATAATTGGTCCGTCTTTTAGGCTATTAAAAGATATTTGAAACACGTGTTTTACCTGATCAAATACAAAAATAAATACAAAGATACAGAGCATCAAAGGTACTTAATGTCACTCCTACGTAAAAATCCTAATGAGGTGTGACGTCACGAGCAACTTTAACCCAGTGTATCTTTGTTATTTTTAGTTTATGAGAAAAAAGAAAAAAATACGTGTCGAATATTTTAAAATAATCTATGTGATGACCAAAAAATTTTTTTTAGTCATCATGCCCATTCAATATGCCTACTCATTACCGCAAACCTGTTTTATTCACACCTATCTCCTTTCGTTCTTAGTTTCCCTTTCTCCCTTCTCTGGCTCCACTGAAAATCAGCGTCACGTCTCTGGGCAACCAGTGACATGACACATGCTGAATGAAGACCATTTCCCAGTCTAACCTATCTTCTTTCCGTTTTATTCTTTAAATTATTATTAGAGTAATAGTACCTATGTTTTAGAGTTAAGTTAATTTTTATTTTATTTTGTGTTATTTTTTTTCAATTGTAAGTTTATTTTGTTTTGTTTTTTGTATTGACTGGATATAAATATTTACTTACTTAATTACATTATATTGAATGCTAAGACGAGTCAGGTTTTTATTGAAACTATGATCTAATTTTAACACATTCCCCAGGTATTCTGGAACGCCGGCTGCCAAATGGTGTCCCTAAACTTCCAAACGTCAGACCTACCTATGCAGCTAAACCAGGGCAAGTTTGAATACAACGGCAACTGCGGGTACCTACTCAAACCGGATTTCATGCGCCGAGCGGACAGGAGCTTCGATCCGTTCGCCGACGCGCCGGTAGATGGCGTTATTGCTGCGCAGTGTTCCGTACAGGTAAGGGATTTTGGCGATAGATGGCGCTGTTGTAGGTTTCTTGTGGATGGGTAATTTTTTAAAATGTTATTTGCTATTTCGAAACCTTGTCGACTGGCCAGTTGGTGTGGCCGGTAGTGTTTTACCTGTCGTAGGTTGTCGGTTCAATTCCCATTTTAAAAACCTTTTAACTGCCTAGGTACTTATTGACCGAACTCTCGCTAACTATTTAGAAACAATGTTGTCATATCTAAACATTAAACACCCATTACTAACAACCTACTGACTCTACCCTGTATGATAACTCCTTATAAGATTTCTTCCCCATAAGATTGTTATTCGTAGTCCTTAGGACTTAGTTAATACAATGTAAATCTAGACAACTTTTGGACATAAACAGATTTAAAATATATTTTTTTTAATCCTCAGGTGATAGCCGGCCAGTTCCTCTCAGACAAGAAAATCGGAACATACGTCGAAGTGGACATGTACGGCCTACCGTCAGACACAATCAGAAAGGAGTTCCGAACTAGGATGGTACCGTCGAATGGACTCAACCCTGTTTATAATGAAGAGCCGTTCTTGTTTAGGAAAGTAAGTCGTTTGAGTCATTTTTTTATAAGTACAATAATTTCATAATTTATTACACACATCAACAATTTCTAGGGATATTTCAATTAAATAAAATGCCTATTCAGAAATAAAAATACATAAATAAATACAAAGATACAGAGCATCAAAGTTACGGAGTGGGGGGTATTGACGTCACTCCTACGTAAAAATCGTACTTAGGCGTGACATCACGAGCAACTTTAACCCAGTGTATCTGTGTCATTTTTAGTTTAAGAGAAAAAAAAATACGTGTCGAATATTTTAAAATAATCTATGTGATCTTCCCACCCAGGTAGTACTCCCCGACCTGGCCGTCCTCCGTTTCGGAGTATACGACGAGAACGGCAAACTCCTCGGCCAGAGGATCCTTCCCCTGGACGGTCTACAAGCAGGGTACCGCCACATCGCGCTGAGGACCGAAGCCAACTTCCCCATGTCACTGCCGATGCTGTTCTGCAATATCGAGCTGAAGATCTACGTGCCTGATGGGTTTGAAGGTATGTTTGTTGCGTGCATTCATTAGCTATTGAATTTAAAAAAATATTTACATGCACAGTAACCAAAAATCATAGTCCGTTATTACAAAACGAGTTTTAAATATTATAGAATTGATTAAAAACTCTAGAAACTCTAGAATAGTTCTAGAACTGATTCAGATAAATGACGTTTTCGCTGCTTATTGCGAAAATAAGCACAAGACAAGGTTTACATTTAGCTAGAACTAAATGAAAACCTTTTCTTGTGCTTATTTTCTTATTCTAGAACTATAAACGAGAATATGTTCTAGAACTATATTTAAACCTCGTAATACCGGGGTGTGTGTGTTCGGTAATGAAAAATGAAATGACAAATATTATTTAATCTTGTAGAATGGGTTTGACATTTTTTAAAGTTACCTACCTAATGCTAGATTCGCAAGAGTGCAGTTTTCCCCAGGGGAGAATCTAGGCAGAAACTATTGGGTTGCTCTTTTAAAATAAAGTTATAAAATAAAAACACAAATACATATTTAGATTATTATATTTCCCCCTCAATCAATTTCGACCCTGCAGCATCCAAAAAAAACCACAAGATGTTAATCGATAACTAAAAATGTAAGATCTTAGAATTAAATTAAATTATTTCCCCTAGACTTCATGGCAGCACTATCGGACCCGCGAGCATTCATGGGAGCGGCTAAAGAGCGGACTGACAACATGAAACAACTTGGTATTGAGGAAACAGGAGCTAATGAGAAAAAGGTCACCATTGAAGAGAAGAAAGAAGGTCAGTATATAAGAATAGACATTTTCTTGGGTTAAAACAGCTCAATGGCTACCAATTGCCAAACGGTGTCGCGGCAGACCACGAAAAAGGTGGCGGGACGAGCTGGACACCTTCTTAAGTACCTGGGTGGAGGAAGCTCGAGAAAGTCGTGGCGTATGAGGAGAGAGCTTTTTGCCCAGCAGTGGGACAATTTGATAGGATAGATTAGTTTTCTTTAGCAAGTCCCCGATTTGGTCGAAATACGTTCGCCTACTTATAGCTATCTACTTAGTTTATGACCATACTTATTGTGTGAATGGATCTATGCAAGTCTTAAGGGCCAGTTTTACCACCTACAGATAAAATATATCTGACAGATATTTTATACCTGTCACTGTCTATAACGTCATGTTGCACCACTTACTGATAAAATGTATCTGACAGATATTTTTTACCTATCACTGTCTAAAATTTCATGTTTTATGAAATAGACATAGGTGTATCTGTCAGTTAAGTTTTATCTGCAAGTGGCCTTAAGACGTACACTGCAAAAATCCGTGCAGGACAATGCCGTGTGAACGAGGCCTTACGATATCGCAATAATTGTGACAAAATTGACATTATTTTCACGAATTCGTGTTCTCTCTCTCTTCATCGGTCCCTCATGTCTGAGGATCGTGGTCAGCATCAGAGCCACATTTGGAGCGTATGATTTGCCTCCATCGGTTTCGATCCAGCGCGTCTCTCACCACCGTATAGAATTTAGAAGACGATGAGTCTTTTATTTGATCGGTCCATCTGGTTGGAGAACGACCGGAGAACGAAGAATTCGTGCAGTCGGCCGCAAAAAAAGAAATTTTCGAGACGCGTTTACGTACAAACTTCAAACATTGATTCATTCAGTGTAGGTACTAGAATTATAACAGTAACGTAAACCGACCGCTGTACTGACGAGATAGGATATTTTCGGACTCTTCACTTCATCTCCGGTGTAGGTAGGTGGTACGAGGGAAACGATGGAGCGGTTTTAGTAAATTCAAATTTAAATTAAAAAATAATTTATTCGTAGGTAACATTAAATTTACACTTGAATTCGTCACAAACTAAAAATTATAAAAAAAGAAACATAATGATTGATTAAAAGAACCAAAAAAAAGAGAGAAAAACATTAAAGGAGGGAAGCTACGCTGACTTCGGAAGGCAGATTCCCCAGAGAAGAAGTAAGACATGAAACGATTTTAGCTAGGGACTTAGTAAAGTATCTATTTGTTTTTAGTGTCAGTTTTATTTACGTTAATAATGACGTGACTTATACTTGATTCCCAACCCGCTTTGGGCCAGAGCATGGTGGATTACGGCCTAATCACTCTCGTATGAGAGTAGGATCTTGTCCCTGTAGTGGGGACGTAAAAAGGGCTTATAAGGATACTTCGAAGTGCATATATTTAGTTAGAGGGACCCATTTTTCTTGGAGAAAGTTTCATGGACAGAGTTTAACCAAGCCTTGTACAAAATACCTAGTCTAGTTACTAAATAATCTTGACTTTATGAGACAAATTGGTTAAATCTATCTATGTTTACCTACCTATCTACCTATTTATAAACTTTAACAAACTAATGAACACGACTCTACTCTCTGTGTACAGAAAAAAAGAGTTCAGTTTACTTTACAATCCATTTCTTACTTACGTCCTGCTCCATCTCAAAACTTAAACCCCACCCAAACCACGTGAATATTTAGTTATTGTATTATAATGTACCTACCGCGGCGGCTGCGCGCGCATCGCACACTATGATTCGATTCAGAGAACCTTTGGAAGAGGAAGGTATGTGTATTAGGTTTTAAATTAGGATACCTAAATTGCTACCTACGTGTATCGTTTACCTTGAGTTTATTTTGATTTATTTAGGTATTTGGAGCGTAAACACTAGATCTAGGTACCTAATGCGTTTCTAGACTGTAATGTCGTAAAATGTTAGGATTTCAGGTTTTCTGTATAATCAGATAGTTTTTTAAGTTATTACCTTTACAATTAGATGGGACGACAGCCTACCTGGCAGATACAAACTTTGATAATGAAATCTCGCATTGGTATGTCAATGAACTTGCCTAATTTATAATTATAACGGCCTTATCAGCAACTGACAGTTAAACTAGCATCAAAACTTTTCAGGGGCTTACACTACCATTTTTCTTGGATCATTTAATTAAGAGAAGAAATTCGAAGATGTATGTGAAATCCGCCAACCCGCACTTGGCCAGCGTGGTGGATTACAGCCTAATCACTCTCTGTATGAGAGCAGGCTCGTGCCCCTCGGTGGGGACATATATGGGCTGATAACAACATTAACAACATTTAATTAATGCATCCAAGATAAATGACTATAAGAGATAATCATAGGCCTGTATTATATTATTATCCAATATCATTGACTTCATAGATTTATGATCCAAAATACTATAGTGTAACATGTCTGTCCCTGACCAACAATCCCCTTTCCAGAACCTCTAGTCTTCGAACCCATCACAGTGGAGTCCCTCCGTCAAGAGAAAGGCTTCCAGAAGGTAACGAGGAAGCAGCAGAAAGACGTAGACGCTCTCAACAAGAGACAGGCTAAGGAGAAGGCGGCGTTGCAGAAACAGCATTGCTCAGCTCTCGAGAAGATTGTTAAAGGAAAGACGTAAGGATTGTTTTGATCAGTTTTAATAAGTGATTTGAAAGACCTCTTAGATAATGCAACTCAGCCTTAGATTTCTGGGCCTAATTTCTCTGCTCAGAAATAAAACATATACCAGATTTTTTTTTCGGGCCCAGTAAGTTGCATTGTCTTTTCTTTCTCTTCTGTGTCTTTCTCTCTTTGCTCTTAAAGTTTTTTTGTGTGAAATAGCGTCGTTGGGGATGGAATGTGTTTTTTCCGGCATTTGTCTTTTTTAGATGATAGGACACTTGATACGACATGACGGTTTCTTGAGAAACATTATTGAAGGAAAGGTTGAGGGGAAGAGAGGCAGAGGAAGACCGCGACGTACTTACTTCACTCAAGTGAAAGAGAAAGTTAACGTCATGTCGTATCAAGAAGTTAAAGCACTGGCAGAGGATAGGCCTAGATGGCGAACGCTCCACCGACAAGAGTCTAACTCTTAAATTAAATGATGAAATGATTTTCCAAGTCTTTTTCGTCGTCCAAAGCTACGCGTCCACTGGATAACAGCAGCGTACGAAGCGGAAGAATTTTCTGTATTGATTTCTATGGAGCAGAAATGTCGATGGGCGCACTACGCAGTATCATAGAAATCAAAAACCAATAAATCTTTACGCTCTGTACGCTCCGATTCCAGGACGCGTAGCTTAGAAGTGCTTGTTCTATCTTGATGGACTGAAAACGCCCTGAAGTTCATTCTCTTACCCATATCACCATGATAGATAATAATACTTTATTGCACACAAATAGATACAGACAAGATTTAAAACTATAACATTGTGCGCAAAGGCGGCCTTATCACTAAAAGTGAACTCTTCCAGACAACCTTTGGAGTAGGATACCTTTAAGAAGACTGTAGAGTAGAGCCACATACCATGCTACAAACTATATTTCTTTATCGGTCAAACCATAACCCTCTTTTAATTACATTTCCACCCCCCAGCAAAGAACAACTCCGAAATGACCCGGCTTTCCGTAAGCTAGTAAGCGAGCAATCAACCGCGTGGTCGGAGCTAGCGACGCGCCACAGAACTGAATCGTGGGCAGCCACTCGGGAGCGGCTGAATGAGCAGAGGGACCTCTTGAAGAAGCTGATGGAGACGACACAGCTGTCGCAGATGAAGCAGCTTGAGACTAAGCATGAGAAGTGAGTGGAATTGCAACTTTTTATTTATTTAAGGATAAGCTTAGTCTATTTCCTATTTCTTACTAATATGTAAGTACTTGAGGAAGTTTGTTATCCTTTCACCCAAAAACTACTGAACAGATTTTGATCAAACTTGGCAATATTGTAGTCCATATATCAGAACACATAGCCTATATTATTTTGGAATAAGTATTATGTACATTTTCCAAGATATGATTATAAATGTATATGAAGACGCGGGCCAGCGTCTAGTCGTACTAACGTGCCAATGTATGGATGAAGAATTAGGTATTTTATTTTAAAGAGTATACAATAAGCACAATATTTCTTCCTTCTCTAATCCAGGGAATTGAAAGAGATGAACACCCGCCAAGCCAAGATCAGCGTGGAGACCAGCAAAGAGGTGGCCAACGACAAGACTTTGAAGACTAAACAAGAAAAGGATCGTCGGCTTAGAGAGAAGAAACAGAATAACACCAAGAAATTTATGGATGAGAGAAAGGTTAGTTAGTACCTAAAATATAGTTAGGTATACAGGATGTTACAGAAAGGCGGTATAATGCGGAAACACAGCGATATTCCTAATGAAACTGAACTACTTTCCCCAAGTAACATGGCTCGTACGTAACCCGAAAAATTTTTTTGGATCGCCCATACTTACTCGATTACTCGAGCTGATCGGACATTTTGTATGAGGAGGCGAATTTTTTTTTTTTCTAGTTAGGGCCCATGTTCCTTGGGGAAAGTTGTTCAGTTTCATAAGGACTATCGCTGGGTTTCGGCTTTATACCCCCTTTCTGTTACACCCTGTATAACTAAGCTAACATAGTTAGGTTTTTAAATGAACAGAATACGATAGTTTTGGCCACATTTTAACAACAGCTCAAGACAATCAACATCACATACAATTACATTTTATGGCAGTCAAACATAATATCACTTGCCGCGGTCGGAATTGTACACACAGAGTAAGGGGAAATAATAAATTAGAAAATTCGTTATTTTCTTTCATTTCCAGACTCAAACCATCAAGCAGAACCGCGAGAAGGAAAAGCTGAAGGTTGTACATGACAAGCAGCTGGAGGAGCTCTCTAAGGATTTGGATAACGTGAGTACCTTCTTTGAAAATTCTATTAATGACGTATCTACTAAACTTTGTAATAATTATATTGAAATGAAAAATCATTTAATCCTGTAGGTGTAGGTATTGACAACACTTACGACGGGTCATTTTTTAAAGTTATCGCTAGATTCGCAAGAGTGCAGTTTTCCCCAGAGAAGAACCTAGCAAGAAACTCTGTAGGGTTGCTCTTTTCAATTTAAGTTTTACAAATCCCAAAAGAGCTATTCATCAATAAATAATAAAAATTTGACCCCTCATATCCAGAACAAAGTAGTAAGGTAAGTAAATGGAAAACAGAAAAGTGAAAGGCTTAGCTTGATAGGATCCGCCTAACATGACCGGCCATCACAGCAGCACCTTCACACAGGTCTCAACGCACATTAATGAGGTATCTAGGTACCTAAGTACTTTACGTAGCTACTGTAGAGTCTAGGCACAACTCGTTTAGCCTAGCATAAACTAGTTTGTTCTGAAATCGGGTTTGGCCAGTAACATATCTTGACTGAAAAACCTGCACTATGTTTTCTGTTGAACAATTAACATTTGTTGCTGAAGTTTGTTAAATTTAATGGCTCTTTCAATATAGTTTATCCTTTCAAATATCAAAAAAAGATGTGCGATGCGGTTTAAAAATAAAGAGTTAAATTAAAAACACAATGCCAAACAAAAGAAGAAAACTTTTACACAAAACTTTTCCCGCCTAATTAACGACACTGTCAAAATATTACACATTTTGACACAAAACTTTTCCCGCCTAAATAACAAATGTCAAAATTCTTCATTCATTCTTCCACTCACCCACAGCTGATCGCGATGTACAAGATGGAGGAAGGCGAGGCGGAGTTAGGCGGCGGGATGGAGTGCTTTGCCTGAGTGTTCCCGCACCTCGCCGACCTCCTCAACGAGGTCGCGACGTTGGCCACACCCAGCACCTCGGGGACCTGCACTCCTGGGGAAACCAGCGCTTCGAAGCTACCCAAGTAAATGCCAAGTGGACAGACTATGTGATATGATAAATTAGGTTTTAAGGTGTTAAGATGCGGAAAGCGGCAAACGATTTCATCAAAAATTCTTAAAGAAGTTTAAGAATAGAAAAAAGGAGGTTTTCTTCGCTGATCAAAAAATGGATATAAAATTAGTATAAGGTCTATAGTATCTGCCAAATTGAAAAAATAACTTTTTTTTCGTTAACTTTCTACGCTTTTTTTGTGAATCTCTAAACCAAACATAGATTAAGTTTATGTTAGTTGTTGCTAACCCTTCGGACAATATTTTCTCTTTGCAATTTAGTTTTTTTTTTTAATAGAAATCTTTTTTCAAAATTACTTTCATGATAAAAGTGTCATAAACTTTGTTAAAGTTTTAAGCAAAATTAGAATAAGATAATTCTAAGTACAAGGTATAGGTACTTTTCTTTTTAAATTTATTCATCGAGAATTTTGTATACCTACTTACTGATATCCTATGTTTGCCAAATTTCATATTTCATAATTAGCGATGTGCCAAAATCCAACAATGGACATCTAATCCAAAAATAAAAGAAACTCAATTCTTTTTAGGTATTTAGTCTGTTCTAGGCAAAGTTGTAACTTTTCAAGGTCAAGTGCCTACTAATTAAAATCATTCACTCATTCGTTCAATTTATGAGTGAACGAGAAATTTAAAAAAATACACCTACAGATAAAAAAGTTGCCGTTACTTAAAAATGTTACCTGGGTTTTCACTTAGGTAAATTAAAATATAATGTTATGTATTAACCGACTACAAAAAATGAGGTTATTACTTAATAGGTACTATTTCAAACTACAGTGTTATATATAAATACTATTCAAACAATTATACGAATAGGTATCCAATTTAAGTAGGTAAATAATTTCTAAAGTTAAATTTAAAAACCTATTGTTATTCAGTATATATTCATAATATAATAAAAAATAGATATACCTATTTAATTTATCTATTAATAATCATTTATATTTAACAATTTCCCAATGCAGTAAAATGATAGTACCTAACTGAGTAATTTGAATGAAATTATAATAAAATCTAGGTAGGTTATATTTCTGTACCTATATGAATAGTTTAAATATACCTACATATAGGTAATTCATTAATTAATATGATCACTACTAATTTATTATCAATCACCAATAAAATAATTAAACATTTCAATTACGTAATTAATGAGTAATACATAAGAAAATAATATAAACTAATATATTAACATTTCACTTTTTTCAATATGGATGATGATATAATCATTCCGTTTTCATACTAATATTGTTTAGTGGACCAACTTAATCTGTAATTACTAATTAACTATATTTATTTTAGTATTTAATTGTTTAAGGTAATGTTAGACAAATGTACGAAATCAAAACAACTCACTAAATACGAACAAATTATACCATAAATTAAAATATTTGCATTTTACAAGTATTAAATACTTGGGGTCTGTTTCAACATCGACAGATAAAAATCTGACAGATATTTTATATCTATCTCTGTCTAAAACGTCATGTTTTATGAAATAGACATAGGTTTATCTGTCATTTAGGCTGTGGCCCCAATAGGCAAACTGTTATCGGCCGACTGAGTGAGCCGCAAATTTGTGGCGAACTGAAAGAGTTAGCTGCAAACTCAAATCAATGAAATCACCGGTTTTGGTGGGAGGCGGCCGCTGTCTGAGATAGTCAGCGCGCGTAACGCTGCAAACTGCGTACAGTGAGCGAAAACTAGCTAGACTGTGGACACTCCATTTCAAATATATGGAAGGGCGTACTAAATCGGTACACCGCAAACTAGTCGACCGCTAACAGTTTGCCTACTGGGGCCACGGGCTCAATCTTATATATAGGCGGTGAAACAGCCATTTAGCCTATTATAAATGTTTGTCGATAGTAGATTTCCAATGTAGGTACGTTTTCATTTTTCCAGTTTCCAAAACCGATATTTAAATACAAGGTGACTTTTAATTAGTGAACGATAGAAAAGGATATGCATATACTCGTGATAACAAACAACTTTTACTATGGGACCAAGGTCTAAATCATTCAAATTTTTTTAACTCCCCATACAAAATGCACCAACTGATATTTTTTTTACCAATTTTTTTTATGATTTCGAACTTGGTCCCATAGTAAAAGTTGTTTGTTATCACGAGTACATGCATGTCCTTTTCTATCGTTCTCTAATTAAGTCACCCTATATAATCCATAGATTTGATATCTAACAGTAGTTAGGTGTTTGGATAAAAAACTACTTGCCTCAAGTAATTATTAAATATTCTATTGTGTTACTATAAGGTACAATTTCATTCGAACACATGTAACCAATGCAATAAGTATATCATGTTACATTATAATGTTTTGTAATGGTATATTATGTTCAATAAACATAATACTATGTATTTTTATTCATCTCATAAAAAATAGGTAGGTACCTAGTTTAAAAAACTAAAACACGCTTTAGCTCGCACTAAACATGCTCCATCATCAGGTCAGATCGAAAGTAGGTACCAAATTATTGTATTGTCATCAGAACTCCGAACGTGTGCAAAATTTCATCCTATTCGAAGACCGGGAAGTGGGTTAAATTAAGATTCCAAGATTTGTTTACATACATAGTTAGTTACAAGTGAAGCTAATATAAAGCGTGTAAAAATGGATTGGATTTAAACATAAATATTTTAGAATATGTTTAAGATATAATTAATTACCAAAGAATATCTTGTTTTCTAAATTAATCAAAATATTTTGAATTCGAATATAATCTCTCATTAAATATAGCAATGACAATTTTGATTATTAAATATTTCTTTCACGTGTTTATTAGGCTTAAGTACTTCAAATATTACATTCTAGTCAATTTTATTCGTCGTTTTCATAAATTAATATTTAAAGATAATTATTATTGTTTATAAGGTTTTCGTGAAGCAAGGCTTTGTGTGGAAAGAAAGGCAAAACGGATAGGACAAGTGTGTAAATGTATTACATTATATCCTTATTTACTTTTTTACCTAATTAACTATCTAATTGTTATTTAATTAAATTTTTCATTTTTATTAATATGTTTGTTTACCTAGGTTTCAGGTTATGTGAATCTAGGTAAATAAGTTATTTTTTTATACCTAAGTTACCTATCATAGTATCTATGTCAAAAAGCTAGTAACAGTTTATAGTTAGTTATATGGAAAGTCAATTTTTTTATTCAAATATAGGTATATGTTTTTTAGTATTGACATACCTACTTGTCTTAAGATCCGTAATGCCTGTCAAAAATGTTGCAAGAATGGATTGAGACTAGATTCTAGGTACAATATTTAGACCTAAGGTAATAAATAAGTATTGACGTTATTTAATATTTCCAGTGTCTTGTAGAATTAAAATGTTCTTTATGTGTGAGGGGGCGAATTTTAAATTATAAAAACCGGCACCAAGTGCCTTATCTCTTTGTAATAAAGTTCATAATCCGTGATTGAAAATTCGCCTTCTAACTTCTTTTATAATTTGTTGTTTAAATTATTTGTTGTATAAATATATTAATATTTGAACAATTTGAAACACTTTAGTACATTTTGATTCGCCAACGAATTTCAAAGTTGTTTAATTTTTTCTTTATTATTTAATGTTTTTATCACTGGGCTTCAAATAATACTAAAAGTTCTAAAAAAATATAGTGAGAGTACTTTAAGTGTTTATTGTAAAGAACCTACTGTATGATGGAATTGTGATATCAGGAAAAAAAAATGTTACGAATAACATTTTTGGCCTATTTGGATGCGTAATAAGGTTTAGAAAATTCTTAATAAAAAATGTAATTAGAAATTATACAAAATTTACGAATATTATCTAGTGGTTTTAACTTTGGTGGTTGATGTTTATTTAATTATTACGAGTATTTAATTCTTTTTGTAGCACTATTGGCACTAAATTATATAAAGCATCTATAATATGGCACACTGACGGAAACAAGTTGGCACATACATAGGTATATTTAACACCTAAATGTATGTTTGTTGTCAATATTTCATATTAATAATCCACATATTTATTGTATGTGAATTACTTGAATTTTCAGCTCTTAATAAAATTGAGAAAAATTAATAAAAAACGTTTTTTAGTATTCTTACAGTGTAATGTAATGTTTGATTAAAAAAGTAAGTATTTATTACATAATGAGGGTGGGAGTGTGACTGGGGTGGCCACACAAAAAATTTTACCTGTTTTCAAAAAAAGGGGGAAGTTGAACCTCCTTGAAAGATACTTGTTTATGTAGGTACCTACTTTATGTGGCCACTCCCAGTACACCTACTAGGTATATTTCAAATTGGCCAGCTTTATCAAAATCTGTTTATGTCTTTCATTATATAGGTTCCCAAACTACTTTCACATTTATTTTATCTCATAATTATTAGCAATATCAGTTTTTTTTTCATGAATACTAATTGGATTTCTTCTTCAATGATAAATGGCAGAATTTAATAAATCTGGTCAAATAAAAACCAACTTTTCATAATGTTACCAAACTCCAATATAACCTTACAATTATAAAACACTACATCCAAAGATTTCTTTATTATTTAAGGTTCTATGTTCTAATTATTACATCAATAAAATTACTATTTGGTAAAACTGTCTTACGATGATTTAATACTCCTAATCTTCTTCCTCTCTTTGTATAAACTTTCTTCTTGAACTGAAACAAGGAAAAATATGTTATTATTTTCACTACGAAAGAATCCAAAATCATCCAAATGAGGTGGCCCTGCAGGAGCAAATTCAACATTTAGAAGACTCAAAAAGTGCGCCCAACAGGATCTCGTCACAGCACACAGACATAGATAACAAAATGGACTTTCCATGGGGAGTGTACCATTCATGCCAATAACATTCTTAACCTCCAGCTAAATGTCCCAGTAGACAGATTGCAGGAATGAAAGGAAAAAAATTCACTGCAATTACATCACAGCAAATTAAAACAAAGATAGCGAATCAGTATCCAACAAGTGTTCTACTCGAGTATCATATTTTACAAGTTTCGTAATAGGAGAAGGGCCTTGAAACTCAAATCCTTTAAGTTTTCATTATCCTGACTTCTAGATTACACTTTCATGGAGTCTGCTTGTTGTGATGTTTAGAATTATTTTTATAATCATCATCATCATATTTAAGAGTTAGACTCTTGTGGGTGGAATATTCGCCATTTAGGCCTATCCTCTGTCAGTGCCTTGACTTCCTGATACGACATGACGTTAACTTCTCCTTCACTTGAGTGAAGTAGGTACGTCACGGTCTTCCTCTGTTTCTCTTCCCCTCGACCTTCCCTTCAATGATGTTTCTCAAGAAACCGTCATGTCGCATCAAGTGCCCTATCATCTTCCCTCTTCTATTTTTATAATAGGTAATGAAAATGATTTGAAAAACTACTCGCAATCTATTTAATAAATAAAAGATTACAAAATCCTAACACAAAGTAGAATGTGATAAGAGTGGGCTTTTGCCCAGCAGTGTGATAACAGGCAAACTTAATAAGCTTTATTGGACTATCTTGCTAGGTCAACAGAAACATCAACTTAAAAAAGAAATCTTTCAGCAAAATGTAGATCTCTAGTTATTACCTAAAACTGAGAAAAATTCTACAATAATAATCTTTCTTATGAAATTCTGAAGAAGAAATATTTTATAGGTTATGTTCATACTCACTGTATGGATCGAATTTGAGTATTTCCAGTTTTTCCGCCAACCTTTCTCTAATGGCTATAAACTTATGACCGGACACTGCACTTTCCATCAACACCATAATCATTCTGAAATAGATTTTCAGACATAAGTATAAACAACAAGATTCGCAAGTCCATCGCTTATAGTAACAAAACTTACTTGCTCTTGGCTTTCTTGCATAAAATATTTGTTAAGAACATGACTTAATAATATTGCTACGACTTTTAATGCTTTAAATTTACTTTTACTTAAATTGTTCTACTTTTGTGAAATAAAATATTTATTTCTGGGTTATATTTCACAGCTGACTGCTGAGTCGATTGACATTGACTGCTTGCTATAAATGATTGATGACATTGACAGTCAATTCGATCTACCTGTCTACAGCTCATTCATTAATGATTCTTGAATTTCATTGGTTGTTTTCATGAATGAACTTAAATGAATGAACGATTTCAATTTAGCGGGCAATGAGTCATTAAATTCAATGTTGCCAGTAAAAAAATGCGAAAAGAGAAAAGAGAGAGCGAGTCCATAGACAATAGTAAACGATAATTCATAAGTTTTCTATTCACTATAAAATAATAAAATTAACATAAGTATTAGTTTGAATTAAATTATGAAAGCAGACTGCTTAACAAAACATCACTAATAATGCTTATAATAAAAAACAACAAGTAATTACAATAATTGTTCATAGTAGTTATTTTTTTAATTTCACCAAGTTCATCTTATTCTTCTTAACTTGTGATTTAATAGTACGTACGGGTGACAGCAACATTAAACTTGTCGGCTTTTATTTACAATCCTGATTTTATTTTTGTTTCACGGAGGAATATTAAGATATAACGCTGTTACGAGATAAAGTGACATTTCGCGGCAAAACTGCTTCGTTTTCTTTATTTCATGATTAAAACAACAAATTATTCAAACAGAATAAATAACTTTTCAATAACTTAATGTATGTGAATGGATACTTTATTTATTGCAAAAAAAGTTTTATTTAAGTCAAAGTCATAGTCATAGACAATATTTTTTTTTTATGGTAAAAATAAAATTATGCCACGCGTACGAACAATAATTGAAATAAATTGTAAAATTCAAGAAATGAAGATTGTAATTTAAATTGGTTAATTAGAAGATAACCAGTAAGAATTTAAAGAAACCATATACAATCAGTGGTGACTTATTTTTCTAATTAGTTGCTGAACTGGTAACATTTCTCCAAAAACAACATGAACTTGTGAACCGGCGTTGCTGGCGTTTTCGTGTGACTAGGTTTTTTTGTGTTCATTCTTTGTTCAATTTCCATGTTGCAAATGAAATAATCAACGTGAAGTGTGAGTTTCCTTAGTATTTTGTTTTTGTAGTGTAGTTTTCACATTAAAAGAACAATGATAAACGAAATAAAGGTGGAGAATGGCGGCGGCGACGCTAATTCCAATGTGTCACCGACCAAACTCATGGTGAACTATATCCCGGAGTTGATGACGCGCGACATGATGTACGCGCTGTTCTCGGCGATGGGCAAGATCGAGAGCTGTAAACTGATCGCCAACAGGGGGTACGGTTTCGTGGAGTACGAAAAGCACGAGGATGCCGAGAAGGCCCGCGCCGCCTTCAACGGCCTGCTCATGCAGGGCAAGACACTCAAGGTATCGTTCGCACTGCTCAATCCCGAAAACAAAGTGAGCCATAAACCGGACACGGAGTCCAACCTGTACATCAGCAACCTGCCCCCGGACATGACCCTGGAGCGACTCAACGCTCTGTTTGGCCAGTTCGGCAACATCACCAACAGTCGCGTGTCGCAAGGCATCGGGTTCGTTTGCTACGAGGTGCGCGGCCAGGCCGAGGAGGCCATCAAGGTGATGAACGGCACGACGCCCATCCCCGGCGCCGGCGCCATCGTGGTGAAGTTCGCCAACAAACCCAACTCCAACAAGAACCCGCCGCGCCCCGTGCCGCGCGTGGGCGCCGCGCCGCTGGCCGCGTACAACGGCGCGGCCGTGTTCAACGGCGCCGCGCCCGCCGCCTTCAACGGCACCAACCTGTCGGCGGCCTTCGGCGCGCGGCCCGCGGCCTTCGCGCCCGGCTTCCCGCAGGCTTCGCCGCCGCCGCTGCTGCCGTCGCCCGGCAAGGCGCTGCCGTTTATCAACAAGGGCACGCAGCGGTTCAACCCGATGGCCGCCACCAACCACACGCCGCTGCCGCTGCTGGGCGCGCCCGCCAGCCCCGTGCCGCTGCTGGGCGCGCCGCCGGCTCCGCATCAGACCACTGTGTATGTATACAACATCGGCGAGGACACGGAGGAGCTAGCGCTCTGGCAGTTGTTCGGTCCCTACGGGGCGATCGACTCAATTAAAGTGATCAAAGATCCCGAGACAAAGAAAAACAAAGGTTTTGCGTTTGTGAACATGCGCGAGTATGATGAGGCGGCGATGGCCATCCAGGCGCTCAATGGATACACGCTCAACGGACAGGTTCTATCGGTTAGCTTTAAGACTCAGAAGAGAAGCAATTAGGTGTGATCGGACGTTTTGAACGCCAACTCGTTGTGATGGTCCTGGGCCGAAATCTTAAAGAAAGAATTTTCATTCCAATCTCAGAATATTTTTGTAGTTGAGACGCGAGATCCTCTATGTGCATTTCAGATTAGTCTTTTAAGTATTTTTGTAAGATTTAAAATAGTTTTATATTGGCGAGCGCGACATGACTATCTGTGAGTTTAGTTGGCTTGACGTATCGTATATGTGTACCACTTTTATCTTATTGTATGGTATATACATATTATGAAGTATGTATGGACCTGTCGCACTATGTATGCCCGCGCGCCCGGGCCGCATTCGCCCGGTCCCTAGGTAGACCGCTGGTCTGCGCCCCGGGCCGCCTTACCCTCCAGGTATTTTATTTTGTGTAAAACAGAACATTGTATGTTTTTTATCTTTAATAAATTTCATGTTTAAATAGAGTTTATTGTATATTTTTCTATTTTTATTTCTATATACTGTTTAATCCCTGTCGTGTCCTTATTTAATTACATAATATACGTACCATGCATAATATTATTTGTGGCAGTAGTTAACATGTACATATTATAATTTGTGTGTATTGTGTCGGATGTACACCGCTTTGTATTGCATGTTGTGTAGTGAGACCCGAAATAAGTTTTATTTGTTTATCTTACCTGGGTTTATAGCTCGCGTAATTTTCCCGTCATTAGTTACATATTCATTATTATTTTTGGCACTATAACAAGTCAGGCCTTCTAGTTCCGAAATCTCACATTACAGACAGACTGCAAATTAGATTATTTTTCTATTAAGGCCGACAATGTCGAGAGTGAGCTTTAATCCGTAATTTTTAAGGCTTCAAGTCAGTCCAAATAGGGTATAATGATAGGTATTAGGTTGTAAGGTACAAATAAACAATATTTATGGCTAAGCTAATTATATTTTAAAATATGATTGTCATTTTATGAAAAGGAAAGTGTAGGCCTAGCCTTGTTTGTAAAAAACATTCTCAATTAATCTACGATTGTTAATTCAAGCAATTTTTGTATGTAGCTTTGTATATTTTTTTTGAGCTTATAACCCCCATAACTATTGTTTATTTGTAGATTAGGTATAGAGAGTGGCGTCCCGTGGCGCAACTCTGTAGGAAGCGATAAAAAAACGCGCGTTGAGCAAGTATCCTGTGAACGACGTCGAATGACCAAGACTGCCACAAATGAGATCAGTGTTGCTAACACAGTTCTTACGACAAAGGTTATGTCGACTTCTCGGGACGATCTCCGGATGAGAATGACAAAAATTATTCTCATCGTCATTATGCTTTACGAAAAACTTGTCATCTTGTTATGCGCATGCGTTTTTTTGGAAAATGATTTTTATTATTGTAGATGTACACAGGATCGCTGTATATCTTCGTGAAATAAAGAACTAACAATTCATTTTCACCGGAAATATATCTAAAATAATGATGACGTTTAACGGCCGCCATTCTTTCTGGGCATTTTCAGAAGATAGTCCCTCTCACTACTAGTCGTCTAAAAGCCTGTGTTAAAATGACAGTATTCGAGAAAGCGATGTAAGTTTTGTCGCGGGAACTGTGCTAGCCCTGTTCAGTAGGTAATAAGTGCTCCCAAGTGACCCCGCCAGCCAAATAATATTCTAAAACAGTGAAAGTAGAAAGTAAGTATTAAAACGCCGGTGAGTTTTTTTTACAATTGTTAACTCCTCTAATAACTATAATTACGAAATTCTAGTCTTAGTTTGTATTTAATTAGTTTTTTTATCATTTTTTCGCAATTTGAAAAACTACCGGTTTTAGCGGTTGGTCTTTAAATTTTTTTTAATCATATAAATCTATTATTTTACGTAGTTTTACGTTTTTACGCACACTGCCGATGATGTTTTCCAATTTCATGCAATTTTAATGTTGCGATAACGTGTAGGTACTTGGAGATTTCCAATAGGTATTTCATAAGTTTTAATTTAGGTACTTACTTCTTGCTTACCGTTATCAGTTTTATGAAGATTGAGTTTTTTACTCCCTCAATACGTAACTAGATAGAGCATAGGTATTTATTTATTCAAAAGACGTAAACGCCAAACAAACGCATTTAAAATTCTATTAAATAGGTATATTTCTGGCCATTCTTGCTTTTTTAAGACGAAAGTTTACATCTAGGTACTTTCAATTACATGAAACGCGAATTACGTTATTAATCCATTAGACATCGTGCCGTCTTATACTTAACTTTCTCAAAAACAGTGACAGCAATAGGTGTGATGGAGTAGCTCAATTGACCTTTATTGCAACTGAATAAAATCATTACGCTTAAATATTGACTCAAAGTTAAAAATATGCATAGGTATGTACATAGGTATGCATATGTCAATATGCATAGGTACTCGTAGCTACCAAACAAATTCGTATTTTGAACAGTCTCGATAGTATGTTTGGGTCATACAGACATAGAAAAAAAAGTCTCTCCTGTTCCCAAAAGTTAAGGACACTGGGAGCTAATTTCTCAACTTAATGCATATCCGCATAATCTGTGCCCGATGTAGTTTTGGCCTGTATAAACATTTTGAGGATTGGCTGCTCCAGTATCCTTAATCATCAGGAACAGGGAAGATAAATTTGAACCTAATACTTTGTATGACCCGTTTGGTACTCATCGTATTTTCCAAGCAACTGTAACCTAAAACAAGTAACGTATTTCTGAAAACGTTACCTGTTTGAAACACTAATAGTTACAGGAATAGTCTAGCTTACACCCAGTTTCCTGGATTTTATAACCTCAGAAATAACTAACAGGTTAGTTAGAGACATACAAGTACATTTTGAAAGGAAGGACAAACATATGCCTTTGTTATTGGCCGTTCTTTTAATAAGTCATAATAACAATTGAATTGAAAGTATGTTTGTCGTAGTATGCGGAAGGAAGTGGTCTTTGCCTACCCCGATGGGAAAGAGACGCGACAGATTTGTATGTAACAATTTAAAAGTATCTTTAAAGCCCAGAACACACGGTGAAACGCAACTGAAACTGCTAGTTACTGTTGAGTTGCATCGAAGTTTCTGCTATAGACTTCTTTAGAAAACCACACACGACGCAACTAGTTTGAAACGTTTCGTTTCAGTTGCGTTGTTCAACTCAAAAGTAACTCGCAGTTTCAATTGCGTTTCACTGTGTGTTCTGGGTCTAGGAGTTATTTTTAAGCCAGATTTGGTTTTCTGAAATACAGACGAATCTACGTATGTATGTACCTATTCTGAATTTGGCAATATATTTTTCCATATATTTGTCTCCTGCAGTACATATTAGATACTGTAATGTAATATTTGAGCAGTATTTATTTCCCTTTTCTACATAAAAAAGACGTTTTAGCTAATAGAATTCAATATCCATACATCGTATAAATACCCAGGTCCATATATTTTTTTTATTAGTCCAATGTGTCCCACTGCTGGGCAAATGCCTCCCCCGCATTCTTGCATGCCTCCCTATGTCCGGCAACCTCTGGCCAGTTTGCCAAGTATACATCCAGATCGTCGCGCCATCTCCTCTTCCTCTTAGGTCCATAATAGTTCAGTAATTGGCGACATAATAATAATGTAAGTCTTCCAATAGAATTTAAATGAAATATCTTCAAAGTTTGAAACAAGTTCAATTCTTCAACGGATATAAAAGTCGTTTAACGAGTGTCCATAAAATGTGTAGATTAGGTAAAAAAAAGTGTTTGTTACAAGTTTTTTGAAGACTTTACTTCGGTTTGGCTACAATAATACCGACTTAAGTAGATAAGCTAGAAACAGACGACCCACGTTGCGTGTGACAGTGTGCCTTCTATTCATAATATTTCTATGGAGTTGAATTCGAAAAGCATTGCGTAGGTACGTGGAATCAGTTCTCCTAGCTTCAATTTCAAAAAAATATAAAATTTGCAAGTTTATACTTTACATTTATTTCACCTACACGTTTTTTTACCTTTTTATGAACATCTATAAGGCCATGCGTTCGTTTTGGCAACGATTTTCAAGACTTGTGCGACATCTAAGCTTTTAATTAACTAGGTCATTATGGAAAGGGAAAGCCTAAAAGTTGTTTCGTAATTAGGTACTGAAATCAGTATAAAAGAAAATTATAGGTAGTGTAGTTGGTAGGCAGTATTTAGCCTTTCTTTCATAATATTTTTTGTCGAGAGTTTCATAAAGTACCGAGAAATCTCTGTCTCTTTTGAAAGATGCAAACTTTATCAGAACTATCAGAAAATAATTAGAACAATTATCAAAATAGATCATCTATTCAATCTAATGATGTCATTACAAAAAATAATAAGATTATAATGTTATTATTATCATAACCGACTCACTATCTGTAAATCCAAGGTTTTTTCTATCTATACGTTTAAACATACTTTTTATTGATTTCTTTTATCACTGACACATTAACATCGATAATTATTTACGTAGAAAAGATAAGAATAGTACCTATAAAGTATTATCACTATCTAAACTGCCGTATATTGTCTGTATAGATAAATGGGACTTGCTTCATAATTCGATGACTAACAATATTGATTAGAATTATCCAAGAATTATCAGATATTTATCGTAAAAGTTCTTAGGACAATCTTCCGTTTTCGGCTGTTTAGACTTTGATCTGGGCGAAAATAGCCACAAATTGGGAGCTAGACGGCCAACGTCGCCGAGGTAGGTCCAGGGAAGATTGGTGGGAAGCAGCTAATAACAGGAGTGTTTGGAGAGGCATGGGAGAGGCTTTTGCCCAGCAGTGGGACGAAATAGGCTTAAAAAAAAGATTTTGATCTCTTTTGTTTTTCTATTCGTTTTTAACGCGTTTATTACACAGATCTGTTACCTAGTTTTGGAAATCGCCTTGTAACATTACGGATTGAAATAAGATGCCCCTATGTAAAACTTTATGCATTCTTGATTTAACATACTTACATAGGTACCTAGGTAGGTAGTCATTTATTATTCCAATTTTTGGTCCTAATCGTATCTTCCATAACGTGTTTTATCCTGCGTGCCTGGTCTGGCGCAAAATGACTACCTTTTTGTATGGTAGTTCTTATCGTTTGACAAGTCATCTACCAAGAAAACTATATAAAACCTTGCGCAACCTTGGCACGCTGTCTTAAACTCATTTGTATATGAAAAAAAAATGGGCCCACTCCTTATATTCCTTCCTCATTGGTTTTATCGGACTTACACCATGAATAGGTAATCCCTTATACTTATTTAGTAAGTATGATATTTTCATAGAAAGGTCAGATTCAGTAATACATTTCTTTGTTTTAGAATTACTTTCTAGTAGTCTTGAAAACTTGATACCAATTTCAACTTACCATCGAAAAGCACACATTCGATAATAGCAGACACCAATGTGTATCTAGTAGGTAACGAATCTTACCTGCGTATTAGGGATTCGCTCGCTACCTGTTTAATGTAAAGAATCATTGGAAATCAAAAGGTCCGGAAACTCATAGACGGACCCCTAAGATTCTCTCAATAACAGGCAAATCTTGAAGCGAGCAAATACATTGACGCGAGAACGCCGTCGCTAAATATTATAAAAGTCCCAAGGTTAGGGAAAAGGTCGTTGTGTTGTATGCAGGGTGTTAATAAATCCTACTAATATTATAAATGTCAATGTGCCACGATGAGAGGATGTTTGTTACTCTTTCACGCAAAAACTGATGAACATATTTTGATTAAACTTTACATTATTGTAGCTTGTACATCAGAATAACACATAGGTAGGCAATAACCTGTCGCTAAGTAATTCTTCAAAATACTTGTCATACGTATTCTTTTTTAAGTATATTTCGACCCTTGTTCTTCAAGGTGATAACCTTAAACTTAACCTTAATCTCTCTGTCTTTTGTACTTTGAGTAGCACACTGTATCCCGTCTGCACACACAGTTATTTATGCCGTCCTTGAGAAGGACATTGGAGAGCGACCTTCGTCGGCTAGAGTATACTTTTGGGGGTCTATGGTGGATTGATGTGATCTTTTGATGAAGTCTGGCGCCGTCTGTGTAATTGTGATGGACTTAGGTACACATACGACACAAAATTTTATTAAAAAAAGATTCACAAATCAATTACAATTAGATAATAATTATACATACGACGGCAAACTTTAGCGAAAAAAAATCACACGTTAATTTCATTTACCCAGTAACCCTTTGTCTTTCTCCGAGATGAAGGGTATCCATAACGGATTACGCGATGTTAAAAAAAATGTACACATATCTGACACGTCTCTCTTCCATTGGATATGTGTCCCACATATTTATGTATGTATGTATACCAGACGAAATATAGGTAGGTAGTCATCTCTAAAAATACATATAGTTTTATTAACATTTCTTGAGTGTGTGTTTATCTTAAAATAATGTACCTACCTAGACTATGTATAAGTCTGATTTGCAAACTATGAAATCGTAAAGTTTCATTAAAATCTGTTCAGTAGTTTTTGCGTGAATGAGTATAACAAACATCCTCACATCCATCCATATCCATCCATACATCAGCACAAACATTGCAATTTTATTATATTAGTAAGACCGCCGACCGTTCCCGTGGAAAATAGTTTTCGGGTATTTAATACCTACATAAAATAATGGTACATATTCATAATTAATGCAGTTTTTTTTCTTAAAGGCATTATAGGTGTCTTAGTTCTTGAAGGCATACTTATCGATAGTATAATACTGATGTTTACAACCAAAATCATTTCCTTCACTTACAATAATTCTAGTCGATTGGATGAAAAATGTTTTCCCTGTGCATTAACATATTTGGCAGCCTACAGGCTTCTTAGTCTCTCACAAAAGCCTGTTTGCCGACTCCTAAAAATAAATATCGAGCAAAAAACATGGTTAAGCGCGATTTGGTTTTTGTGTTTTTGAGTTCCGTAGCTTTTTTTTTACTTTTTATTGGTATGATTGAGAATGTGTGGATATTTATATCGTCTTTAAAAATAATGATAGGTAGGTACCCATCTAACTATATGCCTAAGTTTCATAATTAATGTTTCAGTAGTTTTCGTATCACTTAGCTAAATACAACAGCCGATATTTTTCCGTCGTTTTATTCTCCAAAATCCATCCCTTTTAAATAAATCACGGTCAGCGTCTAGACACAATAAAACTTTTTATAAAGGCTTTAGTATCTTCACGTTGAACCCTAAAACGCTACGTCTTCTCCAATTTGTGACGCTAGGCTGTTCCGCACACTCAAGGCCCCATACTAATGAGTAGGTACGCGAAACTTAATAAAACAGCTATATTGATATACTGTTATTTATAGCGTTGGCTGGCCTAGTGACAACGGTTTTGTAAGAAATTGTCAGTTAAAAGGGTTTTAAATGGCATTGTTAAGCTAAGTTTCGGTTAAGTTAGGGTGGCACTAGATGCGGGGCCGTTTAGGAATAGGTACGGTACCGGTCAGAATAAAAATTTGAGGTTTAAGTGCCCGTTTTAGTTTCACCACTTTTTTTTTATTAGCCCATTGTGTCCCACTGCTGGGCAAAGGCCTCCCCCGCATTCCTCTATGCCTCCCTATCTCCGGCCGCCTCTGGCCATTTGCCAAGTATGCATCCAGATCGTCGCGCCATCTCCTCTTAGGTACAGAGGTAGAGGTCGGCCTAAGAGTTTCACCACTAACAGATAAAAAATCTAACAGATAAACCTATGGCTATTTCATAAAATATGACGTTAGACGCCCATTTCACTGTTTACAGATAAAAAATAACTCACAGATAAACATATGTTTCATAAAACATGAACATTTTAGGCAGGTACAAAGTATCTGACTGTTAAATTTTAATTTATTCAGTTTCGTTTTTCATTTTTCATAACATTAATTAAAAAACAAAGACTTGTATTTTTTTAAATTTAATATAATCTGCAAGTAGATGGCTGGTAGGTATTGTTATCAGTGAGTCCTGCGTAGTTTATCAAGTTTTATGGAAACCAGTTATTTTTTGCGATAGCGAAGTAAGTAGGTGGTTCATGTAAAATCCTATAAATGTATATGTACTAATGTAAAACAAAAGAAAGCCTTACCAGTCATGCGAATCTATCAAATAATGTTTCGTAGGTACCTACGTAGGTAACTGATTTAAAAATGTTTATCAAAACCCGACAAACAGTTTTCATTTATCCATCTTTGTACAATTTCGATCATGTGATCGGGCTCATCGTATGAAAAGTATTAACTGATCGATTTTTAAGAACTTTGACCAATAAGTACCTACTTATTTAATTTTAATTGAAGAAATTCTTTAATCTATCTAAATATCAAAGTACCTATATGTATACGTTTTGTAGCGAACCTATCATCTTTTTTCACTTAATATTTAAGAGGACTCCTGTCGGTGGATCGTCCGCCATTTAGGCCTGTCTTCTAATACTTTGACTTTTTAATACAATACGACGTACGTAACAGGTAGAAACAGACTGATCTTACGCAACGTACGCAATGCATTACAACATCTGCTTCATAGAAATATAGGCACACTTGTCTTAAGCAACTGTCCCCTTCATTTATTCGATAAAAATATTCTAAGTACTCTCTTGAAGAGAATGTCAAAAGGGGTTGTTAACCTCCCTTAGAGTAACAGCCTTCTCAGATCTGTTGTAAAGATAGATTTTGACGTCATAGTTGTAAGTGCTTACAGTCGCGCGATCAGGTTAATGCACTTGTAAGACTATTAGGTACTACAGTGTTGTGTTTTACCCTATGACAAACTTAGAAGCAAACCAACTTATCTGTGAAATGAACGGCGGCGCTAGTAGTAATACAAAATTCTACCAATCGCAGCAGGAATTTGACAGTTCCGTAGTTCCGTAGTTCCAATAACGGCCTGTAAAGATGGCTAAAAGCAAACAACTTTTCCCGAGTAACATTGGTTTAAATTCGACAAAATATTTACATCTTCCCATTCTTATGTCAATCAGCTGATCGGGTAGTTTGAAAATCTTTGGTTCCGTTCCATCACACAACTAACAGTTTATCGACGAATCTTCTTCTATCTCCTATATTTTCGCCTATAGTAAAATATAACTATGAAGATTATACTATAATACGTTAATCTATAAAATTATCATTCTCATAACATAGTTATTCTTACAGCGTTAAATAAAATAATTTATTTTATTTAAGTTAAAGTAGCGGTTAAGATGTGAACCAAGGTTAAATTATTGTTTTATTGTAGTAAGGGCAAGGTCGATTGTACACGGCATTTATTAACACGCCATAAGGGCTATTAAAAATGTATTTTTACCTTTTTATTAAAATAGAGTTTGTTTTATAGATAAGGTTTCTTGTAGAGACTGTTTACCTTTCTAGATCTTTGAGTGTGAAGATCGCATAATGCGCTCCGTTAGTACCTATACAAGGTGACTTTAAATTAGTGAACGACAGAAAAGGATATGCATATACTCGTGATAACAAACAACTTTTACTATGGGACCAAGGTCGAAATCACAAAAAAAAATGTTCCCCATACTATCAGCTGATGCATTTTGTATGGGGAGTTCAAAATTTTTGAAGGATTTCGACCTTGGTCCCATAGTAAAAGTTGTTTGTCATTCACTAATTTAAAGTCACTATATGTATGTGTATTTATCGAACATATATGTGTAGGTTTATACTAATAGATTTATTGTTTATTGTAGGTTAAGTGACTATCCTGTCTTCATGCTATCACTTTTCTCTCTGTGGGGTCTGCAGGAAGAAATTTCTTTTAGAAAGCTGTACCTTTTGTATAGGTAACTTCTCTTTTTTTCTGTCTCTATGTACTATCATCTTACAATGTATTGTATTTATTTAAGGTAAAGTCATGTATTCTTCTTTATTGTGTTGTACATTATGTAAATAAATCAAAATTGTTAAATAGTAATAGTAATAGGTCATGTCATGATAGGATACCAATTACGCCTTTTAAATACTTGATTCTAAATCAAAGCAATATTTAGATGAAAAATATTATCTACTATTTAACTACCGACATAATACTTATGCACTATTTAGTGCCTGTCTTACCACCCACAGATAAATTTTAACTACCAGATAAACCTATGTCTATTTCATAAAACATGACGTTTTAGACAGAGACAGGTATATAACATCTGTCAGATAAATTTTATCAGAAGATGATGTAACAAGCCCTTAGTCATGTATAATATTTGAGAATATTATTCTACGATTACCTACGAAATTATGCATTGGACGAGGTGCCACATTTTTTTTTTCATATACAAATGAGTTTATGACAGCGTGCCAAGGTTGGCGCAAGTTTTTCATAGTTTCCATGATAGACGACCTTTCTCGATAAGAAATTCCATACAAAAAGGTAACCATTTTGCGCCATACCAGGCACGCAGATCCAGACGGTATGGCACCTCCTTATATATTCTATACTCAAAGGTCGCTAGATTGGTCGAAGTGACATTACTTACAGCTAGGCTGGGAATACTTTTTTTTTTTAATTAAAAAAATATTAATGAAACTTTTTAATTCATTAAATATTTGATGCCTTATTATCTTATTCTAAAGAGCATAGTAGATATGGTTAATTCATATTTCTCCCCTCAGGGCTTACCTGCCAGTCTACTGGCGCTTTGTCTTTTTTTAGGAAAAAGGGAAACAAATAATTGCTTTAGTCCATTACGGCGTATTAAGGTAGGGAGACTGGGAAAATTGTGTAGATCTATCGAAGAGACGCAGTAAATAAATAACGAGCTCATATTTAAAAAATGGGGATGATGACTACATTCAAAAATTTAAAAAATAATTAGTCCGTCTTTTAGGCTATTAAAAAATATTTGAAACACATTTTTTACCTGATCAAATAAATAAATAAATACAAAGATACAGAGCATCAAAGTTACGTAGTGGGGGGTAATGACGTCACTCTTAGTTATCATGCACATTATGCAGAATATGAAGTGCCTCACTACTTACAGATTAACTGACAGATAAACCTATTTCTATTTCATAAAACATGACGTTTTAGACAGAGACAGGTATAAAGTATCTGTTAAACTTTATCTGCAAGTGTGAAAAGAGCCCTAAATGTATAATGTACCCTGCAAATGACCTAGCGTTAGAAAATCGTGTTTGACTTTCGCCTAAAGTTAGCAAGTGATAGCACTGCGGGTAAACTAACTACAAGAGCATATTTATTTAGACTTCCAATCCTAAAGGTATTGGCGAAGTTTTATATAGCTTAGGCGCTGTCTCCACGAGCGAGGGAATCGTGGAGACATTATCGTTTGTGACACGTATTTCATTCATTTCATTTCATTTCGTTCTTCATTTTTTCGTTTCTTTTTCACATATTTTTTTTTCTAGTCGCATTGCATCGCGGCGATAATATCGCCGTGTGGAGACGGCTCCATGGAGAGTGTATGTACACAGATTCGTGGCACGACGATAATTTCGCCGCGATTCTCTCGCTCGTGGAGACAGCGCCTTAGAGTACAAGCAATAAAGGTCAAAACAAAAATATTATAACTCGTAAATCGTTACAGATAAAGATATAAACGTCGTTTACAATGATTTGTAAGACGTTACCTCTTTTATATAAAAGTTTATTTATTTAAGTGCTTCGTGTAGCCAAACATTGAGTAGAGGCAGCTGAACTAACCAGTTGTAGCAAATGTTCTTTCATATTTCAACATTGAATATTTCGATGTGGCAACATTTTGTTTGGTAGTTTTTGTAGTAGGTACATAAATAGTTGCTCTCACAGACTTATAATATAAAACACTCTCAGTTAGGTACAGGTAGCTATGTAGTGCCGGATTCAGCCAAAATATCATGTCACTTTTAGAATATTATATATAAAAAGGTTTAATTTAATAGATAGGTACAGAATCCACAAATAAATAGTTTTAAATTATATTCACAGGGCGTGGAAATATGAAAATGAACAGCTAAGTGCGATTTGGACTTTAAGAAGGGGTAGGTAGAGTAGGTACTTATTTTTAATATTAAGCCTTGGCCATGGACTTATGTATTTAAAAGACATTGCCTTTGCTTAGTGTAAACTGCGTGCCTGTAATGAACGAATAACATAAATGTTATTTACATACGTCGTAAACGACAACTTTAGTGCATGTTGATATGTCTTAGGACATGCGCGTAGGTATATATTGTCTACATTGCCTTTGCTTAGTGCAAACTGCGTGCCTGTAATGAACGAATAACATCAATGTTATTTATAAGACACCTACGTCGTAAACGACAACTTAGTGCTTGTAGATACATGTCTTAGGACATACAAGTATGTATAGTTTTGGCTCTAAGGACATCTGCCCATGCCATGGGCAGATGTCATGGGCCCCATGGCATTCTCTCTTACTGATGATGTTTACCCATCTAATAAGAGGTAGCCTATTGCCAGTTGCAGTCTTTCTTCCAATATATTTGCAAAGAAAGCGTAAGCTTTATTGACGGTCTCTGAAACCGGCTGTAACCAATACTTAATTGACTTTTGTCTAACACTGCTACGAAAATCGATTAAATCTTGGCCTAATACGTAATTATGGTAAGATTAGATCGACATGTTTCAATTAAAACGCATTAAAACGTAGGTAATTCCATTATACCTGACTGTTTTGAGTTTCCCAACAGAGTAAATGGTTAATGCAGTGTGAAATAAAGAATCAACAATTTTCTTTGAAGAACTGGTTTTTAGTAGCTTGGCAGTTTGCCATTTTGCTATAACTTTTGTATAGATGCGGACGGATGTGATAGAATAGAATCGAAATTAGCACGAATACTGGTTTGAAGCCAATGTTCGGGAATTGTTTAGTTTCTGCGATAGAATCGCAAAGAAATTAATACCCTGCATAGGGTACTTATAACCCTTCCGAAATATCTGGCAACCTCCCTAGAATGCGCGTCCCCCATTTTTACCTATCCAGTACTGTCACGATTATGTACTCGCGAATTCGCGAATTGCATGACGTCAGTAAGCCCGTCACGTCGTGACGCCGCCGCCGTGACGTCAGTAAATATGCACAGATATTCCTAACAGGTTATAAGTAGGTATTTATAGTCTCTACCTATAATTTTTCACCTTATTTGCATAGGACGTGTGTCCCATTACATTTCTTTCCAAACTCACCCACAATAATCCACTAAAATCGTCTGAAAATGTCGATCTACTCGTAGGGTTGAAAGGTAGTGGATTTAGTCTATAAAGTTACGAGAAAAATATACTTACACAGGCTAAAATTCGACAGGTCCCAAGCATCGTGTAGCTAGGCATTAGTTATATTGGAATGTCCAATAGGGATTGATATTTAATTAAAAAAATATCTACAGGATATAAGAAATTCTAAAATGTTTCACCGTATTAAGTTAATTAGCATTATCGATTTAGTTATTTCTGTCAACGCGTCAGTTCCATATACTTACATTACCTACGGAAATTTCTTCCTATTTCTTGTAAGACCCAGAACACACGGTGAAACGAAAATAGTTTGAAACGTTTCGTTTCAGTTGCGTCGTGTGTGGTTTTCTAAGGAAGTCTATAGCAGAAACTGCGATGCAACTCAAAAGTAACTAGTAGTTTCAGTTGCGTTTCACCGTGTGTTTTGGCGCTAAGTTGTAACTAAATGAAAAGGCTATAGTATATAGCCGCTATACAGTACTGCCAACAAAACAAAATTTTAATGTATTAGTACCTAAGATCGAAAATGCTGTAAAATATTGTACTTAAATTATGTGATATACTGGTCCCCATTGAAATTATTGTGAGATAACGGTTAAAAACCTAAATTCTAGATTAAGAATATTATATAGTTATTAAAGATATTTTTACAATTTTGTACCAATTTAATTTTTAAGGGAAATTTTAAACAATGAGAAAATATTCGATGTAGTTTGTTAGTAACGCTAGGACTAAGGAAATTAAGTTTTTACGCTTTTTTCATTATTTAACGCGTACCTATTACTTTAATATTTTACTGTATTTAAGCAGTTACATTTGAACAAGTAATGGTGCTCCCACATCGCATGTTATAAAATGTTTACTAACATTTTCTAACAAACTTAAACATTTTGTAACATGCAGTGGGAGCACCATTATCTATATTAAATTGCCTTCATATAAATTCATAAAAATATTCAATTGTATTTTGTTATTCAATTCTTATTTATAAACAACAAAATACCGTATATTTTTATGAGTAGGTTGCATTTTTTTACAAATTGTATAATTTCCTATTAGGTAGTTGTTAGATGTAAATAAGATAAAAAGTATTAATTAGTGCACATTTATTATGTTTTACATTGCACTAAGTATGAAATGAATAAATTGTTCTTTTTATAATAAGTGCTGTTTTTCATTTAAAAAATTCTTATTAAGTATATTTATGTTAGTGCTGCCATCTATATTTGGTATAAAAAAGTTTTTAACTGGACCACAGTAACAGGTTACAGCTAGTTTAATCAATCTGTGCCCTTTACTGCAATTTAATTAAGTGCTATATTTGAATGACAACGACGACTTATATATGAGGCGAATAATGAATTTGGATGAAGCGAAAGACGTTTGTAACGTAGCAAGTGGAGTGAAGTAGGTAGTCTCTGCCCCCTACCCCGATGGGAGAGAGGCTTGATAGATATGTATGTATTGGTCTTAGCTCGAAAAGTAATTTCCCAACTGCGAAAACTCACAAACAAAAACGGGAACAAATAAAAGACAGTTTAAAAAAGCTTAATCTAAGTTTTTATTTGTCGATTTAACGTACATACGTAAGGCATCGTCCAACTCATGACTTGGCACACTAAACTCCGGCGCATTGACTGATGACAATTCCTGAGCATAAAATATCACTGGACCATAAATATGGAATGTTTCGTTTACAATGGAATGCCCAAATAAGTTTATAATACGTAACACATCCAGTTCGTTACAAACCAGTTTTCTTTTTAATAAAAAAATTAAATAAAACTCAAGACTAGATTTTTTTAAGTATTCCTGCCGTGAATCTAATGGCCGGTTTAAATGAAAGTCTGTTAACATTTATTTATCTTTTTGTTACTAACATATTTATAATGAAAAACTTTTTGGTGCCCCGATTTTTTTTAATGATTCGAAATAAAATTCTGCGATTGCGTTTGCATTGAGTAGGTATCGACATCAAGGGACGCAACTACCAATTTTCAATGCTGCCAACATGGCGGCATAGGAACTATTTCATGAAACGCACTATAGCATTAATTTATGTATGAATTGCCACTTTCTGTAATGACAATGAAATATTAACAGACTTTCATCCTACAGCTCGTAATTGCATAAAATATGTACAGTGAGTATAATAAAAAAACATGACTCAAAACAATTTGTGACTCTCAGAAAGATATTAACAATAATTTGGTTAGGATTTTGGTTTGTACTAAACAAGTGGATTACACAAATATATTGACATTGGCACTGAATCTCTAAGTACCCTAAACAAATATACACCACACAATATACATAGCTAATTATACATACAAAAGAATTATCTCAATGAATAGCATTTAATAATTTAAGAATCTCAAATACTGAATAAATACTGATAAATTCACGACGAATTTAAAATATAAATTAAAACAATAAAAAAATAAAAATGGACGTAAAAATTTCAAGTTATTGCACAGGATAGAGTATAAATAAAAATTTTAAATTAAAAATAATTCTTTACACACTGGCCGGTCGTAGCGAAAACGAAAGTAAATTAGGACATTGCTAGATATGGACTTAATACGAGTAAATAGGTACTCTATGATCAAATAAATAATTGTAATTATTCCAATTAAGATAAAAACAGACTGGCCCAACGTACGCTCATTCATTATAAACTCATTATGAAATCTGTTCCATAGAAGTAATATGACTATACTAAACGCAGACTCGTGGCAACGCGGTCATAAAACGTGTGAATGCGACAGCGCATGTTATTATCTCGCTCACACTGACACTGTTTACGGGTGACGTCACAATGATGTAGAGATGCTCATCGTTTGGTATCGAGTTTATGTCGATGGTATTAGGTTTTAAGAATTTTAAAGTGAGACATATTTAATATAAACTAAGTATAGGTATTTTTTTAAGAATAGGCATAGTAAACTAAAGGTATAGTTATTAAAAATGTGGTGATTTCATTGTACACGTGTGTGCAGCAATGACTCACCCAGTTTGAAATTCATCGACATTTCTGCAAGTCTGCGTGTGCGCATCTCTATTACAAAAGTGATTTATGGCCTCGTCTGCCACGAGTCTGCGTTTAGTATAGTATAAATAATACACACCTGTCATACGGAACGCTATTCCACGTGTGCGTCTGACAAGTGTGTTCCTATATTTTTATGGAACAGATTGTCATAATGCGTTACGAAGGTACGTGGGATTGTCTGTTTCTAACTTTATACTATGACATTTGATTATGAATTAACTAAAAAGACCAGTTTTAAATGTATCTAAGAATTAGGACCGACGCACATCTGACGGAGCGCAGCGCAGAGCATTTTTGATTGTCATATTATATCGACATTGTTCTCTTATCTTATCTTATCTAGCCATCGCTGTCCCACTGCTGGGCCTCTCTCCTCTTCTTCCATGATTCCCTATCCTGGGCCGCCTCTACTCAGACATCCAAGAAGGCGTCCAGCTCATCTCGCCACCTTTTTCTCATTAGAACAAATTTTAAAATCAGTTGATATAATATTCGCATGTAGTTGCTTCGATGCTACGATGCTCATTTAACTGATTTTGAATATTATTCTAATGAGAACAATGTCGATAATAATATGACAATCAAAAATGATCTTCGCTGCGCTCGGTCAGCCGGCCCTTACAGTTTGAATGAAATTTCTTAAAAATAAATATTAGCAATTGTCCTTAGCTCTATTCCTTCTACATCTAAATTTCCTTTCTGATCCGTAATCTCAAACCGTTCCCGCTAACATTAGGCACTGGTTTCAGCTAAATATCAAAGGTAATTTATTTCATACATTTTTTTGATACACGTCTTACATAATAATTTTATTCTAAGATATAAACGCTGTCGAATATTTTATAGGCCATTTTACGTTACAGAGTTAGGTAAATACCTATTTTTTCGTGAAAATTCAGCTATTTTCAGAATTTTATTTGAATTTTTGGAAAGCAACGAGGGAGGATACAAAATGCCTGTTTTTGACTTTTATTTTTTAATTGTCTTTTATAACAGTTCATTTTGTATTTCGCCTCGCTACATAAAATAAGTACAAAATTTACATAATTCCAGTAATTTTGTGTAGGTACGGGAAGCATAATATCAAATACAATATCAATTTAGCAGGATATGCAAATATCAAACGATCCAGCGACTTCGACTAGTTAAGTACTTAATCCCTAACCTAATCAAATACAAAAGCTGCCTGCTCGCTAATTTATTATTTAAAAAATGATATTTCAATACAAATACCTTACATTTGATCATTTTGTACAAAAATGCATTACGTTCTATTTACTCAAATATACAAATTAAGTTAGTAAATACAATTATTTTATTTTCACGTCAGTGTTAATGCGATGTTTTTGAAATTACCATTTTGGTTTTAGTGGAATAAATTGGCAACACTGCTATGGTAATAAAGAGTAAAAAAAGTTTTTTTTTTAGAGTTTTAGTTTATTAAAACGAAATAAGTAAATTAAGAAATTATAAAAAGAAGAGAAAATTCACTAAGTTCTTTCTTAATTATTGGAAACAGATGCCAAATTATTCCACTAAAATCAAATAGTTTTAAGAATTTTGCTTTCAATGTCACTTTTTAAAACAATTCCGAACTACATATTATTAAAAACTTCATTAATTTCGAATAAAATTTAAAGAATGTTAAATCATTTCGTTCATTCGTCCCATAAATCATTCGTTCGTATTACAAGTCGTTAATTAATGACCTTGGAATTTGATCTTACAAAATACATTTGTACTATTTAAAAATCCATTGAAAAAAAAAGAAATGTCAACAAAAAATAAATGCCGCGAAAAATCAAAATCTTTACACATTGCCTGTATTTACATTTGTACAATAATATAACTTTGTGCAGCATTTCACTATTATATTGTACTTATTTTAAGTACTCGTCAAATTCATACACTCAAGAGTATCATAAGCAATACAATCTCTCTTAAACGTCAATTGACGTCAGTTAATTACGATATAAATCCAACTTAACGTGCACTTGACTGCACAGTTTTTATAAGGGGGTCATTTTATTAGATTCTGGTACGTTATGGGTCATTGTTATTTAGGAACCTAAGTGTGAAAAACTCGACTACAACTTTTGAGAATTACTCTTAAGGCGTATGAAATGATAAAATTTTACCATGGTCGATTTCTTAAAAATTTCCATAACGTTTGTTTTAATACTTATTTTCTATCACCAGATAAAATATCAGTATCTAATAAAATGACTCCCCATATAAAAATGGCGAGCGGAGTGTGACGTCAACTGTCGCTCCAAATTACTTTACGTCAAGTGACGTACGTCAGTGCCGCTTACATACTTTCAAGCGTTACCCTTTCAGTTACCCATTGATTTATAATTATCTATAAAATCTTGGACCCGAATTACAAATCGGGATATTTTCAAACACGTGCGACGTCAATCGATGTACAGGGTGTATTGCAGCGTTAAAAGACGTCTTTAAAGGATAATATGATTCGCTATTTACTTAGTGACAAGATGATTATTCATCATGACTTTTTTACTACTTCAAAATTGGTGTTACCCTTTTTTAATATGACATTATTACAATGACATGACAGAAACAAAACAGATAGTTAATAGTACCACTATAAATTCAACTAATGGTCTATTCTACACACATCCGGGCCGTGTCAGGGAAAAAATATCATTATATACATTTTTTATGGATTCGTTCACACACGTCATGACGACGCATGCATTGTTTTCCCTCCTAACGGGCCACGTCCCGGGCACGGCCTGGATCTGTGTAGATAGACCTTAAGTCTTCTAATCTGCAATCACCCTGTACATAAATAAAGTTAGTATACCTAATTCTATATTATGTACTAATTTATACATTTTATTAAATTTAATGATGAACACAATTTGCCTTTTATACAAGCTTATTGCAATTTTCAACCTAATTTATTACCAGCACATGGTTCTTTTTTGCACAAACTTGTACGAGTATAAAACAGGAATTTTGAGTGTTGCCCTTCTAGAATATTTTTGGCTGAATAAAAAAAAAACATGTGCTAGTATAGGAATAGTCCTTGAAATAGTGTTGCCAAATAATCGATCATAAAACTTTTATTTTTGGCAGTTTATAAGTAGATTTTAAATTTATTAAAAAACGAACGTTCATTTATAAAGTTCTCTAGGTACAGTCGAGAGCAAATCCACCTTTACAAAATAGTTCTAATATCGCCCTTATGTCGCGATGAAATAAGGTATGTGTAAAGCTTGATGTGCCCTCAACTGTACTATAAAATATGAATTGAAAAATTATTGCCAATCCATACATTCGTAAGTCTGTCACAAAATGCTTTAATTTGAAAAGAAAAAGGCTATACTTAGGGCCCGTTTGAACACATACAGATAAACCTTTAACCTACGTGTATTTCATTAAACGTTTTAGACGGTGACAGGTATAAAATATCTGTCAGTTATTTTTTATCTGTAAGTAGTAAAACGGGTCTTTATAATCGATTATTTAGCATTTAACAATATCAAGGACGTAAATACGTGAATTATTTCGTATAAACAGCGCGATAAGCCCCACGAACTACCTGCAAGCTATATACAAGAGGCTGGGGTCGATTTGTATGGACACTTGTATGGGGGATGTTGTATAGCTTATTTTTAGGGCTGGAGCACATCTGACGGAGCGCAGCACAGAGCATTTTTGATTGTCATATTATTATCGATATTGTTCTCATTAGAATAATATTCAAAATTTTTACAGTTAACACAACAAATGAGCATTGAAAAATCAAAGCGACTACATGCGAATGTTGTGTCAACTGATTTAGAATTTTATTCTAATGAGAACAATGTCGATAACAATATGACAATCAAAAATGCTTTGCGCTGTGCTCCATCAGGTGTGCGCCGGCCTTTATCGTGTGTATTACACGAACTATCGATGAACGCAGCGTGTTAACCCCAAGTGAAGAATTCCCTATAGATCCCCCAATAAAGTACCCATCAACCCAACCTAAACCAGGTAGTCGTCGAACTTTAGCAACCGTCGCTACGAGTGCCGTGATGGCCTCCGCTCCGTCCCTTCTAAGGCCTCAGGACTAAATCGGACCCGTGACTGACTCCCACTGGACGCGTCTCGAGCGGACACGTACGAGCTATCCGTCTCACTCGTCAGACTATCCGGCGGGGTCGGGTTAGTCGGCGTCCCCGCCCCCGAACTAGTCGCCGAAGATTTCTTATTATACTTCTTCAAACTCGATCGTAACTTCGTCGGGACTAACTCTAAACCTAAATTAGCCGGTCTTTCTACTTCAGAATCTTGTCTGTAATAATCTCTAGGTAGACTGTAGTCGTTTTTCCTCGGGTATTCCGTTTTAGGCGACCTGTAATCTTTATCTTTAAACTTTTCCGTGCGATACTGTCTAGACGGGCTAAATTCTTCAGGATGGGAGTTTGTGGCTGACGAATTCGAGGGCGTCCTTCTATGATAATTCTGTCTGTAGTCTGTAGGCTCTCTGTAATCGAAGGAGCATTCATCGTAGCCGTAGTAGGGGTGTTTGACGACGTAGTCAGCTGTTCTGTCGAAGTAGGGTTCCTGCCTGTAGTAGTAGTCGCGGTCGTTGTGCGGGAAGTGTTCGCGGTAGTTGGTGTAGAGGTCGGGGGCGGCGGGGGAGCGGCGCGGGGAGGCGGGGAGGGAGGCGGTGTACGCGGTGCCGACACCCGACGTACCTGCGGGGGAATGTTATATAATAAAGACTTTAAGTTATATAGATGAGTCATACACAGAATTAGGTTCAAATTTGTATTTCCTGTTCCTGATGATTAAGGATACTGGAGCATCGTAATCCTCAAAAAGTTTATACATCCAAAACTACATCGGGCACAGATTATGCGGATATATATTAAGTCCAGAAATTAGCTTCCAGTGTCCTTAACTTTCGGGAACAGGAGAGTCATTTTTTGTTTACTATGTCTGTATGACCCAGATAGACAATTCTCCAGCTTTCTACCATATCATTGACTCAAGTTTACGTTATTGTCAGTGAAATCGATGTCAAGAGTGATCTAAAATAAAAGCGTGTTAAAAACAACTTTGCGCTGCTTATCATAAACTACAAACGGTGTTAAGAATACACTTTATAGTCAATGTTATGGTAAACTGTTATGAATAAAAACTCGTTTTTGAAAGAAAATTATCAATCACAAAATAAAGCTGTACAAATAATTGAATTACATAATGTGAGGTCTCCTAAGCAAAAAAGTAGAAAGAAAGTTACTTAAGTAGTTTTCGCTCTCTACGAAAGTAGTGTGTTTGGATTGTAGTCAGTAGTGGAGCGAAGTCGTCTATGTTTTAATGGGACAAAAGCGTGACGGATATGTATGCATTTATAAAATCTCCTAATCCAATCACTAGCTAAATAAAAATAGCTAGTTTAAAAAACAAACACGCTTTAGCTCGCACTAAACATGCTCCATCATCAGATCAGTTCGAAAGTACCATATTATTGTATTGTCATCAGAACTCAGAGCGTGTGCAAAATTTCATCCTATTCGAAGACCGGTAAGTGGGTCAAATTAAGATTCCAAGATATGTTTACATACATAGTTACTTACAAGTGAAGCTAATATAAAGCGTGTAAAAACAAAGAAATTACCTGACAACGGTTGAGCCGAATGTCCATACCCCGACGAAGACGACGCATGCGCGTAGTGAGTCGGCGAGTCTGTGAATCGCATCGGTTTCTGTTCCACCGTTTGTAGACTCGATATCTGGAAGTAATTATTATTAACTATATTATTTATTGACTACTTATAACTATGTAAAATATAAGTTTGAGAATTTTATAAGATAACTAGCGATGCTTTTCCATTTACGTTCAATTCTTTAATAGGTACTTACTCATTTTGCCTCACATATTATTTTATAGTTAAAATTACTTTAATAAAATCGTAATTTAATTAAAATAACGCATTTCAAAAATCATTTTAAGGCAAAGTTGGATCAAAGATCCTGGGTGTTTTCAAAATATTTTTTGGAAAACGATCTACTTATTACCTACTGGATCTTTCTTTGGCCTCTTACTTTCAGTTTTAAATCAATTGTAAAGTGTTTATACAGACCGGCGATCCAGTGATAGCATTGAGCGGCGCCCGTAAATGCCTCGTAGGTCCGTGGTACGTATTGTGGAACCCCACGCCTTCGTACATACTTGTGTTTATTGGTTCCGTCTCTAATTCCGATCTGGAAATTAAGAAGATTGTTTAAGTTAATAGCGAAGATTATATGAAACGAATTCATTCATGTTTAAAAGTTTAGCTCTTTTCCCTCTCTCTCTCTCTCTAAATTCTGCGTCTTATTTCTTCTTCCATTGAATTCTGTTCTCTATCTAACGCTGTCTTCACACCAAAGCCGGCGGCTTTACGACATACGAATGGCAGCTGTCAAAAAAGCCGGCGGCTTTGGTGTGTAGTTACCATTAAGGGGTATTACACTATATTATTTTATTGGATCATTTATGTGATCATATATTAGATCTAAATACACTATCCAATATCACTGACGTTATAGATCTATGATCCAAAAAATAATAGTGTGTTAGAAAATGTCTACGAATATCTTCCTCTTCTTCTCAGCCTATAGCTGGCCACTGCTGAGCTAGGCCTCTCCAATTTGTCTCTAACGGTGCGTACAGACCATGTAACATGTTATATAACTTGTGTTATATAACACGTCCACACTATGTAACCTTGTTATTCAACATTGCAACATAAAATAATACTGTACACATTAGAATAACAATGCAATATAACAATGTTATATAACATTGTTATATAACATTGTTATATTTTTATGTTGCAATGTTGAATCACAAGGTCATAGTGTGGACGTGTGTGTGGATGTTACATGGTCTGTACGCATCAAAGTTATATAACATTGTTGTACATATCAATAACATTGTTTTATAACATTCAGTGTCCACATTATGTAAAACATGTTATATAAAAATGTTAAATAACATGTTATGTTACATGGTCTGTACGCACCTTTACACGACTTGTTCATTGCCACCTGCACTAAGAATATATGAAGCTAAATACAGTTCACATTCAAAAACCTACCCCTATATATGAAACAGCTTAAGAAACCATAATTACCTATGTGGCTGTAGAGTAGGATGCAGTGGGCTAACATTAGACACTCTGACGTCATACCCGGCCGCCACACCGCCCAGCAAAGCCGCCATATTGTACAACACTAGCTCGATTATACCGGGTTTCTTGTATTTGTAACCTGCAAACAGATTTAGAGATACATTATAAAACAATTTATACCTATGTAGGTAAAATACACGCTTTGAGTATAGAATATATATGGAGGTGCCACAGCGTCTGGATCTGCGTGCCTGGTCTGGCGCAAAATGGCTACCTTTTTGTATGGAATTTCTTACCGTTTGCCAGGTCTTCTACCAACAAAACTAAGGAAAACTTGCGCCAACCTTGGCACGCTGTCATAAACTCATTTGTATATGAAAAAAATGGGGCCACTCCTTATATTCCTTCCTCATTGAATACACACGTCTCTCCCATTGGGGTAGGCAGAGTCATCCTTCCACTTGCTACGATCCAAACATATTTATTTCGTTTCATTCCATTCATCAATCGCCTCATACATGCAGTTTAAATAAACTGATGTAAATGTATGAGGCGCAGTCGCCTCATACATTTACATCATTCTTCATTATTTTTTTGTCGCCTCATTTTTTATTTTACATTTCATTTATCAACTCTCGCTTCATCCATATTAAACAGTTTGAATGTGGATGAAGCGAGAATGTGTTTAGATCGTAGCCAGTGGAGGGATGTCTCTGCCTAGCACGATCGGAGAGGCGTGACAGATATGTATGAAATGATGCGCTCGTTGCAAGTAAACAATCATTAGCGTAAGTAAGCCGATCTGTTTGTTTACTTTTGTTATTTTATTAAAACTTTTGTTCGGAAATATTAATCCTTGGCAAGCAACCTAACAGTTTCTGTGGAAACAGTTGCTGTGGAAAACTGCTACCTAGCGAATCTAGCTTCAGCTTAACTAAAACCTTTTTTATCCTAATGTTTTTTCATTAGTTGACTACATTATACCCAAATACTCAAACAAACTGAGTCATTATACCCAAATACTTAAGTAAACTGAGTCATCATATCCAAATACTCAAGTAAGTCAAACTTACCCTCAGTACTATACAAGGTAGGCATAGGCACAGTGTACCTAGACCCAGACGCCAATGGAAACTCAGGACCCCACTCCTCCGGACTGAAGTCTGTGTAAGGAAAACAACCTATGTGAATGAACATAGGCATTAGTGCGAGATTATGTATGAATATTTACCATGAATGCTGAAATGAGCTGCTATTTTGTAGAGAAAGGATTGAAAATTGTGTTGCCAGGCCCTGGACACGGTCTATAGTTGTTCTAAAATTATTAATAAGACCTGTAAACGTCTAGAATTTTGCGTAAATATGATGACTTTAAATTAGTGAACGATAGAAAAGGATATGTATGTACTCCTGATAACAAACAACTTTTACTATGGGACCAAAATCATTAAAAAATAATTGAACTCCCCATACAAAATGCACCAGCTGATAGTATGGGGGACCAATTTTTTTTTATGATTTCGAGCTTGGTCCCATAGTAAAAGTTGTTTGTTATCGCGAGTACATGCATATCCTTTTCTATCGTTCACTAATTTAAAGTCACCCTATACAGGCTGTAACAGAACGGGGGTATAATGCCGAAACACAGCGATAGTCCTCACGAAACTGAACAACTTTCCCCAAGGAACATGGGTCGTAACTCGAAAAAAAAATTCGTCTTCCCGTACAAAATGTCCTATTAGCTGGTCGAGTAAGTATGGGCGATCCAAACTTTTTTTCCGAGTTACGACCCATGTTCTTTGGGGAAAGTTGTTCAGTTTTATGAGGACTATCGCTGTGTTTCGGCATTATACCTCCTTTCTGTTACACCCAGTATATCTCTTGTTTTATCTTTCACAAATCCAGAGATTTGTCAACGATCTGTAATTGATGCGTTTTGGAAATCTTTTGCTAAATTAACAATTTTCTTTGATTTTCGAAGAAAGCATTGCCCACTAAATCCACATACACATAAATGAATATATTAAAAAGTAAGAATAAGTGATTGGGCTTAATTTAATTATCTTTTCTCTACAAAATAAAAGCTCATTTCGTATTTGTTACATTTAAGTACACATGAATTTAAATCTATGCAAGTATTCAAACCATTCTGTAAAAATTAATGACATTTGAGTCTATTAAATTAAAATATACAATGATGAAATGGGTACGAACAATCAAAATGCAGTAATTACATGCTGATATATGTCAAAACATATAAATATAACAGAATTTGTATTAACGTAATAATGGGAGCCTATTTATTTAAAATAAAATAATTTAATAAAATAGAATTAAGGTATTTCTTAAATTTAAATGTTACTAATGAAATCTAGATTTAAGCTCTCACATTTACGCAACGAATTCTATTGTTCTAGGTCTTTTAAACAAACACTAAAAACCTAACAAGCTATGGCTAAGTGCGTTTGCATACATTTTGAATTTTGCTTCATTTTGGTACTATCAAATTATTTTAATGTATATTTTTTATATAACTCTTTATGATTTAAAACAATTGTTCAAAATATCAAAACGCTCTCAGATTTTGGTCAACAAGTCGATAGCAAATGTTGGAAGATATATCAAATTGCACAAGGGACGGAGTACAGCCCAGAGCATTTTTAATTGTCATATTATTATCGACATTGTTCTCATTAGAATTATATCCAAAATCATTTGACACAAAATTCGCTTGTAGTCGCTTCGATGCTCATTTGTTGTGTCAACTGATTTTGAATATTATTCTAATGAGAACAATGTCGATAATAATATGACAATCAAAAATGCTGTGCGCTGCGCTCCGTCAGGTGTGCGCTGGCACTAAACCACTATCGAAATGTCCAAAAGCTATACTATACATGCCAAACAGTTCATTCACTAACTAAAAAAAAATAAGCGAAAGAAATCATACTTACATGTGCGACACTAGATGAAAAGCACTTATATTTTGTAATTTCCATTTTTTTATTGTTAATTAAATTTTGTTACTTTATTTTTGTTTCTTTTTTACCTTTTCCCTATTAGAACCGGAATGAGGAAGCGAAGCGACATTTTTAAATTTTTCGATTCTTTTTTCAAAACCTTCACCCATTTTGTTTTTTAACTTTTTTTAGGGGTAGGTTAGTGTAATATTAGTAGATCCCATGTTAAAAAAATACACCAGTTTCGATTTTATGGAAAAGGTTTTATTTAATATATAAAAGAGGATTTAAAGGACCAGTCCACCATAGACAATTTGGATCGCAGATTGTTAAGAGCTCTGCTTTAGTTTTATGTTATAAGTGTTAAGATTCTATAAAGGCAGACCAACTTATCTGTAAACTAAACGGCAGCGCTTTTATTAATACAAAATTGCATTTCTACCAATCGCAGCAGTTCTGGAATTTGACATTACCGTATTAGTGGCCGCAGTTCCGATAACGGTTCATAGATAACTTGGTAGATATGTACCTATACTTCTTCAGAAATATTTTAGATACGAGAACACGTAACATATAGATATTTCTAAAGAAAACTGCCTACAAAGATTTTGGTTACAGTTCTACACAAAAAACATTTGACATTTCCAAAACAGCGCTAACTTGTTATACACCGTAATAAAGCTTAGTTTTAGACGTGCCAAACGTGTTTCTAAAGCCGAGTACTCATAAGCGAGGTGTAACCGTAATCATTGCTTACACTGTAACCAAAAAACTGTGTGTACCTTCGCCGTAAGTTCACGAACCATTAGCGAACAACTACACTATGTATTTAGGTTTTTTGGTTACAGTTACACCTCGCTTATGAATACCTGGCTTAAGTCTGTCAGAAAAGCGTCCAAAATCTTTATTTTTGCTATAGAATCTTACCACGATGTATATTTTAACAGTTGAGCCTCGATTGCCACCACCACTGCATCTAATTGCGTTGTTACAGCGAATTCTAGTACTAAAGTACTGAAGGAAGACTATTTGACAGAAAATATACTTTCACGCTTAAAAAATAAGGTTTAAAAAACTAATTTTCGTGACTGGTGTACGCACGTATGTACTGCTTCATAAAAAAAAAAATTAAGGCAGGACTAGCAAAATTCAGACAATAAAGTCTATGTCACTTTTTCCCATCTCTGTCCTAGTCACTCGCAGCTTTTAAACAGAGACAGAAATAGCGATAAAGCGACATAAATTTAGTCATAAGAACTATGCTGTTCTGGCAGATTTTGCTTCAAAATTTGACGTGTTTTCCAAAGAATTTTCTTTCAGAAATTGCCATTGAATACCGTATTTGCTTTCACAGACTTAAAAGTGTGAAAACCTACCTAAAACACACAAACCTAGTCGTGTAGTCCAAGATGCTCCGTTAAAGCTGTCCCATTACGGGACTAATGGTTTTTTTTTATCCCAAAAGACCTAGAAGGTGTCTAATATTAGTATTAGCATCACGTCACGGGCCTTTTTGGGATAAAAAGCCCCATTAGTCCCGTAACGGGGGGGCATCTGGGACAACACGAGCCTAGTGAAGTAATTATGATAAAAATTCCATAAACAGTTCCGTCAAATAGACTCCTTCAAATATACATTCAATGAATCACCTCATTGTAAACATTTGAAAGCGTGCCGTTGTAACATTGTGAAATCAAGCGGATAAACTAACAAATAAGTAAGTACCACAAAATACATAATATCATATTTTACTTACGCTGAAATATCTATTTAATAGCATAAAATACTATGAACTGCAAAGCATGCATAGCGCGTTACCATAATCACATCTTACATCGTACTTTCCAATGTTTTATCTCTTTCGGAAACAATATTGTGTAAGAGATGGAAGATTGAAAAATGACGATCAAAGAATGCAATAATGGCGTCTAGTTACTAAAAAAATGTGGAAGCAAACAAATGCTTACAATTTACAAACGAAAATGTGTCAAATGTCAAACAGGTAAAGTAGTCTAAATTAGGAATAAAATAATTATTGTATTTTGTCGATGAAGCCTTAATTAAACTCTAGTAAAACTACAGAAATATCGCAATTTTCATCTCTATAATTAGATAAGTAAAGTTCAAATTTGTGCAAAGATTTTAAATCTACAATTTGCAAATATGCCAACATTCAATTCCTAAGCGTTTTATGCAAAAGTAGACTCAAAATATTTACTACTAGAGCGTAAATTAAGCAATCATCGACTTATCTTAAACGACACTAGCCGTTCGATGTAGCACGTTATTTACAAATGGCAAAAAAAATAAAAATTAAAAAAATGGCAACATTACAGTGTCGTTCCGTTTTTCTCACATCAATATTCACATTGTGAAAGGGACGACGCTACAGTGTTGCCAATTTTTAATTTCTATTATTTTTTGCCAGACTATAATTTTTAAACTTCGAACGTGCGATATCAAACTCTAGTGTTGCCAGTCTAAAGTCTTTCATTTCATGGTTTGTGATTAAAAAGGTTTTGTTTTATATTTGTTGAATTTTCTAGTTACGCAACATAAAATGTAGGTATGTAACCAAGGTTACGTAACCAAAAATAATGTAGGTAAACATAAAAATATGTTTTTTTTTAATGAAAACTTAGGCCTTATAGTACTTATATTGGTTCAAATTATATCATCACTGGGTTCAATATTACAAGTTGATGTCACGGAATAAAAAACGGCGTATCCGCCATGAGCGATAGAAAAGGATATACATGTACTCGTGATAACAAACAACTTTTATTATGGGACCAAGGTCGAAATCATTCAAAAAATGTTGAACTCCCCATACAAAATACATCAGATAGTATGGGGGAACAATTTTTTTATGATTTCAAAATTGGCCCTATAGTAAAAGTTGTTTGTTATCAAGAGTACATGTATAACCTTTTCTATAGTTCACTAATTAAAAGTCACCCTATATGTAGCCTAACTTAAGACCTTTTAAAACCGATTTACACTAACCATTCAATGAAAAGACAATGTACATAAGAATCTATATAATAATCTACTTTACATATAACACGCACATGACATGACGCTGAGATAAAAAAAAAGTTTAAAAAAATGCATTTTTTATTCTGATCAGTGATATTGAAGTCAGAAAATGTTATTTAAAAATTGAACACAGAATAAGTGTACTTGATATAAAAACAACTGTTTGTAAAATTTCATTTCGTGTAAAAGATTAAAACACAATAAAAGTGTTTATTCATATGTTCCTTTTAAAATGGTTATTTAATTCTGACGACAATATCCACTGACCAGTCAAACAGTCAATTCCATTGCTAAACAAAACGCGTGAAAACATTGCAATAGTGAAAAGGTTTTTTTATTTTCCCATCTCATCTCATTAATTTTTTAAACCGACTTCAAAAAAAGGAGGTTTCTCAATTCGATCGCATATATATTTTTTTTAGATAATAAACTGAAAACTCAAATGAATTTTTTTTTTACAAAAACTTTAAGCCGGTGCGTGAAATTTCATTAAAACATTCATTTTATGAAGTTTCAATTTTTTTTTGACTAGACATTACTAGTTCTTAAAAACATTCCGCCATTGCAACGTTGACCGCTTTCAATTTTGTGACATTACGTATCCGGTAAAACGATTTACTGGTTAAAGTTTTGTGGTAAAAAATGTTGTATGCGAATTGATGTGACGCGACAAATATTATTTACATACATACATACATACATACATATCCGAAAAAAAGTTTTGTCAAATACAAACTTTGCAAGTAATGCGACAACTTACATACATACATATCTGTCACGCCTCTTTCCCATCGGGATAGGTAAAGACAACTTCCCTCCACTTTCTACGATCCAAACACACTTTCGCTTCATCCACATTCATCAGTCGCCTTATACATGCATGTCGGTTTAGAGTACTATCGGGACAGAATTTTTCATAAAAAGTTTCTAAAAAAATCAATTGATAGATGCATTTGAAGTTATAGACCTGACTTCTAGAAATCTAAAGATTCAAGCTTTGTTATTCAACAGAAAAATCATTTAACATCATGATATTGCATTGGTACTTACATTAAGTAAGTTCTGTTAAGTGTTTAGAGCAAAATAAAAACTACCGATCGAATTTTGATTTAATATTCAGCAAATCTCAAACAATAGGTATCTGGATTATGAACGTACAGCGATATGGGCACACTTATGTACAACGGCATACGTAGGTATGACGTTTCTCTTCAGCGTAACCTACAGTTTTGAACCACATTGTCTTTCTAGCCATTTCGTTAAAAAGCGGCATTCCATCAGCGGTCTAGGCTTCCAATTGACTGGCTATTTCAACTATTTGGCTACGACGACGGTATGTATGTATGTTTGTATGTAATATCCACACATTTAACCAGTAAATCGTAAACACATAAAAGTAATACTCACAAGGATACAGCAGATTGTCTTGGGAAGTTCCTTTGCAGCGTTAAAAAATATAAACAATTAAACAACAGATCATTTACATTCAATTCCATACAATTCACTAAGTTATCCGTGTTTTATAGTAAAATACGACGAATGTTGCCATATTAACATTTACAGGATTTATACAAAAAAGTATGTATGCTCTAAGCGACTAGTATATTGTTTTTTTTTTTCAATTTTCTAGAATCATTTTCGATACTCAGTCAAACTTTGGAGAAAACACACTTTAAAAAAATCCTGTTTTTTAATTACTAAATATCAATAAAAAAAAATTCAACCATTCAGCCTATTTTACTTTTAAAACACGAAAAATACTATTCACAAAGTAAAAATCCTAATTTAAAACTAATAAGTTAATGATTGAATTGGATTTTCAAATGGCAACACTGTTTTTAAATGTATTGCCATGCTATCCCGAAATATTGGGATAAATTTTGAGAATTTTGCATTGCGCATCCTAATTTCGTTCTGATTTGGCAAGATCCGAACTTTTTCAGTCATTAGCTGTGTCTTAAAAATGCTATTTAATTTAAAATACACTACAATTACTTTTAATGATAATTATCCTAGAAAATTATTTAAATGGAGATATTCTGATATGAAAAAAGAGATGATATTATAAAAGTTATGCATAGGGAAAGTATAAAAATCTAATTATTACTACTTATTGATTATTTATGATAAACTGGATGCTATAAAAGAATTGACTTAAAAACCGGAGTCCTGCAAATCGAGATACTACAAAAAATTACCTATCCTAAAAATAAGTCTTTTTTATTTTTTTTTATTCCCTTAAAAACTATTCTTAGTCAAGTCCTTGGAACTTCAAAACATAATTAACACGCAAAATATTTACACAAAATGCGATTTTTCGGTAGTCTATGAAAACTACCAGATACAAAAGTAGATTAATTTGGCAACACTGTTGAAATCTACCAAAGTATTGCCAGCTACATATTAGAAACTGGTATTTTCATAAACTTGAGAAAGGCGAGAGTTGGGGAACTTTTTTCTTAATTTAAAAATATTCCATTTTCTAACTTTATCCATTCTAAAGCCGAAAGAATGTTTTTAATATCAAGTCGTAAGTTTTTTTCGTTATTAAATAAAATGGAATTGGCGATTCTGAGTCTCCGTTTGTATAAAAATCAAATGCAAATAAAAAAGGAATGTTAGTAAAATGATATGTCTTCAATATGGCAACATTTTTGTACATTTGTTACGGCGATCTATTTTGTAAGGTTTAGATTAGTAACAATCATTTTTGTTACTGATTTAGGAACATTTTATACAAAAAATGGTTAATTTTTATATTTAATTGGATATTAACTTGATTCGATTCAGCGTTCGTAAGAAATCTATTTGCAAAACGTTCGTTTCTTTATAATTTTCGTTTTGAAAACCGCTATTTCTTTTCGGATTTAATTGGCAACCCAAACTTTAAAAAAACTGTTACATTCAAAATTCATTTTCCATATTTCATTCTTTAAAAAAATGCCTCAAATATCTTAACAATACAATCAAATCGATTAAAGAACGCGAGACTCAATCATCGCTCAACAATTCAGTAGTTTCCGAGCCACCGCTCGCAACCGCCAACCGTATACTTTTCAAAAAGTTCCTGCGCAACTCTCCACTGCCCTTCCTCTTCGACTTATCGGGTTCGATCTCGAAATTATCCGTCTTTAAATCAAAAACCGTATCGTAGTGATGTATATCAGAGGTGGACGTAAAAGGGCAGAGTAGAAATCGATTTCGACGAGGCGATTCATCGAGGAGATCGTCGTGGCTGCCGCTGCGTTTCTTCGCGAGGTCTGGTTTGGGTTGTCGCACCTGCGACTTGGCCTTCCTGTGTCGTCGGTTACCTGTGTGCGTGTGATGCGGCGGCAGCGCGGGCGCGGAGGTGTGCAGCCGCTCGGGGCGGGGCCGCCAGCCGCCCGCCGCCAGCACGCCGAGCTGGGAGCGCGAGCGGCTGTGCGCCGACGACGGGCCCCACGTCTTGCCTTTCACGCCGTCTGCTGGTACTGGAATGTCGAGTGGGGACTTATAGTGGCTGTTACGATACCAACAGATACAATTAAACTGACAGATAAACCTATGCCTATTTTATAAAACATGACATTTTAGATAGAGACAGGTAAAAAATATCTGTCAGTTAAGTTTTATCTGATAGTGAAACGGACCCTTAGTGTCCTATTTCTTTTTTCTACACAAGGCTGTTTCGACTAATCTCGACTTCGTATAGCGATATCTGTGTCGCACACACCAGCTAGCTTAGCATACACTCCGTAACAAGACGTTGTCATGCGATTGTCACGCTTACGTCTCTGTCTATAGTTTTAAGTTTGATAACGACAGCATGACGTGAGATAATTGTCGCGGCACGTGACGTTTCTTTTAACAATCGTGGTTGAAATGCGAGAGAGTGCAACGATGAAGTTCTTAATTAAAATTTTTAAACTGATGTGCAGGAAAATTAGCATTCGTTCGTATTTCGAAATGCGATATTTGCCGATACGCATTCTTTATCGCCCTTTAGGCCCAGAACACACGATGAAACGCAACTGCAACGCAACTGAAATTGCTAGTTACTTTTGAGTTGCAACGTAGTTTCTGCTATAGACTCCTTTAGAAAACCACACACGACGCAACTAGTGTGAAACGTTTCAAACTGTGTTCTGGGCCTTACTGTACGATATTAATTACTAAATTCAAATTCTATTGAACTATCAATCTAATAATTGATGTACATGGAAATTAGCATTTGTTTGTATTCGGAAATGCTATGATTGCCGATGCGCATTCTGTATCGCCCTTTACTATAAATGTGTCATAAAAATAACATAAAACTCACAAGCAATAGCTCTCATGATAGCAGGCGAACCCGGCGGCGTGTCCTTAGCTACCGCGACTAGTTGTTTCACACTGCTCTCGTCGTCCGACGGTCGAACGGTCAGCGTGTGTCGGAAGTCCAACGGAGACGATATCGTGTCTTTCTTCAGGAGCTTTATCTTGCTGAATTTGCCTGGAATAGGAAAGTTTCATGTCATTTTTATGTATGGGGCCTTAGAACGTGGTAAATTGTTAGGCGCGGTTTATGCTAAAGTGACGTGGCGGAGTCGCACGGCAGAAGCGTTTATTACGGCAAATGCTATTCCAAATACTTAGAGTTTTCCGCCGTACGCCTCCGCCACGTTACTTTGGTATAAAACAATGTAGTCGCTTCGATGCTCATTTGTTGTGTCAACTGATTTACAATATTAGCCCCCGTTTCACAATCTATCGATAAAATTTATCTGACAGATATTTTATACCTGTCTCTGTCTAAAACGTCATGTTTTATGAAATGGACATAGGTTTATATGTCAGTAAAATTTTATCTGTAACGGGGGCTAATATTCAAAATCAGTTGACACAACAAATGAAACGGATATATTCTAATGAGAATAAATTCGATAAATAATATGACTATTATCAAAAATTCTCTGCGCTGCGCTCCGTCATGTGTGCGCCGGCCCTAGGAGTATCATTTAACTACATACCCTTCCTTTTATTATGTGGCGGCGGCGGCTGCTGCGAATGCGACATGTTGCTCGCAAAGATGAGTATATGCAACTCCCGCGCAGCTAGGTCTATCTCCCTCATCTCTAGCTCCCTCTCTTTCTGCGCCAGACTCTGCTCGTGCAGTCTTTGTTGGAGTTGCGCACGCGTCAACTCTTCTTCGCGGCAACGGAGTTCCTATTATAATAGTATTATTTTAGATTCATTGTAAAGTATAAAAAATCCTATAACATTATTTACCACAGGAATGGAAGAGTTGTTACGCACTACGTCCGATTCTTAAAGTTAATTTATACTAGGGCAGAGTCGAAGCGAATTTCCGAAATTGAACATAAGAAATTCAACCTTGGTCCGGGTCGTGTCAGGGAAAAAATATCATTCCATACATTTTCTATGGATTCATTCACACACGTTTTCATTACGACATATGTTTTTCCCTCCTGGCGGGCCACGGCTTTATGCGCGCAAAAACGAAGCGCATGAAAAATATCAGAAGTAATATGTGCGTTATACTGTTGAGTAAAAGTTGAATGTTATATGTTCATTTTTAGAAATTCACTTCGACTCTGCCCTAGTATAAATTGACCCTTATCCGATCCCAGATATTTAGAACAGACCCAGGAATATATAATTAAGGACATTGGAGCATCTAATCCTCAAAATGTTTATACAGGCCAAAACTACATCGGGCACAGATTATGCGGATATAAATTAAGTTCAGAAACTAGCATCCAATGTCCTTAACTTTCAGGAATAGGAGAGACATTTTTTATTTTCTGTGTCTGTATGACCCACGAAAGTGATTCTTATAATGCAAATAAAAGGTACTAGATAACATAAAAATTACTATGTGAAACTCCATTACTTATAAACATGTTTTTCTTCCATTTATTTATTGATTTACAGCGTATATAGAAATTGGCAATACTAGTTAGTATGCAAAAACTAAAAAGAATTAAGCGTACAACATGAACACTGACCTCCTCTATAGTTTTGCATTCCTATGCAAGCGTTATAAAGAAAAACGTCCATTAGTATACTAAGTGAGATCGAGATTCAACTAAGAATGTTTAAAATGGCTACAATATGTAAGATATAATAAATATCCTGCATGGTGTGAATAGCTATAGAATTTTTATAGAGTTGAAAATTGAGTCATATTTTGTACTTTACTAATGATAAAATTATTTAAAAAAAAGTTATTAAAAAATATATAAAAAATCACAGATAATAATTTTTAAGCCACAGTGTAGGCATGGTGGCTTAAAAACCAACCCCCTCCAAATAGCAGCCATTTTTTAAGACTGCTTTTTTATTATCAGTGTTGCCAGTTCTTTTGTAAAAAATTTACCTACATAACTTTTAAATGACGTTGAGTGACATAAGATTTTGATATTTTACCAGATTTTTATCGATGTAGGAACGATAAAACCCAAATTATCTTTATTTCATTGGCAAATTATAACACTTGAACATGTCGACATTATACATTGAAAAGTATGTATTCTTAGGTAATTCAATTTACACTTGAATATATCTTCCCCTTATTATTTCTACCTCATATTTTACATGTTCGCCATACCTTTTCCTTCCTCCGTAGATCCCTGAGCACCTCTTCGATTTCAAGCCGCCATCCGTCCTGCATGGTGTGGAAGGACTCGTGCGGCGCTCTCGTGAACTCCGACTGTCTGATCCGCTCCAGCTGATCCAGGATTACTGGGAATAGTGGCCGCTCGCGAGGGTTTGATGCCCAGCAAGCTGGGGGATACAAAGTTATTGAACTGTAGATGTTGTTCGTGGTTTGGAATGCGTATAATTATATCTTAGGAAAAAAAAGATCTTATTTTATCTAGCCGTCAGTGTCCCACTGCTGGGCATTCTGAGCAAAGGCCTCTCCCCTCTTTCTCCAAGATGTTCTATCCTAAGCCGCTTCTGCCCAGATCCATGAAGGTGTCCAGCTCATCTCGTCACCTTTTTCGAAGTCCTATGTGCTATTCTGATGTGCAAGCTACATTAAGTTTATCAGGTGGTTTTTGCATGAAAGAATCCCAAACATTCCCAAGAATAACACATATGCTTTATTACTTTAAGATATCCTGATTTTTTTACTAGATAATTGCGAAGTTGCGGACAGCCTGTAGTTCAGTTGTAATATAAAAGGTACAGCAAATGTCTAAAAGAAACCACAAAGTTGTACTGGAAATATTAAGCTTTCCTTTCTACAGTTTCTTTCCTTTTTTGTTTTGATTTTCAGTTGGGAATGAATGGTCACTTAACCTTAGAGGTCTATCTACATCCGGGCCGTGTCCGGGAAAAAATATCATTCCATACAGTTTCTATGGATTCGTTCACACACGTCGTCGACCTTGACTTTACAAAAGCAATACAAACCTTCCATAAGCACCCTCCAGGGTTCTGGACAAGTGCTAGGTATAGGCAGTGTAAGTTTATTGACGGCCACTCCGTACGCCACGGCCAAAGCGTCAATGCCTTTGTATGGTGTCTCGCCAGTGAGCAGCTCCCATAGTAACACGCCATAGGACCAAACGTCGGACGCGTGGGAGAATGTTGAGTTCTTTATCACCTGGAATGGAGATGGGGGTTTTGAGTTAGTTGCACTGCTAAATAGGGATGAGGACTACATAAAAAAATGGCATTATGTTAAGTCCATCTGTTAAACTGTTCGAAAATATTAGACACATATTTTTTGCTTGACAAAATACCATAAACAAATACGAAGATACAAAGCATCAAAGTCACGGAGTGGGGACTGCAAGAACTATACTGAAGTATGACTTTAAACCCAGTGTATCGTTCATTTTTAGTAAAAGAGAAAAAAGTAAAAATATGTGTATAATTTTTCTAGCCTATCACTGTCTAGCCTATCTCCCTGAGAGCAATCTCGAAGAACAGTTTTCTCCAACAATGAACATTATCCCTACGTCCCTAGTACCTTTAGAGCATGTACAAGGAGACTGATAAATGTGGACGAAGCGAAGTAAGTGTTTGGATCGCAGCAAGTGAAGGGAAGTGGTCTCTGCCTACCCCAGTGGGGAAGAGGCTTGACAGAGATATGTGTATGTATATGTATGCATATATGTCTGTGTGTATTTTCTTATGTATATGTATGTATGTACCTCTGGAGGCATCCACGCGTAAGTCCCAGCGGCAGACATCCTGGTGGTCTTGTACACTTCTCGAGCTAAACCAAAGTCTGTGATCTTGAGGGTCTTGTCTTCAAGGTTGTCGTCCGGTAAGATCGTCTCGCTCAGGAGTACTGGAAACGAAAGAGATGGGAGCTTAGATGATGAAATACAGAAGTAAATATTTTGTTATTTTATTTCTACCCGACTACGGCAAAGTCAAAGGGAGGGGTAATGTTTTTTGAGTTAAGAATATTGTTCTGCTAATCTATTTTATGAGACGGTTAATAAAACACACTTGACTTAATTTCGTGCCACAACAAAAACAAAAGTAATACCTTGATTTATATTTGTATTTTAAACACCTACTAGAAGAGACACCAATCATTGACTGCTTAAAACTTCATTAAAGTAGCTGTGCTGTATGTATATACTAGAAAAAAGATATAAGTAAAACCTTTGGTAAAGAATTGAAACCAATATTTTACCCATTAGTAGCCCGGAATCACTGTTATATTAACTTTCTTTGCTATGTTATCGTGCTCGTCATCTACAGCCTATGTAGGTACAATGTACATTATGTAAGACCTGATTTAGGAGTGACGTATTTATTTATTTATTATTTATTTAAGGATATCCACAGCTTAACCATAAATAAGGCTTAATATGACGAATTTTGGACCACACAAAATCCAATACACATTATTTCTAAAAAGTTCGATTACCACAAAACCCGTAAAGTCGCAAGACCACTCGTTAATAACTCAAGCACAATCATAAAAATAAAACCCCAAAGATTTATTCATCAAAATCGCAATAAATTTACGCGACCAAAGCCGCTTTACCGCCTTTAAATTATTTGCCCACGGTCGAACCCTAACATTAGTGCGGCATACAAACTGTCTCGTTATTGAGTGTCAAACTTGCGCAAGAGTCGGTCGATTGGCGATCAGTGAGATCAAAGGGAAGCCGGCGACGTTGCTAAAATCAATGCGGTATGTGCTCTTTGGGTGGGCATTAGACTTGTTTTAATATTAGCAGAGTAGGTCTTGAATCTTTTATTTATTGAAAATTGAGGATTAGGTATTCAGTCTAGTATTAAAGATCAAATAATCCGAAATCGACACTTATCCGAAAACTTTACTTCTTTCTTTTATTTCGTCTACTTCTCCACACATTAAAATGCAAAATTAAAACCTTGAAAAGGAATAGAGGTTGTGTCGTATCAGGTAGGTACTCAAATGGACAGCGGAAACCAGAAGAGACTTAGACTCCACCGAAAAGAGCAACGCTCTTAAATGTAAAGAAAAGAAGAGAAACAGAGCAGACTCTTTTCCCGCGTTTTAATATGTGTTTCTCATGTAAGGACACATCCTAATAATATTATAAATGTCAATGTTTGTGCCGATGAATGGATGTTAGTTACTTCATCACGTAAAAACCACTGAAGAGATTTTAATGAAATTTTACAATAACTTAGCTTGGACACCAGAATAACGCATAGGCTATTTTATTTTGAGATATCATGTCTTTCTTCCAAAATATGTCGATAAATGCGTACGAAGTCGCGGGCAGCCTAGTAGGGTTAAGGAGGAAACAGTTGCTCAGTCGGGTACAGTGACTCACCACCGGTTTGTAAAGAAGGAAAAGAGATACGTTCATCTCTTTTGCACTTTTTGGAAGCTTTTAGCATGCGCACGCGCAAGTGCAAAAGGGATGAACGTATCACTTTTCCTTCTTTACAAAACTATGGTGAGTCACTGTACCCGACTGAGCAACTGTTTCCTCCTTAACCATACATTTATAAGATCAAATAAAGTATTTTAGTTCCAAAAGAAATTTCGTAACTTGAGTAAGTACATGAAATAGCCAACCTAAGAGTTATGCCAAACAAGTCGTCAATATCCATTGTGTTATATCAATGGCAATACGCGTGTAGGTCTTTACAACCTACGTTAACTTAACTTGACACTGCATTTATGTGAACACGCATATAAATGAGATCTCGAGATAGCTCATGCGAGTCAGTACGCTTGTAAACTGTAGTTCGATTCACACGTCCATCAAGCTTCGACAAAGGAGTTTGACGGGTCGCGTTTCACTTGACAGACAGCTGACAACTTGTCTAGGTATCTTTAGATAATACTCGAGGAAAAACTTGATGGGAACTTAGAAACGACTGTAAAACTGAGCTAAGTCACGATACGAATCATAAATGACAAACTTCAGCTTTCGCATGTTTGAGAATCTTTTCTTGCTATAAAATTAAAGTACCTGTCCCTACCCTCATCATCATCAGCCTTTTTTGAACGTCCCCACTACAGGTTCACGATCCTACTCTCATACGGTGTGATACACAATACATCTTCGAATTTCTTATCTAGTGTATGCATCTCTACCCTTATTACTACATATTGCGTGAAAAAAATACCATCTAAAAATACCGATCAATCAACAATACGAAAACACATTTACCTATATTTCTATTTATTTTTATCTACTGCCCATCTCCACTCTCTAATTTAGATTTCCAGATTGTAACTCAGAAAGTAAAAACTCTTATTCAATTCGCTTCTAAAACTGCTCACAAACCACACAAACATTTCCCACATAACAAACGTCTCAAGCGCCCGTATAAATAATTCAGTAAAGCACCTCACGACGGAAACAAATCCGGTTGGTGCTCCTGCCTCTAGGAACTATTTCCGATTGCCAATGTTACGAACTTGTGACGCTTTATAGGTTTAGTGAGATATTGTTACGTTGCAGTTGGTTTAAACTTTGAAATGATTGCTGTTTTAGAATTCTACTAAGTTACAAGGCCAAATCAAGAGTACCCTAAACCGACGGGCATGTATGAGGCGACTGATGAGTGTGGATGAAGCGAAAGAGGTGTGTTTGGATCGAAGCAAGTGGAAGGAAGTGGTCTCTGCCTACCCCAATGGGAGAGAGGCGTGACGGATATGTATGTACAATCTACACGGAATGTTCAATCTTCCGGCTATGTGATAAGACCTGTAAAAAACCTTTCTTGTATATCAAACTAATAGAGTTTCTTGCTAGATTCTTCTCTCAGGAAAACTGCTTCCTTGCGAATTTAGTGTAAACTATAAAAATAACATTGGCATATAGAAATATGCTATTTAAGGTGCGGAGTGTTTGCCTACGAAATAAAAGGTATTTGAATTGTTTTGATATTTTAGTCAAACAGTTAAATAGCCGACGGCGATTCTTGAGATGCATTTCATTCCTCTAAGCTACTTTCAATATTTGAATCATCTTTTCTTAATTTTACAATGATATGCCAATGTGAAACTTGAACAAATTAATATCGATTCAGTCTTCAAACAAAACGTTAGACTGATATGTTCTTTTGGCATTTTCCTTGGTATTTCACTGTCTATGTAGGTAGGTACGTAATAATTCAATGAATCGGCATCGACCTTTGCCAAGTTCCAGGCGGCACGTTAAAAATTGTCGATCAATAACTTTGATGGTATTTTTAAACTGTCGGTTTACATTTCATCATGTATGGTAGCGATGTGGTTGAATTAAATAAAAATGGTCGAAAATGCTTTAGTTATGACAGCTTTCTGAATTCTTTTACACTACTTTAATTTGGCAGAAATGCAAGAATTGTCACGGCACTTACAGCTAAATATTGTCAAATTTTATGCGAAATTTATAATCAGCTAACACAAGTTAAGCTTTATTTTCGCATTTAAAACCGATTGGGCCACTAATTTAATTTATCGATAATTTTATCTAGATTGACGATATTTTTATGAATTCGTAATGGTGTTCCCACGTTGCACAAACTTTTTGTATACTAATTAGTAATTAGTTATAAAATTTTACAAACGTTACTAAACATGCGATGCGGAAAGCGTCATTAAACGAAATTCGTAATACAACAGAAAACAAAAACAAAGTCAAACTGAACTTAAAACTAAAATTACCCAATCGATCCCTCTGAAAATAGTCCAGCACTTTCATTGGAAACATGTTACTGTTTCAATCTCCAATAGTCCGTCCGTATTATGGTAAATGGGGTCATGTGATCTAGTAAAAGCAAACGCTTGTTTTAGAGTCCCTTTTACTGTTATTACTCGGTTTGGAACTGGAGTACGCTACAGTGAAGTACGGATGCTCGCGACTTTCGTCGTATCTTGAAAAAGTTATGATATCTTAAAATAATATAGCTTATATGTTATTTTAATGTATACGCTACAATATTGCAAGGTTTTAGCAAAATCTATTCAGTAGTTTACGTGAAAGAGTAAAAAACATCGTTACATACGTCCATCCATCCATCGGCACAAATATTGACATCGAATTTGTAGGATTAGTGATGCAAAATTGTCTCTTCCTTATCAGTTCTTTTATTGACACAGAACCTACTCTCATAATTTGTGATGTATTTACTCACTTATCATCATCACTTATCTAAATAGTAACTAAATAGCTAAATTGCAATAAAATTGATATATCGATGCATGTAATCTTAATCAATAAATTAATAATATCAATCACAAACACGGATACACTAAAAATCTTTTAAGATAATTATGTAGTAAAATGTGTAAGTTATCTGGTAAACAGTAATAAAATGTAGCTATTTCCAATTGCATATATCATAGTTGTCATTTTCCAGTGGAAATTGTATGCCTGTATTTTGCATCAGTAAACAGACACGATAAAAAACCCCATTAAATATTCCTTTCTCTATCAATGTTTCTAATATTAAAGTTTTAATTTCGTAGCTTTGCTACACAAATTGCCGTGCCCTAATCAGGGTCTACATTTGGTACTTTAAGTTGTTTAGGTATAAGATCTGTAAAAACCTGTGCAGTGCAATAAATGATTGAGTATTGAGTATTTTTAAAGTGTGAGACCTTAAAAGTGTAAAAAAAAGACGAACATATGAAAATCAATAGTAACTTCAAAACTATAAAATACGGAACGGAACCTATGATTCGAATTTCCAATACCCTCGATATTTTTATGCAAACGCTGTGAAAATATCCGTTGATCACAGCAAAAAGGTTCCGAGTAATATTTCCGAGGCATTGTTATCTCGTTTGCAATTTTACGCTCAAGCCAAAGGGTGGATAGGTAAATATGGAAAAATGGGGTGCTTTGGGAGCCTCTTTTCTTATTATGTGACGGAATTTTCCGCGTTTCAAAATTTTGCCTTTTGTACTAGCGGGATAGAAATTATTTAGAGCTTTTGCGTTGCTGTAAAACCCGTAATTTGTAAGTAAGATACCAATTTACGATAAAACGACTATTAAAAACCAGAATAAGTTTATCTAACTAATATTGCAAAGTTGACACTAATGTTATCAAGAATGCAGTTATGTTTTACGAGATAAATAATCATCTATCTTTGCTATTTATATATTTTTATTTGTTTTAATAAAAGTAGAAAACATTTTATTTAATTCCTGGTTACATTAATTTATGTAGCATTTTGAAACTTCATTTCAACAGATAGAAATAGAGAATGGTTAGTAATTTTTGAGAGGAGTAGGCCACAGCGAAAGCGTCGAGTCAGGAACTTGTTAAGGAAAGGCCAAGGAAGGAGTACCCTAAACGTGAAAGGATATGTATGTATCTATTATATCTTTTGAAGAAAGGAAACATTTTCCACGTGCTTATCCTCACTGAATATTGAAGCAAACTTATTTCCGTTTCTACAAAAGACAGGTCACGTCCTTAACACGTCGAAACGCTTCGAGAAAGGGGAGAATAATTTCCCCTCGGTTTTGGGCACATCTTGGCTCAGGATTTCAACCCTCTCGGCCATTTACCCACTTTCTTACCAGCCTTTACTTAAACTTAACTTCATCCATCAAATAAAACGATTTGGCAGCGATGTCGCGAAAAAACTCACCGTAACATGGCCATTTGTCAAACTTTTGGCATGTTTTAGACGAAATTAATTTCGAGTTCGCGTATCTACTTTTGGATGTGGATTCTTTGGAGGTTTCATGTCATAAAGTAAAAATAAATAAATAAATATTGGGGGACATTTCACACACGGTCACCTGACTCCAAACTAAAATATACTATGGGTATCAGGGACTGATAAATATACATAGATAAATATATATAACACCCAGACACGAAAAAAAACATTTGTGCTCATCACACAAATGTTTGTAACCGGCGGGGATCGAACCAGGGATGTTAGGGAGCTCCGTAACCGTAACCGAAACTATCGGATATCCGATATAAAAAATCATCCGTAACCGTAACCGAATCCGAAATAAAAGTTTCGCATAGTATCGGATAGGGGTGGAGCCTAATTGAGACACGTTATTTGTATTTATTATACAATAAAGACTATTCTATTCTATTCTATTCTATTCTATTTTACTTTTGAAATTCCTTAAAAAAATTAATATCCGTAACCGAAACTAACGGATAATCCGAAATAATTTATTATTCGTATCCGTAACCGTATCCGGTATAATAATCATTCCTAAATCCGTATCCAATCCGTAACCGAAATTTCATATCCATAACATCCCTAGATCGAACCCGCGACCCATGCGTAGGAGGCAGACTCACTACCGACTACGCTAACTGGCCCGTCGAAGTGTTTTTGAAGAACATTTATTAAATGTTTTTTTATAATTTTGTCCCGCGTACTTTTCTCTGACATAGAAATAGTTGCCTTGCGTCTTATATCATGATGACGTTTGAATGTATAATAAAGTAAAACATTTACTTAATTAAAGGCACTTTAGAAATCTACTTTTGCCTGCTTGGATTATAAAACCGATTTCAACAAAATAAAACACTGAATAATTTCACGGAAACATAAAACTACAGTTATTTAATTTTATTATTAATCGAACACATAGATTCTAGGTTATAGCTTTAGCGTTCTTGCCTTAATGTTGAATGTTGTCGGAGTCTGTAAAGTGTACTTGTGAAATAAAAACTCTTTTAATTAAAATAAAACTCATAAATGAATTATAGCAACAGATAAAGCGTCATTAGAGCTTGAAAAAGTTGAAGAGTCGACCTGAGTGTGCATTCTCACATCAACTGAAGATCGTGATAGATGGAAAGTTACGGGCACGCCTATGCCCAGCAGTGGGACCAGAATGATAAAAAATAAAGGCAAATTTAACCAAAAATATTACTACCTTGGCTCAAGTAAAGCTTTACTTAACCTCTCGGAACTAAACAAAATATAGGCCAACACTTTCCGCGAGCGTCTCCATAAAAACTTTTCACGACAGAAATAAGATATTTATGCCGCAAAATGTAATATTTTTCGCATAGAAACTGGTGCCATGAGAAACTTAGGCTTGAGAGCTGGCAGAAGTTGTGTAACTTATTTACTTTATTATATATTTTAGATAGATAGATAGAAATTCTTTATTGCACACAAAGAAATACAAATACAACTTAAAACTAAAACATTGTGCGCAAAGGCGGCCTTATCACTAAAAGTGATCTCTTCCAGACAACCTTTGGAGTAGGACTAGTTTAGGATGACTGTAGAGTAGAGCAGGGCAATAAATAAATACTATTTTAGCAAGAAAAATAGGTAGCTTAAATTAATATAGAATCTTCATCCGCCGGCCTCGGCTTCGAAAATTCTTAAAATAATAAAGCGTGGCTATGGTGTGCTTTTTTTTATTGTAGTATTATTAAAATCTGTTAAATGATTTTAGCGTGAAAGAGTAAATAAAACTCATCCACGCAAACATCATCACTTCTTTCACATTGACGATTATAATATTAGTAGAATGTATTTATAACATTGTAGTAGTCTGATTAGCAGACGATTATCAGAATGCATTTTCAATTGTAATCCCGTGTCACTGACGTTAGCAAACAGCTAGAGTAGTTACGTTTATTTTCATTTAATTTCTATCTACTTATTATGTCCCTTTCTATGTTTCTTAACTTTCCATTCGGCACATAAAATCTACAAAAGCTTACAAAAGTAACGAATTCGTTTCTGATCATTCTCTACACCTAAACCTAAACACTAATACAATTTGCACGTATACCCGTCCTTCCTGAACCCACATTTTTCACAGCGTAAGCAAGTCATAAGCCCGACTGACCACATAGTAAACTCGTACTTATTTTATAGAGCTGCGGTTAGAATTTTACGACATCTTGCCAAATTCCCGGCTCATGTTTATCCGGACCCCGTTGAATAAAATATCAACACATTTGAATTTTATTTTGTTTAGCTAGGGATGCTTTAGTTTTTAAGCCATGTTGTAAAAAGACGGGACTTTCTCCGGATAAGAATAATGACAAAATTGTTCTTAACGTCATTATGCTTTGCGAGAAACTTGTCATGTTGTTATGCGCACGCTTTTTTGTCATCGCGGATGAGTAGAGAGGCCTTTGCCCAGCAGTGGGACGCAAATGGGTAAATTAGAATTAGAACTAGATGTACACAGAATCGCCATTTATTTACAAAGTTTTCTTTATATCACAATCAGCTGAGAATCTAACAAGAGATTCGCGAGTTTAAAAAGAAAATTAGGTTTAACGGTCATATTCTTTCTGGGTAGTTTCTGAAGATTGTCCCGTTTAAGTTTAATGTATCAGTGATTCTGTGTCTCCTTGTCACTCTGATGATACCTAGCTCCTAATACCTAGAGTATAATTTCCATATTTATGTATAACCTTATCATGAACTTTCAAAACAATGGCGACTCAATTTAGCTAAAAACCTACAGTGTTGTTTGTTTACCAACCGCTAGTTACGGCCAAATATTAGTTTTGAGTTGACAAAAAGCCATTTCCTTAGTGTTTGGTAGCTCGTTTGTCAAAGTCATAGTCCAACACCCTTGTCAACTTAAACAATGGTTTGCATCGCTTGTTATACTTAGCTAGTTTTTATGTTTATTTCCCGAAGGCTTTTTTAACATCATTTGTATTAGAGTATGTTTGGTAGCTCTATTATTTAGGTAAAGGTCATCAATCAGGCTTCTTTCAGTTGAGTGGCACCATGCTTTAGAAATATCAAAATTATACTTTTAGGTAATAAATAATGTTATTCTGACGTGTATGCCTCATAGTCTTACCAACGTGCTTATATACTTTTAAGCTCTATTCAAACATAATGTACATAGTCCTGCTAATATTATAAATGTCAATGTCTGTGCTGATAGATGGACGAATGTTTGTTACTCTTTCACGCAAAAACTACTGAATAGATTTTGATGAAATTTGGCAATATTGTAGCTTATATATCAGAATAACACATGAATAGGATAATTTTGAGAGATCATGTTTTTCTTCAAAGATATGACGATAAATGCGTACGAACACGCGGACAGCCTCTGCTAATCCAATATTGTGTTATTCTAACGTGCATTCCCGTACTCTTACATACATAAACACAAGTCTTAGCTTCTTTAGAAAGCCTAGCCTTCCCTAGTCTCTATTCACATAACAACAAACAGTTATCGTACAATAAACAATTTGCGTGGGTGGGCGACGACGCAGGCGCCGGCGCGACCGCAACTCTACAGACCAACTTTTTTAAACAAATCACTTATGTCAACTCGTTTATAGCTTGCGTTATTAGTGTTAATTGTTCCTTTTTAAAATGTTTTTTAAGAATTGAAAGCTTGGTTGGAAATTGGTCATTTATTTATGTTTCTGTCGAAGTTTTTACAATACAATACAATACAAATATTCTTTATTGCACAAAAGATATAAGGTACAGACACAAACAAGAATATAACAAAATGAAAATGATTAACAAATTGTTTTAATGATTTACAAATTGTTTTTTTTTAATAAAATTTGGAAATAGTGTCGCCGAGTTAGGATAAATCGCTCTTGTATGAGAGTAGGCTCGTGTACCTGTAGTGGGGACAAAAAGGGCTGATAGGGAGGAGGTATTTCATTACTAGATACTTAGTTAACGACACTGAAAGCTAATTAATTACTTAACTTAAATTACATCATTTGTGTCCGATTTACCTAGATTTGGCTTGTAGTGTAAAAATGTTGAGGATCGGATCAGGATGTCCATAAGAGAGACAATTTTGAATCTAATTAATAGAAATAAATCAAGTGGCATTATTGATATATTTAATATAGCTAAAGCTTCGTACTCACATTAAGTCGAAGTTGATTAAAACTATCGGGTAATACCGTATGACGCTATATACAATAATTGAAATTAACTAAGAATCCTACAGCCTTCTTCAAAATCCAATCAAGCAAGTCTTGGTTCATTTGAATCATAGTTAACCCACTTCTCACCGTAAGCAAGCTAATCAATCGGAGCTAACGTTCCTTAGCACAGACCGTCAGCCTTGGCCGTCAAGTACCAAGCTCGGCCCGGCACGGAGGCGGCTTTCGTGACCAAAATGTCACTAGTAATTACATCACATTGTAAGATGGCTTGAATCATTTAAAAGGTTGGTTTTCTTTCTTAGAATCGGGAGAGAGTTGTTGTTGATCTATAAAGTATGTTCGTTGGGCTTTATTCATAACTAGCTGTACCCGCGACTTCGTCCGCGTGGAATACTGAGTTTGGCGGCGCTCGCGTCGCGTTTGCTTAACCTGCGCTATTGAAATCAAAAGTAGCCTATGTCCTTTCTCAGGCTATTCTCAGACTATAGCCTATCTGTGTGCCAAATTTCGTTTTAATCGGTTCAAAGCAAGACAGACAGACAGAGTTACTTTCGCATTTATAATATTAGTATGGATGACCAGAAAATGTTATAAATAGTAGTTTTGATGCTCATTAATCACTTTGCCCGATACAGCCGGGCATTATTCATAATGCCACATGTATCAGTGTGTTTAAGGATTGTAAAACTTTATTTGAAAAGAATTTCTTGCTCTGGGAAAAACTGCTACCTTGCGAATCTAGCATTGTAAATAAAGACTATTTGACTTAGAGTGCAGAAGCTTGGAATTAAGCGAAATAGAAGACAAATAGCTTTTCTGATGATCACACAAGATTTCTGTTGAGAATTTACATTTAGAACATAACATATAAATAATAAATAAACATTACATCATTCCACGCAGCAGTAAAAATACATCTAATGATATATTAATTTATGTAATGAGATGTAAGTATCAAATTTAAAGTAGATACTGTGTTTAACTTAACTTAACTAACTCCTCTCTGGTGCATTTATACATATATATGTATATATGTATGTGATATTTATTTTATCTATTGGATATCTATTTGTTTATTTTTATTATAGGTACTATCTATTTTTGGTATGTATATGTAGTTATGTATGTATGTATTCTGTATTATTTGCACAACCCGCAACCATTATTACCTCTTTCTCGTTATTTCTTACCCTAAGGTTGCCTGGAAGATATTGCTACCTAGCAATAAGGCCGCCTGTTGCTTCTTATATTCTCGTTTGTGTCTGTACCTTATATCTTTTGTGCAATAAAGAATATTTGTATTGTATTGTAACTTCTGTGTAAAGCCGCGATATAATTAGTGAAAATATGGTGTAATAAAATGAGGTTATACTAAGTAAGGATGTACGTACACTTGGCTGCACTTTAAAACCCTTTGTCAAGCTACATAAACACATTTGTTAACCAAACATCAACAAACTTCAATACTGACCTAGTTAACGCGAAAGGTAAACAATTTTCTATTATAACACCACAATAATATAAAATTATTTACACCTACGTCATCACTCGCTTTTAAATTTTTATCTCATATTTAATGTACTTGAATAAAAAACTTAACACAATGCATTTAAAGGCTAGAATCCATTAAAAACTAAGTTGTTTACGCATGTGAAACCTGACCGTGAGGTGAGGTGTATGAGGTAAGAAAAGACGTTGTTAACATGACTTTTATGGCTATTGAAATAAGAGCTATAGGTAGCAAGTAATGAATCTCTATAACATTTTACGATATGGCTACGAGTAAGCTCAAGTAGTAAGGATTCGTGTTTAAGTTTGTAAGAAGATCAATTATTTCTTGTTATGGAACGTACACTCAGCAAACTGAATAGGTAACCTACCCAATGAGAAACCATTATATTCTCAAGTATCTATGCAGTTACTTAGGGAGGGTTAGCTCAATAAACCCGGAGTTAGCTGCTAACACAGGGTTAAATAAAGATAAATCAATATAAATTATTTATTTAACCCTGTGTTAGCAGCTAACTCCGGGTTTATTTGGCTGCACAAGTGGGACTTAGCAATCTAAATAGGTAACACCCTGTGGTAACAACCCACCCAATGAGAAACCATTATAATATTCTCGAATATTTATGCAGTTACTTAGAATCCAGTACATTTAATGAAACTGTATCATACAAAATTTCGCTTAAATTTCATTAATCCTTTGTCAACCGAAAGTTTTATTAACAACTAGAGGCTGTCCGCGACCTCGTACGCATAATTATCTTTTTTTTTTAGCCTATGTTGTCCCACTGCTGGGCAAAAGCCTCTCCCATGTATCTTTATATTACGAAAAATGTAAGCAATATCTTAAAAATAATGTAGTCTATAAATTTCTTGCATTTACACCTTAACTTAAAATATAACCATGTAATTTGATGTTTAGGCTACAATATTGAAAAGTTTTATAAAACCGGCCAAGTGCGAGTCGGACTCGCGCAGGAAGGGTTCCGTACCATTCACTATTGATATCAAGCAAAAAAAGCAAGAAAATCATGTTTGTTGTATGGGAGCCCCCCCTTAATTATTATTATTATTCTATTTTTAGTATTTGTTGTTTATTGCAGCAATGGTGATACATCATCTGTGAAAATTTCAACGCTCTAGCTATAACGGTTCATGAGATACAGCCTGGTGAAGGACAGACAGACAGACGGACAGCCAAGTCTCAGTAATAGGGTCCCGTTTTCACCCTTTGGGTACGGAACCCTAAAAATTTGTTCAGTAGTTTTTGCGTGGAAGAGTAACAAACATTTTTAGCACTAACATTGTCATTTTTACTAGTAGAATAGGAAGTAGGACGAACAAAAAGTCACGTAGTCGATTCGTTATCGGTTTTGCATTGTGTGGGTTACCTATAGAGTTTGCATAGTCGGTGAGAATGAAAATTCCCTGCTGAATTGTTGGCCCTGGGCCCGTATTCTTCTAATTACCAAATGAAAAATGGTGTCTCTCTAGAATGTGAATTGTATGAATTGACACATTTTGGTATTCTCTTAACATATAAGTTGACAGTGGACAGCGATCGGCCGTACATTTTATTACTTTACGCTTTATTTGGTATTCTACTCCGCAATGTCACATGAGTGGCAGTTCCAAACGGTATTCTCTTCGCTATTTGACAGTTGTTCTCTAATAGCATTTCGTTCGGTCGTCCGTCGTTCAGTCGTTCGGTCACCCAAACACTATTTCGGTGTTTTTTCGAAAATTAACGTGCAATTTATGCAAAAAATGCATGTAAATCTTATAGAAATAAATATTCTGTATTTTAAAGTATGTCTAAGCTTATTCTAGGTCGAAAAAAATCTATCAATCGGTTGATCAATTTCTTCGAACAATAATTTTATTAAATATTGGCAACATCGACAACTAAATCATTCGCAAAGACAAATGAATGACAAAGCCCTCTAGAGACTACTAATCGACTACTAATCGACTATTTCGTGGCACTTAAGAGAATACCAAATTTGTGACCTATTGCTGTAGAATGTTAATCTGTTGGCTATAGTTAGGTCGCTTAACTTAATTTAACAGAATTGCTACCCAGTTTGTTACCAAAGGGCAGGATTTAACTTAACCGTCCCTCTGTATACAAGGTGATTTTAAATTAGTAAACGACAGAAATGGATATGCATGTACTCGTGATAACAAACAACTTTTACTATAGGGTCAAGGTCGAAATAAAAAAAAAAATTGTCCTCCCCATCTATCAGCTGATGCATTTAGTATGGGGAGTACAAAAAATTTTGAACGATTTCGACCTTGGTCCCATAGTAAAAGTTGTTTGTTATCACGAGTACATGCATATCCTTTTCTATCGTTCACTAACTTAAAGTCACCTTATAATGACATTGTAATATTTGAAATGTCGCCCCCCCCCCTTTCAATGTAAAATTAATTACATTCTACACATCTTATTAAAATTATAAACGACAATTGATTTGCCTACAAAATTTCAATCGTATCCGTCAATCCATGAGCACGTTTAGTGTAAATTCAACAGATATGAATGATTTTTTTAAAATCAGAATAAAACATAAGGCTATAGGTATTATAAGATAGACGCTGCCCGCAACTATGTACGCAATTATCGTGAAATCTTGAAAAAAAAAAAAAAAAAACTTAAAATAATGTAGCCTATGTGTTATAATTATTCTAAAGTACCTATATAAATCTAAAACATTGCCAAGTTTCATCACAATCTGTGCCGTAGTTTTTCAGTGAAAGAGTTACAAACATCCTCATACATCCATCCATTCATCGGTACAAACATTTACATTTACAATATTAGTAGGATATTGTGTAAGTTTTCTAAAATACGACCAGAAATGCGTGTCTAAGTGCCTGTTCCACCATTTACAGATAAAAACTATCTGACAGATGTTTTATACCTGTCTCTGCCTAAGCCGTCAGGTTTTATGAAATAGACATAGGTTTATCTGGCAGTACATTGCTGGAAGCCGCTAGTTTGAAATAAGAAGTTTTTTCCTACCGAACCATACAACATTACGCTATCTATATATAACATAGGTAGTATGTATAGTTACACAAGGCCACAGAGACATAGCAGACGCGGGCATTGCACCTAACTTATTTATTATTAGCCGTTTCCAGGAATCTAGTAACGATAACCGCTAATGGGCGGTCTACGTACGTTACCTGCTTAAGTATTAAACCATAGATTTGTGACTATGCTCTAAAAATATCGTAAATCCTACCTATGTTTTACATGGTTTATTTGAAAAGAGCAACCCAACAGAGATTCTTGCTAGATTATTCTCTGGCGAAAACTGTTACCTTGCGAATTTAGCGTTAACTTTTAAAATATGAATCTATAGCAACGTTTTCAAGCGCATGTAACGTGTCTATGATATAAAGCTATATAAATAAAGCTATATATAGCTTTATATATAGGCTTTACTTAAAGTACAACGAAAACGAAGCGATGAGTTGATTGAACGTAACTCAGGATTCCTTTGAAAATATTTTAAAGGTTATAGCATAAAAAACATATAGATTAAACTTTTGTTGTCCAAAATCAGAAGGAATATAGTACCATAATTTATAGCTTGTTTATCATGTAGTGAAACTTTGTACTGACAGATTTAATAAACAGACACTATGGTAATATAAATAAATAAATCGACGTTCTTTATGGTAAACTACTGCATAGATGGCCACAAGTTTACATACTAACACCTACACTTTTAAATTAAAGTATCCAGGAAAGTGGCTAGATCAGCTGGACACATTCATGGATGTCTGGGTTGTATGTAGCGGCTCAGGATATAGAAACGTGGAGAAGGAGAAGAAGCCTTTGTCCAGCAGTGGGACATAGACGCCTAAAAAAGACAAGATTTAACATCGTACTATTTTCTTTTGTTTTTGACCAATTTTTCTGGTTTAAAATTACTATAGCGGTTAATTGCTTCGTTAATTTTAAAAACCTTTTCGTCAACTCGTTGACATTTGTTCTATCGATTATAAAACAAAACAAATTAATTAAACCCATAGTTACGGTGTTGCTTTTCCAAAGTATGACCTACAAGAATTATTTCAAAACCTTCGTATTATCAAAGTGTATACCACCCGTGTCTCTAGTTAACAATTACAGATGATCCGATCGTGGGAAGCTTTAGACTTAAGCCTTCGCAAGTCATTCTCATTGATTGGACATTGTGCAAGATGGTTCGAAAATATTAATCGGGAACAATTATCTGAATTAGGAATCTTCGATCTCGTTAGTGGTATTAGACTTTTGCCCCAACAGTAGGAAAACAAAGGGTAAATAAAATAAGTTTGGTTTTTTATGTTTTATTATGATGTGACATATTTCGTAAATAGTTTATGTACTCAGTAGCTTTTAAAAAGAAAAAAATTCGACATTTTGGCAAAGGTTTTCCTTTACCTATTCTATCATCCAGCATCATCATCATCTCAGTCTATAGCTGCCCACTGCTGAACATAGGCCCCTCCAATAAATCTCTAACGTGAACGATTTATTGCCACTTGTATCCAACGAGATCCTGTGCCTAATGTTGTAAGTTTTTTAGTTTCAATCAATAGTGATTGAAACTAAAAAACTTACAACATAATAATATTCATAAATTAAACAAATACATTTCTTAATAATCTAAATGATGCAATAATCATGAAGAAATATGCAATAGTAATTTCGATTAGTGAAGGCATACGTGTTTTCATATTATACGACAATCGTATTTCTACCGTTTCTAGGTATTTAGCTTTTTACCTGTGTTTAATATTATTTCAATTGAATAGCAATAGCTTACTTAATTTTGCTTATAACTGCAGATTTTATTAGACCAATAGACGTTTGCGTAAATCGATACCCTAGGTACTGATTTTATATAGCCTAGATATTTATTTGTGGAATTTAATTACCTAGGGGTCAAAGTTTTAATGAACGTTTTTATTACTGGTTCTTATTATTTAATTTAATAGACTGTTTATTAAGTTTCTGCCGATGTATGTAAGGAAGTTTGTTACTTTGTCACGCAGCAACTAATAAACAGATTTTAATGTAACTTTAGAAAATTGCAGCTTGCACATCAGAATAACACATAGGCACAGGCTACTATATTTTAAGATATCACTATATTTTTGTCAGACTTGACAATAAATGTGTACGACAACACACACACTACTACTACTTCTTGTTTATGTCTGTACCTTATATATTTTTGTGCAATAAAGAATATATGTATTGTATTGTATTGACTACGAAGGCGGCCCAAAGTATCATAAAATTACATCGAGATATCCATCGTTAACAAATAAACCCTTTTCTAGCGTTCATTGACATTATTTCATTCACTTTTTATCACCAAACAAACAATCATTTTAGACATCAAACATAAAAGCAATAAAATTTGAAATCAAATAATCATAATCACACAAGATTACGAAATTACGACGACGAGAGGAGCAAACATAATAAAATCTAGGATTGAGAAAATGTTTACATGTAAAATAGAAAGTAGTTCATATGAATCATATGTAGTTGAGACGAAAAGTGTATGAATCATGATAGGTTGGTTGATTTGGCATAGCCACTTGAGTGGTCAAATCTATTTAGTGAGACGTGGCTCGGTATAAATAAACATATCTATTACTAGCTGTACCCGCGACATCGTCCGCGTGGAATACTGAGTTTGGCGGCGCTCGCGTCGCGTTTGCTTAACCTGCGCTATTGAAATCAAAAGTAGCCTATGTCCTTTCTCAGGCTATTGCCTATCTATGTGCCAAATTTCGTTTTAATCGGTTCAGCCGTTTAAGCGTGAAAGCAAAACAGACAGACAGACAGAGTTACTTTCGCATTTATAATATTAGTAAGGATTTGGTTTTATACCGTTGAGCAATTTGTTTCTTAAGTTTTTTTTTTACGTGGGGAAATCCATTATGGATACCGTTCGTCGCGAAGAAAGACGATGGGTTATGCCGGACTCCCACCGGCTAAAACACCACGGTGTTCCTTCTCGCCGCCAAACAATGAAATACTTTAACAAATCTGAGTACACTATCCCACTTCTTACTTAATATTTTATAAACGTCAATGTTTGTGCCGATGGATAGATGGGTTTTGTTACTCTTTCACGCAAAAACTACTGAACAGATTTTGATGAAACTTGGCAATATTGTAGCTTAAACATCAGAATAACACATATGCTATTTTAATTTCAGATATCATGTTTTTTTTCCTAGATACAATAAATGCGTGTATGCAGATTTCCTCACGATGTTTTCCTTCATCGTTATCGAATGGTAATCGAATATTCAATCCGTACATGAAAAAAAATTAAGTATTCATTGCATTCACTTCAAAAAACATTTCGAAAACCCATTTTATAATAAAAGAGGGATATTTCCACGGATTTTTGAATCCCGTAAGCGTAGAGACCGCTACTCATGCATATTAAACAGGAGCACTCTGTATATGGCAAATCTTAATCAGATTAATTAAGTTGATTCTTGCTTATCTGAAATCAAGTAGGGTTTATTTCCGGTCCAGTTTTGGAAAGTATAGGTAAAATGCTGGTTTGGTAAGCATGGAAGAAGAATACGTATTTCATCTGTATTCTGAAACAATTTTAAAATTTTTAATCCCGTGTTCATGGATGTCCGGGTACAGACGGCTCAAGATAGAGAATAGTAAAGAGAAGAGAGGCTTTTGCTCAGCAGTGGGAAACAGGTAGCTAGATGAATTATCTCAAAAAAAAAAACAACTAACATTCGTTATCAGCCCGTATATACCACAACTAACATTAAGCTTAATTAATGTTAAAGCTTACTTAATGTTAGTTGTGGTTCTAAATAAAAAGTTTAAGCTCAAGCACATAGGTCTACAATTGCTGATATAGGTAGAGCAGATTTGTTTGTCCCACGTATGCAACGCAATATGACAGCTAGGGCCTAAGTCTGCTAATTTAAAATAGCCATTTAAAACAGCGGTGTCAATTGCATTTTATGAGACATTTGGTCGCAATCAGTATAAGGCATTGTTTAGTTAGCAGAATACAAAACGTGTCAAAAAATGCCATTGACACTCTGCCGACACACAACTGAGGCTATTTTTAAATTAGCAGACTTGGGCCCCTGCTCTATAGTAACGATCAGAAGCGCACCTACCACCCAACAGTGCGAAAACAAAAGGTAAATAAAATAAGGTTGGATTGATAGTTATGATATGACAAATATATCTACGGAGAAAACTTTACCTTTCTTAGCTAGCTACTTAAATAAATTACAAAAGTACCTAATGTAGATCAAAACAAGACCGTTGCAGTCGGCGAGTGTGACCCGGTGACATATTGTTTTGAAACCCACATCAGGGTCACGACTCGCGACTCGCGACGCACCCACTTTTACAGTTTCGGTGTCTACGTCAATGCCTTAATGCAACCAGTGGCCTAAACAAACAAGTCTTATAGAAATTATAGGAAAGTTTTACATCATACATGTACATATCCGTCACGCTTCTCTCCCATTGGGTCAGGCAGACACCACTTCCTTCCACTAGCTACGATCTAAACATACTACACCTAAGATGCTTTTATAAAAAATGGTATTGGTACATGTTGATAGTTCTTTTTTTGACTTTTCAAAAAAGAATCGGTCGTGCTGAAGAATCATTGGACAGGCCTATGCTCAGCAGTGGACAGCTATAGGCTGAAATGACGATGGTAATGATGAACAAAGAGTGAATTTGTGTCATCACGGCATAGAGATCGGTGCACATCGAATAAATTATAGATTTTTTGATTAAAATTTTATTTTGATTTTGGTAATTACTAACACCTTTGACGTAATTTTTTAATGTAAAACTACCACCGCTTCACCATCTGTATAGCCATGCGAAAGCAACGTCAAGACACCTAACAGCATAGGGCCGTACGTTCACGTCGTATCATACACACATACTCATGATATTACAAACAATATCCGTTTAACCTCACAAGGACACTATTATCGGCGAGGATGTTTTTGTTCGGATCGCGGAACTTTCAGCGAATGCTTTGTACGAAGTGGCACAACCGCTATTTGCACATATGGGACAATAGTTGGGTTTTACCGGCTATTGAGCTGCGTCTACGCTACACGAGCGTACGAGCGCGCTACGAGCATTTCGCTCGTGCACGGTTGCGTTCGAACAGTTGTTGGTTTTTTGGGTTCCGTACTCAAAGGGTGAAGACGGGACCCTATTACTGAGGCTCAGCTGTGCGTCCGTCTGTCCGTCCGTTTGTCTCCAGGCTGTATCTCATGAATAGTTAAAGCGTTGAAATTTTCACAAATGATGTATGGTACGTAGTTGCCGCTATAACAACAAATACTAAAAATAGAATAATAATAATAATTAAGTGGGCTCCCATAAAAAAGCGAGATTTTTTCCCCTTTTTTTTCGATATCAATAGTGATTGGTAAGGAACCTTTCCTGCGCGAGTCCTACTCGCACTTGACGGTTCTATTTGACGACCACAAAGGGAAGACAGAGCTCGACGTAGGTTCGTCGTACGTCCACGTTTGACACCGCGAACTACGAATTATAGTGCGTTTCATTGAATACTTCCTATGCCACCATGTTGGCAGCATTGAAAATTTGTATGTGCGAAACACAATGAGGGTAATGTGGCAGTACAAATTTTCAATGCTGCCAACATGGCGGCATAGGAAGTATTCTATGAAACGAATGTCTCGGCTCGTGCTCGGTTCGTGTAGCGTGAACGCAGCTTTACGAGATTACGTTAACAGAATGCGCTTTGTAATTGTTTGAGTTAAGGATGATTAGACACGGAAGGTGTTATGATTGTGGGAACACTGTTTGGTCTTCTGATTCATTAACTAGTGTACAATCCGTGAAGTTACGACTTATTTTCAATTTTGCAGGATGTTTATGAAATAGGATTGTTAGGAAAAAGAGGTGTGGAAAAAAGGAAGAAAACAAAAAGCAAGTGGAGGGAAAGGATCTCTGTCTATCCTGATGGGAAAGAGGCGTGACAGATATGTGCGTTTTAAAATATGAATTTGAAATGGATATTTAATCCAATTAATAGGGTAGGTAAAAATATATAAATTAAATATCCTAAAAGGAATTGCAACAGAACAATAAACTATGTTATCAGCTGATCGACATTATGTAGGAAAGGTAAGACGTTTGAACTTATACTTCTTTGATTGAGTTCTTAATTTTTAAATAGTTATAGTAAATTATAAGATACCTAGCTAAAGTATATAACAATTTTCAATTGACTGTCTCAATACTAAAGCTAAAATGAAGAAGGTTAAGTAATTACCTACATACTTATAGAAAAAAATTGAGTGCGAAAGTCTAGAAAAGAAGAATAGTTACTCTGGAAAATTCCCTTTTACCATTGAATGCAAACTCCTTCGTGCTTAGTATTACAATGACGCAGGTTCTCAGAAAAAACAATACTTTACTCAGAAGGACATCTGATTCCCATCGTTTAATTATTTACTACTTTTTGTTCGATAAACACCTAACCACTTTAGAGCTAAGTTAAATGGTCAGGCATTATGCATGCAAATCTAGGAACGATTAGGTGTAATAAATAAGAAAAAAACTGGATTAAGTTATTACATGTTAAGTAATCATGGTTAACTTGTGAAAATATATTTTTTGTACTAGATCTCAGTATATTTAAAATTGACCTCTGTTATCCTATAAACAAAATGAGCTTTAAATAAAATTAAATAATAGTCACATTATGTGTTTTTTCCTCAAGGCAGCATAGGTTTTATTAATACACCAACTTGAACTAAAATTAGCAGAATATAAGAGTATGGGTACGTTCAGAAACGAGTACAATTCCATAAAAAACAACAATATATGATCATACATCAATAAATCTTATTTTTAAATCCACATGGAGAAATTACGCGTCGTGCCATAGCCGGCGAGCGTGGCAAACCTATAATCATGGCTTATGGCTGTTGGCAACAAACCTGCTTGCTCTGTATGGCTTTATGGTATGGAAAACTTAAGGCACGCCTCAGCCACTGCGGTAAACAAACAAGTCTTATAGAAACCTATAGGAAGCTTTTACTGTTACTGTTATCCTCCTTATTTTAATTGGTATTTAAACAGTTTGAACTAATAACGTATGAGGTGATTGATGAATGTGGATGAAGCGAATGAAGTATGTCTGGAACGTAGCAAGTGGAAGGGAGTGGTCTCTGCCTACCCCAATGGGAGAGAGGCGTGATAGATATGTATGTATGTATGTATGTATGTATGTATGTATGTTGAACTGATCATCATTTACATTTAACTACATCCTGCCAACACATTTTAGTTTTTTTTCTTGCTCATGGAAAATGTTACAAGTAGGTAAATAATGATAAATCATTATTACCTATATTGTATATTTTGCTTAAAATGCAAAAGGCTATTGGATTGGGACACTTAATACACATCCTTCAATGTTGCAATCATAATGTAAGGCCTTTCAAACTACACTCTTGCGAATCTAGCATTAACTGTAAAAAATGACCCGTCCTAAGTGTTGTCAAAACCTACAGGATTAAATGATTTTTCATTTCATTTACATTTCATTTCATTTCACAAAAAGATGTGTATATGATAAGTGGAGTCCTTTTCACGAAAGAAGTCCCCTAGCCGCGGCGCTGTATTTCATGTCAAAATTGATAATGTTGCCATTTATGAGTACAACATCTACCTATATTATGTTTATTCCATTTGTAATTTATTAAATAATATTATTTCCTGCATATTTCGACTGTTCTGGTCATTCCATGAGTAGGTTGGTATATATTTTGATAAAATTGTCTACCTAGCTATATTTCTGTTATGTAAAGTGTATTTTTATTAAGATAAGTAAGGGGTTTTCTACCTACTATCAGGGAAAAGGTCAGAAAATAGGGAAAATAGACCTGTCAAATTTAGTTCCAAAAATATCCGGAGGACTTCTTTCGTGAAAAGCACTCTAACCATGTTTAACACATCATTAAGATAAACTCATGACCCTATTAATCAAAGACAGGCCATCGGACATAAAAATTAACACTTTCATACCTCAATACGTTTTAGAATGCCAATGTGGGTGCCACAACACTTGTGTAGGTGTAACAATAACTATGTTGCATAAGTGGCTGATCTTAATTTATATTGCACATGAACTTTTGATAGAGACCACTTCCTTCCACTTGCTACGATCCAAACACAACTCTTTTGCTTCATCCACACTGATCAGTCGCCTCATACATGCCCGTCGGTCGTAGCAAGTGGTCTCTGCCTACCCCAATGGGAGAGAGGTGTGACAGATATGTATGTGCTTTAGGTGATGAGTTCAATCTAACCCCTATTTCATGGCTCATGAAGATAAAAATCCAGTAAACATTGTGCTATCTTATTTTGATTTTTGACAATGACAGAGACAGCTCTATAGTGGTAATGAAGCATGAGTGTAATTAACCATTCTTACTGGCTGTAGGCGTTTTGAAAAAACATATAAGCATTTTATTGACTGGTATTTTGAATTGAGGTTTAATCTAGCATAAAAAGCATGCATATGGACAGATAAAATCTTTTCAACTTTGATAGGCTTACGTCCCACTGAGAAATGAGAGTTGAGTTGCAGTGGGATTCAGTTGTAACATAGTAATTACTGCCGTTGATAAAAAACTTCTTTGTTTGTCTATTGTAGACGACTATAGTACAGGAAGATTGCAAAAAATCTATATGATTTATGAGATGTAAAAAAACAGCTATATCTAGCGCTCTAGAATGTTTATTCCAGGTTGATATTGATTGATCCACTGAAAAAGACCTTAAACATTCTGTCTGATCTCTTATTTTCATAACTAAGAATATGTAAGAGTACCTACTCCAATTTAATATGTACAATTAATTGTATGCATACCTTGCAATCTCCAAGCCTACAGGTCTTCCACAGATAAAATTCCAGGATTTATCACAACAAACAGTTATAAATATTTTTTGTTAGTTTGTTACTGATAACACTTATCAATTGGGTCAGGTAACTATATTCAAATGTCATGACTCCAGTAGATAACATTCTTGTGTTATCTGTTTGTAATTGGCAAATCAAGGTTGCAGGAGTTACTTCAGATCCTTGTTGAAAAGGTAAGACATAAGAATGGTACATAATGCTAAGCATATGCCTCTCCAAAAGCTCTCCAACGTGACCGGGATAAAAGTGCTTGGTTAATGGACTTAATGGTAATAAAATAATGGCTTAGTTGCCACAATTATGCTGACTGTTTACTAAGTAAAATCTATGTTTTTGTTTTATAGTTTTTAAATGTAACAAAGCTGATACTTATTGAAAGTTATAGGCATGAGACCTGTTGTTTGGAAATCAATTACCAACAATAAATAGAAATAATTAAGAATAAGAATGTTTAGGCATAACATTAAGTCAAGTGTGTTTTATGACTAAATAAGGTATTTAATATGAGGAAAACAATAATAAAGATAAAAACATTCCATTGTTAATAGTATAATATGTACTCACCATTTGAGCTTTTCAAATCCCGATGTATGAGCGAGATGGGTGCATCGACGTGCAGGTAGGCCATTCCACGGGCCACCTGTATGGCCCAGTCTACCAAGATACCGGGCCGGATCTTACGGCCAGACAACACACGGTTCAGCGGCCCTCCTCGAGCATACTCCATCACCAAACACAAGTTGGGCTCCTCCAAGCACACTCCCTTCAACGACACAATGTTCTCATGCTGCAGCATCCAAAACAACTTGGCCTCCTGCAGCACACTGTCCTTTATCACCTCGATGTCTTCGTTGGCGTCCTGGCGCGCCGCCTTGACGGCTACCACCTCATCGTTCCAATACCCTCGGTATACCTTCCCGAAGCCTCCCACGCCGATGACTTCCTCGAGTTTGAGCTCCGAGAAGGACACTCTAGGCGGGTCCACGTCTCCGATGACCGAGGACACGGCCATAGGGTCCTCTTCGGTCACGTACACCGCCGGGAAGATCCCGACGCGGTCGCCGATCTTCCCGGTCCACCAGCCCTCGTCGCCCGAGATGTTGGCGTCCTTGGACAGCACCTCCACGATCTCGCCGCGCCGCAGCGACAGCTCGTCCTCGCCTTGCGCCACATAGTCGTAGATAGCCGTGAAGAGGCTGAGCGGCGGGCGTTCGTCGTCGGCCGCCATGGCCCCCCGGCCGGCCGCGGGCCGCGGCGGCATCACCCCGGCCGCGCCCGCATCGCGCGCCGCCTCGCTCACGCCCGACACTGCCGACACTGCTGCGCCCGCCACCCACTACAGCACATAACTACACACAACAAAAACACGTTTGGTTATGATCACCGTATTATTCCGCCATCTTTGTTTCTCACATCGATCATGACGGTTTGTATCGGGTCTTTCACTACGAGAGATTCACTGGTTTATTTTTGCACACGCGACGAACGTTTTCTAGAGGTTCCGGGACGCGATGGTTGTAATTCAGTCGATTATTTTTCATTCATTTATCTATTACGATAAACGGACGAAATGACAACCATACCACAACGAAGTCAGCAGTGACAATTTGACTTGACAATTAGTTTTAGGGTAACATTTCAAAAACTAATTCCTACTATTTGATATTTTCTACCAACTCCTACATTTTATAAAGGGGTCATTTGACATAATGTGGTCGGTTATTGATGAAAAAATAGGTAGTTTAAAAATTTATTTTTTAACTCCTGATAATTTTCATTTAAAAAAATTGGTTGTCTGTAAAGTCGGTTTACGGACAATAGTTAGACGTGACAAGACACCGTCAAACATGCAATCGAACTGTGCCGACCGCTCGAGCCAATCATGCCTTTTTCTCGTCCAAGCGTGCCACGCTCTCGCTTGCGGAACGGGACAATGACGTCATCTTTTCATTGTAATATCGAATTATCGAGTTGTAGTCACGTCAAAAAAATTGCCCAGATAAACCAAATTAAAATAGTTTGATCTGACCCAGTTTTATGTCATTATAAGTAGGTACCTAGTAACTATTTTTAATAAATAAAATATAACAATATATCGCTATATTGAAATACCAGTGACTTTTTTCTGTTTGCCTCATAATATCATAATTGTATAGGTACCTACCTACTTAATGTATACCTACTACTAAAAATATTATAAGATAAATACGACGGATAATCATATTACAAAACTAAAGCAAATCTAGGTTAGAGATCGACCATGATTACTCTTCCTTCAGTGCACTTAATTTGTTACTAAATTTCTTTTTCATTGTTCTTTCTATTTTTAGTAAGCGTTTTTAGTCAATTTTGTATTTTTTTTTAAAGTACCTATTAAATAAATTGAATCACGATAAAAATGATGAAAGTGACACGTAAAAGAAAAAATCTTACGTCTATCAAACTTTTTTACTGATTTGGTAGAATCTCAGGTCAAAATTCTTGGCAACACTATTATTTCATATAAACTTACCTAGATGGCGCTGTTTCAACAAAGCATTATGATATGTAGCGCCATCTAGTTCTATCATTGTAAACTATTTACATATCGTGTTTTTCCGTCTCGCTAGCTTTTGTTTTTCTTGTACGGGCGGGACCGTAATCGTACTAGATTCACAAAACATTATGCATTTGTTTTTAAATTATTTTTATGAGGGAATGTAAAAGGTACTTTTTTTTACTCATTTAATTTGAGTACTGCAGATAATATACACTAATTTCATCCAACGCATCAAGAGGTCCCATGGTGTAATGGTTAGCACTCTGGACTTTGAATCCAGCGATCCGAGTTCAAATCTCGGTGGGACCTTCAGAAAAAATATCTGTTTTGTCCTAACTTTTATTTTTAAGTATTTTGTATCTATCTACCTTAATTTTGATGAGATACAGATAAACGAAGAAACTAATTGCAGCAGTTACGTCATATTTAGATGCAATTTTCTAGAAAAGGATTCCTTGTTATTTTTCCATTTCCTGAGCTTGGCAATACTTGGCATGCATATCTCTGTTTGTCATTATAGGGTGTATAGATAGGGTAGGTACTTACACATATTTCTAGAATAGACTGAGGGAGAAGGTGACGTGGACAGAAATCACCACTTTTGCATGTTTTAATTTTAAGATCATGCTATGCAAGTTTTGTTAGCCAAAGTTATTAATGAAACAGTCAATAAACCTATCTAAGACCTTTATTTTAATATAAAGTACTTAATTATATAATTTTATTTAAACACTTATAGTAATTCATCTTGAGAAGCCCAGATTAAAAACGTGAGTGAAAATTGAGCGAATAGTATAACCTGCAAGAGGTAACTTGGGTCTCGTTTTGTATCTGGTGTTGTACGAATGGCGATTCGAGTTGTCAGTTGCTGGTTGTGTAGGGTAAGATCTAAGTGATGCTGGGTAGGGGAGCATTATTGATCCGAGTACGGGAGTACCCACCCGCGAGACGGGGCGACCACGCGACCGCGCAACTGTCTCCCACACCAAAAAAACACACTTTAAATAACCAAAAAAACCATAAACTGAACTCAAAAACCATCCAAAAACTTAAAAAAAACATCGCAGTAAGTGTATCCGTGCTTGAATAGAACAAATTCCGACATTTCACGCGAGTGGCTTAGTCTGTGTAGAGATGGATGGAAAATCAAAATAAAATTCTCGTAATAAATTGATTTCCACCTAAACCCAATTTTTCTCTTACATTTAAAATAACAAAATGATTTATTACGTGTTGAAATTATTCACATTTACCCAGTGAAACTGAAAGAACGATGGCGGATTTATCTAATCCCGGATAAAATTAATACATTTAAGTGTTTTAATAGTTGAAAATGTGTCGTGTAAATAAGTTAAAATACCACAATTACGTTAAAAAACGATCGTGGTGTTTAAAATGGACATTATTGCGGCTGATTAACTGATTTGAAGGATTTATTTGATTTTATTTGAGAAGGATTTGAGGAGGCTTCAAAATGAATACTTTTAACGCTCCTACGACCCAGATTAATTCTGTGGAAAGAAGTAATTCAACGACAGTTAAAAGCAAGTCAGTTGATTTGGAAGGCTATGTTATAATCGTGGTGCAAACTAAGGACAACAAGGTTAAGTTATATGGTAAGTATTGAGCTGAACAGCCATTAATTCCTTCAGAAGTTGAAAACGTATTGATTACTTATTTATTTATGTTTAAAAGAAATACTAACTACGAAGTTTTCAATACTAAAAGCTTCGTTTGATCGCTTAGAAAATATATTTTAAGATAGGAATGAAATATGTCAGAAGGTTGAATAGCGAGAGTGATATTTCGCCCAGAAGATTTTGTGCCTGATCGAATCTTCTTCAGAAATATTCAGTTCTGAACATGAGTCAGATTATTTCAATAAAATAGTTACATCGCCTTTCGATTCTTCTAAGAGTACCTACCTAGATACATGTGGTTAAAGATTTAGATCACAGAATCACAGTTCATTTTCATGAGCATTTTGTCCGTGAGCATTCTCGTCATTGAGATTTGTAAAACTTAAATTGAAAAGAGCAACCCTACAGAGTTTCTTGCTAGGTTCTTCTCTTGGGAAAACTGCACTCTTGCGAATCTAGCATTAACTTTAAAAATGACCAGTCCTAAGTGTTGTCAAAATCTACAGGATTAAATGATTTTTCATTTCATTTCATAATCCACCGATCATATACTTTTGTAGATACTTTTAATTGAGATTTCGTTTATTTTAGAATTCCTTACGTAGGCCATTTTTTTAAATTTGCCCTTTTCATCACTTTAGAACGAACTAGTAGTCATCATTTCGAATAATTCAACCTTAGGTTCCTATAGTATAATGCTACTCTACTGATAGGGTAGTATCTACCTACAATCCGAAGGAAAAAACTCAAGTACATTATATAGAACTGTCAAGAAACAATCCACTTAATCAAGCATCCCTATAAACCTCTTCCATCCGTATTCCAGGGTCACCATCCGCCAGCAACTGGGACAACTTGGAGCTGGCTGACGAGATCATGGACGTCAATGAGACGAAGCTTGAAGACATGACCAGGACTGAAGTGCTAGGCCACATACACGAGGTAAAGATAGAAGAAATATGTAAAGAGTAATAGGGGATTTGTTAAAGAAAGGCCAAGTTAAGAGCACCTCAGTCGCCTCTACCCTAAACCGAAGGGTAGAGGCGACTGTTGAATGTAGATGAGGCGAAGGAAGTGTGTTTGAATCGTAGCAAGTGGAAGGAAGTGGTCTCTGTCTACACCGATGGGAGGGAGGCGTGACGGATATATTTGTACCTATGTAAGAGTCATTGTATGTACGTACATACCTACTTAAATGTAAACGTAAATATTATATTTTTCTTCTTATTTAAGAGCTTAGCTCTTGTCGGTGGAGCCTCCTATTTTCTGCCTTTTTTTAACATCTTGATACGACAAGACACCCCGCCTTTTCTTTCACCTGTTCTAGGAACGTTCGTCTGGGTCTTCCTCTCTTCCTTTTCCCTTCAATTTTTCCTTCTATGATGTTTTTTATGAGGGAATCATGTCGTAAATATTATAAATAACATAAAAAATACTGAACAGATTTGGATGAAACTTGGCAATATTGTAGTTTGCATATCATAATAACGCATATGCTGTATTATCATGTGACTGGTTTCCAAGATATGACGACACATTCATACGAAGTCGCAGGCAGCCTCTAGTCAATACACGAAGTGTTCATCAGACTATGATCATCAATTTCACATTAAAAATAATTTAGTCCGTTGCAAGTGGAATTACGTAAATTAAGGCCCATGCACGTCCGAGCTTGACGCCTTTGGCTATATTTAACGACTACATACATATCTGTCACGCCTCTTTCCCATCGAGGTAGGCAGAGACCACTTCCTTCCACTTGCTACGATCCAGACATACTTCTTTCGCTTGTTTAACGATTATAATCTTTAGTTTTACTCTTCCCAATAGAATTATTAGTTGTTTAATCTTAGAGGATGTAAGAATAATAAAAACAAAACAGTTTCAATAATGTTCAGATGTTTGATCGCGTAAATTCAATGACACTTGCATTGAGCCTTTGATTGTAGCGTAATGTTATGTCATGTCATGTCACATAGGAAATGTAGAGTGTAGAGTCACATAAATTAAATACCTATTATGTTATTGACACTTGCATCGTAGCGTAATGTCATATTGTCATGTGACATAGATATAAAATGAAGAGTCACATAAACACATATTAAGTAATGTCACTTAAATAGAAAATGTAGAGTTCGTGAAAATAATCTAAAATCTTGCTAAAAGTTGGAATACAAAACCAATCGAAATTACAGATAGGTACAGTCAGCCTGTCACGTGCCACTGTTGGGCAAAGGGGTCTCTAAACTTATTCTATTCTATCAATTCTTTTCTACTTCTCTTTTCCCTTTATTTAATTCTTCTATGCGCTAGGATTTCCTACACCAAAATTTTATCTTTTTAGTAACAATCGTATTTGATATGCTTTTCAGTTAGTTATCTTCAGTTTCAGTCAGTTAGATAGCTTTTCAGTCAGTTAATTTGCTTTTACTTTTGTTCACTTGTTTTTATTTTTTGTTTTATATTTCTGACGCTTTCAAGTGTAATTTTGGGTTACCTATAAATAAATCTTTATTGAATTTGAATAAAATTTGAAATTTGATTGTGCTTGTTTTCCAAGATAAGAGGTTCATCCTCATCGTACTTATTTGCGTAGGTATAAAACAAGAGAAGAGCATTTTTACTCCACGATAAATCAATACCTAATAAAAAAAGGATTTATCTAACTGTATGTTTGTATTTCAGTGCATTTCATCGTGCCTCATCAAGTTACGGGTGAAGAGAAGAAGCGAGACTAAGTTGTGTAAGTAATTTTATTTAATTAAAAACTTAGAAGTAGGGTAGTAGTATACATAATAGAGAAAAGGAGAGCTAAGTAACACTTTATGAATATCAAGATGCATTTAACGTGTTTCTAAACTAAAATACAGTAGGTAGGTATAGGCTTGATCAAACGATAGTTAGGTATCAACGGTATTCCACGGTACCTAGTATATGTAACAGAATTATTTTGGCTTCAGAATTTCAATCTTTTGAATTAATTAATGGGCACTAAAAAACTAAACATAAACTAGATTTTTAAACGACTTCAAAAAAAAGGAGTTTCTCAATTCGACCGTATATATTTTTTTCACTCCCAAATTTAAAAGTTCTAAAAAAACAATAAATATAAATTGCAATACATACAAATAAAGAACAGATTATAAATTCTTCGAATACTTTTCTATACTTCGACATTTTGCGGTCTTCCACGTCCGAATGCGCGTTTAAAACAACGAATGTGTTTCCAATGTGACAGAGTTCTAAATAACTTCAATCAGCCTGAATGGTGGAACTCTGTCGCATTAAAATTTAGTACAGAACGTTGGTAATTCGTGCGCAATTCTTTCTCGCTCTGACGCGACAGCCTTTGAGGTAATTTTCAGGGTGTTGCCATGGTTTTTATTTTACCGTTTTTATAGGATTCTTTTAATAAATTAATTATCAATTAATGTTATGTTGCTATGTTGGAAGCAATACTCAGTCGTTCTTTAGAAACTTCTGCAATAAAGAAGCTTATTTTTAAAACAGTGCAAATTATATTATATTTAAATTAAATTATATTTATACTTAAACTTAAATATATATATTTTTATCCCTGTAATGATCTCAAAAAAAGTTCCTACTTACTAACTCTTAGTTTGTAAGTTAGTTATTACTAGCATTTTTCGCACACACTGTTTCTTTGTACTGTTTTTGAAAATAAATGTCTTATGTCTAATCTAAACAGATTATTAACGAGCACAATTTACACGCAAATCAACCATTTAGTAACGTTACCTAACGCAAAACCAAGCAAATATGAATTTACAAACAAAAGAAACCGCAAAGTTGTCATTTGTTAATAAATTCACTAATTTCACTAAATTGAAAAGAAAAACATTGTAACGAAGTAGCCTAAGACCCAGAACACACGGTGAAACGCTGAAACGAAACGTTTCAAACTAGTTGCGTCGTGTGTGGTTTTCTAAAGAAGTCAAAAGCAGAAACTTCGATGCAACTCAAAAGTAACTAGCAGTTTCAGTTGCGTTGCAGTTGCGTTTCATCGTGTGTTCTGGGCCTAAGTGTTATGTATGAAAAAGGATAAATACCTGCCAAGATAGGATACATAGGGTACTTACACATTAGCGGTTGTAACGCCTCCGCGATTTGACTGTTGTATGCAAAACGCAAGCCGCGCTTTATGTACGATTGAGTCATGAAATACTTTGCAATTTTATATTAAACGCCAACCGCAGAAGCGTTCTAACCGCTAAAGCATAGATACCATAAAGACAAAAACTGCTAATTTATGATGATACAGATTTTCTATATAAAAAAAACATTTGTCACGAAAAAACAATAGGATTCTTATCGTTGGATAATCCACAATTTCCCCACAACCGGGTAAAGCGGAAAACCCACAAAAAACTGGCAACATCAAGTAAAACTGCGCAAGAGAGAGGGAAAACAGGTTTTCGAACGAGTCATCGCGAGTCAGTACCTACTTGTGTGGCGTGTTTTCAACTTGCCACTAATATTTAACAACATTTACCTAATGTTTTGTGCCACGAAATGTGTTTTTGAATACAACAGGACGTTAAATTCAGTGTGATTGGTTCAATAGTGTAGTTTTTAGTGCTCGTTTCGAATCTGAAGTGTGAGAGGTGATTGAACTTCAAGTGGGTTCAACAAGGCTGTAGGATCCCGTATGTGTTGCCGTTGAGAAAACGTTTAAATATCGAGGTAAATATTGTAACTACCCTTGTAACCCTTAAAGAAGGAAGAGTTTGGTGACTAAGGAGTTTTGTTGTGTTTCACTGGCTGGTTGGAAAATTTGAAAAAAGAAATCTTGTTTTTTTATTTGATTTGCAAAAATAATGCGGTGTGCCCTGCATTTTTACTCAATTAAAAATAATTAAGTCTTAAGAACTTTAAGTTCTACATGAGTATCTTTTAACTCTTTTATAAGATCGTCAAAGACCAATAAGATAAAAATCTACATTCCATGCTGTAACTGTACAAACATACTAACATTGTTATGTGTATTTGTTTTACACATAAACTTATCAAATCAGCTGTTTTGTTTTAGGTCGAAGTAAATCAATACTTTGTAAGTAACTAACAGCTGTTTTCTTATTACATGTGGCTATTTTTTACGCTCTACTATTAAACATTTATAATAAATTGGTTAGAAAAATGATTTAATAGATATTTAGTTTTAATCCATTATTTAGTCATGTTATCACGTATTAGGTTGATTTTTTTTAATCAGTCTGAACTGTCCCACTGCTGGGCATAAGTCTTACTTAGTATCCAATTTAGACGCTCTTCCTTACGCATTCTTAATAGGTACACGAGGAAAAATCAAATACATAGTTACATACAGTCATTAAATATAACTCTTAATTAAACTAAACATTATTTAATGGATAAATTAATATAACAGCCTTTACTGCAACGACGGTCAGTAAATTAAATCTTACATACATACCTACATACATATCCGTCACTCCTCTTTCCCATCGGGGTAGACAGAGATCACTTTCCTCCAATGGCATCTTCCAAACTTCTTTCACTTCATCCACATTCATCAATTAAGAGAATTGTGAACCTGTATGTATGTACTGCTAAATACAAATAGCCTTAACGTTTTGCCCCCTTTAAACATAGTCCGATTGTCATGATTTTTGGAAATAATACGGATTTAATCTTTCACATCCCAGAAAAAAAAGAACAATAGAAAATTTATTGTGTCTGGGTTTATAATGGGTCAGTGGGATGTGAGAGGTTAATAAAGAAGTCTTAATGTCGAATTTTAAAAACATTTTTTTTAAATCGGTTAAAAAAAACACATGTCATACGAAACTGGTTCAAATATTCGAATCTAGTTCTGAGAAGAAAAGAGAAAGAGAGAGTAACAAATGTTACAATGTAATGAAAGTATAACAGTGTTGCCATTTCACTTTATTATTATGATAATTAGAAATTGCGAGATTATTATAATTTGTTAGATTTTTTTTTACTGCTCTAGTTAGTATTTAAATGTAGAGAGCATTCAAAAGAAAAAATACTTTTTTTATATGTACAGTGTACCCGTTTCGATATGTACGGTCAGCATCATAAGTCGATGAACACATTCAGATTTTCAAAAGTATAATACACAGTTATTAGACGAAAATCGCTTAGCAAAAATACTCCAGAGTTAATTGAACATCCAGTAAGATTCAAAATAAGGGAAATAAGTAAGGTTTTACGTCTAATAATTGTGTATATTACTTTTGAAAATCTGAATGTGTTAATCGACTTATGATGCTGACTGTACTAACTACTACTTACTGTTTATCTTTGTTTTTGTCTGCTTCTAAATCTAGTGTGTGTGTGATTCACATAAAGATATTTTTTTAAATATTACATTACATAAGTACCAGACTAGTAAATTCATTTATCTGATTAATCAGCTCATTAAAAATTCCTGTTAATAATTTGTTAACTGTCAAGACTTTAGAAGAAATGGGTCAATTATTGTCAAAAATAGCTGATTTAGAAATAAATTCTTTTATCGGCGAAACTCGTGCCTAATTAAACATTTCTTTCACTTTCATATACCTACATACATGCATACATACATACATATCTGTCACACCTCTCTCCCATCTGGGTAGGTAGAGACCACTTCCCTCCACTTGCTACGATCCGAACACACTTTTTTCGTCTCATTCGAATTTTATAGAACCCATTATAAACATAAACCAATCTAAAAATTGTAAGTCAAGTTCATGGTCAGGAAATGTTAGGTGGTGGGCGTCACAGACGACAGAATTTCGTAGGATGTTTATTTTAATGAAGCATAGCAATCTTACTACTTAATATAATAAATATCAATGTTTGTGCCATGGATGGCGAGGATATTTGCTACTCTCTCACGCAAAAACGACTGTACAGATTTTAACGACACTTTACAAATTATACTTAGTAGCTTGCGTTTCAAACACATAGACTTAAATTACCTACGTATCTTAAAACACATAGACTAAATTATTTTAAGATAATATGTATTTTTTCTATGATATGACGATATAAATTTAATGAAATGAAATGAAAATCATTTAATGTTGTAGGTTTTGACAACACTTAAGACGGGTCATTTTTTAAAGTTAATGCTAATTTCATGTCTGGGTAGAGTTGGCTCAGGGTAGAGAATCGTGGAGAAAGGAGTGAGGCCTTTGCAAAGCAGTGGGACACTAACGGCTAAGAAAAGATGACGATAAATAGATACGAACACGGGCAACCTCTATAAGGAAATAATGATTATTAAAACACAGCTAACATAACAACCATTCTCATTAAAGATGAAAAGAATATCATTCGGCCATATTTCATTCCAATTATCAAATAATTTAAATGAGATTACTGAGACCGGATTCGTACCGCTATTTTATAATTGATAATAAAAAATTTAGAGCGGTGCCTTTCATTTATGACTCATTAATTGATTATAATCAAGGTATAAACTATTAATTTAATTATGTGTCGATTAATAGTCAATTAACATAGGTATAGAGCCCGGTGGAATATTCACCATCGAGAATTATTTCCATCTTTGTCTGTCACTATACATGTAGGGTAAATCCGGGATATTTGCCTCAGCGGGATAGACGCCCGAATTCAATATTTTAAAATGTAAGAAATGTGACCAAAAAATTACCTTACAATATGATAGCACCCCTCCCCCCAATCAGCATGCCGCAAAGCACGCGGCTGTTTATTGCAGCGTTATTGCGAGTATTGCGAGACACTCTATTATTAGCGTAATTTTACTTTGGGGATGATTTTAGAACTACTGAAACTTTCTAATTTACCGGTAAGTTAATTTTATTTTTGGTTCTTAATGAGAACTGAAGTATAAAGATTATTTTAATTGTACTTTGAAAATAAAATACATTCATATAACTAATTTTTTCTTAGTTGGCGTCTATCCATGCAAAAAGTGATATTTGCCCTAATAAGTTTCGGGTTAGATGCCCTTTGGGCATCCCCTTTGGGTATCTAACCAAACTTATGAACTTGTGATTAAATATTATATTTTTAAATAACTTGTACATATAATAAGTATGTGTTTATGTTTTTAGGAAAACTACCCATTCTTGGATTCAAAAATGAATATTGGCTGGATATATATATTAAGTAGTTTTGACAAATACTTTTGATATAATGACATCTTAAAAAAACACGCTAAAGACATAATTATGCATATTTGACAAACAAAAATGTAAAAAATGTATAAAATAAACATGTATAAAATGTTTATTTTATTCTGAAGGGCGCCTATCCCCTCCAAAAATTTTTAGTACAGGGCATATAACCGGCCAAAGTGGCATTTATCCCGTAATTCAATTTTAGGCTAATTTTCAAAAAAGTGGCACCGCAACCTGTCAATCAATTAATGTTAGAACTTTTTTTTTACAGTACGTCCTAATCGTATTTAAATTATCAATTATTATTTAAAGACACTTTCTACATCGAGGCCTAGTAATTAAAAGTAAATAAAATGTATAATATTATATTAACTTTAGTTTGTAACTACGTTTTGTCGTTCACTTGACGTGTCCCAACGCCAGATACCGAACTTTGAGGTTAAAAATAAAATAGAAAACATTAACCAAAAAAATATTGAGTGCTTTACGTAGCTTACTTATACCTTCCATATTTATAATTTTAGTATTTTACAACTGCTCTAAATACAATTTTTTGTAGATAAATGCAGTTTAAGTTTGTCCGAGGTAGTTTTTGTCGTTGTTCTGCCACCGCACGAACACTCCTATAGAGTAAGCACTATGTTACCCCCCGTGCCCCCTCTTGCATGAATCGACGCGTCCAGATGTCGGCCAGCTCCTGTTACAAGTTCACGTGTTTATAGCTATTGTAGGCGACGTGGAAAATAAAAATATTCGGCGAGCGGGAGTTTGTAACAGGTATGTTGTCTTTGTTCTGCCATTCAAAAGTCGAAAATTATGTACTAGTTGATGTGATCAAATTCGTTTGCATTATGTAAATTGGTGTTTATTTTCTTGTCAAAACATATTACGGGCATAAACCAAATACTTTCCTTGTAATTGTAAAAAAACCGTTAAATTGTCTGTCACCTGTAAGTCGTTAGCCTGCTAGTGTTAAACAAAAGACTAACCAATCGGGTTGTTTACCCTTCTTCTAAAGTACTTGCGATTTATTTACGGATTGTTAGGCATTTGAAATCAATTTTTTTTACTAAAATTTTGATTTCGTTAATAATTATTTGGAAAAAGTTTAGAATTATGCTTTGTTTATTTTTCGTTATAGCCTAAGAGGTACTTTGAAAAGGCTAATATTAAAGATAATTAAAATAAATGTGATTGATTATTCTAAATGAACTGTATTTTATTTGTCTAAACTATAAACCTGCGCACAATGTCGTTAACCCGCTGATAGTTTCAACTAATTTTGTATTGGATTGTCGGTATCCTGCACTTCTTATCAATAACCTGGATCCTGATATTCGTTCACCTGTCATCACAGTCATTAACCTGGACGCCTAGTATTTTTAAATGCTTATATTTCCTAAACTATTTGAATAATTTACTTCCCTCCACTTGATATCTGGTCTATATATCTAGCGATAACTGAATTCAGAAACTTAAAATCGCAAACTTAAAAAAAAAATTCAAATTTAATTCAGCGGTGCCACTTTTTTGAGAATCAGCCTTTACGTTGAAACCGAAATAAATCATTTATTTATGGATTATTCTACAAAATGCAGCATGATATAGTTAAATAAAGTAACAAAGACTGTAAACAAATTTATGCTGAGTGTGTATTGTTTTTATTTTACGAATTATAAGTGAAATAAAATTGGGTTGGCATATATCCCGGATTTACCCTATGCGAGGCTGTGAGGATGTTTGTTACTCTTTTACGCAAAAACCACTGAACAGATTTTGATTAAACTTTACAATATTGTAGCTTGACATCAGAATAACACACAGGTTTTATGATTTTAGGGTATTGTGTAAGTTTTCCAACCAAGCCAAGGTATGAAGACAAATGCTGTCTGGTCTCTACCAGACAGGTAGAGAGGCGTGACGGATATGTATGTATGACTACACACATATGACTACATACATTACATACATATCCGTCACGCATCTCTCCCATTGGGGTAGGCAGAGACCACTTCCTTCCACTTGCTACGATCTAGACACACTTCTTTCGCTTCATCCATACTCAAAAAAGTCTCAGATTCTCAGTGTGTGGTAGACACTAGTTTTTAATAAAGGGAACATAACCTATTTGTCAATGGTTTCCGTGACAAATAATTGTTTCCAATTGGCAAAACGTAGAGGGAAATGAGCATGCACAAATAAGCAGGCTTGAACTAAATTATTGGTGAATAAATGCATTCAATTCCGACAACGTGACGGTTTGAACGTGACCCAGTTTTGTTCGGGAACTATTTTTCAAAATATCTTTCGAAGTCGATATCAATTTAAATAACGAGGCCTATCTTCTTTACGGTTACATCCTATTAATATTATAAATGTCAATGTTTGTGCCGATGGATGGATGTTTGTTACTTCATCACGTAAAAACCACTGAACAGATTTTTATGAAATTTTACAATAACTTAGCTTGGACATCAGAATAACACCTAGGCTATATTATTTCACGATATCATGATTTTCTTCCAAGATATGAAGATAAACGCGTAAGAAGTCGCGGGCAGCGTCTATATCTAAATAAACAAGAATACCTAAACAAGACAGAAGAAGAAACAAGTTAAGAATCATTTTCTTTCGGACCTCGTTCTGTTTCTCCTTCACCTCACAACTTTTCCCCAGGAATCCAAATAGTCTCGATAAAATTCAACCAAGGTGATATGCGTAAAAAGCTCGACTCCATCCATGGGCAATTCTGCACATCTTTAATACTATAAGGTCTATAAATCAATAATAATAAGTTCGGTTCCTCTACAAATCAGAAACCCAAGTCTGCTAATTAAAAATTGCCTCAGTTATGTGTCGGCAGAGTGTTATGGCATTTTTTGGCACATTTGGTATTCTGCTTAACAATGGCTTTCACTTATTGCGACCACAGTCAAAAAATGCCATTGACACTCTGCTTAAGAATATTGTAAAATTGTAAATTAGCAGCACTGATATGTCAAATTTATGGATATGAAATACCGCCTGAATCTGCGTGCCTCTATCTGGCGCAAAATGACTAATTTTCGTAGGGTTGTCATATCGTTTGAAAGAAAACTATGAGAATACTCGGCGCAGCCTTGGTACGCTGTCATAAACTCATTTGCATATAAAAAAGGGGTATTCCTTCCTCATTGATTAACAGACTTGGACCCCAGCTAGCATGTAAGACCTCGATTTTGCTACCAAGGTCCTTTAAACCAAGCCATCGAGTATGATATCCAATGATATTATATTATACTAGGTGCAGATATGTTATATGCGCACCTATTTTGAAGACTGTAAATTGACCTAACTATGAAAACAACAAGAGATAAAGAGCGATTGATTTTGACGCGAGAGCGATAAGGATGCGAGACATAGGTTAGTTTTGAAGCATATTAAAGTGCTGTCATCAGCTGTCATTTTAATCATTTTTCGGCACATATTTCAATTACTATGAAGGTAACATATTATCTATACCTATAAAATATCATTGATGATATCCATACTTTGACACCATACTTCACAAACACGTATATATGTATGTATGTATGTATAGGCACCCTCGCGTAAGCTAAATAAAAACCGGTCGGCCTTCGGAACTTGCTTCAGTCAGAGTATGATTTTAGTATACCTTTTACGGTGAACTTTAAATAGATTTTGGGTTAAAGGGACATTTTGTACCTATTTTTGACTGGATATGTAAAATTTTAAAATACGAACCACTACTAAACAGTTTTTAATCTTTCACATCGCAGAAAAAAAAACAATAGAAAATCTATTGTGTCTGGGTTTATAATGGGTCAGTGGGATGTGAGAGGTTAATGAAAGAAGTTTAGGTAAATCTGCAAGGGTCGAAAATAACAAACATCTTCAGCATCCATTCATCGGCATTTCGGCACAAGGATTTAATTTTAAATAACAATGTAGAGAGTATGCTCGTGTCCCTGTAGTGGGGATGTTAAAAGTGTTGACGATGATGATGAATTATGTCATATTATGTGATTCCAATAGTGTCACATCAAAGCAAAACAAAAGCAGGAAGATTAAAGATCGATTTTCATGTAAGTTTTTCAAATGTTAATCCTATTAATATTATAAATGTCAATGTTTGTGCCGATGAATGGATGTTTGTTACTTTATCACGTAAAAACCACTGAACAGATTTTGATGAAACTTGGCAATATTGTAGCTTATACATCAGAATAACACTTAGGCTATAATATTTTGAGATATCAAGATTTTTTCCCAAAATATGACGAAAAATGTGTACGAAGTCGCGGGCAGCCTCTAGTTTAATAATAAAGTAACGTAAAAATACAAGATAATTTAAATAAAAAATAAATTAAATACGCTATTAAATGCCGTAATTACTACTAAGTATATAATATATAATATATAATCGAATCCTGCGCAGTTTACAACTTAATTATTTATCACATGTGTGGTTTTCCTCTTGTTGACTCATCAGTGTTCACTTCATCACTTTTGTGACGCAATCAGTGTCTTCTCTATTGAGTGGTTATGATATTTCAATTACCGTACCTATTTTTTTTTATTGAAGAAATAATATTTACATTATATACAGAAAAAAAAAACAAAAATCCTGCCTTCATGCTATCACTTCTCTCTCTGTGAGGTCTGCAGGAAGAAATTTCTTTTAGAAGTATGTTGTACCCTTTGTATAACTTCTCTTTTTTCTGTCTCTATGTACTATTTACAATAAACTGTTAAAAAATAAATAAATAAAAATATTATAATTACTTAAATCTAACTTAAAACTAGGTACCAACTAAAATCTAATCAAACAGCCACCCCGAACCGTACCTACCGCGAAGATTCTCATAATAACTTAAATTAAAATCCTAAATGCCGTTCGTTGCAGAAATGGTAGTTAGACCAATATTATTATTACTCATTACATAACGAAGCATTTATCATTAATAATTGTCGTAGAAGTAGTAAGTAACTAAGTATAGAGCGTTTCTTTAGTTGCGGTTAGGCGAGGATGTTTGTTACTCTTTCACGCAAAAACTACAGAACAGATTTTGATGAAACTTGGCAATATAGTACCTTACACATCAACATAACACATAGGCTTTATAATTTTAAAATATCATGTCTTTTTTCCAAGATATGTGCGGGTAATCTGCTACCTGCACATGACAGTTATCTATGGAACCACGAGGTTTCTTAGGACGGCGGCCATACACGGACTATTCCAAGCAGTTGAGACCCAACGCACTAACTTTCGATCTAATGGTATCTACACACCAAAGCCGCCGGCTTTTTTGACAGCTGTCATTCGTATGACGTAAAGCCGCCGGCCTAGCCCAGCGGCGGCATGCTGGCGGCTTTGGTGTGTAGATACCATAAAAGATTCACGTAGTCACGAGATGGGCCTGCCAAAAGCGAGTCACGTTTCATCCGCGACAAACGGTTCACCCGCAAGTGCAAAAGGGACCTTACATTCCACATTTAAATATTCGAAACCGTTAAATTCAAACTAAATACCATAAATATGTTAAAAAACAGTTATCCGTTAGTAGCAAGTTTCAAACGCTACAGTTGTAAGACCTAGAATGTTGTAATGACTAAGATCTAGATCAGACAAAACCTATCACAGTGAAACACGTTGCCGCAATCGGCGTGTGTGGAGTTATTTGTTTTTAAATAGTTTAATTTATTATCTAGCACAGATTATCTTGTCTTGTTTTAGCTTCGTTTTAAACAAGAACAAATTTACATCGATACGAACATTATAACCATGTTGGCCACAAGTTTTTATGCCCCGCCGGGCTAGAGTGACCAAAATGAATTTTTGCCACTGCTTTTGCAATTCTTTTCAGCAATTTTAGCCCCTATAGATTTGACGCACCTACCGAGATCGTTTAAAAGTGATAAAATATATTTAAAGTCCTAGTTCGTTATTATTTATTCATTTAACGGTTTATTGTAAGATGATAGTACATAGAGACAGAAAAAAAGAGAAGTTATACAAAAGGTACAGCATATTTTCTGAAAGAAATTTCTTTCTGCAGACCCCACAGAGAGAGAAGTATTATTCAGTTGATCGGACATCTATATATATAAAAATGAAACCCGTTTTCCGTTGTCACGGCATCACGCCTGAACGGCTGGACCGATTTCGCTAATTCTTTTTTTAAAATGTTCATTGAAGTCCAAGGATGGTTCTTACGGTGAGAAAAATTCGAATAATTGCCGGGAAAGCCCTAAAACAGACCTTTTCTTTTTCCCATACAAATATTTTCTTACTAAAATGTAGAGTCAATTTGAACTTTATTCCTACACAATAAAGTTCATTCTAAGGCGGGACGAAGTTCGCCGGGACAGCTAGTTTGTTATAATTTCACAGACATCATTTTCATACTACCAATACATACCTACATATCTGTGACATCACGCCTCTTCAGAGACTACTTCCTTCCAATTATTGCGAAACACACACATAGTCATTATAATCGGTATAAATCAAGTGTTTTAACAGATTGTAATTGCCAGGCAAAAAGGTTTCCTTTTAATCCACTCAAGATAAATCAATAATTTATCCAAATAGCAAAGAGTGTCTGTAATCGGGGTCAATCGGGTAAATCCAGGACGTTTCCCCAAGGATCTACTCCATCATACATAATGATTGAGCTCCCAAGTTTCTTTGCTTCATGTATTAGTTAAAACGTATACTGTGTTCTTGTGGTTTGGGTGATGTAGTAAAGTAATAAATTATGAGTAGAAGGGATAGAAGTCTAGATTGCAAATATTTGGATGTATTTTTGTTATCAGTAACACTATCGGATTAGTTCTCAATGCTATCAATGTGTCCTCCATTTTAATATAGTTTTATAAGGAAAATAATTGTTTATTTATAAATATACAAATGAACTTAAAACTATTTACAATAATTTAATTATAAACTAAATTAAATTATTTACAAACTTTTTTAAACCTACCTACTTATTTACATTAATCCCTCGATGTCCCTTCGGGCGCAAAGGTGGCCAAGAGTCATGATCATGACGCTCGCCGCGTTGCCACCAATGACATTCTTTGCACTAGAAAAGATATACCTAGAGCGAGGGTCTGCGTTATGATAAGTAAATTAATAATCTTGATGGAGTCAATTTTCTTAATAATTAGAAAAATGCCAGACAAACAAAAATAATGCAACATAATAATGTTCCAGAATGGAATTTCGTTATTTCAACATACTCATGACTTTTTTAATATTTTTTAATTCTACAGATTCCAATCTTGCATAGATAATACCACAAAGTTAAAGTCAAAATAAGTCGTTAGATACTTATTTCATAGCTTATTAAAGCTAACTAGATTCGCGAGGTAGCAGTTCCCCCCAGAGACGAATCTCACAAGAAATTTGGTTGCTCTTTTCTAAGCAGTTTTGCCTAGACACTTTAAATTCTAAACATTGTTTTCTCTTGCCAACAGTATCAGACATAGGCCACAACATAGTCCAAGATGCGTTCCTCATTGCGGTGGAGGAGCAGGCCAGGCAGCGGCTGCAGCGGCTGTCAGCTCTCAAACGTATTACTCCCGTTGACATGTCCAAGCTCTCTCTAGAGGTGAGTGCTGTAAGTATCCAGGGGTTTTTGGGAGGAAGCGCTTTTTACGCTGGTTGATTCATGCTTATCCATCATTATCATCATCATAAATTTAAGAGCGTCGCTCTTGTCGGTGGAGTCTGCGCCACTCTTCTCTATTCTCTGCCGTCCGTTTGAGCATCTGATACGACACAACTTCTATTCCCTCTTTTATTTGGTCTATGTAATCATGCTTATCCATTGGTAGGTACTTAAATAAATATCGTACATAAATTCGTCGTGCCTCTTCCCCATTGTCGTTGACAGAGACCATCATCCACATTCATTAGTCGCCCCTTTCTTGCACGTCGCCGTGCTTCTCATTTGGTGATATGTGTTTTCTTTTGTTTTTCTATCCGTATTTTATTTCTGTCATGATTCTGACTCAATATACTTCAACTATCAATTGGAATTCTTATTATCAAGTACCTAATGATTCTATAGGTACATTATTGAACTAATCGTTGTCTTGTTAATCTTTTCTTTCCGTATATCTTTTAGTTTCTCATTTCAGTCGTCTTCATCTACAATTTTATTTTCATTTCCAATAATCATATTATCTTCCTTTTTATTCAATTTTATATTTCCAATAAAAGTTTTGAATGTTAATTTCTAACTCAGAATTCCGGTATAATATCACTGGAAATGCAATTAAGGAAAGCAGTCAGTTATTCTAATGAGCAGTTTCATAGTTTTGAACTCGCCGTTCATGGATTTGGTCCACTGCCAACATGGGCATTATTTAATTTAGATTAACTTTGAATTTTAATTTACTCTCGTTTTAAGTAGGTACCTATGTTTTGTTAGTTTTTGGGTGTGTAGGTATCATGTTAATTTAACCTAGTTAACTAAAATTCGTATGTAAGTATTAAGACTGGAAGTCTGGAAAAGATCACTCTTGTTGATAAGGCCTTTGCGCACTCTGTACTTACTTAGCTTGTCATTTCTTCTTTATGTTGTTTTTCTTTTTATTTGGTGTGCGCAATAAAAAAAATATATCTATCTATCATAATAAGTAGGTACCTAAAGTTCACTAACAAGTGACTTGCAGTAGTTATAAATGAATCCATATTAATATCCTTAACATTTATTATTATAGAAAGTTCACAAACGAATGACTTGCAATAATTGAATTCATTTTGATCCTTAACATTTATTGGTGAAGGTATTACCTTCTAAAATAAACTATCTTTCCAGCTCAACCGCAAAAGACTGCCACAGCAAGAGAACCGCCAAGAACTAAACGGCTACATCGCAAACTCAACCGTTTACGTCACATCGATTAACGAGAACGGAACAATCGAGACAAAACCGACAATATCCTCTCCAAAATCCCAACCAAAATCTCTCCAAGCAAAACCAGCACCAATAATCGCAAACGGAGTCGCAATTAAAGACGAAATAACAGAAGAAAAAGAAGAGAAAGAAACAGAAGATTCGGAGAAGGAGAAACACGAGACAGATATAAGTGAAAAAGTTGAGATAGTGACTAGTGGTGTAGATAGTGATGCATTGAGTGTGGCTAGGGAACATCTCAGCAACGGACGCTGTGAGAAACTGTTAGGTGAACAGCCTGATCATCGGATCAGGGCGACGGCTATTGTTGAGAACCATAAACTTGCGCCGGGTGATAGGTAAGTGTTAACCTTTTGTAGATAGAGTTAAGATAGAAACAGATTGATCCCATGTATGGCGCTATATTGTGTGTCTATTTCTATGCATGCTTATTATGATAATCTGCTCCATAGAAAGTTATAATATGATAAGAGTGGAATCAGCCTGTTTTATCCATTTCTAGGCACCTAAATCGAGTCCTGCATCTTGTCATCATTGTATTTAAGAGTGACTCTTGTCGGTGGAGCATCCGCCATTTAAGCCTTTATTCTGTTACGTTAACTTTCTCCTTCACTTGATAAAAGTAGACATCTTGTGGTGCATTTATTAGTTCTGAAGCTGAAAAATGTAAAGAAATCTATTAAGACGTCAAAATGTGGCAGAATGGTTCGATTTGAGTGTTTTATACCATTTGTTTATTTAGGTAGTTTTTTAAAAAAAAAACTCGAAACTAAGATTCAAACATATAAGTATACATATCCTAGCAACTTTTGTTTTAAAAATTACGATATTATCTACCTTTTTTATCAAGCTATTTTAAACAAGAATATTTTCAGTCTACCTATCTATAGAATGCCTAGACAATCTAGACATGCCTATAATACCTACCTAAACAACATTCTATTTAGCAATCTTACGTAAACGAATAGAAAGCTTGAAATATGCGGTTGTGCATATCAATCAATTTTATCTACTATAGGTATTAACAACCGTGACATATTGGCAAATATGAGATTGTTTATAATATTGTAGTTTTCATTATTATTTTTAAAAATCTAACCTATACTGGGTGTAACAGAAAGGGTGTAAACTCCTCATACACAATGTCCGATCAGCTGTTCGAGTAAGTATGGGCGATCCAAATTTTTTTTTAGAGTTCCGACCCATGTTCCTTGGGGAAAGTTGTTTAGTTTCATGGGGACTAGCGCTGTGTTTCGGCTTTATACCCCCTTTCTGTTACACCCTGTATAGGTAACTTTCATTGAAATTTTTAAAGATTGCGCTAAACACAACTACCTACTTGTCAAGTGTTGAATTTCGGTCCTGTTTTACAATATTATACCTACACTACAATGAGATTTTAATTGTACTTAGTAAGGAGATTCGGTAATACCAGTTAAAACATACTTAAACAGGGTGGCCTGTCGATTGACGTCCAAAAGGAAAATTTGGATTCCTCGTGTCATAGGGTATCCGAATCACCCCCATGTATGTTCCGCGATTTTTTATGGTTTCCGAGTTATGACGTGTTTTCTGATTTTTTGAGATTTTTCAACCAACCACCTTAAAACGGTTTGTATATCTGTCAAGCCTCTTTCTTATCGGAGAAGGACAGGGAAGGCAGAGACCACATCCCTCCATTTGCTACGATCTTCTTTCGCTTGAACCACATTCATCAGTCGCCTCAATAGAAATATGTATAATTACTCAGTTTAGAATACCGAACTCAGAGCAGCCGAAGATAGATCACAGTGGCATGCAAATACGGGAGGCCTATGTCGATGTGACGTGACGATGATGACTCAGAATACAGAATTACTAAGCGCCAAAACACACGGTGAAACGCAACTGCAACGCAACTGAAACTGCTAGTTACTTTTGAGTTGCATCGCAGTTTCTGCTATAGACTTCCTTAGAAAACCACACAGGACGCAACTGAAACGAAACGTTTCAAACTAGTTTCAGTTGCGTTGCATTTGCGTTTCACCGTACCGTGTGTTCTAGGTCTAAAGGTCATAATTGAGTTTATAAAATATTCAACATAAAAGATGAATACGACGGAGCAATTACAAAACCCGATAAAACACAATTTGCATCGCCGAGATAAAAACAAAACTGCAGTCACCGGAAATTCACAAGGAAGCACTTTTTGCAACAAACCTCTTCATTAATTCGTTACGTACAATGCCTTTGTATGTAATGGAACGTGTTTAGGGTTCCGTACCCAAATGCTGAAAACGGGACCCGATTACTGAGACTTGGCTGTCCGTCTGTACGTCTGTCACCAGGCCGAATCTCATGAACCGTTATAGCTAGAGCGTTGAAATTTTCACAGATGATGTATTACCATTGCCGCTATAACAACAAATACCTAAAAATAGAATAATAATAATAATAATAATTAAGAGTGGCCCTTAATGGGCATACAACAAACGTGATTTCTTTGCTTTTGTTGCTCGATATCAATAGTGAATGAATGGTCGGAACCCTTCCTCGCACTTGGCCGATTTTTCTTATTATACGTCTGTAGTTATACCTACGTGTATTGACGTCCTTCTCGATTGGTTGACTTTGTGACTATAGATTTGTATAAATTCGATGTTATTGACTATTCTATTTATAGGAGAGTTCCCTCCATTGTAAACTACTGAATTATGAAGTGGAATGTATAGAAATGTAACATCAATAATTGAAAGATTTCTTTTTATTTTGTTTAGTCGTCTACGTCCCTCTGCTGGGCAAAGGCTTCTCTCTTTCGCTTTTCTGATCATCGCAATCAAATGAAGATTGCAGGCACCAACTTATTTCTCTGGATTCTACGAAGTGTGGAATGAAAATTGCTTGTACCTACTTTTACGTATCTTACTTGTTCAAGTAGGATAGGAAGTTAAACTTAAGAGCTTAGGGTCAGCGCAGACAGAACGGAGCGCAGCGGAGAGGATTTTATTACCGCACTTGAAAATAAACCTTAAAATTTTTACAATTAAGTGCATAAATGCTCGAACCTGAAAAAAAATGCTCGCGCGTCCTCGAGGATGCGCGGGAATGCCGGTTCGAGCATTTATGCACTTAATTGTAAAAATTTTAAGGTTTATTTTCAAGTGCGGTAATAAAATCCTCTCCGCTGCGCTCCGTTCTGTCTGCGCTGACCCTTAGACTGCAGGTTAAAATAATATAAGATAAATAAAACTAATGCTATCTACACACCAAAGCCGCCGGCATGCCGCCGGGCTAATTACGCCGGGTTAATTAAGATACGAATTGCAGCTGTCAAAAAGCCTGCGGCTTTGGTGTGTAGATAGCATAATAACTCAATTTTATCAGTGAGTTATTTACTAGTATTTTAGTGACAAGGTAGACTGAAAATGAGTTATTAAGTCATCAAAATCTAGCCCTACAAACATAAAAGTCATTCTTAAATTCTCAACTCACATTTAAATGATAAAAAGAATATATCTTCATCATGAACACGATATCATGCTCTCACAAAACCGCAAAATTACTAGAACTTAACTATGATAAACCTGTTGGTCTTCCTGTGCAAAGTCAGGTGGCATTGCTAGTTAATATGCGTTCGCTATACTGCAATTAAAATGCATGTTATCTAAATGCACATCGCATTATTAACTGCAACGGTAACGACGCAGTATAGTCTTGGACACGTGTTTAGATTAGGACTTATCCGTCAATGAGTTATTTGAATTTTTCTATATCTGTTACAGAAAATGTCATTATGAAGAGCTATTTAATGGGGCGTTAGAAACCCCATTAAACTTCTAGCTGAAAAGGAGTGAGATAGGACGTTTTTGAAAGAAAACTGAACAATGTTTACAATCTAACTTTAAAACGGCGTCGCGGCAGATCACGGAAAAGGTGGCGCGACGAGCTGGATACCTTCTTAAGTACCTGCGCGGAGGAAGCTCGAGACAGAAAGTTATGGCGGATGAGGAGAAAGGCCTTTGCCCAGCAGTGGGACACGAGTGGCTAAATTAGATTAGATAAAAGCCTTTTTGCAACTCGGTGCTATATCATACTTAATGCGCAATTAACAAATGCATTTTTAGATATACATCAAGTTTTTTTTACTACAACCATTGTTTAGGTAGTAAGTCTATAACCGACTTCAATAAAAAGGAGATGGTTCTCACTTTGGCTGTTTTATTATGGTTACTTTCAAGCTTGCAATAGTCTAGTTAACTAGTACTTACGCGAGAGCTAGGGTATCTAGTAATTGACGGAAAAGAAAGGAGATTAGTTGCATATCGGTCTACGCTTACATTTTTAAGATTACACAAATTCCTATGGCATCGCACGTAACTCTCAAACGGATGAACTGATTTCAAAGCAGTTTTGCAATCGAAAGTCTTGTCTGGCTGCAATTGCATGTTTACTTAGAATAAAATACCTATTTTAATCATATTGGGTACCTAACCTAGTATTTATTTCTCATATACTCTATTCTATAGGGCTCTAAACAGGGACTGCTCCTGCGGTTAGGGAAGCGGGGTTAGCCTTTGTCACTTGACGTGTATTCGTTAATTAGCGTCAAAATAATACAACCCTGTCATCTGATTTCCTTTAACTGCAAGTATAATAAAATTTTCACTTTGAAATTAAGTACCTACCTACCTACTCTTTGAGTATAGAATATATGTATAAGGAGGTGCCATACCGTCTGGATCTGCTTGCCTGGTCTGGCGCAAAATGGCTACCTTTTTGAATGGAATTTCTTATCGTTTGACAGGTCATCTACCAAGAAAACTATATGAAAAACTTGCGCCAACCTTGGCACGCCGTTATAAACTCATTTGTATATGAAAAAACAATGAGACCACTCCTTATATTCTTTCCTAGTTGATCTAAATCGACGTGTGATCGTCAATTGACGTCAAACTTTTATCTTCCTCCGATCTGTTTGATTTCCTTATTTTGCCGTATATTTAAATTAAGTATTATTATTCTAAGTATGCCTTAGTATAATTTGCTTGAGTAAACGTTATCTATAACATTTGCTACTTGCTCGAAGGTAAAGTTGGAATTTACGTAGCTCAAGCATTGTTCTCTACTGAGAAACCCCTCGGTTTCTTGGTAAAATAGCAATAACCATTGTCGGTTACTGTTTTAAAAGCAGAACTTATACATTAAATTTCTAGGATTTCGTTAAATAATGTTTTGGTTATCTTTGACTTTAATAAACGCGAGATAAGGGCACTTTATTTATTTAAAAACAAAATACATATCTATCTACTTACTTACCTTCTTTGTTTCTAAAAATCACCACGCAGAGAAAACAAGTCATGATACATTGTAATAATTTTCACTCTTTGAGTACGGAACCCTAAAGCCTAGAACACATGGGGAAACGCAACCGCAACGCAACTGCAACTGCTAGTTACTTTTGAGTTGCATCTAAGTTTCTGGTTTAGACTTATTTAGAAAACCACACACGACGCAACTAGTTTGATACTTTTCAGATTAGTTTCAAGAAGGTTTATGTGTTGGTAAAACCCCAGTTTTCAAAATCTACTCTAATGTTCAAAATTCAAAAATATTTTTTAAAATTTTTATTTGTCACTAAACAGTTTGAGTAATAGACCACCGCCTTTTATTAAGTAGGTACGCATTTCATAATTTCCTCGTATACCTTAAAACTTATTTCAAGGTATTTAAAAGGAGCACTACCTAGAATTCTAAATACGAAATTAAGTAGAGAAAAGCGTCGATTCTAAGTAATACTCTATAAAGTAATATATATTTATATCTATGAACGTATAAACCTTTTATTAATATCATCGATATAATTTTAACAACTTAACGAAATAGATTGATATTCATGTCGCGTTTGAATTTAAATTTAGAATCACTGGAATCTTTTTGTAACGATTTGATTGGTTCGATTGAAATAACGGCCATCTTTTATTTTGAAATTTTGAGATTGAAATAACGTCTAGTAGCACGAGTCTATTAGACATCTACTCATACGCATCTCCTGGAAATGGGGTTTTAAATCCAGGGACCGTAAAACAAAGGGGGCCTTGATATACATTTAAGTAAGCATAGAAATCTTAACTTTTTTTATTTTTGTACCTGTTTTTATGTTGTATACTGTATTTTGTGCTGTATACTGTATTTTATGCTGCATACTGTATTCTTACTTAATAACCTATTTTAATTGTATAAGCCTATTAAAACGATGAATGATGGGGCAGAAAGTTTCTCGAGTGGCGACCACGCACCGGAAGACGCGTTGCGGGAAGGCCTCCAACAAGGTGAACTGACGACTTGGTTAAAGTCGCTGGAAGCCATTGGATGTCGGCAGCGCAAGACCGGTCGTTGTGTAGATGCTTTTGTCTAGCAGTGGACGTCCATAAACTGACATGATGATGATGAAGCCTGTTACATCCCAGTGCTGGGCAAAGGTCTTCCTCGCATACTTCAATCTTTCCCTTTTATACTCCTATAACATTATAAATACTATACATATAGGTATAGACATGAGTAGGTAGGTAATTATGTTCTTGATCTGCATGATTGTTTACATTTGAGGTAGGCAATCGATAAACCTATTTCCATAATAATAAACACCCAATTGCATTAAAGGCTCATTATCTTAAAATTCCATTAAACATCGTACCGTTTTATTATGATTTTTGACATTGACAGTGACAGCCGTTTTTTTAAAAAAAATACTTAGAATTAAAAAGAAAATACATACTGCTAGCTTAGCATGGCACTCCGTGACAAGACGTTGCCATGCGTTTGTCACGATTACGTCTCTGTCTATAGTTTTAAATGTGATAAGGACAGCATACGTGAGATAATTGTCGCGGCACGCGCCGTGCTAAGCCCCCTGGAGACCGAGTTACATGGAAAGTCGCGGGGGAGGCTTTTCCCCAGCAGTGGGATCTTAATGGCTAACAAAAAACAACAAATTCATACAATAATAACAACAAAGTCAGCAAAAATCCTACTTAGGTAGGTAATCTTCATAAAATCTCATGACATTGCACATAATTAAACTATTCTTGTAAGTATGATTCTAGGTGCATATAAGTGCATAGTGAGTGCAGTGCGCGGTGCATCAAAGCGTGTCAGTCCGTGCTCATGAACGATGACACTGCATTGCTACCTGCGCCGGCGCATGTGGGTAGTGTTGCTAGGGTAATGGATTTGCCTAGGATATTGGAGATAAACTTGCATAATTTAATTAGGTGTTTCGATAGAATTTTGGGGAGATTTGAGAAAGCTTAATGTTATAATTATAATAATAATCTGTTTTAAAGAACCAGTTTAAAACAGAGTTTTATTTTCATATACCTTAGTGTAGATTTGATGTGTTTCTCTTCTCGGATGGTGTGATATCGTAATAGGGTTTAGCTTAGCGAGTTAACCACTTGCTCAAAATTTTGTGCCTCCGTCACCATCTTCAGATAAAATGTATCTGTCAGATATTTTATACCCGTCACTGTCTAAAACATTATGTTTTATGAAATGAACTTTATCTGTCAATTAATTTGTATTTGTAGCAGGTGAAACGGGAACTTCATATTGAATTAAATATACTGATTAAAAGATATAGCAGGGATGGTGTTTGCAAAACGGGCATGACGACTAAAAATTTTTTTTTCGTCCATCTTATAGATTATTTTAAAATATTCGACACGTATTTTTTCTTTTTTCTCTTAAACTAAAAATGACACAGATAGACTGGGTTAAAGTTGCTCATGACGTCACACCTTAGTAGGATTTTTACGTAGGAGTGACGTCAATAACCCCCGCTCCGTAACTTTGATGCTCTGTATCTTTGTATTTATTTATGTATTTGATCAGGTAAAATATGTGTTTCAAATATTTTTAATAGCCTAAAAGACGGACTAATTATTTTTTGAAACTTTTGAATGTAGTCATCATCCCTATCAAACGTCAAACCTTTTTGACAGTTTAACCCTTAAATAGTGCCTTTATTTATAAACATAGGCGTGTAAGAACCGTAAATCGTTTAAGGAAAACTTATCTCGTAATCTGGCAACCCAGCGAAACACCATCAGTATGCAAGCTACACTTGTCTGAGAAACACTTGTCGTGGAAAAAACTGTTGTTAATACATAGGGTCAACACGGATAGGGTAGCGTTACCTGTGCGCTCCCCCTTCGCCCCGTACCCGTTTTTGTCGTCTCTTTCCCACGACTCACGCGCAGCCTTCGAGTTTTAGAATTTTTTAAAATTACCTGCCATTCGGACGTGTTTTGAGTTTGGAATTCCTTTAGTGTTCCTTTTTTGAATGAATGTTTTGCATTGCGTTGTTCGTTAGTGTTTTGTTTTTATGATTTTTGTGTTTTGTGCCAGTGCGTTTGGATTTTTTGGTTGTTTGAGAGAAATGTGATTTTCTTTGTGAGGATGCACTACAAGCAGTTATTTAAAAGGTAAAGGTAACAAACAAGCCGTGTCCCTTCACGTATCCCTTTCTTTTCTTCGTAACCGTTTACCTGTTACTTAGATACTGGTACCTTCTAAGAATGAAAGTAATTTGCCATGTCCCAGTTTTCGATTATTTCTCTATTTAAGCTAATGACAGTAGTAATGACAAACGTTCTTGGAGACTTTCAATCATAGTAATAGCATTTAATGTAGGATGTAGAAATTTAATGGAAAAAACATCTGGAGCGTGTCGTTGAGAGTGCAGTAATGTAAATTGTAGAAAAATAAAAGATTTCATGAATGCAAATGGTTTTGCAGCTAATGAATATACAATTACTTAGATACCAAATGGTATTAAATCCTTGAGAAATTCTCACGGAAATGACGGAATGATTATAATAATAATAATAAATTAAAAAACCTACCTTATTACAATATTAGGATAACCGGGTATGAATTATGTTCCTACTTAACATTTCACAAGTTACATTAATAAATGAGAGCTTATTTGAAAAAGTAACATAACAATAAAAAAACTCATAATAAACTTTAAAACTATTTACAAATCTTATAAACTAAACTTAAATCCCTAATTATTTAATCTAAAAGCTTAACTTAACCCCCTCGGAAAGTACCCGATGCAAAGGTACCCATACTTGCGGCGTTCCCTCGCTTCCTTTCAAAGTGTAACTTTGCCGTTCAATTATACAAGGTGACTTTAAATTAGTGAACGATAGAAAAGGATATGCATGTACCTGTGATGACAAACAACTTTTACTATGGGACCAAGATCGAAATCACAAAAAAAAATTGTTCCCCCATACTATCAGCTGATGCATTTTGTATGGGGAGTTCAACAATTTTTGAATCATTTGGACCTTGGCCCAAGGGCGGATCCAGCTTTGGCGCCAGGGGGGGGTCACATATAAAGAAATTTTATTTTTTCGACTTAGAACAAGAATGAGTTGAAGTTTAGTCGTTCTGATTCGTTAAGACGATTTCGTTAAGACCGAAATCGCAACTGTGAACCGTAAAAACCTAGGAAAATCGCCGGCCATAGGCCGGCGTCCTAATTTTCAAGCATTTTCGAGCAAATAAGGCCGCCGGGCCGATGGCTTTAGTTTGTTTAAATGAGCAGTGGCAGCAGTGGTGCGCAGGCGGCGCTTTTTTGACGCTTGAAGTTTGCGTTACGGCGGCGTTGTGACGATGCGAAAAAGAGCGTTTTATTGTCGTATAGTAGGTAGCCAGTTCCTCGTAACCAATAGTCCTGTATCTGTCATTGATTGTAGGAAACTGGTTGCTTTTTCGTTATCAAGAAGACATTTTTCTACGACTGCGCCACTTGCCACGCCTCTGCCGCCACTGCCGATTCTTGCGCTGCGGCGTCACAACGCGGAACTATGTTTCGGCCCGTACTGGTTAGGTGCTCACAAATTCTCGGACGCGTCTGTAAGTGGCGTCTTTACCATGTATAAATAAAATAATTATGTTCAATTAGTGGATCGCCTGAGTCCTGGAACCAGCTCAGGGGGGGGTCATGACCCCCATGACCCCCCCCTGGATCCGCCGTTGCCTTGGCCTCATAGTAAAAGTTGTTTGTTATCATGAGTACATGCATATCCTTTTCTATCGTTCATATTTAAAGTCACCCTATATGTATGAATCTTATACCTACGGTTATTAAATAGGTACCTATTGCATGTTAAATTGGTAACAGGGCAGGAAGGCATATAAGATTTCTTTTCAGCTAAGTCGCTGCGTAGCCGTAAAAAAACCGGCCAAGTGCGAGTTGGACTCGCGCAGGAAGGGTTCCGTACCATTCACTATTGATATCGAGCCAAAAAGGCAAAAAAAAACACGTTTGTTGTATGGGAGCCCCCCTTAATTATTATTATTGTTCTATTTTTAGTATTTGTTGTTATAGCGGCAACGGTAATACATCATTTGCGAAAATTTCAACGCTCTAGCTATAACGGTTCATGAGATACAGCCTGGTGACTGACAGACGGACGGACAGACAGACGGACAGCCAAGTCTCAGTAATAGGTTCCCGTTTTCATCCTTTGGGTACGGAGCCCTAAAAAAATCCCTTTGCGTTTGCAAATGGTAATTACCTAGTTAAACTCTCGTAATACCTAGAATAAATTTAACTACTAAGAAAATCTGTTTTTAAACACTTACCTTGACTTGTAAAGAATACAGTAAGGTAGTTAAGTAAGATATCTAGAAATGTAAATTATTGTTGAACTCGTACAATAACAATGAGTCATTTATTGCATGTACTAGCTGTCACAGGTATCTAGTTAAATAATACTATTATCTATGACAAGCATTAAGATTGTTAAACGTTTAGCGCCAAACACGGTGAAACACATCTGAAACTGCTAGTTACTTTTGAGTTGCATCGAAGTTTCTGCTATAGACTTCCTTAGAAAACCACATAGGACGCAACTAGTTTGAAACGTTTCGTATCAGTTGCTTTAACTAGCAGTTCCAGTTGCGTTGCAGTTGCGTTTCACCGTGGGTTCTGGGTCTTAAGGTAGACCTGGCTAGCGTGGTTGGTTGGTAGGTGACCCTTGCCATGACGTGTCGTGGGTTCGATTTCCGCTTGAGACAAACAATATTGTTGTGATGATCGGAGATGTTTGTCTTAAGTCTGGGTGTTTGTGTATGTAATACGGTTGTAGGAATGTATAATACTACAATTATTAATAGTGAAATTGACATTGGGATTGGCAGATTCCACAGTGGCATTAAATGCCATTAAAAAAAAGGTAAAAGTATGTCTGACCAAACATAAACAAAAGAACATCAATACTTGACATTGGCAGAATTCTTCGTGGCAGTTGCCAAAATAGAGAAAAAAAAACAGTCAGGTAACAGATTGTTACGCAGTTCCCACATACTGAAGACTAGGCTGCATGGTCTCTGATCTTTGCCTGTCCTGAATGGACGAATTAAAAAAAAAGTAGTTTCCACAACTTATAATTCTATTTCTGGAACAGATATTACTTACCTACTTAAAAACCAATATTAAACCGTAAAAGAATTTTATCAGCAAGCCTTTTCGAAAACGTCCTAAACCCACAAGGAACTTAAATAAAAATAAAAGCTAAAAACCGACCGCGTGCCGACATAATCGCTCCCAAAAATGCAACAAAAACCGATGGGAAACCGGTTTTGATGACGTCATCGAGTTACCGGAATCCTTTAACGTCCATTGTCTTTTTTTTGGTAACTTTTGTTTGATAGATCACTGGAGTTTTACTCGAGTTTGCTAAGGTATACAAGGTGACTTTTAATTAGTGAACGATAGAAAAGGATATGCATGTACTCGTGATAACAAACAACTTTTACTACGGGACTAAGGTCGAAATCATTCAAAAATTTTTGAACTCCCCATACAAGTGCACCAGCTGGTAGTATGGAGGACCAACTTTTTTTTATGATTTCGAACTTGATCCCATAGTAAAAGTTGTTTGTTATCACGAGTACATGCATATCCTATTCTATCGTTCACTTATTTAAAATCACCCTATAGATAGGCCAATTGTCCACGTACCTAACCGCACGTCATAATATAGGGTGACTTTAAATAAGTGAACGATAGAAAAGGATATGCAATTACTTGTGATAACAAACAACTTTTACTATGGGGCCAAGTTCGAAATCATACAAAAAAATTGTTCCCCCGTAATATCAGCTGATGCATTTTGTATGGGGAGTTCAACATTTTTTGAATGATTTCCACCTTGAACCCATAGTAAAAGTTGTTTGTTATCACGAGTACATGCATACCCTTTTCTATCGATCACTAATTTAAAGTCGCCTTGTATGTATACGCACGTATTTCGACCATTGACAATGATTGCAAGACGAATGCTTGCATCTTGTGTGTAGAAACAATCAAATCTGAGTCCACAAAAATATCGAAAAAACTTGATGATGAGCCGTCAGTAACTTAGACCCATTACCTACTTAATTATGTCCTTTATAGGTTCGTTTCATTATTTCTTGCTAGGTTAAGATTAAAATCTGGAAGACTTTGAGTACCTATAGAATATATAAGGAGGTGCCATACCGTCTGGATCTGCGTGCCTGGTCTGGCGCAAAATGGCTACCTTTTTGTATGGTACATATCGTTTGACAGGTCATCTACCAAAAAACTATGAAAAACTTGCGCCAACCTTGGCACGCTGTCATAAACTCATTTGTATATGAAAAACAAAATGGGGCCACTCCTTAATATTCCTTCCTCATTGCTGGAAGATGAACCTGTCTATTTCATAAAACATGACGTTGTAGAAACTGACAGGTACCTATAAAATATCTAATGGATAAATAGCCGTAGACGGAGAAACAGGCCCTAAACATAATTTTATTATCTAATAGATATAGCCAAACATAATACCTATTTCTAAGTTTTAAAATATCTATTTAGGTATGTATTTACTCAATTCACCTCGCAATTTTAAAAATCTTCACGCTTTTTACAGCGAAAGTTTAAAGAAACGTCATAAAATGCTATACCGATATTAAGCTATCTTACCTTCAGAATATTGGAAAGTTCTCGAACTAAGTTTTAAAGTTCTGCCTGTATCAAGGTTAACTTTAGTCTTACGAAATTGTTATGTCCAATATTTATTCGCAATTAGGTACCTTAAGATTTTCTTTTTAATTTAACCTCAAAAATAAAACGATACCTACCTTTTTTACAAGGGGAAATGCATATGGAGTGGGCTTTTAGCCGGTGGGAGTCCGGCATATTCCTTCGTCTCGGAGAAAGACATTTGTTTCTTAACTCTCATTCTTCGTTCACTTCCTCTTTCGTCGTCCTAGGCTAAACAACTTACGTACGCGCCTTGCGGATTTATAAGTTATCGTGTGATATCCTGTACTGTGCCTAACTGTGTTCTTACAATAAACTGAAGTTATTCAAGCATCAGCCGTTTCAATACAGTCCACACAAAACCCCACAAGACTTACAAACACCCAGACTTAAGACAAACATCTCTACATACTAACACACAAAACGACGTCAAATCTCAATAAAATTACGACTTCCCGATGACAGACATTTAAACAAGAATCTACCATAAAAACAAATGACACGATGACATTGCATGAAAAAAACATGGCGCCCCCGTCATGATGCAAAAGTCAACAAGCGCAAAAAATAATAAGTCTTGACACTGGCAGAGAGGTTAAAAGTTAATTGCCATAGAAAAAAAAAAACTTATAAGTGACAAAACATGTTCATATAGTTTGATAATTAACTATATTAAAAGTAAGGCAAATTAATGCTGAATTGAATGAATTGAAAAGAGCAACCCTACAGAGTTTCTTGCTAGGTTCTTCTCTGGCACTCTTGCGAATCTAGCATTAACTTTAAAAAATGACCCGTCCTCAGTGTTGTCAAAACCTACAGGATTAATTGATTTTTCATTTCATTTCATTGCTTTAAGTTATAAATATTAAAACGCTGTAATGTAAACATAGTCCTAATTATTTTAATCCGATGTTTTCTCGTGTTCAAAATGGCCGAACGTGACAAAAAACGAATTACAAAATCAACACATCTGCGAACATTTTAAAGTTAAAGAGCCACTTGAATTTTCAAGTAAACGAAGTAAAGCCGACGGAAAGAACTTGGCTTATCGCTTTATCTAAGCTATTAGGCGATTAGCTCAGGAATTTTTAACTTAAAGGCACCATTAGAGGGCCCAGCTAGCGACAATCTTTATAAATTGTACGCTATAGGCGTGGTACTTAGATACTTATTTTGTTTAAAAATTACATTTGTTTGGTACTACCTTACAAATGGCATCGAACATATTTGTATGGAGCCTGATATAGTAAAAATAATAGTAAAAATCAACATCCTATTATTTTGAATGAACTTTGAAAATTGTTACATGTAAACATTTTCAAATTTCTATATCTCCGAAAGTATATATATCACTTTCGACATTTGTTTAAAACACTATTTTTTTATAATATTTTTTTCTATCGATTGACGTTAGTTTCATCAGTGGCCGCCAATTTTTTTTTCTCCATAGTAAAAGTTGTTTGTTATCACGAGTACATGCATATCCTTTTCTATCGTTCACTAATTTAAAGTCACCTGTATAATATTCTTTCACAAGTTCCTTATAACAAAACTTAACGCTGGGAAAGCAGTAGCCATCCAAACAAGTGTCTGTTTACAAAATCGCAGAGATACCCGATACGTAACTAGTAACTACGGCTCGCAATCATTACACAGAATATTCGGTTACATTCACACGACGACACTTGGAACCAACCGTTGCTTTTAAATGGGTTCATAAAAAAAAATCCGGTCCAGTTCGAGTCGGACTTGTGCAGGGTTCCGTACTATTCACTAGGTTATGAAATGAAATGAAATGTGTTTTATTCAAAAATAGGCAAAATTCATTACACTTTTTTGATGTCACTTTTTTAATCTAAAACTACTGCCGGTTCACTACCTGTATAGTATAGCCGAGAGGAAGAAGACGGCAAGAAACCTTCGGCACAGGGCCCTACGTTATGTGCAATACATATATCTTTTTTTTAAATCGAGACTCTTATATACAATTACATGTTGACTTAACTTGTTATCACAGTTATAGCCCAATTATCATGTCTACCAGTAGCCTTTATTCATAACGACCAAAAACAAGCAAAAAATGACACGTTTGTTGTATGGGACCTCCCCTTAATTATTGTTATTATTCTATATTTAGTCCTCATTTGTTGTTTTAACGTCAACGGTAATATATCATACTTATGTGAAAATATCAACGTTCTAGCTAGGTATATCGGTTCATGAGATAGGTACAGCCTGGTCACACAGACGGACGGACAGCCAAGTCTCAGTAATAGGGTCCCGTTTTTACCCTTCGGATACGGAACCCTAAAAACTGGGTACCTAACTACCAGTCGGGCAAAACTTAACTTGATACTTGCCGTTTATGAGCGTGGATAATAATCGGAGATCAAGTTGAAATTTGCGCGTAGTTAGGCTTCATTTTGGTATTCGGATTATAAATTGGGTTTAATCGTGTGCGTTTTTGTTGATTAAATTTGAATTTTTCTTTTATATCATGTTATACTGTATTGCAGTACTGGAAGATGTTGCTTCTTAGCAATAAGGCCGTCTGTTACTAACTTCTTTGTCTGTATCGCAACGCATTGTTTATACTTTGTTGTTGTTTACCTAAGAAAAAAAAAACATTCAAAAAGTGTTCTAATGTTCCAATTTTGAATAAAGACAAACACATACACATACACACGCATACATACACACATACCTACCTACATATATTTTTACATATTTTACATACACCGCGATTGTGTTTTTTGTTTTTCTTCCGTGGTTTCTGCAACCTGCAAAATTCAAAATGGCTGCGACAGATAATTCTTTAGCTGTTTATTTTATTATTACTTACGTTTGAAAGTGAAAGATATCCATGTTTTATGATTCCACACGGTGCTTGTACAAACCGACACACAATTGTCTTGTGTGAAAGTATAATTCGGAATGGACGGAGCGTGACGCTCTCAAAACAGCTAAATAATATTTTCGTCGGCGATTTATTTGGTTTCATTCAAATTCAAACTCTAATTATCTTTATGTCATACATACCTACATATTTCTGTAATTACGTCTCTTTCGCATTTGGTTAGGCACCAACCATTTCCCTCCACTTGCTACGATCCAAACAAACTTCTTTCGCTTCATCCACACTCATCAGTCGCCTCATACATGCACGTCATCAACTTTACTTCATAGGCAAAAATACATAGCACTTGAAATACGTCAAAAATACATAGCACTTGAAATACGGCAAAGGCCTCTCTCCTCCTTATCCTAAGCCGCTTCAGCCCAGTCGTTGGTGAAGGTGGCCTTTGCCCAGAAGTGGGACAACAACGGCTAGATAGAATAAGAACGCTAAATTCGCAAGGTAGCAGTTTTCCCCAGAGCAGAATCTAGCAAGAAACTCTGTTGGGTTGCTGTTTTCAAATCAAGTTCTACAATTAATGATCACATCTTTATAATTAATATCTCATTTCGATATCTCATGTGTCATACGATGAATTCCGAGATTAAATGCCTGTTTCACCCTGTACAGATAAAATTTATCTGACAGATATTTTATACCTGTCACTGTCTAAAACGTCATCTTTTATGAAATAGACATAGGTTTATCTAGCAGTTAATTTTATCTGTAGGCGGTAAAATGGGTACTAAGCATGGCGATGAGCTAGATATCTTAAGAGACATTTTCGTCTCAAATCCCTCTGTGACATTTTATTCAGAAACCGAACATTTTATTTCATCGTACCTATCTACTCTTTAGAAATCCGCAAAGCACACAATATGCATCCTATACTACAGCATCGTGGTAGAAGCGCAGCGTTGAGTGATCAAACATCGATTATTCTATTCATACAGCCCACGGTTGCTTGATGTAAACTGTAAACCAGTGGTTTCCAAAGTTTATTTGAACTTAGACCCACTAGAACCTCGACACATTTGCGGGTGAAGGGTTGATTCGGTTCGAAGTTTGAAATGGAAACGTTAACCGCGGTAAAAAATTGAATTTGTTATAATTTCATGTTTATTCTAAGGCCTAAAGGCTTGCAACCAGCTTTTGCCGGTACTCTGCGCTGGTAATTTTACATTCATACATTTAAGAGCCAGATTCTAGTCAGTGGAGTAATTGCCATCTTTGCCTTTCTTCTCCCAACAATTTGACTTCTTAATACGACATGCCGACGTTAAGTTTCTCTATAACTTGGGCGAAGTAGTTATACGTCATGATCTCCCACTTCCTTTCACCATTACCATAAGGTACCTGGGCTAAAATGTTGTACCCGACTCACTTATGATTAAAACTGTTTTAAGTGATGACAACAAAAATGATACATAATTATAAATCAGCCGTTCGGCTTTAGTCTAAGTTTGTTGAAGTCCTGATTGCTATTCGTAGATGTCCTGTCTTGTATATTTTAAAGACAGAGAGTCGGGACCAACTTATAATTATTCACTTGAAACCCACCATTGGGTACGACCTTGGGACCAAGTTTGAGAAACCCTGCTGCACTCTTTGGGTGTGGTTGTGCTGCTTTATAATGTGCAAACGTTCGTTTGGATCGTATTTTGTTTGTTGTTCGTAGAATTTTCTAGAATTTCTAGGTTTTCTAGAATATATCGCTAGTTTAGTTATGTATTTCAATTTATATTCTTATGAAGTTTAGTAAACAGAATCAGAATAAGAAACCAAGATGTCCCAACATCTTGGTTTCTTATTCTGATCAAAATACTGATCTTGCCTATCAGGTATTTTTTTTACCTCCTGGCTGTACTTTAAACGCAATAATATAAATAATGCAGTTTCAGTTATTTATCCTTTGGCAACACATTTTTGACCAAATACTTACATACCTATAAGTATATATATTAAAAAATAAAAATAAAACAAATTATTTAATACTGTATTTCACATTAAAATTAGCCTAAATGAATCCCTCATTTCTCATTACATTACCGTCCATCGCAAAGCCAAATTTAACTTTTATAAAGCTACTAGCACATCCAATTAGTATAACCTCATCGTCATCCATCGCAATTGAAATTCAATACAAATCCCCATAATCTCAATTCCGATCACAGCAACAGTTGATGGGGCAATTCTACGAAGTTTTCGTTTACATCACAATGTAGTAGCTAGGTTATGCTGCAATATCTAGGTATTTGTTAGACGCTAATTTTCAAGATAGATTGTATCGGTTTGGGTGGGTAGAGGCTTTGACTTTGTGAAAGAAGAACTTGCCAGCTGATATATTTATTATCTTTACGTCCTGTCTACACATATCCGGGCCGTGCCCACGTGACAACGAGTCCGATTGTCATGACGACGAATTGTTTACCCTCCTGACGGGCCACGGCCCGGACACGTCCCGGGCACGGCGCGTCCGGTGTCATGACAACAAATTGTTTTCCCTCCTGACGAGCCACGGCCCGGACACGTCCCGGGCACGGTCCGGATATGTATAGATAGACCTTTATTGTTTCAAAGATCTTCCTGATAATGATAACTTATTTTCAAAGATTAGTGTGTTTATTAAAGTCAAATGAGGTTTTTGGATAGAAATTCAAACACCTTTGTCGTTATTCTATCTTTAAATGAACACATAAGCTGTCTAAGCAAAAAACCTTTAAGAATAAATATATTTTAATTTATAAATACCTAACCTTAAACCCTTACCATTACAAAACGAGGTTTAAGGATAGTCCGACGTTAGTTCGTTTCTTTTGACGTTTCGGCTATGGACAAAACGTCAAACTAAACGAACTAACGTCGGACTATCTTTAAACTTCGTTTTGTAATAAGGGGGATATAGATATCTTTATTTCGTAGGCACTTGAATTAAGTCAATGTTTAAATCTACGCTATATTCGCAAGGAAGCAGTTTTCTAGAAGAATCTAACAGAAAACTCTATTGAATTGCTCTTTTCAAATAAAGTTTTACAATTCTTATAAAGTATTACATAAGTATAACAATGATCTGATAAAGTTAACCTCTCGCCTGCCACTGCCATATCATAATCAATTAACCGGTTTGTATGTTACCGGTTATGATATGTCGTAATACGGGTACAAAAGTCAAATCCCATCATAAAATGAGACTTGAAACTTTCTAAGCTTTCTCTGGTACTTGGTTTTAGATAATTGTCAGAGATATATGAAAATGAAAAGTGTTTTATTCAAAAATAAGCAAAATTCATTACACTTTTTTGATGTGACTTTTTTGATCTAAACCTACTGCCGCCGGTTCACTACCTGTATAGCCGAGAGGAAGAAAACGGCAAGAAACCTTCGGCACAGGGCCCTACGTTATGTCCAATATGTCTTTTTTTAAATCAACACACTTATACAGTTACATGTTGGTACTTAACTTGTTATCACCGTATATAACAAAAATATACTAAGAAATCACTAAGGAATGATCATTTTATGGAAACAAGGTTTTAATAATAGGGCTTTTAAGGCTTTGAAATAATACTGATGAATGTGGATGAAGCGAAAGAAGTGTGTTTGAATCGTAGCAAGTGGAGGGAAGTTATCATTGCCTACTCGGATGGGAGAGAGGCCTGACATATATGTTATTATGTAGCTATAAGTTTTAAGTTATTGTTGTTTAGCGTTCTTAACTACAGTGTCTTCAATCCATAACATAGGGCCCTGTGCCGAAGTTTTCTTGCCTTTTTCTTTCTTTCGGCTATGCAGGTAGTGAATCGGCAGTAGTTTTAGATCAAAAAAGTGTAATGAATTTTGCCTATTTTTGAATAAACACTTTTCATTTCATAAAATAGTAAAAGACAATCGTTAATGATTGAAACATTGCAAGTGAAAAACTGGTTTCATGTTAGCTGTTTCTATTTTACTATTGACCGAGATTTAATTTCCATTTTGTGTGTGGAGAAGTCTGAAAAAAGTTTTTAAGGAAAAAATAGGGAAGTTTTCCGGAAAATTTAGAAATGTTGTTGGGTAAACTTATAGCGTTGTTTCTATGGCTTTTTTTACGGTTAATAAAAAACTTAAGGACAACAACGGGCAAGCGGAATAAATTTGAGCTGGAATTTTTATTCTCTTGCTTTTGTTATTTGCAGTTATATTTTTTCGTAATTATTAATTTATTCGATGCATAATTAGCTGCCGATTGACATCGCCACGATTTACGCTGTGGGAAAACATATGTTCTGTAAGGAATACATACCATACATTCATATCTGTCCTGTCACGCCTCTTTCCCAAGGTAGAGACCACGTACCCTCCATCTGCTACGATACCAAACACATTTCCTTTGCTTTATCCACATGTATTTTTGTCTGTAGTTGTCAGTTTTCAAGACTTTATTTAACATTTATTTATTTTATTTATTTATCAGTTTACTGTAAGATTATAGTACATAGAGAAAGAAAAAAAGAGAAGTTATACAAAAGGTACAGCATATTTCAAACCATCTTAAAACTTTCGGATTATAATATTCATTTTGACAGAGATTTAAATAACTTTTAATGCCATTTCTGCAAGTAATTGTTTCAATATTTTTTTAAGTCTTTAATTCAAAACTTCACAAGCGACTATACTAAACAACAGATGTTTAAAGTTACAGTTAAGTAACACGCCCAGAGTGGGTACAGTAATGAGGGATTAAAAGTCCGACGGAGGCTAATTAGTCCCTCAGAGTCACTCTAGTCACTCCTTCCCTCCTCCAGTGCTTTTAACTGTGGGAAACTGTTTTTAAGCGTTTGTGTAAATAGAATCTTTTTGCAAGAATGAAGATTTTTTTTTATTGGTTGTCGTATGGGTAGTGGAGTTTTTGCTTATTTTATAAGATTGGATTTTAAACTTAAATGTTGAAAAAGTCAATCTTCTCACGGGAACATCATTTTAATTCGAATATTTTTATTTCATAGGTACTTTATTTTTTTTTTTCAATATCTATCTTATGAAAAAAATGATATTTTAATCTTTCACATCCCAGAAAAAAAGAACAATGGAAAATCTATTGTGTCTGGGTTTATAATGGGTCAGTAGGATGTGAGAGGTTAATACTAGCTTTATGACTTTTTTTATTAGATACTTAATTACATTTTTTTAATATCTTACGAAGTAGGTAATTGAAAGGTATACGAAATCTTTAAGAAAACTTTTATTTTATTTATTTTGTACCTATAACTTTCTTATCGAAAGCGTTTTATAACGAAATTATGGTATTAAATCCGTAGCAATCTAAGGGTTAATAGGTGATGAGACGACAATTTTTATTTAAATCGGTTTTTTTGTTACATAACTACTTAAAATATTGTAAAGTAACACCCATATTTAAAGTATTTTGGACTTTAGGGTTCCGTGCCCTAAGGATTAAAACGGTACCCTAATATGTGCTAATATTAAGACTGCTGTCCATCTGTCTGTCACCAGGCTGTATCACATAAACCGTATAGCTAGGGAGTTGACATTTTCACAAAAGATGTATTAATTACCGTAAATAAAAAAATTATAACGTTATTTATTTTGCCTTTTTTTGTTAGATAGCAAAAATGGATATCGAACCTTTCGTGTGCGAGTCCGACTCGCACTTGTCAGGTTTTAGATAAATACGGTTTCGAAAACCGGTAATTTCCAGTTAGCATTACTAACTTCATATAATTCAGAGTTAGGTAAGGACAGCAAAAGGGTTTTCGTTCACGAAGGTATTAATAAAAGCCACTACAATCCTAGGATTTTACCCTGACCGTACTTAAGCAGATTACAATTTTATGGCACCGGGCTACGTTTCACGTGCAACCGGCCCTAATTAGCTATCTGGTGAAATCCTAGATAATTCAATTAGGTATATACGATTTGTATTAGTGATACGGATTTCTAGATTGACTGGGTCTAGCCTGCACTGATTCATTGCTTGTTTGACTGTATTTTCTTTTTCTGTTCTAGATTTACTAACATTAGTAAAAATATAGTAAATAGTAAAAAAATAGTAAAGCTTACCGTTTGTTGTACAAATTTTACAAATTCAAAAAACCGGCCAAGTGCGAGTCGGAGTCGCGCAGGAAGGGTTCCGTACAATTCACTATTGATATCGTGCAAAAAAAGCAAAATGTCACGTTTGTTGTATGGGAGCCCCCCTTAATTATTATTATAATTTAATTTTTAGTATTTGTTGTTAAAGCGGCAACGGTAATACATCATCTGTGAAAATTTCAACGCTCTAGCTATAATGGTTCATGAGATACAGACTGGTGACAGACGGACGGACGGACAGACTGACAGACAGCCAAGTCTCAGTAATATGGTCTCACCCTTTGGGTACGGAACCCTAATAACGATGTAGGTAATTTAAGACATTAATAGCTGAAAACTAATAAGCTAATAAGTAACTAAGTAGGTATACCTATAACCTACGTCACAAAACAAACGCGTGTCACACACGTTATCACGTGTCGTTATCTGTGCTAAAACAATTACTCACACACCTGATACTCGACGCGTGTCTAGTTAACAGTTAACACGCCTACTTTGTTACATTTCCGAACTAATTATTAAATTAACCGGATTTCTTGGACTAATAACCTTGTGTGCTAGGCCGGTTTTGAAAAAAGCTAGCGATTTAAAAAGTTGGTTTCAAAAGTGACAGTTCCGTGCACGATTTTTCTTTTGTTTTTTTTCTCGTGTTCCATTTTTGAATTCGTAGTGGATTTTTGTGTGAAGATCGTAAATAAAGAGGTTTGTTATCAATGTTTATGTTTCTAAAAAGAGTAGGTATTTAATTCAAATGCGTTGACTTATTCCCAAAAAAAGTTAGTCACCAAAAGGTGGAAGGGGGCGTTTCCATTGCCAAAAATGTTTTAAAAAAATAACTTACGTTTAGATTACCTACCATGTTATTATTCATTAAATTGTTCATTAAAGATGTAACCTAATTGCTCGCAACAATGCATTCTTATTTCCTACTAATACAATGTTTTCGCAGATATTTCATCACAACAGAGTCTTCCTGTCTATCTAGAATATGTAAAACTATTGATTCAGCTAACTGAAGGCTTACGAGTAAGGCTTCTTAGCGTTACATACATCCAATTATAAATCACCTTACTGTGACAAATGTTGTGTTTTACAATTACATTAATAATTAACAGTGTGTGTAATATTATTAATAGATAGTAGGTGTATGTTCCGTTGCTCAAAACACTGTTAAATTGATTAGTCCAATTAACATCGTGCAACCACCATCTCCAAAAATCTTATCTAGGTACCTACTATTATATGATAAAATATTCCCTGTTGCACAAAACACGGTTAAATTGATAGTCCAATTAACATCGTGCAACCGCCATTTTCAGATATCTTAACTTCTATACTAGGTGTAACAGAAGGGGGGTATCAAGCCAAAACACAGCGATAGTCCTCATGAAACTGAACAACATTCCCCAAAGAACATAAGACGTAACTCGAAAAAAACATTCGCCTCCCTATACAAAATGTCCGATCAGCTGATCGAGTATGTATAGGCGATCCAAAAATTTTTTTCGAGTTACGACCCATTTTCCTTGGGAAAAGTTGTTCAGTTTCATGGGGACTATTGCTGTGTTTCGGCTTTATACCTCCCTTCTGTTACACCCTGTAAAATGTTAATTTTCGTGCCAATAAAAGTGTGTGCTAATGTTTGTTACTGACGCAGAACCATTGAATAGATATTACCTAATTGAACTTTACAATGTTTTGAGCTTACAGGTTAGTCTACATCAGAATAACACATAGATTTTATTATTTCAAGATATTTTGTGACTTTCCCAAGAAATAAACATAAAAGCGAACTAAGTTGCGGACGATCGCTAGTTTGACGTTAAAAATATCAGCTAAAACTTTAACAGAGCTTTAGTTTTAATAATCTTTATTGCAACTAGCTTTTTACCATCACAATATTCGCAAACACAGCCCTATAAAATAATTCCAAATCCTAATAATATTATAAATGTCAATGTTTGTGCCGATTGATGTTGTTACTTCGTCACGTAAAAACTACAGAAAAGATGTGGAATATTGTATCTAAAGCGGACCACACACGCTAGGTTATGCCTGACGGTTATGCTTGAACAGTTGAACTGTACTGTGCAAGCATAACAGTCAGGCATAACCTAGCGTGTGTGGCCCGCTTTATACATCAGAATAACACATAGCTTATGTTATTTTAAAATAAGACATGACGATGAATGCCAACGAAGTCGCGGGCAGCCTCTTGTAAGCTATAAATGAAAATTCTGCATACGTAATAATGTCCGGGAGATCTGCTAAAAATGTCCGTAACGGCCTATACGATCTACATCGTAAGCGCTTGTAGGGTTAAGACAGGTTTACATTGGTAGTATGGTAGAAAAGAAATAGGTACAGAAAGGGCGATAAAGAATTCACATCAGCGTCATATTTTTTGCATCATCTTCATCATCATGCAGTATCATATTTTTTGTATTATTATCTATCCCACCAAAAACATAAATGTGAAAAAGGGTGGCCAATTCAATATGAAAATTATGTTGAGAGCTTTGCCGTAAAAAGTATGGAGATCTAAATGAGTGCCAATTCATAGGTATGCAAAATAGAAATATGTATTTTTATAGGAAAAAAATAATGCCTATTATGAACAAGTATTAATAAACTCTATTTCTTTGCTTTGTTGGATAACTTAAAACAATTGCTGTTATTAAAAAAAATATAACATCTTAAAGGAGGTTAGTTTTATTTGGCCAGTTTTCATTAAATCAGTTATTTTATTTATAAACTTATTCAATATTTTAATTCTGATGAAAACTGGCCAAATAAAACTAACCTCCTTTAAGATGTTATATTTTTTTTAATAACAGCAATTGTTTTAAGTTATCCAACAAAGCAAAGAAATAGAGTTTATTAATACTTGTTCATAATAGGCATTATTTTTTTCCTATAAAAATACATATTTCTATTTTGCATACCTATGAATTGGCACTCATTTAGATCTCCATACTTTTTACGGCAAAGCTCTCAACATAATTTTCATATTGAATTGGCCACCCTTTTTCACATTTATGTTTTTGGTGGGATATCATTACTTTTTGTACAGAGAACTAGGCAAGTAGTAAGATTTAGTTCTTTTTTTTGCTTTTCCGCTGCGTCGTAGAGAGCGTGCGTTTCATAAATATTCTTAAAAACGCACTACACAAGTACAACGTAAGTTTGCTGTTAATGACGTCAGTGTAGCGTTTTCTCACTGGAACTAGGACTGAGTGAGTGAAACAACAGCGGCAAACTTATAGTGAACGGGTTGTATAAATACCTAAAGTAAGCAAATGTTTTTTTCCTTTGCTTACTCGTAATTACCGAGCTGGATTCCAAAGGGGTTTGAATATAATGTCCTACCTAAACATGTGTATGGTAACTTTTTCCACAAAAATGGCGGCAGTCTAAGAAACCTGCATTAATCGATAGTTCAAGTCAATACAAATCGAAAATATAAGTAGATGAAAAAAAATTGATAAAGCGTCACGTTTCCGAGATATAGTGTGCTTTTCCACCAGAGATGTGCTATGCTACGTTGCTACGAATGCGTTTGAAATCCACCAATCATATTCATTGTTTTGTGGAAATGGATTCAGCTAAGCTATGTTTTTCACATAAAAATTAAAAATAAAAATAAAAACGATTTATTACGGACAACATAATCCATAGTGTGTTAGTAGCAAACCTTAAAAACTACGTTAGTAATTTATAACTAAAACAGATAAGCACTTCTTTATCATAGCGCCGACCAGTGGACAATTTCCACTGTCGGCTATCGCACTGAGCACACTGTTGCTGCTGGCGCGCACTCTGTGCAGCATGGACGCAGTTTTTTTGCGCATGATGGCTTCGAAACCATCAACGTCTGCCAGCGCAAACATTGCTGAAGCGCTACAGAATCGCGGCAGCCGCAACAGCGCCCAGAAGAAGGATGCGTGCTATGGATGTGTGCTATGGATGCGTGCTATAGTATAGATGCGTGCTATAGTATAGATGCGTGCTATAGATGCGTGCTATAGATGCGTGCTATAGATGCATGCTATAGATGCGTGCTATAGATGCGTGCTATAGATGTGTGCTATCGAGCAAAGCTATGTTTTTTTATATTATCGAGATACGTAGCATAGCTCGAGATGCGCATCTTCCTCGCACAGCCACGTCCCGCCCTTCAGTACTCCATTTAGCACGTATGCAGAGCAGCGCAGGAACAAAATAAACGGTAAGGAGTATTTGAGGGGGCCATGCTTTTGGGAGTTGGTTGACATAGGTTGCTTCAAAAACTCTTATTTTTCAACAACTATAAATTCCCACCATATTTATACCTAAAATAATAAAAATTATAAGTAGTCTGAGCATCTTGGTGGGAGGGAGGGGCGTTGCTAAAATAAGCCAGGATACTTTATTTAACTGCTAGTATCAATTTCCAATACAATATGTGCCATTTAAAAACACCAAAACACAGTTTTTCATGTTCCAATAGTTACTGGCGCCACTAGTCTATCTTTGACAGCCTATATCTCGGAAACGTGACGCTTTATCATTTTCTTTTTTCATCTATTTTTTCTATTTGTTTTGACCTGAACTATAGATTAGTGAAGGTTTCATTGACTGCCGCCACTTTCGGAAAATTAAAAAAAAAAGTTGTAGAGCACTCTCCACACTAAAATCTTCAAACCCCTTTCATCCTTCTAGGTCATTTCGAAGTAGATTAAGATTAGCTACTTTAAATAGTCAGTCAATCAATACTACCTAGTTCTAAATTTCAACTCCATGGGCATAGTGTTAGCTGGCCTAATGGTAAGCGTCATGGTAAAATGTTTCTTTCGATATTTTTAGGTCCGTGGTTCGATCCCACATGAACGAATTTAATTTTTCAACTTTTTTCTTTTTTGTTAAATATTAATTGTGTCTCGATAACTGTTAATTGAATGGGTTTTAATTTTTTATTACTTTTCTGATACATTTACCACTATAAATCACTACCACGTAACGCCATCTATAAAATTTAAATCCGTACATACCAGTCTACGTTTCTGCGATAATATGTTACATTACATACATACAATGAATATACATACACTTAACGTTTATAATTTAGATCAGAGTATCAAATAAGCAGATCTTAATTTCGTAATACTATCAACAGTTATGGTTGACGCAATAGTTACGCGCCAAGTAAGAAGATACCTGAGGTCTTCGGGTCGGTGGTTCGATCCTACGTGGATACATTTTACTTCTTATTTTTATTTTATTTTTGTTCATTATAATCTATCTTCAAATAAATCTAATGAAAGACGCAGGCGGCGAGAGAGGCGAGATTTTTCTAGGCAATCGGGCATAACGAAGACGCTGGCGCGAGTGAGCGCCGCTAAGAGCATACTCTGGTTCGTTCGCATTTTAAATCGTATATCGCTTGTTTTTTTGTTTGATTGGCTGGAGTGACAGATTAGATACTTTAAATAAGTAGATCTAAATTTCGTAGTACTATCAACAGTTATGGTTGGCGCAATAGTTATGCGGTAAGTAAAGAGGTCTTCGGGTCGGAGGTTCGATCCTACGTGAATACATTTTATTTCTTATTATTATTATTTTTTATTTTTTTTTTGTTCATTATAATCTATTTTTATGTATCAAGTCATGTCCTTGTTATTAAATTAAATCTAAAAGAATTGTATAATTTTTTATAATACTTTTAGTGGATATTGCAAGATTTGTATGGGGATAACAAAAAAAAATTGACTTTTTTAAAGTTTTGGATTTTTTCCTACGGTCAAATGTAATTATAGAGCTGAATTCCAAATCTCAACCTTCTAGGTCATCTGGAAGTAGGTTAGGTTTTGCTACTTTAATCAGTCAGTCAATAACATATTTTGCGATTTTTGGACCTTCATATCTTCATAACCGTTTGAGCTATCTTCATGAAATTTGGGCTTCTTCGTGTCGTTATGGATAAAATTGAACATGCGTAGTTTTATGTCTTTACGTTAAAGAACTTTTGAGTTATGGGAGGGTGAAAAGTAGTACCAAGTGGTTCGTGTAAAGATACACTGTGGCGCTTTGTCTTTGAATTGGCCTGACACGCTGCCGGCGTGTCTCGATATTTGTACAGTTTATTTATTTAATAAGTAGTAAATTACAGTATTTATTTATTGCCCTGCTCTACTCTACAGTCTTCCTAAACTAGTCCTACTCCAAAGGTTGTCTGGAAGAGATCACTTTTAGTGACAAGGCCGCCTTTGCGCACAATGTTTTAGTTTTAAGTTTTATTTGTATTTCTTTGTGTGCAATAAAGAATTTCTATCTATCTATCTATCAGCGACTGAAAAAACAAACTTCATGGTGTGTGCTACACAGATATCGTTACACGAAGTCGAAATTAGCCGTCATGACCACAAATCGGCTAATATCGACTTAACGCTACGCTATTCTGACATTATGACAAGTGTGGTCAATCCAGAGGCTCAAAACTGCTAATTTAAAATAGCCTCAGTTGTGTGTCGGCAGTGTCAATGGCATTTTTTGACCCATTTGATCATCATCATTTATTTAAGAGCCAGGCTCTTGTCGGTGGAGTAAACGCCATCTTTGCCTTTCCTCTGCCAGTAATTTCACTTCCTGATACGACACGACGCCAATCCTCTCTTTCACTTGAGTGAAGTAAGTACGTCTTGGTCATTAGTACCCATTTGATATTCTACTAATTTTAAACTCTACTAACATTGGCTTGTTACACTGATTGCGACCAAGTATTTCCAAAAAATGTGTTTGACACTTTCATTGACTCGCTGCAGACACACAACTGAAAAGATTGTAAATTAAGAGGTAATGTTGTCCGCTTTTTGTGTACTTTGCCTCGCGGGGACGCGTTGGAAGATATAGTTTTCCTGTAAATATTTCATTCAGTACTCGTTGTTTGTATTATTTAAGGTCTATCTACACAGATCCAGACCGTGCCCGGGACGTGTCTGGGCCGTGGCCTGTCAGGAGGGAAAACAATACGTCGTCATGACAACGTGTGTAAACGAATCCATAGAAAATGTATGGATGATATTTTTTCCCTGACACGTCCCGGACACGTTGTAAAGACGACGTATTGTTTTCCCTCCTGACGGGCCACGGCCAGGACACGTCCCGGGCACGGCCCGGATATGTGTAGATAGACCTTTATATGTAATAATAAAGACTTGGGCCTCTAATACATCATCATTATAATTTGTATATCTACTTAAAATACCTATTTTAAACCCTAACATTGAAGGGTATATTACCCCAGTATGTCCATCCCTCTATAAACAGACCCGACACCGAGGGATGTCGATATTTGCTCTATATTTTAAAGCCGACCCATTTAGCTCATAGCTCGCTGCTTTATGAAAGAATTGGGGCTTTTAGGAGTCCTTTGCGTGGGTATGGGATTCCGTAGGTTTGTTATTAGGTATTGCACATACTATAGTCTTGCTTCAGATTCGCTTGCATAAAAGTTTTTCATGGAATCGAAACAGTTGAAAGTGTAGGTAGGTAGTTATTTGTTTTTTTAAGTATCAACCCCGTTAGATTTTACAATCTATGGGATTAAACTAAAAATCAAATGAAAATCGGTAATTAAGTACTCTCTTTTAAATTTCTAAACACAAGCAGGTTCTTTTGACTTTTATTCTAGGTATAGTTATGCGTAGATAGTATTTAAATACGTATCTGTCACGCTTCTCTCCCATCGGGTCCATCCGGTTCCATAGTCAGAGACTTCCCTCCACTTGCCACGATCCAAATGTTTCTTCTACTTTAGATTTAAGTACCTATATACAAAAGTTTTATAAATTGTACCAAATCATAACTTAACTAAAACTCCACCCGACCTCGCCCAATCGTGTCTCATTCCATACAATACATACATGTTACATAGATAAGGTACGGCGATTGTACCGCGTATCTGTACAGTGAAAGCTGACAGACGGACAGACATACGGGTGCTGATTGTATCATATAGTGGCGAATGGTATATTTGATTTATTTGTGTAGAATAGGGCGTTGTTACTTGTATTGTACGGTCTATTTTGTGTATTTATGTAGGTACTTCATAATTATATTTATTTTGATGACTTACGGCTCGTCACACTTGCAGATATTTTACTGACAGATAAGGCTTTGTCTATTTAATAAAACGTGACGTTTTGAAGCAGTAATAGGTATAAAGTCTGTCAGTTTTTTACCTAAAATGGCGAAACGGACCCTTAGATTATTGTCGGTAAAGCGTCCGCCATTTAAGTCTAGGTATATTTGTCAAAAACCTCAAAAAAACGCATCTCAAAAAACAATAAATTAAAACCAAATCGTTAAAAATTAATCACAAAAATTTTCAAGAACCTGACATTACCGTCTAGATCCGTGGGCGTCAAGACTGGCATAATGGGCAGCGATCCTTTGCCTACGTGCCGAGAAAGTCAATAGCATACCTCAGTATTACCACGGAGTATTACTTACAATCATCTCATAATGCATTCTACGTGCGACCATTTTGTAAACGGATGGCTGCATGGGTGAGAATAGGTGTGCTTTGAGACATAGATTAAAAAAAAAACTTGACAGTTGAATGACAGTTTTCTTGGCGGGAATCGGAAGATTTTGGCGTCTTCCTACCTATTTTACATAAGTAGTTATTTGTAAATAATTATAATATTATATCTGTTGGATTCTTTTTCTGTCTTTTTTCGGGAGGTTTTTTCTGTGTGAGAAATGCTCTTAGCAGAATTTATTAAATATTTTATTAGTGATTTTCTTGACACTATCCTGTGTCTATTACTTGTGTTCAGAATTGTAAGCGTAGTATATAAATAATTATTTTATTTATGTATTTTTATTTTATTTTTTTCGGAAAACAACCGCTTTTCAACTAAAATAGCAATGTAATATAAAAAACTTAACAGCCAATTACAGTTATACAGCAATTTGTTACACTATCATAGGACCATTTATAATAAATAAGTATTGGTAGGTAGATACTTTCACTTAGGACATAGGTCATGTCCGCGCAAGCGTGGTCGCTGCGGGCTATATCTATTAGATTAGAGAATCTAGTTTTCTATTTATACATAGTGACTTTAAATTAATGAACGATAGAAAAGCATAGGTATGTACTCGTGATAACAAACAACTTTTACTATGAGACCAAGTGCGAAATCATTTCAAAAAAAATTGAACTCCCCATACAAAATGCACCAGCTGATGGTATGGGGAACAATTCTTCTGGTTCTGGGTCTTAGGCTTTATTATTTTAAGACATCTTGTTATTTTTCCTAGATATGAGGATAAATGCTTACGAAGTCGCGGGCAGCCTAGTATAATCTTCTAGTAGATACTATCTTAAATCAGAAATGTGATTAATCGAATACCTACTAAACCAAATGCATAATTAAGTTGAAACTCAAGCCTACGCTATCTAGATTCATGAATTGTCAGTCTTACTTGATGTATACGCATACCTACGTAACTTCATTGTATGCAAATGCATTCTTATGATAAACTTGTGAAATTCTCTGTTAAATTAATTTTATTTTATCACGGAACAAATTACTCATACTTGGGTGGTGATTCTGATCAAATACACTAGTTCATTAAGTACTGGAAGCGAGTGTTTTTGAAATGAAATGAAAAAAAAGACATGAAATGAAATGAAAATTGTTTATTCATAAAAAATAAATTAAAAATTTAAAAAACCCCCGATTATAAAAAGTAACAAATAAGTAATATTTAACTTTCATACAAACTTCATTACGTCAGGGGACCGCATTTTATTTTTGTTACGAATATATTAAATTATACTTATCGATTCATTTAAAACATTTCACAGGTATTTTTAAATTTTGTTATCAGATTATGATTATTATTTATGATAGTTACATTCGCGTACCCACCAAACTACTTAACGGTCCCCCGACAAAATGAAGTTTGTATGAAAGTTAAATATTACCTACTTATTTGTTACTTTTTACAGTCGGGGGTTTTTTAAATTTTTAATTTAATTTTTATTTCGAAGTTTTTAAACTTTCATCATATGCTCCTCCTGTTGTCAGCATTGCATTATATTAAGAATTAAACACTGATCAAAACGAATCCAAACACGACATATCTGCTGTTACATTTTTCAAGAATAAATCGATTGCTGGAAATTCAGGCTCCATCATCAGCTCCTCATCTGTTGCCACCATTGCATTATATAAAGAATTAAACGCTGATCAAAACGACTCCAAACACGATATATCTGCTGACAAATTTTTCAAGAATGGATGGAGTGCTGGAAATTCTGACTCCATCATCAGCTCCTCATCTGTTGCCACCATTGCATTATAGTAAGAATTAAACACTGATTAAAACGACTCCAAACACGACATATCTGCTGTTATATTGGATCTACAATCCCACCCACAGCCGACAAAAGAGCCGATGACCTTGAAATGGCTGAACCGATTTGCATATTTTATATCTAAGAACACTCCCAGAAATACCAGCTTTAAATTAAAAAAAAAACCGCCTCCAAATCCGTCCACGCGTTTAGGAGCTACAGTGCCACAGACAGACAGACACACACACACACACACACACACACACACACACACAGACAGACATCGACGTCAAACTTATAACACCCCTCTTTTGGCGTCGGGGGTTAAAAAATAGGCAAAATTCATTACACTTTTTGGTGAACTTTTATGATCTAAAATTACTGCCGGTTTACTCACTACCTGTATAGCCGAGAGGAAGAAAACGGCAAGAAACCTTTGGCACAGGGCTCTACGTCATGTCCAATATATCTTTTTTTTTAATGAAGCGCTAGCGTTAATAGAATTTAAGCATAGCTTAGCTGATGAAATGATGACTATATATATTTCATCGTCATTTGCAGTTCTTGTATCGTAACTTTTTTTTACGGCAACTGATGTATCTTCGCACCTGGCTTTTTGACGTCATACAACTCTTTCGTAAACGTCACGGTACTGGATAGGCGAAAACAGGAGAAGCGCATTCCAGCGAGGTGCACAGATTTTTCTGAGGGGTTAACTTGTATATGGTCAAAATACTAAACTTCCATGATAATACCATTCCTCGCAAGTGTGGTCTTAGTTTAAGGGTAATAACTAATTTGTATCTGTTGTTATTTTGATTTCCCTGCTGAAAAACGGCTATCTACAGCAAATGCTTCACTTTCGTACTCATCAAACTAAGATTCGCTGACTATAAATATTCTTCCATTCATTAAATTCCAATCACCATGTACCATGGGTGTGGGAATGGGCAGGGTATCGGTAGGTACCAACGATGTGAACTATAATACAATGGCTTTTGTTACATCGATCACTGACCGCTATTTGTAAAGGGCGATTTTGGGAAACTGAGTGAAACGTGGTAATATAAAAGTAGAGGTAGATGATCGCTTATCCAATTTAAAATGATTTTAGAATGTTTGTTCGTTATTTTAGTGGCGTATCATGGCCACCAAAAAAGGTCAATCTTGTTAAAAATAGCTGTCACTATCTACTAATCATTAGTAGGTATAGCCATTCCCAATAATCTATCTATCTATGGTTTTGTGCTACTGGAGGTAGAAATAGTTACAGAATTTTTCTTTCCTTTAAACTTACCGCTGTCAAAAAATGTATGGGATTCTTCTGAAAGATAAATCGAAAATGACAGCTATGTGACAGTTAATTACTGCCGGTCTCGGATAGCTGTCTGTCTTTGATTATAGGGAACCACCGTAAATACATAAAATGCCTGTAGTGTGAAAATTAGGACGTTGATACGTGTTCACTTAAAAAGTTGGGTTATACCTACCTACAGTTGAGTTACTTTGTCATTGTCAAAGATATTTACATTTTAAAAGAGTCATCATCATCAGCCCTTTAACGTCCTCACTACAGGGGTACGAGCCTACTCTCATACGACAGTGTACTCACTTAGTTTTAAGTTCCTTTTTTATTTTATTATTTGTTTTGTGTTTAATTTTGTTAATTTTATTTTGTTCCTGTACTCACATTTATATTGGACTGGAAATAAATATTTACTTTACTTTACTTTACTTTACTTAGGTAATTACCCTGTTGGTCATTACGACTATAGGAAGATTTTCGGAGAATTCTCTAGTCTGTAGCACCTGTAGGTATTTTTTTACATTAACGGTCAGTTTATGGTGTTAATGAACATTTCTATTAGCCTTTATTTGTGTCAATTATCTCTCCAAACTCCCTTGGCAATACATATTGCCTTATGTGGTGTTTCCGGTAAAGTTACCCAATTTTTCTTACCATACACGTATACAAACATTACGAATATAGGTACTATGTACAAACCCATACCATATTTGGTACATATGAATACAAAAGTATAGGTACTTACATAGGTATTAAGTACTTTAGCTTTAGTTAGACATTGCGCTAAACCTAGGCGAAGATGGTGAGATGAGCTCGAATCATAAGACTGGCGAATCTTGGCTCACAGTAAAATTAGATCCAAGGAAGGACGTCTTTTCCCAGCTGTAGGACACAAACAGTCTGGCCAGCTATATCAGTTTTAAAAGTGGCTAATCCTGCCGTACAGTAAAATTAGATACAGAGCAAGGAGAAATGTCTTTGCCTAACTGTAAGACTGTTATGTCTTATTAAAACCAGGTTAAGGTGCAATTTTTGATTTGAAAACATATTAGTTAACAAGTCGCCCAATTTTATCACCTGTCCCTTATATCTAGCTTTCTACAGACGTATCTATTTCTAAAATAGCGCACAATGTCCTCATTTCTATTTGATATCTCACGTCGGATCCCATCGGCCGACATGTTGCACGACAATAGACCGGACTTGTCCCGACACCGACACACCGATGTCAGGGTAAACAATGGAACTGTTTATACTGTTTATTGTATCTACCTAAGCAATATTGAAAGAAAAATCTCGTAAATTAACTAAAGTGCTGTTCTGAAAGTTATTTTTTTTAAGACGTGCGTGAGCATATTTATTCTAATAAAAACGTATAGGTTGACTTTTAATAAGTGAACGATAGAAAAGGATATGCATGTACTCACGATAACAAATAACTTTTACTATGGGACCAAGTTCGAAATCATTCAAAAATCGAACACCCCATACAAAATTAACCAGCTAATATGTAGTATAAAATGTATGGGAGAACACATATTTCGAACTCGGTCCCATTTGTTAGTTATCACGAGTACTTGCATATCCTTTTCTATCGTTCACTAATTAAAAGTCACTCTGTAGAAGCAGTGTTAAGTTAAAGACGGATAAGCAGCCTAATTTTAGCTTAGATTTTAGACAGTCATACACACTAGCTTCTCAGTTATCTGCACAGCGAGTGCACTTTTTGAGTGGAATCCGTTACGCAACGGTGTCCGTGTCGCGTGACGTCACGCGTCGCTGATTCGCGACACGTCAGTTTGGTGACTTTTGTGGAGACCTTAGACTGCGTTCAATTTCGGGTAATAAGAACTCACGAACGCGACGGATGTTTCTTGTGTAAAGTTGTCTCTTATAATGCGTATTATTTTAATATTTAAGCTCGTAATTGTATAACGGTTCGTTGGGTTTTTAGGCTAGGTTTAGAATGTTATTGTTATGGTTCTTTTTTATATAAAAATGGCAACTTTCATTGTAGATTCTGCCAAAGACGAGTAAAGCTTACTACAATTATAGTTTACTACAAGTAAATAGGTAGGTACCTACAAAATACATACACACACACACACTCTCTCTCTCTCTCTCTCTCTCTCTCTCACACACACACACACGCGCACACACACACACACACACACACACACACACACACACACACACACACACACACACACACACACACACACACACATCACTGTAAGCACATCACAGTGTTTGTCTCCAGTGGGAATCGAACGTACGACTTGCGGCATGGCAAGCAGTGTCACTACAACAAATATAGGAAGGACCACGTGATAGAAACGAAAAGTCTTGTAACGGTCCACCAAGTTAGTTAATTATTTGTAATCTGTATACGCAAAGAGAACGGATCATGTTGTGTCGACAGATTTTCACTATCGACTTTATTTCTAATGCTGTCTACACACCAAACCCGCTGGCAGCCGCCAGCCTATCCTGGCGGCTTTGCTGTGTAGTTACCATTAGTCCACCTCTCGCAGACCATTTGTTACCCCTTTTTTTGTGTCATTGACAAAGCAATAACCACTTTATCATGCATTTCCAGGCCCCGCCGGCGATCAGGGTCGAGCATCGTAGTCCTGGGTGCTGAGGAGGAGAAGAGACCACCGCCAGATGAGTCCGACATGCTGACCATGTTGTCCATCTCTTCAGATACCGGTTAGTATCGCCTGGATTAAAAAAAACCACTTATCAGCCAACTACAGATACCAGAGTTAACCCAATTCAATTTTAAACAGCTGAATACTTATATATAAAAAATTACTTATATATATAATATAAATACTTATATCTTGTGTTTTCATCATTCATACATAAGTATCTGTCACGCCTCTCTCCCATCACCATCATCATCTCTCCACTTGCTACGATTCAAAGTTAAAACACACACCTGCGCTTCGTCCACAATCATCAGTCGCCTCATACATGCACGTCTGTTTTGGGTACCTACTCTTCACTTGGCCTTTCTCAGTATCTCTGGTTGCCTTTTCCGGTCTCTGAGCGATGTATTCAGTCTATAATTTATTAATTAACTCGCTTCAATTACCAATCACGATTCTTATGCAATGGATTTTATGATTTTTACTTGCGTACACGTCTCCACGGAAGCACGGATAGAAATACCTCTAATTATAGTTGTAAAACTATAATTTTCAATACTTGAATCGGTGTTATTGAACAATTCTTGATTTCTCAATTCAACAAACAAGTAACAATATAAATATTGATAGTATAACAATGAAGAACCTATGATCGCAATTATAAAACGGTACAAAAACTAACCCGGCCTTCAAAGCCCCAACAATTTGTCTTGCGACCTTCCTCTGAGAACAATACAGGAAAAAACTAAGGAATATTCATTCATCTACTTAATTATACTTTACTCGACATTGAATTATGACTGAGCAGTTCATATCGCTTGTTTAAATTATACTAGAGACTGCCCGCGACTTTGTCGTCATATCTTGGAAAAAATACACAATATCTAAAAACAATATAGCCTATGTGTTATTCTGATGTCTAAGCTACAATATTGTAAAGTTTCATTCAAATCTGTTCAGTGGTTTTTGCGTTAAAGAGCTTAAAACATCCTCACCTCACGTAGTAGGCAGAGACCACTTCGCTCTACTTGCAACGATCCAAACACTTCTTTCACTTCATACTAGATCTTTCTACATGAAAATACGCATGTGAATTTCCTAGATAACTAAAGATACATCACTCATTGTTATTGTGATTCAATGACTGTTAAAATATGAATAGATGATTCATTGCGGAGGTTTCCAACGGACGTTTCGTACGTTTGTCGGTTAGGACACTATTTTGTTTGTCACGTCACATATTGTGGTAACTAGCTATTGTTTGTAGTAAAAGATAGGCCACGTAAAGCTAGTTCGAATGCCCTCGAAGAGTAGTAAATGCAATGCGCCTATGCGGTACATACCAATGTAAAGAAATCTTCGTGTTTTTCGGGTGACGCGTATCGTGATAAACATGTTTGGTCTTTTGACGGTTTTGAGAAGCTGCTTGCTAACTACTTAGTGTCTGTTATTTATAGTGAAGTTAATTCTACTATGTCGTAGGTAGCTGAACTTAAGTACATAGATATCTTTGTAAACATACGTCATCTGCCACGCCTCTTTCCCATTGGGGTAAGCAGAGTACTTCTTTCGCGTCATCCACATTCATCAGTCATGATAATAAACATGATTATTGTAAGCTAATGCTTTCTTCCGCTCTCCTTGCAGGTCCTCACCGCGAGATGGCGGTGGATGTCCCGGACAGTTTCATCGCGCGGAACAAGACCCCGCCCCGCTACCCGCCGCCCCGCCCCCCGCAGGTACGCCTCCGCACAAGAGACGACGAACCCCTCCTCTCCTCTGGAGGCTCCAGCACCAGCTTCGGATCCAAGCAGAGCACAGTCCTCGCCAACGTTGACACTTCAGGACCCAGCTCAGACGGATCCGATTTCAAACACAACAGCACCATGGAACTCTTATCGCTACCACAAAGTTCTGATGGCTCAGGAACTTCATTCGGAAGCAAGAAAAGCAAACGCTCGTCAGAAACAGCCAAATGTGGAGATTTGATTTCTGAACGATCAGAATCTGTGAACTCCAACCAGACTCATACTTTAAGCGATCATAAAATACAACTCCTCATCGGCAGAGAAGATCCTGAGTCAGTTTCGTATTCAGCTAGAAGTGATTCGGTGTTAATTCGTGAAGCGGTGTACGCTGCTTATCAGTTGCCGGCAGGTTTTGACACGACCCCAGTTCTTCTCGGGAGGGAAGTAGCTGTAGATGTGCCAGAGACCTTCGTGCAGATAGTGAAAACTACGCCTAAATATCCGAATACCGTGGAAAGAAAGAACGTTATGTTTCAGGTAAAGGGTCCACGCTGCTTGTTTGCATCGAGGGGTAATTTGGAGCCGGGATTTGTAGTTGCAACGTTAGTTCAATGTCAGTTTACAAAGAGGACTTATGGCTATTTATGACCTATCACGTAGAAGAGCATTTTTACAAATAAGTACAATACAATACAATACAAATATTCTATATTGCACACAAAGATATAATGATCTTATATAAGATATAGATATAAGTATTATAAAAGTCGAACGTGCTAATTCTGTTATTGCAGATTTATTGCACAAAGGTTAGTTCATTGGTTTGCATAATAAGCAATCTGTATGTATGTTCCCGATAGATAGGATATCGAATGATAATAGCAGACAAAATATCAATATTAGCCAGAGATACTGGCAAATATCATGACAAATGAAAAATGTAGACAAAAAGTTCGCGCAATGCCTCAACACAAAAGGGGTCTTTCTTATGGTACCTACACACCAAAGCCGCTGGCTTTTTTGACAGCTGCCATTCGTATGACGTATTCCGCCGTCCTAGCCCGACGGCATGCCGGCGGCTTTGGTGTGTAGATAGCATTATACAATTTAGTTTGTTCACATTACCACAGAATACTTTAGAAGCAGGCAGAATGACCATCCAAAATCTGACATTTAACTGACGTTGCAGAAAACTAACATTTCGATCAGGTACGGTCAACTAACGCTTGTCATGTAGGATAGCACTAACATTCATGGGAATTGTATCATGGTATTCATAACAAATACCTAACAATGGTGGATTGTCGTGGTTATCATAATAATACGTATCATTAACACTCATTGTATCACGTTATATATTTATATTAAACTTATGCAAGGTTGGCTTAAATTGAGATTATATTTACCTTCAACTGACATATCTTTATGTAAATATATGTCTCTCTTTTCGTGAAGTTTGGTATTAACTGAATTATGTAGGTATGCATCGAAAGCATTAGACCCAAAACACACGGTGAAACGCAAATGCAACGCAACTGAAACTGGTAGTTACTTGACGTAACTGAAACTGGTGGTTTTCTAAGGAAGTCTATAGCAGAAACTGCGATGCAAGTCAAAAGTGTGTTTTGGCGCTTAGAGCCCTGTTCCCACTTGTCGCAAATTTTCGACGGATTGTGATCATAAACTCCAGTGACAGAACATTTCGTATGAAGCTCCACACATACATGTGCTCATATAAAAATTGTTGTCTGATACACACGACAAGTGGGAATAGTACCAACAATTTTAACGACCACACAAGTTTCTCAGAAAATAGGTCGAATTACCTACCTTGAAGACTTTATTGGTAGACTGTTAGGCTGAATTTATTCCATCTTTTAATGTCCTCACTATATGGACCAGTACCTATGTCATTTACCACGCTGGCTCAATGCCAGGCAGGACTTTCATTAACAAGTAAAATATTAATTAACCAGTGACACTAAATAAGCAATTCATTTACCACAATTCATCAATCACAACAAAAATATCTCAAATTCACATTTGGTTCAACAGTGACTAATTCCACAGTTTTCACAAAATCATTTTGCAATCTAACGCAAATGACACATTCATAAACCATAAAATCACGCTTTTAGAACGTTATTCTTATCTGCGGTATTTTCAATAAACGGTTTGATGTTGTTTTTTTGGATAAAAATTTAATAACATGTCGTTTTTGGTTCGCTCGGTTTCTGTGGATCATTCTCGAAATTGTTTATGATCATCTTCTGAATTGTTAATCCTCTTGTTTCTTCTGGCTGGGTGCTATACTTTCAGTGGAATTTCTTATGACAAATTGCCATAGATCTCATATCTTACGGAACGGTGCTAGAAAGTATCAAATGCTTGACACATCAGTTTCTTAATTCTGCAAAGACATCATCGTTGGGTTCAGTGAATTCTCAAAATCTCTCTTCTGTTCTTTTGACCGTTTACATTCCATTTTCAACTTTTGGGGTTCACTTTATCGGTTTACCAATTTACAGAACTTTTCCTTGTGATTATATCTCACTTACTTTTGTATTTTCTCGACTATTTTGTAGTCATTATGGTCCATCTTATATTTCTCAATTTCTATTTTTATATACAACTTTACAGATGTCTATTATAGTATAATATTTTTATCTTCCAGGAACATGGGATCATTATAGTTTAATGTACCTACTTAGTTTTAAAGGGAATTAACTAATATCGGATTATCTGTATGTTTGTTGTTTATAAGTTATATCCAAGCATGTATTATGTATTTGATATAATGGATAACTAGAGGAAGTATAGAATAAGTGTAATTTTAAAGTTAGTATCAAGTTATTCTCAAGCCTAGTTAAGTCCTTTTTTTTAAACTTAACTCCATGGACAAAAATTAAGTGATATTTCCACTCAATGAACAAAAATGAAGTTAGGATATGCGAAAATTGAGAGCAAAGACTAAATTGTAATTAGATCCTAAATAAATTTTTGACAATGTAGCATCTTAATTTTGTCTATGGAGTATTTTTTTTAACTTTTGAAATGGCTTTCATCTAGTTGTCCATTATAATAGGAAACTTCATGCAATCACAACAAACCTTAAAAAGTTTCTTTTACCTACTCATAAGGCAATTCCTACTCATATAAACCTGATTGCATGAAAGAAGTTGATGCATGCACAAAATTGAGAAACGAGTTTTAACCCAGCTGATACTAAAATCGGTACGAGCTGGAAAATTAGCACAGTTCTTGCGACAAAAAAGTTTTATCACGTTCTATTGTCGTCTATATTTTTAAACCAGTACTAATAAATGTGGGAAAGCTTCCAACAAGGTGCACCGATGACCTGAAGGAAGTCGCGGGAAGCCGTTGGATGTGAGCAGCTCAAGACCGGTCTTTGTGGACACCCTTGGGGGCTTTTGTCCAGCATTGGAGCTGATATGACCACAATAACAACATGCGAGAAAGTGACATAACAGTTGTCGCAGGAACTGTGCTAGCCCAAGTCTGCTAATTTAAAATGGCTTCATTTATGTGTCGGCATAGTGTCAATGGCATTTTTTGACACGTTTGCTATTCTATTAAACAGTGGCTTTGTTTGCGACCAAATATTTCAAAAATGCCATCGACACTCTGCCGAAACACAAATGAGAAAAGGATTAATTAGCAGAGCCCTGCTGAAGTATGCCGGCAAGGTAGCTCAGAACCTTGAGTTTTGATTGTCACCATAAGAATCTAATAAAAGTTGTATAACAGCAGGTGAACGGAACCGCCCCCGCCGTCCCCCCTCGAGACACAATCAGAGACGCCCCTCCACGACCACCCTCGCATGACACCGTCAAAGAACAACAGGCGATTAAGAAGTATCAGGTTAGTGGATGCTAATATACTTACCCCTTCTGGAATATCTGCGCACCTGGCTTAGCAACGTCATGAAATGTAGGTACATACCTACTCGTCACGGTTCTGGATAGGCGAATAGGGAGGGCGCGCCGGGGTAAAGCGTAGTCCAGCGATGTGCACAGATATTTCAGACGGGTTACTCAATGGTGTATTTTATACCTTCTTAGGTCCAAATGGCAAGGAGCGTTAGAAACGAAGTGGATAGAAGACGAACAGTCAATGAATGTTTCTTCGATTAATCTGTTTTTAAAATATCAAAATGTCAGTTTGAACTTCTTAATTTCAACGACCATTTATATCTCTACGCATTTGTTTTAATTGAATGTTTCGCAGCAAGCTCGTATTTTTGAGAAGAGTATCTAGCTAGACCATCTAGGTCTAGGGTCAATGAACTAGGATAGATACTTAGGTATTATCACAGCATACCTAGCAATGAACACTCTAGCTATCGATGTCATCTCGAAATATTCCTGACATCGCATTCCTTGCTATATCTTGCTGATCTAATAACTACTTCAACGTTTTGTTAGCAACGAGTCCTTCAATTGAACTTGCCTTCCATATAGTCTTGCCTTTTAAAAGTGTCATTCTTAAACAGATAAGATTCACGGATTTGGGGATGTCCATTAGATGTGTGTAGTTCGAAACTTTTAAACTGTGATAATCTAAATACCTACATGTAAACCTATATTGAATAAAAAATATAAAATGAACGTAGCGCCCTGTGCCGGGTTTCTTGCCGTTTCTTCCTCTCGGCTATACAGGGAGAGAAGGAAGCGGCACGGTAGTAGCTTAAGATAAAAAAGATAGTAGTAGATAGTAGATACCCTAATAAAGCGCATAGGTATACTGGCTTACTTTTAATTAAATTTTTGTGATATTTAATCTTTCACATCCCAGAAAAAAAAGAAAAAAAAGAAAATCTATTGTGTCTGGGTTTATAATGTGAGGTTAAGTCAAAGTACAGTGTTATTTTGTTTTGTTGGTTACAATCACAGAGCACCCCCTATAGAGCCCGAATCATTACAATTTTATTCGAAACAAAACTCACAACTTTAGGCGGCAAGAATGAAGTGCGGGGGACGTGACAACTATGCTGTGATTTGCTGAATCAAGGTCAACGCATCGCTTAGAGATGTGCCGTGACGACAGTTAGGTTTATCGATAAAACATTTACATAAGTGTGTTACATTTTTTATTGTTGAACAATTCGATGTTATAACAAAATTAAATAATTAGAGAGGTTAAGTTAAAATTGCATGACAATTGACGACACTTACCGGTAAAATTAATTTGAAAATAAATACATGCTTCCGAAAACTGAATTTCAGTGTCCCAAATAACCCAAAACTAGGTTATTATTTAGAAACTTCTAATAAATATGCTGTACTTTTTTTGCTCAGGACATTTAGGAAATCTTTAAAAGAAAACAAACACTAACTTTATTCTATTATTTGCGATGATAGGTAATAAAAAAATATCGAAGTACTGTTCTTTACATATTAATAATAATTATTAGTTATTTTTTATCTACATCTCATCTCAACAAAAAGTGTATATTATTATTGTATTTGATAAAATAAATCGATTACATTCAGTCGATAAATTTGTTACAACTCTAGTACTGAAATTTCGGAAACGAAAAAGGATAAACATAGTAATTAGCATAATGACAGAAAGGGATGTAGGCAAATCAAAATTTGTTGTCCAGTGTAACATGAACTCCGCGTAATATAAAACAAAAATTGTTTATACTTATCGGTGAAAAGATATTCCATTTTTCTTAAAGCAAGATGTCCCAGAATTTTTCCCGTACCATTTCACAAAACACACTGTCATTTTATTACGCTTTAAAGCAAAATAAGAGCCATGTAAATTGCGAAAAAGCTTGTGCGTACGGATGTGACAGCTGGTCAGTACTGACTTGAATGACATAGTTCGCTTTGCTACATCTGCCGAAAAAGACATATGTACGGTGCACGTCTATTGCCTTGCAAGTGCACTCTATTAGGGGGTGCTCTGTGGTTACAATACAATACAAATATTCTTTATTGCACAAAAAAATATATAAGGTACAGACACAAACAAGAATATAAGAAGCAACAGGCGGCCTTATTGTTAGGTGTATAAAGGTACAATATAATATGTAGATCAATTTCCCCCCAAAACACTCACATCATTCAAAATGTTTCTAAAATTGAACCGGTAACGGAAATGAGTAACAAAAGCAGAGAAACAAAGTCACGTCGCTATTTGAATGTTCCCATGCGTGAAATGTTGGAAATCAGTTATTTGATGCGTAGTTCATCGGATGTGAATCTTTGAATTACGTACAGTTCTGTTCACTGCAGCTATTTTTAATTTAATTTATCGATACTTTCGCAAATTTTTTTGTGTATAGTATTTAATTTATCGTTATTTTTCTCTATACCTAAATTTTCGGGAACAGAACCTAAACAGATTTCTAACCAAAAAAATTACCTACCTACCATACTCTTACAGCTTTTTCAGAGACTCTACATTTTGATTCAATAGTAAGTAGAAGGTAATTTCAGTTAATTTGTAAATACTTACGTAGGTATAAGTAATGTGTTAAAAAAGTAAGTAATTGCATTGGTCTTAACGAATAGGGACCACCTAAGTAGGTACGCGGTTTTGACGTTTGATATGACTAGACTATTGATTCGGAGAATTTGACGCAATTTCATATTCATCTATAAACCACAATGCAGTAGATATTTTGCAGCCTCTATTAATAAAAATAACCACTAAATTATATAAAACATTCAAACAAGAGACTACAATTACCCGTATTGTCATTCAAAACATAAAAGTCAAGCTAATCTAATATTAAAAACAAGGTATCACTTGGATTCCGTCCGCCATTTTGATTCAGAGTTAAATTTTCATACGGCTAATGGAAGTTGAATTACCAATGTACGGAGAGCGCAATTGTGTTAAAATTTTATCAGTAGGTATATACTGCATTTCGTAGACATAAAACTGACACGAGAAATTTTTAAAATAGTTGGTTTGATATGGTTTTTTGACGCAAAGAAAACGAACTCGAAAATTGTAAATTCCGAATTTGAATTAGAAAATTCGGAAAAAGTTAGGAAAATTAGGGAGACCGGGGTAAGTAGACCTGCTGATGTGAATTTATTAACTTGTTTTTTTATTTTTATTTAAATGTCAAAAGCTTATGTTTTATCGAAAAAAAAACCTGTAGGTAGTTAAAAGTAAAAGTTAGCTCGGTTGTTTCCGACGGAAACCCCAAAATGTCTGTTTTCATACAACTTTCCGTTATTTTTGACTACGAGTTCGTATTTATGGTAGAAATAACACGTTAGTTTGCTCATGCATAGTTTTTTAATGAAGGTATATTAATATAGAAGCCAGTTATGAATAATTATGAAGATAACAAGCCACTTTAATGTTACTCTGTGCATCAAGTCATCAAAAAGCCTTTAATATGAGTATTTTCATAAATATGACATGTGTTCTGTGAAAATGTTTTCATTTTAAAAATACAATTCTAGTGAAGCGTTCAAATTCAAAATTCAAAAATTATTTATTCGTAGGTAACATTAAATTTACACTTGAATTCGTCACAAAGTAAAAATTATAAAAAAAAAACATACTTAATGATTAATTAAAAGAACCAAAAAAAAGAGAAAAACAATAAAGGAGAGAAGCTACGCTGACTTCGGAAGGCAGATTCACCAGAGAAGAAGCCAGCAAGAAACTCTAGAGGTTGCTCTTTTTAAAAATATTGTTTACAATCATGTGTTTACAAAAGAACAACTTATATATTACGATCGTGTGGAGCTAGAGCATTTACACACCATGCCCTATTGTCATTAATAAAATCGTTAATATAGTATTAACGATTATATTAATAATAATACGCTCTTTGTAAAAGAGTCCTCTTGATACACCGTTTAAACTTAGTTTCCGTTAAAATTAGTACATTATCAGGCAGTTTGTTGTAAAACCGTATACAGCTCCCTTCAAATGAATTATTGATCTTAAAACGTTCGTAAAACACATCCCCTCTTTATCAAACGCTTTTTAAATATAGTTCTAGGACTAATATCATTTTTTGACGTTTCTTCTATTGCCGAAACTTCATTTATCTCCCCCTTATTACAAAAACGAGGTTTAAAGATAGTCCGACGTTAGTTCGTTTCTTTTGACGTTTCGGCTATGGACAAAACGTCAAACTAAACGTACTAACATCGGACTATCTTTAAACCTCGTTTTGTAATAAGGGGAGTTTTGTATAATGGGGGATCGTATTTATCAAAGACACAAAAATAACAGGCCACAAAATTCACATGACGTTTATATCGTAATAAAAGCCAAATACAAGTCCCATTCTTTTAAGTTAGAGCTTACCTAATGCATTTGAAGCTTTTTCGTTCCTTCGATTCTATACAATTGAAAATGTTAAAAAGCTAAATTCAACCGCATGTTATACAAGTTGCAGATTCTCAAATGAAATAAAAATGCTTAGTTTCACCCTGCACCGCAGTTTACATGGAAAAACAGTGGCCTAATTTGTAAATTGTTAACTCGAACGTGTTCAAACTTATACACAAAGTTCCCCGTCTAGTGGAATCTAGCGCTTTTCCGGCTGAGCTGCTAGCACCCGTACCGAGCGAGCAGCCAGTTGGCAATGGCATTATTTTATACAGCCAAGCCAGTTTCCCGCGCTCTATCGCTGCGAGCGGTCGTTTTCGTTTTTCGAATTACATTTCGAACCTTCCTGACCTCAAAACGAAAGGTTCTATTTGTGAAAAGTTTTTAATGTGTGTGTGTGTGTTTTTTTTTAATTGTGCGGAAATACGGATGGCCAGTATTATGTGTTTGAATGAGTTTGTGCATACTTGATGTACGCATTTGGACCGCTGTTTATAGCGCCCCTTACCTGTTGTTATTCAACAATATTTACTTGCCTACATTATTTATTTAGCAAGTGAATATTAAATAAGATGTATTACCTATTCTGAGCGTGACTTTACCTGTTATTGCTAAGTATTGAGCTGTTTACTTAGTATTTTGTAGCAGGTAATCAAGTCTATACGGACCGAATGGTATTTTTATTACCTGTTGTAATTAAAATCGATGTTTATCGGTGTTGCAAAGATAAAATTCGATCTAAAATGTAATCAATGTATTACAAAGTTACTTCACGACATATTTTGGAGTCTACATAGATTTTTTAAAGTAAAGCATCTTTGCCAAAATATCTATTTCTTTCCAACACACTTGAACACGAAATTCCAACATAATATGTTTGGTTCAGCATGTTTCCTAACTCGACAGCACCGACAGACCAAGTGATATGCCATTTTAGGAAAAATAGATACCGAGATAGGTCTGAGTTTGTCCTCTCACGACTAGCTCGCGCACCAAAAAAGGAATGTAATGGTTTCATACACATTGGCACATTATATTTACATTGGCTCACACCCATGATCCTTTATAGTATAGAACTACACGCATTCTTGCCTTCTATTTTCATTTTTGGTTTATGTTTGAATTTATTTCTTTATGCCAATGCAATAGGGATGATGACTACATTCCAAAATGCAAAAAAATAATTAGTCCGTCTTTTAGGCTATAAAAAAATATTTGAAACACATTTTTTACCTAATCAAATACATAAATAAATACAAAGATACAGAGCATCAAAGTTACGGAGTGGGGGGGGTATTGACGTCACTCCTAGGTAAAAATCGTACCTAGGCGTGTCGTCACGCGCATCTTTAACCCAGTGTATTTTTGTCATTTTTAGTTTAAGAGAAAAAAGAAAAAAATACGTGTCGAATATTTTAAAATAATCTAAGTGGTGGACAAAAAAAAATTGTCGTCATGCCTATTGGCTAATTATTAGTTAAGTTTAAGCACCTCATTATTACATGAACTCAGCTAAACATTTCTAGAAGAAAAAAAAATATGAATACACTCAGCCAAAAATGTTCTAACTGTATTTAAAGATACTTAAAAAGCCTTTTGTTTTGAAGTCAGTCTTATGAATCATCTAGGTAACAAAAGTCCAAGCTGCAAGAGGCTTATTTTCATAACACATCGCCTACGTCGTGTCTTTGGACTGTATAACCTTATGAGTAATTGAACAAACAATGGATTTCACATCAATTCGATACAATGGTACTTGGTAGGCTCTAGTAATTATCATTCTTATATTTTAGGCACCTTTATACCTAACTTAGAAGTACGGACAATAATTGTCCACGGAGCCCCACGCACGTTTTGGTTGATGCGCGACGTTGTCGCTTCGTGCAAAAAAAATGTTTCTAGGTTTTCTACGCAAGATGCAAGCATTCGTAAAGCATTCGTCTTGCAGTCGTCAATTGACGAAAACGTGCGGTAACGTGGACAATTGACCTAAGACATAGACATTGATAAGTTCATCAAAACCCTGTTATCAAATCAAATACCTAAATGATAAAAAAAATATATAATCGTATATGTGATTAGATAGACCTTTTTAATTTGATAAGGTTGCCCAAAAAAACATAAATATTGCATTCATTACCTAATTGAAAACATTTGGAAAATGAACTCACAATTAAAGCACATAACGACGCAATTTCTGATTAGAAAATAACTTTCTAAAAAAGATGTTACGACAAAGTACTAATTACGGAACATCCGCTGTTATGGTAACTAATTAACTAATGTGTGGGAGATTCTAAAGTTTTGGTAAAAAAATATAAATAAGGTAATATAATAATCAACATATTGAGAATAATATAATTAAACCGAAAAAATGCTTAAATAAAATATTTTGACGGTGTAACATATATTTTTACCCGACTGCACCAGAAGGAGGATTATGTTTTTCGAGATTATGTATGTATGTATAATTCTTTGGCACGCTCTACAGCCTAAACGGCTAGAATGATTTAAGATAGAGAGGTGTCGTTTGATCTGTAGGTATTTACAGTGAGAGTGACACTGGGTACATCAAAATAAAAAAAAGCGTTTTTAAACGCAGCTGTTTTTTTTTTTATAAAAAGGTTAGGTTGTTTACTAAATTAGTCAAGCACGAATTATAACCAATCGGACTTTAAATTGTGTAGGGAGCGGAACATTGCATTACTTTAAAGATTAGTTCTCGTGAAATCTTTTTGCTTGACCATCTCTATAATATCATATTAAACGAGCGAGATTTAAGACAACGTTTTTTTAAGTCTTCTACACTTGTAGAAGATTGGCCTAAATTTCGGATGCTCCTCAGACAAAGACTCTTAAATACTAATGAAGATGATAAGATCGGAAGTAATACTAAAAAGATATTGAATAAACGTTAAAACACGGCCAAAAGATTTGTTTTTGGTAAGAGACCTTACTTATTACACCTTGACACTCTTAAATTTATTAAAAAACAAAAAATTAAATATATATTACTTTTGAATGTTAAAAAATACCTCCTTCATTGTTATTTCTATTGTTATCAATACCTTCAAGGCGACTTGTGTGCAGCCTTACCGAGCCTTTGATCTACGTTTCAAAGTAGACTCTTTCAACTTTACAGAATTCTACACAAATAATTTGTTAGGAAATTCCTTGGAAATACCTATTCAGTATACCATCTACGTCATTAAATTCGTATAAAATGTCGTTCCTTGCAGTTTAGTTATGTAGGGTTGCTACAAATACATAAATATAAGTTTATAAACGAATCAATATGTACTCTAAATTAAATATGTACAGATAACACTTAATTAAAGCGATGCAATAACCGGTCAATAAATCCGCAACATGCTTCGTCAAGACAAAACTAATTATCATACGATTCAATCATCATCATCATGTCAGCTTATGGACGTCCACTGCTGGACAAAAGCCTCCCCCAAGGATCTCCCTAACGACCGGTCTTGCGCTGCCCACATCCAACGGCTTCCAGCGACTTTAACCAAGTCAGTCTACCTTGTTGGAGGCCTTCCCACACTGCGTCGTCCGGTGCGTGGTCGCCACTCGAGAACCTTAAAAATCTGACGACAGAAAGAGTACATCTATATATATAAGGTGTTCTCCAATTAAATACCCGATAGAATCGAAGCGACGCTTCTTCCTTTTCCTTACTAATTAACACTCCTTATCAGTTTACATAGAGCGTCTGAATTACATTCCGTAGACTTGTTTAAATAAATGATGTAGGCAAATTGATTGTTTGCTTGTTGAACTCAAGTGGAACTCGCAAATAAATATATTCTTGCAAAGATTTCCTATTTGTTTACCGACCTAAGGCTCAAGTCTGCTAATTTAGAAAAGCCTCAGTTGTGTGTCGACAGAGTGTCAATGGTATTTTTTGACACATTTGGTATTCTGCTAAATAATGGCTTACACTGATTACGACCAAATGTGTCAAAAATTGGTCGCAATCAGAGTAAGGCAAGAGTGTAAATGTCATTTTTTGATACATTTGGTATTCTGCTAAACAATGGCTTACACTGATTGCGATCAAATGTGTCAAAAATTGGTCACAATCAGTGTAAGCCAATGTTTAGCAGAATACCAAATGTGTCAAAAAATACCATTGACACTCTGTCGACACACAACTGAGGCTATTCTTAGCAGATTTGAGCCCAGGTAGGATAAGTAGATTTATCAAATACCAAAGCTGCTTTTTATTAATCCAGCTTTATCAAATACCTAAGTTGTTATTTTTTTGGTAAAAACCTGACATTTTGTACGTGCAGGTCACAGGTGGCCCATTATTTATCTTTATATCTTAAGATAATCCAGTTGCTGTATGTTTTTTTTTTCAAGTTTTATTCTGGCGAAAAAGTATTCTTGGAAACTAGAAAATCGTTATTTTTTTACAAAGTATTTTCTAAGGATTCGTTTTTGATGTTTCCGACGAGTAAAAAAAAGTGGAACCTACCTACTAATATATCATTTTTCCTTATCATTGGCGTAGTAACGTAGCTTAGAATATCCTTGTTGAATAAGTACCCTCATTCCCCATTCTCCCCTTCTATAAATAAACAAATAGCTGTTTTTGTTTCCATAATATGAGAGAAAATCGGGCCTATAATATTACGGGTTGAGTGACCGGCAGAATTCGGCATTAAGGAGCTTGCCAAGTTGCCCCGATGTCCCCTAATTTAGTAATGCTAAGGTTATTGCCTAGGCTTGATTTCTGTGATTGACGTCATCAGGTATTTAAGGCTTTTTGTAGTTTACGAAACATTGTTCAATCAAAACGTGAATTTTCTTCTAGTTTAAGTGTAGCTATAGTTCGTATAGACTCTATAAAAAAAAGAAAAAAAATCTATATATCGAAGTATATATCTATTCTAAAAGAAAATTCTATACTATAGACAATAAGCGCATATTATTCATGTACTCATTTTATTTCGTCACTAATAAATCTTATGTCATTACCAAGTCCTAACCTCTCCACATAGTTTAATTTTCATTCATGTCAACTTCCTACGTACCTACGTAGTCTAAGCATATTGCCAATGAATGAGAAGCACGCTTAAGCATCTGTAGTTTCGACGCAGTTGCGGTTTGATGTAGGTATGATTATGAAAAACACGTAACTTGGGAGACGGTTGCCCTGCGGTTTTGTCGCGTAGTAGTAGGTGTATGAAGCACCCTTTTGCTGTATAAATACGATATTGAAAATGTATGCTTTTTCTCTTCTTAAAAATTATTAAATCTCCAATAAGCTTTGAGTATAGAATATTAAGTGAATATTAAGGAGGTGCCATACAGTCTGGATCTGCGTGCCTGGTCTGGCGCAAAATGGCTACCTTTTTGTATGGAATTTCTTATCGTTTGACAGGTCATCTACCAAGAAAACTATGAAAAACTTGTGCCATCCTTGGCACGCTATCATAAACTCATTTGTATATGAAAACAAAATGGGGCCTCTCCTTATATTCCTTCCTCATTGCCAATAAGTAACAAACAACTAACAGTTTAGCTAAATACCGTTAGACTAATATATTGTTTGTTATTATTAATTGAGATTTGATTAAATGTTACATGAATAAATAAAAGACAACTGGCAACCCTAAAAATACTGAGGGAAAAAGCGGGAATACGAAAGAAATTGTAAAAATCGAATGCCGGTAACTGCATTTCTTTGGTAAGCGAAATGAATCGATTTCCGAATCAAATCTCGTGGTTGTTTCCCTTTTGACGTTTATAAATCGAGTTTTGATTTGTTAAGATTGTTTTTTTGGTAGAATGAGGCATGTATGAGGCGACTGATGAATGTGGATGAAGCGAAAGATGTGTGATCGTAACAAGTGGAGAGAAGTGGTCTCTGACTACCTCAATGGGAGAGAGGCGTGACAGATATGTATGTACCTATATTTATTTTAATTTATAAGTCATATTGCACTGCTTTGTGTCTACTAAATTATACATATTAATGTAGTCAGATTATTTTAATACCATTAATATTTACATAATGTACAACACAATAAATAAAAACAATACAATATAATACAAACTTATGCTACTTAAGTACCTACTATATACATATTTATATAAATATTTATACATAGGTAACCTCATAGATACCCCACTTATAATAGGAAGATATCATCGAGAGCGTCTCCGGGATTCATGGTACCCAAGAGGCTGGCAGCATTTCTTTGAGCAAAAAAGCTGCCAGCTCTCGGATCGCCTGATGCTTCACGGAGACGCGTCGAGATATCGGACAGGAAGGACTTTGCCTCATGGCACCAGGGGCCAAGCGTTTCGACAGCGAAGGGTCAGTATCGGATTCAATTTTTTTAAATACGTTTTCCACATTTTCGCGTGTTTTAAATTAAATAAGCGCTCTACCTACACATTCGCGCCAAAACGTCAAGTCAACCTACCACGGTGCATTTTTTTATTTATTTTTTTAAAAAAAAGCTAGTGCGTTCGAGTTCATTTCATTTATCAGTTTTCCATAAAAGATAGGTTATTAACATAATTATAAGAAGTTACGTAGCTACCTTAACATCCAATTTCTTCAATAGATTTAGCTACTTTTTGATTTAATTAATTAATTATAAACTTTGTTTATTTAATGTACTAAATCAAAACAAAAAAAATACCATTTAGATTCCGTGAATTTAAAAGCGTAATAAAACAAATTATTTCTTTTAAGAACAACCGACGTAACAGGTAGCTAAAAGAATAGAATCGTTAATTAAAATCTGAAGGAAAGAGAATGTTTCCTAGAGTTTGATAGCTGCAGGCGATTGTTTAAAGGTTTTAATAGGAATTTGGATTACCATTTTGTTTATTTAAATACCTACTTATTTAATGCTAAATGTTTTGAAACAATATCGTAAAATTAAATTGTATCTTTCTCATCCACCCTTTTTAATAGTAGCTATGGCAACGAACTATAAAAAAAAAACTATAAAAAAATCAATATTCAACAGGTCTGTTGATTTGCAAGTGTTTTTGTTGACCGTTGCCATGACAACGGTCACGTAGCGACATACGAGACGCTTTCCGTTTCCTGTAGATATTGTTCATTGCATAATTGAAGTCATTAGTTGTGTAATATATGCCTAATTACTTGTATTTTGATTCTATAATTATTATTCAAAATTACCAATGGCTAATTACGAATCATGTAAAATAATGCAGAGGTACTTACCAAATAGCATGATAGGTAGTATAATTACTTTATGATACTTATGACTAATAAACATTAAACGATAATGGTAATGAATGACTAATAACATATTAATTAACCTCGTTCAAATAATATTTATGTAATTAATACCTACTGTACAAAATGTTACAATTTTAGACTTATTGCGAAAAATGAAAACTACCTATACAAAAGTAAAAATTGTAATTTGAAAATATCAACCAAATGATGTTTTAAATATAAAAACTAATTGCAAAATTTTGTTAAAAATCAATATCGTCAAAAACATTAAATTAAAAGGAAATAAAAAGATTTTTTTGTGGAAAATCTCCGATGACCACGTTTAAAGTTACCTAAAAATAAAAAGAGATTTATGAAAATCATATTGGTGTCGCCGTCGGCAGGTCAGATAAAGGCAGACTTCGTCATCACAACACCGAGCGTAACAATAATCTGGCGTGACAAAGATAGCCAGGCTCTGATAACCGCAGTTTACCAACGCTTTTCACACAAACCAGACATCATTTTCGCGGCAAAAATCATGTAGTGAAAACTCTTTACACATTTACTCCTTGACTGAAAACTCTTTCGTTATTCATCGAACTTTTTAAAACCTCAAAAATGGAATAGAGAACGGAGTTAAAAAATAAAAGCGATAGCTGTGAAAATGTGACGGACGGACGACCGATCGTCTTTTTTTTTCGAGAAATAAAAATGGCGAATGTTTTGCAAAGTTTGAATGCGTTTTTACTTGATACGACGAGATGCTGTACAAGTGTGGAGAATTTGAAACGTTTTTGTCTTTGCCGCAGATTGGAGAACGATAATGAGGTATTTTATTTATTTTGTTTGTTGAGTTATTGTTACATGTTTTTGTGTGGGGCTAAAATTCTTGTAAGTACCTTCTATAATAATATTTTTCAAGTTATTCGTTTTCCGTTGATGAAGTTTCGAGTACCTAATTTACCGCATGCTGCTGTGATAATGGCATAATAATATTTACATGACAAGTTAAATAAATCTTAGACACTTGATATAAAATTAAATGTTTCGTCCGTATTTATTTACGTAGGTACCTATTTCAAGAAGCAACTGAATGCATAATAATTGTTAATAATGTTTGCAATACCTAATAAGCGCTAGCATAAGTTAGGTATCTAAATCGGACGATTAGTATTCGATAATAGGGCACTTGAGAAACATCATTAAAGGAAAGGAAGGAGAAAGTTAAAGTCATGTCGTATCAAGAAGTCAAAGCATTAGCAGAAGACAGGCCTAAATGGCGGATGATCCACCGACAAGAGTCTAACTCTTAAATATAATGAATGATAGTCTATTTGTAGCCAAAAGAGATAATCATTCATCAACTTAAACCGATTTTTCTACCTTTTTATCTATCTATAATATAAAAATGAACCGCAAAATGTGTTGGTAAGCGTATAACTCAACAACGCCTGGACCAATTTTAACAATTCTTTTTTTAAAATGTTCATTGAAGTCCAAGGATGGTTTTTACGGTTAGAAAAATTCGAATAATTGCCGGGAAAGCCCTCTCTAAGGCGGAACAAAGTTCGCCGGGACAGCTTGTCTCAAATAAAACTACTTCTATGAATAGAAAAGAAACAATGCATGATAAAGTACCTCCGCAGGTGTTTGCCTACATAACTGTGTCATACCAAGTCCCATTGTATCAATATTGCGTTTATCGACATTTCTCTCTCAGATAAAATACCTTTTATTGTAAAATGTTTATTTCTTATCTTTCATCTGGTGATATCGTTTGTCGATTGATAAGTTGGGACGTTCCGAATTCTAGTTGTCATCTCTCTAAGTATTCTTGTCGAAGAGACACAAATCTTTGTTCTGACCAGGAATTGAAGACAAAAAACGTTATTTTAATCTCTTTAAAAGAGTATCTAGTTTCAATAACGATATTTGTTTTTTTTTTAAATAAAACTATGTACTTACAAAAAACATAATTACAACTTCTTTAATAAAAGTACCAAGTTCGAAGCATGACATCTTGCAATTTTTTAATATGTATGAATTTCTCAGGACACCACAAAATAATTATAAGTATTAACTATTTCTTTAATTCTTTCTAATGTGCTAATTCTAATACCTAGGGATCACATTACATAAGCTATATAATATTCTAAAGACACCAGACAAGAATGACATGTATAATAATAAAAGGTCCCAAGTAACCTGATATTATCTGTCACTTACATCTTTTGTAAAATAATAACATTGTTACCATTATTACCTATCTCTCGCTATTTCTTACCCTAAGGTTGCCTGGAAGATATTGCTACCTAGCAATAAGGCCGCCTGTTGCTTCTTATATTCTTGTTTGTGTCTGTACCTTATATCTTTTGTGCAATTATGAATATTTGTATTGTATTGTATTGTTTCCAATAGAGCTTAGATTATGACAGAGAGTGAACCTTAGTAGGTATGGACATACCTATTGAATTAGCAGAATGACATACAATGGTGTAAAGGTCACACTAGTCTATGTATTGTGTGAGTGAAGTACCTATATTGTATTACCTATAAAGGTCACATAAGTTTTGGAGCTACACCCTAATAGGTACATAGGTTAATATGGCAAGTGTATATTAAAAAACTATTTTAAATAAAAACTATTTTAAACATACATATCCGTCACGCCTTCCATTGGGGTAGGCAGAGACCACTTCCTTCCACTTGCTACGATCCAAACACACCTCTTTCGCTTCATCCATACTCATCAGTCGCCTCATACATGCCCGTCGGTTTAGGATACTCTTGACCGGGGGACGGGGACTTGCTCAAGGAAGACCTTTTAAATAAGAAATACTTTATTTAATTATATCAAGTAAATTAAATGAAATCAATTCACACTAAACTATTTAATCTGTTTATTGCGGCCATGGACAAAACGTCAAAAAATGACATTAGTCCTAGAACTATTTTTAAAACTCGTTTTGTAACTTAGGAGGTTTGTGTATAATCGCTTACAACTTTTTAGGGAAATACTTTGACAATACAATACAATACAATTCAAATACCTATTCTTTATTGCACTCAAAGATATAAGGTACAGACACAAACAAGAATATAAGAAGCAACAGGCGGCCTTATTGCTAGGTAGCAATATCTTCCAGGCAACCTTACACTATAATATTCATAATAACATTTGACTAAGATCATAAATAACATGTCGAAATAACGTAGGTACACCATAATGAGGAACAAATTAATGAAATTAATTTCGCACTACTATTGTGGTAAAGTGGCAATTTCCCGTCGAGGAACAAACATCAAAGATTATAATATCTACCGTACCTGATAGCATGTTAATAATAAATAGGTAATATACCTAAGTACTTATTTATTATGTAAATATAAGTAGTTAATTCTAAATGAATAAAACAGCATCTTTCATATACTATGATCACACAACTGTAAATATATTTGTTAGCTACTAATTTACCTTCTTTTAAATACATATTTACAAAATTAATCACCAAACACAAAAGTCCTTAATCATCAATCAAATAAATACAGCTAAACGATTTAACTTAAGATAATTGAATTATATACTTATAAAATAATGAACATGAGTAACTTTATTGCCTTGTACTGTTATCTATCGATGCAAGAATCAGATTAATCTTATCGCACACGAACGTTTTATCGTAAGATCGATAAATCAGCTGAACATAGCTCTGGTAGGTATATAAATGTTACATTTCTTCTTCTCAAGTATTTTTAAACCATACATACATATCTATCACGCTTCTAGACCATTGGGGTAGGTAGAGACCACTTCCTTCCACTGGCTACGATCTAAACACACTTCGTTTCCCAAATTAGTGTTTTCATACTCTTAAAAACTAAACCATATAAAGTTTTTAAACTTTTCGATCATGGGTTGAAGATCGATAAAAAAATTCATTTTCTATACCGTACGTATAGGTACTATTGCCGAACAGCTTAGGGTGACTGATTGTTTACTTTTAGGGGTACCTATTACGAAAAACTATTTTTAAATTATCTTTTTGCTCGTAACTTAAATCGACCTACTACACAGAGTTCTGTAACTTAAGTCTTTATTTAAAAAAACATTAGCTACGAGTATACACATAAGACGTTCAACAATTTAGTTTAACGTTTAAAAATTGACATTCGGAATATCGTATTGTTCTTAATACCGGGTGATGTTATAAATAACAATTAGCGAGGCCTTCGTGTAATTGTTCGCATTACCACACAGTCTTGTCACTTGTGTAATTAGCTGCGTTCTGCGTTGCTCTCACTGTGTATGTAATAATGTTTACACGTTCACCACTTGGCTATGTGCTATTACTTCATTTTGTGCGTTCTTATAGAGTTGCTTATAATTCCTATAAGGTCTCCTTTTTGTCACTTTATACTACCCCAGAACGTTAAATCCATAGTGTAATTCTTGGTGGTAGAGTGGAGAAAGGTAGAGCACTATCTCACCTCACCGAACAATTGATTATTACTTATACTTGTCATCATATTTTTTTTCTCTGTTTCTGGTTTAAGAGAACTATAATTTCGCTACATTTAAATCATGTTCTATTTCTGTTTTTAATGGAACCAAACTACCTATGTTTTCGATAAAAACTGTTTTCTCCGTACACGTAATACTGGCCATTCGATTATTTCAACCATTTTTGAGACCAAATATAAGTGACGCAAACATTTTACTCTTAGTTTTTTTTTTACAAATTACTTACTTCTGCTTTAGCAAAGTTTATTTCTTTTTAAAGCAACCTCTTTTACAAATCTTGCGCCACTTAAACCTTAACAAAACGTAACAAACTCGAAAATATTTTCAGAAAATGTATTTAAAATCAACTTTATAAAAGAGTGTATCAAAAGAACTTGTTTATTTGAGTGTATACTTAACTGCAGTGTTTTGGAATGAATGTGTTCGTAAAACCCGTCGGACCGTTAGCCGGTCGGATCTATAGATCGTGATCCATAGATCATGGTGTCGTCATCGCCGTACGCGCAGCCGCGCTCGCCGCGTGACGTTGACCCAGAGAGAATACGAGCCTATAGTGTGAGTATAGTGTGGGTTTAGTATTGTTTAATGTGTTTAAAGGAAATTGTTACTAAGCGGTATGTTGCAAGATTTATACGTATAAAGTCTTTTGTCTGCTACAAATAAATAATAAGTTGGTTCTTACAAATAAACTTTTAAATGTTGGTTCCTTGAAAACAAATCTTTACAAACCTTTTTTTTTAAAGTGTGTTCCAAAACATCTTACTAAAGGTCTATCTATACACATCCGGGCCGTGGCCCGTCAGGAGGGAAAACAATACATCGTCATGACAACGTGTGTGAACGAATCCATAGAAAATGTATGGAATGATATTTTTTCCCTGACACGTCCCGGACACGGCCCGGATGTGTGTAGACAGACTATAAAATCTTCTTTTGAATAATTATTTTACACACGATAAACTGTTTCTATTATTTTAATGTAGAGTCATTTACTATGATTTAGATTTTTACAATTAGGTACCTAACCTATTAAATACCCCTTTCTTACAAATTATCGAGCTAAAAACCCTCGGCGGCCTTAATGCTAAAATAAGCGTATGCATTTTATGCTTGACTTACCAGTTTATCTATGGCGAAGTAGATTAAATCCTGCTGAATTAATGGTGTCGTGCAAAACCTGTATTTTTCAGCTCTTCTGCACTTGCGATCTAAACGCTAACGCGGATTTTATCCATCACAAATGTCCACGCCAACATACATACCTACATATCTGTCTAGCCTCTTTCTTTTCCTTTGGCGGTAGGTTAGACCATTTCTCTCCATTTGCTACGATCCAAACATACCTCTTTCGCTCAATTTATTTACCTCAAAGTGCACTCATTAAACTGTAGAGGTGTCCCTAACGCCAGTGAGCAAAGGACCTTACACTTTCACTCGAATTTCAGCCTATATTCTTAGGTACAGACGAATGTAGACAAAATGTACAATAGTTAAATACCTTTAACGTTGCTATAAAATAAGGGGTCTCATTTTATAAAGCTTGATATACCTTTGTTATTAAAGAACTTAAGCTTAAGCACAAATAACTAGGGCCTGTTTTTTCCATTTACAGATATTTATCGATAGGCATACATTCACATATTTTTTAGCCGTCTCTGTCTTAACGTCATGTTACAAGAGATAGACATAGGTTTATCTGTTAATTATAGTTAGTTATATTTTATCTGTAGTTCATTTTGTTCTAAATATTTATTTAGCTTACTTAGAATGTACTCACTTCATAAAGCAATGTTATGTAAGCTTACGTTTAGTCATTTCATTTTATTTTAAATGTTTATTTACATAAAACCTACTTGCTTAGTTAACAGAGCAGTGTATGCAAGCATTTATTTTACGCAAACACATCGTGTATTTACAAATCATTGGAAAGTAAAAGTGTTTTAACAAATAAACCGCTTACTTATCTACTACTGTTAAGTTATAAAATTACGTTTGTTCTTTGCAAACACTGTTATATGAGTAAAGGTAGCCAGTGGACTGATAACACGTTTGTAAAACTTATTACGTCATTAAAAGTGTGGCCTTTAAGTAATAAGTTAGAGAATAAGTAAAAACTAAAGTAAGTAGGTAGGTAGGTACCTATTTTAACTTATTTATTGAGTACTGCAGGCCGCCCGCGACTTCAGATGCATTTATCGTCATATCTTGAACAAAAGTCATGATATCTAAAAATAATACAGCCTATGTGTTTTTCTGATGTGTAAGCTACAATATTGCCAAGTTTCATCAAAATCTGTCCAGTGGTTTTTGCGTGAAAGAGGAATAAACATTCATCTATCCATCCATCGGCACAGACATTGGCATTTATTTTATAATATTAATAGGAAGGATTTGAGACTAATGAATATGGATTAAGTGAAAGAATTGTGTTTGGATCGAAGTAAGTGAAGTGAAGGGAAGTGGTCTCTGCCTACCCCAATGGGAAAGAGGCGTGACAGATTATGTGTATAGGTATATTGTATGAGCCCAACTTGTAAACATTAAATGTACGAGTAACATTTTCTATCGTAATACACACAACGTGGGAGTTATAGTAACTGTCGTTACGTGCTAATTCCTAAATTACGAAACTATTACACAACGTAGCTAATGTATTGAATCGATCTAAGTTCTGTACGTGGCTTGTCTAAGTATCTACTTTTATTCGCTGGAATTGCGCGTGAGTGTCGATTGTTGAAAAGATTGATTGATTTCGTGTTGGTTTTTATTCGGTTTTAAGGCTGAAATGAAACACACCGGATGCGTATGCGTAACGTAGACGTAAGCACGGCGGCGTAGCCACGCGCGTAGTTACGGTGAAACCGATGTGACACCGGGTTACGTCTACGTTACGCAAGCGGTGTATCATATCTCATACAGTTCCATACATTACAACTCAGAGGTACGCATGCGTCTACGCATACGCAACGCATACGCAACCGGTGCGTTATGGCCTTTATTGTGTCCTAAAAGAGCTTATTACATATAGCCTTATCAAAGACTTTGTTTTTACTTTTTATTGAATATTTGCCGCAATATTTACGCGATTGATTTGCTTCTGCAATGCCAACCATACCTATATCAAAATGTTTACAATGAACTCAGTATTTGCGGTCGTAATGAAGCTATATATGCGGTGTAAATAAAGGAGCAATATAGTAATATTTCCTCAGCAATATTGTTTTGCGAGATAAGTTCTTATATTTTTTGCAAAATCAAAGCGTTCCAGCGTTTTTACATGCAGGTTCCACATAATAAAACGTCAAACCGTAAGGACGGGTCAACTGCTAGTGCATAAAGGCTCAGGAGCGCTGCGGCTTAATCCCTAATTCTAACTTCACACGACATTACGTATAATTTAGCTCAAATGTAATGCCGGTTTAAGAATAGTTTATAGTATACTGCTGTGAAATAAATGCGCGCATTTCCCTGCGTTCTGTTGTCGTATTTCAGGGATTGTGAGATTGTTACGTAGGGTATTTTGGCTTGACTAAACTAAGAATTTTGTTTTAAGCTTTTAATAGAAGGAAATTTGTATTTTGACCTCTGTTTTCATCTATACTAACCTTAGATAAGAAGCTATAGAGTTGTATCCATACTCTATAGCTTCTTATCTAAGGCCAAAACACACCGGATGCGTACATGCGTAGACGTATGCGTTGCGTATGCGGTGACGGTTCCATGCATACGTACGCATACGCATCCGGTGTGTTTTGGCCTTTAATACTTAAAAAATATAGCCGTATCAAGAAGTCAAATAGTTGGTAGAAAGGCTTATATGGCGATTACTCCACAACGACAAGAACCTAGCTCGCTACACTTATTAAATATGTTTATCCAACTTTGCTGTTCGATATGTGATCAAATTTATAATAAAGGTGTTGTCAAAGTCCTCCCACACTGACACTCGAATTGTACTCAAATTAAGGAGTGGCCCCATTTTTTTTTTCATACACAAATGACATCGTATGACAGCGTGCCAAGGTTTGGCGCAAGTTTTTCATAGTTTTCTTGGTACTGTCAAACGATAAGAAATTCCTTGGAAATTCCATACGAAAAGATAGCCATTTTGCGCTAGACCAGGCACGCAGATCCAGACGGTATGGCACCTATTGTAACTTGACACTTAAATCGTACATTTTTAACCTTGACAATCTTTGACAAAGATATTTGATAAGGTGTAAATCACCCTTAAAAAGAATTAAACTATAAAAACAACAAATCCGTAAACAAATGGCACCCGGCACGATTAGAGACAGCTTGATTTCCCTTTTTAGAATATTCATGGCGTATTATTTCAAACGACGCGAGAACTAACGATTGTACTGTGACGTCACTGCCTTTGATATTTTTGTTTTGTTTGTGTTTTATTGAAGGCTTTGCCGGGGTTATGCTATTTTACTTTTAATGGTATCTACACACCAAAGTCGCCGGCCCGGAGACTTACGACATTTTCAAGCATTTTCGATGACATTTTGACAAAAGAAAGTTTTTTTTTTATCTTGGTGTGTAGATACCATAATATCAACCACGCTATTATTTATCGGCAGATTTGTCGAGACGCGAAGTGCGTAAAGGTTCTTTACATACATATGTAACTGTCACGCATCTCTCCCATATCGGCGTAGGCAGAGACCACTTCGCTCCACTTGCAATGATCCAAACACACTTTTTTCGCATCATCCACACTCAACAAATTCTGATGTATCTTGGCAATCTCATTGGCAATATTGTAGTAGCATATGGGTAGATATATACATCAGAAAAACACATAGGTTAGGTACTATTTTGAGATAAGATGATTTTTTTACGAAGTCGCAAGCAGCCTCTGGTCACAAAAAATCGACAAAATTATCATCATACTGACCTTTATACAACTACCTTCCATATCACAGCACATTACCAATACTATGTCACGGACACCCACACACTGTGTCATCTGACAGATAATGTACATCTACTTGTCATGTTGTTGACAATAAATGACAGATGTTTTATTGCAGTGTCGTTGTTAACTACATTTTCAATATCTATTTATAGACTAAAGTTACGTTAGTTTAGTAACTATTTAGTAGGTAATCTGTGAGTAACGGTTGCCCGCGACTTCGAAGCATTTAATTTTATCGTCATATCTTCAAAAACTGACACAATATCTTAAAATAATATAGCCTATGTGTTATTCTGATGTGCAAGCTACAATATTTTAGTAAAGTTTCGTTTCAATATGTTCAGTGGTTTTCTCGTGAAAGAGTAACAAACGGCACAAACATTGACATTTATAAAATTTGGTACCTATAGATCTGGTTTTATCTAGACTTTAACTTATGTAATACCTACTTACTTATTAGGTAGTTTGCGGTTTTAGTACTCCGTAATACCTATAGCTACTTAGGTAGTAAATGTAAATATACAGCATGAATAGGTAATTAAGTTTAACTATTTAAATAGGCCTTAGTTATTGCCACGTTTATATTGCATACTGTATTTCATTGTAAGTGGTCTAAAGGCTTTGACTGATAAATAGAAGGTTATATTTATATCGTAGATATCGTGTAGCCAATTGTAGTATAGGTACTAGAATAGAATAGAATAGAAAAAGCTTTATTCGGTATCACTCAAGGTACAATATTTTACTTAAAACTAGGGAAATTACATAGATACCGAAAAGGTTATCCAGCTCAGCATACTGCTGTGACTCAAGGTCATAATAACTGATTTTCAGCTGGACCCTAAAAAGATACTACTAATTATACAAAAAAAGCATTAAATAATTAATTAGGGTTGTTTTGAACTTTAACTTGAACATACTAAGAAGATAATCAAACAAAATCTAGGCGAAGATGGCAAGACTAGCTCGACTCATTCAGTAAAGAATGGCAAATCAAAATGATGACTAAGTACATACAAAAATTCAAAAAAATAATTATTCCTTCTTTTAGGCTATTAAAAAATATTTGAAACAAATTTTTTACCTGATCAAATACATAAATAAATACAAAGATACAGAGCATCAAAGTTACGGAGTGGGGGGTATTGACGTCACTCCTCGGTAAAAATCGTACTGAGGCGTGACGTCACGAGCAACTTTAACCCAGTGTATCTTTGTCATTTTTAATTGAAGAGAGAAAAGAAAAAATATGTGTCGAATATTTTTAAAAAATCTATGTGATGGACAAAAAAAATTTTTCGTCACCATGCCCACTTAGGTACAATATTCTCAGATCTCAGATTCTCAGTCGGCAGTGTCAATAGCATTTTGTGACTCATTTGGTTGCAATCAGTTTGAGCCATTATTTAGCAGAATACCAAATGTGTCAAAAAATGCCATTGACACTCTGCCCGTGCCGATACACAACTGATGCTATTGTAAATTAAGTAACAAACGTGGGCCCGACGGAGAGCAAAGAGGGAGGTTTTTGCCTATTAGTGGGACGTGACAGGCTAACTGTATTAGTGTTGCCGCTCGATAGGCCAATATCGATAGCCTATCGATAGGTCGAAAAACATGTACCCTATCGACAGCAATATTGGAGAGCAATACTATCGATAGTATCGATAGTTCATTGATCGGCAGCGATCGAAACTATCGATACTATTGATAGTATTGCTGTTAACCGATACTATTGCAGCGAAAGAGCTATCGATACTATCGATAGTATCGATAGTATCGATTGTGCTATCGATAGGGTACATGTTTTTGACGTTTAACAATCGATAGTAAAACTATCGATTTTTCGGCAACGCTAAACTGTATGTGTAACAATACATTAAGTTTGAAGTCACGGTTTTGCGCCAGCGCAACGTCCTAAACCCAAGGCAGCCATTGCCAAATGCCCTTGATAGCACACCAAATGATTAAATCATCAAAACATCAACATACAATAAACGGACAAGACTTGAATGATTTTATAAGTTTAAACACTTAAGCTACCTCGCACTTCCGATGTCTGTTTTAAGGCAACGCACATGATAAATAAAAACCGGCTAAGTGCGAGTCGGACTCGCGCGCTAAAGGTTTAGTACCAAAAAAATATCACGTTTGTTATATGGCAGCCACCCTTAATTGTTATTATTATTCTATTTTTAGTATTTTTTTACTATAGCGGCAGCATAAATCATCTGTAAAAATTTCAACGCCCTAGATATAATCGTTCATGATATACAACCTAGTGACAGAAGGACAGCAGAGACTTAGTAATAGGGTCCTATTTTCTCCCTTTGGGTACGGAACCCTAAAACTGGCTTTAAAATATACGAGTAGGACACTAAGACCCAGAACACACGGTGAAACGCAAATGCAACGCAACTGAAACTGCTAGTTACTTTTGAGTTGCTAGTTTGAAACGTTTCGTTTCAGTTGCGTCGTGTGTGGTTTTCTAAGGAAGTCTATAGCAGAAACTGCGATGCAACTCAAAAGTAACTAGCAGTTTCAGTTGCGTTGCAGTTGCGTTTCACCGTGTGTTCTGGGTCTAAAAGGTTTCTAGTAAACGTAAGTTATGAATGTCGAAAGCAGTCTGGAAGCAGGTTTAAAACACCGGCCGAATCGTGCTTAGTTAAGTATGCCGCTTGTTTACTATGACATCATCGCATTTAGGTATGCCTCAGGCGAGGATATAGTATCTATATGTACCTACTGCTGTGAAACACGAATATTTGAAACGAATATTTGAACGTAACTTTATGATATTTCGTTGGAGATTTTGATCTGGCTACTAGTTTATTTAGATATTTTAGATGACTAAAGATTTTGTCGCGGTTTTCTAAAAAGGGGGAAATAGAACTTAGCAATCGTTTCAGGGAAAAGCCTATGTTGATTTCGTAACTAAGAATCGAAAATACATATCTGTCTATGTTAGTAAATTGCCTACTAATTCAAAACTTTTCTGATGAGCACTTATATTATAACAATTTTATTGAAATCAACATACAGAAGACAGTTCCAAGTTTTATCAATCTTCTTAACCCATCTTCATTCTTTTAGAATTCGAATTTTGATGATAGCTATTATGAGAATTTACAAGTAGTTCCGCGCTCGCAATATAAATAGTTACTGACATATAATTTTATCGAAATTTTTCACACTCGATCACAACCCTTGTTAACCCAAACTATCTCACTTATCCTTTTCCAATTTTAAATCTTTGAATTATGAATAAGCTGGGGTAGAAAATATTCAGAGGAATTTTGCATACCGTTCCTTGCCTGGTCCGCGGTTATTTTTAGATATCCGCATCCGAAAAGGTTTCACAGAAACGTCGAGATTCTTTCCCAGTTTATATAACTAGAATACTTTAAAGATACTTATTTATTTATGCCGTATTTTCGTGTCCTTGTAGGTACTTATCTACCTATATATATGTTACGGTTGTTTTTTTTCTAAATTAGTAGATAATGTATCTACTTAGGTACCTACTATCTCAACCTTACCTACGAACCAACATTTCATTCATTCGAATCTTAGTCCTTGTACAGTTAAGCCTAAAGTAGGTACTAAGTATTAAGAATCTTATACTTAAGGGGAAGGTTAATTTAGTTTTACACCAGTGTTTGTTTCTAACACAACAAATATCCCCCAGTTTCTCATTAAAGTAAACAAAACCTTAATTACTTATACCTTCCCTTTTTAGCATTACCTACACAATTCTTGAGCGTCACTGGTTCATACGCCGGCAATCCGTAGTATATGTGATCTGTGACCAATATGTGACGAACAAGAATTTTAAAAACTATATCTAAACAAAACGTCCTTCAACAGGAACAACTCCGCCAACGGAAAGAAGCAGAAGACCGGATCGCAGCTCAGAATGAGTTCCTGCGAACCTCACTCCGAGGGTCCCACAAACTGCAGGCGCTGGCGTCCACGCCTCCAGCCAGCACTGCCTTCGTCAATGATGCTTACGAAGCTGATGCTGATGATTTGCATCAGATGTATGCTCTTGTTGGTAAGTTGGGGTTTTATCAGTCGTAGAATTTCACAGTCTCCAGTAAATACATTCTCATCATCATTAAAAAGAGCGTCGCTGTTGTCAGTGGACTCTACGCCGTCACTCTGCTCTATTCCCTGCCGTATGTTTGAGCACCTGATACGACACAACAAATTCTCAATGACAGTAATTTTAAAAATACTCAACTTTTTTTAATGAATTCTGTAGCAAGATTTTGAACGAACGTAGGTACTTGGAGTCGTTAGACGGAGAGTTTTCTGACATTAGTGTTTTCTGATTAATCTAAAAGGCTTACATTGCATTTAACTTAGGTACTATATTAGAGATAGAGACAGATTAGTCAAAATTATAAGTCTGGACCGATGTACATCCAATCACAATCAAACACAGTTTGCTAAAAAGAGGTCTTACCCTTAAAAGAAGAGCGTTATGTATGACAAAAGTTAGTATCTCTTATCACAACGCACAGCTCCATTTAATCCTACCTCTATGCACTAAAATGACACAAATGCTCAATTTAATAGCGATTAAAAGCAGACTGTCAAGTAGCATGTAACACATTAGTTCCAGATGACCTGAACACAACGTGTGGTTAACTAGGGCATTGCATCATCTACTAGTTGAATGAGCTATAAAAACTTAATGCCTACCTAGTCCACTACTTGTACTATTTATAGATGATATATATTGAATAGATTGGCTAATTTTAGGGTTTAGGACAGTGTTGGTTGGACAGTGTTTTTAAAGTTTTCTTAGACTAGATACCCTTATGAATTCGTAGAGTAGTATACGCTACAGAGGTCGTTTCAAACGCCCCATCCATACGATATACCAAAGCACTCTTAGGTTTCAAAAATCAACCGTAGTGACCAGAATGGAGCTTTGACTACCTGCAACTCGACAAGACCACTCAATTGCGGGATTTAATACTACAAATTGCTTTACCATTGAAGGCATCACTGCTAAAAAACTGACCAAAATTTTTCTCTCTTTTACAGACTACCAAGAAGTCTGCGCAGCTTTAACCCGCATTCAGAAAGCGTTGTCCACGAGCGGGGAGTCGGCCCTAGCAGCGAGGGTAGCCGGCGCTGCCGGTGCGCTGTTGTGCCCAGGGTTCAGAACGGCGTTGGCGACGAGGACGGCGGTGCTGACGGCTACAAGACACAAACGGGCGGGGCTGCCTCCGCCTGTCACTAATCATTCTACTGATCGATTAAAAGACGTGAGTATTTTTGCTTTTTAACCGGTAACAGCCACAGAGGTACAGGTCGGCCTAGCTCGTCCACACATGCGTTGCAATAGGTCACCGCGCCGCAAGATTATTTGTACGTGAAATGACATTAGCTTGCGGTGACGCACCGCACCGCAACACCCCTGTGGATTGGCTGTAGGAGGAGATGGTGCGACGTTCTGGATACATATTTGGCAGATTGGCCAAAAGTTACCGGGTATAGGGAAGGATGGAAGGATGCGGGGGGAGGCCTTTGTCAAGTAGTAAGATTTAAAAAAAATAGTACTCACCTACCTTATGACCAAATGAAGTGATAGGTAAATAAATTCAAAGCATTAGGAGGATGACAAGAAAAAAAGGTTTCTACATGATTATCCCTCAGTTGCAACCATTATACTTACATCATGCCCTCTTCTGTTTTTTGCCAAAGCGCTAGTGATAAATACTTGTTACTATTAGCGTTAGTACCTATTTTCTAGAAACTCCTGCTAATCATAATTCCCCCTTCCAGTGCATAGACGTGGTGAGCAGTCCAGGAGTGGAAGCAGGCGCAGCTGGTATCGAGCTGGTGGCGTTACTGGAGTCTCTACAGCTGGAGGCACTTCTCACGGCGCACGACCAGGCCGCTGCGCTGCTACATCCTGACGCCTTCCGACATTCTAATCATAGGGTAGGTGGATGACCAGAGAATCTGAACTTGATATCAGCGTATTAAAGCTGCGTTGTCAACAGTTTATACTGAGATACATTCACAGCACAAATATATTGGTGATCAGTATAAATCTGATCATCACTATAGGTGAATAAGACATGCTGTGAATGAGGCAGGAAAATAAAAGCACTTTTTTAAATAAAACTAGTCAGTTTGGTAACTTATCAGCAGTCTGTCTAACCTCTCCGAGGTCTACATTGATTGACAAGATTTGATTTTCAAACTGTTTAGTTCTCTTGCGCAGTTCATACCCCAGTATTTAGTCAGCCGTACATAAAAATATCTGAGTCTTCAAAATTAAACAATGTTATTGATAGAAACTTAGGTAAAAATGAATGTTATTTAAATTCCAGAATAATAACAATAGTAATCACACGGGCGAGAAGCCTCGAGCGACGTCGCCGGACGACCCCAGCGAAAATATCAAAGTTATTAAGATTGAAAAGACTAATGAACCACTTGGTAAGTTTCCTTTTGTTGCTTATTTTTATTATCATACCACTCAATCACTCAATTAACGTCATGTCGTATCAAGAAGTTAAAGCACTGACAGAGGATAGGCCTAGATGGCGAACACTCCACCGAGAAGAGTCTAACTCTTAAATTAAATGATGAATGACCACTCAATCGCATGTTGAAAACGATCTTTGGGCAATCACAACAACCCAATGGCAACCAAACGCCAAAAGGCCTCGCGGCAGATTGTTTTATTGTAGAACCCTACCAGAACCTAGGTACTACCTTTGTATTAAATTACCATATCCAAGTTAACGTCATGTCGTATCAAGAAGTTAAAGCACTAGCAGAAGATAGGTCTAAATGGCGGATGTTCCATCAACAAGAGTTTAACTCTTAAACGTGAAATGATGATCGCTAATTCATCTTTAATTGATTGATGATTTTCCATTTCAGGTGCTACAGTAAGGAATGAAGGAGATGCAGTGGTGATCGGCAGGATAGTGCGGGGTGGGGTGGCGGAGAAATCTGGTCTTCTACATGAGGGTGATGAGGTAAGATGTGATGATTCATTATTTTTATGATTTTTAGAAATTCCAGCTAGGCTGGAATAACTTTTAACTTATCTTTTAGAGCCCCCATTTTTTCACTTATTTTAACTCCTAAGCCTCTATACAACGCCTTAATTTTTTTCTGGGTCTCTTATTACCCTTCTTTAGGCCTACAGCGCTTACAAGGGGATGTTATCGCTCACTTTGAACTTGATATCAATTTGTTAACTAAGCTGCATTATCAGTAGTTCACAGCACAAGTATAGTGATCATCATGTGTTTTTTTTATGTTATAACTAAATCTGATCATCACAACTAATTATATGTGAATAAGACAAGAAAAAAAAAACTTTTTTTTAAACAAAACTAGTCAGTAACAGAACCAAACGGTAATTTGTCAGCAGTCTATCTGACCTCTTGAGGTCTTCATGCGCTAGACTGACACTAAACTTTCTCCCCTAGCTGCTGGAAGTGAACGGCGTGGCGATGCGCGGCAAGTCAGTGCACGAGGTGTGCGCGGTGCTGGGCGGGCTGTCGGGGACGCTGCGGGTGGTGGTGGTGGCGCGCCCCGCCGCCCGCGCCGCGCAGCCGCCCACGCACCGCGTGCTGCACGTGCGCGCGCACTTCGATTACGACCCTGAGGATGACGTTTATATTCCTTGTCGGGAGCTTGGTAAGTTGTTTTCTTTACTTTTTATAGAAGTCATGAAAATACAGGCTGGTTGGTTTGCACCCAAGCCCTTTCACGATACAGTTTATAAGAAACTATTGTGGGGAGATAGAGCTGAAATAACAAATACAGCTGTATCAAGGCTCATTGTCTACACAAGTGACCATGAAACGCATGAGGCGTGGCTGATGTGACGTTGCCGCTTCGTGGACAGGTGGCCACGGTTAACTGTTTCTACGCAAGTTGCAAGCATTCGTCTTGCCATTTTTGACTCCACACAAAAAAATCAAATTCAAAAAATAATTTATTCGTAGGTAACATTAAATTTACACTTGAATTCGTCACAAAGTAAAAATTATAAAAAAAAAACATAATAATTAATTTAAAGAACCAAAAAAAAGAGAAAAACCATAAAGGACGCTGACTTATCAATCCAGTTAATTCTACATAGGGTAAACTTGCTTAATTCGTACCAGTTCGAGAAAATGTGCTGTAAAACTAATAGATACAGACAGCTTTTAATTATAAATAATTTTAATTTGTTTCATTACTCATTACTTTTACAAGAAATTTTAACTCAAATTTTATTAACATCTGAGAAATAAACAATTTAAAAAAGCATTAAAAATGTACGATTTAGGATTATTGATCTTAAATCGTACTACTATATTCCTTAATCGTATTTTGAGATCCAACATTGGTTCTGATAATTGAGTGCATTAAAACATATTTTCTTGTTCTTGTGCCTGGCATCATTTTCTGTGCTAGGTTTTATTTTAACATTGCTTCATTTGCCTTTTTTTCTTTGTATCACAACATTCTTTCTTTTTTAAAGATTTTCTTCTTGTTTGTTCTATTTTTTTGAAGTACGATTTAAGCACATGCATGTGGTACGAAATAAGCGCAAAAGTCGAACTCATTTTAAATTTCCCACCAAAAAAAATGCCAACAACCATACCTATTTCATTACGTTAGACGAAAGCACAAATATATCAATAATACATAACAAAAAAATTAATCAGGTTATCACTACCTAGCTTGTGTAATGTTCTTACGAAATGTATAAAAATATTACGTGAAAAGTTGAAAAATTCTTATTTTTTTAATAATTTTTACAAGAGCAGCCCATCGGCGGTAATTTTTTTGGTGGTAATTTGGCCGACTGTTAGTTACATTTTTTGCATAGAAGAGACGTTTCTAGCTATTACCAGAGTCGAGATATAGGCGAGGTACGAATTAAGCGCAGGTACGAATTAAGCAAGTTTACCCTACATACCCATCACCTCTTTCCCATCTAGACAAAGACCACTTCCCTCCACTTGCTACAACCCGAACACACTTCTTCTTCTTTCAGTACTTACATTTTAATAACTATAAATGTATTAACCCAGGTATAAGCTTCCAAAAAGGCGACGTCCTCCACGTGATAAGCAGGGAGGACCCGAACTGGTGGCAGGCGTTCAGAGAGGGCGAGGAGGACCAGAGCCTCGCTGGACTCATTCCTAGTCAGGCGTTTCAGCATCAGTGAGTACATTTATTTAATAACTTGTTGTATACTACTGCTGGGTAATGGCCTGCCCCGCATTCCATGCTTCCCTATCTTTAGCGTGGCCAGCTTACCAAATATTGCATCCAGATCGTCGCGCCATCTTCTTTTGGGTCTTGATGTTTTCAGTCAAAAATGTTTAAAACGTAGATACAAACGTACAAGAGACTTCCCTCCACTTGTGATGGGATAGGCAGAAACTTCCCTCCACTTGTGATCCACACACACTTCTTTCGCTTCATCCGCGTTCATCAATCGCCTCATACATACAAGTCGGTTTAGAGTACTCTTGACTTGGCCTTGAAAAGTGTCCACAAAAATCCTAACACAAAAACATCGTGTTTTCTCCGCAGACGTGAATCAATGAAACTAACGCTCGCTGGTGAGGTGGCGGCGCGAGACAAACCCAGAAAGGGGGGGACTCTACTGTGCGCGAAGAAACCGCCCAAAAAGAAGAAGGGGAAGAAGGCGACGAGCGAAGCTGGTTATCCACTTTACGCTACTTCTGGGGCTGATGGTGAGTCTCTATAATTTTTATGTCATCATCTCAGCTGCCCACTGCTGAACATAGGCCACTCCAAAAGCTCTCCAACGGTTAAGATTTTTGATGATACAGAGCAAATTAAGTAGGCAGTATTAAGTACGGTGGTATTGAATAAGTAAGTAGTACCTATTTACTGTAGATAGGTACAACCCGTCGGAAATATCTGCGCATCTATCTGGAATGCGCTTCCCCTGTTTTCGCTTATCCAGTACCGTAACGAGTACGTACGAGTTGCATGACGTCACTTAGCCAGATACGCAGACATTTCTGACGGCCTATCTACATTATTTGAGGTTTTGAGAACTTGAAAAGAACGTAAGTATTTATGAGAAAAATATCTTCATTAACACTGGTCACCCAAATCGCCCATTTACCATTTTCTATATTCGTTCTTCAACATCAATTTATCGTAACATCTCTCCCCAGACTTCGAACAAGAAGAAATCCTAACATATGAGGAAGTAGCACTGTACTACCCAAGAGCGTCCCACAAACGGCCCATAGTGCTGATCGGGCCGCCAAACATTGGTCGTCATGAACTGCGGCAGAGGCTCATGGAGGATAGTTCCCGGTTTGCTGCGGCTGTGCCTCGTAAGTACCTATACCATATTGTCTATAGGCATTTTGGCTTTGATCTACTAGTATAGATCACAAGCTCTATACTTTGGTCTATATTGGTCTATCTATGATAAAGTATAGACGGACCACAATTTTATCCATTACTAGAAGCTGCCAGCAATTTGTATTTATCGTATTATCTTGGAAATAAAGAATGATATCTTAATATAGGTAATACCTACAGCCTGTGTGTTATTGTGATGTATGTATAATATAGGGGTGGCCAACTCGGCACTGGCTGCCCTTTGGGCACTTTTATTCATTACCATCGTGGGGATGGTGAAAGCTGGCCTATCAGGCCGAAAGCCTTTATAGGTGTTTTTATTTTCTGAGCATCAATAATGATGCTCAGAAAATATATCCTATAAAGGGGTGCCGTGTCCAAGTGACAAAACCCCTTTTTGTTTATAATAGAAAAAAAGCTATAATATTGCCAAGTTCCATCAAAATCTATTCAGTATTTTTTAAATAAAAGAAACAGACATCCTCCCATCTATTCATGGGCATAAACATTGACAGTAGGATGAATCCTACTACCTAGGTAGTAATAAAACGATTGAACAGATTTTAATGAAACTTGGTAATATTGTAGCTTATACGTATAAAGTAAAGATAGTGTTCTAACAGACCTTAAAAAAGTAAGTTGTAAAAAAGTAGGATCAGGTTATTGCCTACTTCCACACCAGAATTACATAAGATAGATGTAAGTATAAGCCCTGGTTATTAACATAACATTTCCCCCAACAGACACATCCCGTCCCCGCAAAGACCACGAGGTCCCCGGTCAGGATTATCACTTCATCTCGCGCACGCAGTTCGAGGCTGACATACTCAATCGGAAGTTTGTCGAACACGGGGAGTACGAGAAAGCTTATTATGGTAAGTGAAGAATTTTGTTGGTTTAAGTGTCCTAGGGCCGGCGCAAACCTGACGGAGCGCAGCGCAGAGCATTTTTGATTGTCATATTATATCGACATTGTTCTTATCTTATAATAATATTCAAAATCTATTAACACAATAAATGAGCATCAAAGCAACTACAAGCGAATGCTGTAGATTGTAGGCACCTACTTATTATAAAAAAAAAACATGTTTATCAACGTTCAGCGAAAGTTGTATTTAGGTATCGTGGAATATTATTAATTTTTATGAAAGTTTTAAGTTGGAAGTTATGATATTTTATAGTTACCACTTTTAAAAAAATGACAAAGTTACCACTTGCCTAGCCGCTTATATGATAGGTACCGCTTGCTTAGTTGCCCTCACTCTCTTGTTTTTATATTGAATTTAAAACGCCATCTGTATATCCATTCCTGTACTAAAACAAAAACATTTATTCTCGCTCGCTGGCTAAATACAGTTCAATACAACGCCATCTATTACTTATGTTCATTACTAAAACTAGAAGAATTAGAAAATCAAGGTATAAAGTCGAGCTAATTTTAATTTTTATATTCACAGGTACATCGTTAGACGCTATTCGGGAAGTAGTGAATTCTGGCAAAATCTGCGTGTTGAATTTACATCCTCAATCGTTGAAGATACTCAGAGGGTCTGATTTGAAGCCTTATACCGTGTTTGTCGCGCCACCGAGCTTAGAAAAGTTGAGGCAGAAGAAGATTAGAAATGGGGAAGCATATAAGGTAGGTAACTTTATATTTAACTGATGACTTCTACTGTCTAGAAAGAGCTAATATTATATCCCCGTTATTACGAAACGAGTTTTATTTAATAGTTCTAGGACCAATGTAATTTTTTGACGTATTGTCTATAGCCGAAACGTCATTTATCTGAGACGGATCTAGGACTATAAATAAAACTCATTTTGTAATAAGGGCGTATATGTTTACGTTTAAAAGAGGTTTTGATTTATAAAAGGGTCACAAGCGGCACTAAGTGGTTCAGGTAATATTATCGTCAAGTCATCAAGTAATATTATACTTACTTGGCGCTAGCTAACTAGCCAGTTCCTTTGCTTGAACTTGGCTTGACACACTTCCGCGTGCCTAGGTTATCTTGAAATTCATTTACATACAATAGTTAGGTACCTATATAAACAATTTTGATAATAAGTTAAGTCTTTTCCAAGTTTACTTTCCTCTATAACATATGTTTTCTTTACTTCACAGGAAGAGGAATTGAAAGAAATAATAGCGACGGCACGAGACATGGAGCTTCGTTGGGGACATTTATTCGACATGATCATCATTAATAACGACACACAGCGAGCGTATCAGCAGCTCCTAAATGAAATTAATAGTTTGGAACGAGAGCCGCAGTGGGTCCCAGCTCATTGGTTGAAACATACCTAGCAACAACCCGCGGCCAAAGGCACCCAACAACTAAACAAGCTACTTTATCACCCCGTCATTGAATTCGGAATGCTCAAACTACTGTTGGTACTAAAACTAATAATGCAAATGGTTTTACATTTGCTCGCGTGCTTCGTCACGAGATATGGGATGAGAGTTAGGAATAAAAGGATAGGCAATATAGAATTTAGAAATGTGTTCCGGGAACGTTTAAAGAATGAAGGTCGCGGTTTTGTCGAGTTTGATAAGAGATGTGTATGATTGATAGTTTTGCTATCTACTCGTTTGTTGTACATTGCTGAGTTGTCAAAGAACTTCAATGTTTTTGCTTCGGCAAACGAGCAATGTACATTGCGTGTAGATAGACAATCGTTGGTAATATCGGGCTCGAATGAATAGTGAATGTAACTCAGTACTGGCCAAACTAAATCAATACCAACCTATATTTAAAATCACGAAGTACCTATGTATATACAAGTTATAAACGTTTTCTCAGTTATGTGATTCCCGAATAATTCAAATTTCGATTTCGTATAAATCGATCGATTATACATTTGATAGATTCGAGCTTATTTATTTAAAAAATTAATAAAAAATATATAAATTCGAACAAGTGAGATGCGAATACTTATGATAGTTGAATAGTGGATGGTTGTAGAGAAATATAAAATAAACTATGAGAGAAATATTATCTGAGCGCGTATTGTAAAGAGATTGATTGGAAATAATAGCAAACAGGGGTAACAAACATTTCTTATTTTTTATATTTCGGAGTTCGGCCGATGCTCTGGCTTTACACGGCTCTCTTCTTAGTCTCAATTTGTGCCAAAATATTTGGAATACCCCTAACAGGGTAACCAAGCAAAGAGAGCAACTTCATTTTAATGCTATTCAATCAAATCGTCTTCATCTTACTTAAGCTTCTAATTGCAAAGTTAAAAATAAGTTAGCTGAAAATGTTATTGTAATTGTGGACTTTACGCATTTCAGTCATGTTTTAAGTAGTATCTAATTTAAATTAGCTTATTAAAATGTGAAACAATTTAAGTTTCCTTATATTTTATGATGGCAACTATTGAAAATTCCTTCCATTATAAGTAAACTTTAAAATGCGTGTGTTAGTTTTGGGACTGGTCGACAGATGGCGTTAACGTAAGAGATTGCGGTACGAGCTATGTAATGCAAATAAAATAATTTTAAATAAAATAGGCTTGTTAAAATGTTGAATTTTTACAAATTGCTGTTAAACCACGACGCCAAGGAATTTATAGTTTGCAAATAATAAATGTGTGTACGGAAATAGATAGTTTAAGAAACGAATAAATAAGCAAAAACAATAAAGTATTCATCCTATTGCCACATTTGTATGGTAGATAAAAAAAAATAGGTTTTTTGAAAATTTTCTCGTCTTGTAGTTTTCATGGGTCTCTTGTGGACTTGTCAAAATCAATTTTAAGTTACGATTCAGACATGTCAAGCCCTGAAAAAAAAGTACCTATAGTTTAAGCAATATTCATAATTTAATAGGTATTCATTTATTAATTTTACATGTTTTAACCTTTGATGTTTTAACTTATTTCCCATGGAATATATCATTTTGTATTCCGTGCTTTCAAATCTCAGATTAGCCCCAAGTTTGACATGTCTGATCAAAACTACGTACCTACCTATAGAGAATAGATGAATTTATCCTGTTATGAAATTTAATACTGTTCAATTACATATCTAATTTTTTATAATATACCTACAAATTGAAAGTTTCATAAAATATGCTCCGTTTGAAACAATTCATGTCATTTAATTTTTCTAAATCTTCTATCTTTTGAGATTAAGTTCTATTTTGTTTTAATACTGGCTGTATAGAAACATGAAACATTCCATTTAAAAAAACATTTGAATTTGTTCTATGGATTCAAAATAATTGAGTCATTTAATTTTTTAGAGTCTTCTGTATTTTGAGATTAAGCTCTATTTTATTTTAATACCTATTGGCTGTATGTATAGTAACATGAAACATTCCATTTGAAAAAAAACATTTGAATTTGTTCTTTGGATTCAAAATAATTGAGTAATTGAATTTTTCAGAGTCTACTGTCTTTTGAGATTAAGTTCTATTTTGTGTTAATACTGGCTGTACAGAAACATAAAACATTCCATTAAAAAAAAACATTTGAGTTTGTTCTATGGATTCAAAATAATTGAGTAGCTGTACCTAATTTGGGTTTTATCGTACCTGCGTACGTATTCTTTACTTATTGTGTGACTGCGACTTCTGAAGTAACCCATAGATGAAATTGAAGTAGGTCCCTAACCTATCTCCTTACTTACTATCTATAATTTTAATAATAAATGTTCATTAAATAAATCTGGATTTTTGCTGTTATTATCTATTTTAATGTCAAAACTTTAGAATCATAATGAATTCCATTTAAAATACATCCAGATTAAAATCTTTCAATATTGTCTAGCTTGATAGTTGTGCATTCCAAATGATATAGTGCCAAAAAATAAGGCTACGATTTTATTAGAGTAACTTCTTTTGTAATAATCACAATTTTAAGATTATTTTTATCTTGTATGTTGTAGTTTATACCGTTTTCGAGTTGTGTGATGATTTTTGATGTATCGTGTCATACAAGATTTTTTAATTGATCGAATGTATTGTATTAGTTTAAGATTACAGAGTACCTACGTTAAGATCAGTGTAGCCAGCGGGTGCTAATTGTATACCTTGTTTTATGATTGTCTTCTAATTAACCTTTGATTTCTGCATGAATGATGATGGAGCATAAGAAAGTTTTGTATCACACCTATATTTTATAGCTATGACAAGTTTTCTTCATATACTTATCTACTCTCAATTTACTATAATAGTTAAGGCTTTAGAAAAGTTTTAATTTCCAATCATATTATAAAATTGAAATACCTTAAAAAAAGTGAATTAAAAGTAGATTCTAAATGCAATTGTTTATAAATCAAGTTTACTTATTTGTATGGAGGTCCAAATGATATAAAATAATCAAAAATAAGTTAAGTCATTATGTTTTCGTATATAGTCATTTGTGTTACCTTTTGATGTAACTCAAAATAAATAAACATCATTCATGCACATTATCAAGACATACGGATTTGTGAATTTTGGAGATTTCACAGTATTGATATTATTATCTAATTTATAAATAGTCCTGTAAATAATTTATTAACAATTGAATGAATAATAAAATACTATAAATAACATGTTAATAGAGAACAATTTAATGTAAATAATAGAATACCTATTAAATTTAATATCAGATATTATTTTCGTTTTATTTCCAACAACTCCACATTGTTATCCGGATATAATTAATAATTAATTAATAGATAGTTAATATCAGGTAATTAATTATTTTTTACAAATAAATCAAATTATTAAAGATTCTAGAACTAAATAACAGATGACAGCACAAGTACCTAAATAAATAGGTACCTAGTTGTGGCTCCATTTCACGAAAGAAGTCCCCCGGATATTTGTGGAACTAAATTTGAGAGGTCTATTTTCCCTATTTTCTGGTCTTTCCTCCGATAGCAGGGAAAAAACCTATTACTTTTCATAATAACAATATTATACTATTACAAAACAGAAATATAGGTAAATAGATATTTTTATCAAAATGTATACCAACTTACATATGGAATGACCAGGACACTCGAATTATGCAGGAAATAGAGTCTGGCTAATGAAAGTAGATACTGGATTTTTTTGCAAACTTTTTATATGACAACACTAAAGTGTTCCTACCATCGGATATTTACCCTACAAACTGGGGTATTTTAAACAGAAAGTACTTAGGAACAATTAATTCCAAAAAGGCATTTTTAAAACAAACTCATTTTTAACATTTTATAAAATGAGTTTTAAAAATTCGTACGTGTGCTAAAATTGTATTCATCAAAAATAAGTATCGTATGTACTTGTTGGATCATTTCAAGAGCAACACCAAGTCTTAAGTTGGTCTAATAAATAGCTTAATTAATTAGGTACACTATTTACTAGAGAAAAACTTGGCAATTTTATTTTAAAGAAATTTATTTTCACCTGTTTTCCGAAAGATTTGGTAAAATCAGAATCAGTATATGGTATCCCTATCTCTGACGCAACAAGATGGCGTGTTGTTGATGTTTCGTTGTGGTTGACTTTAGGGTTGCTATACTGATATTTTTTAAATTTGCCGCGCTTTTTCAGTATCAGCTTTCATTAGCCAGACTCTAGTATTATTTGATAAATTTCAAATGAAAACAATATAATATAGGTAAATTTTGTACTCATAGGTGGCAACATTATCAAACCTATATAGCGCCGCGGCTAGGGGACTTCTTTCGTAAAATGGACTCTCCTGTTTGTTATTATCAATATTATAAAGTCCTTCTGTTACTGTGGTTATGTTAGATATTGTTAAAACAGAGAAAGTGCCATAATATGGCAATAATTTATAAAAGGATTTATGATTTCGAGTTCGTTGACATGATGACAACAAAAAAAAAATAATGTCAAAGTCCAACGCTGAGTGACGTTGACAATTTCAATTTTTTTGTTGCTTTGACGTTTCCCAAAGGAGCGAAAAGCATCAGGAATTGTTTATCTTCTAAAAAATCTTGTGTACCCTCGTTTATCTTGGAGAAAACCAGCGAAAGATGCCTTCAATGAGGGTAGAAGGCGACAGTGACGGTGACGGCGACATGTCTGGAGGTGATACGGAGAGATCTGGGGGGTCCTCCAGGGGCCCCGATCGTGATTCCAGTGCTGAAGAAGCTGATGAACCAGATTCTGACGATTCCTCAGAAATGGATGAAGGAGAATGTGAAAGACGGAGAAACGAGTGCTTAGACAATTTAGGTTGGTAACATTTTGAGGTTATGTTTACTAACAATTTTGCTTGGTGTGTTGATTTTCGTTTAATACAAGCTTGTATATTTGTTTTGGGTTCTTTTATAATATCATTTCTTTGATAAACTTGAAGTAAAGGTTGCATACGGAGTGAATATCGCTGGTTGTCTAACCTCCACTGATGATAAATCAATTAAGTGGGCCCCTGACCCCTTTCTTCCTTGATAATCAACATTTAACTACAATATTGATGAAACCTACAGTGTTATGTGTCTATAATAATACTGAACGCTAAATTAAAAAAAGCAGTGTGCAGAAGACTCCTAAATATACTTAATGATGAAATTAATTCAATAGAAATACTAAAACACGACTAATCTATAAAATATTCTTTATTACAGCAAACCTAGAACGTCAATTTACAGTACTTAGAGAGCAACTGTACAACGAGAGAGTGAGACACGTAGAGTACCAGTTAGCTGAAGTGCGAGGGGGACGGTCGCAGGAGTACTTAGGACCTTTAAGAACTTTGCAGGAGAATATGAGAATTAGGTTTGTATATTCCACTATACATACATACATATCTGTCATGCCTCTCTCTCATAGGGTAGGCAAATTTAACTTCTCTAAAGAAGCAAGTTTCTTTTATTTTAATCAAATATCTTTAAGTGTCTTTTGGACCTATAGTGGGAATAAAAATGCAATTTTACAATGTTTATTTAAGGGCTGCTTTTTATTTATTTGATATAATTTTTAAAGTAAAGAATGTTGTTTGTTGGGGATGGCAGTACATGCATTACCACCTAGGACTGTGGCTACCGTTTCACTACTACCATGGCATAAACATTGATAGAATTTGAGTGGTATTAACTTGGAATACCTACACAAAAAGATCATTAAAAACATACATACATATCTATCACACCTCTTTCCCATAAGGTTAGGCAGAGATCACTTCGCTCCTCTTCATACAATCCAAACACACTTCAAACATCAATAAATATTGTTTTTTTCTTTATACAGGATTGAAGTAGCAGGTATATTGAAGCAGATGCGGATAGAAAACATCAAACACAAGTACGAGGCTGAGGAGCAGGCTGCCCATCAACATTTCAAGGTAGGAATAGTTAATAGCAACACTAGACGCTGCCTGCGACTTCTTACGAATTTATCATCATAAGGTGACTTTAAATTAGTGAACGATAGAAAAGAATATGCATGTACTTGTGATAACAAACAACTTTTACTATGGGACCAAGGTCGATATTATAAAAAAGAAATTGTTCCCCCATACTATTAGCTGATACATTTTGTATGGGGAGTTCAAAAATTTTTGAATGATTCCCACCTTGGTCCCATAGTAAAAGTTGTTTGTTATCACAAGTACATGCATATCCTCTTCTATCGTTCACTAATTTAAAGCCACCCTGTATTTAAAAAAAAAATAGCCAATGTGTTATTCTGATGTATAAGCTACAATATTACCAAGTTTCATCAAGATCTGTTCAGTAGTTTTATGAGAAAGAGTAACAAACATCCATCCATCGGCACAAACATTGACATTTATAATATTAATAGGATACTATACCACACATGTAGTTGAGTTATACACAGAATTAGGTTCAAAATTGTCTTCCCTGTTCCTGATAATTAATGATACTGGAGCATCTAACCCTCAAAATGTTTATGCAGGCCAAAACTACATTGGGCACAGGATAAGCGGATTTAAATTAAGTTCAGAAATTAGCATCCCATGTCCTTAACTTTTAGGAACAGGAGAGACATTTTTTGTTTTCTGTGTCTGTATGACCCAGTTATGAGCCGACTGATGAATGTGGATGATGTGAAAGAACTGTGTTTCCATTTTTATTTCATGGTATACCATAGCCATTATAAATAAACAGAATTGATTCTTATTAGGTCAATTGAGAATTACATATTAATTAAAATTAATTAATATATTAATTTCTTTTAGAAATATGCTGTACCTTTTGTATAACTTCTCTTTTTTTGTCGCTATGTACTATCTTCTTACAATAAACTGTTTAATAAATAAATATTACATGAATGGATAAAATGTCAAAATCTTTGTCACTCCTTCGCACTAAAACCTCTGAACAGTTTTGATGAAACTTGGCAATATTGTATTGTAGCTTAACCTCCCACATCCCACTGACCCATTATAAACCCAGACACAATAGATTTTCTATTGTTCTTTTTTTTCTGGGATGTGAACGATTTAAGAGTTAGACTCTTGTCGGTGGAGTGTTCGCCATTTAGGCCTATCCTCTGCCAGTGTTTTAACTTCTTTCTTTCTTCTTTTTTTTTCTTTCAAACATCACATAAGCTATATAATTACTTTATATTTAGATATTGTGTAAGTTTTCTAAGATAAGACGTTAAATGCGTACGAATACGAAGTCACGGGAACCCTCCGGTCATAATCTTAAGATACATAATTGAAAGTATTTTTTTTATTGCATATGTTTGTATCATGTTATTATACCTGATATGATTTTTTTTCTTAATCTAGCTTTACAGCAGTTTCTTTGTATATCAATACATAAACGCAAAAGTGATACGAATTCATCACGTCACGATAAATTACACCTTATTTATACAGATGTAAATACTAGATTTCTTTGAAACGCGTAAATTTTTGCGACCTTTAACTTTCTTTTCAAGCGAAAATCTTAACTCGTACCTAGTTTTAATTTATTTTTGCAATTTACGCACCTATTTACGAAAAAAAAATACATTCGGCAGACAGAAGTTTTTTTGTTATCTACTTAAGTAAGGTACCTACTTAAGTATGAAATATAAATCATAATGAGAAAAAGAGAAAGTAAATCTATGGCGAGGTCCTTTCTCAAACGGTTAGCGCGCGGATCAGTCACCTTGAGAGGTGATTGCTACGCCGTAGCTCGTAGCATTGTGCTACGAGTACAGTCAGCAAAATATAATTTCTACTAAAACTGTCGATTAATATTTTTTGTCTTGATTTCGTGTTTGTTTCTAGATTGCATTATTTTTAAATTTCTTATATTGTACCTTTTTTTTCTTTTTTGAAATATTCTGATTTTTATGTGTTTTTCCCCATCCCTTTCTTTTAAATTGGTTTTACATATTTTGCGCGCAGATAGAAGTAAGTAAATTATCTATTAGCTTTTATTATCTATCATACATAATCAAATAAGTAGGTAAATATGAAAACATGTATGATTGATTACGTTAATAATATTGCTAAAACATTTAAACAATCATTTTTGGTTATTTCTTAAATTTAACTTGTGCTTGATCAAGCAATAATTTAATTTAGCCATTTGGCTTCAGTTTTTAAATTAAATTTTTTTATTTATTTGAAAATCTTACACTTTTAATATCAATTTATCTTCCCCTCTACAATTTGTAGCTCCTCAGTTCCTCAGCCAATAAACAATATTAATAAATTAAAGCCCAATGTATTCAACCATCTACAGACATCATACAAAACTTCCATAGCCTAACAATCCTGTCCTGTAGCACTTCGTAGCCGTTTGCAAATAAATCCGGAGCGCGCCTTAGCAGTACCACTGTCCATCGCTAGATGGCGCTAGTTGTCACTTTTTAACAAAAACGAATAGAAACTCTTTGCACGTACCTAATCTACTTGGATGGATACACGTGGATGGTATTTTATTTTTAAATGCGTTCTTTATTCCGAATGGGCGTTTTTTTTTTAATTTAGTATATTGAAAGGAAATCGTTTTACGGCATTTGGTATTATTATTTTAAGCCCGTTGAGGTTTATTCAATTCTTTGAAAAGCACATTTATCAATCTTTTCAGTATTACTTTGAAATTGCATGTATAATTACGTAAGGTTTTTGTTCAGTTAGGTGCCTATGAACTGAGTTTTAAAACATACCTACGCTTATAATAACATTATTTTTGTGATTGATTATGTACGGCTTTCTTTGCATACATAACTTACGTTCCTAGGCAGTGACACCGCGTCATACCTACTGTCCTTATCACTTGCAAACTTTAGACAGAGACGAAAGCGTGAAATAATTCTTATTTCATGTAAAGAAAAACCTATTTAAAACTTATGCTTATGTTACACCTATTAAAAGAAATTATTTACGAACTAGTGGCTGCCTGCGACTTCGTGCGCATTTATCGTCATATCTTTGAAAAAAAATCATGGTATCTCAAAATAATATAGCCTATGTGTTAGTCTGATGTATAAGCTACAATATTGCCAAATTTCATCAAAATCTATTCAGTAGTTTTTACGTGATGAAGTAATAAACATCCATCCATCCATCGGCCCAAACATTGACGTTTATAATACCTATCAATTAGGAAATAAGAAATTTAGGACTTAGCAATGATTGAGAAACAAAAGACTGTGTGGCTTTCTTTTTTAAAACTGAAACCCCCTAATTACAAAACGAGGTTTAAAGATAGTCCGACGTTAGTTCGTTTAGTTTGTCGTTTGACGTTTTGTCCATAGCCGAAACGTCAAACTAAACGAACTAACGTCGGACTATCTTTAGTTCGTTTAGTTTGACGTTTCGGCTATGGCCAAAACGTCATACTAAACGAAGTAACGTCGGACTATCTTTAAACCTCGTTTTGTAAAAAGGAGGAAAAGGTTTTTTTCGTCACCTTTTTATATTAAGAAATGCTTCCGTAAAAGAAAAGTTAAGATTTCTATTGTAAAACGGCTTGATTTCCCCTCTCTTCTCAATCCACAGAGCGCAATACCGTTTCATATTAAAGTGCGCTCGCTTGTTATAGGTACATCGCCTTTCTATTTTCAAACGTTCAAGCTATTCGCAGTTCTCTATAGATTCTTTAGGTTTTCTTTAAGGCTTTAGTACTAGATGCTGCCTGCGATTTCGTACGCTTTTATCGGCATATCTTGGAAAAGACATGATATCTATTTTTAAAATATAGCCCATGTGTTATTCTGATGTTTGAGCTACAATATTGCCAAGTTTCATCAAAATCTGTTCAGTAGTTTTTGCGTGTCTTTCCTTTCTTACTACTATACATCCGTCCATCCGTCCATACCATACTTACTTATGTAGGTAATCTCCTAAACTCTAAGTTAATGTAGCCTGAGACGTCTTGTCTTACTAAAATTGATGATAGTGCAAGATAGGTTGTCAAAGCTAACGCTCAATTCAAAGTATAGCTTTAGCTGTCGAAAAACAAGGACGACATTTTTATTGAATTTTAACTTTTATTGACATTTCTGTAACTTAACTTGAAAATTATTTACCTAGAAGTTGCCTGCGACTTCGTACGCGTCGTACGCATCTTGGGAAACTAACACAATATCATAAAATAATATACCTAGCCTAGGTAAAGAAAGAGTAACAAATATACTCACATCATCCATCCATTGGCCCGAACATAGACATTTATAATTAACTAGCTGTCCCGGCGAACTTTGTCCCGCCTTAGAATGAACTTTATTGTATGGGAATAAAGTTCAAATTGACTCTACATTTTAGTAAGAAAACATTTGTATGGGAAAAAGAAAAGGTCTATTTTAGGGCTTTCCCGGCAATTATTCGATTTTTTCTCACCGTAAGAATCTTCTCCTGATAATAACGAACAGAACAAAAAAAGAATTAGCGAAATCGGTCCAGCCGTTCAGGCGTGATGCCGTGACAACGGAAAACGGGTTTCATTTTTATATATACAGGGTGTAACAGAAAGGGTATATAAAGCCGAAACACAGCGATATTCCTCATGAAACTGAACAACTTTCCCCAAGGAACATGGGTCGTAACTCGAAAAAAAAATTTCGCTTCCCCATACAAAATGCCCGATCAGCCGATCGAGTAAGTATGGGCGATCCAAAAATTTTTGTCGAGTTACGACCCATGTTCCTTGGGGAAAGTTGTTCAGTTTCATGAGGACTATCGCTGTGTTTCGGCTTTATATACCCTTTCTGTTACACCCTGTATAGAAGATATAAGTACGATCAGTAACTTACTCAACTTATTAATATAATAAATTCGCTCCCTCCCTCCATAGACTGTCCTTTTAAAAAGGGAACCTAATTGAATTATCTGTTTAAAAGCGATTCTGCTGTAGCCAAGTATTGATGCTACTCTAAAATTTGCCAATGCAATTATGCTGTACCTACGCGGTTATTAGAAAGGGGTTGTTGTTGAAACGCTAGGGCGGATTCAGTGCGTATTTATTTATTTTTATTTCATAGTTTATTGTAGGTAGATATAACACAGAGACAGAAAAGAAAGGAGAAGTTATACAAAAGGTACAGCATATTTCTAAAAGAAATTTCTGCCTGCAAACCCCACAGAGAGAGAAGTGAAAGCAAGAAGGCAGGATAGTCACTTAATCTATAAGCTTATTTGAAATGGAGGTGGTAATATTGATGACAAAACGAGTAAATTAGCTAGGTATCTATTTAGAAGTAACTTTTTTATAATGTGCCTATTGCCTAATCAATGATTAAGGTTTTACGCTGTTAAAAGGCGTTAAATACCAGAAATATTGTGAAGTTTCATTAAAACCTGTTCTGTAGATTTTGCGTCACATCCATCGGCACAAACAGTAGTAGAATGTATTTGTTGTTATTATTTTGTCAGCTTGTGAACGTCCACTGCTGGACAAAAGCGTCCCAGGATCTCCACAACGACCAGTCTTGCGCTGCCCACATCCAATGGATATTTAGAAAAAAAAATACGCTTTTCAGGAGGCTTAGCATACGTGCCGCGACAATTATCTCACGTCATGCTGTCCTTATCACATTAAAACTATGGACAGAGACGTAAGCGTGACAAACCCATGACAACGTCTTGTCACGGAGTGTATGCTAAGCTAGCTGGTGATTGTTAAAATCCTACGAAATAAATATTATTTTGATTGGTTGATTTATTTATTAAGAAATAAGCAAAAACATGGCTAACATTTACTTATGAAACATTGACTGAGTTTTGGCTATATAAGGTGACTTTAAATTAGTGAACGATTGAAAAGGATATGCATGTACTCGTGATAACAAACAACTTTTACTATGGAGCCAAGTTCGAAATCATTAAAAAATTTTTGAATTCCTCATACAAAATGCACCAGCTGATAGTAATTAAAAGTCACCCTGTATATGTCTGCCAAATTGCCAATTACGGACATTTACCAATTATTTTAAATTTGATTTCGAATGATTTGCTTACAATAAGCAACCAATGTAAAATTCTGTATCCCACAAATAATTATATGACTATAAACCGCCTAAATCCGCCCTATTCGAAATATAACGTTACATACATACATACTCGTAGGTATTGTTATAGATCAGCGTCTGAGGGGAGACTGCAGACAGACGCGATGCTACTTTCTGGACGGGGGTGATCGTTTGATTCTCGATGTTTACTGATTTAAATACAATGGTGACTACTTTTAAAGTAGTTATTTCTGTCTAGTTCAACAAATAAATGCAATAAAAGAAAACAATAAAGAAGTTAAAAGTACACTTATGCTAGCTACGTGGTTTTGTAGTCCAAAAAGAGCATCCAACCTAATTGGTATAGTAAAAAATGTCGGTATCAATTACACTCAACATCCCCTATTCGAGCTAGTATGGAGAAAAAAACGTTGGCGGCTACTGATGAAACTTACGTCAATCGATAGAGAAAAATAATATAAAACGATAGTATTTTGGATAATTGTCGAAAGTAATATACTTTCGGAGATATAGAACTTTGAAAATGTACGCGTGTAACAATTTTCAATTTTCAAGGTATATCACTTTCGACAATTATTATCCAAAATACTATCGTTTTATAATATTTTTCTCTAGCGATTGACGTAAGTTTCATCAGTGGCCGCCAACGTTTTTTTCTCCATACTAGCTCGAATAGGGGATGTTGAGTCTAATTGATACCGTTTTTTTACTATACCAGGCTCCATACAAATATGTTCGATGCCATTTCTATTTTGATAGCTTTATATGATAGAATCTCTAATTGCATTTTTAAATATGTAATAGTATTATTCGTTTTTGTATTATTATTGTTGTTTTTTTATGCGTTCTTAATTTTATAAACTACTTAGAGGTTGGTTGGCTTAGAGACAAGGTGGACTGACGACTTGGTTAAAGTCGCTGGAAACCGTTGGATGTGGCAGCGCAAGACCGGTCGTTGTGGAGATCCTTGGGAGAGGCTTTTGTCCAGCAGTGGACGTCCATAAACTGACATAATGATGATGATGACTTAGAGGTTCTGTTTCTTTAGATAGGTAACTCAACATTTTAAATCTTACGAATGACTTACGAATCCGTAATTTAAATTGCGAATCTAGCATTAACTTTAAAAAAATGACCCGTCTTAAGTGTTGTCAAAACCTACAAGATTAAGGGCCACTTCGCCATTATTAAGGGCCACAGATCGGGCTAATCAAAATTAAAAATGTGTTTAAATACAACTTTTTATTTAAGCGTAAAACTTGTCTTGTTCCAAGCGTTAATCGTGGTTAGTAAGCTGTCAAACTTAAATGCTCCTCGATGGCCAATTAAGGAAGCCTAATCATAATTAGCTTGTTCAAAATGGCGGAATGTCATCAGCTGACTCAGGTATTGTCATTCTGTTCATTTCTATCTGCCGCAAAATGGATGAAGATTTATTTCAACAACAATCGAACACAATGACATTGACAGAGAGGATCTATTTTTAGGGCATTTTTAGATGTAGGAAAAAAAATAAAAAGAGACAGCACGACTGTATTTCTTAGAGCGCTATCTCTCTTTTAACTTATCTGTAAGTGTCAGAAAAAAGCAACAAATTATAAACGGAATTAGTTAAATATCATCTCAAATGGTGTGGTACAAGAAAGGCCTAAACGTAATTAGCGTAATCAAAATTAGCGAGTTAATTAGTTTTAGCTAATTTTATTTAAGATGAACTTAAATGTAAAATGGTACAAGTGGCCCTAAATGATTTTCATTTTCAAATGTTTTCTTAAAATGATGCCAATAAGGATGTCCCTTGCTTTGATGCCTCTATCTTAATTACGAATTTTAAACATTAAAGTTCAATTATGGCGGTAAGACGATTTATACCACGATCCATTACGTTATAAATTATTATAAACGAATACTTTCAGTGGCTATGTAGTTAAAGTACCTAGTATGTGGATGCATACAGAAGTGATCTCTATCTACCCCGATGGGAAGGAGACGTGAGTGACAGATGTGTATGTATATATGTTTCCACATAAGTCATTTAGTTTATCTCGTTATCAGCCCATATATGTCCCCACCGAGGGCCACGAGCCTACTCTCATACAGAGAGTGATTAGGCCGTAATCCACTTTTAGTTTATCTATAATAAATAATTAAAATATAAAACATGAAATGTCAAAAAGTTCCTTTTTCAAATCGCAACGCGTGAGCCTGCTCTGCTGCCCACGCGCACCGGAAGTGACGTCACGCCTTCATGAATGGCCTTAGTGTCGATGACACTCGACTCATTGTCAGCCAAATACGTATGTACTGTGTATGTATGTACTTATTTGTATTTACTTGTATGTATTTGATGGTACTTGTAATCAAAATGTGGTTTTAAACTCTAAATAAAGATATGTATTAATTTGCGCCTATGGCTGTGTTAGCTTAGCATTTATCGTTTTGAATGCGGGCAAACAGCCCAATAATAATTACAAAATAATTTTACTTTTCTAAATAACTACCGTGTTGTGGAGCCGAAGTGGAAAGTCGCGGGGGAGGCCTTTGCCCACCAGTGGGATCTTAATGGCTAGAAAAAAAAATAACTACCTACTTATTATTAATATTAAACTCAAAACCGTTTTATAAAAAAATAGTAAGTACTTACACTTTTTGACATCATATTTTTTAAATCTAAAACTACTACTAAGAGATAGTTACTACTAATATAACTAAAAGTTATCTACCAAAACTCCCACTAAACCAACCTAACCTCAAAAGCCTTAATTCCTATCACAAAGGCAAGTTCCTTCTATTGTACACGCGCGCTATTGTTTAGTTAGTATTTAGGTTAGCGCTACGCAATCTAGGTATATTAACTACACTCGAGAGCAATGAATCCGGGTCGGGTAAACAAAAAACTAAAAAATCTCTCTTGCCTTATGAAATAAAGTGTGTTTAAGAGACCAATAAATACTTGTTAAATGAAAATATAAAACTTCTGCTAGCTTAGCATGGCACTCCGTGAGAAGACGTTGTCATGCGTTTGTCACGCTTACGTCTCTGTCTATAGTTTGAAATGTGATAAGGACAGCATGCGTGAGATAATTGTCGCGGCACGCCATGCTAAGCCCCCTGAGTTACTTCTAAATTTATGTCATAACAATGAAATCTTCCTTTGCGGATTTTGGTATATAGCATACCAAACCAAATATCGAATGGAAGCACGAGAAGGCAATGCGAAATGTTAAAATTCAGGAAAATGGTTGTTGTTTTAAAAAAAATATCGTTTTACATTTTAGTTTTAAAGTTAGATCATCAGTTTTATTCTTGACATAATATTCTGTTATTAAAAAGTTATTGCTTATATTGAAGGAGCATAAAAGTGTCTATTAAACACAATTTACTTCATTAAGCTGGTATTCATGGGTTGCGAGTTTTTTGGATTCATTAGTGACCCGGATTCATTGCTCTCGAGTGTATTTAGGTATTGCGTAGGATTCCTTGATATCAATACACTGTGGTCGGCGTGCTCTGGATTTCTTAGTTTGTTTTGTTGAGTGAAGTTATTTTAATCTTGTTTAGTATTTTTGTTATAGACTTCGTACGCATTCATCTTCATATCTTGGAAAATGTACATAATTTCTTAAAATAAAATAGTCTTTGTGTTATTCTGATGTGCAAGTTACAGTATTATGAAGTTCTATTAGAATGTGTTTATCAGTTTTAGGGTGAAAGAGTAACAAACACTCCTTAGGTAATTAAAAATATTGGAGTATATGAATTAAACCAATCCTTTCACCTCATTTTTACAATTCTGCATTGTTCCGAAATACAAAAGTTAGGTATATAGGTATATGGGATGATTTTTTTATTATTTAGGGATCCGTTAACTAAATTGCTGGCGAATTAATTCTATAATATGACCATAAAAACGCAAGAGTTAGACCTTCACTCTTCATGTAAGATCTTTCACAACAGGAATTATTAAAAAAATATATAAAACTAGAAGCTGCCCGCGACTTCGTACGCATTTCTCGTCATTATTTTGTAAAAAAAATCATGATATCGCAAAATAATATAGCCTATGTGTTATTCTGATTCATAAGCTATAATATGGATACTGGCAGAGGATAGGCCTAAATGGCGAATGCTCTACTGACAAGAATCTAACTCTTAAGTTAAATGATGATGAAGCTATAATATTGCCAAGTCTCATCAAAATCGGTTTCGTAGTTTTTACGTCAAAGAGTAACAGACATCCATCCAGCCATCGTTATAAACATTTAAAATATTAAAAGGATATATTACTTAAGTAAATAAATAAAATTAAAATGTAGTGCACAATTCAGGCCAGTGAAATGACCCTTTAATTATTTGTATACGACCGCGTGCTCCCAAACGAGGGCATTGACCCCCGGGTCGGTGACCACACGGACTTTGCGGTTTTCAGTTTCTGAATTTAATAGTTTATTTCTTGGATTTGGAGCTTTATCATTTCTTGTACAAAATCTCTTCAGTAAATACAAATTATTATAAAAAATTACAAATGTCAAAACTTATAATTAATCAAACAAACCCCCCCTGGTCGTTCCCGGTGCAAAGGTGCCCATGACGCTCGCCGCGTTTCCACGCTGAATGGTGATGATTTCTTGTTGTGGGAAACTGATGAAAAGTATCGCATTCAATGTGTCTTAGCACAAAGCCAAAATTGATCAATTGCTAGAGGCTGCCCGCGCCTTCGTACGCATTTATCGTCATATCTTGGAAAATAATCATGATATCGTTAAATAATATAGCCTATGTGTTACTCTGATGTGTAAGATACAATATTGTAAAGTTTCATTAAAATCTTTTCAGTTGTTTTTGTATAATGGAGTAACAAACATCTTTACATCCGTCCATAGATAGAATTTCTTTTTAGAAATATGCTGTACCTTTTGTATAACTTCTCTTTTTTTCTGTCTCTATGTACTATCATCTTACAATAAATTGTTAAATAAATAAATAAATAAGTCGTCCCCACATCTATGGGTACAAATATTACAATATTAATAGGATAAAATAACGGAAAATTAGACGCAATTTACTAGAAATAATAAAAAAAATAAAAAAGTGGTGGGTTACGGCCTAAACACTCTCTGTATGAGAGTAGGCTCGTGCCCCTCGGTGGGGACATATATGGGCTAACAACAATTAAAAAATAGGGATACTCGGATTTTTTTCATTAATTAAATCAAAACCTGAATCAACAAAAATACAAGCAAAAGCTCGAAATTCTTTACAAATGTTAACTTATTAATCAATTAGGTAGGTAGGTACGCAAATTGTTATATTAAAAAAATACATTGTGTATTAATAAAAACAAAGAAATTCAAGTACTTTGTTACTTTTTCACTAAATATTTATTTAACATTTTCATTCAAATAGAAAATGTATTCTTTAAATCTTTGTATTAAAATACAATTTTCCTTATTTGCAAAACTCTTTTACGTACCTATTGTAGATTTTCCTTATTACCTTTTCGAAATGAAAGGAAACAGTTGTACTTTAATAAAATGGTTATTTTACATTGGTTTAAAATTACTCGTATTGTTCTTTTAAGTTAACAAATCAAATCAATAATGACTTTCTGAAACCAAGTTTCTGAAAAGGTAGTCAATGTTAATTCCTCATTAAGTATAAGTCTCAGTATGTAAATAAATTAAGTTATATCTTGAAAAGAATGAAAAACTCATCCAAATCAAGTTTTCTATGACAATCTTCGTCAAGAACGCGCGTTTAAGTCTTTCGAACGATCCCGTTTAAATATTTGATTTTGATAAGAAATGAAAGGTCAAAAACAACTATATAATTAATTTATTTTTTCAATTACCGCGAAAGTCATTGTAAAACTATATAAGAAAAGAAAATCCTATAAAGTTTCTTGCTAGATTCTTCACTCGGGAAAACTGCTAACTTGCGAATCTAGTGTTAGCTTTAAAACAACATTATGTATCATTTCAAGTGCTGTACATACTTGGCTACGAAATAAGGATTATTTTATTTGATTTTAATACTTTGAAAGCTCGAAGGTGATATTATTTGACTTTTATAAAGTTAGCAACGCTGACGAAGTCGAGGGCGGTTACTAGTGGACACTATGTAACTGTACTTCCCTCATTAAATAGCCTTGCCATCACATAGATTGTTTTAAAATATTCGACACGTATTTTTTCTTTTGTCTCATAAACTAAAAATTACAAAGATACACTGGGTTAAAGTTGCTCGTGACGTCACGGCTAAGTAAGATTTTAACCTAGGAGTGACGTCAATACTCCGTAACTTTGATGCTCTGTATTTATTTATGTACTTAATTGGTCAGGTACAAAATATATTTCAAATATTTTTTAATAGCCTAAATTACGGACTATTTTTTTTTTTGAATGTATTCGTCATCCCTATTACCTATTTACTGCCTAATTAAATTACATATCTGCGATGGAAGTTAGGCTTGTTATAAAAGCCTCTTTTACTAATTTAATTCGTTTAGCAACGAGCTGAAGTTTAGTCCTCTTTATTAACTTTCTATATCTAGAGTACCCTAAACCGACGGGCATGTATGAGGCGACTGATGAGTGTGGATGAAGCGAAAGAGGTGTGTTTGGATCGAAGCAAGTGGAAGGAAGTGGTCTCTGCCTACCTCAATGGGAGAGAGGCGTGACGGATATTACGCATGTTCGTACTCTTCCTACAAATATTTAAAATGTCAGTGTTTTTGCTAAAAGATGTTTGTAACTCTTTCGTGCAAAAACTACTGAACAGATTTCAATGAAACTTTACAATAATTTAGCTTGCACATTATACACATAGAATAACACATAAGCTATATAATTTTCAGATATTGTGTAAGTTTTCCAAGGTATGACGATTAAAGTCGCGGGCAGTCTTTATCGTTTATAAATATTTTTGTCAGCAACTCGGAAGTAGATTTTTGTTGTGTATTAAGTCGATGTTTCCCCATTTTTCCGGGCATCCGTCCAAGTTTTGCACTAAAATACGGATTCAGACTTTTACAAACGAATATTATAAAGAAAGTGACGCACACAACTTGAATAAGGAAACTAAAAATTATTTACCCTAAATTCAGGAATTTCAATTTTAGGTTAACATATTCTAAATTATAATTACGATATCTGATATCTATGTGAGAATACATACATTTACATACATATCCGTCATGCCTCTCTCCCATTGGGGTAGGCAGAGACCACTTCCTTCCACTTACTACGATCCAAAGATTCTTCTTTCGCTTCATCCACAATCATCAATCGCCTCATACATGCTCGTCGGTTTAGGGTACTGCTGACTTGGAAATGTATATGTTACGGGCAATGTGATTAATGCGGGCAGTATGAATAATGCCCGGGCATTATGAATAATGCCCAGCTGTTTCGGGCAATGTGATTAATTACTATCAAAACTGTGCTATTTATCACATTGCCCGGGCATTATTAATAATGCCCAAAGACCATCGGGCAGTTTGATTTTAATAGTCCGTTAACTTGAGAATTGTAGGTTGCTATAATTCTATAGTCGCCAAATTTTTGAAACGTTGTCAGTGACTTATTGGTGGACATTTTTTTTTTAAATTAGAAATTTTAGGTCGTTGCTTTAGGTAGAATTTAGGTTTTTGCATTTTTTGCAACTAAGAACAATGAACTAGAGTAGAAAAATAATTTGGCATCTCGTATGTTATGTTATTAGGTACTTCAATACAATTAAGTTTTTAAAAACTTACGTGCTGCATACCTAAAGGAAAAATGCTCATAATTTCGGCATTATAAGTTTATAAGTTTCTAATTTTAATGAAGATGATGTAAAACGTACTTCTTATATGACCTACTCAATCTTCCTGTAAAAGGTTAGAAAATTTAACATACTTAGTGCATTTATAATAATATTATAATAGGTACCTACCCTTTTTGTTATTATTAGGGTAAATACTTTTTTTTTAGTTATGCTATTTCATAAGTGTAAAAACAACTGTACCAAAAATTGGAACTTAACTTTACGGCAACAAACCGGCGACGGCGCAGAGGGCATAGGTACGTAAATTTGGGACGAAGCAAATGTCCAAAGTTTATAAAAACTATAAAATGAAAATGAGAATGAAAATGAAAATTCTTTTAATCCTGTAGGTTAGGTTTGACAACACTTTCGACGGGTCATTTTTAAAAGTTAATGCTAGATTCGCAAGAGTGCCCCCAGAGAAAAACCTAGCAAGAAGCTCTGTTGGGTTGCTCTTTTCAATTTAAGTTTTACAAATTCTTAAGCTAAAACACTGAAACAAACATTAAAATTTACATTTCAACAGAGCTTAAATCAATAAACAAATAATAAAAAAATTGCCCCTGCAATATCCAGAACAAGGTATAGGTAAGTAAATGGGAAGCTGAAAAGTGAAAGGCTTAGCTTGATAGAATCCGCATAGGTACATGACCGGTCATCACAGCAGCACCTTCACACAGGTCTCAACGCATGTGCCAGCCATCAACCCCTTCCACATATTTTAGGGATTTAGGCAGTATTTTAGGGAAACCAGCGCATGTCACCCTTTGAGACCAATCAGAGAGTCCGGAATGGCCTAACCTTAACTAAAACCCAACTTAACCAATGAAGAAATGATGAGAATGTTAAGTTTCTTAATACCTACATATTTATTTGACTTTCAGTTAGGTTTAGGTGAGATAAGGTTTCATTGTAAAATAAAAAATAGTACTGAAACAAGTTTATTATCACTCTGCCCAATAGGAGACGGGCATTATGCATAATGCCCGGGCAATTTGATTAATTGAATAGTATTTATCACATTGCCCGCTTATATTGGGCATTATTCATAATGCCCGGGCATTATGCATAATGCCCAATTAATCACATTGCCCGTAACATATATAAGTATATCAATAAATTAAAACATAACATCACAAAGTCAAGTTAATATTATGTTCTAACGTTGTAACATGACTTTCGGAATCAATAAAACACTAAACACAATGACTAGCCAAATCCCTAGTTCCTGAAAAGTTCTTTAAAACCATCCATCAATTAAACATCGCACCGGCTCTTTCTGATTTTGGATTTTAGGGATTTAGGCAGTATTTTAGGGAAACCAGCGCATGTCACCCTTTGAGACCAATCAGAGAGTCCGGAATGGCCTAACCTTAACTAAAACCCAACTTAACCAATGAAGAAATGATGAGAATGTTAAGTTTCTTAATACCTACATATTTATTTGACTTTCAGTTAGGTTTAGGTGAGATAAGGTTTCATTGTAAAATAAAAAATAGTACTGAAACAAGTTTATTATCACTCTGCCCAATAGGAGACGGGCATTATGCATAATGCCCGGGCAATTTGATTAATTGAATAGTATTTATCACATTGCCCGCTTATATTGGGCATTATTCATAATGCCCGGGCATTATGCATAATGCCCAATTAATCACATTGCCCGTAACATATATAAGTATATCAATAAATTAAAACATAACATCACAAAGTCAAGTTAATATTATGTTCTAACGTTGTAACATGACTTTCGGAATCAATAAAACACTAAACACAATGACTAGCCAAATCCCTAGTTCCTGAAAAGTTCTTTAAAACCATCCATCAATTAAACATCGCACCGGCTCTTTCTGATTTTGGACAACGACAGTGATAGCTATAGGATTAAAGTAGCGTTAGCATTAACGAGTTTTTCTGCAATAAGCTGAAAGTCTAACGTTAGACAAGCTGTAGTACCCAAGTTATATACAAGATGGCGCTAGTTGTGGCTTTACGAGTATGTTTCAGGACTGTAATGTAATCTTATTACGTAAGGCCGTTACTACGAGACTTTTTGCTTTAAATTACGTAAGAAGACCTTGTAAGTGCTGTAATTAGGTGTGAGAGTTCGATTTTATAGCGTTTTCAGGTGAAAATAACGATTTATAGATATAGTTGGATCTGCAGGCGACTTAGTGTCCATTTATCGACATAACTTGGAAAAAAAAACACAATATTAAAAATAATTTTGTAGTTTTTGCGTGAAAGAGTAACAAACGTCTATCCTTCGGCCCAAACATTGACATTTATAATATTAGTAGGATATATCTAGCCACTTCTCTCTTACGCCATCAAAAACAATTTTTTTATTTTAGTTCGTAATTCAAATGAGTTTAGCACTTAATAATCTGTTTTTCAGATGCTAATTCTTTCATCTCAGTTTAAGAATCAAGATGTCTCTTAAATAATCGTTCGTTGTGAATAATTTACGACTTTTTGCAAGTGGGATGCCTCAAGAGGTGCTCAAGAGTAATGTTTAAGGCTTTTTATTTTTATATCAAACAATGATTTCGTTTGTTTTATGAATTTATATTTTAAAAACTGCCGGAACAACATAAAAATATTTAAAAAGACTTACATAAACATGCAAGTCGTAATTATTGATTGCAATTCTATCTATGAAATGTTACGATATATTCTGAGCTTATCTACATAACTCAAACCCCTTTATTACAAAACGAGTTTTAAATATAGTTCCAGGACTAACATCATTGTTTGAAGTTTTGTCTATAGGCGAAACATCATTTATCTGAGTTAGTTCTAGAACTATACCTAAATAAAACTCGTTTTGTAATAAGGGGGGAGTTTAAAGTACCTTTATGCTATTGCTGCTATTAAACTTTACAATAAACGTAATCTAATTGACAACTGCAAAAAAGATCGATTTAACTAATGCTCCATTACACCTATAGCTGTCACTGTCATTTCTAAAGGTGCGTACAGACCATGTAACATAACATGTTATTTAACATTGTTATATAACATGTTTTAAATAATGTGGACACTGAATGTTATAAAACATGGTATAGTAACATGTTATTGATATGTACAACAATGTTATATAACTTTGATCGCGTGGATTGTACTGAAGAACGACAAACGACAATGGTTATATAACATTGTTATATTGCATTGTTATTCTAATGTGTACAGTATTATTTTATGTTGCAATGTTGAATAACAACGTTACATAGTGTGGACGTGTTATAAAACACAAGTTAAATAACATGTTACATGGTCTGTGCGCACCTTAAAAACAAAAATAGGGCGGTACGATCTTTAATGGATTATCAACATTTATTTATTTATTTAACAGTTTATTGTAAGATGATAGTACAAAGATACAGAAAAAAAGAGAAGTTATACAAAAGGTACAGCATATTTCTAAAAGAAATTAATAAGCGTTAACATAATGAGCGTTTGATGCAACTGCGGGTAAATCGTATCTTTTAAACAGCTTATACAGGGTGACTTTAAATTAGTGAACGATAGAAAAGGATATGCATGTACTCGTGATAGCAAACAACTTTTACTACGGGACCAAGTTCGAAATCATACAAAAAAAATTGTGCCCCCATACTATCAGCTGGTGCGTTTTATATGGGGAGTTCAAATTTTTTTTAACGATTTCGACCATTGTCTTATAATAAAAGTTGTTTGTTATCACGAGTACATGCATATCCTTTTCTATCGTTCACTAATTTAAAGTCAGCCTATATACGTGCGTACACCTACCTATTTAAAAACTAGAGGCTGCGCGTGCGCGGCTTCATACGCTTTTATCGTCATATCTTGGAAAACAATCATATCTTAAAATAGCCTAGGATGTGTTATTCTGATGTTATAAGCTACAACATTGCCAAATTTCATCAAAATCTGACCAGTAGTTTTGGCGTGGAAGAGTAACAAACATCCATCCATCGGCACAAACATTGCCATTTATAATATAAGTAGGATTTCAAACATATACAGGGTGTAACAGAAAGGAGGTATAATGCCGAAACACAGCGATAGTCTCCATGAAACTGAAGAACTTTCCCCAAAGAACATGGGTCGTAACGTAACTATAAAAAAAATTTGGATCACCCATACTTACTCGATCAGCTGATCGGGCATTTTGTATGGGGAGGACAATTTTTTTTTTTCGAGTTATGACCCATGTTCCTTGGGGAAAGTTGTTCAGTTTCATGAGGACTATCGATGTGTTTCGTCATCATACCCTGTCTGTTACACCCAGTATAAGTACCTACATAAGTAAATACCAAAATTCGATTATTTCGTTATGTACGAATGCTATTTATACATAAGTAGGTGTTTATATTGATTCGTTATCTTATCAAACGCTAAGAATGATAATATTCACATTTCATAACCGTCTCACAAAGGAGATTTACTAGTTTAATGATTGTTACACTCGTTACGTAATTCCTTTGAATATAAATAGATACTTCACTTAATAGGACTAGTACGGTCAGCATCATAAGTCAATGAGCACATTCAGATTTTCATAAGTAAAAAACACGATTATTAGACAAAAATCACTTAGCAAAAAATACTTCAGAGTTAATGAACATCCAAGAATGTTCAAAAGAAAGAAAATAAGTTAGGTTTTATATCTAATAATGGTGTATATTACTTTTGAAAATCTGAATGTGTTAGTCGACTTATGATGCTGACTGTAGGTACCTACATGTACTACCTGAGTCATACACAGAATTAGGTTCAAAATTGTCTTTCCTGTTCCTGATGATTAAGGATACTGGAGCATCTAATCCTCAAAATGTTTATACATGCCAAAACTACACCGGGCACAGATTATGTGGATATGCATTAAGTTGAGAAATTAGCTCCCAGTGTCCTTAACTTTCGGGAACAGGAGAGACATTTTTTGTTTTCTATGTCTGTAAGACCCACCTAGGCATTGTATGATGTTAGGTTCCATATGAATAGAAACACTACGTACACTTGAATGTGGAAGGGAATTTTAATTATAACGAATACCATAATGCTTCATTAAAACAAGGTAAAGCCGTGTTGTTGACAAAAAAAGAGGACTAAAGTATTTGTGGTTGATTAACTTGAAAGGCCTTTTTGGAACGTGTGTAAGTAAATGATAAGTAGGTACCTAAGTAATAACATTGCAAAAAAAACAAATCTTGAAACTAGGCACAATGAAAAAAAAAAGTTTATCACCTAGGTACCTACAATTTATAAATTACTTATCCAAAATCTAAACCACCTAACCAACCAAAATCATCAAAAATACCACGTTATTAACATTAAAAAGCATAAAACAAAACAATAACGCGTCGCGTCATCAAATCCAAAATCCTTTGCATTCAAAAAAGGTAAATAAAATAAAGAAAACGACCAACAAAATGGCGGCGCGTCCGCGTAGCGTTTCTGAAAGCGTCGTCTACGGGTCGCCTATCTCTTTCGCGGCTATGCAATTACGTTGACGTGCGAGAGGGATACGTGTAGTACCCCGTTGGGCCTCTGACGTACCCTGCGCTTGCGCTTACGGCAGCTGGCCAGCGATCCAATTTGATACATCGACGGAGTTTTATCATACATTGAGGTTTTATTATGTCAATGTTAAAAGAGAATTTCTTTTGATCAGTATGCAAACAGCAATGGTTATTTAATTAATTTAATTAGATGATTTTGCTTTTTACGTTTGTGAAATCGTTTCGGATTGATGGTTTTTTATTACTTAGGTACCTAGGTAGATAGGTACGAACTTTGCGTTAAGTTTGGAAAAGGTTGACTAAGCATCAACAAAAGCAATGTATTTCATTCAAAGGTACCTAGACAACTGTGTCCTGTACCTGTATGCTTAAATAGGTATCTATGTAGGATACCTAGGTACTAATATACCTAGGTACCTACTTTATTAAGCTAATCAACTAAATAAGACCTACCTAGGTACCATCCTACTTACCAACCGTGCCTTGGTATAACATCGGCGAAGTAGTAGCAGTTTTGTAGAAGCAGTTTTCTTTTACCTCTCTCGGAAAATAAAGAATTTTAGGACTATTGTTAAAAAAATTACAAAATAAATAGGTTATCTTCGACTCTAATAAATATTTTCATATCTAAAGACAGATGTAAGTAGGTAGGTACCCTAGTCCTTATTTCATTTACGTTTACGTCTGTGATGGTATGCTAACTTCATTTCTAGTTTATTAATCAAAGCTTATCAGCTTAGCTTTTAGTTTATCTTCAAAGCTTGCGTACCTGGCTAGGTGCTATAAATTTTCCTTATTTTTTCAAAACCTTTTTTCTTCATCCTTCCGAGCGAATCCTCTTGAGAGAAAGATTTCCCCTTCGTCCAATTTATTTGTTATTTATTTATTCATTAATGGGGTATCTATTTACCTTGTTGTAATACTCGTTATAAATAGCTTAGTAACACTTAAAGTGTTTTTTGCAAAGTATACCCAACCTGCTATTTGGATTATATGCTACGATCGATTTCCTTAGTGTCAACTTCTACAGTAATTCAGTCAGAATATAGGTACCTACTTGCTTATTTTAGAGATATTTTTATAATTATGTATAAAAAAAGTTTTAATTTATGTTTTGTTACCTATTTTATTTGATTTGAAAGTTTAAATGTTCGTATTTGTTAGACAGTACCTAACGAATTGAAGTTATTGAATGTGAAAAGTCGTGGAAAATTCTCATTTCTCTTAGCGGTAGTTTTTAATTGTCAGATAAGTTTTATTCGATGTGTAATTAGCTTCTTTTCATTATCTATTATTGTCAATCCGTAAGTATAAAAATTCGAACAACCTTGTTCAACCTTGTTAGACGAAGAAAACGGACTACCTACTTAGACTAATAAAATCCAATGATTGAAAAATGTGTCCTTACTCCTTAGTTAGATACTATAAGACGTCTAGGTTGTAGATTAATCGAAGCTTAATTCGTTATTTGTCAATTAATTGCGAAGAGAATCACTTTAATAATCGTTAAATATCGTAATAAAATAAATAACTTATTATAAGTGGATTTAATTGTAATATACTTAACCGCATACTGAAATCTACCCCATCCAAGTATTGGAACACCAAAAAAGTGATCAAACTTAACATAATATTAGCTACAATAGTTAGGAAAACAGTATTTTATAGTTATTTTATACGTAAATCTCGAACGTAGAATAAAATGGCGATCGAAACTAAAAACTCCTTCACAAATAACTTTACACATAGCTAGATGGCGCGAGTGGTGCCAAACGGCGCGCGCGCATCGTCGATCAAGTTTCAGCACCGAGCCACCGGATGAATAAATCATTAAGTTTCTTACCGCAACATTTAATTTGACATCTAAGTTGTATGCACGTTTATACAGAAGGGGAACCGAGTTAAGTATTATCGGTTCAAGTTATGTATAATGCGACATCTGTATGTATATTATGTTTGTTTCCTACACGTTTCTTGCAAATAAGAAATATTAGTTTTAAAGACGTAGTAGCTGTTTGGCATTTGATATTGAACAAAATTTTAATACGCAGTTAGTTTTGCTTTTGATTTACTTACAGCTTGTTTCAGATAAGACTGTTAAACTAAACTATCGTACATACACATACATACATATCCATCACGCCTCTCTCCCATTGGGGTAGGCAGAGACCACTTCAAACCAACTAACGACAACCAACCAACCAAGCTTCCATCTATCGTGCCGTCTTATATTATAGCCTGTAACGACACGTTATGCCTAAAATGTTAACTGAAATCATATTTTTTGCAACTGATTGTTAAAAATACAAATAGGATCTTCCGTGGTTCTTCCATCGCACACAATCCTTCGTTCGACATACCATAATGCCACGATAGAAGATTGCAACGACCTTTAACTTAGTTTAACTTGATTAACAGTTATACAGCACCTGCTTAAAGTTAACCATATCGCCATGTTTAAGAAATATCATCTCGATTTGTTTTTATAAAAAAAAACTTACATTACAAAAGGAGACAAGTATATCTATTCCGGCCAAGTGCGAGTCGGACTCGCGCAGGAAGAGTTCCGTACCATTTCACTGTTGATATCGAGCAAAAAAGGCAAAAAAATCACGTTTGTTGTATGGGAGCCCCCCTTAATTATTATTGTTATTCTATTTTCAGTATTTGTTGGTAAAGCGGCAACGGTAATACATCATTTGTGAAAATTACAACGCTCTAGCTATAACGGTTCATGAGATACAGCCTGGTGACAGACGGACAGCCAAGTCTCAGTAATAGGGTCCCGTTTTCACCCTTTGGGTACGGAATCCCTAATAACCTATAGATAAATCTATTTTCGAGTAATAAGTACGATACATACTTGTTACTTAGTTTATTACTTACTTGCATCGTATATTAGTATTAGAAATGGGAAAATTCCACACAATGTTTTCACCGCTTTACGCGAAAATGACTCGACGGAATTTGACGTAGGTAATGTTGTCAACAAATAGTTTAAATACTCTTACACAAAATGGCTGAATATTGATTATATTGTTTTTACCCGACTACGCCAGAAGGAGAGTTATGTTTTTCGGGAGTATGTATTTATGTAGGTATGTGTAATTATTTGGCACGCCCTGCAGCCTAAACGGCTTCATGGATTTTAGCTTGAGAGGTGTCATTAGATTCGTATTTACAATGAGAGTGACACTGGGTACATCAAAATAAAGTACAGTCGCCATCAGATATATGGTAGCGGTCAAGGTACTCAAATATTTCGGAGCAGCATTAAATTTCAATATGTTCGTTACAATAGATGCGGCCTATAATATCGGAACATATAAATCGTCACAAATATCGGAACATATAAATCGTCACAAATATCGGAACATTAATGGAAAATGTACTTTAAGTCTGTGCTACATAGTACACATTTGAATTCGGTACTATAGGTAGTACCGAATCTATATTGACTTGTCAACGTCAAGAATACAAATATAACTAACTACACGCGTTAAAAGAGTTCGGACATGAAAGATAATAACCAAGTAGGTTCTAGTACTTGATCAACAATTCAATCGTGATAGATACTTAGGTATAAGTACTAATAAAATAATTTTAAGTACCTACAACAACAAGTTTGCTATTTTATTATTTACTTACTTACTTATTGTAATATTTATTCTTTGTAATTTTCTTTTGTTGTAGAACAATAACTACTTATTACTACACTGTTATACCCACCAACTGAAAACTACTTTTATCATTTACTTTACAATTGTTCCGTGATAGAAAAGACATACAAAATAATAATGCTATTTTTATCCATAAAAAGCAGAAAATAAGTAACGCACTCCCATCAGATTTGAACCCACGACTATGTGCTTTATAAGTCAAAGGACAATCAATTACGCCATTAAGTAGCTGACATCGTTTTATCGAAATTAAGCTAATCATTCTACGCCCTTCAATTTTGACATTGCGTCAAAAGAACTTTTATATAGGCATTTAGTTTGGTAAGATTAATTGTTGTATTTGTAAGAGACAGTCACAATGACACTCTTTTCGGTGAATGTCACTACAAATTATTGATAACTTCGTGGGTCCAATCTCAAGCATTTTAAATTGTATTACATAGACTTAAAGTACATTTTCCATAAATGTTCCGATATTTGTGACGATTTATATGTTCCGATATTATAGGCCGCATCTATTGTAACGAACATATTGAAATTTAATGCTGCTCCGAAATATTTGAGTACCTTGACCGCTACCATATATCTGATGGCGACTGTACAAACGCGTTTTCAAAAGCAGGCGCGTTTTTTATATAAAGAGGTAAAATTGAAGGATAAATAAAAGCTACTTTATCTAAAAACTCGAGTTACAGAGTACAGAGTTTCTTGCTAGGTTCTTCTCTGGGGAAAACTGCACTCTTGCGAATCTAGCATTAACTTTAAAAAATGACTTGTCTTAAGTGTTGTCAAAAACCTACAATATTAAATGATTTTCATTTCATTTCATAACTAAAAACACTTTCCCCGGAAAAATCGTAGATAACTTTAAAATTAATTAACGTTCGACACTTTATTAAAATTAGCCTTTTCTCGTGACTTTTGTACCCGTGATAAGTAAATGATGAAATTGCGATCGTGATCGTAATATCTTGAAATATACCTACACAGCATGTTTGGAAAATTACATGCTATGTACTTGTTATTCTGTTGTTTAAGCTAAAATATTGTAAAGTTTCATTAAAATCTGTCAATTTTTTTTAATATCGGTGAAAAAACATTCAGGTTTAATACCTATGAGAAGGATTTATGTATGTGTATTTATCGAATATATATGTGTAGGTTTATACCTATATATTTATTGTTTATTGTAGGTTAAGTGACTATCCTGCCTTCTTGTTTTCATTTCTCTCTCTGTGGGGTCTGCAGGAAGAAATTTCTTTTAGAAATATGCTGTACCTTTTGTATAACTTCTCTTTTTTCTGTCTCTATGTACTATCATCTTACAATTAACTTACAATAACATATTACAAAAAAAAATGATTCGAGCAAACTCAAAATAAAATAAATGCTCAGATGAGATACTAAGAAATGCTGTCAAAAAAGCTATTCTTCCGAACGTACGCAGAAATTTTAAAAAACTATAACAACAAGTAGATACGATATTGCAAAATAGAAGAACTTGTTTACTTTATTATGTAGAATTGCTAATCTACTCACGTAAACTTTACTTACGGTCCACGAAAGCATACTTAAGTAACAATAGCATCTGTGTTGTTAAGTTGACAATCAAAAAATAATTAAGAGCTACAAAACTGAGAAGAAAAAAGAACGTAAACTCACACAGCCTAGAAGAATCGTAAATCATCGATAGACATAGAACGTACCTGGTCGTAGAACATTGATACCCTTAGATGCAGTACTATAAAACTTTCTTCTAGATGCAGGAAAGATTTATTAAGTTCTTTATCAATTAAACATCATCCCTCTTATTACAAAACGAGGTTTAAAGATAGTCCGACGTTAGTTCGTTTCTTTTGACGTTTCGGCTATGGACAAAACATCAAACTAAACGCACTAACGTCGGACTATCTTTAAACCTCGTTTTGTAATAGATATTAGAATATAGAATAGATAGTCCGACGTTAGTTCGTTTAGTTTGACGTTTTGTCCATAGCCGAAACGTCAAAAGAAACGAACTAACGTCGGACTATCTTTAAACCTCATTTTGTAATAAGGGGGCATGCGTTTTATTTTTGTCAATGACCGGTCCTTTTCTGCCATAGGAACCTAATAATCTATACATATTTATTTATACAAGCCCTAACGTGAAACGATGCATTACTCCGTTGGACTAGGCAGGGACGTTGTTCGAAGTTTTTTCTTTTAACTAAGTATAATTATTAGATAAGGATACATAATACAAAAATACGTACATATCTGCCAATCCTCTTTTCCATCGGGATATCAGAGATTATTCAGTTGCTTCCCTCTACTCCCTTGCTAGTCAAAGATGCGTTTAAAATTTCTGTAAATGAACATTAAGCTACAAAAAGCACAAAACTTGCTACAAAAAGTGTTACATTACAGTAGATTTAAACTGAGGGACTATTAAAGGAAGATAATAACAGGCAAGCGGGATATATATCTTTTTATTATTTATTCAATAGCTCAGAATGCCTTTGTTACGTACATGATGTAAAAAACCCCGACCCTCTACATTCAAAGAGCCCTGTAATCTTCGTTTTGTCCCGTGTCTGGATGATTCAAGGTTGAAATAGGTACTTGTTATGTTTAATTTTATTTTATTTGTTCATTTTTCGCTAGACCATTAGTTACAATGCCAATAGCATAAAGATAATAGTAATTTCTAAATAGATCTACACAAATACCTATGTTACAGAGTAGGCTAAAGTTTACTCGCTTGCAAACAAATGGATAAAGTTATTTATGAATTTTGAAAATGACAGTGATAGCTTTAAGTGTAAAGGATCTCTGGATGATTCAAGGTTAAAATAGGTAGGTACTTGTAATGTTTAATTTCATTTACCGAATTGCAGAAAGATGAATTACGTTATTTATCCATTAAATATCGTGTCGTCTTGTTTTTATTTTTGATGATGACAGAGATGGCTTTAAGTGTAAAGGGGCGTTAGGTTGATTGAGTTTTCTTGTCTATTTAGTCTTGTTCAAGGCGTATTTATTTAGTTCTAGGTTTAGGATACAGATTGATGAAACAAAACTTAATTAATTATCCATCAAATATCGTGTCGTCTTGTTTTTATTTTTGATGATGACAGAGATGGCTTTAAGTGGTGTAAAGGGGCGTTAGGTTGATTGACTTTTCTTGAGTTTATAGTATTGTTCAAGACGTATTTATTTAGTTCTAGGTTTAGGATACAGATTGATGAAACAAAACTTAATTAATTATCCATCAAATATCGTGTCGTCTTGTTTTTATTTTTGATGATGACAGAGATGGCTTTAAGTGGTGTAAAGGGGCGTTAGGTTGATTGAGTTTTCTTGTCTATTTAGTCTTGCTCAAGACGTATTTGTTTAGTTCTAGGTTTAGGATATAGATTGATGAAACAAAACTTAAGTAAACTGAAATAGATAAGTAGATGAATAGAAATACTTTCTATTTATTGCTTACTAAACGACATATTCGTATCTACCTACTTCAGGGTTTCTAAACCACGATATTAGTAAACTAAACACATACTTACTTACATGGCCGGCCTTATTTTATTTAACTAACTTCATCTTTAATAACTTATATAAGATCATGTGCCTTTTGGTAATGCAAACGTGGAGACGAAACTTTACTTAAACCAATTATTAAGTAAATAGTTAGGTACTAGATTTCCAAATCCCACGAAACTAATTAAAATAACTGTAACGAAACCTGGGATGTATCTTTTAATGGCACTACTAAATGTACTATCCTTAAGATACTAAATGAGTCATACACAGAATTAAGTTCAAAATTGTCTTTCCTGTTCCTGATGATTAAGGTTACTGGAGCAGCCAATCCTCAAAATGTTTATACAGGCGAAATCTACATCGGGCACAGATTATGCGGATATGCAAAGTTGAGAAATTAGCTCCCAGTGCCCTTAACTTTCGGGTACAGGAGAGACATTTTTTGTTTTTTATATCTGTATGACCCAAATACGAGTATAGGTACTTAAGATAGCTAAACACATAACTCATAAACTTCGCAATGTAGAGAACAAAGATACAAAGTAACCGAAAGTGTTCCTGTATCATCAATTTCATACAAAGACTTTGATGTCACGATCCTGACATGTCATTCTATACCTTACGGTAATAGAGAGATGATAGCTTGTTTCTTATTTCGAAATATCTTTACTGGTTGCAAAGACAATAATCTTATCTTTTATAACAATCTATAAACTGATTGTTATTTAGAACAACGCGATAGATTTACCTACGTTTACAAGAACAAAGATCCTTTATCTTCATTAAATTCACATCAGGATTCCGATTGTAGTGCCTTTGTGATGTGATGACGTAGATACAAACTTCTAGGTGTGTTACCTTAAAAAGTCGTAGGTGGTTCGTTTACTTAAGAAACGGAATGCATTATTTAAATTTTATCTGCAATTTGACGCTTAAGGTGAACGCTCCCATTAAGCTGGTAATGTTTTCTTAACATTTACATTACCTCATAGGTACAATTCGATGTAATTTATAAAATAAATAACGCCACTTCTCGTTTACAAAACAAAATGAATGTAAAAGCAAACCGAATGCGCAGAGAAAGCGGAATTTCCACCCCCTCTATCTCAAAATAGATGCGTACACGCAGGGCATTCGGCAATCGTTCAAACTCGGGTTTCATTCGGCAATTGCGCCCACGCTTTATACCTAGCTTACCGAATGACATTTTCACGTTGCAAATATTTTATCATGGCTACGTCATTGCAATCAACAAAGGCACACGGGTAGCGCTTGCGACGTTGCCAGATCGTCGGAGGAATGCGGCCGCGCCGATGCCAGTTCGAGCTCGATACGCCCGGCCGATAAAACCCAGTGCATTGGGCGGCGAAACCGCCAGCCATCTTGTTTATATACTTACTCTTTGTTACATAGAGTTGCGTTTTCAAAAGTTATAACTTTGTTATTTCAAGCTTTTGCTTTGTCTTTACTTACACATGATGTCTTCTTTCAAAACGTACAGTTTGACCATTTGTCTATCTACTTAGTATGATGTAAATACTTATCTAAGAACATAATAAAGAGTTTGTAACTCAAAAGACAATGTCACTAATGTTTTACACGAACAAAATGCTAATTGACTGCAAGATTTCTTAGAACTCTAATCTTGTATTGTTTTTTTTTGCAAACAAGATTATTCCTAACAAAGAAACACTTTAATTTAATGTAGGTACTCAATTTAGTTCTGCGATTCATTTTTACTAGAAAGTAAAGTAGGTAGCGATAAGTAAAATAAACCCTTCTACCAATTACCCCAGCTTACTCAGGTAGTTTGAGTCATAAAAGATGCACAAGTAACCTTTTATTGAAAGGGTTTTGATCCCCACGCGCATTGCACATCAATTCACATCATACGGTAACGTATCTTTACAATTTGTATTGCAGATGATTGATTTTATTGCTTAGAACATAATTGTGGGAAAGATTCGAAATGGTTTAGTAACTTCGAAACTAAAATGAACTCGTACCTAAGTTCCAGAAAACATTACAATAAAATACAAATATTTTTTATTGTACACAAAGATATAAGGTACAGACACAAACAGAAATATAAGAAGCAACAGGCGGCCTTATTGCTAGGTAGCAATATCTTCCAGAAAACCTTAAAACATTGTAAAGTTAACTCTTTATTAAATTAACAGACTCTATCGTTGTCAAAATATAGATCGCACGATGTTAATTGGATAAGTGTACTTACCTAATTATTAATTAGGTAACTTGAATGACCTTGCAATTTTACTAATATTATAAATATCAATGTTTGAGCCGATGGATGGGTTGACGGATGTGAAATTGTTTGTTACTCATTCACGCGAAAACTAGGCAACATATTTTTATGAAACTCTACAATGTTGTTGCTTGGACATCAGAATAACACATAGGCTATATTATTTTAAGATATTGTGTAAAGACCTCGCGGCAGACCACGGAAAAGGTGGCGAGATGAGCTGGACACCTTCACGAACGACTGGGCAGAGGCGGCACAGGATAGAGAATCATGGAGAAGGAGGAGAGAGGCCTTTGCCCAGCAGTGGGACAACAACGGCTAGATAAGATAAGTGTAAATTCTACAAGATTTGACGATAACTGCGTGCGAAGTTGCGGGCAGACTCTGGTTGGCTATAAAAACTAAATAACTACGTGTAATTTGAAAATTAAAACAAGTCCCTCTATGTTAATTCTACTTTCGTTTTGGAAAACATCTAAAATGGTATCCTAAAACGATTTTCATATTAGAGAAGTTGTTAGCCCATTTTTTTTCGCAAGGTGTTGTGTTTGATTTCAATTCCAACAATTTACAAACAATGAATGCTAATTTACGATCGAAGCAACTTGGGAAACATCTATCAAATATTTTTAAATGTTTTTGTATTGAATACTTTTGTCATCTGTTCTTGTAAATGTTATTTTACACAAGATGAGAGTAGGTGTATTCTAATGCCAATATTACAATGAAATAAATAGGTATCTTGTCCTTCTTCCATTTCAATATCTCATGTAGGTAATGTCATGGATGACTTGGCAGAGGCGGCTCAGGATAGAGAATCGTGGAGAAAGAGGAGAGAGGCCTTTGCCCAGCAGTGGGACACTGATGGCTAGATAGATAAGATAGGGTACACCTTATCGATACATCGTTTAAATATCTTTACGCAGTTTCGTAAAGCAATATATATTTTTATAGTCCTTGCTCTACATCCAGCCTTTGCCCAGCCGTGAGACGTATCTGTAATTAATCTTCTACCCTAGTTGCAAATAACCTAACCTTTTTATTTAAAAAAAACCCGACTGCGTTTAAAAAACGTATTTTTTTATTTTGATGGCCCTCGTGTCACTCTCACTGTAAATACGAATGTAACGACACCTGTCAAGCTAAAATCAAGCCGTTCAGGCTGTAGAGTGTGCTAAAGAATTATACATACCTACATAGATACTCCCGAAAAACATAACCACCTTCCTTCAGGCGCAGTCGGGTAAAAAGTTAAACATCCATTAGAGTCTTCTTTTAATGACATTATACTGAAACGTGATTTAAAGCTTAGTTATCTAACACACGTGGACAGACAGAAAAACGCCCAGAGTGTTACTTTGTATCGAGTGCATATGTACTTGTTTATCGAATAAGATAACTGAATGCATTGTTTTGATGCATGCAATTTTTTTAAATATAACAAAGGCTACTTATTATGTTTATCCCCAATTACTACCCCAAGTACTTATACAGGGTGTAACAGAAAGGGGGTATAAAGCCGAAACACAGCGATAGTCCTCATAAAACTGAAGAACTTTCCCCAAGGAACATGAGTCATACCTCGACAAAAAAATTTAGATCGCCCATACTTACTCAATCAGCTGATCGGACATTTTGTATGGGGAGGCGGCATTTTTTTTTTCGAGTTCCGACCCATGTTTCTCGGGGAAAGTTGTTCAGTTTCATGAGAACTACCAGTGTGTTTCGGCATTATACCCTCTTTCTTTTACACCCAGTAGATGCTTAGGGGTATTACACTATCATTTTTCTTGGTTCATTTGAATGATCATGTTTTAATGGATCCAAGATTTTAATTCCTTCGAGAACAAAGAATATTTGCTAGTTTTACCCCCAATTAAGTATTGATGCTTTGGGGGTATTACACCATCATTTTTCATGGATCATTTAGATATGGTATCCACGAATATGGAATTAAAAGATTGTATCTTTCACTTCGTTTATTTTAAAATTACAATCGATCGAAAAAAAAACTTAAATCTCCTCCGCCATTAACTTACCTCGTTGCTAGGATTCACCTCAACACTCCAACCACAAACTAAAAAGTACCACAAATCAAAAAATACTTCCGTTCCTACATAAATGATCGTATTATATTAGATCCAAGATAATTAACTGCAAGAAAATGGATCATAATCCTATTATTGCATTATCCAATATGATTTACTTCATAGGCCTATGATCCACGATATGATAGTTTAACATGCCCCTTAAACTTCGCAATTCTGGATACTATCAAAACTAGGGATGTTATGGATATGAAATTTCGGATACGGATTGGATACGGATGTAGGAATGATTATTATACCGGATACGGTTACGGATACGAATAATAAATTATTTCGGATTATCCGTTAGTTTCGGTTACGGATATTAATTTTTTAAGGAATTTCAAAAGTAAAATACAAATAACGTGTCTCAATTAGGCTCCACCCCTATCCGATACTATGCGAAACTTTTATTTCGGATTCGGTTACGGTTACGGATGATTTTTTATATCGGATATCCGATAGTTTCGGTTACGGTTACGGAGCTCCCTAACATCCCTGATCAAAACTTAAAGTGATATCTTAGTGTCATTTATGATGTAACCTAGATGGTGACTTTAGGCTTGTTTCACCATTTCCAGATAAAATATATCTGACAGATATTTTATATCTGAAACCGTCTAAAACGTCATCTTTTATGAAATAGACATAGGTTTATCTGTCAATTAAATTTTATATACTGGGTGTAACAGAAAGGGGGTATAAAGCCGAAACACAGCGATAGTGATCATGAAACTGAAAAACTTTCCCTAAGGAACATAGGTCGTTAAAAAATATTAAAATAACCTCTCTTTTCGAGTTACGACCCATGTTCCTTGGAGAAAGTTGTTCAGTTTCATGAGCACTATCGCTGTGTTTCGGCTTTATACCCCTTTTCTGTTACATCCTGTATAATGTAGTGAAACGGGCACTTATACAATAACGTTGTGTTGTCTCTTTCCATTAGGACAAATATTATGGGAAAAGATTACCTACTCAAATAGGCCACAATCTAATTGCATTAATATATTTCAGTGAAATACATTCGAATGCGCACGAGTGCAGCGGTTGCATTAGTCACGTCTATTTATGGATGAAACAAATTAATTTGCAACTCTCGTTTCTTGTAGCGCCTCTTTGTACGGGCCTTGTGATTTATTTATTTATTTAACAGTTTATTGTAAGATGATAGTACATAGAGACAGAAAAAAAAGAGAAGTTATACAAAAGGTACAGCATATTTCTAAAAGAAATTTCGTCCTGCAGACCCCACAGAGAGAGAAGTGATAGCATAAAGGCCGGATAGTCACTTAACCTACAATAAACAATAAATACTTATATAAGTATAAACCTACACATTATTCGATATTCGATAAATACACATACATAAATATTATAATTGATGAGTGATGTTGGTTTTTTGGCTTTCTAGAAGTATCTAAGTACTTAACCTTTAACAAGAGCCCCTGTCTTTTAAAACCTTTCCTTGTCTCTTTAATTGTAAAACTGATAACCAGTAGTGTGTAAAGGTCAATTGAGCTAATGCTCCATTACACCTATAGCTGTCACAGATTGTCACTGTCATTTTAAAAATAAAATAAAATATAGGATAGGAAATTTACTATACCAGCCTTTTCAGGAACTAGGGACTACTCTCAGTTGCAGAACGGCCTTACATACATACATACATATCCGTCACGCCTCTCTCCCATTGAGGTAGGCAGAGACCACTTCCTTCTACTTGCTTCGATCCAAACACACCTCTTTCGCTTCATCCACACTCATCAGTCGCCTCATACATGCCCGTCGGTTTAAGGTACTCTTGATTTGGCGTTTCTCGAGTAAGTCCCCGATTTGATCGAGTTACGTTCGTCTTGGCCTTCCCCTCCCAGCATTTCCATCCACTCTTGCCTTGTCTCTTTTGTTAATCTCCTTTCGCTCATTCTTTCTACATGCCCAAACCATCTAAGCATCCCTTATCATCAATCATCCTTCAACTAAGCCTTATTAAGTTAATAAACCATTAATAATACTATACCATGACTACAACAGTTTATTAGTTGATAATATTATTACAGTCTGTCAGAGACGCGAAATCACTTGGAGTTGATTTTGGAAAAAGGTTTTTGATCTGCTCTTCTTTCACGAAATGCTGGCAACTGCCACACGATAAGTAGGTATGTGCCGAAATGACCACTTTGACTCATTCAGAGAAGAGGCACATCCTGGCGCACAGCAGAACTGGAATTAACTGGACGGAGAGCAAGGAGAGAGGCTTTTGCTCAGCAGTGGGACATGACAGGTTGATTATATCTGCATGTGTTCCTAAATGGAAAACAACGTAATATTTTTTAAAAAATATGTGTAACTTTGTATTTAACCAAACTAAAACAGGAAAAGTAAGTTATAAAAGTGTTTCGTAAAAGGAAAATATTTAGTTGTATTACAAGGAAAATGTTACTTAATTATATTACTCAATAAGCATAGTTTATTGCACCATAATGTATCACAATCATACGTGCTCATGAATGGCGTACAAAAAAAGCAATGGGGATGATGACTACATTCGAAAATTCAAAAAATAATTAGTCCGTCTTTTAGGCTATTAAAAAATATTTGAACACGTTTTTTACCTGATCAAATACATAAATAAAATACAAAGATACAGAGCATCAAAGTTACGGAGTGGGGTATTGACGTCACTCCTACGTAAAAATCGTACTAAGGTGTGACGTCACGAGCAACTTTAAGCCAGTGTATCTTTGTCATTTTTAGTTTAAGAGAAAAAAGAAAAAATACGTGTCGAATATTTTAAAATAATCTATGTGATGGACTAAAAAATTTTTTTAGTCATCATGCCCATTTCTATAAGACCAGAGGTATTTCATTACTGACTTAGATTATCGTTTGGAAAAAGTCACTTATTAAAAACTTTTATTACTGTTGTCTAATGATATTACTTAGATTTTGTATCTATCTGGATGGATGTTTGTTGTAGCGTAAAAATCAACTACTGAATAGATTTTGATGAAACTATGCAATATTGCAGCTTAACAGAATAACACATGACCTTACAATAAGGTAGTCAGTGCAAAACAATGCAGATAACATCATAATCCTATCCTAATATAATTATAAATGTCAATGTTTGTGCCGATGCGATGGATGGATGTTTATTACTTCATCACGTAAAAACCACTGAAAGGATTTTACAATACAATACAATACAAATATTCATCTTTATTGCACAAAAGATATAAGGTACAGACACAGACAAGAATATAAGAAGCAACAGGCGGCCTTATTGCTAGGTAGCAATATCTTTCAGGCAACCTTAGGGTAAGAAATAACGAGAAAGAGGTAATAATGGTTTTAATGTTTTACTATGACTTAGCTTGGACATCATAATAACACATAGGCTATATAATTTGTAAATATTTCGTGGTTTTTCAAAGATATGACGATAAATGCGCACGAAGTCGCCGGCAGCCTCTAGTCTTAGATATATCAACAATTCTAGATCCTATAGGCTACCTAGAATCTAGATGATTGACGACATTGGGCGGAGAGATGCGCGCGCTGCTTAAACCAATACACATGACGTCAGCAAATATCTACGTGGTTTGAAGCCTTTTACGTCATCGGTATTTACGTTTACGGGTACATGCAATAGAAACAGACTGATCCCTTGTACGCAACGTACATAATGCACGTGAGACGTTGCGTGTGATAAGTGTGCTTCTAATCATATCATTTATTAGCTTTAAAAAACTTAAAAATAGCTTTTAAAAAATTACCTATATAATAATGTAAAGGTTTCAAGAGCATTTTTTGTGCCTATGAAATAAATAATTATATTTTGACTTTGACTTTGACTTAAGTTTCTATGGATGAGTTTCATAATATTACGTACGTGGGATTCCAGCATACGACAACCCATGAATGTAGAATTATATTTCGATCACGCAATATCCAGAACATTTGTTGTTATAGCGGCAACGATATAATACATCATGTTTGAAAATTTTAATGCTCTAGCTATAACGGTTAACGAGATACAGCCTGGTAACAGACGGAAGGACAGACAGACAGACGGACAGCCAAGTCTCAGTAATAGGGTCCCGTTTTCACCCTTTGGGTACGGAACTCTAAAAATTAAAGGCTTCAATTGACGATGATGATCCCTTGTGAAGTTACGTTTGTGGTCTAAGTACGTTTTATCAAGTCATTTTCAATAACTTAACAGTGTACATTTACTTTTTTAATAATCTTAACTCTAACACTTTATAAGCACTTGGATTTGTACTTGGAATACTTATTTAACTTATTAATAGGTACTCATACTTACTTACGACTATTTTTATGCATATTACACCTATGTACTCAATACTCAATCATTTATTGCACTCCACAGGTTTTTACAGATCTTTTACATAACTTAAAGTACCAAATGTGGACCCTGATCAACAAATATTATTAAGTCTAAAAACTGAAATAAAAATAACACAGCCTAATTGAGAACCACCTTTTTTTTCTTTTGTTTGGATTGTTTGAAGTCGGTTACATGGACAGAAACCTATTGTCATTATTATTGTAACAATGTCCATTAACATTTTCCAAATAAAATGACGAAGCGATAAGTTTGAATGTGACTCATATATTATTGCACAAACGGATATTTGGTTGGTGACTCATTCGTGATTCGCTTAAGGGATGCATTTCGAGTAGGATGATAGTATATTCAATAAAGACAAGATACGAGCGAAAAGTTATCGTTTGCTTACGTAAGTTTCATCAGTGGCCTTTTTTTTCTCCGTACTAGCTCAAATAGGGGTATGTTGAGTGCAATTGATACCGAAAATTTTTACTATACCAATTAATTGGATGCTCTTTTTGTTTGAACGACAATCGCCGTTATTTTTCTTTGAGTCTGTCTTATTTTTTAACTGGGTTCATTTTAATTGTATTTAAGAGTTTATTATTCATCCAGGCTCATTATTATTATATTTAAGAGTTTATTATTCATCCAGGCTCATTATTATTATATTTAAGAGTTTGACTCTTATCGGTGAATCCGCCATTTAGGCTTTCCCTCTGCTAACGCTTTGAATTCAACCGGGCTATAACAATCAAAATTGTTGAGTGTGGATGAAGTGAAAGAGGTGTATTTGGATTGTAGCAAGTGGAAGCAAGTGGTCTCTGCCTACCCCAATGGGAGAGAGGCGAGACGGATATGTATGTATGTCTTATAACGATCCAAATTGTTATCACTTTTTAATCTGTAAAATCTAGAATTTTATCGCTCTGGTACGTCAAAATGATAAAATTACTATGAATTTTACGTATCGGGGGTAATCTAAACCAGACAGTACTTGTACCTTATTTTAATTATAGGTTATCGGAAAACAAATCTTGGTTTAAATTATTTAGGTATCTTACATATTTATAAGCTTATAAAATCTTAATAAAACTAGAAATTCGATTGATTACTTTGTCGTTTGTCGATTAAAAATGTTTCTTCTGTTAAGTTCATACAGTTTGTACCTAATTTCTTCTCTATTCTTCCCAAACGAGTTTCCAGTTAACTATCACAATATAATTGTATCTATCAGTAATGACATTAAACGAGCAAACGGCGAATAGGAATAGCAAGTGACGTCACACACTAGATAATGAAAGTCCAAGGTTTGTGGACGTAAATACTCGTGTGGAGCGGATGCGGTACGCCCTCTGTGACACTACGCGGTGACACTAGGGAAATTGACATATTTAATAATCTGATTAAAGGTCCGCTTCAGCATTTACAGATAACATTTATCTGATATTTTAAACCTATCACTGTCTAAAACGCCATGTTTTATGGCATAGATTATTTTTATGTCGTGAAACAGGCCATTAGTCTAATTATAATCACTCGAAGAAACTAAAGTCTACCAGTCCTTTAGTAGGGACATTCAAAATAACGATAAGGAAGACTCCACCGACAAGAGCGACACTCTTAAATTATAATGCCTTCATCATTATAATTTAAGAGGACTCAAATAAATCTTTATGCCCACAAGGTCTACCCCAATATGGTACCCCACTTGCTACGATCCAAACACACTTCGTCCACATTCATCAGTCGCCAAATTAAAACGCCAAGTTAAGAGTACACTAAACCGGCGTAAATGTATCTTTATTTCGTTGGCAAATATACATAGCACTTGAATGTAAATAGGAGTAGGTAGTGCGGGGTTTCCTCAACTTCTAAATTACTACCAAAACCATTCAACTATTAAATAACAAAAGAATGCTTCAATAATCCTACAAATATTTTAAATGTCAATGTTTGTGCCTATGAATCGATGTGAGGATCGATTTATGAATTGTGAGAATGTTTGTCACTTTTTCCCGTTAAAGCCACTGGACAGATTTTAGTAAAACTGCAATATCGTAGCTTGCACATCAGAATAACACATAGGCTTTATTATTTTAAGATATTGCGAATATTTTCCGAGATATGACGATAAATGCGGACTAAGTCTCGGGCAGCGTCTAGTTTAAAAATAAAACCTCCAAGCTAATGTACCATAAAGTATACGTACGTGAGAATCGTGACATTTATGACATGCGCACGCGGCGAATGTTAACGATGAGGTTACACGTCGCTCACTGCCTTCAGATTGTAGTTTATTAGGTTAACTTCCCTAATACATGCATATACAGGGTGACTCTTAATTAGTGAACGATAGAAAAGGATATGCATGTACTCATGATGACAAACAACTTTTACTATGGGACCATGTTCGAAATCATTCAAAAACTTTCGAACTTCCCATACAAAATGCACCAGCTGGTGTTAAATGTATGGAAGTACAATTATTTTTTTAATAACGAGTACATAAATGCACCAGCTGGTGTTAAATGTATGGAAGTACAATTATTTTTTTAATAACGAGTACATAAATGCACCAGCTGGTGTTAAATGTATGGAAGTACAATTATTTTTTTAATAACGAGTACATAAATGCACCAGCTGGTGTTAAATGTATGGAAGTACAATTATTTTTTTAATAACGAGTACATGTATATCGTTCAGTTAAAAGTCACACTATAACATATCCGTCACGTGTCTCTCCCATCGGGGTATGTAGAGATCATTTCGCTCCACTTTCTACGGTCCAATAACACTTATTTTGCCCTATTGTTTAGTTACATTAGAGGCCTTACATTTCATTATAGGGTCCGACAAATTATAAAATAGGTCTACATTATCATTGCATTTAAAAGCGTCGCTCTCTGATACGACACAACTTCTATTCTCTATTTTATTTAGTCTATCGTGGAAGGAAAAGTAGAAGGTAAACGGAAGAGAGGAGACTTAATTACAACATAGATCAAAAAAGTCTATAGGAAGAAAAACAGGTTTCCTAAATTTCTATCCGTTGTAATATTTTCAACAAGTTACAGTTAAACAGGTTCTTATTAAATTAAATTCTATGTTAAATACATAAATTATTTCAAAAATATTAAGTAATAAAATTAATCAACTTATCAACCACCATAGCGTTAGTATAATTCACTAAGTAAACTTGTATGCCAACTTATCCGAGTCTTTCATTGTGAAAAGTTAACCAAGTCTCACTTACAGTTAATATAACGTTTGCAGCTGTCGCTCTGGTTTCTTTTTTAAAAAGAGAGCGTTATTTACTTTGCTTCTTTCTTAAAATTCTCTTCATTTATTTTTATTATAACTCGAATCGCTACAATAGTTTGATTTTATCATTATTTTTATAGTAGTTTCATCATTTTTATGCACATTTGAGGCTGTCCGCGACTCCGTTAGTATTTATAGTCATATCCTGAAAAAAATATGTATTTATTATTTAACTGTTTATCTGATAGAAAAAAAAGTACATAGAGATAGAAAAAAAAACAGCATATTTCTATTTTTTTTTTTTTTTTTAAGAAAAATGTGTATGATATCTCGAAATAATTAGACTAAGTAGGTAGGTATATGTTTATTTTTATTCTGAGGTACAAGCAACAGTAAGTATTGAAAAGTTTCAACACAATCTATTAATTTCATAGTTTTTACCTGTAACAGTAACAAACATCTATCCAACGGCACAAACATTGTCTACAATATTAGTAGGATTCGGGAAATCTTACTAGTGCTAGTAGCTTAGAGCTTTTTAAAAGCTTGAATAGAGTATGAACTAATTTCTCTCGAGTTTTTATTTCATCGATAAAAGGCATGATGACTAAACATTTTTTGGAAGTCCATCACATACATTATTTTAAAATATTCGACACGTATTTTACCTTTTTCTCTTAAACCAAAAATGACACAGATATACTGGGTTAAAGTTGCTCATGACGTCACACCTTAGTACGATTTTTACGTAGGAGTGACGTCAATACCCCCCACTCCGTAACTTTGATGCTGTGTATCTTTGTATTTATTTATGTATTTGATCAGGTAAAAAACGTGTTTCAAATATTTTTTAATAGCCTAAAAGACGGACTAATTATTTTTTGAATTTTCGAATGTAGTTATCATTTTCGTACGTATTTATCGTCATATCTCGTAAAATTTACGCAATATTTTAAAATAGTATAGCTTAGATATGTGTTTTTCTGATGAGCAAGCTACAGTATTGTTAATCATGTTATTTTTTTTCAAAAAAAAAAACATCTTTTCTTCCCTTACGAACGACTGTTAGATCCAGTTGTTTTTCTTTTCGTTTTATCGTTTCTACTAAAGATTCCCACATTTATAACCTTTAAATACAGTGGAAGATACATTTACGGTAACCGCGGGTAGAGTTGGGGCCGTATTTACAGCTACACGATGAAAAGCTTCCGAAAAAAGCTCTCTTTAACTTTCAAACAGTTGAATGTGTATACCTAGGCTATTTAAATTAGAGTCATACACATAATTAGGTTCAAAATTGATGATTAAGGACATTGGAGCATCTAATCCTCAAAATGTTTATGCAGGCCAAAACTACATCGGGCACAGATTATGCGGATATAAATTAAGTTCAGAAATTAGCATCCAATGTTCTTAACTTTCAGGAACATGTGATAAATTTTTTGTTTTCTGTATCTGTTTTGTATGACCTATTAGGTATCTTCTGATTTTATGTGGATCTTATCTAGCTGCTTAATACGTGAAGTATTATTACGATAGAATCTCTCAGTAATTTTTTTTCTATGTTCGAAATTCATCAAACGTTCACAAGAGGGCACTAGCGATTAGTTAAAGAAAAACTGGTTCGTGGTACCTAATTAAATCTTACTAATATTGTAATTATATTAAAATGTAAATAATTAGGTGGATGGATGTGAAGGTGTTTGTTAATCTTTCACGCGAAAATCACTAAACAGATTTTAATGAAAATTCACTTAAAATCGTTACTTTTGTCTAAGTTACCAATGAAATCGGGGTATATTTTCTACAGATCAAACGCAAACGTAGGTAGTTGAATTAAGTAAAACTTAGATAAGTAAGTACCTAGCAATAAGGCCGCCTGTTGCTTCTTATATTCTTGTTTGTGTCTGTACCTTATATCTTTGTGTGCAATAAAGAATATTTGTATTGTATTGTAAGTAAAACCCTGTCTCTCGCAACACCCTTTTCGGATCCTTATTTTGTTAAATTTCTATAACCTAGGTACATTTGTTACTCTGGAAGAAAGCAGGATTCTAATGGTGAAAGGATTTATCAAATCGTCCCAATATTTACAGACAAACAAACACATCTTTCCCCTTTATACAAATATAGTTTAATATATAGGTAGATATGGAAGAAAGAAACACTAGTCGTAATTATTAGTTGTAAGGAATAATATTTGCACGCTCACGATAGCTGCGTTTGCGCACTGGCTATGCAATGTTTTATAAATGTAATTTCATACAAATATAGATGTATTATTGATAAACCATTTTTTCATCGAAGGATATATTATTATACAATCCTATGCAATTATATGTAGGTAAAATCCTTTATTCAATAACTAGAGGCTACCCGCGACTTCGTTCGCATTTATCGTCATATCTTGGTAAAAAGACATGTTATTTTAAAATTACATAGCCTATGTATTATTCTGATGTATAAGCTACAATATTGCCAAGTTTCATCAAAATCTGTTCAGTAGTTTTTGCATGAAAGTGTAATAATAAACATCAATTCATCGGCACAAACATTGACATTTATAATATTAGTAGGAAAAATAATCGTATTTTTTTATTGGTAACGGAAATAGCGTTTACTTCTGTGTTTCGATAGTTCAAGTGGTGAAAAAAAACATAAGTTTTTAACTGTCTTTAATAAAATGCAACCAACTTAAAACCCTTCTGAAAGAATAGGTCTTCTCTTTTTTTCTATACCTATGTACTATCATCTTACAATAAAATGTTAAATAAATAAATAAATAAATAGGTACCTACCTACTGACCGAATTTATGTTTCAGTTATTATTGATAGCATGGTTTTATTGTAACAAAGTATTGAAGCGTTATCAAAGGCAGGAGACACTAACTGTAAAAACTAAGCGCCTTTTAGACTTGCTCAGCGAAAGCTAATTAATTACTAAAACCCGTTACGTAAAAAAAAACGTTAAAAAGAATTCTAAAATTGAAATTTCAAAAATAGCTTCTTGACTACATTGCTTATATGTACCAATAAGTTTAGCAACGTCGAAGATTCTAACCTACAATATTACGTTCTCATTCTACAATAGAACGTATTAAAGTTTCTATCAGTGAATAAACACGTGGCGTGTTACGAAGAGCACTATGACATTCCAATGACCTTTATTTGCTATCAGTTGGATCCAAGCTAGAGCAGAACGTCCGGTTATGTTTATCTACAGTCATTGTACCTTTTAAATGTATAACTATAGGTTACATACGTATACATACAAAAGTACCCATAAAGATCGCCAAATATCGTTAAAAACCGAAGGCTCGCCTTGATGTGCTGCCAAGGAGCGTGTTTATTTTTGTAGCGAAAGTCAGCGCTGGCGCAGACACGGGGAAAAGAGCCGTTAGCCGAGCGGCCACGGAAACAACCGATCACACCCGAGCTCTGCAACCGCGCGCTCAAAACCACCAATGTGCTTTTACAACACGAAATCAAACTCTCAAATTCCTCACGAATTTGCAATTCAAAGTCGAACTTTTTTACATTTAATGTTAGTTTTAGCATTCGTGTATAGTAATACGTGGAAAAGTTCAGGTTTTTCGTTGAATTTGGCTCGTTTTTCGGGTTTAAAACTGTTGGAATTGATGAGCACATCGGTTGTTTTGTAGCGGTACGTCTATTTACATTATGGATGGTTCGCGCCCCTCGACGCGGCAGCCGTGTTTTTTCTCTCTTTATTATTATTAACTTGGACGCATCTCGCTCGTTCCACTATACTTCAAGATACAACGTTCGTATAGTTATGTATGGACGGAATCCAGCGTCTTTCGTATCATTTATTAGTTTATAACACGGAGTTTTACAAGTTTCTATCTATGTTTTGAACTAATGCTAGTTTTTGATGATTTCGCTGCGATTTCTAAGCCTTAGATAGTATGTTTTTAGATAAAATTTTATAGTTTTTGACTGCATTTAAAATTGAAAGATTATTGCATGACAGCACGGTATTTAAAGCGATTTATAAACGAATCGCAGACTTGTTAGATTTGTCTCAGTTTTATAATATTCACTTGTATAATTTCTCAATGATTTATTACAACAACAATGTTTTTTATTACGTTTTGAAAGATTATTTTTACACATAAGTACTTACGTTTTGAATCATAAATTTTATTTTATATTGCTTTGTTTCGCTTAATTTAATAGCTGTTTATTTATTTTGATTATTTAGCTTCGTTTTTGTGCTCATTAAACAATGGATGGATGTAATTTTTGTTACTCTTTCACGCAAAAACCACTCAAACGATTTTATTCAAACTTTACATTATTGTAGCTTGCACATCTGAATAACACATACCTACCCCGTTATTACAAAACGAGTTTTAAAGATAGTTCTAGGACTAATGTAATTTTTTGACGTTTTGTCTATACCTAGCCGAATCGTCTTTTATCTTAGTTAATTCTAGGACTATTTGAGGACTATAAATAAAACTCGTTATGTAATAAGGGATCCCCCTTAATACGTAATAAGGTTTTATTGTTTTAAGATACTGTGTAAGTTTTCCAAGATATGAAGAAAAATACGAACGAAGTCGCAGGCAACCTCAAACTATGAAAAAAAATCTGTTATAAGGTCACATATCTGTTATTTTTGTATGATGTTAGAGTAAATCTTACAAAATATGTTCATACTTAATTTGCAACAAATGTTACAATTACAACTTTATAACTGTACTAGAGGCTGCCCGCGACTTCGCACGCATTTATCGTCATATCTTGGATAAAAATCATGATATCTCGAAATTATATAGCCTATGGGTTATTTTGACATATAACCTACAATATTGCCAATTTAATAGTTTTTGCGTGAAAGAATAACGAACATCTATCCGGGTCATACAGACATAGAAAACAAAAAACGTCTCTCCTGTTCCCGAAAGTTAAGGACACTTGGAGCTAATTTCTCTACTTAATGCAAACCGCATAATCTGTGCCCGATGTAGTTTTGGCCTGTATAAACATTTTGAGGATTGGCTGCTCCAGTATCCTTAATCATCAGGAACAGGAAAGACAATTTTGAACCTTATTCTGTGTATGACTCATCCATCATCGGCACAAACATTGACATTTATAATACTAGTAAGATGCGACAATTAGTAAATAGTAAACACATACAAAGAGGCCCTAAAAGGAGGTGATCATAAATCCATATCATCATTTAACTAGTTTATCGTACTCAACAGTAATTAGATTAAAATAGTTTATTGTTAATTGTCTGCACATCAGTATTGATAACGTTCGTTTTACTTAAATATTGAATCTATTGTTGTCTAGATATCCTTCTAATAATATGTCAATGTTTGTGCCGATGGATGGATCCATCCATCCATCCAACGGGGAAAACTGCAAACATTTTAGGTACGTAGGTACCTAACAATATCATGTTTATTACTCTTTCACGCAAAAACTACTGAATACATTGTGATGAAAGGCAATATTGTAGCTTGCATATCAGAATAACACATTAACTATATTATTATGAGATATCTTGTTTTTTTCCCAAGAAATTGCGATAAATACTTGGAAAATATCTTTTAAAAAAATCAAGATGTCGTAAAGTTTTGCTATTCTAATGAGCAAGCTACAATATCGCCAAGTTTCATCAAAATCTGTTCAGTAGTTTTTGCGTGAAAGAGTAACAAACATCCGTCCAACCTTCGGCACAAAAATTTACATTTATAATATTAGTAGGAAGGATGATATTGTTAGGTAGGTAGATAGGTACCTAATATGTTTGCAGTTTTTCCCTTTTCTATGTCCGAGTAAATACCTACTATGCTTACCTGTAACTAACAAGTAAATACTATACAATCCTCCACCTTTTAATACCTATCGTAACAGCAAATGTAGCAATACAGTGTGGAAACTACATATACTATAGAAACGTAACGAACACACGTAACTATTAATTAAATTTAATAACAGCAGAGTCTTACTCGATGTGAATCGGATACTTCTAAAATTGCTGGATTTTTAACTAGTTGCATGAAGGGCCCTAAACTTAATTAGCTGTTGATTTTTAAGGTTCCGTACCCAAAGGGTGAAAACGGAACCCTATTACTGAGACTTGGCTGTATGTCTATCCGTCCGTCCGTCTGTCACCAGGATGTATCTCATGAACCGTTATAGATAGAGCGTTGAAATTTTCACAGATGATGAATTATCGTTGCCGCTATAACAACAAATACTAAAAATAGAATAATAATAATAATTAAAGGGGGCTCTCATACGACAAACGTGATTTTCTGCCTTATTTTCGCGATATCAATAGTGAATGGTACGGAACCCTTCCTGCGCGAGTCCGACTCGCACTTGGCCGGATTTTTTTTAAATTACTGATTGATTTATGTACCTATAGTTTTTTTTTATTAGCCTATATTGTCCCACTGCTGGGCAAAAGCCTCTCCCATGCTTCTCCACACATTTCTGTTGGTGGCGGCTTCCCACCACCTATAGTTACGTATGTAAAAAAAGCCTAGAACTAAAACTTAATATTTTAAGCTGCTGTCTACAAAACATCGTACACTACGCATTTATCGACATATCTTTGAAAACTGACGCCATATCTTATAATTATACAGCCTATGTGCACCTATGTGTTAATTCTGATATACAAGGTGCAATATTGTAAAGTTTCATTAAAATCTGTTCAGTGTTTTTTGCGTGAATGTGTAACAAACTTCCTCACATGCATCGGTACAAACATTAAGATTGTATTTTTTTACCTGTAGGTACGTATTTTTTTTAAAACACCTTAATAAATAAAAAATCCTTATTCCCCTTTCAATAAAATCAAAGCCTCAGCCATCATTCAAACCTAATACTTCCTAATCCTTAATAATAAAACGCTAAATGTTTGTAAAGGCACCGATCAGAGCGTCGAAGCCTCCCGGATCGATATTAAAGGTGACATTCAGAGTCTGTACCTGTTGCTTAGGGATAATAGGTGCCGGTTAGGGTATCTAGATTTATAAAGTAAGTACTAAGTCTAATTTAGGTCGCGGCACATTATTCGGTTTACTTTGTCTCTCATAAGTCCTGCTAATATTTATAAATTTCAATGTTTGTGCCGATGAAGTAAATGAGGATTGTCACTCTTTCACGCAAAAACCAATGAGCAGATTTTAATGAAACTTTACAATATTGTAGCTTACACATTAGAATAACACATAGTTACTCGTATTTTAAGGATAGTGTGTAACTGTGCATGTTCTCCAAGATACGACGTTAAATGCGTTCGAAGTCGCGAGCGGCCTTTAGTAGGTATATCAATTAGTACACGATTCTTTACTAAAAATACATAAAAAAAAGAACCATAAATAAAACATCTAAATAAGCCCTCTGTTTCAGAAAAATCTGTTATAATTATTATTCATTAAACATTGCAGCATTTTTACCAAGTTTGATATTCACACTTGACACAGGGCGTATCTTTCCAGCACATTGCTGCTTGGTTGTAAGTGATAAATCAAAGGCACAATCACATATGAAATGTTAGAATCTCACTAGCTTTTCAGAATCATAATCGTGATTTACACACAATCAGTGAAAGGCCTAACCGCTAATGGTTCACGCGTAGATTAAATTAAATTCTCGGACGGTTCCATACGCAAGTCGTCTTAATTAGATTGGATAATTTCTAAAGTTTCGATTCATTTACATAATTTAGTTATCACTCTGATTTCTGAAGAATTTATTGAATTTCTAAAGTGTGAATGTCTTTTTTGAATTTTTTTTGAAATATACCTAACACAAAATTAAACAACCCTTAACCTCGTACCTTTAGCTGTCATTCTTTCATTTCGTCATCACTGTCATTTTTAAAACTTAGATTTTTCATCTTTTGATGTAAATGCGTTTAACGGATCCATTAAACTTATAAAACTTTAATGGATTTTTCTGCAACTAGTGTTTTAAAGTTATTGCTTTAATATTTAGTTAGATTATTATTTTAAATCTTTTTACATTTTCTTTCCGGGAAAATATCAAATAATTTTTACCGGGAACTGCAAAAAAATGTTACCAGTACAAAAGTTAATCTTTTGTATAACATTGTGCAGGTTTTTGACAGTGACAGCTAGGTATAGGTGTAATGGACCGTAGGCTTGAATAGGCATGATGACTAAAAACATTTTTTTAGTCCATCACATAGATTATTTGAAAATATTAGAACGTATTTTTTATTTTGTCTCTTAAACTAAAAATGACACAGATACACTGGGTTAAAGTTGCTCGTGACGTCACGCCTAAGTAAGATTTTTACCTAGGAGTGACGTCAATACCCCCCACTCCGTAACTCTGATGCTCTGTATCTTTGTATTATGTAGGTATTTGATCAGGTAAAAAATGTGTTTCAAATATTTTTTAATAGCCTAAAAGACGGACTAATTATTTTTTGAATTTCGTCATCATTCCTATTATCAATGTCAGCTAGACCTATGTGTAAAGGACCATTAGCTGAATTGAAATAGTTACAGGGAAGGCCCTGCAATATTAAGCTGTTAATTTAAGTACTAAATAAGCTAACCCTGATTCAAAGAAGGTAGTTTATCTTTAGTACTTCGGTTCAACCATAAACTACAACGAAACCGTAATTAATCAACGGATTAACCTGTACAACGCTTTACAGTTTTAACTCTATTTGTTTTTTGAAAGAAATGAAAAGAAAGGAAATCTGTTTTAAAGCCATTATTTTTTTTTTATTAGCTAAATTTTATATTGTTTTAGATTCAAAGCTTCTAATAGGAATTTGATTTGTTAGGTCGCCTAAAAGTCAAATAAACAGATTTATTTACTATTTTACATTCGCCTATAAATGCAATATCATGTCTTGGAAATGGAAATTTCACACAATATTTTTAAATTGTTATTCTAATTAAAAGCTACGAGCATATTGCCAAGTTTCATCAAAATCTATTCAGTCGTTTTCTCGTGAAAGTGTAATAAACATCTTCACATTTATCGGCATAAATATTGTCATTTATAAATATTACTTAGTATGATTTATTGTATCATAAGATGAAAATGGTATACCAACTTCATTCCACCCTTTGAGTACCTATACAATAGCTATATAAGGAGGTGCCACATTTTTTTATATACAAATGAGTTTATGACAGCGTGCCTAGGTTGGTGCAAGTTTTTCATAGTTTTCTTGGATGACCTGTCAAACAATAAGAAATTTCATACAAAAAGGTAGCCATTTTGCGCCAGACCAGGCACGCAGATCCAGACGGCATGGCACCTCCTTATATATTCTATACTCAAAGATCCCACCATGTCAAATACTTCTCAAGAAGTATTCCTACTTGAGTACTTTAGCTTATTTATTATTCAAAAGTTTTTTATAACGTCCGTAAAAATGGTATTTCTTTCGAGTGAAGCAAAGGTCACGCGCCAGGCTGCCAACAACATCCTATTAGCTGATTCCTTGACCCACTTACTGTGGTGACGTGCTTTATCAAATAATACTTACATATTCTATGTTTAGGTATCGTAAAAGAACATAATATTTATAGATATGGACGAGTTTTTAGTGCATATCGTATTGGGAAGTCAATAGGGATGATGACTACTTTAAAATATGGCATTATTTTAGGCGGCCCGCGACGTCGTTCGCATTTATCGTCATGTTGGAAAATATATATACTATCTTTGAATAATATAGCCTATGTGTTATTCTGATCGATAAGCAACAATATTACCGAGTTTCATCAAAATCTGTCCAGTGGTTTTTGCGTGAGTTAAAAACATATCCATCGATCCATCCATCATATGTGTAGGATGTTTAGGTCTTCTGTTAGACTGCTTAAAAATTGGACAGGTATTTTTTTGATCAAATAAATACAAAGATAAAGAGTATCAAGGTTCCGGCGTGGGCCGAGTGACGTCACAGTTTTGTAAAAATAGTTCTAAAGTGTGACGTCACGAAGAACTTTATCGTAGTGTATCCTTGTATTTTTTTTAATTCCTCCAAGTTTTTAGTTAACCTTTCCACTCGTATTAACGAATAGGATTTGAATACCTATCTTGAAGGTTATTTTATTCACTCTTCTACAATTTTTAAATATAGAAATAAAATAATAGATTTGTTGAAATAAAAAATCATTTGTTTTAACTTTTGAAATAAAAAACAACGGTCTTTTCCCCTCGGTTAAAACCATAGTGAAAACCACATAGCTAATAGTGAAACCCGAATAAAATAAAAAGTTAAGACGTTAAAAGTCGATCATTTAAAGAGTTAATTAATTTAAACGAGTCAGCTTAGTCTCATTGATTCTAGGTTAACTTTAATTTTCACTTATAGGGTGACTTTAAATTAGTGAACGATAAAAAAGGATGTGCATGTACTCATGATAATAAACAACTTTTACTATGGGACCAAGGTCGAAATCATTCAAAAAATTGTCAAGTCCCCATACAAAATGCATCATCTGATAGTATGGGGCAACAATTTTTTTTTTATGAATTCGTACTTGGCCTCATTTAAAACTTCTATGTTATCACGAGTACATGCATTTCCTTTTCTATCGTTCACTTATTTAAAGTCACCCTATATAAACTGATTATTTAAACGCTTTAGAAAGTAGAAACCCAAAATCAAACCAAACCGCGATCCAATCACGAGCTAAACTCAAAAAGCATGAATAATTTGATATTAAACATTACTTTTAACACTTCACACATAAAATCCGTGAAATTTATAAAATATAACACCCACCATTTTTAATTTCCCCATGATTACTAGGGATAAATATAATAAAAGAAGGAAATGGGTTATACAGATGTAGAAAACAAAAAATATTTCTCCTCTTCCTGAAACTGAAGAACTCTGGAAACTTATTTCTGAATTTGAAGTATTTACTTATATTCGCGTGATCTGTGCCCATTTTGGTTTAGATTTTATAAACATTTTGAGAATTAAATGCTCCATTTCCTTATTCTGTATTCTCAAATATAATTTACGAAGTGTGGTCCGTAATTTTGTCTGGTTAAAAATAGAGACAAATTAAATTTCATTTTTCATAAACATGTTCATTTACATCACTTGCAAAAATAGATGGATGGATGAATTTATGTGAGGATGTCTGTTACTCTTCCACGCAAGAACTACTGAACATATTTTGATGAAACTTTCCAATATTTACGATCAAATTAAGGAGGTTTCTTTTCGTTTCTTCCTCTCAGCATACAGATAGCTAAGTTTTTAATATTTCTGGACGAAAAAGAAAATATTTATGTGTGCCAAATGTTGAATAAAAATGTTTGAGTTAGAAAAAAGATACTGCGTATTCTTAATATAATTCTAAACAATTTTATTCAAAGTAGGTACATTTGTAACTACCTATGGTTCTTTTTGACGCTTTTTTTGTCTAAAACTACTACCTAAATAGATATATAAGAAACTTTAACAGCCCATCCAACAACACGTATATGACCCATATACTTAACGATTATTTGAAAATGGCCATTCAGCAGTACGTAAAGATTTCCATGAGTGTACCGCGTTAGAATCGATCGCTCTACTGCGCATGTCCGTTGCAGATAGTCTCTAATACATAGGCCTTTATGTTATATACTTGAAGACGGCTAACTTGACGAGACTTGAATCGAATTTGGTAACTTGTAGGGCGTAGGTACTCATTTACTTTTGTACTGGGTTTTTGAGGTATTGGAATGCTAATCTGAGTGGTTGGATCTTTGAAATCGATTATGACTACTTGTACAGTATTTTAGGTATGATAAATGACCCCCATAACAACTTTTAATATCGATAGAGGCTGATTTATTTAAATAAGAGTCCGAAATAACAACATAAGTGGGTGTATTCACCATGAAAATTTAAGATTTGTAAAACATAAATTGAAAAGAGCAACCCTACAGAGTTTCTTGCTAGGTTCTTCTCTGGGGAAAACTGCACTCTTGCGAATCTAGCATTAACTTTAAAAAATTACCCGATCTAAGTATTGTCAAACCTACAGGATTAAATGATTTTTCATTTCGTTTCATTTTCATTTCACTTCATTTGAATAAAGAAGTAACAACGTGACACCAGCACAAGAAAAAAACTGATTTACTAACATGTTTGGGTTGCCAACAACACTTACAAATATGTATTCTATCTATTACTTATGTAATTCGTTGAAAATGTAGTTAGTTTTATAGTAATTTCCTCATTTATTGTAAGGTGATTGTAAGAGCGTATTGATGCATACTTTACTGCATAGCTGTTTGTTATCCATAATAAAATAAAATAAAATTATACATACATAGCATGTAGGTATGTATGTATCTGTCACGCCTTTTATAATAAACAAAAATAAAAATAATTACTTATTTTTGTTAGTTACTTATTTTTGAAAGCGTACGAACCACAAAAAACAGAAAACCACAAAATACTGACTTGCTATCTTGTTTAAATTCTAAACCAACATAAATTTAAATGTACTAAGTATTTATATATATTAAAAAATACTAAAAGGAAAATATTAAAAGGATATAAAGTACATGAAGGATGTAATCATCTCATTAAAGCCGTACATCAACTTTGACCTCGTAGCGCGTAGCAATTTCGTAGCCCCCATTGTGCTACGAAATTAAAATGTATATAACCATATTATATACTTGCATTATAAATACATTATATAAACCATTATTTAGTTTTATATTATGTTTATTTAATGTATTTTAATACTGATTATATTCAAATGTAAGATCGACGTCTCATTTTTGGAGTTTTTGAAAAAAATATTATATTTTAAGGGTTATTTTCAATTACAATTATTAAAAAAAAAAAATTTGTAGCCGTTTCGTAGCACCTTTATTGCTACGACGACATGCAAAAATAACTAGCTATTTAAAATTATATTTCATTCATGTAGAAACCGTACATCTTACGAACAAAATGTACCACAGGTTTTATTAAATTAAACGCAAGCTTAAAATAATTTACTTGTCATAATTGAAGGTTGGTTTATTATTGCTGAATCTATAATTTATTTTATTCGAAATGTATTTTTCGGAATTGCGAAATTTATTACTAAGTATTCTCTCATTATATGTTGCTAATTTCGCTAAATCTCTGAATTATTATTATAAAACAAAATCGACTTGTTTACTTTGATCAAACGTAGTAGGACTTCTTTCTCATTTAAACTAAATCGTAATAAATTAATTTTATCTCAGACCACTTAAACTTAAAATACAGTCTTTGAACAATTTTTAAAGGTTTTATGATGAAATTAAATATATTAATACTCTATCAAGTGCCTAAATATATCACGAAATATCGTAACAGGATTCTACTCCGAGAACATAGTTAACAAGGTAATCTCGTAAAAATATTACTTATCTTATTCAGTAGGTATTTTTTTATTTCTGCATATCACTACTCTACAGTCTTCTTAAACTGCTTCTACTCCAAAAATGGTTGTTTAGTAGAGATCACTCTTAGTCATAAGGTCGCCTTTGCGCACAATGTAATAGTCATAAGGAATGCCTGTATCTCTTTGTGTTATACCTTGTTCAAAACAACTGAAATATGATAAATATCAGCTAGGTAAATGAAAATGAAAAGTGTTTTATTCAAAAATAGGCAAAATTCATTACACTTTTTTGATGTCATTTTTTTATCTAAAACTACTGCCGGTTCACTACCTGTATGTATAGCCGAGAGGTACAACGTCTTATTGAAAAATCGTTTATGCACTCAAATCCACGAGACTAACTGCCCGTTCCACCCTACAGATAAAATTTATCTAACGGATATTTAAGTTAATCTAACGGTTACCTGTCTCTGTCTAAAACGTCATGTTTTATGAAATGGACATAGGTTTATTTGACAGTTAAATTTTATTTTTAGTTAGTGAAACGGGCACTTAAACTCACGACTGTACCATAGAGTCCCTAAGCTCCGTGCTCCGTGATTGGCGAAGACATATTATTACTTTATTTTTATGTTACCTTATTTATTTATTTATTAAGGTTTGCCAACAGATTTACAACTTGGTTAAGCATCTAGTACAAAATACATTTGATCATTTAGAGATGTAGACCCAATTACAGACAAACACAGAATGTGTTATACATAATGCGAGTAAGCGCTCTGTATTATTTAATTACAATTAAAATAAACTTAAACGGAACCTAGTTTGAATTTATATATAGATTTAAAAAAGGAGGGAAATGACATATTAAAGATATCTATCAAAACGGTTTTAGATTTACAGATGTTGTTGTGCTCGTGACACATCCGGGGAAGCAAGCTGTTGTACCCCAAATTGGTTCTATATACCTTTACATTTAATGGGCGATAATTACTAAGCCTTGCATATACCTTACTTATGGTTAAGCTGTGGATATCCTTAAATAAATAAATAAATAAGCTAATAAATCCACGCTATTTACCACTGGACTTTGTAAAGTAATGTACTGGGACTAGATTCGTTTATTTGTACATTGACGTCTAGACGCCGCCGCCACGACGTCTAATGAAACAAGCAGACGTCTGTAAACTCGGAGACTTGTATTTCACTCGATATTAAACTTACGAGTTGTATTTTACAATAATATTTCATTATAACTATAATCTTAACTTAGAATTGAAATCATCATATGAGTACCTAATGAAAGTTAGTTAGAAAAATATTAGGTACTTATAAGCGCGACTTCACACGCATCTATCGTCATATCATGGAGAGAATACGCAATATTTCAAAATAATATAGCCTATGTGTTATTCTGATGTGCAAGCTACAATATTGAAAAGTTTCATCAAAATCTGTTCTGTAGTTTTTGCTTCAACGAGTAACAAACATCCTCACATACCATCCATACATCCATTGGATCAATCATTGAATCGACATTTATAATATTAATAGGATTAGTCGCTCCAATATCATCAGAAATAAGAAATACAATTTTGAACTTAACTCTTTTCTAAGTAACTATCTAATTCTGTATTGTGTTAGTAACAGATACCAATTTGTAAATTGTTATAAAAAATACTATCGGTATTTACAAAAAGTTTGGAAACAGGTAATTTTGTAATAAAACCTAGTTACAATCAAGTTTATCAAACAATAAAAACAACCCAACATTCCAAAACCAAAACTGAAATAATAACTCATTCCATTCATACAAAGCGCACCAAACTCGACTCCCGCGCACGTTTCAATCCCCCGCTATCAAAATAAAATGGCCGCTCGAACTCGACAAGCCACGTGATTGCGTCGACGCGGCCTCGCGCGCTAAAGCGTTTCCCGGAAGCGGGCGCGACGCCATTTTGTCCCCGCGCGGTTTGAGTTGAGAGCGTCGTTCGATTGTTTGAAAAACGAACGTAGGTGCAGCGTGTGGCGGTTACGACGTTTGGTTGTTTAGAGATGCATAGAAGCCGCTTGCGCACTGTGCTATCAATTAGTATTAACTGTAACTTAAATAGGTAGTTACCGAATGGCTTTATAATAAAACAATAAAATAAATAAAAACTCAATGAATTTTACTGATGCAAAAGTAAGATTATATGTACTTACTCAACAAAAATAAACCTTTAACTACTTAGTTACATAACTAATTAGAAATGCAAAATTAAATAAGTAGGTAGGTACTAGGTACATTCAAAATCATCTCGATTTCAGTCTTGTAATATTTAACAACGGTCTTTTGTCCGTCTCTTTTATAGAAGAACGGAAGATAAAGCTAGTTTTCTTCATTTAACTCTGTTTTTTTTCTCTGTTAGATTCTTATATAGTGTTGCTTAGTTTTCGTTTCTGAAATACTGGTTCTAGAATATCGAATCGTATGCCAGAAATATCTAACCCTAATAATTATGAAAATTTCAGTCACGTATTAATTACGACAATGTCAAGCTATAACTAAATAATTTCTCAATTGTCCTCAGAGCGAAAAATGGCTGACCTACGAAACTATGAGAGAAGAACTAATGGAGAAGATAAGAAAACTTGAAGAAGAAAGACAAACTGTTGACTTGTGGTCGACAGGTTCTGAATGGGGGAAACGGAAGAGAAAACGTCAAGTGACGGTTACCCCCCCTTACGTAGTTTACATGTTACCTGATGCAGATATCATGGAGGATTGGAGGCTGGTCAGGAAATTGCTGGAGAAGGCTGATTGACGGTGTAAGTAGGGAAGTGGTTTTTAAACATGTTGCGGTTTCAGTCAATTTCGTGATGGCTTGTGAAGAAACACAGGAATCTGTTTATCGGCTTTTGAAAATGGATTTCGAATTACGTTCGATCCGAAATAGTATATACCTAGTTTAGTTCGGAAATAGAAATATGGATGACTTTAAATTAGTGAACGATAGAAAAGGATATGCATTTACACGTTATAGCAAACAACTTTTACTATGGGGCCAAGTTCGAAAACATAAAAAAAAATGTTCTCCCATACTATCAGCTGAAGCATTTTGTATGGGGAGTTCAAAATTTTTTGAATGATTTCGACCTTGGTCCCATAGTAAAAGTTGTTTGTTATCTCGAGTACATAAATATCCTTTTCTATCGTTCACTAATTTAAAGTCACCCTATATAGTATAGTCTTAGAACTATTTCTATGGTAATTTTATTAATTTTAATATGATCGAATTTGGTTCGGACGTAGTGCGAAACCGCTCTTTGATATACAGACAGCTACTAAAAAGATAATTATTTCTGTCGTTGACCTACTAACTAGATTCTGTTGTTATATAAATTAATTTGAAATTGTAGCCGCAGTTGCGAAATTTGAAAACACATCATTCGAACCCAACAAATTCAAAAAATTATTACTTGCGCTGTGCGACAAAAAGGAAATTTTTTATGATAAATATGCAAACCGCGTGACGCCAATTGGAAAAAAAAGAGATTTTATATATATTCTTTGAACAACTCGATCGTCTAACTTCTAGCCTGGAAGATACATTTCCTTAAGTTCTTCTACATTTGATCATTTTGAAGTTATGCGGTAACTTTCGGTTAATACAGAGGCTGCCCACGTCTTCGTGTAGCATTTTTAAATCGTCAGTTCTTTGACAACTTACACAATATTTTGTTAAGTTTCATTAAAACCTATTGAATGATTTTTACATGATACATAACAGCCCCTGTTTCCCATAAAATTTATCAGATAGATATTTTATACCGGTCTTTGTCTACGTTATGTTTTATGAAATAGACATAGGTTTATCTGTCAGTTACATTTTATCCGTAGGTGGTGCAATAGGCACATAGAGTAACAAACATTCTCACATCTATCGATCTATACATGTAACCATCGATACAAACAATGTTTATAATAAACTAGCTGACCCGGCGAACTTTGTTCCGCCTTAGACGCCATAATGAGCAGATTTTTGATTTTATTAAGTTAACAATTTCCTTATTTTTTTCTTTCATAAGAACCTTCTCCTGATAATAACGAACAGAACAAAAAAAGAATTAGCGAAATCGGTCCAGCCGTTCAGGCGTGATGCCGTGACCAAGGGAAATAGGGATTCATTTTTATATATATAGATTAGTAGAAATATCGATTAGATGTTTAAATAATTACAAGTGGACAAAGCTTTATACAAACTACAGTCTTAATGTAAAAACTATATTTGACGCACAGCGTAAAGTAACACATAGGTATGTATTTGGATCTAGATTTAAAATGTTAATAGTTGAATCGTGTTGTCTACAAGAAAAATATACTTTTTTTTATAATAGCTTAATTTTTATCGTCTTTACACAAACAGACATTAAGGCCGGTTTTTCAATTGTTAGTTAAAATTTACCTATTCCTTAAAATACTGTCTAAAACGTTATAATAATAATGTTTTATGAAATAAGTCTATCTAACTAGGTTTATTCATCAGTTAATTTCTATCTGACTATTGAAAAACGGGCCTTGGTGAAATAACGGTTGTGTTTTGTTTCGATATGCAAAACAAATTGAGATTGATAAGTCAAAAAATATCTAAGAAACGTCCTTAACATATTTTTGTTGTAGACTATACGATCTATTATTTAAAGTATTTTTAGATTAGAGGTAAAATGACGAATTATTTATTAACTCGACTTTAGAACGCCGGGTGTAGGAAAGTAGAAGTTTCTTTTTTTTTCACTTACGCGGAGTATCAGTCGGTCGGGAGCAATGAGGAAAGAATATAAGGAGAAGCCCCATTTTTTTTTCATATACAAATGAGTTTATGACAGCGTGCCAATGTTGACGCAAGTTTTTCATAGTTTTCTTGGTAGATGACCTGTCAAACGATAAGAAATTCCATACAACAAGGTAGCCATTTTGCGCCAGACCAGGCACGTAGATCCAGACGGTATGGCACCTCCTTATATATTCTATACTCAAAGGTCGGGAGTATCATTTGACGTCTTGTCACTCTCCTATCTCGAGCGCAGAGTGTATTTCTTAGAATACTTCCTATGCCGCCATGTTGGCAGCATTGGCTTGTACTGCCACATTACCCTCATTGTGTTCGCAGTACAAATATTCAATGCTGCCAACATGACACCATAGGAAGTATTATATGAAACGCACTATACCGAAAAAGCTGGTTCAGTTTAACGCTACAATTCTCAATTCACATTTTATTCACAAATGATTTCTTTTAAGATCAAATAAAGGATAATTCATTACACAGAAGCCAATTGAGTCGAGACTCTTTTTGGGCGTTGTTCTAACCCAAAAGTTACCTGGCAGATATTTCTACCTGGCAATAAGGCCGACTGTTGTTACTTCGTTGTTTACCTTGCTTTTTACTGTTTTTGTATCTTTTTGCTAAATCAAAATGTACTTATTTAAATAATATCGTACTCTTACACCCGGAATGGAAATCAAAGTCGATGTTCAAAGACGCTAAATAATAATTTGAATAAGTTCTTGGGCCTGTTTCACTACCCTACAGATAAAATTTATCTGCCAAATACTTTATAGTACCTACTAGTACCTACTAAGGAAATCTATAGCAGAAACTTCGATGCAACTCAAAAGTAACTAGCAGTCTTAGTTGCGTTTCACCGTTTGTTCTGGGTCAAAGAAACAAAATGCTTGTTTACATCGCAACTGTACCTATAAACAATTTTTGTTTTTACGTTTTAATCAATTTATCGACATTTCTTACAACAATATTGTTAGTGCGATAAAACCTTTATAAATTGTTTCTTAAAAACATATGTCAGATAACTTAATTGTTTGTAAAACGTCCTATAGTAGGTACATAAATTATGAAATTATAAATCTTTACATAAAGCCGGGTCTCCTGCAAGTAGTGGGTGTAACAGAAAGAGGGTATAACGTCGAAACACAGCGATAGTCCTCATGAAACTGAACAACTTTCCCCAAGGAACATGAATCGTAACTCGAAAAAAAAAAATTCGCCTCCCCATACAAAATGTCCGATCAGCTGATCGAATATGGGTGATGGAAATTTTTTTTTTCGAGAACACCTGTTATTTCATCAAAAAGTTTAGTTTCGCGCCAAATCACTTGGTTAACTTAACACACACTTAAGTATTATGAACAAGTAAATACCACGCAGTAGACTCGGCTTAAAACTGCTCAATACAAGTTTACCTTGAAAGATCATAATTATGAGTGTTTTGTAAAAATCTATTGTGTTAGCTTGTAAGGATTTTTCCAATAAACGTGTAAAATATTAATCTGAAATGTTTGATTTACTTCCATCAAAAGTTGTTTGAAGAAAGAAAGTTTTTCGTTTCGTCAAAGTTTTGGGATTTTTTGAAATATCTTAAGATTTACAAAAAGTTAATATTAGATCTTTAAAATGTTTTAAACTTCAAAACCGGAAAGAAGTGTAAATAACAAGGTCATGAAAATTGTTTTTTTTTTTCTAGCCTATGTTGTCCCACTGCTGGGCAAAAGCCTCTCATGCTTCTCCACACATTTCTGTTGGTGGCGGCCTCCCACCAATAAAAAAAAAGCGTTGGGCGAGAATAGCCACAGAATGGGTGCCGGAAGACGGCCAGCGCCGCCGAGGTAGGCCGAAGAAACGATGGCGCGACGACCTGAACATATTTAGGGAATGAAACTTGTAGATTACTTTTATTGATTGAAAATTAATTAATAAATGACTTTATAGTCCTTTTATGCAATTTAGAAAGAAATTGATTTTGATGTTTTTTTTGAGATATACAAATTCCATCCACTCTTGGATGGAAATGTTGGGAGGGGAATGCCAAGACTAACGTACCTCGATCAAATCGGGGACTTGCTCAAGAAAGAACAAGTTAAGAGTTCCATAAACCGACTGAATGAGGCGACTGATGCGTGTGGATGAGGCGAAAGAAGTGTGTTTGGATCGTAGCAAGTGGAAGGAAGTGGTTTTTGCCTACCCCAATGGGAGAGAGGCGTCACGGATATGTATGTATATATAAATAATCAAGTTCAATAACGAATATACCTATACAAATAATAACATTTACCACATGTGCGGATAGTTTTGTAACTCTAAGTATAGAATTATCGAAAGTAAAAGAAAATTCGTATTGCATAAAGTACCTTTAATCTTCCTTTTTGATCGAGTGCACTTTACCAGGTAGACTTTAAAACATCTGCTCTGCTGAGTAACTAGATAAAGTTATTGCAATCTGAAATGTAGTTATCTTAGGTCAAGAGAAAATCGAGTCTCTTTTTTAAAAAAAGTTTGAATACAGCTCTCGTTTAGACATTGGACTGTTAAAGTTCCTCACAAGTTTTTGCCTTATGCCAGAACAAGAACTAACTAACTGGGAAGGTAGTTTATCATTTTACATATATATTGTTTTGAAATTTGACACTTCTTTTATAAATATAAAGCTAATTCCTGGTACTTCTCAAAGTTTCATGACGTCTCTTATTATAGTTTTTTTACGTAAGTTACGCACTTCGATATCTACGTGATTCTACGTGTTTAGTCTACGTATCTACGTGCTTATAACAAAAAGTACAAGAAGGTAAGTTATTTTTTAAGTTTTATAAAAATATCTCTTCGGAGATGCATACAAAAATTGTGTTATTTTAAATTGATTCATGTCATTTCTTAATGCAAATATTTTTTACCATAATCATTAAAAAAATACCTTAAAATTATGGTTGTTTTAACAGCTTCGCTAATCTTTATCTTTTTTCCTCTGAAACAGAACAGAACTCAGAGAGCAAATGAAGTTAGGTCTCAATATGACCTAGCTTACTAGACCGGATAAAAGCGATATAGGTTTTGAAGTGACGCAGATAGCCTGACAGAGATTACAAATGGATGGGTAGTGACTGAATTTTGGTTAAATATCTAGTTATTTATTCACCACACACGGTAAAAAGGACACATGAAAAAACCTAACCTAAAATAAAAATATAGTCATACAAGTCTGTTGTAAAATAATTAAAAAATGCAGTTATTTATTATTTAGAATCAAATTAGTATTGGGAATTAATTTATTTACTTACACAATAATTATTATGAATTAATCTAGATAAAGACATTTATAGTTAAATAAGTTATTTTTTAATAGGTAGGTAAGCAACGTAATTTCCTACATAGGCACGTAAGCGACAGGGGGATGATTTTGAGAGACCTTAGCAATTTGATACTTTAACAGGTTTCGAATATTTTTTTTAAATATGAGTCTTGATGAAGAGAGTATTGATAAACTTCTAAAGTACATAGTTATGTGATTACTTACATTTTTCAGCCTACTTTCTGCTACACCATCGCATGAAAACTAGGGCCATTAGACCAGGCAAAGTTTTTACTCTTCATCGTTATTTTAACGTTTTTATTGTTTCTGTCACTATTGCTTCGTTCGATAAGTAAAATTGTCGTCCGATAAAAAAAAGCGATACTTACGACAAATGGGAATAAGGTCTTTTTTTCAATGTTGTCGTGTTAGACCCAGAACACACGGTGAAACGCAACTGCAATGCAACTGAAACTGCTAGTTACTTTTGAGTTGCATCGCAGTTTCTGCTATAGACTTCCTTAGAAAACCACACGTGACGCAACTGAAACGAAACGTTTCAAACTAGTTGTTTGGTGCTAAGTAAGAACACCTGCAAGACAAACACAAGTTTTTTTTGCTAGTTATTAAGATCCCACTGCTGGGCAAAGGCCTCCCCCGCGACTCCGGTCTCCGGTGGCGTCCGTCGTGAGATCGTCTCTCCATCTTTTTCGAAGTCTACAAAAAAAAATTACACAAGTAACATTTATTATAAGACAAATCATTTTTAACTGATTAAGGGCCTGTTTAACCATGCATGTACCTACAGATAAAATTTAACTGCCAGATAAGCCTATGTCTATTTCAGACACATTACGTTGTATACAGCGACAGGTATAAAATATCTGTCAGTTAAATTTTATCTGTAAGTAGGTGGTGAAACAAAAAAAAAATTAAATATAAGTATTATTATTATTTTTTTTTTTATTGTTCTAAAATCTCGGATATAACGTGGCGTGCGTCATTGTAATTATTGGTATTTTAGTCACGGGGTTTTCACATTTCTCTTTTATTCGTTACTAGTAGCTGCCCGCGACTTCGTACGCATTATACTATTATTATCTTGCGCGGCGCTCGCGTCGCGTTTGCTTAACCTGCGCTATTGAAATCATAAGTAGCCTATGTCCTTTCTCAGGCTATAGCCTATCTGTGTGCCAAATTTCGTTTTAATCGGTTCAGCCGTTTTAGCGTGAAAGCGAGACAGACAGACCGAGTTACTTTCGTATTTATAATATTAGTATGAGTATGGATAGTATGGATTAGTGATGGGCGATTGTTCCAAAAATTAACAATCGAATTATTCGAATGATTTCTAACGCAGTATTCTAATGATCATTCATCATTCGAATGATTATTTTTCATTCGAATGAACATTCGCTATTCGAATGATTTTTAACTATTTAATTCATTCGAATACAAAGATCAAAATTTTTGTATGAAAATAATGAAAAAGTTTACTGTCGTATTTTGATAAATAGTGTTTGTTTTCGCACATAGCAGCTTATTCCTTCAAGGTGTAAGGATAAATATCCATGAAACAGTGTACTTGCACACCGAGGTTGATGAAAATTCATTCGAATAATATATTTTCATTCGAATGATTTTTTTCATTCGAATAATTCGAATAGTCAAATTCTACAATCGAATAGTTTCAATTAGGTCTATTCGAATGATCATTCGAATGAATCATTCGTATTCGCCCATCACTAGTATGGATATTGAATAGTACTATAGGCTGCCCGCGACTTCGTTCACATTTATCGTTATATCTTTGAAGAAAACATCATAGGTACAATATTGTCAAATTTCATCAAAATCTATTCAGTAGTTTTTGGGTGAAAGAGTAACAAACATCCATCTATCGGCACAAACATCGACATTTATAGATTATATAAGTAAGAAGATTTATTTAGCATTTTTCCTACCGAAGCATAAATGTACCCGCTAATAAAGGTGTAGGTATCTACCTCGTTCATTCAATCAAACTATAGCACAAACTTAGGTGTCTATCTAAGTAAATACTTACATACATAAATAGAACAATTTATTTCACTTTAAGTCAAATAAAATTGATATTTCATTTGCTAATTAGACGTTAATTAACATACCTTTGAATGTAGTCGGTGACAAGTACCTATTTCATTAACCATATTGAAAATTCTATTTAGCACAAAATTGAGGATAAGTTAATTTTGCGTAAATTATGCAATTTCTGTTTTATTCGTGTTTAATAATTTGTAAAGATTAACTTGACACTTTAGCGCTATGTGTGCTCATTGAAACGAAGGTTCAAATAAACCTTTGCCAATTAATACTTAAGTAATAGGTATAAGTACTTCACCCGTGAGTAGCAGAACAAATAAAAATAAATAAAAAATATGGTAGGTACCTACTCGTATTACTTAGAACTTCCTGCTATTCCTCTTAATATTATAAAGGAAGTATCTTAATATTATTTGTGCCGATGGATGGATGTTTGTTACTTCATCACGCAAAAACCACTGAACCGATTTAAATGAAACTTTACAATAACTTAGTTCGGACATCAGAATAACACATAGGCTATATTATTTTGAGATATCATGATTATTTTCCAAGATATGACGATAGATGCGCACGATGTCGCGGAATCGTCATAGGAATGAGATGGAGGGCATAAGCTCAATGAAATATTAGTTAAGTACATACGTCGATTTTAAAACTAGATAATGTCTTCCGAAGCCTTAAATAAGTCTTAATTTAGATTCAGTAAGTATCTTTAACATCGTCATCAGCCATTGGATCTCCAATTCCGGACTTTTCGACCACAGTGGCGAATTGTTTTGCGCGCTATTGTGGCCTGCTCATTGCAACTTCAACGATCTTATCCATAGGTCTATTCAACTTAATTTCATTAAGTACTTAGATGTCAATATGTTAGCCCATGAAATAAACAGTTTAACATTATTTTAGATAGAAGTTACCCATTTCGCGAACGTAACAAGTGATCATCCCTTAAACCAGTGGATTTCCAACTTTATCATATTCCGACCCCTTTACGGGTTGAATTTGGCGACCCCCTTTTATTTGTACCTACTTACATACACTATTTGTCAATATTACGACTTTAATTCTGCAAAAAAACAGCGAGGGGATAGTAAGTACGAGGTCACAAAAAGTTGGTTAATCACAAAAATTGTGTTTTGATTGTACTTAGTTGAGGATTTTGCCATTTTCTCTTTGCTGGCGACCCCCCGAGTAAGGCTTCGCGACAGTTTGAAAAACACTGCCTTAAACATAGGTAAGTAAGGTAGGTATAAGTATTTTCATTAAGATTAGGTAGGTACCTATCTAGAAATCAATTTGATATGCTTTGGTGTTTTGACACGTTAGCCGCGGAGAGAGGATGGGCATTTGCCCGAGAGGGGTCTGCTTCGGCGGGCACCGCCGACAGGGTTCGCGGACGTATGCGGAAGCTTTCCCGTGTCCCTGTCACTTGGCGAAAAGAAGAAACACCATGGGGTTTTAGTCGGTGCGAGTCCGACATAACCCTTCGTCTTTCTCCGAGACGAAGGGTATCCATAACGGATTTCCCCATGAAAAAAAAAAAAAAAAAGAAGGTATTAGGTATGTATATTTAGTCTAAGTGCTTTAATTTATTGAATTACCTACCTAATTGGTAGACTGAGGGAGAGGACCTGTGATCCCCGCGCCGGGTCTTTTCTGCTGCAGCGGTTGTCTATCGGTATCCAGCGTGGAAACGCAGCTGGGGTGATGGGCATGTTTGCACCAGGAGAGACCAGGGGCGGATTTTTCCCGGATTAGTGTTAGTTAGGTTAAGTTTAGTTTAGCGGTTATATTTTATTTATTAGAGTGTAGTATTTAAATAACATATTCACGTGTATTTTTGCAATAAAATTAGAATATAACAAAATTACCTATCTACATTATTTAATTTATCTAGGTATCTATCGAAAATGCTCAGATCGAACTAATTCTTAAGCAATAGCTAGGTAATTTGCGTAACATTCCAAATGAGTACCTAGATAGCTATTTAAAGACAGGTAAACATATACCTAAGTACCTAGATAGGTAAGTTTCGGTACAGTAGGTACCTAGGTATACCTACTTATTACATACCATATAGGTACTTACTTATACATTATATTATATACCTAGGCATATTGTTATTAAGTACCTAACCATGTAATAAGTGTATCTAGGTACCTACCTAATATATAGGCAGGTATAATTACTAAATATAGGTATAATTACCTGCATACATTCACGACTAAGTTCTATCAACCGAAAATACATATTATATCAATTCATATTTATCTTCAAATCTATTAAGTAACATATCCTAGGTATAATAAATACTCACCTTACCTAATTAATGAATGTCCAAGGTTACATACACGTAGAAACTTTCAACTAAAACCTAATTAACATAAAGAAACACGTCCCTAAGCTTATGTTCATAAAATTGTCTTTAAACGGTACCTACCTAGCTTAATTTCAACTTCCCCTAACACTCAAAACGGCTTAAAATCTACCAATACCTAGAATTTGTAGGTCGCTTGACCTGGAATTAATTGAATATAAGAAAAACGACCTTGAAACTCTTCAATAAAGCAAAATAATCAATAAAACTGCTTTAATATTCGTATTTAGTAGTCTGGTAAATAAATATACCTACTTAGGTAGTCGCAAAGTATATAAATGCGCAAAACTTATCTAAAATAACTCCTAAAGATAACTTTTAGAGCACATATCTTACGATAAAAGTAAATATTCTAATACAATGCGTCGTACAAATAAGCTATACGGCTTTACATAATCAAATTGCAAGAAGTGTTACGGAGTTTAGTTCGTAACAAATATAACCTAAAAAAGTAAGCATACAGTTGCGAGCGAGTCTGAAAAAGCGTGTCATAGCGTTTATTAATCGCGTTGGGTTATAGAAAAGTTGTTTTGAACAAAGAGAACCGAGGCAGATCGAAAATATACGGCGCTCGGATCCCAGTGAGTCGGCCGGATGGATATTATATTATATAGCTACAAAATACGTAGATAAAACCTTCCGCCGATTGCAGCGCCTCTGGCGGCGGCTGAATGCAACGCGACTTCATGCTCTGTACACCCCGCCGCACAAGTTTCGTTTGCCGACCACGTGTTATCTTTATATTTATTTTGTCTGAATTACAACTTTTGGGTAAGTTATTTTTGTTTGTGTGTGGAAATCGTCATTTAAGGAATTAATAAGTAAAATGTATTATTATATGTGCAAAATATTAAAAATTATCGCACAAAGTTGAGAAAGAAAAGAGACAAGGTTGCCAATAAAAATATTGTCCATTGAGTGTATTTTTATTAAGTATTTTAATATTACGGTAAGGTGAAGGGATGTAAATAAAGCACATTTATAATAAAATTGAATTGGTTTCGTCTAAAATATTGCAAGAATATGAATAAAACAAGGAAATAACTTCAATCACAAAAATTTATTCAACTAAATATTTTCTAAAACAATATTTTTCTAGAAACCTTTGGAATGAGCCCAACCTCTCAAATCATTAACATAATCACCTTTTACTTCAATGGATTTAGCCAATTCGTGAACTCTAGTTTCAATGTATTTGTTGTATTTGTTTTTTAAGTATTCCTTTACTTCGTCGTTCAACATCCAGATATCGCCTTCAATTCTCCTGATTCTCGATATTTTACGCATACCGCGGAATGTAATGTCGAGGTAGATTGGTAAATTATGGTTTTTATTTCTTTCCAAGAAGTAAGGAAGGTTTCTCGCTTCTTCTTTGGGTGGTTCCCACCCCGACGGGTAACTTTCCTTGGGTTTTACATCAGGAATTGTATCCAGCGGTAGAAGCCTATCCACGTAAGCCCATTCAGGTGGATTCTTTACAATCTCAAATGCATATTGTTCATTAACTTTATTGACCAAAGGTGATGTTCTATATGACGAGTAGTTTCTTGCATTGGCGTTTACCTGTAACAAAATTATACGTTGTCATTATGACATAAAAAAAATTTGATGAATTAATAATTTGAAATTAATCTTAAGAGATTAAAAGAAAACATTTAAATGATTACAGTAAATTAAAAGTCAATAAGTAATAGAATAAATAAAAAAATATAAGTAATAATAAAAAAAATAATAAGTGTTTTTCAAAATCGAACTTGTTGGGGAGGGTGTACACCCATAGTTCTGTCACATGTTGCGGCAAACGGAGCATTTTAACGAAATGTGAGTAAAAATAATATAAAATAATTACCGATAGTGATTCTGGAACTAATCTGGGACCCGAATAAATTGCGTTGTTCAAGATTTGACCAGTTTTTCCAACAAAAAGTCGCGCAAATGCGCTCTGAGTTCGCCACACGGTCGCCATTTTGAATAGCGAATAGAGCGAGCGATGGCAAGAGCAATAAGAACTATATTTCGTTTCGAAGGAAACATTATGGCGGACGCCTGCAGACATTTGTGCTTTTCAAAAATCGTTTTCTAAGTTTTATTGCGCGTTTATATTGAACTTTTTTGCATATTATGGTGCGTTGTGTGTCCAATTAACTGTTTATTGTGGTTTTTGGGAGTTCCATTGGAGGAAATGTGAGTATTTCGATGGGACATATCCGAGGTGCGCCACGGGTAGGGAAATGATTTGGTGCTTTCGTTCGACGCACACGCATTCGCTCAGCTGGTAGGTGGCGTTACATGTCACTCGGCGAGTGAAACTACCAAAACATGAGATTTTCATGAGTTTCCCGGCGCGATTTTCTATGTAACAACCGATGTAAACAACTTTTAAAAGTTTTGTTTTGAGTATTTCAATGTTTTTGTGTCAATTTTTATGGAAAATACGAGTGTAATTTGTAGAAAACTCGCGTCAGATTAGTATGGGAGCTTGTAGTGCCCCGCTATTGTTTATTGAGGATTTCTGACGTGATTTTACGTGGAATTTGGGGCGAAAGTTCTCGCTATTGAATAATTTGTTCGTCGAGCGATATTTTATAATTTTATAAAAGTGAAATTCGTAGTATTTTATTATTTATTTGCGTTAATGTCGTTAAGGTAATTCGAGAGATGGTTTGTAATACCACATCGCTAATGGCTCTTTATTAGTCTGCTTAATGAGCGTTCATTACTTTTCAGATCCAGATGGGGCAATCTAGAGGTGTATGGCTCAATACTGATTTCGTCTAAGATACTTTAGAAAAGAATATATAAGCAACTTTGATATTAAATCAAGAAATTTTATATCAATTTGAAATAAGACAAACTTTTAGTGGATAAGAAGAGATAATTAATTGCAAACAACTTGACAAGTCATAAAGTTTATTGATAAAGCCTAGATCGAGTTCAGGAACCAGATCTGACTCTCAACCTGATGTCGGAAGAACGGGACCGTCTCCCACCACACATTCCAACATGAAGACCAAACAGACCAAGGAGGAGTTGGAGAAAAGTGCTGATGAAGATGTTGCTCTAGAACCCAAGACTCGAGCTAGGAAGAAAGCTGACGAGGATGACAAAAACAAATCCAGCCAAGAGGACCCTAAGACATCCAAAGAACCGAGGAAAAATGTAGCTAAACCTAAAGCAATAATAAAGAAACGGCCTCTTGGCATCAGAAAGACATTGAGGAGCAAGAAAGCTGTCATCCCTAACAAAGATAAAGTGAAAAAGATTATTAAACCTGCCGGTAAAAGGGGAAGGAAGCCACTTATTAAAACTGAGCCTGAAACTTCTCAAGACAAGGAGACAGAACCTCTGATTCCTGTCTCTGATATCAAGAAGGAGCCTGTGGAAGAGACATCTCCTAGTTCCAGGTCTTCAAGTCCTCGGACAGCTGGACGAAGGCAAAGACTTAGCTCTGATATTGTAATGATGAAATCAGTACTAGCTGATCCACCCAGTAGCCTTGTCCTTGGGCCACGAACCAGTCCATACTCCATGAGATCCGAAAGGAGTAACAGCCCATCTATGTTTGAAGGCAAAGCCATTCGCACTCTGAAACCTAGGAAAGCTAAAGCCAACTTGCTTAATGAAGTAGTCATAAAGGAACAAAAGAAGCGACGCCGTTTGCTCTCTGACGCTAAAACACCAGATGAAAGCCTTGAAGACTGCAAGAAGCTGAAACGTGGCCGCTCCTGCTCCAGAGATGGCAGTGAAATATCCAAATGCTCTGATAACACAGAATCAGATTTGAGTCTCAGCGAATCACTGAACGATGCAGATGGTAAAGAGCTCAACAAAAAATTAGATAAAGCTAAGACTGACCTAGACATAGATATTGAAAATAATGTACAGATCTCTACTACTGTTGAAAAAGTGCCTTCTCTTAATGATGAACCCAAATTAGCAGACACCAAACCTGATAAAGAAATTAATTGTGTCACAAATGAAAAAACTAAAAAGTCACTGAGCTTAAAACGAAGTACTTCATTAGACTCTGACAACAATAATAGTAATAGGCTTAAATTAGACAATTTAAATACATCAGATATAGAAGACAAATCAATTATAAAGACTGAAAACGATACGCTTTTTGAGGCCCGTAGTAGCATATTGAATAGTATGTCGAAAACATTTAATTCGAAGGAAGTATCAAAGAATATTCGTAAAGCAAGACGTGGTAGGAAGGTTGCTGCGGCGACTCGTACTAATTCCACTCCAGGGATAAAGAATGGCGTAACTACATCTATACCCTCAGACTCTACAGAAGAGAAGCAGGAGACTCTGGAGTCATTGTCGAAAGAGATAGATGATCTCATCAATAATCTAGACCAAAACATAGATGGTGACTTGACCAATGATACTGTAGCTGAAAGCACAACTGAAGAACTGAAAACTAAACCTATATCTAAAGTCCATGTAGCTAAAGCATTATCAGAAAGCAATACTATTGTAAGTCCTGAAACACCTGTTAAAGAGAAGGAGGCTCTAAGTATTACAACTGATTCAACGCCATCGAAGATAGACGATAGTGAAAACATAAGATTGCATTACGAAGAGGATTCTATGGAGAAGCCTAGTGACTCGCCTAAAACAGAAATAATATACAAAAGCAGTACCGTAGCAAGTATAGACAAGCTTATGGACCGCCTGAAAGAATTCGAGGAATTTGACAAAAGGCGACAGAGACAGGAATCTGAATCTAACAGATCCACTGATGGTAAATCAGTCATGGTAACAAATGACGTCGTCTTAATACCTAAATCTGGCGCTGATATCAAACCACTGAAAGATATCCAGACAGTTAGATCCCCTGAAAGACCTATGGAGAAAGAAAACGTAATGAGTTGCTTCGAAAATAATTCAGCCATATCATTACTTAAAAGGGATCAAGCAAGAAAATCAATTGATGTGGACCTTCCAAACTCTGTTACTTTGATAAAAAGAAACAGTATAAGCTCTCGCAAGGAATCTACAAGTTCGAATCACTCGAAAGAAACAGACGCGATCAGTATTTTTGAGAAATCTTTGGGCAAAGATGTAACTTTGACTGAAATTAGGAAGTCCGTAGGCGAGAAGACATCCACACAAGTAGATTTACATCAGTTCGCTACTTTGCATCCTAACAATCCAAATCAGAGCTTAGCAGTTTTAGATACGAATCAAATTTCGATACTGCCGCGCGTTACAAGCGACGTTCAGATTACGAAACGCAATTCGAGGAGTTCTAGAGAATCTATATCGCGGAAATCATCTGAATCAGGTAACGATGATGGTATGGCAACTATAGAGAAGATAAAACCACAATCTCAGGTGATATCTTCAGAGATATCAATAACACCAACTCCAGTGGCTATAAAGTCTCCAGAAGTGACGCAACCGATGGAAACTGAGGCTTTGGGACCACCATTAGATACAGTGAAGAATGTGCCGGAAGATATTACGCTTATTGCGAAGGCTAAGCCTGAGGTAGACACTGCAGAAGTTATCAAAATAGAAGGTCCTAAGTCTGCTTCTTTACCTGCTGATAAACCTGAAAATAAGGAGTCTGTAGCTGAAATAACAACAACTAAAACAACTGAATCCGAAAAAAAGCCTACTGATGTAGAAATGGCAGAGATAAAAGAGAAATCTAATGAAAAGCCTGCAACTGAACAAAAACCTAAAGAGGAAGAGAAGAAAGGCGCGAAAACGGTCAAAGGTAATAAATCAGCTAGGAATTCAATCGAAAGTCTGCCTGGGCCGAGTAGCGCGCTTCACGAAACGCCTGAAAGTCAGAAACGTAAAGAAAACGTGCTGCGAACATTAGGCTTGTTGACACACAAAGCTGCGAAAGAAGCTAAGATTGAGAAATTGAAGGAAAAAGAGCGAATTTACGGCTCGCATTACGGTGGCATTAAAAGCAAAGTAAAACCATCAGGTGACTACACTGGTACTTTAAAAACTGTGATAAAACTGAATCGTGGGGAATCCAGAGACAAGAAAAAGTATAGAAGCTCTTTGAAGATGACGTTTCAGAAGAGTAAAGTGCGATCTGGGAAGCCACAGGTGGAAGAGGGACAGGAGACCAATGAGGATGAGGCTTACTACACTATTGAAAGGCGAGAGGTGAGTCTTTGAATATTATTTTATTCTTTCTTTTATTATAAATAAAATAAGAGACCTTTACCCAGCAGTAGAATGCCTAACGATTATCAAAAATAATTTTATATTACCATTACAGTGAAAAATAATGATCTTAGTTTTGATTAACAATTAATTGACCTAATAATGTGTATTGAAAATGTTGTAAAATTAAATCTAATTAAGTTTTATTCATTCATTTAATATAAAAGTTTACTCTAGTTAGTTATCCCATCTAGTAAGATACAAAATTTAATGCTCAATAAGTAGACTATACTTAGACAAGACAACCTGTTTAAGTTCTTTGTTAGTTTTAAAGAAGCAACATCTTATAAAGTATCTATATAATATATAATATTTTAATCCCTTGGGCTATGTAATAAAAAGAAATACCTATATTTATATTCAAATAGTTTTATACAAATATAGGCCTCTTAGAAAGTAATCTTCTCAATTCTTACAGTGTTCATGTAAATAAATAAACATTTCATATTATTTGTGTAGGGATCTCCGCATTTTCCGTAAGTGAACAACACTTGTATCAAATTGTATTCTATTAAATATAAGGTATCAATAAATACAAATTCTTGTACTTATGATGGATATTGTTGTCTCCAGGGCGCGGCCGGTGCAACATCCGACGGTGGGCACAGAAAGTCTTACAGTAATCGGCTTAACAACCATGGTGTGTGGATTTGCACTCACACTATTCATTTGTTTTACCATGAGCAAGTTACTAACTTTATTACTAGAAACTGCCCGTGACTTCGTATTTTTCGTCATATCTTGAATTTACACATTATTTTAAAATAATATAGCCTATGTGTTATTCTGATGTGCAAGCTACCATATTGTAAAGTTTCATGAAGATCTGTTCAGTGGTTTTTGTGTTTTTTTTTAATAAGTACTGTACAGATTTTGATGAAACTTTGCAATATTGTAGCTTATACATCAGGAGAACACATAGGCTTTATCATTTTAAGATATCACGACGATAAACAAAGTCGCGGGTAGTGTCTAGTTTAATATATTTTTGTAATAAGACCTCTTTCGTAAAATAACATGGTTTTTTTATAAATGTAGAGTTGGAAAACAAATTGGAAAAAATCAAGCCTTATTTGATAATATTCCAAAATGATAAACCTTGCTCATAGTATTGCATTGTCAGGTCGATTATAAGCTTTTGTTATGTTTTTAATCGCATGAAGGTATTTTTGAGTTTTAATTATATATTAATATTAATTTATAATGCCTATTGATACATTTTTGATGCTTAGGTATGCATGTGAAAATGAGAAACTATAAAAAAGTAATATTACTAGAAAATTCACAAATAAAGTAAGACGTTAAGGCAAATAACATAAATTTTGCTGTAACCAAATTAGTTTTAATAATAGTCAATCAGTTTGAATCAGTAGTTAAATGTGGGACAGCGTTGCGTGTGACAATAGGGATGATGACTACATTCAGAAAATAATTAGTCCGTCTTTTAGGCTATTAAAAATATCTAAAACACATTTTTTACATGATCAAATACATAAATAAATACAAAGAGCATCAAAGTTACGGAGTGGGAGGTATGGACGTCACTCCTAGGTAAAAATCTTACTTAGATGTGACGTCACGAGCAACTTTAACCCAGTGTATCTTTGTCATTTTTAGTTTAAGAGAAAAAAGAAAAAATACGTGTTGAATATTTTAAAATAATATATGTGATGGACTAAAAAAAATTTTTTGTCATCATGTCTATTGTGCTTATAATCTTATTATTTGTATAGCTAACATATATCATAATGCATTGTGTATGTTGCATACGAAGGACCAGTCTATTTCTACCTTCGCGCGGTTATTTTATGCGTTTCTCGCAGCGATAAACGCATGCAATCAGGTTACTCCTTACATTAACTTATTTAAACATTATATTTATCTTCAATTTGATCAAATACAAGTCAATTAAATACAAATTATTATAATAAGTTACAAATGTCAATATTTATGGCTAATCAAACAATCCCCCCCTGGTCGTTCCCGGTGCAAAGGTGCCCATGACGCTCGCCGCGTTTCCACGCTGAATGGCGATGGCCAACCTTTGCAGGAAGAACGATGCCGAACGGGGGTCACCTGTTCTGTTGCTCAGTCTTCGACCTAACTCCTTCACAAAAGTCCTACACCCACCACTCTAACTGCCCATAATCTTCATAGTTTCTGTATGGAGTGACCTAGAGCCCAGTCTGCTATTTTAAAATAGCCTGAGTTGTGTGTCGGCAGTGTCAATGGCATTTTTTTTATCATCATATATTTAAGAGCCAGGCTCTTGTCGGTGGAGTAATCGCCATCTTTGTCTCTCTTCTGCCAACGATTTGACTTCTTGATACGACACGACGTTCATTTTTTTACACACTTGTTATTCTGCTAAACAATGGCTTACGCTGATTGCGACCTTTGTCAAAAAATGCCGTTGAATCTCCGCCGACATATATCTGAGGCTATTTTAAATTAGCAGACTTGGGCCCGAGGTTACTCCATAAAGAAACCACGAAGATAAATATATGTTTATACAAGTTAGTGTATGGAGTAACCTGATAGCATGCGTCTGACGCTGCGAGCAACACATAGAACAACTTCACGCTTCAGAGTCATTCACAATCAAACTAATACATTTCCAAAACCCAGATGGTGAAGCGCCTCCAGAGCCAGAGCCGAAAGAGACCCTGAACCTAGTGATCCCGGAGAAGGCGTCATCATTCAGCATCCACCCTGGCAGACTGTGCATGGACCAGTGTTTCTACTGCGGGGGCAAGTTTGGTCTCTTCGATACGCCCTGCCATATCGCGCAGATGAAAAGTGCTGAACGACAGAAGAAGGTTTTGGATAGTAAGTAGTTTTTTTTTCTATTTATTCATAACTGTATTTAAAAAATAAAAAAAAGCGATGGAGTGACGACCTACGCTCATTCAGGGAAGATTGGTGGGAAGCAGCTAATAACAGGAGTGTTTGGAGAGGCATGGGAGAAGCTTTTGCCCAGCAGTGGGACGAAACAGGCTAAAAAAATCATAACTGTGACTGATGAATGTGGATGAAGCGAAATAAGTGTGATTAGGTCGTAACACTTAGAGGGAAGTCTCTGCTTACCCCGATGGGAAAGAGGCGTGGCAGATATGTATGTATTCTTGTTATTTATTTGTGTGTATTTATATTGATTTGTTTTATTTGGTACAGCAATCGAAAATATTTGTATGTGATGTAAAGCATTAGGAATGATTGCAGAATTGGGTCTCTGAAACCAATTGTTTCAATTCAGCAATTAAAGGTTGATCCTTGATTTCCTAGTTGTTTACTCGAATTATTAAAAATACCTAAACCTTTATTATATTTTTTGTTAAGAAATGCTTCTTAGTTTGCAATAATTAAATTGTACAAAATGTCATTTAAAAATATTGTAAACTTTATTTTATAGTCTTGATTTTGGCATAATGAAAATTATTAAACATACCAAGTATACAAATTAATCTAAAATTGTATCTTTCAATTATTCCAGACGAAGAAAAGCTAACAATAGACAGTTGCCTATGCGACGCGTGTTACCGCCACGTAGACCGACGAGCTAACTGCCCGTCCTACCGCAAGAGACCCGCCAAACTACCTACACCACCGCCGGAACAAACGCCCGATGAGTAAGTACTTTATTCATAAATAGGGTTTTAATGAACGTACCTCGATCAAATCGGGGACTTGCTCAGAACGGCCAAGTCAAGAGCACCCTTAACCGACGGGCATCTATGAGGCGACTGATGAGTGTGAATGAAGTGAAGGAAGTGTGTTTGAATCTTAGCAAGTGGAAGGAAGTGGTCTCTGTCTACCCCAATGGGAGAGAGGCGTGACGGATATGTATGTATGGTTTAAATCGAGAACTTGTTAAAGAGAGACCCTGAGCCGATGTGAATATATGAGGCGACTGATAAAAGTGGATGAAGCGAAAGAAGTGTGTTTAGATCATAGCAAGTGGAGCGAAGTAGTCTCTGCCTACTCTAGAGAAACTTGACGGATATGTATACAGGGTGTAACAGAAAGGGTATATAAAGTCGAAACACAGCGATAGTCCTCATGAAACTGAACAACTTTCTCCAAGGAACATGGGTCGTAACTCGAAAAAAAATTTTGTATCGCCCATACTTACTCGATTAGCTGATCGGGCATTTTGTATGGGGAGGCGAAATTTTTTTTACGAGTTACGACCCATGTTCCTTGGGAAAAGTTGTTCAGTTTCATGAGAACTATCGCTGTGTTTCGGCTTTATATACCCTTTCTGTTACACCCTGTATATGTAATAAATAACCATCTTTCAAAATTGAAGACTACTTTACAATTTCGGATATATCTTGGCGAGGACAATACCGTCCTCTTCCTTAGTCTATGTTATTCAAAGATTAAAACCAATTGCCCACGAAACCGCACGTTTTCGTTAATTGATAATTGTAAGACGAATGCTTGCATCTTGCAATTATTGTTTCTGGAGACAATTGGCCTAAGTTAAGCATCTCCATTGCAACTTGCAACTACCTGAATAAAGTCTTTTGAAGGGTTGATATTGTAGTATAGTCAGTCGAATCATAATATAGACCCTATTTCACTACCAGTAATACTTAATTTCAAATGTCACATGAAATGTCAAGTTTCCAAAATGGTGGACCAGCGCCATATTGTAGCCTCATAGAGCATTAAAGAGAATTCGTAATCCTTTTCTGTTTACTGAAAATAATAAATAAGCCACGAGAATATTTAAATGAGTAACATTTTTTACAGTTACTACATCGCTACGCCGTAGCAAATAGCTACGAATAGTATTTCCTATTTCACAAAAATCTTATGGTGGTTTTATTTGTAGGTCTTTTAATAATCATTTTATGGATTTTAATCTTAAACAAGCGCGTTTTGAGTATTAAAATAATATAATTTTCAAAATCCAATATGGCGTCGGTGTGACGTCATAAATTGTAGGTAATCGTCAGTTGCGATGGTTTAAGTAGAATTAAGTTCTACAATACAGAATCTACATTCTTAAATTTCATTTAAATGTTGTTTAAAGATTTTCTTTTTATTAAAAATATATTTACTTACTTAAATCTTTATGTGAAGTTAAAATTAGTAATAGAGTCCCATTTTCGCCCTTTGAATACGGAACCTAAAAATAAATTAACTTAAATACTTTTTAGATAACTGTCGAACCAAATACAATTTGAACTGTCAGTTATTTAGTCAGGGTTAGACCCAGAATACACGGTGAAACGCAATAACTAAAACGCAAGAGAAACAAAACGTTTCAAACTGCAAGTTGCGTCGTGTGTGGTTTTCTAAAAAAAGTCTGTAGCAGAAACTTCGATGCAACTAAAAGTAACTAGCAGTTTCAGTTGCGTTTCATCGTGCGTTCTGGGCCTTACTCAAAGATTTATTTAATTTAGTAAACCTAATTCTAACAATCAACAATATTGACTAATATCTTTACTTTATCAATTTATTAGTTAAACATAATGATAGTTATAGCTATGGACTTACCTAATCTTATTTATTAGTTTTAAGGCTTAGACAATTTTGCCTGCAGCCCTTTAACCCACAAATTTTCTTCCAGATCCTCAGAGAAGCCCCCAGTATCACCTCCGGAGGACGACGACAGTTCAGAAGAAGGCGAGCCGGCAGCCAGCGCCCGCCCAGCTGTGTGCCACACCACTGGTTGCGCCAGACCTGCTGATCATTCTATACGAAGGAAGTGGCTGATTAAGATGCGGGCTAGTGTTAATAAGTTGGTAAGTTTGAAGATTAATGAATTAAAATTAAGTGAAAAGTGTTAAATTGAAAGAAATGTGGATATGTGTCTAATTTAATGTTTCAAATAAGATTAAGAAGAATGACGTAAAGTGAACTGTATGGTGTGTAAAAATATTATTAATGTCAAAGTGTGTGCTGTTAATTATGTGAGGATGTTTGTTACTCTTACGCAAAAACCGCTGAACAGATTTCAATGAAACAATAGCTTACTCATCAGAAAACACATAGGCTATATTGTGTAAATTTTGACGATATTACCCGCATTGGGCCAGCAACGTGGTCGATTGCGGCCTAAACGCTCTCTTATGATAGTAGACTCGTGTCCCTGTAGTAAGGACGTTAAAAAAAGGTTGATAAAGATGGACGATGAATGAAAATGAAGTGTTTTATTCAAAAATAGGCAAAATTCATTACAATTTTTTGATGTCACTTGTTTCTATCTAAAACTACTGCCGGTTCACTACCTGTATAGCCGACAGGAAGAAGACGGCAAGAAACCTTCGGCACAGGGCCCTACGTTATGTATAATAATATATCTTTTCTTTAAATCAAGACACATATACAATTACATATTGACTTAACTTGTTAACACAGTTATTTACATGAATATCACAGTACGAGTAGTTTGTTTTACGTATGCGTACAGCTTTTTAATATAATGATATGTTTGCAGCTGAAGCTAGAGGGCGACTACCCGGGCCTGCACACGATCCCGCTGTGCTCGGAGCACTACCGCGCGCTGGCGCCGCTACTCTCGTGCGGCCTGTGTCGCCGCAAGATCACCAAACATCATAACGTGCATTTGTTACATGTAAGTACACTTTATTTATCCTATTGTCTACTAATATTATTTATTGACAAGATTTGAAGACACATAAATGGCATCGAACATATTTGTATGGAGTCTGGTATAGTAAAAAACGACGGGTCTGGTATAGTAAAGAAATGACGTAAGTTTCATCAGTCGCTGCCAATTTTTTTTTCTCCATACTAGCTGGAATAGGAGATGTTGAGTGTAATTGATATCGAAAATGTTTACTATACCAATTAGGTTGGATGCTCTTTAAAAATAATTTCTTTCAAGAAATAAATAACGAACAGAAGGCCGCATCTCGATACGGGGTGAGCCATCGAGCATTGGCTCGCTCAGCAGCCGCGCGCAATGGAGATGCACTTCTACGCGCGGCAGCCGCGTTCTGAATTTAAAATTTAAACTAGTCTGCTGCGGTTCGATCGTTCGCCGCGGTGTATCGAGATGCGGACTAACGAATTTTTGATTCACTTACGACGTCAAGTAATAATATAACTTTTATTTTAGGTACCTACCAACCTTTGTTTTTTTTTTTAATCTCCATGCTCACCAAATTTCTTACCATGAAATTCAAACTAGCTGTTTCATCACACAGAGCTGGTCAGAAGTAAACCCTCTCCTGGTGACCGCTGGAGTGCCGGTGGAATGGAGCGAGAGGCCAGTGGTGTGCAAGCTGTGCCGCTACTACTGCTCGCTGCTGCAGCGTCCGCAGCATCACCAGCAGCATCTTCAGCACTACCGGGCTAAGTGAGTCATGGAATATACGAGTTTGAGGTTCCAGAAGCAGTACTGGCTGCAAATAGGTCCACGCAGAGCGAGCAGCCTTGCGAGGCAACCGTTTGGCCAATTAAAAGAGGCCCCTAAGAACTACCTAACTGAATAGGATAGCGAGGTCTTTCCTGAGCGGCCAAACATCTGCCTCGCGAGACTGCTCGCTCTGTGTGCGCCTTTAGCCTTTTTCTAAATAGTAGCGCCTATTTAGAAAACTCGCCTAATAAGTCTACACGTCCACTGGATCGGATCGGCTTTTACCCGCGGCTCGCGAATCTCCGTACAAAGTTTCATATCCCGTTTTAGGGAAGTGGGAGTTAGAAAGAGACAAAAGGCTTTTCTTCGTCTGTAGTAACATATCATCCATCCTTTCAACAATCTCCAATTAAAAAACCACGTCGATTCGTCGTTCTATTTGGCCGTGAAAGATGGACAAACATACACACACACTTTAGAATTTATAATGGTTACTATAGATCGATGCTAGTTATCTGTGATCTGGAAGATATAACCAGTAATATCTAGATTTGTTAAAGTGATCCTAGGGCAGTATTATCAGCTCCTTATAAACATGTTTTTAATACACTAGACTAAAATTCTGAAATCTTTTAGTAGGTACCACGACTAATGGCAACTTTTTTATTTCCAGATTACTCCAAATCTACAACATAGTATTACCGCCGGAAACGGAAGTAGAACAACAAGAGACGAACCAAGAAGATCAGAACTCGAGCAAGAAAAAGAAGGCACGCACCAAATCTAAACAGCGGAAATCTACCGACCCAGAGAAACCAGATAGCGAAGCATCTTCAGAAAAGACAGAAAGTTCCCCAGAGAAGGATAAACCTAAAGAAGACCAGAATCAAGAAGAAGATATCGAAAGTCTTATATCTTCAAACAAAATTCCTGTTCCAGGAGCTAAAGTCACAGAAGTTAACGAAAACGAAGAAGGGGTGTATGACTTTGATATGCCAGTGTTACCCGTCGATAAACAAACAGAACTACAGTATTTACTACAGAAACAAAACAACCCCGCGCAATTCCTAAAACTAACTAACATGACTAAACAGAAAAACGCTAAACTAAACTCAATACAGAAACCGGGACAGCAACAAAGAATTCTAGACAAAAACGCCAAGCGAATCCAGAAAATAGGACAAGTGTTAACACAGAAGGAGAAGAAAGATGACGATATGGAAACAGAGAAAGCGGAAACTAATGTATTCAAAAATATATCACTAAACGACGAATGTACTATCGAAACAATACCTAACAAGAAACCAGCAGATATCAACACATTAAAAAACAAATGGCAAATGACAGATAGTTTCACTCAAGTCAAAAAGAACTTAAGTGAACTATCCAAAAAATTAACAGTAGAAAAAGAACCTAAAAAAACGGGAGCTAAATACCTTAACCCCGTGAAAAGACTAGAGACAAACCCTTCTATATCCGTACGAGAATTATTCCCTGGCGAAGAAGAAATGAATTTGCAATGTAGTATTGAGTTTAATAATGTTAAAAGTGTGACGCCAGAAGGATGGGAGAAGTGCAACACAACAATACAATACGATTTAGAGACGAAAAAACTATGGAATGAACTCCAAAGGCCTTATGGCAACCAATCCAGCTTCTTACGTCATTTGATTCTATTAGAAAAATACTTCAGAAATGGGGACCTAGTGTTATCTCAAAACGCGACACCTCACGCGGCGAATTACAGCGATTCTGTGCAAAGTAGACTCAGAGCTTATGATAATGTGGTAAACGATACACCTAGAAGAGCCGAACCTGCTATAAGTCTAATAGAATACCGCAAAAAGCCTTCTATAAACGGTAAAAGTTTATTAAAGGCTAATCAAGAGGAAAAACAGAAAAATATGCCACCGCCTGGTTCAATACCTAAACCGAAGCAAAAAGGTGACAAGCCGAAAAAACAATTGCCTCCAGAACTTATAGCTATTAACACACCAAACGCACAAGGAAGAAAGGCAATACAAAATGTGTTACACAACATTCAGCAATTAGTAAAAGGAGTATCTGCTTCGGACCCTACAGAAGTCGCTGCCGCTCCGCTCCCAACACCGGCCCCCAAATTCGAGGGCCCTAAAGAGAAAAAGGACCCCCCGAAAGAGAAGAAAGACCCCCCAAAAGAGAAGAAAGACCCCCCGAAAGAGGCTAAGGACACCCCAACTAAGAAACAGAAGCCTACAAGTAAACCTTGGAGGCCCACACTCATGCCTATTACTCCGGTAAGTTTTGGGTTATTGCATTTTGTGATCCTAGGAGCCTGTTTTAGCATTCACAGATAAAATTTATCTGATAGATATTCTTACCTGTGTTTGTCTAAAATGACATATGAAATTTATGAAATAAGTATAGGTGTATCTGTCAGTTAAATTTTATCGGTACTGGTTGTGAAACGGGCTCTTATAATCTGTTTTTAACAGTACCTTTTTTAAATGGTCAAGTCTTCCTTTTGCTAACTCTATGATCTATGATTCATCATTATTATATTTAAGAGTTAGAATCTTGACCGTGGAGCATCCGCCATTTAGGCCTATCTTCTGTCGTTGCTTTGACTAATTCTTAATACGAAATCTATGATTAATAATTGTATCTAATGTTAACATATTAGTTAAAAAATTCCTACATAATTTCTGCTTATATTTTACTATACTCTGATTTTTAATCCGATCAGACAATTGACAAAAAAATCTCGACTAACTAATAGTGAAAACTCGATACATCTACATCATTATTTATTTAGGACAAAAAACTTGCAACACTGTAATTGTCAATTGTCTGACTCGGATTAAAAATCAGACTATATATGTTTATGCTTTGAATATCCACAAACTGTTATATAACTTTTACTTATTTTTACAGGAAAACGTGGCAAGAATAGCTCGAGAGCCGACCCAAGTGGCAGTCGACGGTCGTCATTTACCCAGCTTAGTACAAGTCATGTCATCTGGCAAACGATACCACATCACTCTTCAAGACTACAACAAAATGTGCATCATGAGACGAGAAAAACTACAACAGCTGCAAGACGGAGATAAAAAGAAAGAAGAGAAAGAGACAACTGTAGTTACCGAGATTCAACCTTCAGCTATGCTTGGTAATGGAGGAACGGTCGTCCAAAACATACCTCAGGAACCAGAGAAAAAAGAAATGCCGGAGTTGACACAGATATCGACAAACGCAGCGAATATTTTGAAAAATGTTGGGTTAAAGAATATAACAATAGCCCCAATACCAGCTAAGACAGCTACAGTCACTTCTAACACTTCTCCGTCAGTGTCTTCCCCGTCACTTCTCGTCACTTCAACGCCAATAAAACTGCCTCAGTTAGGACCAGAAGTGTCGATCACAAGTGAAACAGTTTTAACGCCAAGCACGATAATGTCATCAAGCATGATCATGCCTAAGATACCAAAATCTTTGACCGTTATACCTCAAACGGTTGTGGGCAATGTCAGTCAGATGGCATCTTTAGTGCCTCAAGGGATGGTAGTGCCACAAGGAGTGGTGATGCCTCATGGTATGGTGGTACCACAATCGGTGACAGTACCACAAGGTATTGTGGTACCCCAAATGGTGATCCCAGCTACTTCAAGTACCGAAACGCGACCATAACGAAGCTTATACTTCGTTCTCGTCTAGCGACGACCGGGCAGGGCGCAACACCCTTAAGTGCGTCATGGACCCTTTAAATTATTAAAAAAATAAAATATAAACCTATTTTCGTGATAAAACTTTAAAGACTTGCCTCAGTGAAAGACAATGTGATAGGAGTGAATCGCAATAAGTGAATAACCGTGGAGCCTTAATAATGTTACGTGTAAATACTAGGTTAGAGGCGGAATGTGCGCTGTGAATTATGGTGACAAGGATTCAGTTGATTATATCAATATTACTCTGGAATATTAGCTTTTATTTTTTAATTATTTTTTGTGCAAATGATACGATGGATTTTCTTACCTTTTTTTGCTATAGACTTTTGAATGGTTTTGCCTTACTTAATAAAAAAAGAAGGCGTAGGTATTTCATGTTTTGAAATTTCAAAACAGTTACTAAAATCAGTCTGAATTTTTATTTAAACTTTCTTTATTTAAATATAATGTTCCTTTTCACATTAACTTGATCATGGGTATAACTTGGGGCATTTCAGGCCAGACCCCTTTATAATATTCATAATAGATATACTAAGGTAGTAGACACCATAAGTACCTTGATATAAGGTATTACTAGATACTTATTTATGCCTTTGAACTTGATAAAACCAAAACAAAATTTTCGCTTCGGAATTCTCTAGTCAGGTCATAATTTGCATTTATAATTTATATTTAGTTTTTTTCCACTGACGTATCATTTGCATGAACCCAAACTTAAATATAAGTATAATAAAATGTATATGTATACAATGACCAGGAAAATAAAGAATCATATATTGCCAATGTATACTTTATTGTGTAGCGAATCTTACTGTTCCTTCTAGATTAGAGTTTTGGCTATCATTGCTATATTAAAACTAGATTTAAAGCTTTTTCTTTTTCTAGTAATTTTACTTTTGATACTTCTAGTGTTGAACGCAGCATAGAAAAGTAAATGACAAACGCAATATCTGATGTTTTCTTCTAGAAAAGTGTTAAATACTTTGTAATGAATTTATATTTCATAATGATAATAATTTTATGATTGCAATATAAAAAAGGTCTCAAATGATTAAAAGATTATGATTTTAACAATTACTATAGCATACATCAATCAATAAAAGTATGAAATCATTTAGATACCTACTTAATTAAAATATCTAGTGTTAAAATATCAATGATGGCATTTTTTTTATATTTCTGGTCGAATATTTAAACAAAGTTAAATACTCGAACAACCTAAGAATTAAGAGTGTCTTAGAATCAATAAATATATTTCTGAGCTCTTAATTTTTAAGTAGGTACGACAAGTATTTCGTTTTTAGGAACTGGATGCATATTTTTCTAACGTAAATAATATCTTAGGATCTTTAAGAAGACTCTGTCTCATGTAGAGTAACCTAAGTACCTATATAAAAATAAAACTATATGAACCAAAAACCTGTTAAAAAGAAAACGAAAAAAATAAGCCAAAAAAAGTAACTATGTTCATTTTAATCATGATAAAAATAAAATATACATAATTTATTTAATAACAGTCCATTCATTCTACATTTTTACATAACATACAAACATGTAGATTAATTGAATATGCTATGAAATAGGTACCCAATACAAAATACAGGTAAAATAAAATTTGACCACAAACATAGGACATAACAGTAAGAAAAAATATTATGGAATTCATTTTACGTTTCTTTTGACATATAAATGTAGATTTTCGAGTAATATCAAGATTTGATAACGATCTAGATAGGGGATGAAATAAAAAAAAATACTTGGAAAGTTAAATCTTAATAAAAGATAATAGAAAGTTAACATTGCTTTCTTTAAACGTAGGTACTTACATAACAGGGACATCTCCTATCATCACATTTACAAAATCTGTCCACTAAAATAATGCTCCCAATTCTGTGACATGTTGAAATTATGTATATTGTTGAAAATTAGTATTTTATTTGGGCAAAATTGGTCCAATGTTACTGAATGTTGTACCTACAAAATATTTAATGCGTGTTAAGCCGATGATTTGGCGAGTAACTATAAAAAAATGTTTATAAAAAAGATACTTAAAAACATGTTTATAAAAAATATATGATTTGTATTGAAATATCCAGAGAATACTTGAAAAAAAAAACGTGATAACTTTTTGTATGGATCATGTATGGCTTTAATTTGTAGTCGTTTCATACGAAAAGTTGTCAGTTTATTTTTCACTTGGTTTTCAATGGTTTTTCTTTTAGGGTAGGTAGTACCTATCTCAGAAATGCATTGTTGTAATTTTTGAGGAAGATTGTTTATGTATCTCACTCTACATTGTCCTTAGATTAAGCGCATTATAAACAAATGTAAATATGTTTTCTTTTATTGTAAATATTTTGTCTTAAGCCAAACTCATCGACTTAACGGAAAGATCATGTTTATGTCACAGGAAATTTACATATTTTTCACCTTTCGTTAATCTCATAAGTTATTAAGTAAGTCTCTATATATTTATCGTAAATTTCTTAAGTTTTTTGACTCCAGAAAAACAATTACAATAATTCATAAAGCACGTATTTATTTTTATTCATAATCCGACAATGCTCGTATTAAATTGACAAAAAATAGCATTTTGTAAATTTTCCGTGACATAACGAATTAATTTAAGTATTTTGGAAGTTCCATCACATTTCTGTTCTGTTAGTTGTATATTTTAATTTAGAACAAATTGTACGCCTCACTTGGACGAATAGTTTCTTCCAAAGATATAAAGTTAGTTGGATATAATTATAATTTAAGGGTTACGCTTTGCGCTTTTACGCGCCGGTGTATGAATTTGTCTAATAAACATATCCTTATCACTCATTATTTTGTGTTTAAATTAAGAGCAAGTTTAGAGCAAAGATTAAGAGCAACCCTACAGAGTTTCTTGCTAGGTTTTTCTCTGGGGAAAACTGCACTCTTGCGAATCTAGTGTTAACTTAAAAAAATGACCCGTCCTTAGTGTTGTCAAAACCTACAGGATTAAATGATTTTTCATTTTCAATTCTAAGACTAAGTAGGTACTTTTATGAAAGCTCATATCCGTTTCGTACTTTAATTTTTCAATAAGCTTTAATAAAAAGAGATATCTTTTTTTAGTCATTCTTCTTGAGATGTTTAGTACCCTTAGTTCTCTTCCATTTCATACGACGGTTCTGGAACCAGACCTTTACCTGTAATAAAATATTTCGTTCTTTAAAAACCTTATTCATACCTAAGTATAAAAGTATTTTTTTTGGATTTCTGATTTTCTGTGGCCTCGCGTCGCCGCTTCGTTCGAAATTCCTTCTAAACATGCTGTTATCTTCCTACGGATTTTTGCTTGTTTTCTGGACATTAATCAGCTCTAAATTCTGGTGCATCGACACAAACTTCCTTGAATATCTTCCGAGTCAGTTGGGTAAAAATTCGCCCTGAATTTCCGAAACAACCAAGCGGAAACCGTTGCTCTGCCAGGGCGTTAGATACCTATCTTTCAAGCGGTATCCTGTACTAATCACTTCTAAGTTAATGTTAATGCTTCACAACTACATTGTTTTGACGACGATGGACGATGGGGCATAAATGTTCTCGAGTGGCGACCACGCACCGGACGACGCAGAGTGGGAAGGCCTCCAACAAGGTGGACTGACGACTTGGTTAAAGTCGCTGTCGCTGGAAACCGTTGGATGTGGTCAGCGCAAGACCGGTCGTTGTGGAGATCCTTGGGGGAGGCTTTTGTCCAGCAGTGGACGTCCATAAGCTGACATGATGATGACATTGTTTTTACCAACCTGTCTCTCAGTAAGATGCAGAGCGACCGCGATCTCATACCGCCGCAGCCTCGTCAAGTAATTCGCTCGAGAGAACTCCGCCTCCAAACTCTTTATTTGCGCCTTTGTAAACGCTGTGCGCTCTTTTCTTGCGCTTGATGATGAACTGCTTTCTGGGAACAGATAAATTGAATATTGTTGGAGAATTGCCTCTAAAAACATTCTTGTATGTAGCTACATTGCTGTTACCTACAGGAGGAGAGGTCTAATAGAGCCTCTATGACCTTTTGCAACTGACTTACACCTCTATAAGCACGAACTTTACTCAAATGGCATTAATAAGGGAACTTTAAAGACGACTAAGTACCTATGGGGAACTTTAGGCTCTAGCAGAGAGAATAGGCAACAGACTACACAAATAAAAACTTGTAAGGCAGTTTTAATAATCTATCGATCATAGTTTAGTGACATGTTCATTGCAAAAATCTGAAGAAAGTTATGAGGACAAATCCCTTTTTTTGAGTCGTTTGTTGCGCTGGAAGTTCGCTCTCTCATTCCTTATTAGACCGGAGGTGCAATAAGACCTCCAGCAAAGTCTAGATCTAGAATAAACAGGACAATAAAGTGCACCTGTGTCGGTAGCGCGTGCGTATACGCTCGTAAAAAACGACAAACAACGACATCACGTGTGATCGCATAAATATCGGGAGGCGCCGGCGCTGTGATGGGGACACACATGTGGGACATATTATTTAGTTTTCCCTTGTGTTAGAACTTACATACCTATCTATAAGTAATAAGGTGTTATACTTTTACCTACTTATACCTTTCTTATACTTAAGTGGGTTCTACCTAACGCAAACTTGTCTTCCGTTTATGTAAACACCTAATTATTTACCTATTCTACCTACACAATAGATATTTAATGTACCAGAATTCTAATAGGTATATTTCTACAAACTGAGCCTTTATAATACATTTAACACTTTTAACTCGAATAACAAGCGCCAACACTTTCAAAAGTTTTCGAAGTTTTCTTTGTGTGTTTTAACTTCTTAACTTTTAAATGGTTTTGGTAAAAGTTTGATTCCTTCGATTATTAAACAAACAAAATAATTTAAACTAAACGTACCTTCGTCAACAAAACTTCTGTTCCCGGAATCGTTATCATTTTCTTCTTTCACTGAAACTTGCTCGTCCCATTCAGCCCAATCGAAATCTATGCGATTCTCATACAAATTCCTTTCTTGCGCGTAATCGTAAAGCACTGGCATGAAATTTGGATAAAATAATTCAGGATTTTGATTATAATTTACAGTTTCATAATTATTAAATTGCTGTTCACATATTTGTTCACTTTTCGAGGCATTTTCTTCGGTTTGAGCGAAGAAATTCGCGCGTAAAAACTCCATTTTGTTTTTCTTTTCTTTTTATTTTTTTTGTTACCGCGCAAAGGGAATGCAGTTTTTACATACTGTGTTAAACGATATTAAATCTTTTTGCTCTTTAGTTATAAATTCACTGAATAATTAAAGCGGGATGATACACGACCACCTAGTGCGGCGATTCAGAAATGAAGTTTCATGAATGCTGCCCTGATTCATCTTAAAAGGGAGGAGCTTTGATTTGGGCGGAGTCTATCAGTTTTTTTGCTTCATCCGAGCTTCATCCTAATTTTTTATCCGCATAGAGTCATTAAGGAACTGGTTGTTATTAAATCTCAGTAGGTATAGGTACCTACCTACCTATTTACTATCTATTTTATGAATTGGATGTTTTAGTTTTAACTAAGTAGGTACTTCAATCTAAATGCGAAAACTTTTTAGTGTTTTTGCCTATTCGATCAAGTATCTGCTCTATAAATCTGAAAAAAAGGTTACCTACCTACTTATAGAATTTTTTCTTTGTGCCGGAGTGACATTTTTTTCTAGAATTTTCGCTTAAGGGACTCCCATCTTTCAAAAATTCCACTTATCTTCGCTCGACATTTTGATATCAAGGAAAAATACTTAGTTGTTTGCCGTAGGTATTGCAGATACCTAGACATGTTTTAAAGAGGCCACGCTATAGGAAATGCCAATGGCTCGCATAACCAGCGCAGGCGGCGCGTCTATAGACGGCGTCTTAACATCTCATCGATTGGATTATCGCATCCTTTTTATCTATGGACCTAGTTATTTAATGCGTATTGGTAGCTAGAACCTAGTTTAAAAAGTCGTTGCAATACCTTGTTATTTAAACAAGGTTTATCTGTGGTGTTTATACACTCTATGATGGAAATTAAGTCATGTAGGTACTTAACCAGCCAATGAAATTGAATAAATTTCTCTGAGGCCCAAAACAGACGGGGAAACGCAATTGCAACGTAACTGCAACTAAAACCGAAACAAACAGTTGTAGTTGCGTTTCCCCGTCTGTTCTGGGCCTTAGAAAGCAGATTCTTCATCATCATCCGACTGTTGCTGTTCACCTCTTCTATTGCATTGGGATCTTCGACTGCTCGTATCTAGCTCCTGCCGGGGCTTAGCATACGTGCCGCGACAATTATCTCACGTCATGCTGTCCTTATCACATTTAAAACTATAGACAGAGACGTAAGCGTGACAAACGCATGACAACGTCTTGTCACGGAGTGTATGCTAACTGCTAAGCTAGCAGGTTTTCCATCTTACCTAATTACGTTTCTTGATTTTAATCTTTAAGAATCGCTCAGTATTGGCAGGGCAGGACCCTCTATTCCAACAAACTAATACAGTAGGTACTTTGCTTGTTCGAGTGACCGTGGGAATAAAGGGCGAAGGGCTAGGGCGGAGTCCCCGGGGATGGCGGCGACTTTGTCGACACATTTACTACTAAATGTTTGGTGTCTCACCTAAATCAAATTAATTGCAGCATGTTCCGGTTATGTTTGGTTAGCCATTGGATATAACTATCGGGTAAGGTCTTGGGTTGGACTGGGTTGAACTGAGGAAACAGAATTCGCTCCCAATCGAAACAAAGCTACCTAAATAGAAAACGTGATGGTTTTCTTCTTATTTATTTAGGTACCTTAGGTAGGGGGAAGTGGGGCACATTGATACACAAAAATTCAAACTCCGTTTTAATACACAAATGTCAACATATTTGATCATTTTTTTTGCCGGGTGCATGGCCTGATATGTTAACTTATAATTAAGTTTAAAAAAAGCTGATAGAAACGAATAGGGAAAAAGTTATGGCGTTTTTTATAAAAAATCGATTTTGTATCATTCTGCCCCACCGGTGGGGCACCTTGATACAGAGAGTGGGGCAGCTTGATGCGTATTTTATTTCCGTAAATATTATAATATTTTTTCAAAATAAATCGTTATATTACATAAATTGACCAAATAAAAAGCAAATAATGCTTGGTATCTGAAAAAATCACGTTGTTTATTCGTTATTATTCGTATTAACGATAATCACAACCAGCCTAATAATGAAATGAGCTAGGAAATAAAATTGTCATCAAAAATCTAGAATTTATCAAGATCTTAAACATGTAATTAAACATAATTACTCAGTAATCAGCCTAAAAGTACTACAGAATTGGGCATAGTGAAATATAGAAATAACAAAATAAAATCCTCTATCAAAATTATAGGAACTTTTTCTTAAAACTCATAATCAAAAACATCACAAAACTGAAATCCTAAACGATTTTTTCACATTTCTCTGCTTAACTTTAAACGTCCGGACCATTTTCTATAATAAATGAGATTTTCAAGACTACTTTAAAATACTAACGGGGCACTTTAATGCACTAAAGGGGCACTTTAATACACTAACGGGGCAGATTGATACGTATTATTCTGCCCCGCGCTTTACTGTATCATAGTGCCCCAAGGGACTATATTCACGAAAAAGTAATTTATTATTTTTTAAATCAATATTGTATTAAATAAACATATTAAATAACATTTATTAAAGTATAAACGTACTTTTGGTAAAATAAAACAATGAAAACAACTAATAATATGGAGCTGAGACACAAACACATTGCTCTTAAAATTTTAGTTCTCGGTCCCAAAAACACGTTTGTGCCTGTAAAAGCAAAACGGCGAATAGGCGGCGAGCATCGTCACAACTATCATCCTTGTGGATGTCCTTGAGCGTTCTAATGATGTGTCCGTGTGCGTATCGTTTTTCAGTATTTCAAAACAGGTACTGTATCAATGTGCCCCAAGTATCAATGTGCCCCGCCTACGCGACATAGGTACATAAGTACCTACCTTCTTTAATCCTTTCATAATTTAATGGTTCAAGTCTTTATACGCATAATATCTAAAATAAAATAGTCTTTAGATATAATAAAATAGGTACCTAAGTAAGTACCTACCTAGATATATCTATTTACTCACCTACTAGGTGCCTTTACTTAGGTAAATAGGTATCTAGGTATTACCTAGATAGATATCATCATTACAAACAAATTTCAAAGCCGACAAAACAAAACGATCAAATCACTGCGCGTTTAAAAAGAAAACGAATAAAAAACGCAATCTGTATGTCATTATTATGATGTTTTGTATGCGCGTGCGGTGCGCCACCCTCTTGTTTAGCCAGCTGACACACTGCGATGATTAACAAACGATGCCAGTTTTATTTTATTAAACGCCGCTGTTTACTTTTTAACGTTAATTGTGTGATAATTTGTGGAAAAAATGTCGGTTTCAAAAATTGTTTTGACCCAAAGTTACCTACCTACTCTTTTCTTCAAAATTTAAATAAGTACAAGGAGAAAACTCTAGAATTTTTAATTTAAGAAACCGATAAAACTATTTTCTTTTAGGTAAGTAAGTAGGTAGATAACTTTCTTACTCTACTTAAAATCAGTATACCGATGTAATGTACAGAATACCAATTAGTAGGTAGGTATACCTACCTAGAAGCCAGGAAGACTACTTGTTGAGTAGCAATAGCTAAATACTTAGATAAGTAAGTAGGTACTGAGATAGCTATTGAAATGAAATGAAAATCATTTAATCCTGTAGGTTTTGACAACACTTAGGACGGGTCATTTTTTAAAGTTAATGCTAGATTCGCAAGAGTGCAGTGTTCCCCAGAGAAGAACCTAGCAAGAAACTCTGTAGGGTTGCTCTTTTCAATTTAAGTTTTACAAATCCCAGGCATAAACACAGAAACATACAATAAATTAATTAATTTAATAGGCAATTAAGTAGTTCATGTTATAATTAATTTAGAAGTTTATTGAACGAAATCCATCACAAATAGAAAATTTAAAGGTGGATTAGTATAATTATTTTTGAAGTCCTTGAGTCCAGTTCCTCGTAGATTCTTTTCCATCCATTTAGCTGCATGGTCTTCCATCTCAGGGTCGAAGTACTCGCGCCAACCGCCCACTTTACCTGAACAAAATAGTTGCTTTATAACTAACTTAACTAAGTTATAAGGGCCATTTGTACCATCGTTTGACAGGTCATCTACCAAGAAAACTATGAGAAAACTCGAGGCAGCCTTGGCACGTTGTCATAAACTTATTTGTATATGAAAAAAAATGGAGCCACTCTATCCTTCGTCATTGGTTTCATTCAACAAACCTTTTCTAACGAAACTATTCTTAACATCCTTCATAACACCAAGTTTCTTTAACATCTTCGTGTCTTCTTCTCTGAACTTCTGGAAGTTAGCGAAGGTGAGGTAATCACAGAGTTGGTCCAGCTGTTCATACGTATACTGCTTGTCTAGGAATGAGCACACGCGTTTGGCGGCACCTTTCAAGTCCTGAAAGGAATTTGAGTAAAGAAAAAATTCTATTGATAGATACTGAAGAGTAGGGTATGTTTGATTTTCCTGGATATTGCGGGTCAATTTTTTATTTATGGATAGCTCTTTTGAAATATTAATTTTATTAGGTATATGTTTGTGTTTATGCCTGAGATTTGTAAAACTTAAATTGAAAAGAGCAACCTTACAGAGTTTCTTGCTAGGTTCTTCTCTGGGGAAAACTGCACTCTTGCGAATCTAGCATTAACTTTAAAAAATGACCCGTCCTAAGTGTTGTCAAAAAACTACAGGATTAAATGATCATTTAATTTCTGTCCCGAATGCTTGCCTTGTCCTGAATGAACGAAGAACAAAAAAGAAAAACACCTCTCAACATCAACGTTATACTATTTAAAAAGGTAGTACCTACGATTAAGAAGTAAGTACCTACATACCTAATTATAGCGACATAGGGTTTTAGACAGAGAGTTGACAGGAGATAAATTACTAGGCTAGTTTAGGTAAATTACCAACTTACTTTTGACATTTCTTCGTAAGTTAAAAATAATAAATTGGGATGGTTCCGTTGTGCCCATGCTTCTTTAATGTGTTCTAGTATTGGTGAATGCCAAACTGAAATGACAGAAATATTACTTAGTACATACCTACATAGTAGAATATACTTAGGTATAGTATCTAAACTTCCTCCCCCCATATCCCCTATATCCTGGGATATCCACTAGGTAAACAATTGAAAGCAAATAGAATAAGTAGGTACCTATTCAAATGTAAAGCTGTTATAATACTTTTACATATTGTATAACTGTTTGTTTTCCCTAATAAAGAAAAATAAATAATAAAATAATTATAATAAGCTTTACTTCACTTGTCTTCGGCAGAATCCATAATGATACCTAATTATAGGAACTACGAATTAAGTAAGTAGGTACTTCGATAGTTAATTCAGCAGTCACTTACCTAAATCCTTCACAAATATCTCGTAATAAAATTCCTTGAAGTCACAATCCAAATTATGATTCTGAAAAGAGTTTATGAAATGATAATAAGACACTGCCACATCCCTCGGATCTCTGGCCACATAAATCACTTTACTTGTCTCCAGTGCTCCCTTGGGTAAGAGCGAGATAGGCAGATGTGTCTTGATGAAGCGTGGAGATGGAGTCTCAGCTAGGATGTCCACTGCAGTCTTTGAAAATCGTTCACAAGTGTGCGTTTCACCATCATTTAACCCTTGTTTTTTTGTAATCACTTCTATCGTGGGTTGTATGAAGGCAAAATGTCTGAAAGAAAATTGAGAATAGAGAGTACCTATTCTATAAATTCATTAGAATTAGTTTATTGAAAGACACAAGCTGGGTAAGGTGTTACAAAGTCATAATAATATGGTACATGTGACGCCCTGCTAGAGCACAGCTAACAAGAGCCTCTTGTTAGCTTCTTGTCAAAGAGCCTCTTGTCAAGAGGGCAAGTACTTAGTAGCCAGTTACTTTCAAAATTAATCCTAAAGTTATTAGTAGATAATAATTTCATATTTTAAGAGCCAGGCTATGGTCGTTGTAGTAAACGCCATCTTTGACTCCTCTCTTCTATTTTATTCTAAAAATAAACAAAATAAAATAAGTATTCTACTTAAAAGGAAAATACTCACTCTAAAAATGGATATCTTCTTGGTAAAATTATGGATTTAGCCTTTTCGAAGTCTAGATCGTTACCTATAAGCCAGACCAGTTCTTGAGTCCATGTTGTACCTGTAAGTACGTTTAATTTATAATATAAGAATCAACCAAGAAGATAAGTTATCTAAGTTTAGTTACCGTATAGCGTTGTCCTGTGATAAGTGTAGGGTTAAGTTAAGCCAGTTCTCCCAATAAGATAAGCACACGCGATTCAAGTATCCTGCAAGTCTCGAAGACTAGTCGCATAAAGAATGCAGGCTCGCACACTACGATACCAGAAGGTAATAAGTAATGTATGGGAGATAGGTACTTCGCGGTGATACTTCGAGACTTGCAGGATACTTGGATCGCCTGTAGGCATCGTGACGGGAGAAGGGATTAAGCGCCAAAACACACGGTGAAACGCAACTGCAACGCAACTGAAACTGCTAGTTAGTTTTGAGTTGCATCGAAGTTTCTGCTATAGACTTCCTTAGAAAACCACACGACGCAACTGAAACGAAACGTTTCTAACTAGTTTAACTCAAAAGTAACTAGCAGTTTCAGATGCGTTGAATTTACGTTTCACCATGTGTTCTGGGTCTAAGAGTATACCTACTTTATTTACCATCCAACATCATCCATAATTTTTCTTTGTTTTTTTTTATTTACCTGATCTACCATATGCGACAACGAAGATGTCAGAACCCCGAACAGGCATGTTCCAAACTTCATTCGCATGTGTTTTGAAGTGCGTCGGCAGTAAGTAACCCTTTGGCCCCACACGCATGTACTCGTGTACTCTATCTGATAAAATAATTAATACCTAGAGTAGGCATACGATAACAGGCTTAAGTTTTTGCATTTATAAAAAAATCACAAACAAGATGTTTCGAATAAGAGCTTATTACTACGTAGATAGATAAGATACCTAAGTAAAATACGAAAAAACTTCATTATGAATATAATGTGGAAAAATAAAAATTATACTTTTAAATTCATAAATTTAGAAATGTCATAAAATGCCTCAGATATCATGCAGAGTCTATTACAAAAATTGTACCTAAGTATTTATTTAATTAAAATTAAAATTCAAATAATTAAAACCCGTTGCCAGGACCTCCTGTCCATCTTCATCATGTCAGCTTATGGACGTCCACTGCTGGACAAAAGCCCCCAAGGATCTCCACAACAATCTGTCATACACTGCCGACATCCATTAGCTTCCCGCGACTTTCACCAGGTCGTCGGTCCACCTTGTTGGAAGCCTGCCTTTCTGCGTCGTCGTGGTCGCCACTCGAGAACTTTTCTGCCCCATCATCCATCGGTTCTGTGAGCAATGTGCCCAGACCACTGACACTTAAGGTTTGCGATTCTCCGAGCTTGTATAGGACACAAAAACTTAAGCTGATAGAAAATATACACTTACTACCATATAATCTTCGTATTGCATCTTCTTCTTCGTCCGTGATCGGTTTAAAATCATACAAACTATTCTCAGACATTATTTCAATAGTAAAATAATATTTATCAAACAAATAGATACCTACTACGTAGTTATATCTCAAAAAATTGGACAACAACTGATATTTTTAATAGCTTCTAACGTCAAATGTTGAATAAAGTAACATTTAACAAAATGAAATATATACCTCTCTAGTTTGGTAAACTATTTTGTAGGTATTAGTAATATTTGTTAGTCGTTTACTATGTACTGTAGCTGTATGCGATTTCGTAAGCATTTATCGTCATATTTTGAGAAAAAAATACCTATATTAAAGTAATATAACCTATCTATGTGTTATTCTGATGTATAAGCAACAATATTGCCAAGTATCATCAAAAACTGTCCAGTGGTTTTTGCGTGAAAGAGTAACAAACATCCATCTATCCATCGGCACAAACATTAACACTTTATAATTTAGAAGGATAACTGCCTGATTCATATGCCTATTAGCTAATTGTCGGTACACAAATATTTTGAATCGTATCTTAACATAATGTTGCAATAGAATAAAGATCTTTAAACTGTTGGACAAGTAAAGAACAGCCAAATAGGTTAATTTAATACTATTATTGAACCATTAACTTTAATGGTAGTTTCTATTACTCAACTCATATGTAGTATAAATAAAATATTCTAGGTAGGTACTTAATGACGCGATTAATTTAGTTTAAATAAATAGTTGAATGTCTATGTGCCTGTTTGACTATCTACAGATAAAATTAAACTGACAGATAAACCTATGTCTATTTTATAAAACATTACGTTTTAGACTGTGACAGATATAAAATATCTGTCAGATACATTTTATCAATAGGTGGATAAACGGGCACTAAGTAGGCAGTCTTTCCTTTAATCCTAATATAGGTATTAATATGATCGTTTATGGATGTTTGTTACTCTTTCACTCAAAAACCACTGAACAGATTTTAGTGAAACTTTGCAATAAATTAGCTTAGACATCAGCTTAACACATTTTTGAGCCTTACTAAAGACAGCCTTTATTTTTAAGTAAGTAGGTACCTACCTAAGTTTTTAAAATTCTTATATAATCTTTCCTGAAACGAATTACCTATTAGATAAATTGTTTATTCTCAGTTGGCCATCTGTGCACTAAACTTAAAGGAAATTAAAGTAGGTAATAAAAAGTTTAGGTACCTACCTACCTATTTACTCAAACTTTTTAAAACTCCCAACTCGAGTAGGTATCTACTTAAAAAACAAACGGCCACAATAATGAAGTGTCCGAAGATAAATAATTTCGGAACGACGTTAATATGTTCTGCTAAAGTCATCAACTATAAAACATAAAGATGTAGTAACGTCGCCCGAATGTGTTGGACGAAATTCTGGTTTCAAGGGTGCCAGAGAACAATATCTACACATATCCGGGCCGTGCCTAATTTATCCGAATTATTTTTTCTCCTGACGGGCCACGTCCCGGGCACGGCCCGGATATGTGTAGACCGACTATTAGTAGGAAGTTTCATAGTACTTACGAGATCCGGCCACGAAAAAGTGTAGGTACCTATTGAGTTTTTGCTTAAAAGTTAAGAAAGTAGGTATTTATGATTAGGAGAATAGCTATTGCATAGCTTCTATCGCGGGCCTTGAGCGCGGGGACCGAATCCAGAAATTCCGTAGGTACCTAACGAAAAAACCTCACGCTCTCCCCACTCCGACGGGCACGGAGGTGTGGCTTGAAGGCCGTGCATCGTCTAATGGTACGTTTACACGCTTGGCAAGCCTCGGCAAGCGTTGACAATCACAAGCGTGTAAACAGGGCGTTTGGCTTGGCTTGCGTGAGTTTGTGAGCGCTTGCCCGGGATCGTCTCGAGTCGGTTTTTTGACGCGAGTCAAAGGGCGTTTGTGACAAACGTTTGCGATGCGTTTACACGTTGGTCCGCGTTTAGTAGCCACTGTGATCTCGGAGCGACTACACGCGCGTGTTGCTTGTAGGTACCTACTAACAAAATGAGTGGCTGGTCAAATGGAGATACCCTTTTTTTTCTGGAGTGCTACCAGATAGAATCCTGCATCTGGAATCCGAATGATCGAAATCATAAAGATAAAAAAAAAACAAGCAGATGCATGGATGGATTTGCTTGCATTTCCAATAAAAGTACGATAAGCCGAATGCAATAGCTGTCACAATTTCAGTGTCCGCCATGCTTGGATGTTTGTTACAGACTGACGCATTCACAAGCGTGTAAACGGATTCCAAATGCCAAACGATATTTGTGGAGGCTCGGGGCTGTTTGCTGTTTGCCGAGGCTTGCCAAGCGTGTAAACGTGGCTTAACGTCGTTTCAGTTCGACAGTTCGGCGCGGCGCGCGCGCCTCGCCATACGGAAATAAACCGGCGGCGCGGGCGCGCGGCGGCGACATTTTAAATTTTATTGTTAAACTAGCGGCCCGTCCCGGCTTCGCACGGGTACATACACACACATACACCCTTCTTTTTTGCGTCGGGTTTAAAAAAAAAAGTAAAATTATAAAGGAAGTTTGAATTTTTATTTAATGAATTTTTTATTACATTGACTCCCCCCCCGTACCCCAGTGACGCTTACATGGAGCCTAGTAGCCTACATGACCTACATCGCATGCTGGCTAGCTGAGCGCGGTGAGCGGCAACCACGCGACTTTTTTCTAATACTTACTTGCATTTTTAAACTCGTGATATCTTCCGAATGAAATGTCCGAATTGAATAATTCAAAAAGTTATAAAAAGGTCTTGAATATAAAGTAATTTATTTTGTAACTTGTTTTTTTAATTAACTTGTAATTTATTTTGTAACTTGTTTTTTTTTAACTTGTCTGTCCTACTGTTTCTTGTTCGATCAGTGAAGCTCACTCCATCTGTCGTCCTGATAGTCATCACCCCCCGATTGAACTTATCTTAAAATATTGCCGGAATCCTCCGCTAAAACACAATAATTCTATTAAGTACAACTTTCATAAAACAGATTTTACATCTTGTAACTCCACGCTCTCTGACATATGTTGGGAAGACTACAATCACCTTACATGTGATGATTTCCTTCAACTTTTTTATAATAAACTCTGGAAAATTATTGAACAATTTACACCTAAATCTAAATCAAATAAACACTTTCCTTTTTGGTTTACTCAACCTCTTATAAAAACTATAAAAGCAAAGGATAAATACCATGCCAAATTTAAAAAATACAATAATCCCCGCGATTTTGATACTTTTTCTATGCTGAGGTCTCGCGCCAAAAATATGTTTGACACTTGTTTTAAAAATTACATGGTTTCAATAGAAGACAATCTTAAAACAGATATAAAGTCATTCTGGAAATATGCAAAAAGCAAAAGATCAAGTAACCAACTACCATGTCAAATGTTCCTAGACTCTAATACAGCCAATAACGGCTTTGACATATCCAATTTATTTGCCCAATATTTTGCTTCAGTTTACGACTCTCCTTCTAATAATAACTCCTATCAACCTGATTTTCCTGAATCTAGTTTCTCTTTATCATCTATTCATATTAATGATGCTGAAATTTTAAAAGCCTTAAACTCATTAGATTGCCAAAAGGGCCCAGGCCTTGATGGGATCCCACCGATCTTTATAAAAAACTGTAGAAACTCATTGATTAAGCCCTTAAATATAATTTTCAATAAAAGCCTAAGTGTAGGCTATTTTCCTGAACTCTGGAAATTAGCTAAATTAGTACCTATTTACAAATCAGGAAATCGAATGGATATTAAAAACTATAGGCCTATCAGCATCCTTAGCTGCTTTAGTAAAATATTTGAAAGTCTCATCTATAAACATCTATATTTCCACTTTAAACAAATACTAAGCCCCAACCAACATGGTTTCGTTTCAGGTCGCTGTACTACTTCTAATCTTCTAACTTATATTAATGATTTACATTCAGGTTTTGATAAACGCACTCAAATTGACTCCATATATACAGATTTTTCTAAAGCGTTTGATAAGGTGGATCATTCCATTCTCTGTAAAAAAGCTAATCACCTTGGCATTCACGGATCTCTTCTTCGTTGGCTAACTTCATACCTTTCGAATCGCACTCAGCTTGTCACTTTATGCGGATTTGAATCTGTACCTATCTGTCCCACTTCTGGGGTCCCTCAAGGATCCACTTTAGGACCCCTCCTCTTCATTATTTTCGTAAATGACCTACTTAATTCTATTTCTTCAAAATGCCTTGCTTATGCTGATGACATAAAAATATACTCTGAAATTAATACTCAACATGATTGTGTCTTGTTGCAAAATGACCTTTATAAACTCTATCAATGGTGTTTATCAAATAATATGTCATTAAACGTAAATAAGTGCTACTCTATAACATTTACTAGAAACAAATCTCCTATACTATTTTCTTATTCTATCAACAATATTCTTTTAAATCGTAAACAGTCTATAAAGGATCTTGGGGTTTGGTTTGATTCCACTTTATCATTCAATCAGCAATATAATCATATGATATTAAAAGCTAATAAATTAATAGGCTTCATTTTCAGAACTATAAAACCATTTAAAAAACCAAATAGTGTCCTCATTCTTTACTCATCTCTAGTTCGAAGCATTCTAGAATACTGCTCTATAATTTGGTCTCCTTTCTATCATACTCACATAGATAGAATTGAAGCTATCCAACGTAGATTTCTGCGCAATTTGAGTACTAAATTTAAACTTAGAAGAAAACTACCAACATACGAAGCTAGACTAGAATATTTCAAAGTGCGGTCGCTTGAAGCTAGGCGTATCACTAATGATCTCTCTATATTACATAAAATTGTTAATGGGAAATGGGATACAGAAGATTTATTGAGCCATGTTCAGTTTCATTATGGAGGTAGTAACCGAACCCAACAACTTTTCCATATTCCAGGTTGTAACAATAATGTATCACATAACAATCCTTTATATCGAATGTGTAGAGTCCACAATAGAAATAGTAAATCTTTAGATATTTTTGCCCAATCTTCACACTGTTATTTAAAATCTGCATCTAAATAGTACCTTTATAAGTAGTTCCTAATTTGTTTGTTTATTTGTAAAATTCTAATTTTGTTATTTCAGTATTAATGTACCTGTTACTGTAGCATTTTCTATCGAATGTTGTGCGTAACCGTCATCGGTCTACAGCCTCAAATCTATAATATTTTAATTTATATAAAGTGTATGAATAAGACTGTAAACTGTGGTTGTGCCATAATAAATAAAATAAAATAAAATAAAATAAGGATTAATACCAAAATACAAATAAAGAGCCTTTTCAAGCGGCGGCATATAAATTAAATTTTTAGAATAAAAAACCGCTTACTGTGACATAACTATAATATTTAGACATATGCTGTCGCGACACTTTTTGTAGATAATGATGAGTTCTGCAAAGTCGTAGTAAATGATTTTGTTCTATCATCAATCCTTTTCGCGGCGCACGCGACGTAAGGAATTTTTCAGGTATTTTTTTACACCTTGGGTTACATTATTGGAGTTTTAGTAAGGATACCTAATTTATTTTTAAATATAATATAGCCTATGTTACTCGGGGATAATGTAGCTTTCCAAAGGTGAAAGAATTTTTGATATCGGTCCAGTAGTTTCGGAGCCTATTCATTACAAACAAACAAATCTTTCCTCTATAACATTAGTTTAGATTTAGATAATAAAAATATTTTAAATAAACAATATTAACTTTCTATTTATTTAATAAAAGAAAAATATGTTTTCTTATCGGTCACCACGCTCAAAAAGTGTAACTTGAATTAATATCAAAGAAAAAGAAATACTGCATAAATAAACTAAATAAATAATTATAATATTTATAATTGCATAAGTTGATACAAAATGCTTTGCAATAGCTTTACCGCGGCAGTCTCCGAGTGCCACACGTCTTTTTTTTTTTAATTTTTTTGTTTGTTTTTATTGTATCTATTCACCAGCTACCTAGGTATATGCATAAAGTATTTTGAAGATATTGTGCAACTTTTCCAAGATATGACAAAAATGGGTAATAAAATGGAGGGCAGCCTTTCTTAGTCTCTGAGTAACTCAATGAATTTGTCGTAATACCTATTATTTTAGACTTGTCTTATCAATTGGCAAAGATACTCGTAGTATCATAAAGACTGCAATACTTTGCAGTCACTTGTCGTCTTCTGCCAAGGTCTGTAACACATTTGAAAAGATAACCTAGATTTGAAGTATCAAATCTAGAGGTTATCTAGTATATTTCATAGATAGAAGTGAATGTTAAAATGCTCTTTAGGTATACTCAGATTATCTTATCTTACTAGCAGCAAGAGTAAACTAGGTATTTCATTTCTTTGATTATTGATACTGTTTAGGTCTCAGATTAAAAGAAAGTTTTTGTAATGTACAAAATGTACCCTACCTATGTTTTTCAACAAAATGATTTTATCAGATTATCCTAGCTTATTATTTATCAGCTTAAATACTTAATTTAGGTATCTACATATACATACATTCTCGTATATAGATTTTGCAACCGTATAAGAAGGTATGTATCATATCCATTGTTCACTTAACTGTTAAGTGTTTATTGCGATATCTAATTGCTTTACTTTTGTTGTGTACAAAGATTTTTGTAGCAAATCGTAGTTTCAGCAATGGATAATTATGAATTTAAGCCTTTAACTGAGAAAGAAGCCTCTACTATAAAACGACTACATTCGAGTAAGTAATAAGTATCTACCTAATTTATATGACAGGCCAGTTAGCGTAGTCGGTAGTGAGTCTGCCTCATACGCACGGGTCGCGGGTTCGATCCCCGCCGGTTAGCAAACATTTGTGTGATGAGCATAAATGTTTGTTCCGTGTCTGGGTGTTATATATATTTATCTATGTATGTTTATCAGTCCCTGATACCCATAGTACAGGATTTGCCTAGTTTAGGGTCAGGTGACCGTGTGTGAAATGTCCTCCAATATTTATTTATTTATTTATAGCAAATCTATCTGTGTACGTTACCTATTCCTTTTACTTGTAGGCATTTACGCACTTGTGGCGTTGCGGCACGGTTGCGGGTTTTTAAAATAAATCTTTGTTATAAATTGACACGAAAAAATGACAAACGTCTATGCCGGGTTTTAATCACAGGTCGTTAAAGCAAGGCACTAGAGTGGATACTGTGTGTTTTATTTCATAAATAATATCTGTTTTGTTTTTATGCAAAACAGTTTTAATATGTACTTTCATAAAACACACAGTATCGTTGAAGAAGCAATCTTAGAATTTAGGGTAATCAATGGGATCGGATATACTTAGATTAATAAATTGATCTCCGCGCGGAGACCATTTAAAAATCTTTGATTACGGACTTGAAATATGGCGCCCTGTCACGCCATGTCATATAAGTACCTACTCAAAAATCACGAGAAAAAACTGGGAATTAGGAAATACTATTCATCTCTCTTCATCTCTTTTCGTATGTAGCTTTTAATAGGTTAAAAGAGATGCTTTTAATGTATGTTATACCTACTTATTTCTGATCGACGACCTATAGTGAAAACCGCGGGGTCTCGTTGGATGAAAATCATTGGACAGGCCTATGCTCGTAATGGGTAAAAAGGGCTGAAATTATGATATACTAATAGGTAGGTACATATTTACCATTGTCGTTTTCCTCAGCCGACAACGCTACAGCTACTGATGTAATGCATGTGGGGCAAAAAGGATACATCCTGACGAACCAGTTCAAGCAACAAGCATCTGACGTCAGGAACCTACCTCTCAGAGACACTGATGTTTTCGTCAGTTCATTTCCTAGATCAGGTAAGTCTATACCTACTTCATACAAACGCTTTACTTCAAATAAACTATACTATAGATAGATATATATTTATATTTACCTACTGCTTCAAATAAACGTTTGTTCTGTTATTTGAAATACTTTTGTTATGAAATAAGTTTTAAGCAATTCTCTGTGTTTTTGTAAAATACGGAACCGTAAAAAGTATTTTTGGTACTTTTTACGGTTCCGTACACAAAGGCTGAAAACGGGACCCCTTTTTGTACGGAACCCTTAGCGCGCGAGTCTGACTCGAACTTGGCCGGTTTTCAAACTTATATTTTATTTAGTAGGAGAATATACATAGCATTTGAAATCAATGTTATTTTTTTAAAGCATTAGAGCATTTAACAATCCAAGTTTAAAGCTAACGCTAGATTCGCTAGGGTGCAGCTTTCCCCTGAGAAGAATCTAGCAAGAAACTCTGTTGGGTTGCTCTTAGATAGAAAGAAATACTTTATTGCACACAAATAGATACAGAAAAAACTTAAAACTAAAACACTGTACGTAAAGGAGGCCTTATCAAGCACTGAAAATGATCTCTTCCAGACAACGAGTAGGACGTTTAAGAAGACTGTAGAGTAGAGCATGGCATAAATAGATATCTATATAATTATACTCTTAGATAGGTAGTTATTGTATTTCAAGTGAATCAAGTACTTACCTAATATTTTAGGTACAACATGGAGTCAAGAACTAGTTTGGCTGATAGAAAACAATCTAGATTTTGACAAAGCTAAATCAATACCGTTGACTGAGAGATATGCATTTTTGGAGTAAGTATCTAATCTAATTTAGCCATTTGTGTCCCACTGCTGGGCAAAGGCCTCTCTCCTCATCAGCCATGACTTTCTGTCTCAAGCTTCCTCCACCCAGCTACTTAAGAAGGTGTCCAGCTCGTCCCGCCACCTTTTCCGTGGTCTTTTCCCTTCCGTGTCTATGTGGATTAAGTATAAAAGTATAAAAATAAATCATATTTCAGGTACCTACTCTAAGTAGGTACTCACATTGTTACCTACTAAGTAAGCAACTACGATTTTTGGCGAGTTTTCAAATCACACGTCCTTATGCAATCGCTAGAACCACGGAGCATACTAGCAATGTAAGAGTGCAAAGTTAGAGACAAAAAGATTTTATACCTTATTTTATTATACACTCGAGAGCAATGAATCCGGGTCACTTATGAATCCAAAAAACTCGCGATCCAAGAATTTAAATCCAAGCTTAATGAAATAAATTGTGTTTAATAGACCATTTTATACTCCTTCAATTTAAGTAATAACATTTATGATTTACAACATTTTAATAATAAAATTAAGAAAATAACTGATGATCTAATTTTAAAACTAAAATGTCAAACAATATTTTTTTTAAACAACTTAACCATTTTGTTGAATTTTAACATTTCGCACTGCCTTCTCGTGCTTCCATTCGATATTTGGCATGCTATATACTAAAATCCGCAAACGAAAATTTCATTGTTATGTTATGACATACATTTAGAAGTAACTCAGAAGTTTTATATTTTCATTTAAGGTAAAAGCACCTATTACCGCGGTTTTTCATGGGATTTTGACTTTGAAAGAAAATGTGCATATACTTGAGTAAATTGGCTCGCAATTGTATGGAGACGACCTCCTCTTGCGCTGGAGTCGAACAAAATCATAGTTGCAAATCCCGTGGTTTGATGTAAAACACTACAGGCTAGAATTTGTCCAACATAGTATTGCACTACAGTTATTGCAATTTAATTAAAACAAGAAAATATCGCATACCTACCTCGGAAATAGGTGCCATTTTTGCATACCGCGGTAATAGGTGCTTTTACCTTAACAAGTATTTATTGGTCTCTCAAACACATTTTATTATTTCATTTTATTCTTAGTTTTCGAGATTTTGTAGTTTTTTTTTACCCGACCCGGATTCATTGCTCTTGAGTGTATATGTCGCAGCCAACTGGTTAAAACAGCTGTTCAATTAAACAGCTAGCTCTTTGATTGAACAACGACATTCAATCACACGGCTATACGTCGTTTAGCCGTCTTGTCGACTGCAACGTTCAACATTACAGCTAGACGACGCTTAGCCAACTGGTTAAACGGAAAATTAACTAGGGTGACCATTACTTTAGTATGTAAATTGAAAAAATTGGTAAACTTTTTGTAATTTCTTGGGGGAGATTATTCTTGGATTAAGTTTAAGAGGTCACCACAAGTTTGATGAAATAAGTAAAAATGAAAAACAAATTAAAATTCATTTTTTTTATGCACCAAGCAAAAATTTATGTCTGCCTGCCTCCATGTCCGCAATCTTTATGAATTGTATTTAGCATAGTGAAATACTTTTCTCGGGGTATAATGCGTATCACAGGATCATTAAGACTCTTTCTTTTAAAAATAAGATATTCTTCTTTGCCAGTGGTCATTTAATCGTATTTTGATATCCAATAATAAGACAGAGAAGTCCTGCATTCCATCACCCTAGCGTTCTCTTCAAGTATTCTTTCATTAGTCCAGGGTTTTCGAAAAGATCCTGAAAATAATAATACGAAAACGTTACAAAACACCTAAAATACAAATACATTAATCATTTTTAATTTACTTACAATGCCATTTTGAAACATTTTGAAAGAATAACAATAAGTAGGTACCAACCTTGGTGATGTATTTTGTATTCCCATAACTTCTCCTCGAATATTTCTTTAAATTTTGCATCACTTGTATCACTCGTATGCGCATCCATATTTTTTGTATGTTTAATAACACTATTATCTTATATTTACTAATTTACTTTCTAAAAGTATTCTGAAACTATCAAAAACACCGGGTAGTTGACGCCATATTGAAAACAAAACGCAGCTAGCGCCGCGGTGGTGGCGAGCAACGAACTAATTCAATTACCCGGCGGCTTTTAAATCAGCTGTAGTGTTGAACGTTTTAAGCGCCGCAAATATTCAATTAAAAAGCTAGCCGTGTGATTGAATGTCGTTGTTCAATCAAAGGGCTAGGCTGTTTAATTGAACAGCTATTTTAACCAGTTGGCTGCGACATATATATAATATCATCATCATAAATTTAAGAGCGTCGCTCTTGTCGGTGGAGTCTGCGCCACTCTTCTCTATTCTCTGCCGTCCGTTTGAGCACCTGATACGACACAACTTCTATTCCCTCCTTTATTTGGTCTATGTAAGTCCTTCGTGGTCTCCCTCTCTTTCGTCTTCCTTCTACCTTTCCTTCCAAGATGTTTTTTATAAAGTCGTCGTGTCGTATCAGGTGACCCAGCATCTTTCCTCTCCTTTCAGCAATGGTCTTTAAAATGCCTCTCCTCTCGCCCACTAGTTGCAGAACCTCTTCATTTGTTTTAAAGATTTTATATTCGTACGAAGATTTTATATTCGTACGAATTTCACTAGTGCGTATAAACCCGACCTATGACCAAGTACTCTGAGAGCGCTCAGACCGCGTGCGAGTTAGTCGTACGTTCACGTAGACGTACCCACGAGTGAAATTCGTACGAAAACGCAGCCAAAGTGAGCGCAGCCTTTGTTTTCTGTCAATTTACATTGTCATATACCTACTTATTTCTAGACTTTTTATGCTTCTGCCTCCAATCTCCATGAACCCTGGCAACCTAGAAAATGGCTTAGAAAAGGCAGACCCACCAAAAAGTTTCAAAACATCAGAACTCCTTGCTTCTACACCTTCTCCACGTTTCATCAAGACCCATCTACCTCTCTCACTCTTACCGAAGGAGACGATAGAGACGGCGAAAGTGGTATACATTGCAAGAGACCCAAGAGATGTTGCTGTCTCTCTTTATCATTTTATCAAGTCTTATAAAGGCATAGGCGCTCAATGTGGCTTCAAAGAGTTTTATTATGAAGAGTTCTCTAAGGATTTGCGTAAGTAAAGATTTTAAAATGTATCTGTTACAGCCAAAGCGATTAATCCAGATATTATACTTAGGTACATACTATCCAGCCAATATTCATAATAACTACTCAGTTAGATTAAAGTGATTAAAGATTCAAAATTAACTTTAACCAGCATATATGCTACAGCCAAGGTCATTAATTAGCTATTATAATAGGTACCACTACATAATAACTGGTCAATCTACGTGTACCTACATAATAAATTAATAACCAAATTGTCTAGAAATGTGCCAGATATCTGGGCAAAGTGATTAATTTATCACATTATCTAGACAATTTGGTTATTATGTATAACTAGCTTTTACCCGCGACTTCGTCCGCATAAGTTTTTTTGTTTTCTCCCGGCTCTGCAACAATGTCCCTCTATCGTGTTCCGGTCCTCAACTTCACATCAAAATTTGTTCAAAAGCAACCTAAGCACATAATGGATAGCTCCGAATGTTTCCTTAGTAAATATAAAAAGTAAATAATGTAAATCGGTTTAAAATACTACTAACTATACCTACCTGCCAACCCCCGATGTATACAAATCAGATCAATAGTTTTGGCGTAATTTGATTCTAGACAGAGTTTTAATGTTGTAGATAGGTAGCTATGTATACGGTCCTGTGGGAATGAGATATTTTCCCGAAGTAAAAAGTATTCTGAATTTTGGTACCTTCCTACCCTATGAGTTAAGTAGTGTGATGGAATGTCGCTAAGTTTCGATCCAAGTAAAACTGTTAAATAAAGACAGTTGCATCAAAATTTTATCATAAATTCCATAAATATGGCGCCTACCTACCCTCCAAGTTAGAAAAGTGATTAAATACTAACTTGAAGTCTTAGTAACACTCAGTTAAAAAAAAAAAAACCATCAAAATCATTTCAGTAGCTATGGCGTCATGCGCTTCTTAACACGATCACGCTAGATTTCCGCGGGAATGAGGTATTTTCCCGCCGTAAAAAGTAGCCTGTGTCCGTGCCTAGGATTCTATCTTTAAATTAACCAAGTCTTATAAAAATCCGTTCAGACGTTAATTCGTGAATGAGGTAAACTTTTAAAACAAACTATTAAAAATCACTAACTCAATTCAGTTTTCTGCCTACTTCCTACCCCCTAAGTACGATGACGTGATCATTTTGATCTTATATCCGTTTTTAGGTAACCATCTATTACCTTACTAAATTTCATCAAAATCCGTTCAGCCGTTAAGACGTGAAAGAGCAAAAGTCCCAACAAAAACGACAAAAAATCACTAACTCAATTTAGTTATCTACCTACTGCCTACCCCCTAAGAACTATGGCGTGATTATTTATAGCTTATGACCATTTCTAGGTTATCATCTATCACCATACCACATTTCATCAAAATCCGTTCAGCCGTTTAGGCGTGAAAGAGTAACAGACAGACAGACAGACAGAAATACTTTCGCATTTATAATATTAGTATGGAAGTATGGATTTAGTATTAAGTGCTTAAATTTAAAGTTTCATGGTTTTATCTTTGAATAATGACGATCTCCCATACTAACTTTCATCCCTTATTACCACCCCCTTAAGCCTTTTTTCGCGACAAAATATAGCCTATGTCCTTTCTCAAGGTCTAGACAACCTCTCTACCAAATTTCATTGAAATCGGTTCAGTAGTTTAGGCGTGAAAGCGTAACAGACAGACAGACAGACAGACAGACAGAGTTACTTTCGCATTTATAATATTAGTATGGATAGCTAATTGATCACTTTGGCTGTAATATAAGTAGATAAGTATTTACCTACTGTACGTACGAAAGTCTCGATCAAATCAGGGACTTGTTAAAGGTCAAGTCAATAGTAGGTACCTACCCTAACACGACGTGCATGTATGAGATGACTGAATGTGGATGAAGCGAAAGAGGTGTGTTTCCGTATATTCATTGTACTCTATGGAGGTGTGTTTGGATTTGGATTGTAGCAAATGACCTCTGCCTATCCCGCTGGGAGCGAAGCGTATCAAATATGTATGTAAGTTGCTATACCTCAAGTTTGTAGGAAAGGTAGTCGAGCAAGATTTTTTGTATGATTACGATGTTGTTTTGTTTCAGCAATGTATGCTCCGATCTTTGAGCACGTTAAAGAAGCCTGGGGGCAACGCGATCATCCTAATCTACTGTTTTTATATTACGAAGAGCTATCACAAGTAAGTACTAAGTTTCAAAGTGGTTTCATGTAGGTAGGTACTTACCTAGGTATCTTCAAATACCTATTTCCTCAGCACCCTAAGACCCAGAAAACACGGTGAAGCGCAAATGCAACGCAACTGAAACTGCTAGTTACTTTTGAGTTGCATCGCAGTTTCTGCTACCTATAGACTTCCTTAGAAAACCACACACGACACAACTATGTAGTTTGAAACGTTTCGTTTCAGTTGCGTCCCTACCCTACCTTTAAATAAGTTATCAAGTAAACTATTAAGTTGTAACTGTCATAGTGTTTAGGTTGTCTCTTCCATAAGTGTCGTATCGGTGTTCAAACGAACGGCAGAGAATAGACCAGACTGGCGTAGACTCTGACAAGAGCGACGCTCTTAAATGTAGGTACTTAGAGAAAAATATCATTTTCATATAGTCATCCTAGTAGGTAATATTTTAAATGTCAGTGGTTGTGCCAAGGTATACGTGAGAATATTTGTTACTCTTTCGCAGAAAAATTACCGAACTGATTTTAATGAAACTTGGCAATATTGTAGCTTGTACAGGGTACATCAGAGTAACACAAAGGCTCAAATAATTTTAAGATAATATCATGTTTGTTTTCCCAAGATTAAAATTGCATACGACGTCGCGCGCAGCCTCTAGGATAAGTAAACCTATACCTTTTTCAATCATTAGAACCTGAAATCCGCCGCCAAACGCGTGTGCTCATTCCTAGACAAGCAGTTCACCGATGAGCAGCTGGACCAGCTCTGTGACCACCTCACCTTCAATAACTTCCAGAAAAACAAAGCTATAGACATCCAGGACCTTCTGGAAGATAGCCAGAAGAATTTTGTCAGAAAAGGTAGGTTTAGCCGGGTTTTACGGTTCCGTACCCAAAGGGTGACAACATGATCCATTACTAAAGGCTCGGCTGTGGCGTTGAAATTTTCACATATGCCAGAAGACTTATGGGCTAAAACAGCTACCCAATGGCTACCAACTGCCAAACGGCGTCGCGGCAGACCACGGAAAAGGTGGCGGGACGAGCTGGACACCTTCTTAAGTACCTGGGCGGAGGAAGCTCGAGACAGAAAGTCATGGCGGAAGAGGAGAGAGGCCTTTGCCCAGCAGTGGGACACAAATGGCTAAATTAGATTAGATTTGATGTATTACCGTTGCCGCTAAAACAACAAATACAAAATGATAACGATCAAGGGGGCTCTCATACAAAAACGTGATTTGTTTTTAATCCATTTGATCACTCGGGGACTTGATAAGGAAAGTCAGGAGTGCCTACCCTAAACTGACTGCATTTATGAGGCGATTGATGAATGTTGATTAAGCGAAGGAAGTGTATTTGGATCGTGGCGAGAGGAGGGAAGTGGTCTCTGCTTAGCCCAATGGAAATAAGGCGTGACAGATGTGTGTGTATAAGTATCTTGGATTAAATGCTCGAGGATAAGTAAGTATGTACGTAGGCATTTGATCCTACTGCTGCGCCAAAAGCTCTCGCTGTGGTTTTTGGATTTGTCGCTCACTTACCTATAGATATCTTTGTGTTACAACTACCTACCTTAGTAAAGTTGTATACCTTTATTTGAGTTATCAGGTAAAGTGGGCGGTTGGCGCGAGTACTTCGACCCTGAGATGGAAGACCATGCAGCTAAATGGATGGAGGAGAATCTACGGGGAACTGGATTATGCTTTCAAGACTAATAGGTACCTACATAAATTTATAAATACAGGGTATAAAGCTGAAACACAGCGATAGTCCTCATGAAACTGAACAACTTTCCCCAAAGAACATGGGACGTAACTCGAAAAAAATTCGATCGTCCATACTCGACCAGCTGATCGGACATTTTGTATGGGGAGGCGAATTTTCCGAGTTACGTCCCATGTTCCTTGAGGAAAGTTGTTCAGTTTCATGAGGACTAACGCTGTGTTTTGGCTTTTTACTCCCTTTCTGTTACCTGTAGACCTCATGTAAAGTATTTATAGGTATTTGTAACACAAAGAAGTAGGTACCTACAGCATAATTGTTTATGTTATAATAATAATAAATAAAACAATATCGTTTGTAAGTTTTCACAACAGTTTATTCAAATAAATTCGCCATTTATTTTAATTAACGCAGTCTGAGATCAATTCATAAAAAACAACGTGAAAATACTTATTTTACTCACAAAAGCTTCGAAGCAGTTATTATTTGGCTTGCGTACATTGTGTTCAGTTCATTTTATTACTAAAAATTGATGACAATTAGGTATTTACAATAGGTACCTACAAATAGTTCCTACTTAGTTGTTTTCGATTCCATTTCAGTTAAAAACCAGTTGATATTTAGTAAAGTTACATAATAGTTCATTCATAATTTATAGAATAATGTGTAGGTATGGTTATAAATAAAAACTAGGTACCTAATTAAGTAAGAAGGTATAATTTAGGTTTGTAGGTAATGTAATAAAAATGATTTTACATAAATCAGTAAGTAATGCAATGTGTCTTAAAGAATAATTGATTATACAGGGTGTAACAGAAAGGCGGTATAATGCCGAAACCCAGCGATAGTCCTCATGAAACTGAACAACTTTCCCCAAGGGACATGGGTAGTAACTCGAAAAAAAATTTCGCCTCCCCATACAAAAGGTCCAATCAGCTGATCGAGTAAGTATGGGCGATTCAAAATTTTTTTTCGAGTTACGACCCATGTTCCTTGGGGAAAGTTGTTCAGCTTCGTGAGGAGTATCGCTATGTTTCGGCTTTATTCCCCCTTTCTGTTACACCCTGTATAATTAAATATACAAAATATTTGCTTATAAGTAATTTTAATTTATACTTAATATTCAAGCAGAAACCTCTACTTTTTATTTAGAAATCCTATAAACTACATTCTCTATTAATAGTTAGTTTTTTAACGATTTATCTAAAAAGAGGTACCTTTTTATTAGGTTTTAAGTTGATGATAGTGGCAGAAGGTACCTTATTTGTTTTCCTTTAAAAATATTCAGCATAGTTTAAGATAAGGCGTTAATTCATTTGCAGTTTATACATATACCTAACTAATCTATGGCAAACAATACGCATGGGGTTCTTAATTCTTTAAAAATATTTAGTTACGGGCTTCTTAGGGTTCCGTACCCAAAGGATGAACGGGACCCTATTACGAAGAACCGGCTGTCCGTCTATCTGTCCCACGGGTCAGTCCGTATCTCATAAACCGTTATAGCTAGAGCGTTTACATTTTCACAAATGATGTACTACCTATTACTGTTGCCGCTATAACAACAAATACTAAAGACAGAATAATAATAATTAAGGGGGGCTCCCATACAATAAACGTGATTTTTATGTACGGAACCCTTTACGCGCGAGTCCAACTCACACTTGGCCGGTTTTTTACAGTAGGTAAGCTAAGCCCCATATATGAAAAAAATTAAAGAATATTCGAGATCCATATTTGATTTCATAATGAATACTAGCATAGATATTATCTATGGTATAAGTACCTACCTATTTAAATAGGTATTAAGCCGTCCTCATTCTTACCTTTTTCTCAGCTAATTACCGTTTTTATGTATTATGTGCCATCAATAAGTACATTTACCTACTCTTTGCATTCTTATAGATGATGTGCTCATTGCCTTACAACATTAAATTACCTATTAAGAATTGCTTTCAGTTGCAGAATAGGGCGTTAAGTACTCGATTAATGATTAATCAATTACTTAACGTCTTTAATATTAATCGTTTATTAAATATTAAGGGCGCGATTAATCATTAATCGCGTCTTATTAGCTATAGGTTCAAAAGACTAACGTGGTTTCCCGAGGGAAGACCACGTGCTTTTTGGCGCCCAACGTGGGGCCAGACAAGTTGCTGGCCTCAGTGACACACTGCGGGTCAGCGAAATCAAAGCACGTGATCTTCCCTCGGGAAAACACGTTACAAGACTTTACCTTTTCTCCTATTAATTATATTAAGCCGGCTCCAGACATAGCTTCACTTGTTTGAACATTGATTGCTACGTATGGCACTAGACATACCTAGACCTATACTAGAAAAGTTTGGACAAAGATTTACACTTAACTATGCAGATCGGAAAATTAGCGCACATCAAATCTTTAAAACTTGACTAGTGTTCTAATTTTTGCGTAGCCTGCCACACTTCCAGTTAATAATTTTGATAATTTCACATTTCTCAAAGAAGTCTGCAATTTTTTGAAGCTATATCTGCCGGGGTAAGTCATGAGCTTTGCGCTATCAAAATAATTATAAGTCTCAGGAATGCAGCGTGAGGATCCTTATGATGGTGAAGCTGGTGTAGGTGAGGAGCGGCCAGGGTCTGGACTACCGTTGCTGGTTGTGTTGTGTTGGGCTTCCCGGAGCGTTACTGAGCGCGGATAGGGAGCTTGCGCGCTTCATGCTGTTGAGTTAGGGTATTATTTTAAACAGTAATCATGCAGAGTTGTAGAAAAAAAAACCAAAGTGAAAAAAGCCTATAACCCGTCGGGAATCTGTGACCTGGATAAGTGACGTCATCAGACTCGTCACGGTACTGAAAAGGCGGAAACTGAGAAAGCGCGGAGGGAAGTGCATTCCAGCAAGGTTACATATTTCTGACAGGTTGTATGTAGATGTAAGTAGTAGGTATAATTTTATCGTGAAAATAAGTAGGTAAGTATAAAACGTACCTACTAAAAATCTGTTAGAATCACATACGTAACCACAAATTGTTCTCGTGATACTTTAGCAGATTTGAGCTGACAACACAGCCCGAACGGGAAGAATTTGGCTTGTCAGTTTCAATGGCAACTTTTCATTTCTAGGTATGCGCGGAATCGACAATAATTTTATCACGTTTAACCTTTTGCACGCCAGCCATTTTTGACGTTGATACACGCCCGACGCCGAGCCTAGTAAAAATTGTCTGTGATAGTCATTTTCGCTAGTGATGAAATATTCTAAATTATTATTTAGGTATTGTTATAAAAATGGCCAAATTTAGACGACTTAAGTGGTCAGCGGCGTCTCAGCCACGCGAACAATTTGCGACTAAAGTGGTCATTGGCGTCCAAAGGGTCACTGCAGTAACTTTAACCTACCTGTCGCAATCAGTGTAGTCTACATTAGCGGGCAGATGCGCGGAGTGTCGCGCGAGGCGGCCGAACAGACGGGCGGACGAACGCCGCAGCGAGTCGCGCAGTCTGCCCAGCCCGCCCCGCGCCGCGCCCGCATCCTGCCCGCCCGCGTTACGCAATTTACACTCCATTTTGTTTTGACTATAAATCGGGTTTTAATTTCCATTGTTAGGTACTTTTTGAAATAAAAACTGAAAAGAATGGATGTGTCCGCCCAATCTTCCCACGAAAATTGTACAATTAAGATTTGTATAATGTTTTGGCTGTAGGTATTGTTTTATACACCTTATTTTTTTTTATTAAAACGGGGTTTTTGTCTGCCAAAACAATTCGCTTACATTACGAAGTAACGTTTCCCCAAAGCTTTATTGTGGATTAGTGAAGTTTTCTCTTATTTTTAAGATATTTTCATTCCATTATTTCATGTAGGTATCTTATTTTTGGCACATTTTTTAAGATTCAATGAATGGATTAGGTTTTCTTTACATGAAACATGGTTGAAAAACTTATTATATGTGGAAGTAATATGGTATTATGTAGGTACGACGTGGTAGGTATGTAATGAATGGGTCTTAGCTAAGTGTATAAATGGAGTATGGGTCACATGAATGAGACACAGAATGATATCATGCCTCTACGACATAAAGTATGATCTCATTTGGCATGCTTTTGTGTTTTAATACTTTTTTAATTAGTGTTGTGTTGTTTATGTGGAGATTAAATTGCATAACACTATAGACTCACCTTTTTGTTATTTTGCGAATTTGTTGGTATCTAACTTTTGATATATTGCATCTTGATAATGAAATAAAGTACGAAAAAATACACATAAGTAATATAATAAAAAAGAAAGGAAAAGAAAAGAAAACGAACAAAAAAAGTTACAATATAAATATTTATTTTAACAATAATTAATTACCATTCGACGTCGCGATTTCAGAATAAAATATCCAATTCAAAATGATTGTGACAGAGGTCTAATGGAGATTCAATAAAAGCTGTATTTAAGCCAATAATTGATATAATATTACATGATTACTCAAACAGCACCCACAAATAGATAAAATTTCAATTAAATATAAAAAAATAATTGTATCACCTATTCTCACATAAAGCTTAGAACAATAACATAGATGTGTCGTAAGATAATTGAAGAATACGTCATTTTACAAAAATCCTAGGCATATTGTATTTTGATAAATCTAAAACGAAAACATTACGCAGTGAACAATATTCCGCACATTTTTTGTAAATAGGTACGTTGTATTGTATAGGTACTTCAAATTAAACGTCATTTTACAAAATCCCTAGGAATATCGTAAAATACTTTTCCAATGATCCTACGACAGTTATACAACTAACACTGGAATGAAAGTTCACCATCATTGAAATATGAAAAGGAAATATCAACTAAAGGTACATAATTAAAAACAGATTAAAATAACTGGGTATGTAGAAATAAGTTTAAAGAATAGGCATGATGACTAAAAAAAATTTTTGGTCCATCGCATAGATTATTTTAAAATATTCGACATGTATTTTTTCTTTTTTCTCTTTAACTAAAATTGACAAAGATATACTGGGTTGCTCGTAACATCACCCCTAAGTAAGATTTTTACCTAGGAGTGACGTCAATACTTCGTAACTTAAATGCTCTGTATCTTTGTATTTATTTTTGTATCTGATCAGGTAAAAAATGTGTTTTAAATATTTTTAAGAGCCTAAAAGACGGATTAATAGTTTTTTGAATGTGATCATCATCAATATTATGAATGACCAACTGAAAAACTCGCGTATTTATAAAATTCGTAGCAAAAAGTTTTGAAAATTAGCCACCAATACCCAGTTACATTAATTAAAAAACTGACTGACTACATGTAAAATTAATAAAATAAAAAATTGGACGTTCACAATATTAAAATCATGATCATGCGTTCTTTATCAAGAACACAAAATTATCAGCAAATTAAAATTGAAAAAGCAATTGAGTTCGTTGAGGTAGGATCAAATATCAGTAAATATTATATTATTTCTGACAAAAGTTTATAATTAATATTCAATCCTAACCCAATGTAGTTTAAATTAAAATCGCTATATAAAAACATGCGCCATTAGTGAAAATTATAATAATATTCATAAAAACTGTATCAGACGATCACCCTCTCATTCTACTGTGATAAATGCAAATTGAACATCATTTTCAAAGTTGTATTTTTGTTGGTTACACTTTAAAAACTATCACACGTTTTAAAAAAGTAAAATATTGATATTTTTTTAAACGCGTAATAAATTGAGGCGGCTTAAACTGGTTGAATTCTTTTTTTGAACTTCACCCAACAGTTTAATTTATAATTTCAAATATTAATAAAATGTAACCTTGTGATGTCATAATTTCAAAACTGCGCCATCTACATTTTCCGGACGGCCATGTAAATTTTCTATCACACATTGCGTTTGTATTTTTTTTTTCATTTTCTTTATCATTTTAACGTATAATTTACTCCTATCGCATGCTAGCTAATAAATAATACTAAGCATAAATGCCAGTCTTTTCGCAATCTGCCTATTAAAATAATAATTTCTGGATTAGTAAGTTTTATATCACTAGTGCGAATTTGACGGCATTTTACAAAAAGGCTGGCAACCTTAAGTGGGACGAAGATGGTTCTTTCAAATAATGAGCGACTGTGACTCGGTACGTAGAACATTTATAAATCTCAACTAGGCGTCATGTCAACTCTTGAAATGTACAAAGTACTTTTACTATAATATACCTACTTACATATCGTTTAGATACCTATTTAGCTTGTAGGTATACTAGCACTTAAAAAAAAAAACTAAATTCCTGTTCCACCATCTGCAGATAAAATGTATCTAACAGATGTTTTCTACCTGCACTTCTGGTCTAAAACGTCATGTTCTATGAAATAGACATAGGTTTATCTGTCAGATAAATTAAAATAAAATGGGCACTAAGCGCCAAAACAAAGCAGAAACTGCGATGCAACTCAATAGTAACTAGCAGTTTCAGTTGCGTTGCATTTGCATTTCACCGTGTGTTCTGGGTTTAAGTGTCACTTATCTCGTCTGCCTTGGATTGCTGGCACCGACGACGTATGAACCAGTGACGCTCAGTTCGTCATCATCAGCAAGAGTTATGAAGACATCGAATTACCAACCTCATTTTTAAATTCCTTCTAAAATCCAGTACCAAGCCAAAAGAACCACCTCCATCATAAAAGCGAAAGTGAACCTTAAAGTAATTAAATTTAGACTTAGATTACTGATGAGGTGACGTGCTCCCCGTGTTGATGCCTAGTGCATTAAACAGCTTAGACTTTAGGTTCATGCGGGGCTCACTGGCGGGGTTCGAACCCTATAACCAAAAATAAAAAAAAAACAAAATCATAATTGCAACTTAGGTGAATTGAAATCAGGCAGTTTGTAAAATAACTGAAAGGAAGAAGCGAAATTAAATATTTACAATAAAAAATATATAAATAAGATATTTTTTGTGATTTTTATACAGAATTTAAATAAATAAAATAATTAAGATCATTTATATAAAATTTTTGTTTATTAAGTCGCTTAATCTATTTATATTACAATTAAGGCGGTGGCTGCATTTTTACATGCTTGATTTTTACGTGTTAATAGTTCATGCCAATTCGTTATATTTAATCAAAATGCATATTAGATTTTTAATAAAATATCGATTAACATAAAACGAAGATCTCCCGAAAAGATTATGTGATTAAATTAGATTTTATGAATATGTATATTTTAGTTGATAAAATAAAAAATTAAGACCTTCAAAGACTCGAAACTTGTGAAAATACGATTGAAAAACCAAAGATGATTGTATGAATAAAACGACAACACTAGAGACAGACAAGTCCCACGTATACGCAAGGCATTATGACATCTGCTACATAGCAATACAGTGCTACAAGGATCTTTTGGCACGTGGCGAAAATCGGAACTAACAATATCATCTTGTAAAATGTCCTTATTTTATTTATTCACCACCCACGTCCAGACAATGTCACTCAAGTGCCAATAGATCCTTGTAGCACTATATTAAGACTAGGAACAGCCATATCACACACACGTGGGAACAAGTGTGGTTTTAATCGTCATATTTCTATGGAACAGATTTATCATAATGCGTTCTATACGTAGGATCAGTCTATTTCGACATTTAACAAGCAGTTATTAAATCCCAATTGTCGATGGAATTCATAACCCATCTCAAGCCGGGTACTCATTAACGAGCTGTAACCTATAACCGTCGCATGCAATATAACCAAAAAATATAGTGTGTTACGCTGGTTATAGGTTTGCGAACCTTGTACCTACACATTTTATATTTTTTGGTTACGGTGCATGCTACGGTGAGGCTTTAAACGCACTGCCAGCCGGCATGCTGTACGCTTAGAGCCTAGCGAGTAGCTAAGTATAACGAACGTTCTGGAATGTACGCGACTAACCGCACTAGGCGCGAAGCGTGCAGTGCGGCCCGTCGCGTTCATTCACTCGCTAGGCTCTAGGCGCATAGCAAGCCGCCTGTCAGCGCAGACAAAGCCCTACCCAGCTACATATGACACCTATACAACGAATGATGGATAAAGACTCGATGAGATGATATGAAACGACGTGCCCACGTGACAGTGCAAGAAGAACACCAAAACCAAAATGAGTTATGTACACAACAACACAAACACCTCACGTCACACAACTGTACAGATGGATGAAATTATACGACGTTATACGAAAACGCTTACCTTGTATAATGCGAGCGATACTATCAGGTATGAAAAGTATGCTCGATTTGGCAACGAGATTAATATTATAAATAGATTTAAAGTTACACAAACATCAAGTTAATTGAAGATTGATTGAAGAAAGAACATTTGGATTAGTATATTTAATTTTAAAACAACTTCCACCGTTAGTGTTTATAAATAGTCTTCCGAAATTAATCTTTTTCGAAAAAATGGGAACCATATTTTTTCACTATTTCTTATTTTCCCCGTACATTCGTACATTTTCACACTATTGGAAACCCCAAAATAAAACTAACTACAACAAAAACCCAAACCCCCTTATTACAAAATGAGGTTTAAAGATAGTCCGACGTTAGTTCGTTTAGTTTGACGTTTTGTCCATAGCCGAAAGGTCAAAAGAAACGAACTAACGTCGGACTATCTTTAAAACTCGTTTTGTAATAAGGGGGAAAAACATCCCAAACAAAACTCCCACCAGTTATACAAAAAAAAAACGTTGTCGTATAACTCGTACAACCTCGTGTAATGTCGTATAACAGTGACGTTATCGCAGAGCTCTGACCTCGTCGTGTTGGTCTGGGTGTCCGTCGATCGACTCGCGGCTCCCGTGCGGCGCGCGCTTTCGGGATTGCTTCACGATGTCCAATGCCTGAGGTTTATATGATATTCAATTGCCTAGACTATACGAGTACCTAGATTTTTCCTAACGACTGTTAATGTAGGTGTTTACTTGGTTTAGTTCAACAATCTATATTAAAGAATTTTTGATATATTTTAAATACTGTAATCTACGTAGCCTGAGCACTAAGTAGTTTTTTTTTTAGTTGCATCACATGTCTATATGACATTTATTTGAAAATGGTTTATTTATATAACATTGCAATTATGATGTATGTAGGGATATCTTATCTATTCAAGATTAGATTTAATATAGATTGCTGACAAAACAAATTTTCTGTTTAGTCACAATATTTGAAACCAGAAAGACTTTTTTTGCTGTAAAAATATTTTAAAACAATTAGCCAATTATCAGCCACCTGTGAATTTTGAATATATGAAGCGAATACATTTATTTAAAAATTATTAGCGACCTTGTGACTTACTTGTTGAACGTGCTATGCAGCGTGCAAATTCATATTGTTTGTATTAAAATTGTGCCTTTAGCTAGCTTTTTTTTATGACAAAATATATAAAAATTATATAACTTAAATAAATTAAAAATATGTTGCATTTTTGTGTTTAACATGATATTCAGTAATATAAAAAAGATTCTAAGATATAGGTAGTTTTTTAAACTAGATATTTTTAAAAAGTATGCATACAAATATATCTTGCTTATTGCAAGTTTTTTAAAAATTTAATAAATTAATAATTCAATAAATACTATAAAAAGTTAAGTTTATAAATAGTGTGAAAAAAATAACCGTACCGAGCCTTTTTTAACCGACTAAAAAAAGGAGGTTTCTCAATTCAACCGTATTTTTTCATGTATGTTCGCGGAAAACTTCGTCGTTAATGAACCGATTTCAATGATTCATTTTTTTGTCATTCGTTCTCTTAAAAAAGGCTCAGTTCCGTCCCATCTACTTATACCCCAACTATCTACGGTATGCTCACCTCCTTCCGGCTGCGAAGGGCACAGTCTTCGAGAGTCTCAGCCGCCTCGTACTTGCCTTGACGCCGGTAGAGGGCGCCTAAGTTCTTTAGTGTCGTTGTTACTGTTGGGGAGTCCACCTGAATGAAGAAACATGAATTCACACATTACTAGAGGCTGCCAGCGAGTTCGTACGCATGTATCATGTCTTGGAAAAAAAAAACTGTAGTATCTTAAAATAATACAGCGTGTGTTATTCTAATGAGCAAGCGCTACAATACAGCAAAATTTTATCAATTTTTGTTCGGTAACAAAGAAGTGTATGGTGGTTTTGCTGTTATTGACGCATAAATAAGAAAATTAAAAAACTTTGAAAATTGTTATATGTACACATTTTCAAAGTTCTATATTTCCGAAAGTATATCACTTTCGACATTTGTCCAAAATACTATCGTTTTATAATATTTTTCTCTATCGATTGACGTTAGTTTCATCAGTGACCGCCAACTTTTTTTTCTCCATACTAGCTCGAATAGGGGATGTGTAGTGTAATTGATATCGAAAATTTTTACTATTATTATATGGTCAACGAGAGAATGCGTTCCTGACAGGTGGTGATTGACTTGCCGATATAACTTTCAGGCGGCGCTCAATTTACCGTAAAATTTTTTTTTTGTTTATTCGCCCAATTAACAAGTAACAAGCTATAAAAACTACATTATTATGTCAAATTATAAACAATTACATAAATTTGCACTACAAATTAATTTTAAACTTAAGAAAACAATAATTATCAAAAAAATATACTGCGCTGCTACAAGGTTTTAGCAGTCGGTCATTTTTTTAGTGATGTGACAAAAATAACAGTCAAAATTAACGAAAAGTAACGATTAACGGTTATGTATGTATATCAAAATAATAGTTAAAAAAAAATTAAAAACACGCTTTTATTACGCACTAAAAATTATAAAATAATAAGGACATTTCGGACATTCGAAAGCGTTTATAAGTATGTATAATATATGCTCTTTTTCGACAAAACGCTCCACGTTTTCTTCCGAAAGCCCGAAATGTAGGTATTATAATTTTTTGTGCGTGGTTATTTTCGAGATCTGTTTATTTTGCTAGAACTGGCCGAAAATATGTTATCTAATGTTGTGTATATGTAGTGTAGAGCGTGCCAAAATATTATACCTACATATCTGCATACTCTCGAAAAACATAACCCTCCTTCTGATTTGGCGCAGTCGGGTAAAAGTTACAAACGAGAGTAACGAACCACATTGTGATATTAATTTCTTAGGTTGCTTATTGTTTTTTTATATTAGGTATTTAATAGAATCTTTTATAAAGTAGGTAATAACAAATATCAGTTACGTAAGGTTACATCGCTAGTTACATGTGTCAGGAACGCATTCTCTCGTTGACCCTATAATAGGTTGGATGCTATTTATCTGACAGTTATTTTATACCTGTCTCTGTCTAAAACGTCATGTTTAATGAAATAGACATGGGTTTATCTGTCAGTTAAGTTTTATCTAATTTGCCTAATATAAGTATATTAGGTCTAGTTAATTAAGACCTAGGTTACTATACCTTAGCAGCCTTATGCCATCCCCCATATTCACCGTAAGGAGCGTTTTCCTTCTGTAAATGTTTGTTCTCCTCGCGCTCTTCCGCCACTTGCCAAATCGGCTTGTTGTCACCTGCACACAAATGTCATGTCAATATAATATGTCAATTTACAAGAAACATGTCAAACATTAATACAGCGCTACAAGGATCTTTTGGCACGTGGTCGGAACTAACGATATCATCTAGTAAATTGACATTATTTTGAGTTATTTATTCGCCACCCACGCCCTCCTGACTATGTCACTCAAGTGCCAATAGATCCTTGTAGCATTATCTTTTTTTGGAGAGATGTATGTCATTTTAATGCGGTTTTGGTGTTTTTGAGTTATGTTACTTTTAACTAAAGACATGATTATAAAGCATAGTTAAATGTTAAATGAGCAGTTAATTTTTTTTAGTTCATTATTAAAAGTCCGTATCATCATTTTACAGATAAAATTTATTTGAAAGATATTTTATGAAATAGACATAAGTTTATCCGTCAGTTAAATTTTACCTGTAGGTGGAAAAACGAGCACTAAATATTAATATGATAGGTACCATATCTAATACGTAAATCAAAATAAAGAAAAAAAAACATCTAAATTAAAAAAATAAGTGACAAGTTTAAGAAGAGCATTTAAAAAGCGAAAATTTTTAATCAAAACACAAAAAAGTCGCATCAATAAGAAAACAGAGCAATAAAACATTGGAATATTTTTTTTCCATTTCGTATCGACGCGACTTAAAACTTAAACTAAAACAAAAAAAAATGTGACACAAGTCGGGAAAGTGTGACACATTCAGAAGAACGACATTAAATAGATATCTTTACTTTAATGGGAATAAACCCAAAGAAAGAATATAAAGAAAAAGTATTAAAAAACTCAATTTCCCTACCTGTGCCACACGTATCCAAACTTGTGCCACTCACCTCGATTTAATTTAAAAAAAACACCATCGCACCTTTGTAATAAGGAATACTTTAAAAATACACAAAAATAAATCGCAACTGAAAATTTAATCAATCATACACATATAGAAATAATCAAAGTCTTTTAAATGTTCTCCGCGCGCTACAACTAGATATCGCTCTATGAAGAAAAAACAACATGCAAAATGTTCAATCAATTTCGTAGCGGTGTCAAAAAATCATATGACAACACAGGGGCTTAGCATGGCGTGCCGCGACAATTATTACACGTCATGCTGTCCTTGTCACATTTAAAACTATAGACAGAGACGTAAGCGTGACAAACGCATGACAACGTCTTGTCACGGAGTGCATGCTAAGCTAGCTAGACGCAACTCGGCGTAATGATTACTAGCGCGGTACGCCCCGATCGGTGTAGTATTTTTGTCGTATTCTTGAAGTATGCCGACGGTATCTAGTCGTAGCGCGCGGGGAATTCATCTAAGGAAATAATATCATTTAAAGAAAATATAATTTAGGAACAAATATATTAAAGTGAAATTGTAACAATTATTTGGTTAAGAATTCTTTCATTTATGTATTGCACAATATTTCATATTTTGAACACATCTGAGAGATAACAGTTAACTAATAGTATGTGCTTTCAAATTAGTTGTGAGAGATTGAGATAATAAATTTAACATTATTTATTCAAATATTTACTATAAAAAATGATATTATAATTATACATTGGTATGGTATGTACATTGCCAAAGATTACACTATAGGTGCCGGCGCAGATGTGACGGAGCGCAGAGCATTTTTGATTGTCATATTATTAATTAGAATAATATTCTCTGCGATGCGCTCCGTCAGGCGTGCGCCGGCGCTAATATTCATTTTGAGTGCAAGTATGAGTTATAGACTCAATAATTGATCTTAATAATTTTGAACTTAATTTTTAATCTTAAAATTCATAAATACAGCCACATCTAATTCAGAAGCACATTCCTTCAAAAACTTTATCATCAATAAAATATATATTTTTTAAATTATTTCTTGGTGGCAAGCTTCATCATACTATTTATAACTATTATTTATGCATAAAAGGCACGTATTTAAAGATCACAGCTACTTCACAAAATATTACGCAAGGCAAAGAAGATTTATGGAGCTTAAGACCCAGAACACACGGGGAAACGCAATTGCAACGAAACTGCAACTGCTATGTTACTTTTGAGTTGCGTCGTGTGTGGTTTTCTAAAGGAGCCTATAGCAGAAACTTAGATGCAACTCAAAAGTAACAAGCAGTTGCAGTTTCGTTTCAGTTGCGTCGTGTGTGGTTTTCTAAAGGAGCCTATAGCAGAAACTTAGATGCAACTCAAAAGTAACAAGCAGTTGCAGTTTCGTTTCAGTTGCGTCGTGTGTGGTTTTCTAAAGGAGCCTATAGCAGAAACTTAGATGCAACTCAAAAGTAACTAGCAGTTGCAGTTGCGTTTCCCCGTGTGTAGAGACCCAGAAGGTCTAAAATAACAAAAAAATCATAATCATAATCATAATTCTACATTTAATAAAAACTAATTCAGCGAAATTATCACTTCAATTAAATTAAACTTAAGAAACGAGTAATTTAACAAGCCTAAAAACATATTGCAAATAAATACTTTTAAGTAAGTATAGATTTTTTTATGTAGGTAAGGTAGGTTGGGTAATTAAAAGACAATTTTCATTTAAAAAAAAACATAAAATAGAATAGAAATATTAACAACCGTACTGGAATTCTTTTCTTTAGAAAAAGAAAACTGAGATTGTACAAATTGTAATTTAAAAATATAAATTGGAAACTGTATCATCGGTTTCGTCCACCGACGACATTTTCCAAAACAATATTTAATATATTTTAATATCTAGACAAATGTATAAAAAAAATATACAAGGTGACTTTAAATTAGTGAACGATAGAAAAGGATATGCATGTACTCGTGATAACAAACAACTTTTACTATGAGACCAAGGTCGAAATCACAAAAAAAAAATTGGTCCCAATACTATTAGCTGGTGCATTTTGTATGGGGAGTTGAACATTTTTTGAATGATTTCGACCTTGGTCCCATAGTAAAAGTTGTCTGTTATCACGAGTAGGTAGATGCATATTCTTTTCTATCGTTCACTAATTTAGAGTCACTATATATAATTTTAAGGCGTTCAAACCACAAAAATGCAAAAGAGATCTACAAGCAAATAAATCAACACAAATCGTATAATAAAATAACAATGAAACATGCATTTTTTTTCTAGTTTCATATTTTTTTGGACGATAAGCATTTATATTTATTTATTTATTGTCAACGAATAACAAAAATACTTATCGCCCATTAATATACTAGGTACATTCTCATTCTTAGCTTAAATATATAGTTTTTGTATTCTAGCACATAAAAACTCTCAAAATTATTATATTTATCACAATGTATTGGTAGAATTGGTGTTTTGGATTGTATTTATCTAACACCATGTAATAAGTAGCTGTTCAAAATCACCTAAATTCATGTCTCCATTGAAAAAACCTACGCGTATATTATGCTTTACCACCTTATTTCGAATAGAGATGAATGACAAATATAATTTTTACCCAACTGCGCCAGAAGGTTATGTTTTTCAAGAGTATGTTTGTATGTACGTATAATTCTTTGGCACGCCCTACAGCATAAACGTCTTGATGGATTTTAGCTTGAGAGGTGTCGTTAGATTCGTATTTACTGCGAGAGTGACACTGGGTACATCAAAATGTTCGCAATATAAAAAAATTGGATAGATTGTTATCATGTATTAGGAGGAGCAATTTGCCCGGCAATGGACTATTTATAACCAATGTAGGATACATTTGAGTAAATTGAGTAATTAGCACAAAGAAACACTAAGCATATCCATATAAGTACGTAGTAAAATATTGTGTGAGAAAAAGCATATTTTTTCCAATAATTAAGTGAAACGTATTGCAATATGAAAACAAATAATTGTCATATAATTAAAAGCAGTCAATGTTATATTTAAACACACCTTTGTTGTCACAATAAGCGCAAATATCAAAAGTAAATTGATGAAAATGTTTACTTTCGCCCATCAACTGTCAATTGCATAAACTATAACATTATTGCGCGGGTGTTATCTTTAATTGTACACTTTTTTCATTGTTTACTGTAAGAGCTTTTGCACATAAGAGTTACTTACAATCCTGCAACAACTGTGTGTAAATAATGGTTTTATTCTACTAATATTATAAATGTCAAAGTTTGAGCCGATGGGATGGATCAATGGATGTGGGGATGATTGTTACTCTTTCACGCAAAAACCACTGAATATATGCTACTAATTTTAAGATATCAAGATCTATATATATAAAAATGAAACCCGTTTTCCGTTGTCACGGCATCACGCCTGAACGGCTGGACCGATTTCGCTAATTCTTTTTTTTAAATGTTCATTGAAGTCCAAGGATGGTTCTTACGGTGAGAAAAATTCGAATAATTGCCGGGAAAGCCCTAAAACAGACCTTTTCTTTTTCCCATACAAATGTTTTCTTACTAAAATGTAGAGTCAATTTGAACTTTATTCCTACACAATAAAGTTCATTCTAAGGCGGGACGAAGTTCGCCGGGACAGCTAGTATGACAATAAATGCGTACGAAGTCGCAGGCAGTCTCTAGTCTTTTATAAGTCCCTTTTTTAGATGTTTTATAATTAGGTCCTCTCCACTTTTTCAAACGGAAAGTTAAAGAGCACTATCTTTCCTTATCATAGAGAATACAATATATATTTATATAAATTATAATATTTATGTATGTGTATTTATCGAATATATATGTGTAGGTTTATTCTTATATATTTATTGTTTATTGTAGTGACTATCCTGCCTTCATGCTATCACTTCTCTCTCTGTGGGGTCTGCAGGAAGAAATTTCTTTTAGAAATATGCTGTACCTTTTGTATAACTTCTCTTTTTTTCTGTCTCTATGTACTAGAGGTGGGCCGAGTACTCGGTTAATACTCGGTACTCGACGTACTCGGCACTTTTTTCACTACTCGTAATCGGCCGAATAACTCGGTTAAAATGCCGAGTACTCGGTGCAAATAAATACACCTTGCACACTGGCTCTGCTTGGTGGATCATAGTCTAATTCAATCTAATTTTACATTACTTAGGTCTTTGCCCGCTTGCCAGCCAGCTGGGGCAATGTTAGAGGTTGCCGTTATCGTAATTATTTAAGAGAAAATCGCCATCCATAAATAATGTTTTTTTTTTTACTTTTTTTTTGTCATTTGACGTACGGCCTTTATTGTTTTCATTACGAATTAGTGGGGTGCGGAACCCTCCCGGTTGTAGAACCTTTCGCACCTGAACTTGTTCGCGCACAATTTTACCTACTTCAAGTATACCGAGTAACTCGGCCGAGTACTCTGCTCGGTAAACTTTAAACCGAGTAATACTCGGTACTCGGTTACTCGGTAAAACTGGTACTCGGCCCACCACTACTATGTACTATCATCTTACAATAAACTGTTAAATAAATAGGTTAGGTCTGATTTCATACTCGCGTCGTAGTCATTGGTAAGCGGTAACACATATTTAATACATTTGATCAATTCCTGTATAATATTATTAAGGTGAAATCACCCTTATCCAAGAATTACCCTATTTAAAAGCTTCGTAAGTATTATTGATGTTATTTCTAATTTGACTCTTAACGTTTTCAATACAAAATGTCGTCACGGCAATTCCATATAGACAAATCTTTGTCGAAAATGGGATATTGTTCCATATTAGTGGGAATACCGCTTGGTAAAAGTGCTGAAACTATTAAAAAGAAAATTTTATTTTTATTTAACTTCTTTTGGATGAATTCAGACTTCGGTAATAATGTTTATTGACTTTTGAGATAAACTTTTCAGTAGTTTTGTAATTTTGTGTCCACTTGTGGCAGACTTAGAAGATGATGAGACGAGCTCGACTCATTCAGCAGTCAAGGCAAATCCTGGCACACAGCAGAACTATGGAAAGCAAAGAAGAAGACCTTTGCCCAGCAATGGGACGTGACAAGCTAATTGTATTTGTCCACTCGAGTAACAAATGAATATCGATAAGACCGAGTACGAGAAGGATCAATTTTATTGAAGAAGGACCCATCATCGGGCCTTTTCTGACGAGCTCAGTTGATCACATTTTTCTTTTACAAAAAAGCTTACTAAAGTAATAAAATAAGCATATTTTTAAAAATCATTTCCTTCCCCAGTTGGCGCAATATACTGGTTCATCGATGGCGCTTGCAAAGGACAAAGCTTCATCTCCTTAACTTACGCAGCACCTTGCATCACGCTAACCATAATAGCGAATGTCAAAGCAATTTGTTTCTTAATCTACAACAAACATGTCGACGAACTTATCCACACTATGAAAGGTTTCGAAGAAAAACAGGATAATGAGAGGGACTTGGAAAAAATGAGAATAATTGGCAATGAAACGGTGTTTTTGCATTTAGTGTTGAAGCTATTAAATTTCTTCAACTGGTCGTTGATAATATCGTTTCCATTAATGCCGATGGGTATGACGATGTATAATTTGGTGAAAACGAATGAGTTTCATGCTCTGCTGCCGTTGTTTGTTAAATATCCTTTTGATGCGTACGACGCGAAGTTTTGGCCGTTCGTGTGTTTTAAACAGATTTGGTCGAGTAAGTTTTTAGATACCTATTTTTTTGTTATAGTCATTTTTAGACGGAGGTAGTTCGACACCGAAAGACACGGCGATTGAGGAGAGAGGCTTTGCCTAGCAGTGGGACACAAGTGGCTAGATTAGATTTTAAATGTTGCGTAAAGGAAGATGGAACAAGAAAGGTCCTCGCAAGATGGAATACTTGAACAATCGATTTTTATGGGAGGCTTTTGTCCTGCAGTAGACTTTACAAGATACCTTAACTAAACGCCATCATTAATTTTAATAAGCTTTCTGCAAGACTGTAGTATTATAGCTATAGGAAACAACATCTGCACTTCATAAATGGATTATCTTGTAATAGTTCTGTTGAATATTATATCCGGTCACATATAAATAAATCCCATCACATAATAATTACAATCCTGTCACATATAATTCCAATCCCGTCACATATAAATTAATCATAATTTTCCAGCTCTAATAGTAGTATTCGAAATAGCTACAGCAGACTATTTCTTCTACATCTGTAGCACGCACATACGGATCCAATTCAAGCTGCTAGCATACGAGCTGGAACGCTGTGCTGGTCAGTTACAGGTGGAAGACCAGAGAAGAGCTAGGTTTGTGGAGTTGGTGGAATGGCATCAGGTGTTGATACGGTAAAAGTTTTGAATTGAAATTATATGTTCAAACATACATAGATCACTTTAAAAAAAATTCCCACATAAATAAACTAGTAGTAAAATATATTTTTTTCAAACTAAAAACTAAACTAAAAGCTACGCCTTCACTGGATCGGAATCAACGCGTACTGAGCTGAAGGATTTGTTGCTTGGTATACATTTCTATTGTACTGTGTACACTAAATCATCATTTCTGCGCTATAGAAGACTACAAAGCAACAATCCTTCCGTTCCGTGTGATCCGATTCTGATACAGTGGACGCCTAGCTTTAGTTTTAGTGACTATTCCGTTTGTCAACAGATCTGTAAGTCTACTAGAAGTGATCTACGCGAAATCTACACTGTTAAACTTCGTTTCGAGCTCAGTTATCATTTGCTTGACGGGCTTCAATGTTACGGTAAGAACATTTTCTTTCACCCTTCAGGATTTCTAAAGATAACTCTGTTGGGTTGCTCTTTTTATCATTTGTTAAATTCTTCTTTGGGGAAAACTGCTAACTTCTTTGAGGAATCTAGCGTTAGGGCCGGCACAGACCTGACGGAAAATATTTGCATATAGTCGCTTCGATGCTCCGATGCTCATTTGTTGTGTTAACTGATTTTGAATATGATTATAATGAGAACAAATAGAACAATGTTGATAATAATATGACAATCAAAAATGCTCTGCACTGCGCTCCGTCAGGTGTGCGTCGACTGGCCCCTTATGTGAGTGCAATAGATTTGCCAAAAATTAAGGTAATTGGACTTTGACTTGAATTGATAGGCGAGTCATATACAGAATTAGGTTCAAAATTGTCTTTCCTGTTCCTGATGATTAAGGATACTGAAGCATCTAATCCTCAAAATGTTTATACAGGCCAAAACTACATCAGGCGCAGATTATGCGGATATCCATCAAGTATAGAAATTAGCTTTAGCTTAAGGACACTCTTTAACTTTCGGGAACAGGAGAGACATTTTTTGTTTTCTATGTCTGTATGACCCAGTAGTGACTTAATTTCAGACAGTAGACGACACGGCGTTTACAATATCGTTCCTGAGTTTCCTGTTCACCGGTTTACTGCAGATATTCTCGCTTTGTTTCTTTGGAGATATGTTAATGAGAGCTGTGAGTATTTACTTGAAATGTTATATTTATTTTAAAACTAGCCGTCCCGGCGAACTTTGTCCCGCCTTAGAATGAACTTTATTGTGTAGGAATAAAGTTCAAATTGACTCTACATTTTAGTAAGAAAACATTTGTATGGGAAAAAGAAAAGGTCTGTTTTTAGGGCTTTCCCGGCAATTATTCGAATTTTTCTCACCGTTTAGACCTACCCTGGACTACGACAAACATTTTAAAACCAAAATCAGCTCAATCGGCCCAGCCGTTCTCGAGTTTTAATCAGACTAACGAACAACAATTCATTTTTATTTATATAGATTATATTATAGGCGCATTTATTGTCAAATCTTGGAAAATTTACACAATATTTTAAAATAATATAGCCTATGTGTTTTCTCAAGTGAAGGAGAAAGTTAATGCCATGTGTATCGAAAAGTCAAAGGTTTAAATGCCGGATGCTCTACCGACAAGAGTCTAACTCTTATTCTGATTGCACATTACAACATTGTAAAGTTTTTACGTGAAAAAATAACAAACATCCCCACATTCATCAAGGCAAAAGAGGTGTGTTTGTATCATAGCAAGTAGATTACTTAAGTTAGGTTAGGGAAGTGGTCTCTGCCTACCTCGATGGAAAAGTGGATCGTAGCAGGTGGAGCGAATCTCTGTCTACCTCGATGGTAAAGAGGCGTGACAGACATATCATATACCTATGTTTGTATGTATTTACAGAGTATGGAAGTAAGCGACGCGGCATACAACTGTCAATGGTATGCAACTGAATCACGTCTCGCGAAAATGATTATTTTGGTACTTGTTAGGTAAGATTCGCTATTTCTTACCCTATGGTTGCCTGGAAGATATTGCTAACTAGCAATAAGGCCGCCTGTTGCTTCTTATATTCTTGTTTGTGTCTGTACCTTATATATCTTTTTGTGCAATAAAGAATATTTGTATTGTATTGTAAGAATTTTATAGTATCTTTACTAGTATATTTGCAATTATACAGTCAATTACCATCAGATCTTATTCGATGAATGTGGATGAAGCGAAAGAAGTGTTTTAAGTGATAACAGTCATGAAAAACCCGCCCATTTTGTCGCTCGCTGAACGATTCAAACGTTTCTTTGCAGAGCTCAAGAACCATGCAAAATAACATCGCTTGGTTTCGCCGATGTAAACCTCATGGCTTTTAGCAAGGTAGGTTATATTTTGAATACACAGATTATTAACTATAGACAAAATGTAAAGATTACACAACTCCCTCTTTAAAACAAAACAGTTTACTAAGGCCGTGGCCCCAGTAGGCAAACTGTTAGCGGCTGACGTATCGATTTAGTACGCCCTTCCATATATTTGAAATGGAGTGTCCACAGTCAGCTAGTTTTCGCTCACTGTACGCAGTTTGCAGCGTTACGCGCGCTGACTATCTCAGACAGCGGCCGACTTCCACCAACACCGGTGATTTCATTAATTTGAGCTTGCAGCTAACTCAAACAGTTCGCCACAAATTTGCGGCTCACTCAGTCGGCCGCTAACAGTTTGCTTACTGGGGCCATGGCCTAAAGCTACGCGTCCACTGAATCGGACAGCCAGTACCATAGAAATCAATACAAAGCAACAGATTATTCCGCTCCGTATGGATATATTCCGATGCAGAGGATGCGTAGCGTAAATCCCTAATACCAATATATGAGTACATATACTCCCAATTGCTTCGATCCAAACACACCTCTTTCGCTTCATCCACACTCATCAGTCGCCTCATACATGACCGTCGGTTTAGGGTTTAGGGGGTTTAGCAAGTGGAAGGAAGTGGTCTCTGCCTACCCCAATGGGAGAGAGGCGTGACGGATATGTATGTATGTATGTATGTATATACTCCCAATTTATATTCAACCTAATGTTATGTATTGTTTCAGATACTGAGTACAGCATACTCATACTTCGCGTTACTTCGAACAGTCTATACTTCACCACACGACTAACATAAGCAGACGTGCGAGCTACTTATTACATAAAAGTAATTCACCTATTTACTTTGTTTCACAAGGATAGCGCTACGAAAACTGTGATATTTATCTTCGCGCGCTTATTTTATTCTAAGCTTTTTTTTGCTAGCCTGCTGGGAAAGGCCTCCCCCGCGACTTTCCATTTAACACGGTCTCTGGTTCTAAGCTTTTACTATTCTTTTAACAAAAACACCTCACTTTTTTTTAAATTCTCCTTATAGAATTTATAGAGAATAAACTTGAACATTATTTATATTAATATAGAAGAATTCATAGTTTTAGAATTAAGCAATTAAAAATATATTTGTCATTCATCAATCACAACACCTACCTTTTTAATATATTCAGCAATAATTCAATTATTTTATTATTATGCTTTTAATTATAACACTAATAGGAATGTCGGTTTTACACCTAATTTAAAATTAGAATTGTAAGTTTTATATTTTTAAAAAATATTTAAAAATTCTAAAGTTACCATATCAAAATTAATATATATCTTTTTATAAATCCATCAGCTGGTATTGGAAGATTTTTAGCAAGTAATAGCACATACTTCATAAACTTTATATCAATTAAATATGTTTCTAACATGTTGTAACTTGTTTACCCAAAATTCTACATTTTATATGTATTTTTCTCACAAGAGGTATGAATAAACTTATTTTCTTTCTTTCTTTCTTTCTAATCTTAGCTTTTTTAAACCTTTTCAATACTTATTATTTACTATTCCATATATTGTGTTAGCTTTATAGCAAGTCAATGCTTATTATTCAGTTTCGATATAAACAACTTTTCTCAAGGAACATGTTTAAAAGGTAACGCTACATAAATACTTTTTGATAAACTTAATTGAATCAAATGAAATTAAGGGCCAGTTTAACCATCTAAAGATAAAATTTATCAGACAGATGTTTTATACCTGTCTCTGTCTGTAACAGCATGTTTTATGAAATAGACATAGGTTTATCTGTCAGTTACATTTTATCTGTAAGTGGTGAAAGGTGTACTAAAATTAAAATCAAATGAAAAAAGTTAATTTATTTTGCGACTTTCTGCTTATGTTTCTTCGGAAAAGTTGTTTCGTACTTATACTGAATCCAATAAGCTATGACCCCTATTTATATTAACATGTATACTATTGTATAAAAATAGCTTCTTTTTTTAAATTTAAATTCTTAAAAACTACTCATAAGGTGCGGGTGTTATTTTTTTGGCTTTTTTAATGACGCTATATACTCTGAAATTGTAAACAAAAATAGATCAGCAAATTAGGAATGGATAGCATTAAAAATAACCTATTTACATAAATTATTTGTTAATTTAATGTTTTTTAATTTGCATGCAATGTATGTTTAACATAGGTTTGAGGTCACCAATAGATTACTTAGCTAGCTTTTCCTCTTAATCAAAGAAAATGAAAAAAGTGATTTTGGAATCTATAAGTGAACTTCAAACATTAATATAAAATATAAACATTTTTATTTATAGACAAGACAATAGATATAATGATATTGATTCAAATAGTAAGACTATGTTATCAATGAAGTCAGTGAATATCTTTATCTCTTTCTAAAGTAATACCGCATGAAAGAGATAACGCATGTATTATGTACTGAAATCAAGCACGTTAGATAGAGGTTGAATATTTCGCGCGTCCCGACATCGGCCCATTAGCTCAGTTGGTTAGAGCGTCGTGCTAATAACGCGAAGGTCGCGGGTTCGATCCCCTCATGGGCCACAATACCTTTTAATTTTTAACTTTTCAATATTTTTTTACATTTTGACATATTATAATAATCGCTGTTTTTCTTGTTTTAACTCTTATTAATAAAAAAAACTTAAAAAATTTACCTATTGCTACATATATTTTTTTGCTGTTTACTTTTTGTTACTATAAAGATATTCAACTGACTTATCCAATTACATGAAAGGGTCATTAAGTTAATAACCCATTAAACATAATGCCGTCTTTTTTCGTTTTTTGACAAAGACAGAGACAACAGTAATGGAGCTTTAACTTAATTGACTTTTCACCACAGTATGACAAATTATTTTGTATATTTCTTAATCAAAGACTTACCATCGATAGTGCCGAACTCTCTTTCATGCGCACGAGTCAATACTTGCTTGTATAATGTCTCTGCTTCTTTGTATTTGCCCTGAAAAAAAAAATGGATTTAAAGCGTGTTTTACTGGTAGGGCCATAAAAGTTTGGTTTATGTAAGAAGTCAAGTAATCGTTTATTCAAGTTAAAAACAATAAACATCTTTTATAATAAAAATAGAAATTGAACGGAGGAAAAGGATTCCACGCAGCATATGTCATGTCACTGTTTTATAATAAGACTAGAGAGTACCCGCGACTTCGTACGTATTTATCGTCATATCTTGGAGGAAAAACATGATATCTCAAAATGATATAGCCTATGTGTTATTATGATGTGCAAGCTACAATATTGCCAAGTTTCATTAAAATCTGTTTAGTAGTTTTTGCGTGATTCAGTAACGAACATCCATCCAGTGGCGTAGCGTGCCATCTCGGCGCCTGGGGCGGGAGACCCACTTTGCCGCCCCCATTCTATAGGTGCTTAATTACAATTAAATTTCACAGGCAATGAGATACTTTTTATTGAAGGTAAAATAGGATGAGCGGTTTTACAAGCGGATTCTACGGGCCTTATGAGCAGCGAAGTCAGAAATAACTTTGTCAAAATCAATATTAGCAGCCAATTCTTGTTCAATCGTCAATATACAGGGTGGCCCGTCGATTGACGTCCAAAAGGAAAATTTGGATTCCTCGTGTCATGGGGTATCCGAATCACCCTCATGTATGTTCCGCGATTTTTTACGGTTTCCGAGTTATGAAGTGTTTTCTGATTTTTTGAGATTTTTCAACCAATCACCCTAAAAAGGTTCGTAGAAAAAAAAGTACAACACTTTTTCATAATTTTATTTTTGCATCAGATGCTTCATGACGCGTACTTTTATGCATAAAATATTCAGCTTCGTAACTTTAATAAAAGTTGGGGAAATGTAGGTCGGAAGAGGACAAATTGTATTGACTGAAAGATAATCGAAATCTTCAAACTTAAATTAAGAGGTTAAAATGATGGCTTTATGGATTTTAAGCTAGCTTAAAAACTGCGCCAACTTCTCAGCTTTCATAATCATCGAAAAAAATTGGTACTTAATGGGGTACTGTTGCTAGAATCAGCCTTTAAAGAGAGCAAGGTGGAAAATTTTCAGAATTGGACGTTTTGAGTAATTTTTTTTTCTTTCATATTTTATGATCAGCTAAGCCTCACTAGGTTTAAAGACAGTGTTATTTTACCGAAAAGTACAAAAAAGGAGCCAAGATTGACACATTAGGGCGTTTTGGAGCACCTGTAAGAGATGAGTTACACCTTGAGAAAATTATGCAGATATGCCTCATTTCTAAGGGGTTGCACAAGGAAACGGCCTTGAAGCGGCACGACTGTATCATAAACAGCTTCTACGAAGTGGGATCCCTTCAGGACCCTCGCGTTGACCAGGAGTTCTGCCTTCCATTAAGGTTAGGCGTATATCAAAAAAAATACGAAGGTCAGGATAAGACTCAGGTTGCAGCCCACCACGTCTATGAACTTGTTTGCGATACAGTCGCAAAGCCGTTTCCTTCTGCAACCCCTTAGAAATGAGGGATATCTGCATAATTTTCTCAAGGTGTAACTCATCTCTTACAGGTGCTCTAAAACCCCCAAATGTGTAAATCTTGGCACCTTTTTTGTACTTTTCGGTAAAATAACACTGTCTAAACCTACTGAGGCTTAGCTGATCATAAAATATGAAAAAAAAAATTACTCAACGTCCAATTCTGAAATTTTTCCACCTTGCTCTCTTTAAAGGCTGATTCTAGCAACAGTACCCCATTAAGTACCAATTTTTTTCGATGATTATGAAAGCAGAGAAGTTGGCGCATTTTTTAAGCTAGTTTAAAATCCATAAAGCCATCATTATAACCTCTTAATTTAAGTTTGAAGATTTCAATTATTTTTCAGTCAATACAATTTTTCCTCTTCCGACCTACATTTCCCCAACTTTTATTAAAGTTACGAAGCTGAATATTTTATGCATAAAAGTACGCGTCATGAAGCATCTGATGCAAAAATAAAATTATTAAAAAGTGTTGTACTTTTTTTCTACGAACCTTTTTAGGGTGATTGGTTGAAAAATCTCAAAAAATCTGTAAACACGTCATAACTCGGAAACCGTAAAAATCGCGGAACATACATGGGGGTGATTCGGATACCCCATGACACGAGGAATCCAAATTTTCCTTTTGGACGTCAATCGACGGGCCACCCTAGATAATCTAGCGGAGCTCATAGTAGATCTGAGGAATTTTTTTATTATTATAGGCGTGATGCGATGTTGCCGTTCGTATGTAAACAAACAAACCTTATAAAGAGCTCTGTCAGTGATTTCGCAGTTTTTCTTTTAAGTAAATAAATATTTAAAAAATTGTTTGTGGCAAAATTTTATATAAAAATGGAAAATTATAGTGTGTCTGACACATGTAATGAATGAATCATAGATCAGATCTCAACCCGCTTCACCGGCGACATTTTGCCGCCCCCGCGGGCTGCCGCCCGGGGCGGGCCGCCCCCTCCGCCCCACCCACGCTACGCCACTGCATCCATCCATCCATCGGCACAAACATTGACATTTATAATATTTATAGGATGTATATGTTACACACACAGATCGAAAACGCTCATTGAGCGCAAAAATAGCTCACAACGCGTTGCGTTCGGTTGCAATAAAACGAAAACATCGCGAAATTCATGTTATGGCCCTAATGAAAACTTGCAGGCCGCGTTGTGGGAATCACAGAAAGATTAAAATGACACGTATTTTTATACGTCGCAAAAAACATCTTGGAAGGAAAAGTAGAAGGAAGACGAAAGAGAGGGAGACCACGAAGGACTTACATAGACCAAATAAAAGAGGGAATAGAAATTGTGTCGTATCAGGTGCTCAAACGTACGGCAGAGAATAGAGAAGACTGGCGCAGACTCCACCGACAAGAGCGACGCTCTTAAATCTTATGATCGCCGCGATTCCCCCGCTCGTGGAGACAGCGCCTTAATAGAGACGTAAAGTACCTGTTTGAGGTAGCAAGAGGCGAGGTTGTTCTTGGTCTTGGCCACGTTCGGGTCATCAGGTCCCAGCTTCGTCTCGTAGATCTCCAACGCGCGCTGGTAGTACTGCTCCACCTCCTCGTATTTGTTCTGGAATTTGTGATAGATTTTAGGTGCTTTATGTTTAGCTTACATTGCGATTTACATTTTAGTGAACTTATCACAAAAGTGTTTTTGGATCGTAGCAAGCGGAGGAAAGTGCTTACTCCGATGGGAAAGGGGCTTGAGAGATCACAAATCATCGACAAAACATTTACATTTTTAATATTACAGTCAAAAGCAACAAGCCAGTCAGTGGTCTCTGCCTATCCCGATGGGAAAGAGGCGTAATAGACATGCATGTAGATATGTATGTAAGTAAAGCCATCTTACCTGGTTCTGACACAGCAAGGCGAGGTTATTCAACTGTTTGGCTACATCCGGATGGTCTCGACCCAACACAGCCTCGCGGATGCACAGCGCGCGCTTGCATAGGGGCTCTGCCTCGCGGTATTTACCTGCACACGTATTAGGGTTATGCAATAGTAGCTTAATCACATTATTATTATCGACATTGTTTTCATAAGAATAAATTTCAAAATCAGTTGACATAACATTCTCAAGTAGTCACTTCGATGCTCCGATGCTCATTTGTAGAGTTAACTGATTTTGAATATTATTCCAATGAGAACAATGTGGATAATAATATGAAAATCAAAAATGCTCTGCGCTGCGTTCCGTCAAATGTGCGCCGACCCTTATACTGTATAACTAAATAGGTAAAACAATGCTAATAACATATTTCCACTTATTAGGGTTAATAAAAACATGAAACATCTCAGCCTTTAGCTGCCCACTGCTGAGCATAGACCTTTTCTCTCCCACGCGAACGGTTCATGTGCACCTGCATCCAATGAACCTCGTTGGCTTTAGGTCATCGGTCCATCTGGCAGGTCATTATTCTAAGATTGATCTCATTAGATATACTTTTTTATTCCCTAACTTTGTAACGTAGCTGCGCTATATTGCCGTGCCCTAATCCTATACATGCTACTGTTTTAAAAATATCTGTACAAAGCCTATGCTGCAAACAAAATTTTTAATTTTTGGAACTTTTTGCTCCCTCGGCTGCTCGATCTTCGCGCTGTGACCGACCCATTGTCACTTGCTAATTCTACCTACGCTACGTATGTTATAATGTGTACACAATACCTCTCTTCCCATACAGCACAGCGAGGTTGTTGAGTGTAGCGGCGACTGCGGGGTGGTTCTCTCCCAGCGTCTTCTCGCGGATAGACAGCGCGTCGTTCAGCAGGTTCGCGGCCTCTTTGTATTTGTTTTGGTCTCTGGAATATTTATTGGTTTATTTATTTAAGGCAATTCTGGCCTAATCACTTTTGTATGAGAGTAGGTTCGTGCTCCTATAGTGAGGACGTTAAAACGACTGATGATGCTTTATTAAGGAAAATACAGGTTGTGTTCAATAAACAAATCAAATGTTAAGACTAGATCCCAACCTAAATATACAAAGAGCATCCAACCTAATTGGTGTAGTAAAAATGTTCGCATTTAACAATTTTTAAAGTTCTTTCATTTTCAAAGTTCAATCTTTCCGTAAGTATATCACTTTCGACATTTGTCCGAAATACTATCGTTTTATAACATTTTTCTCTATCGATTAACGATAGTTTCATCAGTGGCCGCCAACTTTTTTTTCTCCATACTAGCTCGAATAGGGGATGTGTAGTGTAATTGATACCGACATTATTTACTATACCAGGCTCCATACAAATATGCTCCATACAAATATGCCATTTATTTAAAGGTTTCTTAAAAACTTAACATTTTAATTTAGTTACAACATTTTAAAGTTGGTTTCTAGCTTAATTGATCTTTTCTGCAACTAGCTAAAATTTTAATTAAAATATAATTACTTACCTATAAACCAAAGCGAGTATATTCAACATAGTAGCGACATCAGGATGATCATGTCCGGAGGTCTTCTCTAGATCCTCGAGCGCCTGTTTACAGAGCGGTACGGCTACTTCATACCGTCCTTGAGACGCGTACTGTATGACGAGGTTGTGTAAGGTGCGTAGACGCGCCGGGATCTCGTAGCCAGCGTTCACTTGTTGCGCGAACTGAGATGGTGGCGTTGGGGACATTGCTTGGGGGGATAAAAAGAGGGTTAAAAACGTTTATGTGAGACTGAGCATAAATTATTATTAATTCAATTCAATTCAATAAAGATTTATTCACAGGTAACCCGAAATTACACTTGAATGCGTCAGAAATTTCAGAAAATTGTTATTATTAGCTTATGTATATGAGAACTTCCATACATTCTACTAATATTATAAATTTCTATGTTTAAGCCGATATGGGTAGATGGATGGACGGACGGACGGACGGGCGGATGAATGGATGGACGGATGGACGGACGGACGGACGGACGGACGGACGGACGGACGGACGGACGGACGGACGGATGGATGGATGGATGGACGGATGAATAGATCGATGGCGATGGATATATGTGAGGATGTTTGTTACTCTTTCACGCAAAAACTACTCAACAGATTTCGATGAAATTTTGTAATATTATAGCTTATGTATAAATACATCAGAATAACCAACTCACGCACATTATTTTAAGATATTTCGTAAATTTTAGAAGATATGACGGTAAATACGTACGAAGTTACGGTCAGCCTCTATTACATTCCGTTTTACTATCGTGGTTTCTTATCTCAAGTGCACTAGCTGACTTAAGATTAGGTGATCGCTACTCAAGTCTTTGAAGTACAACTTACATTTATTATTCCTGTTATCGTCGTGGTCGTCGTCCGGGAACAGGTCCACCATAGGATCGTCGCGTTTGCTCTCAGTCGCGCTGCGGTTCGTGTCAGACTCTTCTGTCACGTCGCTGTCGTATTTGCTGGAATTTTGGTGGAAGAATGTTATTAATGAGGGTAATACATAGATATAACTTCTAACTTATGTAGGTATGTTATGTTTTCTTATGTATAATTAGATCAGTGGTATAACTTCTTTATTTTTCTGTCTCTGTATATGTACTATCTTCTTCTTTTTACAATAAACTATAACATAAATATGTAAATACAAATATCAGTCATGCATATTTCACATAGGGGTAGGCAGAGACCACTTCCCTCCATTCAACGATGCAAACACAATACTACCGCTTCATTCACATTCATCAGTCGCCTCATACATTCACGTCGAGGTTACTCTTGACTTAGCTTTTCTTTATTTAATCGAGACACGTTCACACGACATTTTCATCTACTCTCATCTTGTATATCTCTTTTGTGTTACTGAACCTTTCGCTTACCTAATCTAATCTAGCCATTTGTGTCCCACTCCTGGACAAAGGACTCTCTTCTCATCCGCCATGACTTTCGGTCTCGAGCTACCTCCGTCCAAGTACTTAAGAAGGCAAAGATTTTTAAATGGTCTCCGCGCGCTACGACTAGATACCGCTGTATGAAGAAAAAACAACATGCAAAATGCGCAACTCAATTTCGTGGCGGTGTCAAACAATCACTTGATAACTGGGCACAACTTGGCGTAATGATTAGCGCGGTACGCCCCGGTAGGCGTAGTATTTTTGTCGCATTTTCGAAGTACGCCGACGGTATCTAGTCGTAGCGCGCGGAGACCAATTTATTCATCTAAGTTAAGAAGGTATCCAGCTCGTACCACCTTTTCCATGGTCAGCCGCAACCCACTTACCGGATAGAAGCCATAAAATCCAGATGTTTATTCTCCTCCTCTAGCTGAGCGACCCTCTGTTCAGACGCCTGCAGTCTTTGCTGAGCAGCCGCGAGCTCGTCACGCAGCCACGCGTTCTCCTGGCACAGTCTGCGGACCTGGGTTCTTAGCTTCTGCTTCTCTGCTTCCACGGCTTGCAGGTGGGAAGCTAGGGCCATCATCACCTGGAATTATGAAGTTAGGAGTAAAGATAGGGAATAGAGATGGTTTCTGATAGATAAACATGTTCTTTTACAAAAACTGATCTTAAACTGTCTTGTCATAAACTGGCTTAAAAGACCAGGCTTGTATAAATTTGAGTTTTTCAAGTCTGAAGGCTATAGGTTTTATATCCTGTTCCCAAAATGACAGCATTTAGTGATTTTTCTTTTCTCTTCTTGTAACTCACTTCTTTCCTTTCAGGGTTGTTAGTTGCAGTGTCACGTTCCAGATTTGATTGCTGGTTAAGTGGTTGAACATCGTCATTGCTATTTGTCAGTTGTTTAGTTACTTTACTATTGTCTGGCGTACTGGCGAGAATAGATGTGGTCTTCATCTCACTTGCGACAGGACGGACATGTTGTGTAGAAGCTATCTCCTTCACACATTCGGCAGCCTGCCTAGCTCGTTTGGTCATCGTCGGCGGTGTAAGGATGCTGCTCTTCCTTCTAGCGTTATTCAATACAACTTTCTCACTTGTTTCTTCGGTTGACTGAGCACACATAGTAAGCTTTATTGTACTTACAGTGGATTGGAATCCCAGAAAACGGTAGTTGAACAACAGCTGTTGTTGTTCTTTCAATTTCCTATTTTGGGCATCGACCAGTACAGATTGGGCTGAAATTTTTTCAGTCAAAACTGACACTGCTTTCGTCAAATCGGCTAACACTGTTTTTGGACGTTGTCTCGGCATTTTCTTGGTTAATTAATAAAAAAATAGCAGCAGTTCCTTAAACACGTTTTTTGTGGTCAGCGCAGGGACACACATTCTGAGGTTAGGGGACTATTTTTAACAGACTTCAAAAAAAGGAGGAGGTTTCTCAATTCCACCATATACTATGTACTGTACTGTAAATGATTTTTAAGACCATTCTGTAACTTTGTGGAAGCGCAATAAAGATTTATGATTATTATACTCGACTATTACAAAAACAATCTACAATTCAAATCCTGTATTAAAATGATAGCTACTGAAAACACGTCCTTATAAAAGAAAAGATAACACAATAAGCTTAGCTCTAGTACTAGCGAAGTCAACAAGTTTGTAAGTGGGGTGACGAGATTGTTGAGAGCCCTCCAACATCAAGGGGTGGAGTTTACCTCGGCCAATGTTGCAGGAAATTGTTTATCTTTGTATAAGTTTGTTTGGAATTGTCAAAATGTTTGACGTATGAAATACTCAGATTGATCTCACGTTCTTCTTCTTATTAATTTAATTAATAATCCGTTATTATAAACTAGAGGCTGCCCATGACATCGTACGCATTTATCGTCATATCTTGAATAAATAAAAAAAAATCAAAATCTGTTTAGTAGTTTTTGCGTGAAAGAGTAACAAACATCCATTCATCTATCGGCACAAACATTGACATCCTACTTCCTACTAATATTAAAAATGTCAATGTTTATGCCGATGGATGGATATATACGAGGATATTTTTTACTTTTTTACGAAAAAACTACAACACAGAAAAAAAAAAAAAAAAATTTCATAATAAATTTCAAAAAATTTTCATTGAAAATTGGCAATATTGTAGCTTGCACATCGTAATAACACATAGGCTATATTATTTTAATATATTGTGTGTGTTTTTCAAGATATTATGATAAATATGTACGAAGTCGCGGACAGCCTTCGTTATTATAACACTCCACGTAAAAAAAATATACTAAAATATTGTTTATGAAGAAGAACATTTTCTTAACAATATCTTTGCACTGACACAAATCCATTCACTACTTCCTTTCATGGCATCGTTTTAAAAGCCTACACTTCAGTTTCCATTATACAGTGCCTTTGACTAAACGGTTGGAAGCGTCCCTTGACGTCACTCCTTCATTTAGGTCAGTTTAAGGAATACCCCCGTGACATGGTTCCGTTCGAGTGTCTTTTGATGGGAGAATTGTGGTAGTTTGTTATGGGCCAAGTGATAAATTGGGCCTCAAAACGCCCGGGAATTACCACATTGTCCTCTTATATTGGACATTATTCATAATAACCAGATAATGTGATAAATAGTATCTAGTTTTAATACTTGAGTGTTGATATTTGAGTGTAAATTTTAAATTACCTACGAATAAACAATTTTTGAACTTTAAATACTAATTAATAACTTTGTCCGATACAGCTGGACATTATGAATAATGCCCGCATTAATCACTTTGCCTATCATACACACTTGACTACGATATGTTTTTTATCATGGGAGTACATTTATCAGTTCCTTAAATGTGTTTATGATTGCATATAATTGAATGATAACGAATCAACCTTCGGTACGGTTAGCATACAAGAGGTTGTCATACTTTTCTTGCGATTTCCTCTCTGTCTTAAGCTTTCATGTGTTAGTTACTTAATATTATCTTAAAAGTTAGTATCAACATGAAACCCTGGTAGGGCATTGCAATATAATATTATAATACTACTTAAACAATGTCAAAATCAACTACTTACTTAAGTACAATAAGTAATAAGTAGTAAGTAATTAGTATGTAGTAATAATTTTAACCACGTAAGGTACCTATATATTTTGGAAGAATTCTTGTAGAGTAGAAATATGACAAATCCTTACCTGAGCTTCTCCAAGACCAAGTTCAATAGCATCGATGCTCTTCCTCACGAGGGCTGCCTTCTCGTGCTCGTGGTCGGTGTTGGCCGCCAGCCCAGCGAGCAGCTGGGCGTGCTCAGCTCGCAGCGCCTCCAGGCCGGCCGCCACGGTCCTGGCACCAGCCACCATCTCCTCCTGCGACATCGCCGTCATCCTGCCCAGCGATTCGATCTTCTTTCTGTTGGGCAATTGAGATGAGGTGTAAGTCATCAGTTATTTTTTTTAAAGTTTTAAGTAGAGAGCGAAGAGAGTAGCTCAAGATTAGAGTAGTGAGGAGAGAGAGAGTTCTTAAAACTCTAATCTAGGTGAGGAGTTTTGTCCTTGGTGTCTATGATTTTTATGTAGGTAGATATTACTTTTTTAGTTTTGTGTAAGTTGGTTGGTTGAAGTCCTATGATACCCCGTTGGTACAAAAAGCCCACGTAAACTACGATAATAAAATTAGTTAATATTCAAAACAAGAACCTGAAAATTACAATAACGTCTGGAACCTACATACGTAAAACTGTACAACTTGCAAAGTTACAAGCAACTGAGTGCAACAAACTCGACTAATGCGTCTAAATCATCGAATTATCGACGCACGCGCAGGAACAGAACCCGGAACCTCACTTCCCGCGGCCTACATCGACACACCCCGCTGTTGCAACTGTAATGTGTCCAAAATCATTCGATTGATCCGATTTAACTATGCGTACTTCCTATTTTGCATTTTGATTGACATAGATGTGGAAATGGCTAATGTACGTAGGTCTCATCGTTAGAACTTTGATGCGTGATAAAAAACAATTGACAAATGATATCGCGCCATTTATTTTTTTGTGATTACTCAGAAGATTGTAACGTTTCAAAAAATTTCAACATTCATATCGTTCCGATTAGCTAGAAGTGTTAAACTTATAGTGCGCCCCATGTACTTGGATTTTATAAGTCATACTAAAGCCGTGTCTGCTGCTAGTGTTTACTTGAACATTTGTTCATGAACATGAACGTGTTCAAGAGCATTTTCCGTCCGCTGCTACTTTAGCAATGTTCAGTGAACAAAAATGTTTAGTGAACAAGATTTTTTTATTCAGGGCAGGCAAAGACCAGAGAGCATACAGCCTAGTTCTTCAATATAATCAATTTAGTATAAAATCCGTTAAAGTTGTCTTCAGAGCAGTCTTCAATAGTAAAATTCTATTAAATTCGACTTCAGTGATTTTTTTTTGTCAAATCCAGAAATAATCAACATCACCTTGTCATAACCTCAAAGTTGACCTCAAATAACCGAGCGAAACGTCAACGTAGTGAGTTGACACCTCTCTGGGAAGGAAATATCATAATTTTCTTTAATAGGTATTTATTCATTATTTATTAAATAAAATATACTTGGCTGTATGGTCTCTGATCTATGCCTGTCCTGAATGGATGAATTAAAAAAAAAGGAAACATCAAAATTATTCAAACTGAACCATTCCCCCGCGCGCAGGCGACAGCGGGGGATGTTTTCCAAAATTTCGGTAAACACGACCGTGTTCAAATCGAATGACTTTGCTGAACAAAACAGAGAAAAACTTCATTCATTTCGTTCGATTTGAATAAATGTTCAGCTAAACACGGAGCAGCAGACACGCCTTAATGTAGGATGAGTGGGTTTCAGAACGAATGAAAGTATGAGAGTTTTTCTAAACGAAGATGAGAGAAAGAGATAATAGAGAGTGAGAGGTTTTTTATTTTTTATATGGCGTTTGGCACTTCAAAATAAGACACACACGAATGAAGATGTGGAAATTTATTTTCAAAACTAGAGCAAGTTAAATCCATAATAAAAGAGGATTAAATTAAGAAGAGGTTTCCTTCCATGCCCCAGTCCCCATATTCATACCATACTAATATCATAAATGTAATTACTCTCGAATGAGAGTAGGCTCATGCCCCTGTAAAGGGGACGTTAAAAGGGTATATGCATGTATGAGGCGACTGATGAATGTGGATGAAGCAAAATATGTGTGTTTGGATCGTAGCAGGTGGAGGGAAGTGGTCTCTGCCCGATACGAAAAGGGCATGACAGATATGTATGTGCCATGCCCAACGGGGTAGACAGAGACCACTTCACGTGCTACGATCCAAACACACCTCCTTCGCCTCGTCCACATTCATCAGTCACCTCATACAAAGTCTAGTTATTTTGCAAAATCAGCAAGAAATAACAAATGACAACCGCATGCCCATTGGTAAGGTAATACAATGACAATGACTAGTCGATTTACAACGAACAGCATAAGAATGCTGAGTCATAGAGATGATTGTGAGAAGTCGACTCAACGTCTGCCATCTTTTATTGAATTGATACTTTAGTATGATTGATGATAGGTTTGATTCAAAATTGTCATTTAGTAGGTTTATTGATATAAATGTTTAAACGATTTAATTGTAAAAAGGAAGAAAAACAAAGACAAACTGAAAGTTAAGGCAGGAAATTTGTATTAAATTAGTATACATACGTTATTGTAGTTGTTATATCATTATACTAGACTAGAGGCTGCCCGCGACATCGTACGCATTTATCGTCATATCTTAGAAAATAATCATGATATCTCAAAATAATATAGTCTATGTGTTATTCTGATGTGCAAGCTACAATTTTGCTAAGTTTCATCAAAATCTGTTCAGTGGTTTTTACGTGATGAAGTAACAAACGTCCATCCATTGGCACAAACATTGACATTAGGATTGAGATTAGGATTAGTATTGTATCTTGACGCATATTATTATAACCGTTACAGTTTCAGTTTGATCTGTAAAAGCCGTCGGTAATATCTGCGCACCTCACAGGAATGCGCTTTCGATTTCCGACGGGTTGTATTATAAATGTGAATGGGCATGAATAAAAAAATATTTTTAGTCCATCACATAGATTATTTTAAAATATTCGACACGTATTTCTTCTTCTTTCTCTTTAACTAAAAATGACACATTTACACTGGGTTGAAGTTGCTCGTGACGTCACGCCTCAGTACGATTTTAACCGAGGATTGACGTCAATACCTCCCACTCCGTAACTTTGATGCTCTGTATCTTTGTATTTATTTATGTAAAAAATGTGTTTCAAATATTTTTAATGGCCTAAAAGACGGACTAATTATTTTTTGAATTTTTGAATGTAGTCATCATCCCCATTACATTCATCAAACCAAACGCATAAAGAAAAGACTCTTTATTACATACAGATATTTACACAGGTGAAGTAACGTCAGCGTAGATTCTTTGCTCCGTTTAGAATAACTTAGAATAAAAAATATTGTACGCAGGTAGGCTGACGTACGAAAATATGTATCGTTTATTGACGTCATTAAAAAAATTTATATATATATATTTATATATTTATTATATTTATATTTATATATATTATAGTATAAGCATTGCCGATCGATTTGCCAAACTTTTTGTATTATAATAAGTTAGTAATCTTCTAAGAATTCGATAAACAAGCCTTAGAAAGTGTTTTCGTAAGTCAAGATACATCCATTTATTTAGAACTAGAGACTTCCCGCGACTTGTCTATCTACAAGCTTCAGTATTGCCAAGTTTCATCAAAATCTGTACAGTAGTTTTTGCGTGAAAGAGTAACAAACATTGACATTCGTAATATTAGTTAGTGGAATATTTCAGTAATTACGAAGTAATTCTAAACATTAAAAAGAATCTACACCAGACTAAACAATGCATTGTTACTTAATTGTTGTGTCATACGAGGTTGTTACACGGTAACATACTTGTTAAACAATACGTAATGTTACATTTATTTATAACAATCAGTTTTACATGTCACAATATTGTTTTAATAATCCGACAAATATTATAAATACCAAAGTTTATACCTACGTATTTACATGAGGAGGTTTGTTATTATTTCACGCAAAAACTACAAAAATGATTCTAATGAAACTTAACATAATTGTAGCTTGCACATCAGAGTAAACACATAAGCTATATTATTCACGATACCATGATTTTTTTTCAAGATATGACGATAAATGCGAACGAAGTCGCGGGAAGCCTCTAGTATTTATTTATGACAATAAGTTTTACGTATCAAAAAAATTTTAATAACGAATCCTACGAAAATACATTAGAATATGTCAAAGTTTGTGGCGATGAGTGGATATGAAGAGTTTTGTTACTTATTCAAGCAAAAACCTAACAAGTAAGTAATGCATATTTATCTTATTTAGTAACTATTTAACTACGTCTTATTACGTCTTCCTCTCTTCAAAAAATGATTAGCCGTGCCCTATAAACAGGGTTCACAAAATGTACTTGTATTGTATTTGTAACATCCTTTAAAAGTTTGTGGAAGAGCAATAAATATGATTTTTTTTTTAGCCTATTTCGTCCCACTGCTGGGCAAAAGCCTCTCCCATGCCTCTCCAAACACTCCTGTTATTAGCTGCTTCCCACCAATCTTCCCTGAATGAGCGTAGGTCGTCGCTCCACCGTTTCTTAAATATGATTATGATTTTGAAAAACTACAGAACAGATTTTAATGAAACTTAACATTATTGTAGGTTACACATTAGAGTAACACATAGACTTTAATATTTAAAGTTATTGTGTAAGTTTTACAAGATATTATGACGATAAATGCGTACCCACGAAGTCGCGTAGCCTCTAGTAAGGCGTGTCCGCTGCTCTAAGTTTTGAACAGTTTTTGGTAAACATTGAACGAAATGAATGAAATTTTCCTTTGATTTGTCAGCAAAATCATTCAATTTAAACAATTCGTTCATTCAATGTTTGTTCAAAACATGAGCAACGGACCCACCTGTACTTAAACAATTGGTAAAATATTTTAGTTACCTAACGCACTAATTAGTTTAAAAATAAGCCGGCCTCTGTCGTCTGTTAATAGTATTAGTTAAACTCTAATTGGCACTTTGAAGGATTTCGACGTTGTTGTAAGACTTGTTTATGTTTGAGGACATTTCAAAGAGATATTAGAGGCTCTAACTTAAATGTCTTTAACATAACCTCTAGTTTAGAGGTATAATATTGACGAATGAGTGAGTGTTGAGTGTCAGTGCATGTATGGGGCGACTGATGGATGTGGATGAAGCGAAGAGGTGTGTTTGGGTCGTAGCAAGTTGAGGGAAGTAGTCTCTCTCTACTCCGAAGAGAAATGCGTGACGGATATGTAGGTATGTGTATGTAAGGTGCAGGTGGGTAATTATGTATGTTCAGTTATTCTAATATCACTTATATGTTCCAAACGCGGCTCATTCTTCACTCCAGTACCACTCATCAAAGTTTCATGTGAATTTGATGAATGACGCCAGAGAAATGAAAACAAAGCCGCGTTTAGAAGATATGAGTTATTGTCAGAATTGCCCGACTTTCATAATTACCCACTTTCAATTTAACTCTATTTTCAATGATTAATGAAAGCTAACATGTATAAAGGTTACACTTTCGGTTAGTATAATCTCAAATAAAGTCCAATACAAGGAAAAACATACCAATTTGAGTTTCCAACTACGATGGTCTTACAAAATAGTTCACATAACAGTTAAGTACGTACCTACACTTTCAGAATACTAAAACGAATATTTACAAATTGTGTCACGTCACAGGAAATACTATAAACCTAGATTTCTTAATATGGTCAGCTATGAACCCAAATACATGCCATCACGGATTTATTGATCGACACGTTTGACATTATTGTTTTGTGATTGTGAAGCTCATTGGAAAGCAAATGTAATGTAGATGGATTGGAAAATCGATGAATGGAATATGAAAGACAAGAAAATATAAGTATATACTGAAGATCCTACTAATATTATCATTGTCAAAGATTGTGCCGATGGATAGACGGATGCGAGGATGTTAGCGACTTTTTCACACAAAAATCACTCAGCAGATATTAATAACACTTTACAATGTTGTAGCGTGCACATCAGAATAACACATAGGCCATATTATTTTAAGGTATCGTTTTAGTTTTCCAAATTCTAGTGATAAATACTTACGAATTTCGGGGGATATATGTGTTATAAAGTAGGTAACTGGGTAAGCTAGAGGACAAGAATATGAAATAAGAAATACTTCTAGGCAAAACAAATCGATGACAACAAGCAGGTAAAGTAAACTTAGAACAAAACTATGATCATAATCTTCTTCCAAAACACACTTACATGAAAAAAAATCTTTTAAATCACACACACAACACAAACCTCACAAGTTACAAGATAAACTAATACAAGATCATAGATAAATATATACTTTGTATCCAGCATATAAACACGACGGCCTTGTTACACAAGATTGTAGTAAACTAGTAAACATAACCTGATTTACAGAATATACTAAATGTATTAGTATTTTTGACCAATCGATAGATAGGTGTGGCTTGTTTGGCTAGTATAAACTCTATGATTTATTTTCGAATGAGAGTGGATTTTCTGGATGTTTTTTTGAGTATGATACAAGTTTGGAAGTAGTGCGAAAAATATGATATTATTATCTGCCGCCCATGATTTCGTACGTTTCATGAGATTGTGTGAGACTCTGCTTAAGTAGGTACGTACTTCATTTATCCCAATTAATTAATTTAAGCGGAAAGGCCCTTGGTATATCACTTTACAAGATAAATATGATGTACCAGTTACCTATTGATTTATCTGATCTAGACGAATACACAATGTTACTAGACGAAATAGAGTAGGTATTTGAAATATGATGTACCTAGTCACTTGAATCTATTGATTTATATATCTAATCTATCCAGGACAAATACAAAATGTCAATAGATGAAGTAGAGTAGGTACATATTCTATTTCTAAAAACATTTCAAATGTGAGTCACGAGAAAAACCATATACTGACGTGTGTCACGAAGGTTTTATTAACATTGTGGTTTAAAATAACCAGTCACAATGGAATGGGCAAATAGTTCGACTTTAGTCAGCATTGTTTTACGCAAATATTTGTAGCTAGAGATTGTCAATGAGCTTGTCTAAAGATCTATGTTAACTTTAAGAAACAATAAAACAAATGGAAAATACTTTGTAGTAAAGAATAAAGATTCAAAAACATGTAGGTAAGTACTAGAAATGTTTCTCTGGTTACTATGTAGGTCCGCGGAAGTATACGCAAGTTTTCCCGTGACCCCGTCTTGAAGCGACAAGAAGGAACACCGTGGGGTTTTAGCCGGTGGGAGTCCAGCATAACCCTACGTTTTTTTCCGAGATGGAGGGTATCCATAATGGATTTCCCCACGTAAAAAAAAGGTACATGACTAGTCTAGAAAATCTCATCAACCAACTATAACTAGCTATTACAAACCCCTAAACTAAAGCAATTACCAATTTAACCACAAATAACCACGAAATCACCGGCATATTTGTCCAAAGGCATCTCGATTTCATTAACCTTTATAGAACCGAGAGGGGGTAACCTTGACAACCGCCTTTTGGGGTAGAAGAGCGGGCGAGAGGGGGGAGAATGGGGCTGAAAAGAGGGACGCATGAAACCCCGTCGCCATGGCAACCAAGGGCGCAAAATTGCAACCCTACTGAAATCGAAGCTTCGCTGCTGAAATTTCAGTTGGTTCCATTCCAAGTTGAAATATAAGTTGAAACTTTTAGTGAATTAGATTCCAGAATATTATTTTGATTGGTTAACTTTATGATTTGGTGACTGTGAAGTTTGGATTGAATTTGTCTTCGAAAGAGTTATGGTTGCAATAAGTTATAAAAGGCATTTAAATAACTTTAAAAAATAGGTTTAACTACCGTATAAGTAAGAGTATTATTATCATCAAAATTTTGGAGTGACAGAAGTATGTGTGGATCGTATCAAGTGGAGGGACGTGGTCTCTACCTACCCAGGTGGGAAAGAGGCGTGACAGATATGTATGTAATCTTGGTTCTATTCGATTTACCACATTTAACCGAGACTCAGTATTGAAGGATGATTACTTCCCCTCATATTGAGAGAATATCTCCTAGATTACAGTTTGAAAATTGACATAGAAAACCCTTTCCACAAAGAATATCAAAAAAGCGTCACATTACACCCTGAAGCAGACTGAAAGCATATACCTTGCAACACGACTACTGTTCCAGTGTAAAGGCACGTTTCCAGTATAAAATGTAGCGAAGATCGTTCTTACTTATTGCCCGTTTTAAGTGCCAAAACCTGGAGGGTTGGTCTTGGAGTCTTGCCAACATATTTAGACTCTACAGTGGCGAAACAGGGTTGGTTCTAGGGGTGCAAATTTACAAACTTTTAACGTCCTTCAAAAATATACTAGAGTTACAGAAGATACTAAATAGTGTGACCTATCCAGCTTCCTTCATCTTGATTTATTTACAAAAGGCTACCTTAGACTTCGTCTGCATTTATCATCATATCTTGGAAAACGTGCACAAGTCGTAAAATAATATAGCCTGTCTCAGTTGATCATTTCTCAAACTCTGCTGAATATGTCAACATAACACTCAAAGTATCAGCGCTCTATACAGGGTGTAACAGAAAGGGTATATAAAGCCGAAATACAGCGATAGTCCTCATGAAACTGAACAACTTTCCCCAAGGAACATGGGTTGTAATTCGAAAAAAATTTTTGGATCGCCCATACTTACTCGATCAGCTGATCGGGCATTTTGTATGGGGAGGCGAAATTTTTTTTTCGAGTTACGACCCATGTTCCTTGGGGAAAGTTGTTCAGTTTCATGAGGACTATCGCTGTGTTTCGGCTTTATACCCCCTTTCTGTTACACCCTGTATACCTTTGTCTATTCTATTGTCTTTTTTGTGGGCACTAGGGACGGTAAATTTAACGGAACCTAGAGGCGTAAAATACTCGAATCCGTCTCTGTCTACCAACCCATACGATCTTTTACTGCTTTAGCAATACGGTGTTTGCCTGCGTCCTCGTACAGCCAATCTGTCATGTCGGTATCGATTACTGCTTGTCTGATATTGATACTGCAACGTTTGTTTGGACTATATTCGATGGAACGGGAAATGTTTTTATTAATAACATTTTAGGGTGATTGTAAACGTATTTGCTAAAGTAATATGCACTTTTTCTTTAATCTACTTTTTACTATATTCTCATGCATATTTTGCTCGTGTACGGTTAGCAACATGTGTGTAAGAACTAGGTTCTTGTCTTTATATCTGAGCACAAAATCCTTTAAAAAACATAGATTTTGCGGGTTAGGTACTTCTAAGTCCAGAATACTTAACTTTCAGTAATATAGATAGACATTTTTCTGTATCGGTACAACACAACAGGCAAATTCAAAAAAATCTGTCGCTCTACAAGCATGAAAGTTTCATATTTCAATATCGTTCCGATCATTAGCTACCTCATAAAAAATAATAGCAATCTTTGATTAACCATACAGACCTAGTTATTACTATTAACGAGCAAAAATAACATTAAGGTCATTAACCTCCATAGTATCTATTTCTAAATACTGTTATCGTATAAAGATAAAGTGAAACGTTACTCAATAAGTAATAGCCGATACACTTGCGTATTTATTTATATCAGACTGCTTTTAATCTGTATTAGGAAGAGAGATATGGACATGCTTTATCATTGGATTGAAGTAGGTAAAAGAATAGACTCTCCCCCTTATTACAAAAAGAGTTAGATAGTTCTAGGGCGCTGTTTTCGGATCACGCCACTCGCCCCGCGCGTCAAGCGGCGCCGCCAAGCAGCGCGGACGAAATTTCGGTAAATTAGACTCTATTCCTAATACTCATAAGAGTTTTCTTCACAAGACGCTTCCACCGCGCTCCTCCGCCACGCTTCTTTGGTTAAAACAGGGACTAGGACTTCGACTATGGACAAAACGTCAAAATATCACATTAGTCCTATCTTAATTTTTCTTTAAAACTCGTTTTGTAATAAATAAAAAGGGGGTCTGGGTTTTGTTATTTACGAAACGTATGTATACGAACTCTTCATGTGTCGTAAGAGGAGAACATTCAAAAAAGTGTACCAATATGTTCCAATTTTAAATGAAAACAGTTTTTGATTTTGGAGAGGCCTACGCTCAGCAGTAGGCTGGTATGGACTAAAATGATGATGAAGATTGGAAATAGATCGTGAACTAACAAGTATTTCCATTGTAAAACCATTCTATGGGCCAGTTTCAACATTTACAGATAAAAATCAGACAAATATTTGATACCTGTCTCTTTCTAAAACGTCATGTTTTATGAAATAGACACAGATTTATCTGTCAGTTAAATTTTATCTTTAGGTGGTGAAACGGGCCCCTTACTAATGCAACATACACAGAACAAAGGATTAATGCAATTATAAAGGGCACTAACAGCCCGTAATCGATATGTCTAGACGTTAGACACGGGGCGACTGTCGACTGCCGCATTAACATTCTAGCCAGTAGAATAGAATAGAATAGAATAGAAAATATTTTATTCAGTACCAATCAAAACAGATTATGTAGTACATTAAAAGACTTAACACTAGATGGTCTCGATCGATACTGAAAGGGCCATCCAGCTCAACCAGTCTTCCATTCCTGTACTTTATACGCTAGCTTTTTCATTTAGATTCATATTTTACCGGCCAGTGTTGCAATGCGACATTGCGAGGTCCGTTTTTCTTGATCTAAAAACTTGGAGACGAGGTCTCAAAACCCGATAAAATTCGCTGGAGTGCGGGAGATCAGTTTCTCTCTTATGATTGTCCAGTTCTTTGTAAAATACGCTTTATACAATGTGACTACATCATCATCATTTTATTTAAGTCAGACTCTTGTCAGTGGAGCATCCGCCATTTAGGCCTAGACTTACATAGATCAAATAAAAGATGGAATAGAAGTCGTGTCGTATCAGGTGCTCAAACGGAGGTCGGAGAATAGAGCAGGGTGGTGAGGACTCTACCGACAAGAGCGACGCTTTTAAATATGATCATGATGACAATGCGATTTAAGGTTATTTTATTTTCCAAAAAGGGAAGGTTGTCAGGATTTTCAGCGAGTTCTGTGACAGAGATTCGTCCCAGAAGACACGAAGGAAAAGCATATTCTTGTCACACTTGTCTTTTGGGAATGGAAATACACTCCCAGTAAAAGTTCTTCAACGGAGCTACTGAACTTAATTCTAAACTGCGGTGACTACCTTTGGCACAACATATGCTGTGAAACAGACATATTAGGTACCTATGATGAGATAGATGTATTTTTTAAATCTAGTACGTACTTTATATCAGTGGTTTTCAAACTATTTGATATCGCGACCCCCTTACGGGTTGAAGAATTTTGGCGACCCCCTTTTATTGGTACTTACATACATATCAAGATTACGACCTTAATTCTGCAAAAAAACGCGATGGCTTTGATAGTAAGTACGAGGTCTGTTGGTTAATCACAAAAATTGTGTTTTTGATTGTACTAAGTTGAGAATTTCGCCATTTTCTCTTTGCTGGCGATCCCCCGAGTAGGGCCCACAGTTTGAAAAACACTGCTTTAGGTTATTCGAATGTGAGAAAAACTGTTACTACACTGACGACTGATGTGGTTTCGGAATGACGCAACATTACCTTGGCCTCTATTCAACCTAAGGGATGAAAAAAACATGATTTGCCAAATACGAAATCGAGTTTATTAGAATTTTCATCAACCAAAGCGGGTTTTTATGTAAGTACCTATCTAAACTTTGACTTATTTGAACATGAATCTAGAATTTTCTAAAACAGTTACGTAACGTAAACCTATACAGGGTGTAACAGAAAGGGGGTATAAAGCCGAAACACAGCGATAGTCCTCATGAACCTAAACAATTTTCCCCAAGGAACATGGGTCGTAACTCGAAAAAAAAATTCGGCTCCCCACAACAAATGTCCAATCAGCTGATCGAGTGATTATGGGCGATCCAAATTTTTTTTTCGAGTTACGACCCATGTTCCTTGTGGAAAGTTATTCAGTTTCATGAAGACAATCGCTGTGTTTTGACTTTATACCCCCTTTCTGTTACACCCTGTATATTTATCTTGTAAATACATTTTCATCCCAGGACGAGACGCGAAGGTCAAGGACAAGGCCGGAATAAATCGACTTGGTATTCTAGACGAAAGAGATGCCAGATAGCGAGGTGATATAGGAGAGAAAAGGACGTATATTTGATGAGAAGCGTTTTGTCGATAATGAATTTGGGAGAGGTTGGATTGAGGTGACATCTAGAAAGTCATGGCAGATGAGGAGAGAGGCCTTTGCCCAGCAGTGGGACACAAGTGGCTAGATTAAATTGTGGTTGTTACGACCACATAAGGCAATTTGTTTAAAAGAATATATAAGTATTGGGACCTAAGACAAGCCCATCGATAGCTGGCTTACTGTGTAAAGAGCTATCACCCAAATCAATATCATAAAGTACATAATATTTAGTGGCAGATTAATATCGAACTGTGGTACAATCAAATTAAATACTTTACTGATCAGAGTACAGTTCATAAAGGTGGTTGGAATATTGAAAGTATTCACAGAGTAGGCAATGGTATTCGATCCGTTTGCAGGTGTATAAAATGATCGTGACACTCATTGAGCACAGAAAGTGTCATGTCGAAAGTATCATATCAAAACGACGGAACTATGCGTCCGTCGGAATGCAATTATTCATAATTTGTTACAAAGCTATTGAAAGAAAGAATAGTTAAACTATCTTGATCAATCTCGGTCTAGACTCTAGCTAGATAAAGCCGTTAGTCTAAAGAGAATCAATTGTTACGACTCAAAAAGGAATTTTGAAGTCCTGTGTCACCAGGCATCCTAATATCCCATATTACAAAATTAAAAATAAATAACGTTCCAAATTACCTCAAAATATGGAAAGTTGGGGTAATTTTGAATGATATTTTTCGAGGATTTTCGAAAAAAGGCTGTAGACCACTCTTTCTATTGCAATTAGGTACGCCTTTTTTTCCAAATAACTCCAAATAACCCCAAATAATAGATCTTATACAAACATGACCTTAATCTAAATACTCACATTCTATAAGCGTTGAGAGTCTTCGACATTATACTTCTTGTCTAAACGTATCAAATATTAATCCATTTCTTTATTAAGCACTCAAATATCACAAACACTAAGCACTTAGTCGGTAAAAGTATACAAAAATACTATTATAATACTGCTACTGTAAGAAATGTGTTTGTTAACACGCGATATTCGACCTTGGATGGCAGTTTATTTTTGTTGGACTTATGTGGCAAGTTTTTGAGGCGCAAAAACTAAATAAGGTCAAAATTACATGTGTTTTATGTTTCGAAGTAACTAAGATTTCTTCAATGTTACTAAAAATGTTAATCCTTCTATCGAGTAAGTCAAATTCTCCGTGTTAAATGCGAGAGGGAACATCCTAACTCGTTAATCAGTCTCAGTTAACTTTAAATTTTTTCAGCAATAAATAATCTGCAGATCTTTACGTAATTTCAAAAGGATTTTTATATTACAATTTCCGCTAAAAAACTGATGATTTCCTTTCAATGTTTACTTTCTCAGGTCATCCACGTGTGAGTTTTGGCAATTACAACACGGAATCAAAGAAAAATAAAACCCTTGCCAATTGTTGCACAATTCTAGACAGAGGGGGACAAACATATACATTTAACACTGGTGTGAAGGAGACAGGAGTATAAACGGAATGAAAATAGATCAGTTTGACGCCTACGCGCATGAGAGTCGTTGATCTTTCGATCATTTTGTTGATGATGAAGCTGACATTAAATTTTCAGTTTCTGTCTGGGCATTACCCTTTTTCGTTAACCTTGAATAGGGTTTTCAAACACGAATGTGTGCCAACTCTTTCCATGATATGTCGTAAGAGAGCTTTGGCTTGTAGTTTACTTGTAGTATTCTGCGATTTAGGAAATGAAAGGGGCTGTGAAGCTGTTCCACTCATTACAGCGTTTGCTTGTTGCTTATAAGCTCTTTAACGTCGTCACTACAGGGACACAAGCGTAATTACGAGAGTAAATAAACCGTAATTCATCACATTCAGGTGTATATTCATTCAAAACACAAGCTCTCTCTCTTAGTTTGGGAAACAAGGTTTTACCCAAAAATTGTGCGTCCTACATAATCTTATCTAGCCGTCAGTGTCCCACTGCTAGGTAAAAGCCTCTTCCTTCTTTCACCGCCAATTTCTATGCTGAGCCGCCTTCTTAAACAACATGCATTTTTCCGCTGTAGAAATATTATTGATAATAAAATTATTAGTACCTATTAGTAATTTCTTCTCCAACATATGGAGGTTTGTTCACGTATTCCTTCACACAAGTGAATTGAATTCCTTGAATGAAAATTGGATTCTGAGCATCGAAAACGCTTTGGAAATTCGAAAGCAAACTCCGTGACTTCATAAAGATTTGATATTCATTAATTATGGTTTTTAAATCGGACATTAACTCTAATCTCCAATTACCCAGCGCAAGGTATAACTAAGTGCCTGTTTCACAGTCTTGAATACAATTTATCTGACAGATAGTTTATACCTGTCACTGTCTAAGGGGCCGTTCAAGTATTACGTAAGCAGATTTATTACAATTATTTACCCCCCCATCCCCCTTGTCAGCAAAAGTAAGCAAAGCTCTTACCCCCTCCCCCATGCTTACGTAAACATTTTTCAATTAATATATTGTTTTTTTTAATATTATAATTATAATTTTAAAAATAAGAAAATACTCGGTTCTAAAGCGAGTGCCTAAACGTATGCATTACTTGCGGGAATCCCCGAAAATGCGTTTCGTTTTCAAGCAAAGACAGTGAGAGGGTTGCCATTCGTGTAAAAAAGTAAATAACTACCGATGACGTAATCATCATCTAGACTCCCCTACCCCCCATGTCATCCAAAATAAGCAAAGCAAAGACCCCCCCGCCCCCCCATAGTGCTTACGTAATACTTGAACGGCCCCTTATGTCTAAAACGTGATTTTTATGAAATAAACATAGGTTTATCTGTCAGATAAATTTTATCTCTGGATGGTGAAACGGGCACTTAATGTTCAATTAAGACTCGCTTATAACTACCTATAATGTTTTATTAAGACACAGTAAATAGACGAAATAAAATCAATAATTACAACAAAGAGGGTATTGTTAAACATTTTATGAAGTGTATCTAATCGAAAGCTACGAGTATCTTTGATGTTGTTCACTCATCCGAGTAGTTTTGTTTGTGGAGTTTTAAACATATTTTCCAAAGCTTTACATTCTTGATAAGGTACGCATTTTGCTGCCAAAATATTTGTAACAAATACAGTGACTTTAAATTTGTGAACAATAGAAAAGGATATGCATGTACTCGTGATAACAAACAACTTTTACTATGGGACCCAGTTCGAAATCATTAAAAAAATTGTTCCCCTATACTATTGGCTGTTGCATTTTGTATGGACAGTCCAAAAATTTTTGAATGATTTCCACCTTGGTCCCATAGTAAAAGTTGTTTGTTATCACGAGTACTTGCATATCCTTTTCTATCGTTCACTAATTTAAAGTCACCTTATATATCAAAATTGTAGTTTAATCTCTAATATTTTGAAATGAATAAGTATAATAATTATATTAAAATAGTAGTAGGTACATCTAGTTTTTCTTCCTATTTTAAAATAGGTTTAAGGGAAGAAGGGGAAAAATGGATAAATAACTTTTTAACGCTAAGATCTTTTGAAACTAAAATTGTTTAAAGCTTTTTTTTTTACAAATTATACAATTATGCAACTCTCTGTGATATAATTTTGGCAACGATAATTTCATATTGGACGTTTTTTTTTAAAATTTCCGGTAACGTAACCAAAGTGAAAAAAAAAACTGCAAATTGATGTCGACTTGTTGTAATTGCCTTTCACACATAGCTATTGTCATAATTAGTATAAATTAATTTTTCAATGCATTTAAACGCGAGTTACGACTAGAGACCGTTTTAACGAGTCAGATGCAGCGAGTCTGCTGTGAAATCACGCGATCATTGCATCTAACTAAAATTGCAACTGCGCCGGCGCAACGACCGGTGCATTCTGCCCCCATTCCGCCACAAAAGATAAATTTTTGTCTATTCTCTGTAATTGCATGTGAATAGGTACTAAGTTTTTTATGAGTACGATTCGTTTTAGGTTTTTTTGTGAATTTTAGACAAGTATTTAAGATTATTAAATTGTTCTTTATGATAAAGGTTTTCTTTGTTTTTTTTATCTTTTGGGTTTTTTTTTTGGTTTTGAGTAGGCTCGTTCCCCTGTAGTGGGGATATCAAAAGAGCTGATAAGGATTGTAATGAGAATATAAGTAATGAGTCTTTTACAAAAGTTCGGTATCATGACCGCCATAATAATTCCTAAAATAAAGCCAAACTAGAGTGACTCTTTCGTCCAAAAGTAAAGATTATAATTTTTTTAATAAATAGCTAATTTTCCTTAAACTTGCATGACTAATATCAAGTCAAAAGAAATTATAATAACGTATAGCCTTATACTTAGATAAGTAAATTTTCATCTATTACAGCAGTATATCTTCATAAAACTACATAATATACAATTATCTATAATCTCTACATCGATAGCTATCATTAAATAAATGAGACACATCTCTCATCACTTCGCTGATACTATCTGCAATCGTTCGGTCACTGGAGAAATCGTACATTAAACTTTTAGTTGGAAATTGCTTTCTATTCGGAAGTTAATTTTCATATAGACAGTTTACAATCTAACCTATATTTTCTTACGGTCTGTTTCACCACCGACAGATAAAATTAATCTGACAGATATTGCCTGCCTCTGTCTAAAACATTATGTTTTATTAAATCGACATAGGTTTTTCTGTCAGTTAAATTTTATCTATAGATCGTGAAAGGGGCACATGGATTTTTTTTAAATAACTTGTAGATAAGAAGTAAAAAAAAATTATAAGTATGTAATGGAATTAAGTTGCTATTACTTACAGGGTTTTAGTTAGATATATAATTTTGATTCTAGATAAAGAAAGTGCGAAGAGAAAAGTTAGACGGACAGAGCAGATGCCGGAAACATAGCGCAGGGTCTTATTTTACGTGAAAACTTGGTAGCTCGACCAAGTTATTCGACTTGATTCTTGAACTAGACTGAATTCTAGAATAACTAGAATTATAATCCATATTTTAAATTAAATATACCTACTTGAGTAGATATAATATTATAGTTATCAATTCGATACAAAAAATATCAGTAAATTAAATCATCATATTTAAACAGGTGATCAATAACATAGTAAAGGTAAAAGTTAAATTAATACAATAAATCTTTTGTTAGATTTATCGATGCAATAGATAGTCGTGATCGGAATCCAATCGTGACATATCAATAAAAGAGACAGAGAAAGTTAATTACTTTTTAGATTGACTACTGTGGGAGCGATGCGAAAAACAATAGAATAGAATGGCAGACTGGTAGACACCATCTAGATTGATATACATGCGATAAAGAATGCACATCGATCTTTTTGGCAATCGGCTAATTTCGACTACGTATAGCGATATATGTGTCGCACACTCCATGCCGTTTGTTTTTTCAGTCGTGTTACGTGGATCAAAACAACAGCAAAGTACTTAGTACTAAATTCAAATTAATCTAATAATCGATGTACATAGAAATTAGTATTCGTATGTATTCGAAAATGCGATGATTGCCGATGTGCATTCCTTGTCGCCCTTTACAAGGGTGAACTTTGAAACTTAGTCGGCGGTAATTTACGGAACTGCTTATTGTTCATTATTTTGATTGATTAGATTGCCGGAAAGATTGCTATGCAGTCCGCCTGAGAGTCCGCCTTCCTAGTCCTCATACTTATACCTATTTCACCGTGTATTTTATTTAAACTTTCCGCCTGCATAAAAGTTTTATATGCGGCAGCGAATTTACAGAGAAAAGCGGTTACTGCGGATATAACTTGCACAATAAAGCTTTCATGGGAGACATTAGAGGGATCCAACTTTATTTTACTCCCGTTCCCCAGACTTATGACGCATTTAGGAGACACTGATGTCACCATGCGCTTCGTCATGTAATTTTGCAGTATTGATGCATCAGAGAAATAAGAATACGAGGTTGTTTTGTCAACTAACATCCGCAAAATATCAAATAATAACAACATGGGTTATAAAATTTTCAGTTGACTGTGGTATGTGAAAAGAATGTAGACGGTTTTTAAGGGGTTATGTAAATAGAGTTGTTTTATCTCTGCCTATTTCCTATATTCCCATCTGTTGCGTATTTCTACGGGTTACATGACGTAAAACTCTTCACAACGCCTTGTTACACGCAAAACTTTTACGAAACAATAAAACATTACGTTTGTAGCGTAATCAATAAAAATCATACATAAACACGCTATTTGCGATTGATAAATAGAAAAAAAGAATCCAACCAATAGGAAGCTTTTTGGAAAACACAATAAACAATCCAAGGTCGAGAAGGACACGCGCGTTCTTATTTCAAATTTAAATTTTTCTTTTTTACAAAAGGACGGTTTGTGTGGAACGATTTAAATATCGGTTTGTGTGGAACGATTTAAATATCGATTCGCGAAGGGAACGACGCGAGCATTCGCCCCTGTCGACGAAAGCGTACTGAAAATCGACTACAAACGGCGCCGTGTACGTAAGGATGAGTGGGGACCCGAAACTTTATCGATATCGATAAGTGCTGACCAATGAACTGTTATCATTACAGATTATCTTACTGCGTGGTTTAGACGCTTCATTTTTATCAGGTTTTGAGATTTATCAAACTAGACTCTGATCAGACTCGTCACAATTTTAGTTTTTAGGTTAAATATTTTTCAGAATCTTCATAAGATTATTGAAAGTATCGAAATCAATCTATCATCTTAAGTTAATACCTACTGCTTATTATTAAAAACAAAATTACTCATGCAATAACAGAATATGTTCTTATTTAAAAAAGAACTATTTCTTATAATATTCTTCGTATAAGTACAAGAAACATAAAATAACATTAAAATAAAACATTTGTCGTAACAACGCACCGCCCTAGAGTTTTCCAATCGAGTTAGCGAGGGAGGTCCAAGTTACCCCACCCTCCTCGCACACATGCGCAGTTCAAACAGTTAATTTTAAAAGGACGTAAGTTGCAATTCAAAACTGGCTTGAGAAAGAGGCTACAAGAAGCTTGCATTTAGGTTTATTATGTGTAATTAAGTATGTAAGTAAATGTAAATCCGTTAGATACTAAAATTGAGAGATAATATAGAAAAAATACTATAGACAGACAAATAATGAAGAGAATAAAATGAGCGAAAAATATCTCTATGAGAAGAAAATGTACTTAAATATTTTCTTCTATTGTTTAGCAAAATTATTTCGTTTAATAACCTAATCAACTGATTCTTATACCTACACTTGATTATTATTATAATTTATTTATTAGTTTAGGTGCCCGTTCCATCATCTACAGATAAAATTAAACTGACAGATAAATCTATGTCTATTTCATAAAACAACGATTTAGACAGCGACAGGTTTAAAATATAGTCAGGTAATTTTTTTCTGTAGAGTCCATTTTACGAAAGAAGTCCCCTAGCCGCGGCGCTGTATTTCATGTCAAAATTGATAATGTTGCCATTTATGAGTACAACATCTACCTATATTATGTTTATTTCACTTGTAATTTATTAAATAATATTATTTCCTGCATATTTTGACTGTTCTTGTCATTCCATGAGTAGGTTGGTATATATTTTGATAAAATTGTCTACTTAGCTATATTTCTGTTAAGTAAAAAGTGTATTTTTATTAAGATAACTAAGGAGTTTTCTACCTACTATCAGGGAAAAGGTTAGAAAATAGGGAAAATAGAGCTGTCAAATTTAGTCCAAAAAATATCCGGGGGACTTCTTTCGTGAAAAGCACTCTAGATGTTGAAACAGTCCTTTAATCAAAGAAAGATTTTGGCCAACCCAGCACATACGTCCTTTTACAAATAGCCCACCAACATATCTACCGCATAGCACACTACTATAGAAGGGGGTGAATCATGACGCGCAAGTGGGGTTGATAATGTTGCCATAGGGTTGGACTCAGTGCATTTTAAGTAATTAGGGGTGGAAAGAGTGCATTTTTATTTTTGAAGTTATTAATTTCTGATGGTAAATGTCTATCTACACAAAATATCATTCCATTTTCTATAAATTCGTTCACACACGTCGTCATGACAAAATGTGTGAACGAATCCATAGAAAGAGTGAGATGCTTGGGCAGAGGCGGCTCCGGATAGAGAATCGTGGAGAAGGAGAGAGGCCTTTGCCCAGCAGTTGGACACTGTTAGCAAGATAAGATAAAAGGAGATGGCGATGAAGCGAAGGAAGTGTGTTTATATGTTCGATTAACGTGTCATCGACTGAAAAGAGTGCGAAAAGAGTTAATTGCGAAACAACGTTTTATCGGCGTTCCTTAGACTGAACGATTCTTCGAAAATTTATAGAGGCGTTACAGTCATGTATGTAGGTATGTAATGTAGGAAATGGTGAGGATTGAATGCTAAACTTTTATTTTATCAATTTTTATAACTATTTTCGAATGTGGCGGGGTTATTAATAAAAACTTTGGGGTTTTCATAAAAGTAAATCGTATAAAATCTTTTTTATAGTTAAGTGGGGAAAATCCAGATTTAACCACATACATAGGAACTACATTTGTCACACATACATATCTGTCAAGCCTCTTTAATCTCATCGTGTTAATAGACTACTATTTAACCATATAATTGCGAATTAACCGAACTTTCTTCATGTGCTAAGTGTAAATTAGCTTTTGTAATTTCTTATCTTACATTAAAACATTCCCATGCAAAACAATGTAAGAGATAAATAAGAAAAAATAAACTTTCACTCTCGATCAAACTTTGAAAGATTGAATGGAAAACAAGTTACGTCACTTTACTATGGGATTTACTGTGAAAGTGAATGTACTTGGGAAAAACTTGTTAATATAACGGCTTAGTGTGATTTGGGCTTGATAGTAGCGAAAGGTTCAAGTTGTCTAGTAAATCTTATTGATATTATAAATGTTTATGCCAATGTGTGGATGTGTGGATGTTTGTTACTCTTTCACGCAAAAATAATGTAACTTTAAAATATAACACATACTCGTAGTTATTGACAACTACCACAAAAACGTCCCATAATTGAATTGTTTTATTAAGACTTCTCTTGTATTACGTAGCCGGCATGGGAGGGTGATATCTGATGTCAAGTAACGCATTTGACATCCTGACTGCCGTCAAGTGACGTCACAAAATACCTTCCGTATATTTGTTTACGTCACTTGACGCTTACATTCCACAGAAACACTCAGGTAAACAATTTCATGAAAATACCTTGTACTATAGTTTCATTATCAAATACAGATCAACTGAGAACAAAGCAGAGCTTTCAAAAGAAACCTACTTACGAACTAATTGTAAAACACACAACAAATGAGGTGAAGATAGTTCCAAATGAAGTCATTGTCCGAAATAATCAACTTGAAAGGCGTGGCTAATTGAAAATTAAGTAAAAGTTCGGATTAGAAAGAGTAATTTTAGTTCAAGTATATTAATAAATTGGGCTCATAATTGGACGGTATATTTAATGGATTATAGAGATTCCCAAACTGCAGGGTGTATAATGTATATGTATTTTACACACACATCTGTCACACCTCTCCAAGATGGGAATCTTGGTAGGCAGAGACTACTTCGTTCCACTTGCTACGATCCAAACACACTTCTTTATCTTCATCCACATTAATCAGACGATTCATACTTACATGCACGTCGGTTTACGATATTTTTTGTACTATCAACAATTTTCGAGACACCGAAAAGAGCGTATCTCGTATTAAATGATTCGAATGAATGTGTTAATTAATGATGATGAAATTATTTCCAATTTTTTTCTGCGATCCAAACACACCTCTTTCGTTTTATCCACACTCATCAGTCGCCTCATACATGCCCGTCGGTTTCTTGAGTAAGTCCCCGATTTGATCGAGATACATTCGTCTTGGCCTTCCCCTCCCAGCATTTCCATCCACTCGTCGTAGCAAGTGGAAGGAAGTGGTCTCTGCCTACCCCAATGGGAGAGAGGCGTGACGGATATGTATGTATGTTTTTCTGCGATAGTGACGTATTCCTGAAATAATATAACTATACACTAATATGGCATATACTGTAACACATTATCATGAAATTGAATTTCCACAACTGTTAATGCACCCACACTGAAAAAGTTTGAGAACGCTCGTATTAAACTTTCTTTTCCTATTGAGACTTCGACGCTAAGAGCTATGAAAAGAAATAATTTATTTCATATTAAAAATATTTACTTAAATATATATTTTAAACGTAAGAATTAAGTCATATGACTCATATTAGCCACAATCAACCAAGCCAAGCTAACCTCAATAAAAGTATAATTGAATTAGAAGAGAAATTAGAACTTTGGCGCCTTTCTAGACCAAACAACGGATACTTTCGCTTTGGACCTAGACTTTTAAGTGCTATTTGCTTATCTATAGTACCTAGGCTTTTAAGATTTTATTATCGTTTGAATGTTATTAATGAATTCTATATCTTATGTATGATCTTACTAGTAAATTAAACATGAAGGTTTGTGCCGATGGATGGATGTGAAAGTGTTTGTTAATCTTCCTCACAAAAACCACTGAACCGATTTTAATAAAACTGCAATATCGTAGCCTACACTTTAGTATAACATATAAGCTATATTGCTTTAAGATATAGAGTAAGTTTCCCAAATTTTGACGGCAAATGTGTACGAAGTGTTTTTTGAACGATAAGTTGGGAAGTAACGAATTCTATCCGACGTAACTTTTTAATGAACTTAAAGTAATACAGAAATACAATGTTTTTAACATGAGACTTAAAGCTTTCCTGTTGGACAATTGCTTTTATTCAGTTAGTGACTATCTAAGAAGTAGCAACTAATAGCAGCTTTCTATGTCTATGTTATGACTAAGTCAATTGTTTGGTTTTCTTTAGTAGATATTAAGATTTTCAAACTATGATTTTCATCTAATGTATTTAATTTATAATTATGGAATGTAAGTAATATTATCCAACAGAATGTATATATTGTTCAGAATTTAAAAAAAAGAAAAAAGTAAAGCCACATACTCATGTATTTATAGTCTTCTACTTATGCAGTTTTAATTAAGCATAACACACACGTAGCTTAACAAAAAGTTATATATACTTCCAGACGATTGTCTGATATAAATAGATCACAATGCTGCAAGAAAGTTCACGGCCAGGCGGCTGGAGAATCCACGCGACAATGAAGAAAAGGATAAAAAAATACAAGTTTAAATGGAGTGAGAAGGACAAATATTTGTTTGTAATGATGATATAGTTGGTGCAATGGCTGTCACTCGAAGTCTTGGGTTTTAATTCCTAACAGATATTAATAAAGGCTGATCGCAACTTCGTACGCATTAATCGTCATATCTTGGTAAACTTACACAATATTTGAAAGTAATATAGCTTACTAAAAAAACAAACTAAATACATGGTGACTTTAAATTGGTGAACGATAGAAAACGATATGCATGTACTCGTGTTAACAATCAACTTTTACTATGGGAGTGCGAAAAAAAAAGTGCGAAATCATTTAAAAAAATTTGAACTCCCCATACAAAATGCACCAGCTGATAGTATGGGGGAACAATTAATATAAAATCAGCATCTGCAGCAACAGCTTAAATATTGACTTACTTTTTATGTGCTATTCTGATGTGCAAGCTATAATGTTGTAAAGTTTCGTTAAAATCCGTTCAGTGGTTTTTGCGTGAAAGAGTAACAAAAATCCTCTCATCCATGCATCGACACAAACTTTGAAAATAATTAGGTTAAGCATCAAAATGATAAGTTTAAATAAGTAGGTACCTGTTTCATCAAATAGAATTTATCAAATATATCGTCTTCAGATTTTTACAACAAAAATGCCAGATACAGTTTTAATAGTTCTAACTTTATTGACCTCTGTAACAGGTAATCAGTCAATCTAGCTCTCCGTCACAAAGACAAATATCCAAAATGGCCGCGATGCAAGTACACAGCGACGACAATGCACCGCTGCCCGCGCGCAGCCTTGCCGAGGTCACGGTCGATCGCACTACGTTCCTACCGCAAGGTTTCCGGTATGTACTTGCTATGTTTGGTACTTAGTTTTTTTTTAAAAGAGGTTCCGTTTTTAATAGCTGATTAACTGATCGTTGCACAGAAGGGCATTTATTTTAACACTTGTTTTTCTTTAAAGGTTCCATTTTCTTTAATTCACTAATGAACTACCCGTTGCACGGAAGGGTATTAAGTTAATTCAATAATTAACTGCTTGTTGTACAAAAGTGTATTAAAGTTAATGCTTCATTAGCTGATACTATCGTTGTCAAGGAATAAAAGGAAAAATAAATACACACATAGGTATAATATCCGTTATGCCTCTCTCCCATCAGGGTAGGCAGAGACGATACGATCCAAATGTGATCCAAATACACTTCCCTCGCTTCATTCACATTCATCGATCGCCTCATACATGCACGTCGGTTTAGGGTACTCCTGACTTTGCCTTTCCTAACAAGTCTCAGATTTGATCGAGAAAATTAAAAATTAACTTTATTGAAATTGACTGTAAGTTTAAACTGGGTCAGAAAAAAGTTAAATAGGTTTTTACTACGCCCGCCACGCGATTAAATGTCTTAAGTCATTAAATGTCTTAAGTCATTAAATGTCTTAAGTCATTAAATGTGAATACTTTCTCTTATACCTACGCGTTTAATAACATCCCCGATGTGCAAAACAGAAAAGAAAAACTTTAATTCATAATTATTTTATACTAATTACATTTATGATTATTTTCCCAGTACTTTTTTACTGTATAAAATAACAACAGTAATATCTTATAAGGAGAAAGTTCTTAAAGTAAGCAGAGAATTCACTGTTTGAATCACATTTCTACATTTTAGGTGTTTTAGAAGTATTATACATTATTTACATAAAGTTGCAATATAAAATAAAAATAAAACATGAATTGTATGGTTTTCATTGTCATTTAAGTACTTTTTTTTATTTCCAGAAACATTTCTGATAAGAATTTTTTTTTTTTTTTTAATCAAATTTTTGACGAGGCTTTAACCACTGTAAATGGCTATGCCAGCCTCATGGGAGCATTCAGTTATTTATAGATCATATTACAAAGCTTGGCTTAGGAAGCGATAAAGCGCCATTGCTCTGCTGGACAATGGTTCTGACAACCAGCAGATCAGCTGGACAGAATCAACACACCCCATGCCCACAAGCCGGGCTCTCAAGTTTACAAGGTGCATAATAAAGTATTGTTTTATAAATATTTTCCATGATATTTTGCTATAAAAACATGGTAGGTACATGTATAAAAAAAGTAGGAATCAATATGTAGGTAGAGACACATTATTAAAAATAGTATTTTTTTAAATTAACAAGCTTTATCTCTACTTTAGGTAGTTGCATATAATTTTAACGATTAGTTAATTTTAACTATCAGTTAAAACTTTCATACAACTAGCCTCGTTTAAAGGCATCTTAACGTTGTCTTTGGAAAATCGGCATTTCATGTATTCTTGATATTTATATTAGGAACCCTACAAAAATCAAATAACACATTTTTAGGATTCTGTACCCAAAGGGTGAAAACGGGACCCTATTTAAGTCTCTGTCCGTCTGTATCCAATATGTATTTGCTGCTATCATTAACCTAGTGAATGTAACAGAAACATTCGCGCAGATCCGACTCGCACTTGGCCAGTTTTTTTTTAATTAGATGTACTCAAATTTCCCTTACATCACATACTGTCACAGTCAACTTCCCTTCTTTTATTAAATGAACCAATAACGTAATTCATTAATTTTTTTTCATATACTGTCACAGAAACATACCTTAATCAAATTGGGGACTTGCTCAAGAAAGGCCAAGTCGAGGGGACCCTAAACCGACGGGCATGTTTCAGGCGACTGATGAGTGTGGATGAAGCGAAAGAGGTGTGTAATGTGGATCGTAGCAAGTGGAAGGAAGTGGTCTCTGCCTACCCCAATGGGAGAGGCGTGGCGGATATGTATGTACCTATGTATACTGTCACATGTTTGCTATCCCTCTCTGTGTTGTTGTGACCACACTATATCAACAGATTACCTACCTATGTGTTTATTGATTGCCGGTCACACCTCAAATGACATCATCTTTATATAAAACCAGTGAGGCAATGCTATTAAACCATATTAAACAGATATAGAAATAAATAAAGGAAATTATCAGGAAAATTTGGTTTATGAGTAAAAATAAAAAATCTGCTTTCAAATAAGTCCACAAGTGTAGGAGCTACAGTGGAGGCACACAGACAGAAGGGTCAACTTATAACACCCCTCTTTTGGCGTCGGGGGTTAAAAATGAGTAGAAAGCAGAGAATAGAGCAGAGTGAAGACTTCACTGACAAGAGTGATGCTTTAAAAATGATGATAATGAGTAGAATATACCTTAGTGTAACTCAAAAGAGTTATCAAGAATTCTGATCAGTATCAATATGTTAGGATATATGACTCAAGTTAACTATTATCACTATTTCATTTAAAACTTAAGTAAAAATTGAAGCAAGCTAGTAGCAATGGTTGATAACTTGTTTATTCAGAATTTATTATAAAAACTTTAATTGCAATAAATAATTTTGTGATTTCTGACTGGAAATGTAAATGATACTTACTGTGTTACATAAAATTAAAAATACAAATATCAGTTTCTGAAACAAGACCTTGTAAGAACTTACTTCCTAGATTTAATTTCTGCAAGATAGGTACATTATCTTGAGTTTGTGAAAGTTTAAGAGAAGAGAGTGGTGGACAAATATCTTTGTAAAAGTTTATATTATAATTTAATAGAATATTGAAGCTGAATAAATAGTTTTAAATAAGAATCTTCTAGAAAACACTGAATCGGGTAGAAACTAACCAATCCAAGCAGAAAACATTAAAATAAACTGTACCGTAATTTATAAACCATAATTTAGTAGGTATGAAATGAAGATATTATTGACAAAGTTTAATAAAAACTCAATTAAATTAAGTCTACTAAACAGATGTTTAATCATTTACTTTATAAGGCAGGTTGCGTGTTTTGTAAGCCTTCAAAGGGCGCAACTCCCGGCATTATAATGGCATTTGAAAGTAGGGCAATGGATAAGAATACGAAAACACCAACAATAGGTACTTGATTCTAGCCACATAGCCAAATTTTACAATATAAAAATAACCTGTCTTATAATTATTTTAAATATAAAGCCTCAAGGAAGAGATTCTGTAGGTCAGTGACGTTAAAAAACAATTCATTTTCGTTTAACTTCTTATTACTGGTCGTAATTATTGTACCTCGACGAAGCATTAGTCATCATATCGAGGCGAAACCAAATTGTTTTCACAATACTGGCTACCAGCAGGGGCAACGAGATTCCTTTCAATTACGTGTAAAACGTCGTAAAAATATAATTTATGATTTTAGATTGGTCAACGCAACGGACAAAAAAGATTTTTTTTGTTCCAACGAAATAGGGAACGGAAAATGGCGTTACATTTTTATGGTTATAAAGATATTTCTTGCTCATTTACTAATGTAAATTAATTGGATTCAATTAGGTTTATGGTTTAGTAACATCTTAAATACTAAATTCGTCGGTTAAATACGAGAAAAGTAATAAAATAACTCACCTTTCTAATAAAATTGACAGCAAAACAGCAAGCAGATTCACTTCACTTCATTTACTTATAATTTATTTTGGCATGGTGGCAAAGAAACTAAAATTACTGACTTCCTTTATCCAGCAAATATGACGGCGGAGATGCCAAGCCTAAAAGAAAAGAAAAATAAAGTCATAATTGAGTTGCCGCTTAACCGATTTTTTTTTAATTAGTAAGAAAATATGTTCGTATTTATTTTTATAGAACCACATAGAACTAACTTTTACCTTTTTTTCTAAGTGGTTTTCGGTATTTTGTAAAAATCATTCATTTTATTTCATTTTATTATGTAATTGTTGATATTTTAATTAACTAATACTTCGTCTTTTTATTTATTTCAGAGAACTCTTTTTTAGCAGTATGTATAGGAATTCTACTGGTAACATTGATATAACTAGTCTATGATTAGTCTTTAGTTTATAGCTTACTGTCACTGTCACAGCCGTGAGCGAGCCGTCATCCATCATTTGTTGTCAGTCAGTCAATGAACAAAACGATTTTGGCTGGATTTGGATACAGTGGGGTCAAGGTTGTGTTTCAAGATTTTACCACGTTTTTAACAAGGGCCCGCTAATAGTGAGACGCTATTTTACACTCCTATACATGTGCCATCGTCTGTGATAACCAGTAAATACTTCAAACATCCTGCATGTGTACCAACTAACTTTCATTTCGACTTTATCATGTTCCTTTTTAACATTTGTGAATGAACCATGGTTATTTTCGGCTTGGGGGTTTATTTCCTGACTGTGATTTGGTTTGTTACTCTTATGCTGTGTTGGGTTTCGGTGCGTACGGGTCATTACGTGGGCAAGATCGCGATTAGTGTGTCCGTGGTCGTTACAGTAGTATTACTGGTCTTGCCAAAAGGCGAGGTGCAAAATTCGTACGGTGCCAACTTTTATGATAAAATATTTATTACGCGGTACGCGACGCTCTCGTTGCTGCTGGGTAGCTGTGTATTAGGTCTAGCGTATTGTTTTGTGAGTGTTTGTCTCGCTCCCGTCGAGACGCGGAAAGTGAAAAGTTTCGGTACTGTAAACTAAATGTTTGCTTTGGTAAGTTGGTGCTAAGTTGCTCACAATTCATATGTTTGAGACTCAAATTAGATTTCTTATGTGACATAATAGTTTTGTTTGAAAATTACTTATCATTGCAGTGATAAGGATGATAAAGATTTTTTTGTGATTTAAAGATTTAATTTGACTGTGTTATAAATTAGTAATTTTATTATAATAATTAGGTATGTAGAAGCCATGTAGTCTTGTCTTCAATACATTAATTTTGTAGTGTATTTAATAATTCAAATTAAAAGTAATAATATAATACATTTAAAAATATTTCCATGCTATAAAAAAGTTTTTTAAAAATGAGTAAGGACAATAGAACATTTCATAACTACAAGCTTTTATATACTTTTGTTTCTTTTTTTTTAAATTGACACCTTTTTATTCAAAACCCATTCATTAACTTTCCTCCATGTTCTATCCACATAAATATCCCACAAATACTTATGTTGTTTGACAATCATACATTCATGGCTTATGTAGTTACTCCTTATCTATCACGTAGAGATAACATTGCTCTTAATTGTCATTTAGAATAACTGACTGTTTGTATTCTTTTATTACCATAGATAGCTTCAATTGAATGTAAATCTATGTGTAGGTTTATATAGAGTGACTTTTAATTAGTGAACGATAGAAAAGGATAACTTCTCTTTTTTTTCTGTCTCTATGTACTATCATCTTACAATAAACTGTTAAATAAATAAGGATATGCATGTACTCGTGATAACAAACAACTTTTACTATGGAAGCAAGGTTAAAATCATTAAAAAAATTTGAACTCCCCATACAGTGCATCAGCTGATAGTATGAGGGAACAATTATTTTTTTTATTTTGAACTTGGCCCCATAGTAAAAGTTGTTTGTTATCACGAGCACATGCGTATCCTTTTCTATCGTTCACTAGTTTAAAGTCACCCTATAAATACCTTAGTTTATTGTAGGTTAGGTGACTGTCCTGCCTTCTTGCTTTCACTTCTGGTCTGCAGGAAGAAATTTCTTTTAGAAAATGCTGTACCTTTTGTATAACTTCTCATTTTTCTCTTTGCACTATCTTCTTGCAATAATCTATTAAATAAATTAATAGTGACTAGAGGCTGCCGGCGACTTCGTACGCATTTATCGTCACATCTTAAAAAAAAAACATGCTATCTCAAAATAATATAGCCTATGTGTTATTCTGATGTATAAGCTACAAAATTGCCGAGTTTCATCAAAATCCGTTCAGTAGTTTTTGTGTGAAAGAGTAACAAACATCTATTGGCACAAACATGACACAATGGAAAGGTAAGTTTAACCCCTAATTGCAAAAAAGGCTCGTTAAGGTAATGATCCATTTACAGCCTTATTTTGATTTTTAATACTGACGGTGAAAGCTATTTATAATAAATAAGTGTAATAAACCATTAGTTTAATTCACTTTAACTGCTAGTAATTATCTGATTAATTTACTTACCTACATTTAAATTCAAAATAATAATAAAAATGAAAGAGCATTGCAAATATTTAAGGAGTTGATTTTCAAGTACAGTCAAGTTAATATCAATCTTAACAATATCAGTACCGTTTTTTCTAAATCCTTTATGCAATATACTATATTTTAAAGTAAAGTGCCCTACAGATAAAATTTAACTGAGAGATAAACTTATATCTTTTTCATAACATAAATCATAGTGTTTTAGACAGAGACAAGTATAAAATATGTGTCAGATAAAAATCTGTCAATGGTGAAATAGGCTATTAGACTATAAATGAAATACTTATTGAATCTGTATATTAATCAGAAAGCTGTTAGTAAGCCAATGGCGTCATAGTGTTATTACTAATGACGTAATGCATACATTTGTCATGACTCTATGTACTATATTGCAAATAACATCATCTCATTTGCATTTTTAAGCTTAAGACTTTGCTTACTCGTACAATAGTAGTATATTGCTTGATGTAAAGAGAATTAGGGCCCATTTCAGCTCTAACAGATAAAATTTAACTGACAGATAGCTTATACCTGTCACTGTCTAAAACGTCAAGTTTTATGTAATAGAATAGATATAGGTCTATCTGGCAGTCAATTATTATCTGTAAGTGTTAAAATAGGCCCTTAATATTACTTCATATGGATTATCTTTTTATCTAGCAATCTGTGATTCACTGCCGAGCAAAGGCCTCTCTTAAAATTATAATTATTTTATTATTCTGCTAGCTAGAGGCTTCCCGCGACTTCGTACGCATTTTTCGTCGTATTTTGGAAAAAAATCATGATATCTTTTCTTAGCTTATGTGTTATTCTCATTAAGCCACCATATTAGCAAGTTTCATCAAAATCTGTTCAGTAGTTTTCCATACATATCCATCGCCACAAATATTGAACCAATGTTTTCTGTTTCCAGTACAAAATGTCTAGCGCAATAAGTCAAGGGCTGCGGTCACCAATTCGAAGGCTAGCCAATCTGAGGAAAGCCCATCCAATATGCACATCTATAGTTAACAATGAGACCATTATTGTTAAGACAAATGACGAATTTGTTAGTAAGGTACGTTTTGGCGGATTTTTTTCAGGCATATCGTCTAATTCAAACTAAAATGATAAGTAACTCAACTATTAAGTTAAAACACAGTTTGAAGCTGAAAAGTTGAGCCGATTTTTAATATTCGGGTACTTACTACAGTGAAAGTTGTACAGGGCTATATCCACAAGAGGTGACAAAATACCAACAAAGTAATAAAAATTATGTGATATACGAATTGTTTAAGCAATCGCGTAAAAACTATATGAAATGAAGTGTTTTATTCAAAAATAAGCAAAAATCATTACACTTTTTCGATGTCACTTTTTTGATCTAAAACTACTACCGATTCACTACCTGTATAGCCGAGAGGACGAAACGGCAAGAAACCTTCGGCACAGGGCCCTAAGATATTTAATATACTTACCTATAATTGTAATTAAAATTCGCGTAAACACCACAGGCAGTCTCAGTTTAGAAAGTGTGGGACATTAATATAATAAATAATACTAATGACAATTCGTAACAGTTCTAATGTAAATACACTCGAGAGCAATGAATCCGGGTCACTTAAGAATCCAAAAAACTCCCGATCCAAGAATGCTAGCTTAATGAAATAAATTGTGTTAAATATAACAGAGCAACCCCACAGAGTTTCTTGCTAGGTTCTTCTCTGGGGGAAACTGCGCTTTGCGAATCTAGCACTAGCTTAAAAAAGTATATTATAATAAGTAATGTAACGGTTTCAAGAGCATTTTTTGTGCCTATGAAATAAAAATATATATTTGACTTTTTTTTTGACATTTTATACTCCTGCAATGCAAGTAATAACATTTATGAGTTATACCATTTTAATAATAGAATATTACGTTAAGAAAATAACTGATGATCTAACTTTAAAACTAAAATGTAAACATTATATTTTTTAAAACACCATAACCATTTTGTTGAATTTTAACATTTCGCATTGCCTCCTTGTGCTTCCATTTGATATTTGGCATGCTATATACCAAAATCCGCGAACGAAAATTTCATTGTTTTTTCATAAATTTAGAAGTAACTCATAAGTTTTATATTTTCTTTAACAAGTATTTATTGATCTCTCAAACACACTTTATTTCATAAAGCTAGGATTCTTAGTTTTCGAGATTTTTTAGTTTTTTGTTTGCCCGACCCGGATTCATTGCTCTCGAGTGTACTTATCAACTTGCATTTTAAACTCTATTCGCAGGTAATGAACAACGACAAGCCAGTAATAGTAAACTTCCACGCGGAATGGTGTGAGCCTTGCAAGATCCTCACTCCGAAGTTGAAGGAGCTGATCCAGCCGCTGGATAACCTGGATCTGGCTGTTGTGGACGTGGAAGATAACCCTGAGTTGGTGCATACGTTTGAGGTAGGCCTCTCAGACCGAAAATGAAAATGAAAAATCATTTAATCCTGTAGGTTTTGACAACACGTAGGACGGGTCATTTTTTAAACGGTTTTATTTAGCTCACCCCGTTTGTTTTTTTCTTGGGTCAAATTTAGTAATTCAAATTTCACCCTCTTCCTGTCAACCGATTAATCTGAAATTTTGTATACACTTTGGATTTTGGTGACAATACGTAATATGTTTATTCATTATCATTATAAATTCAAGATGGCCGCCGCTACAAAATGGCGGATAATTTAGGTTTTATTAATCCCATCAATATGGGTATCAAATGAAAGGGCTCAACAAGCAGAATACAATATTCTATAAAATATTGAAATCCAAGATGGCGGCCGCTACAAAATGGCGGACAACGTAGGTTTTATCAATCCCATCAATATGGGTATCAAATGAAAGTGCTCAACCAGTAGAATACAATGTACTATATAAAATTAAAATCCAAGATGGCGGCCGCTACAAAATGGCGGATAACTTAGGTTTTATCAATCCCATCAATATGGGTATCAAATGAAAGTGCTCAACCAGTAGAATACAATGTACTATATAAAATTAAAATCCAAGATGGCGACCGCCACAAAATGGCGGATAATTAGGTTTTATCAATCCCATCAATATGGGTATCAAATGAAAGGTCTCAACAAGTAGAATACAATTCACTATGCAAAATTGAAATCTAAGATGGCCGCCGCTACCAAATGGCTGATAACAATTTTTTATCAATCCCACCAATATGGGTATCAAATAAAAGGGCTTGCCAAGAAGAATACAGTGCACTATACAACCTGAATATTTAAGATGGGCGCAGCCACTAAATGGCGTATAATAATAAGATTTAAATTTAGAAATTGAATCTGTAATTTAGGTATCTGGTTAATCCAGCCTGAATCCACCACCCAAGTCAAGATTTATGCAGGGCAGCACTGTGGATCACGCAGTCGTATACTTAGGTGCGAAACTGTTTGAAGAAGGTCAAGCCTACGTGGCTCTTTGTAGATAAGAGCTTTGCAGGGACTACGTATAGAGGAGTTGGACTGCAATAAACTAACGGGCAAGAAACCTTGCAATAATGAAGCACTAAATGAATTAAACAGAATGCGAAATAAAAACTAAAAACTAGAAAATAAAAATAGGTAAAAAAACTTTTTAAGTTAAACGGTTTTATGTTAAACATACATTGCTATGTTTAAGATAAATGTACTAAAAACCAAAAAATAATAAAATAGATACAGTCGTGGGAATTATAAACATATGCATAGACTAGACTAAAATAAAACCGTGGGGCACGTCAATTGTCTACAATCGTTGATTAAAATGTTTGTTTTGTAATGTTACACTATAATTAGGCAGTTGTTCAACCGACAACGATGGACGTGTGATAAGTAGGGCTAGAATGTGGAAACAAGCTAGCAAGCTCGATTATAAGCGAGTTTTAGGGTTTCATAGTGTTGAGCGAGTAGTACTTTTATCATGTGTTTTGTCGATTAAAGACAAACTACGAGCAGTGAAACGATTCTTCGCCAGCCAGCAGTGTGAATGTCCAACGATAAACTAGTTGAAACATCTTTTTTATTTACATGGAGTGTATAACTATTGGAATTTCCATGAGCAAGAAAATAGTAAGTAATTTCCTCACCGTCTGCGGGCCAACTGCCTAACGACGAATTAAACGATTCTTCTATCGCACATTAAATCGATAATTTGTAGACAATTGACGTGCCCCACGGTTTTATTTTAGTCTAGTCTATGCATATGTTTATAATTCCCACGACTGTATCTATTTTATTATTTTTTGGTTTTTAGTACATTTATCTTAAACATAGCAATGTATGTTTAACATAAAACCGTTTAACTTAAAAAGTTTTTTTACCTATTTTTATTTTTTAAGTTAATGCTAGATTCGCAAGAGTGCAGTTTTCCCCAGAGAAGAACCTACAAATCTCTTTTACAAATCTCAGGCATAAACACAGAAGCATACAATAAATTTAATATTCCAAAAGAGCTATCCATAAATAAATAATAAAAATTTGACCCTGCAATATCCAAAACAAAGTAAAGATAAGTAAATGGGAAACAGAAAAGTGAAAGACTAATGTCACACTAGCAAAATGTCCCGCTGACTTTAAAAGTACCTCTAGCTGAATGTCCCTCTCGCAGAAAGTCGTGTGGTGAAGTCTTCGAAAATTTTGTTGAATATTTGTCTTTTAAACTTAGAGCAGCACGCTGGGGTCCGAGAGGTTTTTTTTTTAGCCTATTTCGTGCCACTGCTGAGCAAAAGCCTCTCCCATGCCTCTCCAAACACTCCTGTTATTAGCTGCTTCCCACCAATCTTCCTTGAATGAGCGTAGGTCGTCACTCCATCGTTTTTTGGGCCTACCTCGGCGACGTTGGCCGTCTGGCACCGAGAGGTTATAGTAAAATTTTAAATAGATACTTAATTTTATCTGTTCTATAAAAACTTATACAGGGTGTAACAGAAAGGGTATATAAAGCCGAAACACAGCGATAGTCCTTATGAAACTGAACAACTTTCCCCAAGGAACATGGGTCGTAACTCGAAAAAAATTTTTGAATCGCCCATACTTACTCGATCAGCTGATCGGGCATTAAGTTTTCGAAGATTTCATGATAAATGCGTACCTAAGCTTCTGGCAGCCTCTAATCAAATAAGTAATGTACCTACCTATTTCGTTTTATTTTTTTACTTCAGGCAACTAAGACCCAAATTGATACATAAATAAAATAAAATACATTTAAATCTCATATTTTATTTCCAGGTAAAAGCAGTTCCCGCAGTTATAGCGATAAGTAACGGTCTTATAGTAGACAAATTCATCGGATTAGTCGATGCAGACATGATTACAAGTCTCATAGATCGAATGTCCAAGAAAAAGAAGAGCGACGCGTAACTTTTTAATACTTTTTATTAGGAATAGCGACCACAGTAATTAAGAATTAATGTTTTATGTTGTTGTTTTGCGGCAAAGCTTGGTAACGAATCAATATATCTATTTAAATGTTATTAACGCTATATTATTTATGTCTTACCTATACTTTAGCAAGGTTTTCAACCGCCCAATTTAAAAAGACCTCAGAACACTATCGAATTACCTAACCCCTAGAGTCCTTTCTAAATTGGACGCATAAAACTTTGTAGTGCAAGCAAGCACAAGTAACTTTGCTGTCTAATTTATAGTTAATGACTTTTGTTACGAGGTAATAAAGTGCAGTTTGCGTTGCACAGCGTGAACTTAATTCAATATGGCGGTGGTAAAGGTTGGGCTACATTTGAAGCGTGTGTAGTGACGTCATTTAAAAAAAAAAAAGAGTTAGACCCAGAACACACGGTGAAACGCAACTGTAACAAAACGTTTCAAACTAGTTGCGTCGTGTGTGGTTTTCTAAGAAAGTCTATAGCAGAAACTGCGATGCAACTCAAAAGTAACTAGCAGTTTCAGTTGCGTTGCATTTGCGTTTCACTGTGTGTTTTGGCGCTTAATGGTCACTATATGCGAGAAGCTGCTGTGACTATTTTCCCCAATTGCAGAAATAAGAGTTAATGTTGATTATCCATTAAGTATCGTGCCATACAATAAAAGTGTCGTATAGGTTTAACAGGGCCTTAATTTAAATACCCATTTCTGCAACGCGTACATAGACGTCTTGTTAGAACGAGAATGTAATATTATTACTTATTTATGTTACATTCATATATTTAAGAGCCAGGCTCTTGTCGGTGGAGTAATCACCATCTTTGCCTTTCTTCTGTCAGCAATTTGACTTCTTGATACGACACGACTTAAATATTGTTTCACTTAATTTCATATAATAAGGCATACCTGCGCAGCCCAGAGTTAACGTAATAAACCCAGAGTTAGCTGCTAACACAGGGTTAAATCATATACAGGCTGTAAAGGGGGTATAAAGCCAAAACACAGCGATAGTCCTCGTGAAACTGAACAACTTTCCCCAAGGAACATGGGTCAAAAAATCGCCTCCCCATACAAAATTCCCGATCAGCTAATCGAGTAAGTATGGGCGATCCAAACAAATTTTTCAAGTAACGACCCATGTTCCTTGGGGAAAGTTGTTCAGTTTCATGAGGACTATCGCTGTTTCCGCATTATACCCCCTTTCTGTTACACCCTGTGATAGCAGCTAACTCCGGGTTTACTGGGCTGCTCAAGTGGGCCTAAGTGAGTCACACAGAGCACCCGAGTCAGGAAAGACTACCAAAATGGCGGCTCTGTTTCACAAAATGGAGTCCAATCCACATAATTAGTTATCCAAGCTTTGTCGCGAAATAAAATTTAAATAGCGAATCAAATCTCACTGTAAATAAAGAGGTATGTTCTTTTATATTATGGTTTATATTATTTGGTTTGTAATTTCTTATTTCATCCACTATTTTCAGTTTGTCAGCTATTAAAATCATTCAGGGACGTACACCTAACGGAGCGCAGCGTAGAGCATTTTTGATTGTCATATTATTATCGACATGTTCTCATTAGAATAATATTCCAAATCAGTTGTCACAACATTCTCATGTAGTCCCTTCGATGCTCCGATGCTCATTTGTTGTGTCAACTGATTTTGAATATCATTCTAATGAGAACAATGTCGATAATAATATGATAATCAAAAATGCTCTGCGCTGCGCTCCGTCGGGTGTGAGCCGGCCCTTAAATTAGGTATTTTTTGCAGTAGGTCATATAAAATGTTATGTAAGTACGTAATAAGAAGCAATACTGTTTTATTTTTATAAATATGTAGTCAGCATCATAATTCGATGGACACATACAGATTTTCAAAAATAATATACATCATTATAAGACGTAAAACCTTAGTTATATTCCTTATTTTGAACCTTATTGGATGAGTATTTTTGCTAAAGGATTTTTGTCTAATAATGGTGTATTTTACTTTTGAAAATCTGCATGTGTTCATCGACTTATGATGACTGTAGGTACCTATCGATCTAAAATAAAATGTAAATATGCAGAAATCATTGAAAATATGCTATTTTTAAAAGCTTAATCTTTGTTTGTTACTCAACTTAGATAAAATTATTTTATTGAAACTCTAAGCAGGTGCTATATACTGTTCGTTGAGACCATTGAGTTGTGAAACATTTGTTTCTATTAATGTAATTCTGTATTTCTTTATGTAATCGCAATATAAAGTCTTAATTGTTAGATAGATATATAGGCGCATAACTATTAAACCTACACCTAGATCTAGCTAAATCTTTGTTATTCACTCACAGAATTGGGTTCAATTGAAAAGGTTGAAATTGTCTTTCTTGTTCCTGATAATTTAAGAATTTTGGGGCTTGTAATCTATTCCATATAAGCCCAAAACTAGAAAAACGATATCTTTTTCTAGTTTCTTGCTAGATTATATTTTGGAGAAAACTTCCAATTTGTGAATCTAGCATTAGCTATAAAAAAACTGTCATATTTCAAGTGCAAAGTATCTATATTTGCCTGCGAAATAGGCACAGATTATTTGTGTTTAAGTTTCACGGGCATAGGTACTTATTCAAATTAGAGAAATAAGCATCCAGCATTCTTAACTTTCGGGAACAAGAGAATCATTATTGTTTTCCGTGTCTGTAGGACCTATATACTGCCATTATAACTTGCCAATTCCGGCTATTAATTACCTACACTATCATTTATTTTATGCAATCTAGTCTCATTCAGTTTCAATTTTATATTCTTTCATTTTTATTATCAAGTGATGTAAATAAATATTATGCAATTATTATCGTTCTTTTTTATTTTCGGTTTTCGTTTCCTTACTTCTTCTTTCTTCTAAAAAAGTTGCAAATTAATTATTTATTTACGTAGAGTTATTTAATAAGTAGTTATTTTATAGAAGTGATTTAAAAAAATGTACCTACCTACATACTTATTTATTAAAAAAATATCACTAAAATTGATAGGTAAGTATTTAGAAAAAAAATTGTAGGTAAGAATTAGTAAAAATACAATTTTCGGAAGTGAATAAAACCGATCCAAATAAGTATAGATAATTTATCTATTATTAGATATAGTTATACACGAATAAAGTACCTACTATATTTGAGTACCTACCTATAGATAGAAATAATTGGCGTAATGACCATATATTATAATTTATAAGTAACTTTCAAATTGACGAATGAAAAAATATTTCTCCTTCAACTTGGTCCAAATTCTCACTATCAATACATATCTTCGCTACATAAGCTTGCCTTACTTTCTGAAATTAATATTTTAAAGTATAACCGTAGGTATTTCATATTTACTTATATACTCTATTTTTGCAATTCTAGTCCACTTTATGTTGCTATGGAAAACACTATCTAGTTAACTGGTAACTAATTGGTTAGTCGAAAAACTAATTATCTTCATACTTATACTAAGGCCCAGAACACAGCGTTTGAAACTATGTAGTTGCTTCGTGTGTGGTTTTCAAAGGAGTCTTAGCAGAAACTTAGATGCAACAAGTAACTAGCAGTTTCAGTTGCGTTGCATTTGCGTTTCACCGTGTGTTCTGTCTGGGTCATATAAAATTTAAGTTACAGATAACCCTATATCTATTTCATAAAACATTACGATTTGGATAAAGACCGGCATAGAATATGTCAGATAAAATTATATCTGTAGGTAAATCATATTAGAATGCTTATAACTTGAATCTTCCGTCCCGCTTTAAAATGTCTTTGCAAGTATACGACCAAAAAGAATTTTAAAATGCTTTTTGCATAATTTATTTTGCTATAATTTGCAACGAATTTACTAGTGTTTACGGCGACTTGTCGTTTCGATATTAGACCTTTTTGACCCCACATTTAATCATAAAATATGATATTTATGTGGTAATTTAAACGATTAGATGTAGTAAAAAATAGAAATGTTAGTTGACCATAATCGGGTCCATGTAAACATTAAATATGTAGATAACTATGTATATTTTAGGTAGAAATTAAACTTTGTTTATTAGAAATTAAAATAGTTATTAGAAAAGGTACCCCTTCCTGCCAGTTTAATTGAGGTGATTAAAATTAAAAGCGTCCAATACACCTTTGTAAACTACACTAACTTGAAATATGAAAAGTGGTAAGTATTTATGTCAAACATTAACTAATCAATGGAAATTTTAAATAATTAGAAAAATATTATTTAGGACTTTAAATCTATACTTATGAAGGTAAGCAGATAGTTAACTAATAAAATATTTTCTTGGATCAATTTGTTTTATTCTTCGGACACATTTATATTATTTATTTGTATACCTACTAAACGCAAAGACTCGTGCGTGGCAGACGCGGTCATAAAACGTGTGAATGCGACAGCGCAACAACAGTGTAAGTAGTGAGCGAGAAAATGATGTATTAGTACAGTATAAAGACTCTTGTAAAATAAAATAGCAAGTCCATGTAACATTTTTAATTCAGGATACTTATTAGGATATTCTTAATGCAACATAATTTTATGGTTACCCGGCGGCTTTCACATCTACAAAGTTTTTGGTCAAAAACATTAATAAGATAACTGACAGATAAACCTATATCCATTTCATAAAACATGACGTTTTAGACAGAGACAAGTATAAAATATCTGTCAGATAAATTTTATCTCTAGATGGTTGAAACAGGCACTTAAATTAGCAACTGTCTGGAAATTAAACACGTGATGAAATATGATGGACGGAATTTATGAATTTTTTAGATCATAATAAATGTAGTATTGAAATTAGATAAATTAATAAATAACATGAAGGTACCATGTATGTCTTCATACCTGCATACAGTGAACGCAACATTCTATGTTAAGTTATTAGAATAGAATAGAATAGTTTATTTGTCCAAAGTTTAGATACAGCTGTTTGTTATATTATTTGATAAATTATATCTTAAGAAGGTAATCACAAAACAATGTCTTAACAACTACAGCGGAACTATGTTCCACTACCCTCCGCGCTAGTTAAAAACTGTGTTACAGCAGAGTAGCTTCGCCGTCCACTAGACCAGTATATGAAGGCATGCGCTTTGTATAATTATTAAAAGTTGATGTACTGAAAATTGGCCAAACGATAAAGATTTTTTTTTATAAATCTTAGTCACTGTTTTCTTTTTATTTAAGATGTTTATTTGAGTACTGTTTTATTCATCAATGAGAATTACTTTTGCTTACAGATTCCGATGTTTTTATTCTGCCTTTATTTTTCTAAAGACGGCTACAGACTGGCCAGAAAGAGTTAGTAAAAAAATGGCAACACTGTAGTGTCGCGACACTACAAAAAAACTACAAATTAGATCGATTTGAATCTTCAATCAAATTAGATCGATTTGAAAGAGACGACGTAGTGTTGCCACTTTTTAATTTCTACTCTTTTTAGCCAATCTGTATTTCTATTTCATAATCCACATTAAGTGTGCCTTTCCACCAGAGATGTGCTATGCTACGTTGCTATGGATGCGTTTGATATCCACCAATCACATTCATTGAATATGAGGACACCCTGAATATGATTGGTATCAAACGCATCCATAGCAACATAGCATAGCACATCTCTGGTGGAAAGGCACTTTAAAAGAGTGAAAACCGCCTCAAACAGAATATGAGTACAGATAGCTACCAACTAGACTGAAAAAAAAATGGCGACAGTAAATGCAAAAAAAAAGTTTACATTTAGTAACTTACTGAATTAAAGAAGTATTCTTCAAATTAGATAATTAAATTCGTGTTACTTTTTTTTTATCGCTATTAGAGGTAATGGAAACAAATATACAAGGTGACTTTAAATTAGTGAACGATAGAAAAGGATATGCATGTACTTGTGATAACAAAAAACTTTTACTATGAGGCCAAGATCGAATCACAAAAAAAAAATTGCTTCCCCATACTATCAGCGCTGATGCATTTTGTATGGGGAGTACAAAAATTTTTGAACGATTTCGACCTTGGTCCCATGACTCCCATGCTAAAAGTTGTTTGTTAACACGAGTACATGCATATCCTTTTCTATCGTTCACTAATTTAAAGTCTCCCGATATACGTACATAGTTCTATCTCGAGAAAAAAGATCAGTTGAAACTATTTAAAACTATTTTACATAAACATTTCCTTTCCTAAATACTCAAGATTATTATAAAATCAGTCTAAAATATAGTAGTAAGGCAACTTTAGAATAATATATTTAAACTGTTTTTGTATACGTTAGCGGTTGGTAGAAAGAAAACTTTTTTTTAAAAAGAACTTTTTAATCGGTTGTGCAATGACGATCAAAAAAGATGAACAAACATGAGTGATTATTATGTTTTTTTTTAAATTAATTCGCTTTCATAAATTTTGGTGAGGTATTAGAAATATAGAAGGGCTAATCGCTAACGGACATTAAAGAAAATTATTATTTCGATATTTATGCGAAAAGGATGGAATAAAATAAATAATTTCATAAGTAAAAATTGCATTTTAATAGTCAAAGATTTATTCAGTTTTTAATGAAAAAATTAAAAGGTTTTCTCTTATGACAAATAAGTTTTTTTAACATTGATAGGTACATGTGAAAATTTTAAACTTGACTTTTTTTAAGTCAGCCATTTTTTTGACATCGAAATAATTTTGCGCGCTCCAATTAACAATTTACCTAGAATAAAACTTTTTTTGGCAATATAAAACACAACACTTATTAATTTTTAATAAATACTTTTTTTTAACAAGTTGTGACTTTCATTCAAAATTCTTTTTTTTGGGAAATTTTAGGACTTTGACTTCAGCGAAGTCTAAGAAATGCGAAACATTTATTATTTGCCTTTTTCACCATCTACCTACAGACAAAATTTATCTGACAGATAAACCTATGTCTATTTCTTAAAACATGACGTTTTAGACAGAGACAGGTATAAAATATCTGTCAGATTTTATCTGTTGAAGGTGAAACAAGCCCCTAAAAGATATAAATATAAAGGCAATATGTAATACAGACACAATTGTAACTATAAGAAAATTAATAAAAAAAAATATTGAGTAAGTTTTTTAAATTCTTTTATTCAACCATCTTTTACGGGAGATTTAAAAAAAATAATATACAAATTTTAAAAACAGAAAAACATGTGCATTTAATGAATGGAAATTAAAAAAAAACATCGCGGACGAACAGTTTACTTAAAAAATAAATTTGAGTCATACACATAATTAGGTTCAAAATTGTCTTTCCTGTTCCAGATGATTAAGGACATTGGAGCATCTAATCCTCAAAATCTTTATGCAGGCCAAAACTACATCGGGCACAGATTATACGGATATAAATTAAGTTCAGAAATTTGCATCCAATGTCCTTAACTTTCAGGAACAGGAGAGACATTTTTTGTTCAGTGTCTGTATGACCTATTTAGAAAAAGTAACAAAATAAAAAAAGACAAGTTTCCTCTTACTAATATACGTATTTTATATATTAATGGAGTGAATATACAAATTGTTTACATTTTTACATTATATACAACGTATTTACAAGGTAAATAATACTAAAGGGATCTCTGGAGGTTACGTAACGCACAATTTATTATTTTTTTGATAAAAAGAAGAAAAGTATCAAAGGAAATGAATACTGGAGTGTAATCGAACTTTTACCCCCTTATTACAAAACGAGGTTTAAAGATAGTCCGACGTTAGTTCGTTTAGTTTGACGTTTTGTCCATAGCCGAAGTTAGTGTACGAAGTCGCGGGCGGGCGCTAGTATGGAATTAATTTAATTTCATCATAAGAAGTACCTAATTCAATTTTATACAAGGTGACTTTAAATTAGTGAACGATAGAAAATTATATGCATATCTATACTCGTGATAACAAACAAATTTTACTATGGGACCAAGGTCGACATCACAAAAAAAATTGTTCCCCCATACTATTAGCTGATGCATTTTGTATGGGAAGTCCAAAAATTTTTTAACGATTTCGAACTTGGTCCCATAGTAAAAGTTGTTTGTTATCACGAGTACATGCATATCCTTTTCTATCGTTCACTTATTTAAAGTCACCCTATATAATGCTTAAAATAAAACTAATTTCAAGAATATAATCATCAATCAACCTACTATACTGTAAAAACCTCCTGCTTTTTTCGAAGTCGGTTAAAAAAGAACCAGTTAAAATCATAATAATTATTATGCAATCAATTATTATATTAAGGCCCCGTTTCGAAAACAGATAAAACTTATCTGACAGATTACCTATCTCTGTCTAAAACCTCATGTTTTATGAAACAGACACAGGTTTATCTGTCAGTTAAATTTTATCTGTAGGTTAGGTTAGAGACGGTTTCACCATCTGCTGAATTTATCTGACAGATATTTTAAACCTGTCTAAAACGTCGTGTTTTATGAAATAGACATAAGTCTATCTGTTAGTTAAATTTTATCTATAGGAAACGCGCTCTAAATAAATTAATCTAAATAACAAAGTATAGGAACATTATCATAAGATTGTAATAATAAAAATTGCGTTACGTATCCTGCCATCCCTCTCTAACACACAACAAGGCTTATTTACAACATGGATCCCTATAGCAACTTAATCAACATTTATTTTGGTATAATTTAATTTTTTTTAAAATCGCATTTCTTCATTTATTTTTTGTTGTTACAACATTTCAACTACAGTATTGGGGATAAAATTGTTTTATAGAATTTCTCTTTCTATAAAGGGATATCTATAAGAGAGAAAACCGCGGGGTAAAGCTAGTAATAGACTTGCCCCACGTACGCTACGCAACGCAATGCATTATGTAATCAGCTAGCTTAGCATGCACTCCGTGACAAGACGTTGTCATGCGTTCGTCACGCTTACGTCTCTGTCTATAGTTTTAAATGTGATAAGGACAGCATGCGTGACATAATTGTCGCGACACGCCGTGCTAAGCCCCCTACTGTATAGAAATAACATGATAAGAATCACACTTAACACACGCAACGCTGTCCCACGTCTCGTGTGAGAAGTGTGTTTGTAATCATTTATATGAAGCAGATATCATAATGCGTGGCGTACGTGGGATTAAGGCGATACTTTCTCTCGTAGTATAACCCCTTAGTACCACATTACGTGTGTTTACATTGTCTCTTTCTTTTTCCATCAATAATTAATTTATTCATGTCACAATTTACGTACGTCATATTATAATCATAAGTTGATATTTCATAAGATCATATTTAATTGTTTTCTTGGATAAACCGTTAGTTGGCAAGTGGGTAGGTTCATATTTAAAGCCGGGTTATTTTTAGCGAGCTGTTACCGTTACATGTGTGCGGACCTCGAGTACGTGATAGATAAGACAAGCCAGCGAACGTAGCAATCACGTAGTCTATCACGTCCGCACATATCATCGCGCTACCAGCATCTTAGTATACAGGGTGTAACAGAAAGGGGGTGTAAAGCCAAAACACAGCGAGTCCTCATGATACTGAACAGCTTTCCCCAAGGAACATGGGTCGTAACTCCAAAAAAAAAAATTCGCTTCCCCATACAAAATGTCCGATCAGCTGATCGAGTAAGTATGGGCGATCCAAATTTTTTTTTCGAGATACGACCTATGTTCCTTGGGGAAAGTTGTTCAGTTTCATGAGGACTATCGCTGTGTTTCGGCTTTATACCCCCTTTCTGTTACACCCTGTATAAGCGTAGATCCAAGTCATCGCTATTGTCCAGTACTGTCCATTACATCCAGTTGTCCAGTCCTGTACTGTCCAGTCGTCCAGACTGTTCTGTAACCACCTCAACATGTAATACCAAATAAAGTTCTACAACCACGCCGCGTCGTTTTCATTGTCGCCTATTATCATGGCCGGAACACATGTAACCAATAAAAATTGTTCGCCAATGATCTAATCAGCACCGAAGCGACTACACGCGAATGTTGTGTCAACTGATTTTGAATATTATTCTAATGAGAACCATGTCGATAATAATATGTCAATGAAAATAGGTAGTTTAAAAAACTAAAACACGCTTTAGCTCGCACTTAACATGCTCCATCATCAGGTCTAATAAAAGTACCATATTATTATATTGTCATCAGAACTCAGAGCGTGTGCAAAATTTCATCCTATTCGAAGAACGGGAAGTGGGTCAAATTAAGATTCCAAGATTTGTTTACGTACATAGTTACTTACAAGTGAAGCTAATATAAAGCGTGTAAAAATGCTTTGTGCTGCGCTCCGGCCCTTACGGAAACAGCTCGCTAACTACATACCCGGTTAAACGGAAGATCTGTCACGTATTGTGGGTTCGACCGATAATACGATAGTCGGTTGAGTGTGAACGGTCGAGTGTTTTTCTATAAATCCTGTTCTGGCGTCACACGACCGACTCCGATAGATGGGAACGGCTAATTTAGACCAAGGTTACTATGACAACGTCGGCCATCACGACAACGTCGCGTCAGCTGCTTCGTGGACACAGATTTGATAGTTTCTACGCAAGATGCAAGCATTCGTCTTGCAATCGTCAATTGACACAAACGTGCGTATTAATGCGGTCCAGAACACACGGTGAAACGCAACTGCAACGCAACTGAAACTGCTAGTTACTTTTGAGTAGCATCGAAATTTCTGCTATAGACTTCTTTGGAAAACCACATACGACGCAACTAGTTTGAAACGTTTCGTTTCAGTTGCAACTCAAAAGTTTCAGTTGCTTTTCACCGTGTGTTTTGGCGCTTACTCGCAGTTACGTGGACAATTGTCCTTATTATTCTTCTTTTATTTCTCAGTATTTTTAAGCTTTAGTGTAGTGTACAGCGTATTTAATATACTTTTATAGTAAAATGCGATAAAGAATGCACATCATCTTTTGAAAGAAGCAATCGGCTAATTTCGACTTCGAATAGCGATATCTGTGTCGCACACAACATGACGTTTGTTTTTTTCAGACGTGGCTGAAAACAACTACATAAAGAATTGAATTCGAAAATCAAAATCTGATGAACGATTTATCTAATAATTAATGTACATGGAAATTAGTATTCGTTTGTATTCGGAAGTGCGATGATTGCCGATGTGCATTCTTTATCGCCCTTTACCTTCCCTTTGCTATACCTTGGCGTATACCTATAACTCATTCATCAAATAATGACTTCACACTTCATCCCCCAAATCTTGAACGGCTGTTTCCGCGATGGGTACGAATTTGTCATCAATCTGAACAAGTAGAATGCTCTTATCCACGTGCGATCGGAGCCGAGGGTCGCGATGATTCGGAGACCATTTGTGTACCACCTGGGGAGAAGTGGGAGGTTTTACATACAGATTTACCAAGTTATCTATGGAATGAACAGCGGCGCTAGTAGTAATACAAACTTGTATTTCTACCAATCGCAGCAGTTCTGGAATTTGACATTTCCGTATTAGTGGCTGTAGTTCCAATAACAGCCGGTTCACAGATAACTTGGTAGATCTGTACATACATATTACATACATCCATATACAAAGGGGTTTTGTTTTACACACAGGATGACTTATAATTAGTGAATAATATAATAAGGATATGCATGTACCTGATTCCTGATAACAAACAACTTTTACTATGGGGCCAAGTTTGAAATCATTAAAAAACTGTTCTTCCATACATTTAACACTATCAGCTGGCATTTTGTATGGGGAGTTCGAAATTTTTAAATGATTTCAAACTTGTTCCCATAGTAAAAGTTATTTGTTATCACGAGTACATGCATATCCTATTCTATCGTTCACTAATTAAAAGTCACCCCTATATTTCTTACAAGCATTATTTATTTATTAAAGAACCAACAGCTTCCAAAAATTTGAAATTTTTTAAATATTAAAAAAGTACTTACCAATCCATCCATACCAGCTTGCGGCACCCAACTGCCCCAGAAATTCCTTCCGCCTCTTTCCCTCTGGTACTCCGAGGGCCATTGCACATCGATCCTCCTCCCCAAGTTTATACAATCATACACTCCTAAAGGCTCCATTATTAGTACTTTACTACCAACTGAAACATTAATTTTTAACTCGCTTCGACCAGAATCTGATCTTTTGATTTTCGTCTTAATTTCCTTTTTCGTAGTTTCCTTTTTCAATATAGTTTCTTTGTTAGATAAGTCTGAGTAGTGTGTTTCTTTCAAAGGTATAGATTCAGGTTTTTCTATGTATCGGCCTGTTAGTTCTCTGTAACTTTCGCGTTCGTGGCGAATTTCTTTGTTTGGTTTTGATAAGTCTTTTGATGTGCCCTCGTTTGAGAAGTATCTGTAAAGAAATTGGCATATATTAAAGAAATTTTGGGTTCAGTTTGATACATAATCAGGTTTAAAATTGACTCTTGTTATCTATTATTATTACAAAACGAGTTTTACTTATAGTTCTAGAACTAAGATAAATGACGATTCAGCTATAGACGAAACGTCAAAAAATATTTTTGTCCTAGAACGATATTTAAAACTCGTTTTGTATTAACAGGGTTTATGATTAAGGGAATTGGAAACTAGATTGAAACAAATAAAAATGAAACAGTAGGGGCCGTTCGCAACTTCGTACGCATTTAACGTCAAATCTTGGTAAACTTACACAATATCTTAAAATAGCTCCTTTTTTTAAATGTGTAAGATACAATATTGTAAGGTTCCATTAAAATACAATATTTTTTGCGTGAGAGTAAAGGTGGATCCAAACAGAGATAGCAGCCTCTCGGGGCAGATGTTTGGCCGCTCAGGAAAGACCTCACTATCCTATTGAGTTAAGGTGCGTACAGACCATGTAACATGTTATTTAACTTGTGTTTTATAACACGTCCACACTGTATAACCTTGTTATTCAACATTGCAACATAAAATAATACTGTACACATTAGAATAACAATGCAATATAACAATGTTATATAACCATTGTCGTTTGTCGTTCTTCAGTACAATCCACGCGATTAAAGTTATATAACATTGTTGTACATATCAATAACATGTTACAATACCATGTTTTATAACATTCAGTGTCCACATTATCTAAAACATGTTATATAACAATGTTAAATAACATGTTATGTTACATGGTCTGTACGCACCTTTAGGTAGTTCTTAGTGGCCGATTTTAATTGGCCAAACGGTTGCCTCGCGAGGCTGTTCACTCTGTGTGGACCCATCTTAACAAACATCTTCACATCGATACATTCATCGGCACAAACATTGACATTTATAATATTAGTAGGATGGGTATAAGCATAGAAGAGATCTCCAGGTGCGTACTCCTGGTCATGTACATGGTGATGGTGAAGGAAGCAGTGTGGTGGTCTACCTTTGAAACTGTCTCTCTTGCCTGGCGTTCCTGTTGGCGAGGATCTTGCAGTCAGGTAGCGAGAGGTCCAGGCCGTGGGGGGTGAGAGCAAGGTCCTCGAGGGATGACTCCTCGCTGGTCGGACGGCAGGCTGTCACCTGGATCAAGGTCATATACTTTAGAGGAATGCGGAGCTTGACTACAGCATAACGAATTGCGATATATGAAAATGAATGGCTGTTTGTCAGTCTGGCTAAAACTCAAGAACGGCTGAACCGATTTGTCTAATTCTTCCACCGTTATAGTTGTACGAGTTCCGAGAAAGTCCGAAAGGTGAGAATTTTTAAAATAAGACATAAATAAAGATGTGTGTTTGGATCGCAGCAAGTGGAAAGAAAAAATCTCTGTCAACCAGGATAGATGCATTTGTTGACAAACCTTAGCACTAACAGATCGTCTGGGTGCATCTCTCCATCCACCTTCCCATCCACTACCAGTTGGACCCTGCAAAGTAATTCATGTGTAATTTTCTACTTTTTGTATGTCGTATATAAAACTATATGAACTAACTAGAGAATGCCTGCAACTTCATACACGTTTATCGTCATAATGTATTTTGTAAATTCAGTATCTTAAAATAAGCTACAACACCATCATCAACCCTTTTAACATCCTCACTCTGTAGCGGGCACGAGCCTACTCTCATATAAATGTGATTAGGCCGTAATCCACCACACAGGCCAAATACGGTCGGTGGATTAAGGTACAATCTTGTAAAGTTTAAAAATCTGTTCAATAGTTTTTGCGTGAAAGCGTAACAAACATTCATACATCCATCCATCCAAAAGCACAAACATTGACATTTATAATATTACTAGAATTATCATATGTTTCCCATTTATTACCTTACTTTTTCCTGGATATTGCGGGGTCAAATTTCTATTTATGGATAGCTCTTTTGAAATATTAATTTTATTATATGTTTCTGTGTTTATGCCTGAGATTTGTAAAACTTAAATTGAAAAGAGCAACCCTACAGAGTTTCTTGCTAGGTTCTTCTCTAGGGAAAACTGCACTCTTGCGAATCTAGCATTAACTTTAAAAAATGACCCGTTCTAAGTGTTGTCAAAACCTACAGGATTAAATGAGCATTTTATTTCATTTCATATCAATAATTGTAGAAACAGACTGATCCCACGTAGAAGCTCACGTGTCACACGCACACGCGGGATAGCGTCATTATATTTCTACATAACAGATGTCATAATGCGTTGCGTACATGGGACTAATCTGTCGCGTGCCTCATTTTTTGACGTGACAACGTCTTATAATTCGATGGAGCCGCTGCACGCACGAAAAAACATGACTCATGCGGCGTTACCTCGCTCTGAAGCGTTCCATTTAAGGCTTGAAGTGCAAGCGAGAGCGCGGATCGGGCGACAAAGAGGCACAATCGGCCGCGTTCGGCAGCATTAATGACGTTGTCACGTTCAACTATCGTCAGTAAACCGACTTTACAGACAACCGATTTTTTTCATTTAACATAAGAGTTAGACTCTTGTCGTTGGAGCATTCGCCATTTAGGCCTATCCTCTGCCAGTGCTTTGACTTTTTGATACGACATGACGTTAACTTTCTCTTTTACTTAAGTGAAGTAGGTACGTCGCGGTCTTCAGTAGGATGATTTACAATACCTGAGGATCGGTTCTGGAATCACCATCGCTGGGTACCCGAATGTTATCCGAGGCAGCTAGCAGTCTGAATGAGGCGGGCAGAGCGCGTTCACGTCGGAGTCTACTACGACCGGTAGCCTATAAGGAATACGGAACTTAGTAAACTATTCTTTCGCGTTCGGTGATTTGACGACCGCCTTTCAAAAGGCCGTTCAGTTTTAATATAAATATCTAATCTAACGTAGGGCCCTGTGCCGAAGGTTTCTTGCCGTTTTCTTCCTCTCGGCTATACAGGTAGTGAATCGGCAGTAGTTTTAGATCAAAAAAGTGTAATGAATTTTGCCTATTTTTGAATAAACGCTTTTCATTTCATTTTTTAATCTTATTTAGCAACTCGTGTCCCACTGCTGGGCAAAGGCCTCTCTCCTCATCCGCCATGACTTTCTGTCTCGAGTTTCCTTGGCACAGGCACTCAAGAAGGTATCCAGCTCGTCCCGCCACCTTTTCCGTTATCCATAAAGAAAAATAACCTCACCTTTTTACTATAAGAAAAACCCGACTGCGTTTATAAAAAAGCATTTTTTTTATTTATTTTGATGCACTTAATGTCACTCTCATAGTCAATACGAATCTAACGACATATCTCAGGCTAAAATCCATGAAGCCGTTTAGGCTGTAGAGCGTGACAAAGAATTATACATACAAACATACATGCTCTCGAAAAACATAACCCTCCTCCTGGCGCAGTCGGGTAAAAGAAGATTATTAATGAACTAAGCCATCCCCCCCTACCTGTCTACCAGCCTCCTTCCCATGCGTGCGCGCACGCATGTTCCTCTCCCGTCGCGCGCCGCGTTCGTTCACCGCGTGACTTCGTTCCTCACTACGACGGCGCGGCTCCGTTTCTTGGGGAACGCTCGCTGCAATACATACATATATACATATCTGTCACGCTTGTGTCGCTGTAAATACATATTGATATAAGGGCCAGTTTCACCACTAACAGATAAAATATAACTGACAGATATTATTTACCATTCACTTATAGAACTGTCGGAGAACAGCTGAGATTACGTTCATGAAGGATATTTTGGAACCATTTGCAAACTCTTTGCTGCTAAAATGCAAGAACTGGCATGTTTCTAACTGGTTGTCAAGTTGGCGCTTTCATATTTGAAGAGGCTGTCATGTGTGATGGATTATTGTTTGGGTTATTGATTTGAAGAGATATCGGAATACATCACGTACACCTGTTTATTTTGTAACGTGATTGAAATAAAGCCAATAAAGCCAGTTTGTTCGTTACACGCCCACTGTCTTATTTTAACTAAAAGCTTAAACGCCACTTCTGATGACTCCTCGTCGACAGACATAAATGTTTATATGTCAGTTCAATTTTATCTGTAATTTGTAAAACGGGAAAGAGATATCAATGCGAAAGTGTGTGTATATGTTTCTCCGTCTTTTACGTCAAAACGGAGAGACGAATTGATGTGATTTTTTTAAGTGATCTCCACTTTTGTGCCACACATAACAGTTGAAGGAATGCAGAGTTAACATAGGGTAATTGTTGTCTCTTTCTAACCCCCCCCCTCACTAAAATAGGGGGTGGAACTATGAATGGAGCATTATCTAAAATCCGAATGCAAATTGAGTAATATTTATGACCTAGTGTAAATTGCAGGGCCTCGTTGGATGCAGGAGGCAAAAAAAAGAACCAGTCGCGTAGAGAGCGTAGAGAGCCATTGCTGAGGTCTATGCTCAGCAGTGGGCAGTTATAGGCTAGAGCTCCGTACTCACGTACGAGTTTTACTCGAAGTCCAGTAATAATTAAGATAATGATGAATTTGCTCAATTATAATAAATATAAGTCAGTTACTTACCCGCTTCATCCTGTGTCCTCTCATGTGAATGTTCTCTCAGTAAACCAGCGAGTGAGGCTAGAGTAGACGACGTTGGCTTACCGGCTGATGCCAAACTGCCGCGGGTACCCGCTGGAATGTAACAGAATTATACGTGAAAACAATCAAATATTAGAGATTTAACGGCAGAGAATTGTTGTATAAAGAAAGTACAATGTAAAGCGAATTTTATCTTATCTAGTTGTCAGTGTCCCACTGTTGGGCAAAGCCCCTCTTCTCTTCCCTCCTCTTTCTTGGCCATTTTCTATATTGAACTGCTTCTACCCAGATATCCATGAAGGTGTCCATCCTATTCCGTCAATTTTTAGTAGGTTGTAATCACAAAATATGCCATCGACATGTCGGCGGGCGTAGTGTGAATCGTCCATAACAGTGTTCGTGTGAGACAAAGTGCTAAAGTAATAGGTTACAAATAACAATAGATACTGTAGAAAAATAACTGTCACACAATTACCGCTTTGATTTCTGTTCCACCACGTCGACAAATAAACAGCCTAGACTTTGCCGCTCGTGGTAGCGTGTCGGAATTCCTAGAGTCGGCAGCACTGAATGGCGGCTGTGCAAGCGCTCTTGGCTTTCATTTTAAGCCCCGCCTACTGCGGTTTGTATTTAGCGGAACCCTTTTTTTATTCTGTTACGTTTCCATAGTATTTTAATTCGTAGGTAGGGGCAACTCACCGAGCGAAGTCCTAGAGAGATGCAGCGTGTTATGTCGGGGCGTATGTCCGCGTAGAGCCCCGGCCTCGGCCGCGCCGGGCCCGCTCACCTCGCACACAGCGCCGCCGCCGCCGCCGCCGCCGCTGCTGCAGCCCTCGCCGCAGCGACGGCGGATGCTGCGACAACATTACACTTTATATTTGCAATTCGAGTCTTTAAGCTGGTCAAAGAAGACCAAAAAAACCGACAAAAATGTATATTTAAAATCATAATTTAAATATCTCGGCAGCTAGGATTCGAACCCACTCTTACCCGACAATTATGTCATCTATTTCATGGACAAAACTTACAAAATAATACTAAACAAAAGTCCTATATATGTCTTAGCCAATCAATTGGATACCTAAACCATTTCCGACATCCAATGAAACGACTAGACAGATAGTTAATTAAAGTCGAAACACAACAAAACAAAACTCGTTTAAAAACTTGGCGTATTGAAAACTAACCCTGTGAACATGGCTGTCCAACATTTGGCAAAGATTTAAATATGTGGATGTTATGGAAACCATTTCGTCATTGTTCCGACCAGGATAGGGTGACAACGAGACGGCACGGCGGCGTTGTTGTAAGAACTTATATTTGGAATTACATGGTGATATGACTCGGACAATACAATACAACTGGACAGTAGGGACTGGACAATAGTAATAACTTGGAGCTACGCTTATATACTAAGATGCTAACCTCGCGATGATATGTGCGGATGTGATAGACTACGTGATTGCTGATGCAGCAGAACCATATCGATGCAGGAATATTTTCACACTCGCTACCTTGTCTTATCTATTACGTACTCGAGGTCCGCACAGTCATCAATAACAATTACAAAATAATAATAAAAAAAGGTCTCATACCGTCTCCAAGCAGCAACGATCTTAGTCTTGATAAGCGTCACAGAGACAGGCGGTCCCAACAACTGTGTTAATTGCGGTGACGTATCTGCGTACGACGTTGTAAGTGGGGACACGTAGATCGGGTAGCCTATTGGCTGGTCGCACGATGAGTTTATTATGTTGCGGAGCGCCTGGGGGGAGAAACAGTATTTTTATACAGTGTAACGTGGATGGTTCAGGTTTCCAAGATCTTTGACTGCATAATCTTTCACATCCCAGAAAAAAAAGAACAATAGAAAATCTATTGTGTCTGGGTTTATAATGGGTTAAGAAACCGTAGCTACATAACTAGTTACTAACAAAACATAATTCGTCCTTGCACGAAACCAATTACGTACACACACGTTTTTTTTAGGTAACTAGGTATCTAGTTCGTAACCAGTTACAGTATAAGAAATCCTTCAGCCGTCTACGAATTATGTTAACTAGAAATAAACATAATTAACTAGAAGTTTGTCAGTTTACGAGATAAATCATAATTTAACTTTTTATTGATAAGAACTATCGATTTTTTGAGGTTTGATTAATGGCCATCATTGTATTTTTTTTTAATAAATAGGCCAACATTTTCAAACACTGTTCAGAGTTTAATTTTTAATTTTTATTCTATAAATTTGAAACGTGACGTCGCGTATTGACGACGTGTGACCGTGCACGGGAGTCCAAATTATACACAACTCCCTTTAAATAAATTTATAAACCGCCCATCGTATTACCTGCTTAGCATTCTGAATAGACCCCCTCTCCGGGTTCCTATTCCTCAAGTAGACCAGCTCCTGCTGCTGTCCAGCCCACAGGCCCCGCACGCACTCGCGGTTCAACTTGATCACGCGGAAACCGAGGTGGCGTTTATTCAGCATTATTATCTTGTAGTCGTCTACGTTGCCTTCGTCCATTACGTGTCTGGAAGGAAAATTATAATTTCAATAATCTGTTGTATAAAGGGTCATCAAAGTTAATGTTCCGTTAAGACCACTAAGGGGTCTGCAGGAAGAAATTTCTTTTAGAAATATGCTGTACCTTTTGTATAACGTCTCTTTTTTTTCTGTCTCTATGTGCTATCATCTTACAATAAACTGTTAAATAAATAAATACATTTTCATACAGATTGAGTGTGAATTCGCGCGGAGTCAAAGGCGCGGGGAGGGTAACTCCGCCCATTTTATCTTTTGCCATCTAGTGGCGGAAATCTGAACTACTTGTCACGTTCGAATTGCAAATAGCTTACACTGTTTACCACTAGAGGGCGTAACACGTCAAGGTATGTAAAATTTGAAAATCTTGTGTTCAATGACGTCGACGACTATTTCATTTGAAAGCAAATAGCGTAATGACCACAAAGCTCTGCCCACTTCGTGAAGTCAGGGCTGAGTAAAAGTTGACGGGGCCTAGTCATAGCGCTTAGTCCTCTTCTTTTTTCATCTATGAAGTAAATACCTGATCATCAGCCGCTGCTGGTGCGAGCTGATGATGTACTCCTGCTGCAAGTACATACCTGAGCGCCAGTAGATGCGGCGCGCCCTGCAGCACATTGTGTCTCCAGGCCGGCGCCGCCTCGTGGCAGATCACCAGCCGCTGCTGGTGCGAGCTGATGGCTGCGTACAAGGCTGCGCTGCTGCAGTACTCCTCGGGGAACATGAAGTGGTCCTGATGGATGAAGAGGTTTGATTATTAAACTTGGTAAGCTTAATTTAGGATAGGCAAGCATTTAAAATTTTTGGCTGCATGAAAATGCTTTGCGACATAGAATCGCGCTGCAGTAATTGTAATATTGCGTTTCCAATATGCATGCACTTAGTTAAGTTAAAAAGTATGTAAAAAGTATTATATCGCAAGGTATATTCTCTATTAAGGCTCATTTAGTCATTAATTAACATAAAAATAACACAGAAACAATCTTCGATAAACAGTTTGAATATTTACTCAAGTAAGTCATTGACATAGACAAAAAAGAGCAAAGGCCCTAGAACATCTCCCTGTGGAAACCTATGAAAACCATATAAAACATACCTGATGTAATTTCAAGGCCATCCTAATAGCAGGCGCCAATACGGAGTGTAGTAGAGACATATCTGCGAACACCCATTCGTCGCGTGCGCAAGTGATGCGGAAATCGCCTTTGAAGAGAGCATGAAGGCCGTATAGGAAGAATTCCACGCTGGAATTAAAAGTTAGGATGTTGTTAACTGTCGGAGATGTTTAAAGATTTGTTAAATTTTAGAAGGAATTACTCGTTACATTTAAAGTTAAACTAGAAAATATGATAGTAGAAATACAGATATAGTTAGCCTGTCACGTCTAACTGGGCTAAGGCCTCCGTCTTTGCTCTCTATAGAGTTCTGCTGTGCGCTAGGATTTCTCATTCTTCGCTGTCTGTTGCGATGTTGTTTCCCGTTTTTTGGGAAGCGCAAACATTGACATTCATTTATAATAGTAGGATTAGAGGATAGAATAGGAAAAGTGAATTCCATCATATATTTAGGAGAAAGGTACTTGTCTGTGGTCATCTTTGCCTATCTTCTACCAACAAAGGAGAAATGTATGGACAGAGGCGTGAGCGCATACGTATGAGTGTGTGTGTGTGTGTGTTGTGTATTTATGAATGTGTGTGTATGTAATAGAAATGTATACGGTAGAAAAACCCTTTTCTCCTCGCTCGCCATTCGATTCTGTTGTGTGCCAGGATTTGAGTCGAACTCGTCCCGCCATCATGGCCTAGGTCTGCGGCAATGTCGCTTTAGAAATAGGTTAGAGAAAATAGAAATATAAAAGTAGAACGGAACATGGATACGTACTCGTACCTGGATGCGGTGAGATGCTGCTGCGCGGCGAGCGCGCGCCGGCCGAGCATGGAGAGCGCGAAGCAGAGCGTGACGAGCGCCGAGTCCCGCGCTGCCGCCGCGCGCCGCCAGCTCGCGCCGCGCCGCGCGCCGCACACCGACACCCACTCGCCGTACATCGCGCAGAACCTACTCCTGCAGCACAACGGTACAGGGTTTATGCCACGAGCATCATGCCACGTAATCTTTTTCAGAACCTACCCCTATAGGATAATACTCGGTTTATGGCATCGATTCTCGAAGGGTAACGTTATTTTCGTATGAAGTTGATCCACTTTTCCTGTGAATGTATCTCGTAATCTGAACTAAAACGTCGTCATTCAAAGCTTTTACTATTCAAAAATTATCACGCCGTCTTCTTCTGATTTTTGACAATAAAAGAGGCGCCTGTATCATATATTGCCCTAATCGATAAATCCGAATAAATATTCAATGACGAAGTCGATTACGGTCAAAAAATCTATTTAATAATATTTATTTATTGACTTATTTATTGTTTGTAATCTATTTGTATGCCAAATTAATAAATAAAATAAATTGCATCTGTATTTCGTAAAATAATTATCACTAGAAATACATCATCTTTTTTTTAAATTTTAGATTCGCAAGCAGTTTTCCCCAGAAAAGAATCTGGCAAGACGTTCTATTCATCCTAGTATCGTATAACTGAAAAAAAAACCACATATCTTTACGAACTTACCTAGTAATCCCTGAAGCTCTAAAATCGTAGTCCTCATCTAAATTAACGTTGAAAATCGGGTCCAAGTCGACGAAGTTCCGTTCGCCCATTGGTTTCAAAGCGTCCACTATCACTGAGTTTGAGAGCCATTCTTCTAGTTTGGGTGACTGAATCGTGTAGTAGATTATACTCTGGAAAATTATAGTAAAATTGGTACATTTTGGCGAACAATATGACGATTTAATACTTTATTTCTCAAAAAGAATTTTAGGTAGATAAAGATTAAGATATTTGTAATTATGTAAATAAGTTTAAATCTAAAGATTGTCAGAAGTCACGTTAGAATATTTGAAATTTGGAAAAACATCTTAAGAATGTTGTAACTTGTAAGTTAAACATTCGAATTAAGGTATGAAATAAATAAAGTTGAAAAGAATTACTTAAACGAATAATAATAGTCCAAACTGTCCTACTACAAATGCAAATGCCTTTGAGCTAAAGCTCGGTACTCACATACGGTAATATTCGATAGTTTTACTCGATGTCGAGTAAAAATCAGCGTGTGGACTGCAAAGCTCACAGCTTTTTGCGGTCCACACGTTGACTTCGAGTAAAACTATCGAGTGATACCGTATGTAAGTACCGAGCTTACGACGCTTTTGCATTCCAGTACAGATAGTCTCAAGTGTCACGGAGGCAAAAGGATAGAATGCAAAATAAAACGAAATCAATTTACATCGAAACAAAATTTACCATCACTCACCTTGACATAATAGGTGAGCAAGACCTTCCTAAAGTCGAAGACCTGCAGCATGGAGACGGCGGAGTTGTCGGAGACGGAGTACCCCTCCAGCACGTAGCGCGCGGCCGTGAGCTGCCACGCCAGCCACCGCAGCGCCCAGCACGCGCCCGGCGCCAGCAGACGACCGCCCAGCCCCAGCCACCACCAGCCCGCGCACACGCCTTCTGGGAGACCACCACATCATCATCATGTCAGCTTATGGACGTCCACTGCTGGACAAAAGCCTCCCAACGATCTCCACAAAGACCACACTCATATTCAGTCGCGCTCATATTTAAGGACTACTAATCTTTCGTTTTCGAGTCGGTTATTTAAGTTAAACCGCCGCGGTTTTTAACCATGTGACTTTCCGAATCAAGAAAGTTAATTCAAGCGGAAACACTTGCGGTTTTATACCCGCGACTGATTTTAAAATCGCAAAAGTGCCTAAAAACCACGGCAAAGGCTTTTTTCTTAGCAAAAATACAAAATGCTGTCTTAAGACCAGCTTCAAACTGTAAAAAAACTCAGGCGATTTTGCGGTTGCTGCAAATAGCAATTAACCGCTCCCGGGAAAAATCCGTCGCGCAGCTGTCGCACTTATTATGATTCTAACTTGCAATTGGTAATAAAACATGATTTCCACAGGGTACTATCCTGGGGCCACCGATATAATTTCTATACATGAATTATTTGATTCATTCGAATTACAAAAAAACGAAACTCTCACTTTAAGCTGGAAAATTAGTCCTGTAATTCTATTATCATCATCATATTTAAGAGCATCGATGTTATTGGTGAAGTCTTCGGTACTCTGCTCTATTCTCTACGTTTCTTTCATTTTCGTTTAAGTATTCGATGCCTTGTCTTTAAATGTGTTTTTCTTTTGTAAACCAACGAGTATGTATGAAGCGATTGATTAATGTGGATGAAGCGAAAGAACTATGTTTGGATCGTAACAAGTGGACGGAAGTAACCTCTGCCTACCCCGAGGGGAGGCGTGACAGATATGGTTTGTGCCATACCCGACAGGGTAGACAGAGACCACTTCCTAAAAGTAGTGGTAGCTTACCAGTGCTTTCCTCTGGCCCTTCAGAGATGGCTTCAACCTCCCGCTGCTGGCAGTAGGTCCCCCTGAACTCCAACCCTCGGAGCTGGAAGGAGACCAGCCCGTTGCCCATCTCCACGATGTGCACCAAGCAGTTAAGGTAGTCTGATGCTAGCACTGGAATTTGGAAAATTCTAGTTAATTAGTTAGTTAATAAATGTTAGTTAAGATTATGTCCTACTTATAATACGTGCTCGTAGAATTTGGCTTATCCAACTAAGGCCCGGTTTTTCAATAGTGAGTTAAATGTTAACCGATAGATAAACCTATGTCTTTTTCATAAAACACGACATTTTAAACAGTGACACGTATAAAATATTCCTAGGAATAAAATTATAACTGACAGTTGAAAAATCGGGCCTGTGAGGACATAAGTGTCTTTAAAACCACTTGCACATTTGATAGCATAACTATCTTATTTATCTGTCTATCTCCCACAACTGGGAAAAGACATCCATCCTGGGCATGTTAGTAGGCTCGTGGCCCTATAGTGGGGACGTTAAAAGATCTGCTGGAGGATGACGAGAGATTCGTATAAAGTAAGAATATAACGTTACCAAAGCAATCTCCTTGCTGCACTTGTCCCCAGCGACCCAGCATGAGATCTCCGCATAAATAGTGCTGTAGTGATCTTGTTAGGTGCTCGTAGAATATCGAGTTCAAGTTGTTGTCGTCTGTGAACAAACGTTTAATGTAAATTAATAAATATTATTCATAAAATAAAACAATACGTGACTTAAGTGCCTTAAGTACTAATATTACGAGGGCGGCACTGAAAATTTCGAGAATCAAGGATATGACACAACATTACTATTTAAAAATTTATTTATTGCTTTTCGAAGTATTCTCCGCGAAATTTGACACATTTTCCCATACGATGAACCCATCATTGAAGCAAGCATTCCATTCGGAAGTTGGGGTCTCCAAAATGGCCGTTTTGTAGGCGTCCACAGCTTCTTCAGGTGATGAAAATCTCTGACCACGCAATTTATTCTTTATTTTAGGGAAAGTATAGAAATCATTAGGGCTTAGGTCGGGGCTGTACGGCGGATGGTCTAATAATTCTATATTTTCTTGCTCCAAAAACTCTTTTGTTCTGTGCGCGGTGTGAGAACTCGCATTGTCGTGATGAAGGATGATGCGGCGGTTGCAGTTCTCTTTACGGAGTTCAGAAACGACCTGTGGCAAACAAATGCTAGCATACCATTCTGCATTAACCGTTCTTTGTCCCTCAAGAGCAATAGTCGCAACATGGCCGGTTTTGGAGACAAACGTTGCCACCATTTTTTTTGCAACACTCCGTGATCGAACAATTTTTGTTGGCTTTCATTTTCGAACACCCAAACTCGTGACTGGTTTTTTGTTTCGGGTTCGTACGCATAAATCCAGGATTCGTCACCTGATACGATGTTGTATACAGCATTTGAGGATCCTGCGTGGAATCTTTCGAGAGTTCTGACGCACCAAGTAACGCGAGCCGCTTTTTGTTCTTCACGGAGCGAATGCGGTATCCATCGGGAAAACAACTTTTTAACACCCAATTGTTCATGCAAGATTATTTGTATTTGACTCATGCCAATGTCTAAAGTTGCCTGAATTTCGCGGTATGTCACATGTCGATCTTCCTCAATCAGCTTACGCACAGCATCAACGTTTTCTTGGGTGACTGCAGTTTTTGGACGACCTTGACGGGGATCATCACCGTGCTTGACACGTCCACGTTGAAATTCAGCAAACCAGCGATAAATTGTGCTTTTGGATGGGGCTTCATCACCAAATGCAGAAAGCATCCGATCAACACACTTCTTTTGTGTTAAACCACTTCTAAAGTCATAATAAATCATCGCTCTTGAATTTTCTCGAGTCAATTCCATTTTCTCAACGACTAAACAAATTTGACAAGACCTCGTGAAAAGACCGCGAATCTTTTTTAAAATAAATAAATGGTATTCGATTTTTAAAACCAAGGAGTTTTCAATTAAAAAGATTTTAACATGACAGGAACAGTGTAAATATTCCATTCTTACAACTTTCAGTGCAGTCCTCGTACGTTATGTGAGAGAAAATGTTAAAAATGGGTGGGGCCAAAATGTGGGCGGTGCAAAATAGTGGGCGGAGCCAGAATGTGGGCGGACCAAAGGAAGTAGTAGTCAAATTTTGTGTTGTTAATCTCAGCATCTTCATCTTATCTTTATTAATTTTATAGTTTATTCACAATAAGTATTATGATATAAAGTAAAATATTTTTATATCAATATGAAAATCCTTGAAAATATTGTGCACTTGAACAATAATCAAACTTTACTTTTATTAAGACTGGATGCATAAAAGAACTTCCAAGTAAAATTATAAATATATACCAGCTCCCAAATTCCTCTCCAGTTGCGAAGAGAGTCTCGTATTACTCTGATCAACTCGTTTCGTATTATAATCTCGTTCCCAGAACTTCACCGGACGCACGTACGATGTCATGAAGATTGCACTGCCTGTGGACAATTCATATTATTATAATTTATGTGGAGATTAGTATCTAAATACTTACCAACTTAAATTCTAAGGTGGTCGATGAATGTAGATGAACCGAAAGAAGTATGTTTGAATCGTAGGAAGTGGAGGGAAGTGGTCTCTGCTTACCCCGATAGGAGAGAGGCGTGACAGATTGTAATATATGTAAATTGTATAGGCAAAATATTTAGTTATTACCGTTTTTATGAAGCGGCAATAACACGCTAAGAAAACAAAAGAACGATGATCAAAATCATTGCGCTGTACTCATTGCTGCGGTACGCGGCGCAACGCAGCGTCACGCACTTGCTTTTCGCCGCACACGCACATTACGTCGGAACAAGAGAACATTTTCGACGTTTTTCATACCGCGTACCGCAGCGTTGTGCGTCATGATCACCAAGGGGCTTAGCACGGCGTGCCGCGACAATTATCTCACGTATGCTGTCCTTATCACATTTAAAACTATAGACAAAGACGTAAGCGTGACAAACGCATGACAACGTCTTGCCACGGAGTGCCATGCTAAGCTAGCAGAACAAATCTTAAGGCTGTAAGTACATACCAAGGGCAGGAGTGAGCGGCGAAGAGAGTAACGCCGATCCAGCCGCTTGTAGAAACAACATGGCGGAGTGTGGCACTGAGAACGGCTGCGCAAACGCATGGAACGCGCTGCCCCACGTGATCTGCCACGGCGCTATGTAGGTAACTACGAATTGGATCTGAAATGACATTTTTGTTTGTTGTTATGTAATAGCTCCGGGTGAAGATATACTTATAAATCTTTTAATAATATAAATGTCAATGTTTGTGCTGATGGATAGATGTTTGTTACTCTTTCACGCAAATAATACTAAACTGAAAATGAAACTCGGCAATATTGTAGCTTACACTTCAAAATAACACATAGGCTATATTATTTTACGATATCATGATTATTTTCCAAGAAATGACGATAAATGCGTACGAAGTCTCTGGTAGCCTCTAGTAAATATATAAATTATAAAAATTAACACTCACTTTCAACAAAAATTCGTAGACTTTACTAAATATAACGGCCATGAGGAAGTAGTCAACGAGGAACGTCTCCGAGATGCTGTAGCTGCTCAGATCCAGTTGGAAGACCAGCACAGCGAACACCACGATCAGGTACTGGATGTCAGGGTCGGAGTAGGCGTGGCGGAGGCCTGTGTGTGGGTAAAAGGGGGCGTGAATCGGGCTTGGACAAAGTCAGTCTTTATTTCATAGGCGAATCTATTGCACTTGAACGTGTTGTGGATGGATGGATGGATTTGGGGATATTTGTTAATCTTTTCACTGAACAGATTTCAATTAACAACATTGTAGCTAAAATTTATTCAGAATAACACATATTATATTAAGATGTTGCGTTGGTAAGTTATCCAAGATATGACGGTCTTTTATGTTTATTTCGATTTGTAAGATCCTGTAATTGGCTCGTTTGTACATTATACGGTATTGAAGCTGTTAGTTTACCAATAAATAATAATAGATATTTATTTTGGATTTTATTACCTCCATATTTGTTAGTAGTACTAATCAATGCGTACAAATTCCAATTGCCTCTAGTCGCATAGCTACTTACATTTTAAAGCCGCGACACTAATAATGAGCGCAGCAAGAGCATCCCCATACTTGTCTTGTAGATGCGGCGCGTCGGTCGTGACGGCCGCTACTACCACCGCCGGGTACAGCACGTTGCGTTCCACGAAGCAGAGGTACACGAATATCTGGGGACAGGTGGGAGAAAGGTTCAGATTTTGAGCTGGGTAAGTTGTACCTTATAAATGAACTTTAATAATTATGGTGATACAAAACTAAAAGAGAAAATCTTTAGAATTATATCTAGGCTATACCACCGCCTTAAATTGTAAATGAGACACTGAATTATAGGTAGATAAAAATACTAGAAGAAAGAAGAAGAAAAGAGAAGAGAGTAGAATAGAATTATGTACGTGTTCCATGAGTTGCAGTGTAGGAATAGGAATCGACATGACCCAATTCAATTCGGAATGCGCGTTTCAAAATCTAAGTGTATATGTACAACTAGTTAGTAAATATTTATACCGAGTCCCAAAAGAAAAACAAAACAATATAAAAAAATAGCCAAAAACTTAGAAGAAAATAATCTTAAAAAGTAAAACAAAGAAAGGAAGATAGGAACTGGGAAATGGTCTCCACTGGCTACCCAGACAAGAGACATGACGCTGATTTCCAGTGGAGCCAAAGAATAGAGAAATTAAGAATGATAAGAGATAGAGTAGTAATAACATACCCGTTCAACTAAAGTCAACTTGGCCGGCTCAGTGACTTCGAACTGAGCGTGTTCATGCGCGCGCAGCACCGGCCCGGCTAGACATAACCACGGCTGTTGTTTGCGTAGTTGCGGTATAATGTAGTGGAGTACCCAGCCAAGAATACCTGCTATTATCCATAGGGCCTGTTGGGGGAATGACCAAATTGTAATAAGAATAATGAGAACAGTAAATAATAAAAAAGAAAAGAGTAAGAATTGCTATTTATCTACCAGAATTTAATTTAAAATTATTTCGAAACTTATGTGGCGAATAGTTTTAGAGCGGTTTCGCATTACATCCGTTTTGTTTTTTACTAGCCTATTGTATCCCACTGCTGGGCAAAGGCCTCCCCCGCATCCTTCCTTATCACCGGAAGCTTCTGGCCAGCTTGCCAAGTATGCATCTAAAATTACCAAAGAAATAGTTCTCGGACCTATACTATACATCTCGGATCGGATATTCGGATTGAGGTTGAGAGAATTGTAAGGAGGAGATTGAGAGAAGAGTGACAGATACGTATGTAAACGAGGATAGTCAAGCTTCAATATAACAATACATTAAACGTAAAACAAAATCCCTTACCGTATTCAACTGAGGCCGCAGCGTAGTGAAAACAGTAGTACAATGTAATCCAAATACAAACAACCCGAGAAAAGTGCAAACAATCACATCATTCTTCAACCTCCCGTTAACAGTCGCTTGTAACTTCTTCGGTAAAGGATCTTCCATTTCTTCGTCAGTCTTCTCCGATGTATCTATCTTAGGATTCTTATCATCAGGGTCATTAGGGTCACCCTTTAAAGATGTCGTGGAGTTTGTATCACCTCTAGGATCCATCTTCAAAGAGCTCACGCTGGATGTCTGAGACCTTTTCTGCGTTTTAGCGATGTTTGTTTCCGAACTAAAGTTGATTTTAGAAGCAGAACTGCCTATAGAGTTCTGTTTCGAAATGTTACTTTCCGATGTGTGTTTCTTCTCTTCAGTCAATATATTTGGTTCTTGCTGTTCTTTATCTACTTCCGGAGAACATTCTGGGTTGTGAATTACGTATAATTCTGGAGGTAAAAGATGCTTTTTAATCAAGTTCCAAATGAGACTGTAATCGCTAGCGCTTCGACTCAAATGATACGCCATCGGCACCAAAATCCCGCAGAATATCGAGAATAAAACGTTATGTTTCTGGTGTTGCGATTTCTTCCCTTCAACTAAGCCGCTGTAAGCGAAGCCATATAAAACTCCCACAGCAGCTAAAGATCTTATAACGCAATAAAACGCAGCGCTTAAACTGCTAGTTGCATTCCCACCAAACACATGCATATCTATCTGCTCAAGTAGGTACATACAGAATGTGTTCACTTGTGGAAACAACCCAAGACTGAAAGCCAAGGGGAAGAATAGAAGAAACTTGGATAGAATTTCTTGGATTGCTGATAAAAAATCACGTTCATTCATTTGGAAACCGTATATTGTTAATGGCTTTTCAATATCCACGCTTCTTCGAGTCCTAGTAGTTTCTAGTGGAGCATTCTGTTCCAAAAAGCTGTGCACTATACAGAGAATTCCAGTGCATATACAGAAGTACACAGGTCGAGAAAACACCACCATCTTGTTAAACCCGTGAACTGGCGACGCAGAGTCAGGTTGCACACTCTTCAGTAAAGAATACTGACTGCCAGCTATGATAAAACAAAACCAAAAAGCATAAATATCCCTGTAGAAACCCAAATTCAAAACCGTTGATCCTAAAAAAGCGACCATTATCGCTAAGAATATCGACACAAACGTCTCTTTAAACGTTAAATTTCTGTCGAATAACGCCAACAATTTCAATCTATCCATAGTTATTTTCAACTCCATACATTTGAATAGCTTCACTTTGTAATAACTTTTTGGCTTGGGTTGGTTCGCCTTCTTGATTTCATCGTCAATCATTTTTGAGAATTTACTTCTGATATTTATCTCCACACTTTCCTCTCCTATAGACGGCATTAGGCTTTGTATATTCGCTTGGATTGTTTCTGCCTGTTGGGCTAATTGTTGTGCCCTTTGCTGGTTAATTAAGAAGTTTATATGCATGCTTGGGAGACCCATTCTTGACTGTCTTTCAGCCTCAATTTGTTCTAACAAACTATCAGTAACATACGCTACGGGGGACCTTGGTTGATCGCTATTAGTTCCCCCATCAAATACGTAAAAACGTTTATTCCCTGTAACCCCTGTATTAGTATTTATAGGTACAACGGTTGATACATTGGTATTGCTCGCTAATAGCGCGCTACTACTGCCTTGATTCGAAGAACTTTGGTCTAAGCTGTCACCGCATTTCGTTTTAGCAACTTCACTATTCCCAGCTTCAGATTCTAAAGAACCTGAGCTTCCATCGTTAGTTTCTTGTGAGTTTTCTCTATCGATTGGTTTCGCTCGATTAGGGCGAGTGTTGTCATTCTTTTCTGGTACAACGAGTGGTTGTGCGTGGGCAACACCCGAGCTGCTTTTGTCAAAAGTGTAAGACATCCAATTCCCGTATTCGTCCATGAAGCAATGTATCGCGCCATCCGTCGTATCGTCGAACGACGTCGCGAAATGAACATTACCAGAATTGTTCTGGTTCTCTACATTTGTTGGCTTAGATTTTTCTGTGTTGGTTTGAGAGGTTGGGTTATTCCGTTGTCGTGTTGATCTTTTAATCTTCCTCACTCTGTTTCTATGATTGCGGTCCATTAACGGTCTCAGTCTTTGAGCATCACCCTCCTGAGGTTGCTCTGTATTCGGATTCGCATTCTCCGAAGGCATAAAGTCTACTCTTGAGTTTAAGAAAGCTGCTAATAGTGGCATTGAAGTTGGCAGCAAAGTATTTGTGGACGTTTGCGCTACTTCTTCAATCGATCTTTTTCTAGTTTTATGGGTGTTCTCTCGTTCCCCTCTTATACTCTGTCTGTTAGTTCTGGGTCTCTCTTCTCTGTTCGGTTGCGGCATTACAACCGTGTTTGCGTTGGTTGCTGCGAACAAACACTCCAAACCCTGCACCAAAGCAGCTTGTGCTTCGACAGCATCCATAAGAATTCTTTCATCATTATTTTCATCTTTTTCTTTCTTAGGATCCCTTTTCTTGTTCTCCTTTTGTGAGGATGCTCTGGATCTTGCTAAATTCTTTATCTGTTTCGGTATAGCACCTAAATTCTTTGGGATATTCGAGGACGATTCTCCTAACGTCGTCTTTTGGACTTCTTGGCTTTGCGCCTCGTCTTTTTGTCTTAATTCGGTTTCTTCAAACAACCAGTCTAAGCTATATACACTTCTTTCGTCGGCACTTTTGCTGTCTCCAGTTAACTGCGATTCTTCAGTTTCCTGAGCTACTTTGTTATCTTTCACTTCGCCTACTGGTCTGTCTGTAGTATCGCTACTTGAACTCGAATTTGATATTTCATGGTCCCACAATTTATTTTCAGTTTTATTTTCCACCTTTTTCTCTGTTTCAGGATTTTCGTTGGATTCTAAACTGGATTTCTCAATCAACAAATCTTTGGAGCTGGCGCTGGCTTTGTCGAAATAGTCGCTTGCATTAAATTTACACTCGCAAGGGTTCTTTTCTGTGCGTTTTTCGTATTGTTCTTTTGTCTGTTTTTTTAATCTCGCTTGTTTTGGGTCTAGTTTATTTGGATGTCTTTCGCAGCAAGGTTTTTTAGTGTCTGCTTGTGTTTTGACTCTGACCACTCTTGCATCAGTCCCTCGTTCTAATAAAGGTGACCTTGAACCGTTATTCTCGTAATCTGAATCACTAGAATGCGCTAGGGACTGTTCAGCATCCCAATCGAAGCCTCGAAATTGTTTATCGTCTTCATAATCACTGTAACTGTCACCACTTGAATCTAAATCTGTTTCTTTTTGGGACGTTTGCATTTCATCTGAGATCTCTGCTATAGGGTAAACTATTTCTGACCCATATGTGAGGTAAGGGTAACTACACCCCTCCCCGCCTTCCCCCTTAGGATAAAGGTTCAAATGTGGGCCACGGGTTAAGCTTTTACTAGGGGGCGGTATCACTGCACTTTTAGGGTTCTTTAACATTTGTCCACCTATTGTCTCTGCACTATTAGGATGTGGGGATAAATTCGAAACACTTGGAGGTGGGCAGCCTATTTCCAAAGCGGCGCTTTTTATCCGCCTTACACCGGGACTTAAGCCCTTATTCTTATCAGAATCTCCGCTTGGAGCTTCAGCTTTGACCATCATGTATTCACCAAGTTCAACGCTAGCGAAGAAACCAGTATCTGCATTGTTTGAATGCCTCCTCATGTGAGAGACTAACTGAGCAGTGGAGTTTAAGAGAGGCAACTGTATTGTGGACATAGTAGAATTTGAATTCCTTCTCATATTTGAGGATTGTGCTGTTGCTAAAGCCATGGCCGACTTTGTGCAACTTTCATCATGGTAATTGTTATATCTTCGTCGGTGTGGGGTTCGCTTTTTGGGAGACGGCGGCCCTACACTCGGCTCAGAATTATCACGTGAATCCGAGCTTAGTTTCCTTGCGAATTTGGACGAATATGGCTCCCCGGCGGCTTCACTACCATCAAGATACAGCCACTCTTTAAACACGTCTCTATTACTTGAGCCCCTTCTGTGTGAACACTCGTGGTACCTTCTGCTAACTTTCGCAAAAGGTCCATCATCGGATAAGGTTAACATGTGCGCGGGTAAGTTGGTATCCAATCTTGGATTTTTGAGGACTTCTTCAAGAATAAGTTCATCTATCCTTCCACCTTGATTCCTTCTAGTTTTCGTCCTCTGTTCCCGTTTTGGGTTGGACTTGGAGCGTCTAGCTGGACGTGTTCTTGATGTGCTAGGTTCAGGTTGAGCGACACACAGGTCTGATTTGGTTGTGGCTACAGAATCTACTTGTTTTGACACTGCGCTGTCCTCCATACTAGATTCCGAACTGTTTTTGCGGTGGACGTCTACTTTTAAGTCTGGGGACAAAATAGATACAAGATTAGGTTAGGTTAGAATAGTAAGAAAGCTACCTAATTGACGGTAAGAATATTTTAATAAAAAGATTGATTAGTTTTTATTAGTTGACCATTATTATCATATTTGTATAAGACTGTAGCTGCCCACTGCTGAGCATAGGGTTCTCCAATATTTTTCTAGCTAGATTCTTTCTGGGGACAACTGCTAACTTGCGAATATAGCAAATCTGACGTATTTCAAGTGATTGTAAGAGCAGCGTTTTCTTAACGCACCATACGCATATATGCGATTCGAACGCAACCTTGTAACCTAAGCACAGGGGGCGATCGTGAATCGGGCCGCTACTCATCTATCCTTCCATACGCGCTTCAAATCCGCGCTTGTAGAGTACGTTTTATAGAATACTTCCTATGCCGCAATGTCGGCAGCATTGAAAATTTGTACTGCCTCATTACCCTCATTCTGTTTCGCACATACAAATTTTCAATGCTGCCAACATAGTGGCATAGGAAGTATTCTATGAAACGCATTCTATCATCAATACAAACGCAACAATCAGTGTCTTTACTATGTGGTATGGTTCTAAATTAAAAAAAATAAAAGAAAAATAAAAGATTATAAGAAAGAAAGAAAAAGAAATAAAGATTATTAAACTTTGATTTCATTACCAATAGTGCTGTTGTTAGGTTTATGGTACTCGAGTGATGTGATAGACTCGTTGTCGCTGGTCGCCGCTCCGCCCACGCGCAGCATTTGCATCTCCATGCCCTCGTCCGCTCTATAAACATAATATAGGAAATTTCATTTTAATAGATAAATAGATAGATAGAAATACTTTATTGCACACAAAGAGATACAGACAAACCTTAAAACTATAGCATTGTGCGCAAAGGCGGTCTTATAACAAAAAGAGATCTCTTCCAGGCAACCTTTGGAGTAGGACTCGTTTAAATAAAAAAAATATATTACTTCTACAAGCAAAAAGTGAGTGTATAACACTTTATACACTACAGTATTACAGTATTGGACCTAGATTGGACTTAGTTCATAATAAACAGTTTCAAGGTACATTTTCTTTAATGATATTAGCTTAGGATTCAGTTTCATAACTTAACTAAGCTTTCCCCGTGACTTTGTCCGCGTATAGTTCAAAACGTAGCTTATGGTAATTTCTTGAACCATGATCATATTTATTGTGTATTTGAACGCACTTTTATAGCTTATCATTGCTTAAGATATATTAAGGCGGGAATAATGACGTTTGTTTGACAGGCCACTCTTTGTCTCACTCCCGAGCTCAATAAATGTGTGTCCTGGATTTTGCTAGTTTTATTAGTGTTTTCTCAAACATAATAGAGTGGTTCATTTTTATTGTATTACAGAGACATTGCTGTGAACAGCTTGGTAAAAGATAGATACATAATTCTTCAAAACACATAATACATGAATGTATTATTAACTTAACTAGAGGCTGCCCGCGACTTCGTACACATTTATCGTCATATCTTAGAAAATAATCATGATATCTCAAAATAATATAGCCTATGTGTTAGACTGATGAGCAAGCCACAATATTGCCAAGTTTCATCAAAATCTGTTCAGTAGTTTTTGCGTGGAAAAAGTAACAAACATCCATCCATCGGCACAAACATTTACATTCATAATATTACTAGACTAGATTAGTTTATGTTGGTTATTAACAATTTAAAATTATCCACAATCATAAAAAAAACAGGAAGATTTCAACTTACGCAGCGCTGTCATTGTTGCCAGCATTGGGCGGGGGCACGAGGATGCAGTCCTTGGTATCATACAGGTGGTGGAGAGCCAGGTTGATCAGCTTCAGCGCGGAGAACATCAGCCCCACCAGGCACATGTAGATGATCCATCCTGTGCTGGATGGGGGGAAGTACTAGAAAAGAAAGGGGGGTGAAGATATTAGAAGTGGAAATGATCAAAAATTGAATAGAATTACAAGTTATTTTGATTATAGGTTATATGATTATATAATATAAATAAATTTATTTATTTATTTAACAGTTTATTGTAAGATGATAGTACATAGAGACAGAAAAAAAGAGAAGTTATATAAAAATATGGTATTTATGTTGTACACAGGGTGTTAGGAAAAGTATCACTTTCCTTTTAACCAGGTATAGTGTTAGTGATGTAGAACACACTCCATGAGAAAAAAAAATGTTGAACTCATTTTTAAGTGCATAGCGCTCGTCGCCCGTAGAGAGCGAGCGCGCCCGACCTACTTACTCGCCGAGAGCTCAATGACCTTTGCGTTAGAGCGCGCGTATAATGTAATTTTTAATTAAAAATTAGTAAAAAAATTTTCTTGTGGGATGTCTTCTACATCACTAACACTATACCTGGTTAAAAGGAATGTGATACTTTTCCTAACATCCTGTATTATAAAAGAATATCTTGTTCTTAAGAACAGAATGTAAGACAAAACAAAAACTATGATAAAAATCTGATCTTTAATTTTTTGTGTAAGAAAACAGATAAAGTTAGATTACATAAAAGTAATACATTAAAAATAATAAGTATATAATAACTAAGCACCAAAACACACAGTGAAAGCAAATGCAACGCAACTGAAACTGCTAGTTACTTTTGAGTTGCATCGCAGTTTCTGGTATAGGCTTCCTTAAAATAACCACACACGACGCAACTAGTTTGAAACGTTTCGTTTCAGTTGCATCGTGTGTGTTTCACCGTGTGTTCTGGGTCTAAGTAAAATAAATACCTATTTAATAGTAAATGATAACAGTAAATATTAAAATACCTATTATCATTATTGATGAATCATAAACATTATGAAATAATAAGTATTCAAAGTTCAAACAATTTAATCATGTGGCATTAAGTGCCCAAGGACTTATATATTGCCTTACAATGTAATAATGCCACCCTAAAGGGTAAATGCAGCTAGCTTATTAACCTGTCACATCCCACTGACCCATCATAAACCCAGACACAATAGATTTTCTATTGTTCTTTTTTTCTGGGATGTGAAAGATTAAAACCCTAACCCCCAGATTACAGAACAAGTTTTAAATGTAGTTCTAGGACTTATGTCATTTTTTGAAGTTTTTTCTATAGTGGAAACATCATTTATCTGAGTTATTCTAGGACTATAATAAAACTCGTTTTGTAATAAGGGGGGGTAAATCTCTTTTTTTAATGTATTGTATCTGTATTTAATTTTGATCTGTATGTCTGCTAATAATAGCTTATTAGACATTTTGCAAAACAGCATTAGTAAAATAACAATGATTAGATAAAAAAAATACAAGTTATTTACAAACTTGACAAGCAACTATCAATTAGCATTGGTAAACTGAATAAAGCAAAAAACCTTGTTCATGACTTAACTCATTTCAGCTGACTTGCATTTGCCACATGGCTTTGGTTCATAATGAAATTGTAAACTACAGTGACTAATGTTTTGGCCTGATTTTACTTGTGCCCAATCTAAATCACATATTCACTCACCAGGTACACAGAGAAGGGTAGACATAGCAGGAACAGCCAGATGTAAAGGTGTACAGTGTTACAGAATAGGTTCTGGTGGGGATCGTAAAACCAGCCGCCAGTAAGTGATGCCCACACACCCTGGCGAAGGATTTCCAACGTCTGTGAACCCATCGCCACGCTATCTCCACATCGCCGAGTCCACTCCGCCGCTTAACCGCACCAGCACGACACACTTCCACTCAAAATCCATGCTTTATCATCACTAACACATACAACTCTTCACCGTTCCTGCCATTTTGGATGACAATGTACACAAAAAACAAACACCCAAAACATCAATCGTTTCGCCTTTTCCCACTAGCATTTAGAAGCTATTTACAAGGTAAATGAACTCGCTACTTCGAAAAGTAACTCTAGTCATCTGAACTGAACAATAAAAGACAAAAAATTGGGAAAAACATGGAAACAACACTTTCGAATTTGATATTTTTGATAATGGACTGACAGCTGTCAATGATGGTGTTGCCAAATAGAAATAAACACAGAATAAAGTAAAGAGTGATGTCAATGGTTTTTATCGGAAGAACAATCCGACCTGTCCAACCACCGGCGTGATCCGACAAGAACCTAAGCAGCAATGTATATCAATCACTGAAAATTCTTGTGTTCATAATAAAGTTTTTCACAAGTATTTATTTATTGATTCTTAAGATAATTCCAAATTAATTATTTATTAATAAACTTTTTCGGAGGCAATAGGGAATCAATATGTAAGTAAAAACAAAGACTATTTTTTGTATAAGTCAAGTTTATGCAGGTACTTACCCCATTTTGTTACCCCAATGATATTTATTACTTATAAAACTTACCCCGCTTTTTAGGTAGGTAGGTAGTTGGTAAGTACCTACCACGTAGGTAGTTAGTCACGTAGTTATGGTACCTTTTTTAAAAATGAAAGTAGATAAAGGCTAAAAAGAGATGATTTAAAAGAATATTTATGATGGCTTTGAAATGTTGAATCCACAGAAATCAAAATTGAAAATTGTGACGAAAATCAATGACCACGTCATAAATGAATGATAAACTGTATCTCTAAGTTTGGAACTAAAACAATGTTGTGTTATTGTATACTGAGTCAAAACATTTTCTATATAATGTGATGTGTTTAGTTTGAATCATGCCAAATGAGCATCATGATATTGATATATTTTTGCCCATTGACGAAGAAGTCGAATCCAATGTCGGTTTCAAGAAAGGAGTTTTGCAGTACGTCGCTGGGGGTATGGCCACCACCGTAGAAGCTACATTGATGCATCCGTTGGATGTTATAAAGACCAGATTGCAAGCACAGTCACCAGTCGCTGCAGATCATTACAATGGTGTCTTCGACTGTATACGAAAGATGTACTCGCGGGAGGGAATAAGATCGTTTTATAAAGGTCTTTTTATTGTAGCTGTAGCACAGTCACCAAAAGTATCTCTAAAATTTGTGGTTTACGAGCAGTTAAAAACTTATCTTCAATTTGCACCAGTTCAATTAGTAAGTTCTTAACTCATAAATTATTTTATTACAGTGTGTACAGGTAGATGGTTCGCCGGAACATCTTAAGTGGGTAATCTCCCTGGGATTTTTTAACTTATTATACCTAATCATACTTCAAGAAACTATCTGGAATCCGGGTTCAAGAATAGAAATAGTGATATTTTCCACAAAGTGCACTAAACAATCACAACAGAAAATCATTACCCATTATCTTAATAAGTTAGGTAATGTACCTACCTATTTCCACATGAAATTTATTTGTTTACAGACTCATGTCATAGCTGGTTTTGGAGCAGGGCTGTTAGAGGGTGCAATGATAAACCCTTTTGAAGTGGTCAAAGTGTATCAGCAAACAAATATAGTTGAACCGGTCCCTTCGACGTGGTCTGTTATTAAACTAATAGCTAAAGAAGGCGGTATAGGATTAAGTGGACTAAATAGAGGGTTATTTGCAACAAGTATTAGAAACGGAATGTTTTATATGTCTTATTTTGGACTGTACTATAATTTGAAGAATTCTATTCATCATTACGAGGTAAATAACTTTGATTTGTTATTGATTTTACCTCAGGTTTCATAGGCCTGAAAGATACAGTTAGGCATTTGTCCCACCGGCGGCGAGAAAACGACTAACTATCGGCTATTTTCTCGTCCAAGAAACGTTTAATATCTACATATTCATACCGTAAAATATAAGTAACAATAGTTTATCGTTGACTGTTCACATTGCCGCGAAGACTCGCTTCACTAGTTCGTCGCTGGGCTAAAAGAGCTATAAAAGATACCTAATACTCACTCAGTGATCAGAACTCACGCCGAGAGAGTTTTTTATTTTGTTTATACGGTATGCATATGTATTGAACGTTTCTTGGGCGAGAAAATAGCCGATATTTAGTCGTTTTCTCGCCGCCGGTGGTCAACTGCCTTACGTTTGTTATTCAGGACCCCTGGCTAGAATTATTAAGAAGAAGTACAATAGGATTCATATCTGGTGGCATTGCAGCTTATGTAAGTTGTCCGTTCGATGTCCTGAAGTCGCGAATGCAAGGTCCACTTGGTAGTGTTAAATACAAGCATACGATCGAAAGTTTTAGGCTCATTGCGAAAGAAGAAGGGTGAGTTTTATTGTTGTGGTAATTACGTTCAAGTCCAGTAGGTATAGACTAATTTAAGATTATTACCATAGAATGAATAAACAAGTACCTAGGTTTAAAGGTAGGTACTAATTATATAACAAACAAGTTTTTTTTTGACATAGAGGTAAATAACATTCAATATTCAGAGACTCTACTGTCGAAAAAAGGATAAGCCGTTATCAGAATCTTATATTATTCTGTTTGTATTATTTATATCTTATCTTATCTTATCTAGCCGTTGTTGTCCCACTGCTGGGCAAAGGCCTCTCTCCTCCTCCACGATTCTCTATCCTGTGCCGCCTCTGCCCAGTCGTTCGTGAAGGTGTCCAGCTCATCTCGCCACCTTTTCCGTGGTCTGCCATGAGATCTTTATATAAATGAATATTTTTTTCCCGAATCTTTAAAATGTGTATAATAAAATTAATCTTAGATAGGTTTTTTGATTCGCAGGCTCTTATCATTTTACACAGGCATGACTTTGAGGCTGGCGAGAATTGCCACTGGCGGTTCCATTATTTTAGCCTTCTACGACTATATGTATGAAAAGCTAGAAGAAATAATGCTCGAAGAGTCAGAAAGAACACATACTCACCACTAGTAACTGTGTTTTTATGGGTTTATTTATAGTAAATCAACTATGTATTGTTTTTGTATGTATTATTTTCTGCTCACAGTTTTATATTAAAATTACGTGAAATCGATAACGTCTACTTAGATTCATGTGCTTGCAGTAGTGGTAAAAAATAATGAAACCTAACTCAGTTCATTATAACGCATACCCTTACGTCCCTTACGTTAGGGGTTAGTTAATGGAAACGGGCATAAGTGTGTTTTTAAAGCTCGTTGTTAAAGCTTTGTCCAGTCCTCAAAGAAGTCTGCAAATCTATAAAGCAAAATCTGTCGCCAGGGTTAGTATAGTAAGATCTTGCCTTTGAGTATAGAATATAATAAAGAGGAGCCCCATTTTTTTTTTCATATACTTACAAATGAGTTTATGATAGCGTGCCAAGGTTGGCGCAAGTTTTTCATAATTTTCTTGGTAGATGACCTGTCAAACGATAAATTCCATACAAAAAGGTAGCCATTTTGCGCCAGACCAGGCACGCAGATATAGACGGTATGACAACTCATATTTACTATACTCAAAGGATCTTGCTGTGATTAGCACAGATATTCCGAGACAGATATAAACAACGTGAACCTGACGTAAACTTCTTTCTGCCGCCAACGATGTTAGCCTCGTGTGGCCTCGTCTCCGTGGCCTCGTGGTCTCGTGTCAGCATTTGGTCGGCATGTAATTGGGCATGTCTCAGGGCATGTGTGTGTCAGTCTTGTCAGTAGCAAGGACTTGTCAGTAAATCAGACAGCAGTCATCCAAACTTCCCGTCCGTCATCACATCATGCAATGCAAAAGCACGTGCAAAAGCCTGACAGTGTGCATGCAAATAAATTGAGCATTTATTTAAATTAAATAATTAAATCACTTCTTTTTTAGCTACTTACACACCATTCCTCTAAATGAACTTCACCAAAACTATTAGAATCGATCCAACGTAATCATTTATAAAGGAAATTAATTAGGTAACCATGTCTGAAAGTAAATCGTTTATGCTGAGATACATCGCACAAGCATTCGAGTGCGAAAACGCTTTCGAGGATAATAAGGAATTGAAAAGAGCTGTATTGCAATTTTCTTCTGGAGGTTTAGCGAGTTTTGTAGAAGTTTGTGTTGTATATCCTCTGGATCTTATCAAAACAAGACTCCAGCTCCAAGGAGAATTAAAACCGGAAGATCGTTATAAAGGCGTATTCGATTGTATTAGGAAAATGTACAAATATGAAGGAATCTTTTCCTTCTATAAAGGAATTCTTATTCCGTTGATGTCGGAAGCTCCTAAAAAAGCATGGAAATTTCTTTTGTATGAACAGTTTAAGAGGTTAATTTTATTAAAGTTTGAAATGAAATCACCGAACGTTCTGGTTAGTTGTTACAAATTTTTAAGATTTACCTTTTACTTATGAGCAATGTTATTTAAGCCATGAACTTTCTTACAATCTTGTAGCATTTTATTTGCAGACGCATTGTGTATCTGGATTCGCAGCTGGTACAATAGAAGGAATATTTGTTACACCTTTTGAAGTGCTTAAATTGAATCTCCAAGCTAATCGAGCTGTGGTACCTCCTAGCATATTATCTGTAGCCACGAAAATTATACGTAAAGATGGATTTGGGTTGAGGGGTATGAATAAAGGGTTATTTACGACTGCCTTAAGAAATGGAGTATTTAATATGGTGTATTTTAGTGTTTATTACGGCGAAAAGGATTATTTTGCAGAATACGAAGTAGGTATTACTTAAGCAGTTTAATTATTCAAAAAATATTTTTATAGCAACCAAAAACGATTAGTTAATTAGGTAGATAGATAGGTACGTATAAATATGCATATATACTTTTTTTCTTTTAGAACAAGTGGCAAGAATTTGGACGTAAATTTTCAACGGGATTCTTGGCTGGTGTTTTCGCTGTATTTTTCAGCAGCCCTTTGGACATGGCAAAATCACGTATACAATGCCCGCAGCCTGGCTTCCTCAAATATAAGACAACTTATGCAACTATGAAAATGATCGTAAAGGAAGAGGGGTAATTTTATAAATTTTAATTATTTAATTTGGTAGGATAATAAATTAATAAATAAGCTTCAGTATAACGTTATAAATAGGTAGTAACTAGCCATTATGGATAAGAAGCTTTTTTTGGCTTGTGATTAGATTTTAAAGTCTCACTTTTAGCAAAAGCTTTCCCTTAATTTTTTTTTTACAGTACTTGAGTTTATAATAGCCAAACCATTTTTTCTTCAGGTTTTTCACCCTCTTCACGGGTATATACTTAAAAATAATTAGAATCGGGCTCGGTGGTGCAATGATGATGTTGGGTTACGACTGCATTTACAAATATTTAGTAAAGCACTTTTTAGATTAGTAGGTACTAAAAAAACAAAATAATAAAGAACCCCTACGTACCATAACACCGACATATCCTACTTACCTATTTTGACTACAAATAATGTTTGTTTTAAATCGGGAATTATTTTTAAGTATTTAATTGTATTAAGAATTTTATATTATAAGTATTTAATTGTAACAAGTGTTATTTAATTAAATAGATTCATTACTTACATCGATGTCCTTTGTTGTTTTTTAATCAGTAAGTATTATGTACCTACTTTATGATTAATGTTTAATATTTGCAATTTTCCGAACTTATGCAACAAAATATTCCGAACTTCAACAGAGTTTTGATTCAAATATGGTTTAACAAAACTTTTAATAAAAACTAGGTATCCTTTGTCTATCTATGGGTCAAGTCGGACGACTGAGTCGGACAGTGTTGCAAGCAATGAATGCTGTTTAAATATTTTTGATAACAGAAGTCATCAAAAGTTCGTGACAGTGACACGAAAGTGCGTGGCATGGAACGTGTTTTAATCGTTAGTAAAATGTAAAATTAACGCTGAATTGAAATTAAACATTATTATAGTTTAAAAAAATTAGCCTTTCTTGTTAAAACTGCCAGTAATTATGTCTGATAGTAAATACTGTCTGGTATTATTACTGTGAGATATTTCTCACAAGCATTCGACTGCGGTAACTCAATGGATGCTAATAACAAGGAATTGAAAAGAGCTGTATTGCAATTTTCATCTGGAGGTTTAGCCAGTCTTATAGAAGTTTGTGTCGTATATCCTCTGGATCTTATCAAAACAAGACTCCAGCTCCAAGGAGATTTGAAACCGGCAGACCGTTATAATGGCGTATTCGATTGTATTAGGAAAATCTATAAACAGGAAGGAATATTTTCCTTCTATAAAGGAATTATTATACCGTTGATGTCGGAATCACCTAAAAGAGCATTTAAGTATCTTTTGTATGAGCAGTTTAAGAGGCTAATTTTATTAAACTTTGATATGAAAAGACCGACAGTTCTAGTTAGTTTGTTTTTCAAGACAATAGATTTATTTTAAGGCCTAGAACACACGGGAAACGCAACTGCAACGCAACTTTTGAGTTGCATCTAAGATTCTGCTCTAGACTCCTTTAGAAAACCACACACGATGCAACTAATCTGAAACATTTCAAACTAGTTGCGTCGTGTGTGGTTTTCTAAAGGAGTCTAAACCAGAAGCTTAGATGCAACTCAAAAGTAACTAGCAGTTGCAGTTTCGTTTCCCGTGTTTTCTGGGTCTAATTCAAAAGTTTCAATTAAGCATTAATTATGTTTTGAGCTTTTTTCGAATCTTGAAACATTTTTTTTTTGCAGACACATTCTGCATCTGCGTTTCTAGCTGGTACAATAGAAGGAATATTGGTTACACCTTTTGAACTGCTTAAATTGAATTTACAAGCTAATCGAGCCGTGGTACCTCCAAGCATAATAACTATAGCCAAGGATATTATTAATAAAGATGGATATGGGTTGAGGGGTATAAATAAAGGGTTAACTGCAACTGCTTTAAGAAACGGAATGTTTAATATGGTGTATTTTGGTGTTTATTACGGAGAAAAGGATCATTTTCCAGAGTACGAAGTAGGTCTTGTCTTCAGCAGTTTGTGCTTCGTATTTTGTTTAAAACAACAATAAACTATTAGGTACTTAATTTTAGGTATTTTCTTATAGAATAAGTGGCAAGAATTTGGACGTAAATTTTTTACGGGATTCTTGGCTGGTTTTGCCGCTGTATTTTTCAGCAGCCCCTTGGACATGGTGAAATGTCGTATACAAGTCACGCAACCTGGATTCCGCAAATATACGACGACTTATGCAACTATGAAAATGATTGTAAAGGAAGAGGGGTAATTTTAACTATTTTATTCGGTAGGATAGTTAATTAACATAAACAGCCCCAATATCTATAACAGAATCGTTCGCTAAGCATTTAGTACCTACCTACGATCCTTTTAAATATATACCTATCTATACATATATCTTTTTGTTAAATTTCAGGTTTTTAGCCCTGTACACGGGTATGTCTATAAAAATAATTAGAATCGGTCTCGGTGGTGCAATGATGATGGTGGGCTACGACTATATTTATAAATATTTGGTCTCGAACTTTTTAGATTAGTAGGTACTTATCAAAAAGCTAAATAATAAAATAAGAAACCCTTGCATTACATCCAATACCGAAATACCCTACCTACATATTATTATGACCTTATATAACGTTTTTTTTTTAATCGTAAATTATTTTTAAGTATAATAACAAGTGTTATGTATTTATTAAATCGATTCATGGATATATTACCTACTTATTGGTTTCCTTTGTTGTTTTTTATTCAGTAGGTAATGTGTATTTTTTAAAATTACAAGCGAACTTATGCAACAAAATATTTTGGACTTAACGTTCACTTTTCTACAAAGTTTTAATTCAATAATGGTGCAACAAAACTTTTATATAAAAAAGAACTTAGTTATCCTTTGTCTATGGGTCAAGTCGGAGGACTGAGTCGGACAACGTTGCTAGCAAGCAATGAATGCTAAATATTTTGGATAATCTTAGAATTTTATTGGAGTCATCATTGCAAATCATTGACAGTGACACGAAATTACGTGTCACGAAAGGTGGTAAAAAATCATTGGTAAAAATGTAAAAAATAGCGCTGAATTTAAATTACATAAACACAAAACTAGATAAAGTATGCTTTTCTTGTTAAAATTGCCAATAATATATCTAATAGTAAATCGTTTACTGTCAGATATTTCTCATAGGCATTCGATTGCGATAAATCAATGGATGATAATAACAAGGAATTGAAAAAAGCTGTATTGCAGTTTACTTCAGGAACTTTAGCTAGTTTTGTGGAAGTTTGTGTCGTGTACCCTCTGGATCTAATCAAAACAAGACTCCAGCTTCAAGGAGACAAGAAACCTGCTGATCGTTATAATGGCGTATTCGACTGTATTCAACAAATGTACAAACAGGAAGGATTCTTTTCCTTCTATAAAGGAATTGTCATTCCGTTGTTGTCGGAAGCCCCTAAAAGAGCATGGAAGTATCTTATGTATGAACAGTTTAAGGGGCTTATATTATCGAACTTTGAAATTAAAACACCAAACGTTCTAGTTAGTTTGTTTTTCATTCGATATAATAGATTTTTCACAATACTTACCTGTATTCAGAAGTTTCATTTAAGCAGCAGTTATAATACCTACGTTATGTTATGAGCTTTTTTGTAATACTGAAGCAATTTTTTTTGCAGACACATGCTGCATCTGCGTTTATAGCCGGTACAATAGAAGGAATATTGGTTACACCTTTTGAAGTGCTTAAATTGAATCTCCAAGCTAATCGAGCCGTGGTACCTCCTAGCATTACGACTTTAGCCAAGGACATTATAAGTAAAGATGGATTTGGATTGAGAGGCATAAATAAAGGATTAATTGCAACTGCTTTAAGAAATGGAGTGTTTAATATGAATTATTTCGGTGTTTATTTCGGCGAAAAGGAATATCATGCAGAGTACGAAGTAGGTACTTTCTTTAACAATTTGTACTTCATGATAAGTTAAAAAGAATAATAAACCTATTAGGTTGGTAAGTAGGTACTATTTAACTTTATTTCTTTATAGAATAAGTGGAAAGAATTTGGACATAAATTTGCTACGGCATTCTTGTCTGGTTTGGTCGCTGTATTTTTCAGCAGCCCTTTGGACATGGCAAAATCACGTATACAAGGCCCGCAACCTGGATTCCTCAAATATACGACAACTTATGCAACTATGAGAATGATCGTAAAGGAAGAGGGGTAATTATTTCCGTTTTAACACTTTTAACTTTAACTTTTTAATTAGATAGGATAATTATCTAACAAAAGCATTCCCAATGTAACAGAATTGTTCGTTAAACATTCAATATGTTGGAGTCAATTCTTTTAATAGGTATCTATATAATATATATTTTTAATTTTAGATTCTTGACCCTCTTCACGGGTATGCATTTAAAAATATTAAGAATCGGTCTCGGTGGTGCATTAATGATGATAGGCTACGACTACACTTACAAATATCTATCCAAGATCTTTCTTAAGTAACAAAAAACAAAATAATATACGTAACTAATTAGAATCCCTATCATTACATCCAGTACTGAATTACCTTACATACAAAGTCTACATATTATGTAAATATCGTTTGTTGTAAATCGGAAATTATTTTTAAGTATAATAACAAGTGTTGTTTAAATAAATAGATTCATGAATATATTTACCAATTTTCTTTGTTGTTTTTTATTCAGTAGGTACCTACAGTACCTTAGTAATAAAAAAGATTTTTTTTAAAATTAACGTACGATTTTTTGTACCAAACAAAATATTCCGAACTCTAACTCCACGTTCACTTCTCTACAAAGTTTTATTAAATTATCAAAACAAAACTTTTTAGAATACCTCTTTTCAAGGCCGGGGATGATAACGACCCTAGCAATTACAGGCCAATTTCTATTCTCCCTGTACTCAGTAAAATTTTTGAAAAATTAATACTTAATCAGCTTCTTTATTACTTCAATTTAAATAAATTGTTACACGACCAGCAATTTGGGTTCACCAAAGGTCGTTCCACTACGGACGCCGGGGTTGCCTTAATTAAACATATATTTGATGCATGGGAACACTCGCAAGATGCCATTGGCATATTCTGCGACTTATCGAAAGCATTCGATTGTGTTCATCATGAGATACTATTAAATAAACTCAATCATTACGGCGTACAAAATGAATCTCTAAATCTTATTAAATCATATTTATCGGACAGAATTCAAAAGGTTCAAGTCAATGAAATAACATCACAGGGATCGCAGGTAGAAATTGGCGTACCCCAGGGATCGATACTAGGTCCTTTCCTATTTCTAGTGTACATAAATGATTTGCCATTCATGGTAGAAAGTGTATCGGATATTGTTCTGTTCGCTGATGAAACATCTCTTCTTTTTAAAGTAGATAGGAAACGCCAAGATATTGTCAAAGTTAACAATTCCCTAAAGCAAATTCATGATTGGTTTAGTATAAATAATTTAGCGTTAAACGCAAAAAAAACCAAAGTTATAAAATTTTCGCTTTGTAATATTTCAAGTAATATATAAGTAATATATCTATTAACGATGAAGTACTAAACTTGGTAAACAACACAGTTTTCTTAGGGATGACGCTAGACTCGAAACTGCAATGGGGACCCCATATTGACAAACTGTGTGGACGGCTAAGTTCCGCCGCCTACGCTGTCAGAAAGATCAGACAGCTCACAGATATACCTACAGCGAGACTTGTATACTTCAGCTACTTTCAAAGTATTATGTCTTATGGTATTCTGCTTTGGGGTCATGCTGCTGACATTCATGCAGTATTTGTTTTGCAGAAAAGAGCCATTCGAGCCATTTACCATATTAAAAGTCGTGATTCCCTGAGAGAACTGTTCAAAGAAATAAATATTTTAACAGTTCCGTGTCAATACATCTATGAAAATTTAATGTTTGTTAGAAAAAATTTATCAAAATTTAAGAAAAATAGTGATTTTCATAAGTTTAATACTAGAAATAATAATAAACTTGTTATGCCTGGTAGTAGACTAACTAAAATTAATAATTAATTTGAAGGGAACTGTATACCTACGGTTTTACAACAAACTGCCTGATAATGTTCTAAATTTAACGGAAACGAAATTTAAGCGTTGTATTATGAGGACTCTTTGTCAGAGAGCGTATTATAACATTAACGATTTTATTATTGACAATAGGGCATGGTGTGTAAATGCTCTAGCTCCACACGATCATAATATTTAAGTTGTTCTTTTGTAAACACATGATTGTAAACAATATTTTTAAAAAGAGCAACCTCAAGAGTTTCTTGCTGGCTTCTTCTCTGGGGAATCTGCCTTCCGAAGTCAGCGTAGCTTCAGTCAGTTAATTTTCTTTTACATTTGTTAACTTGTTATAATTTTGTTTTTATTTTTATTTTGTTTTATATTTCTGACGCATTCAAGTGTAATTTTGGGTTACCTATGAATAAATCTCTATTGAATTGAATTGAATAGAAAATTATCCACAGTCTATGGATATTTATGGATCCAATCGGATGACCGAGTCGGACAAAGTTACAAGCAAGCAATGAATGTTAAATATTTTTGATAGCAGAATTGGAGTCGTCAGCTGTTCATGACAGTGACAAGAAAGTGCGCGACACGGAAGGTGGTGAAAATAGCGCTGAAATTAAATTAAACATAAACTAATTTAAAGTTTGAATTTCTTTTTAAAACTGCCATTAAAATATTATACAAACTCGTAAAAAGGTTTGGTGCAACTTTTAATAACATTTTGCGTTTTAACAGTGTGTTTAGAGTGTTTAAAAAAAATGTCCGACTTCGAAAGGCATTTGAAACAAGCTGCTATGCAAATAGGAGCTGGCGGCAGTGCAGGCTTCATAGAAGTCTGCATCATGCATCCATTGGACCTTGTGAAGACGAGGCTTCAGATCCAGTCGAACAAAACTTCGAAATTAAGTTCCGATCCACATTATTACTCGGGTATTGTGGACTGTATGAGTAAAATGTATAAACACGAAGGAATGACGTCGTTTTGGAAAGGGATCGTGCCGCCTATTTTAGCTGAGACTCCGAAACGGGCTGTTAAATTCTTCACATTTGAACAGTATAAAAGGTTTTTCATGTTCGGATCCAGTACGCCTACACCATTAGTGAGTTATTTTTTTTAAGTTCTTCCTTTTCGTTTTTTTTTTAAATTGACTCAGGCTCGTTATTTATTCATCCTTAATTCATTTAATTATTCCAGCTAATAGATACATATTTAAACTACTGTACTTACCTACCCAGTCTGTAGGAACTTATTTAAACGAGTTATTTTTCTTTGTCAGCCTTATTTGACCTTGATGTTACTGATAATAATTGATAACATTGCAGTTAAAATTATCTAATGTCTTTTAACTACTTACTTCAACCATATATTTTAATGTCTCATCAAGTTACATAAAAAAAAATATTAGTCATGCTATTCAGTAATAATCATAAAATATGTAATATTTATGACTGGCAATAAATATTTACTAACTTACTTAAGTATTTACTAATGTGGAAAATTCTATTCACAGTAAATAAATATGTATAATTGTTTTTAAAATATTAATTTTGAATATTCCAATAAGACTGCAATAAGATTCTTTTTAGCTTTTTATATACAATTTATTTATTTTTAATATCTACTTAATTACAAAAAGAGAATTTTGTTATTATGTCCATTTTAAAAAAGCTTGTTTATCTAGTTATGTACCTATTTATTTACAATAAGAAAAAATGTACCTCACATGCCTATAACATTTTTACCTACTTATAACATAAAAAATATCTTTTTCAAACATATTTACTAAGTTATTTGTTACCTATGTACTTTTTAGAATAAAAAATATCTTAGGTGCCTCTTTTTACTTACAAAAAAAAATCTCTTTCAGACATACTCCCTAGCAGGCCTAGGGGCAGGTATCACAGAAGGCATTCTAGTCAACCCATTTGAAGTTGTCAAAGTAACTCTACAATCCAACAAAGCATTGGCCACAGAAATACCTAGCACATGGTCTGTGACTCGACAGATTGTTAGAGACAACGGTCTTGGTTCTAAAGGACTTAATAAAGGATTAACAGCGACTATTTTAAGAAATGGAGTGTTTAATATGGTTTATTTCGGATTTTATCACAGCGTTAAGAACATTGTGCCGGAGTATGAGGTAAGTAAAGTTATTTATATAGATACAGTTAGCCTGTTATGTCCCACTGCTGGGCAAAGGCCTGCTTGCTCTCCTTTCAGTTCTGCTGTGCGCCAAGACCTCCCATGAAGCTGAACGAACAAATACTTATAGGAGCATATTTTGCGCATATTTATGTACATACCTTATTGATTAATGCATGACAATCAAATTATCAGTTTAAAAAGGGCTTTGTTATTGTTATGTAAACAACAAATATATGATAAAACGCCTGTCTACAATCTATCTACTTAGATTCCGTCGATCAATATTTATCTGATTATAAAAGTTATAAATATAGGTTTACAACAAATAGAACTGCGATAACTGTATTTACACAGATGGGTTGAAAAATAAGAACAAGTACCTACTTAGTCTACCTGCCTCTACCTACCTACATATCTTATTTTTTGAACGACATCCATCGCGGCAGACCAAGGCAAAGATGGTGGGTAGAGAGCAAGGAGGTTTTTGCTCAGCAGTGGGACATAACCGGCTGGCTGTATCTGTATCATGGTAGTTGTATCGTATCAGGTGCTCAACAGGTCGGCAGAGTAGCGTAGACTCCACTGACAAGAGCGTTGTTTACAAACATTTTATAACATGCAGTTACTCTTACACGCGAAATCCACGGATTAGATTTTAATAACACTTTTTACAATATTGTGACTTTCACTCCAGTATCTTCAGATTAACACAGGCTATAGGTACTAGGTACTACATATAAGATGTTGTGTAACACAACACAACTTGTGTAAGTTTATTTTCTATATTCTACCACCGTTCAAACCTTCCCACTTCCACGAATATTTCAAGACTAGCCAAAACGATTCAGCCGTTCTAGACCTTTAGCCAGACTAACAAACCGCAATTCATTTTTATTTAGGTACATAGACAATATTTTCTGTTCTAGGATCCTCTTCTAGAATTCTTCCGGAAAGTAGCGATAGGGTTCACGTCTGGAGTGCTTGGATCCTGCGTGAACATTCCGTTTGACGTGGCCAAGTCGCGGATCCAAGGTCCGCAGCCGACACCTGGCATCATCAAGTACAGAAGTACTTCTGGAGCTATCGTTTTGGTGTATCGGGAAGAGGGGTAAGTTAAACTACAGTTTAGGTGGTACATGAAACTGTAAGTAGTTTGTTTTCGTTATCAATACCTACCTGTAGGAACCATATTTGATTTGATACTAGTGACTAGGCTCCTGTGAAATACCTTTGAAAAATGATAAATTCCCAAAAAAAATCCAAGCACTTCTAAAAAATAGACAAAATACTTTTTGTTTAGGTGCATACAGACACATATACTTACATAGTATATTATACTTAGTATACCTACATTCCATCACTTCTCTCTATCTTCTCTTCTTGTTTTTCATATTTAGAGTAGGTATTTAGAAAAGATGCCACAGCGACGTTGTTATTATGAAATCTAAATGCTGTATTGGTACATAATAACGAAATCTCGAATCCGACAGCAGAAATTGAGACCTCATAAACTCAAGTTGTCTTTCTGCTCGGGTGTCAAATTAACTATGAAACGTAGATGTTATCTCCAGTAGCATATCTAACAGATAAGAAATAATACCATCTTATTGTTGCTAAGTTGTATTTGCTTTGCGTCTGTGTTGTTCAGTGCTTAGTATAATGATATTATAGTATATATTATTATGAAATGGGTACAATATTAACACTGTAATGAAGTCATCGAAAATTTGCGACTATCTAGTCTAGGTATTACGAGTAGTGACTAATTCAGTACCTAACATAGTTAAAGAATCATCATCAGCCCTTTTAAAGTACCCACTACGGTAGCACGAGCCTACTCTCATACGAGACCGTAGGCATAGCATGTTATGTTATTAATAAAAAGTTTGTATTTATTTCTGTCGCGAGGTTTCTAAATCTACTTATGGAAGTTAAGAATACTGATGTTGTTGCACCTAGCAACAACGCTACCATTTGCGAAAAAATCAGCTATGTCTCTTTTAAATTCTACGCCTTAACTAAGTAGTTAGGAATAGCGCAGTTAACTGTTATTTCATTATATATTTATTTATTAAGACCTTTAACAAATGAAGTTAGCTGGTGGCAAAATTCGTCTGAAAATCTTTTATGAATTTAGTATTCTGACAAGTTTCTTGCGACTCTGCCTTGGCCCTAGTCCAACTATTTGAAAATGGGTTCCTAATTTAAAGAAAGTTTCTAAAATGTTTTTATCGTTAAATCTATTCAAAATTGATTGCGATTTATTATTAAAATTAGTGATTCATAAAATTAAACCTGTGGTAAACAATATTGTCGCTTTATTACAAAATCATTGGTATGTATCTACCTACCTATTCAAAATATTCAAATCAGTTTAAAAAATACTAGTATTAAACAAAAAAAAAACATTAATTAGATGTTAAAAAATACCATTATAAGATGTTAAGAAATACCTAACTACCTACCTAGGTACGTTCAACCATTTGTGTTCAGTCAGTGGCCTTTAAAGTTGTCTAGTTGTTGCATATTTATAAAATAATATAATATTAAGTTTGCCTGGAAGATATTGCTACCTAGCAATAAGGCCGCCTGTTGCTTCTTATATTCTTGTTTGTGTCTGTACCTTATATCTTTTTGTGCAATAAAGAATATTTGTATTGTATTGTAAAGGCTCGACATATTCACTTTATCTTAAGTTTACGATATACTCACATCCTTTAACAAAGACATACCTACCTCTATCTCTACGTATTTTGCACTCTCCGCTATAATTAGCATCTCGTTGCAACGGTGCAGAATGCAGTTTACTTGGTTGCCGCGTCTAATTTCAGAGTATTTTGTGATTATCGCGACTTTGAACGTTTGCCAGATTATATTTGCATGTTTATTTACAAGCAAGTGATGTTGTAGTTTTAGAAATTGTTCATTTAATTTCGTAGTAAAACCACAAAACACAAAGGAAACTTTATTTTTCTTATACCTACCTATGTATCTACAGGGTGTAACAGAAAGGGGGTATAAAGCCGAAACACAGCGATAGTCCTCATGAAACTGAACAATTTTCCCCAAGGAACATAGGTCGTATCTCGAAAAAAATATTTGGATCGCCCATACTTACTCGATCAGCTGATCGGACATTTTGTATGGGGACGCGAATTTTTTTTTGGAGTTACGACCCATGTTCCTTGGGGAAAGTTGTTCAGTTTCATGAGGACTATCGCTGTGTTTTGGCTTTATACCCCCTTTCTGTTACACCCTGTATATCTCTACGTACATACTTCTTCTTCTTCTAATTTAAGAGCTTAGCTCTTGTCGGTTGATCTTCTTTAATCCCTCCCTATTCTCTGCCTTCTTTTTAACATCTTGATACGACATGACACCCGCATTTACCTTCACCTGTTCTAGGAACGTCCGTCTGGGTCTTCCTCTCTTCCTTTTCGCTTAATTTTTTCCATCTATGATTTTTTTATGAAGGAATCATGTCTTATCAAAAGCATCTTTCCTCTTCTGTTCTCAATAGATTTTATTAAACTTCTCTTTTCTCCCTTATACTACGTACTAGATAGCATAATTTACGATTTACGTGTATTAAGCGCGTTACCTACTTACTTACATCTATTTTTTCCTTGGATGTCTTAATTGATGAGTCAAGATCTTTCCTTTACCTACCTGCATAATAATAAGTCTGTTAAAGAGAAAAAAATGGGGAGTAGGTAATGAATAATAGGGTGGACTGTAATTTTGCTGGATTTTAATGGAAAATAAGTATTTATAATGGTGGATACAAGGAAAAAAAAAGATAAAAGCAAAGAAAAAGAACAAACTGACACATAAACGAAATCCAAAAACAGAAAACTAAACATTTTACTTCTTAAAACTATAAAAAGGTAAAAAAAACTCTAAAAAAGGTTGCACAGCAACAACGTCCTTCAACCGTCTTTAAAAAATTAAACTCATGTCTTTATTATGTATATGTTTGTGTGTTGTTATATTAACATAGGCAATTAAAAGCAATAATCTACTATTTCAGATTCCGCGCCCTATACAAAGGCCTGCTACCAAAGGTTCTTCGACTCGGCCCAGGTGGAGCCATCATGTTAGTGGTCTACGATTATGTTTACCATTACTTGGAAGACAAATTCCAACTTAATAAGTAAATATATACATATCTGTCACGCCCACGTCATGCCTCTCTCCTATTGGGGTAGGCAGAGACCACTTCGCTCTACTTGCTACGAATCATCCTTAATCATCATACATGCACGTCGGTTTAGGATACTCTTGACATGGCCTCGCCTATGCTTCATAAGTACATGAAACACTGGACACTGGACTGTATAGAGCATTTTATAAAATGTATAATCAAAATTGGTGTTTGAATAAGAAAAAGACAAAAAAAATATTATAAGTACGTAGAAGTTACGTAATTTTTTGGAAAATTTTTGTGTTAGGTAGGCATTTCTTATGGCTGATTCCACCGTTTCGTGCAAATTTCGACCATTCCACGAATATTTTTTTTATATATCGGTTTCGAAAATCGGTATGCTAAAAAGATGCGTATATCGTCTAGATGTAGTAAACTAGTTTGGACGTATTAATTTTTTTTATAGTTTTCGAGGAAATCGTTGGAGTGTAATGAGGCAATGGAATGTAATGAAATATCGTGAGAGTGTAATGATGTTGTTTGGAAGGTAATGAAAAAATATTAGTCAGTATTAAAAAATTGATTAAAAAATCAAACTTTTTCTTCATAAACGTACTTATTCATGGAAATCGTATGTGTCAAAATGAACACAATTTTTTTTTTCGTCTTAGGAACATTTCAATAGACTTCTAAAAGTATAAACACCTAAACTAGAAACTCACATTGTGGCGGCCTGCATAATAGGTGACAATTATAACGGCGCGGCGAAATTGTACATCTTATATTTGGAGTTACATGGTGATATGACTCTAAGCAACTGGACATAGTGATGACTTGGAGCTACGCTGCAAGACGCTGGCCGCGCGATGATTTGTGTGGACGTGTTAAGCTACGTGATTGCTGAAGCAGCGGAACCATATCGATGCAGGAATATTTTCACGCTCGCTGACTTGTCTTATCTATCACGTACTCGAGGACCGCACAGTACTCCCCCCTTTGGAAAAGAAAATGAAAACAGGACTTCTAAATGCCGCTAAAACCTCGCTTGTTGCTCCTTTCTTCGCTGAATAGCTGCACCCATGATTCTTCCAGTCCAGAGTAATCGAAGGAAACTAAAGCGTTTATCATTAATCAATATTTCTTCACAACCAATAACTGCAGAGCGTTGCGTTGCAGACATCATCGTGGTCATTGCGCAGTCTCATCATAAAAAAATCTTCAAATTCTTTATATTAATTCAATAAACATCAGCAGTACTTCCACGCTCGAGCGTTTCTCTTACAGTCGTGGGCTGCATACACTGGCGGTTATCAAATCCTGCTCATGGGCACCAAGCGTTCTTAATGTGTTTCATTGTTTCACGTTATTGCAATGCAGTCTGGTACAAAATACCGCAAATACGGCAGTGCAAGGAACTTCTGACTTCTTGCTGCCAAAAACTAAAAATTACTGCGAATCTAACGACGAGCCTTTTCCTTTGTTATTCTCTCCAAAAATGGTGCGTGTCGTGGCCATAACGATGCGTAGTTTGTCCAAGTGATAGTCTTAATTTCAATAATTGTAGTAAAATTTCAATGTAGCGTGATTCATTGTAAACTTGACCCTGTTTCGATGTTCGTCCATTTGTGCTGCTTCGTGCGTATTTCTTGCTTACTGAGGAACCTGAATTAATCGTTAAAGTAGCTAGTTGTTGCAGCGCCGGGTCCAGATGCTGGTATTGTACTTGGCCGAAACTACGTACATAGTGAATCACTTCTTGATCCAGAGTCGGTGAGACCCGCTGATGGAAAGCAGAAACTAGATTGCCTCGATGAAGTGCTTGCATTGTCTTGAGATCCATCTTCAAAGTAGCGAAGTTGCGTGTTCAATCGGCGGCGGTCACCACTGCGGCGGCCCGGCAGAAAATAGGTGACAATAAGATGGCACAGCGTTGTTGCAGAAATTATATTTAAGGTTACATAGTGATATGACTCTAGGCAACTGGACAATAGTAATGACTTGAAGCTACGCTTATATACTAAGACGCTGGTCGTGCGATGATATGTGCGGCCGTGATAGGCTACGTGATTGCTGATGCAGCGGAACCATATCGATGCAGGAATATTTTCACGCTCGCTGACTTGTCTTATCTATCACGTACTCGAGATCCACACACACATAAACTCTAAAAAATACTCGTGTCAAAATCTAAGCAAAATGTACTGTCAGAAATTTTTTTCATATTAATTTGCGGTCTGTAAGAGTATAAAAAATAACAATAAGGCCAACCATTATAATTTCAATCTGAATTTCGTTAAGTAAATAGGTACCTAGATAGGTTGGTATTTTTTGAATAACATAAGTTGAAAAAGTATGTAGTTGCTTAATATAAAAATTTAGGCACGACAATACTCATTAAGGTAGGTAACGTTTTATGAATAATGTTATTTTTACAAAAAACGTCAGTTAATACCGAAAACATGATCTTTATTAGTGTTTTATATTACTACTTTACTACCCGTAAAACTATTTCATTAACTTCCAAAACCTTTCATTCCCCTCCGCCAAAAAAATTGGAGGGAATGGAATGTAATGAATTGGAAAAGAATGAAATTTAGGAAGAATTTCTCGATTTATTTCGAAACTAAAAGTGCAATGACCTTAATAGGTATAATATGAAAACACCCACATACAAGCTATAATTTTATCTAAAAAATAAAATTAATTTGATCATGAGCTTACTTAGAAATGCAATGGAATGTAATGTGTACGAACCTGTGACAAAAGCGATTTCCAGAACTTAAATCGGAAATATTTTTTAGTGTGGCTGCGCGTGGTCTTTCTCGGTAAATTTTTTAGGCAGACAGAGGGGCGCGGGAGACGTGGGCGTGGGCAAAAGTAGAAAGAGGGTTGGGAACACATTATAATGTTGATTGCAATTTTCGTGGAAGAGAATGAAGTTTTTCGTTTGACAAAATTTTAAGTGCGATTCTTTATATATTGCGCTATGAATTATTAATGTTTATTTATTAATTATTAATTGTAATAGTGTAACTTGATATTCAGGTACAAAAAACCTGAACATTTACCGTAGGAAAGTGTACTAAAGTATCTCAGAAAACTCAGGGTGGGTATCTGGATGAGGAGTGTAATGAGATTTTGACATGTTTTTGTTCAGGGTTTTTTTTATTTAATTAATTTAGCGATTAAATGAAAGATGCGTCTTTTAGCTTTACTTATACGTGAACTTTTTCAATTTAAACATTTTAGCTAACTGTTAAAATCATATGAGTTTTTGGTCTGGATGGCAAATCTGAACGAAACGGTGGAATCAGCCTTATAATATTTCGATTCGGTGAAGTTACATAGCATTAAGCATTTAAAATGAATATTTTAATATATTTTTGTAGTGGTGGGCCGAGTACCAGTTTTACCGAGTAACCGAGTACCGAGTATTACTCGGTTTTAAGTTTACCGAGCCGAGTACTCGGCCGAGTTACTCGGTATAGTTAAAGTAGGTAGAATTTCGCGCGAAGAAGTTATGGTGATAATGGTGTTAGAACTGTCCCTCCGCACCCCGCTAATTATTCATAATGAAAACAATAAACCGCAACCGTCAAGTGGCAAAAAATTTTTGAAAAAACACTGCTTATGATTTTTTTTTCTAAATAATTATAATAATAGCAATTCATAACTTTGCTCCGGCCGGGCAAAGGCCTAAATATGTACCATTAGAACGAATTAGACTATGATCTACCAAGCAAATCCAATGCGCAAGGCAGATTTATTTGTACCGAGTACTCGGCATTTTTACCGAGTTATTCGGCCGATTACGAGTAGTGAAAAAAGTGCCGAGTACGCCGAGTACCGAGTATTAACCGAGTACTCGGCCCACCTCTAATTTTTAGTTATTAAAAATACAAGTGACGTAAGATTTTAAAGTTAAAGTTTTCTTCTCCACTGTATTCCATTTTTATAACTATTTACTTAGGTATTTTAATATACAAAGGAGTAGGTATTTAATATTTTAAGCCAGTACCTAGGTAATAGGTACATCAAAGTGTACCTACCTATGTGTAGGTACACTTTAATTAAAGTTATCAAAAGTATCCTAGATTTTCATAAAAATAAGAAAAATCGTAAAAATTGGTATCTATCTGTTTGTGTTATATTATATATATACCTATATATATTATTAAAAGGTAAGTAAGTAAGTAAGTAAGTAAGTATACCTACTTACCTCAAATATGATTTTTTATTGCCAAAGAGTAAAAACTTTAATTTCAGTATACTAATTTAAATAAAGTCAAAGTCAAAAATATACCTATTTATTTCATAGGCACAAAAAATGCTCTTGAAACCGTTACATTACTTATTATAATATACTTTTTTTAAGCTAGTGCTAGATTCGCAAAGCGCAGTTTCCCCAGAGAAGAACCTAGCAAGAAACTCTGTGGGGTTAGGTACTCTTTTCATTTAATTACCCTACCTAATAGTACCATATTACCCAGAAATTAAAAGCTAAGTTTTAATGTAGAGACAGGCTGGGCCCACGTAATGTACACCTACGCAGCGTATACATTGTTTTGCATTGTGGTGTGTCTTTACCTTTATTTTATATGTAGGTAGTTCTTAAAACTCCTGTATTTTCAGAAATTAATATCTGTCTGTAGGTATAGTACCTATTTTGTTATTTTTCTTAGTTGCAAAGCAATTTCTTTTTGTTTATTCATAACTTAACGCATTTAAAAATGAGGCTTTTAAACTTTTGTACCTAATAATGTTCAGGTAGGTAAATATGTTTGTACACAAGTAGGTACCTAAATGTTAAAAATACTTACCTATGTACTAATTAAACAAAATATTATAACTAATTTTAAGTATTACCTAAGTTGACAAGATTCAAATAATATGTAGGTACTTATTTATTTTTGATAAGCAAATAAAAAATATTCAAAACAGTTTGCTTTGATTTTTTGAACCTTACGTACTTTGTTCATAAGTACCTAGATGAATAGGTACCAAAGTATAATAATCCCTCTTTATAGCTGGACGAATTTTTAAACAACCTGTGTGAAGAAATTTTTAAAAACTTAAAAAAAAAACTTTTTTTTAAATATAGTTTTGGCAATCATGCTAGTCGCACATTCAGCCAAATGAAAAAGTTTAATAATTGAATCCTACAATCCGACGCAGTTGGGTCGGAAGACATCTTTGTCGGATTGTTTCTAGGCTAACATCATTTACTTTTACGAGAATTGAAGCCAAAATGGCAGCACACCATAGACAAAAATCAGACAGACGTCAACTTTGACAGCGCTTTCAGCGACGACAACAAATAAAATAAATTCACAAACAAAAAGCGAAAAATTTGAATAAAATGAATAAAATCTTGTTGTTTTGTAACGCGCAGAAGACCATTTAATTGGAAAACATTTATGTTTTAAGCATTGCTTGATATTTATGACTGTTTAGTTATGATAACCTTGCTGAACTGAACTTGTGAAAACGTAAGTATTGTACGGAATTAACTTTTATTATGTGCAATACTTATTCAGTTTTATTAAACGTTGAGGTGCCTGCCTAACTAATGCCTATTTAATGTTTTCGGCCACTTAATTAATAATTTCTTTATTTTTATTTAATAACATCATGCTACATAATATGCTAAGTAATAAGTTGTCATTAATTTTTTACAGGGTTTTCAAAGATGGATCAACTGCAGCCTTCACAAAGCATGCCACACATCGTCCAGGTGTACCAGTCAGCTGTATCCAGCAGTAAAATACAGAACCCACAAATTATACACATTTCTCATCCATCTTTGACTACCAGCCAGTAAGTTTGTTTTTGTTTTATTAAAGTGATAGTTTTTTTATTTTAATATACCTCAGTAAAGTAAATACCTCTATCTAGAAAACCTAAAACTATTATAAACTATAATCTATGATAATAATTATACAAATTATAATATTACCTTAAATAATTATACAAAATTCCTCAAACAACTTTTCTTCAAAATCAATGAATAGAATCTAGTTGTCAGTTGAACAATTTTTTTAAAATTATTATGAAGACAAAAGGTAAAACTTATACTGCCACTTTCATTCATTAACAAATATCACATTACTCCTTCCAGTGACGGTAAAATATCATACCAGCAGACAATAACCCAGGACTCCATGACAATACCAGCAACAGATGTGGAAGACCAGAGGCTCCCCAATCAGATGGTGATGTCGTGCCAGCAGACACATTTACAGAATATGCAGCCGGTTACTATGCAGTCACAGGTATAAAATACTAGTTAGTAATACGTAATTTGGAATTATATAATTTACACGTCATGTACGGTCAGCATCATAAGTCGATGAACACATTCAGAATTTCAAAAGTTAAATACACCATTATAAGACGAAATTGCTTAGCAAAAAATACTAGGGTTTAATGACCCCAACAAGGTTCAAAATAAAGAAAATAAGTAAGGTTTTATGTCTAATAATTCTTTCTGCTTTTGAAAATTTGAATGTGTTCATCGACTTGTGATGCTGACTGTACATTATCATCTTTGTACCCTATAGAAGGCAAATAAAGAGATTTGATTGATTGATTGATTGATTGATTGATTACATTCAACATTAAATACTCAATACTTTATTGCTTCATAATTTTACAATGGTCTTTAAAACTAGCTTACAGCTAACTTTACGAACTCAGGCTACTGCAATCTTAAAAGAAAGAATTGTTCTTTCTATAATAAACTAATTTAAAGTTGTCTTTACCATTTTAAGCTAAATAAAGCTGTTTAAAGAAGGTTCTTCTTCATATTTAAGGGTTAGACTCTTGTAGGTGGAGTATTCGCCATTTATGCCTATCCTCTGCCAGTGCCTTGACTTCTTGATACGACAGGACGTTAACTTTCTCCTTCACTTGAGTGAAGTAGGTACGTCGCGGTCTTCCTGTGTCTCTCTTCCCCTCATCCTTTCCTTCAATGATGTTTCTCAAGAAACCATCATGTTGCATCAAGTGCCCTATCATCTTCTTTCTTCTAAGAAGGTTAATCAGTCACAAAATACAGGTTTTCCGTCCAGATAGACACTTGATAAGTATTAACAGCTTAATCTGTAAATTCCTTTTTTAGATTTTGATATAGATCATATTTTATTTAAAAATTCCATTCTTTTTGCATTTGCCTTCCCATTAACCAAGTACCACAAAACCCTAAATAAAAACTCCGTTTCAGATCCTTCAACCCGAAGTCCCCCTACAATTCACATCACACATGCTGCTTCCACACGTGCCAGTGTTCAAACAGCACATGCTAGTAGATTCACAATACTACAGCCAGTACGGGACTTATGTCAAAGAGAACTATATCAGTAAAGAGGACAGCGGAGGAGAGAAAGAGAGGGCTGTTGAGTAAGTAATGAGACTTGTATAATGTCTTTGTGATGCTTCCTTAGTGCAGAGACTGCGTTTAATCAGTTTTTTTACGTAATCTTCTGAAAATAAACATTTATCAATAATTTTAATTTTACCTCATAGCTTCATATTGGTCACAGACGCCGAGGTAGACCTCGAAAAAGATGGAGATACGATCTGGATGCATTTTCACGCGAATGGCGGGTCGCTGCCGGAGACCGTGTTAAATGGAAAGTCGCCGGGCAGGCCTTTGCCCAACAGTGGGATCTTATTGGCTAACAAAAAAAAAGCTTTATATTTATCTTTATATTTTTAAATATTTACGTAAAATAAAAAGCAAGCATAATATGTAACAAAGTCAGATAATTAAAAAAATACCTTACTTCTTTTTTCAGACGTGAACCAGAGCCTCCAACCCAGTCAGAAACCACACCAAAACAAACTAAAACAAAACGCTCGCGTAGTCTGGTACCTAACCCAAGTTCATGGGCTTGCAACGTCAGAAAAATAAAACACCAAAGTGGAGAAGCATACATAAACAGAAGAGGCAAATACGTACCAGAAAAGAAAATTAAAAGCTCAAAAAACTGCCTAACATCCTGTAAGTTTAAATGTAATAAAAAAATATGTGATTCCGACAGAGAACTAATATTCAAAGCGTTCTATTCCTTAACTTTTAATGAAAAGAAACATTTTTTGTTAAACACAACGGAACGGCATGAGGTTAAGAATAGTAAAAGCAATAGGCAGTATTCTTTTAAATATTTCTTTCTTGTTCGAGGTACAAGGCATACAGTATGCAAAAACTTTTATTTAGGTACTTTATCTATATCACAGAAGCCTATATACACAGTGCATGCAGGCAAATCTGAGTTAAATATACCTAAGCCAGATGGAAGGGGGTTATCGGCCTCTAGTATACATAGCTTACCAAACAAAGTCAAAGATACAGTTAGGAACCACATAATGTCATTTAAAACGGTCGATTCGACACCTATAAAACAATTTTCTAGGAAAAAACAGCATTTGTCACAGAATTTAAGTGTGAAACAAATGTATAATATGTATGCGAGTGAATGTAGTGTGAAGAACTTGTCGTGTGTTCGAGAGTATATGTATAGGAAGATATTGAAAGAGGAATTTAATTTGAATTTTCCTAGAAATGAAAGTAAACAACTTTGTGCTAAGTGTAAAGAGCCTATTAAGAAGAAATGACACTTTAAGTATAGTTAGTACATTGACAATGGGGATGATGACTACATTCGAAAATTCAAAAAATAATTAGTCCGTCTTTTAGGCTATAAAAAAATTATTTAAACACGTTTTTTACCTAATCAAATACATAAATAAATACAATGATACAGAGCATCAAAGTTACGAAGTGGGGGTATTGACGTCACTCCTACGTAAAAATCGTACTAAGGTGCGACGTCATGAGCAACTTTAACCTAGTGTATCTGTGTCATTTTTAGTTTAAGAGAAGAAAGAAAAAATACGTGTCGAATATTTTAAAATAATCTATGTGATGGACTAAAAAAATTTTTTAGTCATCATGCCTATTATATTTGGTACCTTGGGTGTGTGGGCTTATTGATGCTGCCTATTGTATGTAGGTACCCACAGACATGTTACAAGTTGCCAGCTCATCGCTTAATTATAGCAAATGAAGACTTTTCAATTAATTTAATCATTGGAATTATGAATATGGAACGAAAACGAAGAATGAAAAAAAAAAGATTGAACTTGAATGTTTTTATTTTTCACACGCAGAAATACGAAAGTAAATCAATTTAAATCAGAATAAAAATGAAATAACTAAAAGAAGGTAACAACAACTAAATAAAATTATGCTTTTTTAAAATACTTTCTGTATTTAAACATACTTAATTTTAATGTGTCTTACTTAATTACGGTTTTTACGAAAACGTGATTGCAATGATCTTTTAATAATTAAGTTATAAGACAAACAGTATTTTTATAAATTACTTAAATGAAAAGTGTGATTAGTTCTTTTTACTGCAATGGATAAATTATACCTAATAATTAATTTATTTTATTAAGCTGACTAACATTATAACATGAAATCTGATATTAAGATTTAGACTGAACGCCTAGATTTAAGATTAAAAACAGCTATGAGCTAAAATAACTTTTTTATGAGGAAAATAAATTTTCTAATAAGTAAATTAATTTGGTTGTTTAATTCAGTCATACTAAGAGCCGGCCTACATCTGACGAAGCGAAGCATTTTTGATTGCCATATTATTATCGACATTGTTTTCATTAGAATAATATTCAAAATCAGTTGACACAACAAATAAGCATCGTAGCATCGAAGCAACTACATGCGAATGTTGTGTTAACAGATTTTGAATATTATTCCAATGAGGATATTGTCGGTAACAATATGATACTCAAAAATGCTATGCGTTGTGCTTCGTAAAGTGTGCGCCGGCCCTTATACAAAATTAGCTTTTAATAATCCAAATGTTTACACTGCCTACACAATATTTACATGTCTACAGTATGTATAGGAAATCGCTTAAAACAAATGATCTTGTAAAGGTTGAACTTTTTGCATAGCAAATGCCGCTATGACAAAATATCGTCGCGGTTATTGAGATAAGAAAGGTGAGCCTTTACGTCTGTCTCGATTTTTATTATGATAAAGGCAAGCGAGATAAATGTCTGTATCTACAGCTGGGATTCGAACTTAGGACCCTCTGAGTGCGAGCACGGCATGGTGACAATTCTGCCACCTAAGTCCACCAGATAAAATTTAACTGACAAATAAACCTATGTCTATACTCTATTTCATAAAACATAAAGTTTTAGATAGAGACAGGTATAAAATATCTGTCAGATAATTTTGTTTGTAGATGGTGGAACAGTCATGTCATAAAGACAAGAGAGATAAATATCTGTCCAGCTGGGATTCGAACTTAGGACCCTCTGAGTGGGAGCACAGCATGGTGACCATTGCGCTAACTAAGTCACTAAAGTACCTAGGTACTTTCAGCAAAATAAAACAACAAAAAAGGTTTCCTTATTGTTATATTATTTTAAAAACACATTGTACACTCATTGATTGCTGCTTTCTTTATGCAAATTATGATTTTTATAATTATATCGCTTATTATAAATAATTATATGATCATATACCTATGACCTTATATAAACTGAGATTTCAGCATCTCCTGAACTACTGTTTACAGTTTGTATTAAATTGTTTTTAAGAGATATAAATGTTTATCATAGTTACTTACATAAAACGAAGGCAAGAAAAGAATAAATCGATTACCTAAATAGTAGTATACAGGATGATTTTAAATTAGTGAACGATAGAATAGGATAGCATGTACTCGTGATAACAAACAACTTTTACTATGGGACCAAGTTCGAAATAATAAAAAAACGTTGGTCCCACATACTATCAGCTGGTGCATCTTGTATGGGGAGTTCAATAATTTTTGAATGATTTCGACCTTTGTCCCATAGTAAAAGTTGTTTGTTATCACGAGTACATGCATATCCTTTTCTATCGTTCACTAATTAAAAGTAACCTTGTATATTAAGTTACAGTGCAGGTTTGCATAACACAAAAACAAAAAATAAATTAAACTAACTGTAAAGACAAATTGTATTTTGTGAGAGAAATAAATTCATTTTGATTGAAATTAAAGAAAATATAAAAAGTTAACAAGACGTAATACAAAGTCTAGAGGCTTATTTTTTATCGTAGCAAGTGGAGCGGTCTCTGCCTCCGATGGGTAAGAGGCGTGACAGATATGTACCTATGTATGTACGTCTTGGTTAATTTTTTGACAATTAATTGGCAACATTTCATTGGATTTTGGCAGGAATAAGTACACAGACAAGTTCGTCGTCGTCGCTCTTCAATTCCCATTTCACGTCTACTTTTACTTTGGGGTAGGACTTCAGGATCGGCAGTGTAGCTTGGTAGCTTACTTTCTCACCTGCCTGTAATATTGAAAAAAAAAAATGGGATTAGATACTTGCTATATTCATTGTACCATTTCCACAAAAAAAAAAAATGTCTGGGTTGACCATGTTCCTTTCCACCAGAGTATGCTACGATGCATTGGATGCGATTGATATCCACCAATAATATTCAAGGTACTGTCTTAATCGATGAATATGATTGGTGGATATTAAATGCATCCATAGCAACGTACACAGCACATATCTGGTGAAAAGCACCCTTAAGTGCTAGGTACTGAAGTTTTGGGAGATATCTAATGCCCCAATATCCTTAAGAATATTGAAATCACTTCATAAATCCTACGCTTATAAGCTAACCCTAGTATTATTAAGACACTAGTTAAGTTTAACTACATTTTCTGCAAAATAAGATATTCTAGTTTAACTCCATTTTCTGCAATAATTATATACCACGTTACATTTTTTTATTCACTTAATTCGCTACATCAAATGAAGTAAGTAGCTGGCTATAAATTACACTCAAGAGCAATGAATCCGGGTCGGGTAAAAAAAAAACTAAAATATCTCGAAAACCAAGAATCCTGGCCATATGAAATAAAATTTGTTTAAGAGACCAATAAATAGTTTATAAATGAAAATATAAAACTTCTGAGTTACTTCTTTAATTATGTCATAACAATGAAATATATGTCTACAGCCAAATATCGAATGGAACCACGAGGAGGCAATGTGAAATGTTAAAATTCAAGAAAATACGTAACTATGTTGTTTTAAAAAAAATTTGTAAAGAATTACTTTCAAGTAGTAGGTATTTACGTAGTTACCTACTTCTCAAACCAGAATACAAAGTTTATTCCCATAGCGCAGGATTTACGTGGAGTAAATGGAAATACAAGACACAAACTTAATGTCACATCGCCTACGTGCAGTCTTGAAAACTAATTATTTCCAACCGAGCCTTATTCCCTTTTGGAAACTTTACGAGGGGACCAATATTTGTACTTGTGCTGTTTGTAGATAGGTATATAAGCTAAATTATAGGCCAGGGTGATAGGTAAGTATGTGGCGAGAAAAAGGAACCAGGTTTTAAAAGTCTCGACTGGACTATTCAATGTTTTCTTAAACCCATAAAATAGGAGTAGGTATTTAAGTATCTAGTATTTTATAGCTCTAGGAATTCAGATAAAATGAATTGTGATACTTAAAAAAATGTTGTAAAACATGCAGTGATTTTCAGTTGAGTGGTTTTAATATAACAGTAGTGATTTAAATCGAGAGCAATATCGATTGACTTGCAGGATATTTTTTTTTTATCGAAGGTATATTGACACTGAAAACTTTTTCTTGTCTCAATTGCCTTGTGTCAGCTAATGGACGTCCACTGCTGGACAAAAGCCTCCACAACGACCGGTCTTACGCTGTTCTCATCCAACGGCTTCCCGCGACTTACACCAGGTCGTCGGTCCACCTTGTTGGAGGCTTTCCCACACTGCGTCATCGCAACTGCCTTACTTACATTCATCCTTTTGAGTCAATGGCATTGAAAATATTCAAAATAGGCAAAATTCATTACACTTTTTGATATCACTTTTTTGATCTAAAACTACTGCCGATTCACTATCTGTATAGCCGAGAGGAAGAAAACGGCAAGAAACCTTCGGCACAGGGCCCTACGTTATGTCCAATATATCTTTTTTTATTTTTTATGAACAGACTTATACAGTTACATGTTGGCTTCAATAGGTAAGTCCACTATATCTCACTAGCTTTAGGTATATTTACCTTCAAAGGACACGTGAGTCCGCTTTCTTTACAGGCGTCTGGTTGCGGAAGCGGAAACGGTACTGGTAAGTTCATGATCACCCCATGGACCTCTGTCTCTAGGTTTTCTACTGCATTCTCTGTGGAAAGAGTGGAAAGAAGACATAAACAAGGTGACTTTTAACCTCTCACCTCCCACTGAGCCATTATGACACCAGACACAATAGATTTTCTATTGTTCTAGGATTCCTGGGATGTTACAGATTAATTAGTGAACGATAGAAAAGGATACGCATGTACTCGTGATAAAAAACAACTTTTGCTATGGTACCAAGATAGAAATCATTTAAACATTTTCGAATGCACCAGCTGATAGTGTTAAATGTATGGGAGAACAATTTTTTTAATGATTCCGAACTTGGTCCAATAGTAAAAGTTGTTTGTTATCACGAGTACCTACACGCATATCATATCATGTCTTTATTTATTTATTTAACAGTTTATTGTAAGATGATAGTACATAGAGACAGAAAAAAAAAGAGAAGTTATACAAAAGGTACAGCATATTTCTAAAAGAAATCTCAAAAAAAAATCTGGAATCTCTCTTTATTTCACCCTACAATAGAAAACGTTATAGAAGGTACAGATTAGGTATAGAATAACTACAGATTTCAAATACACCTTCGAATTTCTTCTCTAGTGTATGCAAGTTTCCTCACGATGTTTTCCTTCATCGTTAGCGAGTGTCACTTACTTGGTGTAAAGTCAATGCTGATGGTGGCATTGGTGTTCCTCTTCAGGATGCACTCCTTAGCATCATCCGCACACCCGCTTACACCTACGGACACCACTGTCGCCAGTTTCGATCCTGGAAATGAGGAGGTGGATATTTAGAACTGTGTTGATATTGTAATATTGGATTACTAGGTATATTATTTATTTATTTAAATGGTTTGCCAACAGGTATACATCTTAATTTACATGTAAGTAAGTATGTCTTAAATTCTAGCTCGATGCAGACCCAATTGCAAGCAAACACAGCTTGCCAGGGTGAAAAGAGTGAGGTCGACGTTAGCGACTATTAAGTAGTTACTATTTTTTAGTTTTTAATAGATAGAAAAGTTATTTTATTCCATATCATGCTTGTGAGGTGATAGTTAAGATTTAAATACGTGTAATGAGATGTTGAGAATGTCGATATTTGTATCATGAAACCAGTTATTATGATCGCGGCTCATTCTAAGCACCAAGCTGTAATGACCTAAATTGGTTCTGAATCCCCTTACATACAGTGGTGTGTAGGTAGGTATGATCTGTAAAGGTTTTCCCGAGAGTTATTTTGATTAGAGTAAGAAGTACCTTTTATCTTGTCATTTTAGTGCCTGTTTTACCCAAAGGTTTTATCATCTTCAGATAAAATGTATCTGACAGATGTTTTACTCGACTTTGTGTAAAACGTAATGTATTATAAAATAGAAATAGGTTTATCTGTCAGGTAAATGTTATCTGTGGGTGGTAAAACTGGCAATTAGTAAATATATCTAATGACAAAACCTGTAGATTTTGTCATTAGATATATTGCCCTCTTATTTGAACTGCTCTCTATGTCGAGTCTCTACTTTTCGTACTTTCCATCTTACTTATTTTTGTTTTTGCATTACTACGTAGGTACATACCTACGCAATCGTACTATTTTCTTGCAATTTTTTACTCATTTCCACTACTAACTATAGGTATAAGTATAAATATATACTATAGGTATATAAATATTTAAATAACCTATACATATACCACCTATTTCTTTCCTTTTTTACCTCTGAAGAAACATGGCACATAGGTACTTATATATGTATACCTATACCTCTGAGGTCCCTACCAAAACTCAACCTAAATATCTCCAGAATGAATGTGATCATTGTACAGCAAGTGACCATTGAATGCATCCTGTATCATCATGAATGTGCTCTAATGTGTAATGTCCTTTAATACAATAATGTGAGGAGTAAACACGGCCTCTCCTTGTTTCATGTACTTTGGAAGGTTACTGGCCTTTTGGCAGTTTTAGAGGATTATTTAAGGATGTTTCCTTTTCTTTTTAATCGAAAATAGCTTTATTAAATGCGAATTTTACTAGACTAAGGGCCCGTTTTAGACTGATATTTTATATCTGTCTCTGTCTAAAACGTCATGTTTTATGAAATAGACATAGGTTTATCTGTCAGTTAAATTTTATCTGTAGATGATGAAACAGACACTGATAAAAGCAGTCCGGAAATTCCTCACGCCAAAATCACTCTCGAAACCACTCAACTCTGTAGGTAGTGTACCTATCTGTATAAAGATTTTGAGAAAGTTGACTTGCTTCAGTAGTTCTAACTCTTTTTTTTTCTTAGCCTATTTCGTGCCACTGCTGAGCAAAAGCCTCTCCCATGCCTCTCCAAACACTCCTGTTATTAGCTGATTCCCACCAATCTTCCTTGAATGAGCGTAGGTCGTCACTACATCGTTTTTTGGGCCTACCTCGGCGACGTTGGCCATCTGGCACCCAATTTGTATTCTAATTCTAGTGATAAGTATATTTATTAATTACGAGTATGTAGCATTGTACTATTACAGTAGGTACCTATAGATAAATCATGCCTATCTAATAAATTTCCTTTGTTGGTCAGACCTAATGATATTTGTATAATTTTTCATACATAGGTACATAAATAATAAATAAATGTTTTATTTCACACATACATAAAAAAACAGTTGAATGATCGCTTTACATTATTTTGTTTATTGTTTTGTTATTGAACTGGGAATAAATGATTATTTTATCATTTGGAACGTGACCTATGTCTATGCTACAATGATTAGAGTTTAAATTTAGCTAATTAGGTATATGTAAGTTTAGAATAGAATAAAAAGAATATAAGTATATAAATATAAGTATACATATATAATACTTTGTTCCGCCTTAGAAGCAGTAGGATTTAATATACTCTTTATTTTTGAAACATTTTAGAAAATTGTATGGAAAAAAAGAAAAGGGCTGTTTTAGGGCTTTTTCGGCAATTATTCGATTTTTTCTCACCGTAAAAACCATCCTTGGACTTCAATGAATATTTAGAAAAAAGAATTGATAAAATCGGTCCACGCGTTGTTGAGTTATGCGCTTACCAACAAATTTTGCGATTCATTTTTATTAGTGGTGGGCCGAGTACCAGTTTTACCGAGTAACCGAGTACCGAGTATTACTCGGTTTAAAGTTTACCGAGCCGAGTACTCGGCCGAGTTACTCGGTATCCTTAAAATAGGTAATTTGTGCACGAATAAGTTTGGGAGCGAACAGTATTAATGATGTTACAACTCTCCCTCCGCACCCCGCTAATTATTCGAATGAAATGAATAAACCGCAGGCATCAATTGGCATTTTTTTTAGATAAAACACTGTTTACGAAATTTTGCTCCTAAATAATTACGGTAATAGCAGCTTATAATATTGCTCCTGCTAAGCAAAGGTCTCAATATGTTACATTAGAAGTAAATTATACTATGATCTACCAAGCAATTCCAATGCGCAAAGTAGATTTATTTGCACCGAGTACTCGGCATTTTTACCGAGTTATTCGGCCGATTACGAGTAGTGAAAAAAGTGCCGAGTACGCCGAGTACCGAGTATTTACCGAGTACTCGGCCCACCTCTAATTTTTATATTATAGATTAATTAGGTAAATATAAATTAATAGGTAGGTATATATAAAATATATAGGTACATAAATATAATTAAATTAAAACTAAACTTCGATATTTTTTTATTTAATATTGTAAAATACCTTTGTTGTTTACATAGTGATAAGTATGTAGGTATGTACCTATGTAGGTATGTACCTATGTAGGTATGTAGTTATTTACTGCAAAACACTAATGCGATTTTAAAACACATAAAACATTCCAATTTGTTCGTTAAATGATAAGATAACGATGGCATTTAAATAGTTTAGATAAAGTAATAAAAACCTAATGACATATTTAAAGTTTTTGCTAGTGCTTATGTAAAAAGAATTTTTAACAACCGTAAAAAAACATATTTTAACAATGATACTGTCAACTACAGATTATAATGAAGATTTAAATTTAATAGTTAAAACGAATTATTCTTTGGATATTTTAGTCATTTGAAATACGACTGATAAAACAAACGTCATGGTGTGTGCTACACAGATATCGCTATATGAAGTCGAAATTAGCCGATTGCCTCTTTACAAAGATCGATGTGCAATCATTATCGCCCTTTAAATCGGTACTACGTTGCACTTAGTGCTAACTGCATAGAGTGCAAACTGCATAATTTGTCGTATCTACTTGCATGAGAACCATAAAATAGGTACCATAAATTTATAATTATGTAAAGTATTGCTTGTTCGCAAAGAATGAGAATCTTATTTTACTACAATACAGCTGCCCACGAATCCGTACTTGTTTATTTATTTATTTATTTAACAGTTTATTGCAATATGATAGTACATAGAGACAGAAAAAAATAGAAGTTAAACAAAAGATAAGCATATTTCTAAAAGAAATTTCTTCCTACAGACCCCACAGAGAGAGAAGTGATAGCATAAAGGCAGGATAGTCACTTAACCTACAATAAACAATAAATATATAAGTATAAACCTACACATATATATTCGATAAATACACATACATAAATATTATAATTTATATAAATATATTAAAATATATCATATCAAAATATGTCATATCTTGAAAAACTCACACAATATCTTAAAATCATATAGCCTATGTGTTATTTTAATGTGCAAGCTACAATATCGTAAAGTTTCATTGAAATCTGTTCTGTGGTTTTTGCGTGAAAGAAACAACCATCCTCACAAACCAACGGGACAAACATTGAGATTTATAATATAGGATTAAACTGATGAAGTATTTAAGTTATGATTGAATTGAATCGATTGCAACATTCTCTCGTGTTACAACGCGTGTCATGAGTCAACCATGGAGTAAAGTATATATGTTTGTGTTAAGTCTATGTGTCATGCTAAAATAGGCAGTACTCTGCAATAACAATGTATGAAACACATTAATTTCGTTGAATCACTACAATCGGGCAATGGGGATGATGACTACATTAGAAAATTCAAAAAATAATTCTTAGTCCATCTTTTAGGCTATTAAAAATGTTTGAAACACGTTTTTTACGTGATCAAATACATAAATAAATACAAAGATACAGAGCATCAAAGTTACGGAGTAAAAATCGTACTAAGGTGTGACGTCATGAGCAACTTTCACCCAGTGTATCTACTTATGTCATTTTTAGTTTATGAGAGAAAAAGAAAAAATATGTGTCGAATATTTTAAAATAATCTATGTGATGGACAAAAAATATTTTTTTAGTCATCATGCCATGATCATGCCCATTCGTTCCTTTCCTATTGCATAAAAGGCTCGTTAAGTTAATAAGACATTAAACATCGTGCCTTCTTGTTTTGATTTGTGACAATATAGCTTTGAGTATAGAATATATAAGGAGGAGCCATACCGTCTGGATCTGCGTGCCTGGTCTGGCACAAAATGGCTACTTTTTGTATGGTACTACATAACGTTTGACAAGTCATCTACCAAGAAAACTATGAAAAAACTTGGCGCAACCTTGGCACGCTGTTATAAATTCACTTGTATAAGAAAAAAAATAGGTCTACTCCTTATACTCCTTCCTCATTGCAATATAGCGATAGCTACCAGTCTAAAGGTCTATCTACACAGATCCGGGCTGTGCCGGGACGTGGCCCGTCAGGAGGGAAAAACATACGTCGTCATGACAACGTGTGTGAACGAATCCATAGAAAATGTATGGAATTATATTTTTTCCCTGACACGTCCTGGACACGGCCCGGATGTGTGTTGATAGACCATAATGGAGTTAATACTCCAAACATAAAGTTATTATAAGTTTCAGACATTTTTTTAACAATTGATAAATGTCCATTTATTCATAAAAATCTGTGTAAATATCTAACAAAAATTATTGGACATTAGTTAAGCTAATGCTCGCTCAATCGACCTTTCAAAGTAGATTGTAAAGCTTCATTGAAATCTGTTTAGTCATTTACTCTCTTAGGTTTTGGCGTGGAAGAGTTGTGAGTGAAAATCTTGGAAAACTTATAAGCTGTCTTAAAATAACACGACTTCTGTGTTTTTTATGGTGTAAGCTGCGATATTGTTTTATATTTTTGCGTGGAATTGTAACAAACATTCTCACATCCATTTATCGGGACTAACATTGCTTTTTATAATATTAGTGGGATTTCTCTCAACAAAATCGTATACACACAGTATTAACTAATAGTAATTCGTGGTAATGAAACGTTAATGCAACTTCCTTTATGCAACTGATTATTTATTTGCGCCGGTAATACAACAGGAAGTCGAACTAATGTTTACATTTACTGAATAGAGGCTGCCCGCGACTTCGTGCGTATTCATCGTCGTATCTTTGAAGAAAATCATGATATCTCAAAATAATATAGCCTATATGTTATTCTGATATATAAGCTACAATATTGCCAAATTTCATCAAAATCTATTTAGTAGTTATTGCGTGAAAGAACAAATGTTCACATCCTTCACTTCTTATTATATGAGCAGCAGGATAATGAAGGGTTTGAACCCTTCATAATCCTGCTGCTCCTTCCTACCTCCGCGAGCGTTTCAGGTTCACCTATCAGCCTGATAGGCCCTGTCGCTCTCACCTAAGATCGATTCTTGATTTCCCGTCTCACTCTTCTGATTCTTACTCTTATTCCTTTTCTGTTCATGCAGTCCGGCTGTGGAATTCATTGCCACACACTATCCGTGACACTCACTCTCCACATTTTCAAACGGAAAGTTAAAGAGCACTATCGTTCCTTATCATAGAGAATACAATATATATTTATATAAATTATAATATTTATGTATGTGTATTTGTCGAATATATATATGTGTAGGTTTATACTTATATACATATATATTTATTGTTTATTGTAGTGACTATCCTGCCTTCATGCTATCACTTCTCTCTCTGTGGGGTCTGCAGGAAGAAATTTCTTTTAGAAATAAACTAAAATATTATTTATTAAAAAATATTATTTCACAATAAATAAATAAATAAATAAACATATACAAACATAGTTTATTTATTATAGATATTGCGTAAATTTTCTAAAATATTACGATAAATATTAACGAAGTCGCGTTTTAACTCCTATTTTGGCTTGGTTTTAACAAATAAATACCAAACGTCATCAAATAAGCAACTTGGAGCCGCAACTGCAAGATCCTTGCCTCTTTACATTAGACAATGTTACGACAAATACTTAACTACACTTCGTAAATCACACAAAACAACAATGTCCTTTATTAAAACGTTAAAATAAAACAAAATCATTACCACAATCAGTGTAAAACTTCGCCTGAGCACCCACAAGAAGCACAGCAAACGTTAAGAAAAACATTTTAATCGAAAGAAAAACTAATTCAACAGTAAAAAAAAATCGCGCGCTCACGAGTGATTGACTCGCGCTCCAGAACTATACTGATGGTACAACTATAGCTGATTGACCGGCGGACTGTGACGCGACCTTAACTGCTTTATAATGCTTGTAATGTGCGCATACGCATGCCCCCACAATCATTACTTATAGGCTACAGATGGTACGATAAAGATTATTTGTTTTTTTACAGAAGCGACAAAGTTTCAAAGCTTTTTTTTGTGTCTAGAGAAAAAAAAAGGTTTGGTAGTTTGGACATAGCACCCCTATTATGATACTCACAATTTATAAAGCGTGGTGGATTACGTTACGGCCTTATGACTCTCTGTATGAGAGTAGGCTCGTGCCCCTCGGTGGGGACATATATGGGCTAACAACAACATATTGAATATATAGGGTGACTTTAAATTAGTGAACGATAGAAAAGGATATGCATGTACTCATGATAACAAACAACTTTTACTATTGGACCAAGTACGAAATCATAAAATAATGTTCCTCCATAGTACTATCAGCTGATGTATTTTGTATGGGGGGTTCAAATTTTTTTTAATGATTTCGTACTTGGTCACATAGTAAAAGTTGTTTGTTATTACGAGAACATGCATATCCTTTTCTATCGTTCACTAATATTAAAATCACCTTATATTAAGTAAAAGGTTTATTTAACAAACGAATGAGTCACGGTAGTGATCGTAAATGAAAGGAATCCACTGACGAAGTATTTTTCCATCATAAAAGACATTTGCAGAAATATTCAGTTTTAACGACTAAAAACGATTTTTAAAACAAATTCTTTTTTGTGGAGTTCCGGTAGTTATTTTACTTTTTTTTTATAACCAACGATTAAGTTTAATGTGCATAGAAAACATTGATAATTATCTTTAGGTAATATCACAGTTATATCTAACGAGGTTTTTTTATGTAAAAATAAATGGCTCATTAACTGTAGCTTTATATTTAATGTTGAGTGTAATTTATCTTCTTTGGTTGAAAAAAAATCATGCAATTTTATTTACGTTTGTTTACCTAATCATAAGCTAATTCTAATTCCTAATCATAAGGGATGTTTCTTATTAGTATAGTAAGATAAAGATTAAGTAATTTATTAATAAGTAGTAAGAAATAAGTACTATAACAACCCTAATTAGTTAGAGGATAAAGGCGGCGCTAGTTGACAATGTTCGGGATACAGTTAATACGTCAAGAGAAAACTTAGATGGCGGCACATGTATCCTGAAACGCGCTATAGAGGTGTACACTCGTTTTGGTTACCCCCGAAACCATAATATTTTGTTTTGATTGAGTCTTGCTTGATCGAGTTTGTATCGAGACTTAGGGAATAATACACTGCATAGGAATGTGCTTCCACCTGGTGGGACGCATCTCCTTGAACGTGTGTTACTTCTCGCCCTCAGTTGTTAATTAGGTTAACTTTTGCAATAAACGCTCGTATAGTTCGATCGTGTTTCTTTTAGCGGCAACGCCGTTATAGTACCTAATAAATAAGTAATCAGTAGTAAGGTATAAGTAATAAGTAGCTTAAGTAATAAGTATTTCGTCAATTCTAATCTCATCTAGCTATTAATATCCCACTGCTGGGCAAAGGCCTCTCTCCTCTTTCGCCATGACTTTCTGTCTCGAGCTTCCTCCGTCCAGGTACTCAAGAAGGTGTCCAGCTCGTTTAAAAGAAACTACAAGAGGTGTCGCTCTAAAACTTTTTTTGATGGTCCAAATGTGTGATTAACCGGCGAATATGATATACTTAACCTCTGCTTTTTAATTATTAGATTAAAATGTGCGAAAACGCACGCTCCCGTAATCAGTATAGGTCAGAATGGTATGATAAAACATATTTCATTCGATAAATTCGGTTTGGCGGATATCCACTGTACCCTATCAACGACATTTAAATTGATCTTCTACAAATTGTGGTTTAAAATGTTGCTGAAGAGTTTGCTCATATTATTTTTACTCCACTTCGGCGAAGCCAAAAGAAGAATAGCCGTAGTTGCAAATCGTAAAAACCCCAAAGTGTGTCTAATGGCATCTTCAAACCAAAGCCGCCGGCTTTTTTGACAGCTGCCATTCGCATGACGTAAAGCCGCCGGCCTAGCCCGGTGGCATGCAGGCTTTGGTGTGTAGATAGCATTGTGAACCCAGGAAGAATATGCTATCCTCTTTTAAAGTCAAAACTACTTCCAACACACGACTTTGTGCGAACTCAATGAGTCAGACAAATTCAGACAATCTTATAGACAGTTTATCCAATTGACGCCCAAAACCGAGTGATTGTATCTGTAGGATATGTGGTCTATCACATATGTGGTCCGCCACATGTCCTGACACGCGACCAATGTCCTAGTCATAGCGTGGTGCAAGATATTCGATCTTAACGTAGCGAGATCAACCACAACAACAAAGAGAGATCAACTGGTTGTTTTTATAATATTTAAGCCGTCTCACCTACCGATCAACTTTATTTGACAGATATTTTATATCTGTCTCTGTCTAAAATGTCATGTTTTATGAGTAAGACATAGGTGTAACTGTCCATTAGGTATTTGTAGATGGCGAAACAGGAACTTAAGGTAATTAAGGTAACAAGGCGAGGCAACACTCAATATTGCTATTTGCATTTAGAAACATCCCGTTTCCTAATAGAATGTCAGTTTTTAAATATTATTATATAAAAAATAACATAGATAGGTAGGTAAGTACTTATCTATCGTTATTTCAGCAGAATTTAAATGACCTGAGCTTGACTACCAACAATACATAACATACATACATATCCGTCACGCCTCTCTCCCATTGGGGTAGGCAAAGACCACTTCCTTCCACTTGCTACGATCCAAACACACCTGTTTCGCTTCATCCACACTCATTAGTCGCCTCATACATGCCTCGTCGTTTTTTATACATAAAATCGTACATAAAGTGCAAATACCCATTATTTTCGACGTTATACTAAAAATACCTACATCTATTTATTTAATAGTTTATTGTAAGAAGAGTACATAGAGACAGAAAAGAAAAGAGAAGTTATATTTACTTACAAAAGGCACAGCATATTTCTAAAAGAAATTTCTTCCTGCAAACCCCACAGAGAGAGAAGTGAAGGCAAAAGGGCAGGATAGAGACTTATTGACTAATAGCTACGTCAAATTATCAAATCAATTACCTAAAATTGCCTACATACTAATAGCTAGGTACTTAGTAGTCAAATAAGCTAATCAATTACCTACAATTGCCTACTTAAAACCCCTTATCTTATAAACACGAAAAGTTAACCACACTTTACGCAAAAACAGGTACAATCTCTAAGCGGTGGTTGTCCTAAAACAACAAGATTTTATACAACCCCTTATTATATCCACTTTGCTATTTTGGGAATGCTGTAGCCATGTTTCTTTGAAATTATGGGACATATTCAATATTTATTATTATGGGTAGAGTTTATTTTATGAGGCATGTATGCGACTGAATGAATATGGATGAAGTGAAAGAAGTTTGTTTGGATCGTAGCGTGTAAGTGGAGCGAACTGGTCTCTACCTACCCCGATTGAAGAGAAGCGACACAGATAATTATATGTATAAGTTTATTTAAAAAAGGGACTCTTCTCTCGGACTTATCGCATATTTAGAGATAGGTAAGTACATGATTACAGATAAAATATTAAAAGCGAGAGAAAAAAAAGAGAGCATGAGGAAGGCCTTTTCCCAGCAGCAGAATACAGCAAGCAAGTTCTGTATGTAGATGAAAAATATTTTTTATTTACTAATTTATAAGGCATATGATACAGTTTTCAACCAATTAAATACAGAGAGCTCATACATAATAGCTTAAATCTAGGTTAACCTGTAATTTTCACAATTTGTGGTCACAATACTAAGTCACTACAATGTTTACATCTGTCAGAGTTACGAGCGCAGTAAACTTGAGGCCTACCGCGACTATACTTATATTATACTTAATAACGCCTTTACCTTAGATTAACTGAAGAGGTTGCCATATGACGTGGAACAGACGGACAATTTATTAGATTAAGAAATATAGTGATGAGAGGGTACTTACTTATTTATGTGAGTAGATACTAACTTTTCTTCTTCGTACCCTAGGTATGTCCGAAGACTGCGTAGCGAAAATAGGGTTATTTCATACATATTTATATTTTGAAAATAGTGTTTTGAAATTTTGTTAATTTTTTTCATTAAGTACCTAATTAACTTTTTATGTATTCATTGAGAAGATTTTACATGTTAACTGCATTTGAAATTAAATAGATAAATTTGGTGGTTGTTGCTGTCCTTATTTAGAATGTAGAGATAGTCACTATACAGATAAGTAGAGCCATATCTTCTAATGCTATCTACACACCAAAGCCGCCGCCATGCAGCCGGGCTAGGCCGGCGGCTTTATGTCATACGAATGGCAGATGTCAAAAAAGCCGGCGGCTTTGGTGTGTAGACAGCATAACCTTTTCAGACGTGCATCATTTGGTATCAACATCAACAGGTGTTTAACATCTCTAAAAGTAATTTTAAAGTTGTTAATGTCTCTTTAATTTCTTTAAACAATAATTGAATCTTTAGTAAGTATGTATTTTGAGTACCTGAATGATACTAATGCTGTTTACACACCAAAGCCGCCGGTTTTTTTGACAGCTGCCATTCGTATGACGTAAAGCCGTCTGCTTAACCCGGCGGCAGCAGATAGCATTACATGTATGTTTTGGGAGCATATTGTGGAGTTGGATGAATTATCGAATCAACCTTGTAGCCAATGGCTTCAAATTGATACGTCATATCGAACGGTCGTTGTTATTCAGAGACGAGAAGGAAACTCTACATCCTTCCTCATTCTAGTCAATTTTGTTGTTTAGGTAGTTAGTTCAATGTATTCGAAGCGACAATGGCCTTTGGAGATGTAAGCTAGAGACAGGTCCCACGTTCGCCATGCATTATGGCATCTGCTCCATAGAAACTAAGTATATGATTATAAGCACACGCAACGTGGCAAAGCGTTGCGTGTGAGAAGTAAGTAGATATGCTACGAATCATACTTTTTCTATAGAGCAGACGACTTAAGTCTTTATGAATTGAATTAAATTAATTTTGTTTTACGTTTAATTTTGTTATTTTGTGTTTTAATTTTGTTTTGTTCTTGTATATTTTATTGGACTGGAAATAAATATTTACTTACTTACTTAATTGCGTACGTTGCATATTATGAACAGTATTTTTCTATTCTATTCTACCTTAATAATACATACGTAGGCGATCAAATATTTTTTCGTTTTTCGATTACAGTCTATATTAAGTTCTACTAAAATAAATTTAATGTTTTATTTATCTCATTTATTTCTGTGGGTATTGTAATTGTATTATCATAGAATTAATTATATATTATATAATAAACAAAAAGCCTTTTTTTTGCAGCATTTCTGCCAATGTTAGGTGAAGAAAACAAACTACATACCTATTATGTAGTTGTGTCGTGTGTGGTTTTCTAATCAAAAGGAGTCTTAGATAGAAACTTAGATGCAACTCAAAAGTAACTAGCAGTTGCAGTTGCGTTTCCCCGTGTGTTCTGGGCCTAATTATATAGTGCACTTATTTATATGTATAGATTACTGTAAACACATATTTTTTTATACATAAAAACACCCAGACTGAAGACAAACATCTCTGCTCAACACAGCAATGTTTGTTTCTAGTGGGAATCGAACCCACGACACTGCAGGCAGGGTCACTACCAAACAAGCCAACCGACCAATCACTTTTAAAATTCATCCTACTGATATTATAAATGTCAATATTTGTTACTCTTTCGTTTAAGAAAAACTGAACAGTTTTTAATTAAAAGAAAATTTAATTATAAAAGTATAAAATAATTGAAAAGAATGTTAGTGAGATATTATTATAAACTAGCTGTCCCAGCGAACTTCGTCCCGCCTTAGAATGAACTTTATTGTGTAGGAATAAAGTTCAAATTGACTCTTAGTAGAGTGCCGTAAGGTTTATACCTCGGAATCCAGGGCCAGTCAATGAATCTTAATATAAACCTTGAAAATATGTTTTTAATAGTATATAGAATAATGTTAAAAAAAAAATTTTTCCCCGCTCTCAATTTTTTTTTTAATTTTTTTTTTTTTTTTAGCCTAATTCGTCCCACTGCTGGGCAAAAGCCACTCCCACGCCTCTCCAAACACTCCTATTATTAGCTGCTTCCCACCAATCGTCCCTAAATGAGCGTAGGTCGTCACTCCATCGTTTTTTGGGCCTAAAATTATTATAAACAATTATTAATTTTTTGGAGTTTTCATTGATTTATATTAGTCAAAAGTCATATTTTAAAAAGAACAACTATTACAAACTTGAAAACTTGATCTTGGATCTTTAGGGACTGCAGGTATACCGATGCACCATTCAAATACTACCTGTTTTGGTCCATTAGACTATTTTGCTTTAAACAGCGACTTAGTTTTTGCCTTTATCACTCCCTATTACTTAGTCAGGCTGAAAAACAAACGCCCTACTAGATTACTTCTCTTAACTACTCGATTTTGTCAATTTAACCACCTTAACTCAACTTCTAAGTTTTTGAAATAATCCGACTTAGGTAAGTCTTCGATGTCTAATACCCCGAATTTGTTGTTTTTGCAATACATGTTATACCATTCTGGATTTGGAATAGCACAAGGCAGTTTTTAAAAACATTTGTTCATTAAGTACCGCGTAAATTTTTTTCGTGGCAGCTGCTCAAAGTCGAGTTATTGTTTTTGGGAGAGAATTAAAGTTAACTTTGACAGTTAATTTGTCGATGTTCCACTTTAATCATCAACGAATTATTTTCGCCATATCATAAGTAACTATCGAAGAAGCCGTTAACGGGTTTTATTTTTAATTAATTGAATATTAATCGCTCTCTGATACAAAAACCATCAAAAAGTGGTTCTTTTTTCAAAAATCACTAAAACGGGTTTAACTCGATACTCATAAGACTTTTCTATGGGCAAGTAAGGCTTATTTGTGCACCTTAAGTCCATCTACCTCCGGTGTCAGTTTGCCGGCCTATTTTTGGGATGTGCGGAGATTCCTGCTCCTGAAACCGATACGTATTATTTTGTATCATTGTTTTACGTTCATCAAAGCCTAAATTAGTTTAGCTAAAAAGTAACACGACATTCATTGACTGTTAGGCGGTACGAAGTTTGGGGCCCGCCATGAACAATACCGAACAGCTGCTGTTATCCCCTCTATTTCTCCAACCCGACCTTCATCGGTATACCTGCAGTCCCTAAAGATCCAAGATCAAGTTTTCAAGTTTGTAATAGTTGTTCTTTTTAAAATATGACTTTTGACTAATATAAATCAATGAAAACTCCAAAAAATTAATAATTGTTTATAATAATTTTAGGCCCAAAAAACGATGGAGTGACGACCTACGCTCATTTAGGGACGATTGGTGGGAAGCAGCTAATAATAGGAGTGTTTGGAGAGGCGTGGGAGTGGCTTTTGCCCAGCAGAGGGACGAATTAGGCTAAAAAAAAAAAAAATTAAAAAAAAATTGAGAGCGGGAAAAATTTTTTTTTAACATTATTCTATATACTATTAAAAACATATTTTCAAGGTTTATATTAAGATTCATTGACTGGCCCTGGATTCCGAGGTTTGACCATTTTTATGCCTTACGGCACTCCACTATCTACATTTTAGTAAGAAAACATTTGTATGGGAAAAAGAAAAGGTCTGTTTTAGGGCTTTCCCGGCAATTATTCGAATTTTTCTCACCGTAAGAACCATCCTTGGACTTCAATGAACATTTTAAAAAAAGAATTAGCGAAATCGGTCCAGCCGTTTTCATGTTATGCCGTGACAACGGAAAACCGGTTTCATTTTTATATAGATGATGATGAGTACCTACGAAGTCGCGGGCGTTTGTATAAATTAATTTTCATATCCTCCTAATATGTAGTATAAATGTTAATGTTTGTGCCGATGGATGTTTGTTACTCTTTCACACAAACACTACTGAACAGATTTTGATGAAGCTTGGCAATATTGTAGCTTATACATCAGATTAACACAAAGGCTCACTTCTCTTTTTTTTCTGTATCTATGTAGGTACTATCATCTTACAATAAACTGTTAAATAAATATATAAAGGCTGTATAATTTTAAGGTGGCATGTTTTTTTTTTTTAAGATATGACGATAAATGCGTTGAAAGTCGCGGGAAGCCTCTAGTATAAAATAATTTAAAAGAGTGCTTGCAAAGATAATGAGTACGTAGGAACGGGCGGTTATTTTTAGCCTATATTGTCCCACTGCTGGGCAAAAGCCTCCTCCATGCTTCTCCACACATTTCTGTTGGTGGCGGCTTCTCACCAATTTTCCCTAAATATGTTTAGGTCGTCGCGCCATCGTTTCCTGGGCCTACCTCGGCGGCGCTGGCCGTCTTCCGGCGCGGACGGTTATTTTAATTAATTTAAATATATAAATAAAACACCTTAGCAATTAAAACTAATTTAATTTAATCAGCAATTCGCCTTTTATTATTTTAATGTACTTATTCTAACATTAATGAATAATATTTTATTATAAAGTAGATATGTTACACGAATGATAGTTATTTGGCTTCCAAAAGTTTTACAATTTAAATAAATAAATATTTAAGTCGTAAATAACATTAAGTAAACAATTTATTAAGTAATCAATTAAAAAAACTTCTCTTTTGTGAAATAGACAAGTTTTGTTTTGCAAATAAAAGAAATACTTCTAATTATTTTTATTTCTTTCGTAAGTATAATAATTATTTGTTCTTTCATAAAATTTTTTGTTTAAAAGTTAATGTTTGACCAAAATATTTTATAACATTTAATAACTACAAAAAGGTACATCGGTAGATACAATTTACATGTTACGTGCCCGTATCACCACCTATAGATAAAATTTATCTGACAGATATTTTATACTCGTCTCTGTCTTAAACGTCATGTTTTATGAAATATCTGTCAGATAAATTTTATCTGTAGGTGAAACAGCCCCATGTTAAGTTGATATGTAAGTACATACGATAACTATTAAGTAACCAGTTTAGTTGGTAAGTAAAATGTATTCTTTCATTCATTTGTTATAAAAAAGATAGTGACAGATATAACTTTCTTCTCAAATTAATTTTTAGTTTAAATATTGTTAAAATCGGATGTACCTACACTCTTTTGCATAACAACGTCTCTTCTAATTTTGAATGGCATAATGTTTCGCATAATGGTCTTTACATATACTGTATTTTTGCCATAATTATCATTTGACCTAAAATCGTAGGTATACATTTTTTACCCTTTCCAGGCATTACGAGAGTTTTCAATAATTTAAAAGCACTAACTGAAAGCTTTATACTAATAATATAGAAATGGATATTTTATAATATACTGATAATGTAGGACATTACTAAATAAATTAAATATTTGTCAATAGAAAATACTAGAAAATATTTTTTAATTATTTAAATTAGAAAGCTGTAAGGAGATCTTCACATAACAGTCAGTTTTCTGCTACTATATGATAGCTACGAATACATAAATATATTATATATTTTATACATTTACATTTACAATAATAATAAATAAATAAGATTTTTAAGATTACATTTAAATGCAGAATTAATTTTATTAAAATTTGACATATTTATTTTTATTTCTTGACATATTTATGTCTGTCAGTTTTGTCCCCGAATCTGTAAATTTTTGACACAAAGTAAATCCCTAATGAGTAATTAATTGACGAATAGAAATTATTATCGTTTTACTTATCTATAGGTATGTGTTATGGTTTAATTTTATATTTATTCCGTAAGTACAGAATGCATCCAGATCGTTTGGCCAAAATAACAACTGAATGGACGCCACTAGATGGTCACAGACGCCGAGGTAGACCTAGAAAAAGATGGAGAGACGATCTGGATGCATTTTCACGGAAATGGCGGGACACTACCGGAGACCGTGTTAAATGGAAAGTCTCGGGGGAGGCCTTTGCCCAGCAGTGGGATCTTAATGGCGAATAAAAAAAATGTATAGCTGCAATTTAACAAACGCTATAGGTACTAGGTATAATTATCAGTGACAGTTACCAAGGTTCGTGAAGAATGGGGTGTCACTGAAAAAATAGCCGTTGCTCGTGTTTGGCTCCAGGGTGCCTGCGTTCCTAATTGTTCATATTACGTGTGCTAGGAAGGCGGTGCGAATTAAACATGTTTTAATATGGCCTTAACTTCAAATAGTGATATTATGAGACAATGATATCAAGACATGTTTTAATGGTTTTTTTAGCCTGGGCCTTGCAAAACGGCGGGCCTTATTGGCCTACTGTACTTTAAACATTTAAAACACACAAAGCATTACATCACAAAACCTCGGGAGATGAAATTTCTGACATTTACAGTTTCGGGGACCTCTGACAGTTGTGGGGGGGTTATATAAGGGGATGCCTCTCCTCCTGCTGGGGCCTGGTCGTCTACCGGCCGAGGCCCGTCCACAGCAGTCCAGGGTCGTGGTGGTTGGCTCCAGGGTATACTGCGTCAGCCTCCACGAAGGATCTGCGGTTGTAAGATCTACGTACAACAATATTTTAGACAATTTCTTGTAATTTGTTTTGTGTGATGTGATACTAAAGCCGGATTTACATTACGAAACTAGTTGCAAGAAACTAGTTGCAAGAAACTAGTTGCAAGAAACTAGTTGCACGAAACTAGTTGCAAGAAACTAGTTGCACGAAACTAGTTGCACGAAACTAGTTGCAAGAAACTAGTTGCATGAAACTAGTTGCACGAAACTAGTTGCACGAAACTAGTTGCACGAAGCTAGTAGCACGAAACTAGTTGCACGAAACTAGTTGCACGAAGCTAGTAGCACGAAACTAGTTGCGCGAAAGTAGATTAGCACTTTCATGACGCATGTATTATGAAAGCGCTTATTTACACGTGAAACTGTTGATGAAATTAATGTCATGATCATGAAACTAGTTTCGTAATGTAAGTCCGGCTTAAGTGACGAATGAAGTATTTAAATTAATATTCAATGAATAACCCAAAAAGTTTTCATAATAATTGGAGATGGAGATGAAAATATATAATAAATGGTTAAATAATAAAATCAAGGAAACTCTGCGTTTTCATAAAATCGAATAAAAGCAAACTAGACAACTCAGTAAAATTAAAGTCAAATTATTTTTATTTCGGATTTTTACAGTCACCTGAAACATGTAAATTTTTAAAGCTAATGTTATCTACCTACACACCAAAGCCGCCGGCATGCCGCCGGGCTAGGCCGGCTGCTTTACGTCATACAAATAGCAGCTGTCAAAAAAGCCGGCGGCTTTGGGTGTAGACCGCATTACGCTAGATTCGGCAAGGTAGCAGTTTTTCCTAGAGAAGAATCTAGCAAGAAACTCTGTTGGGTAGCTCGTTTCAATATAAGTAAATACCTACTCGTAGGTATTAAGTAAAAAGGCAGATGAGTATTTAATTTTGCACCGAATCACATTTGTCCGTAAAATCCACTTTCAGTTTTAACAAAATTTCAGTAAAACGGTTTGCAGAATGAATTTTAAATTAAATTACATTGATTTCAATCATATTTATGGAATAACATTATTTGATTGATCTCATTATTGGTTTAAAAAAAAAAAAACAAATATATCGGAACGAAATCGAAAAAATGCTACGTTAAGCTTATTTCACAAATTATTGGAATAATTATTGACAACGTAATTTTTGAATTCCGAATAACAACAAAGCGCATTCTATTCCAGCACCCCCGTGTTGACGATAATTTAATTGTTTACCAATCAACTAAATTATCGTGCCCTCTTTTTCTTATCTTTTACAATCACATAGATAGAAGGAGATAGCAAATCATAATATTTTTATTTAAAATTGGAACGCTGTATATATATACTTTCTGAAAGTTATTTTGAAAAAATAGAACTATTTACAACCGCTTCGCTTTATAAAAGCGAGAGGAAGAAGCAACAAGAAACCTAATGGAGCTTTTGATGTAAATAATATCTTAAATGGAATTTCAGGCAATAAGAGATACTTATACATTAAAAGTAAAATAATATTGAAATATAAATGCCCACCTGATGTTTCCCGTAGGTCTCAGCGGTCGTAGAGCGTGGAGCTTCCTTATACCACTGCCACCACCGCCGCCACCTATTTTATACATTTATTAATAACTTAATTAAATTAATCAAGCTTTTTGATAGGTTATGAAACCGAAAAGAAAAGTTGGACTATTAGGTTCTATTATTAAAATAGAAACCTTAAAAAAGAGTATCCTAAACCGAGCTTTATTATGAGGCGGTTGATGAATATAAGTAGATGAAACGAAAGAAGTGTGTTTGGATCATAGCAAATTGAGCGAGGTGGTCTGTGCCTACCCCGATAGGACAAGGCCCCAGTCGATTTCATTACTGATATCAATAACTTTGACGTTTATTTACCCCACTTCAAACTTACCACCCACCCTATAAAAAGGGTTGTTGCCGTAACACTATTATACTTATCAATTTACCCTTTTCAGTGGTCTCTGCCTACCCCGATGAGAGGGAGCTGTGGCAGATTACATAGACATATTATATTGGAAAAGATAAGTTTTTGTAAACATTACGTCAATATAGGTAAACGCTTTTTTAAAAAATTTAAAGACTTCTTTCAATATTGAAACAATAAACCTATAGTTGGCACAGTGATCGTTAAAAATAATCTTATTGTTCTTTTTTTGCAAATGTCGGCCGCGCCATTTTTAGATGTTGTAACACTGAACTACGAATGGAACTAACAGTTATAGAATCATAGATCTAATCAAACTAGATACGAACTTTTTCATCCAACTACAACTCATTTAACTTTCCAACATGCTTTTTGTACCAATTCTCTTCGATATCTAATAATATGATCCTAATATTAGATTGATATACTACTCTAGATGCAAAAATGTTAATAAAGTGCCAATAAAGGACTCTACCCACTACAACATATCGTATTTTGGGAGCTAGGTATTTATGTACCTACCGTTTAATGACATTATGTCAATAAATATTTATAGCCTAATAAAGACTGTTTTTTTTTTGTCTCAACCCTCCCAATACTTACCAGAAGAAGTAGCTTGTACGACAGTGGGGGGAGCTTGGAACAGCGTGGATCGTTGCTCCGGAGACAGCAGCGCCAAGGTCTCCAGGTTGTCTCTCAACGCGTCGAAGAATGTCTCCATGTCGTTCAGAACACCTGGAAAATTGATCACTTAAGGCCCATTTGCGCAGCCCAGAGTTAACGCAATAAACCCGGCGTTAGCTGCTAACACAGGGTTAAACCAAGATAAAGTAATACAAATTATTAATTTAACCCTGTGTTAGCAGCTAACTCCGGGTTTCTTGGCCTGCGTAAGTGGGCCTTAAAGGCCAAAACACACCGGATGCGTATGCGTTGCGTGTGCGTAGACGTATGCGTACCTCTGAGTTGTAATGTATGGAACTGTCACCGCTTGCGTCTACGTCTACGTTACGCAAGCGGTGACAGCTGTTTTGGCGTTTAAGGTATTCATTAATGAGCTGTAACCCAAGCGGTTACGTACTACATCCAATTCTTTTAAGATTTGTGATGGGTGAATCTTCAGAATCGAGAATTTTGATGTCCGGGGGCTTAAATCCTACGTTTTAAATTATAAAGTCGATAAAATATGTTTTAAACTATAGATTAAGGTGTTATCTACTTGGGAAAATAAAAATAATACATGAATTCAAATCGAAAGGTATTTAAAAAAACATTCAAAGCCCTAAAAATTGATTCCACTGACGTGTCCGCTCTCCCGATTTATTCAGAAAACCTTAAAAATGTTTTTATCATATATACTTAAAGATTCATACATGTTTTTATTTTATTATAGAATAGTTAATTATTACGCATCATAATAAATTTTACACGTATTTTACAATTAACTGAATTTCTCGAGTCATTTTAATTTTGTCCGGCACTAAAGTGTGATTACCTTGGCACGTCACTAAATCGCGCATACGACCCTAGTCGAGCCGTTTGGATAGGCGCTGCCTATTTTCACGCGAACTGTGAGATGCATTTTATGTATCGAGGGGGTAGATTATGCGTGAAGTTGTACCATTCACGAAATACAAAGATAAGTATCTGATTCCCCTGGCTTTGTTCTGTACGATCATTGATTACTATGTTCATGTTTTCTTATTAATTTTGTACTACAATACTAGCTTGATATAGCTATGAATAAGCGCATGGGTGCCCATTATCTAGCCTGGAAACATCATTACGCTAGTAATATCCAATTTATGTAAAACGACAAAAAACCGATATTTCTTGCTTCCACTGGCTTGATTCCACTGGTTTAATGACCAGACCATACTAATAAAATCATACAGTTTGCTTAAAAAAAGGTTTATATTGATTTCTAAAAATAGCGTTATGTGTAATAATGTTTGATATTATTAAAAAAAACAGTTTTCCACATTAAGGGAGGACGTTTCAAAGCTCGGTTACCTATTTAAAGATTTTGAATTAGCAACTTCACAGCAACTTGTATTAATACCCAATAACCTTTTAAAGCCTAAATTCGAAGGATCGTTAACTGTTTTTAATTTTATTTAACAAAATTGAAACTTTTTTATACTTTATATTGCATTATTATTGATTCCCCTGGGCGTAAATTTTTAACATCAAATATCTTTGGATCCATACATAAGAAATGAGTGCCTATTCAAAATATTTGTTTATTGACCTCTCTAATTTGTAATTTTATTCTCAATTTAAAAATAAAATAATATTTAAATTTTACCAGTGGAATCAACTAAAGAATCCCAAATCGAAGAAACACCCTGATATTTAGTATGGATCCGATATAGATCTGGGAACTATTTTTAAGCCTATTGTATATCTCGGATTAGATAGAAACTGTTGTATGTAGGTAGAGCGTAACCGCTCAATATACTAGCCATAGAATTGAGCCTATACTAGAGTGGTATGGTAGCTTATGCATTAAAATATTGCTAAGCTTTTAAGATAGGTAAGATTAGTAGTTTTTCCATCAAATAAAATATTTTTAGTGAACGGTCTCTATTCTTATCTTTGAGTATAGAATATATAAAGAGGTGCCATACCGTCTGGATCTGCGTGCCTGGTCTGGCGCAAAATGGCTACCTTTTTGAATAGAATTTCTTATCGTTTGACAGGTCATCTACCAAGAAAACTTATATTCCTTCCTTGATTATTATAAACAAAAGTTTGTAAATGTTTAAGTTAGTAAATAATCTCCATTCTTATCATAAACAATTATTAATGAAGTTTCCAAGAAGTTTCCTCAATATCAAGGCTTAACACCTCAGAGTATTCAACTAAACTTTCCTATTTCCGGGCACAGAGATTAAGGAAGTGTGCGGTGACCCTTAGCGCACCTTGAGGGCTCTCGCATACGTCTAATAGTTGATAATTTTGGAAGGAAATGAATTTATTAATAATTAATAATCAATTTGAATATGCCAAATAAAAATGAAAGACAGAGTAGACATTAATGCTATTGTTAATCTAGTGAAAGCTTCACACGCGAGTCCGACTCGCACTTGGCCGATTTTTTTAATGTCATGGCTGACCATGTCAAATTGTTAGACATTGCTTGTATTACTGAAAATGTAAATTTTTAGAGTTGCCTTAATAAATTATTGAAAAAATAAATAATTTCTGTCTGTTTTGGCAGCTATATCCTGGCAATTAACTAGATAGTTATTACATAAACGGCAACATTATCGTATTTTTTCAAAGTCGGTTAAAGGAAAACTGGCCACAATAGTCTTAAAATAGTTATAAATATCAGTCGTGTGGGAGTACCCTAAAGGAAACTATCGATAAGTATGTGGTGACCCTAAAGCAGTTTCCTTAGAGTTCTCTAGCGAATATTAATGATGAATGATGTGGGTTTGAATTTAAAATGGGTTGCGAACTGAACCTCTTGAGAATTTAATGTGATGTTACAATACGGAGATTATTTCTCTTAAACCCGGCCAAGTGTGTGTCGGACACGCCCACGAAGGGTTCCATACCATTCACTAGATTAAATAGCAACAAATTCGTATCATAAATATAGGTCGACATGATTTCGTTCGAGTAAAAGAAGGCAAAAAATCATCTTTGTTGTATGGGAGCCCCTTGAATTGTTATTATTATTATTCTGTTTCTAGTATTTGTTGATATAGCGGCAACGGTAATACCCAGTACATAATTTCAGTGCCCAGCTATAATGGTTCATGAGATACTGTCTGGTGACGGACGAACTCTTTGGTTCCGGAACCCTAAAAATGATATTTAAAGCAAAGATTTAAAGGTACAAAAAATGTAATGTACCTGTAGGTACCTACATAAAAAGTAATAATAACTTTTCATTAAAAAGAACATGTCTACTACATATAATGACATTACAGAAAACGACCAAGGTCGCCTAAAGGGATAAAATGGTTATATATATATGAAAGTGGAATCAAAATGAAAAGTTAGGCAAGTAACTAAAAATGAGACAGAAATGGCAAATATAAAATGCTGAGTGAAGGATCAAGCGAAATATTTTTTAGATACTGGTTTTAAAGACATCTAAAATACAATAAAGGTCTATCTACACATATCCGGGCCGTGCCCGGGACGTATCCGGGCCGTGACCCGTCAGGAGGGAAAACAATTCGTCGTCATGACAACAGGACGCGTCGTGCCCGGGACGTGTCCGGGCCGTGGCCCGTCAGGAGGGAAAACAATTCGTCGTCATGACAACAGGACGCGTCGTGCCCGGGACGTGTCCGGGCCGTGGCCCGTCAGAAGGGTACACAATTCGTCGTCATGACAACCAGACTCGTTGTCATGATGACGACGTATCCCGGGCACGGCCCGGATCTGTGTAGACAAATAAAAATAATGTGGCAATGGCAAATGTTAAATCGTGAACTAAAATAAACAACTGTAACTTTATAAAAGTGCAATAAAGATTATGATTATGATTTTCAAATAGTTTTTAAATGAAGGTTTTAAGTACGTATAGACATCCCAAAGACAACAGGGCACTGGGGCCCAATTTGGGTGGGGGCCCAATTTGGGGGGGGGCCCAATTTGGGGGCCCTAGTCTGCTAATTTACTATATTCTTAGTTGTGTTATGTGTCGGCGGCTTGGTCGGCAGTGTCAATGAGAGTGTCAATGTCATTTCTTGACACATATTTGCTCGCAAACAGTGTAAGCCATTGTTTAGCAGAATACCAAATGTGTCGAAAAATACCATTGACACTCTGCCGTTACACAATTGGGTGGGGCTATAGTGCGTTTCATAGAATACTTCATATGCCGCCATGTTGGCAGCAGTGAAATGTACTGCGAAACAAAATGAGGGTAATGCGGCAGTACAAATTTTCAATGCTGCCAACATGGCGGCATAGGAACTATTTGATGAAACGCACTCTAGTAGACTTGGGCCCCTAGTTCCAAAGACAACAGAGTACAAAAAGCAGAGAGAAGTAAGCTGTGAACTGCGGCGTTGCTTACCAACACCTACATACGGCGTGACAGCCTTACCGAGCGCGGGTGTGGGCTGGCGGCGGCGGCGGCCGGCGTTCAATGCTGTGGCCACTGCTGACCGTTTGTCTGAGCCCGTTCTGATGGACAAGTCATGGGTTAACGAGATATGACTGAGATACTAAAGCCAAGTCAAGAGTACTCTAAACCTACGCGTCGACTGGATCGTATATCGATACGGAGCGAAAGGATTTGTAGCTTTGTATAAAAGGGAACGAATGTTTTGAACATACCTAAAGTTGCAAGTACATAAAAAGTCGCTTTTTGGTGTACACCTCTGAAACGAATGCCAATCGATAGAGAAATTAACTACAAACAACAAATACTGACTGACTTATCTCAAAAAGTATATCGTTTACGACTTTTGCAATCAGTATTTGTTGTTTGTAATTAGTTTCTCTATCGGTTCGCACTAGTTTCAGAGGTGTACACCAAAAAGCGACATTCTATGTACTTGCAACTTTAGGTATGTTCGGCTCCATACAAAAATATTCGTTGTCTTTTCTTTGGTACTAGGTGTACAAGATCGACATTTCTGCGCCTTACTTAGAAATCAATACAAATTAGATATTTATTTGGCGAGTCTGGATAAGAGTTGAGTTTTTCAATTAAGTTTTAATAAAACTTTATTTGAAAAGAGCAACTCAACATAGTTTCTTGCTAGATTCTTTTCTGGGGGAAAACTGCTACCTTGGAAATTTGTCATTAGCTTAAAATTATCCTATGAAATATAGATTATTTGAGTTTCAGTGTTTGAAATGACTACACAATAATACTAAAAGTTCAAAAAACATACTTAATAAGATCATCCACACTAAATCCTTTGCCGTCATCATTGTCAGGATAGCTAGGCGGGTCCAAGTCTTGGGGGCCCAAGTCAGGATCGATGTGAGGCCTCTCCCATCGGTTGTGGACCCAGGGCCTCTCCATGAGTATCCTGAGGAGGTCTATGCCCTGATGGGGCTTGTAGTCCCGGGCCTCGGATGCTGTTGCACCTGTAGAAAGAAAATAAGGGTTAGGGACCTTATTTATTTATAAAGATTATTTGGATAGACCTTTTCAAACACAGGTTGTTTACGTCCTTCCTTATGTACATAAGCCACTTGAGCAAAAATGGAGCGTTTAGGGAATGTTTGGTTCATGCGTTTCTTATTGCGCAAATGACACAGAGATAAATAATACAATACATAGAAAGAAGTAACCACGAACGGCCCTATTGCTAGGTAGCAATAGCAATACCTTTCAGGCAACCTTGGGGTAAAGAGGGAGAAGACAAAAAAAAATTGCGGATTGCGCAAACAATTTTTGACTAAAAATAAAGCAGATAAATTATGAATATTAGTTTCCAGTTAATACTTGTAATGAAATAATAAAAGCAATTACTAAAGCCCTCTTCAAACTTCAAAGAGATACTTATCAGGTTAAAAAATCGTGTGCAATTATTCTGAAAGCTTTCCTGACATTAAAATTGTGGTTACTTACAAACACTTCGAATATAAGCCATTACATTGTCGTTAAGTTTCCCCCAAATCCCTGAAAGGAGGGGTGATTCAAATGTTTTCACACTATTTTGTGTTTTTAGGGTTCCGTACCCAAAGAGTGAAAACAGGACCCTATTACTAAGACTTGGCTGTGCGTCGTCCGTCTGTCACCAGGTTGTGTATCATGAACCGTAATAGTTAGAGCGTTGAAATTTTATACTTAAAACAACAGATACAAAAAATTGAATAATAATAATAAATAAGGGGGGCTCACATACAACAAACGTGATTGTTTTTATTTGCTCGATATCAATAGTGAATGGTACGGAACCCTTCGCGCGCGAGTCCTTCTCGCACTTAGCCGGTTTTTCATGAACTTCTGGCCGCATTGCTGATTTCCTGGTAACTTGTAATTACTGTTGCGTGTTCGTTTACACTTGTGTCGACTTCGGTTATTAAAAAGTGTCTCTCGTGGATGAGTATTGTTATTGAAGCTATTCATACTCTTTGGATAGGTTTTGTATATCTAACCTCTAAGGAGGTTGATCAAAAATATGATTGCAATACGACTGCCCGCTTCACCACCTCCCTTTGAGTATAGACTATACAGGGTGTAACAGAAAGGGTATATAAAGCCGAAACACAGCGATAGTCCTCATGAAACTGAACAACTTTCCCCAAAGAACATGGGTCGTAACTCGAAAAAAATTTTTGGATCGCCCATACTTACTCGATCAGCTGATCGGGCATTTTGTATGGGGAGGCGAAATTTTTTTTTCGAGTTACGACCCATTTTCCTTGGGGAGAGTTGTTCAGTTTCATGAGGACTATCGCTGTGTTTCGGCTTTATATACCCTTTCTGTTACACCCTGTATAAGGAGATGCCAAATTTTTTTTCATATACAAATGAGTTTATGACAGCGTGCCAAGGTTGGCGCAAGTTTCTCATAGTTTTCTTAATAAATGACCTGTCAAACGATAAGAAATTCCATACAAAAAGGAAGCCATTTTGCGCCAGACCAGGCACGCAGATCCAGACGATGTGGCATCTCCTTATATATTCTATACTCAAAGCTATTTCATAAAACATGACTTTTAGACAGTGCCAGGTATAAATAATCTGTCAGATAATTTTTATCTGTAAGTGGTGAAAATGACACCAAAAGTAAAAAAAAAACCTCTATAAGTATGAACGCCGACTAAGGAGGTCGGTCAAAAATATGATCGAAGTACGACGTTAGTTAGTTTTTTTTCGTAGCAATATTATGACGTTTGCTTTTTCCTTAATTCAACTTTTAATTAAAAATAGATGATCTACCTAAATGTTAAAGCTATTGAAACTTCTTGAAAACCTAAAATAAATGAAACATCATTATAACATAATAACTTACAAAATTGAACAATATTAACAGAGATCTAATGTCATTACATATTTAACTTAAGTAGGTAGGCCAAATTATAAGTAGCTTTCAAGTGAACGACTTGACAGAATTTTGTCGCCAACATACTTACTTCAAATTAAAACATTTTTAATATTACAAAAATACTTCATTGCGACCTTTAAAGTTTGAGTCAGAGCACGTCAGATGAATAAAGTCGTGACGGTAGACTAAATGAATTCGGATCTTTTTGTATTCTAGCAAATATTTTCAATTAATTTGTGTCCCTTTGTAGATGACAAAATTGACAAAGCCATTTAAGAGTTTCTTGAAAATTAGAGTAATTTTCGTATGCTAACGAGTTTTCCGTTCCAAAATTGTATGGGATTAAATTTTATTAAGCAAGTGTTATGTTTACGTGTTAAAGTGGCTAATTATGTGTCTAGTTTCGCGAATTTTGGTTAGCAGTCATTTAATATATTTACCCTACATTTGAGATGAGATTTTAAATCTTATATACGGCATAATAGGCATGACGACTAAAAAATTTTTTTAGTCCATCACATAGATTATTTTAAAATATTCGACACGTATTGCTTTCTTTTTTCTCTTAAACTAAAACTGACAAAAATACACTGGGTTAAAGTTGCTCGCGACGTCACGCCTAAGTAAGATTTTTACCTAGGACTGACGTCAATACGGGGGGTATCTCCGTAACTTTGATGCTCTGTATCTTTATTTATTTAACAGTTTATTGTAAGATGATAGTACACAGAGACAGAAAAAAAAGGAGATCTTTGTATTTATTTATGCATTTGATCAGGTAAAAAATGTGTTTCAATTCAAAAAAATTTAACAGCCTAAAAGACGGACTTAATTATTTTTTGAATTTTTGAATCATCCCTATTGCCGTGTTAGCGTTTGATGTTTGATTTAAAATCACGTCAAACCTGATGCGATTTTCATATCAAACGTCAAAGTGCAAGTTGAAAAAAGTGCAAGACGACGGAGCGGAGAATAGAGCAGAGTGTCGTAGACTTCATCGATAAGACCAAAGATTTGTTCTTCTTTGTTTCACGATTATTCAAAGAAGCCAATACTCACCCAATGTTTTACATGTTAATGTTTACACGTGGTAAATCAACTTAAGATTAAGATTATTTACACGTGGTCAAGTCAAACCTATCCCATTTACGAAAGTACATTACATACTAAGTCTTAATGTTCGTTCATGTAGAAACATACCCGTTTCTAATAAATGCGTACGCTGTTCATCAATCACCAAACTTCGATAAGTTAGCTAAATGAAAGATGGTTTTCGCCCACTACTTAAAACACCCTCTGAAATCGATGTTTATTGAATATTAATATGGTAGGGTTGCTTAAGTAGGATGGTACTGGCAGAATTTTCCGGCTTTTACATAGGTAATACATAATATAATTATTACTCATCACACCTCTTTCTCATCGGGGTAGACAGAGACCCCTTAAAGCCACTTGCTACGGTCCAAAGACATTTCTATCGCTTCATCCACAACAAAAAAAAAGTATAGTCTATTGTAGTTCGGGAAGTGTATTTTTCTGAAAATGCATCAAAATTACCTAGTATTCATTTGAACTTCATAAACAATCGTTTCTATCAATACCGGAAGACTTATTCAAACCCCCCAAATATGCTCTCCCCAATCGGCACAAACGATGACGTTTGCAATATTAGTTAGATAGCAGGAAGTTAGATTATTGACTGGAATGATTTGCTGATGTTGATCAAACAAAATGAGTCAGTAATATTATGAAGACCTCATTAACTGGTCATAATTGAGTCATGTCATGACAATCGCTTGTCTTGATGAGTAAGAGTTAATCAGTTAACACAACATTCGCATAAAGTCGCTTCGATACTTCGATGCTCATTTGTTGTGTTAACTGATTTTGAATTTTATTCTTATGAAAACAATGTCGATATAATATTGTAATCAAAAATGCTCTGCGCCGGCCCTTAATATGCTTAATTGGTGCTTTCACTCAAACTTATTAAGTATTATAAATATTTATATACATTAAGAAATTAATAAACAGTAGAAGGAAAATATTTGGAGCAATGTCATTGACTGCGTAATAAAGAAATGTGACGTTATTTTTAAGGAAAGATGACGGACATTTTTGTCGTAAGTTGGGTGTTTGTGTGTATAATACGTATGTATGTATAGGTACTTATAGTAATCTACACATACTTATAATTATATAACAATACTAGCTGTCCCGGCGAACTTCGTCCCGCCTTAGAATGAACTTTATTGTGTAGGAATAAAGTTCAAATTGACTCTACATTTTAGTAAGAAAACATTTGTATGGGAAAAAGAAAAGGTCTGTTTTAGGGCTTTCCCGGCAATTATTCGAATTTTTCTCACCGTAAGAACCATCCTTGGACTTCAATGAACATTTTAAAAAAAGAATTAGCGAAATCGGTCCAGCCGTTCAGGCGTGATGCCGTGACAACGGAAAACGGGTTTCATTTTTATATATATATATAGAAGATTGAAGCTTAACTTCACTTGACATTGACGTTTATCACATTTTTTTTCATAGAAATCTTTCTTTTTATTTGGCACAGTGCTTTAATCGCTTTAATATATATGTCGACGAGTCATCAGAAGTGGCGTTTAAGCTTTTAGTTAAAATAAGACAGTGGGCGTGTACTGAACAAACTGGCTTTATTGCGTAGTTTCCAATCACGTTATAAAATAACAAGATGTACGTGATGTCTTCCGATGTCTCTTCATGACCGTTATCAAATCAATAATCCAACAGAATCCATCATACATGACAGCATGTCAAATATAAAAGCGCCAAACTGACAACCAGTCAGAAACATGCCAGTTCTTGCATTTTAGCAGTAAAGAGTTTGCATATGGTTCCAAAATAGCCTTCATGAACGTAATCTCCGACATATATTTTCTTAAATACAGAAAAATATATAAAAGTTAATGTAGATATATAAAAAATCAATTGTACTTAAACTTACATATAATATTTATTTAATATCAAACCTACACACCCGATTACTTAGTGACGTTGCCCACAAAGCTAAAAGGGTTGCCCTCAAATATTGGATTAAATGAATAACTTATATTTTATCCTGGGTCATATTTACTTAACAATTTTTCTATGAAATATATTTTCTAAGTACGGTAAATGAAGTCGCCTTAAATAAGATCATATTCGATGGATAATTCGGTAAATAAAGCGAATGGTTTTATAAATAAATAATTCAGATATATTTTATTTAGCTTCTTTGAGTTTTAAATATAAAATAAGCATTAAAAATATAGATTCTAATTGATGGTTGATAGAAGACCTAACATATATTTTTTAAGCACCAGCGTCAGAATACCATTCTGACGTCTGAAGCACTAGCGTCAGAACCGCGTTAAGCGGTTAAATTGCGGTTTAAATGCAGTTTTATATCAAACAACAAAACTCAACTGTGAATCAACCGCAAAAGCAAACATACTCTAAGAATAGATATTTACGAGTACCTAAGTATAATTAATAGGCTCAAAGAATATCATAATCCCGTCTAAAAATACCTTACAGGAAATAAAAATGTGTATAAGTGTTGAGGTTACCTAAATCCTTACACGTGGTGTATCTACGACGTAAGATAAATAAGGTGAAGATAAGGTGTTATATAATGTATATAATATATATATAATAATATCGTTTGTTAATTTATAATTTTCTAATGTATTTAATGTAGCCGTTGGTTTTCCAATAAATAAATAAATAAATACAAAAATTTATGATAAAGTGTAGATGACGTAAGATATTGAGACCTGTCTGTTATTGATGTATTAACAAGATACGTGTCAACTTAACGGTTAATAACCTGTATCATGCGTGTAATGTTTTTCAGGAAGTTTATTCCACTTGTTTTAGATCGATCCAAGGTTTTTTTTAACACGAAACAGAATCTAAGAAATGAAATGATAATTAATATTCTAAATGATAAATGATGGGTGTGAAATCACAGACGCTTTTTTAAAGCATGCTAGATTCGCAAAGTAGCAGTTTTCCTCAGAGAAGAATCTAGCAAAAAACTTTTTTGGGTTGCTCTTTTAAAACAAAGTTTTATAACAAGAATGAAAAGCCGTTCAAAAACCCAATTTCGCAATCATTGAAAACTATCGACTACCCGCGACTTTGTAGTACGAATTTATTGCAAAATCTTGGAAAACTTATATTATACAATATTTGAAAATAATTTAGCCTAGGTACCTATATTTCATTCTGATGTCGCAAGCTACAACATTACGAAGTTTCATCAACATTTCTTCAATGGTTTTTACGAAAAACACACATCCCCTCCATCGGGATAAACATAGACGATTTTAATAAGTAACACTAGCGGCCTCCCGCGACTTTGTATGCAATTGTCTTCATATCTTGGAACTTACAAAATACATAAAAATTATAATAAAGGGACGGGCAGTAGAGAATAGAGCAGAGCGGGGAAGACCCCACCAGCGACATGAGCAACGCTCTTTAATTCAATGATGAATAATAAACTACAATCGTATTAATATTATAAATGTCAATGTTTGTGCCGATGGATGGATGGATATTTGTTACTTCATCACGTAAAAACCACTGAATACATTTTAATGAAATTTGGCAGTATTGTAGCTTGCACATCCAAATAACACATAGGTATCCTATAAAACGATATCATGATTTTTTTCCAAGATATGGCGATAAATATGTACGAAGTTGCGGGCAGCGTCTAATGTTAATTAACTATTTTAATTAACATTAGACGCTAATAACTATTTTAATTAAGTTAATTAACTATTAAAATCTGTTCAAGTCTTCAAAAGAAACAAACATCGGCACAAACATAGACGCTTACATTAAGAGGATTTACTTCGCACTCGAAAACCTTTGAAGCAACAGGTTGGATGTTGGAAACACGTCATTATGTCACCAATTCTCTCCGTCCTTTTAATCAAGTTAATTAAGATATGTTTACGTGAATCAGTAACCCAGCAGGAGGTTTATTTGCTTCATCATATTGTTTACGGTATCTTTATACGCATAGTAAAGTACGCTTTTATATTTGATTTTATCTTTTGTTGGAAATAAGGGTGGTAAAGGCCTATATTAAGTGGTAGTTTTTGGAATTTGGCTAGTTTTAAAGAGTTACGGGATTCAATGGAGGAACGAATCAAAATCAAAAATATTGCATTCATAATAGGTAGGTACTTACTTACGCTTTTTGACGATTTTCTTTTGTTTATCTAACTATTACCCTTTCACTACCTGTATAGCCGAGAAGAAGAAACGGCAAGAAACCTAACGACATACGGCCGTCTTATTCAAAATTTTGTCATCATCGAGATCATCATCATTGGCCACAGCATCTGTAGTAGATGTTTGTTGCATGCAGCGCATGTAGGTTTAAGGGTTGCCACATCTCCTTTTGTGGTTGTGAAGCCTATCATCAAGATAGGCTCTTTTTAAAAGTGTATATAATATTAGGTACCTACATAGGTAGCTAGGTACATAATATTTTTTCAAAGAAAAAACTTTGCCGCAGATCACGAAAAAGTTGGTGAGATGAGCTAAACACCTTCATGGATTTCTAGGCAGAAGAGGTGGCTCAAGATAGATAATCGTGGAGAAAGAGCAGAGAGGCTTTTCCCAGCAGTGGGACACAAACGGCTTGATACGAGTAAGTTATTCTTATTACGCAAGCTAATTTTATTTCTGACTTCTTAAAAATAGAATCGTAGAGGAATTGTAGTAAATAGGTAGGTACTGGTTTTAATATGAAATAGTTCACATCTAAGTGTGAAGTTAATATCGACACCCAACTATTTAATAATGAGAAGTGTGGGTGTTGGTATGTCACTTCGCTTTACAATATTTCCCGAAGTGCAAGAAAACTTTATCTTAAAGGAAGAAGGGAAGAAAAAATCTTATTTTTATGTTAAGAAGTTAATCTTGTAAGGATTCAATTCTTAAAGTAGTATAATCTTGCAAAAAACCTTATTAATCGATATTTATTATATAAATCATGTTTTACGGCAATATTTTCATGTCTATTTGCATCGAGTCTCTATCGTGACATTTAAAACAAAAGGCAATCGTAATGAGACAAAAGCCTTTAAAATGTAGGTACCTACTTGTTTACATTATTTTAATGAACTGATGAAGTGGAATCGTCTTTTATTCTTTTTACATGTATTTTGCAAGTATCTCACAATTCAAGAGCCAATATTATCATTTTCTGACTTGTATGTTAGGATCGTAGCAAGTGAAGCGAAGTGGTCTCTGCTTACCACGATGGGAAAGTGTCTTTACAGATATTTATGTATGGATCTACTTATGAAACACCCACTAGAAATTAATGTGAAATGTTCTTATTTTACCATTTGCATCACCCGACCCCACGGCAATACAGAAAATATTCACCGTCCTAAAATAACAAGCATCAGGTCTAATGATGACATTTCTCCGTGACATGACAAGTGACATAAAACCGTAGATATTAGCTGTCAAATTGACAGACGATGACACATTGACACGGGGTCGCTTTCGGAAAGGATCCGCGTAATTTGAATACTACATAGTAAAGCTATGAAAGAAGCATCTTATCATATTTATCTACATCTACGTTAAAGGAAAGGCCGGTCTTACATATCTTTTTACAAGTATTATAAGTTGGCTATTAGATTACCTAGATGATGTATGGGGCTCTTATATTTTTACATGTGGAACAAAAAAGAACATAAAAAAGATGATTCTAGCTCTGAAAGCTTTTAAAATATAAAAGTATATAGTTTAAAACTTATCACACATACGATAATCAAAATAAGTAAGTATTTGTAGTTAATAATGTAAAAAATCTTCTGAAAAATAATCGTTGCTCTTGTCAGTGGAATCTAGTACGCTGTAGTTACTCTACTTTATTCAACTTTTATTCCTTCTTTTATTTGATCTACGAGTATCTAAGTCCCTCACGTTTACTTTCAGGCTTATTTTAATTAATTGATTACTTGGAGTATAAGTAGTCTAGTATGTATCCGATCTTAATTTAATTCTCTTGATTCCAAGCTATTAAAATAACAAAAATTCGTAGCTTTGAAGTAACGGAATCCTTACTACATAAAGGGAAACACTGAAACATGAAACCTCGTGAAACGTCACAAAGAAATACTAGTAGCCTGTAAAAATACATTGACCTTTAACCTCAGATTGTATTTATGAGACTGATGAATGTGGATGAAGCGAAAGAAGTGTGGATCGTGGCAAGTGGAGGGAAGTGGTCTCTGTCTACTCCGATGGGAAACAGGATTGATCACGTGACGTGGTATGAATGTATGTCTTTCGACCCGTGTTTCTTGAGAGAAATTGATCGATGTCATGGGCAGTACCTATCCTTCATTTTAACCATAAATGCATCACCCTGTAATAAGGTACAGTTTCAAGATAAGTGACCCCCTGAACGACTTTTTAAATTGGTCGCATTAAACTTTTTTTTACACTTTGTTTTTTTATGTCTGTGAAATTTTGTGATTTTTATTGTATTTGATTGACGAATAATTTATAGGCTCATGTCGATTGGTGCAAAAAATTATCAAAAAATACAATTTGGGTGCTTCAAAAGCTGTCTTTATACATAGATGATTTTTTTTATAAATGTCATCCTTAAACAACAATGCGGCTAATTTAAAAAGTCGTTTAGTGATTCACATATATACAGACACTAACTGACTGTACCTACGTTTCCTAATATTTAAAATCCAGGTGACCTGTTTAATGAAATGAAATGAAATGAAATGAAATCGTTTTGAGAGACAAAGTCTAGTACTTTACTATATCTCCAGTTCTTCTGCTTGCCTAGTACATCGTACACTATCAATGTAGTGTTATAATCATTTATTTGCACGTGTCGCGTCCGCCGTAAGATTAATGATTGCAACTCTCCTGCAATTGCAATTGCATATACGATTTGATGCATCGCCTCTACGAGTGGTGGAGTTATACTTTGTTTATGATTCTAAACTTTTTCTGCCTACAAAAACCACAGAGGGGTTGAAATGACTGAAATACGAGTATTTATCACTTTTCACTAACCGGTTATATTAATTGTTAAAGTTTGTCTCTAGTGGAAATTGAACACCCCACCAGCAGCGGCGTAGCACACTGCTTGCCAAGACCAAAACAAAACGTCTTTTTTTTTAATAATATTTCTTTTGTCAACAGAGGCAATTCTGCCAGTGTCAGTGAAATTGATTTGGTTTTACATCATTAAATTTCAGACCTTAGATGCTTTTCAGTTTAATCTAATCTAATCTAGCCACTTGTGTCCCACTGCTGGGCAAAGGCCTTTCTCCTCATTCGCCGATTTTCTGTCTCTAGCTTCCTCCGCCCAGCTATAAGCAACTTACATTTAAATAAACTAAACTTCCTATATTTAAAGTGGGCGAATAGTAAGATAGGGTAATCGTAGGCTTTCCTATCACCTAAGAATACCAATAGCCAATAATCTTGGAGCTTACATTGACATAGACGAGTTGATTCCTTAATGTTATGCAATCCTAGTAGCCTTTAAGATATTGAGATTGTAGCCGCATTAACGATGTCAGATTTAGTCTGGATTTATATGAGAATAGATCTATTTCCACCAAGAATAATACTGAGTACCTATAGGTCTTGTAGACGTCCGTTTTTTTAACCGGATAACGGCTCGCTGTCCGTTGTGCGGTGGTGTATGGTTTATAATGGACGTATGTACAGTATTGTACAGTACACGCACCGGACTATCATCCGGCAAAAAATATAGGCAGCCGTTTTTTGCCGGATGCATGTCCGGTGCGTTTAAAAGCGCTCTAACTGTAGAGACAAAATTTAACTCTTTCTAACAAGGCTATGAAAAAAAATTAGGTAGAGTCTTTTAAAATCGTCGGAAAATGTTTTGTCAGCCATATTTTGTTTTAGGACGTCGATTAAATTACGACAGTTAACGACATCGCTAGGCTGTCAATTACATGGCTGATTAAGCTAGTTGGTTGCGACTACGTTGCGACCTATACCTAAGTACATAGATACTTATAAGTTCGACAACTTGAAAAGTCACCATAATATATTTTTAGTAGCCGACTTTCTTTCTTTTTTTTATATTCAGAGTTAAAACGGCTTGATTCTACTCAGCCAATATATTAAAACGTTTTGTTAAGAATCAGACGGCACCCTGACATCCACGGAAATCAAAATGAACATCAATCAACATCATTGTATTGCAATTTAATTTAATATTTCGTGGAAAATAATTTGTATATTTTGCGTTATGAGATATTTTATTGTATTGTCCACGTGGGATGCATAATTATATCCTTTTATTATGTTATAAATAATGAACCTGCATTGTTTTACCCACGTTTGTGTCCCAATTTTATTGACATCCTAATTAATGGATAATAACTACGAAATCAATAATTTGTTATTCATTCTGGTAGGTGTACCTATATCGTAAGATTTGTTTCGATCATTAATTGAAATTCTACATCCTAGGCATTTGTTACTGCGGACTTGTAAACGATAATTTCATATAAGTAGATATGTTTTATTGTCCAGCGTGGTGGATTACGGCCTAATCACTTTCTGTATGAGAGTAGCTCGTGCCCCTCGGCGGTGACATAATATGGGCTGATCGATGTTTTTAGTATTTAAAATTGTTCTTGTTCTCTCTACAACGTCACTCTGTGACATCAAGATATTGAAATTAAATATTAATTCTTTAAAATCCCATCTATATCATTCATTGCATTTAGAGTTAGATAATGATATTCTATGTTTTATTGGATACATCACAAAGACGTTTGTTTCTCGTGGAAATCAAACCGACGACCTGGGGCATGGCAAGCCCGACCAACCAACCACGCTAATTAGCCAATCTTTATGTTTACATAGCCATTTTTAGCTTGGAAATAGACACTCAGGTGTCAAATAACGTTTCACAACAATAACAATGAGGCAGCAATAAAATATAACTATGAAACTTTATCCATTATGTGTCTGTTGTTTATGGTAGATGTAGTAGAACCTCTTTGTGGACGTTTTTGTTTTACTTTATTACGGCCTATTTCATTATTTTTATTACTACAATATTTCGTACTTTTATGTTTGTTTAGAAACCGAATAATAATAAAACTAGAAGGATTTTAGTTTTAAGGTACTTCAGGGATTGCGGAACCTAATAAAATATGTTATTTAATTCGAATTTTCTGTTAAAATTCTGAAGAGGGAAGTTTTTGGATAAAAACAAGTGACAAAAATTAAGACAGACACAATGACGTGTAAGTTCGAGAAATGTGGACTTATCACACCATAAAATATTCCTAAAGAAATATAACTGCCCATTTTGGCATAGTGGCGCACTCAGTGATAAAATTAGGACTTATCAAAAAAAAAAAAAAGAAATGCTAATAGGGAACGATGAAAAATCTTTTTGCAAAAACATAATTTGTTTGGTACGTTTGGTAGGTTTAATGTCAAAACAAATAAAAAATTCGAGACATTTCAAAACAGGAATATGAAAAATGAAAACAACAGATTTTAAATTGTCATCAAATAAATAAACAAAAGAACCCTAGTCTTACTAACATAACATTACACTGATTAAATCGAGGTAGCTGTAATTCCCCAATAGAAGTACTAACTACCTATCTACTCAGCAATGTGTGGTAAAAGACTACTAAATACATTATTAAAGTAGAGCAACACCAAAGGACTAATTTGGTCGTTTTTTCACAACAATTGAACCATTTTTCTTTCCGTGAATATACTGAAGTACTCACAAACATGATGAAATGTTAAGTAGGCAGTGGTAAGTAACTATCTTTGCCATTTTTAAACAAAAACATCGAAATGGAATCGATTCCAAGAAAAATCTAGGTATCTACTTAAATCTTATTTGCTAGTTATGAATACATATTTAAATATCTTTCTTTTTAATATTAATTTTATTTAAATTTACAGTTATGTAATAAAATATTAATAATGAATTTATTTAGCCATGCGCCGCCGATAGCAATTTAGTACTTAATCCATTTGTTATTATAATGAATGTACCTATAATTACTTTTTATTTAATAATGATCATTTTTAGCCAAGTTTTTGTTGAAAAACGTAAAAATCCTACGTAAAACGAAAATTAATAGGTAATTGAGTGGCGGACCTCATATTTATTTATGAACAGAACAAAAGAGAGTTTTTTAAAAAAAGTATGCCTTAATTGAGTCCCGATATACTTAAAGTTTGAAGGTTATGAATAATCAAATCTTAGAAAAACTTCCCTTAAAGTGTTTTCTGATTTAAAATATGCAAAGGTCAGTAATCAGAGGATTTTTATAAGCTCACTTTAATAAAAAGAAATCGCTTTTCAAGATTTTTTGCTGGTAGTTGTTGAAATATTTCAGTACGTAGCCAGCCAGCATAGACTTCTTTTGTGTAACTATTACATACTAAGACTTTAAATAAATGTAGATATCCCTGCATTATAGGTAGATACCAATAGGTCGCGCCACGTAAAATGAACCCTAGCTGACAGATGCGCATTAGACGAATTCTGAGTCTGACGTTTAACATTTGTTTTAAAATACCATCGCGCACAAAAGTGTTTAATTACAGTCATGGTTTTACGCACAAAGTTGTCGTCACTTTCATAACCTTTGGAATCAGAATCATCATCCCCTACGTATAGTCTATAAGTCAACATATGTAATCGCGTGCGAAAGACTCTTACAAGAATGAAACGATAAATAGCCCTAGTACTTTCGAGCGTAAGTGTACCCATGCGCGAACACGTGATTTTCATTTGTTTCTAAAGTTCTTTTTACGTGGCGCGACCTATAGGTACTCATAGTTTTGAAGAAACGACAAACTTTCGTTGCAGAAAATCCTACTTCCTGCTTATATTTTAAATGTCAATGTTTATGCCGATGGATGGATATTTGTTACTTTTCACGCAAAAACGAATAAATAGATTTTGATCTTTGGCAATATTGAAGCTTATTTAAATTAAAATTGCATTGTTCTATCTTTGCAGAAAAAAAGGAAAGTTCAAGGCTAATTCTCCAAAAAGTGGCACCGCAACCTGTCAATCAATTAATGTTAGAACTTTTTTTTTACAGTACGTCCTAATCGTATTTAAATTATCAATTATTATTTAAAGACACTTTCTACATCGAGGCCTAGTAATTAAAAGTAAATAAAATGTATAATATTATATTAACTTTAGTTTGTAACTACGTTTTGTCGTTCACTTGACGTGTCCCAACGCCAGATACCGAACTTTGAGGTTAAAAATAAAATAGAAAACATTAACCAAAAAAATATTGAGTGCTTTACGTAGCTTACTTATACCTTCCATATTTATAATTTTAGTATTTTACAACTGCTCTTAATACAAATTTTTGTAGATAAATGCAGTTTATGTTTGTCCGAGGTAGTTTTTGTCGTTGTTCTGCCACCGCACGAACACTCCTATAGAGTAAGCACTATGTTACCCCCCATGCCCCCTCTTGCATGAATCGACGCGTCCAGATGTCGGCCAGCTCCTGTTACAAGTTCACGTGTTTATAGCTATTGTAGGCGACGTGGAAAATAAAAATATTCGGCGAGCGGGAGTTTGTAACAGGTATGTTGTCTTTGTTCTGCCATTCAAAAGTCGAAAATTATGTACTAGTTGATGTGATCAAATTCGTTTGAATTATGTAAATTGGTGTTTATTTTCTTGTCAAAACATATTACGGGCATAAACCAAATACTTTCCTTGTAATTGTAAAAAAACCGTTAAATTGTCGGTCACCTGTAAGTCGTTAGCCTGCTAGTGTTAAACAAAAGACTAACCAATCGGGTTGTTTACCCTTCTTCTAAAGTACTTGCGATATATTTACGGATTGTTAGGCATTTGAAAACATTTTTTTTTTACTAAAATTTTGATTTCGTTAATAATTATTTGGAAAAAGTTTAGAATTATGCTTTGTTTATTTTTCGTTATAGCCTAAGAGGTACTTTGAAAAGGCTAATATTAAAGATAATTAAAATAAATGTGATTGATTATTCTAAATGAACTGTATTTTATTTGTCTAAACTATGAACCTGCGCACATTGTCGTTAACCCGCTGATAGTTTCAACTAATTTTGTATTGGATTGTCGGTATCCTGCACTTCTTATCAATAACCTGGATCCTGATATTCGGTCACCTGTCATCACAGTCATTAACCTGGACGCCTAGTATTTTTAAATGCTTATATTTCCTAAACTATTTGAATAATTTACTTCCCTCCACTTGATATCGAATACTGGTCTATATATCTAGCGATAACTGAAGTCAGAAACTTAAAATCGCAAACTTAAAAAAAAAATGCAAATGTAATTCAGCGGTGCCACTTTTTTGAGAATCAGCCTCAAACAGTTTTACGAAAACTTGACTCATCTAATTGAGTGTGAATCAATGTTTTCCTAGAATGAAGCCTAAACATTTACATGAAACATTGGTGCTTAAAGTCTGATAGGTGTGAGTAATCTGGGGGCCAAGCCTGCTAATTTACAGTATTCCCAGCTGTGTGTTGGCACAGTTTTAATTTTTGAAAAGTTTGGTCGCAATCAGTGTAACTTACACCAAAAAAAAAAAACATTAAAACAAAAAAAAAACATTAAAATAAAAAAAAAAAAAATTGCCATTAAAACTAACACTGTGTAAGCCATTGTCATAGCAGAATTACAAATGTGTTAAAAAATGCCATTGACACTCTGAGGCTTGTAAATTAGCAGACTTGGGCCCAATGTTGTTCAATGTAGGTTCAATCTAGGTATCATTAACTTTATTTCTGTATAGAGGAAGTCGGTATCCAACAAATTTTATAAATGTCAATATTTGTACCGATATGGATGGACGGTTGTCAATGTAACTCTTTCTCGCAAAAACCACTGAACAGATTTAATGAAACTGTTCAATATTGTAGCTTGCACATCAGAATATAAGGCTTTATTATTTTATTGTGTAAGTTTATCAAGATATGACGTTAAAGGCGTACGAAGACGTGTGTTGTCTCTAGTATTTTCATAAAACGAGAAGTGACGTCATTAATATTTCCACAATTAATTCTCCGAAAGATCCTTTTCTACTGAGGACAGTGTTCTTTTTCAAACAAATTAAAATAACAAAACTGATGAGAGATGTTTATTTTTAATTGGAATGTTAAATGATGGAGGAAAACGTACGATCCCAAAAAAGTACTATCTTCTTTAAAGAGCTTCTCCTAAAATACATTTTTAATAAGCAAGAACATTTTAATTATAACATTCCTCATAGGTATTATTTTACTGGTAGGCACTGACATAAACAAAAGGTCATTATGTTTTTCACTAAATTCGATAAGATCATTAGAAATTTAATTATATCTATTGGAGTTATAGAAATCGGGGACTTGTTCAAGAAAGGCCAAGTCAAGAGTATCCCCTAAACCGATGAGTGTGGATGAGGCGAAAGAGGTGTGTTTGGGTCGTAGCAAGTGGAAGGAAGTTGTCTCTGCCTACCCCAATGGGAGAGACCGTGACGGATATGTATGTATGTACCTATGTATTATAGAAAAGGTTATAAAAGAACGAGTCAGAACAGTTAAGCAAAAAACATTGTCTGTGGAAAAAAACATGGCCGATTTAATTTTTTATTTACATATGGAAATAATGGGGAAACATCATGCATTGTCACGTTGTTTTTGATATGGCATTTCTCAATGAAAAATATAAGTATGATCATATTATTATAAAAACTGAAATAAGGGTTTTTGGCATTTTTCAGTTTTTTTTAAATTAAACGGTATTTTATATCGAAGAAGCAATGGGGGGAAAAAGTATATTTGTATCGTAGCAAGGGGAACGTAGTGTCTGCCTACACCGATGGGAATGAGGCGTAAAAAAATATTACATACACATATATTTATGTAGGAAATGAAATGATTACTTATAACTTTTAAGTATCGGCCTTTTATGAACTCGTCATAACATATTTCACTTTATTTTATGTACATTAATTCGTTAAATGAATTCCCGATTAATATAAGTTCGTTAATGCATAAAAATATGGCTTTGTTCGTTACAAATAGGTTAATAAATACTGATCAATCAACTTCCCACTTCTTTCAATTTCTTTCACGTCGTTATAGATTTGATCAAAGTTTGACGAATGATTTTTGTTTTTGTTTTTTTTTGTACGATTTCTGCGTTTGTTTGATTAAACTCTAGATTAAAAGGGAAATATAAATAGGAGTCTTCCGTTTAGCTTTTTTGTACGATTCCTTTTGTAGAGTTAAAAGATCAGGGGCCAAACTCTGTTAATTTACAATATACTCGTTGTGTGTCGGCAGTGTCAATGTAATTTTTTTCACTTCTGTTCGTAATCAGTGGGCTTAGCACGGCGTGCCGCGACAATTATCTCACGTATGCTGTCCTTATCACATTTAAAACTTTAGACAGAGACGTAAGCGTGACAAACGCATGACAACGTCTTGTCACGTAGTGCCATGCTAAGCTAGCTGTGTAGGACATTGTTTATCAGAATCTTTGAGTATAGAATATATAAGGAGGTGCCATAACGTCTGGATCTCCGTGCCTGGTCTGGCGCAAAATGGCTACCTTTTTGTATGGAATTTCTTAACGATTGACAGGTCATCTACCAAGAAAACTATGAAAAACTTGCATCAACCTTGGCACGCTGTCATAAACTCATAATTGTATATGAAAAAAAATGTGCCACCTCCTTATAGTGTATAATATTCTATAGTCAAAGATCAGAATACCAAATGTGTAAAAAATTCAACACCACTGAGGGTATTTTAAATTAGCAGACTTGGGCCCCTGTAAGTAGATTTATTTGGTTTATTTTTTGTATGTTCGGTTATAAACGTCTGATATTACTTAAGACAAGCTACTATTGGTATAGGTAGTAGCTACCTATATTTTAAGGCAAGCACAATCATATTATTTTGTATTAGGTACATGAAAAAACTGGTAGCCAGTAAAGATAGCAAATAAACCTGAATTAGGGTACAAGATAGGCTGGTATTTATAGGCTAGTACAAGATTATTAGGGTAAACCGCGTAAAAATAATATGGCAATGACATAGATAATTTTGTTTTTATATGAAATAAAACCTAAATTTTATATCATACATATTGAGCTATCTAGAAGGAGTTTCAAGAATATTGGGTTATATATTTGTTTCGTACTTATTTAATATTAACGAAAAATACTTTTACCAACCGTATACAAGGCGAGTGTGGAAGAAAATGTTGGAAGGGGAAAGCCAAGACGAACGTACCTAAATCAAATCAGTCAAGTCAGGAGTAGGTACCCTTAACCGGCGTGCATGTATGAAGCGACTGATAAACGTAGATGCAGCCAAAGAAGTGGAGGGAAGTGGTCCCTGCCTACTGCGATGAGAGAGAGGCGTGATGGATATGTATGCATGTATTAATCACTTATGTTTTACCTAAAAACAACTCATTAGATTTCTGTATCAAGAAGTCAAAACACTAGCAGAAGATAGGCCTAAGTGGCGGATACTCCACCGACAAGAGTCGAACTCTTAAATAGAATAATGATGGAAACACTAAAAATGAATATGTAAAAAACGAAAACTAAACTTTTCCTTCTTAATTAAGCAAGACAGGAAAAAAATAAAGTTTGTTAAGTACTTATTGTGAAAGTTCATGCAATCATCTCAAGGTCGTGCCTATTTAAAAATTAAGATAAAACCAGATGAATTTGTCGGAAATTTTACCTGCAATTAAATATTCAGTACATTTTCCGTGGACTTAGGAAGGTATTGCTAATTAATTTTAAAGTAAGCTCTTGTACTTGCTGATTAAACATCGACAAAATGGACAGTGCAAATAATTTGTGGGCAGACAGAAAATATAATTAAATAGTAATTTAATGAATATTTCATTGGCCTATTTATATCCTAGTCCATACTATCCATACTAATATTATAAATGCGAAAGTAACTCTGTCTGTCTGTCTCGCTTTCACGCTAAAACGGCTGAACCGATTAAAACGAAATTTGGCACACAGATAGGCTATAGCCTGAGAAAGGACATAGGCTACTTTTGATTTCAATAGCGCAGGTTAAGCAAACGCGACGCGAGCGCCGCCAAACTTAGTATTCCACGCGGACGAAGTCGCGGGTACAGCTAGTAATATTATAAACATCAGTGTTTGTTTCTATGGATGGATGTGAGGTTTGTTATTCTTTAACACAAAAACCATTGAAAACATTTTAATTATACTTTAAAATATTGTGGCTTACACATCAGATTAACAAAAAGGCTATAATATTTTAAGATTGGCGGTTGGATGTGAAGAGGTTTGTCGCTCTTTCACGCAAAAACCACTGAAAAGATTTGAATAAAACTTTCCAATATTGTAGCTTGCATTTTAAAATAACACATAGACTATTATATTTTAAGATATTGAGTAAGATTTCCAAAATAATAAAGATAAATGCGTACGAAGTTGCGGTCACCCTCTAATCATATCCTAATACAAATAATATTATAAACTAGCTGTCCCGGCGAACTTCGTCCCGCCTTAGAATGAACTTTATTGTGTAGGAATAAAGTTCAAATTGACTCTACATTTTAGTAAGAAAACATTTGTATGGGAAAAAGAAAAGGTCTGTTTTAGGGCTTTCCCGGCAATTATTCGAATTTTTCTCACCGTAAGAACCATCCTTGGACTTCAATGAACATTTAAAAAAAAGAATTAGCGAAATCGGTCCAGCCGTTCAGGCGTGATGCCGTGACAACGGAAAACGGGTTTCATTTTTATATATATAGATGTCAATGTTTGTGCCGCTGGATGGATGTTTGTTACTTCATCACATAAAAACCAATTCTTCTTTATCAGCCCATATATGTCCCCACCGAGGGGCACGAGCCTACTCTCATACAGAGAGTGATTAGGCCGTAATCCACCACGCTGGCCAAGTGCGGGTTGGGTTGGCCAATTAACAGATTTTAATGAAACTTTACAATAATTTAGTTTTCACATTAGAATAACACATACCTATGTTATTATTTTAAAATATCGTGTAAGTTTTCCAGGTTAATAATAAGAGGTTATGACGATAAATACCTACGAAGCCGCGGACACCCTCTAATCTCCCATAATACTTAATTATTAGAGATGCGCCGAATATGGGTTTTGCCGAATAACGAATACCGAATACTATTCGGTTTGAAACCCTACCGAACCGAATAGTTCGGCCGAACTATTCGGTTGTTCTTTCACACTAATTTTGATTCAACAAATAAGTAGGTAAAGTTTATAAAGAAAAGCGCCTTTGACGGTCACTAGATAGAGCCGAATGTCTAGGTTTCTAAATTCTATCTTTAAGTGTCACTTATTAACTTATCTTTATTTTATCATCTCCTAATACTGTTGTAATACCTAGATGTGAAAATGAGGATATAAGATTGACTGCTCCTTGGTTTAAAATAATTGAATATGAGGTTAATATCTTGTTTTATCAAGCAAATTATTGCTAAACAAAATAAACGAATAAATGGTCATTTTAACCGAATATTCGGTTGAGGTGCCGAATATGCCGAATACTGAATAGTAAACGAATATTCGGCGCATCTCTATTAATTATAGTTTTGTCTACTTCATTATTAACGAACCGCCTTATGAATATGTACCTAAAACACGATATGTGGGAAGATAGTTGGTATATAATTACATAGATATTATTAGATACTCATAAATACAAACACATAATAAAGTATGAAATTACACCTTGTTTTTCTTTGTAACCATATATTACATGTTAATAAAATAAAATACACTGCCCTGTCTTGCTTTTCGGAAAGAAGTTAATTAGGTACAAAGGCTTTATAAAATCTTGTCGAAATTACAAAATGGATGTTTATAATTTTAAGTTTATGATATGGTAACCAAACGTCGTTAACGTACCTATTAGATAGTAGATAGATAGTTAGGTACGAGTAGATAGATAGATAGATATAAGCAATACTTTTTGGCACACAAAGAGATAAAGATAAACGTATTTAAGTAGCGTAACGTAACGTAAAGTATGAAAGAATAATATTTTTGGTAGATCCGTATAATAAATAGGTACTATTTAAATAATATTAAAATATCTAGGTAATTTTATTTAAAAACGTATAAGTAGGACATTAATTTTAAATTTTGCAAAGCGATCGTATTCCGTTTTTTTTAACCCAGAAACGAAACAAAACAAAACTTTAAAATATTCAAACACCTAAAGAAAATTGCATTTCAAAAAGTCCGTAACTACTTAGATTCACAATCTTTTTTTAAAAAGTACAAAAAGTTCCGACCAAACTTTCCCTTTACGATAAAACACGCGAATTCAAAATTCGAACTTTCAATTTTAGTTTTCAAAATTTAAAAAAGAGATCGAATAAGTTTAAAAAAAGTTTGTACTAACCGGCCAGTAGCAGGGCGCAGGCCGCGACGGTGCGTACCGCGTGCATGGTCGCAGGTTGAATGGCGGAGTAGCCTTCCGCGCCCGCCTTATAGCTCCCGCCCGCCCAAGCGCGCCCTAAACACCGCACGCTTCTACTACGTAACTTAACGTGCTTCGCAGAATTTTGTGGGCTTTATTTGTTGGAATCAGAATAAAAAAAAGTAAAAGTAATCAGTTACCTACTTATAGCTAGCTAATTTCATTATTTGTGTAATTCGTATTTCGTTAAAGAAAGTACAAATTGATTTTAGTGGTTAAATATTAATTATAGTTCAATCTTTTCTTATCTTAACTAGCCATCGGTGTCCCACTGCTGGGCAAAGGCCTCTCTCCTCCTTCTCCATGATTCTCTATCCTGAGCCGCCTCTGCCCAGTCGTTCGTGGATAAAAAAAACAACATAGTCTGTAACTATGAAGTAGGTATATTTGTGCTGAAAAAAGCATGCAATACTGTATCCAGCATAGCTCATCGTACGAAGTAAGTAGCCTTTTCGTAATTCCCCGTTACATTCTAGGTCCCTACACGCCCACAGCCTTACCACCAAGACAATACAATCATCAACCTTTATTTATGACTAATAATACTATTTTTTTATCCCCTTCCGATTTATTGCCGTATGGAATCCGAAGCGCGGCACCAATATCATTTTTTCAATCCGTTCCTATTGCAAACATTAATTTTCCATAATCCTTTTTACAACATGCAATAGTTTACTTGACACGTGAGCTGTAAACGCAATCCTGCGAACGCGGTCACGAGTAAACTCGTGCCTTTTTAAATTCCAGTTGTGAAAATTAGTGCCGTTTGTATTGGTCGGCAATTTGAATTGAAAAAGCTATATTTTTGCATTCAGTATGTTTATGTTTACCCGACTCTGCCAGTATGTTAGTACATATGTATAATTCTTTGGCACGCCCTACAGCCTAAGCGGCTTGCTTGACGGATTTTAGCCTGAGAGGTGTCTTTAGATTCGTATTTACAGTGAGAGTGACACTGGGTACATCAAAATAAAAAATGCGTTTTTAAACGCAGTCGGATTTTTTTAAAAAGGTTAAGTTATTAAAAGAGTAATACGAATAGTTGAGTGGTTTCGACAGTGATTTTAAACTAAAAGAATTGCTATTTAAGTAAATAAAATCTGTTACTTATTTGTTTGGTTTCTTTAAATAAAAACTGAGGCTAACAAATTGCTTTTATTATCTCTTATGATTGTTTTCATCACTTTTCTACAAAATCTTTAGAATATTCTAGAAACAACAATATTTTTTATTATTATTTTATTGAGTATAGATTGCTCTTCTATGTTGATTGGATGTTAATTGCCTCAAGACTTAATTTGAGACTCTATGTGTTTGAATAAGCATAGTTTTGAAGTCCCAAGTTGGGATGTTTTTATTTGATTCTGTTTGTTTTTCTTAAACCTCTTAGTTTCATTGTCTACTTTCAATTTATCATTTCTTAACTTAAGTATCTATTGTACCTACGTGTAGATATTTTCAATGATTGCTTGTTACTAGATATTGAGCAAATAAAAAAAATGTTTTACTAGTTACTTTCTGTCAGTTATTTCTTTCGCATATTCTATATTCATGGTGATACTCGTATCGTGTTAAAATCATACAATAACTTTAAAATAATATAGCTTAAGTATGTGTCACTCATCATGTCAGCTTATGGACGTCCACTGCTAGACAAAAGCTTCCAAGGATCTCTACAACGACCGGTCTTGCGCTGTCCACATCCAACGGCTTCCAGCGACTTTAACCAAGTCGTCAGAACCGATGGACGATGGGGCAGAAAGGTTCTCGAGTGGCCACCACGGGAAGGCTCCCAACAGGGTGGACTGACGACATGTGTTACCTATGAGTTAGATATATAAAATGTATATCTAATTAATGTATTATGTATCAAGTAAACATGCTTAATCTATTTAACTCAAAATCCACAAACTCACCTAAAATACTTAGGAAAATTTACACTTTTAACATTATGACCGTTTACTAATCGCATTTAATACTACTTAAATACTTAAGTTTTTTCACTAAAGATGAGATAAGGCGTTTTATCATATGAATAAAGATGAAATCAAAGTACCTAAGCTAACTTTTGAGGATTAGGTCACATATTAGGTTAAAAATTGAATTAGATTAAAAAGATATAATATTATTAGTTTCTTTTTTTAAAAACCATCGTTCTGCGCTCCCATTTTTTAACCTTTTAGTTTTTAATAGTAAATATAATATGATATTTATTCAAGCCACACTTACAGGATAAATTTAGAATGTGTGGGAGACATGACGTCGCATAAATATTGACCTTTACTTTAATTATTATGTACTTTACTATATCGTGTCATTGTCACGTATTGAGACGTAATGATTACGCAGTTTTATAGTTAAAGATCGAGTAGAAGGGCGCTTACGCACAAGCGGGTGCGACGCGGTTGTAATTTGATGTTTGGAATAAAACCGTGGGTTAAACGCCTAGTGAACCTATATTTTTTTAAGATTGATCTCATTAGATATAAAGTTTATAGCGCAGTTGTATGGCCTAAAAGAACATCAAGTGTGTAAACACCTTAAGGCCAAAACACACCGGATACGTATGCGTTGCGTATGCGTAGACGTATGCGTATCTGTGAGTTGTAATGTATGGAACTGTCACCGCTTGCGTAACTTGCGTAACGCAACGCATACGCACCCGGTGTGTTTTGGCCTTTAACTCCACCAAAACAAGTATAAGTACATACAATTTAAATAATTATAGTAACACTAAAAATTGATAAATAATAATTACATTAAGGAAATGTCATGTCATTTGTCATCATGTAGTTTGACATAACATTTGCCTATTCAAATAACAATTTACTTATTTCAATTAATTTTTCATTGACTACCTACTTACTTTCTATTCTTTCTATTGCGTTAAACCATTTAAAAAGTGCTAAAGTTTAAATAACCTAACGCAATACTTAGCAAGTAATAAACTAAAGTTGTTCACTTAAAAATACACATCGTTCTTATTTTTAACTTACATGGAATCCCATTACAAAATAACCTTTGGGTATGAAATATTATAAGGAGGTGCCACATTTTTTTTCATATAAGTACAAAGATGAGACAGCGTGCCAAGGTTGGTGCAAGTTTTTCATAGTTTTCTTGGTAGATGACCTGTCAAACGATAAGAAAATAAATACAAAAAGGTAGCCATTTTGCGCCAGACCAGGCACGCAAAACCAGACGGTATGGCACCTCCTTATATATTCTAAACTCAAAGAAAATAACAGGTTAATTAGTCAAAACATACCATACACATTCCATAATATACCGACGCACAAGAATCCAAACTTCTCATTAGGTATGTCTCCACCAGTGCGCTTCAGTTTTCGCTTTCATGTTCAGCTTGCGTTTTATCTTTCAGTTCGTTTTGCGTCAAGCGCTGTGTCCTACTGTTTTACACATTTTGAGGCGTGCGCTATGGTTTTACGGGCATGCTTCAAATGGATACATTTTCAAACGCAAGACGAACGTGAAAGCGCACTGGTGGGGATACACCTTTATGGAGGGAACCAAGAGGGAACCTCGGAAGCCATTTGTAACAAAACGTTCCATTCGACGCAAAACGCTCAGATTTCAGATTCCTTTTAAACAATTGTAAATCAAATCTCCGTATTAACAGACACGTTTGTATTAAATTAAGAACCTTCTGCGAGGAAATGCGGAAAATAAATTATTTTCTAAAAAGTTTGTTCGTACGTAATTCCTATTAAATCTTTAAAAGTTGCCAGGGTCATGAAGGTTACAAATTAAGCGAACAGTACATTTATTTTTCTTTAAACTTTCCATACTCCTGCGGGTCCATTCCTCTCGTTTGAACTTGCTGTCAAAAACAAACCGTGTAAGTAAGTATAAACCAACTTTTTAAACAAACACATATCAAAGTCACTTTTTATACTACCGGCGTTGGTTTGTATTTAGTCGGATTAAACAGCTGATTGTTTTTCACAGGAGGCCAGAGATAGGGAACTTTGTTCATCAGAATATCACCATAGGCTATATTATTGTAATAGGCTGTAATAGAGTTTATTCATTCATATATTTAAGAAAGAGCTAAGCTCTTGTCGGTGGAGTAATCACCATCTTCGCCTTTCTTCTGCCAATAACTTGACTTCTTGATACGACACGACGTTATGTTTTTGTTTTAGTTGAGCGACGTACTCGTAGCTACGTATTCAATTTTTTTACGATAAATACGTACGACGAAGTCACGGGGAGCCTAGTTTTGCAATAATTGTTAAAGGTGCTTACTTACCCTGTTTCCAGTTAGTAAAGTACTTTATTTCCTAGTACCTAGTTTCATTTACTTGTAGCTTCATTTTGATTGTAGATTAGCCCTAACGGAAATCTTTATCTAGATTTGTTTAACGCTATCTTGTTAGAATCTTTTAGGTAGTAGGTATTGTTCATTCTTGGAGATATAAGTACCTATAAAATGGCTAACCAACCAACCTATTTAACAGACTATCAGTACATCTTTGTTCATCACAGCTAAATTTTTTTGCTATTGGGAATCGAATCCACGATCTACGTCAAGGCAGGATCACTACCAACCATGCCAATGGCCATTTAGCTTATACTGGGTGTAACAGAAAGGGGGTATAATGCCAAAACACAGCGATAGTCCTCGTGAAACTGAACAACTTTCTCCAAGGAATATGGGTCGTAACTCGAAAAAAAAAATTCGTCTCCTCATACAAAATGTCCGATCAGCTGATCGAGTAAGTATGGGCGAAACAACATTTTTTTTCGAGTTACGACCCATGTGCCTTGGGGGAAGTTGTTCAGTTTCACGAGGACTATCGCTGTGTTTCGGCTTTACACCCCCTTTCTGTTACACCCTGTAGGTATGTTTATCTTCCTGTAGTGGTCTCTGCCTACCCCAATGGGAGAGAGGCGTGACGGATATGTATGTATGTATGTATGTATGTATCTTCCTGTATCTTTCCCGTGTTTTCTTTAAATTCGTGGGGACGCGTTGGAAGACACATTTTTCCTGTAATTATTTTACTCTTTGTACTTATTGTTTGAATTCTTAATTATTTACAATTATTACTTTTTCACAATTATGTTTAAGACTTAACTGAATCAGTACCTACCTACAGTCTGTTATCGAAAGCCAGTAATATTAAATAAGTATACATACATATAGAGGGGTTTTCTTAAAGCAATAACGTTTGTTTTCGTTTGATCTGGGAAGTAAAGACTTCCTTTTAGAAGCCCTTTTCGTGCCGGCTTGTATCTATACCTATAATGTGTACCTACAAGAACAACCAATTACAAATAGGTTCATTTTCTGTTATATTCCTCTAGGTTTCTCTGTTGCATGTTTTCAAGGGACAGCGATTGGCTTTCTCAGCCTCAGACCAATAATGGTGTACCTAAGTTATAGCTAAGTTTTCTTCAAAATTAGCTTTAAGTAAAACATCTAGACTTTTTCCCCTCTATGTTGTTTGGACTATGTTGTCTATGGTTGGATCCAAAGAGTATAGTAATATACAGGGTGTAACAGAAAGGGGGTATAAAGCAAAAACATAGCGACAGTACTCATGAAACTGAACAACTTTCCCCAAGAAACATGGGTCGTAACTCGAAAAAAAAATCGCCTTCCCATACAAAATGTCCGATCAGCTGATCGAGTAAGTATGGGCGACCCAAAAATTTTTTTCGAGTCACGACTTATATGTTCCTTGGAGAAAGTTGATCAGTTTCATGAGGACTATCGCTGTGTTTTGGCTTTATACCCTCTTTCTGTTACATCCTGTATAGGATCGTAGCAAGTGGTCCCTGCCTACCCTGATTTTTACCATGAGCTCTAATACATTTGTCGGGTGACAGCGTTCATATAAAATTGTCCTTCGATAGAAAACGGGAGAGATACACAATAAGTGTGGTCTAAGTACGTTAAGTATAGTTCATAACCTACTTCATTTACTTCACATAAAACTTTATCTGTTCGAAAACTAATAAAATAAGTATCAGAGGAACTGTAAAATAGATAGGTACTTATAGTTGAGTCACTAATGACAAATCAATATTCTCTTTCTGAGATTTATCTACAGGGTGGAACAGAAAGGGGGTATAAAGCCGAAACACAGTGGTAGTCCTCATGAAACTGAACAACTTTCCCCAAGGAACATGGATCGTAATCGTAACACGAAAAAAAAAATAGCCTCCCCATACAAAATGTCCGATCAGCTGATCGAATAAGTATGGGCGATCCAAAAATCAAAATAAAAGTATTTTAAACTCTTACATAATGTAATACACGAGTAAACAATATCTTTTAAACAATTTCCTTTACTTCTTGATCCTCTTGTGTTTCTTTCTTATCTTGGCGTTGGGTCTGATGAACGGTTGTGACCTCTCTGTTGTAATATTGAGCAGTAGCTTCAGCCCCAAGGTTCACGAACCTAAATCTGTGATTAGATTCCATGCTTTTAATTTTACTCCTCGCCATTACAATTATGTAGAGTTGACAACCTGAAAATTAACAAAGATTTGGCGAAAAAGTATTTGATATTCTTTAAGCATTTAGAAATGCCATAATTACAAACTTATTTTTTTATCTACATTATAATATCTTTTCAGAAGTTAATTGAAGGATAAATTCCTAACCATTTAAGTATTTTACTAAATGCTATAGACTTCCATCTTATCTTATAAATATTATAAATCTCAATGATTGTACCGATGGATGGATGGATTTTTGTTTCTCTTTCACGCAAAGACCACTGGACAGATTTTGATGAAACTTGGCAATATGGTTGCTTATACATCAGAATAATACATAGGCTATATTATTTTAAGATAGCATGTTACGATAATCCCACCAAAAACATAAATGTAAAAAAGGGTGGCCAATTCAATATGAAAATTATGTTAAGAGCTTCGCCGTAAAAAGAATGGAGATCTAAATGAGTGCCAATTAATAGGTATGCAAAATTGAAATATGATTTTTTATGAAAAAAATTATGCCTACTATGAACAAGTATTAATAAACTCTATTTATTTGCTTTGTTGGATAACTAAAAACAATTGCTGTTATTAAAAAAATATAAGATCTTAAAGGAGGTTATTTTTTATTTGACCAGTTATCATTAAATCAGTCGTTTAATTTATAAACTTATTCAATATTTAAATTCTGATAAAAACTGGCCAAATAAAAAATAACCTCCTTTAAGATCTTATATTTTTTTTAATAACAGCAATTGTTTTTAGTTATCCAACAAAGCAAAGAAATAGAGTTTATCAATACTTGTTCATATCGATCGAAGTCTCGGGCAGGTTTTAGTAATTAAATAAATTTAAAATCAAACTAACCAATATGAACAAGTTGAAAGATAATCTCAGGTAAGGTATATAGTACTAGAATTATTAACATATTCGACACGTGGACGTCGTCGGTCATGTCCATAATTATATTAAATATTATAAACACAAAGTTAACAGCTGCTGATACTATTTCCCATTTGTAAAACAATTTCAGGAACTTTAGGTTTTTCTGAAACATTTTATTCCTACTATTAATTTATAAATGTCAATGTTTATAGGTACCTATAGATGGATGAATAGATGTGCAGATGTTTGTTACTCTTTGAAGCAAAAACTACTGAACAGATTTTAATGAAACTTTACAATATTGTAGCTTAGACATCACAATAACATGTAGGCTAATTATTTGCAGATAATTTGTGTTTTTTTTAAGATATGTCAATAAGTGCGGGATTGAAGTCGCGGCCAGCCTTTAGTTCTAAATAGAATAAGTTGTTGCAATCTAAGTATGTGGAGTAAGCGCCCAGAACACACGGGGAAACGTAACTGCAACGAAATTGAAACTGCTAAGTAGTTACTTTTGAGTTGCATCTAAGTTTCTGCTATAGGCTCCTTTCAAAAACCACACACGACGCAACTAGTTTCAAACGTTTAAAACTAGTCTAAGTAATAAAAAAAACACTAACCTTATGTGCAGCAATGATCAAAAGTAAAGTAATCCAGAAATTCAACATTATTATAAAGGACATAAACAATTTGGTGGTTATAGCAATGCTTCCATGACCGTGGCAAGAAAATATTAAATGATGGAGCTCAATCATGTTATACACCCAAAATGCTGTGTCTAGCACCTGAAAACAAAAGAAGGAATAATGAATCTTCTTCTTAATCGTGACCTCAAGAGCTAAGGATCGTGACCACCATAAGTAGATCCGTAGAATAATGTATAAAGGCGCATGTTTTATTGACGAGCTGTAACTACAATACAATACAAATACAATACAAATATTCTTTATTGCACAAAAGATATAAGGTACAGACACAAACAAGAATATAAGAAGCAACAGGCGGCCTAACAAAAACAATAACTTATGCTTAAGCTTATTTTTTTTCCCGAATCGCTATGGCCAAAAAAGCCTTTAACGGCAAGAAACATCTTTTTAGGGCCAATATAGCCAGAAAGGCCCGGAAACGACTTATAAAAGTGTACATCTGGAGCATTGCACTGTATGGGTGTGAAACATGGACACTGACACAGAGGGATAGAGAGAGGTTAGAAGCGTTTGAGATGTGGTGTTGGAGGAGGATGGAGAGGATTAGTTGGACGGAGAGGAGGAGTAATGAGGAGGTATTAAGTATGGTCGGCGAGAAGCGCTCCTTGTTGAGAACAATAGAAAATAGAAGAGGAAGGATGATAGGGCACTTGATACGACACGACGAATTTTTAAAGAACATCGTTGAAGGAAAGATTGAGGGAAAGAGAGGAAGAGGAAGACCAAGACGAACTTATTTCGCTCAAGTGAAGGAAAAAATTAACGTCGTGTCGTATCAGGAAGTCAAATTGTTGGCGGAAGAGAGACAAAGATGGCGTATACTCCACCGACAAGAGCCTGGCTCTTAAATATATGATGATGATGATGATGATGCTTATTAACTGTAACCGAACATAATATAATCTAGGTTCTAGTGAGTACGTTGTTCGCGAGCTTGCGACGAACGCGACACGAGCGGCTCGCAGCGAGCGATTCTCGGTTTTTGCGGCTTAACAAAAGGTAACTGTAACACGCGTACACACTAGAACTTCGTTACTTTTAAAATAGTTTCCAATTTTTGTAGAAAAAGTAGAAAACACGGCGGAGCGTGTATATTAAAATTTATAAGAAATTCTTTGTCCTTTAAAGAAATGACTCAGTACAATCAGATACATACATACATAGATATCCGTCACGACTCTTACCCATCGGGGTAGACAGAGATCAATTCCCTCCACATGCTACGATCCAAACACACTTCTTTCGCTTTTACATTCATCAGTCGCTTCATACATGCACGTCGGTTTAGGGTACTCTTGACTTGCCCTTTTCTTAACAAGTCCCTGATTTCATCGAAATACGTTCGTCTTGGTCTCTCCTTCCCAATTTTTTTTCTTAGTCTATTTCGTCCCACTGCTGGGCAAAAGCCTCTCCCATGCCTCTCCAAACACTCCTGTTATTAGCTGCATCCCAGCAATCTTCCCTGAATGAGCGTAGGTCGTCACTCCATCTTTTCCCTCCCAAATGGCTATTGAAATGTTTTTGAATGGAGTGGAATTTCCACAATGAAAGTGCTGTTTCCATAAACAGAGTTCCAGATATAAAGAATATTTTCTCAATTTTAAATAATTAACACTATTTACATAAACTTACACAGAACAAATATGAACAAATCATTTTATCCGGAGACACAACAACACACTAATGCCAAATAAAGTAACTCAGGAATATACTTATAATTAAATTACAAAACTCTAATTTAAAAATTCACATTATCATTACTACCCCAACACGACAAAGTTCTTGTAAGGTTCTTAAAGATCATAATAATAGTAGATAGAATTTTGGATGCAAAAGGAGAAACTCCAAAAATAGTATTTCAGACTACGACACCTGTCAGTTAATGACAATGCCAGTTTTAGTAGGACTTTTTAATGACATTCGGAAATAGAACCTATTTCAATGATATTATATTATGTTGTAGTAAAATTTATTTTGCGATAATAGTAAAAACGATCACACAAACTGGATAATCTCAAGTGCAGGATGCACTAATAATATTAGTGTATTAAATTACATATTATATGTATTAAATTGATAAATGTCAATGTTTGTGCCGATGGATGGATGTTTGTTACTTCAACACGTAAAAACCACTGAACAGATTTCAATGAAATTTTACAATAACTTAGGTTGGACATCAGAATAACACACAGCCTATATTATTTGCAGATATTTAATGTTTTTTCGAAGATAAGACGATAAATGCGTAAGAAGTCACGGGCAGCCTTTAGTGTATCATAAATGTTAATGTTTGTGCCGAAGGATGTGAGGATGATCCCATATGGGGAGGTTTTTTTTTAATTTTCCATCTAAAATTAATTTGGCTGATCGATGCGACAAATTACTAGGTTTAAATATTTTTGTTTTGTATAATATTATAGGTTCCTTTAGTGAAAGAAGTAAGTATGTTTGGATGGTGGCAAGTGGAGGGAAATGGTCTCTGCCTACCCCAATGGGAGAGAGGCGTAACGTGACAGAGTTATGTACCTAAGTATGTAGGTATGTTTGTATAGGTTCCACAGCCAAATCTGTTTATTATCATTTGTCTATCGCTTTTGAATCTTATAATGAAATAACCTTATTTATCCTTGGTTCCCTATTTCTGTTTCCCCACGTCATTGGGTGGAAAGATAAGATGGGTAACGCATGTTATTGTTGATTTGAAATTCCTGCTTTGTTTTCACTGTTTCCATTATAATATTTACTATATTACTCATTGGGAACTTGGTGAAACACGATGCTTTTGTAGAGGCCGTTATCGAAAACAAAAGGCAGTTGAGGAAGTTTAGTAGGGTACCTAAGTCAATGATCGTCCTCCTGTCTGCCTTGCTGGCGGCCGTGAGTTCGATTTCCACTATACAAAAGTGATGTACCTATACCTTGAATCTTGGGTGTTTTTATATGTGAATTAATATATTTTTTTATTAACCTATCATTTATTTATTTATTTATTTATTGATAAAGTGTTCTTAACAGCTCATTATTCTCTAATGTATTATCTTAATTAAATGCAACACAGCCAATAACAAAGAACAACAAATTACAAACTGAATGGTAGGTATCTTATTTAAAACAGTTAGCTAGTAACGAATTTAAAGTAACAAAAGCAAAATTAGAGTATGTAGGTGTGTGTGTGTGTGCATGTGCGTGTGTGTGTGTGTGTGTGTGTGTGCATGTGCGTGTGTGTGTGTGTGTGTGTGTGTGCGTGAGTGTGTGTGTGTGTGTGTGTGTGTGTGTGCTTGGGTGCGTAATGCATATTTTAAACAATAACATAAGTAAAGGTACTTAATTAAAGAGACTTCTTGTTATGGATATCATATCTATAATCTTTTATCTTTATATCCCACTGCTGGGGAAAGGCTACCCAGTATCCGTCCATCTTTTCGTCGTGCCACTCTACCTCGGTGGCCGTCGAGCGGCAACCAGTTGGTAGATATCTTGGCCCATCGATCCGGATGCATACGGCAAATAATAAGTAGGTATTAACGAGATTAAGATTTTCCATATAGTCATTCTTGTTTGTTTTCGTTCATAGGACTACTTGTGAAAGTATTCAATAAAAAACTCCTTACAATATACCCTTGTTTCATGATAATACAACTTTAATAAACAATAAAAGTACAATGACTTTAAAAAACATTCCTATTCTTCACATTTGATGTCAGTGTCGTCAACGCTGCTCTCTGTTACTTGCTGTTTGCTCTGCATCCTGAATATCTCATTCTTCGCCAACAGAATAACGTATAGCTGGATACCTGAGAAAATTAATAAAGAAATAAAACTATCATTTTATAATCATAAGTGACCATCGAAAATCAACATCATCGGCAATCGTCAACCACCAACAATCATAATTAATGTCACAACATTGACCATTACAAATTATCTTCAAAACAAATGAACATCACAATCATGGTCAATTGGTCAGCCAAGGACAAATCATCATCAGCCTCATAGTCATCAGCAATCATCAACCACTAACAAGCATCATCAAATGTCACAACAAAAAAACATTATAAATTAACATAAAAAAATGAACATCATCAATCATTATCAGTCTAAAGAACATCACAATCACTAACAATCATCATTATTTCAGAATAAATAAAAAAAACATTTTTATCGTTGTTATTTTCATTACAAACGTCAAACTATCAAACGTTTTAAATATTGTTCCGAGATTTAAAACTCGGAATTTTAAATAGGTGGGTACTTAGCTTACCAAAATAAACGAGTCCCGTCAAATTGATGAATCGAGCGAAAGTGGCTTCGGTTTTAGCGGAAAGAAATACAAACACCATCAAATCAATGTACATAGCGATGGCCGACATGATCTCACATCGGTAATACATTTTCAGTAAATGAAGACTTCTCTGTAAAGAAAATACAATAAGATAAAATACAATACATATCTGTCACGCTTCTTCCCCGTCGGGGTAACAAAATCCTATTCCCTCCACTCGCTATGATGTCTGAATCTTGTCCGTTTGAAGTCTGATTGATGTCTGTTAGAAGACTTGTTAAAGTCTTGTTGGAATCATATTGAATTCTGTCTGATTGAAATAATATTGTAGTCAGATTGGATTGATGTCTGATTGAGGTGTGGTTGATGTCTAGTTGAAGTGCGACAATGAGTTGTTTGGTATCTGATTAGAATTCGATTGAAATCTAAATGCGATCACGTCGCATTCTTATACTTTTCTTGTAGGAATCTGATTGGTGTCTGTCAGAATTCCGATTGTTGTCTGTTTTGTATATTGTAAGAATCTGATTGATTGGAATATAAAGTCTGTTTAAATCTGATTGGAGTCTGATGAAGGAGTCTCACCTTATGTCCAGCGGTAATCAAAATCAAAGTTCCGGTAAGACATGATACTTTAACTAGTAGAAATAATAATGCTATGATGACGGCCAACCACGATCCTGTGTCTATGGCAAACAAACAGATCAATCCATCATTGAAGAGTAGAAACAGGTTGTATGGCTGAAATAAATACAAATTCAATTGTATATTAATGTTGTAGTTCCTACTAAGTGTCATTTATTTCTCTTTTTTTTCTGTCTCTATGTACTTTCATATTACAATTTAATAAACTGTTAAATAAATAAATTATTTATTAATGTCCATAGGTACCAACCTACTTGTGCCGATGGATGTATAAATGTGAGGATATTATGTTTTTGATTTTCCAAATAATTTATAATTACAGCATGTCTTGTGTGAAACTTTTTATCTTCACTTACCATCCTTTATTTATGAACCTACTACTTACAGCAAAATATTCATTTAATTTTGACGAAAACTACTCAACAGATTATAATGAAACTTTAGAGCAGTTTAAAATGCAGAGACATCAAGTTACTAATTGAAATAATTTAAATATGTAAACTTACCAGTCTTAAATATCCCAAAATCAAAAGTGCTCGTCTTATAGATATGCCACAACAATTTTTCGGCTTGGCAGACATTTCAGGTTCAATATACATAATTATTAATTATAATAAATATACTGTATTTATTAACAATAGGTTGCTATTATTATTTCTTTAATAAATTGTTTGAATTTTATTTGATATTAAAAAAGTGTTTTTAACGTGTACCTACTAGTAAATATAAAAGAATACTAAATGATAAATAAGCTACATTATTTAAGGCTACCTAATTTGTGTCCTACAAAGTCACATAGTTCGTGGTAATAAAACGGAAATTTTATTAATTGGGGACCTTGATGTTAATTTATTAATTAGCGCAACAATATAATAGTTTCAAATATATAAATAGTACAGATATGTTACCTTCATAGTAATTGACATTTTAAATATGTACCGAAAAATGATTAAAATGACAGCTGATGACAGCACTTTAATATGCTTCAAAACTAATCTATGTCTCGCATCCTTATCACTCTCGCGTCAAAATCAATCGCTCTTTCTCTCTTGTTGTTGTCATAGTTAGGTCAATTTACAGTCTTCAAAATACGTGCGCATACAACATATCTGCACCTAGTATAATATAATATCATTGCCTACATACATACATACAGTATCAAGTCAAAACCAAACTAGGTACCTAGGTATCGGGCATTTCACTCATTGCTTGGGATTAAAGGAAGTACCTACTTATCTGCTTGTACTGCTACAAATATAAATGTAATTCTTGTTTTTTCCATTCCACTATTAAGAAAAAAATATGTCCTTTAGAGAACTAAGTATACAATACAATACAAATATTCTTTATTGCACACAAAGATATAAGGTACAGACACAAACAAAAATATAAGAAGCAACAGGCGGCCTTATTGCTAGGTAGCAATATCTTCCAGGCAACCTTATTTGTTCTTTTTTAAATAATTAAATAATTTGATATAACTTCAGTAGACACGACTTAATTGGATATATTTTTAAAAAATATATTAAAATTAATGTCACACTATAGCTTATTCTTCACATTTGCTCTCGGTATCACCGCTGACGTTCAAAACCTGATTGCTCTCCATCCTGAAGATCTCACTCCTTGCTACCACTATAATGTAGAGCTGTAAACCTGCAAATATTACATACATACATACATATCTGTCTAGCCCCTCTCCCATCGGGGTAGAGACCACCTCTCCCTCCACTTGTTACGATCCAAATACCCCTTATGGTATCTACACACCAAAGCCGCCGGCTTTTTTGACTGCCATTCGTATGACGTAAAGCCGCCGGCCTAGTCCGGCGGCATGCTAGCGGGTTTGGTGTGTAGGTAGCATTAGCTTCATCCACATTCATCAGTCACCTCATACAAGCACGCCGAATTAGGGCAGATACTCTTGATTCAAGATCATCATCTTTAAGAGCGTGCTCTTGACGGTGGAGTCTACGCCAATCTGATCTATTCTCCGCCGTCTGTTTGAGCACTTGATATTACACAACTTCTAGATAGATAGATAGAAATTCTTTATTGCACACAAAGAAATACAAATACAACTTAAAACTAAAACATTGTGCGCAAAGGCGGCCTTATCACTAAAAGTGATCTCTTCCAGACAACCTTTGGAGTAGGACTACTTTAGGAAGACTGTAGAGTAGAGCAGGGCAATAAATAAATACTGTAATTTACTACTTATTAAATAAATAAAGTGTACAAATATAGATAATAATACAAAAAATATATATATATATATATATAAATAGTATACATATATATATAAAATACACATAGAAGCGACCTAATGTATTAGTTGCCATAAGCCTTAGAGAGGAGATGTGAATGCAATCTTCTCTTGAAGACTGCCAGCGACTCCGAGCCACGAACTTCAGCTGGGAGGTCATTCCAGAGAGAGATGGAGCGCACGGTGAAGGAGTGAAAGTAATAGCCAGATCTTGTAAATGGAGCCAACAGTTTATTGTCCGAGTCGGAGCGAAGGTGACGGTTGTGGCTACCAGCAAGCCATTGGAAACGTTCCTTAAGATAGGGAGGGGATCGAGGATCATATAGGATGTTAAAGAGCAGACTGAGGACATGTTCATCGCGACGCAAACGAATGGGAAGCCACTTCAATTTCCTCCTGTATTCAGACACGTGATCTATCGTGATCGTTTTCTATTCCCTTTTTTATTTGCTCTATGTAAGTCCTCCGTGGTCTCAAGATGATACTCACCGAAGTAAACAAGCGCGAGCATCATAATCATGTCTTCCTCGAAGAACCCCTGGAGAGTCAGCAGGTCGCTGACTAGCAGAGAGATGTACACAGCTGCAGCAGACAGCATCTCCCAGCGGTATGATACTCGAAGGAGGTGGAGACTCTTCTGTGGAAGTCAGAAGGAACTGATGAATGTGGATGAAGGAATAAGGATAGTATGGAAGAGTGGTGTCTTTCATTTGACAAGAAGAAGAGGTGTTTCTCCTTTCGAAAGGTACTATAGAGTCTAAATTTTAGCCTAATGTGGATGTATTTTAAATCATGCTCCATAGTTTGTAACATATACGAGTACATAAATACCTACATACATATCTGTCACGCCTCTTGCCCATTGGGGTAGGTAGAAACCACTTCCCTCCACTTGCTACGATGCAAACACACTCCTTCACTTCATCCACATTCATCAATCTCCTTAAACATGCAGAGCACCTGATTTTTTCTTTATTTTTTAATAAATATTTAGCTGTATAGTCTTATATTTATATACCTTATGTACTGCAGTAATCATAACCAAATTGCCGATAAAGCAATTAAGTTTAATTGCAAAGAAGAGCACCATTAAAGCCGTCTTCAAATGATCTTGCATCTGAAGGTACGGGCCGAATAGAAAAAGGTCCACTGTTGCAAGGAACAGAGTGAATGGCTGGAAATATAATAAAATTTATTAAAAAGGTAAAATACAGTAAATTAATACAAATACAGTAAAGATAGATATATAGAAATACTTTATTGCACACAAAGAAATACTAATAAAACTTAAAACTAAAAAATTGTGCGCAAAGGCGGCCTTAAAAGTGATCTCTTCCAGACAACCAGAGTAAACCTGAACCTAGAGTTTAGATCAAACTTCACAACATCGTTTCAACGTATCCCTTATTTGTAAAGCTTGATGGACACTTGACTGAACTTACTTAACAGAGAGGTCTCTATAAAGACTAAACAATTAAGAAAATCTAACTCTTTTACAAATTAACTGACTATTGCGGTATAGGTATAAAAATATTTATAAGGTTATATACCTGACGGTAAATATTTTAAATAATATGTTATTAACCTACTTAACTTTTCTAAGATATACCTGAAAATAAATAGTACCTAAGAAGTCCCGCATTGTAGCAGTATTGATTAACTTACCACCCTAAGATATCCCCAAAACAAAAGTGTACACCTGAAAGACAACCCACAGCATCCTTTCTGTACTAATGGCACTTCGCTGTACAACATTGGTTTGTTTTCCATTTTGCAGAGATGTAGAACCGCTTTAAATTTTTCTTAAATCTAAAATGGACAAAGAAAAGTATTTAAAGTTCTAGTTTCGTGAAGCACAACGTTTTCCTACACAAAGTTGATACTTAGGTATTTATGAAATGAAATTGTTTATGGTTAAATGAAGTGATAAAATATCAAAAAGTGTGTATTAAAAAAATGATTTGTACTTTTATTGAAATAAAAAACTGACTGGATAAAACTGAGACACAATGACTTATGACCAAAAAAATCATAAGTAGGTAATAAATACATCGTTGGCGATGTGTTAGTAATAAATGTGTTAATCATACACGCCAGTAGGTTGACATTAGCTTTATTCACGTCTTTCTAAATTTTCGATAAACGTTAGTAGTCCAGAAACAAATGTAGAGTTAGTTAAATTATGTTATTATTATGTTCTAATAAGTATTTATTTCAGTAGGTACTTACGTTTTATGTCTTTAAATTATCTTATTTAAGTTTTCTAACAGTATATCACTTGTAAATGACAGAAAACAGTCCACTTAGCATCCTATGATGCTAGAAACTGAATTTGCATTCATTAGTAGCATTTCCGGTAATTTAGATTAGGATTAATTAAATAGGTAATCAAATATTAAATAATTCGACCTTTAAGCGTATTTTAGTACATAACAGCATACTGGTTTAACATTGTTACGGACGATGTGGTTTCCTATTGCAAACCACAACCGCTAGTACAAAAAGAATCATCAAAATCGGTTCATAAACGACTAAATGTTCCCCGGACATACATAAAAAAAATATACGGTCGAATTGAGAAACCTCCTCCTTTTTTGAAGTCGTTTAAAAATAGAAACAGGCTGATAGGCTGATCCCTCGAACGCAGCGGCATTCAGCATTAAACTCTTGACGGTGGAACATCCGCCATTAGGCCTTTCAGAAGACATCTATAAGTTTCTTGCTAGATTCTTCTCTGGAGAAAAACACTCTTGTGAATCTAGCATTAACTTTAAAAATAACCTGTCTTAGGTGATGTCAAACCCATCCCACAAGATTAAATGAAAATTCATATTTTCATACAAATTAGTTTACGACAACGTGCCAAGTCTGCGCCAAGTTTTCTCGTAATTTTCTTGGTAGATGTCCTGTTAAACGATATGATATCTCTACGAAAAGTAGCCATTTTGCGCCAGATGAGGCACGCAGATCCAGACGGTATTTCATATCCATAAGTTTGACATATCAGTGGATTAAATACATTTTTCATTTTCAGTGCTTTGACTTCATGATACGACACGACGTTAACTTTCTCCTTCACTTGAGTAAAGTAGGTACGTGGCGGTCATCTTCTCCCTCTCTTCCCCTAAACCTTTCCTTCAATGCAACGTACGCAATGCAAACGACTGCTTTACAGAAAAATTGTCACATAGTTACAAGACGTTATGATTAGGTAGATAAAATTATCATATTATCTCATACACTCAATGATCTCACCTATCTTTCTATTCACTATATCTCACTTACCCTTTGCCAACTTCACTTACTTACAAACTTTCCAAGCAAACCTTTTTTATATTGCCTAGTAACAAGTCAAGAGTGTCAAAACATAAATAACATTATTAAATCGCCTCTTTTTATTTCATAATATTATTTTATGAGATAAGAATCCCAAATCTTGCATCTTACTAATTATTTTTGGGGAGCCGTATAGGAAGTGTGTTTGGAGGGATGTAATTGGATGGTGGTTTCTGCCTACCCCGATGGGCAAGAGGCGTGGCTGATATGACAGTACATATACCTACGTATATGACGTCTTTATGATTGGGAGAGAACAATAACACTGTACTTAGTGGGAGAAGAGTTGATTTTCTGTACCTACTTTTTAACTTCACTAAACTTAAACAAGATAAGAAGTTGGTTATTAAAACATAGTTCTTATTTGTACTTTGACATACCTATAGATAAGTAGGTAGGTACGTAATTTTTTCATTGGCATTTGTTTTTCAAGCATCAAATCAACAGTTTTTGCTCAACCAATTAAATTGAAATGAAAACTCTCGAATGACAACGTGGGCTCTCGCTCTATTTTTTGTTAGCGACAAAATTAAGTAGGTCACAATGTAAATGGTTCCGTACACTTTTTTTTAAATTATAGATAAGTATATTAAATGTTTAATAATAAATTATATATAAAATATTTTAAAAATAACAGAAATTTTCTCATAGTATCCTATATTTTAACTATGCACATTTTGTCCATGGGGTGGAAGCCTGGTGATCCATACCACAGGTTTAACCTAGCTTGGACACCAGTCTCCCACAACAAAAACTTTTACCTGTACCTATAACTTTACTGTTCACTTACTTACTTGTTTACTTACTTGTTCTGGGAGAAATAAATAAATTTTGATTTGATTTGATATTTTTAATTTATTTAGGTTATCTTTGTGGGTTTATTTATGGGTTTAAGTGGACACGATGATGAGGTGTTTTAAATAATTCTCATATTGACAAGACAAAATGTGAAGTCAAGTCAAATAATCTTTATTTCGATGATAATTTACAATCACTTGAAATAATTCACTTTTTAAAATCTATCACTAGAGAAACTAATGCATCGATAGTTTTGCATGTTTAGGTACCTATTATTTTTGTTATTGTGTTTAGGTACCTAACTATAATGTAAAATGTAGGTAATACAATCCACTTGAAAGATCATCAAATATTATTAGAATGCAATCATAATGTGCATTTTCAATTTAAAGAAGCTATTTAAGTACTGAGTAGGTATACTTACTTTTATAAATATGTACCTGTTTAAAAACTAAAGTAACACAATTAAATGCTATTTTAGATTTGAACCTAAGTAAATATTAGGTTTATAAATAACTTATTTACAATCCTATTTAAATATAAACAACGTTTTAAGCAAAAACGTCTCATATAAAAAAGATATCTTAAGTTTCAATATTTAGTTACAAAGATCCCTAAAGATATCATGTTCTCAACCGTTTCTCAGTTTTATCGAGTTGTGATAAGTAATTATTTAATAGCAGTCTACATCTGTTCATTTATATCTGTCCACTTATGTACGCGTGCTGTAATCAATTGAGCAGACTCAGATAGCAGATACAAGTATTTTTGCCGTCGGGCAACATTTCAATCTTGAGTGGTTCACGTACCAATGTAGACTTGCCTTATCTTTGACAACTTGGAAACTTGAAACTCAAACATAATCCTCTGACAACACATTGCTTAGTTCATTCGTAGTTTTTAAAGTGAATTCGTTGCATCAAGAACAATGACAGCATTGGATATCACAGAATCGAATACAGTGCGACAGAGACTGAAAAAATACAGTGCTAAAGTGTGCAGTGTGGATACAGTTAAGAAACGGTTGCCGATATTACAATGGCTGCCGAAATACAATGTGGCGTTTTTTATCCAAGATGTGATAGCTGGGATCGCAGTGGGACTCACAGCAATACCGCAAGGTATAGCTTACGCAGTTATAGCAGGCCTTTCCCCTGAGTATGGACTCTATGCGTCTCTAACTTCAGGTTTTGTATACGTTATATTTGGAAGCTGCAAAGATGTGACGGTTGGTCCTACAGCCATCCTCGCAGCGATGGTTGCTAAGTACGTCTCAGATTATTCGCCAGACTTTGCAATACTTGCTGCGTTCTTATCTGGTGTTTTACAGCTTTTACTTGGAGTGTTACATTTGGGATTCCTTGTGGAATTCATATCTCAGCCAGTTATAAGTGGATTCACAACAGCAGCCGCTCTTCAGATAGCTGCAGCTCAGTTTAAATCCTACTTTGGAACAGCTGGATCATCAGGCAACTATTTCGCGGAGTCAGTCGTCAATTTCTTCCAAAACATAACCACTGCAAAACTGTGGGATCCAATTCTTGCTACAGCAACTATTATAATGCTAGTGTTATTAAAAATGTCAGGAAATAACTGTAAAAGAACTGATGGTTTTATTAAATCGACTAGATGGTTTATATCAATGGCAAGAAATGCTGTGGTCGTTGTTATTGGAATGATTATAGCTTATATTTTAAAAGTGACAACTGATAGTGAGCCTTTAGCATTGATTGGTGATATAGGGAAAGGATTACCAGAAATAAAGCCTCCACCTTTCAGTACTGTCGTAGGAAATGAAACTTTAACCTTCGTTGACATGCTAAACATATTAGGACCACAGTCTTTCATACTACCGTTCGTTGGTATATTAGAATCTGTGGCTATAGCCAAAGCGTTCGCTGGAGGAATGCCTATAGATGCTACTCAGGAACTGATAGCTCTAGGTTTGTGTAATATAATAGGTTCATTTGCAGCTAGTATGCCTATTACAGGATCATTTACAAGAACAGCGATTAACCACGCTTCAGGCGTACAGACTCAAGCTGGAGGCATTTCAAAATGTCTGCTCTTAATCTTTGCATTAAGTGTCATAGCAACGACATTTTACTTTATACCAAAAGCTTCTTTAGCTGGTCTCATTCTTGTAGCGATGTACCAACTAGTAGATTTTGGTATTTATTGGAAATTATGGAGAAGTAGCAAGAAGGAGTTACTCTCTTTAACAGTTACGACTATCGTGTGTTTATTCTATGGATTGGAATACGGTATTGTCGTGGGTATACTGTTTGAAGCAGTAACTGTTTTGTATGGAACCTCGAAACCTAATATTATCGTAAATAAAGTAGAGAATGACATAGAAGATGTTATTGTAGTAGCCTTATTTGATAAGATATCTTACTGTGCCACAGAGCAAGTTAGAAAGAAGATATTGCGTGCTTTTATTGAAGCAAGTAAAGCTAGTATTATAATTATAGATGGGAGTAATCTATTCCATATAGACTCTACAGTAGCGGCAAATTTACTAACAGTTGTTAGAGAAATGGAAGGAAAATGTAAACAAGTGATGTTTTTAAATTTTAACGAAGATGTTAAGAAAATGTGTGTTGTTATTGATCAGAAATGTATGGAGAGGTTTGTTTCAGCAGCCAATGTCACTGAATTAATAGACTCGTATCCAAAGAATGTGTAGGTTATGAAAATAAATATCTATATATATAAAAATGAAACCCGTTTTCCGTTGTCACGGCATCACGCCTGAACGGCTGGACCGATTTCGCTAATTCTTTTTTTAAAATGTTCATTGAAGTCCATGGATGGTTCTTACGGTGAGAAAAATTCGAATAATTGCCGGGAAAGCCCTAAAACAGACCTTTTCTTTTTCCCATACAAATGTTTTCTTACTAAAATGTAGAGTCAATTTGAACTTTATTCCTACACAATAAAGTTCATTCTAAGGCGGGACAAAGTTCGCCGGGACAGCTAGTAATTTTATAATTACGCATTGTTTTTTATTTGATCTAACAATAAGCTTAGGTACCTACCTTCCTACATCGGCATACATATTATAGTCATCTTTAGATAGATAGAAACACTTTATTGCACACAAAAATGCCTGTAGCATTACTTATATCTATTACCTACATTATGCCCAAAGGCGGCCTTTACACTAAGAGCTGTTCAAAATCTATTGAACTATTTATTATAAATTAATCCCCTAAAATTAAGTGAATACCTATATCTACACAACTTCAGTATCTTCAATATTCATCCGACACTCAGATTCAGTCGCATTGTTCACAAATTCAAACCGACACTTCGCCTGCAACTTGATCACTTCGCTTCGTACCAACAGAAGCAGATAACATTGTATGCCTGGAAACAAACAAATACATAAATAAAATCATTATTTTAGAAATATGCTGTACCTTTTGTATAACTACTCTTTTTTCTATTTCTGTGTATTATCTTCCTACAATAAACTATTAAATAATAATAAAATGTTTTCTAAACCTGAAAAAAAATCCTGAAATCCCTGAATCCCTGAATTTCCTGTTCCTGATTCCTAAATTCCGGTCTACGTTGGATTGCATTAATTTAAAAAAATACATCAGTTTTGTGTATAACTAGATGTTTAAATACTAGGTTCCAATAAACGCCTGCTAGATAATTTGAAGAAGTGTAAATTCATACGTAATAAACTTTTGCTAAGAACAAAATAGAAGGCACTTTGTTTAGAACATTAAATGGCTCATATTAAATGACTGACTGAATGTTGTTAAAGGTTAAGTAAATTAATTGATTCAAATACTTACAAATATTAAGAAACGCCACGACAGCTTCCATGAACAAATATTCATAAAGTGATTGTATTAATTCCGGCCCAGTTTCGCCATAATATTCTCTTAACTGTTCATATTGTATTATACGCAAAATAAAGTATGCCAAACTTAGCAATACAATAATGACTACTGTCACAATAGTTGCAATGTAGTATATTCTGAGTAATTTTACGTTTTTCTGAAATGAAACATCATTATATTATTATTGTGTTTCAAAGCGGTGTGGCCTGGCGCCACCTATATATTTTGGTAGGAATCTCGTGGTTTTATAAAACAGCTTTGATCATATTCTCTGAACCCAGAAGTTAACAGCGTTCGTAATAAATACTCATTTCTGATAATGAAAAGAAACACACGTATAAACAGAGAAATGCGACACCTTTATAAAAGGCCTAGTACTCGTACATTATAGGCATGTCTCCACCAACACGCTTTCACGTTCATCTTGCGTTTTCATTTGACACATTAAAACCGAAAATGCAGCATTTTCGGAAAAAACGCAAAATTAATGTGAAAACGCGCTGCTGGTGGAAACATAATTATCGTTTATCTTGAATCATTTAAGTGATCATAATACGTAATAATTATTGGATTCAAGATAATTGATTAGGAGTAAATAAATCATATTTCTTTGTTACATTATCCAATATCGTTAACTTCATAAGTCTTTGATCTATGATAATATGATAGTGCAATATGTCCCTACAAACTATATACTACAAACTTATATTTTATACCTATGTATTTATATGTAGTACCTACTTATCATAATCATGTTATTTATTGCTCTTCCACAAAGTTACATAGGATGTTAGAAATACATGAAAAGTACATTTTATGGACGTTTATAGGGCACGGCAAATAAATTTTTGGAGAGAGGAAGACGTGGGAAGACGTTATTATAAATAGACATAATTGAGTGAAAACGACGAAAGAGCTAGCTGGTAGACTGAGGGAGAGGACCTGTGATCCCCGCGCCGGGTCTTTTCTGCTGCAGCGGTTGTCTATCGCTATCCAGCGTGGAAACGCAGCTGGGGTAATGGGCACGTTTGCACCAGGAGAGACCAGGGGCGGATTATTCCCGGATTAGTGTTAGTTAGGTTTAGTTTAGTGGTTATATTTTATTTATAAGAGTGTAGTATTTTTAATAACATATTCACATGTATTTTTGCAATAATAATTAGTAGATTATTTATTTAATTACCTATGTAGATACTCACCTAAAAGAAAAAGTAAAATAATTAAAAATATAGTGTTACTAATATCGTATTAAATGTTTAAATTGAAAAGTATGTAAGTATATTATTTCTTACCTTATGTGCCCCAATTATGAATATCAAAGTGAAACTAGTGTCAAGAGCCAGAGCTAACGCAATAAGAGTTATTATAAATACTTGAAGTAAGTCGTAGATATGAGATTTGACACATAAAACCGTGAATGCAAATAAATTGAGTAGGCACGCCAACTGAAACGATAATAAAAATAATTAGGTAAGTATTTCAAAGATCTGTTTAGGCGCTCTTGCATTAGGATAGGAGCATTCGCGTGTAGGTGCAACGTTTTGAGCTTTAAATTGCACTTTTTAAATTGGTCAGACTCTTAGGGGCAAAACCCACATATCCGGGAACACTATGTCCCTGACGGAACATGGCAAATATCGGTTACATACAAATTGTAAGAATTATTCACACAACTCCGTGTCAGAGGTGAAACGGACAACACTGAACACGGATAGCCCTGACGCGGAATTGTGTGGATGATAGCCTTTTAGTCAGACTGGACTTTCTAGTTTAGAGCCTGGTTTGAGTCAAGCCTTGATTTTATACTCTTCCTAAAACACAGCCTATAAGTATAGGTCCAATGCTACTATAAGGTGCCTAGCAAATGGAATCTGACAAAATGATTGCTAATAACTCAAAAACATACTTACAAGTTTAATATAACCCCAAACTAACAATCCATAACGCAATGGAATGCAACAACAGCATTTTTTAAACTGAGGTAACTCCACTCTCATTTTTACAATTTCCAGTTAACTTGATACACTTTGAAACACACAAATGATAGAGACTACAATAATGTTAAAGCTTTATATGTTAGCTTGATAAGGGTCCGGGAGTTATTATTAGGTGTATAATCATCAGTGAAATTGTTTTTAATTAATTTGAACTTGAAATTATGTGTTTTTATTAGAATGTACCTATCTACCTAAATATTTACTGATCTCGTACACTCTTGGTGTGTTATTTCTTATTTGTCCTGGTTATTCGTGATTTTTTTATTTAAGAGCTAAATAAATATTACCTACATTAAATAAGCTCTTAAATTTTAAGAGCTTGGTCATGAATCGGTAACAAAAAGAATTTGATATATTTTTTTAAAATAAATAAATTACCTACTTTTAAGTAAATCTCCAGGTCAGTTGAAATTTTGGTTAAATAACTTTTTTTTAATATCTTTTTTTATCTAGCAAACAATGTCCCAATGCTGGGCAAAGGCCTTTTTGCTCCTGAAGATTCTCTATCCGAGCCGCCTCTACTTAAACGTCTGTGAAGGTATCTAGTTCATCCCGTCACTCATTTTATTATAAAAATAAGAAATAATTAGCTAGCAATACAGGTTGTCTGGAAGAGATCACTTTTAGTGATAAGGCCGCCTTTAAATAAATAAATATAAATATTGGGGGACATTTCACACATGGTCACCTGACCCCAAACTAGGCAAATCCTGAACTATGGGTATCAGGGACTGATAAACTTACATAGATAAATGTATAACACCTAGACACGGAACAAACATTTATGCTCATCACACAAATGTGTGTTAACCGGCGGGGATCGAACCCGCGACCCGTGCGTATGAGGCAGACTCTCTACCGACTACGCTAACTGGCCTGTCTGGTCTGTCTGTATCTATTTGTGTACACTAAAGTATTTATCTATCCATCTATCTACAGTGAGTATTTGAGTGGTATTTAAAAAAATAAATACTTAGGTAATTAATAAAAATAAGAACTTCGATGTAAGTGATGCTCTATGTACACACATCCGGGCCGTGTCCGGGACGTGTCAGGGAAAAAATATCATTCCATACATTTTCTATGGATTCGTTCACATACGTTGTCATGAAGACGTATGTTTTGCCCTCCTGTCGAGCCACGACCAGGGGGCTTAGCACGGCGTACCGCGACAATTATCTCACGCATGCTGTCCTTATCACATTTAAAACTATAGACAGAGATGTAAGCGTGACAAACGCATGACAACGTCTTGTCACGGAGTGCCATGCTAAGCTAGCTGGACACGTCTCGGGCACGGCCCGGATGTGTGTATATAACCCTTTACACATACTAAGGTACATATTTTGTTTGTGTTATTTCGGTTGATACAAAAGCAAGTTATTTGTCTGACTGTATCGTTTTGTTATGATGATGACGTACGTGTGTTTATTGGGTTTATCTAAATGTTTGTCTTGGGGCCGTCCCGCTCTGCATTATATTCTGACCCCAGATAATTACATTTCCCTTAAATACAACACTTTATTTACTTAATTAATTGTTTATAAGTGGGATCTGGATGCATTTTCACGCGAATGGCGGGTCGCTACCGGAAACCGTGTTAAATGGAAAGTCGCAGGCCTTTGCCCAGCAGTGGGATCTTATTGGCTAACAAAAAAAGTGGGAAAAATATTGCTAAATGGACAAACACAAAATCTTTATAAAATTCGACAAATATAGCTATATAAGTACAGTAGGTATTAATATAAATTACCTTGCCTATAATAAGACAGCATTTCTACATTCGACAAGAAAATAAAATATTTTTTTTGTTTTGAATGGGAACTCTAAGGCTCAGAACACACGACGAAACTTAACTGAAACAAAACGTTTCAAACTACTTGCGTCGTGTGTGATTTTCTAAAGAAGTCTATATCAGAAACTTAGATGCAACTCCAAAGTAACTAGCAGTTTCAGTTGCGTTGCAGTTGCGTTTCACCGTGTGTTTTGGGTCTATTCCTAGGAAATTTCGGGTAGGTACTTATCTACTTATTTAGGAATCATTTCATTCATAGTAGGTTCATTGAGTTTTGCGACTGAAATATTCAACAATCTAAAATTATGCTAATTTCGCTAGAATTATGCTATCGCAAATTAATAAAATGAATACTAGGTACCTACTTCAAGATATTTCTTAATAAACAAAAATATGTAACTTGGTGAGGTTTAAAAAAGGAAAACAAATCTTAAAGTTATTTATATTATTTTATTATTTTTACGAATTTTAACATTTTACAATTTTCGAGTTTTCTTAAATTTCCTGGATCTTCATCGTGCATTCGGATTCAGTCGCGTTGTTTACAAACTCAAATTGACAGTTTGCCTTCAACTTTAGTACCTCGCTTCGTACTAACAGGATCATGTAACATTGCATACCTAAATAGGAAGAAATAAATAAATTATAATCAATGAAATATTATGCATTTCAATTTTTGTAGTACCTAACACATTTTTGAATAAACGCCTGCTAAATATTTCAAATCACTGATTTATACAACCAAAGTAACTTTTGCTATTAAAAAATGCTAGGCACCTTTTTGAGATTCGCTATCACACCTGCGGTTACGATTTGAAAGAATTGCAAACACGAACCGCGTGATGCGTTTTGACGGTCACGTTTCAATGTCAAGTTAATTTTGTTAAATAAATTGCTTACTAAAATACTTACCAACATTAATTAACGCAAAAGCAGCTTCCGTAAATAAATGTCTGTACATTCGTTGTATAAAGCTAGTAGATACATAGTCTCTGTTGTAGTTGTTAATTGTTATTATTTGGTTGATAATATAAGCTAAATACAGCAACGAAATGATTACTACTGACACTATCGCTGCAATGTAGAATATTCGAAGCAGTTTTGGGCTTTTCTGTAATAAAATAAGAGTATATATTTAGAATCAGGGATTTACTAAAGAAAGCACAGGTTACCGACGTGTTTTTATAAGTAGACTGTGGATGAAACGAAGGAAGTGTGTTTGGATCGTATCGTGGTGGACGGAAGTTGTCTTTGCCTACCGCGATGTGAAGGACGCGTGACAGATATTTTAGTATGCTATTTTTGATACCTACTTTTCAAATTAAGGTTAACATGAAACTACGATACAGGGACCCAAGACTGCTAATTTACAATAATGTCAATTGTGTGCCGGTAGTCTCATTGGCATTTGTGACACATTTGGTCGCAATTAGTGTAAGCCATTGTATAACAGAATACCAAATGTGTCAAAATAATGACATCGACACTCTGCTGACACACAATTGAAGCTATTTTAAATTACATAATTTGGCTTTTTACTTTTTATTTTCAGTACGTGACAAGTGACCGACGACTAGTTACTTCATCTTTAGCATTACTTTTCTTACCTTATGAGCTCCAACAACGAAAATGATACTAAAGCTCATATCCAAGATCCAAGCCAATGCAATAAGAGTGATTACAATAATTTCCACCCAAGTATTGACATAAACCAAGGAGCAAATTAAGAAAAATATAAACAAATTGAGCAAGCACACCAGCTGCAACAAAAATACAAATATTTAAAGTAAATGCTTATATTATTTAGTTTGAATATCTAGGTAAGTATATTTACAAATAGGTAATGCTAAGGTATTAAGGCTAGATGACAAATAATACCTATTCATTCTGAAAAGAAATCAGATCAAAAATACATACAGTCTTTGGAAAAAACAAGAAACTAACTGACTTTGAGAAAGAAAAGAAACAAGAAATCTTCTAAATTATAAATTAGTATAGATATCAGAGGCTGCTAGCAACATTGTACGAATTTTATCATCCTATCTTGGAAAAAGTACGAAGTATCAAATAATAGCCTATGTGTTATTCAGATGTAATCCTAAGCTACAATATTACCAAGCTTCACCAAAATCTATTCGGTAGTTTTTCGCGGAATAGTGACAAACATTCTCACATCCATCCATCGACACAGACATTGGCATTTATAGCATCAAAATACTTAGGATTTATAAAAAACATATATAATTACCAGTTTAATATATCCCCAAACTATCAATCCATAACGCAATGGAATGCAAAAACAGCATCTTTTAAATTGAGGTACTTCCACTCTCATTTTGACAACACATTAAACATCAAATTAATTATTTAAACTTTATTAAATGTTTATGGTACAATATTGTATTTATTAGCGTGTAGAATGTTTAAATAATACACTACGAATGTGTCAAAAGTTATCCTACTTCCTAATTATATTATAAATGTCAATGTTTGTGCCGATAGATGGATGGATGGAGGGATGTGACGATGTTTGTTACTCTTTCACGCAAAAACCACTGAACAGATTGTAATGAGACTTCACAATATTGTAGCTTGCACATCGGAATAACACATAGGCTATATAATATTAAGATATTGTGTAAACTTTCCAAGATATATTGATAAATGTGAACGAAGTCGCGTGCAGACCCTAGTATGAAGCTGGTTTGATAAGAGCCCGGGGAAAGATAGGTCGTTTGTACGTAATGTAATCAGAGAAATACCTACTTAGGTTTAAAGTTCAAATCACACTGCATGCGGGTCCGATGCGGTACCTAATGGTCCAGTACGGAGAAACCCATACTAAACTAAACAAAACAATAAATGAATAACAAACGTACCTACCTATATTCCTTAATCATCATCAGCCACCAGCCCACGTCCCCACTACAGGGACACGAGCCCTCTCTCATACGAGAGTGATTTGGCCATAATCCTCCACGAGTATACCTACAGGTTTCCTCACGATATTTTCCTTCACGGTTAGTGAGTGGTAATCGAATATACAATCCGTACTCGAGAAATAACTTTCAGTGGTACAAGCCGGGGATCGAAACCACGTCTCTTGTTGAAACCTTGTTGGGGGATAAAAAAGGAAAACAGATCTTTAATTTTTTTTTTTTAAGTTTTATTATGTACCTATATTAACATAATTTTACGAAGTTTAAAACAATTTTTGTGGCGATTTTCTTAAATTTCCTGGATCTTCATCGTGCATTCGGATTCAGTTCCGTTGTTCACAAATTCAATCAGACAGTTTGCCTTCAACTTTAGCACCTCACTTTGTACTAGTAGAATCATGTAACATTGCATACCTAAAAACGAAAAAATAATAAATTAGAATAAATAAAAATACATTTTAACATCACAAAGTCGTAGGGTAACGGAAAGAGAGGGAGGCCACGGAAGAGAGTAATACAAGTAGTGTCGTATCAGGTGCTCATGCTCAAACAGACGGCACAGCATAAAGCAGAGAGAGCGGCGAAGACTCTACCGACTAGGGGCCCAGGTCTGCTAATTTAAAAAAGCCTCAGTTATGTGTCAGCAGTGTCAATGGCACAACTGAGGCTATTTTACATTAGCAGACTTGGGCCCCAGAGCAACACTCTTAAATTTAATTACGATTCTATGTGACTATTTAATTTAAACGTTTGTATTTTTATACATAGAAGCGCATTTTAGGGCAATCGTAATGAGCGCCTGCAAAATATTTATTTTTGTGAATTATACAATTAAAGTAACTTTTGCTAATAAAAAGTCGTAGGAACTTTTTTCAAGCTTCGTATTTATTTAATTTCTAACTTGATTGATGGTTGTATAACTTGATGTCACGTGCGGTAACGATTTGAAAATGTGACAAATGGATACCGTTGGAGGCGGTATTGCGGTTATTCCGCAATTTTGACGCCTTTGCATAAATCAAACTTCAAATGCCCATCGAACTCAAGTTATTTTTCTTAATTAAATTGCTTATATTTTAAATACTAATAAGAAGATAATCGGTTTTTGAACAACTCTAGCGTGACAATTGACAGTCGCGTCCCATCTCTACTCTGAGAGCTGTCAAGTGGTAGATTCGCGCGCTTTTCATGTAGATGTATTCTTTGAGCGGATCTATATTACTCTTGCTGATTAAAATTGTGTTTTGTTTATCTATTTATCAATACTTACCAACATTAACTAACCCCAGACCAGCTTCCTTGTAAAATTGTCTATAACTTTCTTGTATCATAATAGTCTCTGTTGTAAGTAGTTGTTTATGATTACAAGTTCGTTAATTAAATAAGCTAAATAAAGCAGTGAAATGATAATAACTTCTACAATCGCTGCGATGAAGAACATTCGAAGTAGTTTTGGGCTTTTCTGTAATAAAATAAGAGTATTTAGATGATTAGATTAAGAATCGGAGATTTTCTAAGCACAGATTAAGAATGGGGATGATGACTACATTCAAAAATTCAAAAAATAATTAGTCCGTCTTTTAGACTATTAAAAAATATTTGAAACACATTTTTTTACCTGATCAAATACATAAATAAATACAAAGATATAGAGCATCAAAGTTACGGAGTGGGGGGTATTGACGTCACTCCTCGGTTAAAATCGTAAAACTTAAATTCATCTAACTAGTACTGTACTTACCTACGAGTAAGTATATAAAATTACCTAGGTAACAAGATAATCTAGTTGTTTAGGATTCCTAGAAAAACCTAGACCTAATTTACGATCAAGAACCTAGGTAATTGTTATCTAGCTAAGATTAATCGAGTTGGTTTTATTCTAGTATTTAGCCTTTACCTGCGTCGACGTTACTGCTTGAAGTATTTTAAATTAATATTTTGTGTTATTTTAATTTTGTTACTAGTTACTAGTGGCTGACTTGTTACTAACTGTAAAGAAAACTTACGCAAAAAAATTTCCGAAATTTGTACGTAGAAAGTAAAGATAAAAATAATTATTGTCTTCATATCATTATTTAAAAGGTTATTTGAAATATGTGAATGCAAGTGCATTGTACTCTATAGTTGATAAATGTCGGGTCATGATTTTGATTCGTTTTATTTTATGTACTAAAACTAGAGGCTGCCCGCGACTTTGTATGCAATTATCGTCACATCTTGGAAGAAAATCATGATATCTCAAAATGATAATAACCTATGTGTTATTCTAATGTAAGCTACAATATTGCAAAACATCAAAATCTATTCAGGAGTTTTTGTGTGAATGATCGAATACCAAACATACATCCATCCATCCATCGGCACCACGGAATTTAAAAAAGGTATCGGTACAAACAATGACATTTATAATATTAGTAAGATTAAATAAAAAGCTCTAGTAGCCTAGTACAACGATGTAAACTCGTTTATTTTATCACAGGTAAAACAAAGTGAAAATTTAATTAAATCGCCATAATTATGAGCCCTCGGACCTTGTCTTCTACTGCAGTTACCTATTCAATAAAATATTATTAGTTGTTAAAAACAACTATAATGTAGTATCATACAACAACAACCACATCATTATCTCTCTTGACATTAACAAAAAAGAAACCGGGCAAGCGCGAGTCGGACTCGCGCACGCAGGGTTTCGTACCATTGACTAGGTTAACAATAGCCTTAAATAATGTCAACCAGTAGCCATTATTAAAATCGAGCAAAAATTGGCAAAAAAACACGTTTGTTGTATGGGAGACCCCCATAATTATTGTTCGATTTTAAGTATTTGTTGTTAAAGCGGCATCAGTAGGTAATACATCATTTGTGAAAACGCTCTAGCTATAACGGTTCATGAGATACAGCCTGGTGACAGACAGACAGACGGACAGCCAAGTCTCAGTAATAGGGTCCCATTTTCACCCTTTGGGTACGGAACAGAACCCTAAAAAAGAACGAATTTTCGAATAAGTACGTCAACAACTTGCAAATGTTAATCATAATAATATATAATGTTACCTACTCGCATATGCCCTATCCTACGTATCTACGCAGTAAAGGGCACTCATGTGTAACTCGATTAGATACATATCTATCTACTTATTTAAATATTTGGACTGTTTTTTTCATTCAGTGATCTTGGTCAGTTAGTATTGCGTGAATCTTTGGCTTTGTGTGAGTATAGATACTAGACTGAGAATAGATACTATATTAATAACTTCATAAAACTTAAGTTTTAAAAGAATTTGGCTTTGTAATTTATTTTTTGTTACACGTATGTTGGTTAGTAACATTTTTAAATCATAACTTTCAGTAGGCTTACAACAGTGACAATTACTAAGCGATTTAACAATGCACAACCCAGATTTATACGAAAAAAACAACAGTTATCAAAAGCAAGATGTGAAAAGTTGTTTAAAAAAACATAAGGACACGAGTAACTTTGTAAAATCTGCACAAATTATAGATATTGGAAGTGGAAATGGGGAGGTGACGAGAAACATTTTGCAGAAATATCTACCTCATGATTTTAAGAGTATTATTGGGATTGATATAAGTAAAGGTAAGGACAGTGACGTACAAAGTCTAGATAATTAGTGTTAGTCAAAGGACTCCTAGGAATCCTAAATTAGTAACACTAGATAGTGCAAAATCGTGGGAAGTTAGTAGGTACCTATAATATAAACATGTGCTAATAAGCTAATAAAAAAACATATTTCGATTTATTTTGTTCGAAACAACAACATTATAACATTATAATTACTTATTAAAATATCTCCGCAGCTCACGAGATTTAATTTATGTTTAATTTTTAGCTTAAATTATGTTTAATTATATAATAAGTACTATTAAAATACCTAGTTTCAAGTTTTTAAGTGTAGATAACTACTTCATTGTATTTAAGTATATTGATCGAAACCCATTTTGTTTCAGAAATGGTAGAACATGCAAACAAGTATTACTCAGACGACAAAACTACATTTATCACGATGGACATTTCAGGGGATTTGCCAGAAACATTCGTTGGAAATTTCAATCATGCGTTTTCCTTTTACACATTACATTGGGTGCATGATCAAGAGTATGAGCATTTCTCTGTTAATTAAAGTTTCTTTATGGTTTAAGGCTGAAACACACCGGATGCGTATGCGTAACGTAGACGTAAGCACGGCGGCGTAGCCACACGCGTAGTTACGGTGTAACCCGATGTGACACCGGGCTACGCGTCATATCGACGTTGACGTCTACGTTACGCAAGCGGCGACAGTTCCATACATTACAACTCAGAGGTACGCATACGTCTACGCATAAGCATCCGGTGTGTTTTGGCCTTTAGCGTTTAAAAATAAAAGGTGAAAAATTCTGGAGGTGGGTCTCCACCAATTCATTTCGTGACTATTTAATGTTCTTTCTTATTATTTTGATCTCTCGTGAAACATCTTTGCCCAGTCCTAAAATCTATAATCATGATTTATTACCTAGTTATTTATCAATATTTTATTTCCAGAAAAGCGTTTTCAAACATCTACAACTTGATCGCTGACGACGGAGACTGCTTGTTGCTGTTTCTAGCTCAATCTGATTTGTATGATGCATTTAAAAGTTTGTCGCGTATGGAAAAATGGAAGGGTTGGGTTAGAGCTAGCTTGGGTTGTATAGACCGGTTCATCACCAGGTATCATGATATGAAGGTAAATATTATCATCACCGTTATACTATTTAAGAGTTAGATTCTTGTCTATTTCCTGTTAGTAGGTACTTTGACTTCTGGACATAACATTGTCTTTCGCCTTCACTCGATTACTTTATTTGATTCTAAACAGGTAACTTGAACTTGTTGGTTGTACAACTTTCCCCAAGGAACATGGGTTGTAATACGAAAAAAAAAATTCACCTCCCCATACAAAGTATGGGCGATCCAAAAATTGTTTACGAGTTACGACCCATGTTCCTTGGGGAGAGTTGTTCAATTTCATGAGGAATATCGCTGTGTTTCCTGTTACACCCTGTATAAGGTTCATTTAGTTCACAATTAGTACCGGTATTGATGTCTCTTTAGCCAGCGGATGAACCGCTTCAACCGCGACATTTTTTACTATAACCAATACCTCATTGATATCATTACAGGATCCAGCTAAGGAACTACGTCGTATTATGACAGAATCTGGCTTTAGAAACGTATCTGTGGAAACAAATGAATCGCCGCATGTATTCTCAGGACCACAAGCTTTGAAAAGTAAGTTTCAGAATGTGTAAACAGTCAGTCAGTCATGTGTATTTATGGGCATATGTGTATCAGGGTTTGCTTCTGGGTGGTGAATATTGCCCAGGGACCCAAGTCCGCTAATTTAAAATAGCCTCAGTTGTATGTTGGCAGAGTGTCAACAGCATTATTGACACAATTGGTGTTCTGCTAACAATGGCTTACACTAATTGTAAGATTGATTGCGACCAAATGTGTCAAAAAATGACAATGACACTCTCATTTACGCTCTGCCGACACACAACTGCGGTTATTGTAAAGAAGCTGACATAGGCCTGTATGGACTTAAATTAACACTTTGGACTGATTTCCAACTTAGTCCCAAAGTTTTTTGTTATCACGAGTATACATGCATATCAGCGTTCACTAATTAGAAGTCACCTTGTATAAATTTCATTTACAGCATTTATCCAAGCGCTAAACCCATTCAAGATACCAGAGGATCTTCTAGAAGATTTCGGTCAAGACGCTGTCCAAATGTACATGGAAACCGAAGGTATAAGAAGAGATGTAGAAGATAATGTTATTATAATAAACAACACTCTGTTTACAGCTAAAGGATGTAAATAAAAAGGTCAAGTTCTTTTGGGAATAAATAATTAGATCCTATCTATATTATGTACCTGTACCTGACTACTTTGATGAAAATCTAAGTAATATTTGTATAAATATTTAGGTATGTAGGTAATGCCTACTTTTTAATTATTATTTTTTGTCTAAGTTTAATTGTACCTTTATCATAATTTAAACAGCTTTGTTAAGTTTTAAATAAATCACGTACCTACCTAACTTTTTGGAAAAACATAACTAAAGAGATACTAACTAATATAATTTTTAGTAACTTCCTGGCACTACTGATAATATAGCCAGTCGCAGATAGGTCAATTAAGCTCATGCTCAATTATACCTATAGCTATCACTGTCAAAATCAAAATGAGTCTGCACAATAGAATAACATAATGATGGTTTTCTGCGAATGGAGTCTACATTACTACCTAGAAAGATGATTTTTGATGATGCCTCCCACCTCAGCAGCTTTTACCTGTAAGATTAGTCGCCACTTGTACTTTAAACCGCGTAAAAATACATTAAGTCAATTCGCCTGGTAACCCCATAAAACACAAAGTTATATTTGCGGTATAAATTGATTTATATTGAACTCTGTGCTAAGTATAGATTCTAGTCATAATTTTATTGGTAAAGTGCACATTAGTGCTCAGAACGTAAACAAACTTCTTTGTTAGTATTGCCGAATTAAATGTCTCTCTTGAAACTATCGTAAATTTGTTGTACAATGCTTGGTTACTATTACAAACTTTTCTAAAAAGATCATATAAAGCCAGCAATATAAATCAAATTCTGTGTTATCCACAATTGTAAGCGTGTTACTCCATAAATGCCGTGCTAACATGTCGTCCAATGTAAAATGGTCCCTGAAATGAAAGTTTTGCCAAGTTACAGTTATTTAGTTTTCAATCATATCAGATACGAGTACATACCTAAATATAATTAAGTAAATTAATTTAATATGTTATTAAAAGAACATAATGTAGAAAATTTATAGGTACTTACAAAACTACCTATAGCAATTTCTATTAGAAGATTTTATTCAACAATAGAATATCTACTGAGTGAAGGAAGGGAATGAAGAGGAACACACAGAGGTTTCGTTCCTTCTACCTCTTCTCAGAAACGGCGGAAAGCGGAACAATCTTATTCAAATATCAACCCTTTTAGGGCCGGCGGCGCAGACCTGACGGAGAGATTCTAATAAGAACAATGTCGATAATAATAATATTATGACAAAAATGCTCTGCGCTGCGTGCGCTCCGTTAGATATGCCGGCCGGCCTTAAATGTCCGGTGTCAAATTATACTAGCCGATTCAACAACGCAACAAAACAAACCACATGACACAGTATACTCGACCAAACAGAGAAGGCCGCACGTTTCTTTGTTATTTTGTTCCAAAATCGTATTTTCTGCAGCAAATTATTAATTTTTTTCTTCAAAATGTCCGTACCTAGGACGATTAAGTTTGAATTTAATCTGCCTGTGTTAAATAAGTTTTTATTTTGTATTCCTTTGAGGTGTGGTTTGGTGATTTGTGCTGTCATTCAACAGGTATGTCTGTCTTTGTAAGAAACAGTATTGCATTTATGATTGCTTTGATATGTTTTCTATTTAATTTACTTTAGTTTCTTTTAGATGTAAATCTTGCTAGAATCAATCACGTTTAAACTCTGCCAAAAAAAGGTTATATGTATTTTAATGAGTTAAGTAGGTACAACCACGAGATGAGAAACTACGGGTATCAGATTAGAGAGACGATACAATGACAAAAATTTATTATTCTCATCGACATTATTCTTTACGAAAAACTTGTCATCTTGTTATGCGCCCGCGTTTTTTGAAAAATGATTTTATTATTGTATCTTCGTGAAATAAGGAACTACAATACATTTTCACAGTATCCTATTAATATTATAAATGTCAATGTTTGTGCCGATGGATGGATGGAAGTTTGTTACTTCATCACGTAAAAACCACTGAACAGATTTTAAACTATTGAAACTTTACAATAACTAAACTTGGACATCAGAATAACACATAGGCTATATTTTTTAAAGATATTGTGTTTATTTTCTAAGATATGACGATAAATGCGTACGATGTCGCGGGCAGCCTCTAGTATACCTATAATTAGTGATGATGACGTTTGTTCGACCGACATTCTTTCTGGGCATTTTCTTAAGGTTGTCCCTTTGCTGTTAACTAAACAACTTGTAGGTCTGTACCACCAATAATAACTTCATCGTCATCAGCCCATATATGTCCCCACCGAGGGGCACGAGCCTACTCTCATACAGAGAGTGATTAGGCCATAATCCACCACGCTGGCCAAGTGCGGGTTGGCGGATTTCACATAAGTACACCTTCGAATTTCTTCTCTGGTGTATGCAGGTTTCCTCACGATGTTTTCCATTGTTAACTTACCTACCTACTTCAAATAATATGACAACAAAAGATAAAGGAAACATAAGAAAACATGTCTCTTCGTTATCAGTTGTTAGTTAACCGAGACAACGACCGATTCTGACTCACTTGCCACGATATCTTGTCTATCTCTTGTTATTTATCTATCACAAAATCGATCACAAGATTTTTACGATTGCAACCTATTGACAGATTTCGAATTATGACTCGTTGTCATTCCCTTTTACCCTGTGCCTTTTACCAGATGTTGGTTCCGATTTTTTATCGGAATACCTGTTTTTAAACGGTTTTAATTCAATCTTTTGTCCATAGTTAAAGATTCTATAGCATTTGGAAAAACACAGTTATTACTTACCTATCTTATTCTGGTGCCATTTATTTAATACCTACATACATATGATACATATATTTCACGGCTCTTTCCCATTGGAGCAGGCAGAGACCACTTCCCTTACTACGATCCAAACACATTTCTTCCAAATTCATCAGTCGCCTCATAGGTACATGCACGTCATTTTAGGGTATTAACTTGGCTTTTCTTTAACAAGTCCCCGATTTGTTAATATTTGTGTAATAAATTACATCGTATACATGTGTGTATGTGTTAAAAAGTATACAAACACATTACACATCAACACACACATAACGACACATTTCGCGCATTTTTGTTCTTTTTTTTATCAGATTACATTTATTATAACATTCTTTTTATTGTTTTCCAGCTGTTAATACTGTTCCTATCCTGGATAGCAGTGGTGTCTTTCGCTGAGAGAACCCAGCATGTCCAAGGATACATTCTGGTGGAGCTGGTCACCCTGTTTATCTTCACTATGGTGGTCTACTTAGTGGACTCTATCTTCTGCTTGCTGCTTTCACTTGGGGCCTTTAAGGTAGTGTGAAGAGCTTTTTTTTAAATTCAGCTTGGTCTTCCACTCTTCCCTGCGCTGTCTCCACGAGCGAGAGAATCGCAGCGATATTATCGTCGTGCCACGTATTCTACAGGGTGTAACAGAAAGGGTATATAAAGCCGAAACACAGCGATAGTCCTCATGAAACTGAACAACTTTCCCCAAGGAACATGGGTCGTAACTCGAAAAAAAAAATTCGCCTCCTTATACAAAATGCCCGATCAGCTGATCGAGTAATAATTTTTTTTGAGTTACGACCCATGTTCCTTGGGAAAAGTTGTTCAGTTTCATGAGGACTATCGCTGTGTTTCAGCTTTATATACCCTTTCTGTTACACCCTGTATACTTACGTCGCATCGTGGCAATAATATCGCCGTCATGTGGACACGGCCCCACAGAGAGTGTATAGAAATACGTGGCACGACGATAATATCGCCGCGATTCACTCGATCGTGGAGACAACGCCTTAGATAATAATATGTTCTTTTTGAAAAGGCTAAAGTTATTTATTATTTATTCATTTATTTATTGGAAAACCAACAGCTACAATATACAAAATAAAAAAATAACAAAGGAGCCAATTACAGGTTTTCACAAATAGAAACATAATAAAGTATTGACAAAGCACTTATGGCACTTTTGCTTTTATGTCGTAAAGAAGTCAAGTCGTTGGATAGAGGATGGATAAGACGGATAAGAGCGTCGCTCGTAAATAAAAGTATAAACAAAGCTTTCTTGTTTTGAAATGGGTAAAATTTACTTTATTTTACTTCGTGTGCAGTGTTCACCCTTTATTCTCTGTGAGTACCTTCCAAAAACTAATTTGTATTGCTTTCTATTTTCCAGAAAAACGTCAATTTCCTAGAAGTATGCTACGACTACTTGAAAGTGAAGATATGGTTTCTTATCGGTGTGGTTGTGCTCGAGTTTCTATTGAGTGTGACCGGTTTAGATCTAATACTGTTTTGGTATAGGGAACTCACTCCATGGAGCGCTCTAGATATTGATTTCTTAATTTACGGGATTACTCAAATTGGTAAATATATTTTTTTCTAATCTCTTCTTTTTAACAGCTCTTTTAACGTCTTCACAACAGGGGCACGAGCCAACACTCATACGAGAGCGATTAGGCCGTAATCTACCTCGCTGGCTTGGAGGCGGGCGTTCTATCAACTAGACTACCGCTCACTACACAACTCTGAGCCCTACTGTGATATAAATTATTATATAAAATTATTGTAATTTTATAAATGTTAATGTTTGTGCCGATAAATAGATGGAAGTGAGAATGTTTGCTACTCTTTCACGCAAAAACCACTGAACAGATTTTAATGAAACTTTGCAATATTGAAGCTTATACATTAGAGTAACACATAGGCTACATTATTTAAATATGGTGTGTAAGATTTTCAAGATATTTTGATACCTAAATGCGTAGGTACTAAGACGCGGGCAGCCTGTAGTTTTACATTATAACCATACCTATACAAGGTGACTTTAAATTAGTGAACGATAGAAAAGGAAATGCTTGTACTCGTGATAACATAACAAACAACTTTTACTATGGGTTCAAGGTCGAAATCACAAAAAAAAATCTGTTCCCCCATACTATCAGCTGGTGCATTTTGTATAGGGAGTTCAAATGTTTTGAATGATTTCGACCTTAGTCTCATAGTAAAAGTTGTTTGTTATCACGAGTACATGCATATCCTTTTCTATCGTTCACTAATTTAAAGTCACCCTTTACATAAATACATAATATACATAATGTTTGTTTAACATAATGTTCCTTTGATTTCAGCATTCAACGTGTATCTTTTACTACTAGTAAAGAGTTATTTAATACAACTGGATCATCATATCAACTCATCGAACAGCTTTAGCGACTTGTTCACCAACAAAGTTTATCAACAGTTCTTCACAAAGGATCTTAACGCTGGATTGCACGATCAATCCGACGACACGAAAGCACTTGGACTTAATGTCTGATTATTTTTAAAATAGTTAGAGAATTTAAAACCAAAAAAATTTTTGTTTAATATATAAGTAATAATTAGGTACTTACTCGTATTGCATACTTAAGAAAATCATGTCATTAAATGAAATAAAATAAATATATGTTAATATAGAAATGAATTTGTAAAAGTACTTAAGTAACTAAATAATTTAAATGTCGATACAAAATGATATTGAGTTTTATTTTGTCTTACTTACATACTTATCTGCCACGCCTATTTCCAATCAGTTAGCAGAATCCACTTCCTCCACTTGCTACGATCCAAACACACTTCTTTCGCTTCATCCACCTTCATCATGAAACAATACAAATCTTATTATGTAAAAAGTTAAAAGACGCATTACTTATATTTTGTAAAATGAAGTTATGATACAAATTAAGTCAAGGAATTAGTCATATCTTTAACTTAAACCATTATGAAAATGTTATGTCATTAAGTTTTATGTACAATGCCTGCTCACTATGCTTACATTTACCTAAGGCCCAGAACACACTTTGAAACGCAACTGCAACGCAACTGAAACTGCTAGCTACTTTTGAGTTGCATCGAAGTTTTTACTATAGACTCCTTTAGAAAACCACACACGAAGCAACTAGTTTGAAACGTTTCGTTTCAGTTTTCAGTTTTCGTTTCAATCGTGTGTGGTTTTCTAAAGAAGTCTATAGCAGAAACTTCGATGCAACTCAAAAGTTTCAGTTGCGTTTCACCGTGTGTTCTGGGTCTTAAGGATGAAATAAGCGAGCAATGGAAATCTTATACCATTAGTCTTCAATGTAAGCTAGTTCTAGAAATGCAGAGTTAACGCATTATCGTCCAGTTTAAAATAACCCTTGAAGTTGCGCCGTGTGCACTACACAATGTATTTTATTATGGGAAACGTATTTACGATTCTATGTAACCAGTCGTTAAATGAATCATAAGTATTGTTTGGTTACAGCAATCATTATAATGGTATTATGTAGAGCTTGTCTACCAATTCTCTTCTAAATGGGGATTAAAAATGCACATCGGCAATCATCGTATTTCCGAATACAAACGAAAGCTAATTTCCATTGACATCAATTATTAGATTATTCGTTCATCAGTATTTGAATTTAGAACTAAGTAGGTACTTTATTGTTGCATTTTCTCGCATTTAAACCGCGACTGACAAAACAAACATGGTGTAGGTATGCGACACAGATATCGCTATACGAAGTCAAAATTAGTCGATTGCCTCTTTCCAAAGATCGATGTGTATTCTTTATCGGCCTTTACTGAAGCAAACTGAAAATTAGACGCGCTATAAGCGCCCCTTCGCACTATGCGTATGCGGCCAGCCGGAATGAGGTGCGTTGCCTCGCTAAGTCCTCTATGAGATGCTTACTCGCCCTCACGATGTACTGACACCAGACCGAGGCTATTTGCCGGCTATTTGCTAGTCCCTTTGCCTGTCAGCAGCTAATAAATAGTAGGTACATGGTGTTGGAAATGGTGTTCTGATTTCATTGTAAACAATGATTCATTTGCAACATTTTAACTTACATTACATAACTATGGTATGGAAATGGATGGAAATATCGCGATGGGAAGGCCAAAGAGGACGTACCTCGAATAAATCGGGGACTTTCTAAAGAAAGGCCAAGTCAAGAGTAGCCCTAAACCCTAAACCGATGGGCATGTGTCAGACGACCGATGAATGTGGATGAACCGAAAGAGGTGTGTTTGGATCGCAGTAAGTGGAGGGAAGTGGGCTCTACTTATGATATGTGTTTTATGCTCCATCATCATCATGTCAGCTTATGGACGTCCACTGCTGCACAAAAGCCTCCCCAAAGAATAGAAAAAAAAAGAATATACTAATTCTCTTCAATTCACTTCCGTATGTGGTTTTACTAATATTTTTAGACACGATACGAAAATATGTTTGTAAGGTTGGTGTGAAATCGCGACACAGCTTAGCTTTTTATTCCGGCGTGGTTGGCGGTTTTCATTTCCAACCAAACATCAATTCGTTTTGGCAATTCTGTCTAAATACTATATTATATTGTTAGATGAAATTGCTTAATCTCAGATTAAATACGCTTAACTAAACGCATTTAATGAAACTTCTTTGAGACAGGGTAGGGCCCTGGTACAACTTTCACTAGTAAATGTGTTGAAAAATATTTTAATGGCATGCGTGTGCGTGCATTGAATATTCCAAGTTGGAGTAATAAATACGTTATCCACCTTTTAACGCTTAACCACACTAAAGGTCAAAACACACACGTAACGTAGACGTCTACGTCTACGTCTACGTTACGCAAGCGGTGACAGATCTATACATTACAACTCAGAGGTCTGAGGTACGCATACGTCTACGCATACGCAACGCATACGCATCCGGTGTGTGTTTTGGCCTTTAACCGAACTACCTAATGTAGGTAGGTACCTACTTAAAGTAGGTATCCAAATTAAATAAAAATCGTGCCATTTCTCTGTGTTTAGAACAATGAATAAAGATATAAAAAATATTTCGAGTTTTAATTGTATTTGGTCTAATTATACAAATCTTTAAGTATGCTATGTGACAAGTCCAAAAGTGCGTCATATTTTTTTAAAAACTACTTCTTTCAAACAAATAAAACCACAGATCTCTTAAATTAGATTCCGTATATCATGAGAAGAAGGGCTGACGTAGACCTCGGAGACATTGTTGATGAAGGAGACCTGGTTCTTGTCATCCAACTTCCTGAACTCGCTGCGGATCAGCAGGATCAGGTACACATGAAGAACTGAAACAGAATTTAGATAAAACCTTAGAAAAGTTCATTTACCACTACTACATTGTGAAAACGAAATTGAAAAATATTTTGTTTAGGCACCGTGGAGTGACGATTTGCGCAAGATGGCTGACACGAGCTGGATGCGAGCAGCCGAAGATAGATCACAGTGGCGTGCAATAGGAGAGGCCTATGTCCAGGAGTGGATTGCAATAGGCTGGATGATGATGACTCGTACTTACATAAAGCAGCAACAGCGACACTGAACTCAAGAAGCAAAGAGTCGAAGCTCCTGTCGACATGGAACGAGGGTGACAGCAGGAGGTAGCTGAGGAAGGCTGCCACTGTCGTCGTGATACCGTAGTAGTAGTATACTCGGATTAGCTTTGGACGTTTCTGGAAAATTGTATTAAGTTTAATGATAATGGAAATTGAAAACAGTAACATGGCTTCATAGTTGTCGTATGTGGTCCAGTAGCAAAGCATTTTATATGAAGGTGTTCACACTTGTTTTGATAAGCTCTTATAAAAATGATCTTAAACGCCCAGCTGGCGCTAATGGTCACCATGCTCGACCGCCACCTATCGGGTCCTGGATTCAAATCACAGCTAGACAGATATTTAAATGACGAATTTAAAATATCTGCTTTAAATCTAGATGTTTTGCATCTCTTTATTATAACTGATAAAATATTGGAGTCAGGTTACAACAAGTAGGGGCTGTTGTTGTAAGCATATATTTCAAGATATCTTTAGGCAAATCCCTAGCAATGGGAGAAATGAAACTTTCAGCAAGGAATATTTCTTACCATATGAGCACCAGTCAGCAACACAATATTAAAGGCAACCTCCAAAACATAGAGTAATATGATGAACCAAAACTGGCAGTGCATGGCAACTCCTCTGTACATGAACATGGATGCTGAATCCAGCGATACTGGTGCTGAGCTCTCTAATCCGTAGCCTATGGCCATCCATGATTCAAAAGCTAGGACGAATAGGGCAAACAGCTGAAAATAATAAAAAGATTAAGAAAATATAAAAAGAAAAAAGGTAATAAAATAAGAAAAGAAAGGAAATACCACGAAAAATAAATCCTAGTAAAAATTATAGATATTGGATGTAACGAATATTAAAATAATTCTTATTTTTATGTACTTATTGTGATAACAAGAAGAAGGTGAAGTGCCCTAATCAGGGTCCACATTTGGTACTTTAAGTTATTTATTTATAAAATCTGTAAAAACCTGTGGAATGCAATAAAAGATTGAGTATTTAGTAACTTCTAATTGATGAATCTGTAAAGATTCAGAAGATAGTCAAATATAAGTAATAGAATTGTCTTTATCGTATGGATCACAGGTTACAGTTTGCAACTATTTTTTAATTTCACAGACAAAAATCGAATAATTCTGATGTGTTTGGAGGGAACTAAGATAAAGAATGAAGAAGAACTAAGGCGAAGAAGGTTATAATCCGTCACATTCGAAATATCTTCAAAATATGTGACTATGTGACCTTTTACCATCAATAATAAAGTCTATATCAGCATCCTACAAGAAACCATAATCTTAAGAACCAAAATTCAAAGAAACCTACTTACCAAATTAAGATATCCAAATGTTATGATACCATAACGCAAAGGCACACAAAGTAAACATCTTGAACATTCAGGTATTTCAAATCTCATAATATTCTAACTATTAAAAACCTTTTAAAAGTTGAAAAAACACAAACGTCAGTTTGCAAAATGGTTGAATAAGAATCTACTTCAGACTACATGAGTTCACAACCATCTAAATGGCCAATTATCTTATTTACGGATCCAGAAATGGCATACTAGAATTACTTATGACGGATTTTACTGAAACTCACAAGGTATTCAGTTTTCCTTATTTGAGTCATAGTTTTGTTTGGGAAACTTGACTTTATGATTGATATTCTATAAATTATTTACATAAGATATCTGTTTATCGTTATATCTTGAGTGAGATACTTTGACCTTTCTTTATTGGTACATCATAAAGATAGTGATTCTCAGAATTCATTTCAAAACATAAAATCAGGAAGCAATCAATATGCTTATGTTTAATCCATCTGTCGCTGTCTGAGTACCTACAAATTTCCCCACAATAAAAATGCTCCTGTATTGTGCAAAATTGGTAAACACGCGAATTGAACCAATTCTGAATTAATCTGAAGTAATTTGGCAAAACAGTTGATCTCATTATACGATCAAGGCCGTTTAATTTTGGATAAATTGGGTAAGTATGACTATTATCCAGTTGATTTGTGGTAAAATAACGTACCTACATAGAGGTACATATCTGTCACGAATCTTTTTCATCGGGGTAGGAAGAGGCAACTTCTCTCCACTTGTTACCACCCAAACATACCTCTTTCGCTTCATCCACATTCATCAGTCACCTCATACAAATGCAAATCAGTTTAAGGTATTCTGGACTTGGCTCTTGTTTATGTATTGTAAGATATATTGGATTCGTACTTTCCTTTCTTGATTGTTCAAGTTTATTAGTCTAGTTTTATGAAGATAATATCTGGATGCCTTTTGTAACAATATCCTCAGTTGATTGTTAATTACCAAAGTCTTGGCCTGCCTTAACTTCTTCTTTTAAACCAGGTTTACAATGAAAACAAACTTTATCTCATTTCTCAATTTATTTATAGGTACTTAATTATAAATATCAGTGATGTCACCTTACAAAATAAATAAGCTTTTCTTTTAAGATAAAAACTTAGGTTAAACTTAGGTTATCTCTCTTTGGTCTTCGATCTTAATTATAATATCACAGCATGAGTGTCCATGATACTTTACAATAATTTTATCATATTTCTTATCATGTCATGACTTTTAACACAAAAACGGGAGTCCTTTTGAGGTAAAATTCAGAAAATAAATATAATTAGAAAAAGAAGAGAATAATCGCTTTGGAAATGCCACTAGTTAATTACTATACATCTATTGTAAAAACTTCCTACAAGCAATATTATAAAAAGCTGCAACTTAACCTTATCCACTACATTCTTTCAAACAGTCATGAAACTTAAGTTACTGTCGCAGGGACCTATACTTGGTACCACATTCTTCCTTCTAGACATCATTAGGCACTACCGTATTGCTATTATAAACGCCATTGTCTACCTTCATCTCTCCAGATACTACCATATGGAGCTGATTGTCGTAAGAGTGGCCACTGCCCATCTCCAGTTTATTGAGTAGACTTCGAACTAGGAAGATCAGGTATAGCTGGATGCCTGGAAATAAATAAGCAAGGGCATTATTATGAGTACCTATTTAAGTAATATGAATAATAGTAATAGTAGTATTCAGCAGTTTCAGAAGTATGAAAGTGTCTTGACTTTTGGTAATGGATTAAGTCGCGTATCCATCGGCGAGATGTAACTGTAACCGAACAGATACAGTAACGAGGTTCTAGTGTGTACGCGTGTTACAGAGGTGGGTCCACACAGAGCGAGCAGCGTCGCGCGGCAACTGTTTGGCCAATTAAAAGAGGCCCAGAACTACCCAACTCAATAGAATAGCGAGGTCTTACCTGAGTAACCTAACCTTAACCCTTTGATACGCGGCAAAAACAGTCGACAATCGTCGGCTCGCCGCGAGCCGCTCGTGTCGCGTTCGTCGCTCGCGAACCACTTGCACACTATGTTCTTTTGTTACAGTGGAACGGTTACAGTTACACCTCGCTAATGAAGACGCGCTTTTAGTTGTAAATACTTACATAACCCTAGGAATGTGAGCACTGCTAACTCAATGACCCCACCGTGATGTAAACCAGTGATCTCTGCCACTGCAAGCACCACCGCGGCCAAGGTCGTCGTGACAGCGTAGTAGTAGAATATCTTCAAGTAACCGATCTTTTTCTGGAACAAACAGATATTGGAGATTAATGTGTTGTAAGTAGCAACTTATGCTATGCTTTCTCGCATAGAAAAGAGAATTAAGGAAAAAACACACCGGATGCGTATGCGTAGACGTATGCGTACCTCTGAGTTATAATGTATGGAACTGTCACCGCTTGCGTCTACGTCTACGTTACTCATACGCATACGCATCCGGTGTGTTTTGGCCTTTATAGAATTGGATACCAGATTATTTGCCTGTTAATAATTAAAAAAAGCCTCAGTTGTGTTTACGTAGTAGGTAACTATTAAGTAATCTGTGGTTGTGTGTCGGCAGAATGTCTATGACATTTTTTGACTTAATTGGTATGCTGCTAAATAATATCTTACACTGACTGCGACCAAATGTGTCAAAAAATGACATTTACACCCTCATTAAATCGCTGCCGACACACAACTGAGTGCACACTTGGGCACCAGTTCATCGGGGAAACCATACACATCATCATAATAGTCCCTTACCTCATGAGCACCGTAACACAATAGACAGTTAGCCAAGACCTCAAGGCAGTAGAGCACCAGGCTGACCTCAGCTGCCGTTCCAGACACAACTCCTTTGAACATCAGCGTGCTGTGTTGGTGACCATTGTGTATGCCGTAGCTGTATACCCCCACCATGAATAAGGAGAATAACTGGAAGTTAAAGAGCACCAGGTGAAAATATAGTCTTTTCTGGTCCGTTCACATCCGTCCGACTATAGCCTTTGCCACACTATGTCGTCGCCGAACTTCCGCGGAGGAACGCCATTACAAATTATTCTATGTTATTGCATATAAGAACGTCCGCGACGGAACGACCGATCTTTCGCATAGTGTGTCCGCTATTTGTATTTTATATGCAATAACATAAAGGTACATATAGGTGTTCCGCCGCGAAAGTTCGGCGACGGAATTTCCGTCTAGTGTGGGAAATGCCAAAAGCATCATCGGTTGAGTGTAAACGGTCGAGTATTTTTTACATAGTTTTTATAAAGTGTGAGTTAAAAGTTCTGCATATAAATAAGATCACCTATACTGAGTAGCTGAGTAGGTAATATAATCGTATCTGAGTAATTTATCATAAAGATAAACGATTTCTATGTCAAAGTTCATGTAAAGTAAAGCAAAGAGTGTTTCTAGCTTTCAGATTTAAATAGACACATGATATGTATTGTATTTGTTTTAATAAATCATTTTATGTATTGTACTTGTGTCGTATATTCATGTTTTCAAATAAGTAGTTAAGTTTTTAATCCGGCCGGTCATGAAAAACTCGCCCTCGATACACGTCAAATACTGGCTCTACCTAAATGTTGACGTAAGATTTTTTAAAATGGAATGATAACTTCTTTAAATAATAAATAAACTTACCACATTGATATATCCGAATAAAATAAGACCTCTTCTCAGAGGCAAACACATGCAACATCTTCCAAAAACGGGAATTTCACATAACATTTTTAATTCTCACTTTAAAGCCACACAGGAAACAACCAAACTTTTTTCACGGGATCTTTTGAAATTCGAAATTAAAAAGTTTCAATTTGACACTTTTGAAAATTCAAAATGGGAATTTCAAGGAATTTAGAGTTTTGTTTTTAAAAACGAATATACAATCTTTTTGAATGAGGATTGCTTGGAGGATGTGACAAATGAGATCACGGCACGAGTGTGAATGTCGGTTCATTTATCTAATGTACTGACCGCTCGGTGGACTGATTGAGCTCTGAGTTCAGACTATACACTATAACGCATACTTTGTTATATTTATAGTTTTACCAAGCTTTAGGAATATCCGTAAATATCCGTACATGGTAGCAAAATGCAACAAATAAAAACTTTGTTTGTTTACGCATTTGTTAATGATGGTATGGGTTTTCGCGGAATACAATCAAATAATTGAGCGTATTTTTGTTTACACGGTAACCTAATGAGAAAGGTACTTAATGAGCTTTTAAAAATACAATATTTATTTCAAAATAAGTAGGTCCATATACAGTTTACATATTTATTGTTTCTATTTAGCGAGTAGCCCGCGCTTCATAAAAGTTAACTCAAACCTACCTACTACAAGTAGTCTTTTAGATTTCAATACTAAGTGCCCGTCTACAGATAAAATTTATCTGACAGATAAACCTATGACTATTTCATAAAACATGACGTTTTAGACAGAGATAGGTATAAAATATCTGTCAGAATTTTTTTATTTGCAGAAGGTAAAACGGCCCCTAAGTTAAGTACCTAGAGGTTACGTACCTAGTAACTATTTGATCATTTTGGTAGTCCGCTTAATGCTTCACATGCATTTATCGTCATATCTTGGAAAATTAATCACACAATTCTACTCTACAAACATATCTTAAAATAATATAACCTATGTGTTACTCTAATGTGCCAGCTACAATATTGCAAAGTGTCATTAAAATCTGCTCAGTGGTTTTTCCGTGAAAGAGTAACAAACAACCTCACATCCATCGGCACAAATATTTACATTATTAGTATTGATAGTAGTAGGATTTATTATATTTCCCTCCCACGTCCCTGCTCCTGTTTATCATATATCATATCCGGCACTCAGCGGGTTTTCTTAAAAGCAATAATTATTACGTTCGTATTATTCGAAAAACAATGATAAACAAATTAGTAAGTTAACTAATTACAAAATACAAATAAATATTGCATTTTATCTTAGTAATTGACCGATGATGGACGATGGGGCAGAAAGGTTCTCGAGTGGTGACCACTCACCGGACGACGCAGTGTGGGAAGGCCTCCAACTCTTAAGGGGGAGGCTTTTGTCCAGCAGTGGACGTCCATAAGCTGATTTGATTATCTAATTAATGATTGTAGGATACTTACAATAAAATAGATAAGTTAAACAAGTAGGTAGGTAACGTAAATATAATTGTGGTTGCTTAAGAAAAACGCGAACCGCAGGAAGCGATGACCCGCGGTTAGTAACTACATATTTAGTTATCTGTGCCCGAGGTTTTATCAAATGTCACAGCAACCGCGCCAAAACCGCATATGCATAGAGACTCAAGATGCGTTTTACGCCCGCGTAATAAAATGGTTAGTGAAATGTACTTAATTTTTTTACATAAATATCAGAAGGTGGCAGTGGGCGGGGCACATTGCTCGCAGAACCGATGGACGAAGGGGCAGAATGGTTCTCGAGTGGCGACCACGTACGACCACGGACGACGCAGTGTGGAAAGGCCTCCAACAAGGTGTACTGACGACTTGGTTAAAGTCGCTGGAAGCCGTTGGATGTGGGCAGCGCAAGACCGGTCGTTGTAGAGATCCTTGGGGGAGGCTTTTGTCCAGCAGTGGACAAAAGCCTGATGAGTGGATGATAATGATTCTACAAAGGCTGCGGGCCCGCAACCGCGGCGGGCGCGGGTGAAAACCGCTTCGTGAGTCCTTCCAAGTGTAATCAGTAGGTATAGGTATCTATGATGCACCAATATGCACTTTTCCAGAACTGATGATTAATTACAAAATTTAAAGGATGCACTTTATACCCCATACGATGGAATATAAGTTTTAATGAACGTTCTCATTACGAGTTTAATGATAAAAGTTTACTCAAGAAAAGTTCCTTATTGCTCTATCAGTAAAGTAAGTTATGGATAAACTAATAGGAACTTTATTTATCGATCCATAGGTACCTTCTTCTTCTTTATCAGCCCATATATGTCCCCACCGAGGGGCACGAGCCTACTCTCATACAGAGAGTGATTAGGCCGTAATCCACCACGCTGGCCAAGTGCGGGTTGGCGGATTTCACATACACCTTAGAATTTCTTCTCTGGTGTATGCAGGTTTCCTCACGATGTTTTTCCTTCACCGTTAGCAAGTGGTAATCGAATAAATTGATCCGTACATGAGAAATAAACTCAGAGGTACGTGCCCGCGCCAGGATTCGAACTCGCGCCCTTGGAGTGCGAGGCAAGCGTTCTACCAACTGGGCTACCACCGCTCCGGTAGGTACCTACTTACATCATCTTGTGTTTTAAGAAGTTACAATAAAAATATACAATTTTATGCCAATGAGGACTTATTTTTCGATTGTTCTTGATTAAATTTCCATGCCTTAAACAATCAAGACTCTATTTATTTTTTATGGCCACTACCTTACCTATACTATAACTAGTACCGAAGTATTTCTAAGAAGCATTAAGTTTCTCACACGTCTTTGCTCTAAATTTCTCATCAGGCGTAAGCTTGTTAGAAAATATTTATACTTTTAAGTTTGGTTAGCGCAGAGTAATTTCTTTAGCGATATTTTAATAAGTTTTATATCATTTTATCCAATAGCTTTAAGTTTACTTGATAAATAAGGTAAATAAAGTACGAAAATAAATAACTACTTATCTAAAAATTAACAGGTCTGTCAGTACTTACCAGTCTTCATCATTTAATTTAAGAGTTAGACTCTTGTCGGTGGAGTGTTCGCCATCTAGGCTTATCCTCTGCCAGTGCTATATCTTCTTAATACGACATGACGTTAACTTTCTCTTTTACTTGAGTGAAGTAAGTATGTCGCGGCCTTCCTCTGCCTCGTCTTACCGGTATATACTATATTATTGGTATATTACTCGACTTACCAGTATAGGTACATAATTTTATTCAAATCAAACAAATACGTAATTACAAGGTACCTATGTACTCGTAAAAGAAAAATAATATTTCTTTAGATTACGTAAAATGAAAATATGAATAAGTATATTTAATCCTGTTCATCAAGATTTGCTTTTTCGTCTTAGAATATACAGCAACTTTGTCAATCACTATTTATCGATCTTTCCATAAAATAACGGCCACGTGTTTAACCTACATCTGATGGATGTACTCATCAACCCTCAAGGCTACACTAGTACCTCACGAACTAGCAGAAAACGTTTTAAAGTCACCGATTTCGTAATAGTCCAAAACTCTGATGCAATATTTAATAATTTCCAGGGAAACGAGCAAGGTCAATTTCTAATGCATCGTAAAGGCACATCAAACGTCAAGTCATGCAAAAATAAAAGATTTAAAAATAAAAAGTTTCGTATCGACGGCTCACGGTAGAGAGTCTTACCTACAGAGTTCGGACGTTGTGAAGTCCCGGGATTTACGTATAATTGGCAGGGTTTCGGGGGACTTCGGGATGAGGTGTGCAAGCGCATGTCTGCTGTTGACGTGTGTTCTATTTCGGTCGCGTTCACCCGCCGCACGCGCCGCTCCACAGTCTCAACTCCTTTGTCTCGTGAAATACATCTCTAGACATACTATATTCAAATAACGCACCTTTCGTGAATGTTTGATCCTTATAAAAGTAATTCCAAATGGGTAACGTACGCAGTACAGTGTCGGGACGCGAACACGTCATTGGGGAAAGTGAAAACATGGCGTCGAGTGATGATAGCGAGGAGTTCCATGATACCATCGATGTCATAGATGAAGAACAACAATCAAGAGCTAAAGCTAAAGAAAAAGAAATGGAAGAATTTAGAAAACAACTACAAATCAAGAGAGAACAAAGAAGAGAGATCCTAGATAGACATAAAACTGAGAAACGCGATTTAGAAACATCGCTAGAAACAGAAAGGAAAGCGAAGTTAGAAGCTTATGAAACTAACAAAATTCTACGCGAACTTCTAATTAGAAACAATATTGAGATTCCTGAAAATATTCTAGCTTCAAAAGAGACTTCCGATATAACAGAAACAATTTTCACTATGAAAGAAGAGTTTGAAAATTTTAAAGCAAATAATAACATGCTGAGAAGAGATTTAGTAGACGCAAATATAGCTTTGCAAGGGGCATATTCTGATATGGCTGATCTGCAGGAACAAAACACGGAATCAATAAAACAAATCAATGCTTTGAAAGAAGTGATTTCTGTTAGCAAAACTATGTTGAATCTTAGAGAAGAACAGTTGAATGCGGTAAGATGATATAACTAAGTATCTAAGCAATTACGATGACTTCCAACCTTTTTCTACTCATTCCCTAAATATCTTCTTTCTTTTAATTTTCTTCTTCACCAATGCTTACCATTTCTTCTTTATTATGATACTTAATGATGCCTTCCGTTCTACCTTTAACGAATTGTGTTCTATTGGATTACCAGCATTTCCTTAAACATATTTATCAACTTATTTTGCTTCATCTAAAACAAGTTAAGTTCAACAATCATTTACTTTTCGTTGTATATGACACAGTAACACAGTTGTAAGTTTTCAGTTACTTTAACGAAATGACTGATGGTTTCCTGTTTTACCTATTCAATCACTTACCTCTGTTATTTTTACCTTGTCTGGTAATTGGTTGATCTCATTATGAAATAGAGCGTTAGGAGAGTGTTTAAGAAATCCGAACTGTTGAGGAGACTTCCTGGTTTTAGCATTTCCGTTCTCATCATTTTAAACTGTTTAGTTTACCAAAATGTTTGATCCAGCATTTGTTCATTGGATGTAGTTTACTGTTGCGCTTGCGCATGAAACTACGTTTTTTTCTATTTTCGGCATCATGTTTGAATATTTCGTAGCGAATGTAAGGACATGTTTTAAATTTTGCTGAATCGTGACAAAAAATTCGCTTCCTGACTTTTACTCCTACTATCAGTAAAATTTTCTTGAAGCTTTTATGAGGTTTCGCGACACCATCAAATCTAGAAATTTCTTTTAATTCGCTGCAATTCGGTTGCAACATCAACAGCTATAAAGATTCTAGACACAATTCATGACTTAAACTAAATCCTACAACACTATCACCTGTCTCATATCTATCATCATGATCATCTCGTAATTAATTCAATTAGTTGATAAAAAGGGCTATTGACTGTGCTCCGGTCAGGGACCTATCTTCCTCCTGGCACGATGTTTTGTCAGGTTGCCAGCCCTGACGAGAACGTCGTCATCAAAACAAATCATGTTACTGTCACAGATTGACGGCCTGGTTCTTTGAATTACATCTGAGCTGGCGTCTATTCCTCTCGTTAGAGCCATCATATCTCTCACTGTATATATGTTATATATATCTATAAGCCGATTAATACAAAAATAGATATCCAAAAAGTTGTATCATATCTGCAGATGAGTGATTTATCAAAGTGATTTTAAGTCGTCTAGATTTTGAGATGGATGACAAACATCTCCTTCTTTTCTTCGTCTATTTGTCGTTAAAGATCCTTTTTAAAAGTGTTGGATGGAGAAGAACTACTTAATCGAAGAACTACAATCCTATAAAGCTTTGCTTTAGCTATATTACTTATATACTTAGGTACCTACTACATTTGTACCTAATATCTTGTTTACGCATTTCACGCTCCCTCTTATTTTGATGATACTTGTACCGACACAAATAACATACTTACTTATATTCACACTTTTATCAATCTGTTTTGCCGCAGATTCGAAAACAGTTTTGTTTTGTCAATGTTTTTAATTCTGCCTATCATTATCACCCACAGCCAATGATATTAAATATATACTAGGTGCAGATATGTTATATGCGCGCACATTTTGAAGACTGTAAATAGACCTATTTAAGACAACTTGTAGCTAGTCTCAGTTAGTCTGAAGACATTTGGAGTATGATTTGAAGTGCTGTCATTAATGTCATTGTAATCATTGTTCGGCACAGATTTAAAACGCCAATCACTAAAAAGGTAACATATCTGTACCTTTAGAAAATCATTGCCTACAGCACTAAAAAAATATATGTGTCATATCTTGGTGTTGTTTATTTACCTTTTTGATACATTCTCTTTCTTACTTGAAGAAAGTATACACACAAGTCAGTATTCCTCTCTCCCTCTAGCGACCTTCCCTTCAATAAAGTCTTCATCAATTCTCATTACCGCCTTATTCCAGCTGAAAACAAAACTGAGCGAGATAGAACGATCCCTGGCAGACAGAGAAGCAAACATGCTGTCCACTGACCTTCGCGAGGAGTATGAGAGACAGCTGCAAAACATCAGGACGCTACGAGGGTTGTATGAGGAGAGAGCAAGACTGGCTGAAGTCACCAGACAAGGGCTGGTGAGGGAAGTTGAGGAGCAGAAGGTCTTGAAGCAGGCGGAGATTGACAAGTGAGTTTAATTATAACAAAAACACAACCGTGACTGGGTGTCATATATTTATCTATGTATGTTTATCAGTCCCTGATACCCATAGTACAGGATTTGCCTAGTTTGGGGTCAGGTGACCGTGTGTTAAATGTCCCCTAATATTTTTTTTACAAAAACAAATAAATTCTAAATAAACACCCAACTTAGTTACAGATTAAGTAATTAAAGCTAACACGTTAAAAATAAAAAAAAAACCCGACAGATTCTTGCAAGATTATTCTCTGTTAATGCAAAAAATAACAACAATGCTATAATCCCAATGTCACTCCCATAGTTAAGACATTAAGGCCCACTTGCGCAGCCCAGAGTTAATGCAATAAACCCGGAGTTGACTGCTAACACTGGGTTAAATCAAGATAAATCAATACAAATTATTTATTTAACCCTGTGTTAGCAGCTAACTCCGGGTATATTGGGCTGCGCAAGTGGGCCTAGGTATCCATTTATTATAGTACAGTAGTTGAGAACAGAGGAAACAAAATTGTATGTTCTTCACAAAGTATCTTCTAGAATCCAATATGCTTATAATTCGTAAAACAGACAACATTTCCCAAGGATTCCGTATTCAATGTTTTAATTGACACATTTACAGAGCAAAAGTCCTTTTAGACAAAGTGGAGGAACTAGAAAAACGAGTAGATGAACTACAAGAAACAATTTCAAATAAAAACAACCAAATATACACTTGTCAAGACGAAACAAGAGGATTGAAGTCAGAAATGTCTGCTGTTAATAAGGTGAGGAAGAAAACAAATAAAAAAAATATTACTTAAGATGCGTACAGACCATGTAACATGTTATTTAACTTGTGTTTTATAACACGTCCACACTATGTAACCTTGTTATTCAACATAAAATAATACTGTACACATTAGAATAACAATGCAATATAACAATGTTATATAACCATTGTCGGTTGTCGTTCTTCAGTACAATCCAAGCGATCAAAGTTATATAACATTGTTGTACATATCAATAACATGTTACTATACCATGTTTTATAACATTCAGTGTCCACATTATGTAAAACATGTTACATAACAATGTTAAATAACATGTTATGTTACATGGTCTGTAGGCACCTTAACGCATATGTCACACTACTCTCCCATCGGGCTAACCTACTTATTTATCCTTCTACTTGCTACGATCCAAACATATTTCTTTCGCTTCATCCACATTCATCAGTCACCTCATACATGCATAGGGTACTCTTGAAAGAATATATATAAAAGTCAAAACACGATCTTTGCCATCAAAATAAAGTATATCGTACTTTATTAATACTATCAACATTATAAATCATATAATATCAATATATTTATCGCCGACTGTATTAGTAGAGACTCTTTTATGATCCACGTTATGCAAGTAAATTGCTTCAATATAAAATTATATGATTGAAGCACAATCAGTCTTGATTAGGTCAGTATGTTTTATGACACAAAAGTATCATTTATGATAAGAAAAATAGGTATCTGCTCAAAAGAGGTCTGTACGTAATCAAATGCAATACAATGCGAAAAACTTTAAGATCATTTGAGATAGAAATTAAGGAAAGTTAACACAACCTATGTCATTACTGCCTATAAAAGGGCTATCCACACATTTCCGGGTCAGGGCTATCCGTGTTCAGAGTTGTCCGTTTCACTATAGACGCTCTGACACGGAGTTGTGTGAACACTTTCATACAATTTGTATGTAACCGATATTTCTATATCCCGGAAATGTGTGGTTAGCCCCATAAAGTTTTCTTTTTATAGTTGTTCTCACAAGTACTCCTCGGTTACAAAAACGAACAAGATCTGGACAAACTAGTCCATCGTTTAGAAGAGAACCATGGTCTTTTAACACACATGGCTGAAAATGAAAACGATGCTGAAGCCTCTACAGCTCTACCTAAACTTCTGCTGGAAATCGTCAGTCAGGTTGATGAGAGTGAGTTGAAACGTGAAGAAGCTAGCAAAGTTCTGGATGCAGGAGAATCTAGTACTGAAGTTAAAACTGGTGATGAAATAGGTAAATATAGAAAGTAGAGGGTAAGAAATATAATGCGATAGCTACTGCGCATTAAATTCTCGATTCAATATTAAAAACAGCAGTAGGTATTCAAATAGAACACATTTCTTAATAAATATCAAGCATGCAATATTCATTAATTATATTAAAATAGTCTATTGTTCCTCATCTATAGATGCTCCGAATGTAGCCAACACAACAGCTGAAGAGATAGTCCAAAATCTACCAAAAGTATGGAGAGTGTTAATGGAGCTACTCAGTCACCAAACCACTTCAGATGATAATGCAAATGCGACAGAAAAAGTCACCACTTGTTACAAAACTGTGGAAACGAAATCTGGGCCTGTGCTGGTGCCGAGCGTCAGTCAAACTTACATTAGATTAAAGGTAAGTAGTTCGTGCAATCGGCGTTTTACGACCCTGAATCAAAATCAGTAGTTACTTTAGTCTAAAAATAAAATAATGATCATGAACCGTATTTCGCGATGCAAAAATACAGCAATTCTGAATCTTGGGGCGAAGCCAAACTTCTTCTCGAAACAAAAAAACAATGTAATAATAATGACGTCGCAAAAGAAAATAAACTCTGAACGCTGATTGCTTTTATTTATTTCAGGATCTGATTGTAGAAAAGTTGGCTTTGATCAAAGAGGTAAATCGTATGAAGCAATTGAATGGACATCTTGAAACGAGGTTGGAAGAGCAAGAGCGACGTTTATGTCTTGTCACAAATGAACTCAGCAAGACATGGCACGTTGTAGGCAGATTGAGGCGACATCACCACCAGCTGCACACACATGAGAAAATCCTCAAATACGAGCTACAACAAAAGCGAAAACTCTTAAACGAACTCAAAGAAGAACTAGAATATTGCCGCGAAAAATGTGAACAAGCGAGAGAGAAAAACAGTCAATCTGAGCGGGACTGGAGAAAGCTGCGAGCAGAATTCACAAGCAGGAAAACAAAATCTAGTGCTTCATTTAACAATTCGGCGGAAAGTGGATACAGTGATGAAAGACCTTCAGATGAGTCATCAGAATCGAACGATGAAAGTGAATACGTTAACGAACCTTTAGCAAGATCCAAGAAAAAGCTAAAGAAATCTTTTGAAACCATTTTAGACTCGAGCACGGATTTTAATCCAGCAGCTGAGAGAGAAGATCCTGCAAGCGATCTCTTAGATGTGGCAGATCTACCTTTAGACACACACGATGATGATGAGCATCATGATGTCTCAGACTCATGTAATAGTGAAATTCTATTGAAAAGCGAAAAGGTTTGTGAAGAAACTGAAGATGAAGTTTGTGACATTGCTCACGATTCATGCGCAGAAGATCTTTTAGCCGCTGATTGCAGTCAAATCAGTGACCATTCAAATGATTCTAATAACCAAGTGGATGCTATTAATCCTTCTACTAGCGCACTAAAAACTGTAATAGATCCAGGAGCTATTCTCAAAAGTATTCAAGAACAAAATGAAAGACTTGCAAGAAAAGACAAAAAGTTAGAGAAACTTGAAAAGAATAGTGCAGCTTTGTTAGTTAAAACTCATGCGACAGTTAAGTTTAGTGATCAAATTCACAATACACTAGATCATCTATTAAACAGGCCTTCGTCAAGTAGATCTAATGATCATGAAAACCAGATTCCTATAGCTGAAGAATCAGAAATTGTAAACGAAAATGTGGAATCACAAGTACAAACAGAAGATAAAGACACAAGAAACAATTGCGTTAATAATATAAAGGAATCCGCTTTTACCTCTTCAGAAAATAGCAATGATGACAATGGTCAAGCATCCGCCGCTACAACAAATAATATTATAGACACAGAACATATCATAATCAATGATAATTTAAAACCAAACGACGAAAATTCTGGCATAGTCGAACCATCTGCCTCCAAAACCAATTTAGTAACTATCGATTTCAAAGCCATACTAGAAAACGTTAAACGCCAAAACGAAAGACTTGCAAAAAAAGATGAAAGACTTCAAAAACTTGAAGAAGGATGCGTTGAGCTTGTGAACAACATATCAAAGACTCTTAACGCTGGCGAAGAAATTATTGAAAAGTTAGATACTATCCATGATGTTTCATCAAAAGTAAATGATAAAGACAATGAAATTACTGCAGATTATGCAGAACCTTCAACTTCCAGTGACGTAGATCATGAGGCGAGATTTGCAGCTAGAGATCTCCGTTTAAAAAGACTTGAAGAACAAACGAAATCGCTAGTCAACAAAGTAAATAAAACAACAACAAAAGGAGTGAAAATTAATTACAAATTGGAAGAGCTCCACAATATTTATGGATCTGAAAGTTCAAGGGCTGGTACTCCTTCGGATAATGAGGATTCGTCGCAAGGCAGTCGGAAAGAAGATCAGGGAACTAGCCAGGGTTCTGATGAAGATGGTGATAAGAAAACTGAATAATTTGCCGGATAACACAGTGGCTCCCCAATAATCTCAAAATCTTGTTCATTGTATTTTCTCTCATACTTCATTTTGTAGTTAAATAGTGATTATATTTTTGTATTCGGTTATGAAGTTATTTCACCCTAATTGTAAACTTTCAATTTTAATAAAATTTCAAAATGCATCAACTAGGTATTCTGCCTTTTATTTCTACCCAATGTCTTGTTTTAAAGGTAATTAAATGATAATATGTAGTACCTAGGTATGAAGAAATACACTCGAGAGCAATGAATCCGAGTCGGGTAAACAAAAAACTAAAATACCTCGTTAACTAAGAATCCTAGCCTTATGAAATATAATGTGTTTAAGAGACCAATAAATAGTTGTTAAATGTAAATGTAAAACTTCTGAGTTACTACTTTATTTATGTCATAACAATAAAATCTTCGTTTGCGGATTTTGGTATATAGGTAGCATGCCAAATATCGAATGGAAGCACGAGGAGGCAGTGCAAAATGTTAAAATTCAAGAAAATGCTTATGTTGTTTAAAAAAAATATATTGTTTTACATTTTGGTTTTAAAGTTAGATTAATATCAGTTTTTTTCTTTACTTAATATTCTGTTATTAAAATGTTGTGACTCATAGATGTTATTACTTACATTAAAAGAGTATAAAATTTTCATTAAACGCAATTTATTTCATTAAGCTAGCATTCTTGGATCGCAAGTTTTTTGGATCCATTGCTTTCGAGTGTATTATATTTTACCAATGCCTGTAGAGTCTTGCAACTACATATTTAAAAGAGTACCTACAGTCACAAGAAGAAAGTTTAATTTCTATTATTTCACGTAGACGTAGATACCTATCTACAGGAAAACTTTTTAAATTCAGTTTGCATAAATTAAACGCTGATATCAATTCTTTCTTATCAAAATTACCTTACAATAAAAAATAAAGATAAACTTAAAAATAAAAGTATTTCAGATTAAATTACTCTTCCTTTTATTGTCTTTAAGGATTAAGATATAGAACCCCAATGAATTTTATCACTTCTAAAATTATTATGTTATCATTGTTTTTAACGTTTAAGAGGAAGACACACAAAACGTAATATTATTGTACTTAGAGTAATTAATTTATATCATTATAAATTAGGTATCAAATAAAGATTGTATCAGTTTTTCGCAATAAAGTAGATAAAGATCTACCGAATAGAATTACATAGGTACGTACGAAATCGAAAGTCCCATACAAGGACTTTAACCATTATGCACATTTTTGACAGTCCACAGATGCCTGGTTAAGTTTATTAAGGACAAATCTCATTGACTAACTGCTTAATACTTATGAAGTACTTGAATCAAATTATAAGATCGATTTAAACAGGCAAGTAGGTGCTAAAATATAAAACCAAATACATAAATAAATACATATCTATAATAAAAACATGCTGAAAAAAAGATGAACAACTCAGTTCATCGAACGAGAGGTACCAAATAAGTACTAAAGATATAATTAAATTCACGCTCACAATGTAAAAGTTAACTCAAACTTTTAGCTAATCGACAAATTCAATACTTCGCATGAAACAAAAGAACACCAAAAATAATTTAGTGTTTGTCTAGCTACTTAAAATGAATACATTTTTATCTTAATCCGTTTGAATTGCTTATATTGCATATGTCGAGAATCGGTCTTTGCTCATTCCCATGTAGTAATTTGCAATGGAAATACTTGTTTTGCTCGCTTTGACGTAAGAATTTTAACTATTTAATTTTTATTAATTTAGTACGAAGTGGTCTCTGCCTACTTTGATGAGAACAAGGCGTGACATATAATGTATGTATGTATAATTTATTTTATTGGTGTAAGGAGAAATTACCTACCAGTTCTTCAAGGGAGGTCCTTGCCCAGCACTGGGCTCTTTTTTACACAATGTGGTATCAACAAGTAAAACTGTTTTCAAGAATCTTTTTTGTACTTTATTGAGCTAATCGTCAGTTGTCTTAACTATGTATTTAAAAAAAGTAAATCACTTTTTTACAACTAACTTATTAAAACTTATTTTTATCATAAAAATACTTCTTCCTTAAAGAGAAGCCTTTTTTGACAGTTTCAAGATGGATTATGACAACATTCTTTAATCTTTAATCAAACTAAGTGATACATACTGTTAATACTAGATATAGGGATAAATTAGTGCCTCATGCCAGTCGACTAAACAAAGTAAACAAATCGTTTGTGAGTGAATGTATACGCTTTTACAACAAGATCCCTGCTAGCATACGTGAACTAACCCCCAAAAAATTTAAGATTATTGTTAAACAAAAACTTAGTAAAAAAGGTTATTATAAAATCAACGATTATCTAGACGACTCAAATCCATGGGATTGACCTGCTCTTCTGTCAAGCTGTCTCTATGTAGAATAATTATTGTAAAGTTAATTTTAATGTTTGTATCTAAGTAAGTGTTTTTATCTTAGAATTTGTAAACCAAATTTGAAAAGAGCAACCCAACAGAGTTTCTTGCTAGATTCTTCTCTGGGGAAAACTGCACTCTTGCGAATCTAGCATTAACTTTAAAAAAATGACCCGTCTTATGTGATGTCAAACTCGTCCTACAAGATTAAATAAATAAACATTTCATTTCATTCCATTTCATTTCATTTCAATTTCAGATTCACGGCGGCGCAGGCGGCGACGGCGAGGAACTTCCCAAATGACTTCGCATTTGGAGCCTCCACTGCTTCGTATCAAATTGAAGGAGGGTGGAATGAGGATGGTATGGAATAAACATTTTTTCTAATTGTGGAATTCCTTTGAATGCTCCATTTACGAATATCACTGGTTTCTGCGGTTTCGAACTTTTTATTTATTTATATTTAAGTTGGAGTTGGCATGCCACACATAAAAGCAGAAAAACTGAGACAGTTGTACTTCTGTAGATCTACTTACCCAAGCCTAATAAACTAACACCAACAAAATCTCTGATATACGAATATAACTTTGTGTGGTCCATAAATAAATGCATGAAGCCTTCTCTGACATAACTTCAACTCTTCATCAGGCAAGGGCTGGTCAATGTGGGATCATCTGGTCCGCACCGATCCTGGCCACATAGCAGACGGCACCAATGGTGATGTAGCTTCCAACTCATACCATTTCTACAAACGGGATGTAGAAATGTTGAAAGAGCTCGGTGCTACAGTATACAGGTAAGACGTAAGATAAGAGGCATTCCTGACACACCTGACAGGATTTCTTGATTCTTTGATTACTTTCTGGGAAGCCCCAACAAAATTTCGCTTCAAAATATTATTCAAATAATAATTTTGTAAGATCTGTATAATATCTGTATAATTTTCATATTATGTGTGTGATTTTTATTATGCAAGAAGTTTTTGTCTTAGTAATTATACTTTAACAATTGACGTCAATAATTCTCATTAAAAACCATTATTTAAATGCAAATTTAACAAACCACCTTGATAAATGAACTAAACTTGCTGCATACATAAAACAAACTTAATATTTCCAATAGATTCTCCATATCCTGGCCTCGAATTTTACCTTATGGAAGACCAGACTACATCAACCCTCAAGGCATAGCGTACTACAACAATCTAATCGACGAATTGTTAGCCAATGGCATCGAACCATTCGCAACTCTGTACCACTGGGACCTTCCACAGAATCTCAACGAACAAGGAGGTCTACTTAACGACGACTTTGTTGACTGGTTCGGTGACTACGCTAGAGTTTTATACCAACATTTCGGAGACCGGGTCAAAAATTGGATGACGATTAACGAGCCATTCGTCCATTGCACTCAAGGTTACAGTCTTGGCAGACATGCTCCGAGAATCCTTTCTCCAGGGGTAGGCTTCTACGATTGTGGAAGGAATATTCTCTTGGCCAATGCAAAGGCGTATCATATTTATGAGGAGGAAGGGTTCAGAGCGTCGCAAGGTGGACGAATTGGTATTGTTCTGAGCATGAACTGGGCGTATCCAGCTAGTGATTCAGAAGATGATGCTGAAGCTGTGTTGGATTATTTTGCTTTTGAGGTACAGTTTCCTTTTTACAAATTTTGTTTGAGGTGTGGCCTGCTTTTTTTAATTGATTTGATAATCTAGCAGTTGGCATTTAGAATTGGGGATTAAGAGGAGAGAGGTCTTTACCCAGCAGTAGAACACAGAATATAAAAGCAGATAAGAAAAGAAGCAGGCCTTACTGACTTGCTATTGTCTTTTTATGCCTTTTCAGAACTGTTTCTTCCAAGAGTATTCAGTGCGGTAATTTTTCTTCAACAAAATACCTACCTAACAATTGTTTTGCAAAATAGCATCGGATATCGATATGAACATGACGTATTTTTAAAGAACTGTCAATCATTGCAGTTTTGAGCTGATTATCATGTTTATTTATCAAGATATTTCGATTGCGATAGATAAAGAAGTTTATTTTTAGTTTTGCATGGCAACATTTGGATTTCTTTAACCCTAGAAAAAATATAAATTGACCAAAAGTTATTGTCTTCAGTTTCGCACTTTCACAATTTCAATCGAAGAAAGATCTTTTGGTCTTTTGTTTGATGCATACGTATATGTCAGAGAAAGGGGTGTCAGGGGCCGGGTTTCCGACGTCATCAGACATAGTTACAGACTTTAGAGTCTCTAGAGTGGGCATTTGTTGGGTAATCGAGCAAATAAGGCAAACAGAACAGGTAATTCAAAGCAAGTTTAATCAGATCAACTCTTCTCGAAGTCACTCCCTAATCTAAAACTACTAACCGCTTCACTACCTGTATAGCCGAGAGAAAGAAGCGGCAAGAAAACTTCGGCACAGGGCCCTACTCTAATGTCAACTAAATTCTCAACACTAAATTAGATGGAAGTAGCGGGGGCAGTTCCCGAGTAGGTAAAGTCGTAGACGTCCATCCGCTGGCGTGGTCCAAAGTAGAACCGCTCGTGGTCGTGGTCGTAGGCCGAATGTCTCGTGGCTCCCCTCCCGGACTCCGTCCTAGCGCACGAAGTGAAGTTGGCTGCCATGAAGTTAGCCGTAAACCGGCCTTCCCCACTCGCGCGCTGCTACAATTCAGCGTCCGTACTATTGACAGCTGTCTCCGACACGGCCATCCTGCGTGACACACGTCCTCGTGTGTATCCTGAAACAATAGAAAAACAGCACAGTACACCGTTCGGCCATATCTGACTTTACCTTCTCTCTCTATATCTAACTCTCTCTGCTTCAAGATTTCCTTTATTTCCTCTACGTACCAATGTACACTTTCGTACTCCATGTATCAACAAAATTATTCTCAGAACTTATCTACCTACTGGCATTAAAAGAAATTAAGACCATACGCAATTTAGAAATAACTTCACATCACAAATTATTTACAGAGCAAACAGATGATAGAACTCAAGCACCACTATTGCTGCCTTGCGGCTTACAAGTTCAAAAGTTACAAGTTCCTTTATTTGACTAAGATAGGTGTCTCATTCGTGGCCTACGGCTATCACATAGCCAGCCAAACTACGCGTATCCTCTCACACAGGATCGCCGAGTCAACCATGACTCCACACTACGGTCTCTCCAAGACCCGACCTCCGCCAGAACTACCCGCGTACCGCGTATCCACGGACTACCCTTCCTCATGGTAGATACCGATTTCTACTGGACTACGGCTACGAAATAGTTCTGGTACGGTCTGACCAGCCGAACTGAGAACCTCATCTTTTATTTCACAATCAATCTCTCATTCAAAATTAACCTCTAAATCTTATGGTGCTTGCCTCCTGGACATCTTCCTCAACCTATCTAGTGCGTACCTACTTAGGTTTGCATGGAGGTTATGGTCTCAAGGTCATACCTATCTGCATGTAAAACCTCCGTGACGATGAAAGGTGAAGGCCCTTTGGTTCTAATTTAGTCTGATTACACTCTTCATTTTCAATTAGCTCATGACTAGCAAAACTACGTTGTTTTTATCAGATCAGGGACGTAGGTATCTAAAATCTACGTTAACCTATCGTCCTATTTGTCGACTAGCCGCACCGAAATAACAAAAGACGACTTAGGTACTTGATCTTATTATACCCACATCTAATAATTCGATTACCAGCTCACGCATAACTTCACTCTCGTCAGTTGAATGAACACTTATACGGACGTCACTGAACGGTACAAATCGGGTCAATCAAACGTTTATCACATAGTTCAGTAGTAACGTGAATAGTAGGATAAACTGCAAGTAAAAGTTTCTAATAATCGAACAAGTTTTTTTTTTTGTCTATGTACCCTCAAGTGATAATGTTTGCAAGATCGATGCTTTGTATGTTAACACTTACATTAAAACATGAATTAACGGTACACGACTTTGTTGTTTTAGATTTTGCGTCCTATGATCACATCACTACGCACCTACAAAGCAAAACGTTCGCCTAGCAAAACGTAAAATAGTATTCGTGTAAGATTATAGTTGCAAATCTCAACAAATAATTTGTTCGGTACTGTTCACCCTTTTGTTTACTAAGCATACCCACTAGTGAAATAAGATTTTTTACATTCTTAACACTTAATTGGAATGCAACACTTTCTTTTACCAGAATCAAAATGAAATTGAAATTGCGATAAAATAACGTCAAAACCTAGTGCGAAATTTCACGTCCCAACATAACTTAACATGAAATAAAATTGAGATTTCGTAGCAATCAATCGAAACAAACTATACCAGTGATGTAAACAGTTGAATTTAAACGTATTCCATCGAATTAAGAAGATAGATTTTGTTTGACTAGAACATTCAACACCAGAATCAAAATAAAATGAGTACGACTCACCGGATGTTCTAGGGTTTCGTAGACGCCGCGAATCTCGTATGAATCCACCGGTCGTTGTTGCGCTGTTACCGTCGAGCTGTCATGGCCCGAGCTGGAGGCGCCGACTTCTACCTATCTACTCCCAGCTACCTACTCCTACTCCTACACATTCGTGGAAAACCAAGTGCTTTCTGGCGGGAAACGGGATGGCTCATGGCAACGATAAGCGCGTGAATTTACTCGTTTAGTGCAACCGCTTATTTGCTCGATCGTATCCCAATTCTGATGTCAGAGAAAGGGGTGTCAGGGGCCGGGTTTCCGACGTCATCAGACATAGTTACAGACTTTAGAGTCTCTAGAGTGGGCATTTGTTGGGTAATCGAGCAAATAAGGCAAACAGAACAGGTAATTCAAAGCAAGTTTAATCAGATCAACTCTTCTCGAAGTCACTCCCTAATCTAAAACTACTAACCGCTTCACTACCTGTATAGCCGAGAGAAAGAAGCGGCAAGAAAACTTCGGCACAGGGCCCTACTCTAATGTCAACTAAATTCTCAACACTAAATTAGATGGAAGTAGCGGGGGCAGTTCCCGAGTAGGTAAAGTCGTAGACGTCCATCCGCTGGCGTGGTCCAAAGTAGAACCGCTCGTGGTCGTGGTCGTAGGCCGAATGTCTCGTGGCTCCCCTCCCGGACTCCGTCCTAGCGCACGAAGTGAAGTTGGCTGCCATGAAGTTAGCCGTAAACCGGCCTTCCCCACTCGCGCGCTGCTACAATTCAGCGTCCGTACTATTGACAGCTGTCTCCGACATATACATATAACAACAGAAATATTTTCCAAAGGATCTTTTGTTAAGCCTGTTTCTTCCTACTGCTGAGCAAAGGCCTCTCCCATGCTTCTATCTATCTTCAACGGGTCTATTCTAAAGTAAATTCTTTCATTTCAGTTTGGCCAATACATGGACCCAATCTTCTCAGAAGAAGGTAACTACCCACAAAGAGTGATAGACCGAGTTGCAGCCGCGAGCGCTAACCAGGGCTTATCAGCATCTAGACTAAGACCTTTCACTCAAGAACAAATAGACTACATTAAAGGCACTGCAGATTTCTTAGCATTGAATCATTACACGACTGACATGGTGTACAGGAATTCCAGTGTGGTCGGTCTACATCCAGTTCCTTCGATGATGGATGATGCGTATTTTAATACTTTTAAAGACCCATCTTGGCCTACTAGTGCTAGTGCTTGGTTAACGGTAAGTTATCCTGATGAAGAGCAGATCAAAGTTCAGCATAAGTTTAAGCATAAGATTTAGCATAAGTTGAGCCAAATTCTAATGTACTTAGATAGTTGACTCCAAATTTAAAATATAAGGGTTCTTACGCTCCTATGGTTATGGTACGGTTGCGGTTCGATATTTGATGAAACCGTACCAAAATCGTGGGTCTCTCGTAGATGCGATGGCGTCCATGGCATACGTGGTATGTATGATTATTTATAGCACTTAATTGTTAAGTCCCTATTCCCGACGACCTTAAACGAAATGCGTTGAATTACCTAATATCCGATCAAAATAGAGCTCTATCACGTCAGGAGATAAAAACAATAACAATTAATCTATGGCAATAATAAATTGGGCGCAAAATACTGATTATTATCAGAAAATGCAGACATAGACATAACTGACCTTCGTCTGTATAGATAACCAATACGACTACCTATATTACGCAAATATTATGGCATAAGACCGGTTGTTGTGAAGATTTTTGGTGGAGTCTTTTGTCCAACAATGGACGTCCACAAGCTGCTGATGATTAAGGCATACCGTTATGGCTATTGTAATAGATCGCTGCACCGCAGCTAAAGAAACGAAACCAGCGCTACTCATTGACATAATCTTGTCGGTGGAGTAATCACTACCTATCTTTACCTTTCTTCTGCCAACAATTTGACTTCTTGATACGACACGACGTTAAATTTTTTTTCTAGCACTATGTGACCAGAATAATTTTACACAACAAATCTTTCCCCAGGAATACGGCCCAGGCTTATACTACCTGCTCTCCTACATCAAAGTAAACTACAACAACCCAATAATCTACGTGACAGAGAACGGTTTCTCTCAAGGTTCCACTGGTCTGAATGATGACGACAGAGTGGGGTACTACCGGAACTATCTCACTGCTGTACACCAGGCTTTGTCTGAGGGTGTGGATGTGAGAGGATACTTCGCTTGGAGTTTAATGGACAATTTTGAATGGGCCATGGGTTATACGTGAGTAGAACTTGCATACTTATCTGTGACGTCTCTCTCAACTCAAGGTAGGCAAACCGACGTGCATGTATGAGGCGACCAGTGAATGTGGATGAAGCGAAAGAAGTGAATGTCAGTAGAACTTAAAGTTTATTTTCTCTGATGCCTAGTTTTTTTTGCCGTCCACATTTTTCATCATCAAATTATATTCTTCTAGAAAAATCTGAAAAAACTAAAACAATTTTTTTTTTGGTTTCTCGATTTTTCACAATTAACTGACAAGTAAATAAATACCTACTAACATTAAATTTACTTACTTCGAGTAAAATTGCCTCAAAACACCTTAAACGCCAAAAACTTTACATATACCCACTCACTCATAATATCATATACGTAGTGTCTTTATTCCCCTTCCACACAAACCAACTTTCAAAATTCCATTTACAGTCAAAGATTCGGCCTTTACGAAGTGGACACAACGAGCCCAGAAAGAACGAGGACCCCTAGAAAATCAGCATTAGTGTACAAGGAGATAATCAGATCCAGGGTTATTGACATGGATTACAATCCTGATCCTTATGCTGTAACAGATAAAGCATTTAGTACAACAGCTACTTATTTATCTCTTGTTATGGTGTTGTTATTTCAGCTAGTTTAATATTTATTGTTAGTTAGTTTACGATAGTTTAAGATAAGACGAAATGTTGAGCTGCGTCCACGGTACACTATCACGAGTCGTTCTATTTCCTAGTTCGCGTTGTCAAACGTGGACGTACCACGAACCTACATCGAGCATTGTCCTCAAATCCCTTTGTGTTCGTCAAAAAACCGACAACTGGTGGAACGAAACCGAGCACGAGCGAAATATCCGGAGCGCACTCGTTCGATGCTCGTGTAGCGTGGACGCAGCTTTGAAGGAGGCAAGAAGGAGGCCTTAAATGGTTGCGCACTGTTAAAGGTGGGTACCTAAGCAAGTGACAAAGAAAAGAAGAACTATTATTTGTTTCGTTTACATGGATAATGTGATCGTGTCTCGTAAAATAATGACGATAAAATTGTCTATAAAAGAATATAGCGAAAATATAGTTTCAAATGCGACTGAAATAAAACAATCTTTTAAAAAAACACCACATCCATTTTATTTCGATCGGTTCCTTAAAAAAATAAAATCACATCAGGTACATAGACTAAATCCTGATTTATATACAAATTACAAAGTCATGTTATGTAAGTACCTAAATAAAAATAAAAATTGCACTACACTAGATCGTCTGTAAACGTCTAGGAAGGGTTATGGAGGTCAATTGACGTACAGAACTACCAAGTTATGTGTAAAACGGCCGTTATTAGAACTACGGCCACAAATACGGAAATGTCAAATTCCAGAACTGCTGCGATTTCCATTGTCATAAATTACTACTAGCGCCGCCGTTCAGTTCACAGATAAGTTGGTCTGTCTGTTCATAACTCAAAGTATGTCACGTCAAGATACGTCAGCAAAATACATCCTCCCTTACCACAACTATAGAATTTTAAGGGTGTAACCTAAACTTACCTAGATTTTTGGAAAATAGTCTCAAAATATTCCGAAAGTGCGTACGTCCTAAATGATCTTACTTTATTTATTAAGAAAATGCGGATTACATCCACAGAACCAATATCACATAAAATAATTAAGTAAATAAAAGTAGAACAGTAGGTATAATTTATACTCAAATTACTAGAGATACCACATACTTAATATATTTTTTAAAGCTAATTTCAATAACTATCGACAGAATTATAGAACACATACATAATATATTTATTTATGAAATGTGGTCTCTCTTTAACATAGCTTCTCTTGATCAGTGGCGTAGCGTGCCATCTCGGCGCCTGGGGCGGGAGACCCACTTTGCCGCCCCCATTCTATAGGTGCTTAATTAAAATTAAATTTCACAGGCAATGAGATACTTCTTATTGAAGGTAAAATAGGATGAGCGGTTTTACAAGCGGATTCTACGGGCCTTATGAGCAGCGAAGTCAGAAATAACTTTGTCAAAATCAATATTAGTAGCCAATTCTTGTTCAATCGATAATATAGCCAAGTTTGATAATCTAGCGGAGCTCATAGTAGATCTGAGGAATTTTTTTATTAGCTTTAACTTAGAAAAACTTCTCTCACAACTTGCAACACTAATCGCCAAAGTCAAATATTAGGTCTTTACCTATGAAATTGCCGTTTTGTATGAAAAAATTCAAACGATTTTTTTTCATATAATTGTTATTTGTATTAAGTGAAGTAATTACCCATACAATCAATGCATCTTTGCCAACGCAGTGGCAGTTCATTAATGCCCTTCTTAAAGAAATCAGCTGGACGAGAGGCAACAAATTCTTCAAAGGCGTTTTGAACTGCCTCTTGGTTATTGAATTTTTTTCCAGTCAAGAAGTTATCCAAATTCTGGAAAAAGTAGTAGTCTGTAGGGGCAAGGTCCGGTGAGTACGGTGGATGAGGGAGAGCTTCCAACCCCAGTTCTTGCAACTTGGAGACCGTCATTTGTGCGGTATGAGGTCGCGCGTTGTCGTGCAGGAGCAGCGGAGACGAGCGATTGACCAATGCTGGTCGGAGACGTGCCCGCTTCTCCATCATTGTGTTCAATTCTTCACAGTACACATCTGCAGTAATACTCTCCCCATTTGGTAAGAAGCTGTGATGAATCACACCTGTGCTAGACCACCAAACAGTAACCATCACCTTTTTAGGGGTAAGTTTTCGTTTAGGGCATTGTTTAGGTGCTGAACCAGGATCCAACCAACTTGCTGAGCGCTTACGGTTATCAAACAGAATCAATTTTTCATAACAGGTGACAATGCGGTTCAAAATTCCTTCATTTGTGTGTCTGTTGAGCAATGCACGGCACGTCTCGACGCGTACTTGGCGCTGGCGATCATTGAGTTCGTGGGGCACCCATTTGTCAAGCTTTTTTACCTTGCCAATTTGACGCAAATGGACCAATATTGTTTTGATGCTAACGTCGAAAGCTGCTGCTAATTCAGCCGTAGATTGAGTATCATCAGCTTCCACGATCGCCTTCAATTCGTCTGCATCGACCAAAGTCTTCGGACGACCGCGGGGTTCATTTTTCAGGTCGAAATTTCCAGAACGGAAGCGAGCACACCAATAACTAGTGGTTCGTTGGTTTGTAGTGTTAGCTCCGTACACGTCGTTGATGTTGCGAGCCGCTTGTGCCGCGTTGCTGCCACGACGGAACTCATATTCCATAATTACTCGAATTTTTAACGTATCCATGTTGACGAAAATGATTGAAATGCAATGAAAATGTAACACTAACCAATAAACAAATGACTGTTTTTGGAAAAAGAATTCTATATTTTTAAAATGAAATTAATTTGAAATTAGAATTCTTAGCTAAACAAAAAATATTTTTAATTGAAATGGCCAGTACTGTAAAACGGCAATTTCATAGGTAACCTATTATATACGAATCAAGATGACTATATTTGGAACCGAAATTCCGAGATTCAGTTTTTGAATGAACTGGAGGAGCTCCAGTGGTCCTTTACCACTTATATCTTCCTCTGATTCAGAACAGGCAACAAATTGCTGGAGACGCTTCCGCACCATCTGAAACTCGTCCTTGTCGATGTCTTCTAATACATGGGAAAGATCACACTACTTGCTGTCCTCCTTGCTGTCTTGAAAATTATAGTGTGTCTGACACATGTAATGAATGAATCATAGATCAGATCTCAACCCGCTTCACCGGCGACATTTTGCCGCCCCCGCGGGCTGCCGCCCGGGGCGGGCCGCCCCCTCCGCCCCACCCACGCTACGCCACTGCTCTTGATTCAAATATCTACTTCTAAAATCATGTTTTAAAGCTTTAATATTCATAGAAAAGACTTCACCTAAATAAAATTAAAATAAAGATTGCAATTTACTAAGTACGGTCAGCATCATAAGTCAATGAACACATTCAGATCTTCAAAAGTAAAATTTACCACTATTAGATGAAAACCGCTTTGCAAAAAATACTCTAAAATTAAATGAACACACAAAAAGGTTCAAAATAAGGAAAATAAGTAAGGTTTTACGTCTAATAATTGTGTATATTACTTTTGAAAATCTGAATGTGTTAATCGACTTATGATGCTGACTGTACAAACTAATATAAGATTAACTAGATTGATAAAAAATATACAAAACATTATAAAACAGTCAAATTCTAAACCTAAACAATAAGAACACAAATCATTCCAAAATCTTTCCAACTGTTCGTTTCAAGTTCTTTAACCAACAAAAACAATATCTAAATAGCTACCTATCTTCTTATTTCTAATTTAGGTGCAATGATATTACCTAGGTATATTTTCATTATAAAGAGATTACGAGAATTTCGGACATCAACTAAATATACCAATATTAAATGGCCTAAGGGTGCCTTTTCACCAGAGATGTGCTATGCTATGTTGCTATGGATGCGTTTGATATCAACCAATCATATTCATTGAATATGTAGCCATCCTGAATTTGATTGGTGGATATCAAACGCATCCATAGCAACGTAGCATAGCACATCTCTGGTGGAAAGGCACCGTAAGGCGCTGTCTCCACGAGCATGAGAATCGCGATATTCTCGTACGTCGCATCACGGCGATAATATCGCTGTATAGATATTATATTGTGTATTGTATAGAAATACATGGCACGACGATAATATAGCTGCGATTCTATCACTCATAGAGACAGCGTTGGTAACTTTAGATCGTGCGACAAATCCGGCTATAAATCTGGCAAACCTTTTTTATTAGATAGCGGATCCGCCAAGTGTGAATAACTTAACATAAAATAGGTATGGTTAGGGGGAAACAGTTGCTCAGTCGGGTACAGTGACTCACCATAAGTTTGTAAAGAAGGAAAAGAGATAAGTACATTCATCTCTTTTGCATTTCTCGGAAGCGTTCGGTACGCGCAAGCGCAAGTGCAGAAGAGATAAACGTATCTCTTTTCCTTCTTTTCAAACCGATGGTGAGTCACTGTATCCGACTGAGCAACAGTTTCCTCCTTAACCCTACTCTGCCAGATTAACCTCGATTTTATAAGGAAATTTATCACAAGACAAATGGAAACGACCTTTTTCGTTTTCGTATCTACTTCTCTATAGCCTCATTTCAACCTTAGCATCTCCAACATCCTTCTTGAAGTCTACATCATCCAGCACAGCCACCACGACCTTGGGAGCTGGGTCTTCAGGTGCTCGGTATAATCTCCACGCCCAGAGTGATAGCAACAGGACCTCCAGCATCATTATGCTGTATTGGATCACTGGAAGAAGGAAAGTTGATGTTAGATGTAGGTAGAATGAGGTTTTGTTACAAAAATTTGATGATGAGGAATAATGATGCAAAACCTAGCTTAGAAATAGGTACAACAGCGAAAAAATTTAAGGGAAAAATGTATGTAGGTACTTAGTAAGTATCATCATATCATATTTTTAAGAATTCAGTTCTCATGTAGGTACTAATTGATCTGTGCTTTGCTTGAATGCTTCAAGTTTTTGCTCAATAACTTAGTAGTTAGCACCATAGAACTCTAGTTAGTATTAGTTTATTGATTACTCTTGGTATTAATATACAGGGTGTAACAGAAAGGGGATATAATGTGGAAACACAGCGATAGTCCTCATGAAACTGAACAACTTTTCCCAAGGAACATGGGTAACTTGAACTTAGTAACTTGAAAAAATTTTTTTGATCGTCCATACATACTCGATCGGACATTTTGTATGGGGGGCGAATTTTTTTCGAGTTACGACCCATGTTACTTGGGGAAATTTGTTTAGTTTCATGAGGACTATCGCTGTGTTCCCGCATTATACCTCCTTTCTGTTACACCCTGTACAAGTTGCGGGTACATCCTCTAGTAAAGTCAAGAAGTTAATAAATAACACTCACAATGAACAACAACAGCAGGATTCAAATCCAAGGCACAAGGCAGCTCAAAAACATCTGGCACAACTTTAGCGATACCACACTGCACCTTCACAGCGACCAGCGTCAGCTGCAGAGCCAAGAACCTTTGCCTACATCTGATGCCGGCAGTATCAGCCAGGTTCACCATGATGTTGACGCCATACACCCCTGAGATGATGGAGCTGATGACGAAGGGTTGGAAGTATATGAAGTAGCGGGTGTAGAGAGCCTGAAAAAATTGGAAAGTTAAGTGTAAATTTGTAATGAAAGGTGTTAGTGTTGACTTTATGAAACTTAGTAACTGATCAACTCCCAGCATCTCAGAAACAATAGGTACAATATGAACTGTGTCTGGTTCAGTACTGAGTCGCTGGGTCTAAGAGGTTAATGAAGCTTGGTTTTGAAAGTATAAAAATTTCATACTACCACTTAATTTATGAAATTGGTAGTCCTACTCTATGATTTCCTTCCACTTTTTCGTAAAGTAGCACTCCATTACTTGAAGTCTGCCGTCAGCTTGCTGAATGCATCCTAGACCTTCGCGACCCGGAACAGGTGGATTCCAAACGTTTTACAAATGTTGACAGTGCCTAGAACCTATGCAAGTAAACAAGTTAACAAGGGATCTAGAAATCTTAAGATATCTAAACTTACCATATCCTCAGACCAGACAACGAGTATAACACTGTAAAGTACTCCTTGCACGATCGGCAACTGCAACACCATGTACCGCACCCAATTGAGAGAGCGCCTGTAAATAATAACATAGACATTTTTATGAATGTAATTATTTCTCTTGCCTTTTTTTTCTTTCAGGCGTTTCTAAGAAATGTTACTTGATCATTGTCAATGATTTGTGCCGAAGTATGGATGAGAGGATGTTTGTTAGTGTTTTACGCGAGAACCACTGAACAGATTTTATTCAAACTTCACAATATAGTAAGTTGCATATCTGTATAATAAACACATACGCTATTAATGTGTTTTTATTCATCTTAAGAAATACTATACATGTGAATATGTTATTAAAAATACTACACTCTAATAAATAAAATATAACCACTAAACTTAACCTAACTAACACTAATCCGGGAATAATCCGCCCCTGGGTACCAATTCTCTTAAATTAAGTTAAGCGACCATACTATAACCAACAGATAAATATTCTACATCAATAGGTCACAAATTTGGTATTCTCTTATGTGCCACGAAATAGTCGATTAGTAGTCTCTAGAGGGCTTTGTCATTCATTTGTCTTTGCGAATGATTTAGTTGTCGATGTTGCCAATATTTAATAAAATTATTGTTCGAAGAAATTGATCAACCGATTGATAGATTTTTTTCGACCTAGAATAAGCTTAGACATACTTTAAAATACAGAATATTTATTTCTATAAGATTTACATGCATTTTTTGCATAAATTGCACGTTAATTTTCGAAAAAACACCGAAATAGTGTTTGGGTGACCGAATGACTGAACGACTGAACGACGGACGACCGAACGAAATGCCATTAGAGAACAACTGTCAAATAGCGAAGAGAATACCGTTTGGAACTGCCACTCATGTGACATTGCGGAGTAGAATACCAAATAAAGCGTAAAGTAATAAAATGTACGGCCGATCGCTGTCCACTGTCAACTTATCTGTTAAGAGAATACCAAAATGTGTCATTTCATACAATTCACATTCTACAGAGACACCATTTTTCATTTGGTAATTAAGAGAATACGGGCCCTGGTCTCTCCTGGTGCAAACATGCCCATCACACCAGCTGCGTTTCCACTCTGGATAGCGATAGACAATTTGAATTTCATTGTATCAGTTTTCCAAGAGCAGCCTCTATTAAAATAATGAAACCTTTCAAACCAATGAAAGTATAATGAAAAGTAACTATGAACTCTTAAATTGCCATCGTAAAACAAACCTACCCCAGAGACAGCTAAATTAAATTACTTTTTAATAACACGTAGCTATATCATAAATTAACTAACCGTACAACAATGAATTACTAATGACTATAGTAGACAAGTTAACAATGTTTATCAATTAAATCAATTAAGTACCAGATATTACCAGTAATTAATTTGATGTAGTTGTAAATTATTTAGGGTAAACTTGCTTAATTCGTACCTGCGCTTAATTCGTACCTCGCCTATATCTCGACTCTGGTAATAGCTAGAAACGTCTCTTCTAGGGAAAAAATGTAACTAACAGTCGGCTATGTTACCACCAAAAAAATTACCGACGGTGGGCTGCTCTTGTAAAAATTATTCAAAAAATAAGAATTTTTCAACTTTTACCGTAATATTTTTATACATTTCATAAGGACATTATACAAGCTAGGTAGTGATAACCTGATTTATTGTTTTGTTATGTATTATTAGATATATTTGTGCTTTCGTCTAACGTAATGAAGTAGGTATGGTTGTTGTCATTTTTTTTGGTGGGATATTTAAAATGAGTTCGATTCTTGCGCTTATTTCGTACCACATGCATGTGCTTAAAACGTACTTCAAAAAAATAGAACAAACCAGAAGAAAAACGTTATAAAAGAAAGAATGTTGTGATACAAAGAAAAAAAGGAAAATAAAGCAATGTAAGAACAATACCTGGCACAGAAAATGATGTCAGGAACATTTAGAAGAAAATGTGTTTTAATGCACTCAGTGATCAGAACCAATGATGGATCTCAAAGTACGATTAAGGAATATAGTGGTACGATTTAAGATCAATAATCCTTAATCGTACTTTTTTAATGCTTTTTTAAATTGTTTTTTTCTCAGAAGTTAATAAGATTTGAGTTAAAATTTCTTATAAAAGTAATGAGTAATGAATCAAATTAAAATTACTTATAATGAAAAACTGTCTGTATCTAATAGTTTTAAAATTACAGGACATTTTCTCGAACTGGTACGAATTAAGCAAGTTTACCCTAATGACTGGCGAGTTAGTCCATTTACCTAATGGCTTCCGGTTCATATCAAATTCTTGTAGGTAGATAATAACAAATACAATTTAAAATATCTACATAAGAAATGTTGTAGTGACTTTGCAACTTTTAACAATACGCCTAAATCATTTTAATGAAGTAATGTTACGGTACACGTCCCCATTAGGTATTTATTAAATGAATTTCATTTGTACGAATTATTTCGTTTGTTCCCAGGTTCAGGTTTGTGTTTGAAAAGAGCCACCCAATATATTTTCTTGCTAGATTCTTCTCTGAGGAAAACTGCATCCTTTCAAGTCTAGTCTAGCATTAGGTTTCAAAAAAATAACGTGTTTCAGGCGATTGTAAATATTTTTCTGATTGATTAGGTTCCGATTTTTTTAACTCCCGGCAAAAAGGGGGGGGGGTGTACCTACTATGGTCTCTAACTAAATTGGATCCGACATTAAATGATGATAAATTTTATCATCTGCGTATAAAATGCTCTGCCATTCCACGATTAATTACGTAGGTGTATCTGACACTTGCCAATGAAAATGTTTTCTTACGACACCCAAAGAAAGAAAAGCACAATAAAACATAACCTTTACTTATTAACAAAGTCGGTCTATTTTTCCATCAATATCCAAACAATTTTAGGCCATTATCCCGATTAATTTCCATTAACGATGAAAGTGCCGATGTCGTATCAAATTACTTTATTGTCTCATCAATTTGTTTTTATAACAGCTCTATTTTGGTATATTGTGAAAGTAATATTTTTACACTTGATGAATATCGTTCGTTGAGATATAAGTACCTACCTAAACCTTTCTCTGAACATAACTCCGTCTGTACATTTATAGAGAAGACAAGAATGATTTCTTATTTCATTTCTAAATTTCAAAATCGCATGTTTTCCGTAGGCAGGTTTTTTTAAGAACTTATTTTTTTAACAAAAGAATCCCACAGCTGAGCAAGAGATTTCTATTTTATTTATTTAAGTACACATACATTTACAGATAGGTACATTTACTTCTAATATACTGATTGTTTGACATGACTTACTTACCTATTTAGTTTAGGTCTAGGAATGATGCAGCATGGCCAGCAGCAGCAAGGTCGCGTTCTGGTCTCCAGTAGAGTGCCTCCAGCACTTCTAGAAATTATCAGGGTAGTTTGTTAATGATATAAAGGTTTTGCTGTAAGGTATAGCTAGGGATATCTCAATGAAGTTAAAGATCGTAACAAACTGATCCCACGATGCGACGTAGGACATCGTTGCGAGTGCCAAGTAGGCTCCTAATCATATTATTTGTATGGACCATAATTCATAATTCATTGCGTACTTGCGTACTGGACTAGTTTATTTAATCAGTCAAATGAAGCACAAAGAATAACTAGACTCTTTTGACAAGAATCTAACTAAAAACTCATAGATTGTTTTCCTGCCAAAATTCCTTTTTCATAACTTCTTCCTTTACTTAAATAACATTCATAACAAAGAACAAACTATGACTTTATTAAACATGCTAATAAACTAGCCAGCTTATTGATCGATTAATCGTACAACTTACCTGATAAGTTTATCAACACCGCCAGCCTCGTCGAGCAGTAGACAGTAGAAATGATACATGGCAATCATGACAGCTTGCTGCGCCGCCGCCTCCGCCAACAACCGCGCTCGGGGCACGAACACTACAATCAGACCCGCTGTTGCTACCAGCTGGAATGAGAGAAAGGTTCTACATTTATCTTCATATATCTAATATAGGTATCCAAGGACTGAAGATATAGCGCCATCTGACCCAAATTAAAGTTAAGTATAGCCTTCACTCGTATGAGTGAGAGTAAGCTCGTGCCCCTGTAATGGGGACGTTAAAAGGGCCGATATATTGATTAGGCAACTGATGTGTATCTAGGTGTTATAATAATATAGATAAGTACATTTTAAACATAGGATTCCCACTGAAGACAAACATCTCTATGCATCACGAGTTGGCCTTCCCCTTCTAACATTTCCTCCACTCTTGCATATTAAGTCATAAACTCTTTCGTTTATCTCTTTTCGCTCATTCTTTTTACATACTTAAACCATTTAAGCATCTCTATTCTGTCCATATGTTGACGAAAAAATAGCATTACAAACGTTTATACATATTACTTATGTAAGTAGGTAATGTTATTTTGTAATTAGCTCATCAAGATTCTGCATATTTTTGTTTATACTCTAAAATCTTTTTAAAACCAAGTAAATCATTAAGCAAAACCACGAAGGTTAACGAAAGTAGTCTGAATGCAAAGTAAACTCAAAGTTAAGGTGTCAAGGCAGGCCGTTATGAACTGACGACGATGGTAAAAAGTTACTGCATTGTTTACAAATGTTCCCACGTAGATGGAAAATCCATTTTGTACGGTCAAGACCAAAGTATGAATATACGTCCAGGTTGACGTATTGAGCATTACTTGACGTTGTGGGGAGAAAGTTCATGTACCTACTCGTCAAGGATAAATTTCATTTCATCATCAGCCTGTTGCAGTCCACTGCTGGACAGAGGCTTCTCTCCACACGCCACTAAGATCTATCTTCGGCTGCTCGCATCCAGCTCCTGCAAGCCATCTTGTGCAAATCATCACTCCACCTTGCTTGAGGAGTCCTACACTACGCTTGCCTAGTTGCGGACTCCACTCAAATATTTTATTTGTGCGCAGGATTTTCGCGTTTTTCGTACGTTTTTCATATCAAACGTCAAACCGCTACAGATCTGCGTAAGTGTCCGTAATGAACGGCTCAATTATTTATTGAATCGATTACTTACGAGTGATGGAACAAGTTATAAACAAAACTGTTCTATTTAATCGGAAATATCTAATCAAAAACCAATTACACTCATATAAGGCAAAATTCATTGTTTACAAGCCTATCAGTAGATACGAGAATGATAAAATTATGTCGCTATACAGGGTGTAACAGAAAAGAGGTATAATGCCGAAACACAGCGATAGTCCCCATGAAACTGAACAACTTTCCCCAACGAACATGGGTCGTAACTCGAAAAAATAAATCGCCTCCCCATACAAAATGTCCGATCAGCTGATCGAGTAAGTATGAGCGATTCCAAAAAAATTATCGAGTTACGACCCATGTTCGTAGGGGAAAGCTGTTCAGTTTCATGAGAACTATCGCTGTGTTTCGGCATTATACCCCCCATTCTGTTACATCCTGTAGAATATAGGGCCATACCTATAGCTTAAAAATCGTGGAATACTAGAAATAATGATTCACCTGATTCACTAACTACTATGTTTACTAGACTGTGGCATTGTAGACCTACTGTAATTTATTTTCTTTGCTTCTGCATTAGGAACTGTATTTTTATGTTATGGTACACTTATTTTAGCTACCCACTCGTGCGTTTAGTCACGTGCGTTATTTGATTTCATGTATTTGTTTAAATAGATACTTCGTGAATCTTTTTACTACTATAATAAGAATAGTCTTCTGTTGCACAAAACGGCATTTGAAATTAGGTCTTCTTTTGTTTTTGACAATGATGACAGAAATATGTAGGTTCATCGAGGCTAAGCTTTCTGCGATTAGCTATAACTTCGGTATATAGGTAGGTATGAAGTTAAGTACCTACGCGAACCGTCGTAAGCAGTTGAGCTGCGTTTTAACGCGGTTTCTTTTCTTATCAACCTTGTAGTTACCATAGGACCATAAACGCAAGGCATCTCTTTATTAAACGACTCTCTTTCTTCTATGTCTTGTTTATTTTTGTTAGTCATGAAGATCCCATTGTTGTAAAAAGCCTTCCTTGTGACTTCCCATTCAACACTGTCTCCAGTAGTTTGTGCTGTAAATTTTTCGTTTTTAATAAACATACCCACCTCCTTACAGCTGACAAATGTAAAGGAGGTCGCCCACCGACGGCACCACCGACTATTACACCGCTATGCTAGGTCATTATTGCGTAAAGCCTGTCGTAACAGCACGAAACACTTGGACGTGATTGCAAAAACCAGCAAATATTAACTCGACTCCCCACTTCTATCCACGATCTTCGAACGAAGTCTCTTCTTCACTCTTGCCAGTGCAATCACGCCGCAAGAATTAACTTAGGTATTCGATCCTAGGGTTGCTAATACAAATGGGGTGTGGAGTTAACGTTTGTGCGTTCAAAAGTGTTAATAAACTGTAGATTGTTAGTTGATTAAGTTGTTTGTAATAAGGAAGAGGTGTAAAGGAATAATACTGATTGCGTGTGAATTGAAGTCGTGTGTGAAGGGTGAACATACAAAACAACCCTTGTTTTCCATGGCAATAGACACTCAATATTTTTTAAAGCGGTTCCGCACACATTATTTTCTAAACGACAAAAAACGAAACGAATAGATAAGATGACAATAATCTAGTTACAATTTCTTCTATACGATACGTACGTCCAAAAGAAACTAGCGTATCCACCGTTCTGCTTAGAGGTTTTTGTATGAAAGAGAAACTCCCAATCCATCCTACATCGGCACTTTCAAATAGTAATAAAGCTGCTCATGACTTCGTATGCATTTATCGTCGTATCTTTGAAAACTTACCTATACAATCTCTTAAAATAATATAGCCTTATATGTTATTCTGATGTGCAAGCCACAGTATAAGAAAGCTTCAATAAAATCTGTTCAGTGATTTTCGCGTGAAATAGTAAGAACATTCTTACCTACATCCATAGGCATAAATATGGTCATTTACAATACTTATTGGCAAGATTAATAGGGTGGTATACTTACAGGATAAACAGCAAGTACTATAGTAAGACTGGTGCTGCAGTCGCTCCAATGTTTCCTGGCTGTCCGAAGAGTGGCGGTGAAGAGGCCGCAGACCAGGGCCAGGGTCAAGACTGCGCAGGTCCATAGCACCCACGCGTAGCTGTCCAATGCTGGAATGATGAAGAGTTGATTGGTAAGAGAAGGAGAGGAAGACTGCGACGTAGGTAGGTACCATATCGTATCGAGTCAAAGCATTTAATCTTTCACATCCCAGAAAAAAAGAACAATAGAAAATCTATTGTGTCTGGGTTTATAATGGGTCAGTGGGATGTGAGAGGTTAATCTAATCTAGCCGCTTGTGTTCCACTGCTGAGCTAAGGCATCTCTCCTCATCCGCCATTACTTTCTGTATTTAGCTTCCTCCGCCCAGGTACTCAAGGTGTCCAGCTCTTCCCGCCACCTTTTGTTCCACCTACAATTAAGTACTCTTAAAATAGGTACCTATGTTGATGATTAAGATTTAGGTGAACTAAAACAAAGCAATTAATTATAAAATACAAGTCTTCGTTGCGGCTGGTAAGAATTTGGGATGCTTTTCGGGCCTCGGTCTATCATGGCCTTATGGTCCATGGAATGACATTTGTTAGAACCTACTTATTTGTCATTTAGGTATGATTGAGTCAAGTTTGAGTGCGAAAACATACCACGGCTTAAACGCGAGTTCGAGCTTGCGACCGTTGCAAACGACAAAATGAATTAAGCACAAACTTCTCAGAAAAATGTATCATGACGAACTTAAATGAATGGTGGACGAAGCTTGCGTTTATATTTTCAATATTATTTATAGACGATCTTTAAAGAAAGATGAAATTAAAAACCAGTATTTACTTCCTTTTAGCATGGTCCTTGGTATCTTCGACCGGATGTTACACCATATCATTTAAAATTCTTTCCGATTGCCATTTCCATGGTTTATTTATACGTATTGTAATTACTTACATACTTATCTATACTATATTTCGTTTTCAGTAACGTCTACCTCTGCCCTTTATATTTAATTAAAGCTATCTTTCTTCTTATAGTTACTTAATTGATTTTTACGACTCATTAATATCAGTAAGGGAAATCTTATATTTTTCTAACCTTAACACTTATCTATCTTCTCCCTGTTTTATTACAAATTAAATTTTAAATATCGTTCTAGAACTTAGGTATGTCATTTTCGACGTCATTTATCTGAATTAGTTCCAGATCTAGATAACTAGATAAATGTCGTTTTGTAATAAGGGGGTTAAAGTTTAAGTGGTTCTGAAGCCATGGTTCTACCAGAAAGGGAAGTAAGCAAGTATGTCATTTTTCAACATATTAAATCATCCTTTGGACCATTGACCTTTGAACCGTCGCCACATGTATAACCAGACCCTATATGCACAAAAATGCACTGTAATACACAACCGGACAGCCTCGCTTGCCAAACTGCGCTTCCTGAATGCAGTCCTCAGTTAGTTCATTGTTATTTATTCAACAAGCAATTTTTACATCCTACTTCGTCAATTATCGGGTTAACTGTTTTATACTGTTACTGTAATGATTTAGTAATCATTATTATTTAGTTTATTTTATAAAGTAACATAGGTGCCTAGTTTATGTTGGTTTGTAGCACCTTTCATACGTCTGTGCTTTTAAAGTTGTATTGTTTAATTAATAAAGCTTTTATATGTCTGGGCGTTATATATTTATCTATGTATGTTTATCAGTCCCTGATACCCATAGTATAGGATTTGCCTAGTTTGGGGTCAGGTGACCGTGTGTGAAATGTTTATTTATTTATGTCAAAAGAAAGTTTTTCAACATATCCAACATTGATATTACAGCCTATCAGTCTTTTATTCCAAGAAATATAGTACTATTGTACAAAATATTATGTATTTACTTTCAAATATTATTGGGATCTGAAATAGTATAAAAGGGCATTTTTACTTTTTTGCCCCCCCGTTGGAAATTTTAGCATTATTTTTAGACATGCGTTTTTTGAAAGATTTTTCATGTTAAAATATTCTTAAAAGCCCTATAAATTAGAAAATATAGCTTGTTCCAGAGATATTACTGGATTTTTATGTAAAAAACACTAATAAAGTGGACAGTATAGTGAAACAGTGGTCAGTTTGATGACTTTTCAAAAGTGCTTTAATTTGAGAATTAAAAGCATTTTGAGTTAATTTTTAGTTTTACGAGATTCTAAATTAATGAAATTATTTAAAAAAGACACAATAATAAGCTATAATAATGTATTTTAAGCTAAAAATCACGTTTTACTTTCAGTTTGGTGACAAGTGATGCTATTGCTATATCAATTTTCTCTTTTTTTATAGTTTTGAAAGCAGTTAATCAATGTTATTTATTAAATTATTAAATGAGTGTCTAATACACGCAATATAAGGAATAATTACTAAACAGAAAACTGGAAACAAATGAATAAATGAGTAAAATATACAACAAAAAAAGTGTGACAGTCACCAAACTGACACAGCAAAAATTCTTAAGGTAGGGACACATGATGATGAAAACATTTGTCCATTAAAACGAAATGAGTGATTGACCAAGGCCATATGGCCTTTTCAATGGAAAAGCGTTCAAAGTCTTCCCTTGTGAGTATTTTGTCTATATCATGAAATATCACCATGTTTAGGACGTTAAATTGTCAGGTATCGGTCAGTCAATAGCAAATATGTAGATAGTTTTAGTGAATTAATCTGTAACAAAAAGAAACACGTTAGTAAAACTGTTGCGAATCGTAAAAGATAAAAGATAATTTAGCTATCAATAATTATCTTATAAAACAATATCCTTTAATAAAGGTACATAAAACTAACTTACTGCTTGTTAATGGAAGACAGTCGTCTATGAAGATATGTGATAGTATTTAACGTAATCCTAAAAATAAAAATATATGTGTGTCAGAACCGTATTATTAAACTCATTTTAAATAACAAAATTACTAAAAGTCATATCATACTATGTAGACCTAGCCTTAGGCGTCAGTTTGGTGACTTTGGTGGTCAGACCTATATGTGACGAACTAAAAGTCACTAAACTGACGTCACATTTTCACACCAAATTTTACTTTTATTCAAATTATAACCAAATGTATTAAAAATTGTGTGAACTAAATACAAAAAACGTTAGCTAAATAATGTATGAATCGATTTGAAAAAGTTTTATGTCAAGATGTATACCACAAAATAAGATAACATGATTCAAACCTGACCTCAAAAAACGTAACCTGAGACTAGCACCAACAAAACTTGCTTCTCCCGTGGCAATGGACAACAAAATAACGATTTCAAAATGGCAGATGGGATCCTTTGTAGATAATGTTGCCATTTTTAACAACATAAATCGATTTAGTATAAAATTTAATACCATTTCGGTCGTCACTGTACTGACTTGTCAGTCCGACTCGATTTTGAGGACAAAATTAAAATCTATTTTACGCTTAAATGAATAGAGTTACATTTATAATTTTGATTTGATGAGATAGAAGGCATTTTCTTCTACACGTAGACATAAACATTAGCAGGTATGTGGAAGAATTTTTTTTGGTAAATTCAATAGTTTTGATGCTGGGTAGCCGTGTGACCTGTCAAAAACAGCTGTCTTTTTTATTTCAAATGATCATAATTCTTAAATTATGTTAATTACGTAAGGTTTATTGATTTAAAGTTTAAGTTAAATAATGTAAAAATACTATGTAGTCCTCAAAATATCAATAGGTGTTCAAATTAATTCACAATTCACCTTCAAACTCGTGGACACGGTCAAAACCCAGGGGGGGCACTTTTTTTGAAAATGCCCAAAAACTAATAATTTTCGCATACGAAATATATGGGTTTTCTCAGATAGAAGGTAGCAAAAATTTAAGCAAAAAAGCTAAGCCGTAATCTATGCTTAGAAATATGTAGGTGTTTAGTAGTTAATAGCATATTCAATAGATTTTTATATCTTATCCAATTATTTATGTTTGCATGACACTGAATTATAACGAAGTGGTCTCAAAACCTGAATTCATTGAAACTGCCAAAAATCAAGTCGATCTACATTTATACTGACAAGTAATTCAATGTTAATAGTTTCTTTATATTTTGAAACTTTCAAATAAATAAATAAAAAGTAATTACTAATCATGCTGCATATAATTTTATGGATTATTAAGTACCTACATAATGTTACACGAAAATAATAAATGTTTTTTTATTTATTTCCCATATCTCACGATTGTATTTATACCTACTTATAGCTTTAAACTTCATTACTAATATATCTAAACTTTACACTAAATACCAGTCCTAATTCAGTCCTTACCTATCTTGCCTTCTTGCTTTCCCTTCTCTATCTGTGGGGTCTGCAGGAAGAAATTTCTTTTAGAAATATGCTGTACCTTTCGTATAACTTCTTTTTTTTTCTGTCTCTATGTATTATCATCTTACAATAAACTGTTAAATAAATAAATTATAAATAAATACATAGATAGATACTGAAGTAAATTATGTAATTTTTGACGATATTTCATGAATTAATTTATTTCATTAGATAAGTACCTACTGGCCAATAAGGTTGCTCGCAGCTTTGTACGCCTTTATCGTCAAATCTTGAAAAACTTGCACAATATCTTAAAATAATATATGCTATACGTTACTCTGATGAGCAAGCAACAAAATTTTGGTTGCCTGGAAGATATTGCTACCTAGCAATAAGGCCGCCTGTTGCTTCTTATATTCTTGTTTGTGTCTGTACCGTATGTCTTTTGTGCAATAAAGAATATTTGTATTGTATTGTATTGTATTATTTTTTTAATTCTATTTTATGATTTTTATGTGAACGAGTCACGAGCCTCCTCACATGCATCCATCTGTTTATCCATCAGCATAAACATTGACATTTATAATATTAGTTGGAAGTCAGTTTAACTTATTGCGAAATCACTAATTATTCAACTATTTCCTATTAGCGCCAAAACACACGGTGAAACGCAACTGCAACGCAACTGAAACTTTTGAGTTGCATCGAAGTTTCTGCTATAGACTTCCTTAGAAAACCACACACGACGCAACTGAAACGAAACGTTTCAAGCTAGTTGCGTCGTGTGTTGTTTTCTAAGAAAGTCTATAGCAGAAACATCGATGCAACTCAAAAGTAACTAGCACTTTCAGTTGCGTTGCAGTTGCGTTTCACCGTGTGTTCTGGGTCTCAGTATTACAACAGAAAACAATGATCATCCTAGAAGGGCATTAGGTAACAAATACAATGTAAGGTACCTACCTAGGTAAATACCTAGATTTATTTCATTTCATGCTTTTGTTGTTTCTGTTGTTGTTGTTTATTTGTAATTTGATATATCTAATCAAGAAATGTTTTAAGTAAATATTATCCAATTTTAAAAAATCATTAAGGAGCCGTTTCACAATCTACTGATAAAATTTATCTAACAGATATTTTATACCTGTCTCTATCTAAAACGTCATGTCTTATGAAATAGACATAGGTTTATCTGTCAGTTAAATTTTATCTGTGGATGATGAAACAGACACTGAAAGTCGCAATTAAGAGCTTATTAAAATTAACTATCCTTTAAATCTGATAAATAATTTGACATTGACAGTGTCAGCTACAGATTTAATGGAATGAAAGGTCTAATTACTTTTACTGCAACTGACTGCGAGACTATCTATTTATTATAACTAAGTACATACACGAAAATTTTGAAATATGTAGGTAAATACCTACTTCGAAGCACTAAAATAATACCTACCTAGGTAATAAATACCTAAATTACAAATAATGGTAAGTTGGCGTGTTTAATAACACTAAAATAATGTTAGGTAATTAAAGCAAACACTATTTACACCTTATCTCACGATAGGTAACCTATAAGGTAATCTAATGTATTTTAAAATGTCTTGAAATTTCTTTCTTGTATTTTTACTTAGTCTGGGGTCATTAGCTTTTGTTTTTGAATTTATGAAACAATACAATTTAACAGCTTTACCTTAACTTAAACTAACTTACGATCTAAAAGAGGTAAAAACCATGTTACACACCTACATATTGTAAAGTTTAATTAAAATCTGTTTAGTGATTTTACGTGTAAAAGCGTAAAAGCAACAAACAGCCCCTCATCTATCCATCCATCGGCACAAAACATTGACGTTTATAATATTCGTAGGATAAAATTTGTAAAGTTTCATTAACTGTTCAGTGGTTTTTACGTGAAAGAGTAACAAACATCTCCTCATCCATCCATCTGCATAAACATTGATTATTTATAATATTAAATATTAGTAGGAATACGTCCCTATTTGAGAGGTCATTCGTGAGACAACGTAGATATGTGCTTACAAATCATCCATCAAAGTTCACTAGGTAAACTTTAATTAAAAATCAATTATATTATTATACCAATAAAACCCTTTGTCTTATGACCTTAAACTAGATATTTCTAGATCTATCCGCATAGAAGGTACAATAGCTAAATCTTCGCGTGCCGTAACAGCTGTTTTGTTAACAAGGGCAGAATTAGATAAGTAATTAAGTAATTAGTGGAATGTAACACCATTTTAACTGGATTTCTAGTAAATTCTTACACAAGCTGTCAGCTGATGCAGTATTGGTAAAAGGGGTGAACTCATGAAAAAATTAAAATCAGTGGCAGATTTACCAATAGGCTAAGTAGGCTGGAGCCTAGGGCGGCAGATTTACAGGGGCGGCAAATTTCAATCAATCAATCAATCAATCAATCAAATCGGCCCGTTTCTCCCCACTGCTGGGTATAGGCCTCCCTTTTTTCGCGCCATTCACTACGGTCCTGTGCCAATCTAACCCATAGCGGCCCTGCCGATCCGACGATGTCATCTGCCCAGCGAGCGGGTGGGTGGGCGTCAAATTTGCGGGCGGAAAATTTAATATATTTTATTAGAAAAAAATAACTTATAATTATTATGAATACTTGCCTATATATCACCGTGATTTGTCAAAACATTTATCATATCCCTACGACTTATAAAAGATTACTAAAATGACTAAGGCCATCAGGCCCTTGGCAGAAATGCTGAGAATGTGAAAAGAATGTGAAAGAGTGCAGTTTTCCCCAGAGAAGAACCTAGCAAGAAACTCTGTAGGGTTGCTCTCCTAGGAAAGACTTATTTAAGCCTTTTTCCTGTTTTTCTTTTTCGTTAGCTAACCTACGAGTATTTTGTACATTGCTACCCATTTTTCCCTCACATTATAAACCCTTTAATATACTGGGTGTAACAGAAAGGGGGTATAATGCCGAAACATAGCGATAGTCCTCATGAAACTGAACAACTTTCCACAAGGAACATGGGTCGTAAGTCGAAAAAAATTTTTGGATCGCATATACTTACTCGATCATCTGATCGAACATTTTGTATGGGGAGACGAATTTATTTTTTCGAGTTACGTCCCACGTTCCTTGGGGAAAGTTGTTAAGTTTCATGAGGACCATCGCTGTGTTTCGGCATTACCTATACCCCCTTTCTGTTACACCCAGTATAGTATATAATAATAGTTACCTTTCTTTAATAGGGTAGATACTAGTGTTTTTCTGTGGATATACGGATCATATAGCGAAATAACTTCTTACATAAACATTTATTGTTTTTGGCGCCCCCGTATAAAAACTTGGCGCCCTATTGGCGTTATTTAACTCGCAAAATGTCTAGTTATGCTCGCTCGTATCTAAAGGCGGGAGGAATCACAAATAAACAAACAGAAACTAGGTCATTTACCTCCCTACCCTGTTTTTACACACAGGTTTCTTCGCATTCAGCCTATTTGTTGTATGTTTTTTTAGACGTCAACCAGGATAGTAGGTACTACGTGGTAGGTAGGTACTCTGCTAAATAAAAAAACTAGGTATAGAATTTGTATTCTGTTGTATAGATTTAAAATACTTACAGCTTTTTTAAAACTTTTTTTAGTTCTTAGAATTATTTCTGATATAAGACAGTTTAGCTTCATTTAAAGATGTTATGTTGCAGAAAAGGAAATCAAAATTAAAGAATCATAATCAGGTAGTCTGTTAGACCTCCTCCGGTCATATTAAAAAATATTGTTTTCTTTCTTTGTGAATAAGTAAGTACTTAAGTAGTTAGTTATTTATTTTCAAGTTTAACAATTTAAAAAAAAGTTTCCGCCAAGTTATATCTAATTCAATTAATTAACTTGATTACTTATTACAATTAAACCACCAGTTTTAAAACTGCACAAAGTATTCTGAATGGCTAACGATTAATTAACTTAACACACGTTACATTAACCAAGACGTTACCTGTTACAATTAACCCGTAGGTAATGAAGTACTATCGATTCCGGGGTGTGGCCTCGTAAATACCTTAAGGGCCGACGCACACCTGACGGAGCGCAGCGCAGAACATTTTTGATTGTCATATTATTATCGACATTGTTCTCACTAGAATAAAATTTTAAATCAGTTGACACAATATTCGTATGTAGTCGCTACGATGCTCCGATACTTATTTGTTGTGGTAACTGATTTTGAATATTATTCCAATGAGAACAATGTCGATAATAATATGACAATCAAAAATGCTCTGCGCTGCGCTCCGTCAGATGTGCGCCGGCCCTAAGGGTTACCGCACACGTCCGATAAATCCATCGATGTTTATCAATGGATAATTTTACGATAAAGTCCTGTGTGGTCTTGGGTATGTGGAAAGCTGATAATTATTACTTTAAAAAATTTAAGACACTCCATAGTTTTTCGTGGATTAATGGAAATGGCACCTAACATATTTGTATGGAGCCTGGTATAGTAAAAAAACGGTATCAATTAGGCTAAACATCCCCTATTAGAGTTAGTATGGGAAAAAAAAAGTTGGCGGCCACTGATGAAACTTACTTCAATCGATAGAGAAAAATATTATAAAACGATAGTATTTTGGATAATTGTCAAAAGTGATATACTTTCCGAGATATAGGACTTTGAAAAAGAAAAATTTGAAAATGTTTAGCCTAAGTGATACCGAAAATTTTTACTACTTATACCAATTAGGTTGGATGCTCTTTGACGGCTTTTTCTGTAACTATGGATTTATTATGCTGGGGCCACACTAACGAGAAATGCCATTAATTATTGCGATAACCGGCGTTAACAGTAGGTGTAGCCACAATTTAACGCGATAATTTGACAACGGCATTAACATTGCCGTTTGGAGTTAGGCGATAGCTCAAGTGGCGGTACATCAAAGAAACTAACGCGAGAATTAATGCGATGAAACGGCCACACTACGTACTGTCAGTGTTCGTCGTGAGCGCAACGCGATCGCACATGTTTCCTTTTAAGCACGTTTTTGTTTATAGGTACCTACTATGGCTATGGAGTGGAGTAATAATGAGAAAGTAATTACATTTCTGGAGATTTTACAAACGGAACCATGTTTGTGGAATCCAAAACTTAAAGAGTTTCAAGAATCGTGGAACGCAAAGTGATGCTTGGCGACGAATAATGGAATTATTATAAATTAGTAAAGATTTAATAAATTCAAGTAATAAAAATTTACACTCATGAAATACAGAGCGAGTGCAAGTAAAATCAATGCCGTTTTTATCGCCAATAATGGGCATTAACGTTGACCGTTCAAGTGTAGCCACCCACTTTAACGTGTTAAAAATTATCGCAATAATTATCGCATTATTGGGCATTAACGTTAGCCGTTAGTGTGGCCCCAGCATTATGGTTATCTATACATACACGTTCATAAGTTCCAGTAAATGTGATCGCAGTTTGTCATCCAAGTTTGTTAGAAAATAAGCACCGGATATTGCACGATTGCCTTTTTTAGGAATTGGTAGAGTAGGTACAATTAATGTAATAACTAGCAGGTTTAGTTTTTTTTTTTTCTATTATAAGAAAATGAATAGGTACCAAAAGATACGTCGTACCTACTTATTAACACCATGGTGTTCTTTTTTTACATTTTTATTATTTTTAATATTTTATCTTTATAAGTTAAGAATAACTGTCCGATATAAATATTTTCTTAGTAAATTCGTTTTAAATTAACTGATTAAAAGAAAATTAAAATAAAACAGTGAAAAGTAATTCAATAAAAATCTGTTAAATTAAGTAGCTCGTTAGTAAAGAAACTCTAATTTAAAGTCATTTAAAATAATTGAATTATCGTTTTTATAGTTTAAGTCTATAGTAACTTAAGTTTGTAGTAGTTATTAGAAAATGTAGTTAGTTATCAATTACTTTTTATTATTTATAGTAAAGTAAACACTAAACAATGCAACTTAAGTATAAACTTAAGTAGAAGTACTTAAGTTACCTACTTACTTAAGGATCTAGCATTATGGCACCTAGCAGGTTATGTTACGGACAAGGTATGCCTTATTATAGAAAAAATACAATTTTAACATTTATATTTTTTCTAGAATTTTAAATAGGTGTATGTAACATTGTTGGTAACGTTGTAGATAAACTCTTTTCCTACGTATAAACTATGAAAAACTTAAATAAATAAATTATGTATTTTAGCTATTAAGTCATACTTTGTTACATTACGAATAAGCAAGAATAATTTAATAGATTAACTATTAAAACCAAAGTCGTTGTTGCAATACCATAACAACTGTATACTATGTAAAGTAATATAATCAACATACCAGTGAAATAGGTGTAGAAATCAGGCTGTATACTAAAATTGTAACAGGAGACGGTGGTGTTTAAAGCATCTTGCACCCGATCAACAACTTTTTCTGGAATTATATGTCTGGCTGTCAGTACCCTCGGCCCACTGGCTTCACTCAAAAGATCCATTGTCAGTTTTTACTTTTAAAAACAAAACTAAAACTGACTTTTTAATTTACTTCAAAAAGTTTTTATGCCAACTGTCATTTTTCAACAAAACAAAAGCGCGCGGTTTTTTTTTTTTTTTTTCGAGCTCGGATTAGACGCGCATTGGATTCAAGTTGTGAGCCAACACTGGCCACCATCGCTTCATGCGTTCACTTTCTTTCGACATTTTAGTGAGTGGTCTGCGCAACGTTTTAGTGATGTGCTGGCTCATTTTGAAAGGTTTTTGTTTACAGAGTTTGAATTCTTTGAATATTTACAATATCCTTCATTCATAAAAAAATATTTGAAATTAGGGGTCTTTGTAATACAAGTGTTTCTCATTCTTATTAAAACAATTAGATAGGTAATGTTTTTTGCTTAATAAAAAAAACTAAATAATTACATAGTAAATTAGTAAGTATTCGTAAGTATAATTTTCTAATATAATTTCAAATAAAGTGTTTTCCAGCATGTTATCAGTGAGTTGTTAAACTTTACTCTTTCAGTTGATAAGTATCCATTACTATAGATACAAATATGATCTTCATAATAATGATATTAAGGACGTAATAGTTATCTGACTTTATTGCAATCGTTTCATAACAATGTATAAGCTATTAATTAATCGGAAAACAATTTTCCGCGTGTCTGCTTTTTTTTTGTAAAATACACTTAAGCACAAGTTGTAGTAAGTACCTAAAATTCTTTTAAATAAATAGATGGAACCTTTTAATAAAATATACAAAAGCATACTAAAACATCAAGTAAATAAATAAATAATCCACAACAAGAAAGCTTATTATTTAGGTACCAATTTAATCAGAATGAATCACCTTATCAATTTTGGATTTGTAATTTTATTTCTGATAAAATTAACGATGTCCTAATCACTATTTATCATTGCGGCGCTCTTTTATGTATTAAGTAGGTATTACTTATTATACCTAGATGAAAATACCGACTCACATTATTTTTTTAACAACTATCGATATTCAAAAATATCGACTTCAACACATCACTAGCATTAAACGGGTACGCGAGTTATGAGGTAACCATAGAAGTGGGAACCACAAACTTTAATTTAAGACCTCCTTTGTTTGAGCATGCATATAACGGAAGTCTCAAGTTAATGAATTCATGTAGGAGTCCAACTGGCGGTTACGAGAATAAACTAAAGGTTCTCTTTTTGAACTGCAATGAACTGAGCTAAGGTTAAACAGGCGTAAGGCCTAGATGCATAAAGGTTTAAAAATGTGGACAATACAATTAAATCAATATTAATGAATATAGGTCATATAGGCTGATGATTAAGGCACTAATTCATACATAGGTTCATAAATACTTCATAAGTACCTACCTACTTAATTTCAAGAAGTAGCTTATTCAAGTATGTATAGTCTAGGTATGTACCTTAATTTTCAGCATAAACTAGGTACCTATAGAGTGAAACAACTATGTACCTATAGGTGAATGTCAATAAGTTATAGGTATTAGGTATTAATGAAATCTGTGTAACTGTTTATAAGAATTGTAAAACTTTATTTGAAAAGAGCAACCTCACAGAGTTTCTTGCTAGGTTCTTCTCTGGGGGAAACTGCACTGCACCTTGCGAATCTAGCGCTAGCTTTAAAAAAATTACCTATATAATAATGTAACGGTTTCAAGAGCATTTTTTGTGCCTATGAAATAAATATATTTTTGACTTTGACTTTGAATTGTATTTTTTGACCTATTTCAAATTAAACCACATTATCATACAATTACCTACGTCATACCGAATATATTTGTAGGTAGGTACAGTCAGCATCATAAGTCGATGAACACATTCCGATTTTCAAAAGTAAAATACACCATTATTTGACTAAAATTGCTTAGGAAAAATGCTCTAGAGTTAAATGAACGTCCAATAAAGTTCATAATAAGGAAAATAATTAAGGTATTACGTCTAATAATGGTGTAAATGACTTTTGAAAATCTGAATGTGTTCATCGACTTTTGATGCTGACCGTACATATAATGAATTTGGACTGTCCTATACAGAACAGACTGGTAGGTACAGTTGAGGACTAAAGGTACTAACTTGTATTTTTGTGTACGAGTATGTACCTAAAAATGCAATACCTACTCAGTATAAAGAAGGTAGAACCTTGAGTTTTTTAACCTCCCAACGAAATTTTAGAGAACTTTTTTTTTAATAGCCACGAAGACCTAAGTCACTTTAAAAACGAATTTAACCAATTATCCCAAAGAATGACAAATTAGTAGGGAGATATAGGTATTCCAATCTTATTCATAATCAGCTGATCGAGATTTTTTCATTTTTATGTAGGTAATATTTTGTAGGCATTTCGTTTTTATTCCTTCAATTTGTTATTTTCTAAAGTTTTGTGTTTTTTTTAGGTAGAGTCGATTTTTTAATTTCTAGAAGAGGTTAAAAAAAAGCACATTTATTTTGTATTGGTACATACTTACCTACAGACAAATTCAAATCAGTAGGTAAAGTAAGTATTACCAATTCTGTGATCCATTGACTTGAATTCCCTGGGACCCTTCATCCCACAAACCCTGGGTTTCTCCCATAGTAAGAGTTCATTAATTTGTTTATTTTACGAACATGTCTTCGGCGCCACCTGCACTTTTGTGACATTTTTGACGCAACGCAGTCGGGTTTTTTTTAATAAAAAGGTTAGGTTATTGATTTAAGATGTTCTAGCTAGGTATCAAAAGATAAGTAACTTAACGAGAACCGCCATTGTCCGGTGAATCGTCTAGCGCGGTCCAACAAACGGTTTTCCATATCAAAAGATCAACATTTTTCGACGACTAAATGTCATGCTGTAGGTACATAGTATAACTAAAAAGTTAGGACTAATAAAATCACCAAAAATTCAATAATATTCCAATTACGTATAAATCACGTAGGTATAAAAGTAAGTACCGTCCGGCATAACGGAAAACGACGAAGGGTGGGTATCCATAATCGATTTGCCTACGTAAAAAAGGTACCTACATAAATAGTAAGCTAGCTCCACCGAAGTAACACACAATGTCCCGTTAGGTAGGTACCTACTTAAGTCGCCTCTTGTAGCCGTCTGGGAGAGCAGGGAAACCCAAGATGTTTCTCACAAGTTTCTAGATAATTGGTATTCCCAATGAATGGCCGCTTATTTGGATTTCATTTCCAATAAGATTAAAATACTTTTAGGATTTGCGGAAAACGCTATAGGTACCTACCTATTACACAGGTAGGTAGGTACGTTAAAAATCTTCTTTATTTTCAAAAATCCTTAACAAAAAGACAGATATGGATAAGTTCAATTTAGTTCAATAAGTGTTAACTTTACTGTAATAAAATAAAATGGCATCAGTTTCGTGAAAAAACGTTAAAAATCCAGAAGTGGTCGGTAACATGGTAGGTACCTATATGATTGGTAGGTATTATACACGTATTATAGGATGAATCATGAAATCGATAGTGTGGGAATAAGTTTAATTCTTATATGCTTCCTTGTTCTTGTTTTTTTTTTATTTTTGGTTGAATAATTTGAAATCCTTTACGAGACATAATCTAAAAAAAAAAATAATTGTAGTTTAGCTACTCGATAACAGATGGCGCTATTTTGTAATAGTTCACTTTTTTGTGGATAGATGGCGCTTGTTTGAAATTATCTGAAAAGACTTCGTTAAGAATTTTATTGGACTTAATAATAAATCCTCTGTTGTATTACGTATTACGTGTTGTAGTATAAGTTATAAAATCGCGCTGTTATCTTTTTCTGAAGGTCAAACAAAGAGGAAACTATTTAAATTGTGCGTATATACATATCTTGTATATGTTAATGTGTCTATCTTCCTACCGGACGAAAAATAAAAATAAAAATAGGTGCCTGCTTATTGATATTAATAACGATTTAAAGTATTTTTATTATTGTTATGAATACCTAACTACTTTGTTCTCATTCATGGCAAAATTAAACTTTTCTTGCTACTTCAAAAATTGCTACTTACCTGTTTAATTTTCATAAATTCACGTAGGCACTTACCTAGTTATTTTGTAGTTTTAAAATGACATAAATGACTATAAAATAGATGTAGGTAATAAATAGTTGAGTGTTTACATAAAATAAAATGCATGTATCACCTACCTATCTTGAAATAAAACTCATTCTAAATAGTGACGTAGAGTGTATCAAATCAACTATGTCAATACACGGAACTGAAACTTACTCATGATCACGACATATGTCAGTGATTCACTCATTTATCAAAATTATACTTTTTGTTTAAGTTTTCTTTTTACTTGACATTCAACAGTCAGTTTAACATTGGAAATAATTATCTTTAAGTTTCTGATAAAATAAAACAAAATACTTGCTGGTCTAAAAAGTTAATTATAAAATCATTATAATTACGTAGGTAAACCTAACTTTAATAAAGCTGTTTACAATTTGTAATGTTCTTGTTATAAATAACTTTATTGTATTGGTTATTTCAATGTTATTTAAATTTGAGCGATATTAACATACCTTACTTCAATTACTATTCAAAACAAAAATAAATTAACATATGAAATTAGTTAAGTTGATGAATTTCAATAGGTAGGTACCTATTTTTAACGAGTTAAATTTTTCGTTTATAATAAAACAAAAACATTGAAGTAAACATAGTGGGTGGCATACCTTAACTATAATTTTCCTATAACAGAACAGAGACGCGTTAGTAAAAAATAGAAGTGATCAAAAAACTTAACAACGGTCGAACTATTTACAAGTCAATGACTTCAGGTGGCTACAATTACATCTGGGTAGCAATTCCGCTAAATTAAGTTAAGCGACCAAACTATAGCCAACAGATAAACATTCGACAGCAATATGTCACAAATTTGGTATTCTCTTAAGTGCCACGATTAATAGTCGATTAATAGTCGATTAGTAGTCTCTAGAGGGTTTTGTCTACTGTCAAATAGCGAAGAGAATACCGTTTGGAACTGCCACTCATGTGACATTGCGGAGTAGAATACCGATTATAGCGTAAAGTAATAAAATGTACGGCCGATCGCTGTCCACTGTCAACTTATCTGTTAAGAGAATACCAAAATGTGTCAATTCATACAATTCACATTCTAGAGAGACACCATTTTTCATTTGGTAATTAGAAGAATACGGCCCCTGTAGTGCCACGTTGTCATAAAATTTAGGTTGTAAAAGCACCGACTTTTACCTGCACTGTGTTTGTTGTTATTTTTTTACAACATAACTGCACACGGTTAACAATAATGGATGCCTTGTTTAGAAAGAGACGCATTATTTTGTTTTGTTTCGTCTGCAGTTTTATTTTGAACTGATTTCATTAGTCTCCCACGGCTTTCTTTTGTTCTGCTAAGATGTTTCGTGATAAGGGACTTGAACTATTGTTATAATCAATCACGAATGTTAATTAAACTTTATTATTCGCATAGTATTTTCAGTTTATTTTGATCTAGATCAATCATCCGCAAGCTTTCAGTAACTAAACGGGGAAAAATATAAATAGAAAATAAACTTTGTTGATATTTTCATTTACCTACATACCCATTTACCCGTTCCGTTTTGTTCGAACACATGCGTAAGTCATTTAAATTACATCGTAGGTACTTAGAATTTGCTGAAAATGTATTTCGTGTAAAACTATCAACTGTGTCAAATTCCTTTACGCATTTGCAAATAACAAACAGTGAATTCAGTAAATTGAGTTATTTAATGTTATTACTTATATATTATTTACGAATTCACATAACAGAGAAGATTCAAAGTATCTAAATAATATTTAGAAAAGTGTTTTAAAATGAATGTACCTACTTGTTCAGATCGCAAAAAAGTCAGAAAAATCTTATTATATGAAAAGATATTTCTGAATTTACCTGTCTTCAAACATTTTGAAGTATTATGGCGGGTCTTTAGAAGCAATTTGCACTCGATCAATACCTCCTTATTTAGATTTCCATGGAAAATTTCATTCTTGTCGGTAAGTAAATTGACGGAAACGGGACATTGATTGATTTCCGTGATGAATTACGTTCTTGGATCTACAATTTAGACGACGTTGATACCGCAGAATATTAATGTAATACGTGCTTATTTTAATTACTCACTCTTCTCTGTAAAGTACTTACTTACGTGCGAAGATAAACGAAACTTATGAATGGATACGTGAGCTAACTATCGATGTAGGTATACAGCGATACCTTAAGCGTTTCGAACGAGTGTCTGTTAACAAACTATACCTAAATGTTATAAATATATTCGTCAACCAAGTATATGAATAGCAAGAGAGACAAAACGTGAGACAGTGCCACCAGAGCCAAAACAAAAACAAAACGAGTCTTTGAAATCAGGCAAAAAACGCGCAAAACTGAGGGCAACGTCCGTCTTTAGTTTGGTTCAACGAAACAGCCAGAATTCCAACCAACACAGTGCAAATCAACACAATCATACTGACTCATAACCATGTAGATAACTAGTGACTTATTTTCATACTCATAGAGTTTAATTTATTTGAAGTAGAATTTTTTGCAATGTGCTTTCATATATGACTGTACAATTTAGGTACCATGTGTAATGTACGCGGACGTATGTGGCCTACCATCATGCTTTTAATTATAGCCTGCCTAAAATTCGACACGTTACTCATATCAGCTAACAAGTCATTATTTCAAGAAGTAATGTTTAATACAAAATAAATAATGTTTTCTTATCTGTTGTTTATTTTGTGGATTGTTTGATTCCACACCCACCACACTACGATCACGTTGACTGATAAATAAATTCTACAAACATCTAAAATAAGATAAAAACTTTATGTAGTTGGAAAAGATTCACATTAACATTTCAATAGATAGTTAATTCATTAAGATTAGATATAGGTACATATAGATGTTACCTAAATTAGGTGGAGACGGCTTAATTGAATCGTTTTTGGAATATTTTTATATCCAATCATGTGTGGCAATGGCAAACAGTCATTTGTTGATCATTCATTATGTTTTGAGTGATGGCAAATTTATTAACACAAAAATGTCAGTCAGCATGCACTATTGTTTAAGACAATTGCTTGATTATTTTGTATTCGATATCGTATTTAATGACCTGTTTCTAAAATGTGTGAAGTTCCTAACTTTCTGTACCGTGAATATATCACTATACCTACGTATTGCTCAAGTAGATCATGACGTGACCGTTTTTGAAATCTTTCCGCTATCCAGATAGTCTCGTCTCGTCGCCAGTCCGTCGTCTCAATTGGCTGAGCTACGAACACAAAGATAACACACCGTTCGCACTACACATGTAGTGGGTCGGTGTATTTATTTACGTCCACCGTATTGTTTGTATACAGCCCGGCACGGCTGCGCATCTATCTACGTCATACCCCGCCGCCCGCGCCTGCCCCGCGCACACCCGTTTTCCTACACTGGCTGGGGTCGAGTCGGCTCACTCGCTCATTCATTCGACATTCGCAAGCGTTGTCGCGCGCCGTGTCCGTGAAACCGTGATATAACTAGTCCCTTGCTCATACCGCGACCTGCGATATGCTGAAAGAAAGTTCGACGTATAACAACAATCGGGCTAGCGAGGAGTCACGGCCGCCTCCGAACAGCAGACTGCCTGCCATCGAGGAGCTGACCCTTGGAATGAAACAGAAGCTCCACCTGCAAGCTCGGGCGAGAGCTGCACCTTACTACATTAGAAAGCAAGAACCTGTCGATCTCGTCGAAAGACTGCTCGAGCAACGAGCCCTCGTCGCCGAGGCCGTGCGTAGATTACAGGAAAAGAAACAACCGTGCCACGAAATATCTGTTGATTCATAATTTATATTACCTAAACAAAACATTTTAGCTGTGAAAGTGTGGGGTATGTTGTGAAATCGCTTGTGTGTAAGAGACGTGTCGGGTTACAATGGTGCTATATGCGGAGAGCGTGCGAGAGCGAGACGGCCAATCATGACGTGTCACGAGCTACACAAATCACGAGAACGAACCGAACCAAAATGGCCGACCCTACTACTCTACAATCATAATATTTATTCTTCGTTTTATAGTGACCTTAAACTGATCAAAGTACTGAGTGACGTAACTGGTGATTAGTATTGTTATACAGTCTGAAATCTGTTTCTATTACATTCTCAATGTACTTAGATGAGGCGTTTGGTCACGTTTGGTGACATTTCCATCTTTAATAAATATAGAGTAACTAATTTAAAGTATTCGCGAGCTTTAACTAATTTTATGAGTTCAGACAGAGCGGTTGTCGTTTGAATAATATTATTGATCTGTTTTGCATATCTCGTTCCCTCGTTGTTTTGCTTTCCACATTATAAACTTATTTATTACCTAACTTAAAATCGTTGTGATTCAACACTTGCTGATTTTGAATAATTATTAGCGAAGTCTCTGAGTATTTTTTGCATTGTAATTTTAATTAGTTTTAATGAAACAAATTTCCAAAAGTCTTGTATTCCTAGCAGTACCTTCATACCTGCGTGTGTGTACAAGGTACTGAGGCTTCCTCGCACGAATAGACTAAGTATTTCTACTTGTAAGGTATGTGGTACCCCATCATTTCACTATTAAGGGATAGATAGTTACACTCGTTACTCCAATTAACGTTTGTGAACCTACTTAAAGGTATTTAGACAATCCTCTATCTCTATCTAGATTATAATAATTTATGAAGTACCTACGTAATTTTTAGTACATCAATGTCGTACCAATCCAGGTATAAAAAATGGTTTAAATATTACATGTGTGCATGTTTTAGTGCATTTTGTGATTTTAGATAGTATAATTTATCGCTCTTGTGATTTAGATAAGAAAAAAATAAGAAATAAATGGAATGAAGAAACTAGAACTTATGTTTTTTCCTTGAGACCTATATTTATCGTAATACTAATTAAAATGTTTTTCCTCGACGTCAAAAGTCCACTGATTTGTTTGTAAACATCATTAGTAATAAAATAACAACAATGTATTGCTCACTGCTGTGATTTATATTATAGCCAGGAAAATAGGGAGAACCGTTACATACTTTTGACCTCCATGGCTCAATGTAAGCCATAATCTGAATTTGACACGGTTTATTTCGTTTTGATGCCGATAAATATAAGAAAATAACAATTGCAAAACGAATGTGCATATCGAATTAATTCCTTCAAATACAAAATTATTTAAGTACCTAAGTATGTAAATTACAATACCTACTTTATTAATTTTAATGAGACTACAAAGAGGAATATGGAAAAAAAAAACATGACGGGCATTAAAAAAGTATTTTTTACGCATAATTTATTTTATTTTTATCATATTAATCAACGAGTAGTAGTCGATAACAATGTATTCTAATAAAAAACTAATATTATCTTTATAAAATTGATAAAAAATGTGACCTTCATTGATTCTTATTTTAGCAATATTCAAGAAAATAGTAAGTATATTAATTTATTTAGTGATTTGAGTCATATTTTAAGTGACTCAAAGAGTACCCAGCACTATTCCACATTTTAATCACTTTAAACCATAAGAATAAATAAATAAAATACATACTTTTAAAATTTTTAATTTACATTGACATTAATTATGTAAACATTACATACATTATTATTTTATTTTAATTCCTAGGTACCTTAACCTACCTACTTTTGTTTGCCTATTCCAAATACAACTACTGCTATCTAGTGGTAAATAGCCAAACAATGCCAGTTTTTGCTATTGCAGAGCCATCTAGTATCGAGTAGTAGCAACTTGTGAAAACTGAAATGTCATTCTATTTGTTTCAATGAAATACAAATAGCGCTACAGTTTTAAAAGAGTAAAACAGATCAAGCACACATTTCTTATAACAAAAAGAGAAGGAAATACTTGACACTTGTTTGATATCTAACTTTGTTGCAAAAATCATATTTAAAAAATGCAATTGCAATATTTATTTTGATTCGGACACAAGCAAATAACTTTGCGATTAATTGCTTTTCTAGACAAAACCATTAATGTTTAGCGTGTCAGCCTTTAGAAGACTATCTAGCATTGTTAGTGGAAAGTGTTTATTTGGTCACATTAAGCGTAATTTTTTTCAGAAAAGTGTTAGAAGCGTCACATGTTTATCTAGCAATTTCTTGTTATCTCATTACGATAAATTAGTACTTAGAGGTGATACAGTGAAGTCTATTAGTGGAAAACCTCCCGTGAGAATGGCCGCCTCGATTACCTCTTGGTCCATGGGCCCTGGCACCTATGAAGTTCCATTATCACTTTTCGCAAATAATCGCAGACGGCTCGCTAGTCAGCTCAAGAGTGGTCAAATTGTAGTGCTGCAAGGCGGAGAAGACATCAATCATTATGATACTGATGTGCAGTACGTTTTTAGGCAGGTAAGAACTTGGTATACAACTTGTAAAGACTAAACTATTTAAACAAAAAAAAAGAAAATTTAAAAAAAAAACTTGAAATGAGACTGATTGCGATTAAACCTATATTCATGATCATCACCTTTTTCGACACGGGTTATGCAAAGTTGCAATTAAACTTGCCACTAATAAAGATAATGCAACATTCAAGTCTCTAATCAGAATGAGCATTTGAAACTTTTTATAGTAGAGAGTATCTGTGAAGGTAGAAGTTTCTACATAAAAAGAATATCAATTTTTTAAAATAAATTGCTCTGACATAGTTACAGCTGTTTTTAAAATACCTATAGCTAGGTATTAACATAATCATCATAATTATCTGGTTGCCAGTTCACAATTGAAAATCTTATCTTTAAGTGTATTTAGTTTTATTTATCCTATAGATATTATGAAATGCAACGGAAAGTAGATATTTTATTGATTTATTTGTTGCTTTCATATGTACATACATAGATATTGTTACTGTTTTAGTCTCAAAATGAAACCCTGTTAGAGCGCTGCAATGTACATAGGCCATTATTTAAAATGTATGATTTAACGACTACCTATGTACTTCTTTTATAATGTTAAATAAAAACAAAGAAAAATAAGTTAATTACAATGACTATTTTATGTTTATGAGTCATTCTGCAATAGAATACCATTTCAATTTGTAATAAACGGAACAGCTGTGACAATACTGATAATTTTCTTGTCATGACTGAATATTTACAATAGAACACATTTTTAGTTTTTATTTATATCCACTCTTTGATTGAGATTTGTTTGTTACAACTTCACGCAAAAACCACTTGACAGATTTTAATGAAACTTTACAATATTGTAGCTGATTTATTATATTATTTTAACATAGGTACCTACTGTTTCAGTTTTCCATGATATAAGAATTTTCTAGTTTTCAATGTTTTCCAGGCTTTAAACTAAGCTCTACATATCTGTCATGTTCCTCTCCCATCGAGGTAGACAGAGACCACTTCCCTCCACTTGCTACAATCCAAACACACCTCCCTTGCTTCATCCACATTCATTAGTTGTCTTCTAGGCTCTAGTCCTACTAATATTATAAATATTAATGTTTGTGCTGATAGATGGATGGATGGATATTTATTACTCATTCACGCAAAAACTAATGAACAGATTTTATTGAAACTTGGCAATATTGTAGCTTATACATCAGATTAACACATAGGCTATATTATTTTAAGATATTATGTTTTTTTTTTTTTTTTTTTTCAAGATATGACGATAATAGTCGCGGGAAGCCTCTAGTTTTAAATAAAATGTTCCAGGAAGCTTACTTCACTTGGGTGTGTGGAGTCCGTGAACCTGGCTGTTACTTCGCTCTAGACGTAGCTACTGGCAAAGCACACCTCTTCGTGCCCAGACTACCAGCAGAATATGAAGTTTGGATGGGGAAGCTCTTGACTTGCGATGAGTTCAAGACAATATACGCTGTGGATGAAGTACATTATGTTGATGAGGTAGGTTTTTTTAAACTGATGAACTAATTGATAAAGAAAAAAGGTGTTTTTTTTAAAATATTTTACTTACATACATATCTGTCACAACTTCACAAGTGTCACGCTTCTTTCTCATTAGGGTAGGTAGAAACCACTTCCCTGCTCAAAAAGAAAAATTTGTTATATTTACTTCGTGATTTTACCACAGGATTTTACAGATTTTTTATATTCTTATTTTTTTATTTATAAGTACCTACTTAATCTAATTCCTGTTGTCGGACACTTTTTTTCTTGTTTGTTATTGTCCCTTGACTTGACCAAAGCCTCCTGTCCCATATTAATTTTAATTGTTTATACTAACAACTAATAATGTCTTTACTTTTCAGCTAGCAGATGTCCTAAAAAAGTTAAAACCAGACACACTTTTGACTCTGGTAAGCATTTGTTTCATATTTTAACCTATATTATATAATAAGTTATTATATTAAAGAAAATAAGAATTATTTTTATGTATTGAGCAATATCAATGAAGAAATGAATAAACAAACAAAACACAGAACAAAGGTTTGCGCATACTTATAATATGTAGTCTATCCAGCCTTGACTCGCCTCGCGTGTCAAAGGCATCTCGAAATTTTTTCACTTGACCCGCCAGGCGTGTTTAAACTTTGTTTATTACTTATTATTACAGTGTGGACCAAATACAGACAGTGGGTTAACAGCGAAGGAAGCTGTTTTTGATGGCATCAATGAGTAAGTTTTATTCTCTAATAGCCGGTTTCACCATTAAAAAAATTAAACTGACAGATAAACAGAAACCTATGTCAGCTATGTCCATTTCATAAAACGTGACGTTTCAGAGACAGATTGGTATAAAATATTTGCCAGATAAACGGGTCCTAAATCATACAAGAAAAGTCAATTTATGCTAATGCTCCATTAAATCTATAGTTTGCACTGTCATTGTCAAAAATAAGAATGAGACGGCACGATGTTTAATGGATGATTAACTTAATGAGCCTTTCATGCAACTGATTACTAATTATTAAATCTTTAATTTTCAGCTTCAAAGTGGACAATGAGACACTGTTTCCAATCATTGCGGAATTGTAAGTATCTTACATAATATGTAGGTAAATATTTGTTTAAATAAATCATATGCAGTACCTACAGTCAAGAGGAGATCAACCTTTACAAAATAATTCTAAAATATCGCCGTAATGTTTTAATGAAAGAAGATGCCCCTGTGTAAAGCTTGATGTGTTCTGACTGTAGAAAACTGTATTATTAAGTAATTTTTATTTTCCATATTTAGTTTCATATAGGAATTGTCAATGTGTTTCTAACAACTACGTCAAAGCCCAAAGGAAGAGTAATATTATTAATAAATCTTAGTTTGAACATAAAGTTAAAAAAGCTTGTTTACACATTCTTTAGTCCATGGTATAGGTACATATTTTTGTTGATAAATATTTGAATTATTTCAGACGCGTGATCAAAACACGAGAGGAGATTGAAGTGATGCGCTATGTATGTAAAGTTTCGTCGGACGCACATAAACAGGTACCTACCTACCTAATAAATCCTAAATCATTTACTTTTATACTCATTGCTATATAAAACTGCTTTATTCATTTCATAATATTTCTTCATAGGCCTATGCCCAGCAGTGGGATCTTATTTATTTATTTATTTAACAGTTTATTGTAAGATGATAGTACATAGAGACAGAAAAAAAAAGAGAAGTTATACAAAAGGTACAGCATATTATTTATTTTTTTCATCTTAATGGCAAATCTAAGTGAACACCGTGTCGCCATGTCCTTATTGACAGTCAGGTTAAATCAATCGTTAGCTTAGACCCAGAACACACGGGGAAACGCAACTGCAACTGCTAGTTACTTTTGAGTTGCATCTAAGTTTCTGGTATAGACTCCTTTAGAAAACCACACACGATGCAACTAATGTGAAACGTTTCAAACTAGTAGAAATTTAAATGCAACTCAAAAGTAACTAGCAGTTGCAGTTGCGTTTCCCCGTGTATTCTAGGCCTTAAAGGCCCGTTTCCCCCCTACAGATAACATCTAACTGACAGATAAACTCATGTCCATTTCAAGAAACATAACGGTTTAGACAGATACAGGTATAAAATAATTATCTATTAGATAAATATCTGTAGATGACGAAACAGCCCCTTAATATACAATAATTCATTTAACTATCAGCCATTATGACGATATTGCTGCCTTTTTTTACGTGGGGAAATCCATTATGGATACCCTCCCCTTACTACTACTCCCCTTACTTTTACTCTCCCTTTTTATTAAGTAAGAATTGTTATTCTATTGCTGATTTTTAAGTGATTGTTATTTTTTTTTTTAAGTTATATACTTTTTTATCCCTGTAATGATCTCAAAAAAAGTTCCTACTTAATTATTAGTTTGTAAGTTAGCTGTTACTAGCATTTTTTCGCACACAGTGTTTATTTGTACTGTTTTTGAAAATAAATGTCGTATGTCTCCGTCTCGGAGAAAGACGGAGGGTTATGCCGGACTCCCACCGGCTAAAACCCCACGGAGTTCCTTCTCGCCACCAAGTGGCGACACACGGGAACGCTTTCGCACTCATCCGCGAACCCCGTCGGCGGTGTCCGCCGAAGCAGACGCCTCTCGTGCACACGCCTACGATATTGCTACCTAGCATTAAGGCCGCCTCCTCTTTGTTCTGAAATCAAGGTGATGCTGGTAGCTCGTCCCGGTATGATGGAGTACCAATGCGAGGCGGTGTTCCTAGAACACGTGTACCGCGTGGGTGGCTGCAGACATGTCTCGTATACTTGTATCTGTGGGAGCGGACACAATGCTGCGACGTTACACTATGGGCATGCAGCCGCGCCTAATTGCAAGCTTATTCGGGATGGAGATATGTGGTGTGTATAGATAGGCTGTTAATAATATTGGGGCCAGGGCAGACCTGATCGAGCGCAGCGCAGGGCATTTTTGATTGTCATATTATTACCGACAACGTTCTCATTAGAATAATATTCAAAATCAGTTAACACAACAAATGAGCATTGAAGCATCGAAGTGACTAAATGCGATTATCGTGTCAACTGATTTTGAATTTTATTCTAATGAGAACAATGTCGATAATGATATGACATGAGAATCATAAATGCTGTGCTCTGTGGTCGGTCAAGTGTGCGCCGGCCCTTAAGCTAAAAACATACTGATCCCACGTTCCGCAACGTGGAACAACGTTGCGTGTGACAAATGTGCTTCTGAATTATTTCTGTAATTAATCTATAGGTACCTAACTAACTATATACTAAATATCCAGCTTATTCGACATGGGTGGTAACTACGCGGGCTACGCAGCAGACATCACGTGCTCATTCCCAGCCAACGGCGTGTTTACTCCCAACCAGAAATTGATATACCAAGCTGTTTTGAACGCCTGTGATGCTGTACTCAAGTATGTATCATTATTTATTACGTACTAAAGGCTGCCCGCGACTTCGTACCCATTGACCGTCATATTGTGCTCCCACATTGCCCACATTTAGTATCTATACAAAAATGTTTTAAACATTTTGTAACAATGTAAGTATAGGTAAGTACTAAAAAATTTGAAAATTTTCATAAACATTTTTATAACATGCAGTTAGAAAATAGATAGAAAATCGTGGAGAAGGAGGAGAGAGGCCTTTGCCCAGCAGTGGGACATAAGATAAGGCTGGATAAAATAAGTGTGAGAGCACCATTAGAAAAAATAATAATATATCTAAAAGTACCTGCCTAATAGTTTTTGTAACTCTATAGCGATATTCAAGGGACATAATCTACTGATGATACTAAACAATTTCCTTCAAGAAAAATGGGACGAAATACGACGAAAAAATTTCATCGTCCCATAATAATATTGATCGATGTTATTATATCAGATCGGGCACATTGTATAAAAAGTTAGATCTTTGGGGATTTTTTCTGTTTGATAAGCAGATTACGACACTTGATTTTTGTCGTAGATAGATAGATATATAGAAATACTTTATTGCACACAAATAGGTACCTACAGACAAAACTTAGAACTACTTATAACAAAGGCGCCCTAAATATTGCCGGCGGTCGTAATGTAATGTCACCTTGTCTTATGTACTCAGAACAGCGAAACCCGGCGTGATGTGGTCGGACATGCACCTACTGGCGAACCACACCATGCTGACTCATCTCAAGGAGGGAGGGCTGCTGCAGGGAGATGTCGACGACATGATCGCGGTATCTATTCGTTTTGACTTTACTCTTTGGGCAGATATATAAACTAGGCATAAACAATAACCATAAACAATAAGAATAGGCATTTTAAAAATACATAAAAATTGATATCTTTTCCTGTATAATTTCGATGTCATCCGACTTAAAAATATTTGGTGAGAACACGCTAGGCGAGTCCACTCCACACCTCACCACACACGCATGTAGAACACGGCGACTCACCTGTGTGGTCAGTCAGATTGGTTTAATTGAAATGATGGAGGCTAAGGAGTCTAGAGAAAAGAAAGAAATTCAGTCCGTGCAGTTTCAAAATCTCTTTAAAAAATACTATTCTAATAGATGCATAGATCATACATAAATCATACGGTTTTTACCTTTTACCAATTTCCTTCTCAAACTAAAGCCCGATACTGACAAAGATATAAATAAATCATATTAAATCAAACCATTGCCATAAGAATTATACTCTCTTGGCTGTAAAGTAAAAGAATTTAAAACTGACGCACCACATTTACTACTAATTTATTCTTTTTTTCTTCAAATTTTTTTTTGCTGTATCACCCCAGGCCGGCATTAACGGGATCCTGCAACCGCACGGCCTTGGTCACCTCCTAGGTTTGGACGTGCACGACGTGGGCGGCTACCTTCCCCACTGCCCTCCAAGACTTGAAGGTCCTCTCTCCAGGCTGAGGACCGCCAGGAAACTCCTGGCTGGCATGGTGCTCACTGTTGAACCTGGATGTTACTTTATACCTAAGGTGAGGGTTTTTGAAATTGATTTTAGAAGTCGCAAAATGAGGAAGAAGCTGTACGTGGCACGCTAGGCGTGTCATAGGTTACTTTTATTAGAGATTTGCCTGGAGTGTCATGTCAAAAAATAATTTGTTTTAGAGATTGCAATACCGCGAAGAAATCGAACGTGGCACGCTAGGCGTGTCTTAGGTTTGTATTATGAACTCGCCTGGTATGTCGTGTCGTGTTCTAATAACTTTTAGCATTTTATCGATAAATTCATGAAAATTCGTATCTTTGGCTTTGACACGCCTAAGTAGTCTGTCGCTGGCATTTTATGAAATAGACATAGGTTTATCTGTCAGATAAATGTTATCAGTAGATAACGAAAAAGGCCCTTAGTATATTAATCTCATAATTCCCTACAGCTATTAGAGGCAGCTCGCGACAACCCGGCTCAATCGAAGTTCTTCAACTGGGAGATGATGGAGCAGTTCCACGGGTTCGGAGGAGTGAGGATAGAAGACGACGTGCTCATCACCGAGATCGGCACCGAGAACCTCACCGAAGTGCCTAGGACGTAAGTTATATGATTCAAGTTGTTTAAGGTTAATTTATACTAGCGTAGAGACGAAGTGAGGCGACTATCTGTAACATAAATGAAACAAAATTTAATCTTAAGAGGATTGTGAACCGATCGTGCGCCGCGCGATGGGGATGATGACTACATTTGAAAATTAAAATTTTAGGCTATAAAAAAATATTTGAAACACATATTTTACCTTATCAAATACATAAATAAATACAAAGTGTAAGCTTCACGACATTTTGTTTAGTGAATGTGGGGCTCGAACCCACATGATCTGATTTGTAAAGAAATAGCTGCCTCGTTGTTATAGGATGCATAGAAAATAAAAACACAATTAGGTCAATACTCACTCGGTATATTTTCAGGATATCACAAAACACTTTAATATTTTTGTTCACTGAATTACTCACTTCAACGATCACACAACGACTAAAACTCAACTACGAATATGGCGCCACTCACCCCTCCACTTTACCACTACTTTTTAACAACGGAAGTCGTTGATGTACTTTTAAAATATAGTGGCGCCATCTTTGCAGTTACAATAGTTAAATAAATAGACTTAAATTATAAAATCAGTACATAGGTATTAATTATAATAAGAATAGCTGACAGTCGGCCATCCGAATAAACTAGTACGTCCTCGTACGTAAATAATAGTAAACAACTAAACAGAACATAAATGTAACACTTGATTGTAACTAGTTATAAGCTTTTTATATACACTTTTAATAGGTATTCATACCAAATCTAATCAGTTCATTCAGTTCTTTTACATCTCTGTATTTGTTCTATTCATACAGTTTCATTTGTTTTAATAAATCAAGCTATTGCAACCAGACTCATAAAACACTAAATAACAATAATTCATAAATAGTAAAATATTATATTATAATAATAATTCATTTCATATCATCTTTACAAACAATCGATTATCAATTTTATTTAGATATCAGGGTCGCCTATCCCCCTCCGTCAAGTGTACAGACTTCCTGTCTGTCCACCAATAGAGGAGGCCTCATTCGCCCTGACTATCTACCAATTATACAACAATGTAGAGCTACAGGAACACCTATCCTACTTATTCGAGTCTCTCTCAAATAGTAGGCCTCATTCGTCCTGATTATTTACAGATCACAAAATCATCTATTTTCTAGAGCTACAGGGACACCTATCCTACTTATTTGAGTCTCTCTCAAACAGTAGGCCTCATTCGCCCTGAGCTTTCATTTCAAACAAGGGTTGTCTCCTCAATTCTACAATCTCATCAATAAACAATCTAATAAATCAATGACTTGAATAATTAATAAATTTCATACTCGGTTTAATCAATAGTTATCTATTTAGTTATATAAGCATTTATACATATTTATCTAAATGTCCTAGTCGTCTAGTCGTCGCTATCATTAGCGTCGGAACTGCTGGAAGATGTACTTTGCGGTCTATTAAAATTCATCCACGGTTTGATCTTATCTAAAGCTACTATAGCTGAGTAACGCCTATTTGCCTTTTTCGTAAGTGGAGTATCCTCAACATGAACTCTATCAAAGTCTAAGACTTTGGTGATGCGATATGGGCCTTGATACTTTGGTACGAGCTTTTTGCTTTGCCCCGTGGCGGGTACTTGTCGCTCTACTCGGACCAAATCACCAACTTTATAGCTAGGTGGACTACAACGACGCTTATCAAAGGCAGCCTTTTGTTTTTCTTGACAGACTTTAATATGATTATTCATATCCTCTCTAATTTCAGCAATATCGCCCCTAGGTGCATCATTTACGACTTCGCTAGTAATTTCGGACCTAATAGTGCTTTCACTAGATCCTGTTAATCTTGTGCCGAATAGAGCCTCAGAAGGAGTTCTATTGATGCCTTTGTTAAACGTGTTGTTAAGACCCCACTGAACATCGGGCAGGTGGTCGTCCCACTTACTATCAGATGTACCCAAAGACTTTGCGGTTAGAGCATCGACTATGGTTTTATTATAGCGCTCCACCTGCCCGTTGGCCCTTGGGGTAGCGACAGCATTTAATACATGCTTGATTCCCTTTTCCTTAACGAACTCCTTAAATTTAGAACTCGTGAACGATGTTCCCCTGTCCGATATTATGCGTCTAGGGACGCCAAAAATGCCAAAATATTCCTTAAGTATTTTAATGGTGGTGTTCGACTTTGTGTTACGTACTGGTTTCAGATAAATATAACGTGTATAGGCATCTATAATCACTAGAATATGCATATTTCCCCTACCACTACGAACAAATGGACCAACATGATCGAGATGTATGGTATCAAAGGGAACATCAACCTTTTCAATCGGGTGAAGGAAACCCGGCTTCTTACCCCCAGTGGACTTAGCGTATGCGCATTCCAAACAAGACTCTACATATTTCTTAACGAAAGTGGACATTTTTGAAAACCAGTACGAGGCTTTTACTTTTTCTAAAGTCTTTTCAAGTGAAAAGTGACCGATGTCGTCATGGTTTTGCTTAACCACTTGCCATCGAACTCCCTTCGGTACGACCCACCTGTCACCCTGAGGTGTGATCCTAAACAATTTATCACCTTTCAATTTATAGTTACTTTTAATTTCAACAATATTTTCGAAATTTGGATCTTTAAGTATATTAACAATTCTCTGAATTTCGCTATCCGCGTTTTGTACTGTCACTATCCAACTAGTTTCGTTAACTGTGTAAATATTTAAACTATCATCATGTGCCGCGCTGCTGGGGGTGGGATTGCGGCTTAATGCATCCACGTGAGCCATAAATTGACCAGGTCTGTATTCAATACTAAAGTTATATTCTTGCATTTGACCCCACCAGCGCGCCACACGAGGCACCATGTCTCTCTTTTGGAAGGTCGCACGAAGGGAATTACAATCCGTCACTAATTTAAAGGGAACGCCAACCAAATAAACTCTAAATTTTTGGAGTGACGCAACGACTGCAAGGGTTTCCAAGTCATATGAGGAGTAATTTTGCTCCTCAGGCGTTGTTTGCCGACTAAAATAAGCTACAGCTCTTAAAACTCTATTCTCGTCCCGTTGCAATAGTATACCCGCAACGCCCAGCTTACAGGCGTCCGTATGAACCTCCGTTTCTGCACGAGGATCATACAAAGCCAAAGTAGGTTTTTCAACCAGCTTCTGTTGTAGAGTACGAAAAGCCTTTTCTTGTTCATCACCCCAGGACCAAGAAACGTCTTTTTTTAATAAATGTGTTAGAGGTTTAGCTATTACTGAGAAACCTGGAACGAATCTGCGGAAAAAGCTTGCCAACCCCAGAAACTGTCTGACGTTGTGCTGGTTCTCAGGAACGGGAAATTGAGCAACCGCTTCGATTTTTCTTGAACCAGGCTGAATGCCGTGTTTAGAAACCTCAAAACCTAAATATTCCACTGTTCTGCCAAAGAAATGACACTTGGACAACTTCAGGGTAAGACCAGCCTCCGCGAACAAACTTAATACCGTTTCTAACCTTTCGAGACCCTCTGCAAAATCTTTAGAAGGTATAATTACATCGTCTAAATAAGCTAATGCTTCTTTATGGCGAATAGGACCCAACACTTGATTCATTATCCGCTGAAAAGTTGCGGGGGCGTTAGCTAACCCAAAGGGCATCCTATTAAACTCAAAATGCCCATCTGGCGTAACGAAAGCTGTCTTAAATTTATCATCCTCTTTTATCGGAACCTGGTAGTACCCTGAAGCTAGATCCAGAGTAGTATAGAATTCGTGTCCGGCTAGTATGTCCAGTTGGTCGTCAATAAGCGGCATTGGATAAGTTTCCTTCACAGTACGCTTATTCAACGCCCGATAGTCAATGCAGAGACGATAATCGCCAGTCTTCTTTCTCACTAACACTATCGGACTGGCATATGACGAAGTTGATGGACGTATAATATCATTCTGCATAAGTTCCCCTATCATATCACGCACTACCTCCTTCTCTTTAATAGCCAACCGATAAGGTCGATATACCACAGGTTCATCGTTTTGAAGGGTAATGGACATCTCACCCACAGTACTAGTTCCTATTTCAGACAGACTGAATGCAAAACACGCCCTGTATCGATTAAGAAGTGCCAATAACTGTTTCTTTTGTGCTTCGTTCAGGTCGCCCGCCCTAACTTCAGTTATGTCTATACTCGTCACTCTATCAGTTTTTGATACTTGCATGATCTTTGAACTTATTTCTTCTTTAGCAATTAGACCACGAGCGATAAGATAATCAGCCGGCAAAATAACTTCGTGTCCCATCGGAACATTAACAACAACTTCACCTACTCCACCCTTTCCTATTGTGAACAAGCCTGAAGGGACGGATAATCTAATATTAGAGATTAAACGAAGACCGCCTTCCACGTAAACGTCACCATCGAAAATAGGGTCTGAGTAAACGTTTACTACCGTAATACCAGACGCTAGCGTATCAGATTTACAAAATAACTGCACCTTATTCGTCTCTGTTATACCACCTCCATACTGAAAAATTTCTAATTTGTCACAAGTCTTGTGCACCACAATGTTGGGTTGCTCAGTGAAATTTTGACCGATCATAAGCGGAACATGCATGGAATGATCAGGAACCAGTAAGAGATCAATATCCGCTTCCACTTCATCAATGGCAATTGAAACTCTACATATCCCTAGTACTGAAACTACTGAATTTCCAAAACCTCTAAGTGTCGGCAATGAATTAGTGTCAAAATTTGTACCAATCTTACTAAATTCAGACATCTTTATCATGGAACACTCGCTTCCAAAATCTATAAAGGACTCAAATGGAATGCCATTTATCCTAGCTACTTTAAAATATTTCTGACCTAATCTATCGTTAGATACAACCATAACTGTTTTATCTTTCGATGGTGTTACATTAGTATTTGAAGCAGAAGTGCATTGATCTGCGACGTGCCCTAACTTCGAACACTTGTCGCATTTCTTCAAAGGTTTAGTACACTGAGACGAATAATGCCCTTCTTGTTTACAATTAAAGCAACGCACTAGTCTATTAACAGTTGTCTGTTTCGATTGGCTTTCGGTTGCCAATTTAGGATTAACGGCTCTAGTTGGTTTACGATCTACTTGAGGCTTTACATTCCTAATGTTCCTCAGATAAGCTAAAAGCTTGTCTGGATTATCATGTTGCACAGCCTCTGCACCTAATCTAACACTACGATCATCAATACCGTGGAGTACGCATTCAACAGCTCGTTTACCTACAATGCCGCATCTATTAATCAAAGCAATCTTGTCGTAATAGTAATCTTCCAGCGAGTCCCCAAAACGAGCCCTCTTAGCAAGCATATCACTGAGCATTTGCCCATAATTTTCCTCGGATGGAAAAGCCGCCAAGAGTTTAGCCCGCCACTCCTCCCACGAAAAGAGAACAGACGGTAGACTTTCATACCAACGCTGTGCTACGCCACGCAATTTCGGTAATGCATAATGAATCAACTGCTTTTCTGACCAGCCATATATTGTGGCACACTCATCGACCTTATGTAGCCACATGGTCATCGTCTGTTCCCTTTTTGCGGGATCGAATTCTGGCACAGTATTATGCATATTTGAAAGCTTGTCTAATGAATTTGTACGCCCTATTGACTTTAACGCATGTAATAAATTAACTAATCCGTCATTCATGGAGAGGCTCGACGCATTATGAGGAGATGACTGACCTGGTGACTTGCGGTCGTGCTGGCTGCGGGACCTTCGGCTGCGGTGGCTGCGGGACCTCCGATTGGTGTGGCGGTTGCGCGACGAACGCTCTCGTCGGCGACTGCTAGGACGCTCACTCCGCTTTCTTCGACTTGATAGGCGAGCTTCCCGGCTGCTCGCTCTTTGTCTCGCGTGGTCATCTGGTCCACTGGTACGGCGTATCCGGCTGCGTGACCGGTCGACGTCATCTCGCCGCGACCCTCTTCTCGTGATGCTGCGTGACGACCGATCCAGGGGCCTGCAGGACCGACGGCTCACATGGCTTCGTGACCGGCGATGTCGGCGACCGTTGTCATCATCGTCGCGCTGCCGGCTGCGGGCCTGACGCCCTACGAGGCTGATGATGGGTGATGGAGTACGCAGAAAGCGGCGTCGCGACCGGCTGCGCTCGTCACTACGCCGATCCATGGGCCGCCGTGTAGAACACCGTTCACGGCTCCGCGAGCGACGGGACAATCTAGCCAAGTGCGCCAACTGACTCTCTTCCCCATTTGCCTCCATATTGCCACTAGAATCCACTGTAACACGCAAAGGATAAAGCAGGATCAACTATTCACAGCTTACCTTACTTATAAATATATATATATATTAAATAAGATTACTATTTACTTTCGCAAATGTTACATAATTCATTTTAAAGTTTCTTAACCCTGTTTAAACTACCTCACCAAAACGTACACTTTATAATCCTGCGTATGTGTATACGCATGTATTTCAACATACATACACTCGATCGTACTTTATACGATTATGTGCTAACATCGCATTATGAGTAAGTACATAAAACTTGCATACAAGTAAAAGAAAAATGAACGAAACGTACTTCGGTTTGATTAAACATCAATAGCATAGTTTTAATGACCATGTCAAAATTATTAAGCAAACAAAAATAATTACACTAATAGTAGATAAATACTAACAAGTTATTTCGATAGATAATTAAAATACAAAGAAGTCAAAGGCAAAGAAAATGAGAGAGTGAAAAAAAAAAAAAAAAGTAATCTATTTTTCATTAAACGAGGGTACTATAAATTTTATCTACAAAATTATTACAGTTGTTTCAACGGAAATAATTACATATTTAATAAAATAGGTCTAAATAACGAAGGAATATCCCACTTCTGAAATGTAAGCTTCACGACATTTTGTTTAGTGAATGTGGGGCTCGAACCCACATGATCTGATTTGTAAAGAAATAGCTGCCTCGTTGTTATAGGATGCATAGAAAATAAAAACACAATTAGGTCAATACTCACTCGGTATATTTTCAGGATATCACAAAACACTTTAATATTTTTGTTCACTGAATTACTCACTTCAACGATCACACAACGACTAAAACTCAACTACGAATATGGCGCCACTCACCCCTCCACTTTACCACTACTTTTTAACAACGGAAGTCGTTGATGTACTTTTAAAATATAGTGGCGCCATCTTTGCAGTTACAATAGTTAAATAAATAGACTTAAATTATAAAATCAGTACATAGGTATTAATTATAATAAGAATAGCTGACAAAAGATACAGAGCATCAAAGTTACGTAGTGGGGGGTATTGACGTCACTCTTACGTAAAAATCGTACTAAGGTGTGACGTCATGAGCAACGTTAACCCAATGTATCTGTGTCATTTTTAGTTTAAGAGAAAAAGAAAAAATACGTGTCGAATAGACAAAAAAATTTTTTTTGTCATTATGCCCATTCTCCTTAAATTAGTGATAAAAATATTGTTTCGAGCGACAACGTTTCCCAACCCCTAAACCTATCCGTAATTAGACAACTTTGGTATCATTTGATTTAGTACACCTTAATCTAGGTTCTTACGTTTTTGATTTCTTTGAAATTATTTTAATTACTGTTGATATAGGCCGCGCACGTACAAACGCATGAATTCGCGCGTCTTTTAAAAAATATCCGAATGCGTTATGCCGTGGAGTTAAGGTTGAATTTCTTATGTACAATTTTGTATCTTCGACTCTGCATTAGTATAAATTGACCCTTAGTTTAAAGGTTTTTGAATAAACAAATACAATTAAATCTTTTATCTTGTTTCAGTATTAAAGAAATCGAACAGCATATGGCGAAGGGAGCTAATTTCAAAACAGGCTTGGAAAAGAACCAATTTGATTGAAGATCAGGCAATTTTTATTTTATTTTTTAAGTTTAACCCGTAATTTTGTAATCAATCATCAATATATTAATTTATATTTAAATATAATGTTTATGAAATCATGAAATAAATTAGTTTTTGTTATTATAAACTAAAATCCTATTGTTTTAACATTTTTCTTTTTAGTCGACTTTTAAAAAAGGAGGATTCTCTGTTCGACTTTATATTTTTACATTATGTAGATTTATAAGAAATATATTTTTACATTTTTATATTTTATTAATTCATTATTAGACACATATTTACATTATAAATATAACTGGTTACAGTGTTACTAAATAGCAAATGACTAGTTCGAACACATATTAAATATGTTTTAATACTAATTTGTATACACAGCCGAAATTGTATCTACTTCATAAATTAAATACATGATATTTTTATGGCAACTACTAGCTATAAGGGTCATACTGTCACAGAAAACAAAAAATGTCTCTCCTGTTCCTGAAAGTTAAGGACATTGGATGCTAATTTCTGAACTTAATTTATATCCGCATAATCTGTGCCCGATGTAGTTTTGGCCTGCATAAACATTTTGAGGATTAGATGCTCCAATGTCCTTAATCATCTGGAACAGGAAAGACAATTTTGAACCTAATTATGTGTATGACTCACACTAATTAATTGATGTCCGAGTACTTGCATATCCTTTTCTACCGTCCACTAATTAACTGACTGTAAGCCGCCGAAAGTGAGCGAGCGTTACGCAGTTTATAGTATTTCCATACATATTCACTTAGTCGTTCGCATATAACCGACAATACGTTATTACGTAGTTATAACGCTATGCGTAGACGCTGACATTCGGCGGTTGATTAATATAGTACGTCACTACGCTCCGCGGACGCTGATTTACTACGTAGCTGTACACTATAAGTGTATTGTCAGCATAGTGTGAACGGAAAAATGCCGATAACGTTCACGTTTACACTGGGGCTCACAGTACGCCTGCTCACATTCGGCGGCTTACAGTCAGTTTGGTTCGAACACGGCCTTAAAGTCACCCTATATTTGGTTATAATTTACTCAGAAACGTGATTTTTAATATAATATCCAAGGTGAGAGTATATTTTATAAATCAGTGTCACAATGTCAAGTTTTCCTTTGAATAAAAGATTTTTCGCATAAAACCTATAAAGTGTGTAACAGAAAGGGGGTATACAGCCGAAACACAGCGATAGTCCTCATGAAACTGAACAACTTTCCCCAAGGAACATGGGTCGTAACTCGAAAAAAATGTTTGGATCGCTCATACTTACATCAGCTAACTAATCGGACATTTTGTATGGGGAGGCGAATTTTTTTTTCGAGTTACGACATGTTCCTTGGGGAAAGTTGTTCAGTTTCATGAGGACTATCGCTGTGTTTCGGCTTTATACCCCCTTTCTGTTAAACCCAGTAGAATGTTACCTAAATACAAAATGCTTAATGAGCTTGCTTATAATTAAATACATTGTATAGTATTTTATACTAAAAAAGTACATGAGACACTTATTATATCCTTGTATATTTATATATTTTGTTTAATTTAATTAAATAGCATAATAAAATACCCGCTCGAATAACTCCTAATTCTCCCATTAAGTTACTTCGATGCGATTCAAGTATCCTGCAAGTCTCGAAGACTAGTCACTGCGAAGTATCTCACATAGGTACATTATACCGGTATCGTAGTGTGCGAGCCTGCATTTAAATGTGAGATACTTAGATGACTAGTCTTCGAGACTTGCAGGATACCTTGAATCGCCTCGAAGTATCGTAATGGGAGAAGGGGCTAACATTTTAATCTATAGGGTGACTTTAAATTAGTGAACGATAGATAAGGGTATCCATGTACTCGTGATAACAAACAACTTTTACTATGGGATCAAGATCGAAATCGTTCAAAAAATTTTAAACCCCCCATACAAAATGCACCAGAGGATAGTACGGGAAACAATTTTTTTTGTGATTTCGAACTTGGTCCCATAGTAAAAGTTGTTTGTTATCACGAGTACATGCATACCCTTATCTATCGTTCACTAATTTAAAGTCACCTTGTATACCCTGATGGAATCCATTTTATATCAATACTTCATTCTTAACCTAAAATCAATTTTAATTTTGTTTCAGCAACAAATAAACTTAAATTTAAAGCTTCCAGTCTTACAACCCATTGACAAAAGGCCGTTACTTTTAACAGGCCATTAAAATTAATGAACCTTTATTTCGTAAAAAGGAATGATTAACTTCGCTTAATTTGCAAAAGAAAACAATATTCGTGTGAACATCGAGAAAAAGTATCGAGAACACAGAATAACCTAACTTTTTTATTAAAAATACCCGACTGCGTTTAAAAAATACTTCTTTTATTTTGATGTACCCAGTGTCACTTTCACAGTAAATAAGAATCTAACGACACCTCTCAAGCTAAAATTAATCAAGTCGTTTAGGCTGTAGGGCGTGCCAAAGAAATAAACATACATAGGTAGGTACATAATTTCGAAAAACATAACCCTCCTTCTGGCGCAGTCGGGTAAAAATACAATACTTACTTAATAATTTGTGGCAAAATTTAAAAAAAAATACATTAAATAAGTAAATAGTATCCATAATTTACAAGAAAAACAAAAATAAGTAAGTTGAGCAATACTTAAATACCCTAAAATACAAACTTAATAAGAGAGTTAGATATTTATACGATATTCTTTACTCCTTCTTAGATTTTTCTTAAAGACGAAAGGCCTTTTAAATAATAAATAATAACAGTTTGGTATTTTACTGATTACCCTTTAACCGCTGGTTATTTTACAAAATCTAATGCTTTTGGCCATCAACCACGATTATTCACTTCATTTTTATTTAATTTACAATTTATAAATTGTACTCATACAAAACAAATTATAAAGCTAGAACCCGACCGACTGGTCCCTTGTACGCATGCATTATTAACATCTGTTTTAAGGGACGATGTTGAGTAGGTGGGACAGCGTCGCGTACGTGGGACAGAGTCTCGTACTTGGGACAGCGTCGCGTACGACGGACGCGTCACGTACGAGGGACAGCGTCACGTACGAGGGACAGCGTCACGTACGTGGGACAACGTTACGTACGAGGGACAGCGTCACGTACGTGGGACAGCGCCGCGTACGTGGGACAACGTCACGTACGAGGGACAGCGTCACGTACGTGGGACAACGTTACGTACGAGGGACAGCGTCACGTACGAGGAACAGCGTCACGTACGAGGGACAGCGTCACGTACGAGGGACAGCGTCACGTACGAGGGACAGCGTCACGTACGAGGGACAGCGTCACGTACGAGGGACAGCGTCACGTACGTGGGACAGCGCCACGTACGAGGGACAGCGCCACGTACGAGGGACAGCGTCACGTACGAGGGACAGCGTCACGTACGAGGGACAGCGTCACGTACGAGGGACAGCGTCACGTACGAGGGACAGCGTCACGTACGAGGGACAGCGTCACGTACGTGGGACAGCGTTGTATACGTGGGACAGCGTTTCGTACTTGTAACCAGTCTATTTCTACTTCAAGGGCTCCTTAACACACGTCTATCACAGAAGCACGATATCACCTTTTGTGTTGCTCTTTCTCGCTCTAGCAAATGACTAAAAAGGTGATTTCGTGCTTCCCTACAATACCTATAATATGTATTGTCTTTACAAGGTTACATACATACATATGCGTCACGCCTCTCTCCCATCGGGGTAGGCAGAGACCACTACACACACACCGCGCGGCGGTTGTGCTGTTACATTCATGTTTCAAATTAATTTATATAAAGTGAGAGTTCATTTAAGTTTTTATTAATGCTTAAGGCGAGAATATCACCAATATTTTGAACCGTAATGGTGTTTCCACATTGCATGTTAAAAAATGTTTACTACTAAAAGTTAGTAAACATAAAAAAATAATAAAAAAAAAGTTAAATAAAAAAAGTTAAAATAGTAAAAGTCAGTTTAATTTTTTTTTATTATTATTAATTAGTAAACATGAGATATATAAATAAAATGTTAGTAAACATTTTATAACATGCTATGTGGGAGTATCACAACATGCAAAAGCATTGTAAAAATACATTTTTAAAATCACTTACGTGCAATGATTTTATAAAATTAGTTTGAGATAAAAATGACTTAATTCATCTATAATTGGTGAATTTGAGTCTTTTTCTATCCATAGTATAATATACTGAGCTTACCTGATGGAGCGCAGCGCAGGAGGCTTAGCATACGTGCCGCGAAAATTATCTCACGTCATGCTGTCCTTATCACATTTAAAACTATAGACAGAGACGTAAGCGTGAAAAACCCACGACAACGTTTTGTCACGGAGTGTATGCTAAGCTAGCAGAGCATTTTTGATTGTCATATTATTGTCGACATTGTTCTCATTAGAATAAAATACTTGATCACTTGACACACCTTCGCATATAGTCGCTTCGATGGGTCGATGCTCATTTGTTGTGTTTACTGATTTTGAATATGATTCTAATGAGTGACATATAATGAATGAATAATATGACAATCAAAAATGCTCTGCGCTGCGCTCTGTCAGTTCTGCGCTGGCTTTTAGGATAATTAAAAATTAATTATTGTCATATCCACAGTATGGTGGAAAATGCAATGTTTAGTACATTAATCTTTCACATCCCAGAAAAAAAGAACAATATTAAATAAATATAAATAATAAATATTGAGGGACACTTCACACACGGTCTCCTGACCTCAAACTAGGCAAATCCTGTACTATGGGTATCAGGGACTGATAAATATACATATATAGATAAATATATAACACCCAGACACGGAACAAACATTTATGCTCATCACATAAATGAATAGAAAATCTATTGTGTCTGGGTTTATGGGTCAGTGGGATGTGAGAGATTAACATCAGCCCTTTTTACGACCCCACTACAGGGCCACGAGCCTACTCTCATACGAGAGTGATTAGGCCGTAATCCACCACGCTGGCCCATAGCCTGGGTGGATCATATTATACCATGTTTCATCTAGCTTAGCATATCAGCATATTATATCTATGGATCAAAGCACTCATTAGGTATGTCTTCACTAGTGCGCTTCAGTTTTCATGTTCAGCTTGCGTTTCTTCTTTCAGTTCGTGCGTCATGCGCTGTGCGGTTTGACGCATTTTAAAATATCCCTATTGTATGCGCTATTTTTCGGGCATGCTTTGAAATGAAATGAAATTAAAATTTATTTAATCTTGTAGGACGAGTTTGACATCACATAAGACGGGTAATTTTTTAAAGTTAATGCTAGATTCGCAAGAGTGCAGTTTTCCTCAGAGAAGAACCTAGCAAGAAACTCTGTTGGGTTGCTCTTTTCGTACTACAAATTCTTAGGCATAAACACTTTGAAACATATATTAAAATTAGCATTTCAATAGTTATGCCAAACGCAAGATGAACGAGAAAGCGTACTGGTGTGGACATACCTATTCTCGCCTTAGCGTGAAAACTTGGGGTCCTATTTAATTCTCTCTAGGAGGCACCCCAAGTACATAATCAAGCAACAAAAAATTTCTCCAATCCTACAAATTATACCTCAAATAGCATTTAACAATTCTCGGGAGGGGTAGTCTACGTAACGCGTCGAAATACATTTTAGTAGTTTTCCTAGGGCCGTTGTTTCGTAAGATGCTTCGGATTTTCATACGGCATAGGTGTTTTAGTGGTAACACGTGGTTTGTTAAGTTCTCAGCTGTGATGCCGCGTTTTTTGTAGTTCGGATCTATCATTTGGAGTAGATGGTTTTGTACCTAAAAAGAAATAAGTTTTTTCAACTTATGTATGAAGACTAAAGTCCGATTTACACTTCAATAAGTACAGTAGCAAGTTAGGAACTCAGACAGTTGAGTAATAAGTAGTAAGTTGTAAGTAGAGTCCAAACGGACGGACTGAGTAGTCATAAGTTGCCGAAAAGAAGACCAGTCGCAAATTGTGAACTGTACTAAACTCACCCGTCTTCATGCCGGCCAGTTAAGTTGGCGGGGCGCGGGAGACGCGAGAGAGGGGGCTACTTCGCACTTGACTCGTCAAAAATAGGATCGCGATCTATTGAACTCAACTTAATCAAAAACTTAACTCGCTTTTGCCGTTCAAACAAATTAACAACTTAACTCGCCGATGACACAAGTTAACTCGCTACTGTACTTATTGAAGTGTAAATCAGGCTTAATTTCAACATTTAAATATTTGAAATGGGTATTACAGCCCACAAGCCGACGGGCGAGCATTATTTATGAATGAATAAATATTTAAAAAACATTCACGCATTGCATATTGTCGTATAGAGCTAAATTCGCATTGGCATTATAAAACACATGCATTACCTATCTAAATATTCTTATCTTTCACACAAAAACTACTGAACAGATTTTAATGAAACTACAATATTTTAGCTCACACATCAGAATAACATTAAAGCTTTATTGTTTTAAGATATTTGTGTAAGTTATACCTATACCTGTCAGATAAAATATCTGTCAGATATATTTTATCTGCATATTATGAAACCGGCCCTTATTATATACTGATAAACTTTAACTGACAGATAAACCTATCTCCAATTCATAGATAATGACGTTTAAGACGGAGACGGGTATAAAATATCTGTCAAATAAATTTTATCTGTAAAATCGTGGAACCGGCCCAAAGTGTTAAATTTATTTAAAATAAAATAAAATTTCTTACCTGTGTAGATATCCGAGTCAAAACCTTGTTGACATGAGCAAAGTGCAGCAAGTATGTAGGTTCCACGTACAGACTGAATGGTAACATGACAATTGAAGTGGCCGGGTTGGACGTGAGAGATGCTATGAATGCGTCCGGGACGCACGTCTCACGGCAACATTGCACTTGAGTGCAGTGGTCTATGTTGCAATCGTAGTCGCATAGGATGATGAATACCTAGAATTAAGTTATTCAAGTGTTTAAAAAGGGTTAACTTTAAAGTTTTAATGTATTGTCATGTGGATTTTTGTTTTTTTTTTGTGTTTTTGATTATGAGTAAATAATATAGTTTTAAATATTTGATGTTGATACAAATCCTATTTAATATATGCAATGACTTATATTGGGTATATTTTATTTTAAAGTATTAGGTCTTTACCTATGAAATTGCCGTTTTGTATGAAAAAATTCAAACGATTTTTTTTCATATAATTTTTATTTGTATTAAGTGAAGTAATTACCCATACAATCAATGCATCTTTGCCAACGCAGTGGCAGTTTATTAATGCCCTTCTTAAAGAAATCAGCTGGACGAGAGGCAACAAATTCTTCAAAGGCGTTTTGAACTGCCTCTTGGTTATTGAATTTTTTTCCAGTCAAGAAGTTATCCAAATTCTGAAAAAAAGTAGTAGTCTGTAGGGGCAAGGTCCGGTGAGTACGGTGGATGAGGGAGAGCTTCCAACCCCAGTTCTTGCAACTTGGAGACCGTCATTTGTGCGGTATGAGGTCGCGCGTTGTCGTGCAGGAGCAGCGGAGACGAGCGATTGACCAATTCTGGTCGGAGACGTGCCAGCTTCTCCATCATTGTGTTCAATTCTTCACAGTACACATCTGCAGTAATACTCTCCCCATTTGGTAAGAAGCTGTGATGAATCACACCGGTGTTAGACCACCAAACAGTAACCATCACCTTTTTAGGGGTAAGTTTTCGTTTAGGGCATTGTTTAGGTGCTGAACCAGGATCCAACCAACTTGCTGAGCGCTTACGGTTATCAAACAGAATCCATTTTTCATCACAGGTGACAATGCGGTTCAAAATTCCTTCATTTGTGTGTCAGTTGAGCAATGCACGGCACGTCTCGACGCGTACTTGGCGCTGGCGATCATTGAGTTCGTGGGGTTCCCATTTGTCAAGCTTTTTTACCTTGCCAATTTGACGCAAATGGACCAATATTGTTTTGATGCTAACGTCGAAAGCTGCTGGTAATTCAGCCGTAGATTGAGTATCATCAGCTTCCACGATCGCCTTCAATTCGTCTGCATCGACCAAAGTCTTCGGACGACCGCGGGGTTCATTTTTCAGGTCGAAATTTCCAGAACGGAAGCGAGCAAACGAATAACTAGTGGTTCGTTGGTTTGTAGTGTTAGCTCCGTACACGTCGTTGATGTTGCGAGCCACTTGTGCCGCGTTGCTGCCACGACGGAAGTCATATTCCATAATTACTCGAATTTTTAACGTATCCATGTTGCCGAAAATGATTGAAATGCAATGAAAATGTAACACTAACCAATAAACAAATGACTGTTTTTGGAAAAAGAATTCCATATTTTTAAAATGAAATTAATTTGAAATTAGAATTCTTAGCTAAACAAAAAATATTTTTAATTGAAATGGCCAGTACTGTAAAACGGCAATTTCATAGGTAAGACCTATTATTAAAAATCTGTAAGTAGGTTTGAAATATCAATAATTTATTATTATTTATTTAACAGTTTATTGTAAGATGATAATACATAGAGACAAAAAAAGAGAAGTTATACAAAAGGTACAGCATATTTCTAAAAGAAATTTCTTCCTGCAGACCCCACAGAGAGAAGTGATAGCAAGAAGGCAGGATAGTCACAATAATGTTGAAATATATGCTGTACCTTTTGTATAACTTCTCTTTTTTTCTGTCTCTATGTACTATCATCTTACAATTAACTTTTAAATAAATAAATAAATAATGTTGAATAATCACAAAATTAAGTAAGGACTTAATTAATAAAACTAAAGATAAATGGTAATAAATGGAAATATGTAGCTTCTATCAGTTCATTTACAAAAATATTGTTTCAAGAGATTTTTAACTCATACTATCTTCTTTTCTCAAAAAATTCTTACTAAAAGTAGAAAGAGATATAAAAATATACTTACATCTACAAAGCAGAGATTGTGAGCACAGTAATGAATATAGACCAATGGAGGACATTCATTCTTATTCAGAGCATCCACCGACACGCCTCGCATTAAAAACAAATGAAATATATCCCTGAATATAACTATATCAATATTATAAACATATTCGCATATATTCAAGTAAGAATTCAAAGGAGAATTGTACAAATACACTGGTCTGAAGTTCCCAATCTGTTCTAAAGTTATATGAAATAATTCATTGAAATCAAAGAATTCTGGACCCAAATCATGGTTTAGCAAAGCTTCTAGAATATCCAGTTTGAAGTAATGAGGTTTGCAAGCAAATAATACAATCTCTTTATTCATTTTCTTTACATCTGTCACTTCTAGTAGGATTTTGAATATACCACTATAGCCCATACAGAGAGCCATGTTCATAGCTAGCTCCCCAAACTCATTCTTCACATGAGGATCTGCCCCATTTTTAAGCAGAAACCTTATAATGTCCTCATTGCAACCTTGAATAGCTAATATCAATGGTGTATCTCCATTATTAGTTTGCTGATTAATATCTGTTACAAATGGATGTAACGCTTTGACTGTCTCATAACACCCTTTATAACAAGCCAGATGGAGAGGAGTGTAACTTGATTCATTTTCTATCTCAGGATCCCCTCCAGCATGTAATAAGACTGTTACAGACTCAGGTTTCATGGCCAAAGCCGCGTCGTGCATCGGAGTATCACCATCCGCATCTTGCACGTCTATAATGGCACCATATTCAATCAATAACTGCACAAGTTCAATTCGCCCTTGAGCACTGGCTATATGCAAAGGTGTTACCGACTCCGTACTGCCGTAATTCGCTATATCCTCGCAACTGTCTAATAAAGCTTTGATAACTTTAATTGAACTTTTATGCCTGCAAGCGAGGTACAGAGCGGTGTGGCCCTCGTGAGTTTCTGACAGTGGCCGGCAATCAGGGTGGCTTAAAATCTTCATCAACGAGTCATAGCTGTCGTTAGCTGCTGCTTCATGAAGACAAGTCCATCCTCTGTTGTCTATACAGCTTGGATTTAGCTTTTTAAGCAATCTCTCAACAGTTGCGACATCGTTTCTCCGCGCTGCAAAGTTTAGCGCGTTCGACGTGATCGGGTTTAGAGAACTGAAATCCATTTTGCTACATTCGTTACGAGTCGCTTTACAATACAACACCAACAAGATAATAAATAAAATAATAAATAAACAAAAACTACACCGATTGCACAATTCGGCAATGCAAAACTGTCAAACGAACGAACTAGTGCTGCAGTTAAACGACTAACGCATCGAAAGCAAATCGATAACTTCCTATTCGATTTTAAGACGAAAAATAAAAGCGTACACATTTATTCTTACAAATATTATTTAGATGCTGAATTTTTATAATAAATAGAAACAGTCAAATCAAAAGCCTGTTTGAATCAAGTAAAATATGGTACAAAAATATAAGACAATAATTTCATCGACTATTTAGTAACCCTTTAACTGTTTTTTTTTTAATGTGACAAGGTGTAAAGAACAAACTTTATTCTGCCTAAGTTCAACAACAAAATAAAAACCGCCCAACATAAGGTAAGTACACCATTTCCTAAAGTTTTTTGTTGTTTTTGTTATTACTACGCAAATAAATATAGCCAAATAGCCAATAATTTTCCAGTACATGTCTAAGACCTACCTACCTATAGGTAATTTTATCACTTGTGCATGCAACAGTACCTACCTCTAGTATAAGTGTGGTTAAATATGACTACATTCAATAGAAATCACAAAATAATTTAGTAAACTATCAACTTTATTATAGGATTATCATTATCATGGGAAAACAAGACAGCTTCATTCAATATAATACAGTGAATAAAATAATAATTAATAAAAATAATCTTTTAAAGTCATAGTCTCATAATAAATAATAAAGGAACGCTGCTGCCTGCATTTTAACATTAAAATAAAAACATGTAGGCCTTTGGGTAAATATTCAGCGTACCTAATTAAGATTTACCTATTCAATTTCAAATAAATTAACATAAGCAAAGTTTTTATTAACTAAGTAGGTACCTACAGTAGTGTCTTGAAATATCACTTATATAAAATCAACAATAAATAAATAAGAACAAGTTCCATTTAACCAGGCTTTACATCAAAGCGGAGCGGAGTGCTAATATCCAGCGGAGATCTCCGCTTGTCAAAAATAAAGAAATCTTGTAAAACGTCAGCGCTATACACAAAAAAAAGTAAATTAATTATGTAGGTAAGTACTTAGGTCAAATATAAAATAATGTCAAATAAGCGTAATAAATAAATTCGAAAATTTTTAAGGGTTTCCTCTGACGAAGTGGAGTAGAGTGGAATATTACAATACAATTATAATATAACTGCATGACATATTATTATAATGTTAGGGTAACACAGCTTTAAAGCTGGCTGTCTATCCATTGACGATGAGAGAGGCGGCGGAGCGGAGAAACGTAGAAAAAAATCCATGTTAATCTTCGCCTTGCAATTCTATTGATCCTCGCTTCTCGTCACTAGAAAGATAGCTCAAAGAGATTAACGCATTTATCTTTATTCCTTAGCCACGTCAATTATTTTAGATACTGCAGGAAGTTTTAGCGGAGATATCGGTGTCCGTCTCGGTAATGAACTTGACCTGGGGGACCTGGGGGACCTAGGGCCCTTTGTACTGGGGTAGGGCCTCATTCGAAGCTCCTCAGCACTTCGGAAAGAATTCGCGACTCGACGTCTGAACAGAGTTGTGCCTGTCGATTCTTGGAGTAAGCATCTAGAAATTAAAAGTTTTTTGAGTAGGTACATTATTGTGTTTATTTTTATTGTTTATTAAAATAATAATTAAAGACAATTTGGATTTTGTTTAGTACAGAAAATAGACAGCTGATGTAAGTAACTACGTTTTTAAACACACAATTTATTGAGACCGTTCAAGTAGTAAGTATGTGAATAAGCGGCACGATAGATTTCTGACTATGACTGATGACAACTGACGCTTCTTAATGATAAATCTTGTCAAAAATCACTCTTACTGAACCACTCCCTGATACCACAGAAGCGGTCTCGGTGTTAAAAGGATTAATTAGAAAGACTCATAAGCCCAAAACCAAACCATTACCTTAGTTATTTTTTTTAGAAAATTAAACATCCGCGAATTCGTACGCATTAACACCATAACTTAAAAGCCTTACACAATATCTTAAATTATTATAGTCTTTGTGTTATTTAGAATATAAGCTGCAGACGCTGTTTTACCATCTGCAGATATAATTTATCTGATAGATATTTTACACCTGTCTCTGTCTAAAACCTCATGTGTTTTCTAAATAGACGCAGGTTTATCTGGCAGGTAAAATTTATCTATAGGTAGTGTAACAGGCGCACAATATTGTAAAGTTTCATTAATTGAAAAAAAAAACATTTTTCTTTTTTTTTTCATTGAATTTTTGTGTGAGAGCACAAAACACAAAAAAAAATTGCATCCATCGGTACAAGCATCGACGTTTTAAATGTAAGTAGAATTAGTACAGGAAATTACCTTCACCATCTACAGAATGAGCTACTCCAATCTTGACTTACTTCTCAAGCTCAGTCAACTGCTGCTTCGGCGTGGAAGAAGCCACAGGCCGCGCCCGGCTGAGCTTGGCTCGAGTAGATTGCAACATTTGAAGGGTTACTAAAGGCTGCTCTTTGGGTAATGGCTTTTTGCGTACGGGGTTATCCTGGAATTAAAAAAACAGATAGTTAGAGCTCGTTTCGACACTTACACATAACATTTTTAACTGACGGATAAAACTTTGTCTAAACAAAGTGATTTAAACAGTGACAGGGTCGATTCAACTTATCTGGCGAGAAAGAGATTGATTTAGGTATCTTAACTAGCCGTCCGTGTCCCACTGCTAGGCAAAGGCCTCTCTCTTCTTTCTTCACAATTATCTATCCTGAACCGTCTCTACCCAGACATCCATGAAGGTATCTAGCACATCCCGTCACCTTTTCTGTGGTCTGCCGCGAAGCCCTTTAGTTTGCCATTGGGTTGTTGTCATTGTCCAAGAATTAACCAGTATTCTATTTATTTTTTTGAGTCCCTTTCCTAGGGATGGGAACTTCTAGTATTCCGGCACTAGGAATTCTCATGGATCATGGACCGTCCATGGTATCATGATAGACCGTAAAAGACTATCTTAGGTCTTAATAAAATAAAGGCCTAAATAGATCCAGCTCCATAAAAAACCATTACCTTAGTCTTCCTCAACTTGACATTAGCAATATCCTGCGGAGTGATCGTGAGTCTCGGGCCAGCGATCCTTGGCGGCGCGGAGCCACACCTTGGGATCGTATTTGATCGGATCGGCAGCTTCGTGGAGGGGAGGGGTGGCGGGGGAGGGGGTGGGGGCGGCGGTGGTGGAGGAGGCGGAGGGGGGCAGCTCGGTGGGGGGCGTGGCTTGCCGGTCTCTTGGTTCCTGAAAGACACACAATGGATTAGGTAAAGTATAGTAAATTAAAAACTAACATGGGACACCACGGAGGACTGCAGCTTGGTCTGGTGATTATGACGCACAACGTTGCGGTATGCGATGAATCATATGAAAAATGACAAGAATGTTCCCTTGTTTCATCGCAGTATACGTCGGCAGCGAAGTATTGTGACGTTGCGTCGGCCCGCGTACCGCAGCGTTGTACGTCATGATCACAGCACCCGACCAAAACCAAACAAAATATCTTACTTGACTTTCCCCTCCAACTCATTAATCCTATCACCCATCTTCTTCATATCCTCCCTCAGCATTTGGTTCTCCCGTTCCATCCTTTGCTGCCTATTATTTACCTCTTCAATCATCTTTCTTGTTTGTTTCAGCTCTTCCAAGAGCGGGTTGTCGTAATTTTTATCTGTTATCGGCTCTTTTAACAAGTCTGTATATAAGTTTGTTATTGATTGGTAGCTCTGTGGAGAAGATTATAAAGTTAGAAAGGGTAGTGTTATTTTATCATCATCACCATCATTATGTCAGCTTATGGACGTCCACTGCTGGACAAAAGCCTCCCCCAAGGATCTCTACAACGACCGGTCTTGCGCTGCCCACATCCATCGGTTTCCCGCGAATTTAACCAAGTCGTCGGTCCACCTGGTTGGAGGCCTTCCCACACTGCGTCGTCCGGTGCGTGGTCGCAATAATATTAGTGACTATAAGTACCTACCTAGGTACCTACAACTGCCCCACATTTAGTCTTAACTTAACCTACCTATTTCTATCTTAACAATTTTTCATTAAAATCGATTTAGCAGTTTTAACGCCTCGTCGTCTCTCTATTCTACAGAAAGGGTTAGCCAGTAATCAATTTAATAAGTAGTACTTATGTATAAGTAGAATAGGGCAAAGTAGCGAAGACTCCACCGACAAGAGCGACGCTCTAAATCTATTGATGTTGATTAGAAATTAATTAAGTCTTTGTGAATTTAAATAATATGTTTCCCTGCTTTAATTTCAATAACAATCTAATAATTAACTACAGCTACCATTTCCACTAACTTTTTTCCCGATCCAAGTGCAAAGATCCATGATCTTCCATGACTTAACCTTGTTTGGGCGCCGATGAGTCCTGTCCTTCCGCGGGGTTCCACCTGACAACATGAACCATTCAAGGTCACTCAACATCACCGTATCTATTCCACATTCAATCTCCACTTCCAATTTCAAGCTGCCTCCTAAACTTTCGATTTTAAAACTTGTTTCTTTTTCTTCACACATTTTTTAATTTTCTACTTAGCTGCATAAGTTTTATTATTCTTTTTTAATTTATTACCAAAGATTTTTTAATTGTGTTTTTATTATTCACTTCTTGTTAATTACTTTTTGATATGCTTAAAATAGTCCAAGCTTCGCACTACATTGTAAATACAAAGACCGTTTGGATTTCATTTATTATTCTAAATACAGACGGCGAGATGTGGATGATGTCATCATTTACAGATTAGAAGGTGACCGCATATGGAGTGAAGTAAATAAAAACTTATCAATCTTTACACTTAAGTATAAAGTTTTGATAAATCGTACTGACCTCTCACATCCTAAGAGATAAAATGATAAATGGTACAATAATAGCTTGAAAATAGGTAGGTACCTACGTAGTTAAATAGGCTTTCATTTAAAAAAAAAAAACAAGTTTATGTATTTTGGATGTTTTTGGGTAAAGACAAAAGCTTTCCAAAAAAGTTAGGTTTTTTAGTTTCCTCCCACCTAACTAAAATGTTGTTGAAAATAAAAGAAATCACTTTTGTTGCTGACTGTACGTACCGAAGGTCATAAGTAAAAAATAGGTCAACAAATAAATACGTATAGTTAGGTCCTCTATGGCTCTTAAAATTAAAAATAAAATGAAAATAAATTAGATACCTGGTGTATTATGCTCAGACTGCTTATGAGTCAAGTTGGTGTTCTTTCTCGCCCGCTGCAGTGCGTCTCTGATCAAATTCGAGTCGGATTTCAGCCGCCTTTTCCGCACTTTCAACGAACAGTTCGTGCTGATCGACTTAAAAGACGTTTCCGACGAACTCGACAGCCGACTAGAAGTCGAGGGTCCTATAGAATACTTCGGATCGTTAAGTTCTGAGTTGCTAGAGCTGCAACTATCGCTTTTCGACTTTTTCCACGGTCTAATCTCCTTGTTATCTCCAGTAGATTCACATCTGTAACGTTTATTACCTAAATAATGTTCTGAGTTCTCGTTTGACGTGGAATCTTGTGTAAAGTCTTTGCTGAAGGATAAGCTCACGTCTAGGCCACTTCTTGGTGCGTCCGTTTGGGTGGAACTGTTCACAGTTCCTATACTAGTATCAATAACCATTGCGGTTATGAATTGTCTCTCCTCACTCTGATCAAACGAAACATAACTGTGTTCCCATGATGTTTGTATAAAATCTTGTTGGGGTTGAGCACATCGCCTCACAATTTCAATGCTGTTTACAAAATTATCCCCAAAACTCATACATTCGCTGACAGCGTCGTCGTTTTCTTTTTCGTTCAATGACATTTTCTAAACAGATTTTACCAATGAGGATTTTCCAGCAATGTCAGTCAAAAACAAATAAAACCTTTTCCTGGTTTTAAATAATAATAAATCACAGTAGATCACAGGTTATGGATCACAGTAGTAAATAAACGATACTCCACATAAAACTTCTCAAAATAACTTCAAAACAATAACTTAAAATGTCAGTTTTGCTCGAACTTTTAAAATTACCGTCGTTTTTTTTTGTAGCTATTAAGCATTGCTCAATCAATCCGACGTCAGGCTAAAAATATACGGAATAAAAAAAATATTTAAAAATGTCAATGTCACACTCAGCTGTTTGTTTTCTTTTCTTCTGTGAATGCATGGCTTTTGTTTCTATTGTTTTAATTAGCGACTGTCGGCTGTTTCTGTGTTACGATTAAATAACGGTCGATATTACAACATGCGGCAAAAGAGAAACAATCTCAGTGCTAAAAGTATTTTTCATTGAATTGACTCGTCTATAAAACTACACGTAAGTAAAGTAGGTACGTTTTGCAAATTGCAATTAGCATTCTATGTTTAAAAATGCATAAACGCTTAATCTAAAAACAATAAAAAATACTGTTCTTCTTACTTTAATATGTACTTTGATTTGACTTATTGTTATCGAACATTTTGAATTCAGAAATAATCGATTTCAGTAGGTAAGTACCAACTTAGGTAGGGTAGGTAGGTACCATAGGTACATAAGTAGGTACCTAGTTTAAAGGATAAAAAAATAGATATTTATTTAATTTAAGTACCTATCTTTTTCTTAATAAAATGTTTTTTATTCTGTTTACAGTAAACACAAAACATGGCATACGGAAAATCACAAGCAATGAAAAAGTTAACAAAAATACGAAGAGTATCACTCAAAAAGAAAATCATATTTATTTTTGGCACAATTATATTCGTAGTACTTTTCATACAGCCATATTTATTCGGAGTATGCGAATATGAGTATATAACCAAAGAGAATATGCTAGAAAGTTTACATGAGGAATTGGCAAAGAACTTCACAAGTACAGCCATATCAGATTGTGAATATTATGACAATGTAAACGATGAAACTGAGTTGTCTCCGAGTTTAGTCGACGGAGATTTGGTGGAAAACCATCGGATTAAGGACGGAGGGGAATGGGCTCCGAATGACTGCAAACCTAAGTACAGCACGGCCATTATTGTACCGTTCAGGTAATTAATAACTTTATTTACTTTGATTATGGGTTTTATGTTGTTTGAACTTAACTTGGTAATCAATATTCATAGGTAAATAAGTAATAACAATCTTTTAACCTAAGTAAGTAAGAAGGTACCATAAATAACTAACAATCTACCTTATCTTATCTAGCCATTGGTGTCCCACTGCTGGGCAAAGGTTTCCTCTTCTTCCATGATTCCTTCCTCCTTTACAATCTACATAGGTACATGAAATTCTGTCTAACTCTTTCTTGTTAAATAATATAGTCTATGTGTTATTCTGATGTATAAGCTACAATATTGCTAAGTTTAATCAAAATCTGTGCAGTAGTATTTGCATAAAAGACAAACATTCTTGCATCCATCCATCTGAACAAACATTTGCATTAACTTATACTTACCTACAATATTGCCAAGTTTCATTAAAATCTGTTCAGTAATTTTTGTGTGGAAGAGTAACAAAAATTCTCACATCGATCCATAGAGACAAACATAGACATTTATAATGTTAGTAGGAAGAATTAGTAGAATGAGACATAGAGTATGTATGTATTGATGTTTTAATAGTTTGTAAGTATTTTATATTTTATGTTATAAGTTTTCTTTCGTAATATTTTCTCTTGAACATAACGTTTGGAATTGTCTATTGTTATGTATTGTATAAATAAATAAACATATAAATATCGTTGGTGATACTGCAAAACCGCTAATCTACAATTTGCATTACTGCGTAACTACAACCTGAAAAAAAATTTTAGGAGATAGTACAAGCGGGAGCAAATGACATCCATGTTACCGCGGCGCGCTAATTTCAATTTCGCTATTTCTTGTATTTACGCGGTATTGCATATGGTACATCAGCGGTTTTGCAGTATCGTCGACAATATATGATTTCAGATCCCGAGATGAACATTTACGTGGGCTGCTAGTGTACCTACATATGTTTCTACGACATCAACGTATACATTACCGCATCTACGTTGTAGAACAAGTAAGTTATGTATTCTTTATACTTTTCTGTAAATGGCCAAATGTGGCCCACATATGGGCCACATTGTGCCAGGCCACAATGTGGGTAAAGTGATGTCAAAGTTCATAGGTAGTTAGGTTTGGGATGACACTAACGATTAATGAGGAAGGAATATAAGGAGTGCCCCATTTCTGTTTTACATATACAAATGAGTTTATGACAGCGTGCCAAGGTTGCGCCAAGTTTTCTCATAGTTTTCTTGGTAGATGACCTGTCAAACGTTAAGTAGTACCATACAAAAAGTAGCCATTTTGCGCCAGACCAGACCACGCAGATCCAGACGGTATGGCTCCTCCTTATATGTATATTCTATACTCGAACAATATAGGAACCTGTCATTTTATTCAGGGTCTGTTTACATCTAAGGGCAGACTGTTGAGACGTTAGCCGGTTGACTGTAAATGGGTGAATGTTTTTCTATACACGTTTGCCTATTCTGGCGTTACGCGACCGACAAATCGGTCTTCGGATCTTTCGTTAGACATGAATGTGCCCTCATTGTGATTTCATATACAAAAAGAAAGAGAAATATTGATACTGAATTCACGTGTTTATTTATTGACAAATGATAAACTGTTATTGTCATTTTCCTACACGAAATTTTAGTCTTGACTCGCCTCGCGTGTCATTAACATCTCGTGAATCGCTTGACCCGCTAGGCGTGTCATTGATAAAAATTCGTTTAATAACATCTTTATCATATTTAACATAGCACCATAAGTTGTACTAACAAAATGTATGGATAAACCGTTTCTCTGATATAAATGATTATTATTATTATTGAAAATGAAATGAAATGAATTGAAAAATCATTTAATCCTGTAGGTTTTGACAATACTTAGGACGGGTAATTTTTAAAGTTAATGCTAGATTCGCAAGAGTGCAGTTTTCCCCAGAGAAGAACCTAGCAAGAAACTCTGTACCTAGGGTTGCTCTTTTCAATTTAAGTTTTACAAATCTCAGACATAAACACAGAAACATATAATAAAATTAATATTTCAAAAGAGCTATCCATAAATAAATAATAAAAATTTGACCCCGCAATTATTATAATTTTATCTCTATTTCTTCAATTTCCAGTTAGACACAAAACCGTTTAACCGAGGGAAATTACTAAACATAGGAGCCGTAGCTGCAATAAAAGCAGGGTACCCTTGCCTCATACTACACGACGTAGATATGTTACCACTCAAACTGGCTAATTTATACGTGTGCAGTAAACAGCCAAGGCATATGTCTGCTAATGTTGATAAGTTTAGGTAAGTTTGGACTTGTTTTTAAAGATTTTTGGTTTTACAATTAGGGTTAAGGAGGAAACAGTTGCTCAGTCGGGTACAGTGACTCACCACCGGTTTGTAAAGAAGGAAAAGAGATACATTCATCTCTTTTGCACTTTTTGGAAGCTTTTGGCATGCGCACGCGCATATCTCTTTTCCTTCTTTACAAAACGATGGTGAGTCACTGTACCCGACTGAGCAACTATTTCCTCCTTAACCATACTTAGTGCAATTATTTAGATGATTTGGTTCAATTTTAACATTTTTTTATTTGGATTTTTTTGAAGACTTTCTGTTTTACAAGTAGGTACCTGGTGCCATTATTTAGGCAATTTGTTTTTTCCTCTTGCACTTTTTTAAATTTTTTCTACCTATTATTTTTTCCAGCTTTATTAAGCCGCAGACGCTTAGGCAGTTAGGGTCATAAAACGATGCGAAACATGTTATTATCTCGCTCGTACTTTGGGACGTCCCCATAAACGAGCAATCGTGCGAGCGAGGTAGTACATTGTATGACTGTAGGTATCTGCCACGAATCGTTGCCACTTAAACGCGCTGTTGTTATAAGGGGCCGTTCAAGTATTACGTAAGCACTATGGGGGGCGGGGGGGTCTTTGCTTTGCTTATTTTGGATGACATGGGGGGTAGGGGAGTCTAGATGATGATTACGTCATCGGTAGTTATTTACTTTTTTACACGAATGGCAACCCTCACATTGTCTTTGCTTGAAAACGAAACGCATTTTCGGGGATATGTTTACGTAAGCATGGGGGAGGGGATAAGACCTTTGCTTACTTTTGCTGACAAGGGGGATGGGGGGGTAAATAATTGTAATAAATCTGCTTACGTAATACTTGAACGGCCCCTAAGTGTTGCGCGCAGCGTCAGACCACAGTCAGACGCATGCGGTCAAGTTTCTTCATACGTTAACTTAGGCGCGCGTTTTTTTATGCGCTGTACGCCGCCGTCGATTTTGTATGGAGAAACCTGATCACATGCGTTTGACACTGCGCGCAACGCCTAAAATAACGGCGCGCTTTAGTGAGAGTGCACAATTTTCATGTCATAAAACATTTTCATAGTAGGTAGGTACCTACTTAAATGTTAATTTACTATTTTATAATGTTGGCGTGTTCTTCATATTTTTGTAGATGACACTGCATTTGCATGTAGACTGCACGAATTTTGTTTGTATCCTGTTTTTAAAGATTGGAGCAAAACAATGAAGGTAAGGAATTTCATAATACAACTGATAGGATTGTCATCAAAAGGGGTTTGATATCATTTACAACAACTATTTTGAAACTTCTAAAATATCCTTAGTCCTACATATAAATGTCAATGTTTGTGCCGATAAATGTTTGTTACTCTTTCACGCAAAAACTACTAAACAGATTTTGATGAAACTTGACAATATTGTAGATTATACATCAGAATAACACATAGGCTATTATAATGTTAAGAGACCATGTTTTTTTTTTAAGATATGACGATAAATGTGTACGAAATCACGGGCAGCCTCTGCTACTATCATAGTACCTACTACTTATAGTATACTACTATCATAGTCATTTTACGAATTAAATTAAGTAGTATTTTCACATATTTTTTCAAACTTATGGAATGACATGGTTTTATCTCTATAAATAACTATTCAACCACATACGTAAGAAAAACGATCGCCTTGTTTCCTGGGCTAGCTTAGCTTGGCACTCCGTGACAAGACCACAGATTACTTAATAGTTCAAGAAGTTGGCATGCGTTTGTCACGCTTACGTCTCTGTCTACGTATAGTTTTAAATGTGATAAGGACAGCATGACGTGAGATAATTGTCGCGCATGCCGTGCTAAGCCCCTAGGTACTGATCGATATATCTAACTAGATTAAAAAATGAATAAATACCTGTATTTTGTTCCCAGATTCGTCCCCCCATCAACAAGCTGTTTTAATGGCGTAACAGCGATCCTATCCAATCAATTCCAGCTAATTAACGGCATGAGTAACCTATACTTCGGATGGGGTAACGAAGATGATGACTTGTCTATCAGGTTGGGAAGTAACAAACTACGTGTTTGCAGCTTTGAGCAGAGTGTCAGCGTGTATCATATGATGGAACATGATGAGAGTGTTGTTATTAAGGGGTGAGATTTTGGATTGATCTTTTGGAGTAGGGTGACTTTTAATTAGTGAACGATCAAAAAGAATATGCATGTACTCGTGATAACAAACAAATTTACTGATATGTGTGGAGGCATCTTTCCCAAATTATTTTCCTATTTTTTTTAATACACAATGTTTCCGTAAAAATAAGAAGGAGAACATAAGTAATTTATTCGGAAACGAATATTTTATATCGGTAAATCTTTATACAACTTGTAATAAATAGATATAACAATGGAAAAATTGATTTTTACTATGTAAGTGACTACCTACGTAACGTAGGTAGTTTCTACTACTTAGATTTTTTATAGAATTCTGGGATGGCTGCCCGTTTTACCTAAATTAGTGTTGAGAAATAATTTTGGAAAGTGCCTTAAGTGCTTTTGCATTAGACATCATGAGATTTCCCGCACAGAGAGACCTTATCTATCAATGTACTTTAAAAAAAAACTTATTGTATTCTTTAAACTTATCTAATTACTTACTTTTTCATTACAGCGACAGAAACCCAGAACTGCTAAGCGATGCAAAAGCAAGACAATACATAGAAGGATTGAAAACTCTCAGATATACTGAAGTAGCGACAGTATTACATCCTCTCTTTACACATATCATGGTGGATCTATAGATTTAACTATTGTTAAGTATAGTTTACTATGGGTCCGTCTCACCATCAACAAATAAAGGTTATCTGATAGATATTTTATACCTGTCTCTGTCTAAAACGTCGTGATTTACGAAATAGACATAGGTATATCTGTCAGTTAAATTTTATCTGCAGGCTTTGAACAGATCTTAAATTACCTTCTGTGTCACACTGTATTCCATTTTAAGCAATGACATTTCATTAAAGACTTCTCATTTGAAAGCCAATAACGGTAAAGATAAATAATTCTCTATTGTAGAGTCAACACGTAGCTGGGTGAAAATCCAAAACGGAACATATTAAGAAATACCCGCATTCTTTGAAAATCGCACGTTTGCATGAGAGTTACACTACGCTTGTGTTTGGAAAATCTCAGCAGTATAATATGTGTTTTACGCTATTTTCTTACATTTATGTTTCGGATAGACGCCTCGCTTCGACTGCGGTATGAATTGACCATTAACAATTTTTGATAAGGCGTCCACACAAAAGAGAGAAAGTTAACGTCATGTCGTTTCAAGAAGAAAGCATTGGCAGGGGATAGGCCTTGATGGCGAACACTCCACCGACAAGAGTCTAACTCTTAAACTATATGATGATGATGGGTCCACACCACGTCCACACAGACCGAGCAGCCTCGCCCGAGGCCCACCGCGCGCGGCATCTCGGTCTATGTGGACGTTTCGGTTTTTTATTTTCTCAAATGTGTCTCGCAAGCATGTCCACATAGACCGAGTTACTTCGCGCGGCAAATGCCCCGCGAGGCGGGCCTCGGGCGAGGCTGCCCAGTCTATATGGACACGCCTATAGATTTGCGACCTGAAAAGGGTTACCACAACATTACAGTTTTCACATTATCTAGTCAATAAACAATTAAGTAGTTATAAGTAGTAAATTTTCTAAAGAAACGACCACTGCATTTTTGTAAACACAATTTTTAATTCGGATTTGAAATCACGTAGGACATTGTACAATTGTACCTCTTTATTAAAACCTTTAATCCTTCACTCTGATTTTATAACACTACCGGGTATAAGGCGCGCGTTTGTTTGCAGCGTCCGACGCATGTGGTCAGGTTACTCCATACTTTAACATATATTAACACCTAAACATATATTTATCTTCATAGATTTTGTATGGAGTATCTAATCGCATGCGTCCGACGCTGCAAGCAGCGCATAAAACAACCGCGCGCCTAAAGGTGCATCCACACTCACGTTACTTTTTATAGAGCAGCATGTTAGTGGGCAAGATCCGTAAAGTTAAGATTATTCCACAAAAAGCAAGTCTGGTGTGGATGTACCTAGGTTATGGTGTATCTTTCTTATTCCCACTAGACAGTCATTTTAATAATAGCTAAGTAGGAAGTTGATATTAAATTAAGATATTAGGCATTTTAATTAATAGTTAAGAAAATAACTGACTCAGTTTTGATTTAGGTAAATTAAATCGATTTATTCTTTCACAACACCACACATGGTCCATTTAGATTAGATTTAACAAAACATTTACAAATTAATGATCAATACAATAAGGACAAAACAAAGAAGGGTGAACTTTTTAACCGATTCACATGACACGCCTGGCGGGTCAAGCAATAACACACGAGATGCCACGAGGCCTGTCAAGAAAATGCAAAATGATCAGCCAAAATATTAAAATTTTATTTAATTGTGTTATTTTGCCCATGTCACTAATAAAATAATAGTGAACAATGACACGCCAGGCGTGTCATGTTATTTCATGAATAGGCGGTCAGTAGTCACCACAGAGCGAGCAGCCTTGCGAGTCAAGCATCTAGCCAATTAAAAGAGGCCCCTAAGAACTACCCAACGCCATATAGGGTGACTTTTAATTAGTGAACGATAGAAAAGGATATGCATATACTCGTGATAACACAACTTTTACTATGGGACCAAGGCGGAAATCATAAAAATGTTTTAACTCCCATACAAAATGCACCAGCTGATAGTATGGGAGAACATTTTTTTTGACAATTTCGAACTCGACCTCATAGTAAAAGTTGTTTGTTATCACGAGTACTTGTCTTTACTTTTCTATCGTTCACTAATTTAAAGTCACCCAGTATTATAATAGTGAGGTCTTTTTTGAGCAGCCAAACATCTGCCTCGCGAGGCTGCTCACTCTATATGGACCCGCCTAATCGGTTTCAAACAGAGGTACTTATAACAATTAAAAAGCATCCAACCTAATTGGTATAGTAAAAATATTTTTCTAGTTCTATTTCTCCGAAAGTATATCACTTTCGACATTTGTCTAAAATACTATCGTTTTATAATATTTTTCTCTATCGATTGACGTAAGTTTCATCAGTGGCCGCCAACTTTTTTTTTCTCCATACTAGCTCCAATAGGGGATGTTGAGTGTAATTGATACCGAAAATTTACTATACCAGGCTCCATACAAATATGTTCGATGCCATTTGTTGATTGTAGGTACCTACGTATGTTATGTATAAAACATAATAATGAGTTCCATTATCTTAAAAAGTCACCCCGAACTAAAATTATCTTTATACAATGTCACAAATAGGTAATTAAATTAATTACGTAAGATTATGTACAGAAATATTACATAAAGAAGTGAGTAGGTAAAACTGAAATTCATGCCACTATTAAACATTTAAAGTAACTTAGCAGTACTTTTATGATGTGGTAACGATGTAGGTACCTTAGTGGGTAGTTATATAAGTTTGAAAAGAGACCCTTAATTCATTGAAATGAAATAACATTTAATCCTGTAGGTTTTGACAACACTTTGGATGGTTCATTTTTTAAAGTTAATGCTAGATTCGCAAGAGTGCAGTTTTCCCTAAAGAAGAACCTAGCAAAAAACTGTAGGGTTGCTCTTGCGGACATTGCTTTAAGACTTAACCAGAAGGACTTTCCATCTTATTTTTTTACCAACTATCTAAGATCTTCACACACAGAAGAAAGCTAAGGTTTTTAATTAAGTAGTGGCGTATATTTCAGTTTCTCACAAAACATTAAGTCCTGTAATAGGAATTTCAAGGCTCAAAAAATGGCACTTCAAGACAAAAAAGATTTTATGTAGTAAGTAAATAAGTAGGTAGATAGATATCTGTACAATCTTTGGTGAAATTAAACTAAAATAATTTTGATTCAGTAAAAAATGTACCAAGTAAAATAAAATTGATTTTTTAATATCACACCAATTATGAAAACATAGCACCGTGAAAAAAAACCATCATACCACAATAAAAACTACAACTTCAGTAACATATTTAACTAACAGTTAAGCTAATCAGTGGTCGACTTAACTGCTAGTTAAAATGTGAAATCCATACTTAATAGTTAGCAGCTACCTGTCATGTTTTTGTACAAAAAGTCACCCAATATATTTATTTAGGTATTTCTATGAGGTTCAGATGGAATGGAGGTAAATAGAAATCAAATTAATTTAAGAAGAATCTAGAATGCTTCTGTTTTATCGAAAAAAAAACTTAGATCAGTATTTAATTTTAGCTTTTGAGTGAAGTAAAGAAAATTGTATGGTGGATTACGGCCTAATTACTCTCGTCGGAGAGTAGGCTTGTACCCCTGTAGTAAGGACGATTAAGGGTTAACACACAATTCCGGGAACACGTCCCTGACGGAACACGGCAAATATCGGTTACATACAAATTGTAGGAACTTGTTCACACAACTCCATGTCAGAGCGTCTATAGTGAAACGGACTAATCTAAACACGGATAGCCCTGACCCAGAAATGTGTGGATAGCCCTTAAAAGGGGTGATAAGGAAAGAAAAATCCAATTTCGATCATTAAACCTACTTTAATTTAATACAAGCACAGAATTAAAACATTTTAACCACAGCCCGAATAGACTTCCCTTCGTGCATCAAATGGAAAGCTTCATTGATCTCTTTTAATGGTACATTGTGAGTTACGAAGTTATCTAGGGGGAGTTTATTGCTGTTGTAGTCATCCACTAGCTTAGGAATACTATCCCTGCTTTTGTAGCCGCCGAAAGCCGTTCCTTTCCATACACGGCCGGTAACAAGCTGGAATGGCCTGGTCTTTATCTCTTCACCAGCGGCGGCAACCCCAATGATCACAGATTCACCCCAACCTTTATGACAAGCTTCTAACGCAGCACGCATCGTGTTAACATTCCCGATGCATTCAAAAGTGTAGTCTAAACCACCGTCAGTAAGGTCCACTAACACTTCTTGAATAGGTTTGTTGTAGTCTTTCGGATTGACGAATTCGTTGACGCCGAATTTCTTGGCTACTTCGTATTTGGCTGGGTTTAGATCAACGCCGATGATGCGTTTGGCGCCTGCTGCTTTGCAACCTAATGCTACAGCGAGACCGACAGCGCCAAGCCCGAAGATGGCACAGTTGGAACCTGGCTCGACTTTAGCTGTATTCAAAGCTGCACCATATCCAGTCGGTACCCCACAACCTAAAAGACACACTTTATCCAAAGGCGCCGATTCTGCTACCTTACAAACAGATATTTCAGCGACTACAGTATACTGGCTAAAGGTTGAACAACCCATGAAATGGTACAGTTCTTGTCCCTTGCATCGGAATCGGCGAGTTCCGTCGGGCATGACGCCTTGGCCTTGCGTTACTCGGACCTTTTGGCATAGGTTCGTTTTAGGGTTGAGACAGAATTTGCAAGTCTTGCACTGAGGGACGTATAAGGGGATGACATGATCTCCTGGTTTGACTGAGGTGACGCCAGCGCCAACGCTTTCCACAATACCGCCTCCTTCGTGGCCGAGGACAACGGGAAACGCCCCTTCAGGGTCCTTCCCAGAAAGAGTGTAAGAGTCAGTATGGCAGACTCCTGTATGCGTGACCTTGAGACGGACTTCTCCAGCTCTTGGGGGATCTACTTCGATTTCTTCAATGGTCAGAGGTTTGCCAGCCTCCCAGGCAACGGCGGCTAAACAATTGATCACTTTTCCTTCGGTAGCCATGACTGATTTCAGCAAGGGACGCGGACCAAATGGAATTAATTGAGGATATGTTGTCTTATATCATAATGTACATGTACCTACACGTGATGGTGCACAAACAACTGGTCACAGGGTGTTGTTTTAAAGCTGTAACCATAGGTCTTCGATCAACACCAGTGTCCAACTTAAGTAAGCATGTAGTTTTTACCTCTAGTTGGGTAGTCTGTGTTAACTTGTAAACGCAGTGACAAAACTTTGTCAAGCTGTCATGCTTCCGTCTCTTTTCTTAAGTTTGAATGTAATAAGGACAAAATGACGCACGATAACTCAACGTGTCTTTGCAAAAGATATATAGGTACTGATGTGATGACACATAGACAGTTGGGTATTACATGAAATAATGTACCTACTTAAGTAACAGGTACGCGTATTTTTAAACAGATTTCTGAAGTCGAAAACCTAATTAAGGTAAATACGAGTTATGCAATTATTAGTCTACATACTGTATCAAATTATCATTTGACATTCGACCCGATCATGGAATAACTCGATAAAGCATTAAAACATTACACAATACTCGCGATAACGTATCTACGACCTTAGGCACCTACACATCATTTTATGGGACCCATACCATGTAGATAACATAAATTATCTAAGTGTTGTCGTGTTTACTCAATCATTTTAATTCTTACGTAATTCATTATGATGTCAATTGGAAGGTAAGTAGTTTAAGTGCCTGGTTCACCAACAGATAAAAATTTAACTGACGAATGGGTCATGCAGACACAGAAAACAAAAAATGTCCTTCCTGTTCCTGAAAGTTAAGGACACTGGAAGCTAATTTCTGAACTTAATTTATATCCGCATAATCTGTGCCCGATGTAGTTTTGGCCTGCATAAACATTTTGAGGATTAGATGCTCCAATGTCCTTAATCATCTGGAACAGGAAAGACAATTTTGAACCTAATTATGTGTATGACTCATTTGTAAGTTTAAACCTCTGCCTAAAGCGTGATGTTTTATGAGAAAGACGTGTTTTCTGATCTGTGGAAAGACATAGGTTTATCTGTCAGTTTAATTTTATCTGTCTGGGTGGTGAAACGGGAAAAAAAATGTTGTAAAAGGGAAATGTATTCCGAATTAAGCTTTAAAGTTATTGACAGAAGATCTTTTATTGCTAAAATTAAATACTGATCTTGTCTAGAGACTTAACTTTGAATTAAATAAGAAATTGTTAAACCCAGTTAAGATTGCAAATGCGGTTTTTAAAATATATGTATGTATGTAGGTATATATTTACAATATTTACAGTGCTTAGAGTGTAAAATACTAGAAGATACTGATTCTGTGTTTATAATTCAGTAGTTTATCAGTTGTTTATAAAAATGAGAAACATATTTTGATAAAAACTAAAAATTTACATAGTTTTAACTCATTAAAATTTTTCTGTAGGTAACCTATTAACAACTGATTTTATTATAAAGAAAACTTTTTACAAACCACAAATGTACGTATTTTAAAGGTAGGTAAAGATATTTAAAATAAGCACCTAGACTTTTAAAACTAAAAAATTGCGCTATGATAAAAGAATTGAAAATAATTTTGTCAACCGTCACACATTAGATTTAAGAAATTAAAACTATCTCTTGAAATATAATTATTTCACAATTATATATACAAAATTTGGTCTAAGGGTTGCGACACATCTGCGCAACGTCCCGCGCCGAACATTCGGTTCAATACGCTCGCAATGTGTATCAAGTCACCTATGACACATCAGCTGAAATTACGTCTCATACATTTACTCCAGCCGCTGAACGTTCGGTTCAATACGCTCGCAATGTGTTTCAAGTCACCTATGACACATCAGCTGAAATTACGTCTCATACATTTACTCCAGCCGCTGAACGTTCGGTTCAATACGCTTGCAATGTGTTTCAAGTCACCTATGACACATTAGCTGAAATTACGTCGCATACATTTACTCCAGCCGCTGAACGTTCTGTGCGGTACGTTACGCAGATGTGTCGCGATACTGAGGCTTGGGTAGGTACTTTTAGGGAACTTGACATTTTGACAAAAATGACATTTGTATGAAACACTCTTGAGTACCTACAATGGTACCAAGTACTAACAAACACACCACATACCCAAATGGGTACCTATACCTCGATGTCCCAAAGAAAACGTACCACGTACACCAAAAGGGGTAGATACTCATACCCTCCTAATCCCACATACCTTCCGGTACAGTCGAGAGCAGATCAACCTTTACAACATTGTTCTAATACCGCCCTTATGTCGCAATAAAATAAGCTATGTAAAGCTTGATGTGCCCTCGACACTCCTCTAAATACCGCAAAGGTATTCCTCCCCCAAATTAAGGTTAACATGAGTATGTTAGGGTTAGGGGGAGTCCCCTAACCCAAGCGTGTTTCTCTTCCAACTCAAGCTTAACATACACCTTGACATACCCAAAGGGTACTTCTCCCCCAACTCAAGGTTAACATACTCCCCCTATCCCAAAGGTATCTCTCCCCCAACTCAAGGATAACATACACCCTCACATACCCCAAAAGGTATTTTCCCCCTCCAACTCAATGTTCCCTCCCCCTAAATACATACCCCCCCTAAATACCCCACTAATCGCCCTTTAAGGCCTCAACACCAACATACTAACCAACCCAAGCACGAATGAGAATACGAGTTTCAAATTAGATCCGATGTGCAGCCATTCCGGCCATTGTGATGTGTTGACAGGCTCAGGTTGGGTCGGCAGCAGTAACGCAGCAATACAGCATATACTTACTGCTACTGCTACCACGTTTACTGGTTGTTGTTCTCTGTAAGTTAAGGAAAATATTATAATTAATTATTGTTTCTTTTTTATATGAGAGAAATAATCCTGCTAATATTATAAATGACAATGTTTGTGCAGAGCCGATGGATGGATGGATGTTTGTTACTCTTTCGTTTGTTACGTAAAAACTACTGAACAGATTTTGCTGAAACTTTCCAATATTGTAGTTTCAACAACAGAACAAAGGCTATACCCATTATTTCAAGATTATGTTTAACTTTTTCAAGATACGACGATAAATACGAACGATGTCGCTGGCAGTGAAATGGGAAATAAATGTAACAGTAATACTTGGCAAACTTGCCAGAGGTTGCCAGTGATAGGGAAGCATAAAAGAATGCGAGGGAGGCCTTTGCCCAGCAGTTGGACAAGTTTTGTATAATAAGTGGAGCAACAACAAGAATCTAACTCTTACATAAAATGATGAAATGACGATACCTGTGATGTGAAGGATGGTTACAAGTAACCCTCAGTTCCTTATGTTCCTCTGTAGCTCTGACTGGAGTGGTTCTACTGGAGAGAGGGTGGAAACTGTCTCCCATGCTGTCCTGGTTTGTGTTTGGTGGCTCTCCATCTAGCAGTTTGGTTGGTATGTCTCTTTTACCCAGAGCCTGGAAGGAGGAGGAATTTGAACTAATTCCATGGGTTAATCTTTCACATCCCATAACAAAAAGAACACTAGAAAATCTATTGTGTCTGGGTTTATAATGGGTCAGTGGGATGTAAGAGGTTAAAAGTTATGTCTTATTAATTTAATGATCAAATGGGATTATGGCTGAAAAAATTAAAACTAAAAAGAAATTGATAATATTCTAAGCCACTTTGTTTTTCATTTATCCTATTAATGTAAATATCAATCTGTGTGCCTGTTGATAGATGAATGAATGTGAGAATGATTGTAAGTCTTTCACACAAAAACCACTGAACAGATTGTGTTAGTTTACAGGATATAGCACTAAAATCGCTGACAGCCTATAGTTAAACAATTAAGAATATTTGTACATATTGTAACTCTCAGACACCTACATGGATGTCTGGGTAGAGGCAGCTCAGGATAGAGAATCCTGGAGAAAGGCATTTGCCCAGCAGTGGGACACAGACAAATTGATAACATGAGAACTCTCACCTGCTGGGTATTCCTATCGTACATAGTGATACGGAACTTATCAACCGTACTGCAATGAGCTGCCGACGGCTGTGTGTATCGCACTACGATGTCAATGCAGCTTTGAGCCGCTATCACTCCCTCGGGATCTATCACCGTGAATTTGTTTGGGGATGTGCATAGTACTGGAAATTAATAAATAGATGTTATTTAATTAGTAAAACAAAAAAAAGTTTAAGTATATTATTTTATTTGAATTTCGAACTTCTTTAAAGTTATGAAGAGTTAAGTATAAAAATCATTACGAAAGAGTAAGTCTTCATAAATTATCAAATCATTATGCAATAGAATTTATTATAAAAGAAATATAGAGCTAATTTTATAAACACAGACAGATTATGAAAGCAGTTGGCCTCATTTCTTTGTTTATTTAAATTAATCCGATCGATTATATAAAACATTAAATTAATTTGAATAAAATACTGTGATTGCAAGATACAGAGGTGAAATCTTGCAAAAATTCACCTACCTACAACTGTGGGCTTGTGAGAGGCCATTGGTATGAACTTTTAAGAACACTATGATCGCCAGAACTAGATAAGTTCTAGATAAAAATAAATACCACGCGGAGATATCGCTAAATCAGCTGCTAATTTCGATCACGTAGCAACAATATGGTAGCAAATAATTCACATATAAAACCACTCCACTGATCTAACAGATATACAAACTTCTTATTACGAAACTAGAAAGCCTTATGAACAACGTAACATGAGCCATGTAACACGAATTAATAAAAAAAAACATAAAAACTCACCTTTGAAATTTACAGGAAAATCATACGGATTATACACTGTTAGAAGCTGCTTGTGGGTGTGTCGAGCTGTTAAATAGAATTCCAAAGATATAGGAAACACGAACACTGGGAAATTCTTCATTTTCACTCGGTTTTTATTGTTTTTTTTATAATGAACAAAGCGAAAGAAAACAACAACAATGTCCCACGCAGCTGACAATCTGACTCTGACATTGACGTATACATACGACACGTTAGTGATGTTCGACTAAACTGTTTTTGTCGATATCGATCGATAAGTGGGAAACAATTTTTTAGTTTTTAAGTCCTCTATAAACTAAACTGTACTAGTATAAAACTATACTCACCATTTTATTTTAACTCTGATAATCTGATTTAAAATGAATATTTCAATAAGTCCTAATTTAGTTATCATAAAGATCATTTGATTCTATGAAACGTGGGCGATAGAACAATAAATATTAATGTTGAGTACTTATCGATATAGTTCAATAAATAACAACGATATGGAATCACTAGTATCAATGTTGTTTTTTTTGCAATGCGTTTCGTTATGCGTCACCATGTAGTATTTAATTAAATTATATAAATTGTACATCTATCTAGTCTGCATAGGCCATTGGAACAGGCGTAGGTTGTTTCAAAGTATAATAACATACCGACACAGAATTATGTTATTGTAATCTAATCGCATAATAAAAATATAATAATAGACCTACCTATAAATAATACCTACTTACTTATCCTTGGAAAAGGCTGACCAGTGAAGCAATTAAGAATATTCGTGATACTTTAGGGCAAAGCTAGCAGAGTCAGGTCAAGTCACTAGTCAAAGCTCTTTCAATCCCACCTGTAGGACGCCGGACAAAAAATGAAAATGCTAAAATGATCTATTACTCATATTTTATTGAAAAGATCTTTCGCCTCAGATGACAAAAATAAATTATTAAAATAAATATTGGCTTTTAGCACGCCAAGACATCTTTAATTGCGATAAAGCAGCTACGTTAATTTAGGAACTTGCCAATTACCTATTTTAAAATTAAAATGATTTAGGCTGGCCGCATACTAGGTACGTTTTTCGAATTCGATGTTCAACGGTTGTCCAAATACGTATGTATACGGCCAGCCTTAACAATACACGGTGCACTTTTTTTTAACACAACAAAAGGAGGCGGTATCAAAAAAGATTACACATTAAAAAAAATAAGTTGCTTTTTTACAAAATAGGAAATTATACAAAAATTTGGTTATTTTCAGATTATTATTCCCTTTTGTGACTTAAAACACTAAACACAAATATATAATACGAGTAGATGCCATTTAAGATTAATCTTAAGTTTTAAATTATACTACAAGCCGAATTGTGGTTATTTTAATGAATTATAGTAATGTACATTTAACATAATTAAATAATAGTAATGGAGGTACTTACCTATCTACAATTAAAACCCCATTTTTTGTTAATATTCTTAGCTATTAACAATCTGTAAATTATTGACGCAATAATAAAATTGCAATTGCGATAAATATAATGCAGATATACATTTTATAATTTTGTTATAATATCTAATTTAATTTAATGACATTAAATTGTAATTTACGCAAGGGCAAAGGCAAAAGTTTAAAAAAAAAACTAGATCGATACGTCATATCATAATACCATGCACTGCAAACTATGACAATTCTTATTCCAAAAATAACAATACAAAATTATTTGTAATGTTCAAACCTACTTAAATATTTTAAAGCCAACTTTTCCCTTGCATCCTGTATAATATTAAAATAGCGAGCAACCAATTATTCCAGTCTTTTTTCAGTCATTGTTAAAAGCTGAAATCATTTTTAAGTCTTTACCCTAATTGCAAAACGTCTTTTAATGGATAAAATACATGGATCGTTAACTATACAATGTAATAAAAATAAAATAAACCCAGAATTTTGTAATTTACCCAGTCATTTGTAATTTCCCGCCAAAATCTACTAAACTTCACTTATTATGACACCTAACCTCACTTTTTAAATAAATGGCAAAGGCAGCTAATTATTCAGCCAGAATTTGAAAAATATCGATTTATTGATAAGGATATAACATGGCGACTGCAGGGTCTTCAGTTTCGAAGGTGATGAGGACATCTTTGAATTTATCGAGTAACTGCATCAGCTGGGATCTTGATACGTTTTCCATGAACATTATTTCTTCTAAATGTTGCTCGCCTCGAAGGTAACCTACGGAAAAAAATAAGATAACATTATTTTCGATACCTTAACTTTGAAGAACGTAGTCTCTAAACTTCATTTTTTTTACGTCAATTGTTTCGTTACGTTTTTGGTCTTGTCTTGATGCTATAGTTCTTAAAATCTTACATGATTAGAATGACACATGCCAATCCTCGCCGAATAGTGAAGGGATGAAAATGTTAAATCGAGGTTTAAGCGAAATTTTTGTCGACTAAGTGCTCATTACTAGAAATATTTTAAAAATAACTAGTAATTACGGAATAGCCTAATTAAGTACGTAATTAATTCTCCATTTCGAGCTCGGTTAAATATTCGCAGGTACAAAAAAACCAAAGACTAGTGACACCGTGCGTCAATTTTAAAAACAATGAATCTACTAAAAAAGCTCCTAATACCTACCAAAACTACTAAACGCCAAAAAATTCTTATAATTGCTATTTTCATAGACTTTATGATAATGAAAAAATATCGACTTAAAGAACTAGATTGGTCACATCCTTAATTTTTTTTCGCGATGATATAACCTTTTTAGAACGTAAAAGTATTTAATCTCATATTATTGGATAAGTATTATGTGTGTTATTAAGTATTATGATTTGTGTATCTTTACGTTTTAAGTCGAAAACATTAATTTTCTTGTATGTATAAATTTATTTATTTATTTGTTTATTTATTTGGTTTGCCAACAGGTAGTTAACATCTTACTTGCTAATAAAAGTGACAATATATAGGAGACAACATGCTTACCCAATAACAGGCAGACACAGCTTGCATATAAAAAGGTGCTTAAGAATAACTATAACTAAGTAAGATTAAATTATTAAAAATAATAGAAAAAAAAACAATAACAGAATTTAAACTAGGTAATAGTTATGTTAACAAAAAAAAACTAGCAAAAAAAGGACTAAGTATAGCTACAGTTCTAAGGTGTTTGACAGGAGTACAATATGTTTTTTGAAAGTATACAAGGAATTGGAAAAAACGTCGACATTGTCTTGAGTGTAAATTTTATTGTATTCACGACATATTCTGTTAATAATACTGTAAAAACCAAGATTTGTTCTATGCGATGCCAGTACGAATGGACGATAATTAATTGCGCGACTATTAGGACGAGGTATATTGAATTTTAGTTTATAAACTAACTGGGGACAATCTATGCAATTATTAATGATCTTGTGAAGTAGTACTAGGTCCGCTACCCAGCGACGGTTTTCTAAGGATGTAAATTTAAAGTAATCAAGCCTTTTTTTATAAGACTTAAGTTGCAATTGCTTGCCTTGGTTGATAGTAGCAAGGAACAGAAACTTTTTTTGGACTCTTTCTAGTCTATCGACGTGACACTTATAGTGAGGATTCCAGACGGGCGAACAGTACTCCAAGAAACTGCGCACAAGAGATCCATAAAGTAAATTTAATGCAGGAAAAGACCTAAACCTCTTACAGTTACGCCAAATGAAACCCAACATCTTATAAGATTTTTTAATTGTACTGTCTATGTGAGCTCTAAAAGTCAGTCTACTGTCAAGAGTCACGCCTAGATCTCTTATCTCATAAACCTCTTCAAGCGATGCGCCATCGATAGAGTACGAAGTTGTGAGCGGTCTCCTTTTCCTCGTAAATTTGATGTGCTTGCATTTATTTATGTTAAGTGGAAGCTTGTTCTCGTAGCACCAATCAGATATCCTATCAAGGTCATTCTGCAATAAAAAGGAGTCGGAAACATTTTTGATGACTTTATAGACTTTCATGTCGTCGGCAAAAAAAGAAACGCTTGAATGATGTATCATTTCCGTTATGTCATTTATAAAGACCAAAAAAAGCACGGGACCTAAATGAGAGCCTTGAGGGACGCCTGATGGTGTGGCGAATGTATTAGACTCGTGACCGCAAACTACAACTCTTTGTGACCGCTTCTTTAAATAAGACTCGAACCAGTTCAACATGGAACCATGAACTCCAAACTTAGCAAGTTTGTTTATTAATAAGTTGTGATCCACCCTGTCGAATGCCTTGCTAATGTCAGTGTAAATCCCATCAACTTGAAGCCCACCATCAACAGCTTCAGATAGTTCCTGCACGTAATCAACCAAATTAGTAAGAGTTGACATTCTGCATCTAAAGCCATGCTGCTCTGGCGCTATAAGAGGTTTAAGATAAGCAGTAAAAACTTCGCATATTACAGCTTCAAAGACCTTACCGAACAAGGACAATAAAGAAATAGGCCTATAGTTGGAGACATCATTAGATGCGCCAGATTTGGGTATAGGGACTACATTGGCTAGTTTCCAGACGGTGGGAAATTTTCCAGTTGCTAAGGAATAATTATATCCCACCAAAAACATAAATGTGAAAAAGGGTGGCCAATTCAATATGAAAATTATGTTGAGAGCCAATTCATAGGTATGCAAAATAGAAATATGTATTTTTATAGGAAAAAAATAATGCCTATTATGAACAAGTATTAATAAACTCTATTTCTTTGCTTTGTTGGATAACTTAAAACAATTGCTGTTATTAAAAAAAATATAAGATCTTAAAGGAGGTTAGTTTTATTTGGCCAGTTTTCATCAGAATTAAAATATTGAATGAGTTTATAAATAAAATGACTGATTTAATGAAAACTGGCCAAATAAAACTAACCTCCTAAAAGACGTCAGTGTAGCGTTTTCTCACTGGAACTAGGACTGAGTGAGTGAGACAACAGCGGCAAACTTATAGTGAACGGGTTGTATAAATACCTGAAGTAAGCAAATGTTTTTTTCCTTTGCTTACTCGTAATTACCGAGCTGGATTCCAAAGGGGTTTGAATATAATGTCCTACCTAAACATGTGTATGGTAACTTTTTCCACAAAAATGGCGGCAGTCTAAGAAACCTGCATTAATCGATAGTTCAAGTCAATGCGGCTTCAACCTAGCTAAGAGCTTTACTTTTTAGCTATCTATTTACATCTTGTGGTTTGTTTGAATGCTGCAGGATCAAAGATTCATTTAGAGTCAATAATTGTTATAATGTAAATATGTAAACTGTAAGAATTGTAAAACTTTATTTGAAAAGAGCAACCCCACAGAGTTTCTTGCTAGGTTCTTCTCTGGGGGAAACTGCGCTTTGCGAATCTAGCACTAGCTTAAAAAAAGTATATTATAATAAGTAATGTAACGGTTTCAAGAGCATTTTTTGTGCCTATGAAATAAATATATCTTGACTTTGACTTTGAAATACAAATCGAAAATAAGTACAAAAAAAAATTATAAAGCGTCACGTTTCCGAGATATAGTGTGCTTTTCCACCAGATATGTGCTATGCTACGTTGCTACGAATGCGTTTGAAATCCACCAATCATATTCATTGTTTTGTGGAAATGGATTCAGCTAAGCTATGTTTTTCACATAGAAGGATGCGTGCTATGGATGTGTGCTATGGATGCGTGCTATAGATGCGTGCTATAGATGTGTGCTATGGATGCGTGCTATGGATGCGTGCTATCGAGCAAAGCTATGTTTTTTTATATTATCGAGATACGTAGCATAGCTCGAGATGCGCATCTTTCTCGCACAGCCACGTCCCGCCCTTCAGTACTCCATTTAGCACGTATGCAGAGCAGCGTAGTAACAAAATAAACGGTAAGGAGTATTTGAGGGAGCCATGCTTTTGGGAGTTGGTTGACATAGGTTGCTTCAAAAACTCTTATTTTTCAACCACTATAAATTCCCACCATATTTATACCTAAAATAATAAAAATTATAAGTAGTCTGAGCATCTTGGTGGGAGGGAGGGGCGTTGCTAAAATAAGCCAGGATACTTTATTTAACTGCTAGTATCAATTTTCAATACAATATGTGCCATTTAATAACACCAAAACACATTTTTTCATGTTCCAATAGTTACTGGCGCCACTAGTCTATCTTTGACAGCCTATATCTCGGAAACGTGACGATTTATCGTTTTCTTTTTTCATCTATTTTTTCTATTTGTTTTGACCTGAACTATAGATTAGTGAAGGTTTTATTGAATGCCGCCACTTTCGGAAAATTAAAAAAAAAAGTTGTAGAGCACTCTCCACACTAAAATCTTCAAACCCCTTTCATCCTTCTAGGTCATTTCGAAGTAGGTTAAGATTAGCTACTTTAAATAGTCAGCCAATCAATACTAACTAGTTCTAAATTTCAACTCCATGGGCATAGTGTTAGCTGGCCTAATGGTAAGCGTCATGGTAAAATGTTTCTTTCGATATTTTTAGGTCCGTGGTTCGATCCCACATGAACGAATTTAATTTTTCAACTTTTTTCTTTTTTGTTAAGTATAAATTGTGTCCCGATAACTGTTAATTTAATGAGTTTTAATTTTTTATTACTTTTCTGATACATTTACCACTATAAATCACTACCACGTAACGCCATCTATAAAATTTAAATCCGTACCAGTCTACGTTTCTGCGATAATATGTGGCGATATGTTACATTACATTACATACATACAATGAATATACATATACTTAACGTTTATAATTTAGATCAGAGTATCAAATAAGCAGATCTAAATTTCGTAATACTATCAACAGTTATGGTTGGCGCAATAGTTAAGCGCCAAGTAAGAAGATACCTGAGGTCTTTGGGTCGGTGGTTCGATCCTACGTGGATACATTTTACTTCTTATTTTAATATTATTTTTGTTCATTATAATCTATCGTCAAATAAATCTAACGAAAGACGCAGCTTAAAACGCAATTTATTAGGCGAGTTTTTTCTAGACAACCGGGCATAACGAAGACGCTGGCGCGAGTGAGCGCTGCTAAGAGCATACTTTGGTTCGTTCGCATTTTAAATCGTATATCGCTTGTTTTTTGTTTGATTGGCTGGAGTGACAGATTAGATACTTTGAATAAGCAGATCTAAATTTCGTAGTACTATCAACAGTTATGGTTGGCGCAATAGTTATGCAGTAAGTAAGAGTTCTTCGGGTCGGAGGTTCGATCCTACGTGAATACGTTTTATTTCTTATTTTTATTTTTTTTTATTTTTTTTTGTTCATTATAATCTATCTTTATATATCAAGTCATGTCCTTGTTATTAAATTAAATCTAAAAGAATTGTATAATTTTTTATACTACTTTTAGTGTGTATTGCAAGTTTTTTGTATGGGGATAACAAAAAAAAATTGACTTTTTTAAAGTTTTGGATTTTTTCCTACGGTCAAATGTAATTATAGAGCTGTATTCCAAATCTCAACCTTCTAGGTCATCTGGAAGTAGGTTAGGTTTTGCTACTTTAATCAGTCAGTCAATCCCTTTTTTTTCGATTTTTGGACCTTCATATCTTCATAACCGTTTGAGCTATCTTCATGAAATTTGGGCTTCTTCGTGTCGTTATGGATAAGATTGAACATGCGTAGTTTTATGTCTTTACGTTAAAGAACTTTTGAGTTATGGGAGGGTGAAAAGTAGTACCAAGTGGTTCGTGTAAAGATACACTGTGGCGCTTTGTCTTTGAATTGGCCTGACACGCTGCCGGCGTGTCTCGATATTAAACAAAGAGGACAAGATAAATACAGTTCATAATTTTAAAATGGTTATAGTTGTAAAACTGATTATGATTTTTGCTGATGCAAATTACGACACTTATGGGCCGCTAGTATAAAGTTACTTCGCTACTTTTAGTGACACCTGCCATTCTAATCATGTAAGATTTTAGGAACTATACCTACTGAATTTTCGCTTAGTACCTACCTATTAAATCTTTTTATATAAAACCACTTCAAAATAGAAGGTGTAGAGTGATGCCTTTAGGAATTTGTCATTTTAGTCACAAGAATTTGAAAATCCCAACAGAAAAAAAATTGAACATCAAATTACGGACATTTTCTGTTCGAAACCCCTAAAAAAAAACTTTATGAACCAATGATACCTTTTTTATGCAACTGAGCCAGCAGCAGCAAATCGTCAGGGTTGCCAGCGGCAGGTACGTTAGCTAACGCCAGCCGTTCTTCAGCAGTGAAAGTGTCGAGCAGTGACTCTGTGGAAGGAGGCTCTAGGGGCACTCTGCAAGCGTCCACTACATCACAGCTCGCAGGGACCGTCCAGACTGTTGGAGGTTGGAAGCTGGGGGGAGAAAAGAAATTTTATTTATTTATATATTTATTTTACAACATGTTATTTGTGGTATACAAACAGTAGGTATCCAAAACACCAACAGAGCATCCAACCTAAATGGTATAGTAAAAATTTTCGGTATCAATTACACTACACATCCCCTATACGAGCTAGTACGGAGAAAAATATTATAAAACGATAGTATTTTGGACAAATGTCGAAAGTGATATACTTTCGGAGATATAGAACTTTGAAAATGTTCGCATGTAACAATTGTCAAAGTTCTTTCATTTTCAAAGTCCTATATCTCCGGGATGGGATAGGGGGATGTGTAGTGTAATTGATACCGAAAATTTTTACTATACCAATTAGGTTGGGTGCCCTTTAAGATGCGCGTAGGTACTTAAATTATGCTAGGTGATACACACTGATAAATATTCTTAGCCTAGAGTTGCTGTGGCAAAAATGAGAATTTAAAAAGTGGCAACGAAGTGTCGTGATTGGCGAAGACATATTACTACGTTATTTTTATGTTACCTTATTTATAGTTAAGCTGTGGATATCCTTAAATAAATAAATAAATAAACACAGTAGTGTCATCCCGTTTTTCTTAGAATGATTAGAAAACGACAATGCTAAAGTGTTGCCACTTTTTAATTACTTCTCTTTTTGCTAGACTGTCTTAAAGCACATTATGATACAAGTGTAGGATACCATATCGAGGTATTTGCAAGCAGTATTGAAACAATGACCTATTAGGCAGGAAAGAAACTAACACACGAAATGGCGGCTTATACTTATTTTGTTAATTGACATTTATGAAAAATCTGAGGTATTTTTTTAAAAAAAAGCGATTGAACAAATAAATAAGAAAGAGAGAACAAGTGAGCCAACCAAAAATATAATTTTTCAGTATTTTTACAAAAAGAGCACCAAGATATTTCTATCTAAAATAACTAAGTAATCAAGTAAGTAAGTTAGTAGTAACTAAGTACCTATCTAAGTAATTAGTATAGAAATACTACCTCATTTCACTCTGCAACTTCAAATTCAACGACACCCCATTCTTCTTCTCCATTCCATTAACAACTCCATTATACCTCACATTAGGTCCATCATCACTTTCAAACCTATCGTCATCACTACTAGTATTTAACACATTATCACCTTTTAGAGAAACGTCCGACAACCGAGACGGCAACACTTTCAACACTTTATCTATCTCTTTCTCACTTTCACCGTTAGTTTCAGGGTTATTGTTATTGTTGATGTTAGAAATGCCACTGTCCACTGAGTTACCGTGTTTTTTCACATCACTTTTGAAATCACAACCGTTTTCAACGTTCGTTTTTATTAATCCATCTACTACATCAACTCCGTCATCGAACGAATGGTTAGCCGAGTCGATTTCGAATTTATCGTATTTTTTATCACAATCTATGATTATAGGTTTGGTGTGGGCAAATTCTTTTTTATGATTAAGGTTTTCTGGGTAGTCCTCATCGGAATCCGGGAACATTTTGATGTCCTGTACCGGTTCGGGCACGTTCAACTGCATTTGATTGAGCGACGAGAAGGAAATGCTACACGACTGGTTGTAAATGTCGTGTTTCTCGCAGAAGTACTCTTTGCCATCTGGAAATTTTAAATGGTCGGTTAATTTTGCGAATTACTAGAATCAGATATCGGTACTCGCTCTTATTTAAAAAAAAAAAAAAAAAACTTTAATAATAATGCAATAAAAAGGCTAATAGCGCATGGGGCTTTACAGGAGTCGCTAAAGCAGGGGTCTGGTTATCATGACGCAGAACGCTGCGGTATGCGACACCGGACACATAGGTAATAATATGAAAAACGTCGATAATGTTCTCTATTTACGTCTTAGTATGCGTCGGCGGTGAAAAGCAAGCACGTGACGTTGCGTTAGGCCGCGTACCGCAGCGTTATGCGTCCTGATCACCAGATCCCTGCGTAATACTCCAGGCAATCGCTTCTACTTACTAATTGAATTAGAATTTGTTTTGTTCCTAGTAAATTATCATCAACAAAAATTACGTCGCATACCTACATTTACTCCAGCCGCGGAACGTTCTGCGCGGTACTTTACGCAGGTGTGTCAAGTGTCACGACCCTTACACATACATAACATACCAAGATCCCTCCCCCAATGCGAGTTAAACTGCACATAGGTATGCAGCTGCAATAGTAACCGCCGCTGCAGCATCCACGCGACGACCCGAGCGAGCCGCGCGCCGCCGCCGCCGCAGCCGCCGCAGCCGCGCGACACGTACCACAGCGGCGCGGGGAGAGAGAACTCGCCTAGCATCTGTGGGACGAATGTGCTTTGAAGCTTTTTACGTCCCCACAACAGGGGTACGAGAGTAAATACTGTGCTGTGCTTTAGGCTGAAGGAATGTGCTTTAGATACATATACAGGGTGTAACAGAAAGGGGGTATGATGCCGAAATACAGCGATAGTCCTCATGAAACTGAACAACTTGCCCCAAGGAACATGGGTCGTAATTCGAAAAAAAAAATTTGGATCGCCCATACTAACTCGATCAGCTGATCGGGCATTTTGTATGGGGAGCCGAAATTTTTTTTTCATGTTACCACCCATGTTCCTTGAGAAAAGTTGCTCATTTTCATGAGGACTATCGCTGTGTTTCGGCGTTATACCCCCTTTCTGTTACACCCAGTATAAAAATCAATGTTCAAAACTGTTAGGAGGTAATTTAGCATTGTGATCTTTGCATGCGTCAACGCTGCACCTGCTGCGAGCGCACAGTGGCGCACACCTTATGTTTTTTGGTTACAGTGCATGTAACAGTAACGGTTACAGCTGACTAATGAGTACGCACCCCACATATTACATATCTGTCACGCTATTCCATCAGGGTAGGCAGATACTACTTCCCTCACCTTGCTACAGTCTAAACACACTTCTATCGCTTCATCCGCATTCGTCAGTCGCCTCATACATCCACATAAGTTTAGGGCACTCTAAATCTAAAGTCATGTTTTAAATTCTATAAAAAACTACTTACCTGTAATAAACACAGCCCAGCGAACTCCTTACTGAAATCTGCCACTAAAGGCGAGTTCACATGAACGTTAGCACCGGGCGCGACCACATACACATTACCCTCGCATAGTGGGTATATCACTGTGGCCTTAGCCCAATATACTAGATGGCCTGTTAGTTGAAATACCTGGAAAATATAAAACATTCTTTGTTAAGTTGTCATGAGAATGTATGGGATGTCTGTGTTAAGTAGGCAAAAGTTTTTAAATAATTCTTGCTTTAAAAGATAGGTTAGATAACTCTTATCTATTGATATCTGACACAGTGCGAAAAGGACTCATTATTGGGCCCAAGAATGTGATCTTTTTATCTATATCTTTCTAATGAACGTATAATGAAATTAAAAGTAGGTATATTTACCACCACTTCCCTCCACTTACTACGATCAACTCCCTTCACTTCATCCATATTCATTGGTCTTCTCATACATGTACCTTAGTTTAGGGAACCCTGTAGCAAGTAGAGGATAGTTGTCTCTGCCTACCCCGACAGGCATCACAGATATGTATATATATATATTTACCTGAGTAAGTGTCAAATCAGTCTCGATGGCTAGAGTCTGTAAGCTTTTCAAAGGGCTGTACAATTTGATGAGTCGAAGTAATGCTGCACTGCCATCTAGAGGGATAGATTCTAGCAGTTCGTTTGGGTTGACCTGGAAATTTAGAAGTTGTGAAGACGTGGACGTTAAAAGAGCAACCCAACAGTTAATGGCCAGATCCTTTGCGCAGTGCTACAAGGATCTATTGGCACTAGAGTGACATTGTCAGGAGGGCGTGGGTGGTGAATAAATAACTCAAAATAATGACAATTTACAAGATGATATCGTTAGTTACGATTTTCGCCACGTGCCAAAAGATCCTTGTAGCACTGTAGAGAAAACTACTTGACATATTTCAGGTGCTAGTTTTGTTACAAAGTAAAGATAATTAGAGTTTTCAATCAGAATAACACGCTTTTTTAATATATTGTGTAAGTTTTTTTTAAGATACGTTTAAGAAGTCGCGGCTAGTCACGTATAAGTCCGGATGTATAGTGAATGGGAATCTGAATCGATATTTTCAAGTTTTCTACATGTTTAATATAAGAGAGAGAGAGAGAAAGAGTTTTAGTTTAAGTTCTAGTTTATACTGTGCTAATGTACGTTTTTCTGTTGACCTAAATAAATAATAAATTCCATCTCACCATCAACAGTATCCCGTGATAAGGCCGTAGTTTCTGCAAGCACTTGTCTATGGTCTCTGGTTCAATGATCAAACCTCTGTTATGTATCTGATGCGCTTTATGAGGTAAACAAAACGAGAGCAACACCCATTTGTTTATGCGCACTTGGACTATTCCTGGAATGTCATATAAATATACATATTATTATAGCAGATTGTGGGTTATAATTCTCGGGTGCATAAAAGGACTTTAAAATTAATGGTCAATTGAATTTAATGCTGTTTTTCATGTTTATAATAATTTACTTATACATACATTGTTTGTATGCTTTGCTTTGTAGGTTTTTTGTATTCTTGTTAAATAACATACATACATAACCGTCACGCCTCTGTCCCATTGGGGTAGGCAGAGACCACTTCCTTCCAATTGCTTCGATCCAAACACACCTCTTTTGTTTCATCCACACTCATCAGTCGCCTCATACATGCCAGTCGGTTTAGGTTACTCTTGTCTTCTTGTTAAATAAAGAGTAATTTAATTATATTGTACGGCATTGTAGTAAGTAGCTATTCGCTTTTAAAAAATGTTAGCTAAAGATTAAAATCATTTATTTAAATGATTTCGCCACTTTTCCGACATTTTTGACTCGAGGTGGGGATATTTTTGATTAGGTAGCTTTAAAGAGACCTGATTTTGTGTGATAAAGGTTAAACAGTTCTATACAAGGCAAATAAAGTATATTGCATTTAAAAAAAATAGGTTCCTTGCTTAGGGTACCTTAATGCAACCTTGTTCAATAAATTAAAAAATAAAATAAATTGCATTTGAATCACATTGTATCGCATTTAAGGCAGATTTTCCTGTCATGCGTTTTTTGATCTGCATGTGGATGATTGAACATTACCTCAGTACCTATACCGCCCGCATGACAGAAAAAAACATGACACGTTTGTATGAAACGATAGGTTGCGAGCGACACGCATGCGGACCGGATTCGCATGCGGAACAAAACACGCATGACAGGAAAAAAAGGCCCTTAGTGTTCACTTCTTTAAACAGAAGTATTAGATAAATGTATAACGGAGCATTTACTTTAAAAAACTTCTCTACAACAAACATAATCTTACACATCCCAGAAAAAAAGAACAATAGAAAATCTATTGTGTCTGGGTTTATAATGGGTCAGTGGGATGTGAGAGGTTTAGATAAATGTTTAATGAAGCTTTAACTTTAAAAAACTTCTCTACAACAGACTTAATCATCACTTACCAGTATTACTAAGCTCTTCAAACACCTTCTTCATGGACCGGGCTAAAGAGCTCCGCTGCAGTATTAAATGAAAGGCGCTCTTGGGTCCAGTATCCTGGTCGGGTGTGTGGGTGGAACTGACTGATAGACGGAGATTGTCGTCGTCTTCGTTCTCTTCCGAGTTCATTTCGCTGTCTAGCGATGATACTTCGTCGTGGGCTGCTAACTGGAATTCGTAATAATAATATTCTAAACCTCTTCTAACAAGATACTATACGCATGCACATGAGATACTTCGGAGACTAGTGACCGTGATCTCACATAGGTACATTATACCGGTATCGTAATGTGCGAGCCTGCATTCAAATGTATGTGAGACACTTCATGGTAAGTTTCTTGTTTTCTCTAGCTAGACTATTCAGATCGTGAATGTAATAGATGTAGATAAAAAAAGATGCCAAAAAGTGCATATACTTGGCTACTTTGAACAAAATAATTTTGAATTTGGATCATAGCAAATAAGGGAAGTGGTGTCTGCTTACTCTGGTGGTAGAGAGGCGTGTTGGATATGTATGTAACATTAATTTAAAGCATTACATATCTGAATCAAAGAACATCCAACCCAATTGGTATAGTAAAAATTTTCGGTATCAATTACACTACACAATGTAAGAACATTTTCAAAGTTCTATATCTCGGAAAGTATATCACTTTCGACAATTATCTAAAATACTATCGTTTTATAATATTTTTCTCTATCGATTGACGTTAGTTTCATCAGTGGCCGCCAACGTTTTTTCTCCTTACTAGCTCGAATAGGGGATGTTGAGTCTAATTGACACCGTTTTTTACTTTACCAGGCTCCATACAAATATGTTCGATGCCATTTGGCTTGTAATAATGAAACGCCCTAAATGGATGACCATGTATGAAGAGATGAATGTGGATGAAGTTGCAAAGAGCATTTTGTGTAAAGGTTTCTTTACTCACCATAATTTTCATCTCCTCAGTCAGATAAGAACATCTCTTTTCCTCGTGTCTGAGAGCTTTCCCCAGTCTTTTACTTAGATCGTAGTAGCATTTTACTGAAAAAAGAGGAAACAGGATATTTTAATATAGATTATTTAATTAGTAAGAGGAATTTCCCGTTTTTATATTTTTCCTTGTATTCAGCTTATTTCAGGAAATGTTATCTAAATAGGATAACTATAAATTTATTCTTTGTTTTCTGGAATTTCCAAATATTCGTGATAATAATTGAATTAAGGTAGAGCTTAATTAACAAACATAGTGCTCTATTGGCTTAATAAAATGAGCAGATCTAGGTATAAAAGTGATAGTAACTGGATAATTCTAGTTTTATAGCTTAATCATAGTAATTAAACTAAATGAATAACCTATTATGTTTTTACATTAATTAATAGATAGCTGGGCTGAAGGGGCTCCAGATCAAATATCATACTTAAATATATTCTCCAGAGAAATACATAGGTAACAATCAAAATCATATCCTCTCCTTATAGCATTGTTGTACGAGTAAATGAAAGAGGTATTTCGCCTAGTGTGGATAGGAGAGGGACAAAGAATTCTAGATAAGGGACATATTTAATCTATCATATCATAGATCCATGAAGTCAATGACATTGAATAATGTAATATAGGACTATGATCCATTTTTCCATATTCAATTATCTTGGGTCCATATTAATCATTTAAATGATAGTGTTATATGTCTCTTATTGCATGTTTTAACAACTACAGATAAAAGCTTACTGTCAGATAAACCAATGTCTATTTAATAAATCATGAAGTTTGAAGGTGCGTACAGACCATGTAACATGTTATTTAACTTGTGTTTTATAAAACGTCCACACTATGTAACCTTGTTATTCAACATTGCAACATAAAATAATACTGTACACATTAGAATAACAATGCAATATAACAATGTTATATAACCATTGTCGTTTGTCGTTCTTCAGTACAATCCACGCGATCAAAGTCATAAAACATTGTTGTACATATCAATAACATGTTACTATAGCATGTTTTATAACATTCAGTGTCCACATAATGTAAAACATGTTATATAACAGTGTTAAATAACATGTTGTGTTACATGGTATGTACGCACCTTTAGACAAAGACAGGTATAAAATAGCTTTGTAATATGATCTATAAATAACTGAATGCTCCCATGAGGCTGGCATAGCCATTTACAGTGGTTGAAGCCTCGTCAAAAATTTGATTAAAAAAATATACCTATATAGGTATATTTTTTTTAGATTTATAAAAATTAAACGTACCTATAGAATGACTAGCCGAAGCCTGAAGAGCGAATACAATATTAATCAATATCATAGCGGTGTTGTCATCCTTGTTAGTCCGATACGGTAACAAAGTAGGATGTCCGACGAACCGTACATCGTTCACTTTTAACTCAAACTTCTGGTTGCATAGCTCGGCTTTGACCGCAAATAATGTTGATAGCATTTCGTCTGTGAAGCCACTAAGTTGACCTGAAATTAAAATGGCAAAGTTTTATTTTACTAATATTTATTTTACCATTCGATACCTTGAGGTAGAAAGGTTATAAAGACCAAATTGGCTAAATTGAGTTAGTAATGTAAATATATATATATACCTTACGATGCTCTTTCGATCTGTATATTTGTACATACATGCATACATATTTTCTTTTCCATCGCAGTAGACAGAAACCATTTCCCTCCCTTGCTACGATCAGCTAGCTTAGCATACACTCTGTGACAAGACGTTGTCATGGGTTTGTCACGCTTACGTCTCTGTCCATAGTTTTAAATGTGATAAGGACAGCATGACGTGAGATAATTGTCGCGGCACGTATGCTAAGCCTCCAGAGCACTTCTTTTGCTTCATCCACACTCATCAGTCCCCTCATACATGCACATTGGTTTAGGGTACTCTTGATTTAGAGATAAATTTTATTTATTTATTTATTGGAACACCAACAGTTTCATTAAATACATAATAATGCCATAATAATTAACAAATATTTGCAATGGGCTGCAGTGGACAAAGTCCACCTACATTGTTGTAAATTAAGAGAAGCTTTTGCCTTAAGTATGAATGTACAAAACGGCTGATAAAAATGAATAAAAATAATTATAATTGTTCCATTGATAAATTAATTTTGTATTAACTACAGTTTATTATCCTGCAGAATATAAAACTACAAAATGTCAAGGTAAATAAACACATAAACATTAAATCTATAATTTATAGCTTAGTTATTTTAAAGGCTATCTTGAAAACAACAAGTAATACAACCCAGACCTTACTCATTGTACGTAAACATTTATAATTTCATTTATCATTGCTTATCTACGTTTTACTACTGACTATAAACATATTGACATATGTGGCCACAGAGAGTGTAACTTTAAGTTGTACAATAGGCATGATGACAAAAAACATTTTTTTACTACATCACATAGATTATTTTAAAATATTAGACACGTATTTTTTCTTTTTTCTCTTAAACCAAAAATAACAAAGATACACTGGGTTAAAGTTGCTCGTGACGTCACGTTTGAGTACGATTTTTACTCGATGGTTACGTAAAAAATCCCCAACCACGTAACTTTGATGCTCTGTATCTTTGTATTTTTTTATGTATATGATCCGGTAAAAAATGTGTTTCAAATATTTTTTGATAGCCTAAAAGACGGACTAATTATTTTTTGAATTTTCGAATGTAGTCATCATCCCTATTGAGTACCTATTTAATTATTAGATAGTAATTAAATAGGTACTAATACTCTTTATGGTATAGAGGTTACCCACAACTTCGTACGCATTTATCGTAATATCTTGGAAAAAAAATATGGTCTCTCAATATAATTATAGCCTATGTGTTATTCTGGCATAAAACTTCAATATTGTCAAATTTCATCAAAATCTATTCAGTAGTTTTTGCATGAAAGAATAACAAACATCCATCCATCCATCAGCACAAACATTAATAATTACAACATTAGAAGGATTATCTAATTATGTAGCTGTATTGTCATCTTAATAGTAAGAATGTATATCCAATAGGGGTGATGACTACATTCAAAAAATAATAAGTCCGTCTTTTAGGCTATTAAAAAATATTTGAAACACATTTTTACCGGATCAAATACATAAATAAATACAAAGATACAGAGCATCAAAGTTATGGAGTGGAGGGTATTGACGTCACTCCTATTTAAAAATCCTACTTAGGTGTGACGTTACGAGCAACTTTAACCCAGTGTATCTTTGTTATTTTTAGTTTAAGAGTAAAAAGAAAAAAATATGTATCGAATATTTTAAAATAATCTATGTTTTATCCAAAAAATTTTTTTTTTGTCATCATGCCTATTAAAAGTACAACTCTAGAAATAACTTCCTCTATGTATTTCATTAAAAAAATACATTGTAATATTGTACTTAGCATAGAACATGCAAAAGTAGCATAAACTTTAACATTCTACACAGTAATATGAATAAGATACTGTTGTAAACAATAGGACATTGTAATAGCTAGTTAAGTAGGTATTTTTTCATATGTAATTCATTATTTTAGAAGTAGGTATATCTTTGACCTATTATTTTGTTGGTGTGTCAAGTTTAGGAAGTTCAAGTAGATACTGGGCTATTTCTATAGTAATAGCTATTGTTCTTTATACATACTTACATACATATCCGTCACGCCTCTCTCCCATTGGGGTAGGCAGAGACCACTTCCTTCCACTTGATACGATCCAAACACACCCCTTTCGCTTCATCCACACTCATCAGTCGCCTCATACATGCCCGTCGGGTTAGGGTACTCTTTGCTTCATGCGATGCAGAATCGTTAATGACAGATAGACAGATAGGCAGGAAAGACTTAGTAATAGTGTTCCCATTAATTTATCCTTTAAGATATGGAATCCGAAAATGGATAACTTACCTTTATAAATGTTAGATGTTTGTGACTGTGGGTTCTGCAGCAAATCCTCAACTTGCGTAGAATTGATTGCATAGTGGTTCTGGCGACCACGCTTCTTTTGTTTGCTCTCATCTTTACTCTCCGTTGTATAAGGGTATCGGAACAGCAACCTGTCCCCCTTGCTGTCAGATTTCACGAAAAATATATTCAGAGGATTCACTTCCATGATTTCGTAGAAAAATTACGGGAATTATGATTCACGTCTTGCGATGTCTTTGATCTACGTGACAGGTTTATTTCGGAGGTGCAGTGATGTATTTTGGTACATTGTTTGCAGTTGTGAATAGGTTAGCACAATTTGATTAATTAGAACACAATTTAAGACGGTCACAGCTACAATTATGATTTTTTCTACTCCAAAAACGCACAAAAATACATGACGAACCAGCTGTGGTGATAAGTTGAATGACTTTGTTTTTTTTTACGATAGGTCGCCTGGATTTTACGGAGCGGAATCCAGACATTTGGCCCTAACTAGTCTTCATAAACACACCTCAAAACGTCAAAATTTGGGTGTCGTGTCTGTCAATCAATCCTGTCAAATCAAACAGTGTCAGAAAAATCGCGAAAACAAAAAGTATTCCATTATCCAGTTTCGATTCGTTAAAATATAAAAATATATAAAAATGGCTAACACGAATGAAGAAAATTCTAAAGTGCACCCGTATAAAGTGACGTTGGAGATTGACGAAGGTATTCTTGAGAGCGAAGAGAGGCGATGGGGTATGCCGTTGAAGAGTGTCTATAAACACGGCTTATCTTTTTATAAAGGTAAGTTTTCTCATAAATCCATTTAAATTAACTGGCTTTGATAAAGTTTTACCGCCTCAATCATGTATTTTCAAGTTACAATATAAACCTATAATTTTGGGCCTAAATCGCATGTGCACACTTATGCGTGTATTATTTTGTGTATTACCGAATTTCTTGTATATTAAACGGCATACTGAATGTTTATAATAGCACGCACAAATTGTATGTGTTTGTAATCTATTTTCCTTTCAAAGACTTGAGTATGATGTTGAATTTCTACTTCTAGAAATCCACCTTTTTATGTTCGAAAATTGTAACTTAAACAAGTAGACAGAATACTATCTCTTTATCAAATGACTAACAGATATTTTAATATCAAACCACTCCAGTCACAAAGTCACAAAGATTATAATTCAAAACCAGAGCATTTATTAGTAGATAAAAAATAAAAATGATAGCTGTATTTTCAATACCTATGTACATATAAATATAGAAGACAATAAGTCACCTATTGAAAATTAATAGCACAATAATTTTATTATGTCTAAAGAATAAAGTCTATTCTTAAATTCAACACCAAAATAAATGTTTTCCAGACAAAGAAGGCAAAGCAATCCACCTTAGCTACGAAGACAGATTAAAACTGGTAGCGTACACACAGCAAACGGCACACGGACCTTTGGACACAAACTCTGCATCGCCTCTCGGAGTGCTGGACGTGATTGGGAGAGACCGGAGGGCAGCATGGCAGGCGCTGGGCAATATGTCTCAAGTACAAGCTATGGCTGGATTTGTGCATACTTTGGATAGGTGATTGTTACTTGATATTTTATTATTGAGCTGCATGGATTAGGACAAACAAAGATACCTGTTATATGAAGCCTCTATTCAGTGACCACTTCCCTCTTTGCTATGATCCAAACACACTACGGAATGGATTAGTGATTGAAGGAAATTCATTAATTAGTGTTATTCAATTTATTTATTTGCAACACACACACACAACACTGTTACCATAAATTTACGAGTTACTATATTATCTTAACATAAAAATGAACTAGTTAACTATCCAAGAATTGTGGATGAATTTACTTTTAATCAAAGGAATTGGATGACTTATGTAAGATATTGACAAGTTAAGGAAAAAGTAGGTATCTGATTTATTGAATAGCACTATAAAGTGTTATGGATTTTAAGATGACACAAGTGCTTGGCAGCATGATTCTTATTAGGTACCTATTTTAATAAGAACCTAACTGGCAAACTAGGGTGTAGTTAAAAAAAAGGAACTGAAGGCAACTATTCCATTTCAGATTGTGTCCAATGTTTAAGCCCTATCTAGAAGCAATACAGAAGGACTTGGAAGACAAACAGGAACAAGAGTGAGTTATTTATTTAAACTAACAAAATTTTAATTATAACATGATATTACAGTAAAGGGCGGTAAAGAATGCACATCGGCAATCATCACATTCCTGAATACAAACCATACTGTCCATGTAAATCAATTATTTTATCAGAATTCAGCACTAAGTAGGAACTTTATAGTTTATTTGAACCACGACCGACGAAACAAATGCCGTCATGGTGTGTGCGACACAGATATCGCTATATGGAGGCAGAATTAACCGATTGCCTCTTTCCAAAGATTTATGTGTATTCTTTATCGCTCTTTACAGTAACTTGTGTAAGGGCTTTTTCAGACCTAGCGTTTCATACGCGCGTATACGGTCGTTTTCCGCATGCGCGTGTACGCGAAAAAACGTCAACGTTCGTATGTACGAGCAACTGACGCTAATCTGAAAACGCCCTTAACCTCTCACATCCCACTGACCCATTATAAACCCAGACACAATAGATTTTCTATTGTTCTTTTTTTTCTGGGATGTGAAAGATTAATATGTGACCACTTTATAACTATATACTCGTGTAAGTAGTTTTTTTTCGTAAGTGTTGCCACTTTTGACCCTTGTTCTCCTACCCCATAGGGATTATGGAATTTCCTGGCTCTCATTTATCATCTCCCTAGCCTGTTGTTGTAACTGCAATGAACAAAACCTCCTTAGCCATAGGTATTTCCATTGTTTTTTTTCTCATTTATTTAATAACCTAACCAAACCTATCCTATACCTACCTATTCTTTTTTTTTTCAAATTTGTGTCAGAACTCAATGTTTAGAGAAATAAAAATGTTTTCAGGATCAGTCTAAAATAACGCAAAAGAAATATACCATTTAGTTTGTTCCTCGCTCTAAACATCAATTTTTTAAAATTGTTTTTGACAGAACCAAAAAGGAGAAAGAAGAGCAAGCGAGACAGCAGCTGCAAGAGAGAGTGGTCAATATTCATGACTCGTCTGAACAGATTTCAACTGAAGAGAGTCGAATGTAAGTACCTATTATAATAAATATTCAAACTCCTATACATAAACTACAATCTACATAAATATGGTACCTACTACATATTTTTTTCATCTCCAAAGCTCACTGGAAAATCCAAATTAGTGCCGTGCCTATATCGATGATCGATATATCGATGATCGATATATCGATAAATGTAATTAATCTACTTAAAAACCCTGATTTTTCATTTCCAAAGCTCACTGGAAAATCCAAATTAGTGCCGTGTCTATATCGATGATCGATACATCGATAATGATGACTTTAAAAGTATTTTTTTTAGCTTACTTACACTAACAAATTAAAAAAAAAACCGTGTTCCCTTTATTAAGGTAATTACATTATTTTGTATATATTTTTTTGCCTCACAGACGACAAATAAAGGACGCATTAAACAACCAAACGTACGAACAGTTCAGAGCATACGCTCAGCAACAGTTTCCGACAAACTTCGATCAGCAGGCTTTACTAATTAGACAGTTGCAAGACCAGCATTACCAGCAGTATATACAGCAGTTAGCCATAGACATGAGATTGGCTAACTGTAACTTACAAGATGGCGACGAGAATGAAGAGCTGGCCAAAGATTGTAACTTAAATAACACTGAAGTTGCTATTATAGATAATAAGTAAGTTTTTTTATTATTTTTTCATGTCTGTAAGGGCCGGCGCAGATCTGACGGAGCGCAGCGCAGAGCACTTTCGATTGTCATATTATTATCGACATTGTTCCCATTAGAATAAAATTCAAAATCAGTTGACACAATATTCGATTGTAGTCGCTTCGATGCTCCGATGCTCATTTGTTGTGTCAACTGATTTTGAATATTATTCTAATGAGTACAATGACGATAATAATATGACAATCAACAATGCTCTGCGCTGCGCTCCGTCAGATGTGCGCCGGACCTAAATGTATAATTTGTAATGCCTGTTTCACCACCTCCAGATAAAATTTAACTGCCAGATAATACGTCTATTTCCGAAAACATGACGTTTTAGACAGTGACAGGTATAAAATATCTGTCAGTTAAATTGTATCTGTAGATGTTGAACCGGGACCTTAATCTAGTTTGTTAACAGTTTCTTTTTAATTTGTATTCTTGCTTCATTGATAATCATGTTAATAATGAGATAAATTAGTAAAGTGTGTTGATGAGTGAAAAGGCAGATCTATACTATAGCATATTGTTATTTCAGAGAATTACAAACATTAGAAAGAGCGGGCGATACTGACTACACAGAGGAATCTAAAGGGGAGGAATCTGACGGAGATGGTAAGATCCATTGATATTTACTACCTTTCCTATCATGATCAAAGATATGCCTCATAAATGAAAAAAAAAAAGCTTTTAAAATGCGAGTTATTTTTAATGGGTTAGAAGAGGATTAAAAAGAAAATCATGCTACTCCTATTTCAAATAGAATGGAGAATTTCAATTGATTAATAAATTGTTCCTTGGGATTGGTATCTGTCAGTTTTTTCTTTCAGAATATATTGTCATTTTAGTTTAACCGTTGCCAAAATGTAGGTATAACAAGATATTTGACACTCGTTATAACTTTAGATAGACCACAACTTAGCTTACTACTTAATACTTATACTAGTTTAAGTTCTTGATAGGTCACATTGACATGTCCCTTGCTTTTGTCGCAGAGGTTCAGGTTAAAAAAAGGTTCTTTTACAGGTTGTTCAGTTAGTGTTTTCAATAAAATAAGACTCCCCTTTCCAGAAGTACCAGAGCTATTCCCCCCAGTAGCCGAAGCAAGAATGTGGACGTCTCCGGATATAACCGCGTTTAAAGAGTCAGCGAACCGCGGCGGCGGTCGTCTAGTCGTCGGCCATGGCGAGACTGTCACTGTACGGGTGCCCACACATCTATCAGCCAGTTCTATCTGCTGGGAGTTTGCTACTGATAATTATGATTTAGGTAAGAAAAAAAACTACTTATTTGATTTAGATTTTCAATAGTCAGATTTAAGTGATAGATACACAGGTTGTAACAAAAAGGGGGTATAATGCCGAAACACAGCGATAGTCCTCATGAAACTGAATAACTTCCCAAGGAACATGGGTTGTAACTGGAAAAAAAAAATTAGATCGGACATTTTGTATATGGGGAGGCGAATTTTTTTTTTCGAGTTACGACCCATTTTCTTTGGGGAAAGTTGTTCAGTTTCATTGGGACTATCGCTGTGTTTCGGCGTTATACCCTCTTTTTGTTACACCCTGTACAATACATAATGTCTTTATAAAAAAACGTGAAGTTTTTTTAGATATAAAATGGCAGATATAAAATATGTCAGTTTTTTTTTCTGTTATTGGTGAAACGGGCCCAAACTCTTTTCGGTCTTTGACTGTAACTTAACTACATTAAAATATAACTTGATTAAAATGTCCATTTTGTATAATCTAGGTTTTGGCGTGTACTTCGAATGGAGCAAATCTCCGACCACAGAGGTGACCATCCACGTGTCGGAGAGTGATGATGAAGATGATGGAGAAGATGGCTCCGGGGACGAGGGTATGTTTGATATTCAATTTATTAGATTCAAACTCAAATAATCTTTATTTCGTTGGCAAACATAGGATTTGAAATACTTACATCTTTTTTTTAAGCGAATTCTAGTTACACCTTCATGGAGGACTGGGCAGAAGCGACTCGGGATAGAGAATCGTAGAGAATGAAGAGAGAGACCTTTGCCCAGCAGTGGGACACTAATGGCTATACATAATATAAGAATTCTAGTTGCTTAAGATAGCAGTTGTCCCCATAAAAAGAATGTATAAACTCTGTTGAGTTGCTCTTTTCAAATTTAATTTGTTGATATCTAGATCAAATACCACTTAAGCAATTGATATAACAGACTATATAGTGTAGACAAGTGTTTATAATGACATCCATACAGTATAATGCGTCCAATTTAAAAAGTCGTTCAGGGGGTACCTACACTAACAGACCGAGCTTTTCGATAACCCTTTTTTATTCATATTGCTACTAGACGTGGCAATCCGCGGGTCGGGCGCGGACCCGGAGCTGGGTGCGCGCGGGGGCGGCGGGGGCGGGGCTGTGCGGCCGCTCGTCAGCCCCGTCGTACCTATCTACCGCCGGGACTGCCATACTGAGGTACACAACGCACACGTTTTTACACAGTTTATCGACACTTTACATCACTACACTATGCAACTATCGATCAAAATAGATTGATACTTTCGTCCAATCGGCTCCAGGAAAAAATGATATTCTCCAGGAAAAAATTCTGCAGGAAAAAAAGCAGCTAATTTGTATAAACGATATTATTGCTTCAGTTGGATATTTTTTTTACTGGAGCAGATTTTTTTGACGCCATACCTATTAAAATGCCCGGGCAATCTAGGTGTTTAATAGGACGTACGTTTTATTTCTGGGTAGTGAGTTTTTTTGGGCCCAGTAAGTTGCATTATCGTTTCAATGTTTGTGCCGATGATAGTATGATCCGAGGATGTTTGTGACTCTTTCACGCTAAAACCGCGTAACAGGTTGTAATGAAACTTTGCCATATTGTAGCTTATACATCAGAATAACACATACGCTATTATTTTTAAAAATTGCGTTTATTTTCTAAGAAATATGGCGATAAATGCGTACGAAGTCGGGGGCAGCCTCTTTTGTTTACCTATATTTTAGATAAAACTAAAAACACCGATTACAATGATAAATAAAAGTTGTTGCCTTTGTGACTTGAAGTCTTTTAATATTACAATGTTCCTATTGCAGGTTTACGCAGGTTCTCACTTATACCCCGGCGATGGAGTTTACCTACTTAAATTCGACAACACATACAGTTTATGGCGATCCAAAACTTTATACTACAAAGTATATTACACGCAATGAAGTGTATGTAAGTCTTTGTTTTGTTAGTCCATGACAATGTAGTCATTTCTATGACACTTGAGTATTACAACACTTTTCTTCTTTAAAAGAAATCACTCTTATCTTGAATTAGCCCAATTTTACATTTCAGCCTTTCATAAGCACGCTAAATTAAGGGGCTATCTACACATTTCCGGGTCAGGGCTATTCCGTGTTCAGAGTTGTCCGTTTCACTATAGACGCTCTGACACTGAGTTGTGTGAACAAGTTCATACTATTTGTATGTAACCGATATTTACCGTGTTCCGTCAAGGACGTGTTCCCTGAAATGTGTGGTTAGCCCTTAAATCAATCTTGATTTTTACTATAAATTAATCACTGCCAGAAAGCCGCTAGGATTTTTTAATGCCTTATATCAATTTAAAAAAAAACACCAATTAATGAATATACAGGTTGTTGCAGAAAATTTTATTAAAGTTAACATTGCATTAAAATAGTTCTCCCTTCAAAAATGAGAATAACTCGGTACGATATTTCATGGATAGTTAACTTTAAAGGCCTTTTCTGCTTCTGATTAAATACCTAGAATATTTTGCAGTGTCAATGTGTTACAGTTATAAATTATGATACTATAAAATATAATACAAATATTAATAATTATAACAAAATTTTAGTTTAAATTATTTATATGTGTTTATAAAAAATAACTTATAATGTGAGTAGGTATTTCTATTTACATAATTATTAAAAATAATATATTGAAAAATGAAAATTGCAGGTACTTATAGATTTATCGTTTAAAATGAATAAGTATGTGCCGTTGTGAAGAAAATTGTCGCAGTGGAGTGGTGGAGTGGAATGTTTTGTGTCTAATATTTAGTAAATAGAAATTAAAGACCAGGCATAATGGATGTATATTGTTAGTAAAAAAAAAAAATGTTGGAAAGTTTATTGCAGAGTCAAACATATTTCGTTCTCTTGTTATTTTTGGAAATACATTCAACCTTGTACTTAAACGAGAGCAATATTTTTCATTTAAATGTTTTTGATGCCACTAGAAAAATCATTGTTCATATTTTCGGCTTCTTTCGCTTCTTAAATATATCAGTGTAAGTGTCATTTGATAGAAGATGGTTTAATATTTTTATTAATTAATTAGAACACACCTCTAGTTGTCATTTCGATGGTATTATCGGTAGCATTTATGTGTAGCAGTAGTTGATGTATGTATTTTGTTTTGTCGTAAGTTATACATTATGTGTGTTTTGAAATTCAACCCATTCTACATTTTAGCAATAGTTAGGTAATATTAATTTTGTCGATATACTGACGATTCTTCTTGCTATATCGATAATCGATACTATATTCTAATTCTCAAGGCACAACACTATCTTGAAATTTATGAAGACAGATTGAGAAAAAATATACTCAAAGAGTGGCGTAATCTTATTGCAATAATTTTTGATCAAAATAAATAATTCATTACCTTTACTTTATATTTTTAGAAGGTAATATTCACAAAATCTTTAGTATGTACTGTAATTTCTTATTATTTTACTTCGAGTCGACATTTTACAATAGAAAGTTTAGTCAATGCTATAATTTTATGAGGTATTAATGTGTATGTGCTCTTTTTCGTTTATTTAACGTAAGCATATTATTTATAAAAGTTATATGTGATAATAAATGCATATTAAATACATTTAACGTTGTTTAATTAATTACGCTTTATTGAGCTACGTAGTTGTCCCTGTCCTGTCCTCTTGTCTGTAAGTACTTTTACAATGCATTATTCTTGCTATTTAGAGTACGTAAATGACCATGCATTATTTTTGCAGTGTCAATCAATAATGCTATTTGACCCAATATTTGACCTTAATTTTATTAACGAAGATGTAAAAAAAAAACGAAAAAGTCCTGGTCGCCCCGCCCGTTAAAGTCGGTATAGGTACTCTATGATTTTATGAAACAAAAATATAACCTCAAACTTAAACTTCAGTTTACTGAAGACTAGGCTGCATGGTCTCTGATCTTTGCCTGTCCTGAATGGACAAATAAAAAAAAAAAAAAAAAATTAAACTTCAGTTTCAGAAGTCAAAAGTCGATTTGTTGTTTCTCCTCATATAAATAATTATTTATTTGTGTTTATCAGTGAGCGGTGAATATCTAACTCATAAAATAAGAGTATATTTGTAAATACGTAATTAAATATCTTAATTCTGGTGCATAAAATAGTACCTACCTACCTAAATAGGTATTACAAAAGGTTACCTACTAATTTTCCACCCAATTACTACGCTATTTTAGTAAAATATCGCTTTTGTTGTCTTGCTGATGTCTACTCAAAAAGATAACTCAGATGTAGAGGATATTCCGAGTGATTTCTTTGATGATTTTAATAAGGAGGAGTTTATGGATGGTCTTAGTGTGATCGATAGTTGGGACGAAGAAGGGGGAAACAAGGCGAAGAAACGCATCGACGCCGAAGCTTTGGATGGCGTTAGCGACCTTCGCGAGCTCATCGGGGACTCAAGAGCTGAAGAAGATGACTACCAGCGGCCTAGGAGCCGTAATTTGGGCGAGAAGTACCGCAACAGGTCAAGTAGCCGGCACCTTGAAGATTTCATCAAACCCGGCAGTCGGCGCGACCCGAGCAAGACTAACGAAGCTATCAAGCGCGACAAAGAAGAGAAAGTGAAGGAGTATCTCGCGAAACATCTGGAGTCGAGTGAAGACCTTCGCCCGCCGGGCACGGAGCTGGACGACTACTACGACGATGGTAAATGTGCAGCCAAGAAGGAGCGCCCGCGGAGCCGTCAAGAACATCGCCGTGAATCGCCACTGAAGCGCAGGCGCAGTCCACGCCGCAGCCCGCGCCGCAGTCCCCGCCGCAGCCCCCGCAGGAGCCCGCCACGACGCAGTCCGCGCCGCAGCCCTCATCGTCCTTCATTCCACCAGCAGCGGTTCAGTCCAAGAAGAGATAGATTCCGCCCTTTTCCTCATTACCAGCGCCGCAGCCGAAGTCCCCGCAGATACAGCCCTAGACGCAGTCCGCGGAGATTGGAACACCCCCGCTCTCGGTCCCCGTACATCCGCGAGCGTAGCCGCCGGTCTAGGTCTAGATCATCAGACAGAAGAGATAGTTTCTTATACCCAAAGCATCCAAGTTATCCCCGGGAGCCTTACATGGCTCCTGAACCTTACCCTAGTTCAATTACACCTGATTATGGGCCGGGATATTATCCTCCTCAGGACCCGGTTTATCCTCCGAGTTATAGTGCACAGTTTGATTATGGAGCTCCACCGATGCCTGTACCAGCAGCCATGCCACCAGCCCCAGTTCCAGTGCCGCAGCCAGTTCCTGCCCCTGTCATGAATCCGTTGATGACGTCTACTGCACCAGCACTGAAAATTCCTATACCAGACCTGCCAGGAGCTTCAACAATAAAATCTCCTTCGGTCCCTGCACCTAGCAGCCAGAAAGTGGAACAAACTCCTTACGATGCTCTGGCTCAAGTAAATATACTTTCATGTTCTATTTGTTTGTTTTTTATTAGATCTTATTCATATTTGCAACTTAATTTTTCAGTTAGTTGCCGAAGGGAAGTTATCCAAGGAAGATTATTTGAAACTAGCACCTAATAAGAGTAAGTTTGAGCCTTTAACATTTATCTTCAAATGTAATTTCTTTTATTTAACTGTTCTTAAAAAGTTACTTACTTATCCCTTATTTTTTATAATATTTATTATTAAAAATTTTAGTTTTTACTTTTTAATTTCAGGCAAGTCAGCCCGAAATATTGGTATGTTATTGTGAATATTTTGTGTCTTTTAGGGGGATAATGTCTGAAAAATTCAACTGTAATTTGTTACAGGTACAGGGAATACAATGGACTCAAAATCTAGGGTTGAGGGTAGGTGTCCTAAATGTTTTTATTTGTACTTACTGTTATATTCATTTTTAATAATGTTGATTGATCATTGTTTTGACATTCATGTTTTATTGTTTTGTATCTGAAATTCTATCATTAAGTATTCGATTTGATTTGTAATAGATGTTTAAAATGTTTTGAATATCGAATTTAATTTATGAACAACCAAAAAATGTTATGTTGCAGTGTTAAATCGCTGCATCAATACTTTATCCAGATTGGCCCACCTGCGTATACCTAACGAACTGGTGATGAACATGAGCCTGATCGGTCCGGAGCCAAAATCTCTGACTACAAAGTTTTGTTCACCGTTGAAGAGACAAGCGGACGTGGAATTCTACTTCACAACTCCAAATGCGAACACAAACGCCATGCACAACAAACAACTCGTCGACAGCATTATAAAAGCCATCGGTTTGACAAGTGTCATCGCCCGCCCGAAGAAGAAAGCTCCGAAGAACATGAAGGACGCAGCCGTGCAGACGACAAAACCTTACTGCGACGTTTGCGGTATAAAGGATTCCACTAAATACTACGATACGTCGACGTCAGTAGATCCAGAGCACTTCACATCAACGGTTCATACACAAGTTGTGGAGCAAGATTTAATAAGTTCGAAGTCCATGTTTAATCCTTCTGGCAGTATTTCTGATGGTGCTCCAATCTCTATTTCTCACATGACCCCTGCTCAGCTGGTGTCTCAACTTGCTGCTCGCGCGAAAACGTTGAAGCAGACAGATCCCCAATCTTCAAACCAGTTCTCTCGAAGGCCTGGCAGCTACGATTACGACAATAGAGGCGGTCATCCTTATCAAAATAATTACAATTATCGTTATTAGTTAGCCTGGCTGTTCATAGCTGGCTTTTGTTATTGTACCAATAAGTTTACTATAATTTAAGGTTTGTTTTAGATTTGTACTGAATTGATTGTATATCTTACGATGTATTTGTTTGGTTTTAATAAAGAGGCACCAAGGATGTTGAAAAATTACCATTTTTGACGTCCTTGTGAGACACTTGATACAGACATTTTAACAATAACACGCATTTATAAAATACTCTAAAAACAAGCAACTCATCCTACGGCAACTACTAAAGATCGACATTTGGCATCGGACATGTGAAGATTGAAGAAAGATACCCAGAAAAGCACAAGAAAGTGTGATTTACGATAGAAATGAAGCTGATGTGTTAAAGCCCGTGTATTTGAATATCCAGGTTTATAGAGCGAACAGTCACTTGAGAAAACTGTTCCCAAATTAAGGAGATCCATGAGTAACATCCAAGTCATTAGTGTTGTAAGATCTGCGTTGATTGGACGAGTGCTTGCCTCGCGACTGATTGCTCTATATGGACCTGTTGAACGAAGTGTGTACTATGGTGTGTGATGTTAATATTTTAATTGGTGTACCTACAAAATTCATTGAAATAGTTTTATTATTAATATTTTCAACTCTGATATAAAATAGTTTTGATAAAGTTAACAAATTGTCTTAACTATACATACAGAATCTTCTTTAGTTCATCAATCTAATGTGGTTATTTTGTGGAAAACTTCATTGCTTTAATCTGCTCTGCTGATTCTGTTGGGGTTTGAAATGTACCTAGGTATAGTCTGTCCAAAAAGAGTAGAAATTAAAAAATGGCAAAATTCTAGGGTCGTCTCGTTTTTGTTAGATTGATTCGAAAGGGACGACGCTACTGTGTTGCCACTTTTTAGTTTCTGTTGTTTTTGAACAGCTGTATTACAGAAAAGTAAAATTTGTCACAACTTGTATATATTTCAATTAATGACATCATGCATGGAAAATTCAATTTCCAGTTAATTTTGGGAGACAGGCGCTATTCGATCTTGATATTTATCAAATAAAATTAAAATCTATGGATTTCGCTGTTTTATTTATTGGATCCTTTCTAACCATCTAAAAAGTCATCGAGCCACTTTTCTAAGTCTTCTGGTGATTCCAGCACTGGTTTAGAATCTGGAACAGGAAAATATGGTAAGTTAGCTTTTAAAACATTCAAGTCCTCAAAAACTTAGATCTCGAGGACTTGATTGTCCTTGCATTTCTAAGTTCTTTAAGATATTCTCAAATTCTAAAGATCCAAAGAAAAAAGTGGGCAATTGTCGGGTCTGTTCAAATCAGTACCCATTCTAAAGTAATCAAGCCAATCTGTTTCACTACTTGGCGAAACCTCTTAATATTTGCGAACACTTCCGGTCCTGAGCTATTTCTCAGTCACTAAGAAGTAGTTCATATTTCGTGTCTGTTTACCAAACTAGCACCCATTTCTATTTAAATGAAAGAATGTTATCTATTTAAGACATTTTACCTACCTTTTTCAACAGATTTTTGATTGTTTTTTTGAGAACTGCTTCCTGCTTGCTTTTCATCTTTCACATGCACTACTGTTTCTTCAGTTTTTGTATTTCCAAGCAGTAGATCGTCAATGTTATCTAATTTCTCATCTATCTTCATTGAGTGGATGGATTTTTCTAATTTCGTTACGTCTTCTTTGATTTCTTTGTCTATTACTTTTGGTTGACTGGTTTTATTTTCTGTTTTAGCCTTTTCAGCCTCTATGCTACTTTCTTTGTCAGATAAAGGTGTGTTTCCAGTTTCTAATATTATATCAGCTATTTCACCATCATCTTTATCTTCACTTTCCTTTCTATCTCTCATAATATTTGTTATTTTTTCTGAAGCTTCTATTTCAGCGGTTGTATAAGATTTATCATTGAAATATTTCCTTTTATACCTAACTGATCTGTTGTTCATGTTAAGCATGTCTATTTCACTGAATACATCTATTTCTATGTCATTTCTTTCGAAAAACGGTATCGTGTTGATAGCTGTGGCAAGATTCTCCATGTTTATTTCGAAGTACTTGTCGTAGAGGGACGGTGCTGTGTCTACGTCCCAAGACTTTTCGTGTTTGAATTGAAAATGCCCTCCAATTGATAGAGGTGCTTCTATTAGTTTCTGGAAAAGATACAAAAAGCTATGAGTAAATAAAAAGATAGCATTTTCTGAGTATGTCACAATAATGGTATTGGGTCAGTGGGGTACCCATGTTTCATAATTACCCTCACTGACCTTTATGAGATATTTGTGCGGGAGCTAGCTCCTTCAAAATTGCTCTAAATTTAGTGAGCAAAGGCTTCTAATCTTGTCCCTCAAAACTGAAGCATGCAAGAGTGATTCTAATGCTCCAATTCACACTCTATGTCTAATAGAATAAGTGTCTGTTTACCACATAGGTACAGATAAAAAACTGACAGATAAACCTGTCTATTTCATTTAAAATGACATTTTAGACATAGGTATAAAACATCTGTCAGATAAATGGTGAAACAAGCCCTGGGCTTGATTAACTGATACTGACCTCATAATCAGCTCCAATATGCTCCTGCTCCTCAATCTCATCGTAACTTTCAATAGGCATCTCATACTTAGACCAATTGCTCTTGATTTCTTTCTTCTTATACTTATCATTAGCTTCTTCTGTGATTTTGAGTATTTCATCCGTTTCCCTTTTTAGACTTTTGTAGAATTCTGGGCCGGGGTCATTGTACACTGGCTTTGTTTGTGCTGGAACTGAAAAACATTGGTAAGTATTTAACATTTAGGGGCTGTTTCTCCATGTTCAGATAAAACTTATCTGACAGATATTTTATACCTGTCTCGTCTAAAGCGTTATGTTTTATGAAATAGACATAGTTTATCTGTCAGTTAAGTTTTATCTAAAGATGATGAAACGGACACTTAGTGTGGGAGTTTTCTACTATTATGTAGGTAAGTATTATAATAATAGTGTTGTAGAGTCCTTTAGTATTTTGTAGCAAAATGTGAAACTTATTTATGTAAATTTATTATTTAATTTAAAACTATTAAAATTATTGTAGCTCTGCGAATAACTAACTGCTGATAAGATTAAAAAAATAATTAACTTATAATTTTACCTCTCGGTTCTTCAGTTCTTTTTTCGTTTTTCTTTTCAGATTTGTCGGCGGCGTGTCGCGACTGCCGCGGTTTGCGTTGCTCCTTCGCTTCATGTTTGCTTTTGTTTCTGTAATACGCAATAGGCTGGTAGGTAAGTTATGAAGGTACTTACGTACCCAATACATAATTTACCTTAGTACCTAATGCCTAATGGAACATAAAGCCAGATCTCGGCTGGCTCCTGCTATAATTTGGTACCTATGTTCAAGACAGCAGGTATTTTACCATGAAGATCTAGTCTATATCTGCATAAACAGTGGGCCTTATTCAGTACCTACTCGAGTAACTTTTAGGTTGTGTTATGTGAATTTCTTCTAAGCTCTGTTTCTATTTAATAAAGCGATTTATAAATTAATTTGATTATGCATTTTATTTCTTATTCATTATCTTCCTTTTTAGCTTATTGAGAAAACAACCATTAGTGAAACGTAGATGCAAAGCAGTTTTAGGTTATAATTTGAATCACAAACTGGTTTGAAAAACTAAACTAACTCTAAAATAGTAACACAAATGCTTACTGATTTTTCTTGGAATCTTCGGGCATTTTACGACAATTTTACACAAGTTTTCCTATTAATTTAACAGCTGTAAACGAAAAGTGCCAGCCAAGCCAATTTGTTTACAAAATATGACATTGACAGATCAAGCAAGGATTGGCAGTTGTCAAAACATTTTTTACTAATTCGTGGCTTGATGTCCAGTGTTTTGAGTTTCGATTTTGGCGATAAAGCTTCATGTATCTTTTTGAAGTTGTTTTGCTTCAAAATAATTGATGAAAACGTTTATTGTTCTTCTGAGTCTGTATACTTATGTAATTATACAATTACACGCTAGGGTAATTCGTAAAATTTTAATACAATGAAAGCCACAGGCGCTCAAAAGTTTTCTGTACCTACTTACCGAACTTCTGAATAATACTTCGGTAGTTTGGCAGTTCTTCTGAATCAGAAGGTACAATTTAAGTAGGCATCTCTGTGAAAAAAGCCGTAGAAAATACCTACCTACACAATAAAAACAAACAAATAAACTAATTACCTACGTTAAATGTTATTTCATCTATCTTTTTTTTACCTACGTGAGATGTTCTTCCTTTCTACTGTACTTTCTACCTACTTAATAAAAAGAAACTCATAAACTAGTACAAACACGGAAATAAAACCAAATAAAGTACTTTCAAAGGATATCATTTAGTATTCGTGACAAGGGTGGTGTATAATTGTGTTCTCCACGCGTAGGATGACCGTGGGCTGGGAGGCTGCTTCCACCCAACCCGTAAATATAGTTTAGGAGATAGGTGAGTTTTTATAAGCGTTTTAATAGGTTATTTATTAGGCTATTGGATAGTAGGTAATTGCTATCAATATTAATAGTAGGTACTCAAAGAAAGGGGAGACCGTTAATACATAGGTACAGAAGAGAAAATCGATTTTCATAACTGCTTAATGTTAATCTAGAATCAGATATGTAATTATAACGGTGTTCAAATAGGTGCCTAAGTAGCTACAAGTAGATACCTATGTTGTTAATAACTACTTATCCGTCTTTCCTGTTATTTACATAAATATCAATGTTTGTACCGATGAATGTGAAGATGCTGTTTTGTTACTCTTTGACGCAAATACCACTGGACAGATTTTAATGAAACTTCGCAATATTGGGCCTTGCAAGTCAGAATCACATCACATTAGCCTACAATATTGTGTATGGTTTCTAAGATAAGATTATAAATGCGTACGAAGTTATATCATTTTTTTTTCTTAATTTTTTTTTCTTTATCTTTATGTAAAATTGTCTATGGTACAAAAAAATGAAAAAAATTGCAATTGCAAATTTTTTGCAATTTTCCGCCACAGATGCGCCAAATCCGCCATTTTGCAAATTTTGAAGGTCAACAGATGACTGGTTACATCTTTTTGTGCAATAAAGAATATTTGTATTGTATTGTATTGAAGTTGCTGGCGGCCACTGCACATAGGTAAGACGTCGTTTATAGGACGTCAAAATACTTACTGGAGTTCAGCATAATTTCACCTAGCTCCTAATCAACAAGGAAGGTACATCACAGACTCCTGTCATCCTTTCTCGCCCACCCGCGGGCACACAAACCACAACAATTTACTTGAGATCTGATCAGTAGGTATGTGCGTTTATACGAATGGAGTATCAAGTCTAATATTGTAGCTTGTATTTTATTTTATTCTAATAAAAACGACAGAAAAGAACCACGGGTTATAAAGTTGTTTATAAGGTTATAGCTTTGAATAGTTTGAGAGTGTAAGTAGGTAGTTGTGTAAGGTACAGAATGTATTTATTGTCTTATAGAGGCTGCCCGCGACATCGTACGCATTTATCGACATATCTTGAAGTTTTTTTTTTAAATAATATAGGTAGATTAGATAGTCTATGTGTTATTCTGATGTATGTACCTAAGCTACAATATTACCAAGTTTCATCAAAATCTGTTCAGTAGTTTTTACGTGAAAGAGTAGCAAACATCCATCCATCCATCGGCATCGGCAAATATTGACATTTTATAATATTATTAGGATTTGTACAAGTTATTTAATAAAGTCCTAGTAAAGAGAACGAAACGCACGCAAAGGATCGAGCTAGAGGTTTAAGTTTAAGGTGTATGTAAGTAGGTAAGTATAGCACTAAATTACTTACTACTTACTAACTTACTTACTGCTTACTTACTACTACTTACTTACTTACTTACTACTTACTTACTTACTAACTTACTTACTGCTTACTTACTACTACTTACTTACTTACTTACTACTTACTTACTTACTAACTTACTTACTACTTACTTACTACTACTTACTTACTACTTACTTACTACTACTTACTTACTACTTACTTACTAACTTACTTACTACTTACTTACTACTTACTACTTACTTACTACTACTTACTTACTACTTACTTACTTACTTACTACTTACTTACTACTACTTACTTACTACTTACTTACTAACTTACTTACTACTTACTTACTTACTAACTTACTTACTACTTACTTACTTACTTACTTACTACTTACTACTTACTTACTAACTTACTTACTACTTACTTACTACTACTTACTTACTTACTTACTACTTACTTACTAACTTACTTACTACTTACTTACTACTTACTTACTACTACTTACTTACTTACATACTTACTAAAGGAACAGGCATTCGAATGACAAAATCTTATCAGAACTGTCTGTTGTCCCGCAATTAAAAGTCTAATGGCGCCAAGTCTTGTTTTTTTGAATGTTTTTCATTCCTTACTTAGTGACGATTGATCTTTTTGTTTGTACGACTACAAAAGCTCCACAGATATAAAAGCCCAAAAGATAACAAAGAAAACACTCAAGTTTTAGCATCATAGTTAACTAAAAGTTATTAGCTGTAGATCAGTCCATGAGCATTCGCACCATTAATCCTATAGCTAACGTTTATGAGTAGGTATTTCATCAAAAAAAAATTGTTTGAATTAATTTTAATGTATTATTTACTTTAAATGCCGTTTCTGCGAAAGGGGTTGTGGTTACGGCGGCGGCTGCCTCATACTTATAATGCAGCAATGCAGCAATAAGACCGCGCGTTTGTATTTAGGGATGATAAAATGCACTAATCTGTGCGCCAGACTCCAACACGCCAGGCACGCGCAATAAAAACTTTTTTGTTTTTTTTTTGCAGGACTCGGAAGAAGAGCCGCGCGGGCGAGGGGTGACGCATGCGTACTGCCGGGGGCTGCCGCGCTCAGTCGCCACGCGCCCGCCCCGAACATAACACAATATGGCGCACAGCGTCATTCAAGGACATCTTTGACAGTCCCGCGGAAAAATATTCCTCAGCTGTGTTACAAAATTATCACCGGATTCCTGCATAACAGTGAAAGTTGCAGTGATTTTGTGTTATCAGTGGTGTGTGTTGTGATTTTCTGTGTGTTTACACATATTGGAATACCGGCAGAGCTCCGCCCGATTAATTCCGCAAGGTATGTTATAAATTGAATGTCGAAAAACAATAATAAAACATTATTGTGTTCTTATTCAATGGATTTGTTTATAAATCTTAAATTCTAAAGGTCCATTGTGTAGCTGTTTTTAGTTTGGTTAGTTACTTATACTTATATTCTGGGCATGCAAATATCTAGATGCTTAAAAATGCTGGTAGTTTCCTTAGAATGGCTTATTTATTGTTTCATAATTCATGGTAAGTGCTTAAAATAGGCTATTTCTATTAGCTGATTGTGTGCTAATTAATTAAAATTATTGGACCTTGAATAATGAATTTAAACCAAGTTTATAGGTAATTTACTTGGTCTCTAATTGACAGGTAAATAGGTATATTTGGATTTAATTATTCCATAAATAAATGGTCCATTTTATTTCCTTCCTTATTTCAGAGTACCTTACACCTACAAATAAGCTTTGTTAAATGCTGTTGAAGAGCAATTTCAATAGTTTGAATTCCCTAGGTAGGTACTTTCTTCTCTTAACAAGCAGCAGCAAAAATGTGGACTGGCTTTTCAGCAAAGGAGTTTAGAAGTCATAAAAAAAACGTACTAGCATCTCTTCCAACCGTGGGTAATCGGTCTTTCACTATTTACTAAGTACCTACCTACTAGAAAACCATTTCATGAATTAAGGCATATCCTTTTCCAATGTGTAAATACAGGAAGAACCTATAAAACTCCATAAACCCTACTCTTTATGAAGTCTGTAATATTTAACTGGATATTTTCCAATTAGATATTGAATAACTTAGTGGTGACGATGATGACGTATTGCGGCAATTATTTTTCAATGAACATAGCCTCTCAAATACAATGGCAAATCATCATCATGATAGATCAGTGTCGACGCACAATCGACTGGATTTTATGGCTGATTACTGAACCAATGTCTTAGATTTAGTAAATTCCTTGGTTTGCTGCTTGTTCTTATTTAAAATGGTCGTATAATGTTGAGATGCCTCAGAGGCCTTAGACTGAAAGGGACTGACTGCCATACTCTGGTCATGATCAGCGACTTCTAGAATGTTTCTTGTTTATCTAAAACACACTTTATGTATTATAGTATTACTATTAAGAATTAGTTCCAACGGCGTTTAGAAGTCATGGTTTCTTAATATGAAGCTACAGCGGAATCATATTTCATTCAATAAAAGCAAAAGCTAAATTGGCGAATGAAATCGATCAAAACTAGGCTGAAACCCGAGACAAGAGCTGCCTTTAGTTCTGGTTACGTCATGTTACGAATGAACTCGTCATTTAAACTCTACGGTTGCAAAACGATCTTGTTAAGGCCCCGCACTGTGTGGTCTACGTCTATGCTTTGTTGGAAATGTTCTTGTTTTGTTAAACGATAAGGGAAACATGTCGTGATTAATCAGGCGACGAAACAACGTTTGTAATGGTGATTTATCACCAAGTACATAATGTGACTTACATCTCTGCAAATTCACAATGCAGTTAATGCAATTGCTGGAAAGCCAGTAAACTAATGCCTTTGTCTGATAAGAGTTGCAAAATCTCAATACCTAACTACTAAATTGTTAACTTCCAACGATATCATACATTCACATCGTTCATCGAGTTTTTTGCAAAAACAAAAATCCTTGAACACAACTCTTCAACATGAACATGAATTCTAGGAACTACTTATAGTTCCTTCCGTTAATTTGATAAAATCATTTAGTGTCGGAGCAAACAGGTGTCAGGGCCTCGTTAATTAACCTAGTTGTTTAACCTGGTCATCTGTACTGGACATGTACAGTTTGTGTCACATGGATTGAAAACACGTTGCTATTTACGGCAGTGAGTACTGATGCAAATGTTTACAGAAACTTGTGTGGTTCATTGTACTACGTGACTAGGGTTCGTGACAAAAGGTAGATAAGTACTAAGCAGTTTGGTATTTCCTCGAAGATAATTAATCACACTTTTGATACTTGTATAAATAAGTAGTAAATTAACCTTAATATCAAATTGATGTAACCCCGTAGTTAAAGAAAAGAGTTACCTACGTAACTACTGATTATAAAAAGTGGCAACTCTAGAAGATTTTAGCTACCTATTGCAAGTTATTACGAAAAATAACATTTTTCTGAAAGTGGACGCTCACCTCTCTCTGTAGCTAGCACGAAACTCTAAAATCTACCTAATCTTAACACATTTCCTCTGATTCATGGATTACGGGTGATTCAGCGCCTTTTCATCCAGCAAATGATTTCATTGTTCAAAGAAACAGTGCTCTACATTACATACCTGCCAGTTTTTTTGTTAAATGACTCAAAACCGTATCTAATCCTTCAAAAATATTAAGTGCGACAAACTTTACTATTTCCCAAATGTGGAATTGGTGTTACACCACAGATTCTGCTGAATCTGAAAGGAAAGAAAAGACGATCGTGATATTATGTAATATCAAAACGTGAATGAATATCTAGCGACACCTTGATTGAAGAGAAGAGATGCAAAACGTAAGGAATAAGGAAGCAGGCGGCATTTCCAAGCTGTATTGAAATAGGTTTGGACAGCTGCCAATAGACAAAGTCCTTACACGTAATTTTGCTCACCGGTTGAGAGTTTTAATCATTTGTGGTGGAATATCTGTGCTCTAGATTGTGTAAATTTTACGCCGAGCACAACTCTTTAAAAGTATATTGAAAATGGACTAACTTTTTTGCAATGAACTGTGTGAAATTGGCTCACCACTCCAAATATTAGGATTTTTTTCTATATTTTCAAGAATTCCGGCGAATCTGCGATGATTCCTGGGTTATGTATAAAAACTATTAAATTGTGATGATCTCTCATCATTTCTGAACAAAAGATTAGTTCAACAGTCTAAGTTTATGTTACACTACAGCGCAATCTAACTTAACAGAACATACACTCTTACTAAAACTTCAAAGGTCACTTATTCGACCTTAGCCAAAAGCAGTCATGAATCTGTCCCTGAACTTGATTCCACGGTCGAATGGAACGGAGCACTTATCGCGGCCGGTCCGCAGGGCTTTGACCTCCCAAATTCCAGCGGGTGAAGGCACTCGCTAAATTTAGAACCGCATGGGGGGGGTTTGGGCAGAATCTAGGACTTTTCGGAAGTTATGCATTTAAAATTAGACGTGTAATCAGAAAATTTTAAAGAGCTTTGGTTTTAACACAACATTGTTATTGTTTCTAAAACCATTCTCTTCCAGTTCTTAATACCAAACAAAAACTAAATTAATAAAACATCGATTAATACCAATTGAATGCTAACAGTCTAATAAATATAAACATTTATGCACTGTAATTATAGCCTGCAGTCGACTTAATTTTTGATGCAAGTTTTTTTAAATGCCAGGCATTCTGTGGAAGGAATCTAGAATTTTAGTTTTTACTCCATTCAGAGTAACATTTCTAAAACCTGCGTCGTGATCGGATGTAATAAGAATCGTGATAAACGATTTTACTTTGGAAGAATCTTTTTATCTACTTATTTTTTAGGACTTTTTCGAGAATTAGGTAGCTTAGTTGCTCTTCTTGGTAAGCATAAATGTATGGATTTGGATGACACACAATCCAAATCGAGATTTCGATTGTTTGTCTTATAAAATGAATTTTCTTTTATTCAGGAATATTTTGAGAAGACCAATCTCAGTTAGAAATTAAATAAAACCTAGAAGCATCACTTAACATTGCTTGTGTATCCCAAATAAGGACCTGCAAATTTTCACTTAACTCGAGGAAAAGGAGTAAAAAATATTTTTGACTTACTTGTTATCCAATATCTTTATTTGGGCACATAACAGTCTAAATATTTGGTACCTAAAACCTAACCATATTTGTATTGTACTGTATCACAAACATCGTAAGTGTCAAGTAAGTGAAGACGAAATAAGAAACCGCAATGCGAAATCCAGGTTTCTGGTTTCCTTAGCGACAGACACACGGAATAACAACTCTTACTTATTTATATATTTGAATGCAGGCATATGAATGTCTGACTTATTGTAAGTTATAGTGAAAATCTTTCGTTTTTTTTTTATTTTCTTAGAATAAAGAGATTAACATCTTCTGATCCAAAATACTTCAGTGCTTCAAGACAAAGACATAGACCTAGACATGGGCTGAGATGGTGATGCTGATCAATGTACTATGTCTTAAATCTAGACCTAAAACGAAACTGAAAAAGTGTTATCAAAATCAATCAATGAATCAAATCATACTTATTATTCAAAAGGTACCTACTTACTTATATTTTGCACAATTTCCGATGCATTAAAAAATTAGCTCTTCATAATTTACAGTCACGTTTACTTACTTCCGTCGACACTTCCGTTGCTGTCAAAATTTACTTTGTATCACTTCTGTAGGTGTGTCTAATGTCTATCCAGTTATGAATAGGTATCTCTCATAAATAGCTTGATTGAAATATTACTTCTATTGAATGAATAGGTAGATTGTGTCGCTAACATAATAGAGATTCTTGATTGATGTCAGAGATACTAAATTGTAGTTTAGAGAAGTGATTTAGGACTTAGTAAACATGTGCAGCTCTTCATTCCTTAAATACCTTTTTTTGAGTCATTAAAGGGCTACTATCCATTAAAAATCTGTTCTTCGTCCAAATTATCTCAACGCCACGAAAGTATTAGGTTTAGGTTTTAATGGCGTATTGTCTTTAATAATCTTATGTGCAATAACTATTAAAATAGTCGTCAAACCTAACCAGCAATATATCCTAGGTACCTATCTAACACAACGCGCGCCGGCAAGCTGCTGTGACAAAAGACGATCAATATTGCAGTCTGGACTCCTAACTATGCAGCTGTTCCTTCGAAAATGTTACACTAAACTCAACCTTATTTCAATACAAGGGTGGTTTGACTTCAAACACTCGAGTTTATGTAATTCAATGCCATTGCGACCCCTTAATCGTAATGTTTGTAGGTATTTTGTTAGTTTAGACTTTTAATAAAAAATGGGGTTGATTACGGACGTTACGGTATAGTATTAAATTAAGTAGCTATTCTTAAACAAATAATTCATTGGGGGCTATTCAGGCGTTAAATACATAAAAATAAATGTGTCAAGTAGGTAATTTATGATGGCTCTTTCTTTCGATGAAGGATAAAAAGGGATGGGTACTAAATTTAGAGCTGTCAGGTTACGTTTATGCGTCTGACAGTCTGTTAGAAATAGACATTAATTCGAATGCTCTATTATAGCTGCATTAAACTCATATTACATTGTATTTGTCAAAATTGAGGTGGAGAAACCATCTCGAAGTTAAATGGGCATGACGACTAAAAAAATATTATTAGTCCATCAATAGCTTATTTTAAAATATTCGACACGTATTTTTTCTTTTTTCTCTACAACTAAAAATTACAAAGATATACTGGGTTTAAGTTGCTTGTGACGTCACACCTCAGTACGATTTTTAACCTAGGAGTGATGTCAATACTCCCCACTCCGTAACTTTGATGCTCTGTATCTTTGTATTTATTTATGTATTTGATCAGGTAAAAAATGTGTTTCAAATATTTTTTAATAGCCTAAAAGACGGACTAATTATTTATTGAATTTTTGAATGTAGTCATCATCCCCGTTGGTAAAAAACTCTAAGGGTCTTTTTGCAACTGAGCGTGTCAGAATTCGGAAAAAAATTGAAGTTTAGGTTTTATGGCTTCATCTTATTTCCTAACTGCTTGGTTGTGGTTTCTTCTTGCTTTGCAGACCAGTAATATTATGGCAAAAGGGCGCCTAATATCTTAAACATAGCCAATTTCCCACATTGTCTATTTTCAAACACAATGTCTTCCAAATTCACAAAAGAACATTACAGACACTAAAAGTCTTAACACGCAAAACGACATCACAGAATACCAAACCTCTTACCTTAATAAACACAGTATAAATTAGTCCAACAGCCCTCTCACACGTGCATCGGACATAGAAGGTAAAAGCTTCCTGTACTTCCTGTAAGTTCGTGGATATAGCACGTCACGTAGTTAAGCTACTTGTTGTGCTCACGTGTTCTTGGAATTGTAATGAAAGATTTATTTAGATCAGGCAGGGGCTGGTTGGAGATAATGGGGAGTTTTGGACTTTGAAACATCAGGGGCTTGAGACTTGAGTCTACTAATTCAAAATAGCAAAATAACATCACTTGTGTGTCGGTAGAGTGTAAATGGCATTTTTTGACACATTTGGTATTCTGCTAAACAATGGCTGACACTGATTGTGATCTTGTTCTTTCTATACTGATTGTTTTACTCGAGTAAAACTATCGAGTGAGTACGGAGCTTTACTCGTAACTTCTCTATTGGCAGTCTACAAACTAGACGTTTCCTAAACTGCTTATTATGCAGATGAAATCATAAAGTAGGTATCTATGTAGTACATAAGTGCTAAAACTAACACTAGATAGACTATGTATGAATATCTAAGTGCGAGTACATACTTGTGGCCAAGTTTGTGCGTCAATGCTTTCGAAATGATGATAAGATTACTCTGAGTCAAAATAAATAGACACATATTGCTTGAATATGGGCACACCCTTGTAGGCAATCAGTAGGGATACAGTGCAAAATAACTGTTTCTTTTACTAAGTACCTACCTGCTTCTTTGTAAGAACTCATGTGAATTATATAAATTGATTTGGCGTGATTTGACTTTTGTCATACCAGACCTTCAAAAATAAAATAGCAATTTTTCCAATATTGTTTTAGTAACGCAGAAGAGATGAAACAAAATTGAAATCAATCAAAGATTTCACACAACCATGTTTTTTTTTCAGAAAATTCCTAACAGCATTAATTTCCACTTTTGATTGCAACTATCCAATGTTGGGTTGGACTGGCGCATTTGGTCCCAATCTTCAATCAGGACTGGAGCGCCTGCGAAATTTGGGTCTAAATCGTTACGTTGTTGCTCTTTTTTTTCATAAGGCACTTTTGTAGGTGACTCGAGGTTGTTGCATTAATGTTATAAGTTTGCTATTTATCGATCTTTATGAAGAAGGTAAGAATGAGAATGCGGGAAAATACGAGAAAATAGAGGAAAATCTAATTAATTTAGAATACAGTCTAAATTAATTAAAAATATAGTCTAAATTCTAAATTGCCTAATTAGATGGATAATGTAAGTACGATGAAATTTTTGATTTAATAAGTAGCTCGTAAATTATTGGTATAACCAAAATACGCCTTCAAATAGGTACATTGGATTTACAAAACGAGTGCGAGGTAAACAAAACCATCGCGATAACAACAATTCACCTAAAGGTATCTAAGTAGGTAGGTACATGAACAGCGAAAAGCTCTTCAATTTATATATATATACGTATACCTACATAAAGTTTAATAGATATAGTACCTATCTGTTTGTGTAGGTTCCATAAAGGTTTCGCGATCCGGTATCAGTGCCGATCACTTTCTATCAAATGATATTGGTTTGGGCCACAGACTGGTTTGATTGTAGACTGCTTAGCATTTTGTCAGTGAGCTGTAGGCTGGATAACCTGAATTAAGTTGGGTTTTCAATACCGGATCTTCCCAAAGAGAAACTATTTTATAACATCTACGTGCTTTTATCATTCAATTAATTGCAAAGAACCATAAAGATGGATAAAGATGGACAGTGGTGGATGTAAGTAAGGTACATTTTCAAAAAAATATAAGTTTTGGAAGAATCTTTTTTCCATACTTACATTAAATATAAAAATAAGAGTAATTAAAGCTTTTTAATAACTACAGCTAAGAACTGATTAATTACTGAATTATCACCTCTGTTTACACACCACGCCACAGAATTTTCCTGATTTCGTACAATTTTATCGAGATGTTGATTAGATTTTCATCCAATAGTCTCTTGGAGTCTTGCTTCAAACACATCTAAGGTAACAAAACACAATGATCGATTCCCAACTCTTACATAAGTATCAATACAAGGGCAGTTAATTAATGATTTGTTGTAGAACTCTCGGTCGGTAGTTACGTTAGCCTATTGTTCAAGATGAAAAGGAAATATAAAGTGAAATCTGATCGCTAGGAAGTTTAGGGATTTCAATCTGGTTGATTGATTCGGAGATATGTTGGTGGATCGATCTTGTTTTTATTTTTATTAGCACTTTGCTTTGTTTTGTTTGAGAAAGGTCAGGCTATAAGCCGGATTCGAAGAATATTTTCTAATATACAGTCAGTTGGCTGCGAAAATAACCTATTTGTCCATTAAAATATACTACCTACTGTCTTCTTCTAATTTTTGTCAATTACAGCTGTAGTTATAATGGAAAGTTAGAATGAATGTCATTCCTAGAAGGATGCATCCTGTTTCCTAGACATTTACTAGGTACACAGCAAGAGGCAATCCAACAGAATTTCTTGCTAGATTCTTCTCTGGGGAAAACTGCTACCTTGCGAATCTACTATTTATTAGTGTTAAAAACAGTGACATTCGTTATAGTTGATTGTGTTTAGTCTGTTACTATATATTTGGTACTCTATGGTCCTACGAAATAAAGATATTTTTTAATTTGAAACATTCTAGCTATCATTATTTGGTGAAGGTATCAGACTCAAAGTCTCCAAGTCGTATCGTCGTTCCACCATATCCGTCCCGTGACCCCCATACAGGCACACGTAGCGACCTACCCGCCGTGATAGGCATTCATCGATGAAGTAGGGATGGGCGTAAGTTTATCGATAACATTTAATTTGCTTCTGAAGCGAAAGAAGTCTGTTTGGATCGTAGCAAGTGTAGCGAAGAGGTCTCTGCCTACCTCGGTTGGACAGAGTCGTGACAGAATGTACATTAGACATTAGATAGATTCCTTAATTTTTTAAGATACTTAATTAATACCTACCCTAACACGATGGGATAGAGGCGTATGTAGTTTATACGTCAAGATTAAACTACGCTCTTCAACGGTACCACACCCACTTAGCTTTATTTATTGCGAAACTTAAGTACCTAGTACTTAGTAAAACTAAAGTTTTGCTAATAACCGTGACATTATTTTTTTAAATGGACGTAAAACACTTAAATATCCAATTAGAAATCTTTCCTAAACCTTCAAACGCTTTTAAACTTAATGCCTTTCTTGTGAAATAAATGAATTAAGCAGGCGTCGTCGCGCTGCCGTGATAGAATCTTTGGTCTAACTAGGTATACTAATGTAACAACACATCCTGATTTAGTCTTGTCTTTTACATTTTTGTTAAGTACTCTTACTGACCAGCTATCGATATCGATATCAAAAATGTAACAGCCCTAATGTTTACATAGTATCGCCGATCGGAGGAGGACATAGATTGATATGCTGCGCACGCGCCGGTCCCCTTTCTCTAAAACCATTCACGTGTTATTGTAAAAAATACGGGTGTAGTCCTCGTATGTTCAAATTATAAGTAAGGAAGTAATGGGGATTCTATATTTAGTTTTGAAGGGTTGAATAAGGAATTTATTAGTGAATTCAAAAGAATATTACGGTGAATAAGTTCAAGCTATTGAAAATGTTAAAGGTCGATGATAGAATATTGTTGTAACTGATCTCATTTTAGTTTTAAGTTCGTAGCTTTGCTACACAATTTGCCGTGCCCTAATCAGCGTCCACATTTGGTACTTTAAGTTGTTTATAAGATCTGTAAAAACCTGTCGAGAGCAATAAATGATTGAGTATAGACGGCAATGCAAAGAATTGGATGACTTTTACTGACTTAAAACCAATTCGACAAATTCACATTCCTGATAAAGAACAGCCAAAAGACGTCGCGGCAGACCACGAAAAAGGTGGCGTGATGAGCTGGACGCCTTCTTGGATGTCTGGGCAAAGGCGGCCCAGGATAGGGAATCATGGAAGAAGAGGAGAGAACCCTTTGCTCAGCAGTGGGACACCGATGGCTAGTTAAGAAGATTAAGATTATGATGATAAATAAATATTTGTTATCAGGTTTGAATTAGTCGAATTACTTATAAAAAAGAATAATAAAGCCTAATAAAATAAAAATAGTCTTGAATTTATGGAAGAAGAAACCCTGGTTAACCATGGTCCGTGCCTATCTCATTTCAGCCTATCATTTATTTAAAATGAAAATGAAAAATCATTTTAATCCTGTAGTTAATCCTAGAACAGGTGAAGGAAAAGGCGGGTGTCATGTCGTATCAAGATGTTAAAAAGAAGGCAGAAAATAGGGAGGGATGGAAGAGGCTCCACCGACAAGAGCTTAGCTCTTAAATAAGAAGAAAAAGAAGGATTAAAATAGGATAAATTAGGATTAAAAATAATTTCAATCCTGTAGGATTAAAATGATTTTGATTTTGACAACACTTAGGACGGGTCATTTTTTTAAGTTAATGCTAGATTTCCAAGCGGTTGCCCAAACGAAAATAATCAAAGATTTAATAAAATTCCACATTTCATAAACCACGATAGAATTGCCTAGTTTATACACACCTAGTTTATTGCAAGAGCACAATATGAAGAAACAATAGCAAGACAGAGCATTGTATTGTAGCCAACATTGATTTGTCAAATGAACTCGTTACAAGGTCATTGCGACATTTACAAGGCTGCGTTTTGGGCCTGGTCTGATACAAAATGCTATAGAAACCCGCCAAGTGCGAGTCGGACTCGCGCAGGAAGTGTTCCGTACCATTCACTATTGATATCTAGCAAAAAAATCATGTTTGTTGTATGGGAGCCCCCCTTAATTTTATTCAATTTTTAAAATATATTGTTATAGCGGCAATGCAACGGTTCATGAGATACAGATACATGAGATACAGGACAGACGGACAGATAGAGACACCCAAGTCTCAGTAATAGGGTCCCGTTTTCACTCTTTGGGTACGGTACCCTAAAAACGTTATTCGATTAACTTTCAGCGGTTTTACAATAGTAGGTACCCATTTAGGAGAAATTGTATAAAAAATCTATTGGATTAGGTGACAACGATATTGCAATATAAGAAATTGGGTATCGTGACTGTTGGCCGTTTCTAGGTATTAGGTGTTTTTACTTCTGTTGTTAGTTGGTTGGAACTGTGGATTAAGACATTTGTATTATTATTATATTATATTAGGCGAGTTGAAACGAGTTGAAACGACTGATGAATGTGGATGAAGCGAATTAGGTGTTTTTAGGTCGTAGCAAGTGGTCTCTGCCTACCCCGACGGGAAAAAGACGAGACAGATAGGTAATTAATGTGTGTTTTAACTGGAGTATAAATTAAAAAAAAAACAGAGTTTAAGAAGTTCTGGGACCAACAAGCATATATTATGCAAGTAAGTAAGTTGAGATAAAAGAGAATAATAAAAAAAGACGTGACTTTTAGGGACAATATCGATTCATCTTAGTTTCATTCTAGAAAATTGTTTTTTTTTTAATTGAGTACATTTATCTGCAATCATCCATCACACAATTTTCACAATATCCTTCATGAATTTGATCTCCGATCGCTCAAAACTTGCACCAACCACATATATCTCCATTTGAGATCATTTCTTGACAAGTCCCGCCTCCCGGCCGGCGCTGCAGGTGTCAGTACCGACTACAATTGGTGTTGAAACCTGTTTGCATCTTGATATTGATGTTGAGGTGCTCATTGTCATGGATTTAGGTGAGGCGATGTGATGTATGAGTGTTTTTAGGTCTTGGGTAAATCGTGTTTGTGAAAAACCTACAAAATTGTAATAATTCGTCAATGAATACATTACATATGTATGTCTCTCTAGCACTAGGTATGTCTAGGTATGTCTGTTTAGCACACAACGCATACATACATAGGTATATCTGTCTTTCCCCTCGGGGTAGGTAGAGACCACTTCCCTCCACTTGCTACGATCCAAACACGATTCCTTCGCTTCATCCAAATTCATCAGTCACCTCATACATGTACGTCATCGTTGGCCAGTAATTGGCTATATTGACTTCCTTAATTACGGCAGACTATACTCGGACGAGGGTTATGGCCGTAATCCACCACGCTGCTGGCCCAATGTCGATTACCCACTGGCCACCTTGGGTTCAGGAAACAAGCATGTATGTGATTATCGACTAATTTAGTCAGGTCACACTCTATGTGTCACTTTCTCTCTCCTAATTAGTTACATAATCCTTGTTTCCTTTAATTTTGGTTAAGGTTTTTGGTCTATGTAGGTAAGGCACAAATATTATAGCAATCAAGTTTCTTAAATGTAGAAGTAAGCCCATAATTTAAGATAACTAATAGACAAATGATAGTAGAATGATTTCCAAACCAAGCCCAAGTTTAAAAGGGCATGTGGCTTAAGATGACGTGGGCGTGGGAATCGTAAAACGGCCAGATGTAAGGTAAGTTTCAATAACTAACGATGAAATCACTACAATAACACTATTAGGTAATGTGGTTAATTCATATTGGATATTATCTAAGAAAATACCTATTCAAAGAAGTCAGAGTGCCCTACATCGCATCGACGCGAGGTGACTGATGAATGTGGATGATGCGAAGGTGTATTTGGATCGTAGCAAGTGGAGCGAAGTAGTCTCTGCGTACTTCGATGGGAAGATGCGTGACAGATATGTATGCATGGTACGTGTGTTACCTATTGAATAGGTAGGTAAACTACTAATCTTATGGATATTGAAAATATCTTTTCCATGGGATAAATGTTGCAAGAAGCTGCTAGTCCTACATAAAGTAGTATTATGCTTTCAGATTATAATAAAGTCTTAGGGCTATGCAGGGACCGTATGTTATACCATGAAGTCACAATACCGCTTTTATTTGAAAAGACTTAAGTATCAACTTTACGAACGATTTATTTGAAGTTTAAAAAGATTATCCCAACTGCATAAGTACACGAGTCATTGCAAAAATTACGAAATCCTTACGGAAAAGAAACAGAGATGCGATCTTAGTACGAAGTGTCGTAACACGCGTGTATCATAAAAAAAGTAAGTAAATAAATATGCAACTTTCTCCATCTGCTCATTGCATCTGTTGACAAATGATTCGATCGATTTTAAGCTCCTCGTACACGTTTGATAAGTCGATAACTGCTTTTTTAAGGGAATTGGAACCTAATTTCAATGTGCTACTCACTGGTCCTACTATAAATTGGGAAATAAAATGTAGGACAATTTAATTGACACATTGTTGTCCCTGTCTGATAGGGTTGGAAGAGGTGGAAATATTTCTCAACGTCTTTTGTCTATAGCTATACAGATATATCACGCACGTCACTGTTTCGGCTAAATTCGGAAAATCGATTCGACTACTAGAACTATCAACCTACTCAAATATTGCAAAGATATCAAATCCATTGCTTAGACTTTGAAAAAAGGGAAAAGGGCTTAAAAATGTTTTAAGAGAGCTTTAAAGCCCATTTGCATGAAACCTAAAAAACTGGCGTTGGGTTTTTTTATGAAAATCGACCCAACGGAAATTCAGACGTGTGGTAGAGGCCTTAATAAAATAAACATGGCGGCAAAAAGCGCAGGCGCATCGGTGCAATTTTACGTGATTTTGATAGTGGTTTAAATATAGCTTTAAGTGATTGTAAGTTAAATAAGGAAGTCGTTTTGTAGTATTGAATAAAAATCCGGGTTCTTCAGATTATTACTGATATGCTAAAAGTGAATCGGTTTTGTACATTATTTATTTATTTGATACCAGTTTAATAGTCGTATTTTAGAGCAGATTTGTATGCGAATTTGCAACATTTTGATTGTAAAATCTGTCGTTCTTTTGACATCCATTATTGGGCTAAAAACTTAGTATTACCTACTTTATTTTTAGATATTGCTTTTGTAAGCAATAGCTCAGCTTTAGGTTAACATTCTTACTAGAAAGTAGGAATTTTGGAAAATAACATATTTTGGTAGGTACAAATACATTGGCATGGAATTTTTCCCTCGGAAGGAACCCACAAACGCCAAGCCTGCGTTCAGAAAAACCCAACCTAATCTACATTAAGTTAAGGTAGGCAACATTCCTAGGTCCTACTTTGTACCTAGGTGCCCTAAGATGTTACGAACTGACACGGTGAAGGGACTCACTGACCTTTGCATTATATTAGTTGCCAGTTTCAGATTAGATCATTAAAGATAACTCTCTTTTAAACCTATACCACCTTATTACAAAACGAGTTTTAAATGTAGTTCTAGAGCTAATGCAATTTTTTCACGTTTTGGCTATGGACAAAACATTTATTTATTTAACAGTTTATTGTAAGATGGTAGTATATAGATAGAGACAGAAAAAAAGAGAAGTAAAAAAAAAAACAAAGAAACAATATTATTATACTAGGGACAAAACGTCAAAAAATTACATTAGTCCAAGAACTATCATTATAACTCTTGTGGGGGATAGGATCTATCATTGTCAAAAATTTTCTTTATTTCATATGCATGTGAAATGTCAGGATTTTTCTAAAGCAATATTTGCAAAGATAGCAATAGCAATAGGAATCTTGTTGCTCAAATATATCTCATCACGACTGCAAGATGTTTAATGGATAAGTAGTTAAGTTAACAGGCTTTTCGGAAACGGTTTATAAACGGATTACCTATATCAAATGTTATCATAAAGTATTTTAATGGTAATGAAATTAAGTTAATTGTCTTAATTTTATTTCAAGTGTGGTTTTAAACCAGGATATTATGTAGGTTTTATTGAAATCGAATCGGACCGCCGCCGCTGCCGCAGCGCTGCTTAAGTTTTTGTTATGTAAAAGAATGTTTAAGTTAATAAATATCAGCAATAAAGATATTCTGCAGTTTATTGTGGCAATACGAGCTTATGGCAGTTGGCTGTACCGGCGGCGTTTCGTTTAAAAAGTATCTCAATAAGAATAAGATTAAATTTTGAGTAGGTACAATATTAGGAACACCTGTATTTTTGTTATACCTAATACCTTCTTAGGTTGTTATTATAAAACAGGAAATCTAGCTTGAAAACTGCCATGCCAAAATTCACAAATGGTTTGATATTAAACAAACGCGGAGGCAACCTGCAAGGCCGCAAAAGAAAAAAAAAATATTCCTAATATTTTTCGTCTTATCGTAAAGTTTATCTATTTATGCCACGAGTTGTAAATTATGCAAGTTCTTTGTCAAATTGGGTTTGTGAGTGTTAATTTTGTGCCGTAAATTTGAGCAAATTGTAACTTACGCATTATATCTTGGTTAAGCAGTTAAAGGCATAATTTGTTGGTGCAAATTCTTGACGGTCTTTCCTATGATTATGGTTGGAACCAATGAGGAAGAATATAGGGAGTGGTTTTTTTTTTCATATATAAATGAGTTTATGATAGCGTGCCAAGGTTGCGCCAAGTTTTGTCATAGTTTTTTTTGTAGATGACCTGTCAAACGTTAAGTAGTACTATACAAAAAGTAGCCATTTTGCGCCAGACCATGCACGCAGATCCAGACGATATGGCTCGTCCTTATATACTCTACGTATACCTACTTAAAGTTTGGAACTAATTATTATAGAAGAGTTTTCGCTTGTTATAGACACTCGGTATTTTAAATGGGGCGCTAAAACTATTTTCTTATTAAATACCTATATACATAACATTGCCGTCACGCATCTCTCCCATCGGAGTAGACAGAGACCAGGGGGCTTAGCATGGCGTGCCGCGACAATTATCTCACGCATGCTGTCCTTATCACATTTCATACTATAGACAGAGACGTAAGCGTGACAAACGCATGACAAAGTCTTCTCACGGAGTGCCATGCTAAGCTAGCAGATCCCTCCACTTGCTACAAACCTAACATACTTCTTTCGCTTCATTAAATACCGTACATTATTTTGGCATCCTTTTAAAATTTGTTTCTATCTACCGTACTTATTTCACTGTTTTTCTTGGTGTTTTTCAAATTGGTTTAGAGTTAGTTAATTATCATTTAAGTAGGTACTTAAGCTTCTATATTGAGGCATCATCATCATCATCATTTAATTTAAGAGTTAGCTCTTGTCGGTGGAGTGTTCGCCTTCTAGGCCTATCCTCTGCCAGTACCTTAACTTCTTGATACGACATGACGTTAACTTTTGAGGCATCATAATTTAAATTTTCAATTTGTCATACCTATTTCGAAACATTACCCCAAACATATTTCAATATTACTTAATCAATTATAGCTTGACAACCTTCCGAAATTCCAGTGTTCGCAATACCTACTCAATCATGTGAATGTGTATGAATGATTCAAAATCCAGTACTTACTGGGTTTGTATGACAGAATGCGGGTTGTGTAACTGCCGCACCTTGCCTCCTACATTGGCCGTTGGAGTGTCTCGTTCCTTTGAATCATTATCAAGTGTTAGATTGGTAATAAATCTACTTATACTAGGTGTCTTTCTGTTGTAGATTCTGTGGTTATACCCCTTTTTTGGCTTTCTGAATTTCAATGTGACTTTTCATATAGTAAATGTCCTTTAGCTTCTGCAATTGCAGCGAGAAAGCTGTCTGCATATCTTGATTGTTTTTTTTAAACTGTAACGGTTATTAACCAGCTTTGTGTCTTACAAAAGAGTTTTTATGTGAGTTTTTCAGTTTCCGTATATTATTTCCGTATATTTGCTGGCACATGATCTAGATAATAAGAATTAGTATTTAATGTTATTAAATCAAGGTGAAACTAGATAAGATCTAGGATTCTAGATTATTTTAAGTCTAATAATGAACAAGTTTGGATAGCTAGAGATAATACCTACTTATTCATAGACCACATAAAGTTAGAAATTGATGTCTGCCTACCCCGATGAGAAAGAGGTGTGACGGATATGTAAGTATGTATGTATAGATGTCTACATACATATTGTGTTGAAGTGAACTATTACATAATATAAACAACAAAACAAACAATAAAAAGAAAGTGTAACGCTGACTTGAAAACCTACTTTCATCCGTTAACAGTAAGCTGAGTTTATTCATTAAGAATGTATCTTACACTGTAACGACTAAGTGCAATGTCGTGTAAGCTAGATAACGAAGGGTGGTTATATACTGCTAATGTGGATTTCATATATGGACATTTAGATAAGTAGGACTAAGAGGCCTTTCTAATTTTGGAGGGTTCTGAAATTTCTGAAAAGGATATTTCAGTATAAATTACTCTATTTGCTTTTGGCTTGTATTATACACGGCGAGAAAGAACTTAACCTCTCACATCCAACTGACCCATTATAAACCCAGACACAATAGATTTTCTATTGTTATTTTTTTCTTAGATGTTAAAGATTAATCAGATTTAAAAAGATGGTGCGTCACATACACCAGATCCAATGGCTACCAAACCAACTGCCAAACGGCGAAGCGGCAGACCACGGAGCAGGTAGCGGGATGAGCTGGACACATTCTTAAATACCTGGGTGGAGGTAAAGTCATGGCAGTTGAGGAGAGAGGCCTTTGCCCAGCATTGGTCCACTAATGGCTAGATTAGATTATATTTGTGCGTCAAATTTCGTCAAATTGAAGGCCTGAACCTGAATTAAGACTTTGTGACCAATACATACGAGATATTGTTTTTGTGATAGGTCATTAATTTAATTCCCATTCTGCTTTGACAAATAATGATATAGAGAAGCAGGGTTACAGTTTTGCATTTTATGTAAAGTAGGCATTATTGCTTTTATCCGTATAAACCGTTATAAATCTTCAACAAAATGAAACCAGTATCTAAATCTACTTCCTAGAACTCAATAAAATTATTATTCTTAGATAAGACCACACCATGAATAATGTAAAGACTTATAATAAAAGGAAAAGGTAAATTACCGATAGAATTTCCAATTCTGTCCAATGATGTAAGATTAACTTGAAATATAGTGTGACTGGCGTCTCAAAGGAAAGGTACCACTTTCTCTGATCTCTTGGGCGAAGAAAATATGCAGTTTTATGCTAATCTATTTAATTTATTCCTATTATGTCACAGTTTGTTTCCTGCTACGTATTTTCTGGTTTGATGAATGTATTTTTGCATTTTCTCTTATGCGTTTTGAACTCGCATTCCTAAGGTTTTTCTTAATAGATTCACGGCTTTGTTGACATGTTTCCGGGTGTAAAGTAATTCTGATTTATTGGTGTTTGTTGGTGTTAAGGGTTAGTTGAAGGTACTTATGAAAGGAATGAATAGCTTTGTTTTGCTAAAGTGAAAAATGTCATTTTGGGAAAATATCTTTTGTGAACTAACTAACTGTAACAATAAAAACAAGGTTGCCATTTTCTTCACAATCTAAATCAATTCCACGAATAGTAAAATACCAACGAAAATGTACATTAAGCCATATTGTAAACAACACTTGTGTTCGAGAAATCTACCGTTATTTTATATGTAATTGCGAAAAGTCTCATTATTGTGCCATCCAGTGATATTTTTTCATGCGGTCGACGATTTGTGACACGTACAAGTATAAGATCTAAATATAAGGTGACTTTTAATTAGTGAACGATAGAAAAGGCTATGCATGTACTCGTGATAACAAACAACTTTTATTTTGGGACCAAAGTCGTAATCATTCAAAAAAATTTGAACTCCCCATACAAAATGCATCAGCTGATAGTATGGGGGAATATATTTTTTTTATGATTTCTAACTTGTACCCGTAGTAAAAGTTGTTTGTTATCACGAGTACATGCATAGCCTTTTCTATCGTTCACTAAATTAAAGTCACCCTGTATACATAGTACAGTATTGACTAAGTTTCCAGTCTAATATTATTGTACAATGTTCAATAAGTCCACAGATTGCTGTAAAGACAATAAAACTAATTAATACCCCTCAAATCTTTGATCATAATTCAGATACAAATCACCATAACAAAACAGATTCAAACCAATCAATTAGCCAATTGTAGTATGAATTTGATATCAATTAGTCTTTCATTAGCGAATTAGACAAGGTCTAAGGAATGTGGTACAGCGCCTCAGGGCTTGCGAAATTATCAAATGTATGCTGATTTAATGCAGCGATAGTGTCCTAATTGGGGACCTAGATTGGGTACTAACTAGGTTTTATAATGGCTACGTAGATTAGGTGTAGATAGAGATTGGATTGTTGAATTTACGGTTGTTTGTTAAACTGCGACGGAAAAAGAGGGGTGTTACTTTATATAAGACTAGAGGCTGCCCGCGACTTCGTACGCATTTATCGTCAAATCTTTGAAAAAACACAAAATATCTACAAGTAATATAGCCTATGTGTTATTCTGATGTCCAAGCTAAGTTACTGTAAAATTTCATTAAAATCTGTTCAGTGGTTTTTACGTATTATAGTAACAAACAGCCATCCATCCATCAATTGGCACATATTATTAGGATTAGGGTGACGTGTTTGTCTGTGTGTCTTTCTGTCTGGCTCTATGTACCTATCTGTTTATCTGTGTACATGAGTATGTCTGTGGTACCGTAACTTCTGAACATGTGAACCGTTTTTTTTTAAATTAATTGTCTTTATTTTGCGGATTGGCCTGGTTATGGGTTTATGATAGTATTTGATTTTCCGGAAAGAAGAAAGTGTTTACTTTATCAATGCAATATTTACTAACTTTAACTTAGAATATAAATTTTAAAATAACTATGTTTAAGTTTAAGTAATTACAGTATTGTTGTAACTGATCTCATTTTAGTTTTAAGTTCGTAGCTTTGCTACACAATTTGCCGTGCCCTATTCAGGGTCCACATTTGGTACTTTAAGTTATTTATAAGAGCTGTAAAAACCTGTGGAGTGCAATAAATGATTGAGTATTCAATATATTATACAGGGTGTAACAGAAAGGGTATATAAAGCCGAAACACAGCGATAGTCCTCATGAAACTGAACAACTTTCCCCAAGGAACATGGGTCGTAACTCGAAAAAAAAATTTCGCCTCCCCATACAAAATGCCCAATCAGCTGATCGAGTAATTATGGGCGATCCAAAAAAAATTTTCGAGTTACGACCCATGTTCCTTGGGCAAAGTTGTTCAGTTTCATGAGGACTATCGCTGTGTTTCGGCTTTATATACCCTTTCTGTTACACCCTGTATAGGTTTTAGGTTATACTCAATTAAGTGCCCGTTCCGCCACCTACAGATAAAATTTATCTGACAGATAAACCTATGTCTACTTCATAAAATATGACGTTTTAGACAGAGACAGGTGTAAACTATCTTTCAGATATACTTTTTCTGTAGATGGCGAAACAAGTCCTCACTTTCTGCGTTATAACCTATTTATTACTAAACTATTTTTTTATCATATACTTCTTTGCTTAAATAATAATACCTTTATTCAATTGTCAATAAAGCAATCTAAGTTTAAGATGTGGTAACGAGGTTACTACTCGTATTTATTATATGATTGACTTTACAGTAGCTGTATCAATTTAATAGCGTGGTTTCAACCACAGGTTATATACGAGTTAATACTACTTACTTATTTTACCTATATGTTGTGGATTGATGGTTTTGTTTTTAGTGGTTGATAAACATGTATTTAATCCCTCATTACCATAAATTAAGATTCTTAACTGTAAAATGACACTATGAAATCCTTTTGTTATACTTCGACTTCCTGAAAGTTAACGAAATTCTGTAAAAAAATGGCTTTTGATTGAATTACCATATTCATCAGTTTATTTCCTGTTAGGGTCCTAATGTTATCTTTTATAATGGATTGTTAAGGTCTTAGGTTCATCCTTCGCCACTCTTGCGCATTATCTTCACCCCATCTTATATAACTAAATCTCACTCTTAATGCGGGTCCTTGGTCTTGGCCAGCGTGGTGGATTACGGCCTAATCACTCTCTGTATGAGAGTAGGCTCGTGCCCCTCGGTGGGGACATATATGGGCTGATAAAGATAAAGATAATGCGGGTCCATACCGAGCAAACAGCCTCGTAGGCATAAGGCCACACTATCCCATTGAGTTGGATAGTTCTTAAGGGCATCTTTTTTGGCAATAAGCCAAATGCTTACCTTACAAGGCTCGTTCTATGTCGACTCGTCTTTACACGCATCAATCAATAACTTTCGCAATTGGTTTTACTATATGGTTTATCAGTTATCTGGAAAATCTAAATTCAATATAGTTACGGAAAAACAAGATATTATACAATTGAAATAAAATAATGCACCTCTTTATGCAAGTATCGGTTTTATAGCACTAGGAAGTGATAGCTAGTCTAAATCTAATGTTTTGCGGTTATGTGTTTGGTTACCTACACGTAATTCGTACTTTCCAATGATTGCTTTCGATTACTTTAGTTTTGTTTTCATTCATAGGTTTTATGATTAACCTACCTACCTAATTGTATACTTACCTACGTATGAATGTACTAGAATATAGAGGCTGCCCGCGACTTCGTACGCATTTATTACCTAGTCATATCTGGGAAAAAAACATTTATATATTATTCACAATATTGCCAAGTGTCATCATAATCTGTTCAGTAGTTTTTACGCGAAAGAGTAACAAACATCCATCCATGCACAAACTTTGACATGTATAATATTAGTAGGATTTAAGTATCTACCTTGTAGCATTAACTGTATTCACGATCGGCTTAATTTTAGTTATTTGTGAGTAGAATCGGGAATTTCTATTTTTCCATTGTGTACTGTACATATAATAAAGAATGGTACTTCATGACCTACATAAAATGTATTCTATTTGTGAATATAAGCGATCTTATCCTTACAAATTGTAAAATTATGAAGTTTAGATTGTAAGTTACAATCTAAACTTCATAATTTTAACCGCGTGCTGGAAGTGCAATCATTCATTCATAATCACAAATAAGGAAGCATTTAAACTCACTCAAGAGGCACAAACTAAAAACTAATTACAATAAAATTATAATTGCAGTTGAAATTGAGCTTAGATCAAACGACCTTTACCTGTCTCACTATGATTTATCGGAGCATAATCGCTATAATGAGCACAGATAGATCATTGATGTTAACGCCAGATAAGCTATAGCAAACATGAAGTATGTGGATTATTTTGTTATTAAGCCACAGTGACAGATAGTCAATTAACATTCTATCAAGTAGACTAAGTAACTGTTAAGTAAATATTAGCTTTTTTTACACCCTGTTACAAAATCTCGTTAATAGTTAATGGTCGATTACCATGCCGTCTTCTTTACACTGTGTGACAAAGAAAGTGTCAGCTATATGTTTAATGTACTGTTAAATTAATAGCTTTATCTGCAACTGCAACTTAATGACATAAGTTGAGTAATGAGTTCGTAGATTAATGTTTTACTGGTAGTAATAGGACATCAAGCTAATTTCTGTTAGTTCTTAGTGTTGAAACTTAGTAATTAGGTTTAGTTTGTGATTGATGATTTAGAAATATTCTAGCTGTTTTAAATGAGTAGGTGATTCTTTTTTATGTTTATGTTTTCTTATTTGAAACTAATTATGCATATGAGAAAAGTAAAGATATACATTTCTCATTGCGTCTTAGTTTCTTGTTTCTACATAAACATATCAGTCACGCCTCTCTCCCATTGTGGTAGGCAGAAACCACTTCCTTCCACTTGCTACGATCCAAACATACCTCTTTCGCTTCATCCACATTCATCAGTCACCTCATACAAGCTCGTCGGTTTCGTTTGTTCTTGATTCTTCTTTGCGATAAATTGCAAATTAAACGAATAATAGCTCTAGCTTTAGCATTAAATATCAATTGAAATTTAATTGTCTGAGGATTATCTAAATAAATGTTCGGAGTTCGCGTTTAGTTCTCAACAGAATTGTAGTGTACCGTACTTATTTAAATTGTTTTCGTATTTTCAAAATAATGATCATCATTGTCTCGTCCCTTGTTTTCATTAACCGTGTTTTTAAACGCTTCATTGTAACGTTATCGAATACTTTTCAGATTTCACCGATTGTTCCCGCGTGCGATATTTGTACCTTTGTTCCTTGTATTAAATTGTTTTAATAATATCTCTGTAGGTATTTTTATTGTTCTTATTGTTGTGTTTGTTTTCGATGAATTAAAATTCAATATGTTGTTTTGTTTCATTCACAAACTCTTGCAGAAAACATAGGTATTTAAAGCTTATCTAATGTATAGATTAATAGTCCTTATCAGCTATAGGTCAGGGGTTGATTGGTTAACTTGATTAGACCCAAGATCTCCTATTTAGGTACTATATTGAAACCCTGTGCGATCTACCAATTACATAGGTACTTATTAAAACCTTAAATGAAACTGCATAGTTCAGTACGCAATCATGTAGTATTTTTTAAATTTTATTAAGAGAGAAAACATAAATGTGGAAATTATTCTTAGTAACTAGGTAGGTACTTATTTAACTTTATATTAGTATGAGAAATGCGCCTGGGCATCTTCCACTAGTTTAGCTGCGGTCTGGTCTACGTATTTATATTTTTTGCTTTGCCACGATCTACTGGACTAACAGTTGCGATCGATCTGCTGGCCATCCTTGCTATAGACGATATAGACCTTAGCAGCTTTAACTAATCAGAAGAAAGCAAAACATTAACGGCCTTTTCTGCAACAAGGGGTAAAAGCCTGTTGCAAGAAAGGACAATTAAGCTAATGATCCATTAAACCTATAGATGCCACTGTCTCTGTCAAATAATAGAATAAGATAAGTAGTAAGATGTTGGGGGATGTTGGTGTTGGGATTTTAGGGCACTAAACATTATGACAAGAAATAGGGAGTCTAATGGCCTATCTACACACATCCGGGCCGTGTCCGGGACTAACAGGGAAAAAATATCATTCTATACATTTTCTATGGATTCGTTCACACACGTTGTCATGACGACGTATTTTATTCCCTCCAGACAGGCCACGGCCCGGTCACGTCCCGGGCACGGCCCGGATCTGTGTAGATAGACCTTTAGATGTTTTATAAATTATTTATTAACGTAATGAGCCTTTTATGCACCAGTTGCATAAAAAGTTGGAATATTAATAAAGTGAATATCTTGCTCAAAAGCAAAATATTTTATAGATAAATATTTTATTAATTTATGATGAAAGTAACAATAATCCTTGACCAATATTTTTAGTTTTATGCATAATAATTATAATATAGCTACAATAAAATATTCCGTTAACTAGATAGATAATGAAATTCGTCACTTCAAACCTCTTATTAATCATGATAAAATCTTATGTCTCATAAACTAATTTGTAATATTTAAATAAGTTAATTAGTATTAGTTATAAAATATGGAATTTTAACAACATTTGTCTTGAAATAGTAATAAACTTAGATATTTACTTATACTTAAGTTGTATTAAAAAATAAACTGAGAAACTAACATAAATTAATATTGCCTAAGAAGAGAAGAAGAAGAAGAAGAGAAGTCTGTTCAGTGACATTTTCAGGCTGGCAATTAACTACTTTTAAGTAGGGATAAGAAGTTACTTTTCTAATATGTTAAATTTTATAGCGAAAATCTTCGTCAATTTTAAAACAATATAGCTAACACAACTTGCTTAATAGGATTAAAATCCGCACCCGATATAGCACGAGTTGTAAACACGACACAAGGCGACACTTGTCACTTGTCACGTGTGACAGGTTTGACACGTGTCTAGTGACAGGCCGTCGGGGTTTACCTCATTAACTTAACACTTCATTAGCTCGAGCTATGTTTATAAATATTAAATGAGGAATTTTAATAGTTTTTAATCTTTTAAGATTATGTTTGATTAGGTTTTGTTTATGCGTTTGTGGTTTTGTTTTTGGTTGTTGGGTGGATGTATAGTTATTTTTAGGGTTCCGTAGTCCGTACCCAAAGGGTCAAAACGGGACCCTATTACTGAGACTCGGCTGTCCGTCTATCTGTATGTTTGTCCGTCCGTTCGTCTGTCACCAGGCTGTATCTCACGAACCGTAAAACTAGAGCGTTGAAATTTTCACAAATAATATACGTACTTATTACCATTGCCGCTATAACAACAAATACTAAAAATAGTAAGTTATCAAACAGTCTACACTTAGAACTACAACGTGTTGAAAAACTAATTAGGTAACCAACTTGTTGGTCCATGGCAGGACTGAAATTATGTCAAGGAGTCCCTCATGTCTGTAAGGTTAAGAACCACTGCTCTAGAGCGATGCTAGAGCTGAAGTACAGTCTATTCAACATATTTCAATTTATTTTTTCTAATAGAAGATATAATTTCCTTTTAAACGGATTAGAAACTTGAAGACCTCAAAGTTCAAAGTTAAAATTATAAAAAAAATATTTTTATATTTATTAATTTAAATACCTAACAAAAAAAAACATATTAAAGTCCCACCTTTACTTCGTGTGAGTTCTCAAAATGTATCGAAATTGTAGGTTATTATTTCATAGCATAGTTCTCTACTTTTACTATGGGTATCATTGCCCTATAACAACTTTTAATTTGGTCCTTGGACCACCATATCGATTCGACTATTGGTGTAATGGACCATTGAAATCATTATTGGTCATGATGACTTAAAAACGTAACTTTCTAATGTTAGTTTGTTTGTAAATAGAAAGTCTGGAAGATATTGCTGCTCAGCAATAAGGCTACCTTTTAAAACAACCTGCTTATCAACTGCTTTATTATTTTTAATTATGACACAGACGTCGAGGTAGACTTCGAAAAAGAAGGAGAGACGATCTGGATTCATTTGCACGGGAATGGCGGGACGCTACAGACTGGAGACCATGTTAAATGGAAAGTCGCGGGTTAGGCTTTTGCCCAGCAGTGGGATCTTGATGGCTAACAAAAAAATGTGTGTTTTTTTAATTTTGATATATTCAAGTGTAATTTTGAGTTACCCACGAATAGTCTTTTTGAATTTTGAAAGCGGCGAACCACAAAGCAAACCTTTCGATTAAAAACAAATTAATTGGCAAAAGTTATTATTTATTCACTGATAAGGTAATGTCCTTGCAATAAAGTCCAGTTTACGCGGCTATAAAATTTATTTTTATGTAAAATGGTTGGCCGGTGTTTGTGCCAATGTTTGTCGTTTGTTGGGTAAGATTGGAATGCAGTAGCGAAAGTGGCGCCTAGTTTATGGGCGATATGTGAGCGTTGCTTCGATTTGATCAGCCAGGGACAAGCTAGTACCAAACAGTATTTCTATTTCGATGTATTTGGAATATACTATTCTAATTTTTATTAGCATTTACGAAGATTTTTTTGGTTAGTTTAATAACCTAACCTTTATATTACAAAAAAAACCGACTGCGTTTAAAAAATGCATTTTTTTATTTTGATATACTCGGTCAACTCGGTGTCACTCTCACCGTAAATACGAATCTAAAGACACCTCTCAATCTAAAATCTATTAAGCCGTTTAGGCTGTAGAGCGTGTCAAAGAGTTATAGGTACATATCTACATACAGACAGACATAAATACAAACATACTTTCGGAAAACATAACCGTCCTTCTGGCGCAGTTGGGTAATAAATTAAAGGAGTATTGCAGAGATACAATACAAATCATCGTCATTTATTATTATAGGACCAGGCTCTTGTCAGTGGAGTATGTAGTCGCCATCTTTGCCTTTCTTCTGACAATGTAAATACTTACTTACCTATTCTTTATGTATTTATATTTATTTACTTATTTACTATTATATAAGGACACGTAATAGAACATACAATACTCAATCATTTATTGCACTCCACAGGTTTTTACAGATCTTATAAACAACTTAAAGTACCAAATGTGGACCCTGAATAGGGCACGGCAAATTGCAGGTTGGATGTTTGTAATATTGATTTGCATTTGTTCCTTACCCACTTTTATGTAAGTAAGGTAGTTATAGGAAAACTAATATTTGCAAGAAGTTACTCGTTCGATCGAGGACTAACTCAAGGAAGGCCAAATCAAGAGTACCCTAAACCGTCGGGCATGTATGAGGCGACTGATGAGTTATATGAAGCGAAAAAGGTGGGTTTGGATCGAAGCAAGTGGAAGGAAGTGGTCTCTGCCTATCCCAATGGGAGAGAGGCATGACGAATATGTATGTATGTTACTCGTTACTATTGGCAGAAGAAAGGCAATAACATGTTCAATGATTAAAAAAATAAAATTTTTAGGAAAAATGGCTCAACCTAAAAGTGTAATAAATTAAATTAAATATGTTGTAAATAATATGTAATACCTTTTAAAAACTCATAAAAATCCCTTCACTAGAATTGGAAAGGTAATTTATGACGATATTTTGGTTCGAAAACGGTATTTATGAGTATTTAAGACAGAAATAGTCTTCACCAATCAGATGTTTATGTAATACGCATTAAATACTACATAACTAGAGTTAAATCATTTTATAATTGCAGTTTGGTTAACGATACTAATCGAAAGAAAGTTATACTGTAATTATTGATAGAAACGTATGATTTGATCACCATGATTTATGTAAGTAGTTAGGTATGCGCCTAGGTAAGTAAATAATATTCAACTCTATTTAAGATTAGGATAATGTAAGTATTTACATCTATTTTCTTTTCTTTTCATTGTTTTTTTATTTAAATACGTTCATTCTTTGTTATTTTTCAAACTGTTTCAAAAAAGTAAGTTTAATCTTTCACATCCCAGAAAAAAAAGAACTATAGAAAATCTATTGTGTCTGGGTTTATAATGGGTCAGTGTGATGTGAGAGGTTAATAAGGATTGTTTCGATTATATGGGTAATGACGGCATCGCTTGCTTTTAACTTGCTTGGTATGTTTTACAGAGCTTGTAAGATAAAAAGTACCTTTGCAGTTTAGAGATGTAAATGTAGTGTTGATACACCTTCAAATTACCACAGCTTCCATACACCAAAAACTTCCTAAATTTCAAGGCATCACATCAAAATTTCAAGCAACAAAGTTGACACACAATCTTATGCAACCCATAACAATCCCATGGTAGTTACGGTTTCAAAACGTCGTGTTAAATCACTCATGCGCCCCGTGTCGTCATGGTGTTTACTCGTCTTTATGGGGTTTCAACTATTGCGATGTTTTGCTCTGGTGATGTTCGAGATGGGGTAATCTTAGGGTGAAATAGAATTTTATATGTTATTGCGTTATGATGTCTGTTAAACTGATTTAGATTGACCTGAGTCAATTCAATCTTCTAAATTGCTTGGCGAAGATTGACATAACATATAAGATTGACATGACATAATATAAGGGTACTATTAATTTAATAACATTAGTATGAGAATACAAATTCAAATTCTTTATTTTTACACACCATAGGTTTTACAGGATGTTATTACAATAGTTGACAGTACTCGTACGTATTACTTGTGCATTTGGCAGGGAGATTTTCGATTCGCAGTAATCGTTTTTCTGGCGTTGTCTTTTCTTCAGAGTTGCAAAAAATTCCGTTAAAGTGAATCATGAATTGAATATCGTGCTGCCTTCGTCTATTTTTTTTGTTTGGAAAGGACTAGGTAGTCCTTAGACTAGTCTGACGATTCTTTTCTAAAAAACAATACTTAGGCCCAGAACACACGGCGCAACTAGTTACTAGAAACGTTTCAAACTAAATAGCTTCATGTGTGGTTTTCTAAAGGAGTCTATAGCAGAAACTTAGATGCAACTCAAAAGTAACTAGCAGTTGCACTTTCGTTGCAGTTGCGTTTCCCCGTGCGTTCTGGGTCTAAATTACAATGCTACAATACTTATGCAACCCATATTCCTTTAACAAAATCTGGCACATTTCCATCCTCTTTCTAAAACGGAACTAGTATCTACCATCGTCTCCTATGAACTGTTTATTTTCTTCACATTTTGTTTTGTTTTGTTTCCCCTCTATGGGTGTTCGCAGCTGTCCCTAATACACCATTTCATCTTTATTTATCTTGTTTATGCTCTGTTGCTCAAAAGGTCATTATAGTTATCTTTCCATTAAACATGTTCCTGTCCCTATCATTGACAGGTTACAGAAGGGGACGGAAAGATTTAATGGATAACTAACTGCCTTCCCAGCAACTGACTAAAATAACCTTTAAATAGAACACGGAAGAAATTTCACCTTTTTAAACGACTTCAAAAAAAAGGAGGAGTTTCTCAATTCGACCGTTTTTTTTTTTTTTTTATGTGTGTCCACGCAAAACTTCGTCGTTTATGAACCGATTTTGATGATTCTTTTTTTGTTGGAAAGGGGGTATCCCGAGGGTGGTCCCATGGTTAGGAAACCAGGATCTGATGGTGGAATCCTGGAGAAATCGAGGAAAACTCTCGAAAAAACTGTATTTTCGACTAGTCTGTTTCTTATGTTTCTTCACACAACTTCGTCGTCCATGAACCGATTTTGATTATTCTTTTTTTGTTGAAAAGGGGGTATCCCAAGGTTGGTCCCATGGTAAGGAAATCAGGACCTGATGGTGGAAACCTGGAGATATCGAGGGAAACACTCGAAAAAATTGCATCGCGCCTAGTGTGTTTCTTAATATTATGAAATAATAAGAATTTTAAAGCCCTAATATTTAATGAGGGTCTGACGTTGACCTGATGATGGAGCGGAAAGGCAGTCGAGGGAACTCGACAACGGTTTACAGCAAGTACTTTGTGTTTGGGCTTGATTAACTTATATTATTGAGACCTTTCATCTAAATGGGTTGTGACTGTTATTAGGGGTCTGATAATGAAAATGAAGGACAGTCAAGGGAAACGAAAAAATGTGAAATAAAAAATTTTTGTCAAAAAAGAAACAACTTCAAAACGGTAACTAAAAAGTATGAAATAAATTAACTTGTACAGAAAATTTCGAGTTTATAAGTGATTAAAAGAAACATAAACAATTACATAATTATGTCTTTAAAATTTTTGAAGACGGTGCCACCTGTTTCCTTGAGATGTGAAAAAGATTGATTATAAGTACCTATATTACCTATATCTAGTTATTGTTTTACTTGGCACCGTCTTCGAAAATTTTGAAGGCATAATTATTTAATTGTTTATGTTTCTTTTAATCACTTATAAACTCGAAATTTTCTGTACAAGTTAATTTATTTCATACTTTTTAGTTACCGTTTTGAAGTTGTTTCTTTTTTGACAAAAATTTTTTTAGATCAACGCTCCAAGTGTAAGATTTAGAATGTTGTTATGCAAGAGTTATCTAGAGAGTTGTGTTGTATGAGTGCGTATGTGAATGGAGTTTGAAGTTAGCTGTTGTGGGTTATTGTGTGTTTATTTCGAAAGAGTTTTAGATGAATTTGTTGCGTGGATTTCAGAGGATTTTATTTAATTTAGTGGAATTATTTCTGGGTACGATTAGTACATTTTTAACTTTGTAGTGTAGCATCAACTTTATTTAGATCCAGGCTCTTGTGGTGGAGTAAACGCCATCTTTGGCTTTCCTCTGCCAGTAATTTGACTTCTTGTAAGTACTATTTTGAAAATCTGAAAAATTGGATGTTTTCAGATTGAGAAGAAATAACATATCAGAGAGGCAAAGATGTTAGAAAAGTATTGATTGCATTTTAACTAAATATCAGCGCAATCCAGGATATAATCTTTAAATTTACTAAATTTAGTTATTTAGCAATAAAAAGTCTAATAACACACCTCTAAATACTTGTAACAGTAAAAACTTTCATACTTATATAAATAACACTTAACAATGAAAGAAACAATGAACCTAATACCAATTGAAAGGATGTCATTATTACAAATGAAACAGAGCATTAAAATTTCACGTAACTACTACATTAGGCATAATGTCTTCATCAAATCATAGGGCAGAAAATGTATGGTGCGTTGACCATGGTTCTTGTCTAAATGATAATGTGTTTTATACGTAGATTAGTTTTAGCTGGAAGTGATATTGCTGTATTAATAACGTGTGGTTTGTCCTGATACATTTCTGCAAAGGTGTGGTGAAGTGTAACGATTCTTATTTAGAAACTTTCAAATGTATGAATTCACATAGAACAGATTTAAAAGATACTAAAGTGGATACTTATGAAATGCTGGGCTGTGGCAGCAGTGGGATCTTATTGGCTTAAAAATGAAATGTTAAGTATTATATATGCAATATTATTAATTTACACTTCAATGGAAGATTAGAGTAAAGCGTACCTACTAATTTTATTTCTGTTATTAGTCATTGTAACTTAACGAACATGAAGTTAACTGTTCTAATATCTTATCCAGATGTTAAAATTATAAGTTCATTTTTACACTTCCTAATATCCCGTACTAAATCACACCGTAGAAATAATCAAAGAGAAAGTAAACAAGAAAAACAAAATACATCCAGCATATCTACATCCACAAACACCAAGCACGTACAACTTTATGATAACAATACCACCATACACACCATAGTTACTATGACTATCATACCTTCAGTAACAAGGCGTGGTGTATCGTTTGCAGTGTCCCAATGACCTATATGCAGCTTATATGGAGTAGTAACTGCAGCTGTCCATTTCAATCTAGACTGTCTGATGAGGAAATTGAATCAAATGAAGCGAAGTACGCTGGTAGGGTTTGATTTGAGGGTGATGAAATGAAGTGGGAATTGGATTAAAAGATATTAACTGCGAAATGAATTTGCAGTTGGATTTGAAGATATTGTTTTTGCAGGATAAACTTAAACTGACTAGGTGGTTACCTAGCTTGGTCAAATTATTCTAATTAACCAATTTAAGGTCAAATAATTACGTAACCACGTAGTCTTCAAACTTCAATGATGATCAGCTGACAAATAGCTTATAGGAAATACAAGCTTCTCAATCATGATTACCTATACTAGTCTGCCGTTGTAGAGGCTCGCTATGAGCATCACAACTAGTGTGCTTAATAAGTACTTAACCAAAGCACTCGAAGCCAGCACTGTTTAGAATCAGGGCTGTTGTAATTGTAGCAGAGTGTCCCCTTAGGATGTTGTTGGAAGAGAGAGACAATCGATTGTGCCGTAGCGCTGTTTATTTACTCCAAAAATGATAAAATCCTGATGAAATATTGATTTTGTTGTACAGACCTTTGAGTATAGAATTTATAAGGAGGTGCCATACCGTCTGGATCTGCGTGCCTGGTCTGGCGCAAAATGTCTACCTTTTTGTATGGAATTTCTTATCGTTTGTCAGGTCATCTACCAAGAAAACTATGAAAAACTTGCGCCAACCTTGGCACGCTGTCATAAACTCATTTGTATTTGAAAAAAAAATGTGGCACCTCCTCATATATTCTATACCTACTCAAAGGTACAGACTTACCAGTAACTAAATAATATAGAAACAGAACCAAAAAACTAAAGACATAAAACACGTAAGGAAGTAACAAGTTAAGAACATTGTTACAATACAATACTATGTATTGTTTAAACTGTAGACGTTTTTGTAGAGGAAGAGCGGTTTCCTCTCGATTCAGACTGAGATGCAGCTTCCATAAAGTAGATTGTTACGCAACTGATAGTAATAAGAGTTTACGATGTGTCGCAATAAAGGATGACGTTAAAGATGTAGGTACAGGTAAAATATGTTATTGTGTTCGTTAATACTAAAAGGGATTTACATTCTAAGGTGGGATTTATATTACGAAACTAGTTGCAAGAAATTAGTTTCACGACATGACAGTTTCACGTGTAAAGAACATGAAAGCATGCATCCTGAAAGTGCTAATACACTTGAAACTATGATGAAATTAACGTCATGTAACTAGTATGCACGACACTAGTTTCGTAATATAAATCGGACTTATAGAAATGTTATTAAAACTAGACGTAGTGGCTTAAGTTATGAGATGAAATGGCTCAGTCGATTCTCTATAGTGGCTGTACTGGCCAAACAATTTCTCAACAAGGATGTTCCAAAACAAAAGAAGCGAAAGAGGTGTGATAGGATCGTAGCAAGTGGAGAGAAGTCTGTGCCTTCCCCGATGGGAAAGAGGCGTGACAGATATGAATGCATTTGTGGTCCAAAAATACCTCAGACACAACAATACCTATGAATTTTCACAATATCTTCCAACCACCACTTATTGCAACCTTCAATAACCTTGCCAAAGTAATCTATTGGCCAATGATCGGTGGGTGTAACCCATTTCCTGCACTTAATGAGCTATATAACTTAACACGAGTAGTCAATGCTAAGTTATTGCCTATAAGCAGTACCTTACTATTACTACGTTTACTACCGAGTTGCTATTAATCAGTAACGAGATAATGGTCGTGTTGAGTATGGTCATTTGTTGACCTGGATTCGCTCTGGCATTTTCATAGTTTATTGGTATTATTGATTATTGTTTCGATTTTTTCAAAGATTTAAATTACTTTAGGTTTTGTGTTAACTATTTCTAATTTGAACGAGTATTCGTTTTGCAATCAGAATCCTTTTCAAAATTTTGAAATTTGTTGCTATTTTTTAAAATATCTGCTATTTAAATTTAATAATACATATTTCGTATGTACAGCTTTATTTGAAAATATAGACTATTTATTACTGTGAGATGTAATAGGGTCATCCAAGAATACATAGGTAGCAGACTAATTTAAATAAATTAATTATGAAAAATAAGAAATGTTTATTGAGAACATTTAAATACTTCATTTGTTGAAATAACGGATATTTGTTATCTATCACAACACATTTAAAGAATTTAGGTTACAAATGTAGATACTTATACACCCTCATGTTACAAATAACGGGAAATGCGATGAAATACATACGATCCAAGTTTTTTACAATTGTTTCATTCTATTCCTATTAAGTTAAAAAGTAAGTGACACGCTGTGTTCCGTGATTTGTGTTAATTAAATTGTATTTTATTTGCAAAAACTCTAAATAGTTGTCTACATGTCCACATGTCATGTTTCACGATAGTCTGTGTTTATGTTTAAGTACCTATTGTTTGTTGCGTGATGTAACCAATTTAAAATGTAGTTTTGTAAATACTAACTATGTTGATACTATAATTGTTTTTTTCTTGAGGTATATGAGCAACATGCAAATTCAAAAGGTGTATGAACTTCTATATTGGTTAGTCCAGCTGTTGGTTAAAACTTCGTTCTTCTCCATCCAGTTCTAGTATGCGTCAGGATTGGCCGGGGGCGCAAGTCTGCTAATTTACCTACAATATTCTGAGGTGTGTGTCGGCAGAGTGTCAATGGCATTTTTGACACACTTGCTCATAGTCAGTGTAAGCCATTGTTTAGCAGAATACCAAATAATAAAAATGCCATTGATATTCTGCCGACACAACTGAGGCTATTTTAAATTAGCCGACTTGAGCCCCAGGGCTTTCTGGAGAATTGAAATGGACTCTTAACTTTATACGGATTAGTTATTAATGATATCTTCGTTCTCTAAAAAATACAGAAAATACGATGTTTTAATAAAAAAAAATTGACAAAAAAGAAACAACTTCAAAACGGTAACTAAAAAGTATGAAATAAATTAACTTGTACAGAAAATTTCGAGTTTATAAGGGATTAAAAGAAACATAAACAATTAAATAATTATGCCTTCAAAATTTTCGAAGACGGTGCCAAGTAAAACAATAACTAGATATAGGTAATATAGGTACTTATAATCAATCTTTTTCACATCTCAAGGAAACAGGTGGCACCGTCTTCAAAAATTTTAAAGACATAATTATGTAATTGTTTATGTTTCTTTTAATCACTTATAAACTCGAAATTTTCTGTACAAGTTAATTTATTTCATACTTTTTAGTTACCGTTTTGAAGTTGTTTCTTTTTTGACAAAAATTTTTTATTTCACATTTTTTCGTTTCCCTTGACTGTCCTTCATTTTCATTATCAGACCCCTAATAACAGTCACAACCCATTTAGATGAAAGGTCTCAATAATATAAGTTAATCAAGCCCAAACACAAAGTACTTGCTGTAAACCGTTGTCGAGTTCCCTCGACTGCCTTTCCGCTCCATCATCAGGTCAACGTCAGACCCTCATTAAATATTAGGGCTTTAAAATTCTTATTATTTCATAATATTAAGAAACACACTAGGCGCGATGCAATTTTTTCGAGTGTTTCCCTCGATATCTCCAGGTTTCCACCATCAGGTCCTGATTTCCTTACCATGGGACCAACCTTGGGATACCCCCTTTTCAACAAAAAAAGAATAATCAAAATCGGTTCATGGACGACGAAGTTGTGTGAAGAAACATAAGAAACAGACTAGTCGAAAATACAGTTTTTTCGAGAGTTTTCCTCGATTTCTCCAGGATTCCATCATCAGATCCTGGTTTCCTAACCATGGGACCACCCTCGGGATACCCCCTTTCCAACAAAAAAAGAATCATCAAAATCGGTTCATAAACGACGAAGTTTTGCGTGGACACACATAAAAAAAAAAAAAAACGGTCGAATTGAGAAACTCCTCCTTTTTTTTGAAGTCGTTTAAAAATAACATCAACAATCTCTTGAGATAGCTTCGTACAATACACAATAAGTTTTCTTATTTCCTCAAATATTTACATCGCGTCACACGTGAACTAGGATGCAGTAAGATTCTCACATTTATGTGCTCAATATATTTCATAGTGTGAACGATCTCAGTCAACTAAAGATTGTTTGTTTATTCATAACAATATATTAATATTAATATCTTTTGTGTTAATTGTCTGTGATTTAGTAGATAAGCGTATAACAGTCGTCTCGTCTTTTCCATTTTATATTGATAGTTAAATGAAACCCTTTTTTTACGTGAGGAATAGATGTCTGTCTCCGAGATGGAGGGTTATTAAAACCCCACGTTGTTTCTTTTTTTCGCTTAGGTGGCATGGTCAGGAGGACGTGGGTGTGAAACCAGATTTGAAATTTACAAGATGACATCGTTAGTTCCGATTTCCACCACGTGCCAATGATCCTTGTAGCACTGTATATTTTCAGAAAATGTTCTTTTAAATGAATTTATTTCTTAGAATTGTCCGTGAAAGTGTTATCATTATCACACAAATAAAGTGACGAAACAATGTTATCATTACTATCTTGATTGAAGGTGTTATTATCAGGCACTAAATAAACGGATGCTGCTGCTGTGTGAAACAAAATAAGATTAAATTTACACGGGAACTCTTTCTCAATTTAATAATAATATGTGTAATGTTTTGGGTCTAGTATTATACAAGAATCCTTAGGCTAGAAACAGCTTCTAATTTCTATGGAGTAGATGTCATATTGCATTGCGTAGGTACGTTGCGTAGGTACGTGAGATCAGTTCGTTTCTAACTTTACTAGTCATAAACATTATTTTGCTTCATTTCGGTAGTTTAGTTTATTTTTTTCTTACTTTTCTTATGGGTAGGTAATGAATGACCCATATAATTATCAATTTCCTCTATTTCGTTACCCAAATTAAAATTGATTCAATTTATTATTCAATATTCATCAAAAATTAATGTATTTTCATGTTAACCTAAAATAAGATTCGTATTAAAATTAAAAATGAACATAAACATGCTATCACTTCTCTCTCTGTGGGGTCTGCAGGAAGAAATTTCTTTTAAAAATATGCTGTACCTTTTGTATAACTTCTCTTTTTTTTCTATCTCTATGTACTATCATCTTACAATAAACTGTTAAAAATAAACACAATGAAGTTTGTTTTTAATTTTACCAAATAAAGCTCACAGAATTGAAACACAATTTCTTATGCATCAAGGAGGACACCAAAATTCAGAACAACAAGATTGACGAAACTCTTGTTGTTGTTGTTAGCCCATTTATGTCCCCACCGAGGGGCACGAGCCTACTCTCATACAGAGAGTGATTAGGCCGTAATCCACCACGCTGGCCAAGTGCGGGTTTGCGGATTTCACATACACTTGCGGATTTTTTTTTCGAATTTCTTCTTTGGTGTATGCAGGTTTCCTCACGATGTTTTCCTTCATCGTTAGCAAATCGAATAAATTGATACGTACATGAGAAGTAAACTTAGAGGTACGTGCCCGCGCCAGGATTCGAACCCGCGCCCTTGCAGTTTGAGGCAAGCGTTCTACCACCAACTGGGCTACCACCGCTTTTTTTTTTTGACGAAACTCTAGCAACGTGATAATTTGTCAATGATTTAAAATATTCTAAAACAAACATATAAATCTATTTAAACTGATACATTATATCACATCCGCATCGATCTACATTTAGCAGGAAACCCGATAGGAAATCATCAAAGCGTCGGCTTGTATGTCATCGAGTTACAAAAGAAAGTTGGATCGCTTTGCAATTGAAATAGAAGTCATATTCGGCCTTGATTTGTTGAGGTCAGTGTGACAGGTTGTTTGTATTCTGATGCCGTAAAAATATATTATAATAAATTCTTTATATTTTCGGAATAAGTAAGTACCTATATATTTTTTCATGATGGTATAACTGAGTTTTGAGCGCCCATATGTGCCTCACTGCGCACTGCAAGGAATAGGTAATGCTCAAAGCATAATGGAATTAAAAGACTGAAATCACAATTTTCCGACACAATAACACACACACCATTGGAAAAGCATAGGAGAGGCTTTTGCCCAGCATTGGGAAGAAAAAGGCTAAAAAAATACATTTAAATACTTACTAACACCTTGATGATTTTATTTACTTATTCAGCTTTTTTGCTTTCCTCCTTATATTTAATCATGATCGTTTCCTGTATGTATTTAATTTAATTAGTTGCTCACTTTTTGAATTTCCATTTATTTACTACTAATAGTTAATTATTCTACTAATACGTATAAACTTCAAAATAATAAAGCCACATATTTTTCTTTACAGGTCAGTATGACATGTACAACTATGACAAGTCATTTGAATTCAAAGAGCGGGTAAAAAGAGGCCTTTTTATACGGTAAGTGAAGTGATGATAGTTTCTACGAGAATGACTATTTCTTTCTTTGATGTGCTGTTATTGCCTAGATTCCCATTGAAACTAAGAGAGTTGAAGATATTTTACTTAGTTGAGGCATATTGAGGTCTGTTTTTCATTGAAATGAAATGGCTTATATAGGAGCCAAGTTAGTAAGATAGATGCTTTTTATTTGATGCTCACTAATACAAATTTTGATGCATTTGTGAACAAGGTGAATCAGTATATTGGAAGTTAACTAATTATCCAGTAGCTAAGTTATAAAAATAGAAGCTTGATTTTGTGGTCACATAAAAATTCGGTGGCACGGTTTATTATTTCTCCTTATATACTCGTAGTATTGTTATAATTGTTAGTGACCAGGAATCTACTTAATGATGTTTTTGTTACGAGTGTATTGGTAGTTAATAATGATAATGAATTATTCATTCTCTCATTTCAGTTTGAAGTTGTTTTCGTTTTGCAAAAATAAACTTCCAATTTTCAATACCCATAAACAACTACTGTTCTGAGAATTGTCTTTCTTCCAAACAATGAGATTTCTATAACAATCACAATAATATTATAGTGAAGCGGTCACCCTCGGTGTGGTCACCACATTTTCGAAGACCGGCATCGATGAAGGCTTGAAGCACAACTTTGCTTGTTTCGCTTGTGGTTTGAGTAGCGCCAACGCTTTTACCCACCTCAGTCACCTGTCGCCGATCTAGCTAACTGCACGTGCGCGCGCGCAACATGAACGGTCGATCCACGCGCGCCTATTCGAACCATTCGACAGAATCAACGTTTTAGGCGCAAAAATTTACGAGATTATCTAAATTTGATAACTAAGACTCCTTCGTGTGCATAACAGTGTCAGTGCATGTGAAAGTTATTCCTTCTTGTGGTTCGGAAGTTTGAATATGTGGTACTGAATTTCGTTAATGTGGGTATGGTATTTTGAAAATTTTGGCTTTTTAATTTTTTACTTTCTACGAACTTCCATTTACTTCTTTTTCCGGAATTTTGGAAAGCACACTTTTTCCAAATTATTAGGTATGGTTGGTTATTTCGCGAAAACGTACTCAAGATTTCTTATCAAATACGTAGATGTGTCGTAATACTCGTAATCCCTACAAATAGTGCAAAACATGGAGATAGTTTAGCACTAGTACAATCTTTGGAAAATTGGCAGTTGGGCCGTTCTCCAGAAAATGTCCAGAAAGGTGAAAGACGACCGTTAAACGTCATTTGTATTTTTAGTTTTATATCCTGTAAAAATGTATTTTAGTTCTTTATTTCACAAAGATGTATGGCGATTCTGTGCACATCTACAATAATATTATTTTTTTCAAGAAACGCGTGCGCATAACGAGATGACAACTTTTTTCAAAACGACATTTCACGTTTTTCAGAAAACGTCATTATCTTTAGGTTTGATTTTCTGAAGAATGACCCCGTTACTTCTGCTCAATAATCCGTTGCAACAAAATCTGCGGGTACCCTCATTTAATTAATAGCTTCATTCTATTGTGATTCAATAAATAATAACTTGTCAACTATCAATTACTTCTCATTCATCATCTGCAACATTTGATTTGAAACCTTATTCTAAAGAGCATGCATATTTGTCAGGTCCCGATTTTATTATTGCAGGATCCATATTGTTACCGCTAGTCTTTGTTTCTGATGCATCGTGACTCTCGTTTTGAAATGCAATTGTGCATTAACGGTCTGAAATTAAAGGGTACTTTGTCAAATGGAAATTGTTTTTGCAATGTCTGTTAAGAATATAACCCTAGAATCATTTTTTTATCTTTCTTTTCCAATCGTATTTTTTACCCACATTCAATACTACATACTTAAGAATCAAATAAGAATATGTTATAGGTAATTTAAGGTTTTATTATAACAAAATAAGTACCTAGAGGTTTAGTTTGTGTTTATGCTTTGGTTTATGGAAATAAGAAAATAAATTCAGTCTGTCTCATCACTGCATCCACGTTGGTTTTCTTTTTATATCAGAATATGCTACAATATTTTACACATTGTACCACAATCATAAATAATCATCAAAACATCTCAAACAACAGTAACCTTATAACAAGTTGCAAAATGTTCGTTGCATTTCAGTGTAACATCATTTGAACACGATTCTTCACTTACTTAGTGTATTCGCAATGCCCTATTGTTGCTTAGTGCTTACTAATTGGACGTCATGTACAAATGCTGAGGGTTTTAAGCTGTTAGTAACGTGATCTTAGTGTTATTGTGAGATTTTCTTTAATTGTTTAATTTGGATATGATTTTGCTTGAGTGTTTGGTAAATTTGTATCGGATTGAAATGAAACCCAAATGAGACGAATAAAGAGGATTTAATGTCTCTGAGATAAGGCTTAATTTATTGCTATCTATGAATTTCTTGCTAAGTAGCTTACCAACTATTGGGGACTATAATATTATAGCAGATATAGGCGACGGTGTTGAGAAGATGTTAACTCGTTCATTAAAGAAAGGTATATTTTAAGTTAACGTTGTGGAAAAAGATGAGAACGTTGTGGGTGGTGTGGAACGTTTTGGATTTTACAATGTAATCAAAGCAGATAAAAATAAAATTGAAGTTTTTTATGCAAAATATTTAGTTGGACTTAAAAAGGACATAAATGTATTACAAAATTAACTACTCAAACATGTTATAAAACCGTCAGATAAACATTCCACCTGTCTTCCATTCGGAAAATTTCCTACATCGTCACAGACACAATCAGACATATTTGTCGTGATTTGCAAAATGGCTGTTAAGAAATTCAATGGCACAAAGATAAAGCATTCAAGTATGGGCAATGGGAAACCTTCCGCATTACCTTTCTGCTGATAATGACCTCCATTATAAAATACAGGTTTCCACAAATAGGTATTCTCTGTTACTTGATAAACTCGTTGTGGAGCCTCGATTACTCATGTCTTTTGATTTATGGGGTGGATAGCTTTTTGATCCTTAGTTTTTGCACTTTCCATTTGATTAACTGTTTTACTATCAGTTGCATTACTTTTAATGCCTTTTCCGTAGTCTTTTGTTAATTTTGGTTATTTTTAAAGTTATCTTTATCTATCTATCTATATCTTCTATCTATCTATCTATCTATCTATATATATAAAAATGAAACCCGTTTTCCGTTGTCACGGCATCACGCCTGAACGGCTGGACCGATTTCGCTAATTCTTTTTTAAAAATGTTCATTGAAGTCCAAGGATGGTTCTTACGGTGAGAAAAATTCGAATAATTGCCGGGAAAGCCCTAAAACAGACCTTTTCTTTTTCCCATACAAATGTTTTCTTACTAAAATGTAGAGTCAATTTGAACTTTATTCCTACACAATAAAGTTCATTCTAAGGCGGGACTGAGTTCGCCGGGACAGCTAGTTGTAATATACAACTATTCACTTTTAGGGTCTGTTTTATCACCAACAAATACAATTTATCCGTCAAATATTTATTTTTTTATTTTTTTAATACCTGTTACTGTCTAAAACGTCATGTCTTTTGAAATAGGTATAGGTTTATCTATCAGATAAAATTTATCTATAGATGGTGAAACAAGCCCTTAGTGTTTGTATATTTTAACAGTATGTTCAGATTTCGTATCTTCCATTTATAACGCACTGTTTTCACCTAAACGTGTAAAATGTATGAGAACACATTTATTTGCTTTTCTCAGATTTGTCAAAGACTAGATAAAAATAGATAAGATAGTTAATTGCGATTTTAGAATTTTATCACAAAAAAGACTGACGATTGTTTCCCAAGAGCAAATGCATTTTAACAGACATTGAGATGCAAAGAATGCACATTTTGTAGAACGTCGTGACAGACAGCGCGAATGTTTGACATTAATTTTTATATCTATTTCACGAAGCATGACTAATTGTAGTGCAATGATCTTTTACAGTTTGTTTACTTTGTTTGTTTCTAACTTAAAACGTCCAAAGTTTGTCCTTCATCTTCAACTTTTTGATGTTTATCAGGTAGCTTATTTATTTTGCAAAATTCATAAGTGATATCCTTTTATGTAGGTACAATCTGTAATATCCCTTTCACGCCAGGAAAAAATATCTGCATTGTTGGTTTTTGAAAAGGGCAGTGACCCAGTGACAGCTTCGCTTAGTTCTTTTTGCGGCAATATTCAAACTATACTTAACAAAAAACTGTATTTACTTATATCTTCTTATTGTTTTACTTTAACCTTTGCACGTAGTTTTCATCTGCTACCTTCGACAGATGTGAGAACTTGACAAACATGTCTGTCTTCTCTAAAGATGTCAGTTTTAAAATAAGTTTTAAAATCTGCTATGATCTTTGCAAGTTCGTTAATTCAGTTAATGTCAAATATAGTTATTAATAACATTGTTGTGTTGCAATATAAATTATTAATTTCCGAGGGATTCTTTTTTGGGATAATTATAATATAGTCTGTTGGTGTTCCGTATGTTGTTTACTCATGATCATCCTGACTAGATCAATATTGATTCTTCTGATTAGAATATCCACAAAGCTTTTAGATTAGATGAAATAAATAAAGTGCATTAAGCTACCAACAACAATATAATAACTGAAGCAATGAATATTTCTATTTCTTTCTATTCCTACATAAGAATCTCGTTAATTAAAACTGCAGACTTTAATCTAGACTTAAGATAAACAACACACCAAACAATAGCCTAATGAACTAGCAAAAATTTAAAAGAACACAATAACGTCAACTTACATAACTGTGTAGAATAAAGCATACAGTTCTGACAGGTGTACATAACTTATGGTAGATAATTACACGAACACTCCGCTAACACTAATAGTGAAAGTGAACTTCGCTTCGACGATTCCTGTTCTAGCAGTTTTATAACACTCGATCGAAAGTGAGGTTATCTATATATTCGGGTCAGTAGCCTAGAGTTTTGGGAAACTTGTTTACTAAGCTGTTAATGTGGTATGTTGGGAAGGAAATTGTATTTTTGAAATATTTTCTACTCCCAACTATCGCAAGATTACTAAATGGGAGGCCTCTAATACATTAGTGTAACTGAATATTCGGAAATAAAGATATTTCTTTTATTATAGAAACTGTTTGCGAGTCGTAATTATGGGTAAATAAAAAGGCACCTTCTCCGAAATATCGAAGCGCTGCTGGTTACACTAGTAATCCGATAAGCTGATTGCGAGTATTTTTTTGATTCTCAGTCAATAGACACGTTTGTATTGTCGACTGACGTGGATAACTAAACAAATTGCAGTTTACGTGCTTGCTATACATTTTTCATCTTGGCACCATTTATTTACAAGTGGTAAACGTAATCGAGTAAAAGAATTTGATGATCATGATAATGATCAAGGTGACAAGTGTGTCTAATCTTAATGTTTCTTTAAAGCTGAATGTCATAATGCATAGCGTATGTAGTATACGTAGGACCAGTCTGTTAAAGAAGCACTTTTGTCACACGCAACGTGGGAAAGCGTGGGACAGAGCGTTGTGTGCTTCTAATAATATATATTTTTTTGAAGCAGATGTCCTAATGCATTGCGTACATTACAGATGTAAGAAAGTCTGTCTTTAGCTTCATTAATTTCATATTTGTATCACCACACAATTGACCAAAGTGTTAAACGTTCGTGGAATCGATTTTAAAAATGAATAGTGTGCAAAAAGTGCAACTCATAGCAATTTTTGGAGAGAAAGCAGCGCGCACATAATGGTGTTATTGTGTGAACTGTTTGTATAGAGTTATAACTAGTTTTAAGTATGACCGGGAGGCATGAAATTGATCAAGATTTCACGCGCTTGTACATTTTTGGTGACGAGTTGTTATAAATGTTGTAAATTGTGTTAAATACTTATATCTATCTATCTGTCTAATGATGATTATTTGTCTTTTAGAATGATGATGAGAATGATGTGATTGTGATATTTGCAACTAATAATAACGGTTCGCATATTTTCTGATGAAGAAACTTATTGGTATTGTAATTATAACGATATATTTTTAGATTTGATTTCCTAATTTTTGCGAAAAATCTTTATTTTCTAAGTATATTTCCTTTTAATTCTATTAGATTTACATTTAAAATAAAAATGTGTACGTACTTATCACATCCGTTTCAAAAGTTTTTATTTGATTTTAAGTAAAGTAAGTAAAGTAGTAGTAATCTTTTTTCATTCTTTTCTTTCTTTTTTTTTTCCTTTTTTTTTGCTTAGTACCTATGCCCCTTTCCACCAAACTTACAATCATCTTCGCATGTCAAAACAACTCATAAACGCACGGTGTAATTGATTTCTTTTATAAAATAACTTAATCAATGAGAACAATAGATCATGGCTATTGTACTTGGAATAGCCTTCGTTAGATGCCTTGAAGGGATTACCTACCTTTCTGGGTAACTTCAATTATCGAGTAAAATTAATTTGTATCTTTTTTTTGTAATATTTTGAGGACAAAGGTCATGGGTACATGTTGACCTTTGATACCTTGGCTTGGTGACAAAGTTTTGAAATCTATATATATAAAAATGAAACCCGTTTTCCGTTGTCACGGCATCACGCCTGAACGGCTGGACCGATTTCGCTAATTCTTTTTTTAAATGTTCATTGAAATCCAAGGATGGTTCTTACGGTAAGAAAAATTCGAATAATTGCCGGGAAAGCCCTAAAACAGACCTTTTCTTTTTCCCATACAAATGTTTTCTTACTAAAATGTAGAGTCAATTTGAACTTTATTCCTACACAATAAAGTTCATTCTAAGGCGGGACAAAGTTCGCCGGGACAGCTAGTTAGAAATAACTCTTTGTATAGTGTCATTAATTTACTATAATGATCTGTTTCTCCATCTGCAGATAAAATATTTCTGTCAGATATTTTACATCTGTCAGTGTCTAAAACGTCGTGTTTTATGAAAGAAGACATAGGTTTATCTGCCAGTTAAATTTTATCTGTTGACGGTAAACGGGTATTTACTCTTTTGGCAATTTATGTTTAAGGATCTTTATTTTTTCTCAAAAGAAATACATTTCACTTACAGAGAAAAAGTTCATAATAAAATATAATATAAAGTAGTTTTGACATGCTTAGTACCTATAGTAACGATCAATTTAGATTTAATTTAGATTATTACAATTTAGAAACATATATACCTATATCAGATCAGGTATTAACATACATATAACATGTATAACGCTTTTACCCCTTGCAGAAATGAAAAACATTACAAATGGAAAGATATTATTTTTATTTTGTTTTCCTATACAAGATAGGTTAACATACACAGTTTATGAATAAGCAAAGTTATATCCAACAGTTTAGCAATAGTAACCAATGGTTTATGCAAAACATTATCATAATTGGTGATATCATTCAATTAACGCTTTCTGTTTCTTTCGATTAAATTTTATTAGCAACAATTTCCATTTGAATAGAACCTCGATTATTGCGTTATGCAAAATAGGATGTTTTCGCCTTTTCGCTTAAATATTTGGCGAAACTTTTATTTTTATCGACTGATAACTATTTGACATCTTTGTCGATTAAATTCGAAATTAGAAATCTCTATTTCTATGAGTTTTCGCAGCTTGCTGTTGTTTTCACTTTGTGTGCGATTATGGCTGTAGTTTTAGTATTATTTATTTATGATTCTGATTATTAGCTTGTTAATTGCAAAGATATTTTTAATTTCCCTATTTCATATTTATTTTGCTAGGCTTTCTAGATTGTGATTATTTTTCACTGCTTCTATTTCTTTATATTTTTTGACGAATCTTTAAATATTTTTATTTAACTAGTAGTTTCTCCAAACACCAGGAGTGTTTTTTTTTAATAGCTATTTCCCAACAATCTTTCCTGAATGAACGTAGGTCGTCATTCCATCGGACGAAATAGGCTAAAAAAAAAAAGTAGTTTCAGTTGTTATATTCTGCTATATTCTATAGGTAACTCTTTAATATCTACCAATATATTTATATAGTGAACATATTTATTGACATTTGCAAAAACAATGTTGCAATCTCGGGTCGATTTCAAACCGTTTCAAAGCTTTCAAATGGTATAATAACTATTCTGATTTATAATTAAATTTCCAACTTAGATACCTATCTCTATAGTTGAGTGAATTTAATACATTATATTTAAGAAATATGCAACTGTAGTGTTGTTTTGCAAGTCGCGTGTTTCATTACCCTGGTAATTATAAACGTATTGCTTCGATAGTTGATTTGATATTTATCGTCACACTATAGGATTTTGTTGTTTATTATCTTGTTGTAATTGGAAATAAGTAAGTTGTTGCAAATACAAAAAGTGATTGTAATGTAGTTTAATAAGAAAATAAAAAATAATGGGTAATTTTTAAAAGTGCAGGTTTATTTCCGTGGCATGCGCACTTAATTTCCTTTATGTATTGTGTTAATTATTTAAATGTATATTTATTTAATGAAAAACTTTTTCTTGAACCTTTAAAATGATATAAGCTTTGAGTATAGAATATATAAGGAGGTGCCATACCGTCTGGATCTGCGTGCCTGGTCTGGCGCAAAATGGCTACCTTTTTGTATGGAATTTCTTATCGTTTGACAGGTCATCTACTAAGAAAACTATGAAAAACTTGCGCCAACCTTGCCTCGCTGTCATAATCTCATATGTTTAGGAAAAAAAATGGGGCCACTCCTTATATTCTTTCCTCATTGGAAATAATAAACTGAAAAGTTAGATAAGATACTCAAAACTTGTCCCGACATTTAAAAACAATAGAATGAAGCTGATTTAAAAAAAATGTGGTTACCTAAGCTGGCTAAGCTAAAAACGGAATTAAATACAGCAAAACCCAACCACAAGAAAGAATAACAATTCATAAACTATTTACAGTATTGAATCGACCGAGTGCTATTAAGTTGCGTTAGTGCTTATAAAATGTGAAGACGCGTTCAATCTGACATAATGTGCAGTAAAGAACAGATCGAGAATATCCTTGGGAAAATCAACATGGTGAGTACAAATATGTATTTACATACATACTTACATACCTACATATCACGCCCTTCGTGTTATGCAGAGAAATACAATACGGGTGTTTACATACATACATACCTACATATCTGTCATGCTCATCAGGTTATGTAGAGATGACTATACTTCACTTGTTACGATCCAAGCAAAGAGCATCCAACATAATTGGTATAGTAAAATTTTCGGTATCAATTACACTACACATTCCCTATTCGAGCTAGTTAGTACCGAGAAAAAAAAGTTGGCGGCCACTGATGGCCACTGATGGCCACTCTATCGATTGATGTTAGTTTCATCAGTGGCCGCCAATTTTTTTCTCTCCATACTAGCTCGATCATGTGTAGTGTAATTTATACTGAAAATGTTACTATACCAGGCTCCATACAAATAGGTTCGATGCTATTTCTTTGGCTTCTTCCACATTCCTCAGAGAGCCAAGTCGAAAGTACCCTTATGGTCATAGCTCAATTTTTTTGTTTAATACTTTTATTATTGCGTTCGTGATGTAATCCAACGTTTATATTCATATAGAAATGGTCAACGTCCTTAATCTTTTTGTGCCTTTGAATCAATAGGTAAGTAATATTTTTAGAAATCTCCACAATTTGGGAGTCCCTTAAACAAAGGAAACGTATTTCCGAAATAGATCTTGCATATAACGATGCAAAATTTTAGATATTAAACTTAATGCCTTCTAATTCGATTCTTAAGTGGGCATAAACAATTTCAAACAATTTAAATACAGAATTGAATAGAACATTACACTACTCCACCTTAATATCTTCATTGGCCATTATTAAACTCAAAAGGCGGAGAAAACAAGTGACAGTTGAACTTGGCAATAATATTGAATGGACACATCGTGACGACGGATATAATAAAATGTATGAAGCTGTCTCTCTTAAACCAGGTAGAATAGACGGGGAAAGTCGTCAGGGTCAAGTTGATGCGGTCATGTGATGACCCGGAGATTTGGTTGAAGTATTTAACTAAAGAGGTATTGTTTATTTGATGTAAAAGCCATTGTTTATAATGTTGTGATTGTTTGTTTTTGTTTTTACGATCTTTTGATTAGAAATCTGTAGTTTCCAAATACATTAGCTTAAAAGATGATTGATAAACATTGCTAGGTTTCTCAATATACAATGAAATTCTGCTGTTCAAACGTACTACGTATTCAAAGATAAAGATATTTATTTGGCTTCGATATGGTTGTACATAGTTGGTAACACAGTACCTATATTCATTTTCGTATGTGACTATCTTTTACTCTATATTTCCACGAATTAACCAAAGGCTAAGCCAGAATGAAAATGTGGAGCACATAGATCGCACGCAATGGTTAGGTATATCCCCTAATTATGTAGCACATAACCTGTGTGTCGTATTCATTGTATCCTCACTTGCATTATAATTGAAGACAATTACACAGCGGATAACGTAGCTAATAATGTACTTTGGCAACAATATAGCCTACCTAATACCCAGCCTCCTTATTGATGCAAGTATATTTTTACAAGAGTACCCTAAACCGACGGGCATGTATGAGGCGACTGATGAGTGTGGATGAAGCGAAAGAGGTGTGTTTGGATCGAAGCAAGCGGAAGGAAGTGGGCTCTGCCTACCCCAATAGTAGAGAGGCGTGACGGATATGTATGTATGTATGTATATTTTTACATAATCATGTCTACCACCCACTAGGTACCCAATTAATCACATTTGTGTCCAATACACCCACCCTATAATCATACACATGATGTATTAAGTTATAATAACTTTGTACAGCTATAAACACACCCATAGCCAAAGGGTGTTTTTTAAAATTCAAAAGCCAATAAAACTAAATGTTTGACCACATCAATTTACGAAAGCAGTTATAACTGCGGGCTGTAAATTTAACGTTTATTCCTAAATATGAATTTTATGACAGATAGTATCTAACTGTATCCATCAAGATAAAGCCTAAAGGTACATGTTGGATAACATTATAATAATTCATAATATAGTCTTGTATATTAAAATCGTATTTAAACTAGACCTTACCTATCTAGTTACTGTAATGGAAATTGCTTATTTCATGAGTAGCTTAACTGTTACTTTAGTAAATCAAGTTTTATACGTACATATCCGTCACGCCTCTCTCCCATTGGGGTAGGCAGAGACCACTTCCTTCCACGTGCTACGATCCAAACACACCTCTTTCGCTTCATCCACACTCATCAGTCGCCTCATACATGCCCGTAAATCAAGTTATTTTATACCAAGGCTTTTCAGACTGTGAAGTGAAGCTTAGGTATCTTAACCCACATAACTCTAGAATTGTTGTGTTTTTTGTTAGCCATTAAAATCCTACTGCTGGGCAAAGGCCTCCCCCGAGACTTTCCATTTAACACGGTCTCCAGTAGCGTCCCGCCATTCCCGTGATAATGCATCCAGATCGTCTCTCCATCTTTTTCGAGTAATTGTTGTTAATTTAATTTAAACTTGGTACATGAACTATAAGATTCTCTGAATGCATAGATGCAATAGAACATCTGTCAACTGTCATGCCAAAATCAACCGTAAACAGAGTACGAAAGATAGCAGTCTAGAAATGGAAAGTGTTAAAAATTTATCAGAAACAGACTCAAAACAAACACAAAGCATCTTTAGAATACGTTGATGAAGTTATTGAATTATACAATCAAAATTGGCATAAGAAAGTGATAGCGATGAATTTCTATTTAATCAATGGAATTCACTTGAAAATATTAAAAGTATTTTTTGCGATTGAGAAATATTTATCTGTTTGCAACGAGTTTGTACGGTTGACTGATGCTTAATGAAAGAACTAGAAGGAAAGAAATTTCAAGATACCGGAAAACCTTGGAAGGTTTTGTCATAAAAAAGAAAATGTGTATCCAAGAGTAAAATCTCAGGTAATTTTTACCCGACTGCGCCAGAAGGAGGGTTATTGTATGACGCCCTTTATTGTTATCATCGCTTAAGAACTTTTAGACCACATAAAATATCCTCTACTAAATAGAAACATTTTACTTTCATCCTCATCACAAATTGTATCATAAAAATTATCTTCACGTCTTCCATCGTCTACATTAAATTTATTCATTCAAATAACTTCAAACGCATCACCAACCCTCTCATTTTCACATTACAAGCCTACATGAGTGTCGATACCATCACGTGTGTTCACACACCCGGCAACGCATGCGCACTCGTGCACAACACTTATTGTCACATTGTTGTGTCACGCTGCATTTACTAGAACATACCTTTGGCATAGCTACATGGTTTTGCTATTTCCTACAACATGGTGTTTCTCTAGGGTTCTTGGTTTTGTCCCATCGTGTTTAGAGAGTGGAAGTGAGAGTTCACTCTTGTTAAATATATCTGCATTTGTGTGTTGTAGAATTGTCATGCGTTGTTTGCAAATTTCAAGAAAATTTTCGTTTTTACTAGAATGTTGCTATCGTATACTTTGCATTATGAGTTTGTGGTTTTAGAAAGTAATTGTCAATAATAATACCTACTATTATAAGCTGTTCATCATCATCATCAGCTCTTTATTTTACGTCTCCACTACAGGGGCAGGACACGAGCTTCTCTCATACGAGAGTGATTATATTATAGGCTGTTAGATCTCACTAATCACATTAATTACACTCAGAATTCAATCTGTAAACTGCAGACAGTAACTTGCGGCCGTTCCCTATATTCAAAGACAGATAGCTCTCCGAGATCAATAGTACTTAACTGTCACGTAGCTGGCAGTTTTGATTTCTCCTTCAGAAGAATCCCGTAGATTTTTTGATAGCGGTAGGTTTATAGGGACGAAAAATTCTAAGATAGATAACTTTTTCTACCTCCAATAGGGGCAAAACCGTAGATAGATAGAATATTGAGAATGGACGTTAATATTATTGATTTTTATCTTGAACTTTCTTTCTTTCTTCATTTTGATTAGGTTTTATATCACCTTCATTTTCATTCATATACACATTAACATCTGCCAGTTTGGTACATTATGATTGATTTCCTCAGTTCATTTCAACTTGAACATCATAAATCATATTTCTGTTTGTTTTACATTTACTATTACCTGACATTGGCATGTTACTTTACAACTCAACTATCTTGTTCCGGACTTTTACAAACGTCTGTTTACTGTTGTTGGTATAGGTAGCTGCAAGTTTTTTTTAGTATTCTTGGTAATTACTTCGTTTAAGTGTAATGTTTCCTCGTTGTTTAGGTTGAAGGTTTAGATGTTTGAAAGCACAGCTGTAAAAGTTCAAATTCAATAAAGATTTATTCATAGGTAACCCAAAAATTACACTTGAATGCGTCAGAAATATAAAACAAAAAATATAACAAATTAACAAAAGTAAAAGCAAATTAACTGACTGAAGCAACGCTGACTTCGGAAGGCAGATTCCCAGAGAAGAAGCCAGCAAGGAACTCTTGAGGTTGCTCTTTTTAAAAATATTGTTTACAATTTCTTAACGTAGTGGATTTAGCCGAATACAGAAGATTTCAATAATGGAGTATTATCTTATTTCTGTAAGTGGAGATACTTGTGATTTTAATATTCCAAATCGTCACGACAAGTTTCCTTTAACTGGGGATACTTCACGTACTAGTGATATTCCATTTCTTGTTGGATTGTAAGAAATCATAAATAGTACCCTACTCCAACTATTTCAATAAAAGTCCAATTCCTATTCCAATTTATATTTCCAATAAAATACAAGTGTCTGCATATTTCCAAAGGTACAATTTCCTTCCAACTGTACGTAGACACGGAATGTCGGAATATGATTGATGTGTTAATGAATGCTCCAGTTAGGAAGGTTAGGTTCACTTGCGAAGGCTGTTTGCTTCATCGAGTGAAGTTTAAGGTTGCTTAGGAACTCACTGATTCGTGCTAGGTCTTATTTTATCTAGTCTAGTGCTTATGATGTGTTATAATTTGTGATAATGTCTTTGGTTTCAATTACAGTCTCCATAAGTTTTATGTACTTGCTATTAGTCATTCCGTTATCGTTTAATTTCTTTTTTTTTTGATAATTTATTGCTAGAAGATATTACACAGAGACAGAAAAGAAAAGAGAAGTTATACAAAAGGTACAGCATATTTCTAAAAGTTTCTTCCTGCAGACCTCACAGAGAGAAAAGTGAAAGTAAGAAGGCAGGATAGTCATTTAACCTACAATAAACTAAGATACCTATATAAACCTACACCTTCTTTCTAATATTGTCTGCGATAATATCTATTTCAAAAATATAGTACTACCTTTTGTTAATTCTCTTTTCTTAAACGTCTTTATTACTTAGTTTACAAATTATATTTTACTATCATCTGTGTTACTCTAATTTAAAGGTATTGTTTAAAAATCTGTTTCTTTTACCAAGATATTACACGTCTAAGCAATATGAAAGTGCACAATAAAGTGCGTTGCAGTATTGTGTGAACATTTTGTAAGAAAAATAATGTTAGTGCAGAATTTATAATTACATCAGTGGGTTGCATTGCAACTTGGTTTACGAAACTTTAATAATCTTTCATGAAACTGTAGTTGTATACAGTTTATTATTCACCAGTGTATTGTCTAATTTTGTCTGCATAAGCTTATCTTATCAGTACGTCCAGTACTAGTAGGTAGTGCATATTATATTATGACGATGGCGTCTACAAGAGATTTATTATTCAGCTATCTTTAGTTTAGTAATAGTTTCATATGCAGCTTATTTCTCAATCAGACCGTGACAGTATCCAGAATTGATTCAGTTTTAATTTTTATCTTATTTTTTTATTGTTTTTTTTTTTTCTTATTTAATTTCTTTTTAACTTAAGTTTCTCATATGAAAAAAGGTATGTATACTCGTGCCCCTGTAGTGGGGACGTTAAAAAGGACTGATAAGGAAAAAGGTATGGCAGTGAAAATGATATCAAGATTTTCTTTCAGTAAAATGTCTATTGTATAAGAAAGTGATTTATATTATCCTATTAATCTTTCACATCCCAGAAAAAAAAGAACAATAGAAAATCTATTGTGTTTAGGTTTATAATGGGTCAGTGGGATGTGAGAGGTTAAATCCAATTGCGGGTCAAAGACCTTCCTTAAAGGTACTTACCAGGACGTTTCCCTTTAAACAACCTTTGAAGTCAATAAACACACGTAAATAGACGTAATTGAAACTTTTTAGTATTCTAAACTGATCGAAACTATAGTATTGTCAGATCGTATTCAAATGTCAGAATTATAAATTACAAGTGAACTCGACAAATACAATGCACTTGTGTGAATACTGATGTAACTTTAACGTTTTCATTTCAAAGAATTGTTGGCAAAAATTCTGAATTTTATAACTTTATATTGTTTACAAAACAATGACCTGAAATGACCTTTTGATGATATCATTTTACAGGTTCATGTGTTGTTTTTGCATTTTGAATATTTTGTTGTTGGAAATCGTAATTAGTGGTCACTTTCTCAGTGGCTTTAAATAGTCAGAGATAACTTTTAGTGATAAGGCCTTTGCGCACAATGCTGTAGTTTTAGGTTTTGTCCGTATCTCTTTGTGTGCAACAAAGTATTTTTATTTATCTAAGTGGTTAACTCTACTAAGAATTTGTTGCAAAATGGTGAAGACTACACAAATAAACCCACTCGTAGATGCCAATATTTTGATGATCAAATGTTATACTTCACGTATATTATAATCGTCTTTGAAACCAATTAAGAACGTGGATTGACTGTTTCGTTAATAGCTGGCTTATATTTTCGCGAATTTATTACTTAATCTTTTACTGTTAATGGTGTTTTGTACTTTTATTTCCGCTTCCTGTTTTCTATGTACCTACTTCATTGAAGATGTTTATAGGAATAAACCTTTTAAAGGGCTATCCACACATTTCCGGGTTATGGCTATCTGGTGTTCAGAGTTGTCCGTTCCAGTATAAACGCCTGACTCGGAGCTGTGTGAACAACTTCATACCATTGGTATGTAACCGAATGTCGTGTTCCGTCAGGGATGTGTTCCCGGAAATGTGAGATTAGCCCTTTAAACTTTGACCACATTTTTATGCGTTAGTATTTAGTCTGTATAGTACTTGTCTTATTAGTAGGTACTATCTTGGTAAACTATACTTTCAAGCGTCAATATTCGATTTACTTAACTTCCAAACAAATTACAATACTTCAGAACTTCTTTCATACACTTTACTGACCCAAACATTACCGTGCTTTCATTTTTATAAGCCATAGATAATACTTCAATAGAGGTTATATCCACAAGTTCTCTTGTTTCACGGACATTAAATTCGAGTGGTTGTTTTACTACATAATTGAGTATAGTCAGCGAATTGAGTGTATAATTGTACGCCAATCTTGACCTCGGAAGCGCTAGCTTAAGGCTGTGTTCAGACCAAACTGACTGTAAGCCGCCGAATGTGAGCACGCTTACTGTAAGCCCCAGTGTAAACGTAAAAATAAACTGTATTTTTCGTTTACACTTTGCTGACAATACGCTTATAGCTTACAGCTACGTAGTAAATCAGCGTCCGCGGAGAGAAATGACATACTATAATCAACCGCCGAATGTCAGCCTCTACGCATAGCGTTACTACGTAATATATTAGCGTATTGTCGGTTATATGTGAACGAATAAGTGAATATGTCATCATGTCAGCCTCTGGACGTCCACTGCTGGACAAAAAAGTGAATATGTATGGAACAATAAACTGCGTAACGCTCGCCCGAACGGCGGCTTACAGTCAGTTTGGTCTAAACACGGCTTTACAACCGACATCAATTCTGTAGAAACTCAAAAGGTTGGCGACGTTAAATTTTATCGTTTACTTGTAGTTGTTTTATCTAGGAAAACTAATTACTTACGTCGTTGAATTTTATGACGGAGAAGATGGAAATGTTTAAGAGAATAGTGAAAATGTGAGCGAGGTAGAAATGACATTGTGCTAAACAGAAATTGAAACAGGTGGTTTGATAAAAACTGAGGTTGAATTAAATCTGACAACGATACATGAAAGACCAAATAAACTAGAGAGACAAGGAATGTTCGACTGTATCTGAAAGTTTATAATACTGAATGATACTGTCAAAACTTGAAGCAAATTCGCATAATTTAACTTGTAATTTGTGTAAGTACCTAGATAAGTTTTCAGGATAAAATGTTCCAATATCCTTCATCATCAGGAACATAATATACAAAAAGACAATACTTTATTCTGTGTACAATTCAAATAGTAGGTTCCTGAATTTATCAACAGGTGTTTTTGTTCCGGCAATGCAAGTTTTCATTAAAAGTTATGGCTTACAGATAAAACTTGACAAATGACTGATCATTGACATCTCAATAAACACAAAAATTCGGTCATAAGATTGTCGGAATCGATACACCGATGCACACTATCACCACGCTTGAAAGATCGGTAAATAATTACGCAATAATTGGGGTCAGTGCAAGAATGACGTAACGGCATCCGGCTGTAGGTTCCGTCAGTCTGTGCCTAATGTATGAGTCTACGTAACCCTGTGATAGGCTGTTAGGTTGATTTCATTGTAACTTGTAACCCTCTACCGTACTTAGATTAATTGATGTAATAGATCATAAAGAGTAGTCTTGTCTTGTTCAATTAGGTTTTGTCTGTCTATGACTGTTGTTTTTTGATTGAAAGTTTTGTTGTTGTTTTTTTTATCTTGTCTAGATTATTTGGGTCAGTTACGTTATGAATACGCTACTAAAATTACGTACCTACCTATTTTTTGCACATGAATGTTGTTTTAGTGTTCGTCTATCTCAGATCTATAACTTTAGATAGCTAGAAATACTTTATTGCACACAAACAGATACAGACAAAACTTAAAACTATAACATTGTGCGCAAAGGCGGCCTTATCACTAAAGGTGATCTCTTAAAGACAACCTTTGGAGCAGGACTAGTTTAAGAAGACTAAAGAGTAGACTATGGCATAAATAAACTTACAACTTAGGTACTTACTGTTTACTTCTTTTTCTGGTTTTGGTGATCTCATCAATTTTTTTTCTGGCTTTGGGGTTTTCTTGTCCCTAAAACTTTTGGCATGCCTTTTAAATGATAATTTTCTTAAAAGTCAAAGCCTTTGAAAGAGACATTACCCATAATGCGAAGCAGTAAAATGTTGTAGCAAAGTAATTCTTAAATGCTAAGTACATTGCGGCGACAGAATTTGGTTTTTATAGCATCAAAGTCCTACTTTGAACTTTAATGTCCTTACTTAAAAGGTTTTGCCAAAAGACAAAACGTTAGTTTTTTAGTGTCGTAAATTGTATTTACAACTTTAGTTCGGATTATTTATATTTTACGTTGTGCAGTACTGTTAGGTACCTTAACTAACGCGAACTGATTTATTGATGTGTCCAGTTTGAATTTAAAGTCAATTCGGGATTTTTCTTGTTATGCCTGTTGGTGTAAGTTATAACTTCTGCTTCATTTTGTACTTTTTAACAGTCGTCAATATGTCAGTATCTATTTAAAGACGTGGGTCATTGCATAGTATCTAGCTTAAAAAGTATGTACGGTAAGTTAAAAACAACATACGTACCTATTTCTTACTTAATATTTTAGATGTTGAATGAATTCTCGAATAAATTCATTATTAGTAGGTTTATGACTAGTTTCATAGTTACATCTACGAAATAAATTAAAATGACATTTATTTGATTTCTTAGGATTGCATTGACAAATTCAAAATTCTTATTCTGTTAGTTGTCTTATTGAGGTTAAGTACATAAGTTTTAATTTGGTCTTATAAATAGCTTGATTTTTGATACTGTTTGATTTATTATACCTACTTACATATATTTTTGATTCAAGACATGCAAAAGACAGCTCCATTAAAGAACAGCCCTTTCTATGTAATAAATTATGTATCTCTGAGAATACAGAAGTTCCTAAGGTCTAAAGTCATAAATCTCTACATTTATGACCAGAATGAAGAGATAGTTTTCTCTAAAAGACTAAATATAACGACTAATAAACGCAAAACATGTGTTCCGAAGTAATTTATAACTGATATAAAACTCGCTCTTTATTGTAAAGCGATCGTCAGCCTCGAACACTGTCGTATGAATTATGTAAAAGTTCTTTGAAATGGTTTACTTACTTTCAATCAGGATTCTTTGGCTTTTGTTGATTTAGTTTTCTTTTTTTGTTGAACTGACATAGATTAAAATTTATAAATTAATTAAGGAAAGTTATTTGGCTTTGGTTGTTTGTAGTTTGATTAGTATTTCAACATTAATTGTTGAAAAATGTGGCTTTATGGCTTAGAAAAATGTATAGATACATAGACTTTGGACACATAGATACGACACCTTGCTAAAATAACCTTCGTTTTTGATGTGGTATCTAAATTTATCTTGAATTTCATCACAATCAGTGCCTCCGTATTTATGCTATTAAAGGATGTACACATCAACAAATTGACAGCCAAAGTACAAATCGACCTCAAATGCATCTGACATGAAGACCTTTCCACATAGATTAGCTTGAGCAAAGTGCATCGACTGAGCCAAGAAATGGATAAAGGAATAGTGTTAATTACCACTTAAAATGAACCTTGACACCTCAACTTTACGTTCTATAACTGATTGTTATTGAAATGTTCTTTGATATTAGCACGAATCACGATTGTGTTTGGTCAGATGAAAAATAGAGTATTTTTGTGAATGAATGCTGTTATAGATCATCTGAAAGGTTTCAATGTAGTGTACCTGGAAGAATCATTATCATTTCGGCCCTTATTTTCCCACTACTGACCATAGGCCTCTGCAATAATTTTCCAGCGCGACCGGTTAGGACTTAGAAGAATATTGTTACTGACATGAAAGAAGCAAATCAGAAACGTATCTGGGTACTAGGCTTGGAGGGATAGACTTGTACTTGGACACTTTAAAAAAATAACGTTGCTTAATATCACAGTAGGACATAATTATGAACAGGACTTTAAGTCCAATGCCTTGACGATAATTCTCATCAACATCAAAAACTAATCATCAAAAGTTCATTGACTCGAGGAACTATTTGAATCAAAATTTCATCACATCCATAATTCACGTCAAAAAAATCACTTTGTAAGTAATTTAGTGTATAATATGAAGGTAAACACATCAATCAATAAGTTCGTTACTCGATTACCTATCATCAAGTTATATCACGAGCCTACGTAATAAGTAATTACAATGTTTATAACAGTTAACCTGCTTCGGATTTGTAAGATCACGACTTTTCATCAAAATGGTATTTATTAGATCTTTAAATTCCTCGTTAGCTGTAATTTTCTTGTGATTTACTTTTTTGTTGTTAATCGGTTTGTATTTGATATGATTTGTAGCTGCAGGCTGTAAGAAAGCAGCTTTAATATTTCTTGGTCTTACTTTATCGTCATTCACACTATCAGAATCGTTTGTGTGATTATAATTTTCAGGTAATATTTGTATTCAACACATTTCCCTTTTTTAGGCTGCTTCATTTCACTTTTGGACAAAAGGCTCTACAATCCTTCGACACTTTTTGCCAATGGCTGCTTTTTTCTGTTATCAGATCTCGTTCTTAAAAGCCAGTCCACCAAAATCACACACGGAGGCCTTTCTAACATCAAACAAAGTTCCGCAAGGCAGTGTTTTGGGTCCAACCTTGTTTTCTATATTGTGCTGATCACTTTCACTGAGCGTCCTCCTGGTGTACGTGATCCCACTGTTGATGTCGTTGCGACCCCCTGACCTACTCGGCCATCCATGAAAGTAGCTGATGTCCGATATGTGATGTCAACGTGGAAAGTCTAGGGGAAATTCGATACGCTTTTAGTTTTTTCGATTGGGTTGGTGGTTTTGGCGACTTGGTTGTCCATACTGTTGTTGGAACTGGCTTTGTAAACTCAGATAAGCCTGCTTTGTAAACTTATGAGATGTGTCAGTGATGAGTTTGAAGTTTGTCTCTGACTTGTTTCCTGTGTTCGAAAACCGTCGTTACGTAATAAACTTGATCTCTGTTAATCCTTTTTGAACCCTTTTATTTCCTCCATTTTACTTTCATTATGTTCAGTTTTAAGAAACTTTATAATGTCTCACAGTATCCTAAGGTATACAAACTGATATTTCACCAGCCTGTTTGCAATCACCTGTTATCCAACTGTATTTTCATTTAGAGCATTTTCAATGTCTCATTTCGATTTATGTTCCTTAAATTAAGTAACCGTTACACGTGGACACCAAAAACAAGTCCCGCACAGTTAGTTGATCTCGGTAATTGCCGTTATTATGTCGGGAGAGCCGTTATCCTGTAAAACTGTTAGCTTTGTTATCAAAATATCCTCTGACACGACAGTCCATACTGGAAAAATCTGAGATAGTCTTTTGTTCAACAATAAAACATTCCGGATAGGCTCGTATTAATAAAGAATAGATCTTTCAAGTCAAATTCATCTAATAATAATGCTGTGGGCGAATTTTAAGCAAATATCACTCTCTGAAATTTATGGTACAATTTCGACCTAGCGCATTGCCTCACATCCCAATCAAAATGCTAAAATTTAATTTAGCGCAATTCCCTTTCAAAATCAGTTCCTGAAACTAGCAACTTGTAGTGGAAAAGAGCAAAGATTTGGGCGTTTATCATGTTATCGGATCTTGCGGCAAGAGCGCGGTAAATGCCGACCGCAAAGTTCAGTGCAACAATGCGCCGGAGTGTTGAAACGCACCGCAATAGCTAAGACCTGTGCTGGGCGTACATATCGTTAAAATTCTTTAAGGGTTTTTTTAGATGGTTCAGATAGTTCGGATTCTTGGGTATAGAAATGAAGATGTAGAAAAAGGCTTATTAGACATAATAATTGGTACAATTTGCTGAAATAAATTGAAATTGGTACAAAGAAAGAGGTACAAAGGAAGTTGTTAGAAGTTAAAGTGGGTGTAACAATAGAAACATGTTGAAACGATTGTGATGACATTTTTGATACAGATAGTCTATTTTATCCCACCGTTATGCAAAGAATTCGCTCACACTTCTTCTGTCTATAGTAGTAACCTCAGTTGGTACAAAATCGGGCGCTGTGATGTGATGGTTGTCAAATCTGAATGCAAAAGTAATTCAAGATGTCTTTCACTATTACAATTTTGAAAATAACCTTTTAAGTACCTCTTCTTTCATAACTTAATTCAATTAGAGTTATCTAATTCCTAATAACGTCACTTATGATACGAATCATGATGGACAATGACTTTTGACATAAACTGTATTAGAATTACGCAACGTGATCTTTCGCATCATGCATTATTTCCTGTATAACGCGATATAATGCGTTTTGTAGCAATTAGAAAGGCGCTGTCATTTAGATAAGTAGATATAAATACATCTAGATTGCTTTGTTATCTCAATTATGTTACTTTTTATTACTTGTATCATCTTTTATCATCATTAAAAAGCGCGTCGCTCTTATCGGTGGAGTCTACGCTACTCTGCTCTGTTTTCTGTTCTCTGCTCTCCTTTTGAATACTTACCTGATAAGACACACTTCTATTCCATCTTTGATTTGATCTATGTAAGTCCTTCGTGGTCTCCCTCTCTTCCGTTTTCCTTCTATTGGGGTTTAGTGATCAACTGTTACTTCATTGTATACGAGAATAAGTAGATCGCCATGATCGTTATTGTTATTAGCTAGTCTATTTTGCGGATACTCGCTTTGGTTCAGGCTATTATTTTTCGTATTTATTAGTATTGACAAGCATTACATTCTAAATCATTAAGCAAAGACGTCATTGAATTATTACTTGCTTTTGCGCATGTTTAATCCAAATAATAAAAGCCAAACTAACTAACTATTGCAATAGTACGCAATTAAAATGCAAAACTCTACGAAATATCCCCAAAAAAGTAAGAATTTAAAACAATTTAAAGATTCAATTTTACAAACGTATCTAATTACATACGATTTCTTAATACTAAAGACGATTTCGAACGAGGTAAATGTTTATTAATTTGTGATTTAAAAGACAAGAGTCATAGGGTTACGCAAATTATTTTAATAGTCGTTCCAAAAGGTCAATTGGTGCATTAGAAACGGGTATTTTAATTTGGACGGTTTATTTTGATTGCTGATCTGGGTTACAATGGTTTATTTTGAAATTTCGGCGTCTTGCAGTCATTAAAGTATAAAAATATCATAATTATATCGCCATGTGAGTTTATAACCGAGGCGCCTATACCGATTTGAAAAAAAAGAGGGTTATTTAGCGGAAATGTATTTGAAAGTTCTCTAAGCAAGTAAACCCTTTGGCTTAAAAAAAATGGAAGTATCTCGCACGATCTATATCTTTAAGGCACTGATTTAAAGAAGCAGTTAAAAATAGCAGTTTTGGTAAGTTAAAAATTATAAATGGCGCGTTTAATTACTATTTCAGCAGCAATATTTAAATAACAGCTCAAAAAATTAGTTCCTTATCTTGAAAGTCTATCTTGTATCTACAGTCAAACTATAGTTAGTTATTCTGGTACTATTATTAAACCGCTTGTATATTATTTTACCGTATTGAAGAGCTTCGTGGCTCTGGTAACCTAGCAACCGGCTATCTGACCGTCGCAGTGTGCCAGCAGTGTGGTGGGTCATGGTCTTAATCCCCGTAAATGGCAGATATCGCATCGCGTCGAGGAAGTGGCCTTTGCCCAATGGGATCCTACGGCCAAACGAAGTCAGTAGGTATCGTAATATAAATATCTGTTTATGGAATTTTTAATATAGAAGTTTGACAGAATTTTGCAAAATTTTAGGCCACAAATTATAGGATAGCTGTCGTATGAGAGTAGGCTCGTGCAGAGGGGACGTTAAAAGAGCTGATAAGGGCACATATCCCCCCCTCTGAACCGACGGGCATGTATGAGGCGACTGATGAGTGTGGATGAAGCGAAAGAAGTGTGTTTGGATCGTAGCAAGTGGAAGGAAGTGGTCTTTGCCTACCCCAATGGCAGAGAGACGTGACGGATATGTATGCATGTATAAGGGCACATATTATTTTTAATTCTACGGTAAAGAAGATGAATAGTGAATACTATTCTTTCAGCATGACAGTAAAGACCTGAAGTTAATAATACAGTGATGTAAAGAGTCTCGCCATAATTCAAAAGAAAACTTATTATCCCAGACTACAATAATCTCTTTACATAATAATGTAAATCATTCAAGACAAGCCCCTTTTACATAAAGCCCGTTTAGTACATACAACTATCGACTTTCTTTATAGGTTATGTAATGGCTTAGACTAGAGAACTGGGAGATAGGGGTGTATTAAGGAAGTATTTTCTTTGATAAAATGCAGCTAAAATACTGTTACCTTCAGACTTGTAACTTCTACTTACTTCTCACAGTTTCGTTAACTAAAATAGGTGACAAGTTAGACCCAGAACACACGGTAAAACGCAACTGCAACGCAACTGAAACTTTTGAGTTGCATCGAAGTTTGCTAAAGACTTCCTTAGAAAACAACACACGACGCAACTAGTTTGAAACGTTTCGTTTCAGTTGCGTTTACCCCTTTAAAAACTCTCTATTAAAATACCTCTGCGTTTCTTCATCAGTGTCATCGTCATCATGATATACAATGGCCTTGACAATTCCTAATTCTTTCAATGCCTATCTAAGCATGCATCGTAAAACGTTCTCGCTTTCAAACCCCGTTAAAGATTCCGTTCCATTACGTCACACAGTGCGTGCTATGATGAATGTCCTTGACTGAGTTGCGAACGTTACTCGCACCGGATGGTTCTTACGAGGGCAATGACTAGGTTAATACGAGTGTTTGATAACTGGGTCTTTTAACATCTGGAATGATGTTTTTATATTATTTATCTTTAGTCGGCCCAAGAGGAGATAGCGCGACGATCTGGATGCATACTTGGCAAGCTGGCCAGAGGCGGCCGGAGATAGGGAGGCATGGAAGTATGCGGGGGAGGCCTTTGCCCAGCAATGGGACACAATAGACTACTAAAAAAAAATCTTTAGTCGGTAGTTCAGTTACAATGCCAGTATGGGATAGAGATGGTAGTAACTAAAAACTTATAATAGATCTACACAGATATGTAAAAAAATAACAGTAAATTATTGTTCTTTTGTTGGAGTTTCTTTGATTTGTTAGAACACCTATGCTCAGCATTGGGTAGCTATATTTAACCATTATTTTATGCCATAATTTTTATATTTAGAACGAGTACATGTTTACTTATTGTATTTAAAAACTTAATAATGATTTCTATAAAGGTAAAGATACCATTTATGTCTAGACCATTTCGTCCCACTGCTGGGAAAAGACCTCACTGACTCTGTGATTGCTTTGCCTACCAATGTAGGTATTCTTTATGATCATTGGCAGTCATTAATTTTCTTTAACTTTATGATTACTCGCTGCTATTTTCTTTTCAATCAATAGTTAAGTATGCTTTATTGAATATCAGAGTTACGGCAACGCTATTGAATAACTCTTAATGCATGACATTAAATCTTGTTAAACACTTTCAAATCAATAATTTCCATTGTTCTAACGTTATTTGCTCTTACTCGCTCGTCTTTGTTTTCTAGTTATTAGTTAGCACATACTTAGCATGGAAACTCCTTAGGTACATACCTAGGTACGTGTTCAAACCGTTTGGAATTTTTGAATTTCTCTATAGGTAATGTTTTCGTTGGTAATATTTTATTTACTTTAAAGGACCATTTTTTAATTACCAAAATAAGATTACAGATTCAATTATGTATAGGTACAGTAGCAATAATACTTAGCGCTTTGATCTATTTAATATATACATCCATCATCTCAGCCTATACCCTCTGCTGAGCATAGACCTTTCCAATGGCTCTCCAATGCTCCAACGCAATATTGATATGGGACGTCCTATTTCTGAACTGAACTGAAAACTGAAAAGAAATATACTGACCTATCCTATCATTGTCCCCAGGGCCTCCCGTCGTGGTCGCGCGGCGTGGCGGCGGCGGAGGCAGCACGAGCGCGCGTCGTGCGGTGGGCGCGCGACGCGTGCGGCGCCTGCGACGAGCCACCCCCTGACCCGCACCGCAAGAAGATGCCGCACGCGCTGCGGCGGAGGTACTTCCTCTGTCCTTGTTTACAAGTAAGTTTATTTTATACTATTAGGGCCTTTTTCCTGTCATGCGTGTTTTGTTCTGCATGCGATGCGGATCTGGTCCGCATGCGTGCCACCCGCTACCTATCCCAGCGCACCTGGTTGGTCATCATTTCACCTCTTTAATTACATCCGTTCGCATTGCGAGCAACTGAGCTAAAAGCAAATATCTATGAAAACGTACTCATTATCTTCTTTAGGTGGCGCGATTATTTTTTAAGCAGTGAGATGGTTCTTGGTTTTATGCTTCAATTAGGCTACTGGTTAAATATAAAAAATACTTTTTGAATCAATTTGATGAGTGTAAATATATAGACAAGAGCATTTCTGTCTTACTTCTAAGTAATACTTACCCACGTTCAAGTACACGGTGTAGGCTACACCTCATCAGTCAGCGCCACTTGAACGAGACAAAGTATCAAGTGTCCCCTTAGCCCGGTAACTCAAGTCGGCGGTTCGCGAGTCGAGTCTCAGGTTCGATCTTGTGCTACTTTCACTCGCGCCCACCGTCCGGCGCAAGCGCACCCAGCTAGGGATATACAGGGTGTAGTTTTGTAAAAGTCTGCGCTATGTATTTACGAATTTGTTATAGTAACCTACATGTCAGATACTGAAAATTAAAAAAAAAAAAAGTTTTTTTTGACATATAACCTGTAGGTACTTAATTATGATTCGGGTTTTACTTCAATGGCACATATACCTAACAGGTATCACTCGTTAAAGGGGAAGGTAAACATTTTTAGGAAACCTGTATGTATACACTAGAGTTGAAATTCAAAGGGGTTTGTGAAATGCCAAACATTGAACCAGCGTGGTGGATTAAAGTCAAATCACTCGCGTATGACAGTAGGCTCGTGCCCCCCTGTCGTGGGGACGTTAAAAGGGCCGATACGGTATGAAACTGGTACCCTTTTCTGCGGAAGACATTTTATACCCCGTATTTTATAAAAGCAGCAGAAACAGGTTTGATTTACACCTGCTTTTTTGAGTAACGATTGCTTTTTCATGAGTCATTGGCTGAGGAAGTGAGTATTGATGTGATTTAAATTGTGGTCGTTTGTAAAGTTATGGCGGCTAGTCGACGAGGATTTGCATTATTCATTTTATGTGGAGGGAGTAAGGTGTAGGTATATCTTGTTATTCTTACTTGGTAAAGATTATTTATATGCCATTGCAAAGAAGTTTGTAAAATGCGTAAGAAATGATAATACATAGTAAAGAAAAAATAAAAGTTAAGGTATCAAATAAGGGAATAATAATCATTCATTGGTTCATTTGTTTTTCATTAAAATTATCGATATATGTATGTACCTACTTATGTATATAATTTATATAACGACCTATCCATGATGGTAGGGGATAGTTCAACATTTTGCAAGTAGGCAATATACATAGCTGTAGAAAACTGAATTTACGTTTTCGGTACTCGACACGTCACACTACTTAGATATTGAATAGGTGTAAGAAAATAATCATACAGACTCAATGGAAAACCTCATCACATGGGAGATTAAAATCATGAATGCAGTGACTAATTGTACCTATAAAAGACACGTTTATTTGCGGTCAAGTAATGACAGTCGTTGAACATAGTGCGAAATTTATAAATTGTCGTTTCCCATTTGCATAAAAAGCCATTCATGATAAAGCTTGATTAAAGCTACTGCTAAAATACCAGCTAGCTTAGCATACACTCCGTGACAAGACGTTGTCATGGGTTTGTCACGCTTACGTCTCTGTCCATAGTTTTAAATGTGATAAAGACAGCATGACGTGAGATAATTGTCGCGGCACGTATGCTAAGCCTCCGGTTGTTAAAAATCGAAACAAGACAGCACGATGCGACGTTTAATTAATAATTAACCTTAATTGACTTTCCTACAACAACGTGCGAGGTAACCGGTTTTTATTAAACTTAAAGATCAATTCAAAACTCGATACCTTTCACACTTTTCTCTAAATAAAATAATTAAGCTATTAAAATTTTCTATTTCACACCGTCATCATTTTAAAATTATACAGCTGCCAATTGGAAGTGGTATTAGCATATTGATCGGCCTATCATCATAAATATTTTACAACATTATTGCGAAATTCTGATTAGTATATGAGTAGAAAATTAGAAATTGGTATCTGTTAAAAATGGCGGCGAAATCTTCACCTCCCTGACCTACGGTAATATGTAGATCATTGATCGATAATTTAATAATTTTACACCGATGATCCGTCGGCGCCTGTATCGTCATCAATTTTCACTTTTTACATACGTCATAATGATTGGCTATTTCCGGTTCTTCATAAAGTAGGTGTTTGTAACAAAAAATAATAACATTTTAGCATACTTCTCACTGCCTCCAGCCATTATAAGTGTCGATTTACATTATCTTAGTGTTTGTTTAGCAGAGTGCTTTATGATAGTACTTTACTTCAAACATGTAAACACTTCCTACTTTAGTACGGTTCTATTTGACTTAAAGCACTACCAGAACTTGCCTTTTAATTTGTAAGTACTAAAATACTCTTTCTTAAACACTAAGATAATGTAAATGCGCCCAAAGTGAGTAATTGCTGGTCAAAAATTTTATTATATTGTCATCATACTTGTCCGTCATCGCCCGTCTTTTTCAGTGTCTTTTCCGGTGAAACTCTGGTCTAAAGATGGTACTTAGTCCACTATTTGTTCGTGATGTTATCACTAGAGTATTAGTAAGTCAGTGATTCAATGTCACATTCAAACTCGTCTATCACTATAAATTATTCACTAATAATGCGGTGGAATGAGCCAGTAGGTCTACGGAACCTGTTGCGGTGGAAAGTCGCCGCTAAGTCGGCCGGTCGCCGCCATATTTACAAGAGATGCGCACGAGTTGACGACCACGTGTTGTGAGGTTTTTGGAGGGAAATTATGTGGGATGATGATTTGTGGATTCAAATTGGTTTGATTGTTAAACTTAATGTTTTATTATTTAGTTGGATAAAATAAGATTATTTTTTAAAACGAGCGTTTTAAAATTTAAGTTAAAGTTTTAAGTCAGCATGCAAATTGGGAGAACGGACAAACAGTTAAGTAAACAATAAACAATTTCTATCTTCTGTCTAAGGATCTAAGGTTTTAAGTGTAGATTCTTCTAAAGTGAAACGATTTATTTACTGGAACCAAAGGTTTAATTTTATATTACGAGTACATATGAAGTCCAAGACAAGATTACCCATAAAAAACCAATGATGTCTAGTCTAGCATATAAAAATATTCCGCAATTATGAGATACCTACCTAGTATTGAACACAGTTAAATAAACAAAAATTCAAAATTTCATAACACAAACAGCCACTTACGACCATCAAATAACAATAAACAAATAACAGAAGGACTTATATCCAAGTTGATTGATTGCCGCTTAAATCTAATTGTAGTTGAGTGAACTGCGGGTCAGCTAATTGAATGAAATTGAAGAGTCCACACACGTCTATGACTACAATGAGGCTAATCAAGAAGCCAACCCTGGTTTGAGTTGCGACATTACGCTGCTTGGGGTTGTCAAACTGTGCGCTTTATTGCTTTTTATGCTAGTTTTTTTATTAATGGCAATAACCAATGTGCATTCTGCCACTATCAGGCGACGTAAAGTTTTATACGAGTATCATTATTATACTGCAATATCATTTTATAGTTTACTATAAGTAACTTATTAGTCATACAAATATCCAGATTTAAGCCAAACACAGTAAAGACCACAGGACGAATTTTGATGAAACTTGGTAGTATTGTAGTTTATACATTAAAATAACACATAGGCTATATTATTTTAAGGTATATGTTTTTTTTAAGATATGACGATAAATTCGTACGAACTCACGGGCAGCCACTAGTAGCATCTATTTTCATCAAAGTTAGTACCTACATAATGTGATGTGATGGTATTTGTGGTATTCGCAAACTTGAATCTTTGAGAATCGCTATCAAGAAGATTAGGAAACTTTAACCGTATTTAAAGAACTTGGCATTTTAGAAAGGTTAAAGGCGGTAAACTGTTTAAAATAAGTGCCGATGATATGATAAAGGTAATTGGAATGTATTGTTGTACTCCAGATACCAAATAAATAAAGCAGTATGAGTTACAGTCACGTTTCATGCTATCGACACGTCGAAGAAAAGTTTGTGTCTGTATATGGTATGGTGTTAATGTTTTGATAGCTAATAACGATAGTGTCATAGTTTACTTAGATTCTTACGGTGGTATGCTTTTGGTTGTGAAATCGTTTTGCAATTAGGTTTTTTGTATTTTAATTTGTTTAAGGGGTTATTTCATCATCTGCAGTGCCATCTACGGATAAAATTTATCTGACAGATAAACCTGTATGTCTATTTCATAAAACATGACGTTTAGACATTGACAGGTATAAAATATCCGTTTATCTGCAGATGATGGAACAACCCCTGAATATCATAGAAGTTACACATATGATAATCTAATGAAGTGTCAGTCCTGCTACAAATAATGCAGTGGAATATAAAGAAGATAATCTAAAATAGTAAGAATTAGGATAACCCATATAAAATGCCACAGACTTCAAAAGAATCATAATCATCTCTCCTTTTTATGTCTCCAATACAGGGGCACGAGCCCACTCTCATACAAGAATGATTAGGCTATAATCCACCACGCTCATCCAAGAATACAATACATATTTATAAACCTAATAACTAAGGATAGAACGTGTAGGTATGTACGGTCAGCATCAAAAGTCGATGAACACATTCAGATTTTCAAAAGTCATTTACACCATTATTAGACGGAATACCTTAATTATTTTCCTTATTATTTATTTATTTATTTATTTATTTATTTATTTATTTATTTATTTATTTATTTATTTATTTATTTATTTATTTATTTATTTATTTATTTATTGGAAAACCAACAGCTTCAATATACAAAATAGAAAATAATATGAAATATGAACTTTATTGGACGTTCATTTAACTCTAAAACATTTTTCCTAAGCAATTTTAGTCAAATAATGGTGTATTTTACTTTTGAAAATCGGAATGTGTTCATCGACTTATGATGCTGACTGTACAAGTAAATAATGCAACGCACGGTTTTTTTCAAACTCAAATTCAAAATAATTTATTGCACTTCATATACATAGTACTACGAGTATAGAGGTACATTTTAAAGTGCTACATGAAATATTGAAGAAAGTAACAAATAGACGTTTCATATTTACCAAACTAGAGATAAACATGACCTGTAACAAAACATCGTCTAGCTCTAGGCAACAATACGCATTGTCATAAATACACACCAGCTATACCTACCTATTGAATGCCCCCGTTAATTACAAAGCGATTAATAGTTTAATTGAATTGTGACGAATAATACAAGCAAGGAAGTCAGCAGATAGTATAGTTGTAGCCACCGGCCTGACGTGTCGCGGTGCATAGATGCACTTTATGCACTTTGTGCAGTTGGTAGAGTGATTAGTACCTAATGTGACCGACGCAATGAGTTTGAAAGCAAGTAAACAAGCAAGACGGAACTGTTCCATCTTTTCTATTTCGAGGAAACGGTTTAAAAGGTCTAAATATGTAAGTAATATTGTTTTTTTTTTTTATAAATCAATCGTTTACATAAACAGTAGTGTTGGTAATTTAGACTTAGGTATGTATCGGAATAGAGGTGTTGTTTTGAAAAGGTAGACTTAAGAAGGGAACAAGTTTAAACTTAAGTAAATGAAATAATGTTAATTTTTAAATTTAGACCCCTAGGTAGATACTTTAATAGTTTTAAATGTTCATAGATATTAATTTCAATTAATCCATATCAATATTAAAAGTGCGGAATTCGTTTTAAGGTCGTGTGCCGTAACCTTACTTCTGTACTGACTGAATCGTTATGAAGTTAAGTGAACTCTGAGTGTTTGAGTAAACTCTGTAAAGGTTTTAAGGACAGATTCTTGAAATGAATATTTTAATGATATTCAATTCTTTATAAAAATAATAACAATAATTTCCCGTCTGAATGCCACGCCAATAAAAGACTCGTGGAAATGTTTACAATAGCAAAATAGTTGGCGCATTCGATTCTCAAAACATTTCCTATTGTTTAATTTATTTTTATCAACACTTACTTTCGTTATTAAAATATTAACGATGTTTTGTTTTATAATAGTTTATTAGTTCACTCGTGTGAAATAATGAGGGTAGCTATGTGATCTACATATAATACCAGGGGTGGCCAACTTTATTAGACCCAAGATCTCCTATTTACTATTGAATCCCTTTGCGATCTACCAATTACATACTTATTGAAATCTTAAACGAAACAGCATAGTTCAGTACGCAATCATGTAGTATTTTTTTAATTTTATTAAGAGAGAAAACATAAATGTGCAAATTATTATTAGTAACTAGGTATTTATTTAACTTTATATAAGTGTGAGTATTGCGTCTGGGCATCTTCCACTAGTTTAGATGCGAGTTCTGGTTTACGTATTTTTACCTATATTTTTGCCGTGCCACGATCTACTGGAATAACAGTAGCGATCGACCGGTCGTTCGTTTGGCCATCCATGACTTATATTAATAATAGTAATGTAATAGTAGTAATGTACTAGTATATTTTCAAACGTCAATTCTATTATAATGAATACGACTCGTGTTGTAAAATATATTAAAAACTAGCAGCTGCTACTGCCCGCGACGAAGTATGCATTTATCGTCATAACTTGGAAAATGTATGCAATATCTTACAATAATATAGCCTATCTCTTATTCTGATGTGTAAGCTACAATATTGTACAGTTGCATTATTAAAATTGTTTTGTAGTTTTTACAAAAAAGATAATTAAACATTTTCAAATCAATTCATTTCATTAATCGGCACAAATTTTGACTGAAAAATAATAACCTTTTTTTAATTTATTTTTTAGCCTATGTTGTCCCACTGCTAGGCAAAAGCCTCTCCCATGCTTCTCCACACATTTCTGTTGGTGGCGGCTTCCCACCAATCTTCCCTAAATAAGCTTATTAAATTTGAACCTTATTTGTTACTAATATAGTGAGTATACTGGCTTTTCAATAAAGAACTGAAGAAAAAGAATTTAAATGGCCAAAAAACCCATTAACCAACGTTTATGTTAAAGCAATCATAATAAGAAGTGTGACTTTATAAATAAATCGTTTATAAAATTTATATCATTATGTTTTCTAAAGTAATTAACTCGAATCACTTATTTCTATTAGTTTTCACTATCGTTATTCATACTAATTCCTTCCTATTGGTTTACTTATAAAGAAATATTTTCCAGGTAACTTTAATCTTATTTGTTACGAATTAAAGAAGCATCTAAATAAACATATAGTTCCTAATAACAGTAACTAAAGAACCCTTTGACATGTCTAAGGCTGGTCTAAGGTAATTAATCATAACAATCAACAAAATGAAACACTACCGGCAACATAATGCAATGAAAACAAACAGTTTACACATACACTGAATCACTGGAATATTATTTAAACAATATCAATGAAGAAAGTTATAAATATGAAACAATACGATGTTGACGATAAATTGTTCACTCACGATCGTAAATAAGATTGTTCTCTCACGAAGACATGCAGTTGATGCAGTCATCCCGGGTGATGTCATTGTCTGGAGTGAGATGTGAGTTTAAGAAACTGCTAGTTTAGTAGGGTTATAAAAAGCTAGTTTTATTACAAATCTAGCTGATCCTGTGAACTTTTTTTCCACCTTAGAGACAAGATATAATAAATATCCTATGTCCTTGCCCTGGTTCTTAGCTACCTTCTTTACCAATTTTCATTGAAGTTGGTTCAGTCGTTCTTCAGTTCTAAAATGTGTAACTAAGTAACACGACTTCCTTTTATATATACTTATATATCTACATATATAGATAGATGTACTTTTAGGGGTCCGTTCATATGAGGATCCGTTGCGTTGCGTTTACTATAAGTTTGCCTGTTCTGACGGTACTCGACCGACAAATACGCGAAACATCCACCGTTTGACATGAACAGATCCCTAATATAAACACACTTCCAATTATTTAAGCTGTAAAGACTACCCAATACGGCTTGAGTATTAGTCAAAGTTTATTCATTTAACATCAGCCGACTTCTTTCGATTTTCGAAATTGACCCAGTCATTTTTGCTTTGAAAGAGTGCTGGTTTTAATGACTTTTTTCTGCAACGATCTTAACTTGTTTTAAAGCTGTCATTTTGTACGGTCAAATTGTTTGAAAATATTCCAAGAATTTGTCTTTATCAAACGCGTTAAGTTTGTAATTGATTAATAGTAGGAACCGTTCGATAACACGCAATATTTATGTTTCTTAAGTAATAAATTGATACTTATTGTTTAACTATGTCACTTTGACCTTTTGTTAGGGTTTCCTCGTCTGCCTTTATACCTACCAACTTTAAGAAAATACCTTACTTACATCATGGTGAAAAAACCAAGTTCGATATTTACATTTAAATTTCGTGCTGAGAAATGGAATTTTCAAACGATAATGTACTATTAAACTTGATTTAGGTAGGTAGGTAAGTAATAATATCATCATACTAGGAACACTAACTGGCCCTTAAAGGACAGGAAGACCTAGTTTCAGTCTCACGAAAAAAAAAATCTCGTATATTGAAATAGTAAGGAATAAACAAACAAAACTTTCCTCTTTATGATAGAGTGTAGATAAAATTTATCTTTATCGATCTCTGTCATCATTTCATCAGTTTTAAAATAATGTGTTTTTCCAAAACTCCCAACCCTAGAATTCTGTCAATGGCAGTTAGACGTGCGACAGTTTAGTGTCGTGCAGTCACAGTTCAACTGATGCGCGAGCGCAGGCGCCAGACAAATGACTGTGATGCAGTCTCTGACTCATGCTCTACTCTGAGTTTGGATTATAGGAATAGAAGTATTCATACCATACCATACTAATGTTGCCGTTTCTTCTTCTTGGCTATATTTACAGGCAGTGAAAGGGTAGTAGTTTTAGTACCTATATAAAACCAACATCAAAAAATATACTCATACATAACCAATTTGAATGAAACATTTAAAATTTAGTTATAAATACGGAAGGGATGCTCTATTACAGAAATGTCCTTTTAAATACTCAATTGATTTGTATATGTAGACCCCTTCATTTAATAAAACATCAAAAGAAAGCATGTTAATGATGATCTTTTTTGACTTCTTTGGCAATCATTACTGTCTACTACCACCGTCTGCTATCTGGGTCATACAGACACAGAAAACAAAAAATGTCTCTCCTGTTCCCGAAAGTTAAGGACATTGGATGCTAATTTCTGAACTTAGTGCATAATCTGTGCCCGATGTAGTTTTGGCCTGTATAAACATTTTGAGGATTGGCTGCTCCAGTATCCTTAATCATCAGGAACAGGAAAGACAATTTTGAACCTAATTCTGTGTATGACACATCTAGATGAAATGAAGATCAAGAATGACCCCGTACCTTTACTTGTTGCTATTGAAACATACGTCTTTAGCTCAATCTAAATTGTATCAGACTCCTTTAAGAATAATAAGGATATCCTAAATAATTAATTTAAAAATAGCTCTTATTACATTGATTACTTACTGATAATAAATTAGTCATACTAAATGTCTGGAAAAAAACCACTGAACTGTAACAAGTAAGGTATTGTCATATCATAATACAAAACATCATTGTTTGATTGATATAATAGTTTGTTTATTATCTTTAATATTAATTGGGGATCTCCGGTGACGTATGACGAATATTATTTAAGAATATAAAAGACAATGCAACTCGGCCAAACACTTCTGGGCCTAAAAAAACTCACTGCCCAGAAATGAAACATATACCAGCCAGAGTATACACCTAGACTGCCACGACATTTTATTATATGGCGTCAACAAAGTATGCTCAAAGAAAAAGATATATCCTGATATAAAGCTGCAATTTTCTATAAACGACATGATATCTTTAGTATGATATACATCTTTTTTCTCCTGGAGCCCAAAACTGATAGGACAGTGGTGAAATATTAACTATAAGTAACAAAACGATTATGAGAGTAATATTGAAAAGTAACCGACAGACGAGTCGTAATGCGTTGACAATCGGCAATTAGTTTTCAATTATAGTGTTTACGCATGATGCACTGATACGGGGCTTTACGTCTTTGTTACTATAGCAAAGATTTTAAAATAGATATTGTTTCCGTAAAGTCTGTTGATTAAAAAAATAAAGATATATTGGATATAACGTAGGGCCCTGTGCCAAAGGTTTCTTGCCGTTTTCTTCATCTCGGCTATAAAGGTAGTGAACCGGCAGCAGTTTTAGATTAAAAAAGTGACATCAGAAAACTGTAATGAATTTTCCCTTTTTTTGAATAAACACTTTTCATTTTCAAAATATTTTGCGATGTGGAACATCAACATGTATAACCTACATAATCTTTGCATCATCATCCTATGTAAGAGATAAAAGATGGACAGTTTTGTTTAGCAAAACACACGGGCAGAGTATAATTAGGTTAGGTTTGTCTGTTAAGAGTGACACACATTAACTTCAATGTCTATTCTCATAAGTTTATGCAACTAAAATTAAAAAGCGATAATTACGCAAAAAATCGAAAGTGCCTACAAGTAAATTAAACTCATACTCAAGCAAAAGTTATTGGAAAAGGCAACATTTCTCCAATTAGCCAATCTTAACACAACCTTCCTTATTTAAAACAAATTAACCCAACCAAATACTGAGAACTGATATAATTGATGTAAAAAAATACTATAATTTAAGTTAACCCATCAACGGTGTCTCGAATAAAGTCTCTGAGACAAATTGTTACATTGATTTACGCGCTTGCAGCTCGTTTTAAAGTTGTTAACATTTTTATACTGCAATTTCACGTGTCGTTACTTTGACTTATTAACTGGCATGTGCAGGAAAGGTTGGTTAACTTAATGCTCCGTTAAGTGCCCGTTTCATTATATTATACAGAAAAAAAGTGATAGATATTATATACCTGTCACTGTCTAAAACATCACGTTTTATGAAATAGACATAGGTTTATCTGTTAGTTAAATTTCATCTGAATGGTGAACCGAGTCCTAAATCTGAAGCTAATCCTTCCGTTATTAAATTAAGCATAATGGTTAATGAATGTTTAATTTTAATCACTTTTCCTGCAACTGAAAGCCAGTCTGTTCCGTAATGAGAATTTATCGTCGAGTACTGACTTGTTAATATTATTAATGATGTGATGATTCATTCCGTGAACTTTTCGGGTTAAAGAGTAATAATGAACTCTCTCGGTGTTTTTTTTTATAGTAACGTCTTTTGTTGATTCATTACATTTTGTATCTTATGAAGAAAGTAGTAGTTTGACTGATGTATGTAGGTAGTATCGAAAAGTGTTAACAAAGATATGTGCTCTTCATGCGATTTAATATATTTATATTGCACATACACGTATTTGTCTATTGTAATAAAATAATGTAAAAAGGTTAATAACAAGGCATTTATCTACATATCCGTCACGTCACGCCTCTATCCCATAGGAGTAGACAGAGACCACTTCCTTCCACTTGCTGCAAACTTGACCCAAACTTACTTTCTTCGCTTCATCTACATTCATAAGTCTCCAAATACATGCACGTCGGTTTAGTACCCTAACTTGGTCTTTCCTAACAGCAACATTTCTTTTTTACAGAATGACGAGCCCCCAGAGATCACGTACTGCGTGGTGGGCGGCGAAGGAGGCCTGGCGCTGCAGGCCGTCACACCCACCCACCCTATGCCGCCGCAGGACGAACTCGACACCATGTTTGCTGAGCTTGTGGTAAGTACTAAGTTTTCACAACAGATGGCGCTGTAGGTTTCCTAAAACGCGGTGGCAAGATTTTGTTAATGTCGTTATAAAAGAGCTAATCGGTTTGGTACAGTCAGGAGCAGATCAACTTTTACAAAAATTCTAATATCGTCCTTATGTCGCAATGAAATAAGGTATTTATCCCTGTGTAAATCTAGATGTGCTCTAAACTACGTATACATGACGTTATCGGATCAAAAAGAAAGATCAGTTCTTGACAAGGTTTTGGTCAGTTTGTTAATGCCTTTTTAATTTGATAGCATAATATAACAGGTTCTCACAAGTATTCTAAGGACTAGACAAATGTTTACGTTAGCCTTCTTTTGAAACGAAAGAGTTATTTCAAATACAAGTACTTTAATTTCGCCACCCCATAAAACACACAGTTCCTTTATCAAACACTTTAGAGTCTACCTAATTGTTTACCTTTTGATCCATTATGAACCACCAGAAATTCACAAAAAGCATAACTCTTACGTCACAAGTCAACTATATTCACAGGTCTTTATGTCAACGAGACCACGCATTGTTTTTCACAGACTTTCTCGAGTTTCATTTACATTACGTAAATTGTTTACTTCAGATGCTAAAGGAATTACAGAGATGACAATGACATTAGCATTGTTAACTATAGAATCTCAGTTGCAGGATGGGCTGTTATAGTTAATTAGCTATTAAATTATCGAGAATTCTGCTTCTGAAATAAGTGGTTTAATGGAGATGGCATTCTCTGGTATAAGTTAGTCCTAAATGGCGAGTGCTCACCGACAAGAGTCCTAAGTCCTGTTTACAGATATTTATCTGGTAGATACAACCTACAGATATTTTATCTGACAGATATTTTACACCGGTCACTGTCTAAAACGCTATGTTTTATGAAATGATCATAGGTTTATCTGTCAGTTAAATTGTATCTGTATGTAAACGGGCTCCTACTCGAATATTATAATGATGATGATTTTAATGAGATGATCTGCAACTATCTGTAGTCTCTCAAAACAGAAACGTATAGTTTTCGTAAGGATGCACTGCTCTCAGTTCCCATAGTGCAAGGTGTTTCGTCATTGCATTGTGCTATTTGAGTAAATTGTTTGTTGCATGCATCTCTGCTGTTGGGAGATTAATTTCCTTTCAAATCTTCTTCTCTTTTCGAATTTATTTTAATTTAGAATTGCCAGTTTCATATTCTTTATTTGAAATGGTTGGATTAGCTTTTAAATTATTTCCTGTTTTTACTTCTGAAAATTATCATTCGAATAAATTCTCACAACTTTAAGGTCCCGTTACACCATCTACGGATAAAATTTAATTGACAAATAAACCTATGTCTATTTCATAAAACATGACGTTTTAGACAGAGACGGGTATAAAAATCTGTCAGAATTTTTTTAACTGTAAAACGTAACCTAAGTACCTTATAATAAGTTTAAATCTTCCTTGAAGCAAAAACTATCTACCCACAATCATAAAACTAAACCTAAACACCACAGCTACAACTAATAAATTAAAATTTCGAAATTCAAAATGTGAAACAGCACTCTCAGCAATTGGAACACTTGGCTGACTTACGATCGGCGCAGAAGCCGGAAGGTATCCATTGCTTAGCGGAGGTGTTTTGACAGATGCGATGGAGTCACGCCCGCGCCGCGCATGCGCGATGGGAGCCGCTTTCACACGCATCGGCGAAGGGTCTCCAAGTTTACACATTTAAATGAGTACATTGGAAACGCGACATTCTTGTACGTTTGCAATTTCAATCTTGAGGTGAAAATGTTAATGTTGCAAATTGGTTTTTTCCGTAGAAGGTAGATAGGTAGGTTGTAATAATAGGTTTAGGCTTAGTATGTACGCTGCTTGATTAATATCATGTCCAACATGCATATACATACAAGCATATACGCCACGTCACATACTCTTTCCCGTCGGTGTAGGCAGAGCCCACTTCCCTTCACTTGCGTTTTTCCACTTAACACTGTATGAGACGATTGATGAATGTGGATGAAGCGAAAGAAGTGTGTTCATAAAATAAGAGCAGCAAAATCCATAAGTAAACTCAATACTCGGTTATTTAAAGATCCCGTTATTGTATTTGCTCACAGACAGCCCTTATAACTTTCAGATAGCAAAGATCCGATCGCTGGCGTTTAATTTGATTTACGAGGTGCGCGTGCGCAAATTGCCAGCTTCATTCCGTACTGGAGCTGCTCGTTTAGTGTTTATCGTTCTATATGGTGCTTTTATTGAGGATATGAATTGAGAATTAAATTAAAAGCTTGTTTCATTTATGGGATAGAAATTGATTATAAATTAAATGCAAGGAAATAAGGAAAAGTCAAAGCACTGGCAGAAGATAGGCTTAACTGGCGGATATGACACCGATAAGAGTCTAAGGGGCTGTTTAACCATCTGCAAATAAAATTAATCTGACAGATATTTTATACCTGTCTCTGTCTAAAACGTCGTGTTTTATGAAATAGACATAGGTTTATCTGTCAGTTAAAGTTAATCTGTAGATTTTGGAACGGGCACTAACTCTTAAATATAATGCTCATTATAAAGCAAGAACCCAAATCTTTCCGTTCACATAGTCAATTCCTAATTAAACTTCTGAGCTTAAGAGAAATCTCTACCTAATCGTAGTTTCCACCATTTCCTTTAACATCGTTTCATATAAACTCGTTTCTTCCACGTATGCAAATCGCAGATTATCTTCACATCTACTTCGATTTTCACTCGATTGAGATATTAATTGTCAGATCATAAAAACGAAAATTTACAACCCAACAACAAGATTCAATTAAACTTGATAAACTTGTACTCATAACTCATAATTTTCACTTCATGTATACTCTGGTTCTACAAAGCGTTTATCGATCAAGTTATCTTTGCGTTTTTTTTTTGTTTGTCTGCTTCATTAGTTTCCGGGTGTTTAATAATTTCTGCTTTGTTAACGGCAATTTTAACTTTGTCAGTATCGACAAAGTTACGTTTGCAAATAATTTTTTTTTCTTCTTGCTGTTTGAGTCATACTGCTTTAACCTACTAATATAAGGTGACTTTAAATTAGCGAACGATAGAAAAGGATATGCATGTACTCATGATAACAAACAACTTTGACTGTGGGACCAAGGACGAAATCGTTAAAAAAAATTTGAACTCCCCATACAAAATGCACCAGCTGATAGTACGGGGGAACAATTTTTTTTTTGTGATTTCGAACTTGGTCCCATAGTAAAAGTTGTTTTTTATCACAAGTACATGCATATCCTTTTCTATCGTTCACTAATTTAAAGTCACCTCGTATTTTAAATGTCAAAGTTTGTGCCGATGAATGGATGGATGTTTGTTACTTTTTCACTCAACCACTGAACATATTTTGATATTTGGCAATATTGTAGCTTGCACATGAGAATAACGCATAGGCGATATTTATAGGATATGATGTTTTTTTCCCGAAACATGACGACAAATGCGCACGAAGTCGCGGGCAGCCTCTAGTCAACATTAAATTCAAGTTGGTAATCGTCATACGCACGAATCTGACAGCTGGTTTTAATCAGTTGGATTTTTATATCTTTCGTCGTTATCAGCTCATATATGTCCCCACCGAGGGGCACGAGCCTACTCTCATACAGAGAGTGATTAGGCCGTAATCCACCACGCTGGCCAAGTGCGGGTTGGCGGATTTCACATACACCTTCGAATTTCTTCTCTGGTTTATGTAGGTTTCCTCATGATGTTTTCCTTCACCGTTAGCAAGTGGTAATCGAATAAATTGATCCGTACATGAGAAATAAACTCAGAGGTACGGGTCCCCGCCAGGATTCGAACTCACGCCCTCAGAATTCGAGGCAAGCGTTCTACCAACTGGGCTACCACCGCTTATATCTTTATCATCTCGCAATTAAAACGCAGACTATTGTAGTGAAGTGTGATGTAAGTGATGACAATGTCACTTTCACCTATCAGGAGGTGTTGGGTATCTACAATAATGTTATCAGAATGACAGCCTATGATTATATTTATATCTTTGATGTTGTATCATGTGCAGCTGTGTTAATTTTACTTTCATTTATCAAACTTTAGGTATTATGTCTTGTTTTTCCTCAATTCGTGCATGTAGAACATTTTCATCAACATACATACATACATACATATCCGTGGCGCCTCTCTCCCATTGGGGTAGGCAGAGACCACTTCCTTCCACTTGCTACGATCCAAACATATCTCTTTTAACAAATTCTTTAAAAAAATAACATTCTATAAACTAACCAATGTCTATATCATTAACAGGTGCTTTATTTCAACAGATAACTCATCATCATCCTATCTAAGATTTAGGGCCTGTTTAACCACTTAAAGATAAAATGTATCCGTCAGATATTTTATACCTGTCACACGTTTCATGTTTTATGAAAAAGACTAGGGTTTATCTGTCGGATAAATTTTATCTGTCGATGGTGAAATAGGACCTTAGGCAGATAACTGCTATCTAAACAAGATAGAAATCTCGAATTAATACACCAAATTTACATATAACACTAGCTGTCCCGGCAAACTTTGTCCCGCCTTAGAATGAACTTTATTGTGTAGGAATAAAGTTCAAATTGACTCTACATTTAAGTAAGAAAACATTTGTATGGGAAAAAGAAAAGGTTTGTTTTAGGGCTTTCCCGGCAATTATTTGAATTTTTCTCACCGTAAAAACCTTAAAACTTCCTAGTCAAACGACAACTCACAATCGCCTTTAGGCTTCTAAATTGGTTAGTGTAACAATTGCTTGAATGTGGTAGCGCAGACCGCCTACTTAAAGCGCACTGAGTCACGTAATCGTATTTGTTATCGGACGATCAGGTGTCTAGGCTGCTATATCTGAAATGATCTGTTAAGTAGTTGCCTTGGGGGCGTTATTGACGTAACTTGATGTGTGTTTGTTGTATTTTGCTTAGAGAAAATGAGAATGTGGGCCTGTTACGCCATCTTTAGATAAATTTTATCTGACAGATGAATTATACCTGTCTCTGTCTAACGTCATGTTTTATGAAATAGGTAAGGTTTATCTGGCAGTTAAATTTTGTGTGGTTTTGAAACGGGCACTGTAAGTTTAATTTTAATGATTCGTATTTTGGGTAGGCGAAAATCTATCAGACATTTTGCTAACAGCAGCGTTGTTTTATCTGATAGCTTCTTTTTGATCATTTGTATCATTCAAGAAATGTCTGTAACTGAAGTCTTTCAATTTTGTCAATTTCGTCATTAATAAAGGCTCGACATTTGTTTATTCTTGACCGTGATACATTCATTAACCGAAAGCTAAAAGATATCATCTGATTTTGAAATCAGTAAGACTAAGAGCCTATTTCAACAGATAAATTTTATCTGACAGATGTTTTATACCTGCCTCTGTCTAACGTCATGTTTTATGAAATAGATATTGGTTTATCTGGCAGTTAAATTTTATCTATAGGTGGAGAAACTGGCACTAAACTTGTCCTACTCCAAAGGTTGTCTGGAAGAGATCATTTTAGTGATAAGGCCGCCTTTGCGCACAATGTTTTAGTTTTAAGTTTTTTTTGTATTTCTTTTGTGTGCAATAAAGAATTTCTATTTATCTATCTATCTTGACAGTATACCTAAGCTAATTTCTATTCAAAATGACAATATTGAAGAATGAAAATGCAAAATCTTAAGAGCAGTGATGTAGCGTTTTACAATTGATACCTAATAGTCGAGATAATGCTTCATAATGTCGCTTTCTATGCGCTAAGTAAAATGAGATTGCAGAACTGTGTTGTGAGAAATCATAAAGATGGTCCTAATAATGTACGTATAACGGTGCGTACAAACCATGTAACATGTTATATAACTTGTGTTATATAACATTGTTTTATAACATTCAGTGTCCACATTATGTTACATGGTCTGTACGCACCTTAACGTTAAAGGTCTATCTACATCGTTCTGGGCCGTGCCCGGGACGTGTCCGGGCCGTGGCCCGTCAGGAGGGAAAACAATATGTCGACGTCATGACAGCGTATGTGAACGAATCCATAGAAAATGTATGGAATTATATTTTTGCCTGACACGTCCCGGACACGTTGTCATGACGACGTATTGTTTTCCATCCTGACGGGCCACGGCCCGGACACATCCCGGGCACGGCCCGGATCTGTGTATATACACCTTTATAGTGCTTAGGAAGTATTCTAACGTAGAGATTCTCGATAGTTATGGTATGAAGCTTGAGCAACAATTATCTTTTTATTAACCTGTCATTTCTTAGAATGACATGGAAGAAGCACCACTGCTTTTAAATGATTTATGATGATCAATATATAATATGTGATCTGAATAAAATCTTCAGTTACTTATGGGATATTAGAAGAATTGTAAAACTTTATTTGAAAAGAGCAACCCCACAGAGTTTCTTGCTAGGTTCTTCTCTGGGGGAAACTGCGCTTTGCGAATCTAGCACTAGCTTAAAAAAAGTATATTAAAATAAGTAATGTAACGGTTTCAAGAGCATTTTTTGTGCCTATGAAATAAATATATTTTGACTTTGACTTTGATACTAGAGGCTGCGCGCGAGTTCGTAAGCTTTAAACGTCATATCTTGAAAAAATAAACATGCTATCTTAAAATTATATAGCCTATGTGTTGTTCTGATGTAAAAGCTACAATATTGCCAAGTTTCATGAAAATCTATTTTGTAGTTATTGCGTGAAAGAGTCCAGTCCAGTGAAAACATCCATCGGCACAAACATTGACATTAACTACCTCTATAATAACTACCTCTAGGGTGTAGAATTATGATATCCTTTATATCTTGGAACAATCTACAGTTTCTCAAATTAAACAGAGTTAAGTAATTAATCTCGCAAATTCTCCACCCAATAACAAACATCACGTCACTGTCAGTAAAGCTCACGTGTGATGTACACTGCAATCATAGTGTCAGCGGTGAGTCAGTGAAAGTGATACAGTGGGACTGTGTAGTGTGTGTAGTAAGGCGCAACGTAGGTGTTTTCGCGTATAATTGGGATTGGTACTTTTGAAAACATCTGAACAAAACCTATGATGTGCAAATAGAGATTTGAATTTGTATTTGGTAAAATCTTAACAATTGACAAGCTTTTGGTACTTAGGTACTTGTAATTTTACGTTCAATGATGCTTTCCCAATTCGTTTCATGCTTTGCTCATGTGTTTGCAAGCGATACAGTATTTGTGATCATGAACATAACAACGTTTTCTTCCGTTAGCCGGCACTTTCTTGCTTTTAATTGGGAGACATCAAAATTGTTTACTTTTCCAAATAGAGATGTAAACAATCAAGTTAAAGCCGTGTGTATACAAATTGATGTTCTTTTGTTAGTTGAAGTGCTTCCAAACATTTATGCAAGTAACTTATTTCCGCAGTACCTATGTACAGCCCAAGCTTTGTGTTTACCAATCAATTCTCGGCATTTTCTGGCTCCAACCAATTTAGTGGTAGCTTTCGCTTCTAGATAATTGCTAAGAACGAATGAACGAATGGATCTTTTACGGAACGAATCTCGGCTGTTGAGTTTGGGAATTAAGGTGTCTTGATGAAGGCGGTTATAATTATTAAAGTATTATGATGTCTTGGTGTTTGGGATAGATGATAAAATGTTTATTGTTCGTTCATTACACACAGGGGCACAGTTACATTAGGTACTTGGAAAAGGGATAATGGTTAAGTTTTTGAGTGGTTTGTTTCAATCAAGCAATGTTATGACTTTTTCAGGATATTTGTATTTCTCATATTCTCACATACATACATATCTGTTACGACTCTCTCTCATATTGGGGCAGACAGACACTTCGCTCCACTTGTTATGAAGTTTCAAGTACTTATTTCCAAAATATATAAATTATAGACAGTATTGATATAAAATGTCACATAAATATAGCCTATAAAACATCCACAAATAATTTAGAATTAGAATTAGAATTTGTTTATTGCAAGTCACAGGTTGGGTAAGATGTTACAAAGTCATATGTACATGTGACGCCCTGCAAGGGCACAGCAAACAAGAGGGCAAGTAGTTGCCAGTTACTTAAAAACTTTATCCTTAAACTATTAGTAGATATTAGTAAATTATAATAAAGTATTATACAATTAAGAATCTAACTTAAGTAGGTAACATTTATATTTAGTTCTTACTAAAATATTAATGAAACTCACCTTATATTAATACTCTCATATTTTCCACTTCATTAGCAATCACTACAACTGAGTGACCGAATTAATTACTAAATAACCTTCATCCAGTCACGATAGAATGAGATTCTTTATAATAATCCTGTTCTGATTGTATTACTTGTATAACTACAGGTCATTTTCAAAGTCTGGTATTCGAGGAATTTGTCCTATAGTTCTGTACTTATAATTTAATTTTTAAAATGATCACGACTTGTTGGTAATCAGCTTATAAAAAGCGCGGACAAGACACTTAAAAAGTAAAATGTTGGGAGTATCTCTATTGTTTTTAGATTTAAGACAACATTGTTTAATTGTTCAATGTCATTTGTAGAATCATTCCTAGAAACACATTTAGTATCAAACGAGAAAAGCCTCTTGTGCGTGGAAATGTTTTTCATAAAAATATAATAAAAAAAAAAACATTTTTTTTGACAACGATAATGCTACGAGTACCTAGTTAAAGATTTGACCGTAAGTTTTATTACCTCTTCTAAAACTTGTCGTTTATCTTTAATAGCATAATTTTATAACCAAGAAAATTAAATACAAGAACGCAGAACTGTAGTTACTCGTACGTTTCTTGACAGCCCTACGAGTAGGTAAAGTAAAGTAACCTTGAAAAGGCGTAAATTTGCTTGCAACTCGGACAGGCAGGTTTCTCCGAGAGAAGTCACAGGTCGGCACGAGTCTCACCAATGTTAGAAAGTGGAGGAAAGTGTTTGATAGTTGATACATCCTTTACTTGCGGTGGGTGATATTCGAAGTGGAAAAGTTTACATCGCGTTTTTGATTCGGTGGTTTTGGACTGGAATCATTTTAGTGAAGTCATCGGCTAGTAAAAAGTTAGTGTACGGATTACAAGGCATAATATTATTACATATATACATATTTGTCATATCTCTATCTTATCTGGTCAGGCCGAGACCACTTCCCTTCAATTGCTACAATCCAAAAACTCTTCTTTCGTTTCATGACATTATTTTAATGAGATTTTTAGGGATTATTGATGGATTTTCCACGGTTTAAATTTTCTCAGAGTAGTGATGTTTAGTCCTATATTCGATTCAACTACCTATAATATCTCATAAACCAAAGTACAAAGATAAAACAGTGAGACACCTAGTCACTATTGACCTTGCCTGTCTGTTTGTATACGTCAGTTTATCAGTTAAACAATTTCTCTCTCACGAACCGCAGTTAGATGTACTACTGTCTGTCTGTATCGGGGTAAATGTATCAAGGTTGAGTTTGTATGCATCTTTGGTATATTTATTTTATATTTGTGTTTGTACAACTTTGCTGTTCAATATATGATAAAATTTCTTATAGGTACTTATAGTAGGTATTGCCAATACTTTTAAAGAAGTTGTAGAATTTCTTTTATTCAAGTTTAGGTAGTATATTGGAGAAATGGTATTCTATAAGTGTAATATCGGCATTATTCAACACGCCCAGTTTCATAAAAGGCTGTTAAAAGTTATTCATTCAAAACATATCATCTCTTCATTAATTCTGTATTTATTTTATTCTTTATGTATTCTGTATTTATTTATATTATTCTGTATTACAGACACAAAAAACAAAAAATGTCTCTCCTGTTCCCGAAAGTTAAGGACACTGGGAGCTAATTTCTCAACTTAATGCATATCCGCATAATCTGTGCCCGGTGTAGTTTTGGCCTATATAAACATTTTGAGGATTAGATGCTCCAGTATCCTTAATCATCAGGAACAGGAAAGACAATTTTGAACCTAATTATGTGTATGACTCAGATACTCTACTCTAGTGAATTTTTTTACAATTGAGTATTAGTGTAGATAGGTATAGGAAAGTTTCTCGCCAAAAAAGATGCGATTTTATTTTATCAATATTATAATGGCGCGTTAAGTCCATGTCTTGAAGTCAAAGATTTGTTAGTGCAAACTACAAATTGATGAATGATTTAACACCAATAGCAATAAATGTTTAAGGAAAGCATCCACCATAAAAATACGTCTGTAAAAGGTACTGAATACGCAATGAGCGCGAACCTTGCATTGCAGCACTTGCACACCGGAATGCACCAAGGTTTTATTTTGAAATAACTACCTAACTATTATTTACAACGAAGTTTTGTTTTACGTAAATTATTTGTAGACTATGAAATTTTTATTGTTTATTTGATTCGTTTTGTCGATTAGAAAATTTGGTTCAAAAATTGACTTTTTTTCATTAAAAATGTGACTATACATGTGTACGACGTCGCGGGCGGCCACTATTCAATGAAACAATGTCTTCATATTAACACACTTTCATTCATTTATTTCAAAAACGTGGGTATCGTGAAGATTTTTCTTAAATCTTATAGCTTAAAGTTAATCAATTCAAACACATTAAAATGCTATGCATTACAATTTTTACATCTCTCAAACGAGTATACTTTAAAGTTCTATAAAAGGTCAACAATTACGATTAACAAACTTTGAATTTTAGATCACAAGCAGCAAAAACTTGCTAAAGCATTCAAAAGAGCCCTCTAAGGTTTTAAGATTTGTAAGATACAACCGAAGTCATTAAGGTAATTGCAACAATTAGAAACTCGGACGATTAGTTGCCGTCGAGACGTAATTAGCAACTTTAAGAGGTCGACGACTTTTACCATGAGTTGTACAAACAGCCGTTAAAGTTAATCTTTCATTAAATCTCGTGCCGTCTTCTTATATTTTTGGTAAATGACAGTTTCTAATGATTCAATTTTGGTTTAATGATCGTTGTTACCGTTTTAATGGATCGTTTTTAATGCTCTATAAAAGCAATTAGCTGTTGTTAGCGCTTCTGTTCTGTTATTTATGCTTTGAATGGAAATAGGTATTGGAAATTCTGATTACGTGCCATTGAATGGACAAGGAAAAGAGTGAACGAATGATATTATGTCTAATCTAATCTAGCCATTTGTGTTCCACTGCTGGGCAAAAGCCTCTTTCCTCATCCGCCATGACTTTCTTTCTCAAGCTTCCTCCGCCCAAGTATTTAAGAAGGTGTCCAGCTCGTCCCGCCACCTTTTCCGTGGTCCGCCGCGACGCCGTTTGGCAGTTGATAGCCATATTATGTCACAAGGATAAATAGTACAACAGTTAACAACAAAACAAACATCGTAATATTAGCAGAAAGGCTTTCGCAAAAAGTTTAGCAAACAAAGACTGCTCAAAACAACGATGTTTGACATAAATTCATACAAATTATGATAATTATACAAGAACAGCATTCAGAATGATGTAATCTTAGACAATGAAACTTGGAGTAAGCGTGTAACACGCCTGTCAGCTTTAACTGGATACCTGAACGGTAAGAACGCACATAGTGTGCAAGTATCTAGTTGAAACAATGTTAAGTTAGGGTTATTATTTGAAACAATGTTAAGTTATTCATAAGTTACATTTTAATGAATAAACATAGGTGTTCTATTTGTAGGTTCAAATTAACATTTTAAAAGTTTAACAACGGCCTAATTAGTATTTTGAATGTTTCTTTCTTTGCCTATTCAATTTTACATATTTTTTGTCTAAGGTTTCACAAATCACAGATAAAATTTAACCGACAGATAAAGTTATGTCCATTTCATAAAATATGACGTTTTAGACAGAGACAGGTATAAAATATCTGTCAGATAAAATTTGTCTATAGATGGTGAAACGGACCTTTGTTTGTTTAAATGAATGGTTATTGTTAAAGAAATTAAATAAAGCTAACGCTCTGTTAAACGTATATCTGACTCTTTCTTTGTCAAATATCAGAAGAAGATGTCACGATTTTTAATGGACAATTAACATATAACAGCCTTTTTTGAAACTCGTTATGTGGCAGCTTAAAAGTTCATTAAGCGGAAAAAAAATTGAATTTCAAAACAGTATTAGTTGCAAGTAAGCATTTATTTTCTCCTATTCTTACAATAATCTGGTATGCATGGTAATTACAAGCAAGTTGTAGTAAAGTGTACAAAATTATATTGTATTGATTTTATTTGAATAAATTTTGTTGTTTTGAAATGTTAATTTGGTCATTTTCAATAAGAAACGTCAAAAATATGCGTGTGAGTGAACTTTAAAGAATTTTTTGTATGTTTGGTTCCGTATAGGTACTACAAGCTTAACTTAAGCTTTCATTTAAGTACAAAACTACTAAACATTTTGAATAATAACTCATTATTAGTATTTTTTTAACGAAATTAGAAATAGATAATATTTTACACACAATCTATCTGTTTAAGTTTTTAAAGTATGCGACGTCGCAGGCGGTCGCTAGTCAATGAAACAATGACTTCATATTAACACACCTTCTTTCATTTGTTTTATTCTAGTACTAGTATATCCTGCAAGAATTAACTCGGCACCTGGATAATATCAATGAGCATACTGATCAAGGTGGCTACTTAAGTATTGCAAGTGATCACTATCAGGAAATATATCAAATAGTTTTGACAGATAACAAAGTGGTTTGCTTCCGTAGTAACGCATTTGTCTGGTAGCTATCTGATAGTTTAATTGTGGGCGTGATTGACATCACGATTTTGATGAAGAAAATTTATTTATTTATTTAACAGTTTATTGTAAGATGACAGTACATAGAGACAGAAAAAAAGAGAAGTTATACAAAAGGTACAGCACATTTCTAAAAAAAATTTGTTACTGCAGACCTCACAGAGAGAGAAGTGATAGCAAGAAGGCAGGATAGAAAGAAAGAAAAAGGAAAGAAAGAAAGAAATCTGTTCACTTCATTCATATTAAGTTCTTGTTGCTTGCTAAAGGATTTTTGCATTACGACGTCGCGGTTTGACTTTATACGAGGTGGACAGTCACTTTGCTTGAGATGTAGTCAGTCTGGTCCAATGTATGCAACGTGCGCAACGCATTATGACATCTGCTTTATAATAATACTAGAGGCTGCCCGCGACTTCGCACGCGTTTACCGTCATATCTTTGAAAAAACGCAAAATATCTACAAATTATATAACCTATGTGTTATTCTGATGTCCAAGCTAATATATTGTAAAATTTCATTTCAATCTGTTCAGTGGTTTTTAAGTGATGAAGGAACAAACATCCATCCATCGGCACAAACATTGACATTTATAATATTTATAGGATAGGATTATAACTACCTATAGATACACACTTGTTACCACGTTACGTGGAATAGAGTTGCGAGGGACCACTTTGTCTCTTCTTTTAGTTACACAGTCGCATTCCTTAAGTTCGCAATGCAAAAGGCAACTCACAAATAAAAAAAGAAACTCCCAAAAGTTAATATCTCCTTCCTGTTGATACATAAAAATAAACATAGTTAGCTGCGAAGTATTATTAGCAAGCAATTTGCATAAATCTGGAAGTGTATTGGCGCGATGCCAGTGAGGAAATCCGGCCGTAAACTTAGTTCGATGCACTGCCATTCTTGACCGGCTTATTTGTAATGTGTTTGTGCTTTGGTTCAGCTAGATTTAGTCACTATTGTGTGAACAAGTACCTATATGGTTCAGTATCTAAACCTACTTAAATGTAAAAAGAAAAATACTTAAGTAATTTTTTTTAAACCTACATAGTTACGAGAAGAACCTACCTACGTGAGAATATGAAGAACGAGGAAAACTTTAGTTAGATACTTCCAATATCGAAACAAAAGACTGGGTACCTAATGTTTTCGATCAATTGGAGAAAACTTTTCCTTTATTCTAGCTAGGTGTTATGTTATTACTTATTATTAATGCCAATAATTATACCTAATTTATACAACGTTATTAAATGGGCACGCTTTAACATAGATTAAGAAAACTGAACCATCAAAACACTCAATCATTCTTTTCTTTGTCAAACAGGAAGAGCTGGACTTAACAGCAGTAAACAAAGCAGCCATGATGGAGCTGCCAGCTGCGAAGAAATGGCAGATCTACTGCAGCAGGAGACCACCACCAGGACAGGTGATGCCTCTAGCCAGCGCGCCTGAAGTCGAGGAGTATATTAAAGCTCTCAATGATATAGCTGATGTAAGTATGATGAGGCTTTTGGAGGAACTCAACTGAACTTTAAGTACATAATAAAACGCCTGATAAGCAAACCTTAGCAAAAATATGATTGGTGTTACATGTTTTTGCTAAGGTTATTTCATCAGGCGTTTACTTTTTCCTTAGCATTAAATAATAATTATTAATTATGTAATTTGCAATGACTTTTATTCCAGGCGTTCGCATCAACAGAAGGCGGGGCTACTCCAGAAACTTCAGCATTAGTGGAAGGTCTCAAGACAGCATTACGTACTCGAGCCCACAGCTTCGTTCTAAGGTTTATCAAACATGGCGGTTTGGGAGCGTTGTTGGATGCTCTGCAGAGGGCGCCACCTGACCATCCTGGAACTAGGCATAATCTCATCGCGGCGATTAAGGCTCTTATGAACAATTCGGTAAGTGAACTTGTTCTTTTTTAAAATATTCTAAATTAAAAACGGGTCCATTTTATTTGTAGCATTTCGGTATGTTTTTATATTGAATATGACATCACTTCATATCTCTACCACTTCCCTCCACTTGCTACGATCCAAACATACTTCTGAAACCATGAAGTGTTGAAAGCATTTAACAATTTGATTTTCGCAATTATATTCATCTTCTTCAATGTTTCTTTATCATTAATAATACTTACGTTATTAAAACCATTTTCAGACTGGCCGCGCACACGTGCTAGCCCACCCTACAAGTATCGACCTGATCGCGCAGTCGCTGGACACCGAGAATGTGAAGACGAAGGTAGCTGCTCTTGAGATCCTGGGAGCTGTGTGTCTTGTACCGGGAGGGCATAAGAAGGTAAGTCAAATACTATTAATAAAAGCCCTTAACTGTGCTTGCCCTCATCTTTTGCTGACAAGAGGCTGCCAGCGACTTCGTACTTCGTTTATCGTCATAACTTGAAAAAAAAAAAGATATCTGAAAATAATATAGCCTATTTGTTATTCTAATGGTGCAAGCTACAATACTGTAAAGTTTCATCAAAATCTGTTAAATAGTTTTTGCGTGAAAAAGTAAGAAACATCTTCCCATCCATTTAGCTATCAGCACATACATTGACATTTATAATATTAATCACATTCTCGAAACCTCCATTTCCTCACAGGTGCTAGAAGCAATGGTCCACTATCAGAAATACGCCGGCGAAAGAGCCAGGTTCCAAGGTATCATTAACGAGCTGGACCGCAGCACGGGAGCGTACAGAGACGACCTTGGCGTGAAGACAGCCATCATGTCCTTTGTGAACGCTGTACTGAACTACGGGCCGGGAGAGGAGAGTCTTGAGTTCAGGCTGCATTTGAGATATGAGCTGCTTATGTTGGGGATACAACCAGGTAAGGCTTCTGGTATTTGATGTTATATTCTAACATTTGGGTATTATGTTTGAAGATTATGTTTAAGAGTACAAATACACTCCAGTTATTCAAAGATAAATTGTAAGGGTCCGTTCCATCATCGACACATAAAATTTATTTGACAGATATTTGTTACCTGTCACTGTCTTAAACGTCATGTTTTATGAAACGGACAAAGGTTTATTTGTAAGTTAAATTTTATCTGTAAGTGATGAAGAGAGCCCTAAGTGTTACGAATAAAAAATATAATAGTCAAGGTCACATTATGACCCCCAAATCAATATTGCTCTTGAATCAGTGTCAAGAAAATGTTTTTGCATTTTAGTCAGCTTCCACAATTTACCACAGGTTTCCTGACCATTTCTAACCCAAATTTTCCAGTGATCGAAAAACTCCGCAAATACGAGAATGAGACTCTAGACCGCCATATTGAATTCTTTGAGATGGTCCGAACTGAAGACGAGAGGGAGCTAGCGAGGAGGTTCGACAAGCAACACGTGGACACCAAGAGTGCCACCGCCATGTTTGAGTTGTTGCGACGCAAACTCAGCCATACTGCTGCTTATCCACATCTTTTGTCGTTGCTGAGTCATCTGCTGTTGCTGCCATGTAAGTTTCTTGTTCTTTCATCGTGTTTAATGCTTATTTCTGATGGCATAGGTTTTAAAGCAAAAAGCACATGCTTTACTTAAGATACTTTCCGTTTTTGGACCGTTGAAAAAATTATCTCGATGATAGATGAGTACCTATCTAGATGTAGTTTTGATTGTAGCAAGGTCCTTACTCAGATAATTTGCTTCAGCTGTGATAATTAATAACTTTCCAAACTCAGATCGGAAAGATTTAATTGACGAGAAAACTACCACTAACTAGTAAACCACCTATTAATCATGATTTGTAATAAGAATTACAAATCATGATTAATAGGTGGTTTACTAAAAAAGTCACTGGAACACAGTAATTTACCACATATTATTGAGATACCAACCTCAACTACAGTCCATCAAGCTAAACATATAAATTTTCGCCACATTCCAGTGGAATACAATCCTCATGCTCAGCACTGGTTACTGCTGGAACGCGTGGTGCAGCAAGTAGTGCTGCAGCAGCCTGGAGCCGGCAGCCGTGCAGCAAGCCAGCAGGACTCCGATACCAATGATACTGATTCTACTAAGGTAAGATTTCTCCAGTGGAGCTAAGATGAATTTGTGTTATTTATGCTCGAACTTGGCTAGATACGCTGCCGTGTGTCTAGATTTGGCCAAGTAGTCATTTATTGTAAATTAGAGGCTGCCTATGACTTCGTTCGCATTATCTTCATATCTTAGAAAAAAAACATGATATATTAACACAGCTTATGTGTTATTCTGAAGTGCAAGCTACGATTTTGCCAAGTTTCATCGAAAACATCCCAATGTCTAACACAATATTTTTTTTTCAGGATCATAAAAATTAATCTGTTCAGTAGCTTTTGAGTGAAAGAGTAACAAACATCCAAACATCCATCGGCCAAAACATTATCATTTATAGTATCAGTAACATATTTCTGTCCTTTTCTTCACTTTTACACCACATACCATCAAAACCCTCAGGTTTACGATCCAGACGTAGCCCCTCTGGAGATCAACGTGGGTGAGATAGTCCATCTACTGGCTAAAGAAGAGGAGCTGGTGGAAGCCAGGACCCGCGCTGAAAACCTGGAGAAGGAGAACGTGGATCTTGCTACTGAACTCGCGAAGAAGGTAAGAGATATTGACTTGGAGATTGGTGGTTTGGTTAATGTGTTTTGATTGTTAGGAAACTGAGGATCAATTTTAAAAGTCACTGGTCTAATCCATCCATCAGTGCCAGCAATCCATAATATTTGAGATTCGTGCGTAACGCACAAATGTTTATATTAAACCCATGATTTAATATGACTAGAGTACAATAAAAGCCAAGATTTATTAATTGATTGGCCTTTAAAATAAACTAGACTTTGGGTATTGATTGATATTCATTTGATAGATCCAAAAGCATTACCTTTTAGCCTCTAACAATCAAAACACTTAAAAATAACCAAATCAGCAAATGCACTGGTAAAGGCATTAATAATTTTAACTTCAACATTCTGGATGAAGGTTTCATTGTAATAAAATAATTGCAATAAATGATAAAAGTTATCTACTCAAAAACACTTTGACATTTGAGTAGATCACAATAATCCGTGTCATCACATTTGCTTTGTTTAATTTAAGGTGCGTTGTTTAATGCCAAAGCACAATAAACTGTCGTAATATGACATACTTGCTATGTAATACATAATTTATCATTCGCACGTTAATTTATGAGTGGTTGCAAAAATACATACATACCTACATATCTGTCACGCCTCATTTCCATCGGGGTAGAGAGAGAACATTTTCTTCCCCTTGCAACGATTTATACACACCAAAAATATAGGTATTTATTTTACAAAATTCCTAAAGTTTGGTCCTGATTTTTACCAAATACAAAAAGACTTGGAGATTTAGCATGCGAGTATATTTGTGGAAGTCTATAAAGATTCAAAACGATAACTTTGATTATAATCATCATCATTATAGTGAGATGATAAATCAATTAGATGATTTAATCTTCGATAATAGTTTCCTATTATCTCAGAAAGAAAGAAAATATTGATTCCACGTATAACCAAATCTCCCAAAAAAATTGCAACCACTCCCCACCACACCAAGCATGACCCACCCTAATACCCTAACAACTAACAGGAGAAGCAGTGCGACCAGCAGTCTCAAGAACGCGAGGAGTTGGAAGGTGTGGTGACCAGGCTCAAAGACCGGCTGGAGAAGGAAACCGCGGCCCATATGGAGAGTCAGGAGCGAGCGAGGATTGCTGCCTGCAGGGCTCATCAGCTCGAGACTCAGGTATTTGGGGGCTAGGGTTCTGGCTGCGAGGCTTTGAACATGAACAGAGCAAAAGCCAAGCTCGTGCCATTCTGGTTCGTCGTTCGCGGTGTCAAGCGTGGACGTACAACGAACCTATATCAAGCACTTTCCCCAAACATAGTTTCCCGCAGTGTGCTCGCGGCAACTGGCAGAACGTAATCGAGCATGAGCGAAATTTTCGGAGTGCGCTCGTTCGAGGCTTGTCAAGAAATGGTCGTAAAAGAGGAACTCTAGACTTATATGTTTAATTGTAGCTTTTCAGTAGCATGAGACTTAAAAATGTATAAGATCCGTGGTAACATATGAGTCGTTTTTTCTGAATGCTTTGTTTGAAATCGGCTTTTTCTTCCACAGTTGAGTCAGGAGCGAACGGAAAGATCGCGCTTTGAGAAACTAGTCAGTGAAGGAAGCATACCGGATGATGCCAAAGTAAGTGATCACTAAGTGGTATCTTTGAAATAAAAAGTTGTTTTTGATCAAATTCCAATTGTCTCTTTATTCTAATGATCCTTTTACATGACGTATATAATATAAATAGACGCGACAGCCCAGCGGAGCAGGCCAGTGTTGGCTTCGTAAGAATATATCCAGGCCAATGATTGGTTCTTTTCTGACGAAGCCAATGTTGGCCTGGCTTATTGGATGGTCTTGTCTATCGAACTCGTGTAAAAGAACCCTAATACACACCCTAATACCCTTACAGGTCAGCAACCTAAAGAGTGCAGTGATAGAGACGTGCTCAGCTCCACCCCCTCCCCCTCCATTAGCGCCCCCCGCACCACCCGCGCCTGCCCCCCCTCCAGCCCCGTGCGCCCCGCTCCCCCCCGCAGCCCCCAAACCGAAGAAGAACGTGCCAACACCAGGAAACCCTCTGAAGAGCTTCAACTGGAGTAAGCTGCCTGACGCCAAGCTGCATGGCACCATCTGGCAGGAGCTGGACGACACCAAGTTATATAACGCCATCGATCTACCGACTATTGATAAGATGTTCTGTGCCTATCAGAAGAATGGAGTTCAGGTTGGTGTCTTTAATGTTAAAGGGGTTTGATGGTTTTCCTATGAAGTCTAGCTGACCTACTTCTCTTTATTCGAAAATCTTCAAACCCTTTTGATGTAATTTTCTAGAACATTTCAGTTTATCTGTGTGATTCTGATATTGACCACAAAGTACATAAAGGAGCTTGCCCAAACGATGTAGTATTGAAGCGTTTCAGAATTGGTGTGACATCACGCATGTTTATGACTATTTCAATCTCCGATAAAGATAAAGCAACTACTAAACTGAATTGCTTAAATTATGAGACTTTACTTTCCAAAACTACATCCACCACAAACTTAACTAAGAACCACCGAATTACTTTTCTACCTTATCATATTAACCAAGACACTATACCAATCTCATAATTACTAAAAGCAACAGCTAAGACCCTTATAACTCAAATTCCAGAACGAAGGATCAGTAGAAGACCTGAGACAACTGGGATCGAAACCTCGTACGAAGATCCTGACAGTGATAGATGGACGCCGAGCTCAGAACTGCACCATCTTACTCTCCAAACTCAAGATGACTGACGAGGAGATTTGCAGGTATTTGACACATTTTGAAACTGAAGGAGTTTTGCACTGTCATATCGAAAATAATCCAATTGGGACTTTGCTGCTTTGATATTGATATTTTTTTTACATTGATAATATTATTTCATTTATTCTAATTTAGCATAGTCTATACATTGAGGAACGAAATTGAAAAATGAGCTGCTACGATTTTTTGTATTCCTTAGGCCGAATTGTCAAACGCACGTCTTCGTTAATTGAAGATTCTTTTGTAGAAACAATCAAATCTGTGTCCACGATACGGCTGACGTGACGTTGCCTTTTCGAGCGTATGAACAAGTACATATGACGTGCGGTTCCGTGGACAATTGGCGTTAGACGATCATTTCCTTACAGACTAACTGCCTGTTTCACCTTCTACAGATAAAATTTATCTGTCAGATAATTTATACTTGTCTCTGTCGAAAACGTCATGAAACAGACATAGGTTTATCTGTTAGTAAATTTTTATCTTAGCCCCTTATTCACAAAATTCCTCCCCCAGGGCCTTACTCCGCATGGACACTGGTGAACAACTCCCCATCGACATGGTGGAACAGCTGCTCAAGTTCACACCCAGCGCCGAGGAAGCTGCACTGCTGGATGAGCACCAGGACGAGCTGGACAGCATGGCAAGAGCTGATCGGTTCCTTTATGAAATCTCCAAGTAAGTGTTTGTAATACTATAGTCTGTTAGTGCAGATAGGTGATCCCCTAAACGACCTTTTAAATCGGCCACATTATACTGTATCGATGACAAATGTTTGTAATGTCATTCATACAGTATAATGCGGCAAATTTAAAATTCCTTCGGAAGGTCACTTACGTGCACTAGCAGATCGAACATACAAACGTATATATCAAGATTCTTTCCCATCGGGGTAAGCAGAGACCATTTTTACTTGCTACAGCACAAACACACTCTCGCTTTATCCTTATTCATCAGTCCCTTGAGCAATTTTTGGTGTAAAAGCTTAATATCAGACACAAATAATATTCTGGTAAGTTTATTAGATATTTTTTAACATACTTCATTTTACACGCAAACCCTACATTAGCGAGACGATAATCACATAATATTTCAATATATTTACAGCACCTTAATTTAATTAGATTATTTTTTAAGTTCAAACATAACAAATTTTAAAATTCAACTTCCTTCATAATATCCGCATAAGCTTTGGCGACCACATCAGTGATGTTCTTAGCAGGTTTGTCCATGGACACCAACCAAATTGAACTGCTTTCTCCGTGCTTGTACACGTCGATTACACCTTGCGCTGCCGATTCAGGTCTGTCAAATTGGAAAGAAATATACAATCGTTTGTTGTCACAAATGAGTAAATTTTGATGGTAGAATAGATGGATATTCATCATAATCATCATATTTAAGAGCGTCACTCTTATCGATGAAGTCATCACTAGTCTGATCTATTCTCCGCTGTCCGTTTAAGCACCTGACACGATATTAAAGATCTAAAAATCTTTGAAAATAACAAAAAGAAATACATACTTTTGCATATAAACCTGTGCGATGACTACAGGCATGGCCGCTTCGAAATCCTTTTCAAAATGACGAAAATGTTCAGGTCGGATTATGTTTGTGTTTGTACCACCGAAGCATGCAGTAACCACTCGAACTTTCGTCCTTTGATATAAGTCGTTCATCTGAAACATTTTTATATTAACGAATATGATAATGAATAAACCATTATCATTATTCACGAATCTACTCGACGCAATTCTGCTTTAATCTACGGTCGTAATTCAAGTCAAACATTGTATTCAAAAAGTCTGTTTATATCCTATAAATATTATAAATGTCAATGTTTGTGCCGATGAATGGATAGATATTTGTTACTTCATCACGTAAAAACCACTGAACAGATTTTAATGAAATTTTACAATAACTTAGCTTGGACATCAAAATAACACATAGGCTATATTATTTTAAGATATCATGACTCTTTTCCAAGAAATGACGATAAATGCGTACGAAGTCGCGGGCAGCTTCTAGTTATAATATAATTTTCATACAAAATAAAAATAAAACAGATACTTTCGTTGACAATAATTAGAAATAAATATCTTACGCCAATGCAATTTCCAAAATACAAGCAAGCAGATTTAGTGGCGCCGTAATTGGCGCTCATCGGCGAACACGTAAAGGCAGCTACTGAACAAACATTGATGATGGTGCCACCTTTTCCTCCGTGATCCTCACGCATCAGCTCCAACGCCTTCAATGAACTTGTTACGATTGAACCCTGGAAAAAACTTCATTAAGGAAATACCTATCGGAAAGTCGCTAGCCTTTTTGTTACACATATTCCCGTCAAAAGTTTTTGAGTCGTTTAAAAACAATTACAGCCTTTCACTGTCCTATCACTACCGTTATTTCACACGTCTTTCCCATAGGGGTAGGCAGAGACCACTTTGATTCCATTGCTATGACCCAAACACACTACGAAAATCAAAAGTACATATATACTCTTTAAAAAAAAAACAGCTATACTTACATAATTTACATCAACCACTTTCCTAGCTGCAGCTACACTCTCATTGAACATCGCAGCGTTATTCACGAGGACGTCCAAACATCCATTCTCTTCCACAACTGATTGTATAGCATCTAAATATTGGGCTTCATCTCCAACGTCGCATTTGATGAATTTCACTTTATTACCGTGTTTGGAGTTCAGTTCGTTTTGTAATGAATTGCCTTCTTTTTCTGCTATGTCTAAGACTGCTAGATGCTGTTAAATAAAGACAATATTATTAGCAGGTTACTCCACAAATTTCGTTTCGAATTCGTAAAAAGTTTGTGGTGCTAAAGCCTGCAATCAGCAGTGTGCAACATTGCCAGCAAGCTGAACATTTATTATGCGCTGATGTGCAACGTTTCCGAACCTCCTGCATGTTGACTGTCACTTATTGTGTTGTTGTTAATGTCAATTTTATATTGATTAGAGTTATTATATGCTGATTTGATTCACAATTCAGAACCTGCTTTTGCAATTAAGCCTGAGCGAAACATTTTATAACAACAATAAAAAAAATCGCCAATTTTTGTAATGAATAAATTCGAAAAAGTTCCTCTCTCTTTATATGATGGCTTATAGAGTAAACTACATACCTGCATACATACCTTAACACTTTCCCTCATAAGACCACGAACAAGTTGCTCACCAATACCATTAGCACCGCCAGTGACCAGCACTACTTTGTTTTCCCAATCATAAACCATATTTTCAGTTCCCTTTGTAGTATTATCTTCTTTAACTCGAGCAGTATTTTCTTCTAACTCAAGCCAAGAGTCATCTGTCTTTAAACAATTGCTTTTAGTGTTCTTGCTTAGATTTAATTACTTAAAGGAAATAAGATTAAGGGCTGGTTTCACCAAAATTTAACTGACAAATAAACCTAGGTAAAGTATGTTTATTTCAAAAAAACATGAAGTTTTAGACAGTGACTGTCAGTAAAATTTTATATATAAGTGTTGAAACGGATCCTAAGGATATCTAATTTATTAAAGTGAATAAGCAAGTTATTTATTATAAGGTGACTTTAAATTAGTGAACGATAGAAAAGGATATGCATGTACTCGTGATAACAAACAACTTTTACTATGGGCCTAAGTACGAAATCACAAAAAAAAATTGTTCCCACCATACTATCAGCTGGTGCATTTTGTATGAGGAGTTCAAAATTTTTTAAATGGTTTCGACCTTATTTCCATAGTAAAAGTTGTTTGTTATCACGAGTCCATGCATATCCTTTTCTATCATTCACTAATTAAAAATCACCCTTTATAACGTCATAGCAAAGCTAATGCACAAAACGAACTGCATTGACACCGTCAGTCTTGCTATGCTTACCTAATGCTATCTTGGTTAACATAAATTAATTATTTACCTAGATATGGTAATGACAACAAATCTTATGCAATTGTATGTTTATTCTGCATATTTACTTGATTGCGCGTAAAGTGTTTGAATTACTTATAACGTCAATGATTGTAATGATACTTTTTATTGTCATTTCTTGCAAAAATACTTTTTTAACGTGTATTAAAATAGTTTAGATATTTATATTTATTTTTTAATACAAAATATTTCGCGGTTTGAAATCATGCCTCAAAAGCTTTACGATAACATCCTTCAAATTCCTTCACAGACTGCCCCACTATTCTCAACGTGTTCGCACGTTACTCTTCAAGAAGAAATTCACGGCTGCTGCGGCAGAGGCATCTGCGCGTGCGTCGGTTGTGTTACGAGCTGCTCGGGATATGACGCGGTCGAGGCGGTTGAGGCATTTGCTGGAGATCGTGCTCGCTCTTGGGAATTATATGAACAGGTATGTAGAACTACGGTACGGCAATGGGAGAGGGATATTGGGGCTGTAGTTGTTAGGCTAAGGCCGCACTGACAGGCGGCTTGCTATGCGCCTAGAGTCTAGCGAGTCGCCTAGTGAGTAGCTAACTAAAACGAACGTTCTGGACTGTTCGCGACGGGCCGCACTGTATACTTGGCGCCTAGCTTGGCACCTAGTGTGGCCTTACTCTTATGGCAATTTTAATGTCTATGCCGATTTCATTTTCAAACTGGTCATAGATATGTAAGGCAGATGTAGACGGATATTTGGACTGTTTTATGGTATTTTTGTAGTTATTTATGGCGATTTCCTTGATCCTCCTCAAGGTTTTGGCATCAAGGAACTAAATCAGCAGGAATGTTATAAGTTCAAATTGGGAGTTATTTTCCTTAACCTGTATAAGTACCTACATGTTCTATTTTGAGTAGTTTTTCCTGGGCATTTCTGGATTCTTGAAAGTTGTTAATCGATTATTTTCACTATTTTTATTGACATCGTTTACCATGACAAACTGCCTTTAATAGTTAGGTACAATCGCAAACCAAGTTTATTAAACAAGCATCAATGTTTCAGGGGTGCTCGTGGCAATGCGTCCGGATTCCGTCTGTCGTCACTCAACAAGCTGGCTGATACCAAATCAAGTTCCTCTCGGAACACCACGCTTCTTCACTTCCTGGTTGAAATGCTCGAGACTCCACAGGTATGATAGGATTGTATTTAGGTTATAGGCCTATTGTCCAAAGACATTATGGTCTGGAAACGTTTTTACGGTAATGGGCGATATGCACATCAGCATCAGCATCGTATTCCTGAATAAGTTATCAATCATTAGATAAATCATTCATCAATCAGAATTTGAATTTAGAATCAAGTACATTACTGTTGCACTCTCTCGCATTTGAACACATTTGAACACATTTGAACCGCGACACAAAAAGCAAATGTCTTGGTGTGGGATACAGATACCGAATTGGCCGATTGCCTCTTTCCAAACATTGATGTGCATTCTTTATCACCCTTTACTGTGAATTTGATATTTTCTATGACTCTGATCTTCATAAATATTATCTATTTCAGTTCAAAGACATCCTGCTATTGGAGGAGGACCTGCCCCACGTACGTCAAGCCGCCAAAGTGTGTGTAGATCAGCTCGAGAAAGATGTTACCGCGCTACGGAATGGTCTTCGTGAGGTATGCTTCAAAGTCATTCTTCTATTCTATTGCATTCGAAAGATCTCTATGTATTTCTTTGACTAAGTTCCCAATTCTATTTACTTAAGCTAGCACGAGCGTCGCATTAGGTCTTCTTGGTGACTCACAGTCAGCCTTGGTTTTTTGGATCAGCACTTAGAGATCAAAATTGGCATCCACTTGAAAAGTGTTGCTAATCATTCATAATCATAACTATCTGAGGTGTTGAGTTCTCCCAAAAAAGTGATTCACTTTTACTATTCTAGTACAAAAATAACTACTCAATGCCTCATTACATTTCATTATATGCAATACAGACTTCTATTATAGTTTTTCCTTCCTATTTCTTCTGTATTATTAAGAGTTTTCTAGTCTTTAAATTGTTGTTTGTTTCCAAGATACAGTGGAACTTTATAATAAATTGGTTGTCCAGGTGCAACGTGAGCTGGAGTACCACTCAGGTCTGGGGTCTCCGCATCCTCACGACATGTTCCTGCCCGTCATGAGGGAGTTCCACGCGCACGCTGTTTGTACCTTCACGCAGCTTGAGGATCTGTTCCAGGTTGGTGATGCTTCTCTTTTCATTTCAGTTTAAAGTAAAATAGTCTTCATGTTGTCGGATAATTTACGTGCCACTTAAATACGTAATCTTTTAAAAAGCTGATTCCAAATTCGCATGTTTGTCTCAAAAATTCAAATCAATCAAATGCAGGACTTTTTCCCCTCCACTTCTTAACTAATCCACTCGACCCCCAGGACATGAAGAGCCGCCTAGAAGCCTGTGCAGCAGCATTCGGTGAGGAAGCCAGCGCGTCTCCGGAAGTACTCTTTGGAGCTCTGGACGTGTTCCTCGGCCAGCTGGCTGATGCGAGAGCTGACTGCCATGCAGCCAGGAGACGAAGGGATGATGAGGAGAGGCGGACCAGGCATGAGCAGGAGGTGAGCATAGGGATTAGTGAGAAAGATGATGATGATGGTGATGATGAATGGTGGTGGATCATGAAGCAGGGAATTGGAAAGAGATCTATTTTAAACTACATAACCCTTTGGACATTTTTCGGGACCTTATTTTTATCATTTTTGCGAGAAATGAAGTTTATATTATGTTTTTATGTAGAGCAACTTGTAGGCAAATTATACATTATTGTACTTAATTGTTTATTTGTTGATTATCTTCCCAATGAATAAACTGGTCACAAGTAAATAACTTCAAAGTTAACATACCTTGTAATTTTGGATGTATTATGGTTGTTTAGGTAGTCCCTAACTATTACTACTACAGTTTTACTCACCATTACAACTGAAAAAGTTTCGAATATGTTCCACTTTTGTTACGCAACATTGTTTACATACTGAAACAATAGGACCAATGTTTTTCTTCTTGTTGCAGCTCAAAAAACGAACAATGGAACGTAAACAAGCATCGAGCCTACTAAGTTCAGTTGGGAAATCCCTCGGAAAGTCCAACGGGAATGGTGAGTGCAATGGTCATACCAATGGGGATACTTCCCGAGATGGTACTTTAACAAACGGACAGAAAGGAGAGTTCGATGACCTCATCTCAGCTTTACGTACCGGTGATGTTTTCGGCGATGACGTAGCTAAGTTCAAACGCTCCAGAAAGACCAAAGGCAAAGGCAGAGACTCCCCACCTAAAGGCATCTGCCGCGAGGATTCCAGAGAGCGACAAAAGAATTGAAAGAATCGATGAATCGATTTGATCAATATCGGTTGTGTTGAGGAATATGATTCGAGAAGAATCGAGTCGCGAACGACTAAACGAATAGACATAAGATTAACCAAACTTTTAGTCTGTGTGAATGATGTATTGATGACCATTTAGACAAGGATAAGTCTATCCTTTCCATTGCTACGTTTGCTTGCAGCGTACGCCCCCAAAACTATTATGACAACGAAGCAACGTTTGACGCCATTTTTCTAATTTTATACTCGCTGTCTGTCACAAAAACGGTGCCTAATTTTTGGAACTATTTACGTTCTCCGGAATTTTTGACGATGCTTTTGCTGTCGACTGATGAAGTCAAAGACTGTGTTATTCCATTTTTAAATAGAATTCGTAAGCGTTGTGTGATTTGAGTAACCGTAGATAAATTAGCGTATATCTTCATTGGATTTGAATATTGGGGAAGTAAAAGTCGCTTGTGATTCTGAATATATTAAAATCTCCAGTGTTTTAGTGATTTATTTAGGTCGCCCGCTGCCGTTTGTCGCAGTATCTTGACTTGAAAATGATAAAAAATATTAACATAGAACTGAAATATGTACCTACCAAATAAAGTGAAAATATTGTTGACAACTTTTGTGACTTTATGAATATATTTTGATTTTTTAAATTGTTGCGTAAGTATTTCTTGTCGGATTTATACATGTGAGTGACTTCGAGATTAGGTTTCATGAGCTCTAGATTACGAGTTGCTTATTGCAAAGAAACAGGGATGTTAGGGAGCTCCGTAACCGTAACCGAAACTATCGGATATCCGATATAAAAAATCATCCGTAACCGTAACCGAATCCGAAATAAAAGTTTCGCATAGTATCGGATAGGGGTGGAGCCTAATTGAGACACGTTATTTGTATTTTACTTTTGAAATTCCTTAAAAAAATAATATCCGTAACCGAAACTAACGGATAATCCGAAATAATATATTATTCGTATCCGTAACCGTATCCGGTATAATAATCATTCCTAAATCCGTATCCTATCCGTATCCGAAATTTCATATCCATAACATCCCTACAAAGAAATGACAAACATGTTTCTCGCGTTAAAATTGTACGCCAGTGGATTTATGTTATTGAATTACAAGCGACTTATTGTTATGGTATTGCATCTACATTGATTGTCGATAATTCATATGAATAATATGATTTTATTTGAAACTTTGCTTTGACAATCATTGTGATCAATGCGACCCATAAATGAATTGACTATAAATATCTAATTCAAAGTAACATTGCTATGTTTTTTCATATTTCATGGATTGATTTGGTCTGTAGATCAATGGATAGTGATAGTGAGTGATAATAGCAAATGATTGACTATCTATCAGTACTATTAGTAGTACTTGTAAATGATAGTGCTGTAAGATGAATATGAAAGTATTTGTATTGAGTATAGACGTTTAGAGCGCGATACATCTGCGTAACGTACGGCGCGGAACGTTCAGCGGCTGGAGTAAATGTATGCGACGTAATTTCAAATGATGTGTCATAGGTGACTTGAAACACATTGCGAGCGTATTGAACCGAACGTTTCGCGCGGTGGGTTACGCAGATGTGACCGCACATTTAAAGTATTTACGTAACTGACAAGATCCTATAGTTGGAATTGAAAGTATAGCATAGTATTTTGGATTTTCATACTTGCATGGTGTTACTAGATTAACATTTTTGAAAAATTTATTAATTAAATAACAATAAAAGTAATTTTATACGATAATTCTCTTCAAGATAACCTTCTTTATTAGATTGTATTTATTATTTGAGTCGACCACTATTTCGTATTTAATTTAATTGTAAATATTATTTTAATTGGTCAAAATTTGTTACCATCGCGATATCATATAAATGGGAACTTTAAATAATTTATTCGAGTGCGTTTAGGAGTCATATTGTAAATTTTATTGTTTTGTTCAGTATTGAGTAAGTGCGTATAGTATATTAATATAACTATTATACCTTGATACCTATTATAGATCCTATTAAACTAAAATCTTGGGACTAAAAAGTGTTGTTTTATTGTTGAAAAAACTTTATACCCTTTCTTCCTCCAGCGGTCGTATTCCTCATGTCTGAGGGCCATGACTTCCACGGAGCTTCTTCACTTTCCTACGGAGCGGGGGGTATTGACGTCACTCCTTGGTAAAAATCGTACGTAGGCGTGACGTCACGAGCAACTTTAACCCAGTCTATCTTTGTCATTTTTAGTTTTAAGAGAAAAAAGAAAAAAAACGTGTCAAATATTTTAAAATAATGTGATAGACAAAAAAAAAATGTCATCATGCCTATTTAAAAGTTGAGTCGTTTTAACAGTGGTTTCAAAGGTTACATGCTCAGTGAATCGAATTTATGACCCATCAATACAGGAAACATGCCGATCGTCACGCGACTTACTTAATAAATAAGCCTAATAAATTAAAAGGGAATCTGTTACTTATACTAATTTATACACTTTTTATAGCGTAAGTATAAAGGTAATGTAATGATTTGTTTTTTATTATCCTCAAGAGACTTTTTTAAAGATAATTGAATTAGTTTATGAAGTAACTATAGACGGCCCGCGACTTCGTTCGCGTTTATCGTCATTATCTTGAGAACAATTCATGATATATTAAAATAATATAGCCTATGTGTTATTCTGATGTCCAAGCCAAGTAATTGTAAAATTTCATTAAAATCTGTTCAGTCGTTTTTACGTGATGAAGTAACAAACTTCCAGACATCCATCCATCGGCACAAACATGGACATTTATAAAATTAGTAGGACTAGAGACGGCTCGTCTTCGTACGCATTTATTTATCATCATATCTTGAGAATAACATAATATCTAAAAATAATATAGCCTGTGTGTTATTCTGATGTATAAGCTACAATATTGCCAAGTTTCATCAAAATCTGTTAAGTAGTTTTTGTGTGAAAGAGTAATATACATTCTCACATGCCATCCATCCATCGGCACAAACATTGACATTTATAATACCTAATAGAGGCTACCCGCAACTCCGTACGTATTTATCGTCATATCTAGGAAAATAAACACAAGAACTTAAAATAATATAGCCTATATGTTATTCTGAGGTTCAAGCTAAGTAATTGTAAAATGTCATTAAAATCTGTTCAGTGGTTTTTACGTGATGAAGTAACAAACATCCATCCATCGGCACAAACATTGACATTTATAATATTAATTTAATAGGATTAGTTGATATAGTAGAAAAGAAAAGAAAAATAGAAATAGAATATAAAGCTACCTACATTGTTGTTTAGTTAATAATATTGTCTAGCCATTAGGAGATGAAATCTTCTTGTAATGATCATATTACACACAAGATTTAAGTTGCAACCCTATACATAAGCACACTTATACTGCTCAAGTCTCAACTCAAATCGTTTAGCCATTCAAATCTTGTTCTTATAATGATTTACAAGTAAGATTCAAGCTGCAACCCTAAACGTTAGCTTTTTCATACAACTCAAGTCCCAACTAAACTATTGCAAAGTATAATGGTATAGTTATTTAGGTGTTTGTAACCATATGTTGTAAATGTATGTGACCTTTATATCTAACATCGTAACATCCCATGAGATGAAACAACATCAATCATAGATAATACCAGTTTGTCAGTTGACTGGCTTGATGGAGCTATTTGTGCATCGACGTTTTTGTCTTTAGACACATTTTGGTGATCTAATAACAACTCAAAACTATGAAGAAGTCAGTTACAGCCGTACTAATATTATAAACTATAATGTTTGTGTCGATAGAAGTGATTCGGATATTTGAATGAGTGTTAGTTACTCAAGCAAAAGCCATTCAGCAGATTTTAATGAAACTTTACAATACTGTAGCTTGCATATCAGTATAAATCAGATAATCAGATATTTCCTTATAATGTTTTAGGTTTTAGGAACTTACCCGCCAAATCTTTATTTGTCAATCTTTATTTGTCAATCTTTTTTTCTTTGTTTTGTTTGTTAACTTCCACTTTTTAACAAGTAGGTAATGGTTTGTGGAATTTGTCTTGTTAAATTACTTACTTTCTTTCTATACCTGACTGTCTAAGCTTGTGATAATTTATGAACAAAATTAAAACATTTTGTAATATGTGGATAACGGTGCTGGTTATACGATAAGTAACTCTTATTTTATTACTTTACTATACACACTACATTGTATAACTGTTTGTTTTCCCAAATAAATAAAATAAAATAAAATAATAAAGTGTATATTTTCTAAAATATGACGATAAATGTGAAGTAAATATCAGATCACGCGGCACGCGTATGAAGTCGCGAGCAATTTTCAAATAAGTTCACGAAAACCAAAAAGTCTGTCTCTATCAAAAAGTTCTCACTTTTTTTTCTCTCTAAAATATCATAGCTAAAGATTACCACTGTACTGTAAATTTAGCGGAAAGGTTATTCGTAGATATCTATACATTTAGCAAAAAACTACCTTTGAGGTTTATAGAACATAACATGGTCATTGCGCGTCGTTTTATCAAATGTTAAACAATGGAGGTTAAACCTAACCTATCAATGTCTAGCGGTTAAAAAGTCGATGTGTTCGCGTTTACTTTTGATCCATCAAGTCTGGTTGTAACACACTTTTATTGTGAATTACTACGCCTTTCTTTCTGATGATTTGTTCCTTTCTGACAAGATTTTTCGTATATTCCCCGCCTGCCTTCGTTTTTGTGATCTATATGAAAAAGTTGAATGAACGATAATGGTATTGTATACCTACTTACTTAATAAATGTTATTAAGTAATGAATCGGGACGTCGTACGCGTAATCATCATAATAATGTATATTGAAAAAAAAAATAGGTTAGGTACTTATGTTATTTTGACGTGCAAAATACAACATTGAAAAGTTTCCTTTAAAACTGTTCGGTGGTGTTTGCATGAAAAAAAGTAATATAGGTACCATCTACGTATTTCTTTAGAAATATGCTGTACCTTTTGTAAAATTTCTCTTTTTTTCCTGTCTCTATGTACTATCATCTTACAATAAACTGTTAAATAAATAAATAAATACATCCAAATTGATAATTTTAGTAGGAAGTTAGTAGGATAATAAGAGATAACAAACGTATAGTGTAAATACGAGTAATACTATGATACCGTGTCCATGAATCCGAGAAAAAATAATTCCTCAGAAAAATCCGAATGTAATCTATCTTACGAAACAATAAAAACAAAGGAAAACTCCTAAATATACAGTAAACATAGAACATTGAACACAATATTTAAGTTTCTTATAGGATTTCCACAACGTAAGTGTTGGGCGAGCGAGTGTCAATAATGCTTTATCCTCTTCAGGGATCTGGATAAAAGTGCTTTGATACTTTTGTAAATAGATTTACTGGTAGTGCTACTGAAATGTGTTCTGTAATTGTAGTGCCCGTAGTTTTCTCTGAGTCGACCTTTAACGCCAAAACACACCGGATGCGTACGCGTACCTTTGAGTTGTAATGTACCTATGGAACTGTATGAGACAGGACACACCGCTTGCGTAACGTAGACGTGACGCCTAGCCCTACGCAATGCAACACGATAGCGTAGATGCGTAGCCCGGTGTCACAAAGGGTTATGCCCCGTGACTACGCGCGTAGCTTCGCCGTGCTTACGTCTACGTTAGGCATATGCATCCGGTGTGTTTCAGCCTTAAGCTGTGGCCTTTGTTGCAGGTGATCCTGTCTCTGTGATTTGATTGCGGATAAAACCGCGTCAAAACGACACGATAAACCAAAGGGCCCAAGTCTGCTAATTTAAAATAGCCTCAGTTGTTTGTTGGCAGAGTTTTAATAGCATTTTTCTAGCAGAATTGGGCTCCAGAGCATTAAATACTGCATACTTCCAAAAATATGTCGAAAAGGATGTTCACTCGTTAATTAATTAACTGCTAATATAATAATATTTGACGCATTGATCATAACTTAGATTATTATTTTATACTCCTACGTAGTTTAAAAAAAGGCCGTTAAAGCTAATATTACCCGTTAAATATCTATAGCTTCTTTTTCTGTTATTTTTCACAAAATAAAAAGTTTCAAATAGCTAAAGTCCAATAACCTTTCAAATTTTGTAAACACAGAAAAAACTAGCGTTTATTTAAACGTAGGTAACTTAAACTTAGGCATTTACTAGCTTAACCCTAAATTTCGCTAGAATCCAGTTACCTAGCCTTTTAATTATGATTTCAGGTAGAGTTATTTTAGAGCAAACGTCCCTAAAAGTTTATTCATGTGAAAACGTGAAATTTCCGTCCGAATTAAAATCCTTTCTGTTTGAAAGGTCTTCATTAGCACAATGATAATGATTTACATTGTAATGTGAACACTTCATTTCATTAAAGGACGGATAGGGGAAACTGTACTTTATAGGACGAAGTGAACGCTATTCTGATTAATGATAATACTGGTTTCTGAAAAAGTGGTTGCGAATTTTGGTATCTACAGTATTTTCGGCCGTTCCTAATATTTTATCTCTGATTGTGCCCTACTGGAGATACAAATAGTTATCTATCGTATGCTATCTACACACCAAAGCCGCCGGACGTACGTGACAGTTGAGTACTTCCACTTTTGGGTAGCTATCTATAAGCTATATATTTAAGGGCCTGTTAATATTGGCTAAGGCCCGGTTATGCTTTGTTATACGTAAATATTATGTTATAGGTACGTTAATGCGTAAAACGCTTACCGTTTCATACGTTCCACCGTGTAGTAGGCGCCGGGTAACCTGCTGTTAAGTGTATGGAAACTCAAAAGTGTCGTACGAAAGTTATTGTAGGGCCACCGACATAAGATGCCCAGTTGAAGTTGTTCCGTTACGGGACTAATGGGATTTTTTTGTCCCAAAAAACCCGGTGACGATTCAATGGGGATTTGTATTCCCAGCAGTTCCATGATGAACAGATGAAAGCAAATAAATTCTTTTGGGAAAAAGCTTCCAATTAGTCCCTTCCCATTAATAATGGGACACTTTCAACGGGACATCAGGGACGATACGGCCATTGCCACTTCGCCGCCAAATACCCGGCATCCTAAAAAGTGTGAAACGGGTGTGACCAGGGGTCCAAGTCTGTTAATTTAAAATAGCCTTAGCTGTGTGTCGGAAGTATCAATGGCATTTTTGACACAATTGGCATTCTGCTAAACAATGGCTTGTGATGGCTTGCAATGATTGCGACCAAATGTGTCAAAAAATGCCATTGACACTCTGCCGACACACAACTGAGTGTATTGTAAATGAGCAGGCTTGTGCCCCAGAATTGGTCCGCTCTAGGACGAATCCCTTTGAATAGAACTTAATGAATACCACACTGAATTTATAAAGTCATGACAAACCGGGTTTCCGTGACTGAGTTTTTAATCATTTTCAGTGAATGCGGGCACGATTTCATATTGAAACAAATTCATTGAAAAATTCAACAGTTTTACCAGTTAGTTGGCGCGTTGAACTGAATAAACATTGACCGAGCTAGGAAGTTGGTTAATTTTCGGGTCTTTCAATCTTTTGGCAGATTATTACCTCAAAGAAATTCAATTTATCTTATCTTATCTAGCCGTCAGCCTTAGCTAGGCAAAGCCTCTTGCAACTTTTTCTACGATTCTGTATCCTGAAGTTAACTATAATAAAATTGTAGCTTGCACATCAGAATACCACACACGCGATATTAGGTATTTTAAAACTGGATACAGACTAGGTACAAGATTTACATGTAACAGAACAACGAGCCGCTCTACGAAATGTTGTAAAGTATCACCCCTCTACGAACAAAACGTCGAGCATGCTCAGCTAATAGTATCTACACACCAAAGCCGCCGGCTTTTTTGACAGCTGCCATTCGTATGACGTAAAGCCGCTGGCCTAGCCCGGCGGCATGCCGGCGGCTTTGGTGTGTAGACAGCATTAAAGTTTTCCAAGATATGACTATGACTATGATGCGTATCTACTAAGTCGCGGGCGGTCTACATACTAAATTATAGTAATGCTAACTCCACCAAAACGATTCTTCTCTACGAATGAATCGGGCAGCTCTGTCGTTTCTGACCGCAGCGAGGATTAGATTTCTTTTTAATGGTCTTAGAAATACCACTGCCCGCTTCGTGAGTTGGTTTTATATGGAACATTTATATCATAAACTAGCTGTCCCTGGGAACTTTGTTCTGCCAGAGTATAGCAATAAAATTCAAATTGACGGCATTTTGGTAAGATAACATTTGTCTGGAAAAAAAGGGCTGTTTTAGGGCTTTCCCGGACTTATTTACTTAAAAAACAGCTATCTAATGCTATCTACACACCAAAGCCACCGGCATGCCGTCGGGCTAGATCGGCGGCTTTACGTCATACGAATGGCAGCTGTCAAAAAAGCCGGCGGCTTTGGTGTGTATAACCATAAGTATTTATAAACTTCATTAACTAGTTTGACAAAAATACTTACGTAACGCATCTGAATTATGTAGTGTGACATCCTTCCCACACCTTCATACTTTACAAAAGCTGCAAAAGTACGTGAGGCATTACTGCCATTTTGATAATAATAATTGTTGAAACAGGAGCAAAATGCACTTTTCGCTCAACATGAAATCAGATTTGTTCCAGCGAAACAGTTTCTTTGTTGTTTAAATATCATGCATGGAAAGTAGAGCAGAAACTCTGTGTTTTTTATTCGCTGCTACATGTGTTTCAGCTCGATAATGTCACGTACGCTGCCTCTTTGTAGCGAAATGGACAGTACCATAAAATACATACGTTTTTACGTGGAGCAGTAACAAACATTCTTACTTCCATCCATCCATCTACAGCAGTGGTTCCCTCCCATACTTATTTTGTTTACAGTCCATTTTGAGAATACTTAAACTATTTTAAGCGCCCCTTTTTTTCACCTACCTAAAATTCATAAGCCTCTACATAATGCCTATATTTTTTTCTCGGTCTCTTACCCCCCTAGGCCTACAGCGCCCACAAGGGGGCGTTATCGTCCGCTTTGGGAAACTGATCTATAGGCACAGATCATAGATATTGGCATTTATTATATTAGTAGGATTTAGATCCAAGGGCTGGACAAAACCCTTCCCTTTTCCATTCCATTTAACACGATCATTTACCCAGTAGCGTTCCGGCATTTCTTGACATAATACCTTCCTACTTACCTACCTAAAAATATAATTCATATTTTTCTTATCATACTAGTCATGCACAGTAGTCATGATAATTCCTTCCCATAGATTGAAAAATATAAAGTAAAATTGCTTTAAAAAATGAAAAGTTATTTTAACTTTAAAAAATCCAATTAGAACCAGAAACTATCGACAGAATCGAAGTAGCGTGACTTTAATTTTAAAACAAAGCAAAGTTAGGTGAAATTAATGTCACGCATAGTACGAACTTCGCCACAAAAAATAAGTAGGTTAATCTTTAACAAACAGTCAACTCAACACTTGTAAGGGCGTTTTCAAACCTAGCTTTTTATACGCGCGTATGGGACGCTTCAAAAAACCAGACTTGCGTATACGGGCGTATACGCTCAAACCGATGATGTCGTGTTAGTATCAACATGGACTATACGAGCTTAGAAGCGCGTCAACGATCGTACGAACAAAAGAGGAGCGTATAGAGCGTATACGCGCGTATAAGGGTGCCTTCACATTAGCGCGACAGCCGCGCGGCAATGGCACGATAAGTAGCAGTCACGCGGCTGTCGAGCTGCTGTTTTCATACAAAAAAGGACTGCCCCGCGCTGCTGCTGCTCTACTTGCGACGTAATGTGAAGGCGCCCTTAAACGCTAGTCTGAAAACGCCCTTAATAACAATCAACTCAACACTCGTAACGTACAGTCAGCATCATAAGTCGATAAACACATTCAAATTTTCAAAAGTAATAAACACCATTATTAGACGTAAAACTTTACTTATTTCCCTTATTTTGAACCTTATTGGATGTTCATTTAACTCTGGAGTATTTTTTGTTAAGCAATTTTCATTTCATAATGGTGTATTTTACTTTTAATAATCTGATTGTATTCATCGACTTATGATGCTGACCGTACCTAAGTAGTAAGTATATCATGAATAACGCGATTACCCTTTTTATTAATGACATTTAACTTTGACGAAGTTTATTCACGAAGGTTTGATAGAACACTTGACTTTTTCAATGGAAAACCCATTATGATCTTTACTCATTGGGAAAACCTACTAATAATTCGAATTGACAGTAGTGTTGTCGTTTCTATGTCATGTCTATATTATTCTCTTGTCTCTATGTCTTGTCTCTTGTAAACTGACGCAAGTAGACGTTTGTATGTCTGAAAACCCCATATCTAGGTACCTATCTATGTAAATTTTAGATTTACATTACGTGTCTAGCACTAGCACTAGTTAGCACTTCTAGCGCTAGCTTAAAAAAAGTATATTATAATAAGTAATGTAACGGTTTCAAGAGCATTTTTTGTGCCTATGAAATAAATATATTTTGATTTTGACTTTGTGTGTGTGTCCACTGTCCGTGCTATCTTGATTGGTATGTCCCATACCACGTTGTCGCCCTTAATACCCGTCGCCAAGATACCAACCTTGAGCATTTAGCGAATACAGGAAAAGTTAAAGAAAACCACAATTACACAAATAGAATAAATGTATTTTTCAAACATTCAGAATTTATGACATAATTAAGGTTAGAAGATCTTAAAGAATTCTCTGATTTTACAAAAGTTATGGTAGTTACAAGACTAAAATTAATACATTAATAATAGAAGCTCAATTCTTATACAATTCATAATAATCAACATTTCTGTCAAATTCTATCAATCCAAAAGCGAAGATCATTTTTTTAAACAGATTCGCCGCTTTAAAACTATATTGTTCATTTAGAACGAGTTCATGAATTCTTTTGTTAAGCCCACTGAGTTGCGTGATGTACTATAATCAAATAGGTTAAGTTCAGATGACCTACTTTCGAGCTAGATTCTGAGTGTACACCTGTCAGTTTAAATAAATTATGCTTGAATTACATTGCCACTCAAAATGTGATGTGATATCAATGCTCAAACGTTAATTAAATATTAATCTGATTAATATTTAGGGAGTGTTTTGACTAGACAAGTAAGGAAGTAAGTAAATAATAAGTAAGTGGTAAGTATTTACTGTCTGTGGAAAATATTGTACAATCATTTTTTTTTTACTTAGTGCCTAAGTATAATTGGTTTTTGGTATATTAAACATTTGGTTAAGATGGTATGTAGGTTTTTAATTTTTACATAAATATTCTTAAATTAAACTTTAATTAGAAAATCTACAAAATGCATTCTTAACGAGACTCATGTCTATTCAAACATCAAATATTAAATTAAATACTTTTTATTGTACACTTATTGACATTGCGTATTGACATAATAAGATTTAATTTAATTATAAAACTACGATAATTATTATTTTTAATTAAAAAATCTACGTAGATAATTCTGTTTGCAAGATAAAAGTGGAAAAATTCTAAAAATTTCATTATAAAAGCACCAACTTTTCGTCAAAAAATTTAATTTTATAAACTTTTCGTAGCGCTTTACAACATTTAAGAACGTTTACATTTATTTTTAGGTCGTAATTTATATTTTTAAATATTACATGTCTCTGAAGTAACACCCTGGAGCCCAAGTCTGCTAATTTACTATTTATTCTCAGTTGTGTGTAGGCAGAGTGTCATTGTCATTATTGTCACATTTGGTCGCAATCAGTGTAAGCCATTGTTTAGCAGAATACCAAAGTCAAAAACGCCATTGACACTCTCTGACACACAACTGAGGCTGTTTTAAATTAGCAGACTGGGGCCAGAAAAGTTTTACCTACAGAGGCGTATTTGACATATTTCTATTGAAGTACCTTTGTCAGAAGGGTTTTCACCTTTAGATACGCGTTGGAGAGCGATTTACCTCATTAGAAGACTTTCATTATCTTCATTAATGATTCTGTTTGATAAAGAGTTATTACGTTCTATAAACAAAAGATACAACGTTAAGTGTATTTAATTTAGCTATTTTCGTTGGTCAATTTCGATAAGTGAATTTAAGCATCTGTAGCTTTTTAATTAAGATATTTGTCACCAAGCCAAACAATTTCAGTGGTATTTGCCAAAAAAGGGGAATGCAAGTGGAGCCTCGTTTACAGGGACGCAGGGCTCAGGGCGAGTTGTTTAGCGAGTACAATACAGTTTAGTTACAATACTTACATACATACTTAAATGCAAATTTTCTAAACTTTTTTTCACCAAACACCCCGCCTTACGTCACTATAAGCTTTTCCACTAAACATTGTTTAAAGCCACATTGAATATAACTTGCAAAAATAATACATCTTTTAGTATTTCGGACAGAAAATTGCTGACTACAAATGACTTGCTTGGTAAATGCGTCTAAACACACAACAAAGCTAGAACTAGGGCAATTTAAGCTTGGCGTCTAACTTTTCTACACACTCTATTTCGCTATTAGTATTCTATCTAACTACATAATATTATAAACATTTAAAGACTAGTGGAAATAATTCTCTAACATTTGATAGATTTTTTTATTAATTTATATAAAGTTCTTATATTACTAATTATTTACATATTTTAAAATCTAGATTATTATTGTTTAAAACACTATGGTATTCAAATCTAGTGCCGTTTATTATTAAAATACTTTTATTACTAAGATTTTAATAAAATATTTTTAAAGCAATAAACTAACTAAAAGAAGCGCCTTTATCTAAAACTTTTGGTTATAAATTATCCATTAATTCATGGGAAAATAATGTAAATAGATTATAAATTAGTAGCTGTTAACAAAATAAATTCTGTCTTTAAAATTATTGACTAAACAAAAAATTTCATTAGTTATTTATTAACAGAGTCGTAATATGATAAATAATTCTCACAGAAGACATTAAAAAAAATAATGACATAGACGCTTCTATGTCAATCACCATCTGTCATATCCAATGACAAAGACTGACAGAAATTCAAATGACCTTACTAATCAAGGTGGCGCTTATCCAATTCAAAACGTCATAATCCGTTACTCCTTCCCAAAAATAGAGTTCCTTTATCCTATTTTATTTGGCACACGCACCAATATCACAGATCCATCATAAACATGGTAATTCGCACTTTAATTTATCTACATAAATGTATGTATTCTTGGAAAACAGCACCTGTGACCCTTGACAGGACAAAATTCCAAAATAGACGCCTTGACTTGCCGTGCGATTGATTGATTTCTACTCAGATATATTGAAAGTCTAAAGTGTGCCTGAAGTCTGACAATTCCCAGTCGACTAAGACCTGAAACCAGCTTAAGTGCTTGGCATTAAGGTACTTGTTTAAACATGTTCGTTGCCTCGCGAGAATGGCGGAGATTTTACGTTATTTTTAAACTCAGTTGTTGCTAAAGTGAAATTGATCCAATGTTTTAGACTGTTAACTTACGAAGTAATCTGTTTAGATTTTATTGAAACATAAGAGTCCTAATATAATTCTATTTTCAATGGACACTGCATGATTTGAATTTAACTTAACTAAATAAAATGTACCTACTTATAACTTAATAATCTCTTTCTAGTCATCCTAACATAGTTAACTTAATCGCAAAATCTAAATTGTTCCAAATTCATAATACCAAATTGCATTCACTTCAAGTCTCAAGTTTCTAATTTGCGTGTAGATTGCATCCTACGATTGCATTTCAGAATGCAATTGTGTTGCACTTCAATGCAAGTCAGGTATCTCTTTGGACCTCTCTTAAATCTAATACTATAAAACCTTGAGCGACGATTTCTATCATAATTATATCTAAGTAACAAGGTGTTGCATTAAATGTACAGTCACACAATATCTACATTTTGGCACATTTTCAAAGTATCGTAAACTCCTGTTGTTTCAAAAATGTGTACAGTCGCCATCAGATATATGGTAGCGGTCAAGGTACTCAAATATTTCGGAGCAGCATTAAATTTCAATATGTTCGTTACAATAGATGCGGCCTATAATATCGGAACATATAAATCGTCACAAATATCGGAACATTTATGAAAAATGTACTTTAAGTCTGGGCTACAAAGTACACATTTGAATTCGGTACTAGGTATAGTACCGAATCTATATTGACTTGTCAACGTCAAGAATACAAATATAACTAACTACACGCGTTAAAAGAGTTCGGACATGAAAGATAATAACCAAGTAGGTTCTAGTACTTGATCAACAATTCAATCGTGATAGATACTTAGGTATAAGTACCTACTAATAAAATAATTTTAAGTACCTACAACAACAAGTTTGCAATTTTATTATTTACTTACTTACTTATTGTAATATTTATTCTTTGTAATTTTCTTTTGTTGTAGAACAATAAATATTACTACACTGTTATACCCACCAACTGAAAACGACTTTTATCATTTACTTTACAATTGTTCCGTGATAGAAAAGACATACAAAATAATAATGCTATTTTTATCCATAAAAAGCCGAAAATAAGTAACGCACTCCCATCAGATTTGAACCCACGACTATGTGCTTTAAAAGTCAAAGGACAATCAATTACGCCATTAAGTAGCTGACATCGTTTTATCTAAATTAAGCTAATCATTCTACGCCCTTCAATTTTGACATTGCGTCAAAAGAACTTTTATATAGGCATTTAGTTTGGTAAGAATATTTGTTGTATTTGAAAGAGACAGTCACAATGACACTCTTTTCGGTGAATGTCACTACAAATTATTGATAACTTCGTGGGTCCAACCTCAAGCATTTTAAATTGTATTACATAGACTTAAAGTACATTTTCCATAAATGTTCCGATATTTGTGACGATTTATATGTTCCGATTTTATAGGCCGCATCTATTGTAACGAACATATTGAAATTTAATGCTGCTCCGAAATATTTGAGTACCTTGACCGCTACCATATATCTGATGGCGACTGTACATCAATTTGTTCAATAATACAGCCATCAATCATAAATCATTGAAAAAAAAAGACGAAATCATGTTTTTGAAACAGATATTACAATACTTTGAAAATGTCACACTGTATATGCATATTGCTCGTGACCGTACTGAATTCTCCGAGTTAGAGTCCATGAAATATAAGAACAGTCGATGTGAATTAATTTACATCTTCATTATTATTTATTTTTAATTAACTTAGTATTACAGACATCAAAGTCTGGATAAAAGTTATTAAAGAATTAATTAAAGATAAAATTCTTGAGCAAAGTTGGCTAATGTCACTTGTCCCTAGAGAGGACGGCCTAAAAACTTCTTATTAAGAAGCGTTCAATACGCTACTTCAATGACGTTATTGAAAGAAATGTTGCTCTTATTTTCCATGAATACACCAACTTTTTTAACGCCAGCGGTTTCACTCGACACCTTTGTAAGAAAATCTTTTCTCAGACTGAATTTCGACAATGTTATTATTCCGGGATCGTACAATAATATTTCAAAGACGCTTATTTTATTCAGTTTGGAAACCTTTTTGAATATTTCCTTGGTCTTTTCCGTGGAAAGCTTAATCTAGGATTCTTGGTCATTTTAAATGCACTCCCGTTTCTGATATTTAAATATTGAGCACTGTAACTATACCTTAGATTGCAGGGCGATTGCAATTTGACGTGCTATATGAAACGCAGCTTTATGGTTGATCCGTAGTTCAAGTGTGATTTCATATCAAACGATAAACCGCCTCGCAACCGTACGTGCGTAAGGTCCCTTAAAATTTATTGTTACCCGGAAAAGAACCATTGACAAAATTCAACCTTTATTACTTAAATTTACAAGTTCTCTCCATCACTACTATCAGCCGCGTACAAAAAACTTTTGAAGTTATCTTTTTCAGTGCAATTTTGATCGAAAAACTTACAGACAGTATTGTCTCTAAGAAACCCTTTTGATTGTATAACCACATCGTACTTCGCTTCTACGGACATTTTTCTGTGTTTCTTGCGTTTAGGTTCACTTAGGTCTAAAGAATAGCTGTGTGGAATGTTTAAAGGCTTTACTTCTGGACATACATCGCTGTAATGCTCCTCAAATGCTGGGTTGCCATAAGTATTATACAAATGATCTTCATCTATAACGTTTTTAAAGACAGTTCTATTATCATCCATTATAGTAAGGACTGGTGAATCAAGTAAAGGTTTAGTATGTCCATTATCTGGTTTCTTAGTCCCACTAGTGCTATCATCTTCACACATTGTATCCCCAGATCTTTCATCAGAAGGTCTGTTTTCTTGAATCGTAGTCAAGTCTACCTTTTTGGGAAGTGGTCGGTATATCTCTACGTTACTTACTTCAGATATCATAATGTCTTCAGCTATCCTGACTTTTCTGTTCTTCTTCATGAAGTCAGGGTTTCCTATTTCGTTGATGCTGGTCATCCTTGGACCTGGTGACGTCATCGTGTTGACTCTTCTCTCTGCTAGTGAGGTTATTTCTCTGTTGTGGATGCCGAAGACTCTTTTGATTGATTGACGGAACTGAAATTAAAGATTCTGTTTAGCAAAAGATAAAGAAACTTTCCTTCTATTGTTAACAGAGAAAGAAATATAACAAAGTATAGATAAAGGCAAAATGTACCACTGGATAAGCGGTCAACGCGGAAGTTTCCAAAATTGATAAAGTTAAGTTATTTGTTTTGTCCCACATGAAATCCTGAGTAAATAAAACTTTGCATGAACGGTTTTTACAAATGACAAAATAATCTAGAACTTAAAGAAAGAACGATCCATCAAAGTTATTAAAAGTTGAAGAAAAAGACGTCTAGTCCAGACAATGCAACTCGGCCTAAGACTTCTGGGCCCAAAAAAAACTAGCTGCCCAGAAATGAAACATATATCAGAGTACCTATTAGTACATTACATATATACCTAGACTGCCCCGACATGCTATTTTGTATATTTATTATATTATAACTTCAGTAGGCTATATCTTTTTTCTCCTGGAGCCGATTTTTTCCATATAATAAAATGTCGTGGCAGTCTAAGCGAATATTCTGGCATATGTTTCATTTCTGGGCAGTCAGTTTTTTTCGGGCCCAGTAAGTTGTATAATCGTTTATAATCCATTAAACAAAGATATAACTAAAAGCTACGTTATCTAAAACCAGAAATACACAGCATCATACGTTTGAACAGATAATTAACTTAAACGGCTTACAAGCGCGATTTAGTATAATGAACTTACTTGTGTATTCATCCCCACATAAATAAGAGGATCATAGCAGATGGAGCTCTTAGCCACTAGCGCTGGAATTACTCCAACTCCTGGCGATATCTACGAATAATAAGTTAGTTTAATATAGGATTAACATCTTTTTTAACGAAAGGGAGGGAGACCAAGGAGGATTAACATGGATCAATTTAAAGTTTAAAATCCAATGATGTTAAAAATATTTTTTTTTTTCAACGAAAGAGAGGGAGACTAAGGAGAACTTACATAGATTAAATAAAAGTTTAAAATCTTTTTTCAACCAAAGAGAGTGCAACCAAGGACGATACAATATTTATTGGTAGGAGCGAAAAATATTTAAAAATAAAAGAAATTCCATTACCTTTAGAATCCTGTACTTACTTTCGAACTTAGGCTATAGAATTGTTTTAAGAAGAAATAGGTTTAAACTTACCGTGCCCTGCGTCCCAAACTGCTCAATAAGTGCGAATATGGAGTAGGGTGTCCATGCGACAGTGAATGCTACGATCATGATGAACACCATCGTAGTGGCGCGGGCTTCGGCGCGACTCACACGGCCCAGGCGTTGCGAGTTCTACAACAAGAGGAAATTGTGGTCACCTAGTTATACAGGGGCCCTAGTCTACTAATTTACAATATTCTGTGTTTCGGAAGAGTGTCAATGTCATTTTTTGACATTTTTGATCGCAATCTTTGTGGTTTCCTTGAATGCTGCAGGATCAAAATTAATTTTTAGGGATAATAATTATAATATAGAAAATATGTACCTTTATACCTGTGTAACTGTTTATAAGAATTGTAAAACTTTATTTGAAAAGAGCAACCTCACAGAGTTTCTTGCTAGGTTCTTCTCTGGGGGAAACTGCACCTTGCGAATCTAGCGCTAGCTTTAAAAAAATTACCTTTATAATAATGTAACGGTTTCAAGAGCATTTTTTGTGCCTATGAAATAAATATATTTTTTACTTTGACAATCAGAGTAAGCCATTGCAGCAGAATACCAAATGTGTCAAAAATACCATTGACACTCTACCGACACACAACTAAAGCTATTTTAAATAAGCAGACTTGGGCCCCAGGACGTTTATGTAAGTACACTCTGATATAAATCAAGAAACAAAATCTACTCCGGAAACTTAAGGATTTCCCACACAAAGTGCCCGATCATTCTGATTGATAATAGCACGAGAAATTGTCTTTTTTTTATTTCAACTCATGTTCCTACGAGAAAGTAGTCGGATTTCATAAGCTTACGTGCTTTAATTTGAGTAATGAAATAAAACGTCGCCGTATATAGTAGAGATAATAAACTTTTGAAAATACTGGTCCCCACCAAACGAATGCGCGCTATTTGTTATCTTGTTTAAATTGCAAGCTGAATTGAATCAATTTTCAGTTCGTTTTGCGTCAAGCGCTACTGTTTGACACATTTTGAGGCGTGCGCTGTTTTATTTGCTTTGTATGCGCTATAGTTTTTTACGCATGCTTCAAATAAAAACGCAATATGAACGTTAAGGCGCACTGGTGGTGGCAAACATATCTATATTTACTGATTTTCAATTGTTCTTAAGTTAGAATGTTACCATTTTCCTGAGCTAAAATAGACCTTATAATCTCCATAACACTGTATTTCTTTTCATAAAACAAAGCCTAGTGTACTCTATTGTCTATAAACTAATTACCTGTTTCATTATTTATCTACCTTCATGATAAAGGTTTGCAATATTGAAATACCTTAACACAATTCTCTAGAAAGGTTTTGTTCTAAGCACTAATGAAAAGACAGTTTATTACTGTCGACAGGGAGTTTATTGCTGTAGCATTACGTAACCAAATGCTGGTTACATAGTTACAGTGGTTGCTTGTGACAGTTACTTAACTATACCACTATTGGAGTGATATTACAATGAAAAGGGCTTTTTATTGTGTGGGTTGGTTATGACGTTGTTATTAGCTAATCGTATTTAAAGGTTATCTACTGAAGAATGTGGATGAGGCGAAAGAAGTGTGTTTGGATCGTAGCTAGTGGAGGGAAGTCGTCACTGCCTATCCGAATAATTCAAAAAGTGATTCCAGTTCATAGGTCTTCTTATAGAAAATAGTTTAGTTTTATGAGTGGACCTCTTAGCAATTCCAATACACTAACGGGTACCATCCGTAGAAATTGCCGAAGCCTATCACAAAAAACCTAACATCCTCTAGGAATTTCTGTTTCTCACACCCTGTTAACCAATTCCATTTCTATTCCTTTTTAGGGTTCCGTACCCAGGGGAAAAAATACCCTGTTATAAATAAAAAGGATATTTAAATGAAACCCTATAGAATGTCATTACAAAACTTATTTGCAGTTGGTTCTGTCCTTGCCGGTATGGGGATATTAGTTTTCTAACAACAAAATTAGATTGTCTCTCAATCTGTTATGGGGATTTGATTGTTGGGAGAATAGCTAAAATTTGAACTGCGCGATCTGAGTGTTTAACTAAGCTGCAACATTCTGATCCCACTTACGCAACGTATATGACAATCTGCTCCAAAGAAATGTTATGATTAGAAACATACTAATTGTCCCATGCAATGCTATCCCACGTGTGTGTGTGTGTGTGACAAATGTGTTTCTGATAAAAATATATTTATGGAGCAGATTGTCATAATTGCGTACGTGGTAATTTACAACATTGTCTGTTGTGTGTCAGCAGAGTACGAATGAGAATGTCAATGTAATTTTTTGACATATTTGGTCGCAATCAGTGTAAACCATTGTCTAGCTGAATACTAAATGTGTCAAAAATGATTTTGACACTCTACCGACACACAACTGAGGCTATTTTTAACCCCCGACGCCAAAAGAGGGGTGTTATAAGTTTGACGTCGATGTCTGTCTGTGTGTCTGTGTGTCTGTCTGTCTGTCTGTCTGTCTGTCTGTGGCACTGTAGCTCCTAAACGCGTGGACGGATTTGGATGCGGTTTTTTTTAAATTAAAGCTGGTATTCCTGGGAGTGTTCTTAGGTATATAATATGCAAATCGGTTCAGCCATTTCAAGGTCATCAGCTCTTTTGACGGCTGTTGTAGGGTTGTAGATCCAATATAACAGCAGATATGTCGTGTTTGGATTCATTTTGATCAGTGTATAATTTTTAATATAATGCAATGGTGACAACTGATGAGGAGCTGATGATGGAGTCAGAATTTCCAGCATTCCATACATTCTTGAAAAATTTACAGCAGATACATCGTGTTTGGATTTGTTTTGATCATTGTTTAATTCTTAATATAATGCTATGTTGACAAGTGATGAGGAGCTGATGATGGAGTCAGAATTTCCAGCATTCCATTCATTCTTGAAAAATTAACAGCAGATACATCGTGTTTGGATTCGTTTTGATCAGTGTTTAATTCTTAATATAATGCAATAGTGACAACAGGCGAGGAGCTGATGATGGAGCACGAATTTCCAGCACTCCGTCAATTCTTGAAAAATGTAACAGCAGATATGTCGTGTTTGGATTCATTTTGATCAGTGTTTAATTCTTTGTATAATGCAATGTCGACAACAGGAAGAGCTTATTATAATTATTATAATAAAGGTTTAAAAACTTTGAAATAAAAATTAAATTAAAAATTTAAAAAACCCCCGACTATAAAAAGTAACAAATAAAATAAATAGTATTTTGTCAACTGAACATCGCATTATATTTAATACAAATTGATAACTTTCATACAAGCTTCATTTTGTCGGGGGACCGCTAAGTAGCTAGGTAGGTACGCAAAAATATATACCTATCATAAGTAATCATAATGAGATATCAAAATTAAAAAAATAATAGAATGCGGTCCCACGAAAATGAAGCTTGTATGAAAGTTATCAATTTGTATTAAATATAATGCGATGTTCAGTTGACAAAATACTATTTATTTTATTTGTTACTTTTTATAGTCGGGGGTTTTTTAAATTTTTAATTTAATTTTTAAATTAGCAGATTTGGGCCCCAGTCTGTGTCTAGCGTAAAAGCTACGTAACCCTCAATGCATGATCCCGATACGAACTTGGTAAATTTTATGTACATTTTTACAATGTCAATCTAATATCAGTACGTCTTTTTTTTCTTGTACCTTTTTCACAATACTATCTTAGAAAAGGTGACTTTATTGGAACTTTTAAAGTATTGCCTTTCTCTTATTACTTATATGCTATAGAATGGAACAGTATATCTATCTAATTCGCAATAGCTGTGTTTTATACGTCGGAAATTGATGTCATTGTATTTTCCAGAGACAATAGAATAGAGGTATTGTATAGGTAGTTTATATTGAACTGTCTTATGTAGCTTTCCCAAGGACGATGTCCTGAGAAAAACAAGACGTTTTAAATTAGGGTTTGGATCGTTACATTTTGTATTTTACCCGACTACGGCCAAAAGGAAGGGTTTTAAAATCGTAGGTTTTCTGTAGACAGGTTTAAGTTTTTAGATTTTTTTTTTGTTTGAAACGCGGTTAGCGTTTTCCATGCGCTAGTACGTTTGAGCGCATTCTCTTGCCTGTTTGAACGATTTATGAATTATCACAATTGAGTTCTGAATTCAATTTAATTGATATTTGAAGTTTGATTTTTCTGTTAGTTTAGACGTGAGAGAAAGTTTCCCGTCTTAAAACATAAAACAAAAGACAATCACTCTAATAAACATAATGCGTAAAGATTGAATAGGTAATGGAAGGTAATTCTGATAAAATAATATAGCGCTGGCTGCTAGTGTCATGATATAAAGCGCACAAGTTCTGACGAGGGAATCGAGAAACTGATCAGAATTGCAGCCCTGAACCGGAATCAATCACGAATTAACCGAGTGACCCAATTAATTCAAAGCAAGCTTCAATATTAACTGACTACATCCGTCTTCGTGATGACCCTATTGATTAGCCATTCGATTATTTATTGAAGACTGTAATGCACCATTGCACCATTTCCTACGTCACGTGGTGTTAATCTGCTTATGACATAACCTATCCTTTTATAAAAGAAAACCCGGCTGCGTTTGTGAAAAATGCTTTTTTATTTTGATGTACCTATGTCACTCTCACTGTAAATACGAATCTAATGACACTTCTCAAACCAAAATCCATCAAGCCATTTAGACTGTAGGGCGTTCAAAAGAATAATAGGTACATAAAAACATACATACATACTTTCGAAAAACATAACCCTCCTTCTGGCACAGTCGGGTAAGTAATTATCTAAGAAAATTAAACATTTGTTTTAAATGGAATCTTCTATTTCTACAACGTCAATTGAACTTTGAACTAAACCTTACTTTAATTATTTAGCCTTCCTTATCGGCCCTTTAACGTCCCCCTACAGGGCCACGAGCCTACTCTCATACGCGTGTGATTATTATATATTTTGTACTCCATACTCTAATTCTATGTAGTTTAGTTTATGTACATACACTATATTTTAATATATGCAAGCTCAGATTTAAGACAAAAATATTTGTACTTAAATAACAGTAATGTTTGTCTTCTTATCTCATGTGGGAATCGAATACACGACCCACGGAATGACATGGCAATGGCAGGTAAAGTCACGTCCAACATCGATATCAATTTTAAAAACTTCGTTCGTAAATTCGCAATCGTGAATGATAAAATTATTCTTATTTGTATAATTTTCATGAAAATGTATAAGAGCAATAATGAATTCATAAAATGCTGAAACCGTTATTTTATCCTGTTGGCTATTTGAGAAATCGCTACCAATTTCATTTCATTTGTCATCTCGAGATGCCTAGTGCCTTATCTTGTCTAATTACGTTGGTATTTTTTCAATCTCCGAGTATAATATTGCTAAATAAATGGCAGAATTCGGTTTTTACGATTCACATAAAATCTTTTATTTATAATATTGGTTACGAAATAGGTACTTCGAAGGAGTGGCCCCATTTTTTTTCATATACAAATGAGTTTATGACAGCGTGCCAAGGTTGGCGCAAGTTTTTCATAGTTTTTTTGGTAGATGATCTGTCAAACGATAAGAAATTCCATACAAAAAGGTTTTGCGCCAGACCAGGCACGCAGATCCAGACGGTATGGCACCTCCTTATATATTCTATACTCAAAGCTTCGTATATTTGTGTTTTCTTTTTTTTATTTTTATTTAAGGCCCATTAACAGCACAAACACAAACACCATGTTAGACTTCATTTTATAAAATTCTAGGATCTTGTAAATAAAACAACTTTAACACAAAATTAAACGCTAGAAACCACGCTTTGGCTCATGGACGTTAATATTAAAAATAACACCCAACCTTTTTCGTTAAAACTTTTTGAACAAGTTTAAAAAAAATATAGTTTGTCGTTGGTTTTTCACGGTCTAAAGTAAAGCATTTCACACGAGTCAAATTGAATGCAGCGGAGAGTAAATTACTTTTGTCCGCTCGCAAGGGAACTCTGAACGTGTTAGTTAATTTAATTTAAACAGACGCCATGCCATCTTGAGTCGAATAAAAAGTTTGTATTTTTACTGGTAATTGGAACCTCCTTGCTTGAATTTGAAATTAGAAGCCTTTAGGTATTTTGAAAGTCAGGTTAAGATTTGTGTTTTTGCAATTTTTTTAACAGGTTTTAAGAATGATTAATTTACTCATATTTCTTTAGCAAAACGGCTTTTAGTTAAAAGTATTATAGACATTTCACAGATATACAAATGTAGGTTATGTTATTTTAGAGTGACTAGTTAAGGTTTTATATGTGTAGGCAGCAGATGTTGGGGCTGGTTATTAAATAAATGAAAGTCTTCAAGTATTGGCACGAAGGAACTGGATTTTATTCACTTATTTTTAACACACCAAAAGTTACAAAGCACACGTAGTCGTAGCAGAGCGGGAAGTTAGAGAAGTGAAAAAAGTGTTGCTACATAAATGAAATATAAAATTACTTTTTACTTTTTGTTGGTGTTGCCAACAATATGCACTATCGTTTTCGTTACAACATTTCCACGGTTTCAAGCAACGTTTCAAGTTTGATATGATTTGACAATTGACACAGTTTGACGGTGATTTGACAAATAATGTAAGTGTAAAGCTAAAGATAGACTGGTTCTACATACGTAACGTAGGTACACAATGTATTCTGCGTTGCTTACCTATGTAGGACCAGCTCAAGTTCACAATTTTCTCAGGTTTGTGTCACCAAAGTGTCAATTGCATTTTTGATACATTTAGTCGCAATCAGTGTAAGCCATTGTGTAGCAGAATACCAAATGTGTCAAAAATACCATTGCCATTCAATAGTCACACAACTGAGGCTATTTTGAATTAGTAGACTTGGGCCCCAATCTATTTCTACGATTGTAAAAGCCCAAAATATACACCTTCAATCAATATTAATTAATGTAGATCCTTATCTATACCTTACCTTACCTTACCTAGAACCATACTAACTAAAAAAGTAAAAACCCAATATTACCTTTACCTTTTTCATAGTCCAAATGATGTTGACGTAGCTGAATGAGATGACGGCGAATGGCACGATTTGACCCAACGCGAACAGGAACAGAATGTACGTGAGCGTGTTCGTTGACTGCTCGTGCCAGTTCACTGAGCAGCTGGGGACAAAAGTGCTTGTTACAAAGGTGTTTTACATACATATCTAGTAGTAGTATGAATGAATAAATGATTATTTATTTGCATCGTATAGGGTACATAAAGAGATGATAGTTATTAAAAAAATCGCTTACACAGCCGTTAACATTTCGGCATGAAAACTTGAAGAGATAAGCTTTTTAAAATCTACTTATTTGAAAATTATTAAATGTCAGTAGCTTAAACATCATCATATCGAGACACGCCGGCAGCGTGTCAGGCCAATTCAAAGACAAAGCGCCACAGTGTATCTTTACACGAACCACTTCGTATGACTTTTCACCCCTCCATAGCTCAAAAGTCCTTTAACGTAAAGACATAAAACTACGCATGTTTAATCATATCCATAACGTCACGAAGAAGCCAAAATTTCATGAAGCTAGCTCAAACGGTTATGAAGATATGGAGTTCCAAAAATCGCAAAATATGTTATTGACTGACTGATTAAAGTAGCAAAACCTAACCTACTTCCAGATGACCTAGAAGGTTGAGATTTGGAATTCAGCTTTATAATTACATTTGACCGTAGGAAAAAATCCAAAAATTTAAAAAAGTCAAATTTTTTTTTTATCCCCATACAAAAATTTTGCAATACGCACTAAAAATGATATAAAAAATTATACAATTCTTTTAGATTTAATTTAATAACAAGGGCATGACTTGATACATAAAGATAGGTTATAATTAACAAAAAAAAAAAAAAAATAATAAAAATAAGAAATAAAATGTATCCTCCTCTTAGGATCGAACCTCCGACCCGAAGACCTCTTACTTACCGCATAACTATTGCGCCAACCATAACTGTTGATAGTACTACGAAATTTAGATCTGCTTATTCAAAGTAGCTAATCTGTCACTCCAGCTAATCAAACAAAAAACAAGCGATATACGATCTTTCATTAGATTTATTTGAAGATAGATTATAATGAACAAAAAAAAAAGAAATAAAATGTATCCACGTAGGATCTAACCACCGACCCGAAGACCTCAGGTATCTTCTTACTTGGCGCTTAACTATTGCGCCAACCATAATTGTTGATAGTATTACGAAATTTAGATTTGCTTATTTGATACTCTGATCTAAATTATAAACGTTAAGTATATTTATGTTCATTGTATGTATGTAATGTAACATATCGCCACATATTATCGCAGAAACGTAGACTGGTTCGGATTTAAATTTTATAGATGGCGTTACGTGGTAGTGATTTATAGTGGTAAATGTATCAGAAAAGTAATAAAAAATTAAAACTTATTAAATTAACAGTTATCGAGACACAATTTACATTTAACAAAAAAGAAAAAAGTTGAGAAATTTAATTCGTTCAAATGGAACCACCGACCTAAAAATATCGAACGAAACATTTTATCATGACGCTTACCATTAGGCCAGCTAATACCATGCCCATGAAGTTGAGAACTAGTTAGTATTGATTGACTGACTATTTAAAGTAGCTAATCTTAACCTACTTCGAAATGACCTAGAAGGATGAAAGGGGTTTGAAGATTTTAGAGTGGAGAGTGCTCTACAACTTTTTTTTAAAATTTTCCGAAAGTGGCGGCAGTCAATGAAACCTTCACTAATCTATAGTTCAGGTCAAAACAAATAGAAAAAATAGATGACAAAAAAAATGATAAATCGTCACGTTTCCGAGATATAGGCTGTCAAAAATAGACTAGTGGCGCCAGTAACTATTGGAACATGAAAAACTGTGTTTTAGTATTATTAAATGGCACATATTGTATTTGAAATTGATACTAGAAGTTAAATAAAGTATCCTGGCTTATTTTAGCAACGCCCCTCCCTCTCCCCAAGATGCTCAGATTATAATTTTTATTATTTTAGGTATAAATATGGTGGGAATTTATAGTTGTTGAAAAATAAGAGTTTTTGAAACAACCTATGTCAACCATCTCCCAAAAGCATGGCCCCCTCAAGTACTCCCTACCGTTTATTTTGTTACTGCGCTGCTCTGCATACGTGCTTAATGGGGTACTGGAGGGCGGGATGTGGCTGTGCGAGGAAGATGCGCTTCGAAGATGCGCATCTCGAACTATGCTACGTATCTCGATAATATAAAAAAACATAGCTTTGCTCGATAGCACGCATCCATATCCCGCATCTATAGCACACATCCATAGCACGCATCCTTTTATGTGAAAAACATAGCTTAGCTGAATCCATTTCCACAATACAATGAATATGATTGGTGGATTTCAAACGCATCCGTAGCAACGTAGCATAGCACATCTCTGGTGGAAAAGCACACTATATCTCGGAAACGTCACGCTTTATCAATTATTTTTCATCTACTTATATTTTCGATTTGTATTGACTTGAATTATCGATTAATGCAGGTGTTTCTTAGACTGCCGCCATTTTTGTGGAAAAAAGTACAATACACATGTTTAGGTAGGACATTATATTCAAACCCCTTTTGGAATCCAGCTCGGTAATTACGAGTAAGCAAAGGAAAAATACATTTGCTTACTTTAGGTATTTATACAACCCGTTCACTATAAGTTTGCCGCTGTTGTCTCACTCACTCAGTCCTAGTTCCAGTGAGAAAACGCTACACTGAGGTCATTAGCAGCAAACTTACGTTGTACTTCTATAGTGCGTTTTTAAGAATATCTATGAAACGCATGCACTATACGACGCAGCGGAAAAGCAAAAAACAGAACTAAATCTTACTACTTGCCTAGTTCTCTGTACAAAAAGTAATGATATCCCACCAAAAACATAAATGTGAAAAAGGGTGGCCAATTCAGTATAAAAATTATGTTGAAAGCTTTGCCGTAAAAAGTATGGAGATCTAAATGAGTGCCAATTCACAGGTATGCAAAATCGAAATATGTATTTTTATAGAAAAAAAAATGCCTATTATGCACAAGTATTAATAAACTCTATTTCTTTGCTTTGTAGGATAACTTAAAACAATTGCTGTTATTAAAAATATATAAGATCTTATAGGAGGTTAGTTTATATTTGGCCAGTTTTCATCAGAATTAAAGTTGTGAATAATAAATAAAATGACTGATTTAATGAAAACTAGCCAAATATAAACTAACCTCCTATAAGATCTTATATATTTTTAATAACAGCAATTGTTTTAAGTTATCCTACAAAGCAAAGAAATAGAGTTTATTAATACTTGTGCATAATAGACATATTTTTTTTCTATAAAAATACATATTTCGATTTTGCATACCTGTGAATTGGCACTCATTTAGATCTCCATACTTTTTACGGCAAAGCTTTCAACATAATTTTTATACTGAATTGGCCACCCTTTTTCACATTTATGTTTTTGGTGGGATTAAATATTAAGCGATATGTTCAGTAGACAAAATACTACTTAATTTATTTGTTACTTTTTATAGTCGGGGGTTTTTGAAATTTTTAATTTAATTTTTTTACATTTGGTTTTTTGATATCGAATTGATATTGGAATCGTAGTTATTCATCTTTAAAAATGTATTCTAATATATATGCTAATAGCTACAGCAGATCTACCTATATTGGTAGATCACAGATTTATCGAACAACAATATTTCCAGTTTAATAAACCAAGTAAATATCTTCAAAGTATCAAGTTATTGAACCAATGGAACTCGTAAAATTTCATAAATTCCTTCGTATCAAAGAATCCTTCGTAATAAATACGTCTTGGTCATTGAAGCATGAAATTGTCCGTCTGGCTATGGAGTGCGGTCTGTTGATAAGAGCTTGTCTTAGGTCAGCGGTAAATCTTTGAATTTTGGAGGGACAGGGGGACAGCTATAACTTTTTAAAGGTCTTAAAAGGTAGACTGACATTTTGGTTTTGTGAACCAAAAGAAGAATTCTTTCGATTTTAACATTGTCAGATGTGTGTTTGAATAGATTGTTATCGAATTGTAGACGCATTTTATGAAGTAGTAATTTGTTGTATTTCTTTTTATTTACTAACTTAAAATCAATCTTAATCAAAAACGTAACAAGTATTTCAAAAATATAATTAGGTAAGAAACGCGACAAGTGTGTTTCTAATCATAATAATTCTATGGAGCAGATGGTCTCAATATTTTGCGTACGTGAAAGAAATTTAATCCTAAACATTAAAAGTTTATAATTTTAGACAGTTACTTACGGCCGTTCCTAATATTTAAAGACAGCGATAGCTACCCGAGAGCAGCAGTGCTCAACTAAACTGTCACTTTTGATTTATCCTTCAGAAGAATCCTATACATTTTTTGACAGCGGTAGGTTTATAGGGACAAAAAATTCTAAGATAAATAACTATTTCTATCTCCAGTAGGGCAAAACCAGAGATAGATAGAATATTGGGAACGGCCGTTAGTCACGTAGAACCTTAATTACACCAACCTGATATTAGCAGCCTCATTGACGTAGTTCCCCCACCCCATAAGAGGGGGAGTGGTGAGGGCCAGAGAGTAGCTCCAGATGAAGACCACGGAGAGAAAGGCGCCGCTGTTGGTGAGGTGCCGGGAACTGAGCGGTCTGGTCACCATCAGGTAGCGCTCGAATGAGATGACCGTTAGAGATGTAATTGCTGTTATGCCTGTGGAAGACGAGGTTTGGTTAGAATACTTATAGAATTTTAGGGAGAGAACAAGTGAGGAGATTGATTACAAGGCTAGAGTTGAAGGAAGTATCTCGATCAAGTCCAGGCCTTGTTAAATAAAGGCCAAGTGAGGTGTACCCTAAATCGGCGTGCATGTGTGTGTATAGCGACTGATCAATGTGGATGTAGCGAAACAAGTGGAGGGAAGTGGTCTCTGCCTACCCAGGAAAGAGGCGTGACAGATAGTATGTATGCATAGTTTTAAATCATTTTTAAATCAATCAAATTATCATTTATTTCCACGAACATTCAAGATAGTACAGAATGAATAAAAGGTCTTTATGTTCTACCACAGATGTAGTATGCAAAATGTTGGTTACTTATAACATTTTTCCATGACACAAAAACAAGAATTCTAGAAGTCATAGTTTTCATTACGTATTATTGTTTTCAATAAAAATAAATAGCCAGAACTCACAAAACCCTTCTGCGCCACCCATTTACTTTTACTAGCGCCCGTTTCCACACGTTTTCAAATTATTAAATTCAATTGCTTTGAATGCGTAAGTGCATCTACGTCGTCAAGAGGGCTCCGAGTAGATAAAACTAGCTTTGCTAATATTAGCAAATGTATTTAGTTTTGTGACCAAATGGCCTTCTTAAGAGCTCGATCTTATTTATGAGTCGTATAATCGAAGTTGTAATATTTAAAAAAAATCAGTCCATGAAATAGCTAGATACGATACGACACACAAGTAGGGCCGTGAAGAAAAGTCAAATAATCTTCAATGCGTTGGATATTTTCCAATCACCTCCAAAATCTGTGGCTGTGGGCTGTGGCTGTATTGTCTTTGAGCTTTTAGGGCCGGCGCACATCTGACGGAGCGCAGAGCATTTTAGATTGTCATATTATTATCGACATTGTTCTCATTAGAATCAAATTCAAAATCAGTTGACACAACAAATGAGCATCGAAGCGACTACAGTGCTACAAAGATCTTTTGGCACTTGAGTTAGATTGTCAGGAGGGCGTGAATAAATACTCAAAATAATGTCAATTTACAAGATAATATCGTTAGTTCCGATTTCCGCCACGTGCCAAAAGATCCTTGTAGCACTGTAAATGTGAATATTGTGTCAACTGATTTCGAATTTTATTCTAATGAGAACAATGTCGAAAAAAACCGCATCCAAATCCGTCCACGCGTTTAGGAGCTACAGTGCCACAGACAGACACACAGATACACAGACAGACAGACAGGCACACAGACAGAGCGGCCAAACTTATAACACCCCTCTTTTGGCGTCGGGGGTTAATAATAATATGTCAATCGGAAATGCTCTGCGCTGCGCTCCCGTCCGACAGATGTGAGCCAGCTCTTAGCCACTTATTGGTTTAATGTTACAGTAGAGGCTGCGGGCTAATTGAGCTAGAGTTAATTAAACGGAGATCTTATGTAGCTTGGCAATAATGACGAAATTATTAAGTTTACTGTGCTTAGGTTTCAAAAGAAAATAGAGAAGTAATTTTGGTACTACTTTTAAGTTACCAAGTACTTAGAAATTCGTAAAATGTTCATGGCAGTAAATTTACTTAGGTACCTTATGTTTCAGCCGATTATAGATAGATGTAAGTAAGGATTTTCGGTACCGTTTCACTTAGAAACTATTGAAAAGATTTTGATGAAACTTTTCTATATTGCAGCTTTAACTTACATCAGAATAACAGAATGGCTATATTATTTTAAGATATCATACATTTCTTCCAAGATATGACAATAAATGTGTACGAAATCGCAGGCAGCCACTAGTCTTAACCAGTCATCTGTTGACCTTCAAAATTTGCAATTTTAGTTTGAACTTTAACCACGTTAACTAACACTTTACTGTAAGTTAAACTATAAAAAGAACAAGTGACAAGCTCGTCTAACACCAAGTGTAGTAAATTACAAAAGTTTCCAAGATGGCCGCTTCAGAACTGCTCATTCCAGTTTTAAAACGGCGTTCTTTCAAAACTAAGGGTTAGAAAATAGATGGACGCTGGAAAACTTAACTCGAACCCTAGACAGTGTAAAGGACAGTACAAACGAAGTGTCCAGTTAAAACTTGCACACTTCCAATTGAAGTTAGAAAACTGTTTCTTTTCACTCAAGACCTTTTTTGTCACTGAAGTTTCTAGAAAAGAGATTGATTAAAAATATTTTGCGAGGGACATTTCAGTTTGGGTTATAACTTTACTTGGCCTACTATTTTGGGTTGTTAAAATTTTATTTGATTTATTGGATATAGGTCTAACTGTGTGACGAAATGGGTTAACTGAATCTGATTATAAAAGACTTCATATTTTTTGTTAGGTTTATGAAAAAGGCCAAGAACATATCTCGATCAAATCGGGGACTTGTTAAAGAAATGCCAAGTCAAGAGTAAACCGACGTGTATAAGGCGACTATTGAATATTGATGAAGCGAAAGAAGTGTGTTTGGATCGTAACAAGTGGAAGGAAGTCTCTGTCTACCTTAATGTGAAAGAGGCGTGACAGATACGTATGTACAGTGTACAGAGCTACAAGGATGTTTTGGCGCGTGGTGAAAATCGGAACTAACGATATCATTTTGAAAATGTCATTGTTGTTGTTGTCAGCCCATATATGTCCCCACCGAGGGGCACGAGCCTACTCTCATACAGAGAGTGATTAGGCCGTAATCCACCATTATTTTAAGTTATTAATTCACCATCCACGCCCTCCTGATAATGTCACTCAAGTGCCAATAGATCTTTGTAGCACTGTATATAGATTTTGTAGTAAACGTTTTGAATTTCCGCCCGTTTAACCCCTAATACATACATACATACATATCCGTCACGCCTCTCTCCCATTGATGTAGGCAGAGACCACTTCCTTCCACTTGCTTCGATCCAAACACCCCTCTTTCGCTTCATCCGCACCACTAACATAAACCACTTATATTAACCACTAATATTCTTACGTAATACCCAAGAGTAGATCCTTATGGATCCGTTATTGGCCAATGATGTAGAAGTAAGCGTTTTGGGATACCACGGCTACTCCATTCGAATCCCTAAGCTATTGTAACTAGTCCCTTCACGTTTGAAAGATTATCTTACAAAAATATACTTCTATAGAATTAAAGAAAAGGCTAAGAAAATCACACCTCCGTGGAAAAATCTTGGAATATCTCAGCTTAGGTATACGCCTACAGGGTGGTTTTATAAGGCTGTATCAAGCCAAAGAATAGAAGTAGTACTTTTAAGACCTACCTACATACAAAAATATGTATGTATGTAAACGTAAAAATAAACTTTAAATAACTCAATATTTTTTTTTAACATGTGGGTATGTAATTTAGGTATTCATTAAAGATGTTTATCAGCTAACAAACATAATATGGATTGTATCATCATCATATCAGCTTATGGACGGCCACTGCTGGATAAAAGCCTCCCCCAAGGATCTCCACAACGACCGGTCTTGCGCTGCCTACATCCAACGGTTTCCAGCGACTTTAACCAAGTCGTCAGTCCACCTTGTTGGAGGCCTTCCCACACTGCGTCGTCCGGTGCGTGGTCGCCACTCGAGAACCTTTCTGCCCCATCGTCCATCGGTTCTACGAGCAATGTGCCCCGCCCACTGCCACTTTAGGTTTGCGATTCTTCGAGCTATGTCAGTGACCTTGGTTCTTCTGCGGATCTCATCATTTCTGATGTGGTCACGCAGAGAAACTCCAAGCATAGCTCTCTCCATCGCCCTTTGGGTGACCTTAAGCCTTCTTATGAGGCCCACTGTTAAGGACCACGTTAAAGGACCACGGACCATGGATTGTATATAGGAAGGTATTTGTTTTATATTCTAGCTGCTCGTAACTTTTCACGCACTTATCCCCATATCTTTAGCAAAGAAAGATATCTTAAAATAATAATATATCCTTATCAGCCCATATATGTCCCCACCGAGGGGCACGAGCCTACTCTCATACAGAGAGTGATTAGGCCGTAATCCACCACGCTGGCCAAGTGCGGGTTGGCGGATTTCACATACACCTTTGAAATTCTTCTCTGGTGTATGCAGGTTTCCTCACGATGTTTTCCTTCACCGTTAGCAAGTGGTAATCGAATAAATTGATCCGTACATGAGAAATAAACTCAGAGGTACGGGCCCCCGCCAGGATTCGAACTCACGCCCTCAGAATTCGAGGCAACCGTTCTACCAACTGGGCTACCACCGCTTATAATATATTAATATAATAATATAGCTTATGTGTTATTCTGATGTATTGTATTAATTTTTAGACCTACGTTCCTTGGAAAACGTGGTTTAATATATATTTTTATTTTACAGTAATTCAACTCGGTACACCTTTTTCTACACTCTGTATAAAGAACTATCTACAAAATGTGAGAAGAAATCTTCAGAAAAGGTGTCCATTTCGAAGAATTTGCGAGCATCGTTGCGTTTCCCTTCCTTCCTTTGCTTTGACAAGACGGAACAGAGCCTCAATTTGCATGAACACGCATATAAAAGAAGACTCGACTTAACTTTTGTATTGAATGTGTGGAGTGTACCTATAGTTGTCAATGGACGCTTTGTACGAGTACCCCAGCAGATGGCCAACGCGGAACGTTTTCTCATATTTATTTAAAAAGGGACTTATTTACTTTTTCCTGGAAATCCAAAAAGGTGCACACTGTTGCGCAAATATTAAATTCATCGAATTTTTCCTTTTGTTTCCGGGAATAGCTGTGCACAAATATTTTGATGGGATATTTCAGCTTTTGCATCCCAATTTTGCCCAGCATTGGGATAAGACGGGCTGATTGTATTTGTATTTCAGTTTTTGCCTAAAATAATAATGGCATGTTTCAGAAATGTTGAAGTTAACGCTTTATCAAAACTATAGTTATCACTGTCATTGTTACCAATCGGAAATCTGAAGATGGCACGAAAAATACATGACGATGTTTAAGGCCAAACAAAACACACCGGACGCGTATGCGTACCTCTGAGTTGTAATGTATGGAACTGTCACCGCTTGCGTAACGTAGACGTACACGTCGACGTGACGCGTAGCCCGGTGTCACATCGGGTTACACCGTAATTACGCGCGTGGCTACGCAGTGCTTACGTCTACGTTACGCATACGCATCCGGTGTGTTTCAGCCTTTAATAAACCTTTTTTGTGGATGAATGAAATTTTTAGCGTATTTCGAGCGACCTCGTAAAATGTGGTTTTAATTACATTAAAACTTACGGTAACGTCATATTGATGTATAAATTATTCCTGCGATATATTTGGCACGACGATAATGGAATCCAATTTATATTTTATCTGCCAACAAGCTTTTACAGCGGAATAAATTGTTGCCGAAGTATTTATCTCTATCGCAATATAACCTCATTTACATAATCGTAATCGATTTTAGTTATAAGTATGATTTTTTTATGGGAAACATATTAAAAAGAACAGTTTTTTCGGGCTGAGAGTTTTGCTGGCCAATGTATATTAATAAAACACTCAACTACGTTTAAAACTTATTAATAATAATCACACTTAAAATAGTCTCATTTGTGTGACTATTGATATCGATATCAATGGCATTTTGAGACATTTGGTCGCAATCAGTGTAAAGCCATTGTTTAGCAGAATACCAAATGCGTCAAAAAATGCCATTGACACTCTGCCGACACACAATTGAGGCTTTTTAAATTAGCATACTTGGACCCCAGTTTTTCATTTAACATTTTCGTAAAATGCACAAAAATGTCGTCCATTTGTCGAATGAATAATATTTTATAGTTTAATGCATAATAATTTATTCCAAATATGTTCGTTGAAATAAATTAAATTATCCAAAGAATTTTGGTACTAACATAACGCAATATGAACACATTCGTAGTACTTCAAAACATTCATGTAATCACCTCATAAACACATTTCAGGATAGTAATGTCTCGATGTAATGTATTTGGTCATTTAGAGTACCCTTTTCAAAGTTGAGCGTTATATATAAGGGCGTTCGTACAAGTAAAATACGTAATTATGGCATTCTGTAAGTCTGCATTTAGATAGTGCTTTATGGTATCTACACACCAAAGCCGGCGGCTTTTTTGACAGCTGCCATTCGTATGACGTAAAGTCACCGGCCTAGCCCGGCGTCATGCCGGCGGCTTTGTTGTGTAGATAGCATTAGTGCTACAAAGATCTATTGCACTTGAGTGATATTGTCAGGAGGGCGTGGGTGGTAAATAAATAACTCAAAAAAATGACAAGGTACAAAATGATATCATTAGTTCCGATTTCCGCGACGTGCCAAAAGATCCTTGTAGCACGCTACAGTCTGGCAAAAAAAGAAAAGATTAGTGGCAACATTGTAGTGTCGTTAAAATACATAGTTGAATAATTTGAAAAAGTAAATAAAATCCTACGTAATATTAAAAATTTCAATCTTTATGCGACAGGTTTGTGCCGATGGATGGATGGATGTAATAAGGATGTTTGACTCATTCACGCAAAAACCACTGGACAGGTTTTGATGAATCTTGGCAGTGCTCAGTATAACACATAGGCTATATTATTTTAAGATATTGCGTGCGAAAGTTTTCAAAGTTAAGACGACAAACGCGTACAAGGTCACGGGCATCCATAAGCCATTGATTCGATCAATTACTGGTTAATCTCACTTAAGGTCTATATACACAGATCCGGGCCCGGACACGTCCCGGGCACGTCCCAGATCTGTGTAGATAGACCTTTATATCGATTGAGACACGGATAGCAATTGCTATTATCCAACTGAATGCATAAGTCTATATTCCTGCCATCTATTAATCCGATGAGACGGTTTGTTGATACAACCCGAGAGAGGCTATGGATTGGAATAATTTTGACTATAGCACATCTGCTTTGTAATCTAGCATTATGACTTTTTAAAAGTAGGTAGTTTATTAACTGCCCTAGGATGTAGGTACTTGGAGTTATATGTATAGCTGTACATTTTTGGTCTACACGTGTAAATGTCACTTATGATACCCCAGTTTTTTTGGCCGAAACTTTATCTTGTAATAGATGAGGAGGCTAACATTGCACGTGCGTGTATGAGTAGAGTGATGAATGTGGATGAAGCCAGGGAGGTATGTTTGGATTGTAGCAAGTGGAGGTAAGTGGTTTCTGGCGTGACAGTATGTATGTGCGGCATTAAGGTAAGGTTCGTTAAAAAATTATGTAGGTACTCTTCTTAATATGAAACAGAAAAAATCAAGAAGTCAAATTGTCGGCAGAAGAGAGGCAAAGATGCCGTTTACTCTACCGACAAGAGCCTCGCTCTTAAATATATGAATGAATGAACATGGAACTCACCAAGCAACGCCATGAAGAACCCGTAGAGTACACACATGGTCTTCCCGAAGACCCAGCGGTGGAAGAGCGCGGAGACCAGCGTGAAGGGGTTGCCCAGGATCGACACGGAGAAGTCAGCGCACACCAGGTTGAACAGGATGATGTTCAGTGGTGTCCACAGCTGGGGAAAGGCGTCGGTATTGTCAGGCTTTAAAAAGTGGAAGTGGTCTCTGTCTACCCCGAAGTGAGAACGGCGTGATGGGTACCTATGTTTGTACTAGAATTTGTTCAGAAAGACTACGGGCAACTTTCTCAAAAACCATACTGAAAACCATACAACTAGGTAGGTATATAACTACCTAACAACTGAATAGAAATCAATTTAAAAAGTTGAATATTACGATATTGATGGAGGTAAAAAAAGATTAATTTAAAAAAATGCTTTGGTAGGTATTCGCGGGCTTCGAAATGAAATGAAATGAAATGAAATGAAATGAAATGAAAATGAAATGAAAATCATTTAATCCTGTAGGTTTTGACAACACTTAAGACGGGTCATTTTTTAAAGTTAATGCTAGATTCGCAAGAGTGCAGTTTCCCCAGAGAAGAACCTAGCAAGAAACTCTGTAGGGTTGCTCTTTTTAATTTAAGTTTTACAAATCTCAGGCATAAACACAGAAACATATAATCAAATTAATATTTCAAAACAGCTATCCATAAATAAATAATAAAAATTTGACCCCACAATATCCAGGAAAAAGTAAGGCAAGCAAATGGGAAACAAAGAAGTGAAATGCTTAGTTTGATGGGATCCGCTTCTGAACTTCATAACTGAAATGAATTCTGTTTTCAAAGTTCAACGGCCCGCCCGTCATTTATTTGTTTACATAGAAAGTCGATTATTTTAAAAACTCATAAATTTTAACAAGCGTGCTAAGTATTATGTACCTATAAAGTCGAGCGTTAAAGACCTTGAAACATGCAAAATAGTTATTCTTGTTCAATTTATAAAGAAAGTAGCAAACATAATTGAATCATTGACCCGACGACGGTAAAGACGTTAAAAATGCTTCATTGTTGTGTCAGTTTACGGTTCATTAAAATATATACTTATCTACTGGGTGTAACAGAAAGGGGGTATAATGCCGAAACATAGAGATACTCCTCATAAAACTGAACAACTTTCCTCAAGAAACAAGGGTCGTAACTCTAAAAAAAAATTTCGCCTCCCCATACAAAATGTCCGATCAGCTGATCGAGTAAGTTTGGGCGATCCAAAATTGTTTTTCGAGTTACGTACGATCCATGTTCCTTGGGGAAAGTTGTTTAGTTTCATGGGGACTATCGCTATGTTTAGGCTTTATACACCCTTTCTGTTACACCCTGTATAGCTTAGCTATACCTTTCGATATCAAGAATAAGAAGTTATTTTTAGTGATTAACTTGAACAGTATTTAAAACAACTTCAGTCAGCCATAGAAGACTTTTAAAATAAACAATCAATGCCAGTTATACATGCTATGGTCTACCGGAGATGTTATCTATGCAGGAGTACTTTCACAGGTCAACCGAACATTGCACAGGCTCAAAAACTGTACAGGGGCGTCAATGTGATTTTTGACACATTTGGTCGCAATCAGTGCAAGCTATTGTTTAGCAGTATACCAAAAGTGTCAAAAAATGCCATTGACACTGCCGACACACAACTGAGGCTATTTTAAATTAGCAGATTTGGGACCCAGGTATACATAGACAGGTCAACCAAACATTGCACAGGCCTGAAAAACTGCACAGGTCTATTCCCAGATCTCCGGTAGACCATAGCATGTATGGCCAGCATAGCAACAGCAGTCCTCACCTGCCGATCCTTACACATCAACAGAATCACCATCAGATTGAGGAAGAACCCGAAGAATCCAATCAGGAAGAGAGTAAACGCTGATATGGTGTATGCCCACTCTGGCATCAAGAGCTGGTACTCTAGCTCCGTGTAGGTGTCATTGGCGCTCGTCATCTTCATTCAGGTCGGTACTCCAGACGGGAGGCCGGGGGTTGGCATGGTTTTGGGGGGAGTCCTGTGGGGTAAAAGACCTGGTTAGTATTTGTTGGCGTATTCCAACTCAAATATTGTTCATCACTTGAAATGTAAGGTTGTCGAAGAAAAAGAAGAAGGATCTAGAGAAGAAGAAAGAAGGATAAAGAAGGATCTATCCTACTCGCCGCTATTCTGCGTCAAACGCGACAGCTCGTGGCATGCATACTGCAATATCGTTATGTATGTATCTTGACTTTTAATTTATAAATAAATGTCAAAGAAAAAAGATGCTTCTGTGATTAAGTCTTACAAAAAAATGGAGCTACAGACTATCTCTACATTTCTTATACGTTTATAAAATTCGAGCCCCTTACTACTTATGCATAGTTTAATTCGAATTTGAGTAGGGAATTCGTTGCCTAGGTATATGCATTGGATTGTCCATTGTTTTTCCGGAAATTGAAATAAGTGGTCTGGCCGCGGGACGTCCACGTTTCTATTAATTGAACAAGCACTTATCGGTCTGCTGGACGCATTCTACATTAGTACCAATACAGACACATCTACTTATTTGTACACGTACTCAACTGTGCATTGACTTTGGGAATGCAATACATACATACATATCTGTCATACCTCTTTCCCATTGAGTTGGGCAGACCTTTTCCCTCCACTAGCTTACATTCATCAGTCGCCTCATACTAGTTTTTAGTTTTAGAGTACTCTTGACTTTGCGTTTCTCCAACAAGTCTTCTATTTGTTCTCATTGTGATAGATATGTAGGTATGAGTCACTTTTGCAGTTCAAGTCTCAAAAATTGTCTACCATTTTGGACCATAGTCCTAGAAAAAACAGTATTGTAAGTATTTGCTATGTTTACCTTAGGTCTCAAGTTTCCTAACGCGAATTCTCCAAGGTTAACCGTAATATCTCAAAGGTAAACAGAACAAGAATCTTAGATTTGTTTACAATAACAACAGTTACCTTAACTGAACGTGTTGTAACTAGTTATTCTGGGAATCTCTAGGGAGGTTTGAAAGTTCCAGGAATATGTTTTCCGGCAATTTGAATATTTGATTCTTCTTGTAAATTATAGGTAGGTATAGTGCCCATATCGTAAAGGTTTTTATGCATCACCGTTTCAACTGTATCTACGGTTTGACGTGTGTTTTGAAAAACTCCAATATCTATATACGATGATGGATATCAAACGTCAATGTTGATAAAGCGAAGGAAGTGTTTTTGGATCTTAGCAACTGGAACGCAGTGATATCTACTTACCCCAAGGGAAAGAGACATGACACATATATTTGTATGTATAAATGTGTATAACTGCGGTGACGGTTCAACTGCAAAAATCATTAGATTGAACAAAGTAAGAAGCAACAGTCAGTCGTATACCTTCTAAAAAGACAATTGTAACAGTAATATTTAATATACAAACATTTAACGTACAACATAACACAGTGTAACATTTTAAGTAATATAAAATTCATAAACTTAATTTGCATAATAAATTAGTCGCAAAATTATGAGGAAAAACATATTTCCCTAGGGCTGGAATCTTTTATCCATATCTTTCCGTAAAGATAAAGAAAGTTTGAATTCAATAAATAAAATATGATATAATCTCTCTTAGTCGCTTGAAATGAAATATTCTTAAACTTTCCACTTGGGGAAAGTTCGTCAACTTGCGAAATTATAGGCTCTTCCGCACGTGCGGTTCACCTGCAGCCCGTAGAAATGGGGGCTACTAAAATTAATGTCAATTTTTATACCTATGAAGAGATGTGTGGATCTTTGTTAGTCTTTCACGCAAAAACCACTGAACAGATTGTATTGAAACTTTACATTATTGTAGCTTTTCTTTTATAAATAATAAATGTGGTTCTATTGTCAATTACCTACATATTCGTATGTTAAACACATAAAGTAGAGAAGGGTGACCATAAATAATGCTATTTAAGGGTTAGGCACGTACGTACAGTAAACTAGAACACAATTTACACAATATATAATTCAATGTTGAATGTGTAATGTTAAAAGGAGACTTTTACTGGCGATAGTCACTAGGCAATAGGCTAGCTAGACCTTTTGCTATCCCAGTAAAATGTCCTTAATTTTGGCTGTAATAGTGTGATAAATAAATAAATTATTTCCAGATTTTTCTGATTCCAGATTATTTTCTGTTATATAACTGTCACTATTATTTAATAATTAATGCTCGTGCTGACTAGCCAGTTAACGTGGTGATGATCCAGATAACATGGCGAGTGACCCTTCTTGCAATGTCACAGTTCGTGGGCTCGATTCCCACTAGAGGCAAACATGACGGTGAGTTTCACAGATGTTTGTCACGAGTCTGGGTATTTGTGTGTACAATACATATGTCTAAAGAAAGAAAGTGGAGGGAAGTGGTCTCTGCCTATCCAGATGGGAGAGAGACGTGACAGATATGTTTGTATTTATACAAATGTCCTAGCGCAATAAGAGCCGGCGCACATCTAACGGAGCGCAGCGCAGAACATTTTTGATTGTCATATTATTATCGAAATTGTTCTCATTCGAATAACATTTAAAATCAGTTGACATAACAAATGAGCATCGAACCATCGGAGCGACTAAATGCGAATATTATGTCAGTAGGATTTTTAGGGTCCAGCTGAAAATCAGTTGTTGTGACCTTGAGTCACAGCAGTATGCTGAGCTGCTTTCGGTATCTATGTAATTTGCTTAGTGTTAAGTAAAATATTGTACCTTGAGTGATACCGAATAAAGCTTTTTCTATTCTATTCTATTCAGTATCAATAAAACTAGCGATTTCCGCGCGATTACTAATATTCTAGTCAGGAAGTGTGTAAGGACCTAAATTTATACCTAGTAATGTTGACCTTGACATAAATTAAGTAAGAAAAAGAAAGTATAGCAATAAATACACATTTAGTCTGTACGGAATGATCTATATATGTTTTTGCACAACCTTTCCGCTGAAACAAGGGTGTAACAATAAATCTAGACCGCTTCTAGTGATAAAGCGGACGTAAAAACAGCTATTAGACTTTTTTACATACCTACCTAATATTTCTTGTTTTTAGTGTTTAACCCTTTTTGAAACATTTATCTGTATAAAGCTTTATCTTCCTTCTCTTTGGTAGATATTCAACAAATACTTCAAATACATTTTATTATCAATGTGTATCAAATTTAAGCAACAGAGAACGTTTGATAAATAGTAAAGTGCCTCATTTATGACATGAAGATAAGCTTCTTACCTATTGTGCCACTTAAGGCTACGAATTTTAATATGTTTTCTTTCAATCTTTCACATCCCAGAAAAAAAGAACAATAGAAAATCTATTGTGACTGGGTTTATAATGGGTCAGTGGGGTGTGAGAGGTTAATGACGCTTCGTAGAATTTTTCAAATTAGGGAATTACGTATTAAGGTTTCTGTGAATTTTTTCCCCAAAAGTAATGAGTAATTATATCTTAGTTGTACAGTATATCTGAAAGAATGTGGTCACCCTACTCTTAAGATTGAGACGTAGACCGCAGTTTCCACGTCACATGGCCACTGTAATTAATACGTTTACGAGATAAAATCATCAGTATATTAATGTTCATAACGTTTATAAGTATACTTATAAATATAAAAACAAGTCACATCTCACGATGCATTTACCTAGTTTATTAATAATTGCATATCTTCTAACAAACTACATAACAATAGTAAGCTTTACTTTACTTGATATTGGCTAAATCTAGAATGGTAGTTGCCATTGAAAAAAAAACTTTAAAAAACCAGGGGCCCAAGTCTGCTAATTTAAAATAGCCTCAGTTGTGTGTCGGCAGAGTACCAATGGCATTTTTTGACACTGACAATAGTGGCTAACACTGATTGCGACCAAATGTGTCAAAAAATGACATTAACATCCTAATTGACACTCTGTTGACACACAAAGCTGAGAAGATTGTAGCAGACTTGGGCCCTAGTAATCAATTCCAAGGTGTACAAAAAACAAATGAAATCGTTCCAATTCCAAGAATTTAAAGATGACATTTACAAAATATTTTATCAAAGAGACAATCAAATAACAGGATGAAATCTTTCACTACTCAATCTGACGTCGGCCTTGGCCCTTCCAGCCATTCGAAATATTTGGTAATTGGAACATAATTACGAAACAGATTCGTGTATTACGCCGAGACATTTTCTCCAAATAAGATTCTTTGGAGATGTAGTAGAGGAGTTGGCAAAGAAAAACTGGTGTTATGAAGTACCAGTTGAAATTCTGGTGATACAAGTGAAATGGGTTTGCAACGACAATATCGGAAAAAATGTGCATTTGTTATTAGGAATATCATTAGTTCGGGTTTTTGGAGTGGGATAAATTAAGTAATAAATTGAGTATGTCTTACGTTGTTCATGGCAGGTTTCAAAATCCTTTTGTAGGTACTTGTTACTTATCACTTTACTTATATAAAACGTCATCACATAAAAACCGAACCCGACAAACGAAAATGAGGGAAAAATCGATTTAAAAATTTCTTGCCCACTAGTGGCAACGAGTTAGACTTATTGCTAATATAGCTGTCACTCAGCCTATTATTACGAATCTTTCAACACCTCATTCATCTAAATCGGTTCAGTAGTTTATCACTACGGTGAAAAATACCACAACTATACAATCTTCTTTCTAGCTACGCCGTAGTCGGATAAAAAAGTCAATGGTATCTAACTATCTAATGACAACGATATTTTGGGCTCTCCTACTATTCATCCCTGAATATTCAGATCACGGAGGTAACGATGTTATAATTCCGAGACACATATTTTAATTTTTTTTCTCCCTCTTGAATTTTGATGACATTAAATATGAATTGCCTGTTGTATAAGTACCTACGGCATTTGGTTAGTTTGTCTCGTGTTCTTAATTTTCTACTATCGTTATTATTTTTTACAATTCAACGAAATTAAATAAATTGATTTGCATAAACACAGCATAAAGGTCTAAAATAAAAGATACAACAAAGTTCGTGCGTTCTACCTGCAGGCAGGTGTGTAAAATGTTAACATTATGTAATATATAAATATGTAAGTAATAATAATACAATATTACGTAATTTTTAAGTATTTACCTGTAGATTCGCAACATGGGACCTTAATCTTTCTTTTTTATGTGTTTGGGTCTTAACAAGTGGAGGTAAGTGGTCCCTTGCTTACCCCGATGGGGAAAAAGGCGTGACAGACGTATGAGAATATTATATGACGAATATATGTATGTTAGGCGCTGTCTCCACGAGCGACAGAATCGCGGCGATATTATCGTCGTGCCACGTACAATACAATACAAATATTCTTTATTGCACAAAAAGATATAAGGTACGGACACAAACAAGAATATAAGAAGCAACAGGCGGCCTTATTGCTAGGTAGCAATATCTTCCAGGCAACCTTACACGTATTTCTACACTCTCTGTGGAGCCGTCTCCATACGGCTATATTATCGCTTCTCTCGGTCGTGAAGACAGCGCCTATGTTATGCTATCTACACACCCAAAGCCACCGGCAAGCCGCCAGGCTAAACCGGCGGCTTTACATCATATGAATAGCAGCTGTCAAAAAAGCCGGCGGTTTTGGTGTGTGCACACCATACTGTCTTTCTTTCGCAAACGTACTTCTTCAGATATTTTAAGTTTCGCCTTCATTGTTGACCCCTAAGGCAGAATATAATTCGCACCACCCAGTGGTGAACCTCGTCTTTTATTCAGAGCTGCCACCTGCCACACTAACTGACACATGACCAGACCATTGCTATGAGATATCGCCCGTTTCAGATGTTAGTCAAATATTTATAACGTTTCTCGGGAAGCAGCACGTTATTGTGGGATATTGTAAGTTTGTCTAAGTTTTAATTTTTTTCTTATATTCTTCTGTACTTCAAGATAAAATACTTATGAGGCCCTATTACTAAGACTTCGCTATCTGACCGTTTGTTACCATGTTTTAATAGCTAGAGTTGAATTTTACGGTATTTTTGTTATTTGTGTTTCGTTCTAAGTTATTAACTTACGTTACGGATTCAAAAATCTTACTTATATCACAAATGTCAATGGATTTTTGTAACTCTTTAACTAAAAAACCATTAAATAGATTTTGATGAAACTTCACAATATTGTGCCTTATTTAAAAATGAATAACGCATAAGGTAAATTATTTAAAGATATTGTTAACGAACGAAATCACGGGCATCCTCTAGTTACGTAATAAAGATATCCCTGTTCAGTTCATTCATTCATTCATTCATTAATTCATTCATTCATTAATTCATTCATTAATTCATTCATTAATTAATTCATTCATTCATTCAGTCTAAAAGCAAAGTATCTAACCAACAATTAGCCGCAAAGACGACCTAAAACCGAAGTTTTGTACCTACTTACGTAGTTTTGTATACGAGAATAAGTTAGAGCTGTCAGGAACACTCTCAGTAGATAAGCTAATTAATTACGAAATCAGCTTGTATTAATCTGGGATGTGAAGTTAAATTAATAATTATGTGTAAGTCGATCAGGTATTTTAAATAAATAAATTTTAGAGTAGGTAGGTATACTAATTCACATAAAGTCCTTGCTTAAATCCGCCCACTGTATTGAACACAGGGAGGTATATTACCTACCTTATTTTATCTTATCTAATCTAGCCTTATCTAGTGTCCCACTGCTGGGCAAAGGCCTCTCTCCTTCTTCTCCACGACCTACCTACTACCTACCTAGATCAGAGTTATTTAAACTTATTGTCCCATGTCTTCATAATAAGGGCGTTATCAGACTAGCGTTTTATACGCGCGTACACACTCGTATTTTGAAACGCTTGTACGCGCGTATACGCGCCTTTTTTATTAATCAGTACGATCGTTGACGCGCTTCTAAGCTCATATAGTCCATGTTGATACTGACAAGACACCACCGGTTCGGGCGTATACGCTTGTATACCTACGCGCGTCCGGTTTTTTGAAGCGCGTATGTAGCGCTCGTGTACGCGCGTATGCTGAAAACGTAGTCCGTATACGCGCGTATGAAACGCTAGGTCTGAAAATGCCCTAAGGGCTAAAACATAAATTCGCGACACCAACCGACGCGACACGACGGTGTACGACGGATTGGTTTTTTACAATGCGAAGTCGTACGACGTCGTGTCGCGTCTGGTCGCGTCGCGTCGTGTCGCGTCGCGTCGTGAATTTATGTTTTAGCTCTAATTTTTCAAACGTTAGCCGAGTCCTAATCCCAAATAAAAAATCTAGAAAATATAGTTTTAATTTCAAATGCAGTTAACAAATACAATAAGTATCTAAAGGGATATTTAATGGAATACGTGAGCTTGTTCGGGTAAGAGGCGTGACAGACATATATGTACATATAATTAGCCCCCATAGTCTTTCCGTGAACCCCCGTCATTAGACAGGCCGCTACTTTGGACAACCTTGATCTAAATATAAAGGTAATTATGAATAAATAAGCGACAGTGTAGGAGACAAATCAGTCTCTATCTCAAAATAATCTCATTATACTATATCTAAAGCGATAAATAAAATAATAATAGGATTTTATTTATATTAAAATAATACTAGGTATACATGTAAATATGTTATTAAAAATACTACTCTAATAAATAAAATATAAACACTAAACTAAACTAAACTTAACCTTAACTAACACTAATCCGGGAATAACCCGCCCCTGGTCTCTCCCGGTGCAAGCGTGCCTATCACCCCAGCTGCGTTTCCACGCTGGATAGCGATGGACAACCGCTGCAGCAGAAAAGACCCGGCTCGGGGATCACAGGTCCTCTCCCTCAGTCTACCAAATTATATTTGGAATATAATGAATTTGGATAACAACTTTAGTATATTTAAAGTGTTGCTCGGGATGACGACTATATTTTAAAAACCAGCCGAATTGAGAACCTCCCTTTTTTGGTTTGTTGTTTTAATTTGAAATCGGTTAAAAATTTCCCGTCCTTGTTTGTTTATCCGAGTTACACTATCTATAAAAACAAACAAATCCGCGAGTGTTTCGACATGGTTTTTTTCGCAGAACTTTCAACAACTTTTAATTAATTATTTACCTTGCTTTGTACAGTTTTTGTAAACTTACGCTAGTTTAATAAAGCGTTAGTTTGAATGCTCATTTCTGCAACTAGCTGTTAAATACTACTCTTTACCTTAATGTCTACATATTAAGGGTATCTTACGTTTCGTATTAAAAGAGATTAAGAGTATATTACGCATGCGTGTAAGATTTTTATATCTTCTTACTTCTAATTGGCTAATTTGATATGAGAGCTCTGCTGTACGAGTTTAATTATCAAATAGGCATGATGACTTAATAAAAACATTTTTAGTCCATTACATAGATTATTTTAAAATATTCGACAGTTATTTTTATTTTATTTTTAACTAAAAATGACAAATATACACTGGGTTAAAGTTGCTCGTGACGTCCCGCCTAGGTACGATTTTTACATAGGATTGACGTCAATACCCCCACCCCACTCAACTTTGATATCTTTGTATTTATTTATGTATTTGATGAGGTAAAAATGTGTTTCAAATGTTTTTTAACAGCCTAAAAGACAGACTAATTATTTTTTGAATTTTTGAATGTAATAATCATCCCTATTAAAGAGGCGGTCAAGCCGCTAATGCGTTAAAGACCTTAATTTACTTTCCATTGGTTATCGATTTCTGTTTATCATAAAGTTTACAGATAGTCCAACTAACAAATGTCAATGTTTGTGCCGATTAATGAATGTGAGGATATTTGTTCCTCTTTCACGCGAAAACCACTGAACCGATTTTAATGAAACTGTGTTGGTTCCTATGCGGTTTGCTAACGGTTCATGAATCTACTACGGGCAGTTTTTTGGTTACAGTGCGTGCTACGGATACGGTTACAGCTAGCTGTTGAGTTCGCGGCTTTAACTTTCCTATTTATAATACTGGACTGCGGAAGTTCCTGTAACCGGAGATTTTGCAATATTAATCTTAGTGCTTATAAATTAGAGTCTTAAATCATGTCACTTAAGCGAGGATAGATATATTTTTTAGTAATTTTTACATTTAAAATATTTTCATAGCGTTGTTTTTATTATTTTAAAACTTTATATTTAAGCTTTATAGAAGCATTTTACAGTTGCTTAACAAATCGTTGCTTATCAAATATTAGTCGATAATCAAATTGTTTTCTGTGGCTACTTGTTTCAGGAAAGAGAATTAAAATAAAAGCTCCATTAAATTTATAACAGCTGACACTTTCTCTCTCAAAAATCTGAAGGCTCTATGATTAATCTTTCACATCCCAGAAAAAGAGAACAATAGAAAATCTATTGTGTCTGGGTTTATAATGGGTCAGTGGGATGTGAGAGGTTAATAAGTAATTAACTTTAATGGTGTTTTTTTGCAACTGGGGGATATTAGACTACATGGATAAATCCCTATTATCAAATAAGTACAGATTTATATACCTTAAAATTGCCTGTAAGATATTGCTAACTAATAAGGCCACCTGTTGCTAATTCATCGTTTACCTTGCCTGATCTTCTGCTCTTTAGCAATAAAATGATGTTCGACTTTTATGTACTCGTAAAATAATTACAATAACAAAATAGATAATTATAGCCTGATTAATAAGTGATCCGACGTTCGTTATAATTATTTAAATATTCATGAAACCATACACTTGTTAATGAAAATCGTGAACTCAAAGTTTGTGGGAAATAGCATTTTCATCAGTGACTTTGCAAAATATGGACTTAACTCGCCATACAATATTCCTGACGAAATTAACCACCTTTTTACCCGACTGTGTCCGAAGGAGGGTTATGTTTATCGATAGTATGCATGAATGTTTGTATGTATAATTCTTTGACATGCTCTACAGCCTCAACGGATTGATAGATTTGAGCTTGAGAGGTGTCATTAGATTCGTATTTACTGTGAAATTGAAACTGGGTACATCAAAATAAAAATAAAAGTATTATTTAAACGCAGACGGGTTTGTTTTAAAGAAAAAGGTTAGGTTAATTTATTTTTGACATATTGACAACCTAAATGACAAAAAAATGAGAATATAAAAATATGTTAATAGGAAACATTTTGTTATGCCGTTATTCACCCAGATGGGGAGTCATTGTTTAAATGTCATTGATTTTGAACTTCAAAAGAGGTCGGAGTCTAAGGAGGTTCTTTATATTATTGTGTGATAACTCCTACTGCCTACTGCGGAATATTAAATTGGTTTTATTGATCGGCCTTGATTTTGATTTTAAGATAACATTTGCTGTTTTCGTGATGGTAGCTGATTTAGACTATATTTACACATGTCTATTACATACATACATACATACATATCTGTCACGCCATCTATCTATCACACCTTTTTCCCATCAGGGTAGGCAGAGACCACTTCCCTTAGCTTGCTACGATCCTACTTAAGTATGTTTTATATTATGTACTAGCTGTCCCGGCGAACTTTGTCCCGCCTTAGAATGAACTTTATTGTGTAGGAATAAAGTTCAAATTGACTCTACATTTTAGTAAGAAAACATTTGTATGGGAAAAAGAAAAGGTCTGTTTTAGGGCTTTCCCGGCAATTATTCGAATTTTTCTCACCGTTTAGACCTACCCTGGACTACGACAAACATTTTAAAACCAAAATCAGCTCAATCGGCCCAGCCGTTCTCGAGTTTTAATCAGACTAACGAACAACAATTCATTTTTATTTATATAGATTTATTTAACATGTTTAATTAAAATAACAGACGCAATCTATTCGTGAAAATGAACAGCTTTTCTTTAGGAACATGGTTACGAAGGCGATCATCTCGCCTAGAATTTTACATAAATGGATATTTATTTCATAATTCAACCAGTGTTTCTCGGAAAAGCAACCCTAAACCGACGTGAATGTATGAAGCCACTGATAGATGTGGATGAAGCGAAAGAAGTAAGGATCGTAGCAAGTGGATGGAAGTGGTGTCTGTCTTTCCAGATGGGAGAGAGGTGTGACGGATATATACGTGTCGATGAGTCATCAGAAGTGGCGTTTAAGCTTTTAGTTAAAATAAGACAGTGGGCGTGTACTGAACAAACTAGCTTTATTGCGTCGTTTCCAATCACGTTATAAAATAACAAGATGTACGTGATGTCTTCCGATATCTTGTCTTGACCAATATCAAATCAATAATCCAACAGAATCCATCATACTGACAGCATTTCAAATATGAAAGCGCCAAACTGACAACCAGTCAGAAACATGCCAGTTCTTGCATTTTAGCAGTAAAGAGTTTGCAAATGGTTCCAAAATAGCCTTCATGAACGTAATCTCCGACATATGTATGTTTATAGCCAAAATCATTTATTGGCTTTCATGAAGTGCCTAGTATATAAACTGTAGGTAAATATAAGTATTTAAACCTCAGCGTAGTAAACAAAAGACGATATTTGCAATGTAAACTGTTTCTGACATCGCTATCAGTCGCAATTCTTTTGTTTAGTTCCGATAGCTTTCTATTGTTTTCATCGAGGTCTGGCTTAAGGCTTTTGTGCACTAGCGGGTGGGTCGCTAGTTTGTTTTTTATGTTTTGGTATTATGGGATTCAGTAAGGGAATAACGCGGGTTCTTTGTATACTGACTATTTTGTATACTGACTGATATTATAAATGTCAACGTTTGTGCCTACGGATGTATGTGACGATGTTTGTTACTCTTTTACGCAAAAACCACTGAACAGATTTTAATGAAACTTTACAATAGTGTAGATTACACATCTTATTAACATATAGGCTATATTATTTTAAGATATTGCTTACATTTTGGAAAATATGATAATGAATGCGTACAAAACCGTGGGCAGCCTCTAGTATGACGATAAAAGCATACGAAGTCGCGGGCAGCCTATAGTCATATTATGGTTAAATTTCCAGTTCTCAAATTCTGATAACCTTAGCTAGTACTACCTGCGATTCTCATTATATACTAAAGCAACCAGTAGTGGTTCTAAAACAAATACTAACGCAAGTGAACAGAATTACCTTCTTTGCGTTAAAGCCTTGTAAACTCAGCAGCTGCGTTTTATGGGATTGAAGGGAAACTAGAATACAGATTAGACTTACATTTAAACCGTATGATTTATAGTTATAGTGGTTACTATCTCAAAATGACAGTAGCAAATAAGCTAAGTTTAATTAAGAATAATCATTTTCAATCATCAAAAATGAAATTATGTGGGCAGTGCAAGACCGGTCGTTGTGGACATCCTTGGAAGGCTTTTGTCCAGCAGTGGACGTCCATAAGCTGTTATGATGATTTTCAACTAAAGATTGCTGTAAACTTGGTTTGGTGTTTTATTCAATTCAATCATGCTGATAAAGGCAGAAAGGACAAGCAGGTGCACCCTAAATCGACGAGCATGTATGAGGCGACTGATGAATGTGGTTGAAGTGAAAGAAGTGTGTTTGAATCGTAGCTAGTGGAGGGAAGTAGTCTCTACCTACACCGATGGGTAATAGACGTGATAGATATGTATGTATGTAATATTGCATGAGATTGTTTTCGAAATAGATAATATATGCTTAGAAGTAGATAATATATGTTTCAGCTATCTTTATGCTAAATTGTATTAAAGCTAGTCCATTCGTTTAAACGTAACCAACACACAAACCTACAAACTATATCCTTTGTAAGATTAGTGTGATAATTTCGGCTATTGTTCGTTTCACTAAGCATCGGATTCTGACAAAGTACCCTTAACTGAATTTCAATTAGAACTTGAAAGACTTCAGGAACTCCTTGCTCTGGTTTCATTTGATCTTCGGAATTTATGAAGAAACCGATTAATATCATGAAATACTCGATATTTAGGTATTTCCTATTTTGACAAAACTTTTTTCAGACAAGATCATTTTTGATCACGAAAGAAACTCAGTGCCCGTTTCGTTACCTACGGATAAAAAACTAACAGATAAATATATGTCTTTTTCATAAAACATGATGTTTTAGACAGAGATAGGTAGAATATATCTGTATCAGATAAACTTTATCTGAAGACGTTCAAACTGGCCCTTTGACTTTTTACAAAGGTAAGCATCTGTAACTCGAACTATTATACAACACACACTCACTCACACACACACACACACACATACACACACATCCTAACATATCTTTTAACTAAAATATAAGAAAAGCAATGTTAAAGAATGCAACAGTCAATGCTCTTGAAGTATACGCCGCATATGTAAAGGCATCAAGGCATGTAAATTCAAAAATAATTTATTCGTAGGTAACATTAAATTTACACTTGAATTCGTCACAAAGTAAAAAATAAAATAAAAAACATAATAATGAATTAAAGAACCAAAAAAAGAAAAAGATTACTGTGATAACAAGTTAAGTCAACATGTAATTGTATATAAGAGTCTCGATTTAAAAAAAAAGATATATTGCACATAACGTAGAGCCCTGTGCCGAATGTTTCTTGCTGTCTTCTTCCTCTCGGCTATAGGTACAGGTAGTGAACCGGCAGTAGTTTTAGATAAAAAAGTGACATCAAAAACGTGTAATGAGTTTTGCCTATTTTTGAATAAAACACTTTTCATTTTCATTTTCATAAACTGCATGTACTATGTATCTAGGGTAAACTGTTAATAGCTTACATCTATAGATACCTATATCAGTTTTAAGTTGAAATGTAAAAATACTAAGCAGTTGGTTACCTAAATAAATAAATTAATAAAATACTGATACGTCCTTGTAGTCTTATAAAAATAGATATTTCATAAAAAAACCCAATTAATAAATCCAAAAAGAACTTACGAAGTAACATCTGAAAAGAATCCAGATATACACTACACTATTACTTCAAAGCAACACAATTGACATGAAACCAAATATGTATATAAATTTATTATAAATTCGAATTAGAATAACTTTAAACATCTCCAGTTCACTACCACTTGTGTAACGAAATTCTCGATTACTTTATTAAAGGGACATAGAGACACGTGTGTACCGCGCGACGGTCGGGAACGTACTGAATAATAAGGGTTGTACTTGCCTTATATAGTACAACACAAATGTACTCGCAGATAAGTTTCGTAGGTACTGAGATTATTTTATGAAGAGCTACGACAGATTAAGCTTTTATGTAAAAGATTGGCTGTATTATTTCAGGTAGGTATTGAGATAGGTAATGGACTGAAGCCCTAAAACCTAGGCGTTAACTGTTTTTTTAAGTTAATCTTCATTTTTAAGGGCATAAAATACAAATTTGAATCTTGTGATACCTGTTGTATAGTTTTGAAGGCTTTTCAGATAAATCTCCTATCATACTCAAAAAAAAAACTGCTACAAAAACCAACAAACAACTTAATAGATAAAATACAGCCAATTACAGGTTCTTGCAGATAACAATACACTTAATTATACAAAATCTGTATTAATTCATAAAAGAAACCAAACAAAATTTCGAAGCATCTAAAATGAATTGACTAATTGAAAAATGATAGTCAAATATTTATGAAAATTTGAAATCAATCTCCGTCGTGTCAGCACGGATTTAAAAATAATAAATCAGCGCAGAAAACAATTGAAACTTTTTTTTTTATTGGCGTCACGCGGTAATTGAAACTTTATTGATAGAAATAAAAGAATTTAATCATAATAATTTGAATTTGTTCTTTTTTATCTTTTGTTTCATAGTTTGAATTTGGAATGTCTACAGAAGCTACAGAGTATTTATTACCATCGAAGAAAAGCTATACAGATTGCAGGCGAGTAGAAATCCTAAGTGAACGATGTTTTTAATTTTTTAATGGCAATTAAAGTTCGAAGAACTAAACTCTTAGATTTATGATTATGATCATTTTATATGTCACCTTTTTAAAGAATTAGGTCTTTTAGAATGGGTTTCGAAAATTTAAAATAAAATCCGAACTTTTGATTGAAATTCTCGAATGAGTCATTGTTGATGTCAAAGGTCACCCTAAACTGACTGACCACTACCTTGATGGGATGTAAAACAAAACCTGGCTAAGGGCGTTTGATCCCACGTGCGTGTTTGCCTAATGGTCTAAAAAGAAGGGCTTTTTTTGGAGAAATGACAACGTCACGTGTCACAACTTTGGTTTGAAGAATGGAGGAAAATTTGGAGAGTCACGTTGGATCTATTTCAGTAACCAAGTATTAATAAAATGTTTGATTAAAATCCAGTAGCTGGTATGATACTAGTATTTCTCCATGCACTGTTTTGGACAAATAAAACTTATAACTTAGTATCTATAGATAGATAGAAATTCTTTATTGCACACAAAGAAATACAAATAAAACTTAAAACTAAAACATTGTGCGCAAAGGCGGCCTTATCACTAAAAGTGATCGCTTCCAGACAACCTTTGGAGTAGGACTAGTTTAGGAAGACTACTATCTATCTATCTACTTAAGCAAACCACACTACATTATCAACCCTATTTATAGGGTGACTTTAAATTAGTGAACGATAGAAAAGGATATGCATGTACTCGTGATAACAAACAACTTTTACTATGGGACCAAGATCGAGTGCATTTAAAAAAATGTTCCCCCATACTATTTGTATGGGGAGTTCAATGTTTTTATAATGATTTCGACCTTGGTTCTATAGTAAAAGTTGTTTGTTATGACTAGTACATGCATATCCCTTTCTATTGTTCACTAATTTAAAGTCACCCTATATGTTTCTGATATAGTTGGTCTGACAAAGTGGTATTGAAGCTGGTATTGAAGTGGTATTGAAGCAAGACCACGCACAGGAGCTCAAGTCTGCAAATGTAAAATAGACTCAGTTGTGTATCAGCAGACTGTCAATGGCATTTTTGATACATTTGGTATTCTGCTAAACAATGGCTTATACTGATTGCGACCAAATGTGTCAAAATTATAACCCTTCTTCTGGCGCAGTCGGGCAAAAAAAATACATCGACATTCTCATTGACACTCTGCCGACATGGCTCTAAGAATATTTTAAATTCGCAGACTAGAGCCCCTGAAGTGTTATTCACGTGGGAGTTACATAAAGACCTTGAACATCGTCTATTTTGAACAAATTACTTCAAAATACAAAAACTTTGTTAGAGTTTACAATTACAACTGTTTATGAACATTGTTTATTTTTAATCTTTAACCGTTTCAATTTTGTTGAGTTGTTTTTACAAGGGCGATGGCTAATGATATTTTACAAGTATAAATAAATAAAATAAATAATATTATTTTTAATAAACAGCGATGCTTTTGCTTGTATTTTCCTTTTATAGAAATAAAGAATGGAAATTATTTTTATTTAGTTATTACTCAATGAACTGAACACATTTCCACATTTCCACAGTCATAAATGAAAATAGATGTTTTTGCCAAATTTTATGTTAAAATTTCCTATTAGCTGAATGACAAAAAAATACAGCCGAATACATACACCCCCTCTTTTAGTTGGATTGTTTTAAGTTTCAAGGCGGTTAAATTATACCTACCCTTAAGTGTTGCAATAAATAAGTTAGGTAGGTACCTAGGTCTTCTGTTTTAAAAAGTGATCAATGTGAAATATTTTCTTAAATATGAATGAATACGAGAAAAATATCATTTTGCTGATAAAGTATAAATTGTTCTCGAGAGAAATTTTTTATTCGACGTTGAAAGTGCTTAGAAACCCCCACGGGAAATGTCAAAATGTTTTATCGAATATCTCAATTGCAATTTGTGCATCTCCCTAGAGTTTTTGCGCATATAATATGAATATTTTATAAAATATTTACGGAATGTTTTTTTTTTTGGTAAAAATACTTTAAATTATACAAACATAGAATAATACGGAATCTTGTTTTATAAGATAACTAGATATAAGCCAACGTAGGCAATATTTAAACGATAGTATGTTACAGATAGACACACAGACATAGGGGTCAAACTTAAAACACCCCTCTTTTGGCGTCGGGGGTTAAAACAGAAACAACTTTTTCTAATGGTAGGTAAGTAATAAGAGTTGATGGAAAACATGAACCGCGGCGGCGGGCAATCAGCGGTTTTGCCGCGGTTGCGACAGGGCTCTTACAATCATCTGCGTAAGTATACAACTTTATATGTATAAGATGCTTCAGACTTTAATTCTAATACAAGCCTTATCGTATTACCGGAAAGTTCCTTTTGCATCCATAATATTACAAATTATATGAAACGTTTTAATATTTCAGTATTCAAGGTCTGCCTTTGAAGAGATACTTCTGTATTATAATACCTGAGGCTTAAGCAGTAAGTACTGAGTACACATCTTAAAAAATAAAGAAGTGGTCCGCGAATATAATCTGCCTTTGACAACTCAAAGAAATTGCCGTAAAATTAAAAAATATGTCCACAGTTCCACACGGCTGAAGGAATTAGAGTCCATTTTACGTGATTTTACGAAAGAAGTCCCCTAGCCGCGGCGCTGTATTTCATGTCAAAATTGATAATGTTGCCATTTATGAGTACAGCATCTACCTGTATTAAGTATGTTTATTTAATTTTAATTTATTAAATAATATTATTTCCTGTATATTTCGACTGTTTTTATTATATTTCGATAAAAATGTCTACTATCTACTAGCTATATTTCTGTTATGTAAAAAGTGTATTTTTATTAAGATAAGCAAGGGGTTTTCCACCTACTATCAGGGAAAAGGTCAGAAAATAGGGAAAACAGACCTGTCAAATTTAGTTCCAAAAATATCCGGGGGACTTCTTTCGTGAAAAGCACTCTATGAATGTTTTACAAAGTAGTTAATAAAAGAGACTGTTGTTTATGAAAATGTATAAAAATATGTTGCAAAAGATGAAAAGACTTTTTACGAAAAATATTTTCTTCTTGCTAAATACATATACTAGAGGCATGAAGTCAAAGTTAACGTTGAGTTTAAAATATAGATATAGGATTAATGTCATTTTTTGACGTTTTGTCCATAACCGAAACGTCAAAAATGACATTAGTCCTAGAACTATCTTTAAAACACGTTTTGTAATAACGGGGTAAAGGTTAAATACAGATTATTCGCTATGTGCACGACAGTAGCGCCACCTAGCATGCGCAACTTTCCGGGATTATGCCAAATAATAAAATATCAGTATTTTATTGCTTTCTAATAAATATAGTAAATAAAAGATAAATAGAAAGACGACAAGTGGTAATTTTAGAGGAATTTGTTAAAACAGTGCATAAAATAATGGACGTCATTATAAAAACTGGTTTTGAAAGTGTAAAACACAATATTAGGTTCCAACCTCTAACTTTGTTGAAAGGAATTAATTAGTTTTAGCACAACATGTAAGAAATGTTGAAGAGTTACGAAAGAATGGCAATAGTTATTTAATACGAGCCCACATCATTCGTCAAACATCGGTGACATTAACGCCCTATGTAACGAGTTTAAACGTAAGTACTCTGATAACCTTAAATAAGTAATTTTCAAACTGTCTCAAGGAAATGATAAAAGTTTATCATAGTAAATATTTTTTGACTCTTTATGCACTTGAAGGTCACGACGGTTCCCTTTCCGCACAGACTCTAGTATTTTATGATAGGTAACGACGTACCTATTTTAATTAACAATTATAATTTATTTATTACAGATCAATGATTCTCGTGTTGTCACTGGGGTAAAATGCAATTGTGTTTATAACCAGAGCTTTACTTTGTCACGCCTTAGAATGAAGTTTATTGTGTAGGAATAAAGTTCAAATTGACTCTACATTTTAGTAAGAAAACATTTGTATGGGAAAAAGAAAAGGTCTGTTTTAGGGCTTTCTCGGCAATTATTCGAATTTTTCTCACCGTTCAGACCTACCCTGGACTACGACAAACATTTTAAAACCAAAATCAGCTCAATCGGCCCAGCCGTTCTCGAGTTTTAATCAGACTAACGAACAACAATTCATTTTTATTTATTCACATTGACTTTACTTTCCCGGATTGTTGCGCATTTCTACCATGGCAAGCGCTGCGATCGCTTTACTATACCCCCACCATGTACTTCGCACATAGCGAATACATGTAGAGACAATTCCATTTATTTATTAAGCACTGTGAAATCCACTCAACTGTACGACCCGACTAAAATACAAATCAATGCTGGTGGCATGAAGTTATGACGTTCATTTAAAAATTTAGGTTATTAAAGTTGAGTGATACACTAAAAAAAAACAAAGTCGCGGGCAATTTCTAGTACCTACAGATATAGTATGACGTAGATAGATACATTATTCTCTCATATTTATAAACAATCTTTTGTTTTCCTCAAAGGATGACGTAGAGATCCGAAATAAGGAAAAACTCGTATGAATGAGCTTTAATACCTATATGGTGTAACATTTATAAACAACAAAAAGAAGGTTTCGACTACGATGCCTTAAGGGATATGAACCAAAATATCAACAAGTAGCCATACCATAAGTTTCTGAGGAAATTATTGTTACAATAGATTACGAAAATATAAAAAAAGACATATGTAATCTTTCAGTGAAAAAGAAAGGAGAAGTAATGCTAAGAAGTAAGAAGTGTTATGCTAGGTATCTTAAAAAGTATGTTTGGATCGTAGCAAGTGGAGGGAAGCGGTCTCTGCCTACCTCGATGGGAGACAGCCGTGACAAATTATGTAGGTATGTATGTATTAAATCATTTTATCGCTTGTAACAGAAATGACCACATTTACAAGGGTTTGCCTAAAAAACAAGGGTCATCATCATAGAACGAATTTTTTAATCTGCTACTGACAAATGTCGATCTGGATGATGAAAATTAAAAAAAATTATCCACCTCCACGGCCATTGAGTTGCGATTTTGATACATATCAAACGTGTTAAAATAATATTGTAGGCATAGAACGAGACGCTTTTTGACAACTGACAGTTCTTGTCTTGCTGTCTCGCTCTCTCTTTCCTCCCGTGGCCATTGTGTTTTGTGTTCGTTTATTTGTGCCGTCTTAAAATCATTAATTCAATCAACTTAATGTATTTGGTGCATTTATTATGGAATAAACGCTACTGGATATTGAATCGACTTGCTGCTTTATTTTCTACTCCGCTCCATGCCGTATCACACTGCGCATCCTACGAACAAAAGATCACGTAGGCCGATCCATTGTCCTCTACAAAACGCCTTTGGGTGGTGGCGGCTGAAAAAGCTTTTACTTACTTACGTGATTTTCATGAACACTAGAATCGCCCCCTATAGTTGTACTACATTACCAAAATACTAACAAGGAGTGGTGAATGAAATACGTCTTAATATAATATTTTGGTTAATCTTCCTACTACGTCATTAACTTATTTTTTTGAAGGCAAAATTATTTATACAATTTACCTAGAAAGTGAATACCTACTTCTAATATTAGTGTATTTTTAAATAAAAAGAAGAGCACGTTCGTGAAATTTTGCTTTTTATATAAAAAACGTAAACAGACAGCTGAACCAGAAGCTCCAACTGCTAGGGTGTAAGAACGCTTATATTCATACATACATACATATCTGTCACGTCTCTTGGGGTAGACAGAGGCCACTTTCTTCCACTTTTACCCCCACAAACCTGTCGAATTCCGTGATTTAAACACACGTCTTTCGCTTCATCAGACGCCTAATATACATGCACGTCGGTTTACCTCCTTATAACTTATTCTTTCTTCTTCTTCTTATCTAGCCATCGCTGTCCCACTGCTGGGCAAAGGCCTCTCTCCTCTTCTTCCATGATTCCCTATCCTGGGCTGCCTCTGCCCAAACATCCAAGAAGGCGTCCAGCTCATCTCGCCACCTTTTTCGTGGTCTGCCGCGAGGTCTTTTGGCTGTTGGTTGCCATTGGGTTATTCTTTATGTCTAAATAAAGTTTTATTAAACATCTCCACTGCTTTATTCCTGTTATAACATTTTATGAAGTAATATACAAATGTATTTACTCAATCTACTTTGCTTTTCGTTTTAAAAATTTTGTTTCATACTTACTTAGTTAGTTTATATGCAACGCTCCCTAGACGGCAATTCTGATGCCTGCATTTTACACAACATCGAGATACAAAATGTAGGTACGTATATATGCGAGTCTTTTGTTAGGTGCACTGAATCACACGATCTTGGTGACCAAGCCGGATCTATGCAGCAGAGTCATTGAAAATTGGACCTCTCGGATTTGTGTTACCATTCGAAGCCGCTCCAGATATTTGAATGATGTTATATTCCATTCATCATGGCATAAATGAACCATTTAAATAAAATTTCGTTGAGATATTAAGGAAATTTTTCAATTTTAACATCGACCTTATTGAAAGACAAAAGAATTCGTTTTATAAAGCAGGCCACACACGCTAGGTTGTGCCTGTCGGTTGTTTAAGTGACCAGAATTGAAAGTCAGTTCTTTGAGTGCAAATATTTAAAAGTTAAAATCAGAACTTTTCACTCACTTCTTGTAGTTTCTTTATAACTTTATTTTACGTTGTTATAAAAGAGTGGCTTTGAATAAACTGTACTAGTTCAGGAGCCCAAGGCTGCAGTATTCTCAGCTGTGTGACTATTGAGTGTCAATAGCATTATTTGATATATTTTGAGTTGTGTGTCGGCAGATGTTATCTATGCAGGCGTACTTTCACAGGTCAACCGAACATTGCACAGGCTCAAAAACTGTACAGGGGTGTCAATGGCATTTTTTGACATATTTTGTCGCAATCACTGTAAGCCATTTTAGCAGTATACTAAATGTGTCAAAAAACGCCATTGATACTCTACCGACACACAACTGAAGCTATTTCAAATTAGCAGCGAAAGGATGTCCATCCGAAAACATATCTCTTTCAAAATAGCTCTTTCCGATACCCACTATATAACAGCATATTAAGTTCTTTACAGAAAACAAGTTTGAAGGCGCTGTAAAACGACGGAAATGGCTGAAATCAATGATATTATATTATACAGATATGTTATATGCGCGCACATTGACTGTAAATAGACCTATTTAAGACAACTTGTAGCTAGTCTCAGTTAGTCTGAAGACATTTGGAGTATAATTTGAAGTGCTGTCATTAATGTCATTTTAATCATTGTTCGGCACAGATTTAAAACGCCAATCACTATAAAGGTAACATATCTATACCTATAAAAATCAATGGCTGAAATACTCTGAAATGTCATCCGTTATGCTGTTAAAAATTCCCTTTGAGCTGCAACCGAGACGAGTGCCAATCATAATCCTGATGCACTCGTCAAGTAATTCGATTTCAGTCGCTGTGAAAGGAAGGGCTATATTTGGCGAGTAAACTGGATTGAAAAGTGATGAAATTGAGTTGTAATATGTGCTAATGTTGTAAAAGCTAGTGATAAATAATATATATGTGTAGGTTTATACTTATATTTATTGTTTATTGTAGTGACTATCCTGCCTTCATGCTATCACTTCTCCCTCTGGGGTCTGCAGGAAGAAATTTATTTTAGAAATATGCTGTACCTTTTGTATAACTTCTCTTTTTTTCTGCCTCTATGTATATATCATCTTGCAATAAACTGTTAAATAAATAAATAAATAATTTATAGTTTGTTTAAATCTTATTAGACTATTTATTTTAGGGAAGATTGGTTGGAAGTAGCTATGGTGTCTTTGGAGAAGCATGGGAGAGGCTTTTGCCCAGAAGTGGGCCGAAATAGGCAAATAAAAAAAATATTTTAAATATATTACACCATATTTTTTAAAAATTAATAGGAACACTATCTTAAATGAATAAATAACTATAATGAACTTTTCTGGAACTTCCATTAAGACTATTTACATTGAAAATTATTGTTAAATATTATTTTAATTTAATTTATCTTTTGAGTTTTGAAATAAGCTTAAAAAGTCAGTAAAGGCGACCGAAATACTAAGAAAAAGTTCGTCTCTGGGAATTCTAAATGGACAAAGGTTTTATTAAACAAATAATTTATCTTCCCCAAACCCTACCGACGTTATTTTATGAATATTTGGTAGTAAATACCTGGGGACTTCAACCATTTCCTGTCGTTTTTTTCAATCTAAAATTCCTTTCGAAAAATATCGTGAATGAAATCCGTAGTATGTTTATTATTTTATTATCCAAATATTAAATAAAATTTCATTGTTTGTGCCTGTGGACGGTTAATTGCGAGGATGTTTACTACCAAATAGATTTTAACGAAACTGTAATAATATTTAGCAACATCAGAATAACATAATTATGCTATGTATTTTAAGATATTTTGTAAGTTTTTCAATATAATCTATGACGAAAAATTCGTTTGTTAAGTAGGTACTGAATTTATTTTTGGTTTATTATATACCTACACACTTAGACCCAGAACACACGGTGAAACGCAACTGCAACGCAACTGAAACTGCTAGTTAGTTTTGAGTTCTTTGCATCGGAGTTTCTGCTATAGACGCAACTGAAACGAAACGTTTCAAACTAGTTGCGTCGTGTGTTGTTTTCTAAAGCTATCTACACACCAAAGCCGGCGGCCCGTCGGCACGAACCCGGCGGCTTCATGCCCGCGGCCTGTGCCGGCGGCTTTTGAATGCTACAACTTGCAAAGCCGGCGGCACGGGCCGCCGGCACAGGCCGGCGGCACGAGAGTCGCGGCATGTCAGTCGTGACATGACAGTGACGGCATGACAGTCGTGCGTGACATATACCTAGAGTGTGTTTCATGAAATAGTTCCTATGCCTATGCCGCCATGTCGGCAGTATTGAAAATTTGTACTGCGAAACGTCATCAAGGGTAAGTCGCAGTACAAATTTTCAATGCTGCCAACATGGCAGCATATTCCAAGCGCATCAAAATGAGGTCTATCGCAATAAAACCTTTTTAAATGTTTATTTCACTCCAATAATGAGGAAGAACAAATAGGTAAACAATAAAGTTCCTTTTTGTTTTGACATATTCGAATATAAATAAATATCTCCGAAATGTGTAGTACCTATATGCATAATTTATCTTGTATTCTAATTGTTTGAAGTAGATAATAAATAATTGTGGTGTGCATGGCTTTGTCTGCAACAGGAAAATCATGGCCGTGCTGCATCTAACAGTATAGTGCGAGGAAACAGGAATTGATCCTCCGCAGGTTTGAAACCCTAAGGAAGTCTATAGCAGAAACTTCGATGCAACTCAAAAATTTCAGTTGCGTTGCAGTTGAGTTTCGCCGTGTGTTTTGGCGCTTACACGCCTCTCTCTCTTTTACATTTTTAGAAAACCACACACGATGCAACTAATCTGAAACGTTTCAAACTAGTTGCGTCTTGTGTGGTTTTCTAAAGGAGTGTATAGCAGAAACTTAGATGCAACTCAAAAGTAACTAGCAGTTGCAGTTGCGTTTCCCCGTGTGTTCTAAGCCGAAGCGTCTACGTAAGCCTCTTTGTAGACAGTAGGCGATAGTAACTTAATCGAGAGTAATGGTAAGCCTAATGAAGTCTTAATTTTACTTAATAGGTCGTAGATAGTGTTTAGACAAACATTTTGTATTCCAGACATGTTACTTTTTTTTAAATTGCAACTATCATTGTGTAGTCTGCCAATGCGAAGTGAACTAAAGCTTAGCTTCTAGGATTAAATAGTTGACTATAGGTGCATAAGTATTAAGGTTTATCCATACACATCAGGGCCGTGGCCTGTCAGGACGGAAAAAAATACGTCGCCATGACAACGTGTGTGAAAGAATCCATAGAAAATGTATGGAATGATATTTTTTTCCTAACACGTCCCGGACGCGGCCCGGATGTGTTTAGATAGACCATTATGCATACAAACACATAAACATCCCTATACCTAATTCACAGTAATGTTTGTCTATATAGGGAATCGAATCCACCATGGCAAGAAGTGGTACTACCAACCACGACAACTGGCCAGTCTGTTACCTGTCCAGAGACCTGACCCAACCCGTTGACCTGTTGACCTGTCCTGTCCTGTCCTATCCTGTGTGTTGTCCTGTCTTGTGTCTGTTGTTGTAATGATAATTTCAAGAAAGATCACTTTATAAACATTCGATATTACAAATCAGAGGGACGGTGTGATATTTAATGAATAGCTGAACAAACACGTCTTTTTCTATAACATGAAGTTAAATAATGACCCTTTGAAAAACTCATACCCTTGAATTTCCAAAAACGTGACAGTTAACTAACATTTTAATAAAGAGAAACCTGTATGCACAAGGGTAATTGGATTATACTGGATCAAACCAGATTTAACTAGATCGAGCCGTTCCCGCCATTTTTAGGGTTCCGTACAAAAAGGGTGAAAACGGGACCCCTATTACTGAGACTTGGCTGTCCGTCCGTCTGTCACCAGGCTATATCTCATGAACCGTTACAGCTAGAGCTTTGAAATTTTCACAGATGATGTATTACCATTGCCGCTATAACAAAAAAATCTAAAAATAGAATAATAATAATTAAGGGGAGCTCCCATACAACAAACTTATTGTTTTTGCGTTTTTTCTCGATATCAATAAGGGCTACTGGTAGACACTTGAAATGTTCACAGAATACCTAGTAAATGATACGGAACCCTTCGCGTGGGAGTTCAACTCGCAGTTTGGAGGTTTTTTTGACGTATTTCTGACAGAAGGCCGTTTGTTAACGAGATAAAAGGATTGATGGAGTTTTTAATCTACTTTTAACTATTATATGGAGAGATTTTTTTTAAACTGCTAATGAATAACGCAAAATAAAAAAAAAATATATAAAATATTTTTGGGATATTTAAATTTTTTTGTACCTACTCGTTTGGTACCTACTCGTATTCATAAATGGTGTCATATATCATAAAATAAATTGAAACAAAAGAAAGATAGTTCATATGAAGATCAAATTATTATAATCTTTCACATACCAGAAAAAAAGAACAACAGAAATTCTATTGTGTCTGTATTTCTAATGGGTCAGTGGGATGTGAGAGGTTAAGTATTAAAAAAAACTGCGATGTGTCTATCAAGATTATGAAGGAAAAAAAAAACTAATTGTGCATAATTCCAACTGTGTTCCTTGCGAATGTTTTTCAGTTTAAATACATACATACGAAACATACATACATATCCATCATGCCTCTCTTCCGCCTCCCTCATTCTCGTATTTTTTTAAACTTTGGTATTTAAACTGAAAACATTTGTAGTAGGCGAAAACACAACTAACAGTATATTCAAGTTAACTTGAAGAATAATTTCTAACTTCCCCATTAAAATCACATGCCATTAAAACAGAAAGACGCGCGTGGCACTCAAGACTCCCTAAAACTTTCACACCGTATGAGTTTGTAATAAAATTGTAATTACTGTGTTCAAGTTAGTACTTCAGGTCGTTTTATAGCGTGGTTACATCATGCTATACATCTTTGGATAGAGTCCACGTTAAGAAGGTGGTTATAGTAAAGCTTAATTTTACCTATAAGAATCTGCTAGTGACCTGGTACAAAATCGTCATAACTTAGAAAACTTACTTAATAGGTATCTAAAAATTGATTTTCTGATGAATACCTACCTACGCTATAAGTAACTGCTATAAGTTACAAAGTTTCAATAGAATCACTTCGTGTTTTTTTTTATTTAGCGTGAAATATTTCAACTAATTTATAGAAAAAGTATCATAATTACTTATTTAAGTAACTATTAGACTTATTGAATAACTAGCTGTCCCGGCGAACTTTGTCCCGCCTTAGAATGAACTTTATTGTGTAGGAATAAAGTTCAAATTGACTCTACATTTTAGTAAGAAAACATTTGTATGGGAAAAAGAAAAGGTCTGTTTTTAGGGCTTTCCCGGCAATTATTCGAATTTTTCTCACCGTTTAGACCTACCCTGGACTACGACAAACATTTTAAAACCAAAATCAGCTCAATCGGCCCAGCCGTTCTCGAGTTTTAATCAGACTAACGAACAACAATTCATTTTTATTTATATAGATTTAGGGGAGGTATATAATAGTTGGTATTGCCGAAGTCAAAGACATGTTCTTTCAACGCATCATGTATGCGATATTGTGCGATATTTAATGAATAAGTAATATAAATCATCTTTTCTGAAACATGTCTTGTTAATTAAAAAAATCCAAAGTCTTTTTTTGATTCAAAATTCAAATATTGAGATAGAATTAAAAGCTGCTGGTTAAAGCTGGTTAATTTTTTATATTTTTCTTTCGCTCTCACTGAAGAAAATAGTTTTCGTTTAAAAGAATTTCCAAGCTAAGATGATTCCTAATTGTTATTTTATAATTAAAACAATGTAGAAAGAATACTTAATTAATATTAAACATGTTATTTGAAATGTATTTACTTAACATTCCCTGTTTGGTTCTTGTTAAAATTATAACAATAGGTTCCTTTAAAAACAGATAAGTATATTAATACTTATATTCTTATATTCTCTGCAAAACTTGTAAAAAAATATATACGAAAATTGCAATATTTTGTTAGCCAAATATATAAAAGAAACTTATTTTAAGTTCAAATGAAATTGGACCGTCGCCGTCTCTCTCGAAGTATTTTTATTTTAAATAACTAAAAACGCAAAAATATAAATATAATACAATCTTTTTGGAAGAAAACAGCATCTCGCTCTTTCATGTATTAAAAAAGTACACAACTGTCAATTTGACATTGTTGGTCTTTTGAGCGAATTATTTTGTATTGTATTTATTTAAATAATCTTTAATAAATGATAGACGTGGTAATATATCCGGATACTATAGTTAATACGACTACAACAACGACAGAATTGTATCCTATAAATTTTCAAGCAGTCACTTTAAGTCCTAAATCGGCAGAGATGTCCTTATTACCGGAATTCAAAGATTTTATAGGAATCGATTTGAGAACTTCCGTTTATATAATTGCTTTTCTTGGTATTGTAAGTGTTTTTGTTTATTAACTCTTATAAGGAAACAACGTTGAGGCTGGAAAACTAACTAACTTTATATTTTTAAAGTGACACTACAATAAGTAATAGACTAAGTCCTTTTTGACATAAAGCCCCTTATTTATTTATTATTTATGTATCTATTTATTTTGTTATTTAACTATAAATATATATTTAGTAGGCATTAACTTCTATAGTTAAGTTTTGGAAGCCTTTGTTCTGAAAACCGGAGATTCGTTTAACGGAGGCCATCCAACGAGACTGCTATTTTCACAAGGTCGTCACTTTTCACTAAATTGTAAAGTTTTATTAAAATCTGTGCAGTAGGTGACATAAATTCATCGTCTTATACATCGGGTGGCGAGATGAGCTGGACACCTTCATGGATGACTGGGCAGAGGCGGCTCAGGATAGAAAATCGTGGAGAAGGAGGAGAGAGGCCTTTGCCCAGCAGTGGGACACTGATGGCTGGATAAGATAAGATACACCGGGACAAACTTTTACGTCTATTAAGTATATGAGTAAAATGTTAAAAATAAACATATAAGTCATCTAAATAAGCCGGTAAAATTGAATGAATATTTTATTGTTACAGGTGCACCCAGCATTTTGCATGTTCACCTGTATAATGGGGTTAAGTTATCAAATAGTTACCATTTGGATTCTAGTGTCACTTTACTCAGCTTCTAGTGTTATGTTACTACTTGCTGTTATGAAGGTAATAGTTACTTATAGATATATATTTTATCCTATCATTCCTACTAATATTATAAATGTCAATGTTTGTACCGATGGATGGATGTTTGTTATTCTTTCACGCAAAAACTACTGAATAGATTTGGATTTTTGGCAATATTGTAGCATAAATATCAGAGTAACACAAAGGCTGTATTATTTTGAGATATCATGATTTTTTTCCAAGATATAATGGTAACTGCGTACGAAGTCGCGGGCAACCTCTTGTATTACATACGAACATATTCTACAATCCTTTCGCATCATCCAAATTTATCAGTCGCCTCAAATATAAGGCCGTGTTCAAACCAAACTGACTGCAAGCTGACGAACGTGAGCGAACGTAACGCAATTTATTGTATTTCTATACATATTCACTTATTCGTTCACATATAACCGACAATACAATAATACACTATGCGTAGACGCTGACATTCGGTAGCTGATTAATATAGTACGCCATTACTCTCACCAGACGACGCTGATCTACTACGTAACTGTAAGCGTTAAGCGTATTGTCAGCATGGTGTGAAGGAAAAATGCCGTTTACCTTTACACTGGGGCTCACAGTGAGCTTGCTCACATTAGCCGGCTTACAGTCTTACAATTTATAGTTACGGCTTACAGTTTGGTGTGAACACGACTTTATAACAAAGTGTTTTGTTTCAGGATGACCCTTATTTAATGGGAGTGTGGATCTATTTCACATTATTCTTCATAGTGTGTATGATTATTCTAATGCTTGTGATGCTCTGCGTGATCGTAACGAAGATGCCTTTCTCCAGTTGTTTTGTTTTCGTCATAATAGCCATTTCTTATTATTTATGTGAGTTATTTTGTTTTATAGACATTTAATTGGTCCATTGTAAATAATATAATATTGTAATATAGGTAATTGGTCATAGTCGTAGAACCAATGGACGATGGGCAGAAAGGTTCTCGAGTGCCGACCACGCACCGGACGACGCAGTGTGGGAAGGCCTCCAACAAGGTGGACTGACGACTTGGTTAAAGTCGTTGGAAACAGTTGGATGTGGGCAGCGTAAGACCGGTCGTTGTGGAGATCCTTGGGGGAGGCTTTTGTCCAGCAGTGGACGTCCATAAGATGTCCTGATGTGATGATTATGAATTGGTCCATTTAATAAAAGAAAAGTTTTAAATACGTTAAAATAGGAACGTTGGAAGCTTATTTCTAAACTTAAAGTATGTCCGCGTAATTTGTGTCGTTCGCGGTGTCAAACGTAGACGTACGAGACGAACCTTCAACGAGCACTTTCCTCAAAACCCTTTCTGTTTGTCAAAAAACCGACAACTGGCGGAACGCAACCGAGCATCAGCGAAACTTTCAGAGCACGCGCTCGGCTCGTGCTCGGTTCGTGTAGCATAGACCCAGCTTTAGGAGGCGTCACATAAGTGTCTTATTAACCAAAACTACTCTTTCCATTCCAGTGACATTTTACTTCGTGTGCATAGTGAACAGCCATCGTAAAACCCTCGATAAAAGCGATGGAGGGGGTGCTGAGGGAGGTGGAGGGGGACATGGGGGAGGTGGAGGGGGAGGTGGGGTTGTTGACTCAGGTGGTGGAGGTGAAGACAATGGAGACGGAAGAAAGAGTCTATTCAACTTCAGCAGTAGTTTCAACTTCAGTGATGAACCTGTGCCTATCTTGTATTATGATGATGTGCCTTCTAACTCGTAAGTTATCCTATTTTATAAAATGTCAATGTTTGTGCCGATATAGATGGATGGATGGATATTTGTTACATCATCACGTAAAAATCACGAAATAGATTTTGATGAAATTTGACAATATTGTAGCTTATATATCAGAATAACACATAGGCAATTATATTTTGAGATATTATGATTTTTTTCCAAGATATTACGATAATTGCGTACGATGTCGCGGGCAGCCTCTAGTTTTTAATAACTCTCAGTTGCATGAGTTCATCACTCATCATCATATTTATGAGCGTCGCTCTTGTCGGTGGAGTCTACGCCACTTTGCTCTATTCTCCGCCGTCCGTTTGAACACCTGATACGACATTATATTCCCCTTTTATTTGATATTATATAAGTCCATTAAACTTATTTTAGATACAATGATAGTGATAGGTATAGTCTGAATGAAGTGTGGAATCAAGCTTGATCTTTCTTATTAAATAATAGGTTTAACTTTTTAAATACGTACATTAACTCTTTCTGTGACCATCTGTGACCATCTAGTGGCGCCCATTCTGTTGTTAATTTTGCCCAACGATCTGGATGCATTTTCACGGGAATGGCGGAACGCTACAGGAGACCGTGTTAAATGAAAAGTCGCGGGGAGGCCTTTGCCCAGCAGTGAGATCTTAATGGCTAGCAAAAAAAAAAACTCTTTCAGTAACGAAGATGAATCTTCTTTTAAATACCATGTAAATGTTAAACAAAGTAGGCATCTTACCTTTTTATTCACACAAAACATGAACATTTGAAATTAAACTTTCCTGAATGTTGTAAAATTAAATCTAAACACGCATGCGCTGTAGTGGAGCATGATATTCTTCCGCAGTAAACGAATCACTCAAGAGGCAGCACCAATTTTGATTTCTTTCAGTTCATACCAGTATCCGAGTACGACGAACAAACCGTATGCCAGTATACCTGCAACAAAGAGGACGGGTTCCAAGTATGTATTATTTTATATAGCTCCAATCAATGAGGAAAGAATGTAAGGGTTACCCCCATTTTTTTTTCATATACAAATGAGTTTATAACAGCGTGCCAAAGTTAGCGCAAGTTTTTCATAGTTTTCTTAGTAGATGACCTGTCAAATAAGAAATTCTTTACAAAAAGGTAGCCATTTTTCGCCAGACCAGGCACGCAGATCCAGCGGTATGGCACCTCCTTATATATTCTATACTCCAATACACACTATTGGCTAGGATTTCTTTAATAAATTGGAATAAGTAAATAGAACGGTGACAATATCATCATCATAATAAGAGTAAGACTTATCGGTCAAGTCTTCGTCACTCTGCTCTGTTCTCTGGCATCAGTTTGAGCACCTGATATGACACAACTTCTATTCCCTCTTTTAATTGATCTCATGAAATACAAAAAAAAAACTTTGGGAATGAAATATTTTGAATTTAATAACGTATGTACGTGAGTGAGTTCAACTAGAACCATATAAAATGAAATGAAATGATCATTTAATCCTGTAAGTTTTGACAACACTTAGGACGGGTCATTTTTTAAAGTTAATGCTAGATTCGCAAGAGTGCAGTTTTCCCCAGAGAAGAACCTAGCAAGAAACTCTGTAGTGTTTCTTTTTTCAATTTAAGTTTTACAAATCTCAGGCATAAACACAGAAACATATAATAAAATTAATATTATTATATGTTTACTAAAAACTAATAATAAACTCGTATATTACTCTTGATAACTTAGATTTACAATTTATCAACGTCAATATGAAAAATTACAAGACAAAAGCCTTTGATTACTCTGTAACGACCAGTACAATATTTATTTATTTTTCTTTTTAGGTGGGTACATGAAGATATTCATGTCAATCATACTGATCCAATAAAATGAGATGAAGTATATTGAGTCCTTTAGTATTGCATGCTGAAAAGATTTTGTTAACATTCTGTTTTGTATATCGAGATCATTGCTATGTATGTTTTTATATATGTACAATTTGATTCGTATATGTTTTACGATATTATTATAAATCAATATACTATTTAGATTGGCATTTAATTCATTTAATAGTAAGAGCGTACGAATAAGAAAAAAGTCAAAAATATATTTATTTCATAGGCACAAAAAATGCTCTTGAAACCGTTACATTACAAAACGAGTACTATATGCAAAAAGAAAAACCACATTCCTCCTCTTGCTATCATGAATCATCATCATGATCACGTCAGCTTATAGGTGTCCCCTGCTGGACAAAAGCCTCCCCCAAAGATTTCCACAACGACCGGTCATGCGCTTCCCACAAATATTATTATAATAAATATAATACTTACAAATAGAAATGATTCCTAACACGAAAGAGAGGATCCAGGCGAAGAAGTTGGTCTCAGAGCTATATTGGAAGATGAGGACGAGAAGTAGACAGAAGGTCAGACATAGCCACATGCAGCTTACTACCAGCCAGGCTAGGACCACTGACGATTTTTTCTGTGGGGGTTGACAAAGGAATTGAAGTTAGAATTATGTAAGTAAACAAATTATTTTTTCTACTAATATAGATGCAGTTAGCCTGTCACGTATCAATGCTGGGCATAGGTCTTCTTCCTTGCTCTCCATCTCGTTCTTCTGTGCGCCATATTCTCAGTTAAAAACTCATATTTGGCACGAGGAAATGTTCTCCATTCGGAATAGTTAAGTCCCTGTTGTTTTCCATTATGTCCATCAAACATTAATTTGAAAGGATGTGTAAATAAAAATTTCAGATACTCGTAGATGATGAAAAGAGCAATTGATGGCTACTAATACATATTATAATTTGATTTGAATGATAAAAAAAAACTGCTACAATTATTACGAAAATAAGAATACAATTTTCCGAAAATGTCAACTGTTTAAAGGCTTGGTTACTAATTGGTTACTTAAATACTACGTATATATACAACCCTAATCACTATCATTATCATCATGTCAGCTTATAGACGTCTACTGCTGTACAAAAACCACCCCCAAGGATCTCGACAACGACTGGTCATGCGCTGCTTACATTCAACGGTTTCCCTCGACTTACACCAGGTCGTCGCTCCACCTTGTTGAAAGCGTAAATAATAAATTCTATATTTACCTTATTCACTCCCCATAAGAACCAGAAACAGACGCAAAGCATGAAGAAGGAGTAGACGACGGCGACGACACTGAATCCGTAAGAGTTCCTAGCGCTGTATGAATCACGTTCATTATCCTTCGTGTACACTACTTGCATCGCCGTTGCTATTATACAGATTAACATTACTACCTGGAAAAAGATTGATATTGGTAAATCTGGTGAAAGTCACGGGAAGCCGTTGGATGCAGCGTGGGACTGGGGCCCAAGTCTGCTAATATCAAACAGCCTCAGTTGTGTGTCGAGAAAGTGTCAATAGCATTTTTTGACGCATTTGGTATTCTGCTAAACAATGGCTTACAGGCAGACCAACTTATCTGTGAAATGAACAGTGGCGCTAGTAGTAATAAAAATTGTATTTCATCAGTTCTGGAATTTAACATTTCCGTATAAGTGGCTCTAGTTCCAATAACGGCCGGTTCAGAGATAACTTGGTAGATCTGTCCACTGATTGCGACCAAATATGTCGAAAAATGGCAGTGACACTCTCATTTAAACTCTGCCGACACACAACTAGGGCTATTTTAAATTAGCAGACTTGGGCCCCTGTTGTTGTAGACAATCCTTGTTTCGCTTTTGTCCAGCAGTGGATGTCCGCAAGATAATACAACAACTGATATTATAAATGTTTGTGCCGTTAAATGGATGGATGTGAGAATGAATTGTTACTCTTTCACGCAAAAATTGCTGAATTGATTTTATATAAAGAGGAATAAACCATTGAGTATATGAAACTTGGTAATGTTGGAGCTTATACATCAGAATAACACATTTTTGAAAAGAGTGGAACCCATTCTTTACAGCCATTTTATCAAAATGTTTAACTTACACACATTATACACCCTACGACTAGAGCTCCAAATTGTAAATTGTATTTACACAGAAATGATTTGGGTACCAATTTCCTCGTACACATGGTTTCAAAATTATGTTTTAAATCTTTAAAAAAATATTATAAAGTCTTTAAAAGGTGATTGATTGCCGCGACCAACTTGATTGGGTTTATTTTTGTAGTAAGTAACTAAGGGGACTTTTAAAATATATTTTGGACTAGCGGCCATTCGTGGAATATCATAATTATATCTCGGAACACCAACAAAATATCTTAAATTATGTGTTAATACCCTTATGTTATTCCGATTTGTAAATTCAAATATGGCCACATTACATATTCAACAAAATTATGTGTTAATAACCCTTATGTTATTCCGATTTGTAAATTCAAATATGGCCACATTACATATTCAACAAAGTCTATTTAGTTCTTTTTACACCATCGATCTAATAAAATATCCTCACATTTATTCGAAACTTGGAAGTTTTAATGTGAGTAGGATGAAAAAAGTTTTTCAACCCTCGAACTCGATAAAACCTGTAAACATACTCATAAAAATAACCTTTTTTACCCAAAAGTTCATTGTTTCTCGTACTTGACTTAAATACGTATCAATTTCGTACTTCGATTCGTACTTCGAAAGATATCGAGCACTTGTATTTTGAAGCTATTTTCACAAATAAGGGTAAGGACATAGAGACGCGGGTATCCGGATAAAACGGTACGGGAAGGTACCGATTTGAACGGATAAATTTTCCCAATGTTATCATATTCGGTCTCTCATAAATAAATTAGACGAGACTTGTCGGTACCGACACAGATTACCTAATAGCACAGATTACCTAATAGTTACTACGTAACAGATACTTCACTCAGAACAAAATATCCAATACCTACTGCTTTAACAGTGCGTAATAGCCCAACTGTCACGTCAGATATCACTGCATGCTAAAATGTGCCTAAATACTCAAGCGTATAGTTGTGATTCCTTCGCACCGCGCGAATCCGTAAAAATCACGGGGCTGCCTCTTCGATAAAATTAAATTAACAAAACGTTTTGTGACTATATTATTGAGAACTATGAATATGTTCCGACTTATAGGGACAGTTTAAAATTGTATCGTTTTTAATAATATATTTATTTTTAACATGTTTTTATTTTTAATAGGTATTTAATGTTTTTTTATCTTTCTTAATTCTCGGTTATTACACTTCTGGACACCTAAACCGAGCCACCTAGTATGATTGGTTTCTATCGCCAATATCTTAAAAAACATATGAATAACCAAAAAGTTTTTATGCAGTTTTATAGTTGATAGGTTTATCGTCTAAGTGATGTGCATTTCGTTCTAAATTTGAATTTGTAATCGCAAAAAACAAAGGAGGAGCAGTAGTTGTTCATTACGTACAATCCCATAACAATACTAAAACATTAAAATACGAGCTTTATTTAGTGATTCTTTTGTTGCTGTGGATTGAAAAATTTCTGTTAGTGGTTACCGTTAATTTTTATACTGTTTTCATGTAAAAAATATGGATACTTTGCCTAAAGTAGCTGCTCAACCTGTGGCGCTCCTTTAGTTTGGTTTAAGCCAGAGAAACTTTAGCGTACAACTTCACATACGACAGTCAGCTGTACAAAGAGTGTACCACAGGTTCCTAGAGACTAGGGGATACGACCACCGTTCAGGTAGATCACGATTTTGGGTAACAACGTTGCGACAGAACGGATTTATGATGACGGCCAGTTTCTGAAATCGTCACCTCCCGTCGGTTCAGATCCAGAAATAGCTTCGAGACCTCCATGGAGTAAATGTTAGTGCTTGTACTGTGAGAAGAAGGCTTGTAGAAGGTGGATTAAGACCGCATTAGCCAGCCAATAGGCCCAAACTAGAGCGAGCTCATCGAATGTCGCGCTTTCAGTTTGCGCGCCAACATTTAGGCTGGATGCAAAGACAATGGGGTCAGGTGCTTTTTACTGATGAGACAAAAATCATGTTTTATGGCAATAATGGAAGAAGAAAGGTCTATCGAAGGCAGGGAGATGTTGTGTACAGTGTTGCATAGAAGAGTGAGTAAGTAATGGCAGTAGGTCGTGGATCATCTGGCGTGGCATTTCCGCCGAAGGCAAAACTGCTTTAGAGTTTGTGTCTGGGCCTCAATGTCATCTCTAAATGCTGACCGCTGTATACGCCAATGTTTGGAGCTTCATGTAGTACTTTATGCCAAATTTCCAGGCTCAGACTTTATTTTTATACAGGGTAACGCCAGAGCACACACATCACGAAAGCGTCGCAAATTTCATACATGACCACAACATTACTGTAATTGATTGGCCATCCAGAAGCCCCTACATAAATCCGACCGAGCACTTATGGGACGAGTTGAAAAGACGTGTTCGGTCTCGTCATCCAGCCCAAAAACAATACGGGAGCTAAAAATTGCAATTAAAGAAGAATGTGAAAACACTCGTCAATATGCAATTTTTACACTCATAAATTCGATGCCAAATCGCATGAATGCCATTATTAATGCTTTGGGAGGCCATACAAGATATGAAATAAGGCAATACAATTAATGAATTAAAAGATTTTTTGTTTAAAACCATCTTATTATTTAAAATTCCAACAAATGACTTTTTCAGTTGTTAAGCCAAATTTACACTCAGGTTGACTCGGGTCATTAACTCATTTTTTAAGTTCAAATTTAGAACGAAATGCACATCAACTAGGCGATAAACCTTACAGTTACATAACTGCATAAAAACTTTTTGGTCATTCATATGTTTTTTTTAAGATATGGGCGATGGGAAGCAATCATACGAGGTGGCTCGGTTTAGGTGTCCAGAAGTGTATTATGTTTTTCATTAAAAAAACGTAATTATTAAAAATTATAAAACATTCAAAACAAACAAAAAAACGAATGGAACTATCAAAATTTGAACAACGTGCGAGCGCTTCGTTTTGACAACCGCGCTTCGCTTGGTCCGCAAGCGGCCCGCTGAGCGGTAGGTATTTATAGCGCGCAAGTACATAGAGTGACGGAGGCCTGCTAATAGTTACTACTACGTAACAGATACTTCACTCAGAAGAAAATATCCAATACCTACCGCTTTAACAGTGCGCAATAGCCCAACTGTCACGTCAGAAACCACTGCATGCTAAAATGTGCCTAAATACTCAAGCGTATAGTTGAGATTGCTTCGCACCCCACGAATCCGTAAAAATCGCGGGGCTGCCTCTTCGATAAAATTAAATTAACAAAACGTTTTTTGACTATGTTATTGAGAACTATGAATATGTTCCGACTTATATGGGGCAGTTTAAAATTCTATCGTTTTTAATATATTTATTTTTAACATGTTTTTATTTTTAATTTTTAATGTTTTTTTATCTTTCTGAATTCTCTGTTATTATTATGTTTTTCATTAAAAAAACATAATTATTAAAAATTATAAAACATTCAAAACAAACAAAAAAACGAATGGAACTATCAAAATTTGAACAACATGCGAGCGCTTCGTTTTGACAACCGCGTTTCGCTTGGTCCGCAAGCGGGCCGCTGAGCGGTAGGTATTTATAGCGCGCAAGTACATAGAGTGACGGAGGCCTGGTACTGATTAAGAACCTATTTGGGGCCCAAAGTCTGCGAATTTACAATATTCTTAGTTATGTGTCGCCATAGTGTCAATGAGAGTGTCAATATCATTTTTTGACACATTTGGTCGCAATCACTTTAGGCCATTGTTTAGGAGAACACCAAATGTGTCAAAAATGCCATTGATACTCTGCCAACACACAGCTGAGGTTACCTATTTTAAATTAGCAGACTTGAGGGCCAGGACTAGATAATTCGAGCTTGAATTTTTATCTTTATGTCAGATAGGCAACATCAATCCGACAAGTTCGTACCGAAAAACTCGCTTCTTCATGTCCTTGCCTTTACCCGGCAATCATTCGAGTTCTTATTTACCTGCTTTCCACGGTAATGGCTCTCGAACGTTCGCTTCTAGTGGTTTGTAATACCACCCATTGTCTCTCCGTCTTACTCATTCAAGCGGAACGAAGAAAAAAGAAAAAAACCCTTAATGAGGTACCTATTTCGATAGCTAAGAAGAAAATAAGGGTGATTTATTCGCGCGGGTTTTTTGTTTCTTAGGAATGTCTATTTTCGAAGCCAGCTAACAAAAATGTTATGCGATACTCGCTATTAAATTATTTGTTTTCTGTTACATTATTATTATGTCTGTAATGACGACTTATTATATTATATACAAGTGAATACTGCTCTCAATTTTCCTTAATTGTTCTCAATAATTAATAAATATTTCAACCATATTACACTATAAACTATGAACGCAGATGCGCTTAAACTTTCATTTGTTCATAAAAAAATAGTACACAAAAGTAAAGTATCAGAATTAGTAAGTACCTACCTACACCATGAAGTCTATCTATACAAGAAATTTTCCAAAAATAGTTTTTTCTCGAACCTCTAAATAGGGAGGGACTTATTACGTAAACGCTCAAGTCAATTTAGTGTAAGTAATTAAAACTATGTAAATTATAAATAATAAATATTTTGACTACATCACTACAACCTCAACGAATTTGGTAACATTATTTTTGTTACTGTTTTAATGTACAATAACATGATGTAGGTAACGTTGTTTGCATTTAATTATCCCAGTACATCGTTCAGCAACTTTTGTAAACAAACCGCTTCTTTTTAATTGTTTGCTTTAACATCATTTTGTTTGTATCTGTTATACTAAACAATGTATGTATCTATATGCCAATGGATGGGTGAATGTCCAGATGTTTGTTACTCTTTCTAGCGTGGGGCACAAATCTGCTAATTTACTATACTTTCAGTTGTGTATGTGCAAAGTTTCAATGAGAGTGGCAATGGCATTTTTTGACACATTTGGTCGCAAGCAGTGTAAGCCATTGTTTAGCAGAATACCAAATGTGTTTAAAAAGCCATTGACTCTCTGCCGACGCACAACTGAGACTATTTTAAATTAGCACAATTGGGACCCTGGTCAAGTAAAACATTTGGAGGTACACAAATTCACAACAAGTGTAAAGTCACAGATTCAAAAATCAATGATCAGATTTAAATACAATTTTACCATATTGCAGCATGCACATCAGAATAATACATAGGCTATATTATTTTGAGATATTAAGTAAATATTCCAATATATGAAGATAAACGCGTACGAAACCGCGGGCCCTCAGTAGTCTTTAATAAAGAACAGCCTTTATAAACTTTGACATGAAATAAAATCAACACCCTGAGTGATATAAAGCTATTCATATTCATAATAACAGTTTTATTAAAGCTAAGTCTTCACTAAGAGCACTTACGAGTTTTAGAGACCATAAAATATTAAAGAGAAAAAATCGCTTTTGATCTCGCCTTCGAAGAATCCAATAAATACTAAAAGAAAGTAAGTATTCGCACAAATTATTTCTAGACACGATGAATGAATGCTAAGTACCTATAACTGGTTTTTGACATGGAATTGGCTGAATAGAAATTCGCACTTTTAGAATCTTTTCTTAGACTTTCGTAAGTACACATTTATATCGATTTTTAGAAAACAAAATAGTAAGTAGGTATACATTTTGCTTCTTTTCACTCTTGCTTTTACTTTGTGATCATATTGTACCCTTATATGTGATTAATTCTGCATTATCTCTGTGTAACCGTTTTCCTGACAATATGATGAATTGTGAATTTTAATACCTGAAATATTCTTAAAATGAATATTATCTCCTTATAATACTCTAGAAAGTGTTTTTGATATATATTTATGACTTCTAATATTTAATTTAGAGACCCATTTTTATCGTCCTTTACTAAACTACTCACACCTAAATAAAACCACCAAAAAAAAGCCAGATTTTTTTTTCCTTACCGCAAACATAAAAAGATATTAAATGAATATTTAACTAGCATTTCCTCAGAGCTATGAACACATTTGTGGTGGAGACTGCGTACAGTTGTGATGAGATGACTGTGGATATGGAGAATTACCAACCGAGTCCAGTGTGGAGGACCACGGCTCTTGGATGCAAGGTTCTACTTCTCCTGCAGGATATGTACAATTTTGAGTGAGTATCGTCGTGTCAGCTTATGGACGTCCACTGCTGGGCAAAAGCCCAAGGATCTCCACAATGACCGGTCTTGCGCTGCCCACATCCAACGGCTTCCCGCAACTTTAACCAGGTCGTCGGTCCACCTTGTTGGAGGCCTTCCCTCACTGCGTCGTCCAGTACGTGGTCGCCACTCGAGAACCTTTCAGCCCCATCGTCCCATCGTAAGTATATAGGTCCAGCAGTGGACGTCCACAAGCTGATATGATGATCTTTGTTGAAAACAATAGAAAATGGAAGAGAAAAGATGATAGGGCACTTGACACGATACAACGAATTTTTTAAGAACATCATATAAAGAAAGGTTGAGGGAAAGAAAGAACTACTTCGCTCAAGTGAAAGAAGATAATATATCAAAGTCGTGTCGTATCAAGACGTCAAATTGCTGGCAGAAGAAAGGCAAAGATGGCGATTACTCCACCTATAAGAGCCTGCCTTTTAAATTTATTGAATGAATTGAATAAAGATATAATATTAATCGGCTAAAAACTTAAAAGTTAATATTTTAAATATGAAGTAGCTCAGATACTTAATAACATTGAAGTAAATATTCGAATGAAATGTAAGATGAAATATTGAATATCTTGTATCACAATTGGAATTCTAAAATTAATCTCGTAAATTGAAATCATTTTTAATTAGAACCTGGCTTAAATTAATGTTTAATTAAAAATAATGTACAGACGTAGGCAAAGATGGCGAAATTTTCATTCACAAATAAATACCTACGTTATTTCATTCATTCATATTTAAAAACCAGGCTTTTGTCGGAGGAGTAAACGCCATCTTTGCCTCTCTTCTGCCAAAAATTTGACATCTTGATATGACACGTCAATAGGTTATTTACCAAGGTTATTTATGATTTCTGTTCCAGAATGATATACGTATCTGGCTCTCATTTGTGGGATCCAAGAACTGCTGATTCGAATTATACTTCAGTGGATATCTACGCAAGACCACAACCTCTTAAAACAGATACTTTTGAATACGCCTGCCCTATGCAAGCTATTATTGCAAGGAGGTAATCGTACCTATGGTATTTTATAAATTAATTGGGACTTTCTCGCTACACTTATGCAACGTACGCAACGCAATGAGTTTTGGGCTAAAACAGCTACCCAATGGGTACTAACTACCAAACGGCGTCGCGACAGACCACGGGAAAGGTGGGTTTACGAGCTGGACACCTTAAATACCTGGGCGGAGGTAGCTCGTGACCGAAAATCTTGGCGGATGAAAAGAGAGGTCTTTAGGGACACTAATGGTTAGATTAGATCAGATTACCTAAGAAGTACATGAGAGTAAAAGAATTAATAATTCCCCACCGTTTTTCCCCCCAGATACGGTTTCATCCTCCGCCGGCCAGACGTCAAGGACATCCGCGCGTTCTTCAGCCTCCCCTTCACTCTCGAGACCTGGTACTGGCTCTTCATCATCATCGCCATCATCAGCCTGGTCCTCTACATGTTGTGTCTTTGGGAGAAGAGAGTCCTCAATCCTTGGTGCCAGGAGTACTCTTTTGTTTATGAACTTCTGGTTATGCTTGGAGCTTGTTGTCAGCATAGTTAGTACTTATTTACCTACTAGTATTTTGAATGGATATACTATGAATGGATAAATGGATATAATGGTTTGGTGAGAGTGGATGGAAATGTTGGGAGGGGAAGGCCAAAGATTTGTTTAAGAAAGACCAAGTCAAGAGAACCCTAAGCCAACGAGCATGTATGAGGTGTCTGATGGATGAATGTGGAAGTAGCGAAAGCAGTATGTTTTGATCGTAGCAAGTGAAGAGCAGTGGTCTTTACCTATCCCGATAGGAAAAAGCCGTAGCAGATTTTTTAGATAAGACATTAAATAGATTTCTTTAAGATAATTTTGATAGCTTTCACAAAATTTGCTGTATTCAAGCCTAGATGCCTCGATTTAAAAGCCAGTACCTCTCCAGTATTTCTAATTAAACTTCAATTTATTTTACGAAATTGGAATTACAGCTACTCATTTTAGGAATCCTACGTAGCCAGCAATAATGTTCATAAGATAGGCAACAATTAATATACATTAAATATTATTATGAAGGAAAACATCATGAGGAAACCTGAAACTAGAGAAGATATTCGAAGGTGTATCTGAAATCCGCAGTGCAGCGTTCCACAAGGATTACAGCCTAACCACTTTTGTATGAGATTGGGCTCGTGCCTCTGTTTTGGGGATTATTGTTGTCTTGATTATAATGGGGATGATGACTACATTCATAAATTCAAAAAATAATGAGTCCGTCTTTTAGGCTATTAAAAATATTTCAAACACATTTTTTACCTGATCAAATACATAAATAAATACAAAGATACAGAGCATCAAAGTGACGGAGTGGGGGGTATTGACGTCACTCCTCAGTTAAAATCGTACTGAGGCGTGACGTCACGAGCAACTTTAACCCAGTGTATCTTTGTCATTTTTAGTTTAAGAGAAAAAAGAAAAAATACGTGTCGAATATTTTTAAATAATCTATGTGATGGACTTAAAAAAATTTTTTAGTCATCATGCCCATTAATTTTATCTATTTTTTTCAGTACCACCAGTAAACCCACTTCTAACATCTCGTCGTATCGGCTATTTTACTTTCTTCTGCTTCTCCTATATGGTGTACTCGTTCTATACATCCAACCTGCTCTCTCATCTGGTGAACGACAAAGACAAGACTATGACGATATCTCAGTTGGTGTCCAGTGATTATGAGTTTATTGTTCTTGATTCTATTCAGATGCACGCATGGAGGAGTGTTCATACTCCTTCGACGGTAAGTTTTTTATTTATTTTACAGTTGTATTATATGTACGAGAGTAGGCTCGTGGCCCTCGGTGGGGACATATATGGGCTGATGGGCTGATAACAGTTGTTACTTGTTACAAAAAACGGCATCAATATTTACCTCTTTTCAAAGATCGATGAGAATCTTTATCGTCCTTTACTGTACAAATTCTTCCCTTCTTGCGCTTCATCTTATATTATTTGCCAGCTTATTATCTATGCTAGTCTGTGTAGCTAGTAGCTACTACTGAAAATGAAAAAATGAAAATGAATAGCGTTTATTCAAAAATAGGCAAAATTCATTACACTTTTTTGATCTAAAACTACTGCCGATTCACTACTTGTATAGCCGAGAGGAAGAAAACGAAAAGAAACCTTCGGCATAGGGCCCTACGTTATGTCCAATATATCTTTTTTTTTAAATGAACAGAGTTATACAGTTACATGTTGGTACTTAAGTTTAATTTGTTATCACAGTAATTTTATTTATTTTGAATGAGTCAAACCCGTCTCGGCTTTTCCTAGGTCTACCGCAATATCGTTTCTCGTTGTAGGGAATTTATTGTAACGTAATTGTTCTATTTTCGGAAAATTTTATAAGTAATGGACTATTAGACATAGACATTTTGACATTTATTTCTTACAAACACAATACAACACAAACTTAACAGTTCACAATAACATTTTTAAAATAACACGCAGCTTCATTTACACACAATACACACAATACACACAAAAAAAGGGAAAAAAGAAAAAAAAAGAAAATATACCTAAAATAACAGAAACAAACACTAAAATAAACAGAAGAAAGAGGTAGGGTGTGTGTTGTAGCGTGATGCAAGGGTGGCTACATCTCAGCATATGCTGCAGCATTGCCATAGTGCTGATTTTCAGACGAGAATTAGATCTAATGACCTTTTCTGCAATGATGTCAAATATTGACAAATCAATTCTCTCATAATTATCTTGTTTAGAATTCTTTAGAAATCTATAATTTGAGTAGTTTTGTCGAATCTCCTCGATAAATATTTGGAATCAATCATTATTTGTATCATTAGATATCATTATGAGATAAACAAAATAGGTACCTTGTTTGTTAGACAATTTTCGTAGATAAATAAAGTAATGTTGCCTGAGGCTTGATATTGTCCTATTAATATTATAAATGTCAATGTTTGTGCCGATGGATGGATGGATGTTTGTTACTTCATCACGTAAAAACTACTAATTTTAATTAAACTTTACAATAACTTAGCTTGGACATCAGAATAACACATAGGCTATATTATTTTGCAGATATTTTGTGTGTTTTCAAAGATATAACGAAAAATGCGAACGAAGTCGCGGGCAGCCACTAGTTTACCTATAAATACTTATTTCACCGTAACCTAAATGTTTACGATCTAGATAATTAATGATTCCTAGAATACTTTAGTGATCCTTTCCAATAATTCATCTGTTTTCTTTGATTTTAGTTCGAACAAAACATTTTCTTGGCTATCAATTATTCAAATTGTATTTTGGTGGAAAGTTTTGAGCTAAAATCATACAAAAATTGGTATATTTGATACAGATTCCATATTAAAAGTTGTTTGTTATTTTGAGTTCTACAAGTCTAATAAGATGAAGACTATACAGGGTGTAACAGAAAAGGGGTATAAAGCCGAAACACAGCGATAGTGCCCATGAAACTGAACAACTTTCCCCAAGGAACATAGGTCGTAATTCTAAAAAAAAAATACGCCTCCCAATACAAAATGTCCGATCAGCTGATCGAGTATGTATGGGCGATTCAAAAATTTTTTTCGAGTTACGATCCATGTTCCTTGGGGAAAGTTGTTCAGTTTCATGAGGACTATCGCTGTGTTTCGGCTTTATACCCCCTTTCGGTAACACCCTGTATAGTTAATAGCTTTTCCTCCCAGAGTTCATCGAACTTCCAAGTGGCTACTCGCTACTTCGTAGGTATTTATGATCATGTCTTGAAAACTGTTTAATATGATATCCTAAAAATAATTTTACGTGTTATTCCATGTGCAATATTGTGTAAGCTAAAACATTGTCATTGAAATCTGTTCAGTGGTTTCTTGCGTGTAAGAGTAACACACACTTAATCAAACTTGGCAATACTGAAGTCTATATACGTAAAATATACTATAAATACCTACATTATTTATAGTATATTTTATTTATCTATAATATTTAGTGAGCGGTGGTTGCCCAGTTGGTAGAATGCTTGCCTCGTATTCCGAGGGCGCGGGTTCGAATCCTGGCGCGGGCACGTACCTCGAGTTCATTTCTCGAGTTCATTTCTCATGTACGGATCCATTTATTCGATTACCACTTGCTAACGGTGAAGGAAAACATCGTGAGGAAACCTGCATACACCGGAGAAGAAATTCGAAGGTGTATGTGAAATCCGCCAACCCGCACTTGGCCAGCGTGGTGGATTATGGCCTAATCACTCTCTGTATGAGAGTAGGCTCGTGCCCCTCGGTTGGGACATATATGGGCTGATGATGATGATATATTTAGTAGTTTATTGTAAGAAGACATACACAAAAACAGAAAATAGAGAAGTTATACAAAAGGTACAGCATATTAAATAAAATAAGTATGTTTTTTTTATTCAAGAGTGACGATAAATGCGTAAGACGTTAGTTAAATAGCCTTCTTTAAATAAAGTTAAATTGCAAGCAACAAATCGTCTAGAAAACTGGTTGGCAAACATTAACTACGCAAAAAGTATTGCAAACACTTTTGAAGTCGCAAATAAATAACAATGGCGGGAATTTTCCAGGAAACCACATAAAACTTGTTCAATTTCGAGATTTCGTCAAACGGAACGTTTAGGGGATAAAATTGCGACAGTTACTTTGTACTTTTGTTTTTGTTTGCCCCCTCACGTTTCTGGTTTGTTGGGTTATTAAATATTTATACCTATAGGTAGGTACTACCTATAGAGGAAGACCGCGACGTACCTACTTCACTCGAGTGAAGGAGAAAGTTAACGTCACGTCGTATCAAAAGTCAAAGCACTGGCAGAGGATAGGCCTAAATCTGTACGTAGCAATAATTATGATTGCTCGTAGGTTTGCTCGCAGCAGTGCTGACGTCAAAGTTACCCTCTTTAAATCATTTTGTCAGTCATTTTATACTGGCGGTCTATGGGTATCATACACACGTCGTGCCTATAGCGCCCTGCGTGTACAATTTAATAATGCGTTTAGGATGTTGTTGGGACTGCCGTGGCGTTGCAGCGCATCTGGAATGTTTGCAGAGGCGCGCTGCGATGACTTCTACGCCATCATGCTAAAGAAAGCCGCTTCTATGCTGCAACGCATGTCTTGCGGTAACAACAGCATTCTTAAAACGATCGATGCCCTTTCAAAAAATACTGGGTCGGACAAGTGACAGGATGTATTAAATAGTTTTGTTTTGTTAGCTAAGTCTACGTAAGTGCCTTTCTAAACTAACATTCTAACAGATTTGTATGGATATCTGAATTAAAGATTTATTATTATTATTAAATGGCGAATGCTCCACCGACAAGAGTGTAACTTTATGATAATGATGTAGGTACTAGATGCTGCCTGCGACTTCGTTCACATTTAACATCTTATATTATCTAGCCACAGTGTCCCATTGCTGGGCAAAGCCCTCTATTCTCCTTCTCCACGATACTGCAAGCTAAAATATTGTAAAGTTCATTAAAATCTGTTCAATAGACTTTTCGTGAAAGAGTAATAATCATCCTCATATCCATGCAGCGAACCGGAAAAAACATTGACTTTTAAAAAGAAACCAGAATACTAAGTAGAGTTTTACCACCTAACAATACATGTCCAGCCAGTGAGACTGATCCCTAGGTTCAAACCTACCCTAAAATAAAACCTTAATATCTAGACTACCAATTTAAATCCTTTCTCTTTTATCGGAAACACGTTTATCCGGGTATTTAGTAGGTTTTATTTTTGATACGTGATCTCTGTCGGATTTCCTATTTCATTTTCTGTTTTCTAGTTATGTTTTGTTTTTCTGATAGCTTACGCTAGATCCGTAAAGTCAAAGTATTTGACTTTTAGTTTTTTTTTGAAAGCCGTATTTTTGCACTTGTTTATTTTTTTATTTACAATTTATTGTAAGATAATAGTACATAGAGACAGAAAAAAGAGAAGTTATACAAAAGGTACAGCATATTTCTAAAAGAAATTTCTTCCTGCAGACCCCACAGAGAGAGAAGTGATAGCGTGAAGGCAGGATAGTCACTTAACCTACAATAAACAATAAATATATAAGTATAAACCTACACATATATATTCGATAAATACACATACATAAATATTATAACTTATATAAATATTGTATTCTCTATGATAAGGAAAGATAGTGCTCTTTCTTTCTCTCTTGTATTGCACTTGAACATTGAACATGTCGATAAAATAAATAAGCCAAAACGCTAACGTTACATTTGCAAGGTAGTAGTTTTCCCCTGAAAGGAAAACATCGTGAGGAAACCTGCATACACCAGAGAAGAAATTCGAAGGTGTTTGTGAAATCCGCCAACCCGCACTTGGCCAGCGTGGTGGATTACGGCCTAATCACTCTCTGTATGAGAGTAGGCTCGTGCCCCTCGGTGGTGACATATATGGGCTAACAACAGACAGTTTTCCCCTGAGAAGAATCTATCAATTCTTCCTTGGTTATGTTTTTCAAATAATCTGTTATGTAACATGTTGCAAACATTTTGTAACATGTAGTGCTCGTTTCACCTTCTTCAGATAAAATTTATCTGACAGATAAACCTATGTCTATTTCTTAAAACATGAAATTTTTGACAGAGACAGGTATGAAATATCTGTCAGATAAATTTTATCTATGGATGGTGAAACAACCCCTTGTTATCAGCCTATACAGGGTGTAACAGAAAGGGGGTATAAAGCCGAAACACAGCGATAGTCCTCATGAAACTGATCAATTTTCCCGAAGGAACATGGGTCGTAACTCGAAAAAAATTTTTGGATCACCATACTTACTCGATCAGCTGATCGGACTTTTTGTATGGGGAGACGAATTTTTTTTTCTAGTTACGACCCATGTTTGCTTAGGGAAAGTTGTTCAGTTTCATTAGGACTATCCATGTGTTTCGTCTTTATACTCCCTTTCTGTTACACCCTGTATATGTCCCCACCGAGGGGCACGAGCCTACTCTCATACAACCCCTTAGTATTATAATTTTTAAAACGTTACTAAACATGCAGTGGCACCATTATAATTTCTGATATTTCTTCCAGGCTCCTTTACTTAATCCCAAAGATTTGAAACTGCTAAAGAAGAAAGTGGCAAATTTGAAATATTTGAACATATCTGAGAGTTTAAAAGCTATTACTAATACACGGACAGCTTTGCTCTCGGATTATGTTACTGTTTATCCTTATATGGGGGGTAAGTATACTTATATTGGGGGGTACGAATACTTATATGGGGTAAGTGTACTTATGTAAGCGTAAATACACTTCATATGGAGGGGTGAATATACTTGAATGGGGGGTAAGTGCACTTAAATGGAGGGGTAAGTATACATGAATGGGGGGTAAGTGTACTTAAATGGAGGGGTAAGTGTATTTAAATGGTGGGTAAGCATACCTATATGGGGGGTATGTATACTTAAATGGAGGGGTAAGTATACTTAAATGGAGGGGTAAGTATACTTTTATGGGGGGTAAGTGTACTTAAATGGAGGGGTAAGTGTATTTAAATGGTGGGTAAGCATACCTATATGGGGGGTAAGTATATTTATACAAGTAGTTGACTTGCGTGGGAAGCAAAAAATGTTTTGACTTTTAGCTTTCCAAAATATTTTTAAGAATCTAGAAAGTTTCAGCACCTATTGAACATTTAAAATAATTTCAGCACTGGACAACGAAGTGATTTGTGATCTAGCTGAAGTGGACCTTTTCAAGGATATAAAAGAGTATATTTTTACTTCTAAAACGTTCCTTATGAAAGATCAGTTTAGAGTTGGGTAAGTAATGAGGTATATTACACATACATACATACATACATATCTGTCACGCCTCTCTCCACGGGTAGGCAGTGACCACTTCGCTCTACTTGCTACGATCCAAACATACTTCTTTTTTCTTCCGCCACCATTATTCTTCCCGTCCTTTTCACACATCCTTCTTTCTTGCACAATTACGCTCCATTCCAACATTAAGCCGTATTTACATCACGAAACTAGATGCATGTATTATGAAAGCGCTAATTTACACGTGAAACTGTGAATTTTTTATTTATTTTTATTTTATTTTATTTATTATGGCACAACCACAGTTTACAGTCTTATTCATACACTTTATATAAATTAAAATATTATAGATTTGAGGCTGTAGACCGATGACGGTTACGCACAACATTCGATAGAAAATGCTACAGTAACAGGTACATTAATACTGAAATAACAAAATTAGAATTTTACAAATAAACAAACAAATTAGGAACTACTTATAAAGGTACTATTTAGATGCAGATTTTAAATAACAGTGTGAAGATTGGGCAAAAATATCTAAAGATTTACTATTTCTATTGTGGACTCTACACATTCGATATAAAGGATTGTTATGTGATACATAATTGTTACAACCTGGAATATGGAAAAGTTGTTGGGTTCGGTTACTACCTCCATAATGAAACTGAACATGGCTCAATAAATGTTCTGTATCCCATTTCCCATTAACAATTTTATGTAATATAGAGAGATCATTAGTGATACGCCTAGCTTCAAGCGACCGCACTTTGAAATATTCTAGTCTGGCTTCGTATGTTGGTAGTTTTCTTCTAAGTTTAAATTTAGCACTCAAATTGCGCAGAAATCTACGTTGGATAGCTTCAATTCTATCTATGTGAGTATGATAGAAAGGAGACCAAATTATAGAGCAGTATTCTAGAATGCTTCGAACTAGAGATGAGTAAAGAATGAGGACACTATTTGGTTTTTTAAATGGTTTTATAGTTCTGAAAATGAAGCCTATTAATTTATTAGCTTTTAATATCATATGATTATATTGCTGATTGAATGATAAAGTGGAATCAAACCAAACCCCAAGATCCTTTATAGACTGTTTACGATTTAAAAGAATATTGTTGATAGAATAAGAAAATAGTATAGGAGATTTGTTTCTAGTAAATGTTATAGAGTAGCACTTATTTACGTTTAATGACATATTATTTGATAAACACCATTGATAGAGTTTATAAAGGTCATTTTGCAATAAGACACAATCATGTTGAGTATTAATTTCTGAGTATATTTTTATGTCATCAGCATAAGCAAGGCATTTTGAAGAAATAGAATTAAGTAGGTCATTTACGAAAATAATGAAGATGAGGGGTCCTAAAGTGGATCCTTGAGGGACCCCAGAAGTGGGACAGATAGGTACAGATTCAAATCCGCATAAAGTGACAAGCTGAGTGCGATTCGAAAGGTATGAAGTTAGCCAACGAAGAAGAGATCCGTGAATGCCAAGGTGATTAGCTTTTTTAAAGAGAATGGAATGATCCACCTTATCAAACGCTTTACAAAAATCTGTATATATGGAGTCAATTTGAGTGCGTTTATCAAAACCTGAATGTAAATCATTAATATAAGTTAGATGATTAGAAGTAGTACAGCGACCTGAAACGAAACCATGTTGGTTGGGACTTAGTATTTGTTTAAAGTGGAAATATAGATGTTCATAGATGAGACTTTCAAATATTTTACTAAAGCAGCTAAGGATGCTGATAGGCCTATAGTTTTTAATATCCATTCGATTTCCTGATTTGTAAATAGGTACTAGAAACTAATGTCATGAAACTACATAGTTTCGTTATGTGATTACATAATAAATGTGATTACATATTAAATGTGATTACATATTAAATGCGATTACATAATAAATGTGATTACATGATAAATGTGATAACATAATAAATGTAATTTCAGCATGCTCCGAATAAAAGAGACAGGAGTCCTAAAACGTATAAAACGTGACAACGTGTATTCCGCTCCCCGCTGCGCTTACAATCCTGAGCCATCAGCTGGATTGAACCACGTAGTGACACCGCTCATCATCCTCGGTGGCTGTATGCTGCTCGCTGTCGCTGTGATGCTGCTTGAGAACCTGGTCTTCCACAGCACCAGGGTTTGGCCTTATGTGGATTAGATTTATAGGTATTTGGCAATTCGATGTACATAGGGTCGGCGCGCACCTGACAGAGCGCATTCAAAATCAGTTGTCACAACGGTCGCTTGTAGTCGCTTCGATGCTCCGATGCTCGTTTGTTGTGTCAACTGATTTTGAATATTATTCTAATAAGAACAATGTCGATAATAATATGATAATCAAAAAAGCTTTGCACTGCGCTCCGTCAGGTGTGCGCCGGTTCTTATTATAGGTAAATATATATAAATATGATGTCTATATAGTTTTCATAGTGTTTAAATTTTTTGAAAATACGTAATCATAATATAAATGTATTATTTAATTTTAGTTCATAGATTCACATTGTTGTAGTTTTGAAAATAATAAATAAGTAACTACGGGTACATTTTACCTAAAGTGAGAATAAAATGTAACGATATAGGTACTTAGTTACTCATAGTCGAAGTAAAAAAATAATATCTTAAAGCCAAATAACATAAGCCTATTTCAAAACTTTTTTTTAAGAAACGTGTTTTCTTTTCTACGTAGCAACGTTGAAATTGCGACAGAAGAAAAGTAAAAAGTATTTTAAATTAAATCACGTTGAGAAACCTAATAAAGTATTCGCCTGTAATTTAAAAAGTCACAAATAACTTTAAGTTAACCAATTTTTTACTAAGTTTCCAATTTGTAAAACAAGAAACCATATAATTACAAAAATGGAATGGTGAAAACAAAATTTAAAAAAGATTTTGATGTCAAAATTTATAGGTAAAGTACCTACATAATATTTGTAATAGTATTCATTTATACTGGCATCGACTTATCAATAATCTAGGACTAATCTAGGCAATACCACAGATAACTAAATAATAGCAACACCTAGTGATAATATGCATGCTTTAAGGGTATATATAATAAATAACATGAGGACTTATTCATTATCTAAACATTTGTTTATTTATGGTACGCTTACAGCAAATACATAATGATTAACTAACATAACATTAAAAGCATTCAGTGAGTATCGGCTATACAGGGTGTAACAGAAAGGGGGTATAAAGCCGAAACACAGCGAAAGTCCTCATAAAACTAAACAACTTTCCCCAAGAAACATGGGTCGTAATTCGAAAAAAAATTTTGGATTGCCCATACTTATGCAATCAGCTGATAGGACATTTTGTATGGGGAGGCGAAATTTTTTTTCGAGTTACGACCCATGTTTCTTGGAAAAAGTTGTTCAGTTTTATGAGGACTATCACTGTGTTTCGGCTTTATAACCCCTTTCTGTTACACCCAGTATATGTCTGCCAATTACACGCATACACATATTTATATATAATTTTAATGTTAAAAACACATATCTACTTCATTATGTTATCAGAATTTCCTTTTAAGCCCTCTCGAAAAGTTGACAAAAGATAAACAAGAGTTATAAGAAGTAATGTAACATTCATATACCTATTCAATTAAACTTTTGATAAAAGAAAACATTGTGGAAATTTCATTATTTATCTTTGTGAACATTTTAATGATGGAAGGAAGATTGAAATCGCTTAGAAACACAGTAATAAGTAATCAGATCAAAGGGCCAAGTCCTTCTTTATCTAAGGAGGTAATGAAACCTTCTAAATTACCTTCCTTCGCTTTATCTACATTCATCAGAATTTTATAAGTATTTTATTGTTATCGAAATTCAATCTTCAGTTTCATATAAATAATTATAAATATGTGATATAGGGAATCATGGAAGAAGAGGAGAGAGGCTTTTCCCAGCAGTGGGACGCCGATGGCTAGATAAGATAAGGTAATATTTTAGTGTGGTTTAGCTCAAATTATTTATAGTTTTAATTTGGTAGTCTTATTTATTTATTTAAACACAAGACAAGTACACAATATATAAAACAAATATTTACAAATAAAAAACGAAATCGAGCGCGTCACCACGAGGCATAGTCCCCAACAAACTGACCGCATTACCTCTTTGTATGGCAACACTAATGCGTTGTGCCAGAAAACTGCCAGCACTCGGGTCGCCAGATGCCTCGCGGAGACGCAACGAAAGATCCAAGATTTGATAGTTATGATCAAATTACTACTTTTATTTAGAAATAAAGATTGAGCATCAAAAAAAAAACAAACTCGAATTATATTCAGCCTCAAAATACTAACTAAAACCCTTTAAACAATACTAGCGGCCACCCGCGACTTTTGTACGCATATGAAAGGTAGGTACATCTACACTGCAGTTACTGTTCTTTTAGAAGGATAGAATAGGATTAATGTAGTAGGCAACAAGGCACATTTAAAAGAAAAGAAAATCGGTTAAATTAGCTTTTTATTGTAAAAAAAACTACGCGCTCCCCGTGGCCCCAAGTCCGAATGGCACCGATGACGACGTTGTAAAGAAATAGCTTCCAGACGGAGAGTTCTGGTTCGATTCCAGAGTCAAGTACGCCACTTCGTTCTTTCTACAAAGACCGTTTTGAAACATCGTCCAGTTCTCGCATTTTCTTGCTGAAAATAGAAATTAGATGGTGCATACAGAGTGTTGTAATAGTTAAGGGCCTAGTTTATGAATACTATGAGAGAATAGAACTGAAAATAAATAACTTTACATAAAGGAAACGAGTTGAAGAAAATACTGATGCTTTTCATACCTCCCTCTTCTAAGACTCATATTTTTTTCCATGTTTTGAATTATGCTACTTTGAAAAACTTATACAATTTTGCAAGCAATACTGTGTTTCAGCTTAGAAATGGATTTCCGTTACACAGTGAATTAGAATCAAAAGGGAATATTTCGACGCCTCCTAAGGAAACCTTCTATATTACCATAGAACGAAATCGTTTTTATTGCATGGGAATTCTGCTTACGTAGCAAGCTTTATGAAGAACTAATTTTTATTTTTCTATGACTTCTAATAGCCAAGATACTGAAATCGAATAACGTTCTATGTGATAGTAGGTACATGGAATAAAGACCGTTTTGTACATGCAACGTTTTACTCCGTCCTCATGACTCGCAATTTAGTGGCGCGGGCGGCGTTTCAAGATCACATCGACCGTTGTTTTACGGAATGTCACTTTTTACGTCATAAGTCAGTTACCAAAAAATTTTTAGGTGAATAAGGACATTTTTCTAAAAGTCTTGAATAAAATGGTAACTCTATAAGAATATTTTGTGAATATTTTGTCGATTTGAATATTTAAAAAAAGTTCTGTTTATGTTTACTCAAATTAAGTCATAATTATTTTTTATTTTTGTATTTATATAACAAGGTTTGTCTGAAGTTGAGTAAGTAGATACGTATAGAAGTTACAGATTTAACTAAGTAAGTACCTAAATATTAACTAAAATTAACAAAATAGTTCTCCCCAACTCTTTGTAACTAAATCAGTGTATCTGATTAATTTGGTTTTCTTTTTGAACTTTTAAATTATTATAAGAGAATGCTTAGGTACCTACTGAGTCATAATATAAACTTTAATGCAAGTATTAAAGTAGCTATAGCAAAATTGAGACTAAAACTACTACTAAACTACTACTATATATTCAAAAATTTAATAATTCTATTAACTACAACATACAACAAAAAGTAAAGACTTAAAAAATATCAATTTAATATGGTTTTAATGATCTAGCATGCGATACACCCAACTATTCGTAAAACAACGTTCCACAATTAAATGTGACGCTTTTTTTAAAAGGTTTATCGTAAAACAATGTCACATGATCATATGTAACTGTATTTTTTCTAGAGATTTTCGTAGAAAAAAGTCACATGTAAATATGTGACGCACATTTTTTTGTCAGTTTTCCTAGAATAATGACACATGAGCATATATGACCCACTAATTTTTAAATTAAAAGATTCAATAAACATGTTTTTAAGCTATTATGTAGTTTGTATCAACATTAATTTAATTGCTAAGTTTTGGCTTTGGCATATGAAGCATGTCCGACTTATGAGACAAAGTTCAAACTTGCAATCTTTGAGAGGCCGTCCTGAAAACCTCGAAAATTTCACATAGAACGTTTTTCTTGGGAGGCGTCGATTTCGCGTTGGTAAACCCTTCTACTCAAAACAGTTTAAATTAATTTCAATTTAGTTTAGAAACGTATTTAAATAAAGAGGTTTTAGTAAATGTAACAGAAAGTGCGCGGATTTCTGATTAATACTCAAATACCTATAGCAAACCAAAGCCAAAATTAATCTTAAATCTGAAAATACCTAAATGGAAACATTCCTAGAAGGATCCAGGCAGACTCTGCTTTAAGGCTAAATTGAATTATAATATTTATAAGTTACCTACGTGTTACGAAAATAATGTGTATTAAGTAGAGTCTTGCTGAATCGAAAATTTTCTGATTTATTATGAATTTCAGCCACTCGTGATTCAAATCAAATTAAAATAACAAAAAAGGAATTCTACATTCAAATTCTGATGAACGATTAATCTTTTGATATGTGCATGGAAATTAGCATTCGTTTGTATTCGGAAATGCAATGATTACCGATGTGCATTCTTTATCGCCCTTAACTGTAATGAAACGATGATGCCTACCAGGGAAATGATCAGGAGTGATGACAGCTTCAGCCAGAAGTTCCCAGGCTCGGCTGTGTGAGCATGTGGACAAGTAGCAGCCTGGTTGGGACGCGCCGCCGTTCGGGTAGAAATCTATTGACCCTGAGGTTGAGCAGAAAACGATAATTAAGTACGTACAGATATGTATATATCTATCACGCATCTTTCCTATCAGGGTAGGTAGACCCAACTTCCCTCTAAATGTTAGTCAATTTTATTTCCACGAAGTTTTTTTCTGATAAGTGAGAAATTTTACAATGTTTTTTATCAGATATCTACCACGCCACTTTTACATTTCTGTTAAGCAAATGTAAGCCCTAAGACTTGTACTTATTGGTATTCTGTGCCCTGGGTCAAGGAAAAGTGATGTTTTCACGATGATATTTGTGTCAGTAAAATTATGTTCTTATTCTAAAGATTAGAGACGACTTAGAGGCCTATAAATAAATACTTAAATACTTCTATCTGACTGAATTAATACTCTTTAATTACTTAAATATCGATTCCCTTCCTACTCTTTGATCATAATGAAGTTGATCCGTTATTTGACAACATGATTAACAAATTCGAGGCAAACAGTTTATTAAACATTTCCTAATTTAAAATAGCCTAAGTTGTGTGTTGGCAGAGTGTCAATGGCATTTTTTGATACATTTGGTATTCTGCTAAACAATAGCTTACAGAGCTACCAAGTTATCTGTGAAACGGCCGTTATTGGAACTACGGCCACGAATACGAAAATGTCAAATTACGGAACTGCTGCGATTGGTAGAAATACAATTTTGTAACTACTAGCGCTGCCGTTCATTCACAGTTAAGTTAAGTTAAGTTGGTAGATCTGTACACTGATTAATCAAAAATTCAAGAATCATAGTTACCTACAGGTTCACTAATGCCCAGCATTCCACCGTTAGTATGAACAGCGACCACATACGCTGCATCAGACCTGGCCAGTCTACCAGCTGGGTCGTTACTGCTGAAGCACGGTCCAGCTGGGTCTAGGGCTATGATCTGACCAACCGTGGTGTTCTTAAGATGATGCAGCTGTTTTCCAGATATACCAGCAATGTGGGCTCCTAAACTGTGGCCGATAAGGGTTATTTTTGAAGGATCGTGGCCATCTGCGAATGAAGGTTTTGTTAACTTTAGGGCGTGTTCTCATCAGCGAGGTATTATAGTAATCGTTGCATGCACTGTAACTAACTACTATTAGGTATTCTGTGTTGTAACTAAAAAAACATAGAGTGTGCGCTTGCAGCTGGTTTACGAACCATTAGCGAATAAAATAGGTTACAGTTACTGGTTACAGTACCTAACGGTTTTCAGCTCACTAAATGTGTATGTGTCCTTTATAATACTGCTTATAAAATCTTCTATTGTAAAAGAGTCCTCTTTACTTAACCAATCTTTACATAAACAATGCCTCTTTACTTAACTATTAATAAGAAATAAAAACAATGTTGACAATGTCACCCATAATTTTACTGGGACGTTAACATAAAAGACCTATTATTATCTGCAACTAGAGAAAAGCCTTGATTTTAGCAAAAGATCAATTTACTTTTGTTAAGTATGTTACATAGTGCAGTCTCTATGCAGTCTTTGTATTTCAATTCACGTCTAAAATAAATTGTACAAACAGAACTACTGAAGTTATTTTACTCCATAGCTAGTTTGTTAAAAATTTCAAACAAACGAAATCTGTTCGCGTGATAGTTCATAGTGCAATTTAACTTGAGTATTTAAGGAGAATTTGAACTATCAGGCTATCTAGTTGTTCTAGCTTTTCATTAATTTACTTCTATTTAATCAGGTTTAAAGTGTATACTGCCATACTGACAATCCTATTACTTATTAATATTACTTTTAATAGGATTGCACAAACAATGACATCTGCAAGTAATACGAGTATTACCATGACGATGGATGAATGGATGTTCATTACTCTTTCATGTAAAACTACTGAACGGATTTTGATGAAACTTGGCAATATTGTAGCTTATCAGAATAACACATAGGCTATTAAAAGATGTCATGTTTTTTCCAAGATATGACGATTAATTTGTACGAAGTCGCGGGCCCCTCCTAGTATCTTATAAAACAAGTGGGAGCAAATACTTTTATAATAAACTTAATATAAAAAATTCTTTTAAAAAAATATCTAGTAAAATCGTAAAAACGCGCCCTTCTTACATCAAAAAGCATCGTTTTCTGTACCTAATCTACCTAGGTACTTCGATTTTAGTCTAGATCCTAAAACAACAAATAAAATTTCTACTTTACGAAAAGCAAAACGCTCGAACATTTTCGCTTCGATCGAGAACGTGCGTGATTTGTAGCCAAATCCGAAGCCTCTAGCCTTGTTTAGTTTTTTGTGCCACGTTTTTTATTCGATCGGTATTGTCTTTTATATTTTCCACAACGAACATCCAATTTTTAAAAAAATCTCTTTCAACCTTTTTATTTATAACTAGCATGAACTTTATACAGATATTGACTAACTAGAGGCTGCCCGCGACTTCGTACGAATTTATCGTCATATCTTGGAAAAAAGACATGATACCTATCTCAAAATAAAAAATAATAGTATATGTGTTATGTAATGTATGTATGTCAGTCGTATTTTATGCGTAATGACGATTTAACACATCGTATGTGGCTCCGAGCCGTAATGACGCGCGTAGGGCGTAGTAGATTTGGCCATGTCGGCCGTAAGAATGTTTTTGATGACAGTTTACTGTCAAAGTCCTTGTATGGGACTCGCCACAGACTACTGGATATTAAAAGGATATTTTGTGCAAGAGTCTGAGAATTTTTATTTGTATCGTGCCTTTTCTAGTCTACAAATCAAGTCTGTAAAATAAAGTGTTTCCAATTTGTGAAATAGCTTTACTGCTTGTATCAGCTTGTGAAAACAAAACAACAATTAGATTACTTTGCTCGCTGTTTTGTATTCTGTACGATGTAGGGGGTTCGTTTAAAGCCAGTAGATACCTTTTGAAAATATTGCTTCAGTTCATCGTACTTTGTTAAATGCTAGGATATTTTAAATTGAATTAAAGATTCCAGTTTTCTTTTTTTGTAAAGTAAAAGGTATTTTCTACCTGCTGAAAATAATTACTAAGTATTTTGTGCATAAATGGTAAGTACCTATGTATTATGTTATGCACTTTAAGAGCGGTTTCGCAATACGTCCGATCCGAAATAGTAGGTACTTAAAGACCAAAAAAGAAATTAAAACTATTTCTATGGTAATTTTATTGGATCGGATTTGGATTGGACATAGTGTGAAATAAAATATTCCCAATAACCTAACCTTTTAAAAAAACCGCATTTCTTTTTAAATTTTGATGTACCCAGTGTTACTCTCACTGTAAATATGAATCTAACGACAACTATCAAGATAAAATTTCTTATTTTATTACTTTACTATACACACTCCGTTGTATAACTATTTGTTAATAATAAAATAAAATCCATCAAGCCATTTAGGCTGTAAGGCGTGCCAAAAAATTAAACATATGTATGCCAAAAAATTAAACATATCCTGAAAAACATAACCCTCCTTCTGGCGCAGTCGGGTAAAATACTAGTTATTCATGTAACTAAACATGAAACCCAAAATCACTTACGATCAACCATCTGCCCAAGAAATTCACCAAGCCGTTCCCCCATGAACCTCGCATAAGTTGAAGACCTAAAGTACTCCAGATTGATCAGCTTTCTTCCATCTAGAGCTAAAACCTTCAACCCTGGCTGCTTTAGAAGACCAGGGGATAGACCGTTGACCATTAATCCATCAGAACTTTCCATAAACCCATGGATTAGGATTATAATGGTCTTTGCGTCTTCCAGAAGTCTGTTCAGGCGTTTGGTCATTCTTAAATTGTATTTGACGTTGCCGTTTTTGGTGATCATGTCTATGTTAAGAGCTTCATGGATGTCTGTTGAGTTCTTCTCTTGCATTTGTTCGTAAGTAAGACCGAATAGGGTTTTTAGGGCTTCACCTGAAATGTATTACAAATCAGTTAAATTCGCGTACTCATTAGAGAACTGTAATGCTATATACACACCAAAGCCACCGGCATGCCGCCGGGCTAGGCTGGCGGCTTTCCGTCAAACGAATGGCAGCTGTCAAAAAAGCCGGCGGCTTTGGTGTGTAGATACCCTTACCGTAACCGTTGCGTGCACTGTGAGCACTGTAACCAAAAAAAAAACATAGTACGTTGTCCGGTAACGGTTTTTGAATCTGCTGCGAGCACAACCCTATGTTTTTTTTATCAGTGTATGCAACAGTTATGGATACAGCTCGTTAATAAGTACGTGTCCTAAGAGGCAAGAAAATCACCGTATTTTATCAATAAATCAAGAAAAATATACTCGTATCATAGAAAAAAATAGCTTAATTCTCCCAACATAATCTACAAAATAATATTATTCTGGGTACCCACATAGTACCTATTCAATAACTAACGAAACACTAATCCGTCCAAAAACTACTTCCCTTCGAAATATTGAGTAAATATTTACCAAATCCAAATAGTATCAAAATTCTTGGAAATGGCTCAAATCTTGGCACGGCTCAATGACTACGACGGATTACGATTTGGGTAAAGAATTTTATTGAGAAGTGAGGTATATTGTTGAATATCCCACTATAATATACCGACTAGAAGGGATTTTTGCGAAAAAAAGTGGATTTATTTATTTATTTATTTGGTTTGCCAACAGGTAGTTAACATCTTACTTGCTAATAAAAGTGACAATATATAGGAGACAACATGCTTACCCAATAACAGGCAGACACAGCTTGCATATAAAAAGGTGCTTAAGAATAACTATAACTAAGTAAGATTAAATTATTAAAAATAATAGAAAAAAAACAATAACAGAATTTAAACTAGGTAATAGTTATGTTAACAAAAAAAACTAGCAAAAAAAGGACTAAGTATAGCTACAGTTCTAAGGTGTTTGACAGGAGTACAATATGTTTTTTGAAAGTATACAAGGAATTGGAAAAAACGTCGACATTGTCTTGAGTGTAAATTTTATTGTATTGACGACATATTCTGTTAATAATACTGTAAAAACCAAGATTTGTTCTATGCGATGCCAGTACGAATGGACGATAATTAATTGCGCGACTATTAGGACGAGGTATATTGAATTTTAGTTTATAAACTAACTGGGGACAATCTATGCAATTATTAATGATCTTGTGAAGTAGTACTAGGTCCGCTACCCAGCGACGGTTTTCTAAGGATGTAAATTTAAAGTAATCAAGCCTTTTTTTATAAGACTTAAGTTGCAATTGCTTGCCTTGGTTGATAGTAGCAAGGAACAGAAACTTTTTTTGGACTCTTTCTAGTCTATCGACGTGACACTTATAGTGAGGATTCCAGACGGGCGAACAGTACTCCAAGAAACTGCGCACAAGAGATCCATAAAGTAAATTTAATGCAGGAAAAGACCTAAACCTCTTACAGTTACGCCAAATGAAACCCAACATCTTATAAGATTTTTTAATTGTACTGTCTATGTGAGCTCTAAAAGTCAGTCTACTGTCAAGAGTCACGCCTAGATCTCTTATCTCATAAACCTCTTCAAGCGATGCGCCATCGATAGAGTACGAAGTTGTGAGCGGTCTCCTTTTCCTCGTAAATTTGATGTGCTTGCATTTATTTATGTTAAGTGGAAGCTTGTTCTCGTAGCACCAATCAGATATCCTATCAAGGTCATTCTGCAATAAAACGGAGTCGGAAACATTTTTGATGACTTTATAGACTTTCATGTCGTCGGCAAAAAAAGAAACGCTTGAATGATGTATCATTTCCGTTATGTCATTTATAAAGACCAAAAAAAGCACGGGACCTAAATGAGAGCCTTGAGGGACGCCTGATGGTGTGGCGAATGTATTAGACTCGTGACCGCAAACTACAACTCTTTGTGACCGCTTCTTTAAATAAGACTCGAACCAGTTCAACATGGAACCATGAACTCCAAACTTAGCAAGTTTGTTTATTAATAAGTTGTGATCCACCCTGTCGAATGCCTTGCTAATGTCAGTGTAAATCCCATCAACTTGAAGCCCACCATCAACAGCTTCAGATAGTTCCTGCACGTAATCAACCAAATTAGTAAGAGTTGACATTCTGCATCTAAAGCCATGCTGCTCTGGCGCTATAAGAGGTTTAAGATAAGCAGTAAAAACTTCGCATATTACAGCTTCAAAGACCTTACCAAACAAGGACAATAAAGAAATAGGCCTATAGTTGGAGACATCATTAGATGCGCCAGATTTGGGTATAGGGACTACATTGGCTAGTTTCCAGACGGTGGGAAATTTTCCAGTTGCTAAGGAATAATTATATATTAAACAAAGAGGACAAGATATGTTATACGCACAGCGAGCAATGAATAGGGCAGGGATACCATCAGGGCCTGCACCCTTACGGTCATCCAGCTTTTTCAGGGCTTTCATAATCTGAACCTCCGTTACCGTAATTATTCCTAAGTTATCAATAGCTTTACTTGAACTTGCGGTTAGATTTATAAAAGAAGTGTCGCTTCTAATATCCTGGCCATAAACTGAAGAGAACTGACCAGCAAAAGCATTACATATATCCGAGGGAGTACAATATTGTTTGCCGTTGAGATACATCTCGCTAGGAATAATGGAAGTGTTTTTACGCTTTGAGTTTACATACGACCAGAAAGCTTTTATATTATTACTTGAGATAGAATCTTCAATGGTGCTCAAATACCTGGAGTAACAATGTTTTATGAGCGTGTGGCATCTGATTCTAGCCTGATCATAATCGTACTCATCCAAAGGATTTCTGAATTTCTTAAACTTAATTCTTAACTTGTCCTTCTCTTTGATACACTTTATTAGATTTTTAGAATACCAAATAGGATATAAACGACTTGAGATAATACATTTTGGCACGTACTTTTCTATCAGACCATGTATAATACCATAAAAACTATCAACCATTTCATCCATACTAGCATTTTCAAACAAAGTAGCCCAGTCAATTTTTTCCAATTCCTTATTAATGCTTAAATAATCACCAGCATAAAAATTAAACTTCTTAATATGTTCCTTTTTAAGGAATTTTACAGAATATGAACTTATCTCGATCTCTATTGCGGGATGATAATCATCTTCTTTGGTAAGGGCATTACATTTTACAACCTTAATATTACGTATTGTAGAGAAAATGAGATCAAGTAATCTATTGTCTTTGTTCTTTATCACATTAAACTGATCGAAACTGTGCAACGACATAAAATCTGAAATAAGGTTACACATATTTGATCCTGTATCCCTCAATAAAGTTTTACTGAATCCCGTAGAGTTATTGCGCTCGGTAGACCAGTCAATGTAGCGGCCAACATTGAAGTCACCAGCCACAAATACATCCGCTTCACTGAATTGAAAAATTGTTGCACTAATAATACTTAATAGATTATCAAGTTTTTCGCAGGTAACAGTTGGAGCAATATATGTAGCACAAATATTGATAACTTTAGAATAATTATGCATCAAAACTCTAACCGAAACCCAAAGTACCTCATCTGGACTATCAATAACAGATAAACGGTGAGAGCTAAATTTTTTAGAGACCGCTTTCAGAACTCCTCCACCATCAGACTTATTGCTATTCAAGGAACATCTGTCTTTACGATAAATACTGTAGTTATTATTCAATATTTCATCATCCAAAACGCTATCGTTTAACCAAGTTTCGACTAAAATAATAATATCATAATTGTAAACAAGACTAGACATATAAAGATCTTGTAATTTACCACGAATACTCCTAGAGTTCTGGTAATATATATTAAGAGTAAGTAGGATGAAAAAGTAAGTACATAAATATAGGAACTTTTTTATAGAAAAAGAAAATAAACGATTCCTCGATTCTGAAATTACTTCTAGATCTTTCATATTCCTACCTTCTAACGTAGCAAAGAGTTTTAACGTTCAAAGGCTTTGGTAGTTTATTAATTAATGGATTACTATAGTTCTGAATTAAAAAAAAAATGCTTAGTTTGAAAAAGTCTTGTATAAATATTTGTATGTATGTCTATGCATTAAAATAACCTACATCTATGCATTAAAGTACCTACCTAATATATGTAGAAGTTCATTTCGTCCCATATGAAAGAATCTAGAAAATAAAATGTAAACCTGGTTTATCGGAGCACAAATCCTTTTTTTCTCATATCACTGTACCTCGCTACAATTCTGTCTGTTTATAACAGAACCCGCCATTTTATTTCACTTTTTCCCGCCAAAATACGATTTACTAAAATCTTCTACAAATCAAATAGAAACCTTGTTACAATGAATATATCGGGCAGACTTCGTAAGTTTGCATTTTCATAAACTTCTTGAAAAAAAAAACTTATCCGGCCATTTACTTTATTATTTTGATATTTATGGCATCTTCAAAAATAAGGACGGATGGCTATTATATACGTACTCGTAGTATAAATAAGTATATTGTAACAAAATTAAAGGTCATAATATTCAATTCCCACCAAAAACGAATGTGGTGTGAAGAGATAGATAGTTAGAAATTCTTTATTGCACACAAAGAAATACAGATAAAACTTAAAACTAAAACATTGTGCGCAAAGGCGGCCTTATAACTAAAAGTGATCTCTTCCAGACAACCTTTGGAGTAGGACAAGTTTAGGAAGACTGTAGAGAAGAGCAGAGATGTTTGTGTTGTGTGTAATTATTTCCAATGTTGTAGTACTACAATTATATACAAACAACTATGGGACCAAGTTCAAAATCATTCAAATATTTTAGATTTCACCAGCTTATATTGTTAGATGTAAGGGAGAACAATTTTATTTAATTAATTCAGACTTGGTCCCATAGTGAGAACTGGTTGTTATCTCGACATGCATATCTTTTTCTATCTTTCACTAATCAAAAGTCACCCTATATGGATATAATTCGTACGTTCGACAAATGTGTCCTTACTTACATCGACTACCACCTCCATTAGCAGAAGGATTGATCGCCGGCAGCACAGAATCCAGTATATTCCCAATACTGAACTTAGCAGGGTGTACAGTTGGCAGACTAGCGGCGTATAACCCAACCACTAGCGTGAGCAGGATTGGCAGGAAGTAGGCTTGGTCAGGTGCTGAAACTTTGAGAGTTATGCTGTGGATTTATGTAGGATTTTTCTTTGCCTTTGGACGTGTGGTTTACGCTCTTATTTACATTTGTTATCATATTTCTATTGGAGTGCAACACTAGGGTGTTTTGAAATTTTAATTATTTAACTGTCACCTCACTAATTTTGACAGCACTTGTCAACCTTTTGTTAACTAAGACATCATCGCTTTCATTATAAAAATATTTAAAATTAATATTATGTTCTTTGAACATATAAATAAAAACCTGAAGACCTTCACAAGTGTTTCCTTTAACTAACAATACATCTTAAAATGATGCAGTCTTCAAGTAACGCGATTTCTATGAATATTTTAATTATTCTAGCTAGCAAGCTGCTATGTATTTAAGCTTCATTAAAATCAATTTAGTGGTTTTTGCGTAATAGAGTGACAAAATTAACAAATATCGCTGTTGCTAATAAAAATACCTAGTTTCAGTTATTATTCTAGAACTTTACAATCATCATCATCATCATGTCAGCTTATGGACGTCCACTGCTGGACAAAAGCCTCCGCCAAGGATCTCCACAACGACCGGTCAACTTCCGGAACCGGAACTTTACAATAGGTAACTAAATAAAACTGCAAAAAACAGTTGAAAATCACTGAAAAACTAAAATTAGCCACTTAAAACAATTTAATCTAAAAACTAAACAAAATAAAATATAAATAAACTCACAGTAGATCATTTCAGATCACATCTCACTGGTTACTGCGTAATGTATATCTATTTACAAATGTACCATACATTGCTATTATAATTGTATTGCTACAACAATATGTATGTACCTACATCACTTTCATATAGCACTCATCTCTATGACATCTATTCAAGGTTCTTTTTTATTATAACTATTGACAAATCGATGAAATTAAAGATACCTAGATATAAAATCAAACTCATTACTACTTAAACCCAGAACACACGGTGAAACGCAACTGCAACGCAACTCAAAAGTAACTAGCAGTTTCAGTTGCGTTTCGCCGTGTGTTTTGGTGCTTAAACTCAATTTTTCTGTCTTTGTATACTATCTTCTTACAATAAACTATTCTATAAATAAATCCATACTAATATTATAAATGCGAAAGTAACTCTGTCTGTCTGTCTGTCTGTCTGTCTGTCTGTCTGTCTGTCTGTCTGTCTGTCTGTCTGTCTGTCTGTTACGCTTTCACGCCTAAACTACTGAACCGATTTCAATGAAATTTGGTAGAGAGGTTGTCTAGACCTTGAGAAAGGACATAGGCTATATTTTGTCGCGAAAAAAGGCTTAAGGGGGTAATAAATGGGGATGAAAGTTAGTATGGGAGATCGTCATTATTCGAAGATAAAACCATGAAACTTTATATTTAGGCACTTAGTACTAAATAAATAAATATTTGTTCTAGTTTTTTGGAAATATCTACCTGTATAGACGTGAAATAAGGGATGAAAGTTCGTATGGAAGTCCTATCAAAGTTACGCTTCCACACCACAGAGCACCCCCTATAGAGCCCGAATCATTTCAATTTTATTCGAAACAAAACTCACAACTTTAGGCGGCAAGAATGAAGTGCGGGGGACGTGACAACTATGCTGTGATTTGCTGAATCAAGGTCAACGCATCGCTTAGAGATGTGCCGTGACGACAGTTAGGTTTATCGATAAAACATTTACATAAGTGTGTTACATTTTTTATTGTTGAACAATTCGATGTTATAACAAAATTAAATAATTAGAGAGGTTAAGTTAAAATTGCATGACAATTGACGACACTTACCGGTAAAATTAATTTGAAAATAAATACATGCTTCCGAAAACTGAATTTCAGTGTCCCAAATAACCCAAAACTAGGTTATTATTTAGAAACTTCTAATAAATATGCTGTACTTTTTTTGCTCAGGACATTTAGGAAATCTTTAAAAGAAAACAAACACTAACTTTATTCTATTATTTGCGATGATAGGTAATAAAAAAATATCGAAGTACTGTTCTTTACATATTAATAATAATTATTAGTTATTTTTTATCTACATCTCATCTCAACAAAAAGTGTATATTATTATTGTATTTGATAAAATAAATCGATTACATTCAGTCGATAAATTTGTTACAACTCTAGTACTGAAATTTCGGAAACGAAAAAGGATAAACATAGTAATTAGCATAATGACAGAAAGGGATGTAGGCAAATCAAAATTTGTTGTCCAGTGTAACATGAACTCCGCGTAATATAAAACAAAAATTGTTTATACTTATCGGTGAAAAGATATTCCATTTTTCTTAAAGCAAGATGTCCCAGAATTTTTCCCGTACCATTTCACAAAACACACTGTCATTTTATTACGCTTTAAAGCAAAATAAGAGCCATGTAAATTGCGAAAAAGCTTGTGCGTACGGATGTGACAGCTGGTCAGTACTGACTTGAATGACATAGTTCGCTTTGCTACATCTGCCGAAAAAGACATATGTACGGTGCACGTCTATTGCCTTGCAAGTGCACTCTATTAGGGGGTGCTCTGTGTTCCACACCTAACTCCGGAACTTATTTTCATAAAATCTGTTACAGAGTTCGACTAAAGCCTAGGAAAGGTCGCAGGCTATGTTTTATTTTTTTATTTTGAGAAAAAAATACGGCTTAAGGGGGTGGTAATAAGGGATGAAAGTTAGTATGGGAGATCGTCATTATTCAAAGATAAAACCATGAAACTTTATATTTAGGCACTCAATACTAAATCCATACTAATCCATACTATAATATTATAAATGCGAAAGTAACTCTGTTTGTCTGTCTGTTACTCTTTCACGCCTAAACGGCTGAACGGATTTTGATGAAATTTGGTATGGTGATAGATGATAACCTAGAAATGGTCATAGGCTATAAATAATCACGTCATCGTACTTAGGGGGTAGGAAGTAGGCAGAAAACTGAATTGAGTTAGTGATTTTTTTATGGTTTTTGCTGGGAGTTTTGCTCTTTCACGTCTAAACGGCTGAGCGGATTTTGATGAAATTTAGTAAGGTAATAAGATGGTTACCTAAAAACGGATATAAGATCAAAATGATCACGTCATCGTACTTAGGGGGTAGGAAGTAGGCAGAAAACTGAATTGAGTTAGTGATTTTTTTATGGTTTTTGCTGGGAGTTTTGCTCTATCATGCCTAAACGGCTGAACGGATTTTGATGAAATTTAGTAAGGTAATAGATGGTTACCTAAAAACGGATATAAGATCAAAATGATCACGTCATCGTACTTAGGGGGTAGGAAGTAGGCAGGAAACTGAATTGTGTTAGTGATTTTTTTATGGTTTTTGCTGGGAGTTTTGCTCTATCATGCCTAAACGGCTGAACGGATTTTGATGAAATTTAGTAAGGTAATAGATGGTTACCTAAAAACGGATATAAGATCAAAATGATCACGTCATCGTACTTAGGGGGTAGGAAGTAGGCAGAAAACTGAATTGAGGTGGGACATTATTGCAGGGGGACTTACAGCCGGGAGAAAACAAAAATCTTATGCGGACGAAGTCGCGGGCAAAAGCTAGTAGTCTATATTTCGAAAGTAGTTTTCCACATAGAAGAATCTAGAAAAATACTCGGTTATGGTAACTACACACCAAAGCCGCCGGCTTTTTTGACAGCTGCCATTCGTATGACGTAAAGCCGCCGGCCTAGCCCGACGGCATGCCGGCGGCTTTGGTGTGAAGATAAGATTAGGTTACTCTATTCAAATAAAGTTTTACAATTCTTATAAACACACAAGAATACTACTTGTATTATGGTCTCGACACACCAAAGCTACACACCAAAGCTGCCGGGCCGGCGGCTTACGTCGTTTTTTAACATTTTTGATGATATATTTGATAAATGAAAGCCGGCGGCCTTGCTGTGTGTGTAAATACCATTTCACACAAAGAAAAGTAAAAAAATACTCAGAAAACTTCAACAAGCGCGAAAAAATAAATAAAATCGATTGTTTTGATTTTTAAAAATGAAATAAGAAGTAGTATCCCTAAGTCCGCAGTATTTATGGTCACAACACGAGATAATAACATCGATCCCTATCATTTTGAAACACATGGTAATAATAATTCAGTTCCGCCATTTTGATGTAACTCCTATCGCTGTCACCTATCACGATCATGACGTATGAAATTGTGATGCTGTTTCGAAATAGGTACTGGAAACTGGTTGGTTTGTGTGGAAAAATGTTGATTGTTTTTGTTTTCACTTATATAAACGCAAACAATAAGTAACGTCACGATTGAAATTGAAAAGACATTGACGAAAGTGGACCAAATGTTGCCCAGACATGGGAGTAGGTACTTGGAAATGATTCCTTTCATTAATGTAAGTATGTTAAAAAAAAAAAACGGTCCCAGGGTTCGAAAGTTATAAGTAAAAAAAAAAAGTTTTCATTATAAGTGTTTTAAAAAAAATATTATATTTAGATATTTAATTAAGCACAAAGTGAGATAAACGTTATCTCACTTGCGCATTTCATTGTCTATGTCTGTCCCTCTCCATCTTTGCGCGCCTGTACCTTTTTTTTAGATGGGCCGTTATGGATACTCTTTGTCTCGGAGAAAAACGATTGCCATTGTAAATGTCATTATTCTTATGATGACGATTAAGTACATACACGTAGATAGGTTAAGATGTCAACAACCATTGCAATAATGTCAATGTACCATTTGTTGTTATTTTTCACTATGAAAAATCTCAACAAAAAATACTTTTTTCTCCAAACTCCCCGCATAGATTTTAATGGCCTTTCATTTACAGATTACTATTAGTCTAAGGTACATAATGCACTATGTCCCCATTCTGGGCAGCACTTGGTCCAACGTCCATATAAAAATGGTCAATGTCTTTTAAATTCTTTTTTTTTTCTAGATATTGTTTACAGCCAGCGTACTATACAGCCAGTTTGTTAAAAAAGTATTAAACGTTTGAAATTTGCAACTCTACAAATGTAGACTTCGAAACATGATTATCTATATTATTGAATAATCTCTGCATTTGTCGTTGTCACACGTAAGTTTTTTTTAAGCATCATTTCTTATTTTCTATTTTACGGTCTTGTCATGTATTTTCTTTTATAGATATGAAACCACGCAAAACCTCAGATCAAGCTTCAAATTCGATTGCAGTTTTCGATTGTCAAACTGCTAATGCATTGAAGCCGTTACTTTCTTTCTATTTAAAACTATCAAATATCTTATCTAGCCATTAATGTCCCACTGCTGGGCAAAGGCCTCTGTCCTCATCTGCCATGACTTTCTGTCTCGAGCTTCCTCCACCCAGGTACTCAAGAAGGTGTCCCGCTCGTTCCGCCACTTTTTCGTTGGTCTGCCGCGACGCCGTTTGGCAGTTGGTTACTGTTTAGCCTAACTTCTGGCATTCTATATAACAAAAACATTACCCTTCCTTTTGGCTTCGCCGTAGTCGGGTAAAAAAAACATAAAAACCTGTCGATCACATTACGGAAGCAATCAAAAGCAAATAGAGTTAGCAGAATGAATCCGTAGTTATGACAAATTATCGCTTAATTAGTTTTTCGTAGTTTTTTGTCGTAGCATGTGGGGGGAAGTGGTCTTTACCTAACCCGATTGGAAAGAGGCGTGACAAGATATGTATAAATGTATGATTCTAAAACTAGGTACTTTTCAAAAGTCACAGGTAACAAAAAGGCATAGTCATCTTTACATCTTCAATTGAATTAATCACATAGATTCCAATTAGAAACTTACTTGTAATGACAAGAAAATTATATACAAGGTATTGTTTGAAACATGTTCTTATTATGTGCTAGACGCTGCGCGCGACTTAGTTCATTCACCATATACATATAGCTCACGTAGCTTTAATGGTCTGTCTACACAGATCCGGGCCGTGTCCGGGCCGAGACCGAGCATCCGTGTCCCGTCAGGGGCTTTCTGTTCACACATGTCCGGGACGTGACCGTGCCGGGCTTTTGATTCTGTTGCCAGGCCCGCCGCTAGAGGTTTTGTCGCCCGCTTGCAATAACAATTATGCCGCCCCCCTGATATTTGTAATGTATATGAGTTTTCCCCAAAAAAAAAGATTTTTATATACCTACTTACTAAAAACCTTTAGTCACGCGGACTACGCGCGTATACGCAATTCAAACGCGATCCGAACACAACCTTCTAACATAAAGCACATGGGATGATAGGAATGGTTTTGATTTGCATTCGGGCTATCGCACGCTACTCAATAATAATATAATGACGCGAGGGGAGTTTCTGTATTAAAATACCATACTATGACGCGTGTATTAAGGCACACTAAACTACGACGCTGCCGGAAGGTGTTTTTGTACTAGAACTCGCCATGTTACGATACAAGAGGTTGTTGCCCCCATGACAGAAAAATCATGTATGGAATGATAGGATTAGGGGGCCGCGCATGTGAATCGAAACACGCATGACAGGATAAGGGCAATGAGTTCTTAAATAAATAAAATACCTACATGAAGTGTTGTTAAGGAGAACGTGGAGGAATTGGGGGCCCCCAAGACCGGAGGCCCAGGGCCCGCCCTTTCCGCCCCACGGTTAGTCCACCACTAAAAAAGTAGGTACTAAGACTAGTGTCTTGTCTAGACAAAAGCTCACAGGGGATACCCCTAACATCATCAGTCCTGTTTGTTGACGGAGGCCGATAAATGGCGGTCAACGTAATTCGGTCAGCCTTTTTACATGCTATGATTTATTATTTTTTTCTTACGATCTATTCATTAGAATATTATAACAATGACTTGGATAAGGTACGTAAGAATTCGCCCAATTTGCCGCCCCGAATTCACTTAATTTGCCGCCCCCCTGGGCTTGCCGCCCGCGTGCGACGGGCCTGCTGTTGTCATTTTGTCATTGACAATCCGTGTCATCTCTAGTCTATTCTTGCCTTTGAGTATAGAATATATAAGGAGATGCCATACCGTCTGGATCTGCGTGTCTGGTCTGGCGCAAAATAGCTACCTTTTTGTATGAAATTTCTTATCGTTTGACAGGTCATCTACCAAGAAAACTATAAAAAACTTGCGCCAACCTAAGCACGCTGTCATAAACTCATGTGTAAATAAAAAAAATTGGCACCTCTTTATATATTCTATGTATACCTACTCAAAGATTCTTGCCAATGAAGTAGGAATAAACATGGAATTGCCCCTTTTTATACTAAGATGTCCGTCTATATCCTAGGACGCTGGCCGCGCGATAATATGTGCGAACATCATAGACTACGTGATTGCTGATGCAGTGGAGTCATATCGACGCAGGAATATCTTCACGCTCGCTGAATTTTCTTACCTGCCATTGGGCAGTGAGAGTAATGAATGATGATGAATATTTGGAAAATTAAAAAGCAAAATACGTATTTTTTTCCTTCTCAATAACAATCGACTTAAAAGAAAGACAGACAAAAAAATCTTAAAAAATATGTTTTGTTTTTTTTTCTCCAAATATTTAAAGTACAGACACGACCCCTCTAGAAATTTATTGTATTTTTCTCTAGATTGCATAAAAAGTAAAAAAAAAGTTTAAGTGAATACGTAGGTCGTAGGTACATATTTTATTGGGGTTCTTAAAATTATATGGGAAAAATTCAGTATACTTACAGCAGGCAACACTATTTTATTATTGCTGTCCCTTGCAGGTGTACGCATATTATTATGCCAAGTCTATAGTTTCTAGTCTTAGGTTTGAGTCAATCCTCTTCTAGAATGAAACCTACGTAGAGCTTTAATCTTGAATATAAACTTTTTGTTAGGTATATGTAAATTTCTACATTTACCTTTGACATTTAACTAAGAAAAAAAAATTGTACGAGGGTTGATTGGAAAGTTCGCGGCCTAACATACAAATGTTTAATGTACTTTAATAATGTTGTCCTTACTGAAATACATTAAACCCTTTGGCTGTTACAGTATAAAATTTTGTTTATAGTTTTGAAGTTAAAGCGTGTCAGGTCACAAAGTATGCAGCTTTTTTTAAAACTGTACAAAATTGAACAAGGGCGCTGATCAAATATTTGTTTAAAAAAGGTATTAACACAAATAGATGTAAAATGGTAGGACTTTATCATAAAACGAGATTCCCGTCCATCGTCTACCACTGTAAAAAACTGGTTGGAATGATTTAAACGTGGACAAGAGACCATTGAAGATGATTTTCGATCCGGCCGGCCCACAGCGACTACGACCAAAGAAAACATCCACAAAGTGTGTGTTCTCATATTGGAAAATCGCAGGTTGACTATAAAGATGATTGCAGATATTATACGCATTTTATATAAGTAAACACAAAACCTCATTGTTAATTAACTCAGATTTTATAAAGTATTCGCTAGGTGGACTAGGACCTAGACTGATTGAATCGAACAAAAACGAGTGCGTTTAAGATTTCTCGTGACTGTTTGGAGATGTTTGGAGCTGATCCTCAGGACTTTTTGTTACTATAGATAAAACCTGGAATCAGTACTATACGCCAGAGTCAAAAAAAGTCCAAGCAGTAGAAAAATGCTGATGAACTGTCCTCAAAGAAAGTAAAGGCAATTTAGTGTGTTGATGGAGTCATAATGTTTGGACTACCTTTCAAAAAGCCAAAAAAGTTTTATCTAATAAAGAGGACTTTTCATCAAATAAAGAGAAGAATAAACCCGTATTTTGCCGACCTTCAAGAATCATTTGTTTAAACCCGTATAGAAGCTTCGTAAAACAGATGGAGTGAATGCGTTGAGTTTAGCAAAGATAAAAAAAATTGCATGTGATTTCTTTTATTTTTTTGATGAGGCTGCGAACTTTTCAATCAACCCTCGTACAAAACACGGTCACGCACCGGTGTCAAATCGGAGCCGTCGCCTACGTCACGCCGGCGACCCGCCGGGCCCCGTCCGGGGCCCGTCAGGAGGGAAAACAATTCGTCGTCATGACAACCGGACACACCGTGGCCCGTCAGGAGAGAAAACAATACGTGTCGTCATGACGACGAATTGTTTTCTCTCCTGACGGGCCAAGGCCCGGTCACGTCCCGGATCTAACACGGAAGCTTCGTTGCCGGCACGGACACGGACGTGTTTGAACGAATCCATAGAAAATGTATGGAATGACATTATTTCCCCGGACACGTCCCGGACACGGCCCGGATCTGTGTAGATAGACCATTTAATAAGTAAAAATACTGTTAAATTATTTATTTGAAATTTATTTAAAAAAAAACTTAAACCCACAACCGGACCAGGCCAGGCCATCCATCCCCGTTGCTAAGTAACCAATCCACAAGTCCACAACACTCACTCTCTTACTCCTTAGCATGCATCCCTTTCATTCATCTGTAACTTCCGTTTCCTTCTTCCGTCTCCTTCCCACATACATTCACCGTCATATCTTGGAAAATTAATACTACTTATATCTTAAAATAATATAGTATATACATATATGTGTTATTGTTATGTGTAAGCTACAATTTTGTAAATTTTCATTAAAATGCGTATTATATATCCTTACAACTATCCATCCATCTGCACAAACATTGACATCTATGATGTTAGTTGTATTCGCTTTGACCAATTATGTGTAGTTTGAGTGTACATTTAGATTATACACTCAAACTACAATCTTTTCAATTAGGACTTAATTTTCTAGAGTATAAAGGGCAAATTGGTTTGTTTTATCGTAGCAGAGTATAGTTGTGCTCATGATTCGTATGTAAGCATGATTTTTTACACTTCGTCGTGAACTTTTGAAGTGAATACAAGTGTGTTGCATTTAGAATAAGGTGAGTCTTTTAAAAACAATATTCTTTAAGCCATCTCTATATTTTTAAATTAACAATACCCAAACTTTAATGGGGATGATGACTACATTCGAAAATTCAAAAAATAATTAGTCCGTCTTTTACGCTATAAAAAAAAAAATTGAAACACGTTTTTTACCTTATCAAATACATAAATAAATACAAAGATACAGAGCATCAAAGCACAGATTAGAAAACACATCAAAGTTACGGAGTGGGGTGTATTGACGTCACTCCTACGTAAAAATCGTACTAAGGTGTGGCGTCATGAGCAACTTTAACCCAGTGGTATCTGTGTCATTTTTAGTTTAAGAGAAAAAATACGTGTCGAATATTTTAAAATAATCTATGAGATGGACTAAAAAAAATTTTTTAGTCATCATGCCCATTTACTTGCTTGTTAATGAAGCGAAAGAGGTGTATTTAGATCGTAGCTAGTGGAGGTAAGTGGTCTCTGTCTACCTCGATGGGAGAGAGGCGTGACAGATATGTATGTACATTATATTACCAAAAAACGTGAAATCCGAACGTAGTGAAGCCTTTAATTTATTTTTATTTATATATTTTAAAAACATTGTTAGAGAATAAGTGCTTCTCAGAGAGCAATTTTAAAAGCAAGAGAAAATTAAATTGCTTAATTAATTGTTAGAGAATTAGTATTTTGGTGTTTACATTTTAAAAGATATGTGCGGACCTCGAGTACGTGATAGATAAGACAAGTCAGCGAGCGTGAAAATATTCCCGCATCGGTAACTCCGCTGCATCAGCAATCACGTAGCCTATCACGTCCGCACGCACATGTCATCGCGCGGTCAGCATCTTAGTATATAAGCGTAGCTCCAAACCATTACTATTGTCCAGGGGGCCAAGTCTGCTAATTACTAAATGCACCAATAGAATCGCGATAGAAAACCGAAAGAACATCGTATGCTACTAACGATTTAAGCGACTGCGATTCTACCGAAGTGCGTTCGGACCGCCTTTGAACTACTTTTGATCTATAACACTTCGTAGTTCATAAGTTGGCAAATCGGTATATAAATGCGTGCTTCTGCATAGCTTCTGCGATTCGACTGCGATGCGATTGCGTTCGGTAAAACTTTTTAGTAGAATACCTTTGATACAATATAAATCAATCGCAATCGACTATCAAACGGATCGCAAAAGCTTAGCTTAAATTAGCAGACTTGGCCCCCAGTTCAGTTGTCCAGTACCAACTGTCCAGTTGTCCAGACTGTTCTGTTACCATATCATGATGTAACTCCAAATATAAGTTCTGCAACAACGCTGCGCCGTTTTCATTGCCACCTATTTTGTTGTCCGGTACCGATATATCGGAGATATTCCAATTAAGCAAATTTTCAAAGCTTAAGTGTAAATAAATACGAGAACATTCCAATACTTAAATAGGATAGGTATTTGAAGTACTTTAATATAAAAATTCTTTAAATACCTACTTCATGTCTGAGTATTTATTACTTACTAGCTGTCCCGGCGAACTTTGTCCCGCCTTAGAATGAACTTTATTGTGTAGGAATAAAGTTCAAATTGACTCTAAATTTTAGTAAGAAAACATTTGTATGGGAAAAAGAAAAGGTCTGTTTTAGGGCTTTCCCGGCAATTATTCGAATTTTTCTCACCGTATAGACCTACCCTGGACTACGACAAACATTTTAAAACCAAAATCAGCTCAATCGGCCCAGCCGTTCTCGAGTTTTAATCAGACTAACGAACAACAATTCATTTTTATTTAAATAGATTTTATTAAAGTTTGCTTACGTAGGTATTTAATTTCATAGAAACCTTATAAAGGGTGACTTTTGATTAGTGCACGATAGAAAAGGATATGCATGTACTCGTGATAACAGATAACTTTTACAATGGGACCAAGTTCGAAATCATTAAAAAAAATTTGAACTCCCCATACAAAATGCATCAGCTGATAGTACCTATGGGGGAACAATTTTTTTTATGATTTCGAACTTGTCCCCATAGTAAAAGTTGTTTGTTATCACGACTTAATGCATATCATTTTCTATCGTGCACTCATTAAAAGTCACTCTATATTAATCATATTAGTACTTAAACTTATAAGTTATGCTCACCAAAGCCGTCGGGATGCCGCCAGGCTAGGCCGGCGGCTTTACGTCATACGAATGGCAGCTGTCAAAAAGGCCGGCGGCTTTGGTGTGTAAAGATACCTTAAGATGATTTGAACTAATATAAATATTTGTTCCATTTGATAATTTTCTCATAACTTTTAATTACAGATGAAAAGATGTCTGTCATCTTTAGAATCAACGGGAAACAATACGAAGGTAACTAACTAAAATATAAATTACTGAGTTTTGAAGTAACAAACATAGTCCATGACAAACTAATAACGTTTCAGCCGAATTACCCAAAAAACCAGCCAAGTGCGAGTCAGACTCGCGCAGAAAGGGTTCCGTACCATTTACTATTGCAGTGGTTTTCAAAATTTTTAATATCGCGACAAAATTTTTCAACCCGTAAGGGGTTACGGGTTGAAAAATTTTGGCGACCAATAAAAGGGGTATAATAGTACTTACATACAGTATTTGGTCAGATTACGACCTTAATTCTGAAAAAAAACCGCGATGTTTTGTTAGTAAGTACGAGGTCAGTTGGTTAATCATAAAAATTGTTTTTGATTGTACTTAGTTGAGAATTTTGCCATTTTCTCTTTGCTGGTGACCCCCGAGTAGGGCTTCGCAACCCCCTAGTGGTCACGACCCACAGTTTGAAAAACACTGCACTATTGATATCGACTATCGAGCAAAAAAATTATGTCAAACGTGATGTTTTATGAAATAGAAATAAGTTTCTCTGTCAGTTTTTTATCTGTCAATTTTTTATCTGTCAGTGGTGAAAAAAAAAAATCCTTCATTATTTTTTTTTCACCAGTGGACGGCAGATTCTGTCCAGAAGTATCTTTGAACGACTACATCCGGAACGAAGCAGACTTGAGAGGGACCAAAGCGATGTGTTATGAAGGTGGCTGCGGATCCTGTATTGTCGCAGTCACTGCTTGTCTACCACCTGACGAAGAACCTAAGACCTTCTCTGTTAATTCGGTTTGTATCTTTTTATCTGACAATACAAAGGGTTTGGTTAAGGGATAAGTAATGCTGTCTACACAACAAAGCCGCCGGCATGCCACCGGCTTTTTGACAACTGCCATTCGTATGACGAAAAGCCGCCGACCTAGCCCGGCATCTTTGATTATAGAATATATAAGAAGGTGCCATACCGTATGGATCGGCGTGCCTGGTCTGGCGCCAAATGGCTACCTTTTTGCATGGAATTTCTCGTTTGACAAGTTATCTACCAAGAAAACTATGAAAAACTTGCGCCAACCATGGCACGCTGTCATAAACTCATTTGTATATGGAAAAAAAATGTGGCACCTGCTTATATATTCTGTACTCAAAGATACACATAATTTTATCCATTTTTACAGTGTCTAGTATCAATCCTGTCCTGTCACAATTGGGAAATAACTACAGTGGAAGGTATTGGTAATAGAACTATCGGATACAATGACTTGCAGCGACGACTAGCTCATTTCAATGGCACACAATGTGGTTTCTGTACTCCTGGTTGGGTCACCAGTATGTATAGGTAAGATGACATTTTTTAATGGCAAATAGGTACCAATGTAGATTCTACTAATATCAAAAGAAGTAAAGCTTGCTGTACTTATTTAGTTTACTATAATGGTATCTACACACCAAAGCCGCCGGCTTTTTCGACAGCTGCCATTCGTATGACGTAGAGCCGCCAGTCTACCCCGGCGGCATGCCGGCGGCTTTGGTGTGTAGACAGCATAAGAAACACCAAGACTTTTGACTAATATCTCTGTTCAACACAGCAATGTTTGTCTCTGGTGGGAATCGAACCGGGGAATCGAATCAAACAAGTAGGGTTAATTTACAACCAACCACAGAAATCAACAAAAAACTGCTTAAATAAAACCTGTTTATCCGTAGACTTTAAAATGAAGACTAAGTTTTACGCACTTGCGAATGTGCTAACGCCTTCGGAATTTAAAAGACTTCAGTGAGGACCTTTTGTCAATAAAATATTTCAACTGCATAGTTTATACTATCGTTTACTATCTAACCTTGTAAAAACATCTTTTTGCTTGCTGTAGAAATTTAGGTTACCTTTCCAGGGTACGCTCCTATTTTGTACACAAAAGACTTGGCTGACACTAGACCGACTTTATTACAGCAATACAAAGTAATATAGTGTTTTAGGACTTCTATTGTTCCTACCCTACCTTTTAGAAAACCTAGAGAAAATATTAGCAATATAAACAGACGTAACAAACGTTAATATGGATGTAGACTGCAACATTTCCTCGAGCATTTCGATGTAATGTAATACTATCTACACACCAAAGCCGCCGGCATGCCGCCGGGCTGGGCCGGTGGCTTTACGTCATACGAATGGCAGCTGTCAAAAAAGCAGGCGGCTTTGGTGTGTAGACAGCATAACGTTCGTGCGAATGGTAGGTACAATACAGGCAAATGCTTAGTCTCCAGAGCATTTCTATGTAAGGTAATGTTCGTGCGAATGATAGGCCTTATGTTACATGTAAATGCTCGCGCATTGCTCGCCCTCGTACAGAAAGGCTCCGCAAAATAATACACCAGTACTAACGACGAAATGTTACACCAACATGCTTGTTGGTTTGTAGAATAGGCTATAACAAAAAGCCCAGCGTGCTCGACGTTTTGTTCGTGTTACGAGTACATTACAACATTTCATAGAGCGGCTCGTTGTTCTGTTACAAGTGAAGGCTGAGACACACCGGATGCGTAGGCGTAACGTAGATGTAAGCACGGCGTAGCCACGCGCGTAGTTACGGTGCAACCCGATGTGACACCGGGCTACGCGTCACGTCGACGTGTACGTCTACGTTACGCAAGCGGTGACATTTCCATACATTACAACTCAGAGGTACGCATATGTCTACGCATACGCATACCGTGTGTTTTAGCCTTAAATGTTATAATCTACATCCACCTATAGAGTATACTCCTTTATAATAATACAAAACATTAATTAAATCGAGTTCAAAATCTCATTGTATTACTCGTATTTTCAGAGAAAGTGATTTGCAGAGACAATTAATTCCAAAAGGAGATTATTATTATTTCAAATTGTTTTTGAAGGTTTAATTACTTGTACACTTGGAAAATGTGTATTTGAGGCTTAAAATATTTTACGTCAGGTGAAAAATTAGCACACTCATGTTTTGTTTCTTAAGGTTCCTTTTGTTTCAATTTATTTCACGTATCAATTTGGAGTATCATTTTGATTATGAAATTCTTGAGCGTCACTAGTTCATACATCGCGGTGCCAGCATCCATTGCATTTTTGGGCTTAGCATACGTGCCACGACAATTATCTCACGTCATGCTGTCCTTATCACATTTAAAACTATGGACAGAGACGTAAGCGTGACAAACCCATGACAACGTCTTGTCACGGAGTGCATGCTTAGCTATATGGTGTCTACACACTAAAGCAAATGAAAGCTATAAAAACAAATGAAAGCCGCTAGGGCTTTCATTTGTCAAAAATGTCATCGAAAATGTTTGAAAATGACGTAAACTGCCGGGCCGGTGGTTTTGGTGTGTAGGCAACATAAGTTTTGGGACTATTAAAAAAAATATATATTCTTAATCTACATTTCAGTCTTCTCGAATCAAAAAAAGGCACTAAAATGACAACAGAAGAAATAGAAAACTCATTTGCTGGTAACATCTGCAGGTGTACAGGTTACAGACCTATAGTTGATGCCTTCAAATCCTTCGCTAGTAACCCTGACGAGACCGTATTACAGAAACTTGTTGACTTAGAAGATCTTGATACTTTGAAACAGTGTATTGGGAAATGTATCAAGAATTGTGGTCACTGTAGAGATTCATCAAAAACAAAAGACAATCGTGATCATAATGACTTTGAAGATGATTGGTGCAAAATAAATGCTATTGATATAAACGAAGAAGTTAAAGGTATTATTGAAATTAATACTGAAAAACACAATTGGTTCAAAGCATATACTCTTGAACAAGTTTTCGAAGCTATGAAGCATGGAGATTATAAACTTATTGCTGGGAATACTGGAAAAGGTAGATTTTTATTTTTATATTATGTTTGCAGCTAAGAGTTTTTAAAATATATAGATTCGATGAAGACGAATTTAATGAGTGTGCGACATAGAATTTTATTATAGGAGATATAATGATAATAAAAGGGTTGTTATAAATAAAATTAAGAATAAAAAAATAATATTTCAAGAAGACTGAATAACTGAACTGCAAATACGCAATGTAAAAAATGTAAGAACATGGGCCAAAGTCTGCTAATTGTCAATAAGAGTGATAACGTTATATTTTGACACATTCAGTCGCAATCTGTGTAAGCCTTTGTGGAGCAGAATACCAAATGTGTCAAAAAATGCCATTGACACTCTGCCGACACACAAATAAAGCTATTTTTAATTAGCAGACTTGGGCCCCTGAAATTAATTACACATTAATGACCGTCATTCCATAAGTAGCCACATTTCATTTTCAGGTGTATATCATAGAGATGGATATTACCCAAAAAATGTAATCGACATACAAAATGTAAAAGAATTGAAAGGATACAGTATAGACGTCAATTTGATATTAGGAGCTGGGATGACTCTAAATCAATTGATGGAAGTGTGTATGAAGGTGTCAGCCGAAAACGAAGATTTTTCATACTTGAAACAGTTTTATGAACATTTGGATTTGGTTGCGCATATTCCTGTTAGAAATGTGAGTTTTTGTTATTTGATGGTACATTTATAATTGAATTCTGAATTGATATTGTCCTTTATTTCATCCACTTCGATATGATAATGCATCTAATTACCTAAGTATATGGTAATAAACATCTGTTAAAACTATACATCAGGTGTCTGCAATTTGCGCAGAAACCACTGTTATTTTTATTTTTATACTACCTTTTTGAAGATAAACAGTTATAATCTTTGTAGTAATATTTAACATATAATAATTAAAATTGCAGATTGGAACAATTGCCGGTAATTTATGTTTGAAGCACGACCACAGAGAGTTTCCATCCGATGTCTTTCTGCTTCTTGAAACTGTTGGTGCTATGGTTACTATTGGTAAGAAATAAATCACTTTTAACATTTACATAAACAGATTTTTTTTGTTATTTGTCCATTCAGGACTGGCAAGAATCCATGACCATACAGCCTCGTCTTCAATAACTAAAAACATAGCATGTTATAGGTAGTTATAGTCGTTTTTTGTCTATGCATATAAAAGCCAGTGCATTAAAGGGACTATACTACACCCACACACACACACACATACACACACATACACACACATACACACACATACACACACATACACACACATACACACACATACACACACATACACACACACACACACACACACACACACACACACACTACACTTGGATTATACTGCTATCGCGAAAATCGTTCTAGCCCTTTTGTCTACATTTTCCAACTGCTGAGCTCGCAACTCTTCCCCAATGTTGGGCATCATCATGGTCTTTAGCTTTCAGATCACTGTTATATTTTTTATCATTCATCATAACCATTTCAAATTATAGCTGCCCGACTAACGAGACTCTGAGGTTTTCACTAGGGTCGTTGTTTAGGCTGATAATTCAAATATTGGTTTAATTTTCAGCTGAAGGTGTCAATAAGACTTCACAGCACACATTACGAGAATTCTTAGATGTCAACTTATCTGGAAAAGTGCTGATCAATGTGATGATTCCTCCGCTGTCACATACTCTGTGTTCTGTTAAAACTTATAAGGTACGTTCACTCTTTAGTAAAGACTAGAGACTGCCAGCGACTCTTTTCGCATTTAAAGTCATATATCAGAAAACTAAAACGATATTTTAAAATAATATAGCCTAGTGTTATTTTGCGAGCTACATATAGCAAAGTTTCATTAAAATCTGTTCAGTGGTTTTTGCGTGAGAGAGCCACGAACATCCTCCAGCCATCGGCACAATCATTGACATTTATAATGTATTATGTTTACTTACTTACTACCCTAATAAGGTTACGTAAAATAATAAATTTCAATCTTATTCTTTTTCCAGATAATGCCACGATCACAAAACGCCCATGCTATCGTAAATTCCGGCTTCTTATTCCAATTTGAACATGGAACACACATTTTGAAGAAAGTTTCCATAGTCTATGGTAATTTGTCACCAAATTTCATCCACGCAACCAAAACCGAAGCAGCTCTCCTTGGAAAAGATCTTTTTACTGATGAAACCTTAGAAATGGCTCTGAAGAGCTTGGATGGTGAATTGGTTGCAGAAAATATGCCACCAGAACCTTCTGCTAAATTTAGAAAAGATTTAGCTATATCTTTGTTTTATAAAGTAAGTGATACTGTCGATATTTCTCACTCTTATATGTACTTTAATATTCTTACATTTTATAAGAAACTAGCTGTCCCGGCGAACTTCGTCCCGCCTTAGAATGAACTTTATTGTGTAGGAATAAAGTTCAAATTGACTCTACATTTTAGTAAGAAAACATTTGTATGGGAAAAAGAAAATGTCTGTCTTAGGGCTTTCCCGGCAATTATTCGAATTTTTCTCACCGTAAGAACCATCCTTGGACTTCAATGAACATTTAAAAAAAAGAATTAGCGAAATCGGTCCAGCCGTTCAGGCGTGATGCCGTGACAACGGAAAACGGGTTTCATTTTTATATATATATAGATATAGATAGATAGATAATACAAGTGTCTGACCGCGACATCGTACGCATTTATCGTCATATCTTGGAAAAAAAACATGATACCTTAAAATTATATAGCCTGTGTATTATTCTGATGTATAAGCTACAATATTGCCAAGTTTCATCAAAATCTGTTCAGTAGTTTTTGCGTGAAAGAGTAACAAACGTCCATCCTTCCATCGGCACAAACCTAACGTAGTAGGATATATAGATACATAGTAATTATAATCACTTTACACATTTTCAGGCTTTCCTAAAACTAAGTCCAGACGATCGAATAAACCCAAAGTTCCGATCAGGTGGTGACGCCATAAAGAGAATCACATCAAAAGGCACTCAAGCCTTCGAAACAGACAAGAGTATCTGGCCTTTAAACCAACCTGTACCTAAACTGGAAGCGCTAGTACAATGCAGTGGAGAATCTGTGTTTGCAAATGATTTCCCGACGCAATGTGATGAAGTGTTTGCTGTATTTGTTACAGCTGATGTGGTTGCTGGTAGTGTTGTAGCTGGGTTTGATGCTACTGAGGCTTTGGTTTGTATTACTGAGTTTTCAATGTTTTATGTTCACAAAGTAGATGTTAAAGTGTCCATGCAGTGTGTTATAATAGAACCTATTTGAAGAACGAATGACTAAGCGCCAAAACATACGGTGAAACGCAAATGCAACGCAACTGAAACTGCTAGTTACTTTTGAGTTGCATCGAAGTTTTTGCTATAGACTTCCTTAAAAAACCACACACGACGCAACTAGTTTGAAACGTTTCGTTTTAGTTGCGTCGTTTCACCGTGTGTTCTGGGTCTTAATCATGTCACTATATAATATAGGTCTTACGTCTATTGTGGACGATTGATGGTGCCTGTTAAAGTATTTTTGGTGTTGTATAATCATCACATCAGCTGAAGAATCATGTCACTAACATATTCATAATTGTTTACCTTTCGACTTTTGCAAAATTCCTCGTGCGTGTGACTCCGTACGAAGCATTAAGTAAATAAATTTGGATAGAAAAATTTCCTTATAAGGAAAGAATTAAAATTCATTTTCTCTTTTCGGTCATCAAAAGATTTCTTCTGTTGAAATTTGTTTTATTTTTTGCAAACAGCTGACAAAATGCTACCTACATCAAAATTGATTTATTATGCTTTTGGCTTCAGCTTCAATCGTAACTGTTTTCTAAATAAAACTCAAACCATGTTACTTGAACTAAAAATATACTTTTTTCTCATCAATTCACTTTCATATTAAGTCTATAACAAAGTTCCCTACAAACATATTTTACCAGACAGTTTACTATGCAAACAAAGTCGTACGAACAATCTAATTTATCTCAAATGTTAGCTCTTTCATACTAAATTGCTATAAAATTGCCCTTCTCAACGTATTAGTTTAACCTTCCAAGTTTTACATTCGCTATATTTGCATGTTCTTTATTTAAATAATGAATTTCTTGTTTCAAGCAGAACGAAAAGCGTAAGTTTTCATGAAAATAAATGTTCAAAATGACCCAATTCTGCGTCATATAACGACCTTGATATTGTGTCTTTATTACCAAAAATAAAAAGCAATGTTTTCTTTTTCCTGTTCTCATTCCTCACTCGTGTGATTCTGAATTTAATTTCCATTAGAAATCAACCTTAACGCGTTTTGCCAGAGAGATATCAATTCAATCAAATATTTATTTTTCCAGAATTTTCCTGGAGTTAAATCATTTTATTCAGCGAAAGATATACCAGGGAAAAATACATTTACGCCTCTAAGCGTGCCTTTAATGGATATCGACGAAGAAATATTATGTGATAAAGTTGTTAAATTTTATGGACAACCTGCTGGTATAATCGTAGCTGATAATTGGAGTACAGCTAAGAAAGCAGCTAAGCTAGTTAAAATCAAATATTCTTTTATCAACGACTCAAAACCTCTTTTAACAATAGAAGATGTATTGAAATCTACAGAGAATCATAAAAGGCTTAAAAAATTAGATCCAATAAAACCTACTGATAAAGGTGATGATGTGAAAGTGGAAATAGAAGGTAGTTTTAAAATTGAAGGCCAATATCACTATACGATGGAAACACAGACGTGTGTAGTGAAACCCACTGAAGATGGACTTGAGGTTTATTCTGCGACGCAATGGCTTGATCTGACAAATGTGGCGATTGCTAATTGTTTAAATGTTCCTGTAAATAGGTAAGTGTATATAAGTGGTTATAATATGATGTTTATTATGTATTAACAGGAGCCCAATTCTGCTAATTTAAAATATTATCAGTAGTGTGTCGGCAGAGTCAATGTCATTTTTAACAGATTTGGTCGCTATCAGTGTAAGCCATTGTTTAGCAGAATAACAAATGTGTCAAAAAATGCCATTGACATTCTGCCGATACACAACTGAAGTTATTTTGAATTAGCAGACTTCTGCCCCAGTGCTTTCGTCAAACCTGTATTTACGAGTATTCATAGATATTTAAAATGAAAGGCTATCTACCTAACAATAAAATCGATGCTTGAAATAGCCTCATTATAAATCAATTAAGTTAACGACTTTTCTAACATCCTTCAACTTTTTTGTATAGCCTATTTCGTCCCACTGCTGGGCAAAAGCCTCTCCCAAGCCTCTCCAAACACTCCTGTTATGAGCTGCTTCCCACTAATCTTCCCTGAATGAGCGTAGGTCGTCACTCCATCGTCCTACAACTAAAATAGAAAATACTTGTCCCCAAAATTCTATTTTCCGTCTGCAGTCATCCGTTAAGAATTGCCACCAAAATTACAAAGCAATTATAAATTTTGGAAAAGGTCAGCCGGGATCAAAAGATCATGATAATTTGCATGGTAATTTCACGATGACAAAGGCTTCTGAAAGATGCTCAAGATTATTTTATTGCGGTATAAAATTGCTTTATTGACAATATTAGGATGATGAATGTTATAATGAATTAGATCAAAGAAAAAATTATAAATTTGTAGTATTTGTGATGCTTTAAGAAAAATAATATTCAAATAGTCTTCAAAGCCAAGTTACTTATTTTGACGACAAAAGTGTGTACCTATACGTGAGGATAGGTATTATACAAAGTACGTAAAATAAAATTGTTGTTGTGTAATAATCGAAAAACCTACATAGATACACATCCGTCACGCCTTTCTCCCATTGGAGTAGGCAGAGACCACTTCTTTCTACTTGCTACGATCCAAACACACTTCTTTCACTTCAATCGTCTCATACGTGCCCGGCGGTTTAGGGTAGGTAGGTACTCAAAAAAAACCTATATTGAAACTAAACAGCTTTCTTTGTAAGGAATAGAAGTCGAAACATATATTTTTATAAAACAATTCAGTCACATACATATTAAGAGATCCGTTTGTTAAAAAAAAACAATTTTACGATACATTCCTAACAATTAATGCAAAATACTTGATTAGATTAATAAGTTCTATTTCTACTTCCAGCATAAACGTAATAGTCCGTCGAGTAGGCGGGGCTTATGGCGCTAAACTCTCTAGATCAAGTCAAGTAGCATGCGCAGCGGCTTTGGTCACTCATTTCCTTAGAAAAGTATGCAGATTCGTGCTCTCCATTGAAGATAACATGAGCATGGTTGGAAAGAGGCTTCCGACCACTTCTGAGTTTAAAGTAAGTTTTTAAAGGGACAACCAGTTGCGTGGAAGTTTGATTACCCGACTCTGGCGAAGTTAAAAGGAAGGGTTATGTTTTTTATCAAGTTAAGTACCAATATGTAACTGTATAAGTCTGTTGATTTAAAAAATATACAATACAATACAAATATTCTTTATTGCACAAAAGATATTATAAGGTACAGATACAAACAAGAATATAAGAAGCAACAGTCGGCCTTATTGCTAGGTAGCAATATCTTCCAGGCAAAATATATATATTGGCTATAACGTAGGGCCCTGTGCCGAAGGTTTCTTGCCGTTTTCTTCCTCTCGGCTATACAGGTAGTGAACCGGCAGTAGATTTAGATCAAAAAAGTGTAATGAATTTTTCCTATTTTTGAATAAACACTTTTCATTTTTATTTTCATTATCCTGTTAAATCTGGTATCTGGTAAAAGAAGTGTGACAATTTGATATAGCGTATACATACTACTAGTATATTCATTAATTTTAAAAGGTTGTAAATATCATAATACTTCTAAATAACTTTTATGCATTCGTCAAGTGTAAAATTTTCACAATATTTAATGAATGTTTGGAAAGTGTGACACTGTTTAGCTTTATTCACAAGCAAAATGAGTAATTTTTACAAACATAGAAATAATTTGTGTTACGGTTTAGTTTTGTTGAGAAACTTATTTGTCAGAGGAAATTTCCCATCTTCGAGCTTATTTAAAAAATAAGTACTTCAACTAAACACGACTAGACACAAAAATGTTAAAAATTAAATAAATACCTTTTAAAAAATAAACAATGAACTGAAGTTTAAGCAACTTTAAAACAAAGGAAACTGCATCGTTTAATAAAAAATGAATATTAATTTAACTCATAATTGTATGCATATTTTTCATTATAAATGTAACATTTTTTAAATATCAGACCGCATGATTCCACCAAATTAAAAAATACTAATTACATAAGGAGTAAAGCAATTCATACATTTACCATTTCCATTACTTATTTGAAGTTTATAACGAAACTTGCATTATAATGCACAATTTTCATTGACGGTATTCTGTGACTGAAGCAAAGAGGCAGGCCTTTGCCCAACAGTGGGATATGATAGGCTGACTGTACTCTATTAATGACTATCATAGAATTTCCAGTTACACAACCTGTGTAGGCTAAGCAATGTTTTGTCTGCCAATCCTGACCTCACTTTAAACTTTAATTCTGTGAACAGCGCTAAGCTATCATCACATTTCAAACATTTTATAAAGATAAAAACTTTCCAGATAGGCGTAAACACTGAAGGAGAGATCCAATATTTAAACAACACGTTCTACCACGACGCCGGTTGTTCATTCAACGAGTCTTTCACGGCTGAAGTAGCCACAATCAACAACGGGTACAACAGCAAGAGATGGGGAGTGCAGGCCTACTCCGTGTCCACTGATACACCTTCTAATACTTGGTGTAGAGCTCCTGGTTCGTTGGGAATGTTTCTGATTATAATTTTATTTCTACTTCTCGTTGGATTTAGGGGGCAATGAACAGGTCGCGTTGGAGAAAATATTGATTCCCATTAAATTTTCAGGAACAACTGAAGCGGTATCGATGATCGAAAACATGATGGAGAAAGTAGCATTTCAAGTGAACAAAGATCCAACAGAAGTCAGACTAGCTAATATGAGCAATAAACCGTTATTTACTGAAATGATAAATAATTTAAAAACAGAATCAGATTACGACAAACGACTTGATGAAATCAAAAACTTCAATGAAAACAATCGATGGAGGAAAAGATCTTTGAAACTTATCCCGTTGACATACAATGTAGTTTACTTTGGCAACTACAATTGCATTGTATCAATATACCACGGAGATGGATCAGTTGTGGTATTACACGGCGGAATTGAAATGGGCCAAGGAATAAACACTAAAGTAGCACAAGTATGTGCTTTTAAACTTGGTATACCTTTAGAGAAAGTCAGTGTGAAACCTAGCACAAGTTTTACTTCGCCAAATTCTAATTGCACTGGGGGTAGTATTGGCAGTGAAACGGTAGCCTTTGCTACAGTTAAAGCTTGTGATATACTTATAGATAGACTTAAACCTATAAGAGAAAGACTAGGTAATGTTCCGTGGGAGAATATAGTTGCTGCAGCAAATAATGAGTCTATTAACCTACAAGCTGCATATGCGTGCTCCCCAAGTGATATAATACCTTACGATGTGTATGCGGTTTGTGCTTTGGAAGTAGAAGTTGATATTTTAACTGGAAACCATGATGTGAGGAGATTGGATGTTCTTGAAGATACTGGCAGGAGTTTGAGTCCTGAAATTGACGTTGGACAAGTAAGTTTAATAGCTACATACAATTTTATAACTAAAAATGTCAGTCAAGCTATCGCTATCAATTAAAGCTAGATATCATATATTGTCATTGGCCAAAATTAAATAAAAACTGCACAATAATGGTCATGTGCTGTATTTTGCCTTTTCTTCAGTTGATGCATATATTAGGTTGGGGAAAAAGTTCCTTCGTATTTTATATGAAAATTCAAAAAGTTTTTTTTTTATAGTTTATTTACATTTGACTAAAGTATGTAGGTGCCATTTTGTTCCATAACTTTTTGCCATCTTGTTGGTAGTGACATGATCCCATTGCTGTAAAAATTTTGAGGCTTCTGATCGAAAAACTGCGACAAGTGGTTTTGGCAGTCCTCTCGTGATGTTAACCTGACACTGCCTAAGGAATTCTGCAGAGACCGAAACAGATGAAAATCTGAAGTTGCAAGGTCAGGACTATACGGCGGATGCATTAATACCTCCCAGCCAAACTCTCGTAATTTTTGCTGAGTGGCTAAAGATGTGTGAGGTCTAGCGTTGTCATGGTGAAAAACCACACCCCTTCTGTTGATCAATTCTGGCCGCTTTCTCTCAATTTTTTGCTTCAATCTCATCTGTTCGCAATACAGTTCTGAATCGATGGTCCTGCCTGGCGGTAACAGCTCATAATGAATGATGCCCTTCCAATCCCACCATACACACAGCATTACCTTGTTGCGAGTTAACCCGGGTTTTGCCACAGTCTGTGAAGCTTGACCGGCCTTTGACCACGATCTTTTTCGCACGTTCTTGTCGTATGTGATCCACTTTTCATCACCAGTTATCAGCTTTTTCAAAAATGGTTCGGTTTCATTACGTCGTAATAAAGAATCACAAATAAGTACACGGTTCATTAGGTTTCTTTCAGTGAGCTCATGAGGCACCCAAATATCGAGCTTTTTAGTGTACCCAGCTTTATTCAAATGAGTCAAAACCGTTTTGTGGTCAATTGCCAGTTCTTCAGCTACATTGTAACTACTAAAATGCCGATCTTGCTCCACTTTTTCAAAAATGGCATCAATTTTGTCCGTAACAGGGCGACCAGAGCGAGATGCATCTTTGATATCAAAATTTCCGGCTTGAAAATGCTTAAACCAAACTTGCGCTACTCTCACAGATACTGCATTAGGTCCATAAACATCACAATTTTTTTTCGCGGCTTGAGTTGCATTTTTACCTTTTTTATAGTAAAATTTTAAAATGTATCGAATTTCTTCTTTAGATTCACTCATTTTAACAATAACAAATGAAAATCACACAAATTCCTAATTTGAATTTGAAAGTGCCTTCTTTAAAATTAAAACTTTTTAATGATACCAAAACCAGCCAGATACAAATGGTATAGCCAAAGAGATTTTAATACAAGTTCATACATACTATATGCGAAAAGACTTTTTCCCCAACCTATTATATTGATGTCTCCTTTCCTATCTTGTAAAAGGAATAACAAATAAAACACACCCATGCTAAATTTAGCGACCAAAATTACGTACCCATCATAAAAATGTTCTTTCCATAATTCTGGGCCATTTGCGGAGTATTATGTAAATATGTAAAAGCTTAGATACCCTAGAGGCAAATAAACAGCGCCGACCGCAAATAGATTAGGATAAAGGGCAAGAATATCATGATGACGTAAGATAGGCACTTTAATATGCTAACAATAAAACCGGTCAAGTGCGAGTTTGACTTGCGCAGGAAGGGTTCCGTACCGTTCACTATTGATATTAAGAAAAAACTCAAAAAAATCACGTTTTTTGTATGGGAGACCCCTTAATTATTATTTTTATTCTATTTTTAGTCTTTTTTGTTATAGCGGCAACGATTATACATCATTTGTGATAATTTCAATGCTCTAGCTATAACGGTTCATGAGATACAGCCTGGTGACAGACGGACAGACAAGTCGCAGTAATAGGGTCCCGTTTTGACCGTTTGGGTACGGAACCCTAAAAACATTTGTATACTTAAATGCGGGTAAACGTAGTTGCCTCGATGGTTTTAAACAAATGGAATCCGCAAGCTGATTATACATTTTAGAATATGAAGCGAAAGAAGTGTGTTTGGATCATAGCAAGTGGAAGGATGTGGTCCTCTACCTACCACGATGGGACAGAGGCGTGACATAATATATGTATGTAAGAATTGTACCTTCTAGCATCTGTGATTTCAGATTGAAGGAGCGTTAGTAATGGGCCTAGGCTACTGGACATCAGAGCACCTAGTGTACGACCCCACTAGTGGAAAGCTGTTGACCAATCGTACTTGGAACTACAAGCCTCCAGGCATCAAAGATATTCCTGCTGATATGAGAATTTATTTCAGAAGAAACGCACCGAATGAATTTGGGGTTTTGCAGTCTAAAGGTATCAATTTTAATGATATTTGCCAACTTTTGAAATATGAGATAGCGGCCATTGTAGTTTACGTAAACAAACAATTAAGGAACATTTTGGCAATGCAATATTCAAACCTCTTCAACAATTGTTTGCAACCGAGTACACAATTTGTTACTAAACTAATCATTTCATCCGAAAGAGGAACAATAAAGGTTCCTACGCATTTGCGGTTGTGGTATGTCAAAAAAAAAACGCTAAGCGTGGTAGATGTTTGAACCTAGGGCCCAAATCTGCTAATTTAAAATAGCCTCAGTTGTGTGTCGGCTAAGTGTCATTGGCATTTTTTGACACATTTGGTATTCTACTAAACGATTGCCCACACTGATTGCGACCATATGTGTCAAAAATTGACATTGACACTCTGTCGATACACAACTGCGATTGTAGATTAGTAGACTTGGACCCTGCAGTCATAGCGCGATTTCAATACAAATGTCAAACCGTAAAGTATGCTAAACGACTGTTATGCTAAATATTTAAATTCACATATTTCTTAGCTAGCTCAACCTCTCACATCCCACTGACCCATTATAAAACCAGAGACACAATAGATTTTCTATTGTTCTTTTTTTTCTGGGATGTGAAAGATTAACTTAATGAATTTGTATCCAAACACAATCATTTCCCCCAGAATTGGACACTAGACATGTCTTCGTCACAAAGTGTCACATAAATTGAAGCCGTGCCGTCAATCTTTTCAATATTGGAACCGTTCTTCCAAAGATCAGAGAGCAACACATTCTTATGTGACCCTGGTACAAATTCCTTTGGCTTATTGCTTTTTTTTCTTGATAAAAATTGTTTTTTAGGGTTTAAAGAGTTTGTACCTAATTTATAAATCTTATTATAGACCCATAACACACGGGGAAATGCAACCCAACTGCAACTGCTAGTTACTTTTGAGTTGCATCGAAGTTTCTGCTATAGACTTCCTTAGAAAACCAGACATGAAGCAACTAGTTTGAAACGTTTCAGATTAGTTCAGTTTTTCAGTTTCAGTTGCGTTGCAGTTGCGTTTCATCCTGTATTCTGGGCCTAAGTGTATGAAGAGCTTCTTATATGAAATAATTAGGTAGATAATGCGAAAGAAGTGTGTTTGAATCGTAGGAAGTGGAGAGAAGTCAGAGAAGTGGTCTCTACCTATCCCGATGGTAGATAAGCGTGATAGATATGTATGCATAAAATAGTATTATAAATAAGATGTTGCTTTCATATAAAGTGATAGCTTCAGGCGGCGATGAAGTGGACTGTAAATGAAACTAAATGCTTGTGGAAAACTTTATAACATTATTTATTCGACCAACTCTTTTATACGCAAAACAAACCAGATGATAGACAAATATATTTTCGCAATGATATTTTATAGGTATAGATATGTTACCTTCATAGTAATTGACATTTTAAATATGTGCCGAAAAATTATTAAAATGACAGCTGATGACAGCACTTTAATATGCTTCAAAATTAATCTATGTCTCGCATCCTTATCGCTCTCGCGTCAAAATCAATCGCTCTTTCTCTCTTGTTGTTGTCATAGTTAGGTCAATTTACAGTCTTCAAAATAGGTGCGCATATAACATAGCTGCACCTAGTATAATATAATATTGTATTTTCGTAACAAAACAATGTCAAAAAACCAAAAGTAAAAATCATAAAAAAAACATAGACAAAATACGACGGAGGTCGCATCCCCGCTGAGTTGCTAAGATAAAGCTTATTAAACTTAACTTTATATTAATTATAAGTAGATATATTTTTCTCAAACCCTGCGAGCTGCAGGTGCTGTGGTAGACACTTCTTTCATTTGCATTTTGTAATACAAAGTAGAAAGAGCAATTACTTAATTAAAAACGTTAGTAATTTATTACGGAGTTTAACAAACTGGATTAGAAGAACGATATTTAATGTAAAAAATATCTACCTATAATAATAAATAACGAGTTTCAAAAGATATAAAAGTTCGTTGTAAAACTTTGGCCATTTTAAAAAAATACATAATTTTCCTGTAGATAGAACCCATTATTTAGTAAAGTGTCTTGTAATATTTAGTTACGTAGCTTTCCTTGTCCTTAGATAGCAATTAGCTGTATTAAGACGCGTATTCATTGGTGAGCTGTAACTGTAATCATCGCATGCACTGTAACAAAAAACATAATTATTAAGGCAGCTGGTAGTGTAGTTGTAGAAGGGACGAAGAATTAAAGACAAACTGAACTTAGATATGGTTTGAATTGACTATATTAGCACGGTAGAAATATTAAAATAGATAACACTGTAGGTCAGTCGAGTCTAAGTTGGTAAGTAACTAATTTGAAGTATGAAACAGGAAGAACAACTTTCCATCTAGACTAAAATTATAGACAAACTAAATTTTATCTGTGTTGGTGTTGCCAACACCCCTTATTACAAAACGCCTTTTAAATATAAGTACATAGTTCTATTACTGATGTAATTTTTTAATGTTTTTTTTATAGCCGAAACGTCATTTATCTGTGTTTATTCTAGGACTATAAATAAAACTCGTTTTGTAATAAAGGGGAGAGTGTAGTGGTTCGCGAAAATGCGACAAACGCGAAACGAGCGGCTCGCTGCAAGCTGACGGTTGTCGGTTTTTGTCGCGTATCAAAGGGTAACACGCGTACATACTAGAACCTCGTTACTGTTCCCAAGTCGACTAATTTACTATATTCATAGTTGTGTCAGTAACTATTAGGTAATCTGTGGTTGTGTGTCGGCAGAGTATCAATGAGAGTGTCAATGTACTTAATTCTTTGACACATTTGGTCGCAATCAGTGTGAGACATTGTTTAGCAGAATACCAAATGTGTCAAAAATGCCATTGACACTCTGCCGACACACAACTGAGGAACTATTTTAAATTAGCAGACTTGGGCCCCTGTTCGGTTACAGTTACAGCTCGTCAATGAATACCCGTCTTTAGATAGCAAATTATTTGTATTAAGAGTTAAACTGAACTAAAATTCTTTTGTTATGTAAATGTTCCAGCCACTGGCGAGCCTGCTCTTTGTTTGGCAACTGTTATCATACATGCTTTAAGAGAAGCGGTTGAAGCGGCTAGAATGGACGCAGGTTTCCCGAGAGAATGGGTCACTATAGGTAAATATGTTTTAGACGGCAACATAATATGCTAGGTACCTACAGAATACCATATAGAGACTGCCCGCGCCTTCGTACGCATTTAATGAAAATGAAAATTTATTTAATCTTGTAGGACGAGTTTGACATTACATAAGACGGGTCATTTTTTAAAGTTATTTTTTTATTATTTATTTTTATCGTCATATCATGGAAAAAATATGTAATATGTTAATATAATGTAGTCTATGTGTCATTCTCATGTGCAATTTACAATATTGTAAAGTATCATAAAAATCTGTTCAGTAGTTTTTGCGAAAAAGAGAAAAACATCCATCAGTACAAACAAACATTGACATTTATAACCAATCATCTGTTGACCTTCAAAATTTGCAAAATGATTTGGCGCATCTGTTGCGGAAAATTGCAATTTTTCCCCTTTTCACAATTAATTATTTATTTTCCTTTCTTTTGCAGAGAATCCATGTACAGTAGAAAATATTTACACAGCTGTAGGACACGACATTAAACATTATAAACTAAAATAAAAAAATAAATGACAATAACTTTGTAATTAACCTTTTTTTAACGTCGGGAAATCTATTATGGATACTCTTCGTTTCGGAGAAAGACGAAGGTTATTGCGAACTCCCACCGGCTAAAACCCCAAGGTGTTCCTACTAGCCGCTTGTAGACGGGAGCGCAAGAAAACTATCGCATATATAACACGTCGCGTCGGAAATATCTGCGGACCTGGCCTGATGACGTCATGCAACTCGTACGTACTCGTCACGGTACTGGATAGGCGAAAACGGGGGAAGCGCGAGGGAAAGCGCATTCCAGCGAGGTGCGCAGATATTTCCGACGTGTTATACTTCCGCGAAAACTTTATAATAAACTTAAGTAGATAACAATTTGGTAAGCTTTTGTCTTTCGTATCCCATATACCTATGTCTTACATGAAATTGTTACGTTGTTTTGTGTATTAATAAGTATAAATACTTAAAATTAAGTAAGTAGTAATTTCTTTAATAAATATTTTTATATTCTAATCTCATTTCTTTAACCTCTTTAAACCGATTACCCACATTAAAACCTTTTTCATATCTTTTGTTTTTGTATACGTAAAACATTTTTACGTTACGCAAAATGGCGAGCAATTTTACGTGAAAATATAAATTCCATATTTTAAATGCCGTTTGTGCACAAGTTAAGCCTCTTATTTTACTGTTCTGTTTAAAATTGGCTTTAAAAAAGCTATTCGATAAGGTTAACTTTTGAAATTGTTATTATGATGTACTCATATTAAAATACTCTTGCAAAATTCTTTTAAGTAAGCAGTTACTTAGTGATTGTTTACCTTGAGATTCCTGTCTTCTTGGCAATTTCTTGGCTTTAAATAGGTACTTTGCCTTTGCCCAGCAGTGGGACACAGATGGCTAGATTAGATTATATTAGACTACCAGCTGCCAGGGACTTCGTACGCATTTTTCGTCATATCTTGGAAAAAAATCATGATATCTCAAAATGATATAGCCTATGTGTTATTCTGATGTACCTATAGGTAAGCAACAATATTACCAAGTTTTATCAAAATCCGTTTAGTAGTTTTTGCGTGAAAGAATAACAAACATCCATCCATCCATCCATCGGCACAAACATTAATATTTATAATATTAGTAGGATTATTATATGGCTTTAGATTATACATCCATACTAATATTATAAATGCGAAAGTAGCTCTGTCTCGCTTTCACGCTAAAACGGCTGAACCGATTAAAACGAAATTTGGCACACAGATATGCTATAGCCTGAGAAAGGACATAGGCTACTTTTGATTTCAATATCGCAGGTTAAGCAAACGCGACGCGAGCGCCGCGCAAGATAATAATAGTATAATGCGTACGAAGTCGCGGGCAGCCACTAGTTACTTAAATAACTCATTAGTTTCATTCGAAATTATTCTAAAAACCTGAATATACTTTCAAGCAAATTGCAACCTTAAATAAATCATAAACCATCTTTGAAACTAAAATATAAGAGAGCAGCTGTCGGTGCCAATAGCAGTACATTTATAAGACAAAGGTGCCCTTACAACTTAGGACCGGCGCACACCTGACGGAGCGCAGCGCAGAGCAGTTTTGATTGTCATTATTATTCGCATATAGTCGCTTTAATGCTCCGATATCCATTTGTTGTGTCAACTGATTTTGAAAATATGAAAATCAAAAATGCTCTGCGTTGCGCTCCGTCAGGTGTGCGCCGACGCTTACGAAGATACTACAAAGTTACAAACTATGTATATGTTACAAGGAGACTTACAAGTTTTGGGATAACCTTTGTATCGGGGAATCAAACATTTTCGGGATTATTTTGGCTGAAGGGTTAAAGATCAGAAACATAAAGTATAAAGTTGACTATGATTTAACCCTTGAGCGTCACTGCTTTTTTGGTAGCTATTTCGGTAGCTATTTCGGTAGCTATTTCGGTAGCTATTTCGGTAGCTATTTCGGTAGCTATTTCGGTAGCTATTTCGGTAGCTATTTCGGTAGCTATTTCGGTAGCTATTTCGGTAGCTATTTCGGTAGCTATTTCGGTAGCTATTTCGGTAGCTATTTCGGTAGCTATTTCGGTAGCTATTTCGGTAGCTATTTCGGTAGCTATTTCGGTAGCTATTTCGGTAGCTATTTCGGTAGCTATTTCGGTAGCTATTTCGGTAGCTATTTCGGTAGCTATTTCGGTAGCTATTTCGGTAGCTATTTCGGTAGCTATTTCGGTAGCTATTTCGGTAGCTATTTCGGTAGCTATTTCGGTAGCTATTTCGGTAGCTATTTCGGTAGCTATTTCGGTAGCTATTTCGGTAGCTATTTCGGTAGCTATTTCGGTAGCTATTTCGGTAGCTATTTCGGTAGCTATTTCGGTAGCTATTTCGGTAGCTATTTCGGTAGCTATTTCGGTAGCTATTTCGGTAGCTATTTCGGTAGCTATTTCGGTAGCTATTTCGGTAGCTATTTCGGTAGCTATTTCGGTAGCTATTTCGGTAGCTATTTCGGTAGCTATTTCGGTAGCTATTTCGGTAGCTATTTCGGTAGCTATTTCGGTAGCTATTTCGGTAGCTATTTCGGTAGCTATTTCGGTAGCTATTTCGGTAGCTATTTCGGTAGCTATTTCGGTAGCTATTTCGGTAGCTATTTCGGTAGCTATTTCGGTAGCTATTTCGGTAGCTATTTCGGTAGCTATTTCGGTAGCTATTTCGGTAGCTATTTCGGTAGCTATTTCGGTAGCTATTTCGGTAGCTATTTCGGTAGCTATTTCGGTAGCTATTTCGGTAGCTATTTCGGTAGCTATTTCGGTAGCTATTTCGGTAGCTATTTCGGTAGCTATTTCGGTAGCTATTTCGGTAGCTATTTCGGTAGCTATTTCGGTAGCAGTTTTAGCAAAGTATAAAGCTGTATTTATCGTCCTATCTGGATCTTAATGGTCAATCTACACACAACCGGGCCGTGGCCGGGACGTGTCAGGTAAAAAATATCATTCCATACATTTTCTATGGATTCATTCACACACGTTGTCATGACGACGTATTGTTTCCCTCCTGACGGGCCACGGCCCGGACACGTCCCGGTCACGGCCCGGATCTGTGTAGATAGACCTTGGGTCGAAAACTGCTAATTTAAAATAGCGTCAACTGACAACACAACAACACAACAAAACAACAACAACAACAACTGTGTATCGGCAGTGTCACTGGCATTTTTTGAGACATAATATGGTCGCAATCAGTGAAAGTCATTGTTTAGCAGAATACCAAATGTGTCAAAAAATGCCATTGACACTAAACGGCTATTGACTTTTGTTATTTTTAAACTTTAAAAAATTTATTCTATGAGTAATGGATCTTATTGCATTTGCAATTGACGCGCGACCTGCTTTTGGAGCGGTTTCGCACTACATCCGAACCGAATCCGATCTGAGATGTTAGTATCTATTCATGTCAGCTTATTGTTATAAAAGTTCTCGGATCCATACTAAATATTGCGGATCGGATAAAAATTTGATGTAGTGCGTAAACGCTCCTATATTAGTATAGATCTGACAACTATTTCTATGGTAAGTTTATCGGATCGGATGTAGTGCGAATGAACGTAAGATACCATAGGTAAAAAAAGAAAAAGGAAATAAGGTTAGGAATAAGGTTTGAACGGTTAAAACCTTATTCCTTAAATACACGTCATTATACCTACCTATGCTATATTGAGTATATCAGGTATATTAACACAACTATGTTTCCCTGACCCCAAACTTGTTGCTCGCAGATTACTTAAGTTGCTAGATTAGTTTGCAAGTTAAAGAACTTCTTACATCCACCTCCAGTGATGTAAGGGCAGAACTATTATTTTATTACTTTGGTTGTTACGTTGTTTTCGTGTTGAGTCGTTAATTTGTTGGGTCAATTAGTTTGTAGGGTTTTGTAGGTACATGATTTAAATCTTACATGCTTAGAATAAGCTTAATCTCTAGTTAAGTAAAGACAAGACAGAAGATACTACAACAGAATACCAAATAGGTGACCACACCACCACACCACACCACCGAAGCCTAATCTATATTTGTGAAGATTTGTAATTGGCATTGTTGAACACAGAAATCGATTTAATGACTTAATTCTGCTGTAAATCTTCCATAAATAAATAATGGGCTATCTACACACATCCGGGCCGTGCCCGGGACGTGACGTGACCGGGCCGTAGCCTGTCAGGAGGGAAAAAAATACGTCGTCATGACAACGTATGTGAATGAATCCATAGAAAATGTATGGAATGATATTTTTCCCTGACACGGCCCGGACACGGCCCGGATGTGTGGATAGACCTTTAATAAGAATCCAGCTGCTTGATTACTTTGTTAGTGCTTATCTATCTAAGTTATTTCTAGTTACAAGTTCTCAATTATCGAGATAAACATATTATGCCGTTCGATGGGTATACTTGAAATACTACAATTATTTCAAACTCAAAAGAACTACGACAAAAACATAAAGGGAAAGTGAAATTGGGTCGAATATATCCAGCGATAAATCCGGGAAAAAATCTGAAGGGAAAGCTTTATATGAATACCGGCAATCGATCAATCAACAGATCTGAAGCATTTATCTACATTGTAACATAAAGTAAGGTTATTATTATGTAAACGTCTCTTATATAAACTATAGAGATATAAAAAGACATATAATCAAAGTGTTTGCTACTAGTTGATGAATCATGGGAAAACTAGTATTTATGTTAATTCATGTTGCTTGTAAACTGGTATTTTATTAAAAATCCTTGATCCAAAACATAAACATACAATTTTTGTCTTTACCTACTAATGTATAGTTTATTATAAATGCGAAAGTAACTCTGTCTGTCTGTCTGTCTCGCTTTCACGCTAAAACGGCTGAACCGATTAAAACGAAATTTGACACACAGATAGGCTATAGCCTGAGAAAGGACATAGGCTACTTTTGATTTCAATAGCGCAGGTTAAGCAAACGCGACGCGGGCGCCGCGCAAGATAATAATAGTATAATGCGTACCAAGTCGCGGGCAGCCACTAGTATAGTTATATGAATTTAAAGAGTTTGTTTGATTCATTTCTAAGGTCTATCTACACATATCGGGCCGTGCCCGGGACGTGGCCCGTCAGGAGGGAAAACAATTCGTCGTCATGACAACCGGACACGCCGTGCCCGGGACGTGTCCGGACCGCGCGTGGCCTGTCAGGAGGGAAAATAATGCGTCATCATGACAACGTATCCGGTATTCGTGACGACGAATTGTTTACCCTGCTGACGGGCCACGGCCCGGGCACGGCCCGGATATGTGTAGGTAGATAGCTAGACCATTAGATTTCCGCTCAAAATTGTTTGCTAGGAATTTTATTGAGTCTGAGAGGTAAGTAGATATAGATAAAACGTCAAGACAATGTGATAACATTAAATACATACTTACCTATTACTAATTAATTACAAATAAGAAACGATGCAAGTAAAAGAGGTCTATTTGTATCGTAGCAAGTGGAAGGAAGTGATCTGCCTAATCCGATAGGAATAAAAAGAAAAATGATGAAATCTTGTAGGACGAGTTTGACATCACATAAGACGGGTCATTTTTTTAAAGTTAATGCTAGATTCGCAAGAGTACAGTTTTCCCCAGAGAAGAATCTAGCAAGAAAAGAGGTGTGACAGATAGGTAAATATGTATGTACTTATGTACATAACAAATAGATAATATTTCTATTAATTTTAATAAAATATATCACACCTAATCAAGTATCTACATCATAACCAAAGCTATTTATTTAATAATAGCTTGAATATTGCGCAACAGCCGCAAAACTATCAAATAGGCTCTTTACATTGTGTTATAGTGATATGTTATTATCATCGCTAGGGGTAATGATGGCGTATTGTCAAATTAGAGCCTATTCTGTAAATGACTGAATTGTGGGAGTTTCGGGGACGGTGATGTAGTGCGAGAGCTGGGGCAGGATATTTAGTGTACTAAAGGGCGAAGAAATAATGCACATCGATCTTTCGAAAAAGGCAATCGGCTAATTTCAACTTTGTATTGCAATATATCGCACACATCATGAAGTTTATTTTGTCAGTCGTGGTTCAAACTTCAATTAAAGAAATTCTAAATTCAAATTCTGATAAATCTCATGAAAAAGATCATAATAATATTTAAAAAGCTAAGTTAATTATGAACTTAATCAAAGTGATCGATAATAATTAGGGTAAAAATTAAACTACGAATTCTAAACTATAAATAACTATTTCAGTTAAATATTTAAAGCTTAGACTCAGTTTGGAGGGGATAGAGCCGAGCAGTATATTATTCTGTATTTTAGGATTAAAAATCTAGTCGCGGGACAAGGTGATAACCTCACAGTGTAGTTTGTATTGCCAGCTCTCTTACTATAGCATTAAAACACATAACAGTGCAGAGGCAATAGTTAAATAGGCACCTCATTAGCGAGTTGAATCAAAATAAGTACGTTCATAACTGAATTGACTGCGATTGTATTAAGAAGTGTCCGGGGTTGCTCTGACGAGGTAAATATTATTGTGTTCTAATAAATAAGTTTAAGAACAAATGTTTACCACATTAATCAGTCGCTACGCTGCATACATGCACGTCAGTTTAGCGTACTCTTTACTTGGTCTTTCTTTAACAAGTTCCCGATTTGATCAAGAGACGTGAATAAAGAAGTGTGTAGATTAAGTAATTGGTAAGAATAAACGTTTTTTTCTTCTTTCTGTCTTAGATTAGATCGTAGCTGATAGCGAAGTGGTATATGCCTATCCCGATGGGAGAGGCGAGTGACAGATATGTGTGTAACATATAATCAGATTTTATTACAATACAATACAAATATTCTTAATATATATATTTTCTTATTCTTAATATTCTTATTATGTTCTTCTTCTTCTTTTTTTATTCTTTTAATTTTGTGGTATTTTTGATAACCTATTTAAGTAGGTACTTATTTAATTGAAATATTATGAGATGAATTACGTTATGTTATGTCATCTAGCCGTTGTTGTCCCACTGCTAGGCAAAGGCCTCTCTCCTCATTCTCCATGATTCTCTATCCTGAGCCTCCTCTGCCTAGTCGTTCGTGAAGGTGTCCAGTTCATCTCGCCACCTTTTAAGTTAATCAAATAAAAACTCAATCGTGCAGTTACCTGCTAGTTACTTTCATCTAACTGTTGGCAATGAAGGTCAACTACTATTACAATGGAGCAATCATTTTAATAACAATTTCTGCTAGTAAAAACATAATAACATTAGCGTCTCACCTTAGACCCAGAACAGACGGTGAAACGCAACTGCAACGCAGGTACATATACTATACACGACTTGATACCTGACCCCAAATTATTTTATCGTAAAGACTAGCTATTCCGAAAAACCGTTATCGACTATTAAACGTTATCGATATTTATCGATAACTAAATATCGGTATTGTCAATCTCTATCGATCTTACGAGTCGAAGGCCATTTCGTACTGTCACCGATACATGTTTATGTGTGCGAATTTGATTGTGTGCGTCAACTTCGAGGTAGTGTTTAACAATGGTATTGTGTGCGTGAATAGCGACGAAATCCAAAATGCGTTAGTAGTTAAGTATTTTGAATGTGTCCCCCTTAAACTCGGCAGAATTTTTGTACCACGATCGCGGCATATGTCGTATCCCGTTGGGTAAATAATCCAAGATCTATCCATCTATCGATCTATCAACACAAACTTTGAAATTTTAATATGAGTAAGATGATACGTAATTTTATTTTATTTTAAATCGATCGATTTTATTGAGTTTTAATTATATGAACAAGTTTTACACTATCTATAAGGAACCCTAAAAACCAAGGCACACGGCAAATCAAGATTTATTATATGTAGGTAGGTACGAAACAAAAGACACATAATCTAGCACTCATGATCATAACATTTTGTTTATTCAAAGGTAGAGGATGGATTCAAGTTTTTATTTTATTTTTTAATCTTCTTTCGTTTTAAAGTTTATGATATAATTCAAGGTGCCGCGGACTGTGGAGTGTGAAAAAAAAATGGCGGCAGTAACTTTCACAATCAATGGAAAGTTGTACGAAGGTAAGTTTTTTAACAATTTGGCTTCAAATTCGAGAAATTTTCGTTTAAAATTGTCTTGTTAAGGCACGTTTTGCGGATTTATTTTTAAAAAAAATTATCTAGTATTTCCGCCATTTTTTATTGTTTAACTGTCTAATAATTTCGGTGCCGTTTCCGTAGATAAAATTGTAAAAAGTTTTAAAGCAATTTATGCAGCTTCCACCATTATGCTAGACGGGCGATTAATTCTCAATTGAGCCGATGGAAACCTTATTTTTTATTTCATAGTTTTCTTTGTGTGTATGTACTTGTAAGTTTGCTAGATTGAAGTCATATTTTTACTTCAGAAAACCTTATTTGATGGTTACTCCACATCAAAGCCGCCGGCATGCCGCCGCGCTGGACTAGGCCTACCTAGCCTAATGCAATACTATTGAAATAAATATCTGTATCGATAGAGCAAAACTATCGATAGTATCGATACTATCGATTGTCCTATCGATTGGGTACATGATTTTGACGTTTAACAATCGATAGCAAAACTATCGATGTTTCGGCAACACTAATACGAATGGCAGCTGTCAAAAAATCCGGCGGTTTTGGTGTGTAGATACCATTAAACTCGAATTTACGTAAGATTTTGTTAGATTCAGAATACTTGTGTATTAAGCTAAATACCGAGTACAGCCAAACCAAATGAACTGGAAAAATGCTATGTACAGAGAGAGAGACTTGTGTAGTACACTTAATTGCAGTGGATTCCTAAGGCCAAAACACACCAGATACGTATGCGTAGACGTATGCGTACCTCTGAGTTGAAATGTATGGAACTGTCACCGCTAGCGTAACGTAGACGTACACGTCGACGTGACGCGTAGCCCGGTGACACATCGGTCTACGCCGTGCGTACGTCTACGTTACACATACGCATCCGGTGTGTTTCAGCCTTAATAATTACATAATGTACATATATTTATATATAGTATACTTCATTTGTAACAGTGGACGGCAAATTTGGACCAGAGATATCCTTGAACGAGTACATCCGGAATGTGGCTGACCTCCGCGGAACCAAGGCCATGTGTCATGAAGGAGGCTGCGGCGTTTGTGTTGTGGTCGTCACCGCTACTATACCTCCTGATAAAGATGCTAAGACATTCTCTGTTAATTCTGTGAGCGGATTTTTCAAAATGTATTATTTTTTCGCCTAGATTTCGTGTAAGTATGCGGCGATTGATGAATGTGGGTAAAGTGGACCACACACGCTAGGTTATGCCTGACGGTTAAGCGTGAACAGTTGAACTGTGCAAGCATAACTGACCGTGTATACCTAAATTTTACTTGCGTAGGAAAAAAAAAACACATACACGTTCATTTAAGCTTGCACAGTTCAACTGTTCACGCTTAACCGTCAGGCATAACCTAGCGTGTGTGGTCCACTTTACCCACATTCATCAATCGCCGTATTTTCGTCATATCTTGGAAAACTTAAGAATAGTCTATGGTTTTCTCATGTATAAACTACAACATTAAACAGTTCTTTAAAGTCTGCTTAAGTAGTGGTTTTCAGTTGAAAGAATAACAAACAATTCCGATATAAGTAGGAATAGGATATCGATACTGTTGGGCTCAAGTCTGCTAATTTAAAATTGTCTCTGTGTGTCGGCAGAGTTTCAATGGCATGTTTTGACATATTTGGTACCTATCTGCTAAACAATACACACACACGTGTAGCTTACACTGATTGAATGTGTCAAAAATTACATTGACACTCTCATTGACACTCTGCCGACATACAACTGAAAATAATGTTGTACTTAAATAAGCAGACTTGGGCCCCAAGTTAATCAAATATATTTTTTACAAAGGTTATGAATTATCATCTGATTGCAGTGCTTAGTATCGGTATTATCCTGCCACGGCTGGGAGGTCACTACCGTTGAAGGGATCGGGAACCGCGTCACCGGGTACCATGAGATACAACGTCGTTTGGCCGGGTTTAACGGCACCCAGTGCGGGTATTGTACTCCAGGCTGGATTTGTAATATGTATAGGTTGGTATTATTTGTGTACTTCTATGTCAACATCATTTCATTTAGACCAAAACACACCGGATGCATTGCGTATGCGTAGACGTACTGTACGTAATGTATGAAACTGTTACTACTTGCGTAACGTAGACGTAGACGCAAGCGGTGACAGTTCCATGCATTACAACTCAGAGGTACGCATACGCATCCGGTGTGTTTTGGCCTTAAGGGTTAGACTCTTGTCGGTGGAGCATTCGCCATTTAGGCCTATCCTCTGCCAGTGCTTTGTGCTTTTACTTATATGTATTTATTATATTTTACTTCTTCTTATTCTTGATTCGTATTTTTTATAACGTCAAAAACTATTAGAAGAGCAAGGAGATCTTTGCCCATCAGTGGAACATGATTACGTGACAGGCTGACTTTATCTATTGCTTATACAGCAAGATTATGTTAGCTAAAGTATAATAGTATAACCTTTTTATAGTTCGAAAAGTCAAATAATTTTAAAACGAGTTATTGCATTTCATTTTTGTACATGCTATGAGTATTATAATTGTTATAAAAGTTTTTCTTTAAATTCTTTACAAATAACAATGAACGAAAACAACAAAAATATTTTAAAAAGGAAAAACAAAATTATTATCATTAATTGTGTAGGACAATGTTGCATATTAAAAAAAAACAGATCAAGATAAGCAATGCAATCAAGGTATTAAAATAATGAGTATTATGATGATGGTGATGTATGTTGAGGTCTGATGATGACGTCATTGTAACCTAAGTAGACTTCGATTTATATAATTATAAGTTACAAGCATACTACTCAACTACAAAGTAAAGTTAGTTATTAGAACTCCCAAACATAAACACGGTACCGTCGTGTTGTGGAAAATCATGGAAATCACACATCGGTAGAATTTTAATAAACACCATAGCTTTGTATCTTTATTTTTTTTTTTTTAGCCCGTTTCGTCCCACTGCTGGGCAAAAGCCTCTCCCACGCCTCTCCAAACACTCCTGTTGTTAGCTTCATCCCACCAATCTTCCCTGAATCAGCGTAGGTCGTCACTTCATCGTTTTTTGGGCCCCTTCGGCGACGTTGGCCGTCTGGCACCCAATTTTTATCATTAAATAAGAATAAATTAATAAATAAGAATCTTAATAAACACCATTTTTTTTATTAAGATTCTAACGATGTGTCGTAGATTTTCAGGACGCGGCATCGTACAACGATGCAACGTCGTGTCGTGTTTATGTGTTGGAGCCCTAATGAATTTGCAGGAGAGATGAGTTCGTATCATAGTAAGTGGAGAAAAGTGATCTCTGCCTAACCCGATTGGATAGAGGCGTGACAAGTATTTATGTTGGTATAATAGGCATGATGACTAAAAAAAATTTTTTAGTCTGTCACATTTTTTTTTTTTAGCCAGTAAGGTCCCACTGCTGGGCAAAGGCCTCCCCCGCGACTTTCCATTTAACACGGTCTCCGGTAGCGACCCGCCATTCGCATGAAAATGCATCCAGATCGTCTCTCCATCTTTTTCGAGGTCTACCTCGGCGTCTGTGACCATCTAGTGGCGCCCATTCTGTTGTTATTTTTGCCCAACGATCTGGATGCATTTTACAAACATGACCGGCCCAACTCCATTTAAAAAAAATAAAAACATAAATTAAATAAAATAAATTATAACAACAACAAAATAAACAAAACATAAATTAAAACAACACAAATAAAAACAAACAAACAACACAAACAACATAAATTATTTTAAAATAATCGACACGTATTTTTTCTTTTTTCTCTTAAACCAAAAAAGACAAAGTTACCCTGGGTTAAAGTTGCTCGTGACGTCACGTTTGAGTACGATTTTTCTCAATGGTAACGTAAAAACCCCCCACTCCGTAACTTTGATGATCTGTATCTTTGTATTTATTTATGTATTTGATCAGGTAAAAAATGTGTTTCAAATAGTTTTTAATAGCCTAAAAAACGGACTAATTATTTTTTGAATTTTTTAATGAAGTCATCATCCCTATTATAACAAATGGCGATAAAGAATTTACATCGAAGTTTGGAATGTGGCAATCGGCTATTTTCGACTCCATATATAGTCCCGTTTGTTACACACCCACCATGACACCATAAAATGGATGTAGGTATGGAAATTAGCATCCGTTTGTATTCGGAAATCCGATGATAGCCGATGTGCATTATTCATCGCCCTTCAGGCCCAGAACATACGATGAAACTCAACTGCAACGCAACTGAAACTGCTAGTTACTTTTGAGTTGCATCTAAGTTTCTGCTATAGACTCCTTTAGAAAACCACACATTATGCAACTAATCTGAAACGTTTCAAACTAGTTGCAGTTGCGTTGCAGTTGCGTTTCCCCGTATGCTCTAGGTCTTAATGTATGTATGAACACAGACTAGGCTAACTAAACCAAAATTTTACAGTATATACCAATCAAAAAAGAAACTGACATCAACAGAAGTAGAAAACTCCTTCGCTGGTAACATCTGCCGTTGTACTGGCTACAGATCTATTGCTGATGCTTTTAAATCCTTTGCCATTGACGCTGGTGAAACTCTACTACAGAAAGTTGTAGATATGGAAGACTTACATACTATCCAACGTTGTGGAGTCAATTGTGCTAAGAAATGCCAACATAAGAATGATTGCAAGAATTCTGATAAAATTGATGATAAATCAATTGTGAAAGATGGAAATGATAGCGATGATGTAAAGAAGAAACATTGTAAAGTAAAAGAATTAATAAATAAAGGTCTGTGTGTCAAAGAAGATAAGACAATGCTAGAATTAGAGTGTGGCGCATGTAAGTGGTTGAAACCCTACGTTTTGAATGACGTGTTCAAGGCTATGGGGCGTGGCGAATATAAATTGATAGCCGGCAATACAGGGCAAGGTAACTACTGTACTTTTTGTAATACTTTCTTTCTGTGTGGTTTTCTATTTTCTACCTTGTAATTTTATTGAATTCTAAAGTATGTGATTGACAGCTGCAAGTTTTTTCTTTTGATTTACAATAAATTTGACCTTTGCAATCCGTTTGTTGTGAAATAGAAATATACATGGTGTAAGTAATAGCTTTGTTACAAATAAAAAGGTAATTGTATTTTTTGGAAATTTAAATTGCAGAGCATTTTTAACTTTTTCTCTTGAAATTAAGATTGTGAGAGAATTCAAAGAATATGTTTTAATCGTATACTTCACTTTTAACTTTTTATAGCGTACTTTTCTTTTTGTTTGCCGACCCGGCAGCTTACGTCATTTTCAATTTTTTTAGATAACATCTTCCACAGATGAAGGCCGCTGGGCCTGCCGGCGGCTTCTTTGTTTAGACATATCTAATTATTTATGTACTTACGTTTTTGTAGGAGTATACCACGTGACAGACTACCCACCAATAGTGATAGACATCTTCAACGTAGTCGAGCTGAAGAGCCACATGATTGACGTAAACCTGGTCCTTGGAGCCGGGATGCCCCTCTCAGAGATGATAGACCTCTTCCTCAAGCTGGGCGAGGAGAACGAAGACTTCGCTTATCTGAAACAGTTTCATGAGCATATGGATCTGGTTGCTCATATTCCTGTCAGAAATGTAAGGGCCCGTACTGTAACCAAAAAACATTTGCAAACAATGTACACATTGATAACCATCATCTTATAGAATAGGCAATTAAAAAAATAGTACCTATACAAAAATATTTTGAAGTATACATCTAAAAACTTACTTACATAAACTTTTAGCAACTGATAAAACAGAATGATGACGTTATTTTTTATAGTACAAGGAAGTATGTGCTCGATGCGAAGATAATTCCTGACTAAGTGTGATATCATAAAAAAACTTGTTTTGTTTTGGTTATTCCAGTCCAGTGCAGTCATTAGAATCATTTTATCTTAGTTTCTTGTCCTACATAATTTTTTTGTCAAATCGTGTTGATTTATGTTTGTCTTATAGACGCCGCACACCTTCAAGGGCCCTAGTCTGCTAATTTAAAATCGCCTCAGATGTGTGTCGGCATAATATTAATGGCTTTTTTGAATCGTTTGGTTTTCTGCTAAACTATGGCTCACACTGATTGCGACCAAATGTGTCAAAATTATATTGACACTCTGCCGACACACAACCTTTGAATATTATAAATTAGCAGATCTGGGAATATATTCAATTTAAAATTCCAGATCGGAACTATCGGAGGCAACTTGTTCATGAAACATTCCAGCAACGACTTCCAATCAGATTTATTTCTGTTATTTGAAACTGTTGGCGCTATGCTGACCATTGGTAAGTTATGTATTGTTTGTTTCAAGATATCAGAATGTATTAAGATATATGTTTCGTAGCGAAAGGGGGGAGTCTTTGTCTACGCCTGTGAGAGAGAGGTATGACAAATATATGTGTGTATGTTTGAAGAGTTAAGTTAAAATTCCTTTTTTTTATTAATTAATATACATATAGCAAAGATCCATCGATATGTTAGTAAAAATAGACTTAAACAGATAGTGTTAGTACAATGATAGAGGGAAAAGTACAAAGTAAAAAACCTTGTAGATCCTATCATTACTGTTAACAAGTATCCCCACCCAGTGTCGCATAATTGGGGCGTCATAGCGTCCGGCAATGATCTTCAGTATGGTGTTGGAGCTGGCCCGCACCCTCCTAAGTAATGAGGCAGCTTTTTTGCGTATAACTGCAAAAAAATCATCTGTACGCTCTAGTGCAAACATGCCAGAAGCACTGATTTTTACAGAATGTTGTTATTAGACTTTCATATTTACAAAGATGATTATTTGCATACACATTAAAGAAATCTCTACAGGGGACAAAGATTGTACTAACAAATGTTTCACCATTGCGCCATAGTTTGTTAAACGAGTTTTTGCTTTTAAAGATAGGTATAGGATAAATTGCCCTTAGTATAGGTCGCGCCACGTAAAATGAACCCTAGCTGACAGCTGCGCATTAGACGATTTTTGAGTCTGACGTTTAACATTTGTTTTAAAATACCATCGCGCACAAAAGTGTTTAATTACAGTCATGGTTTTATGCACAAAGGAAAGAAAAATATTATTAGTAGTATTAGTAAGGTGGAATATAAATAAAAAAAATACACAACTACCAATCAATATTGGAGTTAGTGTAAAATGTGTAAAAATGTAAAAAAATATTCGAAAATTTAAAAAACATATTGTTCTTCCATTAAGTCTTCATGGGTGGTGCGAAAACCAGACGAGGACGCGGTGTTAATGCCAGAAGTGGCCATTTTATTATCATCGTTGTCGTCACTTTCATAACCTTTGGAATCAGAATCATCATCCCCTACGTATAGTCTATAAGTCAACATACATAACCGCGTGCGAAAGACTCTTACAAGAATGAAACGAAATAGCCCTAGTACTTTCGAGCGTAAGTGTACCCATGCGCGAACACGTAATTTTCATTTGTTTCTAAAGTTCTTTTTACGTGGCGCGACCTATAACAGATATCGCACTTACAATTTTATAAATACATCGGTAGGTATCCAATACACGACATCTCGTACATGAGTTCTCTTGTGATGCAATCCATCTTTTTCAACAATAAGCATTCGAAAACCACATTATCTTTTTGGAACAAAATATACACCCACATTTTCCCAAAGCGCAGAAACTATATATCAACTATATCTATCAAAAATCCCTTTATATGCACAGAAATAAATTGGTAACTGATACATTTATCTTCCAGCTGAAGCCCCTAACAAGAAACACGAAGTTTCGCTTACAGACTTCCTTAAAATGAACATGAATATGAAGATCATTGTGAATGTTATGTTACCGCCTTTATCTAAACATTGTGCTGTGAAGAGTTATAAGGTACACCTCTTTCAGTTTGATACTAAAAAACTATACCTAGTGCGCTCTATCAAATTACCTATGTATTTATCTAATGGGGATGATGACTACATTCGAAAATTTAAAAATAATTAGTCCGTCTTTTAGGCTATTAAAAAATATTTGGAACACGTTTTTTACCTGATCAGATACATAAATAAATACAAAGATACAGAGCATCAAAGTTACAGAGTGGGGGGTATTGACATCACTTCTACGTAAAAATCGTACTGAGGCGTGAGCAACTTTATCCCAGTGTATCTGTGTCATTTTTTATTTAAGAGAAATAAGAAAAAATACCTACGTGTCGAATTTTAAAAAATAATGTATGGATTAAAAAATTTTTTAGTCATCATGCCCATTGCCCTCATCCTACTTTTTTCTATAAATAAAACATTAGATGATTAGAGTTTATCACATAGGTAATCACATAGGTCATAAAAAAGCACGGTTATTTTATGTATTTTGCACTTATAAAATGTTTATTTTAAATAGATAGATCACAGGAAAAATTGCCTAATTAACATTATACGAGTTTTAAATATAAATAACACTCGTAGTTTAAAAGCACTTGTATTTTTAATGTAAATGAAACATTAACGGTAGTTTGTAATATTCAGATAATGCGTCGCTCCCAAAACGCACACGCAGTCGTCAACGCTGGCTTCCACTTCAAATTCAAACAAAACTCTACAATTATAGACAAAGCTACTCTTGTCTATGGAAGTATATCACCCCACTTCATTCACGCTGCTAAAACCGAAGCACTCTTGGCTGGTAAAGACCTGTATAGTGACAGCACTCTGCAGGAAGCTTTGAAGAGTCTGTCTGATGAAGTGAATCCTGAAGAAGCACCTCCAGAACCTGGTGTCAAGTATCGGAAGATGTTAGCTTTATCTTTGTTTTATAAGGTAAAGTAAATTAATTGTCGAAAGGTTAACTGGAGTTCAGATTTTACAATAATGGAAAGAAATTTAAATACCTAATATTTTGTGACGTTTATAAAAGTCTTTTTTCAAAAGATAAAGGAATTTGTTAAAACAAGGAATATAGTAAAAAAGTTCAATTCAAACAATTTTCAAACGCTAACCCATTCTTTTCAGGCAATACTAAGTCTCTGCCCAGAAGACAAGCTAAACCCAAAATACCGTTCGGGTGGAGCCGCTATAAACCGGGCCACATCAAAAGGGACCCAAGTCTTTGACACGGATAAAACTTTGTGGCCTTTAAACAAGCCCATACCGAAGCTTGAGGCCCTGGTACAATGCAGTGGTGAGGCCACATTTGCAAATGATCTGCCAACACAGACTGGTGAAGTATTTGGGGCCTTCGTTGCAGCTGATGCAAAACCTGGAAGTGTGATCAGTGGTTTTGATGCCAGTGATGCTTTGGTAAGGAAATTGGGAAAATATCATCATTAACCTCTTCTTCTTCCATTTTTAAAAGTTCTTTACAATGTGACCACATAAGCATTAAAGATAGTAAGAGAATTTCCCTTAGCGCCTAAATCTTAGTAAATTAGGTACTGATTACAACTCTCTTTCACAAACTTACTTGTATGAATTTCAAATGATGATTTCTTTCCCCACAGAAAATACCAGGTGTAAAAGCATTTTACACAGCCAAAGACATACCGGGTTTAAACACATTTACACCTCGCAGCATACCAACGGTAGTTGATACAGAAGAAATTCTTTGTACCGGCAAAGTTCTGTTTAACGGTCAACCGGCTGGTATCATAGTAGCTGATAGAGAAAAAACCGCGAAAAATGCTGCGAGGTTGGTTAAAGTGAAATATGCTTCTGTAAGCAACAATAATCCTGTACTAACTATTCAAGATGTGTTGACATCTCCAGAAAAAGATAAACGGCTTCATTTAGATGCTAAACTGGAGCCTAAAGATACAGGCAAAGATGTCAAATGTGTGCTATATGGAGATCTTTCGTTAGGCACTCAGTATCATTACACTATGGAGCCTCAAACGACTGTAGTGAAGCCAACAGAAGATGGATATGAGGTGTATTCGTCGACGCAATGGATGGATATGACTAACATTGCTGTTGCGCAGTGTATCAATCTTCCAGTTAATAGGTAAGTAAATAAACACCAATAGTTTATTAAATAAAAGGGCGGCCGTAAACGGCTTCAAGCAGTTGAGATCTTATTTCTTGAAGTCGCTACCGCATGACTATTTGTGCAGTCGTAGCAGTCGCGTCTACGATGTCGAGTTGGCTTCTAAGATGCTCTTCGAGGAGCCTGACACAGATCAACATGGCGTAACTATATACTAATAGAAAGATCCAGAATAATGGACGGTGGAGGTCACGACCGTCAGACATGAGGAATACGGTTAATGGAGGAGCAGCCTCCATCTCCTTCATCAACGTTCGATGCCGTACACGCGAGTCGCATGTACAGCATCGAATGAATGTTCATCGCGCAGAGTTGGGTCTCATCTGTTAGAAGCAGTCTGTGTATGGCAAACCAAATCTTCATATATGATTAATATTTCAGTGTAAACGTAATTGTCCGTCGAGTGGGAGGAGCGTACGGAGGTAAAATCACAAGATCCACTCTAGTCGCCTGCGCAGCTGGCATAGTGTCACACTTGCAAGGAAAAACATGCCGTTTCGTACTCGATATAGAGACCAATGTCCGAATCATTGGGAAACGATTGCCTACGGATTGCAATTTTGAGGTGGGTTTACAAAGAAACAAAGGTTAAAAAATATTATTCATGTATGAAAGCGTGTCTTAATAAATATGTTATCTTGGTGATAATGGTTGAAAATTGAAACCAAAACAAAAGATTAAGTAAGCATTACGTTCGCATTCACTACCAAAACTACTCAATTGTATAACTTTAATTTAAAATAGTGTCTTCCTACACACACTAAACACCTTTCTATTTCATAATATTTGTACATCCAGCATTCGTTTGTATTTAGACTTGATTAAGCCAGTACTTGAAACGAATGCCAGGCAAGTCTCTTTTCAGTTCTTTTACACACTAGTAATCTACTAAAAAGTCTATTAAAGCCAAGAAAATTCTAATTTTCAGGTAGGAATAAACTCAGAAGGCGAGATTCAGTACTTAAAGATGAAGTACTACCAAGACAACGGCTGTTCTCCGAATGAGTCGATCAGTGCATTCACGCTGAATCACTTGAAAGCTTGCTACGATTCTAAGCGGTGGTATGTCGAAGCCTATAGTGCAGCTACTGACACGCCTTCTAACACCTGGTGCAGAGCTCCTTGTAAGTACATACATATATATCCGTCACGCCTCTTTCCCGTCGCAGTAAGCAGAGACCACTTCCCTTCACTTACTACGATCCAAACACTCTTCCTAAAATCTTACGCATCCTCATTTAGATTATTTTTAAAGTATCACTCTAATCATCATCTAAAAATATTTAAATGTTTTTGAAAAATAAATTAAGGATAATTTTTAAACAATGACTGCTGTCATAATTCAACTAAAAATAACAATTTCAATAATTTTACAGCATCTACAGAAGCAGTAGCAATGATAGAATACATAATGGAAAAAATAGCTTACATTACTAAAAAAGACCCAATTGAAGTAAGATTAAAGAACTCAGTGAAAGAAGACAACCCTATTCCTGATATGATAAATCAATTGAAGAAAGACGCCGATTACGAAAACAGAGAAATAGAAATCAAAAAGTTCAATGAAAATAATCGCTGGAGGAAAAGAGCTATAAAGCTTATTCCAATGATATATGAACTATTTTACGTTAGTCCTTACAATTCTATCATCAACATTTACCACGGAGATGGTTCAGTAGTCCTTATGCATGGTTGCTCTGAAATGGGTCAAGGAATCAACACGAAAGTAGCACAAGTCTGTGCGTATACTCTAGGGATACCTTTGGAAAAGATTAGTGTGAAACCAAGCACAAGTTTCACGTCACCTAATTGTATGGCCACTGGAGCAAGTGTTGGTAGTGAATGTGTGTCTTTCGCTACGGTGAAAGCTTGCGAGATTTTGTTGGAGAGACTGAAACCGATTAGGGAGAAAATGGGGAAGCCCACTTGGGAAGAATTGGTGCAAGAAGCATTTAACAAAGGAGTGGATCTACAAGCAAGTTATTTGTATACTAGTAACGACGACGTGAAGCCATATGATATTTATTGTGCAGTTGCTCTGGAGGTTGAAGTGGATGTGTTGACAGGCAACCATGATGTGAGGAGGGTTGATTTGTTGGAAGACACTGGCATAAGTTTGAGTCCAATTATTGACGTGGGGCAGGTAAAGTAATATCTTTAATATTTGAAATACCAAGTAATGGTGTCTACACACCAAAACAAATGCACGGGCATTACGGTTACGTCCTTTTTGGAAAATTTTCAATGAGATATTTGACAGATGAAGGCCGTCGGCCTTTCCGACGGCACCGGTGTGTAGATATCATTAATGATATATATCATTATCAGCATTTTATAATCCACTGCTGGACATAGGACTATCCTATTACAATGATATGTATAAAACCCATTATTTAGATATTGTAATTGTACGAGCATGAGCATTAAATTTTCCTGTGCCATGTTCTTTCAAAATTAAGCAGGGTAATCTGGACTTTGGGTAATAATTTCAACCTTATAATATCATACAACGAACAAATTCTCGGGTTATATGTAAGTACTTTACAAGTAGATACGTACCATATTTTTCTTCAAAACACGTACCATCATTAAGCCAAAAATATCTTTGTCCTAGATTGAAGGAGCATTCATAATGGGCCTTGGCTACTGGACCTCAGAACACACGATGTATGACGCAGACTCCGGCAAGATCCTCACAGATCGGACGTGGACTTACAAGCCTCCAGGAATCAAGGATATTCCAGCTGATTTCAGGGTCTACTTCAGAAGAAATTCCAGTAATCCTTTTGGGGTTTTGCAGTCTAAAGGTACATACCTATCAGTCCCTATCAGGGTAGGCAGAGACCACTTCGCTTCACTTGCTACGATTCAAACACACTTCAATTATGTGTTAAATTTAATAACGACAATTTTGATACGCTAAAATCTCTATTTACTCAAGAAAAAAAACGTAATTCAAATCGTATTTAATCTTAAAAAAACGCAAGTAGTCTTGAATGATTCTAGAATTTAATTTTAATTTAGTAAGCACTTCTATAACTCACTCTTTTTACAGCCAATGTGCTGAAAAAAGCTTATTCTTTCTCTTCATATGTGTATTAACGATTGATTAAAAAACAGAAACGACTACTTTTCCATAAAACACGAACGTAATTTCACCAAAACAACAATTAACGATTCAGCAAAATTTCCTCTGTTCCTTACATAAGATGAAAACACCAAAATTTTACACGTAACGGTAACGTAATGCGAATAAATTGGAAATGACAAGGGTAGTGCTTATGGACGCACAATTTGTTAAAAAAAAGACGTTGACCCCACTCAACCGTTATACCTTTATTTTGATGCTTCAGTAACCTTCCCTGAGGGATCACGGTCGGTTTATATCACTGTTAGAGTATCTTGGGAGCCTAGGGTTTTATACTGGTCACTTCCAAATCCAAGTAAATAGGGCACTGCAAATAGCGCAGCTACGTTACAATAACATCAACTAGGTGTGAAGAGTGATTACTTTGGTTTGCTACTTTTTGCAAGCTAGCATTGGGCGTTTTTAAATTTACAAAACAAAAATCATCCCCATAATATGACATCGAAACAATTCCGCCTATTCGATCGTTTCACGACGATTTCAAACGCGGAGGCGGAAATCTACATACCTATCGATCACGCCTTTCCCACCGGAGTACGCAGAGACTCCTCCACTTTCTACGAAAAGTCTGGAGTACCATAAACATGCGTGCATGTATCAGCCAACTGTTGGATGTGGATGAAGCGAAAGAAGTGTGTTTGTATCGTATAATAATCTATTTAGATGTATATTTATTTATCTAACTTTTCTTCATCGACCATATTGATGTCCTAGATTTGCGATTTCTTTATGATTCTAAAAGACTACGTTTGACCCCAGCAACCGGCGAGCCCGCTCTCTGCATGGCAGTGGTGATAGTCCATGCTCTGCGGGAGGCGGTGCGAGCTGCCCGACTCGATGCGGGGTACCAAGATCAGTGGGTCGATATCAGTAAGTTCAACACTTTTATATTTGACAGGATTATATCTGTGGCCGAAGCCTGCACCGGACGACGCAGTGTAGGAAGGCCTCCAACAAGGTGGAATGATGACTTGGTTAAAGTCGCTGGAAACCGTTGGATGTGGGCAGCGCAAGACCGGTTGTTGTGGAGGTCCTTGGGGGAGGCTTTTGTCCAGCAGTGGACGTCTATAAGCTAACATGATGAAGACTGCTGCTTTAAAATAGTCTCAGTTGTGTGACTAGTGAGTGTCGATAGCATTTTTTGACACATTTGGTATTCTGATAAACAATGGCTTACACTGATTGCGACCAAATACATATTTTGACACATTTGGTTTGCCATTGACATTCAATAGACACCCAACTAACTATTTTAAACTAGCAGACTTGTGCACCTGATTGGCTACCTGAGATCCTACGCATTTATCGTTTTTTCTTGGAAAAGTTACAAGATATCTCAAAATAATAAATCCTATGTGTTATTCTGATGTGCAAGCTACAATATTGTACAGTTTCATTCATATTTAATGGTTTATGCGTGAAAGACAAACATCCTTAGGGCCAAAATATAAATTCACGTCGCGTCGTGTCGCGTCGCGTCGTGTCGCGTCACGTCGTGTCACGACGCGTCGAATCGCGTGAATTTATGTTTTAGCCCTTACATCCATCCATGGGCACAAACACTGACATTTATAATATTAGTAGGATTATATGGTTAAGGTTATAAAAAAAATACATAATTCACCCTATAACTGGGATTTGTTTAGTAAACTAACACGTTTCTTTTTTATTTCAGAAAACCCGTGTACAGTGGAAAATATATTCATGGCTGTGGAACATAAAATAGAGCACTTCAAATTGAAATAATTAAAATGTTACAACGGTGATGTTAATGATAAGTTAAGCACGTAATACACAAATAAAAATACTTCTGAAGGTGCTGGAAACACTTGAATAACATTAATTAGTATTTTATAAGTATACGAGTATTAATCTTATAAATGGTGTAATTGTCTGCAGTATTTTTAAGTTATATTTGTTTTAATATTACTTAATAAATGATCTTTCGTATCTCTGTCTGTATTTCCTTTTAACCCCTATAAAATCTAAAACTGCTTACAAAAGCATAAAATACTGAGGTTGTTTGTAAATAATCAAATTAATTTCATATTTTATTATGTCCAAATTCATAATAGAAGGTATGGAATGAATTGCGTAGGTAGAAAGGCCCATGATGTAGGCCTCAGGGCATAGATCCAAAACATTTGCCCACTGGTTCAACCTACAGCATCCCCGAGACAACCTACGCAAAATTCATCAAATTATTTTAATACGATAACAAGAAATTCTGAGATTGGACCAAGAATTATTTATTTTTAAATACAAAAAGATTCCACGAGAATTCTTACGTAGTATTAAACAAGGATGCTTTTGTGCTTTCAAAGTTATTTCAACGGTATTTTTGCGTCATTACTAGATGAAGATAGTAAAATAAAATAAAATAAAGAACACATTTCATTTTATTTTGAAAGAAACCAGCTTCTGTCAACGAAACAATGTCAGAATCTAAAATATATTGATTTCTTTGGCACAACTTTGGTCCTTGAAAACTTTACGTAAGCAGATAAGTTTTTTAAAGCTAGCGCTTCCTAACGCTAGATTCGCAAGGTGCAGTTTTCCCCAGAGAAGAATCTAGCATGAAACTCTGTAGAGTTGCTCTTTTAATTTTGGCATAAACTAAAAAACTAACTTTTTTTATCATCCAATCCGACTAAAAAGTTTATCTAATATATTTTTTATATTAATATCAAGTAATTGCCAATAAATCAAAGTCACCTTTTCTACGTAGTAAGATTTCATTACAAAATTATGAAATATATAATTAGCTAAGTAAGTTGAAAGTTAGAAAGGTTTTTTTTCACAAAGCTACAAAAGAAGAAATTGTTTAAATTGAAATTGTTTAAATATTTAAAGAAATTATTTTATTCTAAAATCAATATTTTATTTTTTGCAAAGTCGGTATACTCAGAAGGCATGAAAGTCAAAGTAATGAAACTAGATAATTAACAAAATATCTGTTTTCCAAAGAAAATCCTTTAGTCTAATATTATCATAATAAATAGGAGTGAAGTGTCTATTTATTGAAGTTTCCTCATAAAATATTGGTACAGTAAGTAGCGCGGTAGTTGTTCTGTTCACACCTGCTTATTACTGTACACGCCTCTTTGATTACTTACTTACAAATTACTTAACAAGGCGAAAGGGTTTGTGTTTTTTTTGTTACTTTTTTTTAAGAAATATCTACTTATGCAGATTTTTTTTCTCATTTTAGATATGTTTAAAACTTTGAGATGTGTGATGAGTCCAAAAAAAACTTTTTTTTTTTACTTTTGGGTATTTGAATAAGTAGGTACGTTCTAGCAAAAACTAACTTTTAAAAGATAAAAAAATAATCTGTGGTTTTATTAACATTTTATTAAAATAAAACATAATTATTTCTTTATAAGTATACTTTTAAATGAGACATAATAAGTAAAGTCACGTTTCGTATTTCAATTCCTTTGACAGAAAAAAGAGCCTAATTAATAAGAAAGTAGGGGGCGAGGCCAGATGTTTCCTATAATCAGCTATGGAGTGTGACGTAGGCCGCCTGTCGCACAGTGGGCGCAAGAAACTGAATTTTGGCAAATTTTAATTTATGTATTTTTATAAATGTCCAACAAAAATTATTTTCTTCTTTTTTTGTTCGATGCTTATTTTGCTAAAATACATGTGATAAAAAATATGTATATTAAAAAACATATTATAGAAAAAAAAATAAAGTACTTAAATATTTCAGTTTTATGTAGAGATTACGTCTATTGTATTTCTAAAAGACACTGTATATGTGGAGTTTCGAAATATAATCGAAAATCCACCAAAGCACCCTTGTAGTACTACAAACTCCCCTTGTTATACTACAAAGACAAACATAAAAAAAGATGAAAGAACGCTTGTTTTCTAGAGTATTTTTACTCTAGAATATATTTACAAATTCATTCATAAACATTTTTAAATGTAAAAATATAAATACATTAGCGAAAACACGTCACGGTTCTAAACCGTAGGCGGGTGGATAATATTATATTAAGAGCAATGCTTTTAAGTTCAAGCTCATTACGATTTATATTAATACGAGAGGCTGCCTACATATTGCCTATTGTTTCCGCTTTTCCACCATGTTTTTAGCGAATAAATATATCTTTTTCTTTTCGAGTTTGAGTACGAAGTTGTAAACCGTCATATCTTGGAGAAGACATACATATTTGTCACGTTTTTTTTCCATCGGGGTAGGCAGAGACCACGTCCCTCCACTTGCTATGATCCGAACACACTTCCTCAACTTTCTCTTGAAAAATGCAATATCTAAAAGTAATAAGTACTTATATTTTTTAGCAAATAGCAAAAAAACACAAAACACCAACAATAAAAACAATTCCTAGAATAATTGGGTTAAATAAATATTTTTGAACGCAAAATTTTCACCTTAAAAAATAAATCTATAATTTTTTTAATATTAATGTCATCAAATGACTTTATACACTATGTCCATGTGGTGTATAAAGGCCCACTGTGTGATCAGTGCAGCTGGTACGTGATTTGATCGCCAGTCGTCGTCCACGACGGACCACTTACCGTATGTACCACTTCATAGCATTACACCTAATTAGGAACAAATATGCACTGTGGTATGGGGGTAGAGAATAGGAAGAAAAAAATAAGACGTAAAAAAATAATTAAAAAAAAGAACTTCTTAAGTAATCTAGCTGATGAATCGAATTGACAAAAGAGAGATATTTCTAATATTTGATTTCGGTGGGGGTCGAAAAGTACCTAACCCTGTATATATTTTTTTTAAAGTTCTGCTAAATAAGTCACGTTGTAAAAATATATTTTTTAAACACATTTTAATCAGAAAATCTAGTACAAGGTAGCTATAAAGAACATAAATAATACATAAGTAGGTAGTACTAGTAGAAAAAAGGCCTTTGCCCAGCAGTGGGGCATAGACGGCTGAATAAAAATAGGATAAGAATCTAAAACAAAAATGCCACTTAAAAATTAAAATCGTATTTTTCATAAAAAAAGAAACATTTAAAAATATTTAGATTAATATACCTACATTGTAGGTTTTAAATATTTCTATTAAATTCCGGTGCTTTTTTAGCTTATTTTTTAAAATATTTTTAAATTCTCAAACTTAATTAAACTCGTCCTTAGTGAAATTCAATGTAAACTTGAAACATAATATGAACTAACTTCCCAACAGTGTCTAACATGACCCTTGTTTTAATTAACTATGGAGACTGAAACCATGTTATGTTAAATAACATTACCTTGTCATTAAAACCCAAATATTTCTCACTCTCTGATTGTTAATATAAAATAACAAGAACTTCTATTTTTATTGAATTTTATTGGGCACGGCACGCTTTCTCATTTTGAAATAAATATGGCGAAGAGAGACAATATAATAAAACAATATTAGGAAGCCAAAAAAAAAAAGATCTATACAGCCTAATTTAGAACAAATAAAAACTTTTCTGCTATATTCTTCAACATTCATAAAATCTTATAAATTACTATTCTATTCCGTTTCGTTAGTAGCCTATTGTGTCCCACTGCTAGACAAAGGCCTGTCCCGCATTCTTCCATGCTTCCCTATCTACTATCTCTATCACGCAAAAACTACTGAAAAGAGTTTATAAATCTTGGCAATATTGAAGCGTATATACGTACAGAATAACAGAAAAAATAGGATATATTATATTAGGCTTTTTTTTTCAAGATATGACGATAAATGCTTACGAAGTCGCAAGCAGTCTCTATATTGATTCGATTTATGTAAAAAAGGATTAAGAAGTACCTAGTTAAATTATATCCAACACTAGACATGGAAATGGGCATAAACGTTGTTAAAAAATAAACTTTTTCAGTAATATTAGTATTCAGTTTTTTCAGTAATTTAGTTTAATAAAAAATACCTATTATGTATATTATAACTCAGTAAAATATTCCCACCATCAATCACGGAACCCTAAAAAAAGCTACGGCATTTTTCCAACCTTCCTTTAATTAAAGGCAATGACTTAATGCTGCCTAGAACTTAAGCAAGGCTACTGATTACCCCTATTATATGTCCTTGCAAGCTCACACTCCGTTGCACAAAAGTTATTTATCCATTAAATATCATGCCGTCTTTTACCCGACTGCTCCAGAAGAATGGTTATGTTTCTCGACAGTACGTACGAACTGACCTGTACTGAACGGTTTGATAGATTTTAGCTCGAGAAGTGTCGTTAGATTCGTATCTACAGTGAGAGTGACACTGGGTACATCAAAATAAAAAAATGAGTTTTTTCAAACGCAGTTGGGTTTTTTTATAACTTTTAGGTTATTCGAGAGAATGTATGTATGTATGTATAATTCTTTGGCACGCTCTACAGCCTAAACGGCTTGATGGATTTTAGCAAGGGAGGTGTCGTTATTCTCGTATTTATTAACCCCCGACGCCAAAAGAGGGGTGTTATAAGTTTGACGTCGATGTCTGTCTGTGTGTCTGTGTGTCTGTCTGTCTGTCTGTCTGTCTGTCTGTCTGTCTGTCTGTCTGTCTGTCTGTGGCACTGTAGCTCCTAAACGCGTGGACGGATTTGGATACGGTTTTTTTTAAATGAAAGCTGGTATTCCTGGGAGTGTTCTTAGGTATATAATATGCAAATCGGTTCAGCCATTTCAAGGTCATCAGCTCTTTTGTCGGCTGTGGTAGGGTTGTAGATCCAATATAACAGCAGAGACATCGTGTTTGGATTCATTTTGATCAGTGTATAATTTTTAATATAATGCAATGGTGACAACTGATGAGGAGCTGATGATGGAGTCAGAATTTCCAGCATTCCATCCATTCTTGAAAAATTAACAGCAGAGACATCGTGTTTGGATTCGTTTTGATCAGTGTTTAATTCTTAATATAATGCAATGGTGACAACTGATGAGGAGCTGACAATGGAGTCAGAATTTCCACCATTCCATCCATTCTTAAAAAATTAACAGCAGATACATCGTGTTTGGATTCGTTTTGATCAGTGTTTAATTCTTAATATAATGCAATAGTGACAACAGGCGAGTAGCTGATGATGGAGCACGAATTTCCAGCACTCCATCAATTCTTGAAAAATGTAACAGCAGATATGTCGTGTGTGGATTCATTTTGATCAGTGTTTAATTCTTATAATGGAGAAGCTTATAATAATTATTATAATAAAGGTTTAAAAACTTTGAAATAAAAATTAATTAAAAAAACCCCCGACTATAAAAAGTAACAAATAAAATAAATAGTATTTTGTCAACTGAACATCGCTTAATATTTCATACAAATTGATAACTTTCATACAAACTTCATTTTGTCGGGGGACCGCTAAGTAGCTAGCTAGGTAGGTATGCAAAAATATATACCTATCATAAGTAATCATAATGAGATATCAAAATTAAAAAAATAATAGAATGCGGTCCCACGACGAAATAAAGTTTGTATAAAAGTTGTCAATTTGTATGAAATATTAAGCGATGTTCAGTTGACAAAATACTATTTATTTTATTTGTTACTTTTTATAGTCGGGGGTTTTTTAAATTTTTAATTTAATTTTTAGTGAAAGTGACACTGGGTACTTTAAAATAAACAAAAATAAGCAGTCGGGTTTTTTTAAATAAAAACGTTCAGGTATTATGTTTGACAGTGAGAGAGTCAGTTAAAGGTATATTTAACTGGCGTTATTTTTAACGTGCTTTCCAGCAACGAATGATAGATCATGATTCAATCGACGTGGGAACTAATACAGTCGTAGTTTATCGATTATTGCAAATCCAAGTGCATAAGTTTCGTAATTCAGTAGCCTTTATTAGAAGGGGAGGTTAGAAAGAAAGGTTTTACTGGGAAAAGGATTTGCTATAAACTATTTCTGGTTGTTATACTTGATATTATTACAGTGCTACGTTTCGTTAATTTTGATATAATATTCTCATACATATATAATATCACAAAATATGATAAATATCACTTAGATTCTACTTGACCCGAAACAAAAAGCTTAATCATCCATCATATCTTGGAAAATTTACGCAAAATCTGAAAATTATATAGATAATGTGTTATATTGATGACTGTACGAGTATAAGCTACGATATTGCCAAGTTTCACTAAAATATGTTCAGTGGTTCAGCGTGAAAGAGTTACGCCACACATCCATCCATCCATTTGCACAAGCGTTGACATTTATCATATCAGTAGAATATAAAATATGGTTTGCCTACAGATCCCTATAGCCGAGCATTACCAAGATGCAACTGCCGAAACATTTGAAGATCGCCGCGGGCGCCGGAGGAGCGGCCATCTTTGGGGTTCTCTTCGGGTGGGTTATGTTTCCAGCTATACTGAAGATGCAGCTTAAAAAGGTTAGTTCTTGTGATCACTTTGTACATAAAGGAATAAATTCATACATAAATATCCGTCACGCACACGTCTCTTCCATCGGGGAGACAGAGACCACTTCCCTCCACTTGCTACTATCCAAACACACGTCTTGAAATAAATCATCATATTTAAGAGCATTACTTTTGTCGGTGGAATCTACGCCATTCTGTTCTATTCTCTGCTGTCTATTTGAGCACCTGATACGACACAACTTCTAAACTAAAGTATTCCCTCTTTTATTTTCATAGATCGAAATACATGGATAAGTCCTCTGTAGTCTCCCTCTCTTCCTTCTACTTTTCCTTCCATGAGGAGTATTTTATAAAGTTGTCGTGTCGTATCAGGTGACCCAGCATATTTCCTTTCCTTTCAGCAAGTATCTTCGAATAAATATTCTGTCCTAATGAGCCAAACCTCACTGCGTAATATTGCTTCGTCGTTCTTCAGACAGTTCTATAAGATGTTACATTGTCTACTGTGCAACTACGAATCTATGAAACAGAAATGCGTGGTATTTTAAATAAATGATAAATTAAAAATGTGTAGGTATGGATGTTTCTATTCTTCTATTGATACAATAATGGTAGCAGTTTTTGAAAAAATAAATATGATTTGATTTGATCTGGTGTTGTAGACAGATTTAGAAGCAATTTGTTTCAATGAAGACATATCACAACAAATTAATCTATCGATAAACGTCAAAACCAATAATCAAAGTCTGTCGAACAACAGAAAACTTTACTCCAAACCTAATTAAAGTTATCTACTTTAAATAATTGAGTTATGAAGTTCTAGAATAAATAATGAAATCGTATGACTTGTAAACTTCACGAACCTCAATGTTATGTAATAAAAACTGGCCAAGAGCGAGTCGGACTCGCCCAGGAAGGGTTTCGTTCCATTCACTATTGTTATCGAGCAAAACAGGCAAAAATATCACGTTTGTTGTATGGGAGCCCCTCTTAATTTATTATCCCCCGTTTGTGGCGAGTCCCATACAAGGACTTTGACAGTAAACTGTCAAATACGGCGCATCTGTGGCGAGTCCCATACAAGGACTTTTAACAGATCGTAATATTATTTCAGTATTTGTTACAAGCAACGATAATAGCGGCAACGATAATACATCATGTGTGAAAATTTCAACTATCTAGCTATAACAGTTCATGAGATACAGCCTGGTGATAGACGGACGGACAGCCGATCCTCAGTAATAAGAGTCCCGTTTTCACCCTTTGGGTACGGAACCCTAAAAAGATGGTAGAATTGATAGATAATTATTTTGATTGTTAGGTAGGAGATCCAAAACACACATCACTGTAAACTGCTTAATAATCTATAATCAGAAGTATTTTAAGACGTTCATTACGCTACTGTTCAAGTATTAGTTAGAAATAATATTGACATGTAGAAGTAGGTAGTTGTATGCTTGAATTTTACTTGTCATGCCGTAGGTAGTGGGTTTGATTCCCACTAGAGACAAACATTGCAGGGATGTATTTACCTCTGAATGAAAAGCACTCGGGGCCAAGACTGCTAATTACTAAATGCACCAATAGAATCGCAATAGAAAAGCAAAAGCACTTCAGTCGCTTAATTTGACATATTTGGTATTCTGCTAACGCTTTAAGTGATAGCGATTCTACCGAAGTGCGTTCGGACTGCGTTTGAACTGCTTGTTGCTATTTTGCGTTATAATGCATACAGGTAGCTTTTTATTGAAAATTAAAAAAAAAACAACTTTTCATGCAATGATTGCTTTCCCATGCGTTTGCCACGCTCTATTTGTACAAATGTCAAATTCTAATCATTATAAAAATCATAGTTAAAGTTCAAAGTCGTTATTTAAACAAACAAGAGGTTATGTTTCATAATAATTATACAAAACGTATCTAGATGTGACACTGTACCAAGGAACGTGGATCTGGTATTCAAATGTTTGTAAAGAAGAACCGGCAAACAATACCCAGACCCGACAGTCACATTCTGTAATTTTTAGTATAGAGCCTAAACAAAAACATAAAGGCAATATTTTGGTGTTAGCCACTGAATTTGAATAAAAAGAATAATATGTAATATGACTATATAAATGATAATGATTAAAACTGAGATAGATCACGTGACTGTCGGGTCTGAGTTTGGACTTTTGGACTTTGACTGTTCTTCAAATTGGTATGAAAATTGAATTGTTATTTATTAGCATTTCCAAACTGCCATTCATGTCTTTAATTTAACAACAAATTCACATTTTTATAGCTAGTCTTGCGTGATTCTTGTACCTTTTAACAATCTTCATTGCTTTCTTGACCACCAGGAAATGGCTCTATCAAAGAAGACAGACGTCCGTCAGATGTGGCAGAAGATTCCTTTCGCTCTGGACTTCAAGGTGTACCTCTTCAACTACACCAATGCTGAGGAGGTGGCCAAAGGAGCTGTGCCTATCGTGAAGGAAGTCGGACCTTATTATTTTGAGTAAGTTGTGTACTTTTTTTCTGGGTGAATTGAGCCAGGGGCCCAAGAATGATAATTTAATATATTCTCATTTGTGTGTCAGCTGCAGAGTATCAATGAGAATGGTAATGTATTTTTTTTAAATATTTGGTCGCAATCAGTGTAAGCCACTGTTTAGCAGAATACCAAATGTGTCAAAAAATGCCATTGACAGTCTACCGACACACAACTGAGGCTATTTTAAATAAGCAGACTTGGGGGCCAGTTTTTGCGACCTATTCAGTGGATGTTTTATTAATCATAACTGTAGCGCCAAAGTATGACTTTAGCTGTATAATATATATTCTAACCTAACCTAACCCTTTACGAGATTTTGTCAATATATAATTTACTTAGCTTTGTATACAAGAGAATTATCGACTGTTTGAGGTTTGATTAATGGCCATCATTTCGAAAAAAGAGTAGTTAGCTTTAGCTTTATACAAAAATCTTCAAATCCAATTACAATTAGTAAATCCATAAACATAATTCAGTTGACACAGACTACGCCGTGCTACAAGGTACCTACATTTATGAAATACCAGTAACCAACCAATAATTTAGTCCCAGCTACGTAAACGTAGTTGTAACGGTCACTGGTTCCTCATATGGTGATCGCTGACCGGACTGACGTTTGATTTCATAAACGTTTCATAAGGTAACGTATCACATGATAGTGACATACTGGATATTGTCACACATATGGAAATTATTGCAGGAACTAGTAATTTCTGATTGATTGAAATTTTAGTAATTTCTGGTTCTGATCGAAAATAATTGTATTAACAGTTTTTACAGCTACTCTGTTTTCTTTATTTGTTTGTATTTCAAATAAAAATACTTATTTTCTACTTAATTTTACAAACATCAAAGTTTGTGCCCATGGATGGATGTAGGATAAGTAATTTGTTATTCTTTCACACAAAAGTCACAGACCTTACTATTTTGAATCTATAATTACGAACTAACACGAGCATTTATGAGGCAATTGATGAATGTGGATGAAGCGAAAGAAGTGTGTCTGGATCGTAGCAAGTGGAAGGAATGTGGTCTCTGCCTACAACGATGGGAGAGAGGTGTGACGGATTTGTGTGTACGAACTAAAATCCAATATCATACCATTTCTATGAAAACATGAATACTTAAGTAAGTGTCAGTTATTTTCATATAACTTATTTATTTGAGTTGTTCAACTTACTAACCAGACTTCCCGAATAATTAAGTTATAAGGTTTCAAAGGCTTAGTTAATTAATTTGAGCCACATCATTATTATAATGAGAATTCTTATAATTACTTTGCATAAAGTTATTTATGAAACAGGATTTTCTATTTACGAATTTGCTACGAGTACCTTTTTTAGCATACAAAGCACATCTACACATACATACAATACCTACGTATGTCACGCCTCTCTTCCATCGTAATACACAGAGACCATTTCGCTCCCCTTTTGCTACAATCCTAATTTTTTAAATTTTCCTTTGGCTGTTTTTATTATTGTTTCTCATTGCATGTAATATTTAACTATTATTAACTAAGTATCAATATTGTAAAGAGTCAGCATGCGCTCTTAGTTCGCTGTAAGTAAATAACGCTTGCGGTGTTTGCCTATAATTGGGTAGACGATCAGTTTCTATTTCTACACATGTACTATTGTATTTTTTTTTTGGTTGTCTTACCTGTTGGCAAACCAACAATAAATAAAATATAAATTAAAAATTTAAAAAATCCCCGACTATAAAAAGTAACAAATAAGTATTATTTAACTTTCATACAAACTTCATTACGTCAGGGGACCGCATTTTATTTTTGTTACGAATATATTAAATTATACTTATCGATTCATTTAAAACATTTCACAGGTATTTTTAAATTTTGTTATCACATTATGATTATTATTTATGATAGTTATATTCGCGCACCCACCAAACTACTTAACGGTCCCCCGACAAAATGAAGTTTGTATGAAAGTTAAATATTACTTATGTGTTTCTTTTTATAGTCGGGGGTTTTTTAAATTTTTAATTTAATTTTTATTTCGAAGTTTTTAAACTTTCATCATATGCTCCTCCTGTTGTCAGCATTGCATTATATTAAGAATTAAACACTGATCAAAACGAATCCAAACACGACATATCTGCTGTTACATTTTACAAGAATAAATCGAATGCTGGAAATTCAGGCTCCATCATCAGCTCCTCATCTGTTGCCACCATTGCATTATATGAAGAATTAAACGCTGATCAAAACGACTCCAAACACGATATATCTGCTGTTACATTTTTCAAGAATGGATGGAGTGCTGGAAATTCTAACTCCATCATCAGCTCCTCATCTGTTGCCACCATTGCATTATAGTAAGAATTAAACACTGATTAAAACAAACTCCAAACACGACATATCTGCTGTTATATTGGATCTACAATCCTACCACAGCTTACAAAAGAGCCGATGACCTTGAAATGGCTGAACCGATTTGCATATTTTATATCTAAGAACACTCCCAGAAATACCAGCTTTATATTTAAAAAAAAACCGCATCCAAATCCGTCCACGCGTTTAGGAGCTACAGTGCCACAGACAGACACACACACACACACACACACAGACAGACATCGACGTCAAACTTATAACACCCCTCTTTTGGCGTCGGGGGTTTTAAAAATAAAATAAAATAATCCAAACACACTTCTTTTACTACTTCCACATTCAGCAGTCGCCTTACGCCCGTTATTAATAACCTATCCTGATCCGTTTTTTACCAAATCGAGATTGAAAAAACAAAACACAATTGTGTTCTTGACATGTTTTTGGTACACAAGTGACAATTGTGTTTTGTTTTTTCAATCTCGATTTGGTAAAAACGGATCAGGATAGGTTATTAATAACGGGCATTATACATGTACGTCTGTTCTTATTTACTATACTCTTATTAAAAAAATAAAAGATTCAAAACTTGGGCCCCAAGTCTGCCAATTTATAATATTCTGAGTTGTGTGTCGGCAGAGTGTCAATGTCAATGTCATTTTTTGACAAATTCGGTCGCAATCAGTGTAGCCATTGCTTAGCAGAATACCAAAAATATCAAAAAATGGCATTGACGCTCTGCCGACACACAACTAGTAATATTATACATTGGCAGACTTGGGCCCCAGTATCCTGACAATAGGGTCGGAGTCCAAAAGCATTAGCAAAAACATTGTTCCTTTAAATTGCTAAAAATTTATATAATAGTTATATTTCACTCAAATAGATCATTCCCAGTTGCAAATAATCACATTAAATATAAATTAACTGACCTATTTTAACCCGAAACGGGTCAACAAACTTAACCCAATTTACGTTTAATTACTCGAACAATAACAAAACTATGTAACAACTATATCCGCAACTATGTAACTACTTGTGTTACTAGTTTGTCGAGTAACAATGTGGCCATGAATATTTGATAGATACTTGTTACTAGGGGATGCGATAAGTAATGGGATTGTGATTTTAAGTTTTTGAGATCAAAAATGTAAATACTGGCTGATATCTAGCTAATCATGAATTAATTAATTAGATTAAAGAAGTATATAGAAGATAGATGGTATATAGTATAAGATAAATTGAAGATAGATGGTATGGTATATAGTATATAGTTATTTGAATAATTCTTTGAATCATGACGAGACGCTTTTGTACCTATATTGTCTATCGTTTTTATTTTTGGAAATTGGCAACATTGAAGGTTACTTTTAAAGAAACTAGGTATATATTTCTATATTTTACCTACCATATAAATTAATTTAAGATTGCTTGACCTTTCTACGTTCTTGAAATAAAGGCACCTTATATTTTAGGGTCTTCAACGAGAATTCTTCGAAAGATATTCTAAAGATAAAAAGCGATACTTTACCAAATATACCTACATACAAAATAATAATGTTAATTATTTATAGAATACAATACAAATATTTATTGAAAAAATTGTACATAGTATTTATATCTTATTTCTTTTTATTCTTATTCTCATTCTCAGTACTTATCGAACGCTCTATCTAACGCTGCGAGCGTTCAGACTATTGGTTTTCAATATGCTCATTCAGGCATCACGGGACCAAATTGGGATACACCTACATGACGATACTCGTAGGAATTGCGATTATAGGCTCTTTATGCATTAGCATTTTAACCGCCTCTGCATTTTGACGTTTGAACTAAAACCGCAGGGCAATAAATCGCGGTTTGCGTTTTTTAAATGGCGGCTAGACGGTTCAAAAGTATTTAATGACACAAACTGATTAGCCAGCTGTAACTGTAAACCGTTCCATGCACTGTAACTAAAAAACATAGGATGTGCGCTCGCAGAAAGTTCGCGAACAATTAGCGAATAACGTAGATACGGTATACACTATGTTTTTTTGGTTACAGTGCTGCAACAATCACAGTTTCAACTCGCTAATGAGTACGCGGCTTAACAACTATAAAAACGGTTGTAAAAGAATAAAAGAATATTCCAACAAAAAAAATCTGTCGAATTGAGAACCACCTTTTTTCGGTTGAATCTCTTAGTTTGAAATCGGTTAAAAAGGTCAGAAGGTGGAGCTCGCTTCATTAAACAGATAGATGACCCTTTCATTTTCAGCAATCAGTAAAAGACGGCATTATATTTTAATGGATTATTAAGTTATGGCCAGCGTGGTGGATTACGGCCTAATCACTCTCTGTATGAGAGTAGGCTCGTGCCCCTCGGTGGGGACATATATGGGCTGATAACGACGACGACGAAGTTAAAAGACCTATCTGCAATAACTTACCCTCTGTTGATATTTTAGTCTACGGAATTTAAAAGTTTCTAGGTTATTCAGTCTTAATTATTAACTTTGCTATAGTCCATATTTTGATGTAGGTAGGTAGATTTATCACGTGTCTTTTATTACCCACATAAAGTGTCATCAGAATATTTTCAAAAAATAACTAAGAATAAACCTCCCTACGTTAGATTTATTCCTTCATATTTCATCCATCCCTCTCATGTTCAGGGAATGGAAAGAGAAGGTGGAAGTGGAAGACCACGAGGATGAGGACACGATCACGTATAAGAAAGTGGACGTCTTCTACTTCCGACCTGATCTCTCCGGGCCAGGGTTGACTGGTGAGGAGCTGATTGTCATGCCGCATGTCTTCATGGTGGTAAGTTAGGTTTTGTCTAGTTCAGTCTATTTCTAAAATGGTCTTTATACCTACTTAACGTTCCATTATACCTAAATACGAATGTCACAGAAAACATATTTTTCATCTGCATTTTTCACGTTTTGATGTGATTGTATAAATTGTATTTTTTTATTATTCTTTTTTTTGTATTTTTTTTAAATTTTCTTTTTACCTGGCACTTAATTATGACGCTTGTAATCCTTCCGGATTAAATAAATACTTCGAGTGGCTGATATCGCATCACAAAATGATACATTTGCCGAAGAGATTCAAAAATTTATTTTCTTATTTTAATTTCTTTTTTTAAATCTATGTCCGTTGTTTCTTTATTAATTTAATGCTCCACTATCAGGGTACAGCAACAGTAGTAGCCAAAGAGAAGCCAGCAATGCTCAACATGATCGGCAAAGCCTTGAATGGCATCTTCGACAACCCCCCCGACATCTTCCTCCGAGCCAAAGCACTGGATATCATGTTCAGAGGCATCATGATCAACTGTGACAGAACAGAGTTTGCGCCAAAAGCTGTATGCACTGCGTTGAAGAAGGAGTATGTTACTGGGTTGACCTTGGAACCTAATAACCAGTTTCGGTTCTCGCTATTTGGGACGGTAAGTTTTGGAAATAAGGGGCCAAAACATGAATTCACGACACGACGCGACACAACGTCTTGCGTCGTAAAACGATACGACACGACACGACGCGACGCGACACGCATCATGAAAATCCACGACGTCGTACGGCGTCGTGTCGCGTCATATCGCGTCATATCGCGTCGTATCGCGTCGCATCGCGTCGCATCGCGTCGTGTCATGAATTTATGTTTTAGCCCTAAGGTTTTGTTTGAAAGCAAATTAGGACTTGTATTAAGCGAGCTGTAACCGTAACTGTTATATGAACTGTAATGTTACCAAAAAAAAACATTGTTTGTTAAAGGTTGGCGAACATGCTGCGCATACCCTATGTTTTTTGGTTACAGCTTGCTAATACCAATATGCAAAATGGGACTTAGATGCCTGAAATAAATAAATTAATAATAACAATAATAAGTACACTCCCTTACTAACTTCTCTGCTTTAATTTATTGTCTATAGAAATATAGAGCATATCATTCTACAAAGCATCGAAGTAGAAACTCGTATCAATTCATTACAACTTCTTGATTGCAAATAGTTTGAAATAAAAAAGTTCTGTAATACAGATGAAATTCCGTGTCGATATGTATGAAATATTACAGAAAATTCTCTCTTCTGAGATGAACTTATAGCAATTCTATGAAATGGTAGCACATAATTTACTTTCAAATTCCGATCCTAAGAACCCGTTTTACCGCCAACAGATAAAATTTAATTGACAGATAAACCTATGTCTATTTCATAAAACATGACGTTTAAGACAGAGACAGGTATAAAACATCTGTCAGGTAAATTTTATCTATAGACGGTGAAACATGCCCTTAATTTTCTTTTTTTCATCAGCGCAATGGCACAGTCGACCCTCACGTAGTAACAGTGAAGCGAGGCGTCACCAACGTCATGGATGTTGGCCAAGTGATCGCCATCGACGGCCAACCTAAGATGGAAATATGGCGGGACCACTGCAACGAGTACCAAGGCACAGACGGCACGGTCTTCCCGCCGTTTCTTACGGAGAATGATCGGCTACAGTCTTTTTCGGGGGATCTCTGCAGGTTCGTTGTTTTGCCGTACCCTAGTTAGTGTCGGCGCAAACGGGCCACCGACGATCATGTCGCGCGCTACCCCCACAGTGTCAGAAGCGAGCAAGTTTTGAGCGAGTGACATGTGCGGTGCCGCCGCCATACAATTCATATGAAAAAGCGTGTTAGGTCGCAGTCGCTGACCACCGGTGGCTGTGGTCGGTGGCTCGTATGCCGACCCTTACGGTCCATAGCATAGCTAGAACTGTAATTATTATTAGAAGACCTATGTAAACCTATATCCCCTTATTACAAAACGAGTTTTAAAGATAGTTCTAGGACTAATGTAATTTTTTGACGTTTTGACCATAGTTTACAAAACTATGGTTTAAGGGGGTTAGTGTGCAATAAATACTTAAGCGCCCCTTCGCACTATGCGACCATCCAAATGGCTAGATAAACTGCTAACTATTAATGCGTTAGAAGCCTAAACATTATTTATCATTAAAGCCAGCACTATACAATTTAGTACCAAGAATATCTTTACTGTGGTGTAGTGTGGCAGATATGTATGTATGTATAAAACTTTCCCTAGATCCTTCAAACCCTGGTACCAAAAGAAGACATCCTACAAAGGCATCAAGACAAACCGCTACGTGGCAAACATTGGTGACTTCGCCAACAACCCTGAACTGAATTGCTTCTGTGATGCCCCTGACCAATGTCCGCCCAAAGGCCTTATGGATCTCTTCAAGTGCATGAAAGCGCCAATGTATGCTTCAATGCCTCATTTCTTGGACAGTGACCCAAAGTTGCTGCAGGACATCAAAGGGTTGACTCCAGATGTCAATGAACATGGAATTGAAATTGATTTTGAGCCGGTAAGGGTCTTATTGTTATTCCAAACCAGTGGTCCGGGCAGACGTCCAGGAGGCTTAGCATACGTGCCGTGACAATTATCTCACGTTATGCTGTCCTTATCACATTTAAAAGTATGGAAAGAGACGTAAGCGTGACAAACCCATGACAACGTCTTGTCACGGAGTGTATGCTAAGCTAGCTGCTTTTATGTTTTTTTTCGATATTCCATTTCTCGCCTTTCTGACCTTTTCTGAGCTTTTAGAAATATAACGGTGGAAGAATTACCCAAATCGGTTCAGCCGTTTTTGAGTTTTAGCCAGATAAACAAATAATACAATACACAATGTTATAGTTTTAAGCTTTATCTGTATCTCTTTGTGTGCAGTAATGTATTTCTATCTACTACAATAGATCTTCTATACTCTTATAACACTAGAGCTTTATCCTATTTTATCAGCTGTGAAGTAAAATAAATCAAAAATATTGACTGTAACGTCTTGCTCATAACTTAAATAAAACAAAGCTTCTAAACCTTACTCATAAACCCATAGACAAAAACGACAAAAACATGAAACAGAAATAAAGACTTACTTTTAAGTACCTTACCTCGTATAATGTAGGCATGAGTAAGCAGGTAGCATGAATAGTAATCTCACGTAAAACGCCTATGATAAATGACATATCTACGTGATTGCGTCTACCTGACAGAATTGTCTAGTCTTACCTTTAAATCTATTTTATTTACCTACTAACGCCCGTTATTAATAACCTATCCTGATCCGTTTTTACCAAATCGAGATTGAAAAAACAAAACACAATTGTCACTTGTGTACCAAAAACATGTCAAGAACACAATTGTGTTTTGTTTTTTCAATCTCGATTTGGTAAAAAACGGATCAGGATAGGTTATTAATAACGGGCGTTAAAGAGGGATTTATTTGTTACAATTACTGCCTGTATAAGCTTTGGTAACATTTAATCCAATTAGGTATTTATGAGTTTTGCTTACTTCTGGGACCCAAGTCAATTTTCTATATTCTAAGTTGTATGTCGGGCGGGAGCGTGGCAATGAGAGTGTCAATGTAATTTTTTGACACATTTGATCGCAATCAGTGTAAGCCATTGTTTAGCAGAATACCAAATGTGTCCAAAATGTCATTATACTCTGCCGACACACAACTGAGGCTGTTTTAAATTAGCAGACTTGGTGGCCTGTTCTGAACTGTTGAAGAATAGGTAAAGAAAGACCAAAAACATATCACCAACAGTTTTTTAACATCATTCAGACAGTATGTATATAGCCCACGTAGCTTTAAATAAGTAAAAAATAATGTTATCTAAATTTGAAATGTATTTGAAAAAAAAACCACAACCAGGGGGCTTAGCACGGCGTGCCGCGAGAATTATCTCACGCATGCTGTCCTTATCACATTTAAAACTATGGACAGAGACGTAAGCGTGACAAACGCATGACAACGTCTTGCCACGGAGTGCCCAGTTCAGTCATTCATCCCTATTGCTAAGTAACCAATCAACAACACTCACTCTCTTACTCCTTAGCATGCATCCCTTTCATTTATCTGTAACTTACGTTTCCTACTTCCATCTCCTTCCAATATGTATCTTTTTAATTTGTGAACCATGAAAAATGTAGTGGGATAAACTAGATACTTTTATGCTCTGGGCAGAGACGAGAGAGGAAAGAGGTCTTTGCCCAGCAGTGGGACACAGACGCCTAGATAAGAGATTAATCTCTTGTACAGATCTCCGGTACCCCAATGGTAGCAAAACAACGAGTGCAGTTCAACATGAAGCTACTGAAGACGGACAAGTTGGAACTCTTCAAGAATCTACCTGACAGTATCGCTCCTTTGTTTTGGATTGAAGAGGTATGAGTTTATAGAATCTTTTATAGAACTTATAGGTAAAACTGCTGAGAAAACGCTCCCGCTGTACATACATATTATTTTTGTTGAAAATGGGAGTTATTCTGCTAACTAATAACTAGCTACCCTAGAACAAGGGCTGAATTTGGTATATTGATTACTAGGCGTACTAGCATATACGTTATCAGAATTGGGGAGTGATCCCTTAAGTTGTCATTGGTTGAGACTTTCATTAGATTCTAAAGTAACTTAATAGTACTTTTGCAAATTAACTAAATTTCCAAAATATTTAAAACTATTGCATATCTGACAAATTGAAATGATTTCTAATAACGAGGAAACCAAACGACGTCATTCAAACCCGATTAAAGATAAATCAAAGATGCAATGTAATATAATTACAGTAGAGTTCAAATTGCTGGTAATTCGCTCACATGTGAATTCGCACGTGTGCGGAAAATAGTTAATGTAAAGGGGTTATGAGTTTAAAGAAAGCTTATACTTTCATATCGATTATTATAGAAATAGAATTTTCTTTTCCTGGTGTAGCTGTTTTGATATTGCGTTGATGTGATACATTATATTATACACTATTTAAGATGCTCTTTTCGTTGAAGCATCCGCCATTTTGGCCATCTTCTGTTAATACTTCAACTTCTTAATATGACATGACGTAAACCATCTCTTTCATTTGAGTAAAGTAGATATGTCGTGGTCTTTTTTAGCAGTCAGCGCATGTCCGGTCGTTGTGGAGATCGTTGGGGAAGACTTTTGTCCAGTAGTGGACGTCCATAAGCTGACATGAAGATGATGAAATGTTTATTGTAGAAATTCGGGAATCAGTTTCATGGGCAGATTACGAGTCTTGATTTTATCCACGGAATAAAACAACAATAGGTTATTCTACCACAAATAGATAGAAACAAATAATGTACATATAACTTCTAATTTCCAGGGTCTAGCACTGAACAAGACCTTCGTGAACATGCTGAAGTATCAACTCTTCATCCCGAAGCGAGCAGTTGGAGTCATCCGCTGGTTGCTGGTGACCTGCGGGTCCTTGTCCGTGATCGGGGCGTTCATCTACCACTTCAAAGGTAGACTAATCAAGGTATAGGTGCAGGAGCCAGGGTTCGTGTAGGAGTAGTGAAGAGGCTTCGTTTACTGCACGCACGCTGAAAGATGTAGCTTAGAAGGCAGTCTCGCGTAGGAATATCCACAATGAATAGACCAATCTGCCGGGGACGTCGGCGTTTCAGTGCCATATCACAATGAATAATAGGTATTTTATTTTATCAAGCTTTAAAGGCCAAAACACACCGGATGCCTATGCGTAGACGTATGCGTACCTCTGAATTATATTGTATGGAACTGTCACCGCTTGCGTAACGTAGACGTACACGTCGACGCACATGACGCGTAGCCCGGTGTCACATCGGGTTACACCGTAACTACGCGCGTGGCTGGCTACGCCGTGCTTACGTCTACGTTACGCATACGCATCCAGTGTGTTTCAGCCTTAAATAGATAATATAGTGCTCACTAGAGGTGCAATGTGGTAGAGGAAGCACCAAGAAAGGACTTGGAAGATGGAAGATAAGATAGAAAGCGGAAAACACCTTTGCCCAAGTAATCTTTTTCACATTTATAGATAACATTCATGAATGTGATGTTGCCTTAGTATTAAAGCTCTGACGCACTTGCGGCTGATAATTTTGACATTAGGTATGGAATGTTTAGATCCTGAATTACAAACATCCCAATAAAGGAGACAGAAAATGTGTAAATCATGTGATGTAAATTTAGGACTACACTAAAAAGCAAAAATAATCCAAATAGGTATATAAGCCACCGAATAGATTATATTTTATAAAAATAGATAGGGTTCTATTGATAATGTTAGATTAAGAGATAATTGTGCAAAAAAATATTGTTTCTTTTGTGAAATGGTACGAAGAGCTATATAAAATTGTCGCAGAAAGAATTCTAAAGGAAATTAAAATTCCAGTTAAAAATCGTTTCTCAGATAAAGGAATAACTTAATAAGTAGCGATCTCTTCTTGCTTTGATAATAAAATTAACCGTTGAAGACTCTTCTTTGAGTTTAAAACAATGCAAAGTTGAATACCGAAGATGGAGCAAAGGAAATCGTTAATAAAGTATTATTAACTACTTTTGTTCAAACTGGTTTTTATCCTCTTTGGTTATAAAAGAGGTTTTATACTGCCCGTTGATATTTTAACAATACTTTACCATAATAAGTAGTGAAAATCCGCGTTTTCTTTGGCGAGCTGTAACTGTAACTGAACAGACATACTTAGTTACGAGGTTGTAATGTGTAGGCATGTAACAATAGGCATGATGTAGTTATTTTAAAATATTCGACACGTATTTAAACTAAAAATGACAAAGATACACTGGGTTAAAGTTGCTCGTGACGTCACGCCTAAGTAGGATTTTTACCTAGGAGTGACGTCAATAACTCCGTACCTTTTATGCTCTGTATCTCTGTATTTATTTGTGTATTTGATCGGGTAAAAAATGTGTTTCAAATATTTTTAATACCCTATAAGACGAACTAATTATTTTTGAATGTCGTCATCATCCCTACTACCCTTTGATACGCGGCCAAAACCGACAATCGTCGGCTCGCTGCGAGCCGCTCGTGTCGCGTTCGTCCCAGGCTCGCGAACCACGTACACATTATGTTTTTTTGTTACAGTGCATGCAACAACGGTTACAGATACAGCTCGCCAATGAATACGCGTCTTTATATTACTATACTATTACTATTATATTACTACGCAGTAACTAAACATCTCTCATCCACAGACCACATAATGCGTTTCGCCGTATCCCCTGGCTCAGCAGAAAGCAAGTCCAAAGTGCAGCCAGTGGAAGCTCCAGAAAGCAAGGACATCAGCATCATCGGGGAGGTCCAAGGTCAGGGTCAGGAGCCAGCTAAGATCAGCATGTAATGGTCTACCGGGTGGGTACTGGGTTTGCTGACCCGGTGGGCCCGCCTCTATGGGATGAGTCAGGGGACTGTTGGCAGGGGATTTGCTTTGTTTGTGTTGAGGTGGGCGAGAAGGTATGGTGGGAGGCAAGAAAGGGTATAGGTGATTAGGTTAAGTTTGAGAATTAGGCCGTGGCCCCAGTAGGCAAACTGTTAGCGACCAACTGAGTGAGCCGCAAATTTGTGGCGAACTGAAAGAGTTAGCTGCAAACTCAAATCAATGAAATCACCGGTTTTGGTGGGAGTCGGCCGCTGTCTGAGATAGTCAGCGCGCGTAACGCTGCAAACTGCGTACAGTGAGCGAAAACTAGCTGACTGTGGACACTCCATTTCAAATATATGGAAGGGCGTACTAAATCGATACGCCGCAAACTAGTCAGCCGCTAACAGTTTGCCTACTGGGGCCACGGCCTTAGGATGGATTTTAAAATTTCTATGATCGTCAAGTTTTTGTTTTTAAGAGAAAATGATTTGTTAAAAACCTGGATCAGTATAATCAAACTCTCTATCAATTTCCTTTAATACCTACTGATGACCTTTTTAATATTTAGTTTTTAGATGTTATTATTTGCTTACCATAAAGCTGTCTTACTTAATTTCGTATTTATCAATGATTGCTTACCGTAAACTATCTACAGTTAGCTTGGGTCCAAGGTAAAACAATTGGTTATACTAATACTAATTACTATTAAATTGTTATGATTAAAATTCTGTCATCATTTTATGAATTATCGAATTATTCTTTGTTTTATTTACGAGATATTTTATGTCCAATTAGATTATAACACATTGATAAATAGTTTTTAATATTATAAGATTTAATGTTAATATTTAAGAAACTTCGCTTTATTTTTATGTTTCGTTGAAGGTATTTTAATTGTTTGTGAATACGTTGATATACGTAGTTTATAATTTGTTGAGGTATAGTTAATGAATTATAATTTCTCCTATTATGTACTTTGACATTTTTACTTTTTTTATTTGTACTTTGTAAGTTGTTCTATAAGATCGTAACATTATTACTTATTTAAAAACACGTTCTAGTCACTTGGCCACCCTTACATAGAAGACAGATTATTAAAAATGTAGTTGTGCTTTTTAACAAGAAACCAATTCTTTATTATTTATTATAAGTACAATCGAGAGCAATGAATCCGGGTCGGGTAAACAAAAAACTAAAATATCTCGAAAACTAAGAATCCTAGCCTTATGAAATAAAATGTGTTTAAGAGACCAATAAATACTTGTTAAATGAAAATATAAAACTTCTGAGTTACTTCTACTTATAATAATGTTATAACAGAGAAATCTTCGTTTGCGAATTTTGGTATATCGCATGCCTAATATCGAATGGAAGCACGAGGAGGCAATGCGAAATGTTAAAATTCAAGAAAATGTTCATGTTGTTTTAAAAAAAAAATGTTTATAAATTTTAGTTTTAAAGGAGAATGCTCATGAAGTATGGAAAAAATACCCAGGCCCGGCGCAAACGAAATGTATCTCAGTTTATTAGTATAAATGAGTAATGAAATGCCACATTGGGGGCATCGTCCAAATCGGTGGCTAAATGTCGAAAATTGCTATTTGAATTTTCATAGTGGTTAATTTAGATGATTATTTTCCTAAATAAAACTAAGTATATCTCATTATTTTATTGAAATTGATATACTATCGAAGCATTAGAGCAATTAGATTAGGTGAGGCTTCAGGAAAGGTTAGATATCAGGTTAGGTTAGGTTAGGTTTTAGGTTAGGTTAGGTGAGATTTTAGGTTAGGTCAAATAAGGTTTTAGTTTAGGTGAGGTGACGTCTTAGGTAACCTAGGACCTCACCTAACCCTCATCTAACCTAACCTTAAAACTCACTGAACCTAACCTAACCTCTAACCTAACCTAACCTGATATCAAACCTTTCATGAAAATACACTAACCTGATTGCTTTAATGCTTCAATAGTATTATTAATGTCAATAAAATAATGAGATATTACTTGGTTTAAGAAAGTAATCATAAAAATTAACCCCTACGACAATACAAATAGCAATTTTTGACATTTAGCCACCGATTTGGTCAATGGTTCTTATGCTACAGTTTATTAGTCATTTATACTAATAAACTGAGATACTTTTCGTTTGCGCCGGGCCTGGGTATTTTTTGAGCATTCTCTTTTGATCATCAGTTTTTTTCTTTACCTACTTAATATTCTGTCATTAAAATGTTGTGATTCATAAATGTTATTACTTACGTTGAAGGAGTATAAAATTGTCTATTAAACACATTTTATTTCATCATGCTCATTCTTGGATAGCGAGATTTTTGGTTTCTTTAGTGACCCGGATTCATTACTCTTGAGTGTATTTCTGAAATCGGAATTTAGGAATAATCATTATTACTAAAACGGATTTATTTCATGCTTGTTTATAACAAAAAAAAATACCGATACAGTTACCTACGTTATTTGTCAGCGCCGATAATCTGTTTCTAATATGAAGGTGGTTTATTCACGTTAAGCTTAAGTTAGTTATAATTAAGTTAATTTGTCTTTATAAAGCTTCAATAAAGTATTTTAAATATTATAAACCATGGTTTTATTTCCTACATCTTACATACCCACATATCCGTCATGCCTCTGTCCCATTGGGGAAGGCAGAGACCACTTCCTTTCAATTTTCCTTTATTTCTTTAAACAGATTTAAGCATTTCGATTGGTAGACAATAGACGTTAAAAGGCCTATTCCCACCGTCTATTGATAAGCTGCCGGCGGCGGCGCGGTTTGACATTTGCTATGGTTTAAGTGGACATTATGGTATAATTTGCGAAAATAAATTGGTTTCCATAATAGATGTCAAACCACAGCGGCAAAATAATAGGTACTAACGTATTGGTGTACTTACATAAAAGCTTTTTATCAAAACTCGTATAGGTCTCTAGCTAGCTTAGCGGCACTCCGTGACAAGACTTTGTCATGCGTTTGTCACGCTTACGTCTCTGTCTATAGTTTTAAATGTGATAAGGACAGCATACGTGAGGTAATTGTCGCGGCACGCCGTGCTAAGCCCCCTGGTCTCCATATCTCTATATATCTCTATATCTAGGTCTCTATATCTCTAGAATAAATGAATACATGAACGTTTAAAAAATATTTATTTTATACCTCAATTCCTTAAACTACAACCATTATAAATAACAAACTTACATTATTGTGAGCAATTTCAATTACATTTTATATTACAAACTCCTTACAACTATTTGTCAGATCTTTTTTTTTATAATCTGTGTACTTTTTACTTTACTTATAATTAAACTAACATATTATTCATTTAAAAGTTTATTTACAAAATATACAGTTTTCTTTTGATCTCAGTACCTAAGTACTACCTATACAGGTTTTGACAGATAGGGTAATATAAGCCGAACTATTTTTTTAAAAGGAACATAGATATGTTAACATAGATATGCCGCATGCCAGAAGACTTATGGGCTAAAACAGCTACCCAATGGCTACAAACTGCCAAACGGTGTCGCGGCAGACCACGGAAAAGGTGGCGGGATGAGCTGGACACCTTCTTAAGTAGCTGGGCGGAGGAAGCTCGAGACAGAAGGTCGTGGCGGAAGAGGAGAGAGGCCTTTGCCCAGCAGTGGGACACAAATGGCTAGATTAGATTAGATATATTTTTTTTCTTTTCATTCCAAAACAACCCAATGACAACCAACCGTCAAAAAGTCTCATGGAAGGCCTCGGAAAAGGTGGCAGTTTGAGCTGGATGGAAGGAAAGAGGCATTTGCTTAGCAGTGGGTCACGACGACCACAAGCTTTCTTATTCAGAAAAGATTGTTTTTTTCTATTTTGACTCATATTTCTTGGATCCTAATCAGTTTTACGAGTAGATATTAATTTATATTTTTCGGCTGGTATCACCCTACTTTTGCAGCCTGTATATTCACGGATAATATAATCTCGTTTGGTAACATGTTGGTAACTTCAGTTTATTTATGAGATTTCAAAGTATTTTGACATGATTTAAATAAACAGTGTTTAACAAGCAATAAGTACTTTTTGGTGACTTGGACGGATTTCAGTTCCATTGGCAAAAAAAAAAAATTATTTACAATAAACCAATAAAAAGTTAGCATCTATACTAGATTCCATTTCACGAAAGAAGTCCCCTAGCCGCGGCGCTGTATTTCATGTCAAAATTGATAATGTTGCCATTTATGAGTACAACATCTACCTATATTATGTTTATTTCACTTTTAATTTATTAAAAAATATTATTTCCTGCATATTTCGACTGTTCTTGTCATTCCATGAGTAGGTTGATATGTATTTGGATAAAAATGTCTACTTAGCTATATTTCTGTTATGTAAAAATGTATTTTTATGAAGATAACTAAGGAGTTTTCTACCTACTATCAGGTAAAAGGTCAGAAAATAGGGAAAATAGACCTGTCAAATTTAGTTCCAAAAATATCCGGGGGACTTCTTTCGTGAAAAGCACTCTACTTACATGTCAAGTTTGACATTTGACAAACGAACACCAGGCATACGCACACCGACGCTGAAACCGCACGCGCGGAAGGGCCCGAAATGTAGAATACCTGAGAACTTTTTCAGATTCAATCATTTTCTATTTTAGACTAGGTACCTAAAATATGTAACATGTTCCGATGAGCCAAAATGATATATGCTTTCAAAATTCTATATATAGCATCACATTTTCAGTTTACATATTCCTATTAATAAACTGATATCTCAACTCAGTACTATTGTGGAAGTATTTTACCGCAATCTGTTCACAATTTCTTCTTCGCTAAACTCGTATGATGAATTAACTTCTTCGACCTCTTCAACAAAGTGTTCGATTTATCTATCAACTTATCCATCCTTCTGTTTTGTACATAATCTACTAGCTTATTGAAACTCGCTCTTATTATAAACGAAATGAGAGCTAGAGTTGTGCAGACGGTTACAAACATGAGTAAGACAACATCTAGAAGGTAATATTGGAATACGTTTAAGTCTTTCGATGGCGATTGTAAATGATAAGCTCCTTTATGCCTAATTACGTATTCAGTCCAGTAAATAGCTCGTTCTAGAGGCGTTTCCTTCTGGTCTCTTAATAGAAACTGTCGTTTCTTCACTTCCCTTCTATATTTAGGATCATTGATTACTTCTTTGATTGCTTTGTATAGTTTGTCGGAAGTTAAATGTTGTAGGTCGAGTTTTTTAGCGTAGCCGTCTACTTCAGCCTTGGCCGCGTTGGCGTCGTGGTCGCAGAAGACTGGAATAGAGACGATGGGCACCCCGTGGTAGACCGTTTCGTACATGCTGAGAAGACCGCCATGTGTGACGAAGGCTTTGATTTTAGGGTGACCTGTAATTTAAATTAATGTTCTAGTTACTATCACCATCACTCAAAAAGAAACTTGAAACATCATAGAACATAAAGTAGCCCCATCTAAGTTTTACAGTTGCGTTACCTACTTAAAATTTGACATTCCACAAACTCCAATTTGATGAGAAAAATAATTCTTAGATGATTTTTTAACTCACTTGAAATATGATAATTATAAACAAACAAGCGCCTTGCGATTCTGACTTGACAGTAACAAATGACGATCACAAGAACCACAGATAACATAATACTCACCAAGTAAATCCTGTTGCGGCAGCCACCGATACAACCTCACGTTGGAAGGTATGTCCGTCATGTTCTGTTCAGCGTCCTGCTTCCAAAGAACCCTCTGCGGCAGACGGCCCAGAGCGTTAACGATCAGGCGGTGAGCCGACAGTGGCATCTTCGTGGTCTTCACTGAAGATCCCATTGAGATGTAGATGAACCCTGCCTCGCCAGCTCCGGAGATCCATTCTTCGATTTCCTGGAAACGTGTTGGAAATCGCAGTTAGAAAGTGACTTTAAGCAAAGGGTTCTCGAATTGTCTAAGATCTCTTTAGAAATCCTCTATTTTTGTATTGCTGTTAATCTAAATACAGATGATAGTTATCTACTAATGCATTAATGTTATCATGGTAGCGATAATTTCAAATGTACTATATTAAAAAGAGGAAAGAAGTAGATACTATGTTTGCTATGTTAAGTCAAAATAAAGTAGATGACTCACCGGATCCAACCTCTTAGCTTCTTTACAATGAATACAGGCAACCTCCGCTACGTTAGGCAAATACGGTCTCGGGTACGACACAGAGAAATGTCCGTTCTGCAGAATAAAGCTGACATTCTTTGCCATATCGTACACATGTGGGATCTTTAGTCCAAAATGTCTTCGCAGCACTCCTTGTAAGATTGTCGTCATTATACCGTGGACGGAGTACGCTCCAAAATACCAGGCAGCGTTTGCAGCTCGATCAATTAATCCCATGTTATCAGTAAACGCTTTTCCGAAGAACGGTGTGACAGAGAATGGTGTAGGGCTTCCAGCGTTGCTAAAAGCCATGGCGTAGAAGCCAACAGTGTTGATGTAGATGAAGGGAACCTTGAGGCGGTAGACCAAGCCGAGGCCGCATTCAGGGTACGCACCGTCGAGGACCACAAGATCGAAGTTTCTTCCAGAACGAAGGAAGGAACGGGTCTCGTAGTCACCGAGGAATGCGTCGCAGGCCTGTTGGAGAATAATAAGATGCACATAAGGAAAGTGAGAAATACAATATTAATTCTTAACCAAAGTTAGTACGATGAAGATGTGTACTTTGACCCTCTACGTAAGAGTACTTTCTTTGAATCATGAAAACAAAAATTATTATCACATTTTCCAAAACATGCTGCTAATACTCCGATAAAAATAATCAAAGAAAAACTAAGTAATCAATAAAACTTACTAGGTACGTCTTTCGTAAATATTTTCATACCACTTCCGTTACGTATAATAAGTGTGAATATTTGGCGTTATTACTATCTAATCTAATCTAGCCATGTGTGTCCCACAGCTGGGCAAAGGCTTCTCTTCTCATACGCCATGAGTTTCAGTCTTGAGCTACAGCCCAGATACTCAAGAAGGTGTCCAGCTCGTCCCGCCACCTTTTATGTGCTCTGAAGCATTATCAAGATGAACACTCTTGCAAACGCAATTGTCTTTCACATACCTACGTACATATTTCCTTAAACAAAATGACATCAAAATCCCCTTCAATTGTATTTTCGGAATAACCAAAGAATTTTCCTCCATCATGAACCAAAACATAAAAATTGTGTTCCAAAACACAACCTTCTACCTCATATCCGTAACGGAAGATATCCCAGAGCGGCAGGGGCTCCTCTCCTCGCATCCTGGCCCCCACCAGGTCCCAGGACATATAGTTCCTCACATAGGAGACCAGACCCTCGGGAGCTATCTCTTCCAGACCCTCCAGGTGGAAGTCGGGTGGAAACGCGCTGAGGAAGGTCACGTTGTGGCTTCTGGAATCAGATGTATCTGGTGTTATTGAAAGTCACATATGATACGTTATCTTATCTAGTCATGAGTGTCCCACTACTGGACAAGGGCCTACCTGCTTTTTCTCCACGAGTCTCTATCCTAAAGAGTTTTAAAATGAAGACCGTGGATCGGTAAGCGCAGCTTTGGGCTGCTACCAACAAGATGGACAGATGACTTGGATAAGCCAGGTACACTGTGATAGGTTTACGGTGGATGTAAGCTGTTGCGTCCAGTCGCATCATGTGAAAATCTTTTTTGCAAGCGTATTGAAACATCATGGTACAAACCGTGGTACTAACATTTAGGTATACATATATCAAGTTTTTGGGAAGCTAGACATTTTTTCCAATCAATGTATTAATCAACTGATTGCACAATATATTTTAATAAAGAACAAAGTTCACCGCCCAGCAGATGATATTATATATGTTACGGGCAATGTGATTAATGCGGGCATTATGCATAATGCCCGGGCATTATGAATAATGCCCAGCTGTATCGGGCAATGTGATTAATTACGTTCAAAACTGTTCTATTTATCACATTGCCCGGGCATTATGAATAATGCCCAAAGACCATCGGGCAATTTGATAATAATAGTCCGTTCACTTGATAATTGTAGGTTGCGATAATTCTAAAGTCACCAAATTCTTGAAACGTTGTCAGAGACATATTAGTAGACAATTTTTTTAGAAATTTTGTCATTGCTTTAGGTATAATTAAGGTTTTTGCATTTTCAGCAACTAAGATTATTGAAGTACCTAGAGTAGAAAAATAATTAGGCATCTCGTATGTTATGTTATTAATAGGGATGCGCCGAATATTCGTTTACTATTCGGTATTCGCAATATTCGGCACCTCAACCGTTTCGTATTCGGCCGAATATTCAGTAATCGTTTAAAATGACCATTTATTCATTTATTTTGTTGAGTAATAATTTGCTTGATAAAACGAGATATTAACCTCATATTAAATTATTTTAAACGAAGGAGTAGTCAATCTTATATCCTCATTTTCACATCTAGGTATTACAAGAGTTATTAGGAGATAATAAAATAAAGATAAGTTAATAAGTGACACTTAAAAATAGAATTTTGAAACCTAGGCATTCTGCTCTAGTGTCAGTCAAAGGCGCTTTTCTTTATAAACTTTACCTATTTGTTGTATCAAAATTAGTGTGAAAGAACAACCGAATAGTTCGGCCGAACCATTCGGTTCGGTAGGATTTGAAACAGAATAGTATTCGGAAAAATGAAAATTCTTTTAATCCTGTTGGTTAGGTTTGACAACACTTTGAATTTTTTGAAGTTAATGTTAGATTCGCAAGAGTGCCCCCAGAGAAGAACCTAGCAAGAAACTCTGTTGGGTTGCTCTTTTCAATTTAAGTTTTACAAATTCTTAGGTTGAAACACAGAAACAATCATTAAAATTTACATTTCAATAGAGCTTAAATTAATAAACAAATAATAAAAAAATTGCCCCTGCAATATCCAGAACAAGGTATAGGTAAGTAAATGGGAAGCTGAAAAGTGAAAGGCTTAGCTTGATAGAATCCACATAGGTACATGACCGGCCATCACAGCAGCACCTTCACACAGGTCTCAACGTATGTGCCAGCCATCAACCCCTTCCACACATTTTAGGGAAGTAGTATTTTAGGGATTTAGGAAGTATTTTAGGGAAACCAGCGCATGACCCTTTGACCAATCAAGAGTCCGGAATGGCCTAACCTAAACTAAAACCCAACTTAACCTATGAAGAAAATGATGAGAATTTTAAGTTTCATAATACCTACACATTTATTTGACTTTCAGTTAGGTTTAGATGAGATAAGGTTTCATTGTAAAGTAAAAAAAGTACTGAAACAAGTTTATTATCACTCTGCCCAAGAGGTGACGGGCATTATGCATAATGCCCGGGCAATTTGATTAATTGCATAGTATTTATCACATTGCCCGCTTATATTGGGCATTATTCATAATGCCCGGGCATTATGCATAATGCCCAATTAATCACATTGCCCGTAACATATATAAATAGGTACTTCATAGCACGTGTCCTTGGGCAAAAATTTACAATTTTGTCTATCGCAAGTTCGTAAATAATGATTTTATTTAAGTCTGTAATCTATACTGCCCTCCAAATTATAAACACAGTAACCCACTTTTTGTAGTTTTGAGAAAACGCGTTTGAAAATTTGAACATGTTTTTTCATATCACGAAGTATACATTAGACTTTAAGAATAAAATTTTCACTTTTTATATAGATAAATTGACGTAGATTTCAGATATGGCAAAAAAAATTCATTATTTTAGGTTTAAACTATAAAAACATTGAAAAAAGTGTTTATACTTAGGAACAAAGAGCTTAAAGGCAGGTGTAAACCATGCATAAATACAGTAACCAGGAGCATAAACACAGTATAAAAGCTAGTTACTGTGTTTATAATAAGTACACACAGTATTTGACAGTGCATTACTGCATTTATGATAAGGAAACGAGCTATTTGGAGGTATACTATTCCTAGGTATAAACAGAGTAATTACCTAAAATCTGAAACACGTAAAGTTAATTTAGATTAGTATTTTTTTTAAAGGTACTAAAATACTCTGCGAATTATACAAAAACCGAAGAGTACCAATAAGACACTATGCTTAGCGTTAGTGGACTATGAGAAATCATTTGATTCGATCAAACTTGGGTGGTACTACAGCTCAGTCTCTCCAGCGGTGCTAATTCGACTACAGATTACGGACAGACTACGGATACATCGAGGTGCCTCAGTGTTTGTTAAAAAACGCCAAAATGACAGTTCGGCTTCAGGATCAAGACTCGAAACCTATCCAACTGCAGCGTGGAGTGAGACAAGGAAAATGTTATCTCTTCTAAATTATCCACAGCTGCGTTGGAATATGTGTTCAAGCTCTTGGGTTGGGAAGGACTGGGCATCAACATCAATGGTAGCCTAGTCATAGCTGAAAACCAGAAAGACCTTAGCAAAATGCTTGATGATCTCAGCCAAAGCTTCTCAACAAGTGGGTCTTAAAATGAACAAGGACAAGACGAAGGTTACGTGGAACTCTCCTGTCGCACCCGATTCCAGAACGAGTAAAAGGCTCTGCGCTTCAAGTTGGTGACCAGTACGTAAACCTAGGACAAACAGTCCAGCTTCGAGGAAGGGATTCTCAACGAATCCAGCTCGGCTGGGTGGGTAGCGTTCGGAAAGCTACGGAACATTTTCTCATCCAAAATACCGCAGTGCCTCAAGACGAAAGTTTTTAATCAGTGCGTGTTTCTGGTGATGACCTATGACACAGATACGTGGTTGCTAACAATGGGATTAAAGTCATCCAAATGGTGATGGTGACAGAGAAAACTTTGCGCGTAGTTTCTCTGTGTGATCACATCAGAAATGATGAGGTCACTGATATAGCTCGAAGAATCGCCAGCCTTAAGTGACAGCGGGCTGGGCACATTGCTCGTAGAACCGAGGGACGATGGGGCAGTAAGGTTCTCGATTGCCAACAACGGACCGGACGACGCCTGCAACAAGGTAGACCTGCGAGCAGCGCAAGACCGGTTGTTGTGGAGATCCTTGGGGGAGGCTTTTGTCGAACAATCGACGTGCACGAGCTGATAATTATAATGATGATGATTAAAAAACTCACTCATTAATTAAGAACCATTAAGTATTTGTAAGTGTGTGTGTGTGTGTGGGGAGGGAGTCGATCATGTTGTGGTGTTTATTGGCAGTAAGTTGGTATTACTAGAAGTTGATAAAAAAAAACAAGTCCTGGAATTTGTAAATAGGTACCTAATTTATGGAAAAACATGGCTTGTAAGTTGTGGACCCTCAGTCACCTGACTTCTCACTTCTGGATACGTTTTTAGTTTAGGTGCATATATTTTGATTATAGATATTTAGTAAAAAATGTTTTAATACTAAATATATATGGGTTTAGTCCCTCAGCTCACACACTATACAAATATAAATTAATAAAAATATCGCAAAATAATATGACGATTACTTATCGATTTCTCGTAATGTAAGTAAAGATGTTTTAATATGTAAAAACACTTTTGTAATACTGTCGTGATTGATAGCTTTTTATACAGGATATGAGATTTTCAGTACTTACTTCTGCTGATGAGTGACTTAATTGCAGTTTTCGTAAAACTTTGCGTCAAAATTGCGCCTTGCGCACGCGTCAATTTATAGCTTTTAGTATCCTTACTGCGTTCATAATAAGGAAAAGTCATTGTAAGAAATGAGGTATTCCTACTTATAAATACAGTTTAATATTTTTACTGTGTTTATGTTATGGACACCTAATCAAATTCATGTTATTTACCAATTGTAAACCACAGTAAGAGCGCTTACTGCACTCATGTTTAGGATTGATGGATCTTACTGTGTTTATGGCCTCTGTTTTTTGTACTTCTAAGGCAGCTAGCGAAAAACGGGTCTTTGATTCAGATAGAGCTCGTTTCAAGGATTCCAAATATGTAAAAAAAAAATTGACATTTTCGAGTTACTGTGTTTATAATTTGGAGGGCAGTATAAGTAAGTCATTTTCTAAATTATCTGGCAGCTGCGTTATAAGTGCTAAAGATTAAAGGGATATTTTTTATATTTAAGGTGTCCCCCAAAGGGGTGTTATAAATAGTCTTATTTCCTTTCGTTAAAAATAATAATCATGCTATGCGACAATTTTTAATTGATAAATTTTACGTTCTCTCTCCGATAATTTTAGTCAACCTTTAAATCTTCATGAGAGAGTGAAGACCAGGAATGTACTAATCAAATCATTTTGTAGGTCATGGGTTTACAATTATAGGTCTTAAATCTATAATAGTAATATCTCTATGTCTTGCCCGCTTAGGCGTACAAACAAATATGGGTTTCCGAATTCAATAAATCTAATTATATTTTTGCCGTATTATTTTGACAAAGTTAAGCTCTTTCTCATGTATCTTTTATGTGATGAACTTAGTAATTAAACGGAGATTTTGGTGAAAGATCACACTTATACGGCCCGGTTTTGTCACAGCCACCACGTCATAAATAACACGCAATTAGTGAAAATTCGTTCATAACTATTATGAGCTAAAGTTTAGCTCTTTATGAAACGATCTATACCAACCTGCGAATCAATCCCTTAGCGAGCTCCCAGAAGGGCATCTTGTGTGACTTGGTGCCGCCCATAGTGAGCATGAGGACATTGCTGCCCCCCGCGCACCCCGCCAGCAGGGGGACCAATATACTCCACCACCACACGCGCTGGAACAAGGAAAAGATGTTTTGATTTCATTGAGTACCACACAAGGCTCTTTTTACCGTAACACACAAATAAGAAGAAATGTTAAGCTTGACTATTGGCTTTAAAACTTGTAATTTTTGTTATTTCTGTCACCGTAAGATTAGGAATATCTTCTGGTTACAATCAATCTCGAGAGATTGTAATGTGTTATAATTGTTAACACTGACATAGCGCATCATTTTTCGCTATATTGTAACATATTGAAGTGAAACAACCCTACATCTCGATTAGTTATTTTTTTGTAGTAGGTATTATGATGTTTTATTTCTTTCTAGACCTAAAACAGCGGTTTATACCCATCATATAAATATATTATGACCAGCTGGACTCGAACACAGGACCGCCAACAGGGTCGTCAAATAATTTTATGAATTAGCCGTAAAATGATGTTTATAGCATGACATAACATTGGGTGACCGTGACCCAAGATTTTACACAAGTGTTTATTGTTGTTATAACATAGATCTGTACCTCATCGTTAACCATAAACTAAGGTAGGTAATTACTAAAGCAATTTGATCTAAACTATTTATGTCTTAATTCGAACCTATTATGAACCTATATGAACCTATTATAACCTAAGCCTAACACATAAAATTCTCACACTACCATCAATATATCGACACTCATAAATTCAATTGGCGTAAAGGACATTTGGCGAAATTTTTTTTATTGCACTATCCTATATAACTTTTTCTGCTCTATCTTTCTGTATATTCGAAATTGCGATATCTCCATTAATAACGGAGATAAAAACAAGCAATTTTGTAGTAAAGGACGTCATCTTGAAATATACATTAATTTTTTTGGTGTAAATACCTATTTTATGTTACTAACAACGCTGTAAAGTCTCTTGAAGAAATTATTTGAACTTTACGCCTTTAAAATAAAAATAACTGTCCTTTACCACCTTATTGAAAACTGTGAACTGTCCTTTACCCCCTTATTAAAAATTATGGGCAGCTTTTTACGCCGAAACAATATATAGGGTGACTTCAAATTAGTGAACGATAGAAAAGGGGGTGCATGTACTGATCATAACAAACAACTTTCCCAAAGAAACTTTTTCTTTTGAGCACTTTTTTTCGATGTTAAAAAATAATACAAAAACGGTGTAAATGCGGCCGCAACGAGCCACGCGCTACGATCAGCTGAGCGCTCAAACATCTGATCGTAGCGCAGCGGGCCGCCCCGCGCCGCGCCCCGCGCCGCGCCCCGCGCCCCGCTTTTTTGGCGTTTCTAGTACCTACCTATTAACTACCTACCTAACTGTTAACAAATAAAATCATTTCATCGAAAGTACCTACCTACTCTCGATCACACATACGGATTCTGATTCCAACTTTTTCATCACAACTTTCTAGGTTTTGGATTAGCAACCGCATACCTACCTACTAAGTCAAGTAGGTAATCATAATCTAAATACAATTCAAAATAAGTAAATAGGTAAATAACGCGGTATCGGATCGACCCCGCCGCCGCGCCGCCAAGAAGCCAGCTGAGACAGCCAGCAGCAGCGGTTCAACGAGTAGTAGGTAGGTCAGCAGGAAGATAGGCTGGCACTAGCAAAAATTGGAATAAACTCTTTAAAAGTCAGCTTATTTACTTACCTACAGCATTTGTTGAAAGTGTCCAACTTGTAATAATAATACTCCAACCAAATAATGCGTTGCAAACTTGTAACGATAGAGCCCTAGATTCACTTTTCACTGAGGTAGGTGTATCTACCTAGATACACTAATTAAACACAGATCAAGGGGTTCCCGGGGCGTTGGTCAGGCGAATGTTTTGTTTTCTATCTCTTTGGCAACAAAATTTCACAAAATTCACTTGTTTACACTACAAATTCACTTCCTTATCCTTACACTACCTGTACCTACTGTTTTCGCACAGACGAGGACGTCCCGAGTCCCGAGTGAGCGACAAAGAAGTAGAGACGGACGCGCACATGAACTACATAAGCCGCCGCACGCGCGCTATTTAAAATGCAATATTTAGTATTGAAAATTACTTTTTCATTAAAATTGAATCTAATTAGTCAATTAATCAAGAGATTTAAGTAAAATTCGATACATTTTCATGCAGTTAAGGGTTATAATAAGTTAAAATAAAGATATTTTAGCTACTGATTGATAATCACTCTTTCATTCATTTTGACTTTTTGTCAACACTATCAGTAGGTACTTAAGTAAATGTTTTTATTACGTCACGCACGCAGTCTCTCCTGCGCACTCGTTGGGTGTGTATCGACGTGTTTTTTTTTCTCCGTACTTGGTGTATCGCGACGGACCAGTTAATACTGCCAACGAATTAAAAATGAAAATCGAAAGTAGTTTTCAAATTGTGAAAAGTGACTTTACGGTGGTGCTACAAGAAACGCGTCGAATGCCATAATATCCTTAGACGGGCCAGTTTGTGCGTATACCTAGACGAAGCAGGTGGACACTTTCAACAACTAGGTACTGTAGGTAAGTACCTAGGTAAATCAAAACTGTAAATAAGTTGACTATTACATTTCAATCATTGTAAATACTTTAGTTGATTCGAAATTTGAATCACGCCAGTCTTACATAGGTAGGTACCTGCTCGCACTAAGGTACGAGTTTTCTACCAATCGTTAATGATAGAGAGAGGTTACTAGAGCAGGTTACTTCGCATTTTTATTCATCAAAAGTAGCGTCAATAGCGAGGAAGACAAAAAGTTAGGTGAACTTAATTTCGGTAGGTAGCTACTAACAGTTCGAAACACGCGGAGCGGGGAGGGGCGCGGCGCGGGGTGGACGCTATGTCGCTCGGCGCGGGCGGCGGCGCGCGGCCGTTACTTAGCAACGGCCGCCAGTTACACCGTTTTTTTATTTTTTAGTAACAAAGAATAAAAGGGCTCAAATAAAAAAGTTTTTTTGGGAAAGTTGTTTGTTATGATCAGTACATGCACCCCCTTTTCTATCGTTCACTAATTTGAAGTCACCCTATATATATGAGTTGTCCTTTACTACCTTAATCAAAATTATGTGAAGTTCTTTACTCCTAAAAACATACTAGCAATCTTTTACAACCTCATAGAAAAGGGTCCCCTTTACACCCTAATAAAAGGTAAAGTAAGTCTTTACAACCACAGCTTTATTAATAGATTTATTAATTTTATCCTTTATTGATATCTTGTTTTGTCAATTACCTAAGTTATAGATTATTTCTAAGTTGAAAATATCAAATAACCAAGAAATTATTTTTTAATATTTCTGAACATATTACGAATATAATTTTTTAATACTTTGGTGCTATGAAAATGTTAACTATTAATATAAAAATTTAAAGTTGTAGATACCTAACTAGTTAGTTAGTAGTTACCCAAACTACAAGAAATCACAAACTTAATTTTGAAATAACAGTTTTCGCGCCAAAATTTCTTTGCCGTCATTGGTTCACAATCGTTTAAGTGCGTTCTGAATATACAAAACATTATGCTTTTTTATGCTTTCTCTAAAAGTTAAAACAAGATTAAGTTCTTAGTTTTTAGCCAGATAGATTATTTTATTGCTTTACAATTAACACACTTTTTTATTATTAGTAGGTATGTGATGGACCTATTTTTGTGTGTTTAAAGTCCGTAAAAAATGGTAAACAAATAAAAAGGTTGTTAATTGTGCGTTCTCAAACTAGTCTCATAACCCTGAATTTATGTAGGTACTAAAACTCTTTCTTAAAAAACGGCAAGTAAAAGTAACCTCTTTAAATTAGTCGTATTACCAGTCCTGTCAAGTGCGTTCCAATTTAACCATCAGTGATCAAATAGATATTTTATAAGGCAATCTCTCGATATTGATCTAATATTTTATTTTCATATTTGTTTTTATTCAATAATAAATATACAATACTTATTTGTGGGTAAAAGAATCTATATTAAGTACTTTAAAAAATCTGCTATTTATTTGCAGCGGAAATTAAAATACAAACACGAGGACTTTTGTTGGTAGGTACCTACAAAAACTTTTTTTTTACTTGTTTACTTTCTTAATACCTAACCAAAGCCAGTTTAGCATCAATGACGAAGCGTCTGTAGCGTTTTTGTTACTGACGACGCGTTGACTGACGCCGCGTTGCTAACGCTCAGTTCGAAAGTGGCCACATACTATTCCGTAGCGCACGATCTGTCGCTTTGTCACCGGTGTCTGTCACGCGGCGTCATTGACGCAAAAGACCCTAAGGTCCAATATCTACCTTTAGGAAAGGAATTAGACTATGATCTAAGAATCGTAGCCTAATTTAAAATGGCAGCTGTCTGTATGTAGATAATTGACATAAGAATGTATCTTCATATTAACTAAATTCAGGTAAAATGTAATGCTGTTGGTTTCTTAAATAAAATAAAAGGAAGTCATGTTAGTTAAACATTTTAAAACTCAAAAATGGCTGACCTAATTTAGCTGGAACGTATTAGGGAGGTGGCTAAGAACTAAAAGAAGGACATTGAATATTTTCTGCTCATTTTTGCCTCTAAGCGGAACGAAGTTCGCGGGGTCAGCTAGTATTTTAACAATAATTCTTACTAAATTTTAACATTTTGCTAAAATTTTAAATAAAAATTGAATTTTCATTTCATACAGTGGTTATTATTTACATTTATTGTTCCTCATAAATATAAATTCATTCCAGAATCAATAAGTCATTGACTATTTACTCCCTTTTTTAATATAATTTGTTTGAGTGCATGTCACTTACACCGCTTTTAACATTGTTTTTGTTGAGTAAATGTCACTTACACCATACAATAAAATACTCGTTTAGCCTTTACTCCCTTTTAAAAAATATTTTATTAGTGAACAATGTCACTTACTACTTTTCAAGCTAGAACTAAAAAGACCTTTACACCCTTACACAAAAAAAATGCTTTAGGCGTAAAGGACAAAAATGTAACACTAATTTAGGGTAAAGGACAAATGCTCATTGTCAAATTAGGGTAAAGGACACTATCTCCTTATCCCGTGACACTACGTTAGTTTGAGTGTTATAAGATGAAAGCGCGCATTATTTCCATCATTTTTGTCTAAGACACCTAATACTTATCTATTATAATTTAAAAAATACAGTGGTTTGAATTTTCGTTTTGTTTTTTGCTCGTCCTGAAAACCTGCGATTTCTCCTTTACGCCAATTGAATTTATGAGTGTCGATATATTAAAGAAATTTGCAAATTTGTTAGGAATAATAAACACTTTTTTAATACCCGAGAAGAAAACCCCACTAGATACACATTGCGAAATACAAATAAATTATTACTTCCTACCTCAAACTTGAACTTACATGCCACTAGTCCCTATGTTATGGCTATAAAAATCTATAATAATCTACCAAAATAAATAATTAATGAAAAAAATGATAAGATATTCACAAAACAATTAAAAAACTTATTATTAAATAAATGCTATTATAATATAAATGAATATTTAAATGATAATAAAACAGATAACAATATATATCAATATTTATAATCTATAAGGATAATTATAATTAAATAGAAATAGATACCTAAATACCTATAAAAAAGAGAAGCCTCCCCTTTTTCATTTGCGGTGCCCTATAACAGGGTCCATAATCCTTTTCAATATAATTAGCTGTAAGCTGTTATATATTATGTAAAGTTTTATGGAGCAATAAACCATTGAGTATTGAGTACCTTATGAAGCCCATAAAACGATGCTGTGGGTTTAAAAGTTTTAAACCCTTAAAACAAACTTCATAGATAGCAGTAACTGTGTTCGATTGAGCTGAAATTATCATCTGGAAGATTATGTTGCATAAGTATGATTAAACACATCAATAGAAACCTAAGTATATTATATGTATAAGAACACTCGCAGTCAGTGCAAGTTCTGGAACCAATACTAGCGTAAAGTGATTGTAACTGCCCTCCCTCTTTCCCCTACAGCACTAGCCTTGTAGAAGTGCTATAAGATCTTGATTCAGTATTTTGAAGCATTTCTTGTTTATCTTATAATACATATGAATCACTTTTTAAGATATCTATATGAACATGCTTAAATCAATCAAAACCATTTATGAAATGTTACTGACTCTAAGAGTAGGTTTAAGTTAAAATCAGCCAAAACTATTTTTGAACATAGGGGAAAAAGTCATAATTATTTCGTTCAAAGTCTGTCTATTTATATTTACTTGAATAACAAGAAGATAACATAATATTTATCTAGCAATAAAAGCGGTCACATAAAACAATTAAGATTACGAGTAAGTGTTTGTTATCAATTTATATGTTGTAGTATCCTATTGACTAACGCCCGTTATTAATAACCTATCCGTGCCTAAATCCTGGATTGAACTTTGACATATATTGTCACTTGTGTACCTACTCTAATCGCGGTCTCAATAAACTATCCAATTTTTTTTGGATTAGGATCGCCCCGCCCACAATTTTTTCCCTCCCGCATGTTCTGTTTTACGCAAAATGACATGTTTGAAATTTAAATATCATTTCAATAGCCAAAATAAAATAAACAATTCTTAAAACTATAAAATATTTTTTATAGTTAAAATATATATTACGACGTTATTACGACGCAAATTATGATTGTTGTCGTATTTTATTTCAAAATCTTGATTAAACCACAGAAGAGTTTTTATACGTCTCTGTGTATTCAACAAATGAAAGGAACGAAATATAAAAAAGAAAATGACCATCAAAAATGAAATTCCTGACAATGTCAAAATGAATTTAAATTGTCTTTGTAATATTTGACACTTGTCAGTAAAGTCATCGCCATATTTGAAAATTTGAATTAGGAGGACAGAGGACCAATCCGTACTCTGAAAAAGACCTCCCCACAGTACCTCCCATGGATTGCTATGTCAAAAATTAAAAATTTAAAAAACCCCCGACTATAAAAAGTAACAAATAAAATAAATAAAATTTTTGTCAACTGAACATCGCATTATATTTAATACAAATTGATAACTTTCATGCATACTTTATTTCGTCGTGGGACCGCATTCTATTATTTTTTTTAATTTTGATATCTCATTATGATTACTTATGATAGGTATATATTTTTGCGTACCTACCTAGCTACTTAGCGGTCCCCCGACAAAATAAAGTTTGTATGAAAGTTATCAATTTGTATTAAATATAATGCGATGTTCAGTTGACAAAAATTTTATTTATTTTATTTGTTACTTTTTATAGTAGGGGGTTTTTTAAATTTTTAATTTAATTTTTATTTCAAAGTTTTTAAACGTTTATTATAATAATTATTATAAGCTCCTCCTGTTGTCGACATTGCATTATATTACGAATTAAACACTGATCAAAACGAATCCAAACACGACATATCTGCTGTTACTTTTTTGAAGAATGGATGGAGTGCTGGAAATCCTGGCTCCAGCATCAGCTCCTCCTGTTGCTACCATTGCGTTACATTAAGAATTAAACACTGATCAAAACGAATCCAAACACGACATATCTGCTGTTACTTTTTTGAAGAATGGTTGGAGTGCTGGAAATCCCGGCTCCAGCATTAGCTCCATCTGTTGTCACTATTGCATTATATTACGAATTAAACACTGATCAAAACGAATCCAAACACGATATATCTGCTGTTATATTGGATCTACAACCCTACCACAGCGGATAAAAGAGCTGATAACCTTGAAACGGCTGAACCGATTTACATATTATATGTCTAAGAACACTCCCAGGAATACCAGCTTTAATTTAAAAAAAACCGCATCCAAATCCGTCCACGCGTTTAGGAGCTACAGTGCCACAGACACACAGACACACACACACAGACAGACATCGACGTCAAACTTATAACACCCCTCTTTTGGCGTCGGGGGTTAAAAAAACATGTCAAGAACACAATTGTGTTTTGTTTTTTCAATCTCGATTTGGTAAAAACGGATCAGGATAGGTTATTAATAACGGGCGTGAATGTATTTGCATGTTTTAATGCGGAATACTATGTAGGTACTTTTTAGAATTGCATAATATTCAGAAAGTCTTTCTAAAAAAAAATGAGATTATTCTTTGAACCATTTAAGGAAACTCTTTGCTAATTCTGTTTTTTGTTTATGATGTTATTGATAGAGCTGTCAAAGATTAATAAATAAAATAAAATATGATGAATTCTCGGAGGATGAATTACATTTTTATAATTTATCTGAAGACTTTTAATATGGTTTCTCTTAATTTTAAGGTATGTAGTATTTACGTTAGAATTATTATATTTTGCTTGTGCTATACTTACAAAACTTATATAAATTAAATGGTATCCGCGCGCGGAGACCATTTAAAAATCTTTGTTAAGTACAAAAGGTTTGATGAAATAAATCTCTTCTTTTACAGGGCAATCGAATATTTTTTATAACTATGCTTTTATATAATAATATTCAAAATCTAAAATTTATATTCAGGATCAATTAATTTACATTAGCATGGAACGACGAAAAATCATAAACGTAAGTTCATCCCATGGGAAAATTGTGATAAAGAATAGACTTTAGTAACATAGGTGTAGCCCTATATAAGATAACTCTTATGTTATCTAAAGAGTATAATATTTGTGCCAAATACTATCTCATAACGCATCTAGAGATTGTGTGACTAACATACCTACCAACATCTTTTCAATACAAGATGCTATACCACCCGATTTTTTAAAACAATACTATACTAGGTAGTAGTTAAAAAAAGATTTTCAACATTAGCAATAAATAAGCCAATTAATCTGATTTTATTTATTGATAAAAAACCTTGAGGGACAATAGCTTTTATATTGTGTACCATAAATTACTTAAATTGTTCTCTGATATAACTGATAGTGAAGTTATATTAGATGTAGAGTGCCGTGATGTCTTCATTACACATTGGAAAGCAAGATGAAATTGTTAGTGTGCTCGTTCTGGGTCCTGTTTATGGCGAATGCTGCGCCAAATGGAAATAAAACTCAATTTCAAAGGAGTAAAGTGAGTATTTAAATATTCTATTAATAGAAAAAAGAACCTTACGTCTTTTAATTAATTTTGAGAAATCTTCCAGTAATTGATAGTTTTTGTTTTTAAAAGACATAATAACAAAAGCCGTAGATTTTTTGTCAAAAATGCTTTATACTGGCTGGCCCATGTGTATTTGTTCCTGAGGTTCTTTTCCTAAAAGGTTTATTCTTTATAATTAATTTATACGTAAAGCCTGTTTAGAAAATGACACATGTCCTCATAAAACATGAATCAAGCATATTTTTTGTGAGGTACATAGTACATAGACAACCTACACACAATTTTACAGGTAAATGAAACCATAGACAATGGTTACATCCTAGAGACACATGAAGTAGTAACCAGCGACGGTTACATTCTCAAGCTATTTAGGATTCCGTATAAAATGAACGAGAATACCGGGATCGCAGATAGGCCTGTTGTATTCCTGATGCATGGACTCTATGGGATGTCGCAGTATTTCCTTGCTATGGGACCTCAATACAGTATTGGTAAGTAGCTTATATGTAAAACGCAACGCTGTTTACGATAAGTGTGCAATCATAATCCTACTAATATTATAATAGCAATGTTTGTGCCGATGGATGTTTGTTACCCTTTCACGCAAAAACTACTGAACAGATTTTGATTAAACTTGGCAATATTGTAGCTTATACATCAGAATATCATATAGTTTATATAATTTAAAGATAGCATGTTTTTTTTTCAATATATCACGATAAATACGTAGGAAGTCACGGGCACCCTCTAGTATTTCTACTATCAAGTATGTATGAAGCAGATATCATAATGCATTACATACGTTGCGTATTCAATAATAATAATAATAAAAGAACTTTATTCATCAAAAAATGTACAGTGCAAATGAGATTCAGATACCTATAGTGTTAATAATAAAACTTATGACATGACTTAACCATACATAGTTTGAGGAAAAGGAGAAAAATCCTCGGCATTAATGCTGATTTTCAGGATCCTCCTATGAATCACTGCGCTGGGACACGCCCTAGCAGAGCGACAAAAAAACAAGCTAGTCTTTGCGACTAGTCTGTATCTATCTTTACTCTCAGCTTCACTGGTGTAATATCCTCATCATCATCAGCCTGTTGCAGTCCACTGCTGGATGTAGGCAATGTCCTATAAATTAGTTGAATAGCTGTATCCAACTCTATTACCTACTTTTCATTACTGGGAATTCCTCCACGATTTGACATTTCATAAGGGAAATACTAAACGCGCTAGGTGTTGAAATGATTCTTTTTGTCAACTTTTTGTTTTGACAAGATTTCATAACAACCTTCAAACCTAATAGAGACGGCACGTATGCATAGGTTGCACCCATTGCACCAAACATATTAAAAACTAAATTCATTATGTTCTGATAGCAGCCGAACTACGCTTGACGGTTAATCAGTTGTTATGAAACGTAATCTACCTAAAACACCACTACATGAAACTCACGAGCAACTTGAAGCTAAAGATCACTTTCCATTTGCAGGTTATCACTTAGCAGACGCAGGCTTTGACGTTTGGATGGGCAATGCCCGTGGCAATTTCAATTCCCGCGCACATGTGACTCTAGATCCTGACAGCGACGCAGACCACATGACATTCTTCGACTTCTCTTGGGAGGAAATTGGCATGAAAGACCTGCCAGCCATGATTGACTATTCTCTAGAATACACTGGTCAGCCAAAGCTGCATTACATAGGACATTCTCAAGGAGGGACTGTCTTCTTAGTGCTAGGGTCGATGGTGCCAGAATATAATGAGAAGATGGCGTCAGTACATTTGCTTGCAGGCGTTGGGTATCAAAACTACTTCCCGGATGAGCAGCTGAAGAGTATTACACCGTTCACTGATCTTATTTATGTAAGTGTTTTCAGTGAAATAGTTTTATCCAATATGGAAGTTCCTACCTGAGAAATAATTGTTTCTAGCAATTTCTGTATGATTTATTATCAGTCTCCACTCAAACGTACATTCAAATAATTAAAAAGGCTCTAGGTACTGGCCATTTTACTAAGAGATATGCTTTTGCCCAGCAGTGGGATATGACGGGATGATAAGATGAAAGTATACATGTTTTTATTTTAAATATGTTTGTTTGTTTTTTTTTTCCAGTCAATAGCCTTAATGGACGGTTTAGTGGAAGTAACACCAGACGTTATAGCCGAACTGCCGATAGGTTTCACCAGATCTGATCTCTGTTTCGGAAACCTCACCTACAAGTACATGTGTGACATGATTGGTATCAAGCATATTATAGTAAGTGACTTTTTTCTAATATTTAATTTCGTAGGACCTATGTACCCCTGTAGTAGGGACGTTAAAAGGGCTGATAAGGATAAGGAATCGGAGGTCACCTGAAACACGTTATTTTTTTAAAGCTAATGCTAGATTCGCAAGAGTGCAGTTTTCCTTAAGAAAAATTTAGCAACAAATTCTGTTGGGCTTAAGTTGTTAAGGCTTTAAGTTAAAAAAATTACTAACGCTCTATTAAATGATAAGTTAAAAATAAAAATCGATTACTGTAAAGATCTTTTCAATAACTAGAGCTTTATATAAGATGCAAAGATGACTTCTTCATCTTTTGCGGTTAATTTCCTCCGCTACATGCTACATCAAATATATTGGCAGACATCATTTATTTATCATTGATTAGTTCATCAACTTATTGTTTACATTATTTTTGCGGTAGATAAAAGGAATCAAACGGTTTAACTATAATTTGATAAGGGCATTCTAAAAACGAAGGAAATGTTGGCGTTTATAACTATTTTATGATCGAGGAAACTTTTTTGCGGAATAAGGAATTATCTATATGGTTTATAATAAACACATGCTGTATAATTTTATCTGTCGGAACAAAATTCTATCATAGTGCAAAATTTTAAAGTTCAATGATTTGCGCTCATCGATATCTTCGTGCCTTGACTTGGCTTAGTTGTAGAAAGAAATATTAAGAAATGGTTAATAAAAATCGAATTTTTTACTATTTCTTAATAAAAATCGAAGTACTGAAAAATTCTTATCTTTCCCAATGTGCATGTTTGAGGCGATTGCGAATGTGGATGAAGCGAAAGAATTATGTTTGGATCGCAGCAAGTGGAGGGAAGTGGTCTCTGTCTACTCCCATGGGAAAGAAGCTTAAGTATGTTATTTTCCTTGTCCAGAAAGAAGACACAGCAAACATCACATTTGGAGGAGGGTCCATAAAACAAATAGCTCATTACGGACAGAACATCAGAGACACACTCTTCAGAAGATTCCACTATGGAAACGATAATCTGAACATATATGGAAACGCTGACCCACCTTTATACGACCTTGGTCTTATCACAGCAAACGTCACAATGCATTATACAGTAAATGACAATTTACTTGATGAAAAAGATGTGCTAGATATGGCAGCCGATATGCCAAATACATCAGTCAGGAAAGTCGCCAGAGATACGTTTGAACATGGTGATTTCGTAGCAGCTACAGATGCTAAGGAACTTGTCACAGATTATATTATAAGTGCTATTAATGAAGTTCATTTGAATCCCGCGTAAGTTTTTCTTATCTATTTTTAAGTATGCTCCATGTCTTTCATATTTTAATTTTTGTAGATTTTTTTCAAGTTTTGACCAATTTTTTATTTTTTTTTTGTTTTTCTGTTTTTTGTTTTGTCTTTTTCATGAAACACGACATTTTAGACAGAGATAAAATATCTGTCAGATAAAATGGGCCCTTAGAATTTGTTAACGGTATGCTTAATTTTCAGAGCACCCCCAGCTGAAGTGGATCCGACGACTGTGGCGCCACCAGTTGTGCAACCAGAAACACTGCCAGATTCAGCCAGAAACATCTACTTGAGCAATATTCTTTCCTTCTTTGTCATCGTCTCTTTGTATTACAGATAATTTATTTTAAATTTGTTTTTTTTTTCTGTTTGTCTATACCTTTTTTTGGCCTGAATTGAAAATGAAAATGAAAATCCGCCTAGTCTATCTTATCAAAAGATAAGCGTTACAAATGCCAAGTACATAATAGTATAAGTATCAGTTTTGTACTTATGAACTTGTATGCAGTGACATTGCGTTTTTAATGTTGGTTATCTTCATGCTATCATTTAAAATACCAATGCACTCATTCCACCCCCTTCAATCATCTTTATCGTATTATTTAAATTCAGCATGTCAACTTACTACTTCTTAAGGATTAAACTGTAATTAAAACTTGTAAAAATGTCTCTTTAATCTTCAGATAAGCGCTAAACTATGAATTTACGTGGGATTTATAGTGTAATAAAATTAGCGATAATTATCGATATTTATATAAAGAGTCGAGCAGATTTTTAGTTTTAATTGTAAATTGGGATTTTGTAAAATGGCTCAAGTTTTATATTTCTTGTTTACTGTTTTGTGTGTAGCTGCGGCGCCTACTGACGATATTGTAGCTTCAAGACAGTTAAATACGGTCAGTTTTTTTTAAGTTTTTTTCATTATGTTTCATTTTTCTAACATTTCCCTAACAATAATATAAATATACAAGTTTTAATTTCCAAGTCCTTTAAAAAAGGAAAGTTAAATCAAAATAATTTCAATAAATTTCATTTTTAATTACGATTTCCGTAACAAGTATTTAAATGAATATTGTGAAAATTAACATTACCTAATTTAAATTTGATAGTCACCAAAATATTATAATATAAAAGCTTATAAAGTTTTATTATCGTAGGCAGAACTAATCCAATCCCATGGATACGTAAGTGAAACTCATCAAGTTATAACAGAAGATGGATATATTCTCACAATGCACAGAATACCTTTCGGCAGAAATGAAACTGATAGCTCAGAGAATAAACCTGTAGTGTTTCTGATGCATGGTCTCTATGCAGCTTCACAAAGCTTTGTCTTCATGGGGCCTGAACATAGTATTGGTAAGAAATATTCTAAAAGTGATTTGAGCATCTGATTGACTATAGCATGGTATTGAATATGGAATTTATTAAAAGCAGTTTTATTATACAGTTTATACTTGAAATAATTTATAATTAAGACTTATGATTTTGAATTAGAAAAGACAAATCAAACTTACATTTCAACAAAAAATAAAAATCTAACTGCGTACCACAAGGCTCCATTCTTGGACCCACTTTCTAAAAGATCTACATTAACAGGTTATCATTTGGTGGACTCTGGATTTGACGTGTGGATGGGCAATTATCGTGGAAACCAGAACTCTAGAAACCATGTGACTATGGACCCTGACTACCAAGGAGATCGCTTGGAATTCTTCAACTTCTCCTTTGATGATATCGGTCTTTATGACATACCAGCTATGATCGACTATATCTTAGATCACACGGGTAGACAAAAGCTACACTACATTGGTCATTCGCAAGGAGGCACAGTGTTTCTGGTTTTAACTTCTATGAGACCTGAGTACAATGATAAAATGGCATCTGTACATCTGTTAGCTGGTGTTGGCTATCAAGATTATTTCCCTAACAATATTCTAAGGACCGCTGCGCAATTTTCGGATACTTTATACGTAAGTGCTTTAAATGTTTGCAGTTTACCTAGGCTCGGAATACAGATCTAGTCATTTAAATGTTTAGGCTAATTCTCAAAAAAGTGGCACTGCTGAATTAAATTTGCATTTTTTTTTAAGTTTGCGATTTTAAGTTTCTGATTTCAGTTATCGCTAGATATATAGACCAGTATTCGATATCAAGTAGAGGGAAGTAAATTATTCAAATAGTTTAAGAAATATAAGCATTTGAAATTACTAGGCGTCCAGGTTAATGACTGTGATGACAGGTGAACGAATATCGGGATCCAGGTTATTGATAAGAAGTGCAGGATACCGACAATCCAATACAAAATTAGTTGAAACTGTCAGCGGGTTAACGACAATGTGCGCAGGTTCATATTTTGGACAAATAAAATACAGTTCATTTAGAATAATCTATCACATTTATTTTGATTATCTTTAATATAGCCTGTTCAAAGTACCTCTTAGGCTATAACAAAAAAAAAAACTTAGTTTAAAGAAACCAAAAAAACACGCTTTTATAGCAAATCGAACCAAAAACTAGAATTTTTAATACTAAAGAGTTTATATTACCGTAGCAGAAGGTCAAACAATCAATTATAATTAATTACTTTAAAATAAAATTACCTATAGTCAAATTTAAGTTATAAACAGAATCTTTAATAACAGAGGGAAAAGTCGTGGGGTGCTTGGTATATGGAAGGTTACAATCAATCTATTGGCAACTATCTCTGAGAGGAGAGTTATGGAAATATAGTGAAATGCACCCCACGTTTTTCACTCTGAACTTAATGATTCAGTTTATAACTTAAATTTGACTATAATTTTATTTTAAAGTAATTAATTATGATTGATTGTTTGACCTTCTGCTACGGTAATATAAAGGTAATATAGAAGGTAATATTGGATACCTATATAATCTCCTCAAATGCCTAACAATCCGTAAATATATCGCAAGTACTTTAGAAGAAGGGTAAACAACCCGATTGGTTAGTCTTTTGTTTAACTGACAGTAATTTCTAAGGAAAATGACGTTCATCTGCCTCACGTTTCCTTTACCTGATTTGGACTAGCAGGCTAACGACTTACAGGTGACCGACAATTTAACGGTTTTTTTACAATTACAAGGAAAGTATTTGGTTTATGCCCGTAATATGTTTTGACAAGAAAATAAACACCAATTTACATAATGCAAACGAATTTCATCACATCAACTAGTACATAATTTTCGACATTTGAATGGCAGAACAAAGACAACATACCTGTTACAAACTCCCGCTCGCCGAATATTTTTATTTTCCACGTCGCCTACAATAGCTATAAACACGTGAACTTGTAACAGGCGCTAGCCGACATCTGGACGCGTCGATTCATGCAAGAGGGGGCATGGGGGGTAACATAGTGCGTACGCTATAGGAGTGTCCGTGCGGTGGCAGAACAACGACAAAAACTACCTCGGACAAACTTAAACAGCATATAACTACTAAAATTTGTATTTGGAGTAGTTGTAAAATACTAAAGATATAAATATGGAAGGTATAAAAAAGCTACATAAAGCACTCAATATTTTTTTTATTTACGTTTTCTATTTTATTTTTAACCTCAAAGTTCGGTATCTGGCGTTGGGACACGTCAAGTGAACGACAAAACGTGGTTACAAACTAATGTTAATATAATATTATACATTTTATTTACTTTTAATTACTAGGCCTCGATGTAGAAAGTGTCTTTAAATATTAATTGATAATTTAAATACGATTAGGACGTACTGTAAAAAAAAAGTTCTAACATTAATTGATTGACAGGTTGCAGTGCCACTTTTTTGAGAATTAGACTTTAGAGGCTTTCGTGTGAAAAGTACGTGATGAATTTGTAGATCAGAAAGATCATTTATTAAGCTAATCTATCCAATGAAATAATCTTAATTTATTTTCAAATTGTAATAATAATTTTAATTTACTTCAATGTTTTTATTTGTATCAATTTAGACATCAACATTAAAGTTTTTCCTTATTTCAGTCACTAGCATTATCACTGAATCTTATAGAGCTATCGCCGAACACACTTGACTGGCTTCCTTTCCCGATTGGATACTCACAATCGGACCTTTGCTTCGGAGACCCTAAATACAAGCCCATGTGTGAACTGATTGGCGCCCGGGAGTTTCTGGTAAGACCCCTCTCATTTATTTCATCCATGAAATAGTCACTTTTAGCCGAAAGTCTTTTGATAGGTACATTATATCTGCACGCCTTTTTCCCATCGCGGCAGGCAGAGACTACTTCACTCCACTTGCTACGATCCAAACACACTTCTTGGTTTCATCCTCATTCATCTCTCCTCATGCACGTTGATTTAGGTACTCTTGATAAGTCTTCATTACCTACATATGTAAAAACATCTTTATTTATCATCTTACATCTTAAAATACATATTATATCGTTTTAGTCATAATATGACTAGAGTCATTATAATAAATACTTTAAAGATGGTTTTACATAGGTAATACAGACTTATCAAGAGTATCTAAAATTAAGTTTCTATAGTTGTTTAAATCTTACATGATTAGAATGGCAGGTGTCACTAAAAGTAACGAAGTAACTTTATACTAGCGGCCCATAAGTGTCGTAATTTGCATCAGCAAAAGTCATAATCATTTTTACAACTAAAATCATTTTAAAATTATGAAATGTATTTATACATACAAAAAAATTAATGTTTTCGACATAAAACGTAAAGATACATAAAACTTAATATTAAATAACACACATAATACTTATTCAATAAAATGAGATTAAATATTTTTGCGTTCTAAGAAGGTTATATCATCATGAAAAAAATTAAGGATGTGACCAATCGAGTTATTTAAGTCGATAATAGTCGATATTTTTTCATTATCATAAGGTCTATGAAAATAGTAATTATACGTATTTTTTTGCGTTTAGTAGTTTTGGTAGGTTTTAGGAGCTTTTATAGTAGATTCATGAATTTAAAAAAAAATATGCACGGTGTCACTACTATTTGGTTTTTTAGTACCTGCGAATATTTAACCGAGCGCGAAATGGAGAATTAATTACGTACTTAATTAGGCTATTTGGTAATTACTAGTTATTTTTAAAATATTTCTAGTAATAAGACCTTTTTACAAGCAAAATTTCGCTTACACCACGATTTAACATTTTCATCCCATCACTATTCGACGAGGATTGGCATGTGTCATTCTAATCATGTAAGATTTTAAGTACTATAGTCTACCTTCTTATGGAAAAAAAAAACAAAACAAAAAAATAATAAGGTAGGGCGTTTTCAGGCTAGCGATTTATAAATACGCTTCCAAAAACGAACATATACGCGTGTATAAAACTCTAGTCTGAAAACGCCCAATATGGGTTTGCTATTCAATACAAAGAAGAAAATACAGAAGTTTTAAAAGAGCTACATACATTCCATAACACTATATCGATGAGCGAAGCAAAATTCTCAGACAAATTGCTTCACCTTTTCGCGAAAGTTGCCCGTAATATTTAGCCACGACAAAGGGTAAGCAAGTAATGTTGTAAAGGAACTTTGGAAATACTCAGACGAAATGATCAATTGTAAAGTTACAATGAAATATCGAAATGAGACCCAAATAACTACATACTTAGCTTTGGATTCCTAAACGTTCAGGGGCCCAAGTCTACTAATTTAAAATAGTGTCAGTTGTGTGTCGGCAGAGTGTCATTGTCATTTTTGACACATTTTGGTCGCAATCAGTGTAAGCCATTGTATAACAGAATACCAAATGTATCAAAAAATGCCATTGACACTCTGCCGACACACAACTGAGGCTATTTTCAATTAGCAAACTTGGTGCCCAATTATTTAACATGATAGAAACGTATTACGATAAAAGAAAGATATTTCTTTGCCTATCTTTTGTAATTAGTAAAATTATTGATCGACTTTTAATTCCCATGAACCCCTGTATGAAAGTTTAATCCTGTAATTATGTGATAAGCTTGTTGACTTTTCTTAATATGACTTAGCATTACGTACTTAAGATTGTATTAGTTTAATGTTATTAATCTTGATGAATTGACGAATTTTGTGTTATAATACGTTTCGTATTTGGCGAAATATATCTGATAATCTAATCCGAGACTAAGCTATCTAAGCTACTTAATTTTTCCCAGTGATCTTTATATTTATTTTGCTTACATGCATCCCATTGGTCTTTTGTTTATGTTTTGTTTTTTTCTTTCCTTGTTCTATGTTTAAAAAAAATGTTTTTTTTTTGTTCTTTTTTAATTAATGGTGCGTGGGACGTGGGACGTTACGTGTTTATAAAATGTTTGTAAATATTTTATAACATTCTTTAACAAACAATTAGTAGGTATACAAGAAGTTTTACAAACATGTTTACAAGCATTTTTTATCATGCAGCTTGAACACCATTCGAATGAGTGGGAAGAGTAAAAGCTACTTGAACGTGCTCATTTGACATCCAAAGTCTTAAATATAGTTTTGAATCCGAAATAACAATCAGGATAGTACTTCAAACTTTAGGTATGTACCGATTGGTATTAGGTTTAAAACATTCAACAAATGTACATAAAGTAAAACATTGACTTCTTTCATTTAACCATCTTATCTACGTATTTCACACCATTATCGCACCTTCGTATATTTTGTCAAATCATCGTTTTTATAACTTAATTGCTTGTAGATTCATCTATATCTATACTTCTATACTAATATTATAAAGAGGAAAGATTTGTACCTATTTTTGTATGTTTGTGTGTTTGTATGTTTGTAATGAATAGGCTCCGAAACTACTGGACCGATTTCAAAAATTCTTTCACCTTTGGAAAGCTACATTCTTCCTGAGTAACATAGGCTATATAAAAATGTTAAAATATTTAGGGTTCCGTGTCAAATATTCGATAATGTAACCCAAGGTATGCAAAACGTATAAAAAAAATATCACAATATCGCGTTTGCTGAGAAAACTATTGATATTAGAGCAAAGTGATGTACTACAGTTTTCATGAAGACATAAATATCTGTATAAAAGTCCATAAAACTATAGGTCCAACTATTACAGTGTTGCCACAATAACCATTTTTAAGCAAAAAATAGCGTGTAATTTTTTTTTACATTTTTAATTTAATCTATATGGGTATCAAATGAAAGGGCTTGACGAGTAGAACACAGCGGACTTTTCAAAATTTAAATTCAAGATGGCGGCCGCAACAAAATAGCGGAAAAACTTTTTTAGTTTTCAATACAATCAATATGGGTGTCAAATGAAAGGGCTTCACGAGTAGAATTCAGCGAACTTTTAAAAATTTAAATTTAAGATGGCGGCCGCAACAAAATGGCGGAAAAACTTTTTTAGTTTTCAAAACAATCAATATGGGTGTCAAATGAAAGGACTTCACGAGTAGAATACAGCGGACTTTTCAAAATTTAAATTAAAGATGGCCGCCGCAACAAAATGGCGGAAAAACTTTTACTGTTTTCAATCCTATTAATATGGGTGGGTACCAAATGAAAGGGCTTGACGAATAGAATACAGTGCCCTATTCAAAATCCAAATTCAAGATGGCTGCCGCCCCCCATCTATTTATTGGAACGTATAGAGAAATGAACAGTGGAGGGAGAAGCCCTCCCCCCTTTTAAAAGAAATTACAGAGAAGAGACGAGCAGGGGACGAAGCCCCCCATTCATTTATTGGAACGTACAGAAAAATGAGCTGCGGAGGGCGAAGCCCTCCCCTCTTTTAAAATAAATTACAGAGAAGAGACGAGCAGGGGGCGAAGCCCCCATCCATTTATTGGAACGTACAGAGAAATTAACTGCGGAGGGCGAAGCCCTCCCCTCTATCAAAAGAAATTAAAGAGAAGAGTCGAGCAGGGGGCGAAGCCCCCCATCTATTTATTGGAACGTATAGAGAAATGAACAGTGGAGGGCGAAGCCCTCCCCCCTTTTAAAAGAAATTACAGAGAAGAGACGAGCAGGGGGCGAAGCCCCCCATTCATTTATTGGATCGTACAGAAAAATGAGCTGCGGAGGGCGAAGCCCTCCCCTCTTTTAAAATAAATTACAGAGAATAGACGAGCAGGGGGCGAAGCCCCCTATCCATTTATTGGAACGTACAGAGAAATGAACGGTGGAGGGCGAAGCCCTCACATCTATTGAAAGAAAGTACAGAGAAGCGACGAGCGGAGAGTGAAGCTTCTCATCCAATCTAACGTCTTTTTACTGAATCTTCCTATAATGGATAGGGGCTTGGCCCCCGTTATACTTTTCGCTGTAATTTCCATTAATGAATGAATCAATGAATCATCATCAATTAATATTTCAACTCCTCTTTTTTTGTAGGTACATTTCCGTAATGTATAGGGAGCCGTCGCCCCCCTCACTTCATTTCTCTGTACCGTTCTGTTATGCATGGGGGGCTTCGCCCCCGCTCTTGTTTTTTTGTCATTTTCATAAATGAATGGAGGGCTTCGCTTCCCTCATTTTTTTCTCTGCAAGTTTCCGTAAAAGACGGGGAGCGTCGCCACCGGACATCGATTATCATTATATTTCTGTCATGGATATCTGTCATGACTTTACCCCCTCATTTATTTTATCTGTAGTTTTCCGTCATGGTAACTTTCCGTAATGGATGGGGAGCTTCGCCCCCGCACATCGTGTCTCAGTATATTTCTGACATGGATGGGGGGCTTCGCCCCCCTCACTTATTTTCTCTTTACTTTTTCATCATAACACAAGAGGGCTTCGCCCCCGCATATATTTTCTCTTGACTTTGATGTAAACTTTAAAAAGTTAATTTATGTTACAAATAACTAACCATACTCCAAATAGGTGCATAGTTTGGAAGTAGTATATTTATGGTACTATACAAATACATACCGCAAACGGAGTTGCGGGCGACCGCTAGTATCTTATAATTTATTAGCTACCTATCTGATAACTATATTATCGTGAACAAACAAAGATATATTATTTTCATTTTAAAATACATCGGTCTTATGTATATTATCTCATCCGTCAATTATTTACGCAGTTTGAGCTTATTGTAAAATCCAAACGGTTTAAGCTTCCTTCCCAATATATTGAACGGAAAACAGACTGAGAAAATCACAACCACTCAACTATAGTTTGGCAAGTTAGTGCGCGACCTTCCTGCGGGGTGACAGACGTTGGCGGGGACGGGGTAGCACGCCATAGTGACGTCATTCTAGTGCACGGCTATACACGTAGAAAAAATTGCCAGGATGAATCTTGCGGATATGTTTTGACGTAATATAAGAGTGAATAATAAGATAAAACTATTTTTATTGTTTATATTTTTTTATCGTGCCTGAAGATAAATTTATTAGGAAAAATAAAAAAAAACTAAGAATCATCACCATCATGTCAGTCTATGGACATCCACTGCTGGACAAAAGTATCCCCCAAGGATCTCCACTACAACTAGTGTCGTTTGTGTATTCGACAGACGTTTTGTCATTTTTTCGACTTTAAAAAAAATTATAAACTTTATTTACAACTTCCTTAAGTTGTCCTGAGACAGGCTTATTCATCTCCGGATAATAATCTCATGTGCGTCGAACTCAAAGACAAACAGAACAACTAGCATGTGTGGCCGCTTCGACAGCGCGGCCGAGACTGCCGTATTTGACGCGCAAATGTACGCGTTTCCCTTCCCCGCTACACCTCCCGCTACCCGCTGACTTCGTGGCTACCTCGTCCCCGCCAACGTCTGTCACCCCGCAGGAAGGTCGCGCACTAACTTGCCAAACTATATATAACTTGACTAAACATAGCTACACTGCCGCTTGTATCAGAAATATGACGCCGAGTAGCGTTCATTTAAAAAGAAGTGTTTTACAATTGAGCGAATATGACCATCATTTTCAACACCATCATCATCATCACAGCCTATAGCTGCCCACAGCTGAGCATAGGCCTTTGCAAAAAAGCTGTCCAACGCGACTGGTCAGTTTTTTTCCATGGAAAATCACCAGACAAGAAAAAATTCCAGACATGGAAATCACCAGACAGTATTTTTCCATGGCTTCTCTTTAAATCAAGTAAGAATTTTTTGATAGACAAGGAAAGGATAACTTTTAATCATTTTTTCAGAGAGAAGACGACACAGTAAGCGTTGCAGACACAGGTTTCGGAGGCGGATCACTAAAACAAATCGCTCACTACGGACAAAACATTCGAGATAATGTATTTAGAAGATTCCATTATGGAATGAATCAAAACTTTGTCGTTTACGGTGCAGCTGAACCTCCAGCTTATGACTTGAGTCTTATAACAGCAAATGTAACGATGCATTACACAGTCAGTGATGTATTACTTGATGAAAGAGATGTGATAGCAATGGCAGCTGATATGCCTAATACAGTGGTAAGGAGAGTTGCCAGAGACAGCTTCGGGCATCTAGATTTCATTGGCGCGACTGATGCTAGAGAATTAGTTACTGATTATATTATTGATTCTATTTTGAGTGTGCATGCGTAAGTATTAAGCTTATATTTAAGATTATTACTTATAGGTTTTCTGCTGTAGAAATGTATGGTTCCTTTTTACGCAATCGAGGTTAATTATGAAAAAAATGACAGAACCTATATGTCAAAAATGTTGCAAGAGACAAAACCTATAATAAAACAGTGCTACAAGGTTCTATTTATTTTCACTTGAGTGACATTGTCAGGAGGGCGTGGGTGGTGAATAAATAACTCAAAATAATGACAATTTACAAGATGATATCGTTAGTTCCGATTTCCGCCGCGTGCCAAAAGATCCTTGTAGCACTAGTACCTACATGTATCCGTATAGGTCTCTCAACTAGCGATGGGCGTTATTCATGATAGACAGTTGTGCAACTAGCTATTTGCTCTGACAACGATAACTAGCTATCCAGTTTAAAATAACTAGTTATTGGCTATCAATAAACTGACGATGATCAATAAACTGACGAAACCGGAAAACTAAGGTCGAAGATGTCGGTTCGCGGATCTTGTCACTAAAATGGCAATGGGCAGGACACCTGGCTAGGAGAAAAGACGGTCGATGGACGAAAGCAGTCACAGAGTGGTGGCCGAGAAAGAGACGTCGATCAGTGGGCCGACCACCCGCTCGCTGGGCAGGTGACATCGTCATATCGACAGGGCCGCTTTGGGTTAGATTGGCACAGGACCGTAGTGAATGGCGCGAAAAAAGGGAGGCCTATACCCAGCAGTGGGGAGAAACGGGCTGATTTGATGATTGATGATGAAACTGACGTTGACAATCCATTGTTGACGTCGAACCTTTGAACTCCAAAACTAAATTGAACCTTCTTCTCCAGATCAGAAGACTCATCATCCGATACCAGTGAAGAAAACACTGAAGTTGGTGGTGTTAATCCAATACCAGAATTAACTGATGCAGCTGTCTCCGTAAACATTAATAAGATAGCTGTTCTAGTCTGTATTGTTAGTTTGTTACGTATTTAAGTTAGAGTTAGATTAAGGTGTAATTATGTACTTAATTGATAAATAGTATCTAAACAAGTTAATTATTTTTATTGGAGCAATAATTTTACTATTTATTATCTTCGTAACATATTTATATCTGCAACTATGAATTTACTTATCGTATTAATATTATTATAAATGTCAATATTTATGCCGATGGATTGATGGATGGATTGTTACTCTTTCACGCAAAAACTTCTGAACAGGAGGCTTAGCATACGTGCCGCGACCATTATCTCACGTCATGCTGTCCTTATCACATTTGAAACTATAGACACAGACGTAAACGTGACAAACCCATGACAACGTCTTGTCACAGAGTGTATGCTAAGCTAGCAGATTTTATTAAAACTCGGCGATATATGATTATGATTAATGTTTTATTTCTCAATAACAACATTACAATTAACTTAACGTGGGCTTACTTAGGTTACCTTAGACTAATTTCTTACTCGATACAAATAATAACAGATTAATATATTAGGTGGTAGTTACAATAATACAATATTGTAGGTTAAACATGAGAATAACACAAAGACTAAGGGCCTGTTTTACTATCTATAGATAAAATTAATCTGACAGATATTTGATACCTGTCTCTGTCTAAAATGTCATGTTTTATGAAATAGACATAGGTTTATCTGTCAATTAAATTTTATCAGTAGGTGTAACGGGCACTAAATCATTTTAAGATTTTAATATAATTATCATGTTTTTTTCTAAGATTTATAGGTAACTATAAATGCGTACGAAGTCTCAGTCAGCCTAAAGTAGTCAATTAACATAAGTGCATTGACCCTTTATTCTCTAGATATATCTAAAGATTACTTGATTCAGCAATCGGATATCCGATATGTAAAATAACCAGTCTTAAAGGACATAGCAAGTTAATATGTATGATAGAATGCGATACGGTTACCCAACTTGGAATATTTCTAATCTGTAATTGGCTAGAATGTTCGCCGTCGCCAGATATTCTGTAGTAACAAGTAAATGTTGGTGAATAGACCAAGTTAACAAGACTACGGCGGTTTATGCTTTCGATTGATTTCACTTTAATTCAAAAAGTTTATTGGATAACTTCTTATTGTTTAAAAAATAGTAGAAAGAAAGAAGTACCCAATTATTTGAAAGTAAAAAAAGAAATACCAACTTAATCAATTGAAAAAAAGTTCTAGGTATTATTTTGTCATTTCTATGATTTGATACGAGATAATTGTTATTTTTTCAATAAAAATAAACCTAATCAGATATTTAATTAGAAAAACTCTGAACATAATACCTATTCAGTGATATATTCCATTATGTGATATCTAGTAAAAATAATGTTTTCATAGAATACGTTTGATAACGATAAAAGTGAATTAAAGCAAAAATATCTACTTGAAAATTGAGTGGGAATAGAAACTACATACACAAACATATCCGTCACGCCTCTCTCCCATTGGGGTAGGCAGAGACCACTTCCTTCCACTTGCTTCGATCCAAACACACCTCTTTCGCTTCATCCACACTCATCAGTCGCCTCATACATGCCCGTCGGTATATCTTTAGAATAGAATTTGATTTTTGGAATAGAAATTTATTTTGAGAAATACAACAAAATTAATATCTAAAGGCCAAGGGATATGAATCACACCTTGCAACCGCTAGTGCGTACAGCAAAAAGCAATTATAGAATAGGTACATGTCGGCAATTATCCCATTTCCGAATACAAACGAATGCTAATTCCATGTACATCAATTACTAGATTAATCGATCAATAGAATTTGAATTTAGGATTAATTAAGTAGTTTACCGTTGCACTCCCTTGCGTTTGAACCGCGTCGCGACTGACAAAACGAACGTCGGTGTGTACGACACAAATATCGCTAAAAGCTATTTTTTTTTTATTTGCCATTAAGATCCCACTGCTGAGCAAATGCCTCCCCCGCGACCCTCCACTTAACACGGTCTCCGGTAGCGACCCGCCATTCCAGTACCCACGCTACTTATACGAAGTCAAAATTAGCCGATTGCCTGTTTCCTATCGATGTGCATTCTTTATCGCCCTTTACTGTTATTTAAGATCTTATATTTTTTTAATAACAGCAATTGTTTTTAGTTATCCAACAAAGTAAAGAAATAGAGTTTATTAATACTTGTTCATAATAGCGTTTCTAGACTTCCAGATGGCTTAAAACTGTAACAGTAAAGGGCGATCCCACCAAAAACATAAATGTAAAAAAGGGTGGCCAATCCAATAAAAAAATTATGTTGTGAGCTTCGCCGTAAAAAGAATGGAGATCTAAATGAGTGCCAATTAATAGGTATGCATAATATTATGTATAGGTAGTCTAGAAGTCTAGAAATGGGAGTCTAGAAACGCCAGTCTATGTTCTCCCAGCTGGTCAGGTGATGAATGTGACCAAACCTCATTTACGACACTTACCCACTCAACTGTATCAACTCTACAATCTAATAGACATACTTTTTCCTCTTAATTTCCAACCGCTTGCGAAACCTTACTTAACTCAGTTTAGTAGTTAGTCAATAGTGTTTTCCTGTTTTTAATTTTAATACGACGGTTTTCTAATTGTTGGTTATTATTATTTTTTATTTATTTAAAGGTCAGTTCCCGTAAATGGCGGGACACTACCGGAGTCCGTATTAAATGGAAAGTCGCGGGGGAGGCCTTTGCCCAGCGATGGGATCTAAATGGCTAATAAAAAAAAGGTCAGTTACGTTAAAAGTAAAGGACTTTTATTACTTCCTACTAACTAATAATTATGGTTGTAAATATACTCTAGAAGTCTCAATATTTTAGTTGTTACTTATTTTTAAATAATGAAAAGGTAACCTTGAATAAACTGCGAAGACTAAACATAAAATATAAACAAATAAAATAAGGAAACATTTTTACGTAAAACTTACTAAAAAATTATGTTCATTATTTACTGGTTCTAAATAACAACCAAAAGAATTTCCATATCTACCCACTCGAGGGCTTTTCCCACGATATAACGAGTGGGATCAAAGCCCACGCGTGGGATCAGAGCCCACAGTAGAACCCTTGTTACAACTATACCTTTAACGCCCACGTTCGCTAATTGCAATCACTTTGACGTTGTTTTTTCTATAAAGAATTGTAATTTACAGGTAAAGGCTAAAGTTTCACAACTGCGCATTTTTTCATTTAGGTTTACAAATTGTTTTCACTTAAAATAATGTCTCAGGAATGAGAATTCATTCAGATACGAGTTGCCTTCATATTTTTAAACGACTTCAAAAAAAGGAGGAGTTTCTCAATTCGACTTTATTTTATTTTTATGTATGATTATTTTTTTTTGTAATAGCTAAATACTTTGCTTACATTTAATATTAATACATCTGTCATATAAAGACTAATTAATCTACTTCTCTTTTTTTTCTGTATCTATGTACTTTCATCTTACAATAAACTGTTAAATAAATAAATAAATAAAGTTAAAAAAAAACGTATGTCTACTTCTATTCTACATAGGTACATACAGGATAATGTATGTTTGTTTGTGCATATGTGTACTTGTTTGTGTCGTGTATTCTACATTGCTTACCTACTTAAACCCTTGCTGTGAATTTGTAATTATTTTTACACACTTTATATTAGCTTCACTTGTAACTAACTATGTATGTAAACTAATCTTGGAATCTTAATTTGACCCACTTCCCGGTCTTCGAATCGGATAAAATTTTGCACACGCTCTGAGTTCTGATGACAATACAATAATGTGCTTTCGAACTGACCTGAAGATGGAGCATGTTTAGTGCGAGCTAGAGAGTGTTTTAGTTTTTTTTTTTAAATTACCTATTATTATGTTAAACCTCCTTACTTAACAATAATATAATAACTCTATCATAATACAGATGTACAATACACGATTAAACAAGTAAACGTAATAACAAAGATTAAATAATTGAGTAAAATCAGTTTCCGCAGATTTCGTAACCTTACAGCTAAGTTTTCTGACTGAGGATTAAACACGAACGTCTGTTTAACAAAGATATTAACTACTTAGACAATATTGGCTTTATTTTAAAACCAACTGTTTATTTTTCCTATTAAGTAAGAGTAGAAAGAAAGATTTTTCGTAAAAAAATATTAACAGAAGCTACTTAATAAAAACGCCTGACAAAATTTTACGAGCAATTAATTTCGTGGGGAAAGTGGCTATGCTTCAAATGTTTATCACTTTTATCAACCAGTTGGAAATGTCACTTAAAAATGTGCTTAAAAACGTTTCATATAGCTGTAACTTTTGTTTTAAAACAGCACGATGTTTAAGACCCAGAACACACGGTGAAACGCAAATGCAACGCAACTGAAACGAAACGTTTCAAACTAGTTGCGTCGTGTGTGGTTTTCTAAAGAAGTCTATAGCAGAAACTTCGATGCAACTCAAAAGTAACTAGCAGTTTCAGTTGCCTTGCATTTGCGTTTCACCGTGCGTTTTGGGTCTTATAGATAACTTAAACGGTTTTTAAGCTATTGCATAGCTTCTATCGCGGGCCTTGAGCGCGGGGACCGAATCCAGAAATTCCGTAACGAAAAAACCTCACGCTCCCCACTCCGACGGGCACGGAGGTGTGGCTTAAAGGCCATGCATCGTCTAACGTCGTTTCAGTTCGACAGTCTTCGACACGGCGTTGTTTGCGTGCGATTAGACGTATTGTACGACTCTACGAAACTCGCACGAATAGAGACGAGCTGCTCTCGTCTCGATTAAAATTTCGGATATGTTTTATTTTTTAATATTCATACTAAGAATTAAAACGATAATATTTTAAACAATATTAACTTTTTATTTATTTAATAAAAGAAAAATTTGTTTTCTTATCGGTCACCACGCTCAAAAAGTTTCAAAAAGTCAAAAACTTGAATTAATATCAAAGAAAAAGAAATACTGCATAAATAAAATAAATAAATAATTATAATTGCATAAGTTGATACAAAATGCTATGCAATAGCTTTACCGCGGCAGTCCCCGAGTGCCACACGTCTTTTTGTGCAATTCCTTTAAATTTTGTTGTATGTACCTACGTGCTTTCTTACTCGTATATTAGATCATCTTATTGATAAACACCCGATTTTAAAAGTATGTATTAGCGTACAAACTGTCTCCGCGGTTGGGCGTATGTTATGGAAAACGCAAAAAAAGATGAGTAGGTACTTATGTAGTCATATTGAATTTGCAGATTTGATGTCTTATCAACTAATAGGTATTATGTGGTCGTATCTAACGTCAAACCGCATGGGCGGTTTATCCGCTGATCTATAAAAGCCCTTGGTGTCAAGCCAAGACATTTTTTTTGTCCATCACATAGATTATTTTAAAATATACGACATGTATTTTTTCTTTTTTGTCTTAAACTGAAAATGACAAAGATACCCTTGGTTAAAGTTGCTCGTGACGTCACGCCTCAGTACGATTTTAACCGAGGAGTGACGTCAATACCCCCCACTCCGTAACTTTGATGCTCTGTATCTTTGTATTTATTTATGTAGGTATTTGATGTAGGTATTTGATCAGGTAAAAAATGTGTTTCAAATATTTTTTAATAGCCTAAAAGACGGACTAATTATTTTTTTTGAATTTTTAAATATAGTCATCATCCCCATTGCTGTATTCTTTCCTTTTTTCCTTGTGATAAACAACTTTGAACTTTCAAGGCCTTAAAAGGCGAGTGAACCCGCAAAGACCTTTGTCAAATTGACGCTGATCTGGCTTCTAGAGAAATGTTTACACATTTTTATAAAGGTGAAATATTGCGTTTAAAGTAAGAAACAGAAGCTTAAGTGCCCGTTAACCACCTACAGATAAAGTTAAACTAACAGATAAACCTATGTCTATTTCATAAAACATGACGTTTTATACGGAGACAGGGATAAAATATCTGTCAGATAAATTTTATCACCAAATGGTGAAACAGACTAAGTGTAAATGAGGTAAAATTTAAATTTTCGTAGAGTTGCTAGTAAACTACTAGGTATATTGACGTGACAACGTCTTATAATTCGATGGAGCCGGCTGCACGCACGAAAAAACATGACTCATGCGGCGTTACCTCGCTCTGAGGCGTTCCATTTAAGGCTTGAAGTGCAAGCGAGAGCGCGGATCGGGCGACAAAGAGGCACAATCGGCCGCGTTCGGCAGCATTAATGACGTTGTCACGTTCAACTATCGTCAGTAAACCGACTTTACAGACAACCGATTTTTTATAACACTACAAAATCATTTAAATAACAATCTTACATATGTACTTATTTATCTGTCACGCCTCTTTCCTATCGGGATACTGGGCACAGGGTAACCAGAGACCACTTCCCTCCACTTCCTACGATGCAAACATACTTCCTTCGCTTTATCCACCTTCATCAGTCGCCTCATACATGCACATAAGGACAAAACCTGAGTTATTTTGAAATTGGCAACATTACAACCTTGCCCCACTTATTTAGTATGCAAACAAAATACATGTGATCTAATTAACATAAAATATTCCATATATCTTAATTTTACGAGTATTAAATTATACTTAATCCATCCTTGGATCTTGGCAGAAGCGGCCTAGAATAGGGAGTCGTGGACGAAAAGGAGAGAGGCCTTTGCCCAGCAGTGGGACATAATGGCTACATAAGTCAAGTTAATTCTAATCTAAAACGTCGAGTTTGATCTGTTGGAGAAAAGAGCATTAAAGAATATTATCCATTAAATATAACGCTGATTGATACTGTCGTTTTTTTAATGATCCCACTGCTGGGCAAAAGCCAGATCCAGATCTACATACATACATATCCATCACGCCTTTTCCCTATCGGGGTAGACAGAGACCATTTCATTCCACCTTGCTGCGATACAAACAAACTTCTTTCGTTTCATCTACATTAATCGAATACAGGGGCCGTATTCTTCTAATTACCAAATGAAAAATGGTGTCTCTCTAGAATGTGAATTGTATGATTTGACCCATTTTGGTATTCTCTTAACAGATAAGTTGACAGTGGACAGCGATCGGCCGTACATTTTACTACTTTACGCTATAATCGGTATTCTACTCCGCAATGTCACATGAGTGGCAGTTCCAAACGGTATTCTCTTCGCTATTTGACAATAGACAAAACCCTCTAGAGACTACTAATCGACTACTAATCGACTACTAATCGACTATTAATCGACTATTAATCGTGGCACTTAAGAGAATACCAAATTTGTGACATATTACTGTCGAATGTTTATCTGTTGGCTATAGTTTGGTCACTTAACTTAATTTAGCGGAATTGCTACCCAGATCTCTACCCCTTTTTAAGAGATTAAAATCATTACCCTTCCTTTTTCCTTCACCGTAGTCGGGTAAAAATAAAAGATATATTTATTTCATAGGCACAAAAAATGCTCTTGAAACCGTTACATTATTACATACATTTTTAAAGCTAGCGCTAGATTCGCAAGGTGCAGTTTTCCCCAAAGAAGAAACTAGCAAGAAACTCTGTTGGGTTGCTCTTTTCAAGTCATAAAACATTTTAAGGAAAAATCTATGATTTAAAACATCAGACAATCCGCCTTCAAGGATTTCGCAACCGATTCATACATTGAACATGTTGGTTCACAATATCCGCCTTCAAGGATTTGGCTACCGTTTGATACATTTGACATGTTCAGAACATTAGATAGAAGGGAAGCTGCGCATGGCATTTCATCTGCGATATCTATGGTCGTGATGTTAGAATTTAGAAACTCGCAGCAATCTCTTTGATGCAACCCACGACGTCGCACGACTTCGTGTCGTGTCGCGTCGCGTCGCGTCGTGTCGTGTCGTGTCGCGTCGCGGCGCGTCGTGTCGTGTTGCGTCGTGTCGCGTCGCGTCCTGTCGCGTCGCGTTGCGTCGCGTCGTGTCGTGAATTTATGTTTTAGCCCTTAGCTATTAATATAATCATCATACATTCATAAACACGCGTGAAACTACCTATAGCCTTGTCCGTACTTAATATCCTTCAATTAGTCACCTCACGAGTCCTATTGTTATTTTAATTAACTTATTTATTTATAAACAAATCTTCTTAGAATTCATTTGAATGCATAACCCTAGTTGGAGTCTATTTAATTGTGGTCTAAGGATTTACTGGAAATTCTATAAAAGGAGTCTTTTTGTTGTGTGGTCTTGTATTTATTGTTTTTAGAAATGATCTTGAGTCACTGTTCGTTTTATTCAAATAGACAACTCATTTTGAATATAGATATGTATGTATGCATCTATTAACTTCTGTGCATTAGATACATGAAATAGTTTTTGCCCAGTCGTGAGTCAAAGAGGATATTTTTTTTTTTTAATAAATAACTAGAGGCTGCCCGCGACTCCGACGCATTTATCGCCATGTCTTGAAAAAAAAACATGCTACCATAAAATAATATAGCCTATGTGTTATTCCCATGTATAAGCTACAATATAGCCAAGTTTCATCAAAATCTGTTCAGTAGTTTTTGCGTGAAAGAGTAGCAAACATCGGCACAAACATTGACATTTATAATATTATTAGGATTTCCTTCCTTTTTTTACACTCTAAAAGTCAACCTTAACATTCACAAAATTCGGTTAAACTTAAACCATAATATAAGTTATGGTTAAAATGACAAGGTTAATAACTTAAGTAGGTGTCATTAAGTTAAGTTGCCCTTACTTAAAGTGTTCAAGTGAAAATTATAGTAAAAAAACGTATGTTTACGTATGTTAAGGATTTTGTTGTACAGTCTGCGGAAGAAACTGGTTTAACATGCTTGTTTTTATAAGACTTATAATACTTACTTTATTAGGTAGGGGAGAACAGGTAGGCTTCGTACAGCAGGAGCATTCGTACAGTAGTCATATCTCCACTATCAAATACATTGGTTCGTTAAGTGTCTGTGTCCGAAATGGCCACTCATACGCATAGGCTCGACGTGTAGTGCGGAGACAATGTTGCCATTGGGTTCACCGCTACACGCCAATGTGTGTTTTCGCTCCGCGTAAATAATTTTTGGACATCCATTTAAAATTGTCTTATTCAATAAGTAATGGTTAAATGGTTTATGTTCTTTATTATGTATGATGAAATAATGTCGTAGTTTGCTAATTTAACATGAGTTTTGCGATAAGTTAATGGGTGATTTTTATTTTGGTTTAAATGTTTGAAAATTTGGATTGGGGTACCTTCGTACAGTTATAGGTGGGGTAGATTCGTACAGTACAAATGTACCTGAACTTGAAATGTTATCTAGGTATTTTTATTTGCTAATAGACACATTATTGAATAATTAATTTTAAAACTAAAGTCTGATAGGTACTTTTGAAAAAAATAGGCTAAAAGATGTAGAAATAAGCTAGCGGATGTAGAAAATGAAGAAGCAAGAGCAAGAAATATATCAAAAGGCTAAGTAAATGAAACAAGCGTTAAAGTTGGTGTCAGAAACAGCAGGAAGGATAAGAATACAAAAAAATTAAAGTGACCATAGAAAAGTATTAAGACTGATAGTGACGATGAACACGATTTATTGAGTATAAGAGAAATTTCTTGTTCTTATTTTGATGTTTTGCTTCTCATAGATCTCAATGAATGTTGAACGCTATTGGTTTAATTGTTTTTTAATTTCTTTTACCGAGTTTCTCACTATGTACGAATCTACCTTACATTATGTACGAAGCTACCCCGCCTGTGGGGAGCTTTCGTACGAATTTCATTTTTTGGTAGAATCGTTATAACTCGAAAATGTAGCTTTATATCCAAATAAAACTACATCCATACTAATATTATAAATGCGAAAGTAACTCTGTCTGTCTGTCTGTCTGTCTATCTGTCTGTCTGTCTGTTACGCTTTCACGCCTAAACTACTGAACCGATTTCAATGAAATTTGGTAGAGAGGTTGTCTAGACCTTGAGAAAGGACATAGGCTATATTTTGTCGCGAAAAAAGGCTTAAGGGGGTGGTAATAAGGGATGAAAGTTAGTATGGGAGATCGTCATTATTCGAAGATAAAACCATGAAACTTTATATTTAGGCACTTAGTACTAAATAAATAAATATTTGTTCTAGCTTTTTGGAAATATCTACCTGTATAGACGTGAAATAAGGGATGAAAGTTCGTATGGAAGTCCTATCAAAGTTACGATTCCACACCTAACTCCGGAACTTATTTTCATAAAATCTGTTACAGAGTTCGACTAAAGCCTAGGAAAGGTCGCAGGCTATGTTTAATTTTTTTATTTTGAGAAAAAAAACGCCTTAAGGGGGTGGTAATAAGGGATGAAAGTTAGTATGGGAGATCGTCATTATTCAAAGATAAAACCATGAAACTTTATATTTAGGCACTTAATACTAAATCCATACTAATCCATACTATCCATACTAATATTATAAATGCGAAAGTAACTCTGTCTGTCTGTCTGTCTGTCTGTCTGTTACGCTTTCACGCCTAAACTACTGAACCGATTTCAATGAAATTTGGTGGAGAGGTTGTCTAGACCTTGAGAAAGGACATAGGCTATAATATTTTGTCGCGAAAAAGGCATAAGGGGATGGTAATAAGGGATGAAAGTTAGTATGGGAGATCGTCATTATTCGAAGATAAAACCGTGAAACTTTATATTTAGGCACTTAGTACTAAATAAATAAATATTTGTTCTAGCTTTTTGGAAATATCTACCTGTATAGACGTGAAATAAGGGATGAAAGTTCGTATGGAAGTCCTATCAAAGTCACGCTTCCACACCTAACTCCGGAACTTATTTTCATAAAATCTGTTACGAGTTCGACTTTTTCGACTAAAGTTCGACTAAAGCCTAGGAAAGGTCGCAGGCTATGTTTTATTTTTTTATTTTGAGAAAAAAAAACGGCTTAAGGGGGTGGTAATAAGGGATGAAAGTTAGTATGGGAGATCGTCATTATTCAAAGATAAAACCATGAAACTTTATATTTAGGCACTTAATACTAAATCCATACTAATCCATACTATAATATTATAAATGCGAAAGTAACTCTGTTTGTCTGTCTGTTACTCTTTCACGCCTAAACGGCTGAACGGATTTTGATGAAATTTGGTATGGTGATAGATGATAACCTACAAATGGTCATAGGCTATAAATAATCACGCCATCGTTCTTAGGGGGTAGGCAGTAGGCAGATAACTAAATTGAGTTAGTGATTTTTAGTCGTTTTTGTTGGGACTTTTGCTCTTTCACGTCTAAACGGCTGAACGGATTTTGATGAAATTTAGTAAGGTAATAGATGGTTACCTAAAAACGGATATAAGATCAAAATGATCACGTCATCGTACTTAGGGGGTAGGAAGTAGGCAGAAAACTGAATTGAGTTAGTGATTTTTTTATGGTTTTTGCTGGGAGTTTTGCTCTATCATGCCTAAACGGCTGAACGGATTTTGATGAAATTTAGTAAGGTAATAGATGATTACCTAAAAACGGATATAAGATCAAAATGATCACGTCATCGTACTTAGGGGGTAGGAATATGGCAGAAAACTGAATTGAGGTGGGACATTGTTGCAGGGGGACTTACAGCCGGGAGAAAACAAAAAATCTTATGCGGACGAAGTCGCGGGCAAAAGCTAGTTACATATAAAGCCAAATAGTGTGGCTGTATGACAGCATTAAAATCATTTCGCCATAGTTATCCGTTTTTCTTTTACAAGCTATAAAATAAAAAGTGTACGAATCCTACCTGCTCTCCCCTATTTGAAAAGAATCCAATAGGGTTTCATGTTTATAGCAGATTCTTCTCTGGGGAAAACGGCTACCTTGCGAATCTAGCTTAGCTTTAAAAAAATGTATCTATTTTAAACATTTTCCAGTTCACTAGATTTGCCTACAAAATACAGATTTATTTGAGTATAGCAAACAAAATGTCAAAATTAACAAATAAATAATATTAATTACCTATTTAAGTATGCCATTTTCATGATTGTATCATTTTCATATATGTATTATGTACATATGAAATGTAAACCTACTGAAAACTTTGTCAATGTTTCATTTACATATTTTTCACTGTATGTTCTCCCTTCAAATAGGTACTTTTGTTTTTATTTATTTATTTGTAAAAACGATTGGTAAACCTGCATCAAAACGACATTAGTTGTTATGAAACCTGAGCAACTTGCGAGCTCAAATAAACAGAGTCTCTAGTTAGCTCTAGTGAGTTATTTTCATTGTTGACTATACTCTATTAAATACAATCTTGACCTCTTGAAACCTCTTTTGTTGACGACCTTCCGTTGTTTTCGTTTTTTTTTAAACTGAGAATTTAATATAACCGCTTTTCTTGTTGTGGCCATAAATTGTAGATGATTTTCGGATTTTTTAACTTGGATCTTTTGAGGGTAAATTTTAATTATGAAAATAGGAAAAGCAAGATATATAAGAGTGTAAAAACACTCCTGTAAGTTAGTAACTAGATCCAGAAAGCCGTAAATAGTTCGTACATACCTATACTATACATAAAAAGTTGAATTGCAATTTATTAACATACACAAAGCCATTGACAAAAGCTCATACGGTAGTTTATTTTTTAGTTTTTACTGTATCAAAAGTAGGAAATATTATTTTTAAATGAAATCGATATTGTTCCTTAATTTTTCTGCTTGTTAAAAATATAAAGTTATAAATAAAATACACAGAATATCCCACATAATTCAATATAATGGTAACACTAGTAGCAAGGCCGTAATCTGCCACTTTTGTCAGCGAAAGTGAAATTATTATAAAAGTGAATGTTATTTCGGACGGAAACTGGTTTGAGGCGGTTATATGCGGTTATGTGCAAGTACTAAGTAGGTAATGGTACTGATAAACATCATTGTTGTTGGTAAGGAGATTACTTATGTTTTGCTGTCAAAAATCATGGGAATGGGGATGATGACTACATTCGAAAATTCAAAAAATAATTAGTCCGTCTTTTAAGCTATTAAAAAATATTTGAAACACGTTTTTTACCTGATCAAATACGTAAATAAATACAAAGACACAGAGCATCAAAGTTACGGAGTGGTGGGTATTGACGTCACTCATAGGTAAAAATCGTACTAAGGCGTGACGTCATAAGCAACTTTAACCCAGTGTATCTGTGTCATTTTTACTTTAAGAGAAAAAGAAAAAAATACGTGTCGAATATTTTAAAATAATCTATGTGATGGACTTAATAAAATTTTTGAGTCATCATGCCTATTGAAACGCTCTTGAAACTATATCTTTCTACTACCTCTCTACTTCTCTTGAAACTTGTATAACCTTTAAATAAGACAAAGAAATGAATTGAAATATTGATTTAATCTCGTATGATGGATGTGACACCATCTGAAACGCGTTATTCTAAAGCTACTGCTAGATTCGCAAGCGGGCTGTTTCTCCTAAAGAAGAATCTGGCAAGAAACTCTGTAGTGAACTGAAAAGGAACATACAAATCTTGGCTTAACTGAAAATCAGCGTCTTGTCTGAATACTTAATTTGGAAAAGTCATTTTGTAAGCAAGTAAGTAAGAAGTTTATTAAAAAAAAAGATGAAAGAAAAAAAAAAGATGAAAAGATGTTTTCCACGATACTCGTGAAGCTTTCCGATTCGGAAAAATACCTATTATTAGATACTTATACTAATGTAATGTTTATTGATATATTTTGATTAGAAACGACCTTGTAAGAATTCCAAATTAATTTGACACTCATTGCGTAAGAAAGTTCCCCAACTTGATCACCTTTTAAGTAATTGGCCTTCGATTTAGCAGCTCTTTACTTCATTTAGATTTCATTTCTGATTTAATTCATTTACTACAGGCTACCCGCGACCTCGTACGGATTTAGAAAAAAAAACATATCTTTTAATTACTTATATAGCCTATGTGTTAGACCCAGAACACACGGGGAAACGCAACTGCAACTGCTAGTTACTTTTAAGTTGAAACTTAGATGCAACTCAAAAGTAACTAGCAGTTGCAGTTGCAGTTGCATTATAGTTGTGTTTCCCCGTGTGTTCTAGGCCTTATTCTTAAATATGTATAAGCTACAATATTGTCAAATTTCATCAACATCTATTCATTAGTTTTTGCGTGAAAGAGTAACAAACATCCATCCATCGGCACAAATATGACATTTATAATATTATTAGGATTTCTTAACTTATGCTCTATAAATCTTAAAGTGCGAAATCTGGTTATCCTTTCTGTTAATTTAATTGGATTGATCAATTTAGGGAAGTTAGTTAATTTTATAAGTTAGAAATTCTATGCAATTTTTGGTTCGTTATTCATTAAATAGGTTAACTAACCAATTAAATTAAATTATACCAGTATTTTGATTACACACGTATTAATAAGTACATACAACAGTTTCGATCTAGGTAGGTTGTATAATAATGACCCTTACATAGGTTTACGTCCCTTGTTTTTAGTGAGCCTTTAAGTGAGATAGTGTACAGGGTGTAACAGAACGGGTATATAAAGCCGAAATACAGCGATAGTCCTCATGAAACTGAACAACTTTTCCCAAGGAACATGGGTCGTAACTCGAAAAAAAATTTTCGCCTCCCCATACAAAATGCCCGATCAGCTGATCGAGTAAGTATGGGTATCCAAAAATTTTTTTCGAGTTACGACCCATGTTCCTTGGGGAAAGTTGTTCAGTTTCATGAGGACTATCGCTGTGTTTCGGTTTTATATACCCTTTCTGTTACACCCTGTATAAACAGCTCATTTTTGTAATTTAGTAATACTGTCATACATACATATCTGTCACGCCTCTCTCCCATCAGGGTAGGCAGAGACCACTCCGTGTGGTGCTTCCTAGTACGACTCCTCCACTTACTTAATACCTACTGTCAAGTTATGTCAAAATAGAAATGAACTGATATTTACTACGTTAAGAGGCAGTTAATTATAAAGTATGCAGCCTACAAACACAGTTAACTCAGTTTACTTACACTTGAGTTATCCTACTATAATATCAATATGTCAATGTTTGTACCGATGGATGGATGTTTGTTACTCTTTCACGCAAAAACTACTCAATAGATTTTGATGTTTGGCTATTGCCAAACAATATTTTGTAGCTTATACAAAACACACGGTGAAACGCAACTGAAACTGCTAGTTACTTTTGAGTAGCATCGCAGTTTCTGCTACAGACTTACTTAGAAAACCACACACGACGCAACTGTAACGAAACGTTTCAAACTAGTTTTGGGTGTTCTGGTTCTGTTCTGTTTGTGTGTTCTGGGTCTAATACATAGGCTATATCATTTTGAGATAAAATTATTTTCAAAGATATGACGATGAATAAATGTATACGAAGTCGCGGGCAGCCCTAGTTCTGATGTGAAACGTTCATTGAACTACAAGTTCAGTATCCGAGTTACCTAATACTCATACTAGGTTATTTACTATAGAACACGTAACTTAATGTACGTAAACAAACTTATTCATGGTTTGCAGGCTGTTTTACATAATACCTAAGTACTGAAACGTCAAGTAAATAATGTATCTTCTGTTTTTTTTTTAAATAACAACTACCATTGTGGGTTCTGTGATTCTGCCAATGAAAAGTGAAGAAAAGATTAAAAAAAAAAATCAAATTTTTTTTTTTTTTTTGTTTTTTTTTTTTTTGAAAAGATTACTTTATTTAAGGCGTTTTCAGACTAGCGTTTTATACACTCGTTTATTAAAGCCCGTGTACGCGTGTATACGCGCGTCTTTTACTCGTACGAGCGCTGACGCGCTTCTAAGCTCGTATAGTCTATTTTAATACTGACACGACATCACCGGTTCGAGCGTATACGCGCGTTTGAAACGCCAAGTCTAAAAACGCCCTTAAAATAAAGTTTAATAAAAGTACAATACAATACAAATATTCTTTATTGCACAAAAAGTACATACATAATACAAGACAAACATCTCTTTAGGTACATCACAGCAACGTTTGTCCCTGAATCGAGCCCCCGACCTGCGGCTTGGAACCGGGTATAGTACGACCTACGCGTAAAAAATAAACATAATATTATTATTTCCCTTCCACTTGCTCTTTACACACACCTCTTTCGCTTCATCCACACTCATCAGTCGCCTCATACATGCCCGTCGGTTTAGGGTAGTGGAAGGATGTGGTCTCTGCCTACCCCAATGGGAGAGAGGCGTGACGGAAATGTATATGTATGTATTATTTCCCTCCTTATTTAAACAAGCACTTTTTTATCTTAGATAATTATATTTATAATGAGAGTTTATTATTATTTTAATACATAACTGATTTATAAGAAAGTTATAATGTACGTGACAGAGTACGCAGATAACGTAAGCAATGTTTGACTTTCTTCCGATCATGTTACTATGTGGTTTATGTCAGGAGAATTCGATCTACTTTCCAACTACAAGTTAGTGTTAAGTATGTACTAAAAGCCGCCTATAGAAAACTTGCGAAATCCTATGGAAAACCTTGTAGAACCTACATAGATATTATATGTATAGGTTACCACAATCATTAAGTACCTAGGTATCTATTTTGCTTCTCTATAGTCGGGTAATTTGAAATAAGAACATCAGGGAATTAAATCATTCACGAAGACAAAACAAAAGATAGCAATGCGACCTGTTTTAACAGAAAGGTTAATCCTAGTGCTCTGTACCTAGAGTTACTCACGACTTCTGTCTGTCTACATAGGTATACGCAGTTTACTTACTCACTTAGTTTACTCACAAAATATTACACATTATTGCATTATCAAAAAATATAGTTACCCTATGTAAAATACTTACATGCCGATAATACATTATAGCAAACCGCTACATCCTAACACTTACGTCCCGAATATCCGCAAGAGTAACGTTACATGCGTGCGCGCAACAGATACAATCACACTGTAACCGCAGCGTGGAGAGTGTAATACTTACAGGATATTGCTATGTTATGGGTATTACCTAATAGCAAGAGTTTGTTTTGATACTTGTTGAGTTGCGAAATGTGAGTCATCTTATGTATTTCTAGCTTTTTTTTATGTATTCTCTACAGGGCGGGTGAAAGCCACTGCCTTATCTGCTAGTTTCATAGTATCTAATATTATAAATGACAATGTTTGTGCCGATGGATGAATGGATGTTTGTTACTCTTCCACGCAAAAACTGCTGAATAGATTTTGATGTAATTTGGCAATATTGTAGCTTATATATCAGAATAACACATAGGCTATATTATTTTGAGATATTTTCCAAAAAATTACGATAAATGCATACGAAGTGGCGGGCAGCTTCTAGTACTAATATAATATTAATTTCTTATTTCTTAATGATGCTATTTATGACGAGACTTTAGGGTTAGTTTGACTTTACGAGAACCTATGTACTGTTTTAACATAATTTTTACATTGCTTTTTTTACATAGCTTTTTTTGAACAATTAAACCACTATAGAGAAATTATTCATACATGTCAGTTAACTTAAAGATAAGTACATAAAAATCCATTAGGTAATGAAAGAAAAAAAATCTTAATTAAAAAGATACCTATTATATAAATACAGTTAAATAAGACAATGAAAAACTAAAAACAAAAACAAAATGCAAAATTCAAAAGCTTCTCTCGTCTTCAAGTGAATAATTCTCTCGAAAAAGGTATTTCAAGTTTAATAAATATAATTCGACGTTACTGAAAAAGTCAAGACGTGTTCATAAGAACGTGAATGAAATTAAATATGTCAAGTAAACCGGGAAATGGCTGCGATGCTTCGTTAAACGAAGGTTAAGGTACGTTTATTAAGTAAGTACTTTCTGAATACTTACTCGTAGCTCTACCACAAATGGTAATCGAATTTTAAAAAGGTATTCGTTGAAGTGAAAGAAGTATGTTTGTCATACAAAAGAAGAAATTAATACATAGGTACATTTCTGTCACGCACGGCTCTCTACCATCCGTGTAGGCAGAGACCACTTAAAGGTCTAACTACACAGATCCGGGCCGTGCCCGGGACGTGTCCGGGCCGTGGCTCGACAGGAGGGAAAACAATACGTCGTCATGACAACGTGTCCGGGTCGTATGAGGGAAAAAATATCATTCCATAAAATTTCTATGGATTAGTTCACACACGTTGTCATGACGACGTATTGTTTTCCCTCATGACAGGCCACGGCCCGGTCACGTCCCGGGCACGGCTCGGATCTGTGTAGATCGACCTTCAATAAAACACATTTCCTTTACTTCATCCACATTCATCAGTCGCCTCATACATGCACGTCAGTTTAGGATACTCCTGACTTGGCCTTTCTTTAACAAATCCCCTATTTCATCAAGATACGTTGAAGTTTCTCTCCCAACATCTCCATCCACTCTCGCCTTGTAAATCAAACAAAAATTGTAGCAAGTGGAAGGAAGTGGTCTTTGCCTACCCCAATGGGAAAGAGGCGTGGCAGATAAGTATGTATGTATTAATCTCAAATACGTAGTAAACTTTAAAAAATATATTCTCACTTAAATTATGTTTAACCCATGGTACGGGCAAAGGTCATTGGTAAGCATAAAAACAGACATTTTCCGCCCGCCCACGCTATTACCGCCCCCATTACTTTTGATAGCTAGTACCTACCAGTAATTAACTGGTAATGTAGTGATAGCATAAATAGTACTTTCTATGTACCTAGTTGTTAAGTTACCTTGTTCATTTTAGTCGAATTTTACTGTAAGTTTTATATTGATAGTTTTTACTCGACTGTGCCAGAAGGAGGGTTATGTTTTTCGAGAGTATGTATGTATGTTTGTTTGTATATTTGCATGTATAATTCTTTGACGTGAACTACAACCTAAACGACTTAATGGATTTTAGCTTTGGAGGTTAGATTCGTATTTACAGTGAGAGTGACACTAGATACATCTAAATAAAAAAGTTAGCTTAGGTATTTAAGATAAAGATGATATTGACTATCAATGTTATATCTTCTTAATAGATTCTATTTACTAGTATAATACCTACCTAATAGCTAAACTATAAGATTTTTTTTTTATTGGAGTGCTCTCTCTATCTACTCGTAAGTAAATTAAATTAATTATATTATTACTGTAAAACTTTCAATATTGATAAAAAATGTTAATTAAATTATGAAATACCCTTACAACAGACAGGCGTGTAATAAACAAAAAGTTTATGTTCGGTTTTTCGTAATAATGCAAAAAAATCACAATAGGAACCGGTTTCCTTTATTCCAAAGAATTGTTATAAAATACAAAAGAGTTTTGTTTATTTATTATTTTAATGACCGACCTTTTAGCGAAAGAATAGAAAATAAATGTTTTCTTTTCTCTTTGACCGCGAAGAAAGGGATACATTTTCTTTGGAAATTGAAGAAAAACTAAACTTTAAGTCCCTGTTTCACGATCGACAGATAATACTTAACTAACAGATAAACTTATGACTATTTCATAAAACATGATGTTTTAGACAGAGGCAGGTATTTTGCCCGAGAAGGATCTGCTTCGGCGGACACCGCCGACAGGGTTCGCGGACGTATGCGGAAGCTTTCCCGTGTCCCTGTCACTTAGCGAAGAGAAGAAACACCATGGGGTTTTAGTCGGTGCGAGTCCGACATAACCCTTCGTCTTTCTCCGAGACGAAGGGTATCCATAACGGATTTCCACATGTAAAAAAAAGGTATTAAATATCTGTTAGATAAATTTTATCTATAGAAGGTGAAACAGGATCTTAGCCTAGACTTTTTACCTCTATTACGCATTCCTATGGGACTTTTGAAAGATTCTAAAAAATAAATTAAATTAATCCAAAAAGAAGCTGAAATCTACGCTTCGTTAATCTTTCAAATCCCAGAAAAAAGGAACAATAGAAAATCTATTGTGTCTATGTTTATAATGGATCAGTTTGATGTGAGAGGTTAAGCTAGTTTTTTTTTTATCTTTGGTCTAAGATTTATTTACTCAAAACAATCAGAGTAGGTAAATAAGAAAATATATTTGTTTATAAACAAAGTATATTGTAGGTATGTACATATTGCTCTTTTCCTATAATAAATACGAAAGTCAACACCTGTCAAAACACGAAAAACTAAGTTATTACCAAAATTAGATAAACTATGGTAAGTATTTAACTATGGTAAGTATTTACATAACTATCTACACATACCTAGTAACAAAATCCGGTTCTTTAACCTTTACAACATTAGCACACAGGTGTGACACGACGACACGTAAATGGATCGTAAAAAATGACATTTGTTTAACATACACGTGGATATGTTAAAAAGGGCCTTTTAATTTGAACGTTTAAAGCTTATAAAAGCCTTTAAAAAATGATTCTAAATGCCTATAGCCTGTTAGAAACGTCAATTAAGCTAATGCTCCATTAGACCTCTCGCTATCACTGTCTTTGTCAAAAATTAGAATAAGAAGGCATGATGTTTAATGAATCAATTAATTTAATGAGCAACAGTTATAAAGCATTTTCCGGTGCCCCTATGCACAAGCGGTTTCGATGTCTTTGTAATTTGAAGTTTGATATATAAAATCGAAGTTTTATCCTATACACATGCATACATATCTGTCACACATCTCTCCGATCGGGGTAGGCAGAGACCACTAACCACCACTGATCTTTTCTATCTGATAACTATTTGAAAAATTTAATAGGTAACTATTAACATACAAAATTAGCATGTAACAATTAAACTACCAAAACAATCAGAAACCTATGCTAAACATAATTAATACACGGAATCGCGAAGATAGAGATAAAGCCGTGTGTCAATAAGACAATAGATCCTACTTCCCATTACCGTCGATGACCCCAAGTGCATAGAGGTTGAGCTATTGATGCGCGGAGTTATGTGCAATATGCAATATGCAGTTTGTAGTGTGTGGGAGTATAAGGACCTTGGCTGTTTCGATTTCTAGCCGATTACATTTTATAAACATAGATAAGTTGTGTTTATGGTTGTGTCAGGTTTTTTTTTATGACGTCTGTCACCTTGCTGTTTCTGTTATGTTCGATAAACAAATCAAAAACTGAATCTCTGAAAATCTTGGTTTGACTTATTTATTCAGTTCATAACCCATCATTAATAAGTGCAAGGAAAAAGAGGTTAGTCAAGAGTACCTACCCTAAAACACTGTGCATGTATGAGGCGACTGATTAATGTTGATGAATCGAAAGAAGTGCGTTTGGATGAAATGGAGGGAAGTGGTCTCTGGTCCTGATGGGAGAGAGGCGAGACAGACATGTAGGTATGTATGTAAGTGAAAGAATTAAAGATAACGCTCGACGAAATCGAAATTAGCTAATTACCAACTAATTAGATACTATCTCTTTCTAAAAGGCGCTAGGCGTTGATAAGTTCTCGGGCAATGTAATTTCATATGCTGTCTACACACCAAAGCCAGCCACCGGCTTTTTTGACAGCTGCCATTCGTATAACGTAAAGCCGCCAGCTTAGCCCAGCGGCATGCCTGCGGCTTTGGTGTGTAAATACCACTAGTTTCGATTCTTCATACACTTTTAGATTTTTCATACATACCTATACGCCTACCAATCCTAGCAATCATCGACTGAACACACAAGTAAGATAAACGAGATTAAGCGAGAAAGAGCGATAACGAATTTACATCGATCTTTGAAAAGAGGTAATATCGGGCTTACAACTTTGTAAGGCGATATATAAGCGAGTAGGTGTAAGTAATTAAGTGTAAGCGACTAAGTGTAAGTAGGTAAGTAATTAGTGTATAAAAAGTAGGTGGTAATAGTTGTATAAATTGGTTACGTCACGTGTGCCGTGGCCGTGACCGCGTCGTCTCGGCGCTACGTTACGTTATTTATGTACATGTGACTGCAGATATTCTATCATCTTTTCAAATAATTAAACCTTTCTTAAAGAACATACATAAAGGGTATTTTAATTGTAATAGTAAATGATAGCGTGAGTAAATTAGCTTAGACTGAAAAACTAAAATGAAACGTTTCAAACTAATTGCGCCGTGTGTGGTTTTCTAACGAAGTCTATAGCAGAAACTTCGATGCAACTCAAAAGTAACTAGCAGTTTAAGTTGCGTTGCAGTTGCGTTTCACTGTGTGTTCTGGGCCTTAGTAAAACCTAAAAATATAGCGCTTAAAGATCAAAATACAAAAATACCTCTACGTAAGTACGTCTGTCACGCCTCTCTCATATCGAGGTAGACAGAGACTTCCCTCCACTTGCTACGATCCAAACACACTTCTTTCGCTTCATCCACATTCGTTCTTCTCTAGACTTGGCCTTTCCATAACAAGTATGATAATAGCAGTATCTATATTGATTTAAGCTATCTTTATTTTTTATTTTTTCTTGGGTTAATAATCCATCTAAGTTTTTTTATACTGTCTGTATCTGTTAATCTACCTTTTAGTTTTTAATTTGCTGCTCCTTATAATTGGCTATGATTTTATTTAAGTACAGATAGATTAATATTAAGATTATGTGCTGTTAAGAGTACTTACTGAATACATAAACAAATAGATTCTTTCAGTTAGAAAAATGTTTAATTTCTGAAAATAAATTCATGTTTTTCTATCCGACTGTACCGCAAGCGTTAAGCACGCGCGGTTACTTTCCCCGAAGACACTTCCGAAACGAATGCCAATCTAAATTAGACCTTAATTGTTATGACATAAAGTCCATAACCATCTGGTCTCTATACGGACATAGAACTAGGTGTATAAAATTAGACCGTGTCTGATTGTAATAAGGTTTCATTTGACTTGAAAGTGTTATGCAAGTAAAGATCTTAATAAGGCTATATTAGGAATTATTTTGTTAGTAACGAACTATTATGTAATTGCTATTTCGACTAATTTAGCTCTCTTCCTAGTTGATTATTTCTTTGGAACGATATTGTTACACTCACAGTCAGAAGTAAGTATATTCTGGAACCAGCGTCAGCAAAAATGATAAAAAAAATGGCGTTTTCAGACCAAGCGTTTTATACGCGCGTATATGGGCGTGTAGGCTCGAATGGTGGTGTTGTATCAACATGGACTATACGAGCTTAGAAGTGCGTCAACGCTCGTACGAGCAAAAGACGCGCGTACAAGCGCTTCAAAAACGCCCCAATTTCTCCCCATTTGTATGCTGTTCTTTTAGGCCCTAAAGTTTAGGGACTTAGTTAAACTGCAGGTTTGATGTGTGAAATGAAATAGCAATAAATCTAGAAACTGAATATCAAATGTCAACTGTTCAAACAACTTAAAATTTAAACACTAACCTTCATATGATAGGTATAAGTTGGCCCAGTGTAAACAAATCCTGCGCATTTGGCTGATCAGGCTAATTAACCCCCCTCCTCTTTGACTACAATAGATCACTATCACCATATTTGGTGGAAAGGACACGTTTGCTACACGTGACTCGCACGTGCCTATCTTTGTTTAAGGCTAAACGATATCGTAATTAATTAAAATGTATGTATCAGCTAGTTGCCCGCGACTTCGTTCGCGTTTACTCTCATATCTTAGAAAATTTGCGCAAGATCTTCAAATAATATAGCCTATGTTTTTTTCTGAGGTATAATCTACAATATTGTAAAGTTACATTCAAATCTGTTCAGTGATTTTTCGTGAAAGAGTGAAAAATTTTGCGTGAAAGACACACTTGCTCACATCCATTTATTCCGCTGATTCATACATAGGCACAAATATTGACATTTACGAGTAAACGTATGTACTAATAATAGGATTGTAGGATAGGACATGGTGTCAAAACAAATGAACGCATTATGTGTATTAGTAATTATGTGTATACTTATTTTGTTGTTGTTGTTATCAGCCCATATACGTCCCCACCGAGGGGCACGAGCCTACTCTCATACAGAGAGTGATTAGGCCGTAATCCACCACGCTGGCCAAGTGCGGGTTGGCGGATTTCACATACACCTTCGAATTTCTTCTTTGGTGTATGCAGGTTACTTATTTAGGTAGGTAGGTATACTTATTTTAAGCTAAAGAAAACATACGAAGTCGCGTGGCAGCGTCTAGTAGTTTCTGTACCCTTTCTGACGTCACCAACCATCCGACACAGCCAACAGGTCAACCAAAACAATAAACTACATCCAAAAAGACAAGTTGTTTACATTTATCATCCAGACATTATGATCCTTGAAGTACATACACTGGGCTATAATGGCCCATTTCCTCGCCATTAAGACATTACGAGTGTCGGACGTTTCGCTACTACAATAGTGACAATAGGTGCTTATGAGTGCACTTATAAAGTCAGCAGGAATGGGGAAGTTCCTATGTCGTTTATTTTGTAAGTAGTTTTGAATTTATTCTTGCAAGATGGACTAGGTACATTGACCAAGTGTCAATGTATATTTTTGACACATTTGATCGCGATTGCGTAAGCCATTGTTTAGCAGAATACCAAATGTGTCAAAAAATGCCATTGACACTCTGACGACGCAAAACTGAGGCTATTTTATTAGCAGACTTGAGCCCCAGATGAACCGCCGATTTGACGTGTGTTATGAAACCGCGTCGTTTTAACTTCTAATGTGTAAGTGCAGTAAGTAGATAAGTACCAATTGAATATACAGTCCCTAGGCCCTTCAACACATCGAAAATATTACCAATAATGAAACACACCTGGCCACACTCAGTTTACACAAACTTTTATTGAATCTTGCAACACTTATTGCGCTAAAGATAAAATGTTGAAACTTTAAGTGTTAAATTATAGTAATAATACTTAATATAAAAAATAGCTACTTTAGTCAATTAAGAGTACATAAAGATTTTAATTGCTTTTTTAGATGCTAGAGCTAGACGATAACTACGTAATGTACGACGATGTCTAAATCTGATTTCACCGAAATTATTAGGAAACGGCTATTTTTTACAGGATGTTGTAAGTACTTTAAAGCTGAAACTTTCGATATTAAAACAAGGACGATCTTCTCACGAAATGTATTTATTTAATAAATAATCTAACCTTTTATTAAAAAAAAAGACAACTGCGTTAAAAAAACGCATTTTTTAAATTTGTCACTCTCGCAGTAAATCAAACTAAAATCCATTGAAGCCGTTTAGACTCTAGGGCGTGCCAAAGAATTGTTCATTAGATCAAACATGCATACATACTCCTGGCGCAGTCGGGTAAAAACTGAATATTAATGAATATTTAAATGATAATAAAACAGATAACAATATATATCAATATTTATAATCTATAAGGATGATTGTAATTAAATAGATATACCGAAGTACTTATAAAAGTAAATATAAAAAAGAGAAGCCTCCCCTCTTTCATTTGCGGTGCCCTATAACAGGGTCCATAATCCTTTGCAATATAATTAGCTGTAAGCTGTTATATATTATGTAAAGTTTTTATGGAGCAATAAACCATTGAGTATTGAGTATTGAATAGATTTAGCCGTAAGCGACCTTTTTTCATAGAGCCTATTTAATAGTATTTTCATAGTCTGGGCGCAATTTCCCTCAATTTCCATATAATGTCAAATATAGCGTAGGCTTTACAACCACTAGTGTTAAATCGGCCATTTAAAGTCTATCTGACCTTTACCCAAGTAAATCTATCAAGAAAGCGTTATATTTTAAGACTAGGTATAAAAATAAAGTAGGTATCTTTGATGTAACCTTCAATCCAGATGAAATTATCTCAAGAACCTACTTAGCCTAAATTTCCCATTATTTAAGCACTGAAATAAGCGTTTAGTTCGGTTTTAGGTGTTTAAGTGTCAGAGTGAGTACGGTACGCCGTTATAAGGTTGATATCGACCCTCTTTACCTTACACTAAGTAGGGTATAAACGCTTAGCTAAAATAAAATCGTATCGAGGAAAAAGGCATGATGACTAAAAAAAATTTTTAGTCCATCACATAGATTATTTTAAAATATTCGACACGTATTTTTTCTTTTTTCTCTTAAACAAAAAGTGACAAAGATACACTGGGTTAAAGTTGCTCGTGACGTCACGCCTAAGTAAGATTTTTACTTAAGAGTGACTTCAATACCTCACCCCCGCTCCGTAACATTGATGCTCTGTATTTTTGTGTTTATTTATGTATTTGATCAGATAAAAATGTTTTTCAAATATTTTTTAATAGCCTAAAAGACGGACTATAATTATTTTTTGAATTTTGAATGTAGTCATCCATCATCCCTATTTTAATTATAGATTATGATCGAAAGCACATTTTCTTCATTTAAATGGAAATCCATTTTTTTAACTGACTTCAAAACAAGAAGGAGGTTTCTCAATTCGACCGTAATGTAAGTGCCTATATTTTTTGTTTACATGCAAACCTACTTAGAACCTAAGACATATAATCGTGTATGATGGATAACTTGTTATGATATTCAGCCTATCAAGTTAGAGAGGGAGGATAATAGGAGATAATATGCATTTGTAGACACACCTTCTCTGCTCGTCTGAGAGACACACCTACCTTTTAAATTTAAATCAAACATTCCATTTTCAAATTTTTAACGGAATTTTTACATTTTATTTTTAACCTCTCACATCCCACTGATGCATTATAAACCCAGACAATAGATTGTCTATTGTTCTTTTTTTCTGGGATGCGGAAGATTAAATAAAATAAACAACACATTGCACATACCTACCTACACACATACATTACATTACATACAAACATACACACACACATTTTTTTTTTTTCATTTTTAACAATAAAAAAATCCACTTACCATTTTGATCCTGAAATATTCCTTGCAGCAACCACAACACCACACTAACACAGTTCACTGCCACTAATTTATTCAGAATATCTCACTACACTGACTGGCTACAGTTCCTCAAACTCGACTCTGCAAAAAAAAACAAAATAACTATAGTGAAAGTCCACAAGCCCGCTACCACATTACCTAACTCTAACCAACGTTTAAAATAACCGCCATTTCGATATTTAAATCAATCACATTGCAACTGGTTCTTTTTATTAAATTTGAAATTCGAATAAATTACTGTGATTAAGTTAAACGGGTACAAATTCGATGGATTTTTTCTGTTTTTTTTTTTCGTTTATGTAATAAGTCGCGATGTAGGTAATACATGAGGTTTCATGTAAATGATAGTGTCGCTGCGAGTTTTTATCTTTCAAATTAATTTTATAATCACGTGGTGACAGGTTATTATTAGTCCACTTATTTTTGCTTTCTGTCTTTTATATTTCGAATATTTATTGAGATAATTCCTACTTATTTGTATTTTTTCTGACTTTTGATTTTGCAAACTTAGAAAGCTACTACGTAATAATAATAAAGATTACTATAAGAGAACATAATTATCTCTCAATACGTATTTCTATGGTCCAAACAAAAAATCTCAAACAAATAACAATCAAATATTTCAGTAACCGAGATGAGAGAAAGTCTAAATTTAAACCAAATACCTTGCAACCTGCCCACCAAGCAATCAAGTTGCCTAAGATTTCATTTGAGATCTCGATAGTTACACAATTTTAGAACAATTCCGCTTTTTACAACAAAAGCTAGACCTTAACCATTGCTGAAAAAGCCATTAAAATCTTGTACTCATTAAACATAGTACCATCTTCTTCTGATATTCGACAATGATAAGGACAGCTATAGGTTTAATAGACCGTTAAGATAATTAGTTTTTCTGCAACAGTCTGTCACAGTTGTCACACCAGATGACAAATGACGACATGGTTGTTGACTTGCGAAGTTCTATGGAGTTTCTCGTATTGTTTGCTCAAATTGGAGTGTGACATTAGATCTTTAGGTCCTGTTCCACTATCTACAGTTATTTCTGTCAGATATTTTATACCTGTCTCTATCTAAAACCTCATGTTTTATAAAACAGACATAGGTTTATCTGTCAGTTTAATTTTATCTGTATGTGGTAAAACGGGTACTTAATTAGGTACATAATATCTAACTAGATAACTTGGAGCTACTGATAAAAGTAGGTAATCAATAATTCTCTAAAACACGCGAAGTAAGTCAAGAGTATCCTAAACCGACACGCTTGTATAAGGCGAGACTCATTTTTAGAAAGAACTTTAGATGACATTATGATACAATTTGTAATCAAAACTATAACATATCCATTTAAATAAATCAGTTCACCTCGTTAAACGAAATTTTAATTAATTTTGATATGATGCAATAACGCGGCCACACCACCCCGCTTAAGGCCATCATGATAATCCTGTGTTGCCAACCTTTTAATTATTTATTGACAATATTGGTAGTTGACGAAAGTAAAAGCTTGAGACGTGTTTCTGATATGCGTGTCAAGGGAAACTGGGCGAAATTGGAAATGTTTATCAAAATATTTATCTAGGAGGTAGATACTTAATTACAGAGAAAAAATAAGTTAGGTTAGGGATACTTTACTCGACCTCTACTACAATTAGTACCAGATGTCGCCCATCTTAGCCGCTAACTCTACATAGACAGGACTATTTAATAAAGATTTAATTAATGGTTTTGTAGTGATTAATGTATATGTTGACCTACTTATTTCTATGTAAATAACTGAAAATCTTTTAACGCATTGGCGGTTAAAGCAAAAGGGGTCTCACGTACGCAACGAGGAAGAGCGTTGCGTGTGACAAGAGTGTTCTTCTAATCATAACTTTAATCATAATATTTCTATGGAGCAGATATTATAATATATAATGCATTGCGACGCTGTGTTAATGGGATCAGTCTGTCTCCAGCTTAAATCGCGAATGTATACTGTGGGCGAATACGCATGATTATTCGAATAGGCCTGATTGGAACTATTCGATTGTAGAATTGGACTATTCGAATAATTCGAATGAAAATATATAATTCGAATGAATTTTCATCAATCTCGGTGTGTAAATACACTATTTAATGGATTTTTACTTTTAGCCTTAAAGAAAGAAGCTGCGCTGCTGTGAGCGAAAAAAAACACTGTTTATCTTAAAACGACTGTAAACTTTCATTATTTTCATACAAAAATTCGAAATAATCATTTTGAGCGAATGAATTACCTAAAAAGTTAAAAATCATTCGAATAATTCGATTGTTATTTTTTGGAACAATCGCCCATCACGCATACGCTTGATATAAACCAACTATGCTAATATTAAACGTTAAACTGCAGTGGTGGCGTAACGCTGTAACGTGTAAGCATATTAATTTTATTAAACAAAATACCTATCAGAAGACAAGCAACATTATATTTTATTTTACCTACACGTAGGTACCACAATTCCGTCGCTGACTTATAATTAAAAATCGCACTTTTGTATAAAACACGCTATAAAATTTACTGCCTTAAAAACAATATTGTTTATCTCATAAACGTAATCATGAAAAGGGTCAAAGTTTCAAAATAAAAGTGTTTACGACAGAAACGAGGCTTTATCCTTGTTTTGTTATGTAACATGCCAGTTTCTTGTGTAACTGACATTTAAATATTAAAGGATATGAGATGATAATGTTGACTTCTGAAGAGGACCCTTTCTGGGAAGTCCTCATGACTTATATTAATATGGTGATGTCTACTCTACAGGGTGTAACAGAAAGGGGGCATAAAGCCGACACACAGCGATAGTCTTCATCAAACTGAACAACTTTCCCCAAGGAACATGGGTCGTAACTCGAAAAAAATTTTGGATCGCCCATACTTACTAGATCAGCTCGATCGGACATTTTATATGGAGAGGCGATTTTTTTTTTCCGAGTTACGACCCATGTTCCTTGGGGAAAGTTGTTCGGTTTTTATGAGGACTATCGCTGTGTGTCGGCTTTATGCCCCCTTTCTGTTACACCCTGTATATGATTCCCTTGTTGTTTTAATGTTACATTTGCTTCCTGGGTCAATTTGGGCGATTATATTTTTGTTTGTCTTCTTAAATTATTCCTACTCCAAAGGTTGTCTGGAAGAGATCACTTTTAGTGATAATGACGCCGTTGCATACAATGTTATAGTTTTAAGTTTTGTCTGAATCCCTTCGTGTGCGATAGGGACATTCTCCGGATGAGGATAATGACGGAAATTGTTCTCATCGTCATCATGCTTTCTAAAAACTTGACATCTTGTTACGCGCACGAGTTTTTTGAAAAATGATTTTATTAATTGTCGATGTACACAGAATCAACATACATCATCATCAATACATTTTCACAGGATATATATACAGGGTGTAACAGAAAGGGTATATAAATCCGAAACACAGCGATAGTCCTCATGAAACTGAACAACTTTCCCCAAGGAACATGGCTCGTAACTCGAAAAATTTTTTGGATTGCCCATACTTACTCGATCAGCTGATCGGGCATTTTGTATGAGGAGGCGAAATTTTTTTTTTCGAGTTACGACCCATGTTCCTTGGGGAAAGTTGTTCAGTTTCATGAGGACTATCGCTGTGTTTCGGCTTTATATACCCTTTCTGTTACACACAAAAATGATAATGACGTTTAACGGCCGTCATTCAAATTTCTGGTCATTTTAAGAAGATTGTCCCGGTAAAGTATTTCTATCTATCTATCTGTCTACTTGGCGTTTATTTATATTCACGAAGGTATAACTGAGGTCGATGGACGAAAGCAGTCACAGAGTGGTGGCCGAGACAGGGACGTCGATCAGTGGGCCGACCACCCGCTCGCTGGGCAGATGACATCGTCAGATCGACAGGGCCGCTTTGGGTTAGATTGGCACAGGACCGTAGTGAATGGCGCTAAAAAAGGGAGGCCTATACCCAGCAGTGGGGAGAAACGGGCTGATTTGATTGATTGATATCTGAGGAAGTTCTATCCTTTAAACAAGTCTTTACCACTCTATCACTAGGTACATAGGCAGGCCTCCGTCACTCTATGTACCTTGCGCGCTATAAATACCTACCGCTCAGCGGGCCGCTTGCGGACCAAGTGAAGCGCGGCTGTCAAAACGAAGCGTTCGCACGTTGTTCAAATTTTGATAGTTCCATTCGTTTTTTTGTTTGTTTTGAATGTTTTATAATTTTTAATAATTACGTTTTTTAAATGAAAAACATAATAATAACCGAGAATTAAGAAAGATAAAAAAACATTAAATATTAAAAATAAAAACTTGTTAAAAATTAATACATTAAAAACGATACAATTTTAAACTGCCCCTATAAGTCGGAACATATTCATAGTTCTCAATAATATAGTCACAAAACGTTTTGTTAATTTAATTTTATCGAATAGGCAGCCCCGTGATTTTTACGGATTCGCGCGGTGCGAAGGTATCACAACTATACGCTTGAGTATTAAGGCACATTTTAGCATGCAGTGGTATATGACGTGACAGTTGGGCTATTGCGCACTGTTAAAGCAGTAGGTATTGGATATTTTGTTCTGAGTGAAGTATCTGTTACGTAGTAACTATTAGGTAATCTGTGACATAGGTATGAGATGTCAATAAAACATCTAATTTAATTAAAGTGTCTAACGTGTGAAACCAAACGTTTCATAAGCATTTGTGAACGTTGAAAGAAAAAAAAAGTTGCACATTGTTTACTTTTTTATTAAGGTACATATCTACTATTCAGTGTTCATTATTGCACATATTAAAAGAAGTCGAAATGGTCACGTTTTAGATTTCGAAAAGTAATTTTGAAGAAAATCAGTGGCAGAACTAATCTTGCGTTAATAAGAAATTTCGAATGTCCCCAAAACTAACTAAAACGGATTACTCCTCGTATATTGCGAGAATATTTTATGTAAAAAATGGTTTCACTTGTCAATCATGATATTCCAGTAAAAAACCACATCCATGACAAAATAACGGAACGCGGCATAAAGCCACATACTCATTAGCGAGCTTTAACCGAAACCTTTACATTCACTGTAACCAAAAATGAAATTGTATTCGTCATTCACTAATAGTTCGCGAACCTGCTACGAGAGTACACATGTTTTTTGGTTACAGTAGGTAGGTACATGCATCGTATATGAGTACCCAGCCTAAGAATCTCACCTATTCATTAGCTACAGAACTTACGCGCGTTACGCAATTGGAATAGATAAAAACTCTCCACATATTGATTGCCTCGTTTCCTTCAAGGACTTATGTTCCCGAGTTAAGGAATACTAAATTAGAACCTGAATTGCCTAAAGTGAAACGCTAAAGGAATCCTACGAGGGTCATTAAATAAACAACGAATATTTAGAACTTTTTCAGTGTCTTTTTTACCGCGTATTTTTTTACATAAGTAAGTGTTTACATACATATCTGTCACGCGCTTTTCCCAAAGGGTAAGCAGAGACCCCTTCCCTTCACTTACAGTCAGTTTTCAGAAATGTTTTGTATCTTTACATTTTTCAAATATGCAGAGCATGGGTTCCTTACCAATGATATACTTACCTACATCGCTCATATGTTCTTTATAAGTTTGGTAAGAAACATAGACAAATATAGGGTGTATTTAAATTACTGAACGACTTAAAGAAATATGCATCTACTCGTGATAACAAACAACTTTTACTATGGGACCAAGTCCGAAATCACAAAAAAAATTGGTCCTCCATACTATGAGCTGGTGCATTTTGTATGAGGGTTCAAAAAGTGTTAAATAATTTCGACCTTGTTCCCTCAGTAAAAGTTTTTTTATTATGACGAGTACATGCATATCCTTTTCTATCGTGCACTAATTCAAAGTCACCCTGTATAGATGACTGGGAAATCTCCATGGAGTATACTACATCTATGGAGAAACATAAGCTCATGGTCACCCAAAAACAAGTTCAGTTCGAAAGCAAACATTCAATCGGCATATAATACAAGTACATAAAACATGAATTCTTACAAAACAAGCGAGTTTTCTTTATTTACACATTGAATCGTGCCTCTATGTAGTTTGGTCGGTTTGTTTGGATAGAGCTGGTCAACGATAGCGGTGTCATTTATTATTTAGCTATCCTGGGTGGAAGAAGTACGACCATACATATCCGTCACGCCTCACGCCTCTCTCCCATCGGGGTAGTCAGAGCTCTACTTCCTACGATCCAAAAACAGGTTTTTATATTATTTCTATGGAATGTCCTAGCATTGCGTATAGTGCTACAAGGATCTATTGGCAGTTGGGTGACATTGTTAAGAGGTCTTGGGTGTGAAATGGTATCGAACATATTTGTATGGAGCCTGGTATAGTAAAATTACCGGTATCAATTTTTGCAATACCAATTAGGTTGGATGCTCTTTACAAGATGACATCGTTAGTTTCGACTTCCGCCAAGTTCCAAAAGATCCTTGTAACACTTGGGGCTAATCTCTATCTTCATCAATTGCTTATTTCTATTGTATGTCGGTTAAACTGACAAGATGTGTTGAAACATTATTACAGTAGGTATGTACTTTAAGATCTACTTACATGTACCGCATCTATGACAATAAATGTTCTTTATCTTTATAATTCTTACACCTCTACAAGCAACCAACTCTATGCTAGTTTCTTTGTTTGCATTGCCTTCCCCAACTACGTAACATTCGTGTGTTCAATCGAACGGTGTCACTATGTTATGATATCATACTGAAGACGTTAGAAATTTCTTTCGTCGTGGCTGTAGTTGTTTGTGTTCATAGGATCACAGATACATACACATATTTATTTATTTATTGTCGGTTTGCCAACCGGTAAGACAACCAAAAAAGAATACAATAGTACATGTGTAGAAATAGAAACTGATCGTCTACCCAATTATAGGCAAACACCGCAAGCGTTATTTACTTACAGCGAACTAAGAGCGCATGCTGACTCTTTACAATATTGATACTTAATTAATAAAAGTTAAATATTACATGCAATGAGAAACAATAATAAAAACAGCCAAAGAAAATTTTAAAAAAATATTAAATATCTGACACGCCTCTTTCCCATCGGGGTAGGCAATGACCACTTTTCTCCAACTCCTCCTCAAAGATACTTTACTCGTTGTTTTAAACTTATATTAAGGACTATTTTTATTAACAAATGATGTTTTAGTGTAGATAGTTTTTTGTTCGAATCAATTCCTGACCTGAGGCAATAAGAAATTACTTAGTTTTGTTTAAAAGTATGGTATAACTTTTTTTTTACTACCTTAATATTTATTTATTATTTATATCTTTATTTATTATTTATAACTCAAGTTAGGATTTATAAATTGAAATGTAATTTCAGCAAATGCTTTATTGTTTATTTGATAGGTATCTTTTTTTTATTTAGCACTATTGGCAAACTTTAATTAAAATGGTCTATCTGATACTTGTAAACATACATTGCAAACACTAAAAAAGCGACAAATCTGCACTAATTGTTTAAGTGTTATAAAAAAAAACCTATACATAGGTACATAATATATGAGCTTTTATATCAATTACTTCGAAGTCCACAATATTTCAATTAATTTCTCTAAAAGAGAACTGCACCATTAATCAATTGTAAGTGAAGATATAACATTTTGACAGAGGCCATTGCTCAGTGCGTTTTTTGCTAAAGTGACAGACGTTACCAATCATTAGTGATTTAATGATAAATGATAAGCTCACAGAGAAAAGCCTCGATAAATGAAAAAGCGATAAGTCGACGGATCATTAGTAAATAGCTACGAAGTCTGTTGATATTTCGATGTTTTGTCTAACTACAATGTACGTAGGTACTATTTCATTTGAAGGGTGCGTACGCATTTGCGATGTCTGCGCGGTTCAAGTTTGGTATGAAACCGCGAGCAAACCGCCTGCCGCGTTTCGCGTTTATCATAATTATAATTTAATAAAGCCACAACAGCATCACAAACATATAGGCAGAATCCTATAGGCAGAACGTACCTACCTCAAATAAATCGATATTTAACCACGCTGTGATAATTCTTTAGAGCATTTTGTGAAGCAACTGCAATGTTTTATTAAGTTATTAAATCATGAGGCAACTGATGGCCGTGGATGAAGCGAATTATGTTTGTTTGTATCGTAACAAGTGGAAGAAAGTGATTATGTATATCTGCCTACCCCGATGGGGAAGAGGCGTGATGGATATGTACCTATTGTATATTAATCATGATAGATTTGATGTCCATCTTTGCAATAAGCTATCCTAAATGTCTATTGACAATCGCGTTCACAAACCGACACTAATCGAGCGTGAATGTTCTCTCGTCACGTAACTCGGACAACTTATGGCATAATCTTTACCACCTTACTACCGATATTACCTAATAAACGTTCGATCTTTCGACGTCGATATCTTTCGATAACTTTTATATCACTTTAGAACCAGGCTCTTCTAGTTGGAGCAATTACCATAGTAAAAGTTCGTAAGCAATGATTGTAAGCGCCAAAACACACGGTGAAACGCAACTGCAACGCAACTGCAACAAAACGTTCCAAACTAATTGCGTCGTGTGTGGTTTTCTAAGGAAGTCTATAACAGAAACTGTGATGCAACTCAAAAGTAACTAGCAGTTTCAGTTGCGTTGCATTTGCGTTTCACCGTGTGTTCTGGGTCTAAGGGTTCATGATAAAGTCAAATACCTATACTCATTTGCCTTTAAGTAGATGTTCCAGTAATGTATTGAATAGGAAAAAGATTCACTTGCCTCCCTGTTTCTTGTTTAATGCAAAATCGTCTTCTTTTGTTTCACATTTCAATGCTATCCCAATCTGTAGATTTAAATAACTTTTGCAAAGTAGTCTCTATGTAGATATTATTTAGTTTAAAAGTTTATGTTCACGATAATCTTCATATTTACCTACTTAAAAAAGAAATATGAAGGAAAATCTGTTTTTACAGAAGAAAATTACCATTTTCCCGAGATAAAACACATCCTCCGCCCATTTTACTGTCTCGAAAATGCAAATACGTTGCCAATAGGTAGGTATCTTATTGGCAAACTTGTATCATTTTCTTTTTTCCATTAAAAAACGTTTTATGACGCAATTTTGGTTTAGCTACGCAAATTACTTATTTAAATTCAGTTTTCTTTTGAAATATTAATACGCTAGTTTTTTGAAAATTTTGCAGTTTTTGTCTATGAAAACCTACCCATTTATTTTTTTATCCTTTTTGAATTAAACTGGATTTCTTAATATTTTAACTGTCTATCTATAAGTAGGTATGTATAATAAATAAGTCAATCGATGTAATACCAACAATTAAGTATCTTTGCACAATTTTTATGAATCTTGAAGGTCAATTTTTTAATCCGGCTTCAACAAATAGGTACCTAACAATAACATCTATCTATCTATGTAATTAGTAGTTAGTTGTTGTATTTGTTTTGTAGCTTTATCTGTACCTCTTTGTGTGCAATAAAGTACTTCTATCTATCTAATCACAAGTTACTAGTACCTCACGAAAATCAATGTTCTCTACCCATATACCTAACTGAACAATTTTATCGAAATAATTTCGGTCAAAATATGAAAGAAATATGAACTTTTCATAAAAAAAATCAATTTTTAACCGACTTCGAAATAAGGAGGAGGTCAATTTGACCGTATATTTTTTTTATATACTTAAGGTAAATGCACGTAATCTCGTCATAGTCCGAGAAGTCGTCAGGTTTCAAAAAACTGACAATAACTTAAAAAATACTACATCTACCAAAAAGATTTTAATTAGCAATTATTTTTGGAAGTTTTCCTCACATTTCAAACGGCAACACACAGTTACAAGTGTAATGGCGTCGCAGTAATAAGCATCGAAAGGTGAGTGTTCCGAAAAAGTGTTATTTTTCTGATTTTTAGCAACCAAAAGTAACAGTTCCCATTCTACTTACGATCGTAAGTTTCGCGAACTGTGTGAGGTATTTGATGTAAGCGATTGTGTTTTAATATAGTTTATATATCATTTTAACGATATAACCTATAAAATAGGCTCTAATTATTATTTTTCTATTTATTTTAACGGCTGACAGGTACTGGTTCCGTCAAAACCATGATTGTCCCAAGTATCGTCATACTCAGACGAGTATCAGGACATGCATGTAAAGTTGTCTCTGTTCTCGTCATATTCGAACATTAACACATGCAGAGCTGACTTTTCTTTTATTTTGTATCTACGCGACTTTGCCAGAATGAATGTTACCTATGTTTTTTGAGATTGTATGTTAGTACGGATGTGTCTGTATGTGTATGTATGTATAGTTTATTAGCACCCTCTACAGCCTGAACGGCTTGATAGATTAAGGCTTGAAATTGTCATTAGATTTGTATGTACTGTGAGTGAGAGTGACATTGGGTAGGTATATCAAAATAAAATAAAATCTATTCTTAAACGCAATCGGTCTTTAAGTTTTTTTAAATGTGTTAAGAATATAAAAAAAAATTAAAAAAACAAAAAACATTTTCAATTCGTCAGCAGTGTAAGTGTTAACTTCTAGCATTAAAACTGATGAGTATTTAGTAACACTGACAGGAACAGCGTCGTATCGCCGAGTACTAGGACACCTTTGAAAAATACATCACGATAATTATGAACTGTGCGTCCTAAGTTATAGAGTTCATATTAGCGATGACAAAATGACGACTTTTGGGACGGCTTTGACGAGTATCAGGACATTTCAGCCGAGTACTGGTACATTTCGACCTTTTTTCAGTATTTTAATTATTATATTTTTTTCACAATTGATAATAATTATTTATTGTATTTGACAGAAAGCCAAATAATCAATCTTTAACCTCGTGGCATTCGATTTTTCCTACATATTCTAGTTTTTGCGTAGCAGAGCTCCAAAGTCAAGGATTTTCGAAAAACGACGAGTAATGGTACTTTTACCTTACTTAGTCCCGAAAACCTAACAATTAGGTATATTTTTGTCGTAACCACATAACATAAATCTTTGCACAAACTGAGAATGGACCATTTCATCGTAAACTTGATTTTATAGGCCTATCTACGTTACCTACTATAAACATAGGTAGGTCACAGTAAAGCACACAAATTGAGTAGTTTCAAGTTAAATCAGTGAGAGAACCGTAAAACCGGGCCTGAGCAGGTCACACGTAACATGGACAGGTTGGAACATGTTCGCTTCCTAAACCACTTCCAGGTTAGAGTCGGTAAAGAGCTGCTGGTGGCGTAATCTTGGAATATTTGATGTAGAGTCTACAGGGGCCCAAGTCTGCTAATTTAAAATAGCCTCAGTTGTGTGTGTCGGCAGTGTCAATGGCATTTTTTGACACATTTGGTATTCTGCTAATTAAATAATGGCTTAGGTAGGGGAGAACAGGTAGGCTTCGTACAGCAGGAGCATTCGTACAGTAGTCATATCTCCACTATCAAATACATTGGTTCGTTAAGTGACTGTGTGCGTAATGGCTACTCATACGCATAGGCTCGACGTGTAGTGCGAAGACAATGCTGCCATTGGGTTCACCGCTACAGACCATTGTGTGTTTTCGCTCCGCGTAAATAATTTTTGGACATCCATTTAAAATTGTCTTATTCAATAAGTAATGGTCAAATTGTTTTTGTTCTTTATTATGTATGATGAAATAATGTCGTAATTTGCTAATTCAACATGAGTTTTGCGATAAGTTAATGGGTGATTTTTATTTTGGTTTAAATATTTGAAAATTTGGATTGGGGTACTTCCGTACAGTTATAGGTGGGGTAGATTCGTACAGTATAAATGTACCGTAACTTGATAAACAAGAAGAGGTTAAATATTATCTAGGTATTTTTATTTGCTAATACACACATTATTAAATAATTTTAAAACTAAAGTCTGATACTTTTGAAAAAAATCGGGTAAAAAATGTAGAAATAAGCTAAAGGATGTAGAAAATGAAGAAGCAAGAGCAAGAAATATATCAAAAGGCTAAGTAAATGAAACAAGCGTTAAAGTTGGTGTCAGAAACAACAGGAAGGATAAGAATACAAAAAAATGAAAGTGACCATAGAAAACTATTAAGACTGATAGTGACAATGAAGACGATTTATTGAGTATAAGAGAAATTTCTTGTTCTTATTTTGATATGTTGCTTCTCATAGATCTCAAAAAATGTTGAACACTATTGGTTTAATTGTTTTTTAATTTCTTTTACCGAGATTCTCACTATGTACGAATCTACCTCACATTATGTACGAAGCTACCCCGCCTGTGGGGAGCTTTCGTACGAATTCCATTTTTTGGAAAAATCGTTATAACTCGAAAATTTAGCTTTATATCTAAATAGAACTACACTACATATAAAGCCAAATAGTGTGGCTGTATGACAGCATTAAAACCATTTCGCCATAGTTATCCGTTTTTCTTTTACAAGCCATAAAATAAAAAGTGTACGAATCCTACCTGCTCTCCCCTACACTGATTGCGACTAAATGTGTTAAAATAGACGTTGGCACTCTCATTGACACTCTGCCAACACACAACTGAGAATATAGTAATTTTGTAAATAAGCAGACTTGGGCCGCAGAAACGAGTATGTAGTCTGTGCGTCGCTAAAAGCATTAGAATCTTCTTGTTTTTGCATTAACCTTTTGCACGCCAGCCATTTTTGACGTTGATACACGCCCGACGCCGCCGAGCCTAGTATTATATCAATTATATTATATCAATTAACACAGGCGGTAGGGCATCTTATATAAAACAAAATTATTGTTATAAAAATGGCCAAATTTAGACGACTTAAGGCCAGCGGCGTCTCAGCCACGCGAACAATTTGCGACTAAAGTGGTCATTGGCGTCCAAAGGGTTAATGATGTGATAACACCTACTAATGTTTACTATACAGTCAGTACCTACGTAGGTACCGACTTCATTGAAATTCGCACAATTTTGTACGACGCCAGCTTCTTTGAATTAATTTTACCTACCTACAAGTGTTTATGAGGAAGATAAATGAAAAAAATACAATTTCCGAGTGTACATATTTATACAAGTTAAATCCTTGTAGCTACTTAGATTGATTTAATACTTCATTTTCTCATTAATTATACTACTTATTTATGAATCAGGCTCTTGTCGGTGGAGTAATCGACATCTTTGCCTTTCTTCTGACAACAATTTTACTTGCTTTTTTGTTTTTAGATAATCCATTTGTTTACTTAGGCCTAGAACACACGGGGAAACGCAACTGCAACGCAACTGCAACTGCTAGTTCGAGGTGGTTTCTGAGACTCCTTTAGAAAACCACAAACGATGCAACTAATCTGACTGAAACGTTTCAAACTAGTTGCGTCGTGTGTGGTTTTCTATAGGAGCCTATAGGTACCAGAAACTTAGATGCAACTCAAAAGTAACTAGCGGTTGCGTTGCAGTTGCGTTTCCCCGTGTGTTCTGGATCTTAGGCAAAGACTTAGGTAGTTTAAATTATCTACCAAAATCTCCCACTAATTCAAAGAAAAGGTGCCAAGTATGAAGGTTTTATTCAACATTACCACATAATCAGAAAGGTAACTAACCTAAGTAGGTTCATGACGAAATGAAGCCTACGTAAAACCTATCTGAGGTACCAAGAAAGAGGCCAACCATTCAAATGTAAAGTATATCTATTCTAGACCGTATTGTAATATCATTACCTCCCTTCGTAAGAGAAGTTACGTCATTTTACAAAGAAGTTGAATCGGTCAACATTTCTATGGATATCTGCGGTTATTTCGACTCGTTTGTGGATTTGTTGTGTGTTCCGTAAATATGTTTAGGCTATGGTTTCGGTAAAGGTTTGTCTCTAATTATCAAATATAGCTTCATTATCCTTTCACTTAAATACCTTCGATTCAGAAAGTCATGGCGGATAAGGAAAGAGGCTTTTGCCCAGCAGTGGGACACAAGTGGCTAGATTAGATTAGATTAGGTTACGTTAAAAACTACCTAGTAAGACTATCCATTGCATTGATGAGAAATTAAGAATAGGCTTAAGAATAACTCTTAAAGCTTTTCTTTCTCCATGATACTTACTTACATACCTACCTAGTACCACACTAGTAGGTACTAAACTAATATTTTGTGATTTGTACAGTACCTATCTTTCAGCTAGCTAGACTAATCCTAGCAAGACTAATAAATTACGAAAAGAAAAAATATCATTCCATACATTTTCTACGGATTCGTTCCCACACCTTGTCATGACGACGTATTTCTTTCCCTCCTGACAGGCCACGGCCCGGACACGTCCCGGACACGGCTCGGATCTGTGTAGATAGATCTTAAAACTGTTCCTAGTTTTTTTTCCTTGATACTGACGGTATTTAGTAGGTATACTTAGATTGATTTTTGTAATTTGTGTCTCTACATACGTACAGGTAAGCCTATTTGCCTTTTGCTTTAGTAGAACCTCAGGAAATCTTTCGTAATGCCAGAGAAGTAACATTCCACGCGTGTACAACTAATGATATTGAAGGCATGCTCTAGAAAACTTATTTTAAAAGCATTAAGAGCTGCTGACATTTATTTGGGCTAGGTATAGGTATTATGAAGACTAAATCTTTCATTACTTTTATTTATATTAAAGAAACACTATACATGTGAATATGTTATTAAAAATACTATACTCTAATTAATAAAATATAACTCCTAAACTAAATGACATTAAATTAGATTAAACTAACCTTAACTAACACTAATCCGGGAATAACCCGCCCCTGGTCTCTCCCGGTGCAAACGTGCCCATCACCCCAGCTGCGTTTCCACGCTGGATAGCGATGGACAACCGCTGCAGCTGAAAAGACCCGTCGCGGGGATCACAGGTCCTTGAAGATATTTAATCCAGCTTAGGATTAGCGACAGAAGACATTGCTATGGCTACTTATTATATCGCAAAGATGGACATCAAATATCTAAGTATCATGATTATATCCTGTTAATATTATAAATGCCAAGGCATGTGCCGATGGATGAATTCTGAGGATGTTTGTTACTTTACGCAAAAACTACTAAACATATTTTAATGAAACTTGGCAATATTGAAGCTTGCACATCAGAATAATAGATAGGCTATATTTTTGTACGATATTGTGTAAGTTTTTTATGATACGCGTACAAAGTTACAGGCAACTTCTAGTTTGCTATAAACTATAAACACAGGGTTTTTATTGTAATAGGATTTTTAGATGTCACCGCAGACAAAAATAGGATTTAATAAATGTGAATATCTTTATGTAAAATAGTCTGCCATTAGAGTAAATGGATCCGACAATTCAGATCGAACTCTAAGTAGGCCTACATTATACCAAAAAGCACATACCTATCAAAGGAGAGCTTAAATCCTACTTATGACGTTATACATGTTAATGTTTGTGCCGATGGATGGATGTTCGTTACTTACTCTTTCACGCAAAATCTACTGAATAGACTTTGATGAAATTTGGCAATATTGTAGCTTATACTGGGTGTAACAGAAAGGGGGTAAAAAGCCAAGACACAGAACTTTCCCCAAGGAACATGGGTCGTAACTCGAAAAAAATTTTTGGATCGCTCATACTTACTCGATCAGCTGATCGGACATTCATTTTGTATGGGGAGGCGAAAATTTTTTTTCGAGTCACGACCCATTTTCCTTGGGGAAAGTTCTTCAGTTTCATGAGGACTTTCGCAGTGTTTCGGCATTATACCCCCTTTCTGTTACACCCAGTATATATCAGGATAACACATAAGTACCTACCTAATTAAGTATTCAACGAAAAAATACAGAACGCTTAAAAATTAGCAAACGTTTAGCAATCATACATAACTTTCATGTTATTTAAAACGAATATTTGCATTTCGTGGATTCCAAACTTAAATATTAATGAACACACATACATTAGGTATTAGGTACTTATATCCTATTTGTAAATGGCAGATTTTTTATGAATAATTATACGAGGATTGAGAGTGTAATTCGGATAAGAAATAGGATTTTCAACAAAAAAATAATCCTAAATTCAAGTAAATTTGGTTCAATTAAGTATTTAAATATTGTCTGCCAAGTTTTACGTAGGTACAGATACAAAGTTTACGTAAACGCAACTTTCCGCAATCTGTTTAAAGTTGATAAATCTGTGAACATAAATTCTACTTACAACTTTTTCTTTATTTGGCAACTACTGTTTATCTTGTTCGCGTAATATTGTCGCAGGAAACGGAACGCGGATTACCTAAATTAAATAACATGCCTACAACTTTTAACTTTACCTATACTTTTTCTGTGAGTACTTTTTACAATACAATACAAATATTCCATAATGCACAAAAAGATATAGGGTACAGACACAAACAAGAATATAAGAAGCAACAGGCGGCCTTATTGCTAGGTAGCAATATCTTCCAGGCAACCCTAGGGTAAGAAATAGCGAGAAATAGGTAATAATGTTCGGCTTTTTTTTGCAATATCCAATCACTTATTCCTACATTTAAATTTATTTACTTAACACACATAAACAACCAAATTATGATATAACCGCCGAACTACATTAATTACCTAAGGTAGGTATTTTATTACCTAAATAACAATACATAATAGGTATACGTAGTACGTACCTACTTTACAAAAAACTTGAAACTATTGTTTATGATTGGCAGGTGCAAATCATAAACAATAGTTTTTTTTTTTATGAAAAATGTTTAACTAATTAAGTATATTTCATTTGTTACTTTACCAAAAAAAAATTGAAACTATTGTTCAATTTTTTTTTTTATGAAAAGTGTTCAACTAAATAAGTAGATATATTATTTCATTTGTTACTTTACCGCCAAAAAACTTTAAATTCTTACGCAGGATTCATAAAACTTCCAAACTATCATTAACACTTCACAAAACATTTCTTTTAAATTCCTTTTAATTTTCTTTTAAAGAAATTTCTTTTAGAAATATGCTGTACCTTTTGTATAACTTCTCTTTTTTTCTGTCTCTATGTACCTACTACAATAAACCGTTAAATAAATAATAAATAAATAAACATTGTCTATAACAATATTTTTGTAATCATTTAACTTTTTATCACAGCAATTTATTTATTTATACAACTCTTAATTTAGGTATTTAGGTAGTAATTATTAATGTTGATAGACAATTCAAACTTAATTTTTGACAACATCAAAATTGACCAAAAGTATGTTAGGTTTTTTCTTATCTGTTCGCGGAAGTATGCGAAAGTTTTCCCGCGCTCCCGTCTAGAAGCGGCTAGTAGGAACACCGTGCGGTTTTAGCCGGTGGGAGTCCGGCATAACCCTTCGTCTTTCTCCGAGACGAAGGGTATCCATAACGGATTTCCCCATGTAAAAAAAAAGGTTTTTTCTTATCTACCACCTATGGATATTGAGCTCACTCTAAAAGTTTCTGTCACCACAAAACCAATTAAAAAACTTTCGGAAAACGCGCCAAACTTTTTTTAAACTAAAAAGTTTACACAATTTTAAAACCTGTTAATTTAAAACTTATTCGTTCGAATTATTTTCAAATTCTTTTGTTTTTTTTTTATTCAACCCTTCTTTCAAAAAAGACCGGTAAAACTCACTTGTTTCATCGACCGCAAATCACAAGCGCGGGTGTTCGCGAGTATGCGCGTGCGTCGATCGCGACTGCAAACGCGGGACAGGCCGCTTCCTTCTCTCGCTGCGGCCCGTGCTAGTTCCGCACCTACTACCAGTTTCCTGTAACCAATGGATCAGCTAAGCTGGCCAGGTGGATTATGAAATTTTATCTTATATTAACTTAAGTTGTTCATTACGCTATTTAATTTTATGAATGACAATACTTACACTTATTACGATGGTAAACAAACATACTTAGTGCATACCTAGGTAGTACTCTATGTTTAACATACTATGTTTTTGTGGTAAACAAACATACTTATTTTATGTATTTCCCTTCTAGGTACTAACCTTATCAGCTCTTTTAACGTCCCCAGTACCTACAGGGGCACGAGCCTACTCTAATACGAGAGTGATTAAGCCGTAATCTACAGACCCTTTCCTTCTGCTTCTTTTCATTAAAATGTAACCTAATCGCAGGAAAAAGTTTAGCTTTAGGATAATAGTTGAAACAAGCTACTTGCTTTAGTACGGTTCTACTTGTCAAGCACTATAGAACTTGCCATTCAAGTCTCTCCTAAACATGATATTGTAACCGGGCATACTCCATCAAAGACACCTTCAGTTCACTTACCAACGTATAAAAGCAGATGCTGAGCTGATGTTTGGTATGTAATCGGTCAGTTCCGACCCAGTTGCGCTGGATCCCCGTTTAATATTCATAGCCGCTTTGTAGCGCTACAGCCGCTTCATTTGCATACTCACTTGAGTTGTGAGATCTTGATGGGGCGAGCTTTCGTTCGGCGATCTATTGTGTGCTTTTGTACAGATTTTGTGCCTACCTAGTTGTAAACTTGCTCGATAGGGAACATTACAAAATATATTGAGATTTACTCAGTAAGTACTTATATTGAATTATAATATTTATGTAGGTATGTCTATTTATCGAAGATATACCTATGTGTAGGTTTATACTTATATATTTATTGTTTATTGTAGATGAAGTGACTATCCTGCCTTCTTGCTTTCACTTCTCTGTCTGTGGGGTCTGCAGGAAGTAATTTCTTTTAGAAATATGCTGTAGGTACCTTTTGTATAACTTCTCTTTTTTTCTGTCTTTATGTAGGTACTATGTCTTACAATAAAATGTTAAATAAATTGATAATACATCTGAATGCATAGATAAGTACCTACTTGGCTGGCAAATTGGCCAAAAATTCCGGCAACTTTTGGCCTTGGATAGGGAAGGATGGAAGTGCCTACTTAAAGAGCGAATTAAGCACATTTGGATTCAAAAGCTTCCCAAGTGAAGATCAATGTAAGTTTTTAGTACCTAACTTTGATTGAACAAACTAAGTTAGTAGTAGTTTGAACCTATCATTATCTGATTCAACAATAATCGCTGTTTTCAGAAAATTTCGGGACTGTTGTGATGTAAGTAATCCTACCTATCTACAAAGGTGCATACATGTCTGTCGCACATCTTTCCCATCAGAGTAGGCAGAGCAGAGACCATTTCCCACCACTGGCTCGTTTCAAATACACTTCCTTCGCCTCATACAAGTTCATCAGTGACCTCATGTTTGCACGTCCCAAATAGTAGGTACTTTGGAAACAAGCAGACATTGGCCACCTGTTTCAAGTAGGTACCTACTACCTACCTACTGATTTAATGATCTACATTTTAAATGTCAGTAGATCACGAACCACGTGACATGTTCTACCATCAATGTTAAACCATAAAGACAGATTAGCATGTCTGTCGGCAGGTGTGGACTCACGTGTTCATTAAAGTTGACGGTTTAAAAACTTGGCAAGTGTGTGTTGGTGCTTTAGTATAGAACTCAAAGAATATTGTAGGTAGGTAGGTACTTTAGTAGGAAGTCTGGCTCGTAGCAAGTGGAAGGATGTGGTCTCTGTCTACCCCGATGGGAGAGAGGCGTGACGGATATGTAGGTAGGTAGGTATGTATGTTTAGTAGGTAGGTAGGAACTTACTTGTTCACTTACCATCATTAATTGTTATTGTTCCTTAACCTCGATGTGGTTGAAAAAAAGTACTGGACCGATTTTGATGTAGTAAGTTAGTAAGTCCATAACAGACCCAAATGAGGTCACAGGCAAATGGGAATTTTTCACTGATTAAGTTTTCTCAGTTATTTTGAAATGTTTAAAAATCCATACTAATATTATAAATGCGAAAGTAACTCTGTCTCGCTTTCACGCTAAAACGGCTGAACCGATTAAAACGAAATTTGGCACACAGATAGGCAATAGCCTGAGAAAGGACATGGGCTACTTTTGATTTCAATAGCGCAGGTTAAGCAAACGCGACGCGGGCGCCGCGCAAAATAATAATAGTATAATGCGTACAAGTCGCGGGCAGGCACTAGTAATACATAATACTAAAGGTACCTATTTCTATCAATTAGATAACTATAAAAAAAATTAAAAAGTACGGAACCCCAAAAATCAGCTAACTAAACAAAAAAACTAAATAAAACTTCAAAATGATAATAACAGACAGGTTTTGGTACAAAAACTAGTAAAAATATAATAGATAGATTCTACTCGTGTTACATAATACAACAATTTACTACTTTGACTTAGAAACAAGTTGTAAGTAGATAAGTATGTAAATCTAAAACTTAGCATACTTATCTTCCGTTTTATAATGTTCTAAATCAGGTTTCTGGTTTCTAAGCAGACAGGTGCTTTGTTATTTTAAAAAAAAACATCAACATAATTGGTTGAATTTGGATGGATGGATCATTCATCCTTACACAAAAACTATAAAAAATATAGCCTATTTATTGATGTGCAAACTACAATATTGTAAAGTTTCAGCAAAATCTGTTTAGTAGTTTTTACGTGAAACAGTAACTTACAACTTCACATCCATCTATCGGCACAAACTTTTGTTATTCTAGAGATGAAACGGATAGTGATTTGGCCGGATACCGGATACCGAATATCCGGCAATCTTGTAGGCCGGAGCGCCGGATATCCGGCCGCCGAATATCCGGCCCTATTTTTGAATTCATTTATTCATCATAATTTGCCACTTATTAATTTTGACTATTAAAATTAAAACATTTACGTATTTGTCGTGTGATTATCAAAATAAAGGGTATCTATAAATCTATTGCTGTTTGATTTTCACTTCGTAAAATAATTTAAATTTTGTGAATTCTACTATCCGGCCTCCGCCGGATAGTGACCTACTATCCGGTATCCGGCCGGATAGTGAAAACTAGGCCGGATAGGCCGGATACCGGATAGTTACCGGATATCCGTTTCATCTCTATTTATAATATTAGCATTTTCACGGGAATGGCGGGACGCTACTGCAGACCCTGTTAAATGGAAAGTCGCGGGGCAGGCCTTTGCCCAGCTTCAGCAGATCATAATGGCTAGCATAAAAAAAATTGTAGGATAGGATATGATAAAAAATAAAGTAAATAAACTTATTAATATTATTAAAAACCCTGTATTAATTAACTCTCATCACATTTAAGTTCTGTTTTATATTTAGAAATTTCGTCAGCGCCATCTATCGGCCCAGCAGCGGTACTAACTTTGCCAGTAGCGTTCTGTTCTAGTTGTGAACATACAGCGCCATCTGTCGGCGCGGTAGTAAGTTTGTCAGATCTTAGCTGTAGTTGTAATGCTATGAAATGATCAGATATGTGATGTTTTAATTCTGTTTTGAGGCGGAAACTTTGGCTGCATTCATCGCATCTGTGGATTGAAAAAAAAGGGAATTAAGATTATATTATACATTAATTATTAGATATGTAACATTTTTGACTCATATAAAATCGATTCTCTAGAATTAGAATTATTAAATAAATAGATTAATAAATAAATTAAGAGGCTGTTTCATTAATTACCGATAAAATATCTGACAGATGTTTTATACCTGTCACTGTCTAAAACATCATGTTTTATGAAATAGACATAGGATTATCTGGCAGTTAAATTTTATTTATACGTGGTGAAACGGGTAAGTACTTCAAATTGTATTGTTTCATACATTAATTTTATAAAATCTTTAACTGATATGAAATTAATTCTCTCATTACCTACCCTATTTACGTATTTACCTAATAATTCTGAAATAAATAAAGTTTCGCCACCTACTGTTAAATTTAAATGACAGATAAATCTTTGTCTATTTCATAATTCATAAGTTACTAGCTGTCCCGGCAAACTTCGTCCCGCCTAAGAATGAACTTTAGGTATTGTGTAGGAATAAAGTTCAAATTGACTCTACATTTTAGTAAGAAAACATTTGTATGGGAAAAAGAAAAGGTCTGTTTTAGGGCTTTCCCGGCATTTATTCGAATTTTTCTCACCGTAAGAACCATCTTTGGACTTCAATTAACATTTTAAAAAAAGAATTAGCGAAATCGGTCCAGCCGTTCAGGCGTGATGCCGTGACAACGGAAAACGGGTTTCATTTTTATATATAGAAAGAAGATAGAAAGACTAGCTGTCCCGGCGAACTTCGTCCCGCCTTAGAATGAACTTTATTGTGTAGGAATAAAGTTCAAATTGACTCTACATTTTAGTAAGAAAACATTTGTATGGGAAAAAGAAAAGGTCTGTTTTAGGGCTTTCCCGGCAATTATTCGAATTTTTCTCACCGTAAGAACCATCCTTGGACTTCAATGAACATTTAAAAAAAAGAATTAGCGAAATCGGTTTAGCCGTTCAGGCGTGATGCCGTGACAACGGAAAACTGGTTTAATTTTTATATATATAGATAGATGAATCATAACATATGACGTTTTAGATGGAGACAGGTATAAAATATCCGTCAGATAAATTTTATCTATTGATGGTGAAACGCCTAAGTCTAAAATATATAAAACTTACTTATAAAGCTTATCTCCCAAATGTGACCGTTTGTGTTTAACGAGGTCGGTGCTTTGAGTAAAGGCTCGTTCACACATGTCACACTTGTACGGCTTCTCACCGGTGTGGATTCGGTAGTGACGCTTCAAGTGGTCTTTGGTTACGAACCTAGAACATTAAAAAGTAGAATCAATATATAGCACAAAACATAAGATACGCTTTGATCGTCGTAGTTTAGAAAACTAAGAGTTACGAGCTGGACCCCTTCTTGAATGCCTGGGCGTAGGAAGCTCGAGACAGAAAGTCATGGCGGATGAGGAGAGAGGCTTTGCTCAGCAATGGGACACAAGAGGCTAGATTAGATTAGAAGAGCGGTTACGCACTACATCCGTTTCTTATCCGATCCGAGATATTTAGTAGGTATGAATTCGAGATATTTAGTAGGTATGAATCCGAGATATTTAGTAGGTATGAATCCGAGATATTTAGTAGGTATGAATCCGAGATATTTAGTAGGTATGAATCCGAGATATTTAGTAGGTATGAATCCGAGATATTTAGTAGGTATGAATCCGAGATATTTAGTAGGTATGAATCCGAGATATTTAGTAGGTATGAATCCGAGATATTTAGTAGGTATGAATCCGAGATATTTAGTAGGTATGAATCCGAGATATTTAGTAGGTATGAATCCGAGATATTTAGTATGCTCTTACAATCCTAATTTACCTAAGCAGCCAATGTAAATAAAAACGAAAAAAATGCAATTCTTACTTCATAGGACAATTATCACACTTATGCGGCTTGATTCCAGAATGTCTCATAATATGCTGTTCTAAGCTACATCGCTTAGTAAAGGATAGTCCACACTGGTCGCAGTTCCACGCTCTCACTCCCGTGTGTGTTGTGCTGTGATTTTTTAATTCTCCTGAAAAATTGCTCAGTGTGAATACACCTTTATTATGGTGACAAGTTAACACAGAATGTCCTTGTTTTGAGTTCATTTTGGGGCTCAGTTTTCATTCTTTTAGTAACATAATGGAACCTTGTGACTTCAGTACATCGAAGCACATTGTTTACACACTGCAATTATACAATTTCATACCCTATTGCTATCAGTAAAGGTTTACAATTATATGGTCGATTTTGCGATTTATCATAGCTGTAGGCAGAGAGTATTTAGTGAGGAAAATTGATAATCAAAAGGAGTCTTTATTTTATACTAGAGGCTTACGGCAACTTCGTACGCATTTATCGTCATATCTTGCAAAAAAAATAATGATATCGCAAAATAATATAGCCTATATGTTATTCTGTTAAATAAGCTACAATATTGTCAAGTTTCATCAAAATCTGTTCAGTAGTTTCAGCATGAAAGAGTAACAAACCTCCATCCATAGCGGGATAAACATTCACATTCTAATATTATAAATGTCAATGTTTGTGCTGATGGCTGGATGGATGGATGTTTCTTACTTCATCACGTAAAAACCACTGAACAGTATTTAATGAAATTTTACAATAGCTTTACAATAAGTAGGATAGGGTGCGTAGGATACTCACCTTTAGTCACAAACTTCTGAGGACACATGTTGCAAGCAAATGACTTTATTCCCACATGCCTCTTAATATGTTGATTCAAATTCGTACTGGAATCAAATTTCTTACCACAAGTTGGGCAAAGAAAACGTTTCTCATTCGTATGTATTTTTATATGCGTTGACAACGTAGAATGATGTGAAAACGCTTTCCCACACATGGGACAAACGTGCGGCTTAATCTTATTATGTTTATTTCCATGTTCTATTAACAAACTTTCTGTATTAAATCTCTTTGGACACAACAAACAAGCAAACGGCTTGTATACTTCGTGGGTAGATTCGTGACGTTTTAAATGACTGATCTTTTTAAATACTTTTCCACACACGGAACATGCTAGTATTCTGCCTAGTTTGGAATGTTTCCTCATGTGTGCGGCTAATGAATTGCTAGATTTAAAAGCTGCTGAACATATTGTACATGGGTAGTTATAGGTAAATCGGTCTTTTGTATTATCTTTGTCGTTTAGATATTGTTTGCCATGTGTCAATAAATGTTTTAAATACCTATGATGACGTTGAAACGTTTTTGAACACATCTTACATTTATATGTGTCTTTATCCGATTTATGTTTTAGACTATGTTGTTCTAATTTCAATATGCTTTTGAATTTCTTATAACAGATTTTACACCGGAAATTCTGTTTTGGTGTTTCTTTATCAAAAAAATCTTCAAAATTATGATTGTCATCTTCACTTTCTGCAGTAATTTCCTGTTTTATACCTAAATCTTTGATTTTTGTTTCGTCTGTGAGGATGTCGAAATCCAAATTGCTTAGTGGTATATCGTCTACGTCTATATCATACTTTATTCTGTCTATTTCTTTATCTTCTACATTACTATTGTCATCATCAAGGGGTTTCTCACCAACAAAGCTCTCGTAATTAAAATTATCTGGTGTAATTTCTACTTTAATGCTATCTAATAGGTTGCTATCTCTCTTGTTGTCTAAGATGTCTTTTAGATCTAGTATGTGTCCTCTCAATTGCTTATCACTGTTCTGTGCAAATTTTTGAAACTTGTAGAATTTTATTACACAATTGTAGCAACTTCTACATAACGTTTTTGGTAGACCATCTCCTTGTTCTGGCTGGAAATTTTATAAAGACAATAATTAATTAGGAGCCTATGTTTTTTGTTATCTCTAGTACAAATAACAACTAAATACGGCAGATATTGATGAAATACAAACTCTCCAACCATTACCTTAAGTATAGTATGCTTTGCAAGTATATCAGCCAGACTCAAAGAATCGCAATAACTCATAGTCGAGAAGATATTGAACTTGTCTCTAAAATTGTCGGAACTTCGCAGACAGGTCCGACAACACGTTTCTGAGTCCTCATTACCCATGAGAAGGGCCATTAGGACTTTTTATGATCTTAATAGCTAAATTAATCCCATAAATTATCAATTTAAATAATAAAAATGTAAACAGAAAAGAGCCACATTCACATTTTGTTATTGACATTGACATTTCAAATTGGCATTATTATTTTTTTCATACAATTGCTGATAAATTGTAATGAAAGAACTGCCTAGTTCGTTAAAATGTTTTTTAATTATTATTTTTGGTTTATTTCGTTATTTCTCCAAACTTATTTATTAAAACAGAGTTAACGAGGTTTTCCTGCAAAATAGTACAAATATTAGTAATTTTTCATAAAAATCCACGATTAAGGTCAATGTGGGTAAGACCGTCTGGGGTAAAAGACCGTCTGGTGGCAATAAATTCTAGTTTTGAATAGCTAACACCATATGCATAAGTCGATTTAACATTATTCAGTATATTAGTTTGAACTAAAAAACACAGATATCGCTGGAATCATTGGTTTGAGCGGAATCGGTCCGCCAATTTTTTTAACTATTCTATGATAATATCAGTTTATAACAGTGCCGGGTATAAGTAAGAAAAAATTGGTAAATTGAGGGAGTTTTATGTGTGTCTTTGATTACGGCAGTAATTTATTGATCCATTAATTTATTTGTGGTATTGAAATTAGAAATATCTTCTTAATTTTGTGTTTACACTAATCTCAAGTTTTTAACTTCAAAATTAAATAGTTAGGCAAGACCGTCTACTTAGAAAAGGGAAGTCCGTCATATGCCGATCTTGCCTCATTACAGATATTGTCAACCTTTTATGTAGTGCATATTTTATGCACAGCTATCTTACTATAAAATTGTTAATTATTATTTATTTTTCTATTTACCTATTGATTTCAAATCTAACGGGCTTGTAGGTAACTACTAACTAACATTAATGAAATATTTTTAACTACGCGTAACAATTATACTTGGATTTTTTCCTTCGTTCGATTGTTTGTAAGGGCTATAAAAATATACTTATATATAACACAAGTTGTTTCGATCGTTCAATTTTCAAACACGGGTGGTTTTTTTTATAAAACTTTTTTAATCAGACTTTTGGAAGTTAAGTTTAGATATTACAGACTTATTGACAACTGATTAGACTGATTCAAGTGGTCTCCAATTCCGGGTAAGAATAAAATTACGTGCTTACCAACTTACACAAAAAAAATTTTTTTTTTTTTTTTTTACAAAAATGTTTAGAACCTCTGTCACGATAGTTATGCCGATCTTGCCTTAAAAAAAAGTAAGATGTTATATCTTTGTAATGAAAGCCTTATTAACAAATACTTAAATTGCATATTTGAATGGCAATAATGATTTACCGAGTGAAACTGTCTTCATACACACAGGCGCACTATTACGACTTCTAACTCACAAATTCACTACTAGACGGTGTTGCCTCACATGACACGGGAAGACCGTCTACAAGTCAAGTTTTAAAAAAACGATTGTATATCAAAATATTATGACGTTTTCTTATAGATTTCGACTTCTACGTGTAGCCAAGTAAATAATTTATCATTTCCGATCACACGACGCTGTTTATAATTTATATCTTCTGCATCAAATCAAATCAAAGTCAAATTTTAGAAAAGTATGCCGATCTTGCCCACATTGACCTTACAATAAAAAATAGATTTAGGTACGTTCAAAAACTTTAGCCTATTTTGTTTTAGAACGTAACTGACACTGACATTAATGCTTGTGATGTGTCAAGGAAACGAAAATAATATTGGTTTAATTTGATTTGGTTTTAATGTTTATAAATAAGAATTTCTAGAAGACACAACAAAAATTTTCAGTATTTGCATTACTAATTGTCTGCTGAGTTCGCGGAGATTAAGTGGTCCGAAATGTTGGACGTAGACACTAGTTGTAGGACTTGCATGAAAAGTGCTTCTGATGCAACTTTGATGCCTTTATTTGAGTCTTTGAAACTTGAAAACAGCATCTTAACGCTGGCCGAGGCTCTGATGGAATGTACTAGTATGCAGGTATGAGGGCTTAACGGCTGGAGGGTTCATTTAAATTAAAACAGTTCATTTTATGAATATTCATGACTTAGGTATTTGACCTTTCATTTTAAGTTTTATGAATAAAAAATACATTTCGTTTATCAAAAGAATCAATTTGGAAAAGGTTTTTACTACTAAGAACCAATACCATTGTTTAATTTGATGGATGGACATAATTTTAAATTTTCACCCACATTAAATATTTTTTTATGTTCTGTTGCATTCCTAGATATTAAAAGATGATGGCTTACCACAGAGGCTATGTGAAGACTGCTTGAAACTCCTAGAAGTGGCTTACAAGTTCAGAGATCAAGCTCAAAATGCTGAACGCGAATTTAAAAACATTATCTCTCTACAAGCTCAAATTAAAAAAGAAGAGGAAGTAGAAATTAAATGTAAAATTGAAAACATAGATGATTACGATGACAATTATCAAGCCTTTGATTATGAATATCCAATACCCAAAGACAATGGAAAAGAATACTCATGTAGTAAATGTAGCAAACAATTTATAGTAGAAGAAAAGTTTTTGAGACATTTAGCGTCACATGAGAAGGACGTTCAATGTGAGATCTGTCACAAACATTTCCGGAAACGGTCATCTTTAGACAAACACTTAGCTAAACACGGCATGTGTGTTATTTGCGGTGTGAAATTTGAATCCGAAGCATCAATGATTGAGCACATGGTGACTCACTCAGAAAATATTGACGTAAAGACTGAGAACGAAGAATATAAATGTGAAATATGTTTTTCAGTATTTAATAAGCAAAGGTCCTTAGCTATGCATAAGAAAAAACATAAAGCAGACTTGAAATTGTTGACGGCTGTATGTGATGTTTGTAACAAAGATTTCTCAAGTAAAGCGTTATTGAAGCGTCATCTTAAAATACATGATGATGTACGTCCGTTTAAATGTAAAGAATGTGATAAAAGTTACTCTAGACAAGATCAGTTGAGTCAACATATGAAGAAACATGATGATTTAAAGAGTTGTGTTTGTCCGTATTGTAAAAAAGGTAGGAGATTCATTTAAACTCAGATTTTCTTAGTGATCCTACTAATATTATAAATTGTCAATGTTTGTGCCGATGGATGGATGGATGGATGTTTGTTACTTCATCACGTAAAAACCACTGAACAGATTTTAATGAAATTTTACATTAACTTAGCTTAGACATCAGAATAACACATACGCTATATTATTTGTAGATATTTAATGTTTTTTCAAAGATATGACGATAAATGCGTAGGTACGAAGTCGCGGGCAGCCTCTAGTATTATAAATGCCAATGTTTGTGCTGATGGATGGATGTTTGTTACTCATTCACACAAAAACTACTGAATAGATTTAGATGAAATTTGGCAATATTGTAGCTTATTTATCAGAACTAACACAGGCTTCATTATTTAACGATATCATGATTATTTTCCAAGATATGACGATAAATGCTTACGAAGTCGCGGGCAGCCTCTAGTTCCCTATAAAATAACCATATCTTGTCTTCTTCTCCAGCATTCGCCCAAACCTGCAACTTAAAAGACCACATTCGCATCCACACTGGTGAAACCCCGTATCTATGCGCACAGTGCGGTAAGAGTTTCACCAACGGCTCCAATCTACGACAACACATGCTGAGGCACACCGGGGTCAAATCCTTCGCGTGTACTATGTGCCCTAAGAAGTTTAGCACTAAAGGTTGGTGTTTTAGTTCTATAGTGCTCAATAAAAAGTTTAGAAAACTAGTGTGTCAGATAATATTCAAAATTATAACAGTGGTATATGTACTTTTTAGAGCTTTTTTCAACAACTACAGAATTCTATTGCTTGATTATACTATCCTACAAAAAGGAAGAACACCATAGGTCAGTTATGGGGGTTTTTTCCATTCTGATTTCAACTAAATGAATAGTAAACTTAGTATGGGCGAGCCCCCGTATCAGGCAAGTCGTGCTTGTGTTTTTTTTTTTGCAATTTACGATTCGTTTGTAGGAAATCACCACACAAAATAGGAATGGAGTCATGATGACGATTGTTTGTTAAGTACATATTTAAGTACGACTATTTTTAGGTAGGTAAGAACTCTAACATCCTCAACACGATAGAAAAAACCCCATCTTTGTGTTTCTCCAGGTCAAATGAACAGCCACATGTCGACGCACTCCGGTCTACATCCATACACGTGTGAGCTCTGCGGAGCTACCTTCACGAAGCCAAACTCCTTGAAGAAGCACCGCCTCATACATCTTGGACTCCGGCCGTTCGCGTGCGATGAGTGTGCTATGAGGTAAATAACTTAATTTACAGCCCATAAGAATGGCAATGTTTCTTGCCGTCTTCTTCCTCTCGGCTATACAGGTAGTGAACCGGCAGTAGTTTTAGATTAAAAAAGTGACATCAAAAAAGTGTAATGAATTTTGCCTATTTTTGAATAAAACACTTTTCATTTTCAATGAAATGCTTTACAAATTATTTACTTTTAGTGATTGTTTCACCACCAACAGATACATTTAACTAACAGATAAACCTATGTCTATTGCGATGAAACATGACGTTTCAGACAGGGATAGCTATAAAATATCTGTCAGATAATTTGTTATCTGTAAATAGTGCAATGGACCCTTAGGTTTGCATTTCAAGCTATAGATGTATGATAGGTGACTCAACGAACTTGGGGGTAAAGGTACGCGGCTACTGTAACGGAATCGGAGTGTACGCAGCGGAAGGATTTTGTTGCTTTGAATAGGGATGATGACTACATTCAAAAATTCAAAAAGTAGTTAGTCCGTCTTTTAGGCTATTAAAAACTATTTAAAACACATTGTTTACCTGATCAAATACATAAATAAATACAAAGATACAGAGCATCAAAGTTACGGAGTGGGGGGTTTTTAAGTCACCATTGAGTAAAAATCGTACTCAAACGTGACGTCACGAGCAACTTTAACCCAGTGTAACTTTGTCATTTTTGGTTTAAGAGAAAAAAGAAAAAATACGTGTCGATTATTTTAAAATAATCTATGTGACAGACTAAAAAAATTTTTTTAGTCATCATGCCTATTCATTTCTATGGCGCAGAAATACCGATCTAGTGCATGTAGTACCATAGAAAGCAATACAGAACAACAAATCCTTTCGCTCCGTATGCACGCGTAACTTTGGTGCAGTATAGGGTACATTTCGTCGTAATGCGTACGAAGTCGAGGGCAGCCCTATAGTATAATTCTTATATATGTATAGTATAGTGTAATTCTTCTAATCTAATACATAAACATATTTATTCCCAGATAAAAAATTACAAATTCATACTTATGGCTAATCAAACATTCCCCCCCTGGTCGTTCCCGGTGCAAAGGTGCCCATGACGCTCGCCGCGTTCCACGTTGAATGGCGATGGCCAACCTTTGCACCAAGAACGATGCCGAACGGGGGTCACCTGTTCTGTCGCTCAGTCTTTTTTTTTTGTCTTCCCAGATTCACAACCAAAGACCACTTGAAGCGTCACTACCGCATCCACACCGGCGAGAAGCCGTACAAGTGTGACATGTGTGAACGAGCTTTTAGTCAGAGCAATGACCTCACTAAACACAAACGGTCGCATGTTGGACAGAATGTTTATCAGTAAGTCCTACTAATCTTCTATAATCTATAATATATATATGAATCGCAAAATGTGTTGGTAAGCGCATAACTCAACAACGCCTGGACCCCTTTTATCAATTCTTTTTTTTAAATGTTCATTGAAGTCCAAGGATGGTTTTTAAGGTGGGAAAATTTCGAATAATTGCCAGGAAAGCCCTAAAACAGCACTTTTCTTTTTCACATGCAATTTTTTTCTAACTAAAATGTAGAGTCATATTAAATTACAAGCACACACTGTTGTCTAAGCAATGGTAGGTGCATATTGCCTCTAAGGCGGAACAAAGTTCGCCGGGACAGCTAGTATTATTATAAATGTCACGGTGTAAAGGTGTTTGTAACTCTTTCACGCAAAAACTACTGATTGATGATGAACAGATTTTGATGAAACTTGGCAATATTGTAGCTTATACATCAGAATAACACGTAGGCTAAGATATTACGATAAAGATATGACGATAAATGCTAATGAAATCGCGGGCAGCTTGTAGTCATTCATAAATTAATGACTCAATTGTGATTGCTTATGTTAGCGCTAGCAAGCGCTGTATACGCAAGGATGAATAGGTAGGTATAGGTACAAAAGCACTTATAGCCAACGCAGGTTAGGGTAAGCGTAGGTAGGTAATTAAAATAGGCATGATGAATAAAAAATGTTTTAGTCCATCACATTGATTATATTAAAATATTCGACACGTATTATTTCTTTTTTCTCTTAAACTAAAAATGACAAAGATACACCGGATTAAAGTTGCTCGTGACGTCAATACCCCCCACTCCGTAACTTTGGTGCTCTGTATCTTTGTATTTATTTATGTATTTGATCAGGTAAAAAATGTGTTTCGAATATTTTTTTATAGCCTAAAAGACGGACTAATTATTTTTTGAATGTAGTCATCATCCCTATTGCCCTCTTTTATACCTACATACATATTATGTGTCACGCGTTATTCCCGTCCTGGTAGGCAGAGGCCACTTTTTCCTATTGTTACGATCCAAACACACTTTGTCCACACTTTGTCCACATTCATCAGTTACACTATGACTACAAAATAATATTTAACATCTATTTTTCCTTTTCAGATGTACAGTATGCAACATGCGTTTCAGACTACAAAGCGAACTAAAACTTCATTACCCTACCCACTATTTGAACCCTACTGAAAACCAGGACCCCCCAATTCAACCTTTACCTGAAGAGAAACAGATGGACCCCCCGCCAGAACCCAAAGACTTCGACAGAACTATAACTATAACATTTAATAGAAATGTGTTAAATAAAAATGATGTAGGTGGAGATATTACTATTAATATTACACCTGAAAAGGCTTAAATTGTGATATTTCAGAAAAGATCTTTAGAATTAAGGCTCCTTTAAAAAGTATTACTAAGTAAATTATTGTATTGTTTAATTCAAATATGATTAATTCTTGTGAATTAGTTGCGGTGCATATGTTACCGGCCAAACCAGATTTTCCTATCGGGGACTATCTAGTTTGGCCTATGCTAAACTAGTTTATCCTATCGGGCTTAGGACTAACTAGTTTGGACTACGCTAAACTAGTTTATCCTATCGGGCTTAGGACTAACTAGTTTGGACTAGGCTAAACTAGTTTATCCAATCGAGTTAAGGACAAACTAGTTTGGACTAGGCTAAACTAGTTTATCCTATCGGGCTTAGGACTAACTAGTTTGGACTAGGCTAAACTAGTTTATTCTACAGGGCTTAGGACTAACTAGTTTGGCCTATGCCAAACTGTTTTATCCTATCGGGCTTAGGACTAACTAGTTTGGCCTATGCCAAACTGTTTTATCTTATCGGGCTTAGGGCTAACTAGTTTGGACTAGGCTAAATTAGTTTATCCTATCGGGCTTAGGGCTAACTAGTTTGGACTAGGCTAAACTATTTTATCCTATCGGGCTTAGGACTAACTAGTTTATCCTATCAAATTTAGGAAGAACTTGTTTAGCCTAAGACAAACTACATAGTTTGTCCTGAAATCGGGTTTGTCTGGTAACACATACAAAACTGAGTCAAATGTTTGTTTGTTTATGCTCTCGAATAGTATTTTAATCATAGATTTAGCTGAAAATGACAATTTGGTGCCTTATTTACATAGTGACAGTATTAGTAGATATGTTTAAGTATTTCATTGCTTTTGGAGGAGACAATTCTGATTACTATCGCCAACGGATTTCTCAGAACATTGGCGCTAGCACTAGCGTAAGTGATGCGAATTGGTGACCTAATCCCTTTCTATTTAGTAGAAACGTTTGTTTTATCCTACAGACATGGGATAAGTATCCGATTTTTTTTTTAAGTTAGGGTCGCGTCACACCTGCTTTACGTACCGCGCGGAACGTTCAGCGGCTGGAGTAAATGTATGCGACGTAATTTCGGCTGATGTGTCATAGGTGACTTGAAACTCATTACAAGCGTATTGTACTTAACGTTCAGCGGCTAGAGTAAATGTATGCTACGTAATTTCAGCTAATGTGTCATAGGTGACTTAAAACCGATGCGAGCGTATTGAACCGAACGTTCAGCGGCTGAAGTAAATGTATTCGACGTAATTTCAGCTGATGTGTCATAGGTGACTTAAAACATATTGCGAGCGTATTGAACCGAACGTTCAGCGGCTGAAGTAAATGTATTCGACGTAATTTCAGCTGATGTGTCATAGGTGACTTAAAACACATTGCGAGCGTATTGAACCGAACGTTCAGCGGCTGAAGTAAATGTATTCGACGTAATTTCAGCTGATGTGTCATAGGTGACTTGAAACACATTGCGAGCGTATTGAACCGAACGTTCAGCGGCTGAAGTAAATGTATTCGACGTAATTTCAGCTGATGTGTCATAGGTGACTTGAAACACATTGCGAGCGTATTGAACCGAACGTTCAGCGGCTGAAGTAAATGTATTCGACGTAATTTCAGCTGATGTGTCATAGGTGACTTGAAACACATTGCGAGCGTATTGAACCGAACGTTCAGCGGCTGAAGTAAATGTATTCGACGTAATTTCAGCTGATGTGTCATAGGTGACTTGAAACACATTGCGAGCGTGTTGAACCGAACGTACCGCACGGTACGTTACGCAGGTGTGACCGCACATTTAGTAAAAGTATGTACCTACCTATACCCGATTATCTTACGTAAAAGTTCCAAAAAAGAAAATAGTGTTGATAAATGTACAAAGAACTGATTTATAGTTATAAGAGATTCGTTTTTATGTAGATTAAGTATTAAATGACAAATATATTTATTGCGTATCAGAATCCGATAATTGTATATTTTATAACCTTATGCTTTTAACATGTAGGTACATATAATAAGTAGATACTGATTGTTTTATATACATAATGCCCGGGCAATGTGCAATGTTAATTGCATAGTTATTATCACATTGCCCGCTTATACATACATACATATCCGTCACGCCTCTGTCCTATTGGGGTAGGCAGAGACCACTTCCTTCCACTTGCTTCGATCCAAACACACCTCTGATGAATGTAGAAATCTGATGGATGAAGCGAAAGAGGTGTATTTGGATTGCCCGCTTATATTGGGCATTATTCACAATGCCCAATTTATCACTTGGTCCATAACATATAGACATACTCGTACATACACATCTGCCACATCTCTTTCCCATTGGAGTAGACAGAGACCACTTCCTTTCAATTGTTACGATTCAAACTCACTTCTTCCGCTTTATCCATTTTAATTATAGTCTCTTTGTGGATATGTTACCGGAAATGTATGTAATCCGTCATTGTATACAATTCCTATGAAATGTATGTAATTCCTAAAATGGCACGGAAATGTGAGAATTAAATAATACTTTATACATTTCCTAAGAAATCTATACATTTCCTAAATAGCAATCGGAAATGTAAAACATTTGAGATAGATATTGATGGTTAGGTTAGGTTTCAATCCCAGGGTTCCCCAGTCTGCCTGAGAAGGCCGCAGCGGAGTTTTAGTTGGTATACCTCTCGTCTTGGAAAGGGAGTCCCACATAACCGTCATGCTTGGCCCCACGGGGGTGGCAGTATGCGTAACACATTTCCCCGTGTTAAAAAAAGGTTAGGTTAGGTTATGTTATGTTATTATTCTCATTTTAACCACGTGTTTTATTTTATAGCAGAAATCATTTATTTTCTACATTTCCTAAAACGATATTAGAATTAAGTATATACAATTCCGATGATATGTACACATTTCCTAGGATATCTATGCATTAAATAGATTTTCAGACAATATTTTATACATTTCCTAAACAGCATCGGAATTGTACACATTTCCTAGGATTTGTATACAATTCCTTGATTTCATACATTTCCGGTAACAGATATAAGGATTGTAACAAACAATTGCTGTTTGTTACAATTCTTGATGATGATGATGATTCTGAAATCCAGTTGTAGAAAATAACATTAAAACGCGATTAAATCCTGTTACCTGTGATTAAATCTCTTATTGAAATATATTTTAATGGATAATTAATTTAATTAAGCGGTCTTTACAACAACTTGCTCTTTTGTTAAGTACTTGAAATATCATAATAGTCATCTTAACAGCTTAGTAAACTACCGCAAAGTATAAAATTATAAGCATAGAAAACTTAATTAGATACTTGTGTCAATTTACAGAGATAAATATGTAGGTATATAATCTAATGACTTTACAGATTTATATAATAACAACACACCGTGCTCTAACTACGTCGTTTCTTAGTTATTTGTTCTTTCATCTGTTATCTATCATTCTACACCTTATAAAACGAAGGCATTTTGCAGTTTGCAGCCATTTTCATCCGCAAGTCGCGAATATCACGCAAAAATCTTTATAGAGCATTCTTTGAGAGCTTTGTAAAAATGAGTGACAATGACTTATCATCAAATATACTGAATTCCATCGAAAAAATTGCTAAGAGAGAAGGTTACCTACGACATGAAGTAGAAATTAAGTTAATACCATCAGAAGGTGCCAGTTTTTGTGGAAAACTTTACTCGGTTACTATAAAAGGTACAACAGAAAAAGGAGCGAAGGAAAACCATATTTTTGTTAAATATAGGGTCCCTGGTGCCGCAGTTGAATCGACGTTGAATCTTCGAGGGGCTTACGGTTCTGAGGCATATGTTTATAATGAACTGTTTAAGACATTCACTGAACTACAAGATGAAGTCGAAATTCCGAAAGAAGAAAGATTCAGAACTATTAAAAGTTACAACGAATCCAACGAAGACGCATTGATGCTTGAAAACATGTCTCTAAAAGGTTATACATCATGTGACAGAACTTACGTAGCGTCCCTCCAATTTGCAGAACTATCTATCATCGAAATCGCTAAATTCCACGCTTTAATCTTCGTAATGGAAGAAAAAAGACCAAAATTATTTGCAAAAGTAAAAGCTACTAAAATACCTTTCATTATCAGCGAAGAATGGGACGTAGGAGGGTTGAATATAGCTAAGATATCAGCTCGACACGTCGAAGGTGAAGCGAGGAAGAAACTGGATAAGTTCATCGATGAGAAGTTCCTGGTAAAGTGGAAGAAGTACGTGACGGACAGCTCGTGGGTGAAGAGAGGGAGTTTGTGTCATGGGGACTTCAGGCTTAATAACCTGCTTATGAAATGCACGGTGAGTATGTCCACTGTGACACCCCCTGACAGTCTAATAAGCCAGGACACAATCATGAAGCCGACACTGGCCTGGCCCACTGGGCTATCTCGTCTATTGATTGGTCTTGTGTTACAGACCGCCGCGCCGTCCTTTTATGGTCTATCTGCAAACATCCGGGCCGTGTCAGGGAAAAAATATCATTCCATAAATTTTGTCATGACGTTGTAATGACGACGTATCTTTTTCCCTCCTGACAGACCACGGCCTGGTCAGGTCCCGGGCACGGCCCGGATGTGTGTAAATAGATAGACCTTTAGCCAAAGGCACTGACCACGAAAAATGTTAATGTAAAACGAACGGAAACTCGGCAAGATATTTAAGTAGGAATTACCGTACATAAGTAGGTACTTACTTATGTTTATTTTTGCTTTTTTCCAAGTGTAAATACTTGTGCAATAACATTTTTCTTTATCTGTCATCTTCAAAATGCCGTAATATTATCTCACTGCCAAGTCTTATCAGATAAAAATATTATGAAATGATTTAATTCATTCCATCTTTACAGGACAACGGTATAAAGGAAGTCATAACAGTAGACTACCAGCTCTGCCACTTCGGATGTCCAGTGGAAGACATCCTCTTCCTCATCTTTACAGGAACTGACAGAGAATTCAGGACAAAACATCTGGAATACTTAAAGGAACTCTACTACGATACTTTGAGCTCCTTTTTGAAGAAATTTGGTTTAAACTCCGAGAGTGTATATTCAAAAAAGCAATTCGAGGATGATTATAAGGAGATGTTAGATTTTGGTTTGATCTGTTCGTTGTTTTTCTGTCCGTTTTTCTTGGCGAAGGAAGGTGAAACTCCGAACATGGAGTCGGATTCACTTTCAGGACTTGATTTCAACTTACATGAAAGTTTCTCGGAAAGGATGCAAGGGATTGTTGATGATTTTGTTGCTTGGGGATATTTGTAAATAAAGAATTCTATATAATATACAAGCATCTAATATGTTTCATTTTTTCCTGCCTGTTTCAAAACACAACCCGTACTTTGTTTAAGTAGGTAGGTTGTTACCTAAGTTAGAAATCTGTTATCCCAAGGATATAAATCTTATTAAAACCAATAAGATGTAAGTTTCTGATTAAAAAAACATATTTATGATATAACAACATTAAATATAGAACACTGCCTCATGGTAGATACATTGAAATTTCTTGTTTGGTTCTAATGTGGATACCTATAGGTATACCTACTACACTAAGGACGTAGGTACCCATAATTAATACTACAAGTAAATAGTTATCTATCTATACAGGGTGTGTCGTAAATAGTGGTCCATAGTAAAGGAGTCGATACACTGTGTTCTTAGGTATCACAAACCGGGATTTTAATAATTTTAAAAACGATTTTAATTTTAAAATTTTAAAAATAAATAATTTTAAAAAAATTTTAAAAAGTAATAATTAATTAATTAATTATTTTTTTTTTTTTTTTTAATTTTTAATTTTTTAAAATTATTAGAATCCCGGTTTGTGATACCTAAGAACACAGTGTATCGACTCCTTTACTATGGACCACTATTTACGACACACCCTGTATACATAAAAGTCATGTGAACATTTTTTATAACACGACTATGTATTTATTTACATAATGTTTTTAGTACCACTATCTAGCTATTTAATAATTACTTAACTTACCTATATTATTTTACCACCTGTGAGCGTAATTAAGAAAAGATAAGATATGATTCTGTTTTGGTAAAAAAATGTTTACTATGCAAATTTCACTAGGCAGGTAATAACATTCTAAATCCCAAATATATGAATACGTTAAGAATTCTAATAAAGTGTTTTGTTTATTTCATTCTTCTTTTAACTACCGATATTTAAAAGAGATAGGGAAGATTGGTGGGAAGCAGCTAAAAACAGGAGTGTTTGGAGAGGCATGGGAGAGGCTTTTGCCCAGCAGTGGGACGAAATAGGCTATAAAAAAAAAGGTAGGTACCTATACCTACCTATAGATTTCCTCTGCTTCATCTTCACGGGAACAGACAGAGATTTCCGAAAACAACACCTTCAATACCACAAAGACTTTTACTATGATTCCTTGAGTAGGTTTCTGGAGAAATTCCACTTGAATTCAGAAGACATTTATATCCAAGAAAACAGTTTGATAAAGATTATGAAGAGAGGTTAGATTTTGGTTTGGTATCTGCGTGGTTTTTCATGCCGTTTTTCTTAGCAGCTGAAGAACAAGCTCCAGATATAAATGCTGAATCTGTCAGTGATAGTCAGTGATATAGATTTCAGTAATAGTCAGTGATAGTTTCAGTGACAATCTGTCAGTGATAATCAGTGATATAGATTTCCATATGCTGGACGGTTTCCCTGATAGAGTTCAAGATTTTGTTGATGATTTTGTCGAGTGGGGTTATTTGTAAAGCGCGATTTAATGTTGTACCCCCTTATTACAAAACGAGGTTTAAAGATAGTCCCACGTTAGTTCTTTTCTTTTGACGTTTCGGCTATGGACAAAACGTCAAACTAAACGAACTAACATCGGACTATTTTTAAACCTCGTTTTGTAATAAGGGGATAAGGTATTATTTTAGATAATAACCTGTACTAAGCTGATAATGTGTTTATTTGATTGCCTACATTAACCTATTCTTATTTTATTTAGAAATATATGTATGTGTAGCGTTCTTTGTGAAAATTGGAAGTAGACGGTCCAACTTTTGTTCATCCAACCAATTGATACTTTACGATAATTAGTACCTTAGGTACCTATCTGTATATTGATGACTTACCTTAACAAACCTTTTTTGCAACCAACTGAAATATACAGAAAGGGTACTTACTTAAATACACTTTATATAAAGATATTACAAATAATATACCTACCTATAGAGAGAGATACTAGAGATACAGGATGGTACCTAACTACAGATATTAGCAGTAAAGAACGTAATCTTATCTTTTAGTCTAGTCTAGTCAATACATTTAATCTTATCCCATTTTAGTCCAAGGTAGAGACGGCCAACAACAAGTTATAAAACATGGAAAATATTAAAGATAATTTTTCAATAAATCATCAAGAATCAATAAAAAATATTATCCAAAAAGAAAGATACAAAACCTACACTTACGAAGTTAAAAGTTTTTCAAGTGACGGTGCCAGTTTCTTAGGAGATTATTATCAAATTAATATAAAAGGAAAAACGGAAGACAGTGACAAAGAAACAAATATATTCATGAAAAGCAGAAAACAAGGTTCTAAAATAGGAGTTACAGTCAATATACCTCAAGCTTATGCTACAGAAGCATTTACATACAATGAATTGTTCAAAATTTTTGCTAAACTACAAGATGATGCTGGAATACCAGAAGAAGAAAGATATAGAACTATCAAAAGTTATGATGAATCTAATTCTGATACTCTATTCCTTGAAAACATAGCGTTAAAAGGATACAAGCCTAGTCACAGAACAGATTTAGCAAGTCTTGATATTGCAGAAAAAGCAATAAGCGAAATTGCTAAATTACACGCGTTATCTTACGTTCTTGAAAAGAAAATGCCGGAATATTTTGAAGCTAAGATTAAACCGATAGAGTCACCTTATATTTTCAATGAAACTTTTAAAGTAAAAGGTGAAAATTTTGCTAGAATTGCGTTGGATCATTTGGACTGTGAAAGTAGAAAGAGGTTGGAGAGGTTTATACCCAAGTATTCGGGAAGAAGACAATTTCATTTGCAAGATAAAACGTCGCGTAGTTCATTGTGTCATGGAGACTTTAAAATAGCGAATTTGCTGATCAAACATACGGTAAGTCTTCTATGTAAATTTTGTTTTATAAGTACCTACTTAAGTATTTTCTTTATATTTAATCCATCGCGCGGGTCAAGCGTCTTCTCTTATATGTTATAATACTTACTTAAATTGCCTAGATATTCATCAGAATCATAATTTAAAATTAATATTTCTGCTACTTACTTCTGCTAGCCTGGTACTTCCCACTGGGCAAATGCAGCAAATATAACGACCCTTCATTTTATTTTAACATTTTTTTTCACAGGAAAAAGAAGTAGCCGATGTTATAATAGTAGACTATCAAGTATTACACTACGGATGTCCCATCAATGACTTAACCTGCTTCATCTACACAAGCACTGACAAACAATTCCGGCAACAACACCTCAACTATCTAAAAGACTTATATTATGAGACCTTTAGCGCCTTTTTAAACAAGTTTCACATTAAAGTTGACGACATTTACCCTAGAGATGCCTTCGAAAAAGATTTCAAAGATAGGTTGGACTATGGGCTAATAAGTGCTTTGTTCTTTTTACCATGTTACCTGACTGATGAAGAAAGCTCCATAGATTTTGGAGGGCGAGGAAATGATAAGTTAAGAATGCTTAGTTCTTATACAGATAGGATTCAAGGACTGATTGATGATTTTGTTTCATACGGGGTCTTGTAATGATGCAATGCGAAATAAACATGTTTGTTGTTTACTATAAGCACTGTGTTTTGTTACCTTTTTTGTGAATAGATGAATAAACGAGTAACATAAGTTTTTCAGTTTTTTAAAGGTACATTATAGCTAAAGCACTTACGCGCCTATAGGCACAGATTACTAAATAGTTACTACCTACGTCTATAGGTGACTCTATCATTCTCAAAAATAAGAAAAAGACGGCACTATATTTTATGAATACATAATTTTACATAAGAAGGTACGTAGCAGCAAATAAAAGGAAGTCCGAAGTGTAAATGGAAATGGAAATGAAAAATCATTTAATCCTGTAGGTTTTGACAACACTTAGGACGGGTCATTTTTTTAAAATAATTTCTAGATTCGCAAGAGTGCAGTATTCTCCAGAGAAGAACCTAGCAAGAAACTCTGTAGGGTTGCTCTTTTCAATTTAAGTTTTACAAATCTCAGGCATAAACACAGAAACATATAAAATGTAGGTAAGTACTGATCGAATAGAGTTCCATTTGCCTTCGTGTTTGAGTACCAAAGCCGGGGATTGGTGTCGACTTTCTAGCGCCATCTCATCAAAATATTTAACTATCAGTTACCGTCTGCCACATGCCAGCTACCTAATAGCTACCAACTGTCAAATGTCGCGACAGACGACGGAAAAGGTGGCTGGACAGCTTCTTAAATGCCTGGACGGAGGGACCTCGAGACCGAAAGTCTTGGCGGATGAGAAGACAGGCTTTTGCCCAGCAGTGGGACACAAACGGCTAGATTAGATTAAATCAGTTACTCGTATTTTTAACCTACTAGATGTCTGTGAAGGAGTACTAAAGTGAAAGGTTTTCAGTTTAAAGTGCCTTACTATCTTTGTATTTGGTATAAATAGAAACAACCTGTAGAATTCATACATACATACCTACCTGTATACATAGGTACATACATACATACATACATATATGTATATCTGTCACGCCTCTCTCCCATCAAAGTAGGCAGAGACTTCACACCACTCGCTACGATCCAAACACCGTGTAGAATTAAATACGTGAAAAAGGTTCCCATTCCTCTTCCCACATTATACCAGATGAAGATAATCCTAAACGTATTGGAGAACTCTGAACGCTTTGTACTAGACTATACGCGCTAACTACACTACTTACGTTACCAGTTTAAGTTGAACCCTGAAATGTTACTCACAGTTCTTTTCGAAGTATCTTACTATCGTGGTTAATTTGATTTTTTTTTGACTAAAATGAAGCTACAAACAGACTAATCCCACGTACGTAATGTGTTATGAAATCTGCTCCATAGAAATATTAAAATTAGGAGCATTCTTGTCACACGCAACGCTTACCCACGTGTGCATGTAAGAATAGGTTTAACAGAACGTTAGATTTTTTTTACAGTATACTAGGTGTAACAGAAAATTCCGGAACACAGCAATAGTCCTCATGAAACTGAACAACTTTCTGGTACATCCTGTATTTAACGCTAGGCAGTATTCGAAAAACTATTTCTTGATTTAGTCAAACATGTCATAGATCAAGTAACGCTGGCGCCAGTGATAGTAAGTAGGTATCTGGGGGCGCGCACAGAGGGTCGAGTCGAGCCTCCCTCCCGATTATACCCGAGTTTTCCCGAGCGTTCCCGAACCGCTTATCAGTGCGCAGCCAGCCCTCGCAAGCAACGCACCCGGTAAGTGAAAAATATTTTCAGCAGCTTTTACTATCGGGTATTTTTTTTATTTTTAGTTAAAAAAATTGGTTTTATTTATTGTATTTTGTGTGATTTGGTATTGTTATTTACTGAGTTGTTTATTTTATTTGATTGAAATGTCAGAATTTTAATGGGAAATTAATGATACATTTTAGAATCTCATCAGCATAAGCAATACATTAAGGTAATATTTTTCACTGGATTCGATGAGTCGCGATATTGATTAAATTAATGCTTCTTAACGCAGATTTTCACAGAATAATTTACTATTTGAAATATAAGTACTCTATTTAATTAACAACTTATGAATATAAAATAAAATTCGTAGGTATACGTATTAGTTCGATAGTTTTGAATTAGGTTAATAAATAGATAATATTACCGGTCAGTAATACAACTCACAGTTTGATAAAATTAGAGGAATTAATAGACATATAATAATTTGCTCGGTTCATTCTAATTTGATGTGTAGAAACTATGTACATGAGTACATATACTTATAAGTAGTTGAATATACTTATAGGTACGAACCTATAAGTTTATTCAATAGTGATCAATTTTCTAGTAATCAAGTTCGGAATACTAACATTCTTAAACATTGGTGGTTTCTCTCAAAAATAATTATTTTCATGATTCCCGAAAAGATATTCATTTAGGAAACATTTAACAACTTTTCTGATTTACTTATACCAGATTTTATATGGACTTCTTTTTGAAACTACTCCTGTAACTAACTACAAGGTAGATAAAATATGGGTTTTAACTTAATTTTCATATAAATAATTATCCCACTGAATAAAGAAAAGTATTATCCAAATAAAAGTACCTTAGTATTGCCAATCACTTTATAGACAAAGGCAGTAAGCTACGAAATGCTACTTCATATAATTGAATGCACCCCGTCTACCTAATACAGTAATAATATTATCAATAGCATAGTGACCTAGTTAAGGGTGAAGCGGTTAGTTAGCGTACAGTATATAAACTATTTGATTTTGATAATAAATGGCATGGCATCTAACATATTTGTATGGAGCCTGGTATAGCAAAAAAGGTATCAATTAGACTTAACATCCCCTATTCGAGCTAGTATGGAGAAAAAAAAGTTGGCGGCCACTGATGAAAATTACGTCAATCGCTAGAGAAAAATATTAAAAAACGATAGTACATTATTCATAATTGTCGAAAGTGATATATAATTTCGGAGATATAGGACTTTGAAAATGGAAGAACTTTGAAAATTGTTACGTGTGAACATTTTCAAAGTTCTATATCTCCGAAAGTACCTATATATCACTTTCGACTTTTGTCCAAAATACTATCGCTTTATAATATTATTCTCTATCGATTGATGTAATTTTCATCAGTGGCCGCCAACATTTTTTTGTCCATACTAGCTCGAATAGGGGATGTTGAGCCTAATTGATACCGAAAATGTTTACTATACCAATTAGGTTGGATGCTCTTTAAGTAGGTATCTATAGGTTGTTTTAGCTATTGCGTTGGTAGTAGTGCCTACAACTACTTAGTGAAACTATTTTGTACGTGTTTATACCTACTGTAAAATATAACGTATCTATTAAGGTTGCCTGGAAGATATTGCTACCTAGCAATAAGGCCGCCTGTTGCTTTTTATATTTTTGTTTGTGTCTGTACCTTATATCTTTGTGTGCAATAAAGATTACCTATTTGTATTGTATTGTATTGTATGTAATAAGTAAAGTAGTATTTACATATCTACATTTGACCATTTATTATTTTAATACACGGGTAAGCTTCTGTATTTCACAATATCATAGAGCCAAGTTCAAGTTAAAACCGTAAAAATCGTCAGTTTAATATATTTGAAAATATTTGAAAAGCAATATCTTAAAATGGCATCTACAACACGAAATATAATATTAATTCATCCTACTTATATTATAAATGTCAATGTTTGTACCGAGACGGATGGATGTAGAGATGTATGTTATATCTACTCTTTCACGCAAATAGCACTGAATAGATTTTAATGAAAGTTGGAAATATTGTAGCTCAGACATCAGAATAACACATAGGCGTTAGTACCTAACTATTTAGTAATCAGTGACTTAGGTTATATTATTTGGAAATATCAATATCATGCAAATCCAAGATATTATAATAAGTAAAATGCTTATACTGAGTCATTGGCAACCTCTTGTAGAATATAAAATTTTAAAATGCGTAATTTTTCCAAGACACGACAATAAACACGTTAGAACCTAAAACCTATAAAAATGTCATAAAAGCAACAAGTCGAGAACATCCCTGGACGGTTTATTGAAAAGCTTTGCGGGGGGAAGATTCCACCCGCGGGGTGTGAGGGGAGCGGGGTGACAGGCCATTAACTCTGACAGATTTTGACTAGAGCCTCTCTCGCGGTTGCCTAACCAGCTTGAATAGACAATACATACATAGGACATGTTGGTATACTAAATAGATTAGTAGCTACTGCATGTAGGTAGGTAGGTACACTAAAGTTATATATATAAATAAATAAATAAATAAATAAATAAATATCCTTCTAATATCATAAATGTCAATGTTTATGCCGATTGATAGATGTGGGTGTTTGTTACTCTTTCACGCAAAAAACTGCTGATCAGATTTTAATGAAACTTTTGCAAGCATTTTGCAATATTGAAGCGTGCAAATTAGAATAACAGGGTGCATGCAATAGATAGTAACCGATTTATTACTACTCTAGATGCTGTCAGCAACTTCGTACGCATTTCTCATCATATTATTTTGGGAAACTTACGCAATACCTACCTAGAAATAATGTAGTCTTTGTTTTATTCTGATGTGCAAACTACAATATTGTTTTTCATTATAATCTAGTCGTACAAACATCCTCACATCCTTCGATCCTCGAACGATGTCTCCCGATAAGTGCGTTTTCAGACTAGCGTTTTATACGCGCGTAAGTAGGTACTGCAAACAAAATTCGCGCGTATACGCGCTTAAAAAAACACTAATCTGAAAACGCCCTAAAGCTATAGTTCGGAAACGGATCCGTTTTTCCATCGTCCAACATCACCAGATTTCCTTACATAACCTCAGTGTTTAAATGAATGACAAAGCGGTCGCCAGGGAGGCTCAAATTGCGGGCCGCAAATACTGTTGTTACAGGAATTATCCACTTTGTAAGTAATTACGTTTACAAACACCACTTGATGTAAATTATTTACGTAGTTGAAATGTTGTGTGAGGATACTGTAGCAAGGAACAGGTTTATAATTAAATTTGTATTATTTATAGACGTAGGTATCCCAAAAGAGGACCTAATTTAATAATGAATAGATATTTGCTTTATTAGACTAGGTATAACTAATTATACCTATAGGGCATGTTTTTTTTTTTTAATGATGGCAACTACAATATATAAGGAGGTGCCATACCGTCTGGATCTGCGTGCCTGGTCTGGCGCAAAATGGCTAACTTTTGTATGGTATTTCTTATCGTTTGACAGGACATCTACCAAGAAAACTATGAAAAACTTGGCGCAACTTGGCACGCTGTCATAAACTCATTTGTATATGAAAAAAATGGGGCCACTCCTTATATTTCTTCCTCATTGGCAACTACCACGTTTATAATGCCACGTTTGATATTGACAGGCCATAAGTAGAGCCATAAGAAAAAAGCAACCTACCTAGTTACCTACATTTTTAAATTAATAGCGTGTGACAGAACACGCTGTTAAACTTCATCTATTATTTATCGTGTCATCTTATTCTGGAATTAAAGCCAGTTAAAAGTTTAACGAAACAATTTAATGACCAATTGTGCAATTGAGGATCTATTGGGATTAATGGAGATCCATTAGATTAGACACTGGAATTCCTCGGATAGGTACCTCAGCACTCAGCAGCCTGGCTAAAACAAAAGACGGTATTTGCTGTGATAATGTGATCATTTTAAACTAAGAACGGCAACTTTCTAAATCTCCTATAATAAATACACCTATTATATGAAATAGGAATTAATAATCTTTATTATTATGGTAATAAATTTCCTAAGATATTTTCCTGAGTGAAGGACGAATGGTGAAGTTAGGAATGCAAGGTCATGACGTTTCGAATATTTGGCGGTAATATACCTTGGAGGTATCCGAAAAAATCCGTTAGATAGGGTTTCCTTGCAGTAACCGTGAATAAAACTAGTAGATAAGTATTTATACTTTTAATAAGCGCAGTTTTTTTATAGATTTCTAAAATAAAAGTAAGAAGTATTTATTTTGCGAGATGTTCCTACGTAATTCTTATACCTACAGAATATACTTACCTACCAGCGGTTATTTATCACAACAATATTATCTTCAGTGGAAATCAAACCCATACCTGCAGCATGGCAAGCAGGTCTCTACCAACCACACCAAATAGCCAGTCATTCTGAATTGATATGGGATATCCGTATTTTTTCTTCCCATAAAGTTTCAAATAATTTCGGATATTCTACAAAATCTACAATATCCGAAACAGGATCCCAACCCTAGGCCAAGCCCCCAGCAATGTCGGTGAGTTCGATCGTCCTTGACCCGCCGATGGCTGCGACCTTTATTGGACCTCCCGACCCCCTGTCGCCCCCCTCCCTGGGACCCCCAGCAGGAGGTGCCCCCACTACTTCGCCTCACAATAGGGAATTGAAATTCTTTCTCTATCTGATAAGTAATAGTGTTCTGTTGGATTCTTCTTTTTCGGATTTTTGTTTTGAGTTTGTTAAGTTGAAGGTAGTAATGGATTGTGTAGTGTAGGTATACGTAGATATCTATTGTGTTTTGTACCCACAAGTAGATTCAGTAGTCTCATTAAAAGAACAAGAGTTTAGCTAGACCTTTTATTGTAAATCTAATAATTTGTGAAAAATTTTTATGAAAAAAATTTCGAAGTACCTATTTTAGTTATTTTGTTACAAGACAGCCCCTATGCATTACGGCTCCTTGACTATCTCTTCCATCTACTTATACTTATGGCGATTTAGTAAAATAAACAGAATATATTCTGTATCGGTATTGCTCATAGCAAGACAATAGGCGTTTTGAACACTGCCTTGAATTCATCGTAATTAATACTGATTCATTAAGGATCCCCTGTCTGTGTCAGTCCGGTTTTCAGATGACATAGCAATAAAAGCGAGAACAAAAAAACTAAGCTTACGAAATAAAACCAAGACAAAGATTTTAATTTCTACTGATGAATGTAGATATCACTTTCTAGCAATAAGTTTGAGTTGTATCCCCTGCACGGGGCGGGTGACGAAGGCTCGTGGCTCCACCTTCGGCTCCAGCGGCATTCCATCAGCTAATTCCACTCGGTACCTCATCAGTGACGTCACCACCGCTGACATGGTCAATATCTTGCCGAAGCGAAGACCTGGCAACCACGATTAGGTACATAACAAACATACATATCTGTCACGCCTCTCTCCCATCGGAGCAAAGACCACTTCCCTCCACTTGCCAAATCCAAACACATCCAAAATTCCAAACACACTTCTTTCACTTAATCCACATTCGTCAATCGCCTCATACAACATACATGCATTTGGTCGTCGTCGCCGCTCGTCATGATCAGATGATCATTTTAATAATACATTAAGTTGAAGAGAATGTTAACAAAATACCAATAATATTTATCTATATCATTCAAAGATTTCTTCATAAAATGATCAGAATTAAGGTTCAATAGGTGATTACAGAGCTATCTCAAATGATAAATTACTATTTTGATTTATTATTCCGCCCTAAATAAGTATATGATTTTATAGATGCACATCAATTAGAGCAGACGTATAAAATATATGAAGAACAATCATTAGCAATTAATCTTAGTTAAGAATGGACAATGATAAGACACAAATACCAACAATGACTATAAATTTGTGTACGTAGGTACTTAAGATATAAATAATATACACAACTATATTGACATTAATGTATTAGCTAGATAATTGCTTGCATTGTTGGTTTCGACTAGAATAAAATCTTTTATTCACTACCAATCTTAGATATGACATAATAATTTTGTTAGTAAAAGTGGGCAAATGACAAAGATACCGAAAAGATGCACAAATAAATACAAATAAATATAAATAGACTCACCAATACAAATCCTTCCACCCTCACCGAAAGGCATGTAAGTGTACGGCTTGATCTCCTGCTTCTGATCCGGTAAGAAACGCTCCGGACAGAACCGGTCCGGTTCAGGGAAGTAATCCGGGTGCCTGTGCAGATGCAGTATCGGCAGATGTACCCGTAGACCCTTCTCCAGATGAAGACCGGACGGTAGAGTGTAATCTTCAACCACCTCCCGAGTAAGGGTCCCTAACACAGGATACAAACGCAACGTCTCGTCAATACAAGCTTCAACAAACGGCAGCTGAGACAAATGCTCATATTCCAAATCCTGCCCATATTTCTGCATATGAGCATCGATTTCTTCCAGAACTTTCTTCTGTGCTTGTTGATTCTTCGCCAATTCAAAAAGAACGTAGCTGGCTGTAGTAGCTGATGTTTCATATCCAGCAGCAAATATCACCTGACATTGTGATATAAGAAGCTCGTCGTCAACTTTCAACTCTATAGTCTTCTTGCCCTTCGCTTGGCTCCAATTATCACAAGTGATGTAGTCACTCTCTTTCAATCTTAGTACGATGTCGATAAAATCATTCCGGTTTGAAGGTTTGAAATTTCTGTCCTTGAACACGCCTATTAAAAGTTGAGAGAAGAATTGACTCATTTTCTTGGGGAACACTTGGAATCCTAATCCGTAGAACACAGCCGGCCAAATAGACCTCACCGTAAGCGACCATAGCCTTGAATACGAAACTTCAAATAACATATCACCAGCTTTCGTAAATAGATTCTCATCTTTAGTGTCTTCTAACGTGTTAGCTTCAACACCAAACGCCGTCGTCACGATGCAATCCATTGTGAACCGTGCCATTATGGAAATAGTATCTATTTCTTGAGATATTTTAGTTTCTCGTGCAAGCATCTTGTCAAAGTTTTTGATGCAAGTCTTTATGAGATGGAACATGTTTTTCATTTTAACCGGTGTGAAGAGTGGCGTCATACTCTGCCTGACCACTTTCCAAGTCTCTCCGTGATTGAAAAACAGACTTTGCGTACTGAGTTCACTTTTACTATATTTAGCAATTTCCCTGCTGTTGAAGTAGTAGAAATCCTTCGTGGTGATTAGTTTTATGAGCTCTGGATCTTGAACGAGGAGCGCGGGTTCTGTCCCAAAATACGTCCCGATGTAGGGTTCCTTGGGGAACTGTTTGCAAATGTTTTGCGAAATTTCTCCCATTGTCATCTTTACTAGTAGAAGGTTGCCATAGTTACCAACGATGAGTGCTGGTGGTGGATGAGGCACGTTTCTTCGTTTCCAATAACTGTATTTCCATTTTAGTGTGAAATATGATACGAGTACAAGAATGGAAAGTATATAAATAACGATAGTAATCATTGCGCCGCCGCAACCACTCGTTGGCGCTTCTCGCGTGATAATAACTGCAAGTGGTACATATACTCATATCATACCTACTTGTCCTTGGATCCCAGTTCTTTCCAAACTGTAAAATAAGTAAGAAAACAAAATTAAGTCCCTATCTATAGTCATTATCATCTCAGCTTATGGACGTTCACTACTGGACAAAAGCCTCCCCCAAGGATCCTCACAACGACCGGTCTTGCGCTGCCCGCAACGCCTTCCCGCGACTTTTACCAGGTTTTCAGTCCACCTTGTTGGCGGCCTTTCCACACTACGTCGTCCGGTGCTTGGTCGCCACTCGAGAGGCTTTTTGTCCCATCGTTCATCGGTTCTGCGAGCAATGCTATCTAAAGTTCTTTAGATATATTTAGATATAGGTATCTGACTTTCTGCTAGACTTATAAAACCAGTAGAGAAATGTCTATTGCTGTCTTTATTACTCATAAACTATTGTCATCTTGCCATTCCATCTGTATAAGACATATGCATAAAGTTTTAGAATCTCAACTTATCGTTTATTACAAAATGTATGATTACGGCGCACTAATGAGTAGATGATTTATTATGATTACAGGGTCATACAGTCAAATCTCCTCAACTCAACTTAGATACAATATAATCAAATTGTATAGCTGTGCCTCCTTATTTCTGTTTACGATGAATTCGGGTAAACATAACATTAATTCGAAAAAATAGTACACAATTCAGAAATTGAACAATTATGTACTTAAACTCACTTTAAAGATGAAAGAGAGAAAGAAGTTTAAGGGATTATTTTACCACCTCCTACAGATAAATCCGTCAGATATTTTATACCTACCTTTATCTGTCAGATAAATACTATCCGTAGATGTTGAAACAGGCCCCAAAATAAGTTAAAATGGTCACAATGGAATCGAGATGAGATAAATTGGACACACTGAATGAATTGTTAGGTAGTTAGGTAGTTGGTGATTGAGCTCGTCAGGTGCAATACTCTTCTTATAAATTAATGCCAATAAAATGCATTCAAAGTGCAACAGGCATTGGCTCTGTTGTACTTCTGTTATAGAAGTACATTCTTTTAATAGTAGTCAGTTGATTATAACAATACTCGTATTAATCAATTCGCTTACTTTATTTAGGTTATCTAATCAGTCTCGTGAATACTCGTGCAGTTTGACACTGCTGAACTTTAAAAAGTTTAATAAAAAAAACATGTTTCTGTTTTCATGGACCTATTGAACAATAAATTGCCTAAGTATTTCAAAAAAAGGAGATTCTAAAAATTTCTAGAAAAAAATATTTATCATCAGACTAAGCCCGTACGTACACTGCTGGATATAATATAGGCCTCAGCTTTGGCACGCCACGTATTGCGATTTTCACTTGTCGCCTCCGTTCTCCGTCTCCATTCTCCAAACATTCTCAGCGATCTTTCATATGTCGTCACTCCTGACAAATATATTGCTACTTATTATTATATTTGTCCACAGAACACCAATCAAAGATGACAGAATTCGTGATAATCTCCCCGGAGATGCAGTCGTCGGTGGTGCAGCACCTTCGGGACAGCTTCTTCGCGGACGAGCCCTTGAACAAGGCCGTGGAACTCTGCCAGCGAGGGGAGCCTCATGCGGCGCTGGAGAGACTCTGCGCTATGACCATGGCTGATGGACTGTCGGTCGCTGCGGTTGAAGACGGGACCGTTAGTATTGAAGCTGAAAGTGTTTAAGAAGTTGGAATACGTGTTTTCTGGCTGAAAAAGGCTCTGTGGGTGGCTAGAGTAACGTTTGACTCATTCTACTTCCTAATGATATCAAAATGTCAATGTTTGTGCTTCTGGTTGGATAATGATGATGGACGTATGAATGTTAGGATCTTTGTCATTCTTTCACGCAAAAACTACTGAACAGATTTTGATGAAACTTTACAATATTATAGTTTATATATCTGAATAGAACATTGGCTATGTAATTTTAAGATAACATGATTATTTTCCAAGATATTTGATGATAAATGCGTAGGAAGTCGCCGGCAGTCTCGAGCAATATCATAAAGGTTACCTTTTACTAAAATAGGTCTTTTCTTCATTCACACATTCCAGGTCCTCGGCGTGGCTCTCAACGGCATCTTATGACCCGGAGACATCGAGCAGTCCATCGAAAAGATCCAGCAATCTTCAGACGAGAAATACAACAAGATCTTCACAATCCTGTACACCGTCAGCAAAGACCTGGAACTGTTCCACGCCTTCAACGTGGACAGCATCCTGGAGTGCAGGATCATAAGTGTGGGGGAACAGGCGCGTGGACGAGGGCTGGCTAAGGAGCTGATGAGGAAGAGCATCGAGATTGCTAAAGATCATGGGTTTAAGGTAATTGATTTCTTTTTCGAAGAAAAGAAACAAAACTTAGGACTTTGTAGTTTTTTAGTGCCAGCCTATCTCATGTTGTTCGTAAAGCAGATGAACATTTGGATAACCCACAACTGATAAACCGCCAACTGCCTTTCAAGCACATAATACCTTCCATAACTTATTTTGAACTTGTTTGGAATAGAGCCCTGTTTACTCAATAACAGCACATGAGCGGGGTTTTACAGGTTATTCCAAATATGTTAGGTCTGAAATCAACCTTAACTAGGTATGTAGGTACTTCGAATTCAAATCTGTGCAAAAAGAAGTTCACAATACTGACGACATACCTAATATCTTTCCAGCTATTCAAAGTAGACGCAACAGGAGCGTATTCCCAACGGATCTGCACAAGCCTAGGCCTCCGCACACTCCGCCGGGTGCCCTACGAGGAGTACCGAGACGCCAACGGAGCCCCCGTCTTCAGGGTGCCTCCGCCCCACGACGCCCTCAACATTATGGTGCTTGAAATACCATAAATGGTAAAATGTATACCGATTGCTAATTTAAGACTGTTATATTTTTAAATTATGTTGGTTAACGTCATGTCGTATCAAGAAGTCAAAGCACTAGCAGAAGATAGGCCTAAATGGCGGATGCTCCACCGAAAAGGGTCTGACTCTTAAATAATATGATGATATATTATGATGATGTTCATAATCATTTTCGACCGTTTCGTCCGTCACTTGCCATAGAAATAAGGTGCATTTTTCTATCATTTTATTTATGCGTAGACAATGAGTTTGCTCAAAGTGGTTTTCGGTACGTCACCCTGTAATTGCTTGATGTTTCAAAATAAATATGTAAATGTGCCGATGGATGTATGGAAGAATGTAAGGATGTTTGTTACTTATGTGTTTTTTTTTCAAAGATATGACGATAAATATGCATACGAAGTCGCGAGCATTCAAGTATTAAATGCAAGCTACATCATTATGTATAATTTATTTTTATGAACGTCGTTAAAAACTTTTAATTTTATTATATTTTTTATTATTATTAGCTCTTTAGCTATATTAAACAAAGATTTATACTTACTTAACTAATATAATTAACTATATAGTTTATTTTAAGTACATTCGCTGGCACTGAAGATACTGAAGGTTAATCTACGATCTGTCTCGAGGTCGAGGCAAGTCTCTCAGTGAGACAATAAAAGCCATATCACACTAGCGGTTTGCGAGCGGTTGCGAGGCGAGAGTGAGCGCGTGGCGGGCGTGCGGCCTCCACGCGGCGGGTTTGTGATATGACTCTAATGCTGTCTACACACCAAAGCCGCCGGCATGCCGCCGGGCTAGGCCGGTGGCTTTTCGTCATACGAATGGCAGCTTTCAAAAAATAAGTATGAGATTCAACTGATACAGAAAACACATAGTTATTTAATAAGGTATTGGCAGAAGAGACCTCTGACGTATACATTTTTTGTCTAGTTTGTAAACAAGGACTCTAAACAGCTGATCGTTTATAAAAATAACACCCCATATAACCTCGTTTTTCAAACTGTGGGTCGCGAAGCCTTTCGGGTCGCCGGCAAATAGAAAAAGCCAAAGTTCTACAAAACACTACAAGTAATGAATGTACCTATGTACCAAAATAGAAAAAAATATTTAACGTAACATGTTGAAATAATCATTTCCTTGTCTATCTATGAAATAAGAGGGGTTGCCAAAATTTTTCAACCCGAAAAGGGAGCCGCGATATCAAAAAGATTGAAAAGCACTGCTACATACTATACTTTCTTACAATCAATCAAACATACGTACATTATTTATACAAAGTTGCGTAGAATGTATTTATATACTATTTTTTTGCTGTAGATTGGTGTTAGTCGTTGTAAAAGTAAAAGACCATTAATGATTTCTTTCTTTTTTCAATTGAATTTATTTATTATATTATTAATTCAATTACATTTAATTGAACTCTACCTAAATACGAATGGCACAAAGTGTATTTTCTAGTCATTTATTATATTATTAGCCTTTTTTTTTCATTATGTTCTTTCTTACCTACTTAATATTATATTGTGAACAGTGAAAGTTTGTTAAATATTATAAATGTATTTTAGAATATATTTACACTGTCGTGTATTGTAGAGACGTATATTAAATTTCATAATTTGTGCTGGTCACAAAATATTATACTTAACAAATGATTAAAGTTAAAGAATTAACTCTAAGTAAAAGCTGTATTTTAAAAATACTTACTTTTAATCGTACAAAAATACAAAAAAAACTTGTTGAAATTGTACTTCTGAAAGAAATACCTTTGGTATCGAAATATTTCAGAAAAAAGCGTACATTTTATAAAAGTGTATTATCATTTAACGTAAATATGAACGAACCACAAACGCAGCACAGTTTGCACAAAGACAGTATTATTGTTAAATAAAGTAGATGCATTTGTTGAAATTACTGAGGACCTAGTACATTTTACATGAGTAGGTATATTTACCTAAGAGACATTGCAGAAGTAGGCGCGTTTGCGGAGCGTCCGCGTTTTTTTTCCGTTACTAAAACGCGTGCAAAACGCGCGACACATTACAGACAGTAGCAGGAAAGGGCGATGATACGCATCATAGCAAACTAAATTACAGCATACCTATGTTGGGTATACACTTAGAAGAACATTCAGCTTTCCGAACGTGAGGAAGATAGGGCTCTCAGGCTCTTGGACTATCTGTCAAAACGACGCTACACGATGCTACGCGAGTAAAACGCGTGGGCGCGTTTTGGTAACGGAAAAAAAACGCGTACGCTCCGCAAACGCGCCTACGTCTGCAATGTCTCTAATGTAATTTAGCAAGTGGCTGTATAGGAATACTACCCGGTGCCAGCTATTTAAAAACTGTCACTTAAAAAAATGGCGCACAGCAAATTCATCGGTTTTATTTTTAAATTATTTTAATGACTTTCCATTTATATAAGATGTGGTAAAATGTACTAGGCGCTCATAGCACGAGAGGTAATTGTTAGAAAAGAAATGTATGTAGTTGCGTAGATGTTGAATTGAAGTTGTAAACGATGTACTCGATCGAATGTACTCCTATTATGTAATTATACAACAATAAACTTCTACTTTCAAAATATTTGTTTCAATAATTTTTGCACGACTGATGAATGTGGATGAAGCGAAAGAAGTGTGGATCGTAGCAAGTGCTCTCTCCCTGGTTTGATGGAACAGATGCGTCAATGAAAATGAAATGAAATGAAAAATCATTGAAATGAAATGAATTGAAAAATCATTTAATCCTATAGGTTTTGACAACACTTAGGACGGATCATTTTTTAAAGTTAATGCTAGATTCGCAAGAGTGCAGTTTCCCCCAGAGAAGAACCTAGCAAGAAACTCTGTAGGGTTGCTCTTTTCAATTTAAGTTTCACAAATCTCAGGCATAAACAGAGAAACATACAATGATATATGTATGTATGTTTATTTTACATAATAAGTAGAGGGGCGGAACTCGTGAACGAAATAGAGAAACAACCCAGCGAGTGTGATGATACCTGTATGTATCGATATGATTCCGCTGCATCAGCAAGTATGTAATCTACGTCTGCATATATCCAGCCAGCATCCTAGTATTACCTTCTACAAAAACAGGATGTATCGTTGTTAACTTTTATTTTCATCATTATAATATTTTTAAAAAAGATATAATTTTGGAAAGGCTGCCGGTCGCAATGAGTCCTGGGGCATAGCGAACTATCTTAAGATCAGAGTTCGGTGCTGACTGACGGAATAAACTTTTGAGTATACAATATATAAGGAGGTGCCGGACCGTCTGGATCTGCGTGCCTGGTCTGGCGCAAAATGGCTTCCTTTTTGTATGGTATTTCTTATCGTTTGACAGGTCATCTACCAAGAAAACTATGAAAAACTTGGCGCAACTTAACACGCTGTCATAAAAACATTTGTATAAGAAAAAAAATGGGGCCACTCACTTCTTTTATTACTTTCTCATTGGAATAAATTACCTACGCCATCTATCACAAATTCTTTGATATGAGAAATAGGGGAGAAAACCGAAAACCACTTTTTAAAGTCAAGAAGAGCCCAAGCCCAGGCTCTACGTCTCTACATGATATAAAACCTGATTTCTAGTATCATGTATTGCCTGTAGATGGCGCTGAAACATATTCGACTTGATAAGGAGTTACTAAAAAACGAGCTTGTACGTAGAATTGTAAAATAATTTTTGTACAAATTGTACCATTATCCTAATATTAATATTATAAATGTCAATGTTTGTGCCGATGGATAGATGTTTATTACTTCATCACGTAAAAACTACTGAACAGATTTTGATGAAACTTGGCAATATTGTAGCTTGCACATCAAAATAGCACTTAGGCTATATTATTTTGAGATATCATGCTTATTTTCTAAGATAATACGATAAACGCGTACGAAGTCACGAGCAACCACTAGTCTAACATATACTTTTAAGAAATGGTAGCTGACTGTAACAAAGATGGCAAGACAAGCTTAATTCATTTAATTAATTCCTGGCGCACAGAAGAACTGGGTCCAAAACAATGGAAGATCTGTCCCAGCAATGGGATACAATAAAGGTCTATCTACACGACGTATTGTTTTCCCTCCTGACGGGCCGAAGCCCGGATTTGTGTAGATACACCTTAATCTTGATGTATCAGTATATTTCGTAAACTATTGTGTTTTCATAAAATATGTATATTTTCTACGTGTTACTTAAATAAGTTTTTTCATTAATTTGCAAGTGATTGAAACATAAACAACTTAGGTACCTATTTACTGTTTTTCCATAAGCATCAATCAACTTATGTGTGTGAAAGATAATATTTTTAAATATAGCTCATTCATAACTCTATACTGGGTGTAACAGAAAGGGGGTAAAGGGTAAAAATTAAGGGCTAAAACATAAATTCACGACACGACGCGACGCGACACGACACGCGACATGACGCGACACGCCACTACGCGACGCGACACGACGTCGTACGACGTCGCATTGTGAAAATCCACGACGTCGTGTCGTGTCGTGAATTTATGTTTTTGCCCTTAAGCCGAAACACAGTGATAGTCCTGATGAAACTGAACAACTTTCCCCAAGGAACATGGGTCGGCCCAGCACGGCGGCATGCCGGTGGCTTTGGTGTGTAGATAGCATAAAACTAGAGAAATGGACTTGCTGGTTCAACCGCATTCATTTGTCAAACTGCATAGATAACCCAAAGTCCAAAGCATACAGATACAGTTAGTCACGTCCCACTGTTGGACAAAGACCGTAACACTTGCTGTCCGTCCAGTTCTGCATAAAACAGCAAAGTATTGAAATGAAATGAAACAAAAATTAAATTAAATGAAAAATCCTGTAGGTTTTAACAACACTTAGGACGGATCATTTTTTAAAGCTAATGCTAGATTCGCAAGAGTGCAGTTTTCCCCAGAGAAGAACCTAGCAGGAAACACTGTAGGGCTGTTCTTTTCAATTTAAGTTTTACAAATCTCAGGCATAAACACAGAAACAATACAATTAATTATTTAATCACGGAGCCGTTAGTCGCGCCGCTATCCAATAAACAAGCAAGCAGTAATAAAACAAATGAATACGTAGTTTATCCCCGATTGGTTGGAAGTGCATTGGGGGGGGGGGGGGCGTCTCAGTGAGTGTCTCTGGCAGGATCCCAGCCGGGCCCGTCTCCGCGGCGCCGGGAGACAAACAACCGCCGAATCTTGGCCCCGTTCCGAGGGGAGACACTGACTAAACTCTACTATGAGGTGCAGTAACCTCATAGTAGATTAGTCAGTGTCTCCCCACTTTGACACTATGAAAATACTTGCAGCTATTTTCATAAAAAATTGACAGTTTTTTTTTTTGCGTAGGAACTGTTTGTATTGTGGTAAGTGGAGGGAAGTGGAGGGAAGTGGAGGGAAGTGGCCGCCTACCGCGATGGGAAAGAGGCGTGTAAGATATGTAAGTATGTAGGCCACTGCTACTTACAGTTATTTTCATAAAAAAGATACAGTTTTTTTAGCGAAGGAAATGTTTGGATCGCAGTAAGTGGAGGGAAGTGGTCTCTGTCTGCCTGAAAAGGCGTTTTTGTAAGTAGTTATTTTAATTGTGTACTCTTACTTACCAATACTCTAGAATCTAGACACGTCATAAACAAACAAATGTCGGCATTATTTTATTAAGTACCTATATATTTTTAAAAGTTAAGTTAGAGACTGGTCCCACGTCCACAAGGCACGCAATGCAAATGTATGTAACCAGAAATTCATTGTACCCTTATATTTGCTTTACTGTGTGACAGACAATGAAACTACATGAACTTCTTAAGTAAGTTAAGAAAGATTAACGCACTTGTTCTAAAACTTACTACATTACTCGTGGTAGACGTACCGAGGTTGTTGTTTCATCCTTTGATTGTTTTGTTAAAAGCTCGACTATTGCAGGAGATTACAGGATTTTTATCTTCTTGGTTGAAAATATAATCTCCTTTACCTATTAACTTTGCAAAATATATTTTGACACAGCCCTGAAAACACTAAAAAATAAAATAATAAAAATATCTCCACGAGAACCAAAAATAAATATTATAATTATATAATCATAAATTTTCCTTTCGCAAAGAAGCCTTAAGTAGTTGGTCAAATAAGGTAAACCAATGCTCTGAATGCCTCTACGTCTACTGCTACGAAAGTGCTACGACGGGTGCTACGAGTCTACGCAGCTACGAGTTTTGCATATTATTCTGAGAGTTCTTGTTTTATTTTTAGGCGTAGGTAAAGAGAAAATTGAAAGTTTTTATGAGTGTCAAGTCAAGGGTAACTTGTAGGTCTGTTGAAATAATTTTTATTACGAAATCTGCCTAAGTGCAGAACTTGAAAGCAAATCTTTCTGAAAAATTACATTTCGTATTAAAAATTGTATTTATATTATAGCTTGTATCAAGAAAAATCAGATTATAATACAAGTACAATTTTCTAGTAAAATGATGTTATTTGATGATCACTTAAAGCTGCGCGCGCGTTGATGTCTTTTGTATGCAATGCGCAGTCGCGAGTAGTGACACTAAAATCACCATCTTAATTTAAGTGTTTTTTTACTTTTTATTAAATTTTAACTATTTATAATTAAAAAAAAACTAATCTTTTTGAAAACGAATACTTTCATATGTACATAAATTGTCAATCATTAATTATGACCGAAAAGAAATTCTATAATCTGTTCTTTCTTCTACAATTTCGTTAGTACATTTATACACTTTATAAGCACGTATATCTAGTTGCTTCAAGGCTATATAAAGCAGGTCCGTCCATCTGTGCGGCAGTCAGTCGCGCCCGCCCGCCCTAGCTGCACCGCCCGCCCTCGCGCCGCAACATGAACAACTTTTTACGACGACCTCCACCACAACTAAGATATCCTACTTGAACGTTTCAGGTAAGGTTTTGCAGGCTGTTAGAGATTTAATATGAGGGAAAAGATATTTTTTATTGCAGTTTACTCGAAGTTAAAAGAAGTAATTCCTGTTCCTATTTTGGATAACAAAAACCGATATTTCTTATGAAATCTAACTAATTTTAAAATAAGCGCGACAAGCCTAAAACATTTATGAAAGTATTATTTTTAAAACTATTCCCTAAATATTAGATACTAAAGGCTGTCCACGACTTCGTTCGCATAAATTTATCGTTATATATTTGAAAATGTACACGTTAACACAAAATAATATAGCGTATTTGAAAATCTATCTTTGCGTGAAAGAGTAACAAACATCTCCACATCCATCCATAGGCACAAACTTTGACATTTATAATAATTAGTAGGATTTATAAAATACAAGATTACAAGGTGATATATAAGTATAATCTTATAAATACTGGATTATAACACTCAGCAGGTGTTAATATCCAGTGTCAGGTAGTAGATAATACCATATTCTAGTAATTAATGCCAAGTGGGTGTAAAAGAACCCCGAGGAAAAACGGATTAGATTAGTGCGGGGAACCGTTCATAATCGGACAGAAAACTAAAGTATGAAGGTAGAAAGGGACTTGGCCCGCTTACGCAACATTCGCAATTGCATTGTGACATCTACTTCATAGAAATATTATGATTAAAAGCACACTCGTCACATGGAACGAGGGTCAGCATTGCGGCCTGTCTTAGCTTAAAACTCTCACACATTAGCAGCAAAATATAAACATTTACGCGAAATAATTTTAGTTTTTTTTTGTTAGCCATCAAGATCCCACTTCTGGGCAAAGGCGTCCCCTGCGACTTTCCATTTAACGCGGTGTCCGCTAGCGTACCGCCATTCCCGTGAAAATGCATATAAGTTAATAAGATATGTTTAAAATGTCCAATACACTCAAATACATTGATTATATTAATCACTTTTATAATTTGATTATGCATTTAAATGTGCATGACCCGAATTGCAATATAATTGGCTAGCAACGTATATTTTAACCCGCTCAGAGCTTGGTTGCAATTAACAAACAGAATTAAGACAAACACGGACATAATTTTGACTGTGATGTAGATAGAAATTCGGGCAGGAGGCCAACTATTGACAAAATAAGTATAGCTCGCGCCACGTAAAATGAACCCTAGCTGATAGATGCGCATTAGACGATTTTTGAATCTGACGTTTAACATTTGTTTTAAAATACCATCGCGCACAAAAGTGTTTATATACAGTCATGGTTTTACGCACAAAGGAAAGAAAAATATTATTAGTAGTATTAGTAAGGTGGAATATAAATTTAAAAAAAAATACACAACTACCAATCAATATTGGATTTAGTGTAAAATGTGTAAAAATGTAAAAAAATACTCGAAAATTTAAAAAAAAAACATATTGTTCTTCCATTAAGTCTTCATGGGTGGCGCGAAAACCAGATGAGGACGCGGTGTTGATGCCAGAAGTGGCCATTTTATTATCATTGTTGTCGTCACTTTAATAACCTTTGGAATCAGAATCATCACCCCCTACGTATAGTCTATAAGTCAACATACGTAACCGCGTGCGAAAGACTCTTACAAGAATGAAACGATAAATAGCCCTAGTACTTTCGAGCGTAAGTGTACCCATGCGCGAATACGTGATTTTCATTTGTTTCTAAAGTTCTTTTTACGTGGCGCAACCTATATGTATAGTAAGTATTATCCTACTAATCCTACGAGTACATTATTCTAAAATGTCAGTTCGTGCCGATGGATGTGAAGATTTTTGTTACCCTTTCACAAAAAATATGTTGAATAGATTTGAATGAAACTTTATAGTAATTAAGTTTGCACATCCAGTTCCACATTTATTTTAAGATAATGCGTAAACCAAGATATAACGATAAATGAATACGAAGTTGCTAGCAGCCTCTAGTATTATAAATGGCAAAGTTTGTTTCAAATTTTTTTCTTTGGGGAGAACTGCACTCTTGCGAATCTAGCATTAACTTTAAAAAATGACCCGTCTTAAGTGTTGTCAAAACCTACAATATTAAATGATTTTCATTTTTCATTTTCATTTTATTCGAGATAATTAATAGACACTCTTAACCTAGACCTTTGCTAAATATTTCTAGTGTAACAAAAATATTTCAGTTTTTTTTTGGATAAAGTGTCCTACTCGCGTAATCTAGAGAAATGAAAAAACTCGCTGTGATGCGAGGACGCACGCAACTTGCTCGTCAGTATATTACTACCTTAGCTAACTAACCGACTTTATCAACTACAGCGTGGCTAATATATACAGAGGTCATGTCAGACATAGTAAAAAGTGTCTGTAAAACCAAAGCAAACGCTCCAATCAGTAATTCCTTTAGCTTGGGAATCTGCCTTCCGAAGTCAGCGTAGCTTCCCTCCTTTAATGTTTTTCTCTGTTTTTTTGGTTCTTTAAATTCATTATTATGTTTCTTTTTTATAATTTTTACTTTGTGACGAATTCAATTGTAAAAATATTACCTACGAATAAAATATTTTTTGAATTTGAATTTACTATTTAAATAGAAATAAGTATAAAAAATATATTTACTCCAAAAATATATTATATAACTTGAAGATTATTTAATAAATTTAAAAACAAAAAAGACGTACTTAGTTTTCTATTTGCTGATTTTTCTTACAATCAATTAATTGCTTTTCTTTTTTTATTGACACTATCTTAACTGATCAATAAGATCTTCCTCTAACTTTAAAAAGTATCTTTTCTGTAACTAGGGTGACTCAAATGAATGTACCAAGTTATAAATAATTTACCAAAATACGATCGTCATATTTTCGTGCCTACCACAAATCATGCGAAGTTAGTAAATACGTAAAGTTAGATGTCCTAAATGTCCTGAACGTTTGTCGTAGGTCAAAGAAGTTCAGATCCCTCCGCACGATATCCATAAATTATATGTATTGGGATCGGGAGGGCAGCCAACGCAGCACTAGACTAAAGAACGATTAGACTCCTTCGTACTTATTTGTTTGTTTTGTGGTTATATTTTAAAAATTAAATGCACGATTAAATACACGACACGATTGAATACACGATATACAAACATACATACATATCTGTCACGCCTCTTTCCCAATGGGGTACTCTTGTAGAAAATGAGTACCTACGAGTACTAATATATTGAATCAATTTTTACTACCTATATCAAACCAAAATATAACAATCTAGTGTATAAGTAGAAGAGAAACCACTGAAACAGAATCCTTAAATTTACCGATGATGAAAAAGCCTAACAAAAAACTGAGGAAAGGAATTTATTTAATCACAATTTTAAGAATTAAGCAGATTCAGAAGTCTATCAGTTTTGAACTCTAAGGGTCCCAACCGCGATGGTGGTGGATCGCACACCGCGGGTCGGAGGCCGAAAGGTCGCCGTGTGTGCCCTGACCTCGCCACCGCGGCCCTCGTTGGCACTATTCCACAAACGACGTACTGGCCCGCAATGTCACCTCACATTTTACTTAGAGCTGTTGGCCTTTTTTACATAGAAAATTAAAGTACTCGTACTACAAATTATAGATAAAATTTTAAAGGAAAGTCTTTTTGTTTTTTTTTTACTTTTTACGTGGTTAGCGTAAATAAGTACGTGACAAATCAACTCATAGGATCAATAGAAATTGTATGTATGATGCGACTGATGAAGGGAAAACAGTGTGTTTGGATCGTAGCAAGTGGAGGGAGATTACATCTCTGCCTATCTGTGTATCTATCTACCTATGTATTATCTTATCTTATCTAGCCATCGCTGTCCCACTGCTGGGCAAAAGCCTCTCTCCTCTTCTTCCATGATTCCCTATCCTGGGCCGCCTCTGCCCAAACATCCAAGAAGGCGTCCAGCTCATCTCGCCACCTTTTTCGTAGTCTGCCGCGAGGTCTTTTGGCTGTTGGTTACCTATGTATAAAAATACAATTTATTTTATTGTAGATAGCGAATATACCGAATATATCTATTAATAAGTACTACTTAAAGAAACTTATTCGGTCTTCTTTTAGCATTTTTCTAGGAATATTATTCCCATTCACATGTTATTTCCTCAATGAAAGTACCAGAGTAACATGAAAGTTAGAAAGCAATCATATCATAGTTATAAGTATTCCAAGTAGTGCACCGCCCACACGCCGTCTTCGAGCCTAATTTGAGCAAATAATAAAGTAACTAAATAACTTTATGTAAGGACAAATATTAATATTAAACAACCAACGACTTGCCAAGATTGAATATTTATTTTAGCACTCAAAGGTTAATTATAATCTATTCCAAAAACTAATAAATAGTTTTGATTTATTTATTATTTATTTTTATTTATAGACTAGACTTCACTTTAATTGAAAAAAACGTAGCGTAGGTACTTAGTTTCTCTTGATTAATTAGAATATTCTCTCTTGTATGAGAGTAGGCCCGTGCCCCTGTAGTAGGATAAGGAATAACAATATTGTTAAAATGTCTTTAGTTAATTTTTTATTTAGGTACATGTAAGTAACAAAACATAATAAGCCAGTAACAATACCTAGACTTAAAAAAAACTTAACAATCTTCAATAATTAAACAAATGAATGACTGTTTTACTTCTTCACTAAACGTCAAACCAGAAGATTATGATTTGGACATTTCTTTTTCTAATCGCAGAAATGTCGGAGTTTCATAAAAAATGAAAAAACGCAAGAGTGCTTCGATTACTCTGTGTGGAACTCATATACGTAATGGTGCTCACAAATTGCATGATGATTAACGTTTGTAAACATTTCATTAAGTACAAACATTTTGTATACAGTATGGGAGCACCATAAAGTATTTTGAATTGAAAATCGAACTCTTTCCCTTCATTAAATTGTTTGCGAAGAAAGGTGCTAGTAAATCAATAAAGTTGCATACGTTAGTGGGTTAGCATGGGGCATGGGGTAGCTGCGGTCAATAATTCACCCGCGAGCCACTTACTAAGCGGTTCTGGCCTCGGTCACGGCGTACACATGCAACTTTTACGTCATCAAGAATAAGTACCTACCTATTTAGATTTATTTCAAATAATTTATACAGAGAGATATGAAACTGACTTTACGTAAATAAGACCCAGAACAGACGACGCAAGTAGCTTGAAACGTTTCGTTTCAGTTGCGTCGTGTGTGGTTTTCTAAAGAAGTCTACCTATAGCAGAAACTTCGATGCAACTCAAAAGTTTCAGTTGCGTTGCAAATGCGTTTTACCGTGTGTTTCCGCTTAGTAGTTCACAAGAATGTACCTATAAGTAGATGGAACTGAAATCTGTATGACTTACGATTTTCATATTGTTTACTGATGGTTGAGACGCACACTACGCACAGGTATCTATCGATGAAGCCCGAATAAAGGATTTTCTCTGGATTATAAATTATACTTAATTATACTTAAGTACCTGAATCTCCATTGACGCGTTGCTAGTTTCCCTATTCTCTAACCCCTGTAACTGTGAATACATTACTATAAATATCTCGGTGTAACGTGCAGTGAGATGAGAGAGTCGCGGCGCGGTAGATATCTAGTTATGAACTATCTACCTTCTAGTCCTGTAATACGTGTACGCATGTGGCCAGTCTGCACAGGAAATGAATCGCGCTTTGATCCACGGCACTCATTCGGAAATATGATTATGTTTTATATATATCTGTAGATACAGGACTTGAGTATCCAGACATTCGGTTTGATTGGTTATCCTAACATAGTTCAATCGTGAAGATGCTTGCGTTATTTGTGAATTTTGAACTATGGGTGGTTAGATGATTGGAAAGTTATCAATAAAATAATTAAACCTGTTTTTTTCTTTGTCCGCAGAATCCTGACGAGGTGAAGTGACTATCGAGACGACGCTCCGCTATGGACCTCAGACAGACATCGCGTTTTGTTACTATCATACACTATATAACTACTTCTGGTGTACGCCGCTGGGATGGGCTCGATGTATCTATGTTAAAGTGATGTCAAATGTGATTAGGCGAGAGTAGGCAGTTTAATGTATAAGCCGATGTGCGGACGAGCCGTCCGGTGGATGGCGCGCGGTCCCCGCGTGACGTCCGCCGGCCGCAGCCCGCAGCCACGGGCGACCAGCGCCCGCACCCGGCCCCGCTCGCGTATGCCCACCCAGCGGCTCACCCACTACACACCAAAGAATGAGTCATTTCGCTGTAGGCAGGGACAGTAGGGCCATATCATCGACTCTTCGAACCTCGGTGACCACGTTCGTGTTTGCAGGCGACACTTTAAACGGACAGCGGCTCATCGAGTTCCGGCTCGGCGCGGAGGCCGACCAGAGCGAGGGTCTTTCGGTGGCGTCCGCCGAGCTGATGGTCCGCGCCGAGAGCCCGCGGGCGCGCCACGTGCGCTACACGCTGTGGGCGTTCACGGTCGGCGACAACGGCACCGTGGGCGCGCTGGCGGGCGCCGCGCGGGCGCAGGCCGGCCGCGGCTGGCAGCGCCTGGACGTGACGCAGGCGGCGCGGGAGTGGGCCGTGCGGGCGGAGCGCGGCCCGCTGCGCCTCCTGCTGGACTGCAGCGGCTGCGGCGGCCGCGTGCGCCTGCGACTAGGCGGCGGAACGGCGGCCCGACCGCTGCTGCGCGTGCGACTGCGCCCGCCACCCGGCCGGCGCCGGCGCGCGCTGGACTGCGACGCAGCCGCGCGCGGCAACTGCTGCCGACAGACATACTACGTGAGCTTCCGCGCGCTGGGCTGGGACGACTGGATCGTGGCGCCGGAGGGCTACTACGCCAACTACTGCCGCGGCGCGTGCGCGGCCAGCTACCACTCGCAGGTGGTGGAGGCGGCGCGGCTGGAGCGCGCGGCGTGCTGCGCGCCGGTGCGCTTCTCCGCGCTGTCGCTGATCTACTTCGGCGCCGACTCCAACATCATCAAGCGCGACCTGCCCGAGATGGTGGTGGAGGAGTGCGCGTGCCCGTAGCCCCCGCTGTACAGCAGCCGCCCGCCCCTTCGCTTCTGCCGCTCTCCGTCTGATTTAATCCGACTCGATTATAAATATTATTCTCGATTGTGTACTACTTTGTTCCTCCCGTTCGACAGACTATATCGTCCGAGGTGACGAGCGCCCCCCTGCGTCGGACTGTACTACGCCCGGGGACCCGCGCTCGCTCCCTCACATAATTTAATACGCCATTTTCTTTCACCCCGTTTGGTGATCGCTTGTAATTATTGTAAACTGTATTATAATAATTATTATAATTACCTATAATTTATAATAATAATAAATCAACTTTTTCATAATTATTACTACCTCTTTCATTTGCTCACCTTTATTTATAGGCCTCGATTACATCTCTCTACATAGACATTCGTCATTTCGGAAAACCCATAAAATGGGAAAATCCCAACACGTAGTTGCTAGCCAACTCACTTCTAGATAACTTTTGTTCTCTACTCTTCAACTTGAATACGAAATCAGAAAAAGTAAACGATTACACACATACCTACCTACATACCTATAGTAGACTCTAAGTACTTACTATGAGAGAATATGAATCTAGCAAGATAGTAAAAAAATACGAGTAGTTTGAGCTGAGTAAAAAATCAAGTGACATACGAGCTATTAATACCTAATTACCTACTTAACCATATCGTTAATATTTAATGATAATCAATCTAGTTGCTGGGTCATAACTAATCCATGAAATAGTAGATAGGTACTTACAGAGATTTCCAAGGTAAATGCACAGTTTTAGAACGGGGCTAATCCCGGGACAGCCTCGTGGCGGGGCGGAGGCGCCGGGCCGTCGCAGCGGTCGCCGCGATCGATGACGGCCGGAGACATCCTGGCGCCGGCCGGGGTCGTGGGGTACGATATAGGGAAACTACAATCATATAGGTACAATTCAATTCTCTTTTAAATAATTTGTGAGTTCTGTAGTTTTGAAGTAAATACGTGAGCAATTAAATGTTTATTAATCGTCGTTTGTTTATAAAAACATAATTGTAAAACTTCATTTGTAAAGAGCAACCCAACAGAATTTCTTACAAGATTCTTCTCTGGGGAACACTACTACCTAAAAATTGACGTAGGTAGCTATACTTGTTTTCAAATGATTGTAAATTGTCCTAAAAAATATTTTACTTTGATTTTGACATTTTTATGTAAATCCATTGCAGAAAAGAATATAAAACTATATAACACACGGTACAAAGTTCAATGGACACAAAACGTGAACATTTATAGTAAATGGGAATAGGTACATGGCAGTATCTTACACCAATGCCACGCTGCGTAGAGTCGTCGCCCGCCAGTCTGGCTGCAATAGTAAACATCTCCTTATCCTAGACTGGGGTAACCTTGCACTATCTATCTACATACACACTGTATAGTATTAGGTTTAAGCTAGATTCAAGCGGGCATGTTTCGCTGTGAGACATTAACAAGACGCGTAGGTACACTAATATTATAAATATCAATATTTGTACCGGTGAATGGATGGATGTTTGTTACGTTTTCACGCAAAAACTACTGAATAGATTTTGATGAAACTTGGCAATATTGTTGCTTAAACATCAGAATATTATAATAACACGTAGGCTACATGAGTTTGGGGTAGCATGATTTTTATTTTTTCAAGATATGACGATAAATTGCGTGCGAAATCGCGGGCAGCCTCTTTTTTATTAAAAACAAAATCTTAAACTCATCTTCCTCCTTTAACGTTCCTTTACAGTAGGATTTTATTAATTAATTTAATAATTAATACATCAATACAACTAAGGCACAATAATAATTGTCAGATTTAAACCCATCATATCAAGCAAGACTTAGCACATAATGTTTCGCAGGAATAGGTATAAAAAGTGTTCGAATAGTGTATCTAATTTCCATTTTCCACAAGAACTATTGTACTTATACGTATATAGATACCTATGATGATTACCTAATAGAAAGTAAACGAAAGGAAAACCACGTAGGACTTACATAGATCAAATAAAAAAAGGAATAAAAGTTGTGTCGTATAATTGTATCATTACTAGGTATGTATGATGTAAGTAGGTATACTTTACATACAGCCTGTTATAGAAAAAGTTATTAAGCTAAATATCTATTAATTTAAAATAGTTATCTTTTACAAACAGACAGCAATGGGCAGCACTTAATGCCCAGCAACAGCTTATGGCGACCACAAAAGTAGGCAGTGACAATAATAACAGCGCAGCGTTGTTGCAGAACTTATATTTGGAGTTATATGATGATATGACCCTAGGCAACTGGACGACAGGACAATACAACTGGACAATAGGTAATGACTTGGAGCTACGCTTATATACTAAGATGCTGGCCGCGCGATGATATGTGTGGACGCGATAGACTACGTGATTGCTGATGCAGCGGAACCATATCGATGCAGGATAATTTTCACGCTCGCTGACTTGTCTTATCTATCACGTACTCGGGTCTGCACAAGCTTATAGAAGAGACTTATGTAAGTAGGTAAGGTACCCAACAATTGTACCATAGGTAACCATAAACTATGGTCAAAACATCTTCAAAATCAGCTGACTTGTATTACCTCTTAAAAACAAACCTTAACACAAACAGAAACGCTTCAAGTTAGCATAATCACCTCCTATGGCATATTGACCTTAAAAACCACTCTCGAACATGTTTTAGAAAGTGGTCGCGTCTCCCTCCCACACGATGGTGGGGTGATGTCCTGTCTCGTTCTATCAGTTCATTTGTTCCGTATATGTGAATATCTGGTTGTGTTTTAAGTGAAAATAAACGTATGTTAAGATTCTAGTCAAATATTCGTAAAGAAGTGTCCTTAAAAAGAGTTTTTAAAAGTTTTGCGTACCTATTAGGTTTTGCTTTATATATAGGTACTAACTTAAGTTTATTTTAAATGTGTACGCGCAGGTTTGTGTTGGTATTTTATATTGTTTTAATTGAATAATTGTATTGGTGGGAGGCAGCTAATAACAGGAGCGTTTGGAGAGGCATGGGAGAGGCTTTTGCCCAGCAGTGGGACGAAATAGGCTAAGAAAAAAAATGTAATGGTAGATACCTTCTTACTTAACTTACATCTTCTTTTAATTCTTATCATAGAAAGTAGGAACTTTTTAAAGTAGAGTTTGAGAAGTTTGTTTCATGGTAACAACGTAGGTATGTTATGAGTACATAATGTACTTGTTTTAATTATTACGAGTAAGTACATAGAAACAGGATGCAAATATATAAGTTAATAAAAACATAAGTTATATTAAGTAGTTCCTAACAAACTTTTAGGAAAACGGAGTTCCTATTGATTAAAGAATAAATAACTAAGAAGTATGGGATTAAAAGCAAAAACAAAAAAGTCTTCATATTGCAAGGAAATCTGATTTTACGTAATATTTATGAAAGAGAAAATTATCGCTTTTTTACGTTTTTGATTAATGTTCGTGTGTGTTTTGTGAAGCAATTACCGAGACGATTAAAATGAAGTACGCAAATAGTAATTCTAATTTAGATAAGTACACGAACCACTTTTGATTTCAGATCTGTGACATAGTTTATTGGGATTCTGAGAAAATGACAATCGCGACTGAAAACTCTGAAACCAATGTAAGTTTTCTCACTTCTCTGTATATTTAAGTTAATGTAGTTCACAAGTACTTAGATTATATCTCCATATAGGTATACCTAGTAGAGTTCAGACTAATTTATAACTTAGGCAATGTAAATAATGTCTGTATTTACTGTAATATATATTTAAAGGTCTTCGAACCTCATTATGAATATTTATTCGACATTATGTTAATACTGCTTTATGATAACTTGAACTTTAGATGACCTTTGAATGCTTTTCTAGATCAAGCTTTCAAATATCTTAACATATCTTATAATTTTAGAATCATACGAACATAATCTTATATAATTAGGATAAAAGCAAACTTCACACATTATTCTCTAAATTCCAGATAAGTGATCCCAAATCAAATTCGCAACAAGAAAACGAAGAAACAGATAAAAATGGAAACAAAACAAATGAAAAAGAAAATATAAGAAAAAATCTATCAAAAAACGATTCGAAATCAAACTTCTTCTTTTTACTTTTCATTATCGGCGCTACATTAGGAATCTTACTGGAAATACTAAACTTACAATACAGATACAGCAAAACAGATCATAAACCAAAATATTGGGTGTATTCTAGTGAAAACAAAGGTAGTAATAAGAGTGGTTATCTCAAACATGTTCACTTAGTGTTAGAAAGAGTTGGTTACGAAGACACCTCCAACGATACAGACTGGAACCTTCTCTGGTCTCACAGCTACCCGTACAACGCACTAAAACCTCATTTATACAACTTAAAGCCTCATCAGAAGGTGAACCACATCCCTGGTATAGGATATATAACTAACAAAGTTGATTTAGCCACTACCGTTTCCAAATACATTCCAAAAGCGTTTAAATTACCGAAGAATAAAGACGAGTTTTTAAAATACGCCGCCGAAAATAAAGATGCAATATTTGTGCAGAAGGACAATAAACACAGACATGTAATGTTGAAGAATGTCAGCGAGATTGATTTGGAGTCTGGAAAGAATTTTATTCAGGAGTATGTGCAGAAGCCGTTCTTAGTGGATGGGTATAAGTTTGATATTGGCGTGTACGTTGCTATCACATCTGTGAGTCCTCTACGAGTCTATTGGTACAAAGGAGATGTGTTGTTTAGGTAAGTTAATACTTCAATAATAGGTACGTAATCATGTGCTAAAAGCCTAAAAGATGATAAATAATTTAACAAATAAGTAGTTAAACATATTTTTTTAGAAATTAGACTAATAATATCTCAGAGTATCGATTGATTGTAATATCAATGATAGGGGATCGGTAGAGTCGTCAAATGGCGTCAACTGATGCTTTCGCCCACGACGATGACGACATTGATTATTGATTAATTAATCGATTAAAGTGACTTCAAAACCCCCGCCTCATATTTTATTTTAAAAAAAACAAAAGCTAAACGCCGTCCTAACTCCAATAAGTACCGCATGCATAAGCGCAGCGGTTACACTTTTCTTGTAAAATTTTTAAATATCTGTAGTAGGTACTTATCTACCTAAAAATGTCTTTAAAAGAGGTCTCTAAAAAGCTTATCCCTTCCCCAGATACTGCCCACAGCAATACTACCCATTCGATCCGTCGAACTTGGATAAATACGTGATCGGTGACGACTACCTGCCTACTTGGAAAGTACCGTCGTTGGTGCGCCCGTACGTCGCTCTGGGATTCAGTATGAAAGATGCTTTTGACATCTACGTTCGGTCTAAGGTAAGAATCACTCACCTACTTACTACTACTTATTTACTTACTTTGGGTTTCATTCATGACATCATCATCCCAGCCTATAGCCGTTAGTAACTACACTCGGGAGCAATGAATCCGGGTCATTAAAGTATCCAAAAACTCGCGATCCAAGAATGCTAGCTTAATGAAATAAATTTTGTTTAATAGACACTTTTATACTCCTTCAATGTAAGCAATAACATTTATGAGTGACAACATTTTAATAACAGAATATTAAGTAAAGAAAAAAACTGATGATCTAACTTTAAAACTAAAATGTAAAACAATAGGTAATTTTTTTTTAAAACAACACATTTTCTTGCATTTTAACATTTCGCATTGCCTCCTCGTGCTTCCATTCGATATTTGGCATGCTATATACCAAAATCCGCAAACGAAGATTTCATTGTTGTGACATTAATAGGTATAGAAGTAACTCAGAAGTTTTATATTTTCATTTAACAAGTATTTATTGGTCTCTTAAACACATTTAATTTCATAAGGCTAGAATTCTTATTTTTCGAGATATTTTAGTATTTTGTTTACCCGACCCGGATTCATTGCTCTTGAGTTTATGTATTTAGTAATCTGTGGTATATAGCTGCCCACTGAGTATAGGCCTCACCAATTTCACTCCAACGTGACCGGTTTATTATGTCACCTGCATCCAAAGAGACCCCGCGGTTCATTATATTCAATTAATACTTCTTGTGTAAGGGGTCCATAACCAGTGTTGGCTGCGAATACTGAGTTATAGATGCTGGTCACTAAGCGTATTGGTTGCTGGCAGGGAGACTAGTGAAAGCGGAATTGAGCAGAATTAAATTTTAAGGAATGTAATCGGACATCAAAAGTTCACCATAACTACAAGTAGTAACAAGAATACCCTATACAATAGCTATTGTTTACTACTAACATCTTTTATCAACAAAAATAATGAGTAAGTTGTTTTCCAGGGTAAAGATCCGGAGAAAATGTGGGAAGACGTGAGAGAAGCGATTTTAGAAGCGATTCTTGCTAAGGAGCAACTTATTATTGCTACTGTGAGTAAGATTTCATACATACATACATATCTGACACGCCTTTTTCCCATCCGTGTAGGCAGAGACCACTTCCCACCAATTGATATGATACCAACACTTAATAAGACTTAAGACTGTGCCTAGGTGCCTAAATCTAGTTGATATTTTTCAGTTAAAAAATTACAAATCAGATACTAACTTCTTCGAAATGATGCGGTTCGATCTGATAGTTGACGAAGACCTGAAGGTCTACCTGCTGGAAGCCAACATGTCTCCGAACCTGAGCTCTGCGCACTATCCACCTAACCAGCTGCTTTATGAACAGGTTCTGTATAATCTGTTTGGGCTGGTTGGAATCAGTCGACCCATGAATAGATATAAAGCGAAGACTACCAGGTATGTAATAAGTAGATAATATATTACATTACTATGTCGCTTCTTTTACAAATAGGGTAGGTTAAACGGCATTTGATAAATAGTACCTACTGCATCTGATCAAAACTTATCCTACATAAAAGTAAGATTGGGCGTAATGCAAATGAGGGAATGAAATCGGAGATCGGCGACCGGTTATAGAACGTACCATAGAAATAAGTTGTTCGATTAAATCACGGATTATATCGTTCAGATTTTAAGTGTTTTGATTGGATGTAGGTACCTAGTGCAAAAACTACCATAAGACCCTTATAATTTTATTTAGATACATAGAATGGTTTTTCGAACCGAAAGGAGAAGTTAATTAATTAAAGTGTACACATTTAGGGTAAACTTGCTTAATTCGTACCTGCGCTTAATTCGTACCTCGCCTATATCTCGACTCTGGTAATAGCTAGAAACGTCTCTTCTAGGCAAAAAATGTAACTAACAGTCGGCCAAATTACCACCAAAAAAATTACCGCCGATGGGCTGCTCTTGTCAAAATTATTAAAAAAATAAGAATTTTTCAACTTTTCACGAAATATTTTTATACATTTCGTAAGAACATTACACAAGCTAGGTAGTGATAACCTGATTAATTTTTTTGTTATGTATTATTAGACATATTTGTGCTTTCGTCTAACGTAATGAAATAGGTATGGTTGTTGGCATTTTTTTTGGTGGGAAATTTAAAATGAGTTCGACTTTTGCGCTTATTTCGTACCACATGCATGTGCTTCAATCGTACTTCAAAAAAATAGAACAAACAAGAAGAAAATCTTTAAAAAAGAAAGAATGTTGTGATACAAAGAAAAAAAGGCAAATGAAGCAATGTTAAAATAAAACCTAGCACAGAAAATGATGCCAGGCACAAGAACAAGAAAATATTATGTTTTAATGCACTCAATTATCAGAACCAATGTTGGATCTCAAAGTACGATTAAGGAATATAGTAGTACGATTTAAGATCAATAATCCTAAATCGTACTTTTTTAATGCTTTTTTAAATTGTTTATTTCTCAGATGTTAATAAAATTTGAGTTAAAATTTCTTGTAAAAGTAATGAGTAATGAAACAAATTAAAATTATTTATAATTAAAAGCTGTCTGTATCTATTAGTTTTAAAGTTACAGCACATTTTCTCGAACTGGTACGAATTAAGCAAGTTTACCCTATAGGTTTACACATTTATAGGTTAAGGTTGCCTGGAAGATATTGCTACCTAGCAATAAGGCCGCCTGTTGCTTTTTATATTCTTGTTTGTGTCTGTACCTTATATCTTAGTGTGCAATAAAGAATATTTGTATTGTATTGTATTATATTTCAGTGAAGAAACAGCATCAGCAAGAATGGTGTCGGATGACAAGAACATCGCAGTGTGGGGCAATGAATGCGAATCTTGTAAGGAAAGCTGCGACGGAGTGTGCGCTCTCTGCACCCCCTGCCGTACGAGTCGCATGCGCACTGCTTTCCTGCGCGCGCACACCGAGCACCTACATAGGGGAGATTTTAGAAGACTTTTCCCACCGTCTATGGTGAGTACCGGCCCTTAGTACAGCTGGCGCAATGGTCTTGGTCACAATACTGAGCCGACACTTGGAGGGTACTGCAGTGGCGTAGCGTGGGTGGGGCGGAGGGGGCGGCCCGCCCCGGGCGGCAGCCCGCGGGGGCGGCAAAATGTCGCCGGTGAAGCGGGTTGAGATCTGATCTATGATTCATTCATTACATGTGTCAGACACACTATAATTTTCCATTTTTATATAAAATTTTGCCACAAACAATTTTTTAAATATTTATTTACTTAAAAGAAAAACTGCGAAATCACTGACAGAGCTCTTTATAAGGTTTGTTTGTTTACATACGAACGGCAACATCGCATCACGCCTATAATAATAAAAAAATTCCTCAGATCTACTATGAGCTCCGCTAGATTATCTAGGGTGGCCCGTCGATTGACGTCCAAAAGGAAAATTTGGATTCCTCGTGTCATGGGGTATCCGAATCACCCCCATGTATGTTCCGCGATTTTTACGGTTTCCGAGTTATGACGTGTTTACAGATTTTTTGAGATTTTTCAACCAATCACCCTAAAAAGGTTCGTAGAAAAAAAGTACAACACTTTTTAATAATTTTATTTTTGCATCAGATGCTTCATGACGCGTACTTTTATGCATAAAATATTCAGCTTCGTAACTTTAATAAAAGTTGGGGAAATGTAGGTCGGAAGAGGAAAAATTGTATTGACTGAAAAATAATTGAAATCTTCAAACTTAAATTAAGAGGTTATAATGATGGCTTTATGGATTTTAAACTAGCTTAAAAAATGCGCCAACTTCTCTGCTTTCATAATCATCGAAAAAAATTGGTACTTAATGGGGTACTGTTGCTAGAATCAGCCTTTAAAGAGAGCAAGGTGGAAAAATTTCAGAATTGGACGTTGAGTAATTTTTTTTTTCATATTTTATGATCAGCTAAGCCTCAGTAGGTTTAAAGACAGTGTTATTTTACCGAAAAGTACAAAAAAGGTGCCAAGATTTACACATTTGGGGGTTTTAGAGCACCTGTAAGAGATGAGTTACACCTTGAGAAAATTATGCAGATATCCCTCATTTCTAAGGGGTTGCAGAAGGAAACGGCTTTGCGACTGTATCGCAAACAAGTTCATAGACGTGGTGGGCTGCAACCTGAGTCTTATCCTGACCTTCGTATTTTTTTTGATATACGCCTAACCTTAATGGAAGGCAGAACTCCTGGTCAACGCGAGGGTCCTGAAGGGATCCCACTTCGTAGAAGCTGTTTATGATACAGTCGTGCCGCTTCAAGGCCGTTTCCTTGTGCAACCCCTTAGAAATGAGGCATATCTGCATAATTTTCTCAAGGTGTAACTCATCTCTTACAGGTGCTCCAAAACGCCCTAATGTGTCAATCTTGGCTCCTTTTTTGTACTTTTCGGTAAAATAACACTGTCTTTAAACCTAGTGAGGCTTAGCTGATCATAAAATATGAAAGAAAAAAAAATTACTCAAAACGTCCAATTCTGAAAATTTTCCACCTTGCTCTCTTTAAAGGCTGATTCTAGCAACAGTACCCCATTAAGTACCAATTTTTTTCGATGATTATGAAAGCTGAGAAGTTGGCGCAGTTTTTAAGCTAGCTTAAAATCCATAAAGCCATCATTTTAACCTCTTAATTTAAGTTTGAAGATTTCGATTATCTTTCAGTCAATACAATTTGTCCTCTTCCGACCTACATTTCCCCAACTTTTATTAAAGTTACGAAGCTGAATATTTTATGCATAAAAGTACGCGTCATGAAGCATCTGATGCAAAAATAAAATTATGAAAAAGTGTTGTACTTTTTTTTCTACGAACCTTTTTAGGATGATTGGTTGAAAAATCTCAAAAAATCAGAAAACACTTCATAACTCGGAAACCGTAAAAAATCGCGGAACATACATGAGGGTGATTCGGATACCCCATGACACGAGGAATCCAAATTTTCCTTTTGGACGTCAATCGACGGGCCACCCTGTATATTGACGATTGAACAAGAATTGGCTGCTAATATTGATTTTGACAAAGTTATTTCTGACTTCGCTGCTCATAAGGCCCGTAGAATCCGCTTGTAAAACCGCTCATCCTATTTTACCTTCAATAAAAAGTATCTCATTGCCTGTGAAATTTAATTGTAATTAAGCACCTATAGAATGGGGGCGGCAAAGTGGGTCTCCCGCCCCAGGCGCCGAGATGGCACGCTACGCCACTGGGGTACTGTGTTCGAATCCCAGCGGGGCAGACATTTAAATGACGAATTTAAATGTCTGCTTCAGGTCTGAATGTGGTGTGTGTCTTTGCGTAGGTATGTCTAGTTCATGTCACCCGCAGCACTGGGATTCCTGATGCTGGGCTATACAGCTATTTATAGTAGTTATGTGTGTTCGATAATCTCGATAATTTAAAGAATTAAAACTTGAAAAGAGAATGCGGACAATTAAATATTGGTTTATGCTACTTGAAAATATAATAGAGAGCGGCAAACAGTAAATTGTAGGTCAATCTTTACGAAATAATTTGTTAAATCGCCTTTTCTTTCATGTTTCAGAGCCCGGTCTCATCTCCAGAAGCCAAAGAGATACCAAATCTATCTGCGGAAAACAAACTCCAGTGGTTGTGGTACCAAGGGAAGTGTAACGTCGACGTCACGTGGTGTACTTAACTAAATATTTGACTACCTACTCACTCCTACCTATATCATTGTACAAATTAATTTATTCCTTTAATTTTAAAGCGTCATCTTTTGAAGATACTGAAATAGGCCACAATATACTTACAAAAGTTTAATTTTAGATAAGATTTAAGTATCAATTTATTTTATTATATTTACGACAAGTTACGTAACCAAAAGGCTTGAATATTAAAAAAAACCAATCAAAACTTTCTTGCAACATCCTGAACCTTCTTAACCACGAATGAATAACGAAAATATATTTCAAAATTCCCACTAAAGTCTGAAATTAGCGTTGAATGAATTTAAATAGGTACCTACCTACTTCCTTGAATATAAGATTAACAAAGTTCCATTCGACGTAATCTCCATTTTAAGCAAGGTCGAAGGCGGGGACGTGATGAGACGGTATAAGGATGGAGACATTTTCTCAGCCGATTCCAGGAAGGTCTTCCCCACTCTAAATCAATTTTAATAAATTCACCGACTGCCACTTCGTTTAACAGACAAGTACTTACCTAGTTAATTAATTCGAATTATTTCGTCTCGTCCCGAAGTATCGGGTGGAAATTTTGCAGGAAACAGAATTTTCAATTTGTCTAGTCAGGTTATTTCGGTATCTAATAAGATGAAGATGTAAGACAATACAATGAGGTACCTACCTCGTACGCCTATGAATAGATGCCTTGGAAGTGCTAGGCTGGAAGGCAAACAGAATCATCATCTTTCATCAAGTAAGTATCTACCTAAGTACCTAACCAATAAGTTAACAAAAACTCTAAACCCGAGGCTCGCTTACATTGCATACGATCATACTTATGATTATAAGGAATTAGACAAATGCGAGTAAAAAAAGATAAGATAAAATCTATTAAATCTCAACAGAATAAATAACCTACACCTAGTAATCTAGTAGGTAGGTATTTGCAGCTTATTACGTTAATAGATAGGAGGTAATTATATTATTTATGTACCTTCGAATATAACATCATCAGTCGCTCCATTCATATAATCAGACATGAGAAACAATAAAGAAAATTAGTCTTATTCTAACTAGTTACTCATTCATGTAGACAGGCGTCTATAAATATAATTGGGAATATAAAGGAATTCATTCAAGCCTAAATAGGTTCACATATTATCTATGGAACGGATGATTGGGTAGGTATAAGTGCGGGTAAACTAAAGCCTTGATCTATTTAAAGATTTTCTTCTAGTTATGTATGTACCTAACCTAAGTGACAAGATAATTCGGATAGGTACCTACATATTTTTTTAGATAGATACGGGGATACGTATGTTTAGATTAAATCGTAGCAAGTGGAAGGAAGTGGTCTCTGCCTACCCCAATGGGAGAGAGGCGTGACGGATATGTATGTATGTATGTAGATACTGAGGAGGATAAGTTACAGGATTTTGATCTCGGAAAAGTGAATTTTTCGTTATGTAGGTAACTAAATAGTTAGTAGAGTAGGTACCTAGGTAGTTTAAAAGTTAAGTAAGTTAGGTAGGTACCTAAAATTAAGTACAATTTATTGTAGGTAGGTACCTACTTATTTAAGTAGGTATTACCTACAGAAGAAAAAGTTAAGAAAATTACTTATATAGTTTTTGCGTTCACCTATTTTTCTTTACATTTTTAAGTTGATACTGCAATCGTATCGGCGCGCATTCGGTGCTGGTTTCTAGTTAGCGATTGCGGGATGTTAGTGGTTAACTATGACTGGAAAAGGGTTTGTTTTTCTTGAAATAGATACTACACAATGGAGTTGCGGCGTTAGAGTCAAAGTGGATTTAGTATAGGTCAGATAACCTACACACTTTGGACGTATTATCTTATGTTTTTGTGTCTTTTAATTTCGCTAGGTAGGTAAATAAGATGCGATAAGTTAACAACGTTTGTAAGGTACGTGAAATTGTAGATTAGCTACAGCCTACAGCAAATAATAGTTGCTAATAATACCAAGGGATTATCAAAACATTTTAATTTTTTCTTACTAATATATTGAACAAAACAATGATTTGAGGAATGGGCTAAAATGCTTGTAGCCAGACACAGAACTTAAAACTAATTACCCTTATTACAATATCACATATTTTATTGAACCATAGACTGTAGCAGACCTAGAATATAACTACCTAAGTCTTCATCTTGGTTCGTCCATGATACGTAAATGTTTTTCGTATTATCATCCTCTCCTTCGACTTTAATGAGGACAGACTCCACCGAAATGTTTCCATCAGATATAGTGATAGTCCAACCTGGTAACTTTTCAGTCAGGAGAAGTTTTAGCTTTTCAGCGGTTTTCACAGCTGGTCCCGGGTCGTTGAAGTGTACGGTGCTGGTGAAACGGACTATGTGCCTGTTGATACCAATCTCATCACACACCTCATCTATATCCAGAAGAGATAACCTGTTATCCTTCACACACAGGATTCCGTGAATGACTCGACGTCTCTTCGGGTCAGGAGGTAGAGCATTGTACCTCACCGCTTCAGCTTTAAGTAATCTCAACGATACGTCTATCGGTATCTTGGTTGGAGTGGTAATCGTACAAGTCTCTCCGTTAGCCGGCATGTAACACGGTATACTGAACTCTTTCTCTATCTTCTCTTTCAAAAACTCCATCTTCTGAGCTTCCCCGTGCACTAACAGCACATTCTTCGGCTCGCAGTACTGGATCAGCTGCATTATACCTTTGGCATCAGCATGAGCTGAAAATGACATGTATTCTACAGCCATTTTAACTTCTACCACTTGACGGTTTTCAAATTCAATTTTCTTGGCTCCGTTAAGGATCTTGTGGCCAACAGTCCCCTGAACACAGAAACCTGGCATGATCACCATGTTCTGCTCATGAGGTGCCCATTTCTTGAATATGTTTAATGACAAACCAGCATGCAACATTCCCGGAGTAGCAAACACAACCATAGCACCAGGATTGTCAATATAAGATTTGTCAAATGGCTTTATGTGTTTGAAATCAAACATGTTTCTTTGCACAAACGTCTTACGTATCTTCTGATTGGTCCAAGTGATGAACATCTTGTAATAGTTGTTGGCTTTTTCAGTCAAACCCAATGCAAAGTAAACTGGGAACTTCAAATTCATTCTCTCCCAATAAGTTTCCAGTAGTATACAGAGCTCCTGAGCTCTCCCCAAAGCAAAGACTGGAATTAGTACTTTCCCACCTTTCTCCACACATTCATGAACTTTTTTAAGGAAATCTCTTTCTCGGCAACGTTTGGAATCTCTAATGGTAGTGGCATAAGTAGATTCAGAGATCAAAAGATCAGGACGACATTTATCTATCCAGGCAGCTCCTAGATGTCTATCTGGAGTCATGTTGTAATCTCCAGTGTACACTACCGACTGAGATCCCACTCTGATCCAAAACATAGCAGCACCAAGTACATGGCCAGCATAGTAAGCTTTAATCTCTAATTCATTATCTACCATAACTGACTGGTGCAGAGTGACCGCAGTTACTTTCTTGATACAATCTTTAATCATCTGAGAGGTGAAAAAGTTTGACTCTCCCTTCCTTTCGACGGCAACTTTTCTCATGTCCTCCAGGAGTATAGGAGCGATGGCTTTGGTCGGGTGCGTCATGTAAATGGGCCCCGTGTAGCCAATCATCTCAGACATATAAGGTAGGGCTCCGCAGTGATCCAAGTGGAAGTGCGAGATGATGACGCAGTCGATCTGGCTCGTGATCGGGCCTTCAGGAACTATGTACGAGAAATCTGGAAAGCGCCGCTCATCGTTGTAACCCATATGCATTCCGCAGTCCAGCATAATGTTTTTACCGCCCATAGACAGGAGGATACAGCTGCGGCCAACATCCTGACCCGCGCCCAGCGGCGTTATCTTTATATCCGGCATGATGCTATCACAACTTCACATTCGGGTACCGTACAACTTTATCTTAAAATGCGTCACAAAATCTTCCAAGCAGAAGGTCGCAAGTTGGTCAATCTATGAACAGGAACACAACTTTAAAAGTCAACATCAGTTTACTGCTATAGTTATACGCGAATAGGATGCTTAGAACCACTAATTATTTGATTAACTAATAAGCAAACAACGAATATCCTATCCAACACAGTTTATAGGTTATGTTATCTTTTGTAATTAACTTGGTAGTGGAAATGTCATTGTCAACCTGTAAACATGACGCTTGATTGAAAATAGTGTTGTAAATATGACATGATTACACCACCGCCACTGCACTATAAAGCTTTTAATCGATTAATTTTGAAATCAATTGAATGAAAGACCGTTACGAGAATTGCTTATTAAAAAAATGGCAACACAGATCAACAAATGTCAAGTGTTTGCCAGATGATTGAAAACTGACTGAAGTAAATTTATTTTTTCTCATCAATTTTCGGCAGCCGGCTGCAGCGTTTTGTTTGTTCGTTGTTGTTGTACCGTTTCCCTCACTGTTATATTTGTGTTTCAAATTATTGTATCGTTCCGCGTAGCTAGTTTAGAGCAATAACACTTCAGATTGTATCGTATTAGATCGTATAGTTTTCGGTACGTGTTAAAACTCGATACGCTTATCAGTGTTTATAGCCGGCGGGCGGCGGGTGTGTGGGGACGTGTTGCCGGTAGATTAGCAGCCGCGGCAGGGGACCGTCGGCCAATTGCCTGCCACCAGCATGTCCGGCGACACGGCTGTAGCGACCAGCTCCAACGGCACCGACGTCAACCCGAAGGTGGCGTTAATTACTGGTATCACAGGACAGGTAACTACACTGCAATGTTATAATTAAATTCTGTAAAAATCTTATGTTTGGGCCAATTTTTTACAACTACTAGATCTGTAGTTACAGCTCCATACAGCTTAATTAATAAAAAAATATATGAGTTCAATGTGTTTTGTATAATTGTGATGGAATACCTACTACTTCCTATTAAAAAAAAAACACCCAAAAATAAAACAAGCAAGTTAGTAATTATTTGGAACAGAATTAAATACCATAATTTAAAGTTTTGTTTAAAACTTATTCCTTGCATAATTAATATCTACCTACTTGAATATTTTATGAGTTTTAGTTTAATTGCATGGTTAGTAAACACTTGAACAGAGCTGTAGTAAACAATGAAGTTATTTTAATAATTTATACTTTTTACTAACATGTCCTTAAATGTTATACAGGATGGATCATACCTAGCAGAATTCCTAATAGAGAAAGGCTATGAGGTCCACGGAATCCTCCGCCGCTCGTCCTCATTCAACACGGGCCGCATCCAGCACCTGTACGGGCAGCCCGCGTGCCACACGGGTGGACGGATGCACTTACACTATGGGGACCTCACTGATACCACGTGCCTCATCAGTATTATTAGTAAAGTATGTTGATTTTCTAATTAATTCCTGGATTCTTGATATTATTAGAAGTAATTTTAAGCAATCGATAATTTTCATTCTTATTATGTTTGAGAAAACACTAATAAAACTAGATAAATCCAGGACACACATTTATTGAGCTCAGGAGCAAGACAAAGAGTGGCCTGTCCAACAAACGTCATTATTCCCGCCTTAATGTATCTTATACAATGACAAGTTATAAAAGTGCATTAAAATACACAATAATTCTATGATATAAATGATTAATACTCATTACCTGAAACTAACTTATTATTATAGATACTAACTTATTTACCTATTAACTTTAAATTATATTACATAGAAAAAACAGACTTTCATTTAATAAGCTTAATAAATTAGTTCTTAATTTACATTCTTACATAATAATAAAATATTCAACCTTGTATCAGAAGTGGTTACGAGTATTTCAACTAGTAGGTACTACAACATTGTTATGATAATACCTACATAATGATTGCACATCTGAGCACTCGACATTGTGACGATTTCTATTATTATAAAAGATAATAGACTGTATAGTTAATTTTAAAGTGAGGATGTTTTAAATACAATGATATAGCAATACTGTCATTAGTATGTATTTTATAATATGTGACAAATACAAACTTGATGACTTGCAGCCAGTTTTATACTCTACTAGAGGCTGCCCGCGACTTCCTAAGCATTTATCGTCATATCTTGGAAAAAAATCATGATATCTTAAAATTATATAGCCTATGCGTTATTCTGATTAAAATCTGTTTAGCGATTTTTTCGTGATGAAGTAACAAACATCCATCTATCAGCACAAACATTGACATTTATAATAATATGAATAGGATGTATAAAATAATATAATATCATTGGATGTATATCTATCTAATATTAATTATCCATCTTTGTGCTATCTTATTCAAATTTTTGACAACAAAATTAGCAGATTAGCATTTTATATTAATGAAACCCCATTAAGGCTTAAAAAAACAATAAAATAATTATAATCATGACAAAACCTGCAAATGATTTTAAAGATCCTATAATAATAATGTACGTAGAGAGAAACGTAAAGATTGAAATAGCAACATTGTTATCAGCAAATAAGAGACCATGTAAAATGTGTATGATGCGAAATACAAGTACTGAAGTACCTATTTGTATTTACCCAGTTAGCTATAAACTTTACTGGCCGTAATGGATGATTAGGTACTAGATTAACGCAATGTTATGAGTATTTACCTGGTATTGAGGACAATTTCACTTGTATTTAACTAAAGTACAGCTAAACTTAATTATTATTAATTTTTTTAAGTCATGATTTGTATTACATTACCGAAAATTACCGTACTTTTTGCTTTGCCGTACATACATATCCGTCACGCCTCTCTCCCATTGGGGTAGGCCCTCCACTTGCTACGATCCAAACACACTTCTTTCGCTTCATCCACACTCATCAGTCACCTTGTTGCTTTGCCGTAGTCAAGTACTAATTGCAAATAGGTAAAATTCTTCAGCAATTGTAAGAATGTATGTTTCAATATTTCTTTGCATTACAAAGAAAATCTTCCAACTGAAAACCATTGTTTATCGATTCAAGGTAATCGCGTTCTGTACATACTACGATCGCGATACTTAATTTCTTCGTAACAATCTACGTTTGTTCGCAAACAGAAATGTTACGATTGCATAGTAACTAACATACAATGACGTCATTATTTGGGGATTGACTTTTAGTGAGACTGAGGAATAATAAATACTCTAAGTAGTGAGATATCTTTTTTTCTCACTTCACTCCACTTGCTACGATCGAAAATCACTTCTTTCGCTCCATCCACATTCACCAATCGCCTCATACATCATCGATAGCAAGTAAAAGGAAGTGGTCTCTGCCTACCCCAATAGGAGAGAGGCGTGACGAATATGTACGTGTGTACCTCTTTTTTTGCATTTAAAGTTTTTCTAAATTTTATTGTTTCAGACACGACCCAAAGAGATTTACAACCTAGGTGCGCAGTCGCACGTTAAAGTGTCCTTCGAGCTGAGCGAGTATACCGCACAGGTTTGTAATCTTACTTTAAGTTCATAGCTTGACGGCAATTAATGAAAGTATTGCGAAATTCCCTTGTCTTCTAACAGGGATACCTATAAGTCGCTTAATAAATATAAGTAACTTAATAAATATAAGTAACATAATATTATTAATGTGAATGGAAGTCCTGTTCTTTCTATCTGCCTGTATACATTTATTTTGAAGAAATAGCTATATCTTAAATTAAAACCTATTTATCTTAAGACATTAATTATGATGAAAAGAAATCATTCCACATGGATGAAGAAACATCAAAAGCTAGCACAACTTGCTTATAACCTGTCACTAATGTTTGTGTCGGCAGGTAGACGCCCTAGGAACCTTAAGACTACTAGAAGCAGTGCGAGTGGCGGGCTTAGAGAAACAAACGCGTATCTACCAGGCATCCACGTCCGAACTCTACGGGAAAGTGGTAGAAGTGCCGCAAACTGAGACCACGCCCTTCTACCCGCGGTCGCCTTATGGTAACTACATATTTATTATTTATTTACTATTTTTACATATATCAAATAACTTGTCCACAAAATGTTTGATTAACAATGTTGTCGTTTTTTCACGATTCCGTCTCTGTCTAATGTACGAACTGTGATCAACACAAACATAAGCATAGATATTGAGCAAGACTAAGTTAGATGTTTATCTACATTTATTAATTGTGTAATTCGCGGTCATAGACTAATGAATAATCATACTCTGATTCTGTCAAAGCGATATAATCAACCCATCGGGAATATCTGCGCACCTAGCTTAGTGACGTCATACAACTTGTACTCGTCACGGTACTGTATAAGGGAAAAGGGGGAAAAGCGCATTCCAGCGAGGTACGCAGATATTTTCGACTAGTTACAACTTTTGTTGCAAGAACTGTCAATGTTAACTAAAGCCTATTCCGTTTCAGCATGCGCAAAGCTATACGGGTACTGGATAGTAGTGAACTACCGTGAAGCATACGGCATGTTCGCGTGTAACGGAGTGTTGTTCAACCACGAGAGTCCGCGGCGAGGGGAGAACTTCGTCACGAGGAAGATCACGCGCGGCGTCGCCAAGATCACGCTCGGACTCATGCCGTACTTGGAGCTCGGGAACCTTGACTCCAAGAGGGACTGGGGACATGCTAAAGATTATGTTGAAGTGAGTCTTTTATACTTACACATCTGTCACGCCTCCTTCTCATCAGGGTAGGAAAATACCACTTCTCTCCACTTGCTATGTTCCACATTCATCAGTGGCCTCATTCCTGACTTTTCTTTAAAAATCGAAAAGATGCGATACAAGAATACAGGCCTTATTCGATAGTCGTGTCGTATCTTTTCAACATAATCATTGTAGGCAGTCTTTATCGTTGTTTACAGCGGCGTCGTACTACATCTGATCCAAGATAGATCAGAGAACTATTTCCAAGGTAATTTCATCGGATCGGATGTAGTGCCTAACCAATCTTACTCTACCTATTTTTTCCAAACCCAGGCAATGTGGCTGATGCTGCAACAGGAGTCTCCCGAGGACTTCGTGGTGGCTACCGGCGAGACGCACAGTGTGCGCGAGTTCGTGGAGCGCGCGTTCGGGTGCGTGCGGCGCCGGCTGCGGTGGAGGGGGGAGGGGGACGCCGAGACCGGACACGACGCCGATACTGACGAGCTGCTTGTTAAAGTCAACCCTAAGTACTACCGGCCGACTGAAGTCGTAAGTACACTTAATATACTAGTCTTTAATATGTATCTGTTGCAATTATTACCGTTTCGTTACATGTTTAGTGAAGCCTAAAGGCCGGCGCTCACCTGACGGAGCGTAGCGCAGAGCATTTTTGATTGTCATAATATTATAAACATTGTTCTTATTAGCATAATATTCAAAATCAGTTAACAAAAGAGCATGGAAGCATTGAAACGACTAGGTACATGCGAATGTTGTGTCAACTAATTTTGAATATTATTGTAATGAAAACAATGTCGACAAATAATATATCATTTTAAATGCTCTGCACTGCGCTCGTTAAGTGTGCGCCGGCCGTAATGGTAACGTTCGAATTTTAACTTTTATAGTAACAGTAAAAAGGTTTATTTATTTCTAGGATAAAAACAGCATAATGTTCTATTGAGAATACAAGAATCCAATAATGCCGAAATATTTTTTTACTCCATAATTTCTTGTTTTCTTTTTTTAATTATTTATAGTATAGTTTTTGTAAGAAGTGTAATACTATAGCTACAATCGAGAGCACATCATTGTAAAGGTTGATCTACTTTTAACTGTACTACTAAAATCAAAAAACCGTTTTCCAGGATTTACTCCTAGGCGACCCGACGAAAGCTCGCGAGAAACTTGGATGGAAACCACGCGTGACCTTCGAGCAGCTGGTGAAAGACATGGTGGAGGCAGACCTCGAGCTGATGAAGAAGAACCCTGAGGCGTAGGTGGGCGAGAGAGAGATGGATGCGGATAGGGTAGGGGAACACCACCGATGCATGGACATTGTGACATTTTGACATGTCATGTTTTAAATATTTTTACTGTAAAACGCACTGCTTTGGTAAATGCCACCCTTGAAATGCTTGAAATAAGTTTTTTGCTATTTTAACAAAACTTAACAATTAAAAGACATTAATTTGCAAGTTAAAAATCTAATACAATAGTACTGAAAATGAGTGACCAGCCATTTTAAGTTATCACACAAGAGGGCTTTTTTTTTAAAAAATGTCTATATTGATTACTTTAACTTTTTTTACAATTTCTTCTCTTTTTACCCGACTGCGCCAGAAGGAGGGTTATGTTTTTCAAGAGTATGTATACGGTGTTAGGAAAAGTATCACTTTCCTTTTAACCAGGTATAGTGTTAGTGATGTTATTAATCGCGCGATTCGCGCGCTCCAACGCAAAGGTCATTCCACTCTCGGCGAGTAAGTAGGACGGGAGCGCTCGCCGCCCGTACAGAGCGAGAGAGACAGAGCGAGCGCGCCGCGCGCCCGACCTACTTATTCGCCGCCGGGAGTTGAATGACCTTTGCGTTAGAGTGCGCTATTAATAATGAAATTCTTGATTAAAAATGAGTTAAATTTTTTTTTTTCGTGGAATGTATTCTACATTACTAACACTATGCCTGGTTAAAAGGAAAGTGATACTTTTCCTTACACCCTGTATAAGCATGTTATAATTCTTTGGCACGCCCTACCTACAGCCTAAACGGCTTGATGGATTTTAGTTTGAGAGGTGTCGTTAGATTAGTATTTACAGTGAGAGTGACATTGGGTACATCAAAATAAAAAAATGCGTTTTTTTAGAGGCATTCGGTTTTTTTTTTATAAAAAGGTTAGGTTATTCTCAATTCCAAATTATATTCATTTTAATTACATTTTTATTTGGTGGTAGATTATTATAATACATTACACTTTGCTATTATTTGCTTGTTGGTATGACAGTTGCATGCTAGTTATTTTTTTATTATTTTCGAATTTTAAAATTTTGATATTTTTTTACAGGCAAAGGGACGACACGTATACATCTAAACTAGGATTGAAGAGCGCTAATTCACATTGTGCTGTATATTAGAATTATGCTATTTATAACGTAAGGAAAGATATTTTGTATAAAACTTTGTATCTACAAGATATTAATTAATTAAATATAATATGATATTGTTCAAAATGGTTATTCCACGAAACGCATCACGTAATTTTTTTTCTGTTTTTATCACTTTTTTCTGTGTTTTTTAAGGGGCTGTCTACAGATAACATTTATCTGGCAGATATTTTATCCCTGTCTCTGTCTAAAACGTCGTGTTTTATAAAATAGACATAAGTTTATCTGTCAGTTTAATTTTATCAGTAGATGGTGAAACGAGCACTTAAAGTGTCATTTAAGTAATAATTGTATTTATAGTAGTGAAAACCTAAAAAGCCCGTTTTGACAGATAAGAATGTGACATTATTAGAGATGTATCAAATTAAATAGCCAACACAATTATCCGATTATTACGAAAAATCGATTTGTAGTTCATATATTTTTTTATCGATTTTTATTTTTGAGTAAAATTTTTTATTAATAATTCTAAATTTCAAAATTGATAAAAGGGTAGGTAATTACGTAATTGTAATGTGAATCTGTAGTTCTGTAGTTAAATCTTAGTGCCCATATTTGCGAACTTCAGTTGAATATAACATTTATTATAAAAATATAACAAAAATGCATTAACTTTACCTGGGTTCAAAGTTCGAATAATTCGATTCTCGTTAAGTCATTAGTGCAATACAGTGATTGCTTCGTTACATCTCTATCAAATACCTCTTGTTAAAAAAAAAAGACATAGGATGTAACGGTTTACGTAGTAAAGAAACAGTCTTTTTTATTTTGTAACTATCATGGAAAAAAGTATATTTGAGGATAATTGTGATATATTATAGCATTACACGTCTATAGTAGTGCTCTGAAAAAATCTAGGGGTTATATTTATAATTTTTATTATTCTGTCGATTTCGCGTAAATTACGTTCTATAGTCTTAAATAGCTGTCAAATCGGGCTTCTTAGGATGTCACTGGTATAATTAGTGTATTAGTATAGTTTCTTTTTTAAATCCAAATGGTGTCCCAATAAGACATTGTAATCTAGTACGTATTACATCAAGAATAAAGCCCAGTTTTGAGCGTAACAAGGCACTATTATATATTTTTTTATTTGTAAATAGTAACTTAATAACGTAGGTATTAAAAGTTTTACAGTTTATAGTTTACTATAAGTTGCTGTCACCCTACACACGCAAATATTTTAAACTTTTATCCTAGTTTTACTCCAACATGTGGGCACCCCTTTGTTGTACAAAGTGTCAACGTAACTTATATCTGTGGTTGTAGTGTACGGCCGTTATGTACCGGAGCACAAACTTACGTGCAATATGAAATCAATTATATTTAATATATTTTATATTATGTCGTGCAATAAGCCAGTTGCTGAAAACTACTGGAAAGGTTATATAAGTTGATTTTAAATTAAATATCTATTAACTCCCTAATAAAATAATGAATAAGTATGCAATTTCGGTTTTTGTCAGAGTCAGCTTTGGAGCGCTTGTACACGCACCGGACATCCGGCAAAAAACGGTCGCCATATATTTTTTTGCCGGATGGACGTCCGGTGCGTGTGTGTACCCACGTCCAATATAAATCATACTCCACCGCGTAACGGACGCGCTCTTAGATTTAATGGAGCTTTAACTTAAAATACCTTTTCAGCAACTGCTAAAATGTTGTGTATATATTTTTCCATCAATCATTAGTTTTACATTTACATTCCGAATATCAGGAAATCATTATATTTTTTTAATACTTAAGTGCAGTTGATCATGACTAACACATTGTAAACTCTACTTTATTTCACTAGTAATAGATTACAAATTAGCATGCATTACAGTTATGTAAATAATGGACTTGTAAAATGATTCTTATTGCAGGTGAAATAAAGTGCATTATTGAAAACGTGATCTGATACTTTTATAGACGCATTTATAACAGAGCATTGTATTTGGGATTAAATAAATGTCACTAAAGAATGAAAATTATGTTTTTTTACCGACTTCAAAAAAAGGAGGATGTTTCCCAATTCGACGTAACATTTTTAGAGTTCCGTACCCAAAGGGTGAAAACGGGACCCTTTCTGAGACCCGCCCGTCAGTCACCAGGCTGTATCTCCTGAACCGTTATAGCTGAGCGTTGTAATTTTTAAAGATGATGTATTACCGTTGCTGCTATAACAACAAAAACTAAAAATAGAATAATAATTAAGGGGCTCCCATACAACAAACGTGATATTTTGCCTTTTTTGCGCGAAATCAATAGTGAATTGTACGGAACCCTTCCTGAGCGAGTCCGACTCGCACTTGGCCGGTTTTGTTATACAACTTCCGCAAAGCATTATATAATTTAATTTTACTAGGATATAAGAAAGACATATTGCAAATCAACATGTTTATTTACAGATTAAAAAACTATTTTAATCAAAATATAAAATTACTTTTGAAATGTTCTGAATCAGTTTGTACTTACATCATCACGAGACTCCACAATTTAGAATATTACAATCACATTACAATACATACTGTCATATAAAAACACAAATAACTAAGTCATACAACAATACAAACTGTATAAGTACCTAAATAATTATTAAATTAACAAACATTCACAAATTACAAATTATCCAAATCATTAAAAATATTAAAATCAAATTAATTGTAATGTTTCTAAAACTAACAATAATAATATGTATTTGGAATTATTACTTTTGCATGTAAAAAAATGATTTCAAATCAACATCCCTATTACAAACAGCATTGCAATACATCTGTCTCTTTCTATAACACTGGAAAATTACTTGCTAAAACGGGACAGATATGTTCTGTCTAAGGTCCGACGCACAACTGACGGAGCGCAACGCAGAGCATTTTTGTCATATTATTATCGACATTGTTCTCTTTAGAATTATTCACTAATTTTGGCATCGAGGCGACTATATGCGAATGTTTTGTCAACTGATTTTGAATATTATTCTAATGAGAACAATGTCGATAAATATGACAATCAAAAATGTCCTGCGCTGCGCAGGCCCTTTAGATATTTGTTAAATCGGAACAGATATCTTTCATCTTTCTCAGTCTAACTTATAAACTTTTATGAGGTAGAAAGGGATAGAGACACATCGCCACCAGGGCGCATACTTCAACCGTTATATTCACTGGTTTCATTGTAACATAGTCCCTTCTAAATCCATCTGCTGAGTGAGTACGCCTCGCAGTATGAACTCTGTGGACACTACAGTGGCGCCCTTCCGTCTGAGAGCCGCCCAGTGCGAGCGGTCGCTGGTACACGACACTACCACCCAACTACCCTCGGATATACAGCCTACGGACTGCTGTAGGGGGCGCCACGTGCCGCCGCTGCATTCTACTATCACTGAAAGCAAAAGTAAAAGTATAAGTTTGGTTGTTACAGTACAGTCGAGGGTATTTGAAACTTTACACAGAAGTACCTTATTTCATCGCGTTATAAGGGCGATATTAGAAATATTTTGTAAAGGTTGATCTGCTTTCGACTGTACCTACATGGTTTTGGTAAAATGTCAATTAAATGACGGGTGTAGAAATCTTGTTAGTGTCAGTTTGCACCCCTGAGCTCGCTCAGTTGTTTGTAAAGTTTCATTAAAATCTGTTAAGTAGTTTTAGCGTGAAAGAGTAAGAAACATGCTCACTTACATCCATACATCCATGGGCACAAACATTTACATTTATAAATATTAGTGTAAATGTTTATAAATATGATAAACTATAATTGGCTGTTTCATTTTCTATTGCGTTGTTTACTTTGAAGCTGTTGTTTTTCCAAAAAGAAATTAAATAAATAAATAAGTTCATACACTGCATCTCATTAGCAGCCGGCAGCACTCCCGGCGTAGACGACACGATGACTCCCTTCAGGAACCTCACCCCGCCCGCCACCGCACGCAGCGTCGACGACAGCTTGAACCCGAACCGACGCTCGCTCGCTGCGTCCTCCAGGATGTACTGCCACGGGTCTACGGAGGTATAGTTGCACCATATGATACATGATCAAAAGTACTTGAACACTCTCTAGGCAGTATCTAAGTTATAACAAAGGTGCATTTGGTAAATAGACGCCGTTAACTGAAGCTACTTTGAGTACTTATTAATTTTCATTTTAAAGCCTAATTTTGACACAGAAAAGCATTGAAAAACAAACTTAAATTAATAAATAGATAGACAAAACATTTTTTATCATTACACACAAGGAGAGATACAGTAAGTAGTTGAAAAATATAAACAGTAGCTATAATACATCAGCAGCTAATAGCTAATAATGACTTGCTCAGTTCAAACCAAATAGTAGGTATTTGGTTTGACCTGAGCAAGTCATTATTAGTATTGTCAGTTGAAAGAGGAATAATAGTCATTTACAGGTGTCGCGACGTGTTACTCGTAAACTAACCTTTACATTCTAACTACAAATAAATGTAACATACCAAGTATAGTCCCCGCGTCAACGCACGCTTGCAACCATTGCGGGCCCACCACGGGACGGCCGAGACCCACCGCGCACAGCAATTTAAATGTACGACGTAGGGACACTGTCGCTAGCACTGTACACGACAGCACGTCTGATACCACACACGCACCTGTAGAAAGTTACATAGATCATAGTGAGTAGATTACTTAATTTTTTATGAAATTTAAATTTCATAAAAAGACTACATGGTCACAGACGCCGAGGTAGACCTCGAAAAAGATGGAGAGACGATCTGGATCTGGATGCATTTTCACGGGAATGGCGGGACGCTATCGGAGACTGTGTTAAATAGAAAGTCGCGGGGGAGTCTTTTGCCCAGCTGTGGGATCTTAATGGCTAACAAAAAAAGACTAAGTAGCTGCTAACTTCTATACATAACTCCGTTTTTCAATATAATTTCATTTTAAACCCACACAAACTAAATTTACTTTAAAACTGACAAAAAGGTTAATAAAGCACAACATTGGACACATCTCCGATGTCGATAGTTAAATGTAAGAAATTGCTTTCAGAAGTTCCATTCTATGATTCTATGGTTATAGAAAACATGAAAAATAATAATTCAATCCAAACTTACCCAATTTCTCGAGTTCCGCTTTAACATTAACATTGTCAAAGGGGAAAGCCGTGAAGAGCACACAGTGTTTGACAGCCGCTGGTGTAGACCGACGAGACGAACTTGAGGATCCAGGGTCGGAAGACACCACCACTGTGCTGCTAGCTGAAGACCTGGTTTTGATTCTCTTGGAACTTGGCGCTTCGACGTCAGCAGCTCTTGTACGCTTCAATACTTTAGGAGAGTCTGTACTTGATCCAGATGATATATTATACACTGTACTTTGCTCATGTTGTACTACACTAACTGATGATTCGTTTTGTATTCTAGCATTTCGTCGACTTCGATTAGATGTATGTTCTTTTGATTTTTTATCGTCTTCATGTTTGCTACTTTTCTCTTTCTTTTCCTTTGGTTTATCTCTATCTGTCTCGTCTTTCCTCGGTCGACCGCGTTTTCGTTTGGTGACTGGAGTTGGTGATTCGGATCGTTCTTTTTTAAGACTGCTTTGTTTTTCAGTGTTTTTACTTCGTGTGCTCCTTGTCCTTCTGCTAGTCCCGCTAGTTGAATTCAGACTGTCATCCACTGAATGTGTTGTTACTGATGCTTTTGAGTCGTCACATAATGAAACGGTGTAGTTAGTTATTTTGTCTTGCGTATCTTTTTTATTGTTAGTTCTATTTCTGCGTGTTTCTCTAGTCGTCTTTGTAGAGTCAGCCTCTTTTACTGTTACCTTACTTTCTACTCTTTCTTTTTGATCTGTTGTATTCTTTTTCGCTCTCCCATACGTTCGTTTCTCAGGTTGTGGAGCATCACAATCTCTGACCTTGTCTTGAGAATCATTTTTAACTATTTTAGTATCAGCTACAATAGTTGTTAGATCTACACTGATATCTTCTTCTCTTTTAATCTTATCTTGTCTTCGTCTTGTAGTTTTATTTTGAGTTGTCTCAGATTTTATGTCATTAGATTTCGTTTTTGTTTCATTATGTTGTGGGCTGCTATCTTTAAGATTCTTCTTATCATTCTTAGTTTTCAATCGCGTTATATTTTCACTGATTATTTCAGTGTCTACGTCATCATCTGCTTTATGGAATTTTGATTTGAGTATATTGGTGCCAGTTTTTAGAGCTTCGTTTTCTTGCACCTTAGTAGTTGGTTTCCTCGTTCTCGTAATCATACGCGTCGGTAAAGCTGTGACATCAAACTTGGCCGTCAGATCTTGTTTCACAGTTGTCTTAGACCTTTTCTTCTTACGGAATAGAATAGGAGTTTGTTCCTGAGAATCATTCTCTGGTTCCGATTCACTGGAAGAATCTGTTGCTAATGTTTTTGAGCTGAAACTGACTGTAGTTTTGATCTCCTGACTGTCCGGCAGCTCAGTGGCAGCAAATTTGAATGGCCTCACTTTCTTTGGCGTCACGTCGACATCTGAGGGGTCACTTGGGACTTTCTTGACTTTTGCAACATCTGCTCCGATCATATGTTCGATTTGATCTGTTGATAAAGTCTTTACGAACTTAGCGACCTTCTCCTCCCCTTCACTATCTGTAGACTTATCCCTAACATAAATGCTTTTAGTTACAGTATCATCTCTCTGTGTACATAAGTCATCTAGTATATCCTGTGTCGCTGCATAATATTTTTCATTCGGACTATGTTTTTGTAATAGTGCATTCATGTTAGTAACTTTAGGATCACTAAGTCGTCCAGAATCTCTCTTTTTAGACTTCAAGGCTGTCTGCTGTGGAATTTTAAATGGACTCGGAAGAATTTCTTCTGAATATCCTGATTCAATGACTCGTTTTTTTGGAGTATCTTCTTCTAAGACTTGCGTTGATAGATCTTCGAAACTTGGAGCTTCGGGTATTACTTGCGTGGCCATGTCTTCCAGATCAGTATATTTATCATCTTGAGTAGTTGTTTTACTTATATTATCAACAGGGTTATCAATAACATCTTCAACTATCACTTGCGTCGCTAAATCTTCAAAGTCAACCTTAGGGCTTTTAGCTGGATTATTTTTATTTCCAGTTTTGTTCTCCTCTGAGTCATCTTCGCAATCAGTCAGGTCGTCATCTTTCGACGGTAATTGTGGAATCTTTTGTGTAGGCAGGAAGTCAATATCTTCACAATCTGTTGAATCATTAGAATCAATGCGTTTTTTTATCTTCTGAGGAACTATTTCTTTACTTTCTTGTAAGTTTGGAGTTTCATCGTCTTCTATAATAGTATCAGGTTGTGATAATGGGATCTCATCCTCATTTTCCTCTTGATTCGTGAATGGATCTGAATTCACTATAGCTTGAGATTGTATGTCGTCTAAAAACGACTGAGATTCTAACTCGTCAAACATAATGACTTCGTCTTTAGAAGAATTACTTCTCGTATCTTTAGATATATTCAAATCTTTATCTTTAGTTGGCATTTGTGTATCGGCTGCGTTAATATTATTATCATTATCAGGGATCTGTGTATCAGCTGTGAATAAATTTTTACTACTTTCTGGCATCTGAGTATCAGTAGTGAATATATTTCTATCACTACCTTCAGGATTTTGTGTATCTACTGTAAATATAGCATTAGCATCTTCATTAGGAGACCCAGCTCCTGGCAACTGAGTACTAGCAGTGAATATGTTATCATCATCTGTGAGTCTCAACTTATTGCTTTTCTCTACAAATTGTGTGTCTGCATTGAATATGCTGATGTTATTTTCTTTATTAGCTGCATAGATATCGACTTCCATTTCGTGTTGATCACTTATTTTACATACTGCTGGTAGTTGAGTGTTTAAACTGTGTATAGAAGGTGAAGAGCCTGAAGGTATTTGTGTATCAGCTGAAAATATAGAGTCTGTACTATCGTTAATGACGTCTGTATTTGGACCTTGAGTGTTCATTTCATGAATGTCGCCATTTTGACTTGATTCGTTCAGATTGCTACTTGAATCATCTAAATTAAAGGATGCAGATTTTTTTGAAGATTTACGTAAAAGATTTAATGAACTTTTTGGTGAAGGTTTTATTATTTTATTGCTTGGACTTTTAAATTGATTGAAACTCTTTGGTTGTGATGGCATGATGAATGAGTCATCCTGAAATAGAAATTAAATCGACTTAAAGACTAGTCAAGAACATAGTACAATTAATTACAAATCATTGAAATGAAGTGAAATATTTTATTGCTGTGTATTTGCATCGTAGCAAGTGAAGAAAAAGAAGAAGAAGAAGAAGAAGAAGAAGAAAGAAGAAGAAGAAGAAAGAAGAAGAAGAAAGAAAGAAGAAGAAAAGAAGAGGATAGAAGTGGTCTCTGCCTACCCCAATGGGAGTGAGGCATGACGGTTATGTATTTAAGTATGTATCTATTTGCATATATTAAACAAAAAGCATAGTGTTATACCAAAAAATGACTTTTAATATTACCTTATCACTAACATCCGGAGACTCCGGCACTGTTGCGGCTAACCTTGACACATGTCTAGGCACAGCCGGAGTCTCAGGCACGTCAACCTGCGTACAAGGCAGGTCTAGAGCCTGTGTACACGGCAGGTCTGTGTCTTCTTCCAGCAAACGGAACACTCCGAACACTTCCCCAAACTGAACCGTGTCACCATTTGATAAAGGGGAGGGGATGTACGCTTGCAAAGTTTTCTGTAAGTTTAATTGGAATATAAAATTAGGACAAAGTGAGAAAGTGTGTTTGGATTAAAGCAAGTGGAGGGAAGTGGTCTCTACCTACTCCGATAGGAAAGAGGCATGACAGATATGTATAAAATGAATAGGTGTTAGATAACTTAACCAGTTCTCTTATTTATTGATTACCTAGATGTTTTGTTACTCACATTGTTGAGTCTGGTCTTGTTAGCCGAGTCCAAATCCATGAGCATGTACTCATTGCCACTGAGTACATTGATGACTGCATGTTGACGGGATATTGACTGGAAAGTATTGTTACGGAGTTTCCATAAGTTTCTATTTCTTTATAAATGTTATGTTAAGTAATTAAGTAGAGTAATTCAATTAATATCACTAAATATGGAATAGAACACAATATCCTTCCCATTTAAAAATCATTCTAATTCCCATTTAAGAATTTTTTTTTTATGCCAATGAGTTATAGACGTAATGGGAACTTAATATTATTTATTAGCTTAATAAACCTTAATTTAACATTTCCTAGTTTTATTTAGTAAGTGCATATTCAATCTGTATACTTATTACAAAGAATCATTTCTAAGATAAGATAACACTGAAGTGTATCAATACTTACATTGCGATTGAGTACAATGGAGCATGTCTGTGGGTCTCTGCCCACCTTGTTGGGGCCTCTCTTCACCGGGTACTTGTCACCTAGCATCCCCAAGAAACCAATCTGAAATTAAAGGTGGTGAAGCATTAATACATAGTTATTTTAATTTAGGTACTTCATAGTGTTATGAAACTAAATTTTTCTTATGCTGCTGTTATTTATGAATACAAAATTAACAGTATTAGGTACCACTTCATTTTTAAAACCATATAATTATATTGTTGTTGAAAAAATTTTGATTCGAGAAATTTTGTAAATAACATTCTAACCTGTTCGACGCATAGTCTCTCTGATTGTGAAGAATCGTAGTCAAGTCTTTGCGTGCATTCCATTCTCACTCCATTTGTTGCAAATAATTACTCAAAAATATAATATTTTGCTGCTTTTTCACTAAAAACCCGCGAAGAAGCCGTTGCCGAACGAAAGAAAACAAGACACACAAACAAAGAATACCTAGCTGTCAGTTTGACATTAAAAAAAATTTCTTCGTTTATGGTTAGGCAAAGATCTTATAATTATGCCTCTTAAGATTGATGTAAAGTATTGTCAATCCTTCGTCAATCACTTGCCTTATAAGATTTTACGAAAACCCCCGTGGCTTGGCCCATGTTTCTAGTGATACAACAAAATACATGTAAATAGTTCAGATAAAATCTAGATAACATGCAGGTAAGTCTAAATAAATATCTACTTTTTATTAAATCAGAATCACTTAATTGAGCAAAATTTTATCCATCGTGCGTGCATCACGGTTTTTGCGTGATATTGGTAGTGGAAGGAAGGTGAGGAAAAACTTCCAAGCTGTTTTACAAAAATTGGTTGGTAAGTAATAAAAAAATAGCACAGAATTATGTTGGTAACAAATTTTATTAAACTTCAAAAAAACTTTGAAATTTTATTACTTAGTTACGTAGGTATTTTAATTACAGCAAAAAATAATCCCGTCACATTAAACGAATTGTTGGTCATCTTCGTCGTAGTGCACGCCGACCTGTTGCCGCACGGTATCCATCAACTTGGCCAGGATCAGAGTATCTTGGTGTGACATACGAGGAGACTCTACCAAACCTAATAAAGAATGTTTAGAATTTAAAATATATTATGTAAACAAATGTATAGGCAGGTAGGTACCTACTTAAGTTGAAATGTTTTTAAAATAAAACAATGTAGGTAGATAATTATGTTAAATTGAGGCCTTGGTCAAGCAACCAGCAAACCAGAATACTACTTAATTAAAGATGTATTGTAATGCTCTCACCTTTCTGAATACATCTGCCAACTTCGAGCGCCTCATAGACGAGTCCAGCACTGTTGTCAAAGTTATAAGGAAGCTTTGAGGAGTGCAGCTGGAACTTCTCCACCTTTCCATCCACGTGGATCAGGTCTGTCGGGAAGTGAAACGGGTCTTCAACCTGGGTAGGGATAAACAAACAATTTCAGTAATTAAATAGGAAGATAATATAGTATAATCTGTCTAATGGAACACAGCGCTATAACAGATAAGGTCGTGTTTACATTCATAGCATTGGTTTGATTGAAAGCACTCGGGATAATTAGATAAGGTCGAAACGGAATGTAAAGTGGATCAATTATCTTGATAAATAAAAGGACACGTGAAGTACCTATTAACTCATTTGCAGAACCTACTTACCTATGGCACCATATGGTTCAAACTTATTGAAAAGAAAACTATGAAAAACTACAAAGTTCCACAAGATTTCTAATTAATAAAATGTCTTACAGTAGCACGTCCTTTGGTCCCGACAACAGTGGCTTTGTTCCAGAGTCTGGCGTAGGAATGCACGTTAAGCACAGCCCGTCTACCACCAGAGTACTCCAGCACAACGGTGTCCACCAGATCCACTCCATCTTCGTTCAGTTCACCCACAGCCGTGACCTTGAGCGGCTCCTCCTTGAAGATGAACTGCGCGAACTGGAGCACGTAGACTCCAAGGTCCAGGATCGCGCTGCCTCCCATTGACTTCTTTCTGAAATTTTCCGAAAATAATGACTGTTAATAGGGTCGTTTAGTTTTTGCTCCTTCCAGAGTTGATAATCAAAATAAAAATTATTATCACAAGTACGGGCAAGTAGGTAAGTGTTTTTTGTTGTAGTCTTAAAACATGTGATAATATGTATTAAAAATATCTTACGTTAGCCTGTCTACGCCGCTGATGGCCACTCCAAAGTTAGCCTCTACATATTGGATATCTCCAAGTTTTCCTGAGCTGATCTCCTTCTCCAGGGTTAAATAGGCAGGCGCGAATCTGGACCACACCGCCTCCATGAGGAACAGCTTCTTCTTCCGAGCCAAGTCCACCAGACTCCTCGTCTGCTTCGAGTTCAGGGTCAGAGGCTTCTCACAGAGGACATGCTTGCCATTCTCGAGGTAAAGTTTAGCAAGAGAATAGTGGTCAGGGTTCAACGAGCCGATGTATACCACGTCTGGAAGAGAGGAACATTAGCTAACTTTTGTTTTTAACCTCCCCACTAGTATAGCTACTTATATTCTAGTGGCCTACACAAAAATAAATGTGAATTCCTGAGACAGAAGTTCTTTAGTTCAAATAGTACCTATAGGTACCTCAACAGATCAATCGTCTTACCAATATCATTGCTGACAGCCATAGCTTGGTAGGAATCGAAGACTTTGGGAATACTGTGCAGTTTGGCGAAGGTAGCAGCTCTGGTCTTGTCGCGGGCTGCAATCCCGACGATGGTCTGTCCAACTTTGTCTCCCGAGTACGAGTTGAAGGCGTTCACGAAGTCATTGCAGATCTTCGCCGCAGTCACGATTCCCCAACGTAAAGGCATCTACAGAAAAATAGACAAGTTTAATCAATCATTACGTACCCAGTCTTTAATCTTTTCTAAACTATTATAGTCTTCATTAACGACGTACATAAATGTTTCAAATTTTGTAAATACTTATTGTATGCCGACGCCTTGAAAATCTATCATACCATAGATGTTCCTGACGACCATCGCAGCTTTCAACAAGATTTAGACAGGTTCTCAGAGTACTGTCTAATAAATAAGCTTAAGCTCAGTATAAATAAGTGTAAAACCATAACTTTTACTAAAAAAAAGAACAATAATTAGTCAATACCCATACAAACTATGTGGAACTAGTCTCGACATCGTACATTCTATTAAAGACCTCGGGGTAACACTAGATTGTAAGCTACACCTAGGCGATCACATCGATAACATTATTAGTAGGGCTTTTAAAATGTATGGCTTTGTATTCCGTACCGGTTCCCGATTCACGCAGATTGTGTTATTTTAAGTGAGAATACTATCACGTTTGAGTTCATTTAATAACTAATTCGTGGTTAAAGTTGTTGGTGACGCAATTATTCACACTACTTAATAATACTTAGACATAAGATACATTTTGTACACTGTTTGTTGACCCTAATAAATAAAATAATAGTCATAATTACGTAAGTACCTACTCTAAACTATTGTTTTCCTTAAACTTATTTTAAAGGATAGGTAGGTACTTAAAACGTAAAAATTATATAAACCGATTATTATTAAAGAAGTAAACAAAATCAGTCTGTCATTTTATATGACGCACAAAATGTTCAGTAGGTACTTGAACTTGAACCTTATGGTGGTACCATGGTGTTGACTGGATACCATGCTTTAAGCACTCGTAATACGAGTTGGTACGCAACCATATCAAACTCTTGATAAACTTACTCACAGGTCATGAAGGTACTTTAATATATGAAAATAGATAATAAATTTTAAAAAAATATAATAAAAAATTAAAAAAAAATAGATAAAAAAAACTTTTGGAGTACCTATAAATAAATATTATTATTTATTATGAAAAAAAAGCTGGCTTTGAACTGCGCTTTTTAACTCAATTTAAGTACCTACTTAATTCTGGTTTCAAAACACGCAAGACACGCAATTCTGAATTTAGTATCAATGCAATAATTATAAGTAGGTACCTACTTAATTGGAAACTCAAGAAATAGATAAACTATGTATTTTTTCTTTGACGACAGCGGAGCATCTTAAACACGGTAAAAATAACATAAAATTGAATTTTGCAAAAATTATTTAGATCTGAGTAATTTTTTTTATCGTTCTATTTAAATTCATATAAAATTCATAACTGACTAAGTGATCTCTGCCTACCCCAATGTAAAAGAAGCGTGGCGGATATGTATGTTTGTATGTACTTATAACATATCGTAAAAAAATGGCGGTTGCCGGTTCTTTTTTAATGGTCCGTAAAGTTATTTTTTAATACCTACTCACCTCTAAGTTAAGTGATACGCGTTACGATTAAGTTCTTCAACTATAAAGTTATTAAAGTATTTATATAGCTAGGTACCTAAGTAATCAATCAATCAATCAAATCAGCCCGTTTCTCCCCGCTGCTGGGTATAGGCCTCCCTTTTTTCGCGCCATTCACTACGGTGGTCCTGTGCCAGTCTAACCCATAGCGGCCCTGTCGTATGTCGATCTGACGATGTCATGATGACGACCTAAGTATTACTACCAATAAAATAATATACCATTGAACTTACATTGATATCTAGACGTGTGATCTCGGCAACAAGTGGTCGAATACAAACAACCGATAACTTTCGCGCGACTCTATTTATACCTACTGTTATCTTCAATTGACTCTGTTTGATAATAATATACGTGCTACAAACTATCCGTCTTATTTGATAACAAGCCATGGAAACATCATATATTTGTTACACGAAGTAAAAATTTGACCCCAGAAACTCATAACCGATGTCAAATAGGTCAAGGCAAAGAGTAGAGTAATGTATGGTCAAGGTATCAGTAATTCCATGGGTTTGTGTTATCATCTTATGTAACTTCTTATATACTTTTATAATATTCTACTATTTTGCACAAAAACATTGTTTTCGTAATTCATAACAAGAATAAGACTATATAACGGCGTTGCCGCTAAAAGAAACACGATCGAACTTTATACGAGCGTTTATTGCAAAAGTTAACCTAATTAACAACTGAGGGCGAGAAGTAATATACGTTCATGGAGATGCGTCCCACCAGGTGGAAGGCGGAAGCACATTCCAATGCAGTGTATTATTCCCTAAGTCTCGATACAAACTTGATCAAGCAAGACTCAATCAAAACAAAATATGGTTTCGGGGGTAACCAAAACGAGTGTACACCTCTATAGCACGTTTCAGGATACATGTGCCGCCATCTAAGTTTTCTCTTGACGTATTAACTGTATCCCGAACATTGTCAACTAGCGCCGCCGCCTTTATCCTCTAAACTAATTAGGGTTGTTATAACTATAGATAAAAATCCTAAGTAATCTTGATAAAAAAAGAAATGTGGTACTTATTTGAAAGATACAGCAGCTTTTTATACGTCTGTGACTTAATACATGTAATCAATGTAATCAGTTAGCCTACTGGGATATATTGGTTCTTCTTTTCTTCAAAAACTCCCAAAGAAAATCGCGATCCCTCTGTCCCGAAATGGTAATAAAAGAGATTGATGGATGCAATTGGTTATTGAAGTATTGATAGGTATTGATTGATAGTGTCGGGTGTCTGCAACAGCTATAAAGCCATAGATAAAAGAACCTGAAACTGTCATAGAATGGCATTCAAGTTTACTAAAGAATTATTCACTGAAGACGATTATTATTGGATTTTACTCAAGAAGTATATTACTAATGACGATTATTTCTGGAATTGACAAAGAAAAAAAATCACCTATGACGGATTTTGTTGAATTTTACTGATGAAGACTGCTCTACTGAAGAGATATTTCATGGATTATACATCAAACCAAATATACTGAAGACTAGGCTGCATGGTCTCTGATCTTTGCCTGTCCTGAATGGACGAATTAAAAAAAAAAAAAAAAAAAAATGGCATTCAAGTAACTGTGGCCGCAAACTTGGGTAAATATTACTGTGATAAAACTACACAAAAAATGGATTTGTTAAAATAACATTAATTTTATATCCATGACAAAAAATAAATATTAATATCTCACAGACATTAAAATGCACCTAATATCTACATATAAATAAAAAATAAATGAGAAATGTATTTATCTACAAAAATATGTCTGAAGTGAGCCTGCAGCAATAGCCACACTAAAGAAACATGACACGACCACGACAAACAGCCAGCACCTGTCAATGTCATGTGTTTGGTGTTTGTTATCATTCATTTGTGATCCCGAAAAAAATCCCTCTAAACTAATCCAAAAATAGAAACAGTGATCGAATAGTTAGGAAGTGTAAAATTGAGAAGGCTTGTTCAAATCGCAGGAAATCGGATAGATAAGTAGAAATGGACGACTTAGTATTTATCGGTGACTGGATCAAAGACAGAGTTTTGGGTTCCGGAAGTTTTGGTACAGTAGTTTTATGGAAGCACAAAAACACGGATGAAAAACTCGCAATAAAGACATGTAAATGGGGCGATGAACTCACCGCTAAGCACAAGGAGCGATGGGCGAAAGAAGTGGAAATGCTGCAAAACTGCGACAATCCGAATATCGTGGGAACAAAAGAGTTACCGACGGAGTTCGTGTCGGGTCTGGCGCCCGCTAACCCGTCTGGGCTGCCCGTGTTGTGCATGCAGTATTGTAGCGGCGGTGACCTGCGCCAGCTGCTCAACAAAGCGGACCACTGCGCAGGCCTCAAGGAGCTGCAGGTACGTCACATCCTGGGCGACGTGTGCAGCGCCGTGCAGTTCCTCCACGCCAACAAGATCACCCACCGCGACCTCAAACCTGAGAACATCGTCATGCACATCGACACCACCCCCGCCCTCCCCTCTCAGAACAGCAGGAAAACCATCTACAAACTCATAGATCTAGGTTATGCCAAAGAAATAGACTCGAACTCTGTGTGTGCCAGCTTTGTAGGCACTTTGCAGTATCTTGCACCTGAAATCATGTACAGCAAAACATATAGCAACTCTGTGGATTACTGGTCTTTTGGGCTGCTTGCTTTCGAAGTAATCTGTGGCACCAGACCCTTCCTGCCTTACATGGCCCCCGTGCAATGGATGCCGTATGTCAAAAAGAAAGAACATGATAACATTTGTGTTTATGAAACTTTCCATGGTGATATTGAGTACTCCAATGAGATATTTCCTGAAAATCATGTCACAAAATCTTTTAAGACTTTAATAGAACATTGGTTGCGAGTAGCTCTCGAGTGGGATCCTAAATTGAGAGGAAGGAATGCTCCTTCTAAAGTAACATTCAACTTACCCACAGAGGAAAAGGGAAACCCTAGTAATGTAATCATATTCAGTCTACTGGAGAAAATACTATCCATTAAGATAATCAAAGTATTTTCACTCTACACACTTACACACTATTCCTATGAAATAAATGACAAAACAACAGCATTGGAATTAAAGGGATGGCTCTGTAAGGATACCTCTGTTCCTGTTAGTGATCAGATTCTGATGTCCCAAGTGACATTCACTGATATTGCCAATGAGGAGCCCATAATCAAACACTGGAACGAAAATTGTGGCAACATGCTGTTCCTATACAACAAAACACAGTTAATCAAAGATAATGTTGAACTGAGTGTACCTAAAGCAGTACAAAGATGTCTAGAACTTCCCAAGGCTCTTTATAATTTTAAAAACAGTCAGAACTTGTATAAAAATGGCCTGTACTTTGTAATGTCTCAAATGGAGGCGTATGACTCCCTCATTCACGCACTGTACACTCGAGGTGAAGCTCTGAAGCAGGAGAGCAAGGATCTGCTGCTCAAACACAATGTTGTTGATAAAAACATTGGAAAGCTGCTAGCACAAGATCAAATAGTATCTAAAATCACTGACATAGGAAGAAAGCATATTGAAAATATCAGAGATACAGGAGCAGGCACTAATTACTTGGGTGGATTTGAGAAAACATTCTGTGATGCCCATGATCTTGGTGATAAAATCACAAAACTTCAAATGGCTTGGAACCAACTTACAGTTCGGCTGCAATCTGCTGCTCAGCGCAGTAAAGATGGTCTATCAGCTGATCTCAACAATTTTGTAGCCAAATATAACTTCCAGACTCTGTTCACGAATGCTATGAATGCTTACGTGACTTACAAGAAAAGTGAGCTTTACAATCAACACCGGTCTAAAGAGAAGCAATGCCATGACATTATGAAAATATGTTACGACTGTCTTAAACTGAGAAGTAAAATACTTTTAGAGATCAAAAACCAGCCATTTGTGCTGAAATTAATGAATTTAACTACAGAGTTCTCTAAGATTTCTGATATTGTGAATAATGCAGGTGAAAATACTGAGAAACTGACAAAGGATTTAGCCACTGTGTCTGAAGAGCTAACTAACTGCACGTGGTCAACGTTGAGCATCCTAGCGACTGATGCAGACAACCTGGCTGACCTCCCGTACAGTGTGGTCTCCTTCCAGAAGAGAGACTTCAAGATCGGAGAGCCCGTGTCCATCCATTGCATCAAAACTACCAATAAAACGGATGACGACGAAAAACTTAAGTCATTGATAGAAGAAAGTTTAAAAATAAGGAAAACTCATACAAAACTTACTGAAAAAGTTAACTCACAGAAACAACTAATTAATAAGTCTTTTTATGACTTTAGTTTTTTAAATGATGAATAGATTTCAGTAGGATTTACTAACTAGCAAAATCATTAGGAATTTAGTTGAAATAATAATAAGAATCATTTGTCATATACATAGTGGTTGTTTATTAAAATTAATGTGCCTTGTAAATAAATGCATTTACTGTGATTTAACGGTGCTATACTTGTATATCGTAATGTGTATTATAGTTACTTTTATTGTTTTTTTGTTACTTTTATAGAAATATTAAGTTTAAAAAGTGCTTAGTTTTAAGTATTTCGTTGAAAAAATATATTTTGGCCCATCTATGATAAGGTTTTAGAACAAAACTTAGACCAAAAATTTTATACAAAACTAATAACTTATGAAAGCGAGTAAGATAATAAATATTTTTATGTTAAACAATTTATGCGTTTTCACTTTACGACAAACAAATTCCTGTAAACTGTTCTAGCCAACGTTTGAAGTCTTCTATCATGGCGTGGAGTCGTTTAATATCGGCCGGAGCCTGCAGGTACTCGTCGGGCGCGGGGCGCGGGTCGGGGCTCCCGCACACGTGCAGCCACACCGCCAGCACCGCGTCGTCCACCCCCACCCGCTGCCGCCCGCACAGCCGCGCCGCCGCAGCCGCACCCGCACACAGCGCGCGCAGGCTGCCCGCACTCACCACCCGCGCCCGCTCCCTCCGCGCCGCCAGGAAGTACTGCCGCAGCAGCGCCTCCGCGCCGCCGTCCAAGCTCACCTCGATCCCGGCCACGGCGTCCATGTACTGCACCACGTCTTTTAACGCTTGCACCTCCTCCCTAGTCGTCGCCGCAGGTTCTATCGCGTTCTGTAGTACGAAATCCACGATCTCGTCGTTGTACTCGCCGTAGTCGCCGCGGCAGAGCGCCCCGAACACGCCGCTTATATCCAGAAGCACGACCTTCTTGAAGTCCATCCCCTGCGCCCAGACGGCGCTCCTGAGCTTCACCACGCCGCTCGTGTCGGTGACGAATTCGCCGGATTCTATCGCGGAGATTATGAGCGCACTCTGTTTTTGCTTGTAAGCGTGGAAGGGTAGAGGCATGACGCACACCCCGCCGGAGCTACCGACGAGAGCCGCGGACGCCGACGTGTTGGTGGTGCCGAGGAATGTAGTCGTCTCCGCCAACTCGGCCGCGCTCTGCATCAGCCGCCCCGCGTACCCCGAGTCGTGTCCGGCGGCCAGCACGTGCACTATCGCCGACCCGGTGACTGCGTTAGCTCTCACGCTCATTAAACTGAGCAGCAGACAAATCTTTAAGTGAATGAAGCAGTTCAAAGGGCAAACGTTCACTCCGATGCTCGACGCGAGACAGTAGATAAACTTCCACGTTACGCCCTTACAAGCTTTGAACAGATCCTTTATATCGGAAGGAATCGACGCGGTTACAGGAGTGGGTAGTCCGACCGCCTGTTCTAGAGCCCAAACTTTCATAGTTTTCTTAATTGTTGCTACGTGGATAATGTAACTTGCACCCAGATTAAGTTTAGGAATCAAGTCATCGACGATGCTAATAGTTTTCGGCAGCAGATGCCTTTTAAGTTTAAAATTAGCGAGCACTCGCTCCCCGCATCGTCGCAGTCCGCTGTTTTCAAAGAGGATACTCTTGCACACGTAGCACTTCGGGGGAAGTTTAGGTATGTACTGCAGGATGACCTCGTTACCTTCGCACTCCTCGGGACACGACCACACTGTGTGGTACACGTAGCCCTCTGGTTTAGACATGGACACTAACAAACCGCGTAGACGAGTCAATCCCGTGTACTTGCAGGCAGCCGTCAAGTGGGGAACGCTCCGAAGTCTCAACTTAACCGACACTTGAGCCTGTTCAATAGATTTACTCTCATGATTCGCAGATTGAACACATGCAAATAGTATTTCGCTGCAAGCATTCTGGAATTGCACGGGTTCCTTCAGTAGCCAGTCCCCAGCGTCAGGAAATGAGTTGAACAAATTCATAACGTCCATTTCTAGTAAAAATCTAAAAGGCGGGAATTTTGCGATATTACTTTCAGTCAATCCTTGTAGAAATTCCACTGCCCTATTTTTCATTTCGACTAAAAAACCATTACGGTCCAAATAAGACAAAAGTTCACATTTTAGTTTCATTGTTTTCTATTCAATTAGTTACCTTAAAATTTTAAACTTACTTTTTCCGCCAATACGCAGTTTCTTAAAACGGTTTTACGGGTAAGGCAAAAGGCGATGCGTATACTGCCTACTTATTATAACTTTTTATATAAAAATTAAAAATATGCTCGGTTTTACATACAAATATAACATATTTGTTGGTATGTAGGCATGATTGATTAAAATAATTTGGGTTATGATATTCTGGATTACATAACGACATAGTGACACTGTTAAAGCGCCTACGCGAGACATTTTATTTACCATTGCCCACGCGCTATTGGTTAAGTTACTACGGAATATTTCCTGAAGCAAGGTCGGTAAACAATTAGCCATCCAAGGAGCGGAAATGCCGAACGAATATGCAAATCCGATCTAAACGTTAACTAAGTATCAAAAGTTTCATTCATCGGCGATCGGTTACTGTCGCGCACAAAAGTGTTACATAGTTGTAATCTAAGGGACTTTCTTTACAGATAAAATGTTGAGGAATCAAAAAACGAATAAACTCATTTTGAAAGGCTTTCTAATAATAAGGAATTATCAGAAACTTGGGATTTGATAAATTTTTTAATTACTTAATAATAATTTTCCGTTGGAAAAAAATAAGACAATGAGGTTAAAAATTGCACTATTGGCTAAAGATCGAGCAAAGTAGGTAGGTATGTCAACGGCAGCAAATCGTAATTCAATAAGCAATTGACGACGGCAATGTACATGAACGGAGCAGATACGAGTGGGCGGAGTGAGCGTACCTACTGAGCGAGCGGGCGGCGCGTGGGGCGGCGGCTGCGGCGCGGCGGTGGCGGCGCACTCGATGCCGGAGCACGACGCGTACCAGCTGCGGCCGCGGAGCGCGCGCCGACGCGAGCCGCGCGAGCGCCGCACGCCGCAGCCACTCAGCAAGTACCGGCGCAAGACCGCTAATGCGCGCGAACGCAGTCGGATGCGCGAGATCAACCGGGCCTTCGAGACGCTGCGCCGCGCCGTTCCTGCCGCCGCCATCACCGGCGCGCCCGTGCCCTGCGAGAAGCTCACGAAGATTACGACGTTACGGCTGGCCATGCGCTACATCGCGGCGCTATCGGCGGCGCTGCGCGACGACGACGGCAGCAGCGGCGACAGCCTGCCGGGCCGCAGCCCCGGGCCGTCGGAGCGCTGGGGCTCGCCCCTGTGCTCGGAGCTGTCGGAGCTGGAGCCCGAGCTGCCGAGCGAGCTGACGGAAGACTCGCTGTCGCCGTTCGACTCGTTCTTCGCGGAGTTCGAGTGCGACTACGTGGACGTGGACAGGACATTTGCGTGACTGTGCTGTGTATGTGAACGGACCGCTTGCTTGGTGCTATCCTAATTAGGTATTAATTAAATCTCTCCCTGCCATATTATTAATTATTTTTATTGTATGAAGAAATTTTGAGATTTATTTCTATTTTTAATACTTATTTAATAAATTTTAAATGTTATTGTTGTACGAAGTATTTATTTTTATTGCTGTATTTGTATATGTATATGGTAGGAGAGTCCGTTGCCCAGCAGTGGGATTCTAGTTTATTATGTAGAGTATTGTATTTCAAATGCCATTAATTTCTCTCAAAAAACATAATCTTAGAAACATAACAGTTTCGTTAGCAGCATTTACGATTTACGCCAGATACTTCATTATTGCCACTATTGCTTTATCCGTAGGTACACTTAACGGTAAGTATGAGTACATACAATAGTAATAGTTAAAGAAAACATTCATAAATGTGACTAAAAACTTTTGTACGATTCTTGCTGTGTCAAGGAACTGTAAGAATATCTCGCTCCGAAATAAAATCATTCGTAAATAACTTAAAGGACCCTCCCAGCTCTGTCACCACACGTTAGGAAAATAAATAAAACCCAATGGATGTTATTTATAAACATGAATCGTGCATTCGCTCGCTGCATTGTTGATCTTTGGGGACAAATATATGCATTAAAAAGGTATCATCACATGATATCAAGCCAATTTTCCAATATTATATGAATTTAAATAAGTTTCAAATCATAGGTAGCGCAGCTTTGGGATTTTTATAGAATCGATATCTTCACCTCACTCACTTTTTTAAAAAAGTCATTTGCAATACGAATTACTTACTTACTAGGTACGTAATACTATAACTCTTTCGTACATAGAAAACATCAATTTTATTAGTCATTCGTTCTTTGAAGCATTTAAGTTCGCATATTTAATGAGTAAGCAGTTACCAAAATAATATATCCAGTGATGCGGCAAGACCTCTGATTGTTTCTAGTATAGTCTCCGGAAGCGTGGGCTTTTGATCACTATTGCAAGGTTCCATGGAAGAAGTCAGTCTCTTAGGAGATGGAACCTTGTCTCAGTTTGCTGAGGTGCCGAGCCCACGCACGCGCTGCGATTTCTACTGATCTATTGTATTGTTCTGCTTGAGCCTCAATGAATGTAGACAAATGGGTTCGATTCGGGTCATTAGTTTTATTTGTTTCTGATACATTGCTGATAAATGAAATACCTATTTAAACTAATTTTTATTCAATTGAATCTTTTTCAAATTTTACATAGCTTCCGTTTCATTATTAATTTTATTTTTATTTTAAGCTTCTTTATTACAAAAAATTCAGGTAATAAGTACTACTTATTTCAGCGAAAAATGTCATCATAGACATAGACTTGTCGATTTCGATGTTTTTTCGAATATACTTACTACATTAGAGATTAAAAATACTATAGGTTTTTTTTAAATCTCAAATGTAGTACATACCTAGGTATCTGCGTAAGTAGGTATTTTTTGTTTTTTTATGTAGGTACATTTTATTATTATACAAGGTGACTTTAAATTAGTGAACGATAGAAAAGGATATGCATGTACTCGTGATAACAAACTACTTTTACTATGGGACCAAGTTCGAAATCATAACAAAAAATTGTTCCCCCGTACTATTTTATTACTTATATTTTATATTATATTTTTTTGTTTGGAAAAATTCACACAAAAATGTTAGCCTACTGTAGCCAACAGTGCCACCGGTATAGTCAGGTTATAAAGTTACAAATCGTCGTATCTCGTGTCGTATCCCAACTCTCTCGTTTTGGCTAAGCGGATTGCTTTCCCGCCAAATACGGCGCAATGACAGTTCATTGAATTTATGTGATTAAATGACACGACATGACATGGCGGTCGCGCGACACCGCAATCTCTTTCGCATTTTATTTTGGTTGCTCTGACAGTTATGCATAAGACTGTCCCAGCTCGGTAAATGCTGCATTGATTATATTATGGTGTGTGACCAAATAGAGTGGCTCATGTTGCCTTAATAGGTCGCTACAATTGCGACATCGTAAGCAATACTCTAGGGTTCGTACATACATACGTTCACACGAGGTACTGTGAACTAGTAGTATCTCAAACATCTATGTTAACGTACGCATGTAGACTTAACCTAACGCGCAACGAGGTGAAATTACTATGTGTAACGCTCCCTCTAATCACTCACTAGCAACGTAGTAAAATCAGTGAGAAATAAAACACCTAGGTACCTACAGTAAAGTAAACCACTAGAATGACCATAAAAGAAAATAATTACACGTAAGAACTCGATTCTCTTAATTAAATTAAGGAAACTTAAGCTACATAATGAGTATCTCTAAATGTAAAATATTACTAACGCTAACTACTTCGATTCCAACTAAAACGGTTGGTCATTGCTATTAAAAGATATTATTCTATAAAAGTATTTATTTATAGTCAATTTGACTAATAATGACCTCCATTAAGTTAATATTAGTGTTTGTAATTCTAATATAAGTAATAAAATACTGCATCATACTGAATCAATGGCAGATTCATGTTTTATCATAATCACTTATAACCACCTACATCAGGTACTTATTGCTGAGGATCATGACCGCATACTATTCTACACTGATTGCGGTCTTATCCCAAAATATGTCAGAATTACTTATGTTTGGTAGGAGGTAAGACCATAACCATAAATATTCATTTAACGGTGACTCATCCTCGAACAAAGCGAGTTGAACCCAAAAACAGCATCTTTGTCGCCGAATAAGGAAAATAAGTTTAAGTAAAGCGTGGGCGGCGGCGGCGGTTCGGCGGTGGCACTTGGACACGCGCGGCAAGGTCGCGGCGTGTGACGTCACGGTGCAGCGACGACCGGCGCGGGCGCAGGCGGCGACGGTGACGACCAACCTGAACCCGTGGGTCGATGCAAACCTGCCGATTGTAACAAAAATCCCATTGAAGTCGTGGTTTCTTTTTACAAATTGATTTACAAAAATCCACATTGAAGTCATATTTGTGATTAATAAATAATAATACACGAGGGTGGTGTAAATTAGTCACTGTGACAAGAATTCATGGAAATAGCGAACAAAAAATCGAAGAAGCTACTTACAAAAAAAAAACATGAAAAGAATGAACCACTTCGAATTGATCATTCACTCATTCCTCCAGTGCGGTCGGAAGTAAATAATTTTCTGCACAACAGTACTTCTTAACCCCCGACGGGCCCCGACACCCACCGACCATACATGACGAAATATTTTTATTAAAAAAAAGTAAGTAAGTAGGTACTAACATTTCCTCACGATGTTTTCTTATGCCGTAAGCGAATGGTAATCAAATATTCAATCCGTACATAAGAAATGAATTCCAGAGGTACAGGTCGAGGATCGAAACCGCGTCTCCAAGATTGGAAGCGGGCGTTCTACCTACTAGGCTTATCGGTCGCTCGAAAAAGAAGATTTTAGTTTCGTATAATCCCACAGCAAAGTGAAAATAATTACTCACTTACTTAGAGTAAGGTCCCTAAATATGGACTACCATATGGTTTTCTTTAAATAAAATTCAAAATATTGAAGCTCAGTTAGTCATTTTAATTGAAATCGATCAAGAAACTAATTAGTAATAATAATATTAAGTAAAATCTTAGAATGGAACGAACGTTTTTAAAATTTTAATCTTTTTATAAAGTTATGCCAATTTCCACATCTCAAAAATGGTAGTTCAATTTGGACCACGGGGTTTTTAATATGGACTAGGGGTATTTAATATGGACCATTTCATATTATTTGGTAATAAATTAAACATAATTTATTAAGAATCTTATAGGAACTTCAAATATTTTTGGACTAGGTAGAAGTAGGTTAATTTACGCAAACAAAATTCAGAAATAAAGTTGACACCTACTAAACCAGCACACCTACCGTGAGCCCACTGGTTACAAGCTTGGTATCCACTATACTCCACGAGTATCTTCAGAAAAGAGACCATTAGGTACAGTATAAACATTTCGCATTACTATGGTTAATCGCTGGCATCAAAACTAGAAGAAATTATTGTTGTTCCGCCAGGTTCTTTTTATTTTGGATGGCATGTTTAGTTGGTTATTTTAAAGTTCTATATTCTATCTTGGTCTACGATTTAAATTTCTTCAATCTATTGTTTTTCTCTTGGAACTTCTTTTATTCTATGCCATTTGTAAAACAAATAAGTTACGGTTTATTAAATAAAAACCGCGTGGTCATAATATGGACCGGTGGTTCATATTTAGAACCTTGTCATAGGTCCATATTCAGATCCTACTAATTCTTAAATATTTTATTCGCGCAAAAAATATTCTTACTAGATGGAGATATGCGTTAGACACACAATAATATAGAACATATTAACGAATCTAAGCTAAAGATAAAAAACGTGAAATAATAATAACAAAAACAGTAAAATCATTACAAAAACCACCAAAAAATTACATCGACCTTTGCTAAAATCACAAAATGGTTGCTGCTGACACATGCACACTGGTATTTTCGCTGTTTCCAAATGGTGGGGTAGCGAGGCGTAGGAGCATCGAATACTACCTACGTCGCCGCGATTATAGTGCCCTCTTTTGAATTATTGCAGTAGTCCATATTATGAGACTGGTCCACATTTTGAGAACTTACTCTATGTCATTTGAAAACGTAAAATTAGAAGCCCCACAGTATAGGGCCTAAACTATCTACGGACTTTACCTACACAAGTAAGGTATCTAGGTAAGATGTCGTCGACGATACTGCAAAACCGCTGATGTACCGTATGCAATACCGCGTAAAATATAAGAAATAGCGAAATTCTAATTAGCGCGCCGCGGTAACATGGATGTCATTTGCTCCCGCCCATACCTACTGTCTCCTGAAAAATTTGTCAGGTTGTAGTTACGCAGTATTGCAAATTGTAGATTAGCGGTTTTGCAGTATCACTGACGATATGTAACTCAAGACATCTCTGTCTGAAGGTAAGTGAGTTTGTAAGTTATCTACTTTAAAAAATAGTTATTAAAATAGTAGCCGTAATGGTTTTAAAGCGTGGGAATTGTGTTGACAAGTCAGTGGATATATCTACGGCGTATCACAATGTTTTATGTCATTGCTTGTTTGTGTCATAAATAAATATCGATAGAATGAGATAGGTATTCTAGACATGACTAACATTTCGAGGGAGTTCAGTTATAATTCGCTAATTGCATTCCTAAGTACCTAGTTAGGTAAGTAAGTTGGGTTAGTTTAAGTTACTTTTAATTAATAAACACTTCAGTTGATGTTTAAGGAGGTAGATAGATAGATACGTATTTTCTAAAGATGTGAAGATGAGGGGTGGGTTTGATTAAGGGATTAACTAAGGTAATAAAATAACTAACTACCTACTTAAGTATAATTGGATCGCGAATGCTGCTGTTTACGAAGTAAAATAAGTAGGTAATTGATCAGCGAATAATTGCTAGGTAGGTAAGTAAGTAAGTTTTATCAGCAGTTATTTATGTACCCTACCAATTCATTAGAACTTCGGAAATCTTCTGGTGACATTAATATCATACATAGGTGTATACACAGGTGTGTTTTTAACCTTTAGTGCTTCCACATGTGGACGCGTCCTACATTCTCACACATACCTATCAGATAGTTACATTACATTTCATAGCACAAGGCACGGATAGTGTGAGAACCGTCCTAACCCTCACCTAGATGTGCGCAGGCGCCGCCGTCCGCCGACCACTTAACAAGCGGCACCCCGCCGCTATCCGTCACATTTGCGACTTCTTTGACACCATTATAACACTAGTGACACTATATGGGTACTTAGGTAGGTATACTTAGGTACCTATGACTCTTTGTAGCACCACACTACAGTATCGATAGAGTAGGTATCTATCTACACATAAGTAAAGTAGATAAGTTGTTCTTCTGGCGAAATTACCTAGAAACCTACCTATAGATATAGTACCACATAGAATTAGGGATTTTAGGTAATAGTTATGTAGGTATATTTATGTAGGTACTTAAATAAATACGAATTCAAAATATAGCAAGTCTGTTATAGATTTTTATTATAAAGTTTAGGAATTTATTTATTTCTTTATGTCACCAAAAACCGTAAGTAGATAAATGTACCTAGTTTATAGTTTTATTCTAGTTTATCATTATAAACTAGAATAAAACTATAAACTAAAAAAAAATAAAAAATAAAAAATAAAAAAAAAAATTTAAATAATAGGTAGATATATTGTTGAATTCCGCTTTAATTAAAGGCTTGATTAAAGGTGACGACGACATCTACCTACAGAAGAATTGATGAAACGTGTGAACATTTCACATCAGGCCACGTTGGGGGCAAAACACCACAAGTTAGAATGTCAGCTTCAGTAGTGAGGAGGCGTGGTTGAAGTGCTTACTGCTTACTAACACCAAGTTGATGAAGGAGGTGTAGTAGCCGCGACGACGTCCACATTTATAACTCTTTTAACATGCCATAAAGCTGAATACGGTAACATTGATCTATAAAATATCTTACAGCCAACAGTAATACATGCACTTATTATGTTACTTAGGTAATCTCTTCAAGGTTTTATCGAACCATTATCTATTTTCAGAAAGATACTGATAAAGAGGTACCTACCTTTACCTTCTCAATCTGATAAGTAGGTCACTTAAAATGAGATCAGAAAAAATTGCGTCCAAGTGCATTTCATGAATAAGGTACAGTGGGCGAATAAGGCCCGCCGTTTTGCAAGGCCCAAGCTCAAAAAATCCGTTAAAATATATTTAATCTGCACCGCCTTCCTAGCACATGTAAAATGGACCAATAGAAATGCAGGAACGCAAGAGTCGATCGCGAGCGGACGCCATTTTTTCAGTGAGAGCCGTTCCTTTACGGATTTCGGAAACGGCCAATGCATTCCTTAAATTTCGCTGCCTTAAATCGTAATTTTTTACTTGTTTTTGCCATTATTTGTAGGTAGATTTCTATTTTGTGTGTTTATTTAATGTTCATTCTATTGATTTCTAAGTAGACAGGTCTGATTTTATTTTCATTTATTGAAAAAATGGTACATGTGGGTAGCAAGGCCCAAAACGTTTAGGGTGGCCCAACATAGTTGATGATTGGGCCTTACTATACCGTATTGGGCTGTGTATAACCCAATCAAAGTCTTATAAAGCCCTTTAGTTTTTTATAAATTTAGTTTTGTCTAATTTGATGTACTACAAAAAAAAATACAAAGTAATTAGTTAAACATACCATTTAAAACAATGCTTTACTCTAATGCCATAAAAATGTCTTCTCCGATGATATTACGGGAACTTTAGAAAGAAAAATAATTCTACATAAGATTTCGTTTTAAATTTCACACATACCTGTAACCCATCTTCAAATAAAACTGAATCAAATAACCATGTATTTTTACTATGATATTTTTTTTACAGGGCCTTGCAACATGCAATCAGGGCCGTATATACCAAATACGTGTAATAAGGCCCAATGTATGAAAATTTCAACATCAAAATGATTGTCATTAGGGACTTAATTCTGGCCTAAACAAAAATATATTTACTTAAAACAGTAATATTTTTATATGAAATACAAAGAAAACAATTTCCGGGTTCTTTTCTAACATGATGTAAAACTGTAAATTTCTGAGTAAATATTGATGATTTTAATTAATTCTTGCTGTTATCAAAATCTAAGAATGTGATGCTTTTCATATTTATACATCTTAGAAGTATTTAATTGTAACTTTTACAGCAAATTATTTGAAAACAACACGGGCCTTATTATCAACCCCATTTTTAGTAAGGCCCAAAATCGATGTTTTTTAAAATGGCTAAAATACTATCTCAATGTAGTTAATATTTAAAAAGCTGCTTTTATATTGATTCTCAAATAGTCGTAGTATTCATTACATGCAGTTTCTTCCGTAATGATGGTATATTAAAGATTTTATTTCAATTTGAAACTAGGTGGGCCTTATTAGGCCACTGTACCTTAGTTCCTTTGCCGCCATGTTTTGTGCTGCCACTGACATGACACCCTCATTGTGTTACGCAGTACAAATTTTCAATGCTGCCAACACGGCGGCATAAGAACTATTTCATGAAACGCACTCTAAGTATTTAGTGGCAAACGTCTTGATATATTCCCAGTCGCCCCCATGTGGATTGCCACCCGGTGGCAATCGGGAATGAAATTCCCATTTGCCACCGGGTGGCGACTGGGAACTCTTCGCCCCCACTTCAAGTCGCTGTACATTGCCTGTTTGAGTATGTCAAAACTTGTGCTTTTACCAATATTATAAATTATCAATAAATAGAACCTTATTTGTTTTGCCGTTCATTTTTTCTTGAACCTATAGATATGTACTTATTAATACCATTTGTACTTTATTATATAAACAAATATGAAATAGGTACCTACTTAGACGATTATCTCAAAAACATAAACTGCGAGACATGTTAGGCTTTCATTCCAATTCTTCGTTTCTCTTGCGATATTGATAATCATGCAACAAAACATAAGTTAAATGAGAAAATTCATAAAAACCTTAGCTCATGTTTCGTGTCATTAAAGACCTTGGTATACTACATTGACACTAGTCCAGTGGTGTATATGGTCATGTGCCCATTCTCCCGTAACCTGTATGTAAGTAGGTATATATGTATGTATGTACAAAGAAGTATAGAACATCTATTGATTGAGAGCGTGAGTGAGCTTTTGCACGAGAAAGACACATTGATAAAGTAGCTTTATAGATAGTACAGGTATATTTAAACACCAAGGTAAAAATAAATAATAGTCACCTAGTTACAGAATTTCAAGTTTGATTTGGGATATCTAAGTGCACATGAACTTGTATACATAGTAGGCATTTTATTCGATAAGAATTTTGTAAAAACGTGTAGTTTAAAATTGAGACGGAATTATCTCAAGTAGAGATTAGATAATTCAGTGTCCGGCGAACAGTTTTGTAAAAAAGTAAGGTATTGGCATCTAATCTTAAAGCGAAAATACTTAGATAGCTAGATACCGCAATACCTTGAATCTGGAGTCTTTTACCTACGTTATAAATGATTAAGATCAGAAGTTCAGCTGGGTACCTTAATACCGATGTAATATAACACAATTTTCGAATGTCTATTACGTACCTAAGCTATCCATTAATTTAATATATCAATGTCATTTATTACGAGTACACACAATGTGTAAGTAAATAAGTACCTATACTAATTTGGAGGTTGTCTTGTACGTCTGTTGTAACAAATTTTCATTCGGTCCATACTATGAGTCGTGATGCCGAAGCTGCGCACCTGCCAGCGTCGTATTAGGATTGGAGAACGTGAGCTTCGAGAAAGAAGAGTCAAGGTACTGAAAAGGTAAACAGTCATATTATTGTCACGTTGTAGCTTAATAATCATGAAGTTCGGATTTGGTTCTGTCTTACTCTTACTGAGTATCGCATGTGCTAACTTCCTACTCCAAAGACACGGTAAATAAAAACAAAGAATGGGTACAAATCATAAAGATCTTAAAGAGAAATACGATTTAGCATTTGAAATTATAGTAGTTTATTTTATCTTACAAAAAAGGGTAGGTACCTACTTAGGCGCCTAAATTCTTTAATTTTCACTTAGGTAGTACTTAGGTAAGTATTTGGTAAGTGCCTACTTACTACTAAACTTAAGTTCTTAATATTTGCAAACACGTCGCAATTTTTAAGTAATTTAACATTCAAACCGTTGATATTCATTGAACACCTTGTTTTACATAATCTAACTATAACCGCAGCAAGATAAGGCGAATTAAATTAACTATCCACCAGTTTTATGTATGTAAATCCGTTTACCTGTCTGTCTGTTTGTGCTACATTCATAGATTGTCGCCGTCACGTCACTGTATGAGGTGGTATGAGTCAGGTTGTATCGATGTGGTCACGATATTTCGCTTTACCAAATAAGGCTTCTAACCTGTAGTACTTTAGGCAGTCAGCTAGGTAGGTACATAAATAGTTAGGTATAGCCTAGTGTTTTCTTTTGGAAGCTAAAATGCCAGTATTTTTTTAATGTAGGTACCTACCTGAGTACAAGGATATTTATTAGGCTTATCTTTTATTATGCCTTTAAGTTAACTCTATAATTTATTGAACGATAGTGTGCGTGCATTGTGGTGCATCTTTTTTTCTTCCAGTCTGATAAAAAATCGATATTTCAATTGAGAGATCTTATTACTTAGATCAATATGTCGAAAATATAAAATTAATTTGTTTAATATGGCAATAATTTGGTTACTAATAATGTAAGTATGGCAATACTTCTAAGGACCATCTCAACTTTCTTCATGGTCCTTCGAGCCGGATACAGGGAAGTACTATACAGCGGCATTAGCTTTTAAAATAAATTCATAAAACTGAAATGATCTTGTCTGTACGTGGTAGGCAGTAGATAAAGTGTGAGTGGCGCCGAGACTGCAACCTGTAGACTCCTAGGATATCAATCATCAGTCATTTGGGTGCAGTATTGAGTTCTAACTCACATCACCCGACGATGTCAGTTCCCTTATACAGACACCGCGACCTCACGACTGTACGTGCGCCTGATTACAACTACACTACACTACCTTAGACCTAATCGCCTTCAAATAGAGTCTAAGTACAACACATCCAAGTGTAACTATAAAGTGGTAATGCAACTGCACCCTGCCTTACATAACATACTGCTTACATTAAATTTAACGAGTGAATAAAATATAATCTCCATTGAGTATTTCAAGCAGTTCAACGAAGACATTACCTTTACCTTTATAAGGATATTTCGACAAGTGCTAAATGGTAATTTGTTATGAGAACGAACAAGTGTTTTGTTCAGCTAAATATTTTATTTAAGTATCTAAGAGCAATCGTTCGTTTCTTATTTTGTTTTTGCAGCCGCGCCGCGCCGCCGCCACCCCATTATGCCGAATAGAAAACCTACTCGTACCTACGTAGATATCTTTACATAAAATATATTTACAAATTAATTATTACCAAAGGCCTTAAAACGACGATATTGTTCATGCCTAATTAAAAATCTCAAGGTGAAAACCGTTCCATACGAATTCATGCAAAGTTCATTCACTGTAGCATATCCCTCGTTAAAAATACTAAACTGACTTACGTTACCTACATACTCACATAATATACATATAAGTAGGTACCTATAGATTTAACTGCTGGATGCCGCTGGAAGTACCTAGGTAATTAAAAAATATTGAAGAAAAGAAAAGTCTCCACTTAGATGTTCATATGTAAGCTTCAAACACTAATTGGCTAAGACATGATATGATAAAAGACGTCGACGTAGCTGCGAAATAAAAACACGTCGCTGTCACTGAAGATTCACTGCGTACTGTTCACAAACATGATGAACAGACAGTATTGGAAGGTATCTAATTGATACCGTGTTTGAGGAAAAAATGTCAAGTGCTTATCAAACTCAGAGGTACAGGATTCCGTACCACAGAAGTTAAAACAATCATTCATTGCTATGTTACATTTACTATATTAGCGGTCGTTGTGGAAATCCTTGGGGGAGGCTTTTGCACAGCAGTGGACGTCCATAAGCTGCTGACATGATAATGATGATGATCAACAAACATTCAAATGTTTATTGATTGTTTGAAAGCGTTTATTAACGAAAGCGTAATCTCACAATTATGTACTTATTTCCAAAATCGTTCATACATCCACGAAATGCCTGCGTCTTTCTTGGATGTCGTCGTGTGACACGACTCGTGTCGCGGATCTCCAAAACTCTACCTGGTGTAGGTACCAACCCAGGTATATATCATATTCCATCGGCTGAGTATTCGCTATTCGCTAACGATGGTCTATCCCCCATTGAGGCGGTTTTTCCTCACATTCCCCGCGCTCTATTAGCACGATGTCTGCCGCCGTAAGCTCACGCACTGACGCACTCGTTTTTATTTCCGCCAGTACAAGCAGGTATATGGAATCCACAACACTGATTGATTAGTTATTGTTTTCTATTGTTATACATGGGAAAGTCTAGTTGTCAATTTGCTGACGATTGTAAGAGATATACATATATTTCGTATAAGTATCTACTTAGCCGTAACTAAAAGATTGTAGTGTAGACTGTCCTACCAATTTTTGTGGAACATAATTCACATTGATTCTTTGGACTAAGTAAAAGACTTATTTATTTATGTAGGTATTTTCTTTATCAAAATAACATCATTTATCTATCTAGCTACATCCCTAGGTACATTGAACATTTGTCGTTTCCATCTCTGTGCTCCCAATTAAATAATTGTCTGTCGGTAGATTAATCCTATTAAAGGTAAAGTTATTTTTGGTCCAAAATTACATAGGTTCGTGCATTGCAACATTTATGTACCTACTGTCTTAGTTCTTAGATTCAATAATATCTATTGATGAAATAAGTAGGTACCTAAGTAATTGGTTGATTAGCATGTAATAAGATAAATCAGTTTCTTTCTACAGATTACCTGTAGGTATGATGATGTCACATGTAATCAGCGTTCTTCATCAGCGGTACCTACTTTATTACCCTCTGCTTTCTCCAAGTGCCCTTTATTAACATTACGCAACAACTCATATTTCGTTATTGGGGATACAATGCAGTATTTACCTCGAGTAAGTACTTCAATGTAATAAGTGAGACCTTTTCATTAATTGCACATGAATTTATCAGAGTTGCAACAGTTGAAGTGAACTCAAGTACTTAATTAATTACTACTTACCTACTTGCTTTCGAAATTACAAGCAACTTTTTGGATTAAAGTAATTAGATGAACCATGTAATTTTAGTCAGTAGTAGCAAAAGTACGAAGCATCAAGAAGTAAGAAAAGCATGTTTTTAAGATCTGTGAACAAACAGAGTCCTCTTAATAAAATGTAACAATTCATTCGTAGGAGGGTACCTATACAGCTACCTACTGAAATTGGTAGAGTTTCATTAAAATAATTAGTCTGTAGAGTTTATGTACCTTAATACCTACTAACTAGGTAAGCTGCGAAAAGCGTAGCGCTGTTCATTATGTAAATGAGATAATAAACATCCTCATTTGGCACATAGACTCAACTAGTTTGTGATTACAGTGATGATAGCCTCGGAATTGAGATCATGGAGCTGTGACGAGCTTTACACGACATTGAGTGGTCCGTAGAAAGATATAGGTACATCAACTTACATAAACTAGGGAATATTTGTAGGTCCATCAAACCAAACCAGTAGGTCATTTACTCACTGTGAGGTATGATCTACGTCCTCCTAGGTTTCGTAAAGCACCTATAAGTCCTTGCATAGTAAACTGACCGAGACCATGGTCCGCACTCCGACGGGCACTATCCCGAGCGCCTTGACTCCGCCCCCCCGCTGCGCACGCGCCAGCACCAGCCGCACCGCCCCCCGCACCCCGCCGCCGCGCGCGCACTCCCACGGGACGCTGTACACCGCTTCAGTGAATTCCTCACTCTGTAACATCAAACTCGTGCTACACTAGACCAATATCTTACTGAACAGTCTGAAGCATTGGAAACCAACTTTTTTCAAACTTTACTACTTACCTACCTGTCTTTAGTATAACTGACGGTTCGGTTCTTGAATAATCTTAAAATGAGGCATCCAAATAATGGCTTACCGTACCTACTTCAAAGTAATTTTGTTTTACGTTTAATTTTGTTATTTTGTGTTTTAATTTTGTTTTTTCTTGTATATTTTATTGGACTGGAAATAAATATTTACTTACTTACTTACTTACTAATAGTTAATTGTTTCTCACCTGGGTAGCAACAAGTTCAAAAATGACGGATATTTGAATGTTCTGTTGAACTATCACCACCGTTATAGACCCGTACTTGCCCAACGTCGCTGTATCCTAAATAAACAAGATAGTGATGTAGGGAATTGGCACGTAATTAGTAACGTCACCGACACTATAGGCCCAAATAAAGTTATGAAAGAGGAAACAGATACAAACCAATGTAGAACATTCTAGGAGCAAGATACATCCTGTATAGAGATGGAACGCGTAGTACATACACACGGTGACACCGAAGGCTTTCGAGGTCTTAGCCATGAAGCTGGGGCAGACAAAGTAAAATCATTAGGAGATTTTGTCTCTAATTAAAATAACACTTAAATAGCAGGCATACTCACTCAATAATCATGCTATGATGACGAATGTTCTCTTTAAACATATTCATAAACATTAACTCCTCGTCAGCAGTGTAAACATCACCGTCACGCGGTCCAGGAATACTCCTCATACTATCATTCAATATCTTGAGATGCCCATACAGGTGCAGCATCACTAAGCAAAGCAGCAGACTGTACACACAGAAAGATATGTAACAGATATAAGTGAAAGCGTAGTTGATGGTGACCAGAATGATGTAGGAGAGCAAGGTGTCCTTGTTGAAAGGAGTGACGTAGTCCTCGCTGTGTTTGAAGACCCCCGAGGAGTTGCTGGTGAAGAGACCGCGCTGGTAGTTGTTGTACACCGGGGCAATGTTGTAGAAGAACTGACCGACGTGCAGTTGGAACACCACGCTGTACGTCAGCACTGAAGAGATGAACTGCACGCGCTCGTCAATCTTAATAATAAGAAACAAGTTTCTAGTCAATTTTGTTTTGAATTAAGTAAATGAACTAAGTACTTACTGATAATAGTAACCAAACCTTTTTCGCATATTGAGATTTGTTCTTGAAATGAAAAAGATGCATTTCTTGAACGAATTCTGTCATAACAACTCTGTAAACATTCCTCCAAGGCGTGATGAAGCATTGCTGTAAAGAAACTGCTTGTTAAAACACTTTAAAACGATGAAACACTGGACAATGTGTAAATAAGTATTTTCCTTAGAAAAAATACTTTACATACTTACGTACCATATTGAGCAAGTACATGAACAAGCTAATGTAACTCTGTCCTAAATCGAAGAAGCTAAGACTATTGATATTGTTTCGGACATAGAGCGCGGTACAAGTCAGGACCATCAGCCAAATAATCAACAAGACCAAACGACGTGCGTGGAGGGACCAGCGAGGAGGAGGGGTTTGGAGATTATCAGGGTAGGTGTGGATCTGGGACATCTCCGGCCAAAGACCGATGATAGACAAATGACGGCGGATTTGCACCATGTAGGGCAACTCCAACGGGGAACGAGCGTTGATACTGTTTGTAAAATACATCGCGGAAATGTAAGCAAGAGTGAGAAAACAAAGAACAGTGAGCTCTTTTTATAGGTAAGTAATTAGGTAGTCCCAAGCTGTCTCTTCAATTTAATAATCGTAGTTCACTTTTCGAAATAAATTGAAATTAGTAAGTTCTTATAACATTCAATGCTACTTCATTATTCAAAATGTATCATCATGTGCAGAAGTGTTTCGAATCTTGATTACCTGTATCTACCTTCGCTTTTACGAGTAGACTGGTTGACCACCTATTTATGTATGTAATTCTGACGTTTTATTTATTCAACGACGACAATATGAACATATTTTAATGAATGTAGGTAAAAAAGCCCTTAACTCACTAATTAAGTGTAGTCAAGTAAATACCCGACATGCCCTTCACTAGTCTACGCTAGTACAGGTACTAATCTAGGTACACAGTAGTCATTAAAATTCTAAGTGCCTCGGGCAATGAAATGCAGCGATTTTTCCATATTAACTCGCCATTAGTTAGTATTATTGATTACTAAATCTACAGAGTGCGTTTTAAGTCTTCTGTGAGAAATTGCCAGGTGAAAAGTTTTAATGGGTAACCCTACCTAGTAAGTAGGTATATAAGTAATCATATAGGTAGGTATAATAAAATTATGTAATACTTTAGGTTTAATTGGCTTTTTGGCTACAAACTGACGGCGGCGCGGGGCGTGCCGTACGTATATTATTTGATAAGTGATTAGGGACCTGGAGATGAATAAAAAAATAAATAAATATCGTAAAATGTCTGAGACCTATTAGTAAATAGGTAGGTCTGTCTGTTTGAAGAGAGTTGGCGCCTCGTGTCGGTCAGCAGACGGCGCCATACGCGAGTGTCTCGCAGCCACAGCACGTTGATTTCATCGCGGGACAATTCCATCTTCGAAAGCTTTGCATCACAAAAAGGCAACAATTCGTGACTGCCATATTCGGCTGCTACTCATACACACTCCTTTTTCGAACACTTTTTGCCTTAAACAACTTTAATTGTGTTACATTAACTACCCATTGTGATTTCAGATACTTACTTACTCAAGCACTTATAACATTTTATGTACTTTCTTGTATTTGGGTCAGTCTGTCTTTCTTAATTTATAAGGTTTAGGTTAGGTACCTACCTTCCTACTTAAAGTGTTCTTAAACTGCATAGGTATCAAGGTCCTTTGACCTTTCTGTCGAATTCTAAAGCTATAGGGTTCAGTTGGTTTTAGATGTGTTACTTACCTACCTAGGCATAACACATTACATTAAAACTACGAACTACCCACAAGTTTTATCCAAATTATTTAACAGTGTCTTCGAAATCTAACAAACAATTTAGAAGGCCTAAGTACAATACAACAAAAACAAAATAATTTCGCCAAATAATAACCATAGCGCGCTGATATTTCCACACACATCAATTACGTTTGGGACGATAAAAATAAATTGCAAAACCTGAAAAATAATTGCGATACACCCCGACACCGACAATTTACGTACAAAGCTCTTAACATCTCATGTGGTGCCGTTTTAGGAACGGACCGGTCGCGTTGCCTTATTTGGCACATTTTTTGGCTTTCGAAAAGATTTCGCGGAGGTCGGGACCGCTCTGTAATGGAGATAAGTAAAAAGAGGACGCACCTTATTTACATACTTACTTACATTTATTTATTTATTCATTCGAGATACGAAAAACTTTGCGCACGACTACGTTAACCTCTTGACCCCGCTCTCCTCCCCCTACAACCTGTTTATTTTTTTAATTATGTTACATACCGGTATGTATACCTACATACTTGGATTATTCCTACATAGTTATGTAGGTACCTACAAATAAGCAGGAAATTAGTTGATGCTTAGGTAGGTGTAGGTACCTTACCTACTCAATCAGTGACTTTAGTAGCTATATGAATGAAGAAGTAAGGTAAATGGGTATGGTTTACTTACATATAAATAAAACTTAATTTAACCTACCTTCTTATGTGCCCTGCAAACTTTTAGTAGGTATACAATATTTGGCACATTTTTTGGCCATTTGTGCCAAATAAGTTTACAAACATAAAATAACATGCAATGTGGGAGCACCACCACCAGACTGAAAACTGAAACAGCTCGTTCATGTTTTATTAGGTAGGTATCTAAGTATTTATTGACTAACTCATTGCCTTATGTGTTAAACAAAGTCTATGATCTCTTCCTTAGCTTTCCTCATCTCATTCAATCCAAACACAACATCCAACTCACAATATAGTATCGTGAACTATTCAGTTTTTGGCTTTTTGGATTAGTTGACATAGTCATTTTTTAAAAAGGTTTATTGACTGATTGATGATGAATATGAATCTCGGATATGAATATTGATTGATTGACTGAAAAGCAACTGAAAGGTGACTGTCAATCCCGTCAATCCATCGATTAATTCGTGATCTGTCAAAAATGATTAAACGTCAAAGCTCTAGATTTGTCTGTCATCCTTTTCATAATTCAAAGGGCAATAAAATACTTATTTAATAAAGAACTGATAAATTATCAATGGCAAGGTAAACATTACACATATAGTTTAAAACATGAGATGACGTGGATCCGGTTAAAACAGTATTACACCTAAAACATTCCATTATAAGTCAGTAGTGGTATTAACACTTAACGATGGCCGGTGCTCCGCTGAAATTGGGTTCGATCGTGTCGTTCTGTGTTGTGTTGTACGCTGTGTACTTCCGTAAGACTGGGTTCGAGGACACGAGACTGCCCTCTGTGAAGGAAAGCTTGTTGTACTTAGAAAGTGTAAATGTGGTCGATGGCGGCGTGCGTCAGCCGCGAGTGGCGCTGGGCTACGGCGCCTGCATGGACCTGTTCGTGAACGCTACGGCGCTACTGGACGCGCGGGACCTGCGCGGCTCCCCGCAGCACTACAACGAGATTGCCACCAAACAGGAGTTCCTCAGCAGCTTTGCATATTTCTTCCAACATGGAGCAGCAGCAGAGTAAGCACTCTTTGATGACACATCCACATGTTTTATATTTAAACATATGGTATACATTTTATTCATTTTTACAGGCGATTTGTTTCCAATGGCAAACTGTATGATAATCTATTAGAACAAGCATTGAAATTACCAAACAGTAGATATGCTCTGGGTGGCAATGCTCCTCTCATGGCCAAGAGGTTCCATATGGAAGGCTGGAAGGTACTGCTTGCCGCCAAGATGAGCCAGAAGCTTAAAACTTTCATTCCTGAAGAAATCGAAATAGTTGGTAATGATGAAAGTGAAGATGTAAAGGATGATGTACACATGATACTGGAGTACAAAGCTGATGAGATGTTTGGAGATCTGACAGCTCCACGTGCCAACAGATACATTGTACATAATGATGAAAACAATCCACTTCTTAGTTCCTTAGAAAAATTTGGAGAACACATTCCAAAGTTTCAGCCAAACTTGCTAGTCATTAGTGGTCTACAAATGATGGATAATTTTCCCTTTAATAAGGATGGGGTTGGTAAGTTAAAGTTCAATTAATCATAAACAATATTATTAGTTATTTATGATGCTTAAGCCTTTTAAATTAATCAATTTATTTTTCTTGAATTATAGATTTGAGGGCTGAAAGGCTGGAACTAGTCAAAAAACAAATTCTATTACAATCTTCAAGTACATTAGCTCATTTTGAGATGGCTAGTTATGTAGACTTGGAACTTCTGCTACTGTTGACCTCCAAAGTGCTGCCATATGTGGACTCTGTGGGAATGAACGAGCAGGAACTGTCTAACTTGTACAACGTGTTAGAGCATGGAAAGGTCACCGTTGTAGCTGACTCCAACCCACGTATAGCCACAGCACTCGATCAAATGAGAAACATATTCACACTGATACGGAACAAAAATAAGCAACACCAGAGTGAAAGAAGTTTGACTAGAATACATGTACACACTCTTGCATATCAAGCCATCATGACAGTGAAGGGTTCTAATTGGAAAAGGACAGAAGCGGCAGCCGCTAAAGCTTCTCTAACGGCGCACAGATACGTGTGTAACAATCCTGAAGTAGTTCTGGACAAGTCAAAATTAATTTTAGACGACAGTTTCTCAACGTCAGCAGACATTGATAACACGAGCAGAGTGTTCTTTGAGCCTTCTAAGCCGGTGTCGTGTTGGGACGAGGTGGTGGGCGGCGTCAGCGTGGAGATGTGCGTCGCGCCGGTGTTGATCTGTCGCGAGGCGCAGCTCACCGCCGGCGCGGGGGACAACATCTCCGCCGCCGGGCTCGTCTTGCAACTACAAGTTTAAATCTAACTTATTCTATTTATTGAACAAATATGCAATTAGATTGCAAAGCATAATAATTATGATGATAAATCTTTTTGACAAGATATTGTAACAAATCTTTATTCATTCCAATTTTAACATTGATATGTGTTTTAATAGCATTTATAAAGCATTCATCAAATAATTTTATTAAGAGTAATATTGGTGATTTAATTAAATAGATACATAATCAATTATTCAAACTCCTCATCTCACACTTTATAGGACATACCTGTAGACTTATCTACTTTACATACCTACATGAACATTCCATGTTATAACTATTATTCTTGTGGGGTTAGAATTTTATTGTTAATAAGTGATTTCATGATCAAAAATATTATGTACAAGTTATTTATTTATTAGAATAGCATTAATAAGTACTGCAAGTGCAATTTCATTTTAGCACAATATGATAAATAAAATATGCTATACTTGTTTTGCTGCAGTGTTATTCTTCTATTATAAATTATTATAGAATAAAAAATGAGCAATATGTTATATTTATTTAAATAAATTTTATGACTGAACAATATTGTGTTTTCTTATATGAGGTGTGTGCATGTATGCGTGGAGGAGAATAACAAACTAATATCTGGTTATTAAATAACTTATTTTAATCATAAACATAACTGCTAACAACAGTTTCTCAGTCTTTACACAAAAAAATAACTTTTAACTTTCATCAGTGTCATCAAATTTGATCTTTTTATTCTGTGGATGAGCGGTGGCACGGTACGGGTCGTAAAGGCCACTTCGGACAAATCTTTTCACCGCATCGATGTTCACAGTTGGTCTCAATTCACGGTCCTTCACTTCTTGCCATTTCAGCATTGCAGTCTTTATTCTTTGCAGTTCATCTTTGATCGGGTGCTGAGTGGGGTCGATGCCCTGCACTCGCAGGTTCACCCAGTGCAGGGAATTCAATGTAAACGCTAGAAACAAGTCCAGCTCTATTTGCGAGGGAAGCGACATCTTCTCATATTGCTGCTTGAGAGGCAATAACTTATCTAGAACTTTTTGCAACTCCATTAGGTTCTCTTTGAGATTCTCGCATGTTTCCACAAAATCTGTCTCCTTTGAAAGCTCACCGTACTTTAAATCCCAATCCATTCCGAAATTAAATCAAGAGGTTCCGAATTCTCAACGTTAAAATCGTTAAAATAACTATCAATAAGTTGCAGTTTGGTGTCGCTGAGTACAGTAAATAAGCTGAAGAATTCTTGCAAGGCCAGCCAAACTAAATATAAGGTAATAGACCACAATGAATTCAAAATAATACCTTCAATTTATTCAATTCAATGAAAGTTAATTTATAACCTAAAACTGCAATGTCAATGTCAGTTTTGTTTTTAAACTACCTATAAAGAATTATGCAAATGGATTAAAACTTATACTGCCAAATGGTCGGCCTTAAAGCAGCTTCCTTTTCGAAATACAGTGGAAGGAAAGATCTGTGTGGTGAAGTGTGGTCTCAGTCTATTCTGAAAACTTTGTCCCAAAACTAGTATTTATACCTCTGATTTATACAAATAAAGAACAAAACTAAAAAAAGACCTTTCTTTTCTCAGTAGTTCAATAAAATGTAAGTTGTTAATGTAAATGAATAATTCAAATTGTAATATTAAATCATTTATTAGACAGAACGTAGTATAATTATTTCAAAATTATAGTCTAGGCTAGGTAAATTAGATGTGTAGTATCTGAACAATCATTTCATTACATTTTACCACTCATGGTCGTACATCTAGATAAAATAAAGTTAGTACAAGCAGTATCAATCATCTAAGTACTCGAACGGTTCAGGAGGCTCGGGTTCCTTCTCCTCGTCAGCCTTAGGCCCGAAGGCGGCTACGGGCTCCACCAGCAGTTGCTCTCCGTCGCCCGAGTGGTTTAGCATGACGATGCCGCCGATGGTGACGTCCTTGAGCGGCGTGTAGCCCGCGCCCTCCACGATGCTGACGCCGCGCAGCTGCTGCCGCATCACGCGCGCCGGGTTGCTCAGCATCTCCCACGTCGGCTCCGGCTCCTTCTTTTCCTTGCTCTCCTTCTCCTCACCCTCCTTCTCCTCCTTTTTGCCCTCCTTGGAGGAACCCGCGGTATCCTTGTCTGACTTGCCGTGAACGGTTATGTTGGGGTTGGGCGACTTGGACGGCTTCTTCTCCTCCTCTTCGACGTCCATCTTGGAGCTGGAAAAGGAACCGCCGTCGGCGTGCGCCCGCCGCCTCGCTCGCGCCGCCGCAATGCTGAGTACGGCGGTGGTCACACGCTCCCGCTCCTCGCGCTTCTTTTCTTCGAGCGGCGCCGGGTACGCATACAGTGACGGCCGTGCGTTCGATTTCATCTCAAGCTGCGGCATCTTCAGGTCCGAGTTGAGTGCGATCAGGCAAGTCGGTGTAAACGCGAGCGACAGGCAGTGCGCCAGCGGGAACCAGTACCAGTATTGCGTGAACACTAGCATTCCTACCACGGCCAGCATGTTCATGTGGCCGGTACGATTCTGTAGCGACACCGTCACGTTGCGGCCACCGGCGTCGATGATACCCTGAGCTAGAATGGCGCCGAACTTCGCCATAACATCCTCGTGCTTATTCGAAATGACCTGAGCATACAGCTGGCGGAAGTAGGTCACCTTGGGGCAAAGAGCTTCGGTTTGCTGGATGAGAATCATAGCGGAGGCGATGAGAGCACCCTGCCTAACGAAGTTGACAGGATCAAATTTGACCATAGGCTCGAGAAGGCCGATGGCTTCGCGGTTTCCGGTGCCGGCGCATGCAATGCCGAGCGCCATGGCGGCGCCGTACCGCACGTGCGGGTTGTAGGACTCTGCCAGCAGCGACACGACGGACGGGCATTGCTCCGGCGTGCGGAACAGCAGGAATCCGAGCGCGGTGACAGCGGCGCGACGCACGTCATCGTTGACGTCGGATACCGCCACGTGCAGCAGCGTGCGGATAGAGTCGTTGTTGCCGGTGCCGCAGTACGCCGTGGCGATGGTGTAGCAACCAGCGCGCCGCAGCAGCGGGTCCTTGTCGCGAAGCAGCTGCTGCACCAGCGCGTCAGCCTCCTCCAGCCGGCCGTACATCGTGAAGGATATCCCTACTGCCAGACCACGTAGGATCTTCTCGTGCTGGGTCTCCTGGGCGTAGGCCACCATGTCCTCGATGGCGGCAGCGTGTCTCGATCCCAGCATCACCATCCCCATAGCGATACCGGCAGCCTCGCCAGTAACGGCGTCATCCTGGTAGAGATTGAATTTGAGTTGCTCGTACACGTCCTGCCTGTGCGTACCCATAGCGGCTAATCCTAGACCGAGGCAGCCTCCGTGGCGCACCATCTCATTCTGAGCATCTTTTAGTTGCGTCAAAAGATAGTCAATGATGTTTGCGCCATGATTGGCATGGATAAGACCCAGAGCATAGAGACCACCACCTTCAGAATATCCTGAGGAAGGTCCAGTCTCCTTGGGTAAATACGATTGCATGAGGGCTAATGAGTCACTTTCGTGTCCCCTGTGGATGACTCCCAGAGATGCTGTTACCGTCAACTTGGCCCAGTTAGTAGCTCTAGCCAGCCACTCCAAGTTATCCCTCAAAAACTGGTCACTAGTGGTTCCTGCATGCATGAATGCATTAGCAATAACTGTGGCTGTATGACAGATGGAAACTCTGATTGCATCTTTTGTGTTCTTTAAGATAAGCATATCTGCATGGTTTGACCTAATTAAAAATTGTAATTGTAAAGCTATAGAAACATCTCCTCCAAGAATTGATATTAACTTTTCTACTCTCTTTTGGTGCTCCTTCTCTTCATCATTTAAACTTTCAATATCTCTCTCTGGTTTCTTTGATTCTTCGGGTGCTGGTTGGTCTACTTCCATAGATGATTCAGGGAAAGGTCCTCCTTGTGGCTGTGGTTTTCCACCGAGGGCACTAGGAACGGGGGCTGTACTTCTCAAGGCCTGTAGAACTCTGCCAAGAAACTGTTGTGTTGCTGAGTCATAGAGATCAAAACCTATTTGATATGCCATTAGAACAGACTCTTGTGGGCCATGTGTTAGTTTATCAAGAATTTCGGCAACTGAGAGAGGGTCTTCAAGAAAGATGAGGCACTGGCACATGTTGACATAGTCTGGGATGTTGAGACCTCTGTACAGCCCCACCAGAGACCGGAGCACTGTGCTGCGGAACCCACGGTTTTGTAACAGACTCATTGCAACGGTGAAGGCGTACTGAAGCATGCCTGAAACATCCATAATAACACTATTCAATCAAAATCTACTCACAATATGCAAAAAATTATAAACAGGACATTTTATTAACAATAGTATAGTTATTACAATAACTTATACACTTTCTTGTTGTTATTGACAAATAAATAGCTTTTGTTTTTGTTTAAAATGATTATAGTGACTCGGCAATAAAAATATTGGTTTTCCAAATACTTTTAGGTTTAGGTTACAAAACTAAACAGTAAGGCATATCATTGTCAAGACAAATTAAGGATAAGCTACAAATTATAGGTTTCTGATTTGACCTTATTTTGTGTAAACAAAGAGTGTCTGTGTGTACCTGAGATATCATCAGACTTCATGATGGTCTCCTCGAAGATGTCCATGCGCCGAGTCTCGAGCGCGAGCCCGAGCGCCTGGCGGTACTGGCCGTCGTCCAGGCAGCGCTGGAACATGCGGTTGACGATGGCCTCCAGCCGCGGGTCGATGCTCACCCCCGCGCTCTCCACGAACATAGCTTTCCGCTTCTGAGTGTAGAAGTCGATAGCTTTCGCGATCGTTGTGTCCACATACTCGTTCCTGGCGTTCACGTCGAACAAGTCGCCAGCGCCCAGCGCGTACGTCAGCGAATCCTCGAACGCTCCCAAATGGTAATACACTTTACTCGCCACCAGCGCAGCAAGCTGATGCTGCGAAAACACTTTATCTTCATGAAGGATTTCGATTTTCTCAATCGACTCTGATATCTCCGGCCAAAACTCATCTACGATGTTGTCCAACCTCTTCAATGCGAACTCTTTCACCTCGGACATGGGTTCATCGAGCAGGGAAATTATCCCCGCTGCTGAAGTGATATTCATCTTGATGTTTTATCTTCACGATTGAGTTAAATTCTGTTCTTTTCCAATAAAAAGCTATTCTTGAATAGTACAATTACAGGATGATTTGACGAATTTATTTTGACATAGACAAAATAAGTTTTTTTTTTGTTTGGTAGTTTTGGTTTTTTTAGTCTGGTAACCAATACATTAGCCGAGCTAAAACAATACTTTTATTGAAGAAAACGGTTATCAGAATTTTTTGCTAAAAAACCTAGTTGAAACCATACTGTCTATATTTTTTGTAAATGATTTATTTAACACAATTTTTTATTTCGAATTGATTATAAACATTGGCTTGATCGTGTAGAGGACTATAAAAGACTGGCTCATCTCGTTCCACCTTCCCACTTTTCCCAACAGGGCATGAGTTGTCAACTTACTGTCACTGTCAGCTGTACGTCACATCATTGAAAGTGTTACTCGCGCACACTCAAGACGTGTTTATGCTGTAAATCTGTAGAAAAACTACAAGTTTTGTGTTTATTTTCAATATGCTAGACTTATTCAGTATCTTCAGTAAAGGAGGGATAGTATTATGGTGTTTTCAGAGTACGAGCGAAATTTTTTCCCCGTCCGTGAACGCGTTAATACGCAGTGTGATATTACAAGTAAGTCGATTATTTTGCAAGACCTTGTTGGCATTGAATAATGCGATTAGTTATAGGCTACGTGGATTATAATGAGGTCGCGTGTCGTGTAACTGAAGCGTGTCATTTGCCAGGAGCGGTCGGGGAGCAACACGTTCAACAAGAGCGCGCTGACGCTGCAGTACAAGCTGGACAATGAGTTCGAGCTGGTGTTCGTGGTGGCGTACCAGCGCGTGCTGCAGCTGGCGTACGTCGACAAGTTCCTCAACGACGTGCACTTGGAGTTCCGCGACAAGTACAAGAACGAGCTCACGTCGTCGCAGCATATGCAGCAGTTCAACTTCCAGGCATCCTTTGAGAGGGTTCTCAAGGAATGCGAACACTGGGGTACTCCTTACATTCTCATAACTATTCCAACTTTGTTTTATTCTTAATCTTAGTTATACTTTTGAAGTAAATAACAAACAAAAATCCTAAAAGCATGCAATATTTGGTATTTAATAAAATATTTTTCCTTACAGCTAAATCACAGGCTAAGTTACCTAAACAAATGAGGTCATTTGAGGACTCACAGAAGTCAAAAAAAACTGTTGCTTCTATGATAGAGAGAAAAGGAGAGGAGAAAGGAAAGAAATCAGGTAATATTTACATTATTTAAATTTAAATTATTCACTCATACTTACTGAATTACATTTAAATATTTATCTTCAACGAGGATGGAACTTTTAATTTAGTTGTGTGTAAATTGAGAGAAAGATAAGTACATAATAACTGTAGATACAGTATAAAACAAAGATGTAGATAATTTTAAATTTATCTTTTATTACCTTGTCAGGTACTTAATTGTTATCTGTGTGTTTATTTGCAGTGAAAATTGTGGAGAACAAGAGCCTGACCAACGGCAAAGTAGAGTCAAGTAATGAGTTAGAGGAGGATGTGATCGCAGCCAACCGCGCGAAGATGGCGCAGAAACTCGCTGCTAAGGGGAAGAAAGATCCCAAGTTAGTATAATAATATTATATTACAGTTCAATCAAATACTTTCTCTGCTATGATGTAATAGTGTTACAAAAAATAAGCTCATTTTATAGTAGTGTTATAGTCATATTTCCTAAACTTTACATATAAAATAATTCTCAACTTTTTTGTTGGGATCTATCTAAGTTTGTGGTCACATCTGCGTAACGTACCGCACCGACGATTCGATTCAATACGCTCGCAATGTGTTTCAAGTCACCTATGACACATCAGCCGAAATTACGTCGCATACATTTACTCCAGCCACTGAACATTCCGCGCGGTACGTTACGCAGGTGTGTCGCGACACTAAGTTTATTCAGTACAATAATGTAACAAATGTAACTGGCAGAAAATCCCCAAAGAGTCCGGTGTCGGAGCGCGAGAAGGAGCGCGTGAAGGCGCCGCGTGTGTGGGCGCTGGGCGGAGACAACCGTGATCTCGCCAACTTGGACTTCGGTACCGACCAGCCTGACCAGATTGTACCCGATGTTTCTAATGACACGCAGGTATGCACACCTAGTTGTTAGACGTGCTTCGGAAACGACGGCGAGTTAGTTATTATGTACAATATAATGATCTACGCTTATTAAATTATAGAATAAACTGCTACCTAGTGTTGCACAAGAGAAGCTTAATCTTTTCTCTCAAATTGTTCAAAAAGAAGAAGAAAATACTTGCTACAACATCATACTCAATTTGTTTGTTTTTTGGTAGTAGTACCGCTACTTTAGTTAGATTATTAAATAATTAAAATTATTAAAAGTTGTAATATTTAATTTAGCAGTCTACCACTTGAATGATTCTGCTAAATATTACTAGCTAGTTTTAAGGCTCGCCTTACTATTCATAGTGTAAAAACGTGTGTCATTTGTATATGCAGCTGGTTGGGCGCATGTCGGGAGCGGTCCCGGAGCTGTCGGAGTCTGAGGACGAGTCCGACTCGGACGAGTACGAGACCAAGACCAAAGCCAAGCCCAAGGGAGGGATGTTCAGCATGTTTAAGGGTTTGTATTAGTGTGTACTTTTTAAATAATTAATTGGCTTCTGCTCGCACTGTCACCTGTATAGTTTATTATACAGGCTGTGTATATAGTTTATTTATGAGATTAAAATAGTAGCCTATCGCAGCTTGCTTTAATAATAACATTATAACAGAAATTTCGCATTTCTAATATACTTGTGTGGATGTGTCATGAACGCGCGTAATTACGTTACATGTATTAGGAAACCTCTCTAATGTAATTACTTTTGCTACAAGTAATTACTTACAAAGTTACAAAATTGAATTATGTTGACTCATATAGGTAGGTTCTGATCTATTGTATTAAAGACCCGAATGTTTTATTTTCGATTCGTAAAACTGTGTAAATTAACAATTGGATTGTATTGGCCTGTAAAAGTGTTGATTTGTATGTATGTACGTATTCTAAAAATGCATTTTAAAATTAAGTGAAATTATTTTACTTCTTGCCGATGCGATGGCGGCATTGCTTCGCGCGTAAGTACACAATGCTATATCTTAGTGTGACAACTGTGAACGAGTCTAACGTGTACGATGTTATAGGTCTAGTGGGGTCGAAGGCTTTGACGGAGGAGACCATGCGGCCCGCGTTGGACCAGTTGAGAGACCACCTTATCGCCAAGAACGTGGCGGCCGAAATCGCGAACAAGCTGTGTGAATCTGTCGCTGTCAAGTTAGAAGGAAAGGTAAGGCGGTAATAAAATATTTATTTTAGTATAACCACTGTAGGTTCGAGGTCGTACTAAGCATATTCGCATGAAAACTATTTTTTTTGCCGCTCTTTCCTTCAGAGCAAATCTTTCTTACCGCTCAAAATTTGATCCCAATCTATGGTTACTTTTTTCCTAGTAAACAATAGTCTAGCTAGCATCATCTCTGCGGTGATAAGTATCTTTACACCTTCTTTCCCATAAACAACGATTCCTTCAAAGAAACATTACCGTCGTGTTTTTAAGTAGCTTTTGTATTGTTTGTTAAAATAACTTTTAACTTGAAAGTTTTCCTAAACATGAGGTATGTAATGTGTGTAGTCGGTGGGTACGTTCGAGTCGGTGTGGCGCTGCGTGCGCGGCGCGGTGCGTGAGGCGCTGACGCAGCTGCTGGCGCCGCGACGCCGCCTCGACGTACTGCGGGACGCGCTGCATGCGCGGGACCAGGGACGCCCTTACGTCATCACCTTCTGCGGGGTAAACAACTTTCTGCTGACCAATTCTTCTTCTTTAAAGAAGACAAAATGCTCATATTTTTGATATTTCTCTTCCCATTATAGTAGGTAGTATTAAGTAGGTAGTCCATTTCCTATTTTAGTATGTAGTCATTTAAACTACAGTATATATTTATTTATTCCATGCTCTACCTACTCTACAGTCTACTTAAACTAGTCCTACACTGAAGGTTGTCGGGAAGAGATCACATTTAGTGATAAGGCCGCCTTTGCGCACAATGTTATAGTTTTAAGTTTTATTATCTGTATCTAATTGTGTACAATAAAGTATTTCTATCTATCTATCTATAAATAAATGGTAAAAGAAGTTCGTCTTTCACACCGCAAAGTCACGAAACTGATAATAATTGTATATAGGTAAACGGCGTGGGCAAGTCGACGAACCTAGCGAAGATCTGCTTCTGGCTGGTGGAGAACGGTCTGTCGGTTCAGATCGCGGCGTGCGACACGTTCCGCGCAGGCGCAGTGGAGCAGCTGCGCACGCACGTCGCGCGGCTCAACGCGCTGCATCCGCCCGACCGCCACGGCGGCAGGACCATGGTCACGCTCTATGAGAAGGGATACGGTACGTCGCTCGTTCGCTTTTGTGCTTTAAGTTCCTTGTGCACGGCACTCGTTTCTTAGTTTTATCTAGGTGTATGGCCCTGTATAAATTACGAGTATTTATCGCCATATCTTGGAAATAAGTCATGATATCCTAAAATAATAATAATATAGCCTATGTGTTATTTTGATGTATAAGCTACAATAATGCGAATTTTCATTTAAAAAAATTCGTAGCTTTTGTGTGAAAGAGCAACAAACATCCATCGCCACAATCGTTAACATTTATAGTATAATAGGATTAAACACGATTCATGAACTACCCTATACAACGAAAGGTTTGTCTAAAAAGCGATGTCCGTCCACTGATACATTTAATTAAATGTATGTGTACGCAGGTAAGGACGCGGCGGGTATAGCGCTGGCGGCGGTTAAGGCGGCGCAGGACGCGCACATCGACGTCGTACTCATAGACACCGCCGGCCGCATGCAGGACAACGAGCCGCTCATGCGAGCCCTCGCCAAACTCATACAGGTCGGTATCATTACTAGCAATTGTCGTTATCAATGTATACGGAGTGAATCTGCTCGCAGCTACGGATGAATAAAGAAGAGGACTAGACGCTTTGACGGGGCCCCGTGATCTTTTTCTCGGCCCCTACGTCACGAAGTGGGCGGGGTTTTATTTTATGGCCACTGCACTATTTTGCTTCCAATTGAAACAGTCGCCGATGTCATTAAAATTTTAAAATATTACTTAAATACATTTACATGTTACGCCCTCTAGTGGTGAACTATGTAGCTATCAGTTATTTAAACGGTTCGAACTTGACAAATAGTTCTGCTTGTCACCACTAGATGGCAAAAGAAAAAAGGGCGGAGTCACCCTCCCCGCGCGACGTCATACTCAATCTGTATGAAAATGTTTATTATCCTCTTGCAGCTAAGTTCTGCATACAATAATGAAGAGTTTTTCTGATTGTGTGTATGTAGGTGAACCAGCCGGACCTGGTGCTGTTCGTGGGCGAGGCGCTGGTGGGCAACGAGGCGGTGGACCAGCTCGTGAAGTTCAACGCGGCGCTCGCCGACCACGCGCACTCCGACGCGCCGCGACTCATCGACGCCATACTGCTCACCAAGTTCGATACTATCGATGATAAGGTAGGTTGGGTTCGGACTCATTTCACGTTTTAGTGTGCGGTCATATCTGCGTGCGTAACGTACGGCGCGGAACGTTCGGTTCAATACGCTCGTAATTTGTTTCAAGTCACCTATGACCTATGACACATCAGCGGAAATTACGTCGCATGCATTTACTTCAGCCGCTGATCGTTCCGCGTGGTTCGTTTCGCAGATGTGTCGCAACCCTTACATTGAATGGGTTCCCAACACAGGGACACCTCAAGCAATCTAGAACTAGACTTAAAACAAAAAGCGAGGACTTTTTCCAGTAGTGAAATGAAATGGATGAATGAATACTGTATTTTTTACATATATGTTGTTATTTAATCTCTTCGTATGTGTGTGTAGGTGGGCGCGGCAATCTCGATGACGTACATAACGGGTCAGCCGATCGCGTTCGTGGGCACCGGACAGACGTACGCCGACCTCAAGGCGCTCAACGCCGGCGCCGTCGTCAACGCGCTGCTCAAGTAGATGCGCGTGCGCCGCACACCTACTTCCGGACTTATACATTCACGGTGCAACGGTATGAAGGGACACTGCTCTAGGGTGGGATTACTTTGATAAATACTAACATTTAAGCTATAGCCCGTGCCTTTATTTCTTTATATGAAAAGTGCACATCAAAAAAAAAATCACGATTTCAAACTTAACCTCATACGAAAAGTTGTTAAAATAAATGAGCACAATCCCTCTACGACATTGTCCCCGCCTACCGTACACCTACATAATAATGAAAGTACACAAGATACCAAGTGCCTATCTACATATAATATAAGATTAAGTTGGCTCCTAAAGTTTTTACTAAGTAAATGATGTAGTAAATATAGTAAAATACACGAAATAAAACACAAGCAATAATATACTCGCATTTAAATGTAAACCAAGGAGTAACTTTAAACGACTGTGGTGAGGTTATTGAAAGGTACGTTCAATCAGTATTTGATCATGTGTGATATGTTATAGATGCGCTATTCCTGTATAAAATCCGGCCTAAATTGTAATTTTTTGCCGTATTTTGGGCGCATCCTGTGTACTTAAATGTATCTTTACAGTAAATGTCACAAAACAGAAGTCATATAAGCCACAGAAGTTCGTTGTTACTCCCTCGGTCAAAACGTATCAAAGTCCGAAGTACGGCTGTCTCAAGTTAGACTTTATATGATCGGTGTAAAGGTTCATTATTCAACTGTTTATATTAAATATAAAACTTTTATTACAATCTGTGTATTTCTTTTGCAGCCACGTTTATAGAAATCAAAAGTGACAGCTATAATTTACTAGAATGAACTTTTCCCACAATCGGCTGTCGTTTCACATCCTGTCTATACATTATACATAAACAATTAATTCTAAATGTGCGTTCAATAAGTTACTTATAATTTATCAATATCTAAGTATAGACACGTATAATCTGTATTAAACAGATAACTGAAGGTTTCAAAATCTTTACGTTTGGCTTTCTATACTCGATAGCTGATGAACCAATATGAATTAATATCACCTTCAATAAAATACCTAAAACAGTTCAAACTGAAATGACATTTAATGAAAACGAGGGACGCACTATAATTGGTTACATTTGTTGCCAAAACTTGATATTATTAGTACATCCTAATTAAGTTTAATTTTCGCATATTTCGGCCATCAGTCGCGACGAGAACCCGGCTCAGTTACACGTTATAATTTTACATTTTAAAATTGATTTACAACCTATCCCGCTAGTTAACTTCCAGCCAGTAGAGTATAGTAAGGCGAAGAGTGTACAGAAATGGAGCGTCTGTACGTATATCTCCGTAACACTATGAAGACATTCCGGCTGCGACTATGTTGTTGTTTTGCTCCGTTAAGACCCGGTATAATGTTTCTTGGCTACTGCAGTATTGCTGCCGCGGTGAGTCTTGTTACCTTATTGCTTTTATATTACGAAAGATAATAAAAATTACAGTCATTATTTGACAATACTATTGGAGAAGGTTATATTTCACTATATCGCAGCAGCAGCTGAATACATTTAATATCCTCATAATGTGTAATGTGTACGTACACGTATGATAAGATGTAGCTAGAGGTAGGTATATCTCAAAAAACTGAAATAGTAAAACTTGAAATCTTGAAACTCTTAAGCCGTGGCCCCAGTAGGCAAACTGTTATCAGCTGACTAGTTTGCGGTGAATCGATTTAGTACGCCCTTCCATATATTTGAAATGGAGTGTCCACAGTCAGCTAGTTTTCGCTCACTGTACGTAGTTTGCAGCGTTACGCGCGCTGACTATCTTAGACAGCGGCCGACTTCCACCAAAACCGGTGATTTCATTGATTTGAGTTTGCAGCTAACTCTTTCAGTTCGCCAAGAATTTGCGGCTCACTCAGTCGGCCGCTAACAGTTTGCCTAATGGGGCCACGGCCTTAATCCACTTTCGATAAATGCAGATTCCTTCTTCACTGACTGTAAAGATGTCGTTGTTTTATGTCCTATTATCATTAATTCTAATCAGCCACCAGTAAGTGTATCTATCTTACGAGTTATATTGGCCTATAGTAGCTGCATTATCTTGCTGTGTCAGGTGATCCAACTGATCGGCGTGGCGTCGTCGTCGGCGCTGCCGCTGATCGGCGACGTGCAGTCCACGGTAGCGGACGACCAGACCTCGCCCCTCACCGCTGTACTCGCGCCCGCCGCTGACCTCGCCTTCAACATACTGCTCGTCGCCGCTATGCATCGGGTATGTGTACTTAGCTCTCACTAGGGACGTTAGCCATGTATGTAGGGCAATTGATTCAATTTTCCTATTTGTAAATGCATCAAGTCATACTTCGCTAATTGTAAGCGATCCATTTTGATGAGCCCACGGGCGCTCATTCATAACTTTTAATAGTTATGATAGTAAGTTTCATTAATCACCTATTTATGTATTTGTGTGTAATGATAAAATCCGTGTATGTTATACAGAAAGACGTGGTGCTCCTCCGCGGGTACATGTGGTGCGGCGCGGCGTCGCTGGCGGCGGCTCTGGTCGCCTACTCGCTCGTGCTGCCTGTACTCAGCGCCTTCTTTATCACCAGGATTGTTTTCAGTATGGGTTAGTATTAGCTTGGGGATATCTATTCATTCCGTTAATCTGGCTTCTCGACACATTCGCTGTTATACAACTGCGCTTTGTCGCGTAAAAAATAGGATATACAAATTAACGACATACTCCTCAGCAAAAAAGCTTCAATAAAAGAATCTTATTAAATCTATTTCTATTTGCAAATTTTCTTGATCCCCCTGTCGTATGTTGTAGGTTCCTAACTTTCTGAACTAAACAAATTACATTCCAGTGTACCAAATCTACATGATAATCCTAGTACGAAGCTACATCGTAGAGATCGAACTGAACCGACGAGCGTCGCAGCACCTGTACTACAAATCTGATCTGATTGGAGCCGACCCGACCGGCGCCGCTACCTTACGTATCGTGCACGAGGTCAAAGACGCCGTCAGTCGCTCCGGTACCTTACAGCGAGGGGATCATACCAGTGATAGAGAGGCAGCGCCTATCACAGTCACAGTTACCCCACCGGCCGAAGAAGGGGACACCGGACGGAAAACACCCGAAATAAGAAAATATACTAGTGTTTACGGCTTAGGAAGGACTTTAGGTACGACTCCTTTGAGTGCGACAGGGTCTCATAGTCAGACTGTCTCTGTTGCACCTAACCCTTCCACGTCTACCGATCCGAAACCTGCAGATTCTAAAAGCGTTGTAGAAGTCAAAGACGCTGATAAATCGAAAGCTAAGACTGAATCTAAAGATGCTAAGTCGAAAAGAGACTCCAAAGATGGAGGTAAGCCTAAAAGTGATTCTAAGAATGATGATTGTAAAAGCGCAACTACCTCTAAAAGCAGTGATGTTTCTAAAATCGCTGTAGAATGTAAAGTCGCTGCCGACACCAAAGAAGGTGAAGCGGCTGAGACTTCAACCCAAGATGACAAACAAACAGAGGTCCCGCCGAAGAAGAAACGCGGCTTCTTCAAACGAACTCCTAAAGTTAGTAAATCTGATGCACAATGATTGAAATATTTGAAAGTGAATTTGATTATATTGCTTGATTTTGTACTTGAGTTTATTTATTTATATGTATATCCGTTTACAGGAATAGGAAATTTCTTTCGTAAGTAGGTAGGTATAAAAGTAAGTACCGGTTGGAATGAAAGACACTTACATATTTGAGCACTGTATTTGTCAATGATACAAACATCAAGATTGGAATAAAAAATAACAGAATGAACAAAATGAACCGTCCCGTCCAATACTAACATATAGTTCTATACAATTTACACATTTATAATTGTATTTAATAAGTTGTAATGCTAAAATGAAGACTTACTAATATTTTGAAAGTACATCGAGATATCACATAGTTTTATAACACCTAGAGACATATAACTTGCCTATCGTATGTACTTAGTGCTAGTATTCAAACATCAACAACAAGTGAATACAACGCGCTTCCAAACTCTATAACGAAACATAGACAATATAGACTTTACAAAAAAAAACTTAGATAAGTATGTATTTGATGGTAAACTAGAAAGATGTCTTCACTAGACTCTCCCTCCTCACTAATTCGTCGTGAAATATTCACGTTATATTATAGTACAGACAAATACTACGTCAAAATTCTGTATAAGTACTTATTTTAAACTCGTATTTCCTACACATCAATATTATCTTTGTTTTTATAAAGCTCCGGCCTTATAAACGTCTTAAATGAAGAGACCCTTCTCGCTCGCTCTACCACCACTGTGTGACCTGAGCATAAACCTATTCTAATTTCTCAGATTCAATGATTTGAAGTAGTTGACTAATTGCAACAAAAACGACTTTTAGTACCTATGCGATTAGTGGAGACAAGACAATGCAACTCGGCGTAAGACTTCTGAGTCCTCCTTTTCTCCTGGAGCCGATTTTTTTGACTCCATACAATAAAACGGGCCAGTCTAGGTGTATACTCTGGCATATTATGTTTCATTCTTGGCAGTGACTTTTTTTGTGGCCCAGTAAGGTGCATTATCATTTCAGTAGTTAGATAAAACAATATTATGGGCCATGACATCCTTTTTAAGGAAAATCAGAAAATATGTTTAGGAAACATTTTTTGACTTGTTTTCAGCCGATCCTTTTCTCGTCTAGTTTTCCTTGGTCTATGGCATATACTTCCCTTACATTTAACTTTTAGAAAACGACCAAAATATCAAAAATAATTTCTCTTTTGAGATAAAACATACATTTTATATTTGACCCTGTATAGTATAGATAAGTTTAAGATTTTTGACACATTTATGTGACTATAAGACTATAACCTACTTACGCTATCGGAACAATTATAACACGAAATAACGTCTCTGTTCCTTTAACATCTAGAAACTGGAGAAATAACCAGTTTGAAGTTAATTATTATACATACATAATATAATAGTACATACAGTAATCAAATAGCAAGAAAAGGTTTCTAACACTCGTCTCCTCCGGAATGCAGGAAAATATTTTCAAAGTTATAAAAAAAGTCTTAAAGTAAATAAAGTATGAAACATTCTTACATCTAAGTGAGTGTGCGCAGGTACTGGGTTCCTTACATCTTCATACGACCGAACGCTCCCGACAGAGTACGACCTGCAACAAATATTTACTGTAACGACAAGGTGGACATAATACTACACTATTGTCATTGTCAATATTGTATTAAGAATGGAAAAGAGAGAGAGAACAATATCATCTTATGTAATCAGTATGGTGGGTAATAGAAGGTAGTAATTTGATTTTTAAGTCATTTACATACTTTAATGTTTAAGTTGCGCTGTGCTACCCATTTTACACCTTTAGAAAGAGAGAAAAGATTGCAAGTTTTGAAGGAGGGAAAGTGAGAGTATGATAAGGTGTCTACACATTAATTTGAAAGCCTTCGGTCTGGTCGGCGACTTTGGTAGGTATCATTAGTAAACTAACCTCGTCCGCGTCCAGCTGCCAACGTGGGGAAGTGCTCGTCGGACGTCAGCGACAGCTCCGGTGGCGCGCGGATCTGACGGGAGTCTGTGGACATATTACGTGCTGTATCAGTACGGGGTACGGACACGTACGTGATATACAATAACGAATTCGTACTTACAGTCCGTGGTGGGCATACGCAGCGGCTCGTGCGTGCGGTTCCGTTCGGTGCTCGCACCTGAAACATGAATTCAAGGGGGACTGAGTGGGGCATGACAGTAGAACGAAAGGAAAATTCGTCGGGTTACAGCACAAAAGCGAGTCGGGTGCGCTCGCCCGTCACGGGCTACAGTGTGTGTTTAAACGCGACTCACGCGAGTCCCGGGAGACGTCGAGCTGGTCGCTGGCGGAGCGCAGCGAGAGGTCGAGCGGCGGGGGGGGCGGGGGGGGCGCGGGGTGCAGGCGCAGCGCGGCGGGCGCGGCGGTGCCGGGGGGGAGGTGGCGGCGGGAGGGGGGCAGCGCGCGCCGCACGCAGCTCACGTCCAGCACCGCGTACGACCAGCGCTGCACGCGCGCGCCGACGCACTCCACGGACTTGTCCGCCTCCTCGTGCTCCTGCAAAAGGAGACGCTTTATTACGACGGACGTTTCGTCTGACGAGCGCCGGAGTTGAACGTGAAACGAATCGATGACGCTCCTATTTCTAGCTGCGATTAAAACGACGGTAGGTACTTCTAGATGTCCTACCTTACAGGCGAGCCCGGGCGAGTACTTGAACTTGTCCTGCTTGAGATGCGTGAGCGCGTATGTGCGCGGCACGTCCTCGGCGCCGTCGTGCTGCAGCAGCTGCTGGAACAGCCCGTCCAGCTGGTACACGCGGAACAGGGTCTCGTCTTCCGCTGTAAACGCGGTTCAAGGTTCACTATGTAGTGTATACGACAAAAAAATAATATGTACCCAATTTAAAGACTAAAATTAGTTTGGAATGTCAGTATTTTACAATATAACGTGGCATGGACAGTCAGTAGGAGTGAGGGGAACGCGCGCACGCACCCTTATCGCCAGCACATCCGGCGGCATGTTATAAAGTAGTTTACATTTTTTAAACGGTTTTATTTAGCTCACCCCGTTTGTTTTCTTGGGTCAAATTTAGTAATTCAAATTTCACCCTCTTCCTGTCAACCGATTAATCTGAAATTTTGTATACACTTTGGATTTTGGTGACAATACAATTATGTTTATTCATTATCATTATAAATTCAAGATGGCCGCCGCTACAAAATGGCGGATAATTTAGGTTTTATTAATCCCATCAATATGGGTATCAAATGAAAGGGCTCAACCAGTAGAATACAATGTACTATATCAAATTAAAATCCAAGATGGCGGCCGCTACAAAATGGCGGATAACTTAGGTTTTATCAATCCCATCAATATGGGTATCAAATGAAAGTGCTCAACCAGTAGAATACAATGTACTATATAAAATTAAAATCCAAGATGGCGGCCGCTACAAAATGGCGGATAACTTAGGTTTTATCAATCCCATCAATATGGGTATCAAATGAAAGTGCTCAACCAGTAGAATACAATGTACTATATAAAATTAAAATCCAAGATGGCGGCCGCTACAAAATGGCGGATAACTTAGGTTTTATCAATCCCATCAATATGGGTATCAAATGAAAGGTCTCAACAAGTAGAATACAATTTACTATGCAAAATTGAAATCTAAGATGGCCGCCGCTACCAAATGGCTGATAACAATTTTTTATCAATCCCACCAATATGGGTATCAAATAAAAGGGCTTGCCAAGAAGAATTCAGTGCACTATACAACCTCAATATTTTAGATGGGCGCAGCCACTAAATGGCGTATAATAATAAGATTTAAATTTAGAAATTGAATCTGTAATTTAGGTATCTGATTAATCCAGCCTGAATCCACCACCCAAGTCAAGATTTATGCAGGGCAGCACTGTGGATCACGCAATCGTATACTTAGGTGCGAAACTGTTTGAAGAAGGTCAAGCCTACGTGGCTCTTTGTAGAGTAAGAGCTTTGCAGGGACTACGTATAGAGGAGTTGGACTGCAATAAACTAACGGGCAAGAAACCTTGCAATAATGAAGCACTAAATGAATTAAACAGAATGCGAAATAAAAACTAAAAACTAGAAAATAAAAATAGGTAAAAAAACTTTTTAAGTTAAACGGTTTTATGTTAAACATATCTACATTGCAATGCAATGTTTAAGATAAATGTACTAAAAACCAAAAAATAATAAAATAGACACAGTCGTGGGAATTATAAACATATGCATAGACTAGACTAAAATAAAACCGTGGGGCACGTCAATTGTCTACAATCGTTGATTAAAATGTTTGTTTTGTAATGTTACACTATAATAAGGCAGTTGTTCAACCGACAACGATGGACGTGTGATAAGTAGGGCTAGAATGTGGAAACAAGCTAGCAAGCTCGATTATAAGCGAGTTTTAGGGTTTCATAGTGTTGAGCGAGTAGTACTTTTATCATATGTTTTGTCGATTAAAGACAAACTACGAGCAGTGAAACGATTCTTCGCCAGCCAGCAGTGTGATGTGAATGTCCAACGATAAACTAGTTGAAACATCTCTTTTATTTACATGGAGTGTATAACTATTGTAATTTCCATGAGCAAGAAAATAGTAAGTAATTTCCTCACCGTCTGCGGGCCAACTGCCTAACGACGAATTAAACGATTCTTCTATCGCACATTAAGTCCATAATTTGTAGACAATTGACGTGCCCCACGGTTTTATTTTAGTCTAGTCTATGCATATGTTTATAATTCCCACGACTGTGTCTATTTTATTATTTTTTGGTTTTTAGTACATTTATCTTAAACATTGCATTGCAATGTAGATATGTTTAACATAAAACCGTTTAACTTAAAAAGTTTTTTTACCTATTTTTTTTACAAATTACTTTTATACATTTCCCACGCATAGGTTTTATTAAAGTGGGGATGAGCGATGGGCGAGGACGTGAAACAAATTCCTGCCAGTTGTGATTTGATAGGTACGTTATCTTATAAAAACACATTTCTCACACAACGTCAATGACAATTTCTCCATTAAATTCAAAGGAGTGTCTTGAATATAAGACGATACTAGAACAAATGATGAGGTGGGTGTGTATTGGAGTGCAACACTAGGGTGTTTTGACATTTAATTACATCGCTAATTTTGACAGCCCTTGTCAACCTCTAGCTAAGTTAACCAAGACATCATCACTTGCAATAACAGAATATTTTAAATTTATATTAAGTGCTTGGAACTTATAAATAAAAACCTGAAGACCTTCATACGTGTTTATTTTAACCAACAATACAGGGTGGGCACGAGAACAAGTTTATAAAATTAACACTATGACTAGTGATAAGAACACAATATGTAAAATATCACTTCCTGTAAAATAGTTTATCTAACTTTTTGTGGTAAGTCTATTTTCCCATGTGAAAATATTTAGTTATCTATAAGTGTTATCGCGGTAACAATTTTTGCGGTTACTGCATGTGTGCACAGAAAGAAAAATGATTTTTATTTTTAATATACCTAATATCCATACAAACGTATGAAGATATACCCATACTTACGTATTCGTTTTTTGAATGGAAATGAAACACATTTTGGTACAATCAAAATGTGTTTCATTTCCATTCAAAAAACGAATACGTAAGTATGGGTATATCTTCAAAACAAATGTAAGGAAAACGAGGAATAATATAGTTGAATAAGACTTTAAACCACTAACCTGCAAGCACACACAGATAGCGAATGAAGTCGACGACGGCCGGCACGCGGTCCGGCATGGTGTAGAGAGGCGGCAGCGGACCGCCGAACGAGCTCGCCGGACCGCGCTGCACGTAGTCCAGGATCAGGGACAGGATGCGGATGTAGTCCGCGCGACGCTCCGGCTCCGGCATCGGCAGACCTAGCTCCTGAGGACATACAGAGACATCGATGTTGACAACAATTATTCTTCTTCTCATCATATCTTGCAAAAAAATCAAGATATCTCAAAATAATATAGCCTATGTGTTATTCTGATATATAAGCTACAATATTGCCAAATTTTATCAAAATTTATTCAGTAGTTTTTATGTGGAAGAGTAACAAACATCCAACCATCCATCAATCAGCACAAACATTGCCATTTATAATATTAGTTGGATAGTTGCGATGAATAAGTTTTAATACGAAAAAGAGTGAACAAGAATTAAGTGTTACAGCATGTTTTAAGTTTATATAAGAGAGAGTTTATGACACCCAAATGACAAGAGCTCAACTCTTTAATAAATCATAATCAATATTTAGAAGTTGTTACATTAAGAGATAAACACATAAAGATAATTTGATTGTGTCACCTTAGCTCCAAGTTTGACGTCCAGCATGTACCCAATAGGCACCTGTCCAGGGTTCACTAGCTCACAGAAGGTGTCCTTGATGCCATCTCTCAGAGACATCCGAAGCAGAGCCACCTCCCCAATAAGGTACCCTACACTAGTCTTGCAGTACCAGTTCACATCTATCAGGTATATGTCTTCATCCAGGATACCTAAAAGTTGATAATTATAAAAATACAAAGCAAACAAAATGTAGGTTAACTGTACATTAAGTTGACTTCATTGTCATTCATAAAATAATACCAAAGATATAGAAAAATAATTTCACATAGAAAAAAGTGTAATGAAAATCTAAGTAAGAGTTTATCCACTTAATAAAAGGTTAGAGGGATAAAAGTTGTTAAGTCAATTAAGTTTTGTGTCCTCAATGCATACAAAGTTAAGTTACATACTGTCATCCAAGCTCTTTTGTTTGACAAAGTTGGCAATAAAGGAGCGCTCGGCTTCCGCCGCCTCCCGCCGCTCCTGCTCGGCCGCTTCCACCACGGACAGCGGGACTCCCTGCGACGTGTACTTGCGTTCCGGAACATTGTATTTCGCCTTCATCTCCTTCGCCTTTGCCTCAAACTTTGCTCGCTTTTGAGGAGCCAATGACTACAATACAGAACAAGAAAAGTTTATGAAATTACAAGAAGTATTCTAAATAATGTAACTGAGATTACGTCTCTTTAATCTAGAAGTCATGATTGAAAGAACTTTTTCTATGAGATATTATTACCGTCCAGGGCGCGCTGGCTGCCAGTGCTACCTCCTGCATGTTGGCGTATGTTACACCCAGCTTCTTCTGCTCTTCTCTGAACTCCTGCATGTAAAAGTAGAAGGCATTTCGCGGCGGTTTCTTCGGCATATTGCCTGTTCTGTGCTCTGTGGTTCCTGGTTCTGAGGGCAGGAGGTACAAAGTAAGGTTACAAATTATTATACAATACAAGATTAAAGAAACGGTTACAATTAATGCAGTCTCAGCAAATTCAGCACGAAAATACGTAATTTGACATCGGTTCGTTAGAAGCGGTGTTTCATTAAAAAAAGATAGAATGAATTTTAATCCAAACAAAATAGTATTTGAATACTTACAATTACAAAAAACCGGTAGAACTAATAAATAAATTGTGCCTGCAAAATAGACTGAAAGAAAGAAAATTTATGATTGATGAGCGGTGGGTGAGGGAGGACGAGGAGGGAGGAAAGACGGACCAACACATTGACCAACACTCGGAACAATAACTTATTGTTTCGAGGACCAACCAACACAAACGAGACAAACACATTCAACCCTTTGTCAATCATATCATCCATCATAGAGTTGTAACTTTTAAATATTCGAAATATTTCAATCAATATTAGTCGTATTCGGAATTATGAAATCGATTTGGAGTCAGGCAAAATATTTAATTTCTCTGTGATATTTTGTGTTCACAAAATCTTTTTTTATTTTTTTATTTCGTGTGGTTTCATCTGTTTCAGCTCAGTTTCAGTTTGAAAAATACTAGCAAATTGACGACCAACCAATGATACGAACCTATTATAAACTTTTTTCTAGTCTGTGGTAGTCATGGTAGATTTGTTGGCCTCTAGTTGGCCTCCTTGCAATCAAATTGACAAATGTCAGATGTCATTGTCATCGTTGTCACCACATCCACTTGACAGTTCGTCGCTCCTCCCTCCCTCCCTCCCTGAGACAGAACAGAATCCTCCCTGCAAGCAATCAGTCGGATAAAGTCGAATTCTTGTTGAAAATTGAAAAAGTTCAGTATTCAACATAATTATTTTTAAATCGAAATTTTGCGGTGTATGTACATGTGTATTAGTGAAATAATTATAGAAGGCTAGCTTACTATTAGCAATTAATTTATTTATCTTCTGTGTTAGCATTCATTTAAGACTTATTCCTGTGAAGATTAGGTACTGGTGTTTCGTTGATTGACGTCCTCAGCAGAGATTTGTAACGCGGTAAGTTGGTACCTATCATTATTAAATAAATAAATAATAAAAAAATTGCGGTGACCTGTTAGACACAAAACTCGTTCGCTTGGTACTGGTGTACCGATACCGATGGTTTGATCATGCTTATGCCGTAGTATTGCATGTCTGACTTATGTGATAGTGTTACAGGCGTGATTTAAGATCTCAGTAGTGTATTTCCGTAGTGGAAGTGTGGCGGCCGGGTCCACGTTGACACGTGTGGTCTCTGTATAGGATCGCGGCTAGCATCCACCACCGCCGACCACACGTACCTACTTACTGGTCGCATCATCTCATTAATTTATTGCCTGGTTTAATACTATGTTAGTTAAACCCCATTGTGGGTATTGTGTATTAAAAAATAGTGGGACAGTCTCACGAGCTGGATAAAATTGTGTTTTCTTATATTTCATTGAGTAGCCACACACACACAACATCCATGTAAAATCTCAAAGTTTTTTATACCCACCTCTCTATCTGCCTTTCTATAAAGTAGAAAAGAAAATGTATGCAATTGGAATAGTGACGTCAAAAATAACATAAATTACAATTAAAAATAACAAAAAAAACATTGCTATATCAATTTGCTATCCATTAAAATAAACATCTATGTAAGTTCACTATTTATCATCTAGGTACATACAATAAATAATATTGTATTGTACAAGTGCTAATCTGTACGACCAGTATTTTATTAACTTATCTGTAGCATAGAGTAACCACAGAATATTAATTAAAAGAGCAGGTTTCAGAGATAAACAAAATGTAGTTATTTATTAAGGTAGTGAGAACAGAAGTGGAATTTGGCAAATGGTATTTGAAAACAAGTAATATAGGAGTGTTGTAGGAATGCCCAAGTTTCATTGTTACATGCCACACATTGTATCTCTGCTCTCAGTTGCAGCTTGTACTGCATACAACATATCTTGGAACTGTTATCACTGGGATAATATTTGTAAAATGCACTTCATTGCATTAAGTAAAAGCAAATAACAGTGCACAATGCTGCATTGCATATCATTAATGGTTATTTGAATTGTTAACATGTTTATTGTTTGTGCTAGACAATTGCCAAAACAGAATTATTATGTCATACTTTTATAATTTAAAAATAATATTTGTAAATATTTGGTATCAATTCAGTTTTCAGTTTAACAGTGTGGTGTAAGAGTTGCTTTACTTCACATTTAAAGATGGTTAATTACAATTATAATTAGTTCTGAGAAAATATTCTTGACACCTAAGTGTTGGAAGAGGCTCCACAGACACGAGCTAAGCTCTTAAATTAGAAGAAGAAGAAGTGTTGAATATATTCTTGTCGAATCAAGACATTTGTAATATAGTTAGATAACTGGTTATTCTTTAAAAAAAAACATGTCTTCCCCAGTAGATTTTGATAATAATGAACATTAGTAACTTATATTGAAATAAAACGCGAGTTAACGCGACGTTTTGACTTTATCTCACTGGAAATACAATCATTATCCTCAATCATATTGGGTACCAGAATAGGTATATCTATGACCCGTATGAGCTAAGTCGACACTTTGCGCGGTACGCGTAAGTACACGTCGTATGAGCGTGAAGTGTCAATTTAAATTGTTACGACTTATAGATGTTAGTTACAACGTTATTCTCTGAATGTTTATTAAATGACACTTGGGAGAGAACTTTACACCTCTGACCGTGACCTGTAGTAACATAGATAGGGCATTGCTGAAGTTTATACAGATGTGGGTTGTTGTGTACGCTACATGATACTACATGCCTATAGTGACGAACGCAGTTTGTAGTATGTGCTCACGTTACACGGCGTGGAGCAGTAATCAGCTGCGGTGACGTGTCTCCTTGCCACACTGCCTCCGTAAGGCCGGGTTCAGACCAAACTGACTGTAAGCCGCCGAATGTGTGCAAGCTTACTGTGAGCCCCAGTGTAAACGTAAACGGCAGGTTTTGTTCACACTATGCTGACAATACGTCACAACAGTCAGTTTGGTCTGAACACGGCCTAAGTGTTATAATTGTATGTAGATCATTGCTGAGAGTGTGGTGACGGCGAGACAGGGTCGGCGGTGAGGACGCATGTAGGCGCTGCGATGGGAGGGCGCGCCCCGCTGCTGGCGGCCCGCTGGAAGCGCGCGGCTCTGCTGCTGCTGCTCGTGTGGGCGCTGGTCTCCTACCTCGTTATCGCGCCGCTCAGGTACTGCTTATACCTATCCTTATGGACGTTCACTGATGGACAAAAGCCTCCCCCAAGGATCTCCACAACGACCGGTCCTGCGCTGCCCACATCCAACGGCTTCCCGCGACTTTCACCAGGACATCGGTCCACCTTGTTAGAGGCCTTCCCACTGTGACATTGATATATGGATATATTTGAAATCATTTGTACAATGTTATTAGGTAATTTAGTATGCTTCACGGGACATCATTGTTTTAGTTATAAATGTAATCGAAGCGTAGCGTGTTCTTCAATGAGAGCATGCGGGTTTGATAAAAATAATATTTGAATGCTTAACTACGAGGTTAATGATTTGCTACTGTTTAAAATTTGGATTTTCCATCGTATTTTACCTAGACGTGCGATGTAAAGTGGAAAGTAAAACTTCACAAAGCACAAAATCATATCAGACTGATAAAGTTAACTGTCCGTTAAGTATCACGTCGTCGTAATCAGCTGATGACAAGTAAATGATTAGCGTTTGGTTAAGTAGCTGTGTATCCGTGCAACAGATGCCAGAACGGCGACGAGGCGGCGGAGGGGCTGCAGCAGCGGCTGGCGGCCGTGTCGGCGCAGCTCGACGCCGTGCGGGACCAGCACGCCGCGCTCATACGCCAGATCAAGACCTCGCAGTTAGTATACCTCACTTTGCTACATGTCTATAATGCAAATATGTCATCAAGTTTTGTAACCAAATGCTTGTAATGTATTTTTAGAACCCTATAAGTTATTCTTACGATAGCTTCCCGCCAGAGTATATTATTAACCATCTCGATACAGTGTTGAAAGCATAACATCGTACATTCTACACGGACGGGCGGTTATAATGGGCATAGAAAGATAGGACTTATTTATACTTATTTTAAATAACATGGTCGAGAATTATTAAATATGTGATAATTTAAAGGTCAGTGTACATGAAAGTGATTAAATGATTACTTCGTAGATTGAACGGAGGTGGCGGCAATTTGGAAGCGCTGCTCGAAGGTACGGGACCTTCGGAGGAGTACGAGGCTCTACGTCGGAGAGTCTACTCTAATACTAAGGAACTATGGTATGTTATTGGTTGGCTTGTTTCTTTCTTGGTGAGGCTACTTGGAAACAAATGGAGCTTCATGTGTAAATGTTTTATTAGTGACATTACTATTGACAATTATGTACTTATGACAATTTTAATTATTAGATATCTTTTAAGTTTTACTTTTGCTAGTAAATCAAACTTAACAATGTTCAATTAAAGCGGTGGTAGGTAAGAGAATATTTACGAAACAGAATTAATCGTGTCTGCATCTAAGAATGGGTACTAAATCAAAAGCATGTAATAAATTGCCTTTTTATCGACTTGAAAATGAATGTAAGTATAGTAAAGTAATCAAGTAGAATTCGTAGAAATCATATAGCGATATAGAGCACACAGACATTTACGTGCGAGCCCTTCACTGAGGATAAAGTAGTCCGTGTCTCCAAAACTATGGTCATTCGTTTTGAGGAGGTTTTTAGGGTTCCGTATCCAAAGGGTGAAAACGGGACCCTATTACTGAGACTTGGCTGTCCGTCTGTCACCAGACTGTAACTCCTGAACCGTTATAGCTAGAGCGTTGAAATTTTCACAAATGATTGTATCTGTGACCTCTACTATAACAACAAATACTAAAAATAGAATAATAATAATTAAGGGGGGCTCCCATACAACAATCGTATTTTTTTTCCTTTTTTTCTCGAGATCAATAGTGAATTGAACGGAACCCTTCCTGCGCGAGTCCGACTCACACTTGGTGAATTTTTTTGTGTTCAAGTGTCGTAACGAAAATTCTGAGACGTAGGATTTCTTTTGTAGTAGATTATTCTCATTGTCTTATGTCTTGGTGGTTGTCTCTGGTAATACTAATGTATAGTTCATCGTGCAGGTACTACGTGAACCACGAGTTGGGTAAACTGACGAAGAAGGAGGCGACTCCCGAGCGGCTGTCGGAGGTGCTGCGGGAGATCGACGACAGGAAGACGTATGTTACATTTACTTTATTACGTACTAGGGGCTGCCCGCGACTTCGAACGCATTTATCGTCATTTCATGATATCTCAAAGTAATATTTCTTATGTGTTCTGATGTGCAATATTGCCAAGTTTCATCGAAATCTGTTCGGTAGTTTATGCGTGAAAGAGTAACAAACATCCATCCATCGGCACAAACATTGACATTTATAATATTAGTAGGATTTGTTATACCAAATCAAATAAATAAATAAATACTCTGTTAATTTAACGAGAAAAATTAGTCTATTGATAACAATATAGTTTAGTTTATATCCATACATATTGGCTATAAATGTTGTTTGAGTACCAAAATACCAATTAAAGACGTCTCGGTATTGAAGTTTAAGCGTATAATTACACGATAAGGTATGTACACCGCACAGCGAAAGTCAAACACTTTATTAGCGCAGAACGTTAGAAACACACGACCCGTGAGGTAGATTGTTCCCATCGGAAATTATAATACCTACTCGTAAAGTTTTACAAGCCGTATTCGTAATTGTATGTTCTAAATTAATTGATTAATGAAAACTGAATAAACTAGATTTGTAGTTAGTTAATTGTTTGTCTATAATTAATCTATCGACGGGATAATCGATTGAACCTATCGAGAACTTTATAGATAGGGGGTTTCTTGATTCGACTAATCAATCGAAAGTCAATAGGCGCGTTCACATAGAGCGAGCAGCCTCGCGAGGCAAGCATTTGGCCAATTAAAATAGGTTCCTGATAACTGAGAACCCAATGGGCTTGCAAGATCATTTTTGAGTGGCCAAACACTTGCCTCGCAGGGCTGCTCGCTCCGTATGGACCCGCCTAATGTTACATTCTCTAGGCTAGAGCATGCTTTACGCGATATCGTGAGAGTGTAGCTGTGTACGCGGTGCGCAGGTCGCTGCTGGCGGAGCAGCAGCGCGCGTGGGCGGCGGACGGGCACGCGGCGTGGCGGCGGCGGGAGGCGGCGGCCGTGTCGGCGCTGGTGCAGCGGCGGCTGCGGCGCCTGCAGAACCCGCCCGACTGCGCGCGCGCACGCAAGCTCGTCTGCAACCTCAACAAGGTACCTACCGCCCTCTCTACGAGGACTAAAGGCCCGTTTCATCGTTGACAGATATTTTATACCTATCTCTGTCTTAAACGTCATGATTTATGAAATAGAGATAGGGTTATGAAATTTTATCTGTAAGTGGCGAAACGGGGCCCTAAGTCCCATAAACTTTACCCAACTTTTTATTAAGATGAAATGAAAAGCTGAAGATTTCTTGACGTGCTCCCTTGAATAAAATACGAAACGATAATATGTAATTGTAGTATGAAAGCGTAGCCAAATAGCGGCACCGGATGTAAGGTAGCTGCCTGCAACCGTTGACCTGTCGGATGAACTCGTGTGTCAACGCCGCGCGTCGTACCGTGACCGACTCATTCGCACCCTCGCGCGTACGGACTTTATTTCAATTCCGCAAAGGCTATGTTAGTTAGGATGTATATAATCGGTGTCGGTGCACTCCATTTATGGTTATTTACGTAATCTATTCAGATATCACTGAACTTGCTCTGTTTGGTGTTATGCGGGTTTGGTGACGAATAAGTTTGTATCTAATCAAAATCTTCATGCGCGTACCTAAGGCACTTTTACGAGTATAACAAATGTATTATGAATTAGTTTAGAAACAATATAGTAACTTCAATGAGTTTAAAAATAAACTTTTTCATCGATAGTATTAAAACTTATATTGCCGTTTGAATGAAAGTCGTAAACTTGTTTATTTGATAAGTATAGAGTTTATTTATGGCTACCAACTGCCAAACGGCGTCGCGGCAGACCGCGGAAAAGGTGGCGGGACGAGCTGGATACCTTCTTGGGTACCTGGGCGGAGGAAGCTCAAGAAAGAAAGTCTTGGCGTATGAGGAGAGAGGCCTTTGCCCAGCAGTGGGACACGAGTGGCTAAATAAGATAAGATAAGATAAGATAGAGTTTATATACTGCTGCAACTGAATGTGGCAGCTAGCCTTTGTTAAAGTTGTTGCAAAAGGATATGAGTCATTTTTTAGAGTGCCAATCCAGGTAGCACAGTAGTCAGCGTCATAATCTCATACATTACCGCTATAAATAATGTGTCCGTTTGTGCGTGGTAGGGTTGCGGCTTCGGCTGCCAGGTGCACCACGTGGCGTACTGCCTGATCTTCGCGTACGCCACGGAGCGGACGCTGGTGCTGAACTCGCGCGGCTGGCGGTACAACAGCAAAGGCTGGAACTTCGTGTTCCGTCCGCTCTCCGACAACTGCCTCACGTACGAGGACGGGATCTCCGCCCTACACTGGCCGGGTGAGTACCTACTTTAAACAAAAGATACTCGTGTTGAACTCCGGTTGCCGCGTTCTTTTATTTACACTATACCGAGTACCGAGTAGCTAGTGCTACTGCGATATCAACAGCTGACCTTGATGATTGTCGACAACTAGTATCGATAGTGGATTTGCTGTACACTGCGACAACTTTTATTTTTGGACATCGATAGGAAACACACTACATCTACATACATAACCGAGTAACATTCTGATTAGTTAGTTTACCTTAGTTCAAACGCCCCGTTATCAAGTTTTTGTTGAGTGGTTTCCGTTTTGTTTTGAGACCGCGACTTCACTTGGCACCAGAACATGTTGCGCACGCGCTGGAAGCACGGCGTGGTGCACCACCTCGAAGGGGACCTGTTTGAGCAGGACCCCGACCTCGTCGCAGGTAGCGATCTCTCTCTCACTCCCGCACTCCAGGGACTGCTGCTCTCTCGCTCGCACGCACGCCGTTCTTCCAACCACTGTCTCTGTGTCTTTACTTCTATTCTTGAGACGGTTAACAATAGACACTACAACCGAATGTCAAACATACTTTCGATAACATTTAATTTCAAATCTGTTATCAACCGTAGCTACGACCGACCGAATTATACGACATTTCTCTTCGCAACTACGCACTGAATGCCATATATGAAAACATGTCATATTACTCGCATGACATTTATCATCTTTCTCTGAAATGCAGTTATGCAAACCGAATGCAGATTGATTACGTCAGTGCAAACATCTGCGTCTGTATCGTACTATTTAGTAAATATGTTTTACTTTGGAGCTGCATGCAACATACGTCCCAGTGTTAAACGCGGTCATCTTTCACATTCATATAACTGTATATCTGTTACCGGTCAAACCCGATTTCAGGGCAAACTAATATAGTTTGTTTATTGGGTTTTCCCGGTAATATAATCTATTTTGACAGCACGATCTGCAACTGAATTAACGTTCTGCCTATATTACACAAATATGTCAGACACATTGTTCTCATTCTCATCTTTCTTTTTATTACTCGATTGCGATCTCTATTTTGAGATACTTTTTGTGGTATAGTATTGTACATACAAATTTTATTATGTAATGTATTTATTTATAAACGACAAAATGACAGTTGAACACGTGGTTGTATCATTACAGTAGTATAATGTAAGGAAATATCATTATAATAAAGCTACAATAGTATACCTAATTATTAAACAGCAACTATTATGATTTCAAGGTTATATGGCAGCAATTAGATTTCATTATTATTTCAGTCAATATGCAGTTTTATATTATGTTGAAATAGTCAAGGCCGTGAATTTGTGGAGGATTTATATTGGAACCGCTGGAAATTGCCGATTTTAGCTCGAGAAATGCGCAGATCATCTATTTTCACGTTAATGAATGTATGTTGTACGTGTGTTTGCAGCGTCAGAGAACGCCAAGGTGGTATCGCTGCCGTTCATCGACTCCATCTCGCAGAAGCCGAAGTTCCTCCCGCTCGCCGTGCCCAAGGACCTCGCACAGAGGTAACCCCATACTTATCTCTCTTTACTTACATACAAATAGTCGTCATTTATTGGGGTTCCGTACCCTAAGGGTGAAAACGGGACTCAATAACTGACTCCGCTGTCCGTCTGTCACCAGGCTGTATCTAATGAACCATTATAGCTAGAGCGTTAAAATTTTCACAGATGATGTATTACCGGTGCTGCTATAACAACAAATACTAAGAATAGTAATAATAATTAAGGGGGACTCCCATAAAACTAACGAGTTTTTTACTCGATATCTATAGTGAATGGTACGGATCCCTTCTTGCGCGAGTCCGACTCGTACTTGGCTGGTTTTTTATTTACCATAGAAATAGCTACTCATTTGAAAATGATTGCTTTTACCCTGCCGACACAGTGAGACATCGCGTGTGTCAGCTAATTGATGTTGTATATTGTAATACAACGATAGCACATCTTCATGAATAGTGCATTATCTCAGTCACACGTGTTGTGTTGCTATGCGTGATATATTGGGACTTTGATTCGGGGTCTGCTCTTGATCTATTAAATATTGAGGTTATTGGGGTTGTGACGTGAAATTACGCTCATGCATCGTACTTCTGTCGTGCGGATATATCGAGCGGTTTTTAAGGGCCGGCGAAGATCTGACGGAGCGCAGTGACGAGCATTTTTAATTATCATTTTATTATAGGCATTGTTCCCATTAGAATAATATTGAAAACCAGTAAACATAACAAATGAAAACCTAAGCATCGAAGCGACTACTTGCGAATGTTGTGTTAATTGATTTTTAAATTTATTCTTATGAGAACAATGTCGATAATAATATGACAATCAAAAATGTTCACCGTTGCTCTCGGTTAGGTTTGCGGCGGCCCTAAAGAGCGGCACAGTAGGTGTAACGATGCGACGTGTTACAGGATAGTGAAGTTCAACGGCGACCCCGCGGCGTGGTGGGTGGGACAGATGCTGAAGTACATCCTCCAGCCGCTGCCCGCCGTCGAGAGGGAGATCAACGAGACCATCGCCGCTATGGATTATACCACGCCCATCGTCGGGTCAGTTACACTCTTATAATGTGGGATAAGCTGGATTCCGAATGAAAGAACATTGTATAAGCGTCGCTCGAACGATTTAACCCCCGCGCTCGTCTCGTCGGTCATATAGTTACGGACGCTTTCGTCGGTGACTTTCAAACGAAAAGTTCCCGTTTACAATCGTAAAGAGCGTCGATAGATATATCGTTCGTTTTCAGCATGCACATCCGTCGAACGGACAAAGTGGGCACGGAAGCGGCGTTCCACCACATCCAGGAGTACATGGCGCGCGTGGAGCAGCACTGGCGGCTGCAGGACGCGCTGCGGGGCCGGCCGGTGGCGAGGCGCGTGTACCTGGCCAGCGACGACCCCGCGGCGCTGGAGCAGGCGCGCGTTCTGTACCCGCGCGTCACGTGGGTGGGCGACGCCGGCATCGCGCGCCAAGCCGCCACGCACCGCCGCTACTCGCTGCCGGCGCTGCGCGGCCTGCTGGTGGACCTCACGCTGCTGGCGCGCGCCGACTTCCTCGTCTGCACCTTCAGCAGCCAGGTGGGCCGCGTGGCCTACGAGCTCATGCAGGCCAACCGCCCCGACGCGGCCGAGGCCGTGGCGTCGCTCGACGACATCTACTACTTCGGCGGTCAGAACGCGCACGACCGACGCGCCGTCGCGCCGCACGTGGCCGCGCGCGCCGACGAGATCTCCTTCGACGTGGGCGACCTCATCGGCGTCGCCGGCAACCACTGGAACGGCTACGGCCGCGGCACCAACCGACGGACCAACCTCGTGAGTGCTCCATACCTTATGTCTTTTCCCATAAAATTGTTCGTTAGTTATTATGGTATCGTCCGATGTCGAAGTAACGTTTTAGCGTTATAATTTAACCTGTACGTTGTATTCGTCAGCACGGCCTGATCCCGTGGTACAAGACGGTGGACGAGCTGGTGCTGTACCCGTTCCCGCTCTACAAGGACGTCCCGCTCGACGACAACGACGACGCGTAAGTACACAATACACTATATTCTTGTAATGCTGTTATATACGAACATTGTTTAATATAAATGGACTCTCTAACGAGTACATACTTCATTACGACATTACAAACTACATATTGATTTTATTATACAGAGAAGCGTCGCAAGGTAAGAAAGAGTCGGAGCAGTGACGTCACGCCGTAGTGATGACGTCATAGTCCAGCAACTTCATCGAGCGGGACGACGGACAGTTCGCCTGTACGGTCTCGCCGTGAATCGTACATTGCATTGTATGTATGAAATTCTTAGGTCTAATGAAATAATACTGCGGAAAAAGAAGCGATATCTGTGTTATAATCATTCTATAAATTAGCAACGTTAATAATGACGAGATGATGTAGTTTGTTCTCACGTATCACGGAGCGGAGCGTCTCGATACAACGATCATTTTTATGTCACAGCGCGTACAGACGTACACCATTATGTATGTCCCCACTGTGAAAGCGCATGGTGGGGACATGCCTATTGAAACGTTACGATTACCTGAGTCGCAATATCGTGATCAGCTAACAATGTTGTGTATGGTGTATACTACGACCCCTAGTTTTATTATGCAGTCTTCGTTTCTTTATCCGCAGGGATTCATACCTTTTTTTATTAGACCTGAAGTGTACAGAGTCGTATACAGTTTATTTCTAAAGTAGGCAATAAAACAGACAGTAACAGTAACGTTAAATGTTTACTGCGCTATTAATTGTACTCGAGTGAAATTATTGTTATGTACATAGTACAGTTTGTAAACGTGCTAGCTGCTAGAGTATTTAAATTGTAAGTTTTATCGCTTACTTTAAAAATAAACTAGGTGCGTGAATTGAAAGTGCAAACAAGACTTGATCGTGGACAGTTTGTGTTTGTTATGTATTTATTATTATTGAAGTATCGTTATACAGTAGTATACATACCTACGTTGTATAATTACATTCCTTTGGTATATATCTACTATTTATGTTGTACGTATCTCGCTCTCGTTCCTCAATTTTGATCTGATTTTTCTCAATTTGTGTTCGTCCGTGTATTTTGTATTGAGTAAGTATGTCGCGTCTATTCATTTTAATAAAATATTTTTCTTTATAATTTTGAATTAAGCTTTAGTTAATATCACATAGTACCTATTGAATACAGTCATTAGTTGTGTTCGTCGTCAGTAAACGTCACGTAGATTGATACGTAACGTAAGTATCTCGTGATTGCTCAAGACCTGCTTCGACGTTAGCGGTCTCTGATACGTACTCGCATACCTGACGGAGCAGTCCATTTTTGATTGCCATATTATTATCGTCATTATTTTCATTAGAATAATGTTGTGTCAACTTACTTTGAATTTTATTCTAATGAGAACTATGTCGATAATATTATGACAATCAACAATGCTCTGCGCTGCGCTTCGTCACTTGTGCGCCAGCTCTAACAATGTCGGCGGCGCGGGGCGTTACTTCACGTACGCCTTTACTTTTCTCATCGAATATTTACATCTTTCACACTTTATCGCACGCATTTATTTTAATATATTTACTTTATTTTTTCATAATATACAATTACTTTTCAATTCGTATTAATTTCAAAGATCTAAATAGCTACAAGCAATGTTGGGAGTATACGTTTTAGTTAAATATGTCGTTAATTTTATAATAATTAGATGATAATTTATAAATCGAACGGACGATCTGATCATGTCTCAAAATTATTTTGTTGTTTCTAGTAATTTAAATTATGACACGTTTAGTTAAGGTTTAGTTTTATTTGATAAATTAGTTTGGAAATGTTTTGGAAATGTCTGTTGTGTTACGCGGATGTAAGTTGCTTCTCTTAGTGTCTGTTTCACCACTTTCAGATAAGATTTAACTGACAGATAAACCTTTGCCTATTTCATAAAACATAAAGTTTTGGACAGAGACTGGTATATACAGTAAAATATCTGTCAGTTATATTTTATCTTTCAATGGTGAAACAGGCAGTAAGGGGCCGTTCAAGTATTACGTAAGCACTATCTCTTTGCTTTGCTTATTTTGGATGACATGGGGGGTAGGGGAGTCTAGATGATGATTACGTCATCGGTAGTTATTTACTTTTTTACACGAATGGCAGCCCTCACATTGTCTTTGCTTGAAAACGAAACGCATTTTCGGGGATTCCCGCAAATAATGCATACGTTTAGGCACTCGCTTTAGAACCGAGTATTTTCTTATTTTTAAAATTATTAAAAAAAACAATATATTAATTGAAAAATGTTTACGTAAGCATGGGGGAGGGGGTAAGAGCTTTGCTTACTTTTGCTGACAAGGGGGATGGGGGGGTAAATAATTGTAATAAATCTGCTTACGTAATACTTGAACGGCCCCTTTAGGGAATTTAATTAATTTCTATTATTTAATTAAAAAGTAAGATGGCACGTACGTACACTGAGTTAAATAAATAATAGACTTGATGTAATATAATGGATAAAACCGAGTGCACACTGAACTGAATACAAGACTGTCAATATGAGTACTGCCTATATTACATACCAATGTATTTAAATGTTATTTGTGTAATACAACGGACATATCTAAGGGCCTGTGTCAACATCAACAGATAAAATATATCTGACAGATGTTTTATACCTGTCTCCAATGATTTTTTATAGGTTAAGTTACCTTTATAGTGATTGGCGTTTTAAATCTGTGCCGAACAATGATTACAATGACATTAATGACAGCACTTCAAATCATACTCCAAATGTCTTCAGACTAACTGAGACTAGCTACAAGTTGTCTTAAATAGGTCTATTTACAGTCTTCAAAATGTGCGCGCATATAACATATCTATACCTATAAAAAATCATTGCCTGTCTCTGTCTAAAACGTCGTGTTTAATGAAATAGACAATAGGTTTATCTGTCATTTTAATTTTATCTATCGGTGGTGTAACAGTCACTAAGTAACAATAAGTTGCAAATATTTGTTGTTTGTTATAACGGTCAGTTTAATGCACTTCGATACAGATGTATATTATAAGATGTTGATAACGTACAAAGATATCGCATAAGGGAGGTTCTCATTGTAAGGTTAAAGAGGAAACAGTTGCTCAGTCGGGTACAGTGACTCACCATCGGTTTGTAAAGAAGGAAAATAGATACGTTCATCTATTTTGCATTTTTCGGAAGTTTTTGGTATGCGCACGCGCAAGTGCAAAAGAGATGAACGTATCTCTTTTCCTTATGTACAAAACGATGGTGAGTCACTGTACCCGACTGAGCAACTGTTTCCTCCTTAACCATACGCCACGTACACAAGTGGACAACATGTAAGTACTTGTAACTCTACTACAGGTTGCACTTCATAATAATTCTATGATAGTTTTTGATTAGCTAGAGTCTTAATTAAAGATTTGCCGTATAAACATGTAGTAGAGATACAGCTGACCGGTCCGGTGAGCGTACTCCAACCGCTGCCTTAAACACACGCTTTATCAATATACTAACTTATATTCACACATTGTTATGTTGATATGTACACACACATACATAATGTATAACAAGTAGGTCCCTTCAGTTCAGATTTGATTGTTGTAATGATAGCTATTCACATATTATAAAACCTAGTCCTTTTGTTTCTCCAGAAAAAAATGTAGAGTCAGTACAAAAACGGTATTTCCAATACACATACCAGTTCATCTTGTATCAAGATGACATAAAATACAATAGAAAAGAGTTAAAAATCAAATTTAATTTTTAATAATCCAAATACATTTCTTGATTCATCGGATCTCATATTTTGATGTGATAGCATGTACAGTCGTACCGTGACGTGCGATAGCCCACACCTAGCATACATCGAGATAACAACCACACAGTGTCAGTGTGTGTGTATGTGGTACAGTAAGACTGCAATGTGTGTAGTGTAGCCAATGATAGCGATTTAGATAGACATGAAACTCATTTGACTGTTCTATGTAATAGAAAGACTTGAGTTTTTATTTATAGTTTATTATTTTAATTAGTTATTTTTTCTTTCAAGTTCGTATCTATCTGAATCGCCATCAAACGACCACCTCAACGTTAAGGTTACATAAAACCATTGTTTATTTGTATGTAATAAATGTTGTCGAATATAACCCACAGCTAGTGTAAACATGTTTTATATTATTATTGTATTTGGAGTTTTGACAAGGATTATTGTAACTAATGTATATCATAGATTCATCACGGACCTAATGTATATAAAATAATTATATGGTGTATATACAGACGATATTTATAATTCACAGTAAACTGGGTGAAGATATTTCAGTGTTTTATTGAAGTTTCTATCATTGGAACAACTTCGCTTCTAACCTGCCTAACTAAGCTTTTTAGTGTCGGCCAGAATTCAATTATATTCAGTTAATTTAAATATTAGTGTATAATCAAGTAAATATACAAATATAATAAACTTATATCGTATAGTCTTATACGCCGCTTGTTACCGGTTTGACTTACAAATGCTAGAACAGTGTTTATAAGGAAGATCTCTCGTCTGCGTCGCGTCCACTTAGAGTGAGCTGTGTGCGGCCACACTTACAGCGATATGGGAGATGATAGTCTAGGCGGATGAAGTCAAGACAGAATTAATAATTTACACCAAATGAGAAGTTACTTGTATAAGTCATTGTTGAGTCTCTTCAGTTTATGTCGATGAACAATGAAATATGAAAAATAATTGCTGTCTGAAATAGTATAACTTGGACGTTTTGTAAGTAAGTAATAACTCTTTTATTTTTTATGAGTTCACAAGTTATTGTTGTTTATGTTATGTATTGTTATTATTTTGTCACCTGACTCCGTGCAGCGCAGCGTTATTTAGACAGACCTCCTATGAAGAGCATCCGTTAGTTTCGTGGCCCGTCGTCGGCGGCGAAAGTTGGTCGCTCGCTTCAAGTTCAATAACACGAGACTCTCGTAACAGTACCGGAGCGGCGCGCGACCGGAACACACCGCGCCTACTGTACTATACACCAACTTACCACATACTAGGGAGACATGAAGGGGCTGCTGCTCGTAGCCGTGGTGTGCGCTCTGACGCCGTCAGCACTGCCCGCCAAGTATCTGCCCAAGTGGAAGAAACAGGTGAGGGGAACTTGTACGAATAGAGCAGGTACAGTGACACAGTGAATCTGTTGATGGGATCTCAGTGTCTTTTCGAATCCGGGGTAACTCGTGACTAGAGTGAGATGTATCAAAGATAGTGCTTGAACTTCGTGCTTTATGTACCTAAATACCTACCTACTCTGATTGGCGTAAAAAATGTTACTTTTTCAAAGCAGAAATAAAAAAATATATAAAACTTTATGGGAGTAGGTAAATATAAACGTAGGTACTGTGCAAGTAGTGTGATATGAAGCATTATGAGTTATCCTTAAAGGTATTGAATGAGTCGATAGTCATTGGTGTATGTTCTACGGGATATCCCCGAGCGACGCGGCACACTTTCCCGCGCTTTCTCGCGCGCTCATATTTATTAGAAAGTCACCTCACCGTCCACCGCGCCGCCGCATCTACATACACAGCATGTCCTGCGGATTTACATCACTTTATCCTGATAGTTACATAATAAGGGAACCTTAAAAATGTTAATGGAATAAATTATGTATTAGAAAGACCCTTGACCAGAAGTGGGCGACTACAGGCTAGCTGGATCTGTATACTTATAGTATAAAAATGTTTCCCTAATATTGTCACTATTCGTACGTCATTTGTGTAGGCATGTTCGCTGCCAGCGGTGCAGAGCGAGCAGTCACACTACGTGTGCGACGAAAAGGGCGAGCCGCGCTGCCTGCCGGGCTGGCAGGGTGACCTGTGCGACGTGCCGGTCTGCAAGAAGGGCTGCGACCCTCTCCAAGGTACGTCTCCAGCACTGGACTTGTGAGATTTGTCTCGAGACTACCGATCCGATAGCATTTAGTAACATAGTATTTCACGAAATTCGTGAGTACCGTCACGTCGGGTCGTTTAGTAGCGATTCGCAACAAGTTTGGCTGTTTGCTTAATAAGTAGTCAAATGATTACCTTATAAACAAACAACTGTCTGTGAATCTGACGCGATGGGATTCACAAGCTTAAACAAATATTTTGATAGCGAAAAGTTATAGTACCTACCTATCTATCGAATAAGAATACTAAAACAAGGCGTTATATTGACAACGATTATAAGGTTCACACCAGTGGCGGCTGTACCTTAAGTGCACTCGTGCGCTGAACCACCAATTCAAAAGATTTAAAAATTACAAAATATTACTTCATCTTTATTTTTAAATTACCATTTTAATATTTATTTTTTAAAATACAAAAACGTATAAACAATTAAATTTCCAATTATGGTCAAAAAGTTTGAGCTGTTTACTAAACTAATATCGTGCGCTTCGGTGAGTGCACGAGGACTGCTAATACATCTTGTATGAGATACGAATTAATACGCCTGACGCGTGAAACAAAAGATCGGTCATAGAAATGTACCGAGTAATGAGTCGGTTCTCGAGCGCCGCTCGCGCGAACCGAAGATTGCCGAGAGCATCCGATGTATGACGAATTGGGCCGGCCGGCATGGGCGCGAGGCGACGACGCACTATAGACCGAAACTAAAAAACAAGGGACATAGGGCTCAAAGTCGAAAAATCGATCTAAAAAAAATACTATTGGCTAGGAAATGATATTTCTAACAACATTTACCCTTGTGTAAAAAGTCCAAAAATGTGTAGTTTTTGAGAAAAAAAATAATCTTTATTTTTTTGTATGGGGAAAAACAGTTTTTATTTTTTTTCTCAAAAACTAGGCCGAAGGCAGGATCGACACTTGGTTTCATGTTAGACTGGATGCTTAAGCCTCGGAAAAAAATAGACCGCAGCGATATCCGCACGGCCGCGGGTTTGCGGGTATTTTGAAAATTCAAAAAAAAAATTGCTGTTTTTCACTAAAAATGGCACTTTGACTTAAAATTATTTAATATCGTGGTAATAAATTCACAAACAATATTTTTTAGATCAATATTTTTGACATTTTTGGGCAAAAGAGCGAAAAATACAAATACCTATTTTTTAATCTAAGTGAAGAACATCACGAAATTGTACATTATAATGATTTTAGTGGTACGCATTTGGTATATATGAGTCTTGTACCTAAGTAAGACTTAATTCTATGCCATATTCACAATCGCGTCACGGTCATCTTGGGGTATGTCACGTCGGATAACTTGTAAGATTACACTATTCAAATAGTGGTGATCTCTTAAGTTACCATGTTGTCTCAACTTGAGAAACAAATCTAGGTACGTCACTAAACCAGCCATTATAAGCTTAAAAAATATTTCTAGACAATCACCGAAAAGCGAGAAGTGTAGAAATGTAATCATTATAAATGAGTTTCAGTTAAGATTTATTTTTAGATTCGCAACTAGCGGGTGTATGCGCGAGTGAAAATTATGATACGGCCAATCACCACGTGTACATAATACAATCATAATAAAAAAAATGCACAGACATATGACTCATAATTGGTTGTCAGTACCGCTTATATGTTGGTCGAGTCCGAAAACCTTCCAGATCCTTTGATCTAACAGTCTGTAAAGGACTCGAAACATAAACAGCCCTTTTCAGGGCTACCATACCCATCATTTTGGTTTCAATACTTATACCACGTGCACATAATACGACAATAATAAAAAAATTGCACAAACATATGACTCATCATTGGTTCTCAGTAATGCTTATGGGTACCATCATAATAATACACCACGTGTACGTACATAATAGGTACAAGAATAATAAAACGATTGCACAAACATATTATGACTCTTCATGGGGTCTCAGCAACGCTCAGTTACCTGTTGGGTACGCAAACGAATAACTGCTATAAGGGGGGGGGGGGCATAGAATTAAGTCTTACTTAGGTACAAGACTCATATATACCAAATGCGTACCACTAAAATCATTATAATGTACAATTTCGTGATGTTCTTCACTTAGATTAAAAAATAGGTATTTGTATATTTTTCGCTTTTTTGCCCAAAAATGTCAAAAATATTGATCTAAAAAATATTGTTTGTGAATTTATTACCACGATATTAAATAATTTTAAGTCAAAGTGCCATTTTTAGTGAAAAACAGCAATTTTTTTTTTGAATTTTCAAAATACCCGCAAACCCGCGGCCGTGCGGATATCGCTGCGGTCTATTTTTTTTCCGAGGCTTAAGCATCCAGTCTAACATGACACCAAGTGTCGATCCTGCCTTCGGCCTAGTTTTTGAGAAAAAAAATAAAAACTGTTTTTCCCCATACAAAAAAATAAAGATTATTTTTTTTCTCAAAAACTACACATTTTTGGACTTTTTACACAAGGGTAAATGTTGTTAGAAATATCATTTCCTAGCCAATAGTATTTTTTTTAGATCGATTTTTCGACTTTGAGCCCTATGTCCCTTGTTTTTTAGTTTCGGTCTATAGTGCGACGGCAGCCATGATTGACATCTCGTTATCGGTATAGATTCACTGTATGTGTGATGCGTTACTTATTGTTTATAACTTTTTCCGTAATTGTTTTTAGTTTTTGTTTCAATTCTATAATAGAACTTTTATTTTGTAGGTACTGTGTTTGGTATTAGTTGAAAATGAGTATAAACATTGATTATATTAAAGAAATTTTAATATTTTAGTAAAGTGTGCACCACCAGTTCGATAACCCACCAGCCGCCACTGGTTCACACAATAAAATTTTGCAATCTAGACGAGAAGAAATTTATTATGTCGCTGATCAACATGTCGACATGAACAAGCGACATAATCAATTTGTTCTCAGACAATCGATTCGGGTTGAAGGAGGCGACTTTCTTTTAAGGAGAAAGTTTGTTTTCGTACTTACGAGTGTTTTCTATTTGAACTTGCTCTTACTCATTGGGGTTAGCGAAAACAAGGACAAAATAATAAATATTTATTATTCAGATAACCTAGACCTTTTACAATCTTCATTTTTTTCAAATATTTCTAATCACCTAGTGTCTCGTCGTTTGTTCAATATAATCAGGTTATAACGTGATTGAAGTAACTCCTCCTAAACACGTTGCTTTGTAAATGCAAAGGTTACTGCAAGCGTCCGGGCGAGTGCCGCTGCAAGCTGGGCTTCTACGGCGACAAGTGCAGCAAGTGCATCCCGCTGCCGGGTTGTCAGCACGGCTACTGCAACGTCTCCTTCGAGTGCATCTGTCGCGACGGCTGGGACGGACTCTTCTGTTCTGAGCGTATGTCATTCTTTACTCGATGCTATGTGTCCTATCGCGACGGTGCGCTGGTATCATGCGCCGCGAGAGAGTTTATAATTTCTTTCTGTCTATCTTAGCCTCCGGCGGTAATTTTTAAATTAGCTTTTCGTCCCACTGCTGGGCAAAAGCCTCTCCCATGGTGTTATCAAATCCATAAAATGTGCCCACCAAATTGATCGCTCGTGAAGCTTGTATGCATAAGTTAATCAATCATCATACTTTAATGTAAGAAATATTCTTTAACCCCTTGTTTGTGTATGTGATGTAGCGATCTGCCGCTCGGAGTGCCACGCGACGCGCGGCTACTGCGAGTCCCCGGGCGAGTGCCGCTGCCGCCTGGGCTGGGCCGGACCCACGTGCCGCGCGTGTCAGCCACTACCTGGCTGCCAGCACGGCTACTGCGACAAGCCGCTCGAGTGCAAGTGTCTGCCCGGGTACACCGGACTACTCTGTCAGACGCGTTAGTATACTGCTTTTCATGATTTTCTACTGTAACTATTCAGAAGCTTAATATTCATAAGATGTGTTTCCTAGCAATGTTTCAACTCCTTAGATTTCGTTCGCTACTCCGTTGCTGTAAATACTTAAGCGATGTATTTGTGTGTATATTCCAGCGATCTGCGCGTCAGGCTGCCACAGCGAGCGCGGCTATTGCCGTCGTCCGGGCGAGTGCCGCTGCAAGGTGGGCTGGACCGGCACGCACTGCAACCAGTGCCACCGCTACCCCGGCTGCGTGCACGGCGACTGCAGCCGGCCCTGGGAATGCAACTGCAAGCCCGGCTGGGGCGGCATGCTCTGCGACGAAGGTAACTCTAGCACGATAGATGCAAGTTAATAAGACTCTGCAATTACATACCTACTTATCGTAGGAGCTCTCCTGCTAAGAGAAACTATCACGTGAATGACCGTTGCAGAGTTGAACTACTGCGAGAAGAACCCGGACACGTGTCAGAACGGCGGCAAGTGTCAGTCTCTGGAGGCGGGCGACGGTCACTTCCGCTGCTCGTGTCCGGCCGGCGTCAGCGGCCGCCGCTGCGAGCTGCGGCCCGAGCTGCCGCTGCCCGACGACTCCACCGCACTACCGGACGTCACCGACGTCACTGACACCACCAGTGCCGCCACCAACGCCACCAGCCAACCTGTCACTGACGCTACCACGACGCAGGGAACCACGGAACCCAGTAGCGGAGAGAACGAAACTAACTGATAGTGACGAACTAAGTATTAAGTAGACTTTATCATCTGTTGCCAACGTGTCACGTGAATTCAACGTTGTTGCAACATAAGTCATCAAAAGTAATATTATTGTAATATGGTGGAACACCAAACTTGTGTAGATGACGAGAGCAGGCGATAGATATATACTTAAATAATTTATAGACAGAGTTGGTACGGAGCTAATCGATCGAGATTAGACATGATTGAGATTAATTACTCACTAAAAACGAACTGGTGTTAGAAATGTTGTATGAACTCATTTAACTGATAACTCGCAATCTGTACCTATACGGTAATTATGACTTATTTGCAGATACTCTGTCCTAATATAGGATATACAGTGAAGGAGGTAGTTAATGTAGGTAACTCTACCTACCTGTACGTACTGAGTAGTAAATGATCGACTGATAACAAATATCTAGGGATTTACAACGAATTTAGGATGACGAATGATTGATTGTATGAGTGACTGAGAAGAGTACTTGTAATATAATAATAATTCTCATTATAACTGCAGCCATGTCTTCAGTAGATACTGTTCTCTGATTCAATGTATTAGGTAATTAATTTATTATTAGCTGTAAGTCAATGAAATAAAATTTTGTTAAAAAATTAATTGCTTATCTCATTTAGACATAGACCTTTTTATATAGATGTGTCGCTGACTATTTAAGGGTATTCGGTATTAATTTATGAGTTCCTGGTCCCCAATTAGAGTCGGAGGTCGCGTCGTTGTAGCCAGATGTTGGCAGCTCGTCGACACACTGGTATTAGAGTAGGTACTCATACGTGGTAGTCGGTCTGTCGGCCGACCAGCCGCCCTACTTCATGCCGTGCATACCGCACACACCGTAACGAGGCAAACGGGCAACCATCAGGTGAGGTAACTAACAATATTTCTTGGGATAGCTGATATTGTTGTGGATCAATAAATTTGTAATTACATACTCTCTTTCAACTTTCGTCTTTTTGCGACTACCTATCTCTTCTAGCTTTCTAAAGAAGCAAACGATATTTTAATAAAATAGGTTCTAGAAATAAGCAGTGAGACTTGCTAACCAAGTCATCAAAAGAATGTTTATACACAAGGGTCGTCCGAGTACAATGAATAACGATAAGTACCCATCCACCTTCTTGTAATTTTTTGTTGCAAGATTGATCCGTGGGACAACCTCTGAATGTCCTAAAATGCACTGAGTGTAGTGTCACCCTACCGCGATGAAGTCGAACCGATATAAAATGGCAGGAGAGTAGGAATTCACGGGAATTGATTAATATGTCCGCGGTTATGTCGCGCTCGAATTGCGGAGATACCGATGGTGACCGGGTCCACTGTACCGCACGGCACGGGGAGTAACTACTTACTTACGATACGACATCCACGTGAGAAGATTTATAAGAAAGAGTGTTTTAAAGAAATACTGTTAAAAACAAAATATGTCTTAAGTTGAAAAGCCTTAACCACTCACACGCTTCACCTACTTATTACCTAGTAAAGTGTAAAACACCTCCACTCCACCCACACTGCATCATCAGAAGGAGGCGGAAGCCACTACTTACCCAACACCTCATCGCCTCACAGCATAATATTTCAGTGTTTAACTTGACTTGATATAGTGGAATCGTTTCAGTGGTTGCGTACGCGCCGTTCGATCGTCGGAACCGCGCCGTTGTAACTATCTTGTTTGTATATAAACGCGGTTAGTTTGGTGTCGACGCACAGAGTCTGTCGTGTAGCAGCCACTGGCGCACCCAGCAGCAAGGAGCAAGGAGCCAGGAGTCACCATACATCTAGTCTTCTAGAATACTGCCACCAACGTCAACATATGTGACGAACACTCGGTTTCAAGATGACGACGATCCCAGTTTTGATGGTAACGTTCACATTTTATTTTTGTTTATTCGAGATTCTTCAGAAGTGGCTAATTACATTTCAGCTGAGTTTTACTACCTAGTACCTCAAAGCCATCATAAAAAATAATAAAAAGACCCTTAGGTACTGCCACTAAGTATTGCGTTTACGTTAACATACTGACTGAAACCGTGATGTTGACAAATCATGTAGGTAGATACCTACCTCGTAATTGAGTGTTTTTCATCATTTTACATAAATATTAAATAGGTATGACATTATTCCTAAAAACCCACCCAACACAGATATCGAACTTATTTCTGTCGCTTCAAACTTTTAAGCATCGTAGAGGTAGCATATCGTCTAACGATAGGTACAATAAGGTACTTCGTTCGACCACCTTTTTATAACCAAGCAACCCCATGACTATTAACTCAAGCCACCTTAAATAGTATTAACTCAACACTAATTGCCGACAAAGGCATTGATTTATGTAAGTAACTAACTATTACGTAGGTACGGTACTACTTATACTTACATGTGAAAAAGCTCTCAACTTCCGGCGTGTACTGTATCACCTGTAACTGTAACTGCATGTTATCGATCGTTCTAATGCTGTAACATTAGTCTTACGATTAGGTACCTACTATAGCAAATTAACGACTTACTTAGATAGTGCTATTTAATAATCGATTTTCTTTTATTTTGTTGCGTTCATTCATTAACGTAATTTAACGGTTCATGAATGTGTTTGCTATTACTTCATACTCGTAATGATTAGCGAATACGTAATAATCACACCTGACTAATTGAGGCGGAAACATCTATACAAATTAGGTTTAAAACTGTTTCAGTAAGTCCCTACCTGAAATGGAAGCAAGTCCCTACCTACCTATTTCTCTGTCGATTAATTTTCTGATCAATAAAGTGATCACTGATCGATCACTTACCATGGTTTTTAGGTTCATAACATAACACACTATCTGTTTAAAATATTGCATCTAATATTGATAATTTCCTTGGATGTAAAAAGATTTCATCGCTTAAAGTTACCGTAATCACTAGTTATCTATGTACTACTATGACATATGGCCACATAGCTAGTACATAGTACGTACGAATAGGCAGTTAATTCTGTAATTAGACGTAAGTAGTAAGTAGATAGGTAGTAGGTATATGTGTAGGTATTTTCATACATGTGATTGGTTCCCATAACCGGTCAGGTCGCGGTAATTAAATCGGAACTGGGCCAATCTTAATGAATGCGTGACTGGTCGTCCGGACACTATAGAAATATAATAGGACCACCATATGGCAAATGGTGTTCTATCGGACATCGCTCGCTATCGATTTTTCATAATTATGATTATATTAACAAAGTCGCTACTAAATGGGACTCGGACAGGTGTGCTACTAAGTATTTATCGCTATGTAGGAAGGGGTAAGTCACTGGAAAACTTTTAAAAAATTCACGATTGACTGTCTGACCTATCTACCTATGAAGTTAATTTCTAGCCTATTCATTGATATCTACTTGTACGTATTGTTTTATAAAAACTGCTTTACGATTAAATTCCGTGAGTGTAAATATAATTCAGCATGAGTAGCTGTTGGTGAGAATAATAATGATAGCGTCAAGTCCGGGGTGCAGCGGCGATGCTCGCGCCGGACTCGAACCTTGACCTCCGCTACGTGATGAATGTCGCTTTTATAACTATACCTTATAGGTCCTAACCTTGCATAGATATCTGAAGCACCTTCTTTACATACCTAACTACTTACAATAAATAGATTGGTAGATAAGTATCTTTCTTTCTTAGTATCTAGTAACTTAACTTTTATGTTTTCCGATTTTAGCTCGTGCTTATATCGAGCAGTGTATCAACAACGAAGGAGATCGTGAAGAAAGCGACAGTTTCTGAGACCCTGGGCAACGGGGTGCGGGGGGAGTCGGCGCACGCTGTCAATAGGAACGTGAAGCGACAGGTGTTCGGCACCGGGTTGGGGCTGCTGAGTGCACTACCTGCCGGATTGCCTGCCGGACTGCCGGCAGGACTGCCTGCCGGACTGCCCGCCGGGTTGCCGGCTGCGGTGTCGCCCGCCATAACCTCCGTCGCCGTGGACCCTAATCCCGTGCTGCTGCGACAGGAGGTGCCGCGGTTCATCACTAGGACTATCACACAAAATGTACAAGTATGTATCTAGGTAGCTTTACCGATAGCAAATGAGTGACTTTCGGTTCTATTAGTGTTTTCTGATCTGTGGTTCTATTTAATATTTAAAAAAATGCTCATATCAAATGCACAATTTAGATGTTTTTCCAATAATTTCAGGTTCCCGTCCCAGTTCCTGTGGATAGACCAGTGCCGTTTCCTGTGGACCGCCCTGTACCAGTAGACCGACCTGTGCCAGTAGACCGGCCCGTCCCGGTGGACAGACCGGTCCCCGTGGACCGTCCGGTGGCGGTGCCGGTGGTGCACCGCGTGCCGGTGGAGGTAACCCGCCACGTGCCCGTGTACTACGAGCGGCGGGTTCCGTACGCCGTGCGCGTGCCTTACCCCTACCCGGTCACAGTGGACCGACCGGTGTACGTGGACCGGCCGGTGCCCGTAGACCGGCCTGTGGTCTTGGAGCGGCGCGTGCCAGTGGCGGTGCCGGCACCGGTGCCCGCAATCCCCGCAGTCCCCGCTGTACCGGCGGTTCCGGCTGTCCCGGCAGTCCCCGCCGCGATCCCAGCGTTTACAAATGGACTCACTCTCCCCGCTGACTTCTCTGGCTCTATTCTCACTGGACGTTAATGGCTTTTAGTATTAGGTACTTATACTAATTATTTATCAAATTTTGTAAGTTATTAATATTACCTTGTATTGTACAAACGTAACATTGAAGTTTCGAATAAAATGTATCGAAATGCTCGTCGTAAGTATTTTTTTGTGTTCGTTTAAAGTAATAAATAAAAACATTTGAATTTTAAATAATTTTATAACGAAGCAGTCAATTATGTAAGAAAACAGTTTGTTGTGATTATCATTCCATTAAAAATGGTCCCGTACAGTTTACTTACACAGTATACCTACTTACTTATGAAGTTTTTCACGGGACGAAGAATCAATGTGTAGCGCATAGGTCCTAACAATGGCGATGGCAATGGCGAAACGAAGTACTTCAGTAGATGATACAGCGATGCCGCGGGTCGGGGTTCATGGCGGTGCCGGGTTCGCAGTGCCAGGCGCGCGCGAACTCCGCGCTGTTCTGCAACGAGCCGCGCGCGCGCACGTGCTGCGGCGCATGCTCGTCCGACAGGTCCAGCGCCAGCGACTCCCGCGTAGATACACCGCACCACAGCTGTGCATGACACGTCAAATATAACTTACTTACTTTACTCTTTAATTAAGTTACTTACAGAAGCGAGTTCACCTGCTCAAAATGATGCAGCAGGAAAAAGCTGTTCGTCCGCTTGTTGTAATGCTGCTTGATCTGATAAAGTTCACTAAACTCACATTGCCATAAGACAGAAAGAAGAGTTGATCCGAAGAGAAGTGCTCGAAGCCAGGCAGCGCCAGCTCGGGCGGGGAGCGTCGTCGGTGCCAATGTAGTGCCGCCAGCGCCGCGCGGACGCCGCCGTTGTCAGCGATGTTCTCGCCCAGGGTCTTGGTGCCATCCACCTGTATAAGTCATGTTACATTGCTACGGTTGTAAAGCAGTGCTTAGCCGGCATTTCGACAAATCTGATGGAAAAATAAGCAAACCCTACAAACATTTTCATCTAGTTCCGGGATGTGGTAGTTGGAGTACTGGTCAACGAAGCACTGCGTCATGTTGAGGAAGGCAGCCACCGTGGCGTTGCTCCACCACGGCAGGAAGTTGCCGTTCCTGTCGAATTGACGACCTACGAACAAGACATTGTCTCGGTAAAGTAATTAGTTCATACATTTACATTGAAGAAAGTTCTTATTCTAGTTTCATGGGACAACTTACCGAAATTGTCAAATCCGTGAGTGATTTCATGACCCACTATAGTTCCTAGAGATCCGTAGTTTAATGAGCTGTGATGAGAAAAACAAAGAGGTAAAATTGTGGTAGGTACCTACATAGTCATAAAGTTTTTCATCTTGTCGTAAGTACTTACTCCAAACCGAGATCAAAAAAAGGATATTGTAACATCACCATAGGAACAGCTGCGTCCGAACAAATTATTACATCATTTAAGTATCACGTGATGCAGAATCAGTTCAATGACAATGAAAGACATGAACTCACTGATAGTATTCTCCTGAAAGGTGTGGTAGGCGTTGACCTCGGTGGGGTCTGTGGCCCAGGAGTAGCGGTTGCCCTCGCGGAACCGGTTCAGCACGCGGCGCACCTTCAGCCGGATGATGGCCACCATGTTAGCGAGGTGGCGGTCCCTCGACACCTCCACGCCCTGGTAGTGCCGCTCCAGGGCCCCCTGCTGCAGCAGCCAGTCCGGGAACCCCACCTGTGACTTCATCTCCACGATCTTGCGGTATGACGCCAGCTTCGTGTCGTCGTCCATCCATCGCGTGCGTCCTACTAAACTCGCCAGAGCGTTCTTCATCTCCTTTATCATCGTTTCTATCTAAAAACGCAAATACCCAGATGTTAAGTTAGCTGTAGCTGTATAGTTGTAGTGAAGTAAGTAATTCTTGTCAAAGTGTTTGGTACCTTTGGTTTAGTAACATTGAGGAAGTGTGGGTCGGCAATGGCGTACGCGACGGCCATCCCCAGCATGTCGTTGGCGACGTTGGCGCAGTGCAGTCCGCGGGGGTGCTCCTCCCCCGTCCCCCCGCGACCCTCCCGCTCACCGCGCGCGCACAGCATCCGGACCTCACTCGTAGTGTGCACCGCTGTTACTTGCACTACCTGGATGTAATAACTATTACTCTCTGGGATATATAATCACTCTTATAAAATTCCATGCATTAAAAGAGCAATTTATTACCTTCATCCAAATGTAAAGTTGTATAACGAGAGGAGGAGTTTTAGCGATGAGAGCGGCGGCGCGGGTGAGGTAGCGCAGATCGGGTGCAGAGACGAGCACCGCGTCATTGCCGGGGTCCAGCGTGACGTTGCTGACGGCGAACACGGCGGTCAGGTAGCGCTCCCACAGCGGCTGCGGCGTGCCCCCCGCACCAGACACCACCTCGTCAGACAACTCCTGCAGTTGCTGCGGGAGGTACCCCGGGATGTCCACGAACCAGTCGTCCGACGGATCCGTCTCGTTATCGTTTTCTAACTGTGAAATGTGATTCGTATAATCACTTGCACATTATGCATTAGAAATACTTGATTATTAATCACCAAGATACTCGTATGTGTCGATCTTATTTTAAAGTTATTTGCATACGTGTGTATGAAAGCCCAGTAACCAATTTGAATTGATATCATATTATTTATTCTACTTACTTAAATCTACTCTATAGTACTAACTATTCAGATACCTACATAAATCAAACAGTATGTAGGTAGGTATCTAGATATCTGTTTAATAAATAAACTGTTCGTAATAACTAGGTTCTAAACAATTTTAGCTCGTGACTTGGTTCAGTTTCATGAATCGGCTACAAAATAACATGTCACATAGATACCGCCCACACTTTGCAGTATCATTAAAAATTCAATAAACTGTAGGTAGGACACTTTCTTTCCAGGTAAATTTCTCGGCTTTATTGTTTCGTTCTATTTAGTTATAAATAGGTAATTGAGTCGACCTAAAAATCTTTTCATTACATATCCTAGTTAATTACCTATTTTTTCTGTGAATTCTTATGTGAGCTGTATTAATCATCGTGTCAACTTAAAAAGTGTCCAAAATATATTCTATTGGATCATTACCTGCATTAGGTTAAAGCAAACAGGAGGTAACCCTAAGTAAATTTTGGAACATGGACCCATCATTCGCGTTACCTACCTCATAGAAATCCTGATTGAGCGTGTAGTAGTGGTCTGTAGCGCGCAGTATCTTGGCGTCGAGGTCACCGTCTGCAGTAGAGTCGTTGGTCTCTGCCGCGAACAGCTTCATCAGCGTGGCCGCCACCAGCCGCTCCGTCTGCTCCTCATCCTCGCGCCGACCGCTGCGGTCCCTCCGACGTCTACTTGTCGGACGTCGCTTCTTATTGTGTAAACTAGAAATACCACCAACAACGAGGAAATGCTCTAGTTTGATGTCTTAGTTTTGAAATAGCTTATGATCAATATTTATTTTACCCTTTACAACATACCTATCCATTAGTCCTCTGTCGTCACAACAGATTAGACCATGGGCACTCTTGTTGTTTAAAATAATAGTTACCTGGGGAAAGGATTAGTGGTCTCCGGCGACCCCATCACCAGCCGATACACCGATGAGTTCTTGGGATCTGTGAAGATGTCAAAGCCGATGATGACGTCCATGCCGAGCAGCGTCTTGACGCGCGTCACGGCCTCCAGCCAGTCGAACGTCTCTTCGGGCTCGCCGGTGGAGTTCACCAGCGCTGGCACCCGTGGGAGACCCAGCTGCTCCAGGACTTGCTTCACCGGCGACAGACCTAGTTTGTCTAGAGTTTCTGTAACCAATATACAATTAATCATTTTGTAATTGTCAACTTATTGTTGTGTCTTGCAAATAAAAGATATCCAAAAGAAAACTTGTAAAAGAATAGGTATTACCAGTGTCCATACAAGCGTCGTAGAGATCCTTGGCCTGCTGCACGGGCAGCGGCGGCGGCGGCTGGTCGGAGTGGTTGCGCGTGAGTGCGTCCCGTACCAGCGCGTACACGTGCGTCTGCTTGTCGCGGAACCAGTCGTAGGAGCGCACGCCGTCCGGCCGCGGGTGCTGCGTCGACCACTTGCCGCATACGAACTGGTGCCAATACAGAATACTTTCAAACATTGTCATTTTGCACATATTGTAACACTGCTGGGCTAAGGTCCAAGTGACTTTTCATGTAACACAATTAAATTTTGCATCTTTATCTTTCCAATGTGTCCGCATAGTCTGTTAAACAGTAACCTGATTAAAGTCGTCGCAGGGGTCAGCGGTGGGGTCCATGCTGAGCGCCAGGTTGGCGGCTGACCGCAGACACTCGCGGCTCGTACACACGAGCGACTTGCCGGCTTGCGACCGCAACCGCCCGTCTGCAAACAACTTTTCGTGTAAATCGTGTGTCATTTGACGTAAATTACACCTGCCGCCCGTAGATTAGTGCGCGGGTATTCGATACAAGTGCAGGTGTCGAAATACTCACATAAAATAGACATAATAACTGTCAGGCATAGAAATGTAAACAGAAGCACGAGTAGCACAAGTAGCACCACTTTGTTTTTATGCTTTCTTCGGAACCTGGAAAAATGAGATTGTCTTTAGCTTTGCTTAGCTACTGCTAGTGTAATACTTCGGCTTATGTCCTCATAGTTATGTATAGTACAATGTACCTAGCAGTACGTGAGCCGACAGCGACGAGGTACCCGGCAGCCCGCAGCTCGTTCCCGTTTTTCAGCGGCGGCGGCGACATCGGCCGCCCGCTGCCGGCGCCTGATACACATTTTATAGCAAGTTTGTTCACGAGTATTTTGCAATTTCTAACTATAAGGAATTTACGATTACCATACTTTATGGTTTGGTCGGTCAGCATGATCAATAAACTTAAAAATTCGAAGGTCAATGTTATATTTTATTAGGTTTTTATTGAAAACGTTTGGTCAGTTATTTACTGCAATAACGAAAGGTGATAGGTAAAAAGCAAGTTCTACTCATATGGTGACTCAATTCTCAGGTCAGCGCTATTATTTAGGCATAGAATAAATCAAAGATAGCTATCAGAGTGTAGCGGTGTAGCGGCTACCATTATAAATGTTAAACGTGGCCTTCCTGCGCCAACATTTGCATGTGCAGCCGCATTCTGAGGTGCAACGTTATGATATGAGTGAATATGAAGACGCTACAAAAAAGTGGAATATTTTATAGATAACTCTTTCTTTATAAGCTAACTACCTTTTTACTTCATGCAAACGAACGAATAATATGATATTCAACACGCTCAGAGATATCTTTATTATACTTAGATATATGTAGGTATGAGGTAGTTAGAAAAAAATTGAATTTTTTTCAGTGATGTTTTTACTGTTAGAAACTCAATTTAGTTCCTATTTGAAGGTACTGAATCTGTGTTCCTCGATGAATATCAAGAAACATTTGTTGATATTGTTGTTGAATGAGATTCGTGTCTGAGTGGATCCAAGTATGAATGAATATCGTGCGTGCTGTGGTGCTGGTGCCTGGCGGAGACTCACGCGTGACGGTGGGGCCCATAGCGTCCTCCCCGCGCTCCCCCGCACCCCGCCAACTCTGCATCTATCTCCCAACACTCCTCACCTCTATTTGTTTACCAAATACTTTACTAATCTCACTTTATTCAGTAGAACATCTTCGTTGCAGATTTCAAAAGCAGACATTATTTAAATTTTATTTATCTAAGTAAATGCAAAGTTTCCAAGTTTGCAACAATGGGGAAGCTTCGAAAACGAGCTCGAAGACGAGACTAGTGTGACGTCACAATAACACGAAACGTTTTATTGTTTGAGGGGTGGTTCGTTCGAGCAGCAGTGCACCGCCGGCGCCGGCCGCTACCACACTGGGACGTCTCGGCCACCAGCCACGACCTCTCTACCTTCCTAACTCACTTACCTACTGGTCTAGCGGTGACCAGTGCCAGTGACACCTTATTATGTTTCCGCGACTATCTAGTACACCTATCATAACATTACCTGCAGGGGATAGGGGACGTGACATGTTGATACAATCGATAAGTGCTTAGAAAAGTTTAGGAAAATCAAAGTTGTCGTACTTTAACGAGGGAGGTGGTGTTGATACGTAAATATGACGACGAGTGTGGACGTATGGGAGTTGAACGTTAGAGAGGTACTTATAGCTTTATTATCCATCACAGACCAAGTATTTAAACTGGCAAAGAAAATCCAACGAAACTATATCGATTATACAACTTTACTGGCAAACAAAACAGATAGTTCCGTAGCACGATATCTGATGTAGGTACCAACTTTGTAGGCTCCAAACCAAATATACATACTAATATTGGTTTCATTCACTTATCTAATCATAAATATTTCAGACAAAGTAGGTACCAACATTTTCAGATTTTAATTAGATACTAGCTTATGACGATAGTGATGTCGAAGTTCATACATTTTGTTTCAGCTGAAACCGGTCGATCACCCGCTAGTGAACTGTCAATGCTATCTGTTGGCGTCATCGCTCGCTATTAGGAACCATTGGATTAGTGAGGACATAGCCTACATCCGCCGCCGGTCGCTGGTCGCCGGTCGCCGGTCGATGCCAATACCGTGCATCATTAATGACTGCCATCGACCGCCGCAGACGACCCATAAACCACACATCGCGTATAACTCATCCACTAAAATTATCAATTATCTATCTAGCGTGTTGGTTATCGACATAGACACACGCGACGTTGCATTGTTTGCAGCCATCCTTTGACTACTTCATTACAGGAATAACTTTTTGAATTTTTACATAAATTTATTGGAGCGTTTTTGTTTCTTGTTTAATGAAAAATTGCAAAATAAGTAGGTATAACAAAAATTTATTTAACGTAGATATCTTTAAGATCGTCCCGTATATAAGCTCGTATGACATCCTCGATGTTGTGGTCGACTCTGAACCCGAGTGAGAGAGCTCGGGAGTTGTCGAACCTTACAGGGAAGCTGGCCACCATCCGGGCGATGTCTTCGTCGCGCGTGTACCGCACCCGCGCCGCCACGGCCGGGCCCGCCACCGCCGCCAGCGACGACACCATCTCGTGCACACTCACGCAGAACCCGGGCAGGTTTACCACCCGCCACGCACCCAGCGCGCCCGTCGGTAACGTCGCCGCGTGTATGATGTTGCGCACCACCGTCGCCGGACTCGTCAGCCACAGCTCCTGCTCCGGCGGCACGGGGCAGTCCGCCGGCAGCCCCGCCAGCGGCTCCCGCACCACTCCGCTGGCGAACGACGTGACGGCGCGGTTGGGCGCCCCCGCCCGCACGCTCACCGTCGGCAGCCGCACCACGCGCGCGTCCACCAGCCCGCGCCGCGAGTAGTCGTTTAGCAGCAGCTCGCTCATAGCCTTGGCGGTGCCGTACGAGTTCTGCGGCATGGGCGCCGTGTAGTCTGTGAGCTCGGGCGGCAGGTCCCCCCCGAACACGCCCACGGTGCTGGTGAACACGAGCCGCAGCCTCGGGTTGCAACGGCGCGCCTCCTCCAGCAGAGCGCGTGTCGCATCCAGGTTGACGCGCAGGCCGAGGTCGAGGTCGGCCTCCGCGTGGCCGCTCACCACGGCCGCCAGGTGGAACAGCACGTCAGTGTCGGGGGTCACCAACTGCTCGGCGGCGCCGGGCGCGCTCAGCTCAAGCGCCATGACCTGGACGCGCGGGTCGGCGCGCGGCGGCGGCGGCCGTACGTCCACCAGCACGAGCCGCGTCACGGGCAGCCCGCCGTCGCCCGCCAGCAGCCGGTCCGCTAGCCGCTCCCCCAGGAATCCCGCCGCTCCCGTTATTACTATCTTCATCTCGCTGTCGCTACTGTTACAGTGAGTGCCGTTGACGTCGGCGGAGAGGAGCGCACTGAATGAGCAGAGATCTGCTGTTATCAGCGACCTCTGATCTCATTTGGTTAAGGCATGTCTTCATTGTAGGTTTAAAAAAAATGAATTCGAATTTCGTTTGATTAGGAAGATGAAAGCAGTTTCATTCAAAGGAAGAATCCACAGATTTATTATTTTCTCACACTGGACAACGGCCTTACATAGGTGTTTTCAATATATGGAATCTCGCTTGACTCTTTCCACATAGGTACAGTCGGAGGCAAAACCGTCCATCATCCTATCTGTATTAAATGTTAACTTTTTATTTTATAATTAAGTCATTAAAATGCCCCCGTTTAGTTTGAGCACATAGCTTTATGAGGTAATATTTATGTTTACCTCGGCGCTCCGGGATAACTTTGCACTCATGTTATCTTGCTATCAGAGTTGTTTAGGTATCATCGTGTTTCAATGTTTGTTATTTACCTTACGCTCTGTTTTTTAAATTCCTTATCTTAAATGAAAACAAGTAGGAATAATTTTGTTATTTTATTATAAATGAGTGACTAAATTTCTTGTTGTTCATAGCAGGTTGGTACGGTATTTAACTATAGGTATATCTATGAATTATACGAATCAATAAACGAAATTATATTTTGTTGACAAGTCTCGGTGGGAGGAAGTAGATGAAGTAATAGATGTGATCGAGCGGTGAAGTGGAGTGAGACTGTAATCACGGATCAGGAACTGCTTCTCGGAGGTAACGTCGCGTGGCGGTGTGGACACAGCGACATGTCCACTGTGTGCCTGCCACACACTGCAAACATTCACTGCAAACTACACTGGCTACAAGTAAACCCTCCCTTAAAGTAACCATATTTAAATCTACTTACTTTTGTCACCTATAAGTACCTATTTAAACTTTGAATGAGTGCAGTGGTGCAACATATAAATCAACTCTAGTGATTTTAAATTTTTAATATCAGCACATGTATCAGTTTATTGCATAAATGATATCATAATGCCCTGCGTCTGTATCGGACGTTACGTAACGACACGTCACCGTGACGTGACGGTCACTTTCTACCGGGAGCGACGACGTGACGTGAATATCGACACACATCGTGTCGTAGCTGCGACAATGGCTTTCAAAAAGGGATAAATTGAGTAATTTATTATTTGCAAAATAGAGAAAGGACTTCTGTTTGGCAGTACACTATAGTAATCTTTAACGTGATACTTACTATAATACCTATTAGGTACAGGAATGTTTGTTTCCTCCTGGTGGAGCAGCTAATCAACCAGTACTTAGTGTGGGCAAGTATTGGGTGCAGTACCGTACTTTTTCTTTGACGTTTTCTTGGTAGAGTTCTTAATGACACGAAATATTATATCGCCATGGTTCTTATTCTATTATTGAGGGTATAAAGTAGGGTGCTTTTAGGTATGTAATGATGGTGAGAATAAACAATTGAAATAATTATAAAAATGACATTTTATTATAAAATCGTTAGCATACAAACGTCGGTTTGTTTAGAATAGCCTTTAGTCGACTGCGGCGATCAACTTACACATTTACTTACATCTAGTGACGAAATTATATACAACGAACATCGCAGGTACGTACGGTCTCTCTCTCTCTAACTCTGTCTGTCTCTACACTCCTCTATACTCTATCTCACACGGAGATCAAACGAATCTAATCAGAATAAAAGAAAATATTACGATTTATATTACTACTATGTATTCAGGCTTTTAAATATCTACCCATGAGTATTATTTTGTCTGGTAATCAGGTAAATAACTCAGCTTTTTTACTGAATTGAGAATAACATATAAACTAAAAAGTGCTCTTTTACTGAGACAGTAGGTTTTCATTCGTTTGTTTCCATCACTCATTATGGCAACATGTCTATAGAGTAGCTGTAACATAAGGTATACCTAAATTAGTATACATCCATCTAGATACTCTACCGTTGACTCCCCAGCATTGAGATGCGGAGGATGTCATCGCCGTCACTCTATTAACTTAAACTTATGATAAATCACATTACACCGTTGGCGGTGCGACCTCGTGCTGTGTGCGTCCAGGTCCAAGGTAAGGGTCCGGGTCAGTATCAGGGTTCATTCACCATCGCTAAGTACTTTAATCTTATGCAAATTAATTAACCGTGCCTATTCCTACTTACGATAGAGCAGGTCACGACTTATGAGTTGCGATGGCGAATCACTCGGTTATCTCAACGTTATCACCAGATCTTTCCATGTATGCCGGAGTGTAGACCCGAGTAGCCATGTAGACCGGAGTACCCGTGGATACCGGAGTACCCGTGGATACCGGAGTACCCGTGCAGACCGTGGAGACCTGAATAGCCATGGAGGTCGTGGGCCACGGGTACCGCCACGGGCTGCGGCACGGGGACCGCTACTGGCTTAGCTACTGCCACTGGGTACGGCTGCGGCACCGGCACTCCCACCTACAAACACAATACTTTCAATAAAACTGTATCAGATACATTGCTTGCAACATCAAATTCTTCGGATAGAATTCTGGCAAATTATGATAATCGTAGCGTAACTGACCTGTTTAATAACGGGTACGGGCACTGCATGCGGTACGGGTACGGGCACGGGCCGGTCGACGGGTACCGCCACCGTCCGCTCTACCGGGACCGGGTACGGGCGCGGTACTGCCACAGGGACGGGCCGGTCCACTGCTACTGGTACTGCTACCTGATAGATACAATATTTAATCAGAAAATGCTGGTACGGATTGTAAGTATTATGTCCACTAGTGGGCTAGGGGAAAGTATAAAATAAAACAGACACGTCCGATCAGTTACACGTATAATTCGAGACAGATTGCCGTTGACAGTTTTACAAACTAAATCTCATAGTACCCACATATACATATATATCACACCTCCCTCACTATTTTAACTAATAGGAAACTTAAATATTAATTAATAAATGAACAGGAAATAACTTAATATCTATTTAATCCTAACCCGCAACCTTAATATTAACAAACTATATTAACCTAAAATTAAAAACTAATACAACTTAAATTAATGACTAACTTAATCAATTTCAAAACCAAAACGGACTACTGGCTTTCGCTCACGCTTAGGACGAGCCCGTGGTGGTGATGAGTGAGTAATAGCAGCTGGACTAATTGCCTTCTGACTTGGCGCACTTGCAGGAATCGACTCCCTTGTGTGCGTTGAATCTATGATAGGACTGGGTACCTGTCGCGATGTACTGCTACTCTCATCCACCACCTCACTCACCACGGGCGGAACGACCGCACCACTCCCGTCGAGCACACTCTCTGTTGTCACCAGATCTTCGACTGTCGGACATGGTGCATCAGATAAACGTGACCGACGTCTTATTTGATCAACATGCCTCCTAGATAATTGACTGTTACCACTGTCCACTACATATTGCCGTGACCCTTCCTTCTCTACCACCTTTGCTTGTAACCACTTATCCCGTGCTCCGAACCCTCTAGCCCAAACTGTTTCCCCCTCACTAAAATCACGCTGTTTTCCTCCTGAAAATTTAACTTGATGGTCTTGTGCCTTCCTTACTTTATCTTGTATGGAGAAATCGTTACGTATTAAATCTAGTCGTGTACGTAAATTTCGTTTTTGTAACAACCTAGCCGGGGTTTCGCCTGTAGTACTATGAGCCGTGTTCCTATAGACTAATAAGAATGATTGCAATGCTGTGTCTACCTCTACGTTATCCCTAAATGCTTTCTTAATTGCGCGTTTGCAAAGTTTCACTGCATTTTCTGCTGCACCATTTGATGCCGGGTGGTATGCTGGTGAAAATAACTGTTTCACCCCATTATTTTTCAAAAACATAGTGAATTCTGTGCTAGTAAAAGGAGGACCTTGATCAGACACAAACTCAACTGGCAAACCAAACCTTGCGAAAGTGGCGCGGAGTACCTTGATTACACTACATGCATTCGTCTGTTTCATTTCAAAAACTTCTAACCATTTCGACGTCGAATCGACTAACACCAAGAACGTTTTACCTCGAAAAGGTCCTAAAAAGTCAGCATGGATGCGTGACCATGGCTGAGGATGATACGGCCACGGCTGTGGGGGCGCGCGCGGCGGAGCCTCCGCCTCCAAACCACATGTGTCACAGGCGCGGCACAACGCCTCTATGTCATAGTCAATTTGAGGCCACCACACATAACTTCTTGCCCACGATTTAGTTTTTACAATACCCATATGCGTACTATGTAACTGTTTTAAGACCAAATCCCTCAATGATGTAGGGATAACCATTCTATAACCCCACATAACACACCCTCCTTCAATATACAATTCATTCCGTCTTGTGAAGTACGACTTAATCTCCTCGTCCCTACAGCTAACTGGCCACCCTGTCTCAATGTACATCTTTACTCTACTAAGTATCACATCTTTAGCTAACGCTTTCCTTACTTCACAATTTGTAATAGGTAAGAAATTTTCTACAAAATGAAAATATGTAACCTCATTTGTGTTAGAATGAACTACTTTTGTTACTGCTGGCAACCGTGATAATGCATCAGCGCAGTTTCTTTTAGAAGCTACATACTCTATACTGTAATTGTACCCTGACAATAATACTGCCCAGCGCTGTAAACGCGATGCTGCCATGACTGGAATTCCTACTTTGTCCCCCAAAATATGTGTTAATGGCTTATGATCCGTCTTCAAAATAAATTTCCTACCATAAAGGTATTGGTGATACTTACGTACTCCGTACACAATTGCGAGAGCCTCCCTATCTATTTGCGAGTAGTGGCGCTCAGCGCTGGTGAGTGATCGCGACGCGTACGCGACAGGGCGCTCGCCCTCCGGCGTCACATGCGACAACACCGCTCCCACGCCCACGCTGCTCGCGTCCGCCGTCAGCACCAGGGGAAGCTCCGCGCTGTAGTGGACTAGTACCTCGCTGCTCGCCATCTTCTCCTTCACCCTTTCGAAAGCACTTTGACACTCAGAGGTCCAGTTAAACCTCGACCTAGCCTTTAGTAACTCATACATTGGTGCTAAAATTGTACTAATGTTCCGTATGAATTTAGAGTAGTACATGATCATACCTATAAACGATCTTAATTCTGATACATTGGTCGGAGCTGGCGTGTCAATGATAGCCTGTACCTTTTTTTTGCAAGTGTGTACTCCCTTCTCACTGATTACATGCCCTAAGTAATTAATTGATTCCGCAAAGAATTCACATTTTGATTTTTTTACTCTAAGGCCATATTTTTGTAACCGCTCAAATACCTTATGTAAGTTTGTTATATGTTCCTCTGTCGACCTACCTGTAATAATAACGTCATCTAAAAATACCCCTACTCGCGGTAAATCAGCAAATAATTCCTCTAAACGTCGTTGAAATATCCCTGGACTGGACGACAGCCCGAACACTAAACGATTGTATCTAAACAAACCCTTATGCGTATTAATTACTGTATACTTCTTTGTGTCGTCTAAGACAAACTGCGCATATGCTTGGGACAAGTCTATTTTGCTGAAGCGCTTTCCCCCATGTAAACGAATCAATAGATCTTCTACTCGTGGCAGCGGATAACGGTCAATTTCGATTACCTTATTAAGTGTTAACTTATAGTCGGCACATATTCTGATGTCACCATCCTTTTTGACAACTGGCACTATGGGTGTAGCCCAGTCGGAGCGCTCGACGGGCGTGAGGATGCCGTCCCGCACGTGCTGCTGCAGGGCCCGCTCCACCGGCTCGCGCAGCGCGTACGCCAGCGGGCGCGCGCGCATGAATACGGGCCGCGCCCCCTCACGCACGTGAATGCTCACCGGTGGACCGGTGAAACAACCGAGCCCGTCCGCGAACACATTACAGTATCTGGAACTGAAAGCGGATACATTGAATTCTTCACCCTTAATCGTATTTAACATTTCATAATTCAAAGTGGTTGGTAACTGTACATTCAGCTCGGCTATCCACTGCCTACCCAGTAAAGCGGTTTTGCCCTTTTCAAGGACATATAAATCCAAAGTTTTGGTTTCAGTACCGTAAGTTACCTCAGGTTTAATAACACCCAACGGATATACTACCTCCCCCGTATAATATCTAAGAGCTAATTTGCTTCTTTGCATATTTAAATGACTAAACAGCTGATCGTACTTATCGTAACTTATACACGACACAGCACTACCGGTATCACATTCCATACTTAACTCCCTATTTTCTACAATTAAGGCAATTATTATTGGTTTATAATGATTTATGCTTAACTGATTCACGTCAATGTATATTACCTCCTCGCTTCCGTCGCTGTCACATTGCAACTCACTATCAGCTGATGACAAGGTCGAAGTTGCTACACAATGCTGCTCTGCCAAATTGGGGCACATGCGCCGTAGATGCCCTTGTTTATTGCAAACTCGACATACATAACGTGTAAACTTGCAATCTGCCGCATCGTGTGTACCCCCGCATGCACGACATTGCCGCTGCCGCCGGTCCTGCTCCCCCCGCCTAGCCGGCGCGGGCGCTGCTGCCGGTGAGGGCGCGGTGCTCCGCCGCGCACGCTGCGAGCCGGCCTGCGCCGCCGCTCCGCTCGCGTAACGCGCTGTAGTTGCCCCGCCTCCCTTCCGCCATGCCGTCCCCGCTATCGCCTGACACTCGACGGGCGTGGTACTCGCACCCGTGTTTGATGACCTTCCGTGACCTTCCACTATAGCTGCATCTTTTTCTGCCGCCTCCAGGCTGACCGCCAGACTGTATGCTCTCGTGAAATTAAGCTTGTTTTCCGCAAAAAGTCGTTGTCGTATGGTTTCGTTACTTATTCCGCACACTATTTGATCACGTAAACTTTCCTCCAGCCACCCGCCGAACTCGCATGTTTTTGACATTTTCTTTAATTCCGCCACATATTCCGTAATTGTTTCGCCACTTTTTTGCGTCCTACGACGGAACTTATACCTTTCGGCCAATTCACTTGGTTTAGGCTGTAAATGCTTTTCCATCACACTAACGATTTGTTGGAATGTCATGTCCTTAGGTTTGTGCGGAGTACATAAATTCACTAATAATTCATAGCCTTCTGACCCCATCACTGTTATTAACGTAGGCACTTGTAGTTCACTTTTAATTTCGTTCACAAGAAAGTACTGTTCCATGCGTTCGACGTATAACCTCCAATCGTCCTTTTGTACGTTAAACTCTGCTATTTTACCGATCGTCATTTTCACGTTTGATTCACTGCACAGTCACAACTACAGGTAGGTATTCGTTCCGATCTCGTCGCCAATTATTATGTCCACTAGTGGGCTAGGGGAAAGTATAAAATAAAACAGACACGTCCGATCAGTTACACGTATAATTCGAGACAGATTGCCGTTGACAGTTTTACAAACTAAATCTCATAGTACCCACATATACATATATATCACAGTAAGTACCTACATACTTAGTCCTAGTCTTCTCTAAGTCTAATTTGTTAAACAATGCAGTTGCCGAAAAAGCGCAGTGCAGAAAAGCTATTGAAGAAAGAGGTAATCTATTGTATGATAGTATTTACCTTGACAGGGTACGGCACGGGCCTATCGACGGGTACGGGATACGGAGCAGGTACAGGCACCCCGATGTGCTTGGTGACGGTGGTGTGCACATCGGCGCCCACGACGGTGCCGCCGCCCAGCGCGTAGCCGCCGGCCGCCAGCCCGCTGCTCAGCCCGTAGCCGTGGCCCAACCCGTACCCGTGGCCCAGTGAGTACCCGTGGCCCAGCGCGATGCCTCCACCGCCGTAGTGACCCAGTAGGCCACTTCTTTTCTGAACCACTTTACTCGGCTCCGCCACCACGACCGCCGCCACGAACATAAATCCGATCTGAAAGTTAAATTATACCTACTTATAAACGTTGTACAAATAACAACTTAAGTATAAAGGCATAAATTACAATACTTATTTGAGATCTATGTGATTTTTTTTTTGTCTGTTTACTGGGTTTGCAGATAACTAACTTACGGCGACGACGGCGACGAATTTGAGCTACCTAGAAAGAATACTTATTTATTTTACTACCACGATGAGTTGACGCCCGAAAGTTTGTTTGTAAACAGTATTTCATAAGTGGCGATAAACATCGTTGGATCGAAACCGATCGCCGCCGGAATTAATGATGGTGGAACAATGACAGCAATGGCGACGGTTGCGAGACACTTTTACTGGTTAAATACGTGCAGCGATTACAGCGAGCTGTTGCAGGGATTTAGTAAACATATCTGATAGACACATTACGGTTTGGAAATTAAAATACCTGACTAGTATTTGAGTACGAAGTCTATTTCGTTGATGGGGTTTGAAGACTGGTGAACCCGTGAATATGAAATAAAGGATACCACTACGATGAAAACGGATAACTAATTCTGCACGACATCAATGTAGACTCTACATCAATGTAGCGTAGTAATGTAGACATCAATGAAGTAGTAGGTAATTGGAATTGTAACGTATTAAAAAATAGACATCACCAAAAACTAGTCACAGAACAAATATTTTCTTTATTTCAAAAGTAAACTTGTTAAATAGTACTCGTATATTGATAAACTAATTTTATGTTTTGAATAAAATATAATTATACTCACCTACACGCCTACACGCATGAAACTGCGCGGTCAATCTGACAATTACAGATACTCGTAAAATAGTAAATTAATTGTTTGATTCGTTTAATAATAAATAATGGAACAAGTGCTTAATAAACCTAATATTAATTTGGGACTACATAATACTGAATTCAGACAAACATCCACACTGTTGTTGTAGAGTTCCTGAAAAAGTTTTCAGATGAAACTTCGTCTTGTTGCAGAAAGTTGTAGCGACCGGTAAACGATATCTCGCAGGTTAGTAAGTGAGAGCTTTTCAGTTTTTTTTATTTTATTACAATTACTAGGTATAATGATTTTTTAAAGATCTTTCTGATTTCCAATCTATCTAGCTAAAGTTGTTAATTAGAATCAGGTATTATCCGTTTGTTCTGATTATTCATAGTAAACGTATATGAGCACTTACTATAGACCTCATCTCACGTATGTAGTATCACTGCACTAGGAATGTAAGCACTAACCGCGAGGACACGGCGCGACCACTTCTTGAACGTGCGCCGGCGCAGGCGGGTTTTAAAGGCTCGCTGCGACACCCCACCTCTAGTAGGGGGAGGCTCTAGTACTGCGACATTTGCGACACTATTGTACCCAGATCTAGGTTACCTGTACGATAAACCCTTCAGGTACACTACCTACGTCCGAGATTCGAACACTCGGACAATTTTATATCTCTCTTTAATAGGTTCCATTATACGAATATTTAAATAGGGTTATAGGTACCAATAATTGTTTTATTAAGTACCTACCGAAGCTAAATCAATATTTTACTCAATTATTAAAAACGTCCGATATCCCCTCGCTCCCTATTTCATGCCTTCCTAAAACATTATTCTAACTTTACCTTCCTAAAACAGGTAGTGAACTACCTTTACCTCTTCCCTCTGGAAATCTAACCATTGTTGTCAGCTCTGAGCATCAACCTTCAACTTTTGACAGATTTAGGTAAGTACCTAGACATGTTCATGAAGTGAAAGCGTCATTTTGTGATTCCTTCTTATGAATTTTTATAAATAGGAAGCTTCAGGAGCTTAAAATTAAATAATTTTACATAGCGATCTCGCTATACCTACGTACTTATTTAGTTTTCTATGAGGAAATATTAGTGGCAAAATAAGGTTTCGTACTCCTCACCTACTAACCATTAACGTCATAAATTAGAGTATCTACTTATAGTTAAAGTGAGTGTCCGTTTGTCTGCGCTCCCCGTTCCCACAGCCGTCGCCTGCGCATGTCCTGTCTATGTCCACCACTGCTGCAAGGTAAACTGCGTCTTACAGTAGTGTTATAAGTTCCTGTTTGTGCTGGCTGCCGGTTGACTCACCAGGAATGCCTCGATGCTCTACTTTCCACGGGCCGCAGCCAGCCTCGTCTGTACCTACTGGTAGTAGAGCACTCCAAGGACTAGCGCCGTTTAATAACGATTATTGTGCAACATCACGTCGCAGATACAACCTATCTACTTGTTGCACTGTTTACTATAATGCAACGGATTCGATTGCAAGTGCACTGCGACCTGCCTCTGAGCTATTTATAATTAATATTTGAATGATCTTTCAGAAGTATATTGGCATGTACCCTTTTAGCGACTATAGCCTATTCTATAGTAAGGTGGTACAAGTATCTGACTCTATGTTAATAAAGAACTCTTGATCGAGATATTTCATCATAACTTTACTATACAATGATTACGATAAAATTAGGGTTTCTTTGATTCAGCAGTTGTCAGGAGAAGATTATTACTTAAATCGTAAGTTTATGTATGATGCTAATTGGTTTATTGTGTTAGCACGTTCCGAATAAAGTAGACAGTTTCCAGATAGAGCAGTGTCAAGTGTCGGCACGAGTCTGTCTGCCGCGTGTCGCGGTGGTATGAGGAAATGCTCCGAGCTGTCAGGTAGCGGACGACGCGTGTGACGCAATGACGCCGGTCGCCGCGACGCGCGACTACCCGCTACGAGGACGGGTTTTCATGGAAACATTGCACATACGGCACACGGCAGCGATATCTACACTCCACCGAGATATTCGATCTTATGTGTTATGTCTATGGATATGGTTCTTTAAACCAACATGGTCTATCTACACACATCCGGGCCATCATGACGACGTATTTTTTCCCCTCCTGACAGCCACGACCCGGTCACGTCCCGGTCACGTCCCGGTCACGTCCCGGTCACGTCCCGGTCACGTCCCGGTCACGTCCCGGTCACGTCCCGGTCACGTCCCGGACTCAGTCCAGATGTGTGTAAATAGACCATTATAGTTTTCCATATACTTTGTCGCTCAAGTATAAAATCAATCGCATGAATACTCGCGTCTACCGTCGTTTCTCGTCGCACCTCTCTGAACTCTACATATCAACTCCTAAGATCGACTCTTATTAGTTTCTTTGCATAGTGACTAACCTTTATCACCTTCATTGAAAATGGTACATGTGTTTTTGCATCTCCTTTTAGTAAAGATATAGATTAGATAAGTAATATTACGGTCATTTACTGCAATTGCACATTTCTAACTTGTTAAATGAACCTCTTAAAGAGTGCAAAATATCTAAACGGTGAATTACATAAGACATTCTAGTTTTTATGGATCGCGAATGTGGATCGGTCTCGCCCACTTAGGACGGTGGACGCTGGTCGGAGGCGGTCATGAATAGGCATCGTGTTGAGTGAGTACGTAACTCGCGGAGAGTTAAGGAAATCGTCGTAGCCTTATTAGTGCAGGCGATAGGGTGGCATTCTTAGCCGCGCGCCGCGCCTTGAAGACCGTCTCGCCACTTGTACACGTATGTAACGAGATTCACCCTGCTGCTGCTGGCGTATACATACATTCCGGATGCTTTCTTTTAATGGTTTTGGCAGTTGAGAACTGATTTACAACAATTGGCATTAAGTAATTAGATACATAAATTGCATTCAGTGAAGTGAGTGAGGGACCATCGCTGTTTGATTTTGTCCATAATCATTGTATGATGATTTATTTAGCGGTAAATTCCTGGTAGAACTAGCATCTATTACGACGTCATACACTATACAAGTAGGTGCACCCATTTGTAATTGAAATGGTTTAAGTAAAGCTAATAGTTTTCCTGGTCGAGTGTGTGGTAGCGACGGGAGGGCGAGTGAGGTAAGTATGTGTTACATAACGCGACCTCACCTACTGCATATATACCGGTAGGGCGGGCTGACCACTGGACCACACCAACTCGATACACTTTCTAACATATATCTCACAGGTTGCTTGTCATCCGATACCTGCTGATCCATATAACGTCTCCTACTTATGATTTGCACAATCTCGTAGTCTGTTCTCCTCGTACGGGTGTACTACGAAGTTCCAAATAGGCTCCTTGCTGTATTTTCAACTGAATGTTCAAAATCCTACATTTACATAGAAAAAAACTTTTGCAAGTTATTACTTACTTATGTGCAAAATACAAATGTTGTCGCTCTGTGTCTAATTATAAGTAACACCTATTTTTATTTTATCTCGCAGCATGGACTATCATGTAGTACCTTGTACCTAATGATTGGCATACATACCTACATATCTGTAACGCCTCTTTCCCATTGGGTTAGGCAGAGAACACTTCTCTCCACTTGTTACGATCCATACACACACCTTGCACGTCATCCACATTCATCACTCTACTCATACATGTACGTTGGTTTAGGGTGTTCTTTAATAAATTCCCTATTTAATCGAGATACATTTGTATCCACTCTCGCCTGTATGCTTCTTTCGTAAATCATCTTTTACTATTTATGTATATCTTCTTTCACCCCACAACGCCTTATGTCTTACCCTGTCACAACTCTCAACCATTCATATTTCTCAAAGCACGTATTTCTGCTGCATCTATTAAACTTTAATCAATTCCATATATCAGTGTGGGAACCAACAATCTCCTACGAATTGCTAGACGCGCTTTTTTCTACACATTCTGACTTCATCAAGGTATGCAGTGCTCTCTTTACTTTGTGACCGCGTTTACTAGTTTAGTGGATGTGTTGGACGAGTCACGAGAAAAACCAATTAATGAAAATAGACAACCCGCCGCAGCAACAACTTCCATTGATCATCATCGTGACGTCATAGGTGCAATGTATCTGTACGAGCCCCCGCCCCCGCCCCGCGCCGTCGTCAGGGTGTAAACCGAGCTGTTCCGGTCTGAGCTGTACTTATACCGCACGCACCGTAACCTAGCGACACTTTCCTTCCTGAACCCACCAGACACTCGCACACTCCGTAACATGCTGCTGATTATATTCGTGAGTTGTTTCACTGCATCTTGGTCATCCATAGACGTATTTGAAGGGTTTGGATTCTAATGAGTGCGTTGTTGTTACAGATATGTGCGGTTGTGAGCGGCGTGACGCGGGGCAGCGAGGAGATAGGTGAAGTGGGAGCCGGGTACCCGCTGGGGGCGCCGGGACTGTCGCTGGCCGCCGGGGTGCCGGTGCGGCACACGTGGGCCGAGCTACGCCGGCCGGTGGGTGTACCGGTACCTCAGCCGTACGCCGTGCCTGTGCCCCGCGGCGTGCCCGTGCCGGTGGCAGTGCCCGTGCCGGTTGAGCGGGCGCGTCCGGTACCGGTGCCAGTGGGCGTGCCGGTGCCGCTGGTGATTGCGCGGCCCGTAGCGGTGGCGGTGGACCGACCGTTCCCACTGCCGGTAGCCCACGCCGTGCCCGTGTCGGTGACGCTACACGTGCCGCTGCCGCAGCCGGCCCCGTACGCGGTGCCGGTGCCGCACGCCGTGCCGGTCCGCGTGCCCGTGGCGGTGCCGGTCCCGCATCAGCCGCACTACGCCGCCGGCTACGGTTACTCACACGACCACCACGAGGTCGACACACATGGACACGGACAATACGGACATGACGAAAACCATCATCAATATTAATTAATTATCTTCAGACATACTTAGCTAGTATTAAAGTGCGTAGGTAGAGATAAGTTTATTTATGAATAAGTAAGTAGATAAATAAATTGTTGAGAAGACATGATATGCTCTAGAGTAGACCACGAGTTCGTTGGTGAGACTCCCCCTCCCTCTCTTGGATAGATAGAAAGGATAAGTTTATCCAAATTGGATAAAGTACATAGAGTGAAGGCTTTGCCTCTATTATAAATAAAATGTTATGTTGATTAAAAGATGTTGTTATTGTTTGTTAAGTTATTTCATTTAAATAAAAATATTAAAAAATGATCACTCTTTTCTTTTACATTAAACTTACCAAATCAAGTCTACTTAATAGGTACCTACACGTATATACCTACTGGGAGTAATTTATTCATACAAACAAGTAATAATTGTAAGTTAATAAAATAAATAATTTTGTAGGATATGTGTGATTGTAAGCTGGTTCATTTGTACTGACGGCTGCCGGACCCAACGACGTAGTCACCGTTTTATCAGATACCAGCTGATAGATACTGTATCAGTAGATGTACGTGATGGCCGCCATATTGATAACAAACACTACACCGATCCAACCACACACCACGACGCTACTCCTGCTCTACTTTACTTTATTGAAGTTTACTATCTGATATCTTTTAACTGTGCTACCATGTATTCTAGTAAGTATACGATGTAGTTGCTTGGGGATGTGACGTATTGCAGAAATACTGTCCTAACTTATAGTAAATGTGAAGTGTATTGCGATGCGAACATGTGAGGAAGAGGTCGGTATAGTGTATAGCGTCAGGTAGAGTAGTGTACAGTGTAGTGTAAGACGTGCACGTTGCAGGGTTCCCGCTGTCGCTGGAGCGGCTGCCGAAGGTGCGGTGCGGCTGCGTGTCACTGCGCACTGCAGCCGCCGCCACCGCGCTCATCGCCATCGTGAGTACCCTACACCACAATACAGGTACCTAGTAGTGACTCAATGTAATTCCTCGTTGCGGTCGTTGTTGTTCGCAGATGTACTCGGTGCTGGGCATGTCGCAGTGGCTAGCGGAGGTGACGCTGCGCACGCCGCGGGGTGAGGGGGCGGCGGAGCAGTGGGCGTGGCTAGCGGCGGGCGGCGGCGTGCTGCTGGCGTCCTTCCTCACCAGCGCCGCCATGCTCATCGGGGTGCTGCGGGTAAGGGGCCCACTGGATCTTCGGGCACTAACGAGTTATATTCGTGGTGTCATGTCTACCCACACACGTACTTACACAAACCTCTATTTATTTCCCTGATTTAAAAAAAAGTAGATTGGCTACCTACAAAATAAGATGTAAACTGTATATTCAGTGTGTGTGTTCCAGGACTCGGTGTGCCTGATCCGTCCGTGGCTCGTGCTGCAGAGCGTGCAGCTAGCGGCGGGCGTGGTGCTGCTGCTGGCGGCCGGCGCCACTTTGGCGGCTCCCGGCGCAGGGGAGAACAGTCTCGCCGCGCTCGCTGTACACTTCCTCATTTTACGTACGTCACATGGTTTACTAGTTAACTAACATCTCCTGTATCACTAGAAGCACCTATATGTACTACGCTATACATTACATACCTACTGATACAACTTTTATATTCGGGTCATTTGCCCGTTACTCGCTCCACAATAGTCAATCCTACGTCTGTGATCTCTGTATCGTGTCGTTATATTGAATGAAAAGATCATCAACTGAACAGAACAGCATAACTGAAGTAGCCATGAACGCTAAAGTTTGATTTGAAATCAGTATTAATCAATTCTAATTGTATTGTGTGTGTTGCTATAGATAGACATTACGCTTGTGGTTGCAGTGGTGCGGTTCTACATGGTGCTGGTGGTGGCCAGCTACTGCAGCGAGCTGCAGCAGCGCGACGACGAGACCCAGCGGCTGCAGCGGCTGCACCGCGGCTCCTGGTACACTACCGTCTAGCTCCACCGCTGCATCCAGCGGGTGAACGCTCATATACTTACCTCACCCCGAACTTTTATACTTTTATAAATAAAACCTCATCTATGATCGTTAGTAAGTAACTCTATTTATTTGGTATCTTCACACTCTGCGCCATATTTACAACTGTACTCGACTCTACATACGTCACTTTGCTTATTCTAATTAACTATTTTAAATTCTATGTTTTGTAGATTGTATACAATATCAGTAGGTATTTAATAATTAGGTATGTGGTAGAGGGTACGAATCGAGATGACGGCGGTCGTTGACCTCCGGTTTACTTGTCCCTCTGCCGTACACCCCACCTCACGGCTCGTCTTGACACACACGTACACGGCAGTACTCATCGCCGTCGTCACAACGCTGCCGGCTGTACTCCCCCCACATACCTGGACCCTGTCCCCATGCATACTCTACTCCACTACTTGAGCCTATGCTAAGTATCTCACAGCACCACCGCTCGTGACTCGCATCACGACTACAATATTACTATTATAACTAAACTCTACATTTTTATAACTATCTATTATACTTAATATGGAACAATTCCTATACTCATAATTAACATTTATGGAAACTATAATGTATCAATTAGATACGTTTACAAAAATAAAATGTTGTTAATAGGTATTCGAGATCGCGATTGTTCTCCTTTATAAAAATAATTGTATCATATCTTGATATCTACAAAATAGTAATATGTACCTACCCTAAATAAAAATGTCTGAAACATATTCCATTTTACACCCATTACAGGTACCTATGTAATCATTGTTCTACCAGGGATCTAGTATTCTCCATTTAAACTTATTTTATAAATTCCTTAAAGGTCAGTGAGTGAATAAGTATTGGTAGTTGTTGGTGGATGTTGGTGGATGTTGGTCAGACGACGTCGCGGTCCCGCACGTACTTGACGGCGCCGTCGCGGCTCATCTTCACGATGGAGCTCCAGATCAGGATCACCAGGTACACCTGTATCGCTGGAACCACACAAAAACACCGAATTACTCATAGCACTCACTCTCATGCATGTACATTTGGGAAATACTTATTCAAATCCAGTGAACGGGAAACAAGACAAATAAACTAAAATAAGGCTTCAAGATACGAAATAGTAAGACTAGCCCCAGATTCTAAATTAGGTTCTGGTCACGTCTTATACCGATGCTGTTGACGGAAACGTGAATTGAGACAGTTCAAGGTCGGACACAAGCTGGTGGGGGACGAGTGAGAGAGAGTAGATACTTACAGAGTTGGAAGAGAATGAGGAAGAGCTCGTTGGCGGCCTCCTTGGTGAGGAAGGCGAGGCTGTACGCGAAACCCACGATGGAGAACACGATCTCGAAGTACAGGTACACCTTCATCAGCAACACGTGCTTCTGTAACCACACACATGTACCAAATTACAATTCTTTCTCAAACATATTATGTATTTTTTTGATAATAATTCATTCAAATTTCTTCACAACTACAGGATGTAATAAGATGACGTAATGCTGTCTGTCCTCCGTGCAAAATTCCACCCAAGTCTGATAATATGTTGTCTCCCAAAATGATTTCATTCTTGATCTTTTTCGGGATTTGAATTGCTCGTTTCTACTCCTATATTTTATTTATCTAATCCAGGTATTTTCAAGAGCCAAAAACCATGATAAGTTTTTAAAGTAGTTGTTTTATAGTTCTAAGTAACTAATATTGTCAGTGGAGTGGTAGAGCGTACCTTATGTAGTGCAACGATAAAGACGATGGTCATGATGATCTCGAGCAGCAACCCGGCGGTGTCAGCGCCGAGCCGCGGCAGCTCCGCGCGCTCCTCCGCCGGCGCGCGCTGCAGTTGCGCGATCACTACCGACACGAAGCATGCCACCACCGTCGTCAGCACCTGCAATGTAACACATTACATTCTAACACTCTCCTTAAGTAGGTACTTATTTCACTCCGTGGTTGGGAATTCTGTCCGGCTGCGGTCTAAATATTTGCATAAAGTTCCAAGCTAGTCGAATGATCACTGACTGATGAAGCCCGATTGTATTGGTATTTGGATCGTAATAGATTTTGTGTAAAAACGTTCATCGCGGAAGATGTTTACAAAAAGCAAAGGTATTTAATAGAATAGGGACCACGTACTGAAGATAATTATATTTTAAACACTAGAGTCTGCCCGCGACTTTGAACGCATTTATATTCATAACTTGAAAAAAAATATATCTTCAAATAATAGAGCCCATGTGTTATTCCGATGTATACCTAAGCAAAAACATTACCAAGTTAGATCAAAATCTGTCCAGTGGTTTTTGCGTGAAAGATTAACAAACATCCATTAATCCATCGGCACAAACATTGACATTTATAATTTTAGTAGAATAATAAAACAAACAAGTATTTTTAATATAGAAGCCGATTCGTGGTAAGCAAGTAGACAGATAAGTAAAGTGTCTGACCAGATTGAAGTAGGCGAAGCAGATGAGTCCCTTCCTCAGCGGGAAACAGAAGCAGCAGCGAGTCAGCTCCGGGATCTCCACCGCCTCCGACACCTTCTGTCTGCGGAGAAGTATTTACAATATTTACATCTACTACTTCATTATATTTTGTTTCAGCATTCGGCTACGTCTGTCATAACATTAAATAGGTTATTTTATTAATGTAACACAATAATGATATAGTGATCAATTGGTTACTTTATGTAGGTACCTACGTAGGTATAGCTACAGCAGTGGGCAGAAGCGGGGTGCGGGTGTGGGGTGCGGGGTTCTCTTACTTCATAATGAGTAATACTTAATTTGAGATATGTATGTAAGTATTACTTTACGTAGTCATCATATAAACAAGTACTTATCAATTCGCGAATGCTCCTTGATCTTACAAACAGTAGAGATATTATTAATTTAATAAACATACTCGTACTCTCGTATTGACGTCGTTTAAAAGGTCCTTATAACATAACAATATCACACCGAATACACATTTGGCATACTGACTAGTGAGCTACCTCATACAGTCGACACTTTCCAAACATTAGGTACCTTCACACACATTCTTACATACCTAGAATACCTACTCGTACCTAACACGTATTTTCATGTTTTATTATGTATCTATGCTATTACTTATAATATTTTTTGCTGATCGCTGGGTAAGTGTTCACAATAGGTAGCTAATTACATAAATATTACGTGAGTAAGTAGATATTTCTTCCATAACACGACGCGATGGGAAATAAAAACCGCCAATTTAACCATAAACACATATCTCTGAAATATTTCTAATAATCTTGAGTGTTTATGTTATTTAAGTATGTAGGTAACTATCTGATTTTAGTTACGTTACGTTTAAATTAAATAGAGATGTCTATTACGAACCTCATCTCTCACGACATAAATCTACCAACGTGCATTACTTGTATTTGTTTGGTTAACTTCTTTGATCGAAGCACAACACAATATAAACCTACTGGTATGATCGTTATACATTAACAAATTAAATTCTGCTGAATCTGTCAAAATGGTGTTGTATTAGCAATTAATATAAAGCGTTATTTGTATAGCAAAATTACCTACCTAGGTAGCTACCAATTACCAATTACGTAAGTATAATAATAACATTTATTAGCGAGTAAGATATTCACGTCATATTCACGATTTATTATAACTTTCCTATGCACCTGCGATAAAAACATAATTACCTACGTAAAGGTAGAGTCGTGGTCGCGAGCACGGAACCCTCACCAAGTCTGTGTACGTACGATGTACTTACTTGGTGTATCTATCTGTGTGGTATATCGCTTTCTTGCGTGTTTTGTTATTAATTTAAATACTTAGTAGGTAATTTGATCTTTGATCGCCAAACCAAACAAAACTTGAAATAATTCAAGCGAATTTTTAATCTCACTCGGTTTTACCCGATTGTAGTTAAGTTTCATTTGTTGTTATAAGATTCATAGATGTGTCCTGACCTATTCGCTCCAGCAGATATACTTTATGCTAAAGGTCACAGACCGTTAGCGGTGACTTGAATATAATCTACTGGGAAAGTATGTAGTAGTGGGTACGACGTGATGTGTTTAGTGGTAACTGGAGACACGCTGCTGATGTAACATCATCAGAGAATTCATCGACATTATCACAACATGCTTGTACAACATCTACGAAATAAAGTAGAGCGACCGAACGACGCAACGACGCGACACTATTCAATGTGGTATCAAGTAGGAAGGATCGTATTCACGAGGACCTCCACAGATCTCCGGGCACCGGGCGCGGTGACGACATACACTTGTTATAAATACACAAGTATCATTCTCTAGTTTTGTACCTACGACCAAGTGATCTATGCTGAAACAAAGAAGCAGCAACCACATCTACTATGGATGGATACAAGCAGTTATTTCGCTGAACTGCTTGTATAAGTACTAAGGTCGGATTAATGTCGGACAAAGGAGTACATATTAGCCGCCGGGCAATGTATCGAATATAACATGACATAGTCGCAACACAACGCCGCGCCGCCGTCACCCGGTCATTATTCCATGCTGTAAGTACCGGCTTGAAACGTGCCGCTCACAGCATTGTGGGCAGTAGCGTCTGTTGATAATACTGAAATCATTAGCAACACGTTTAGTAAGTGCGATTACATTCAATGCCACGGCGATTACCTGCCGCTGGCCGTATCGCGCCGAACCGCGATATTTACATCAAAGCTGCGGGCATCAAAGCGCGTTACGTCATCGCACAAACCGGTCGCATCCTCACCAACGAACACGGACTTTGGGAAAAAAGTTTATACAGAAATAATTTTGATTGGTACAAACATGTTGCGAAAACAATCAAAATACTCGAATCGAATGAATAATAAAAGCCGATACTATGAGTAGGTACCTGTTTATGATTTGATTATACATGACCATGGAGGAGAGGAGATGGGAGGTCAGCATTTTATTAGCGAGGATAATTAGTTAACGTTGCAGGTATCTTCCTGATAAATACAAATAGTGTCCAACGTAGTGTATGTTTGTAGAGCGCACGCGCACGGTCGTGGATCAGCTGAGCGGTCACTTTCTCATGACCTGCATGTTCCGCGCTCTTTCCTCGCCCCCTCCTCCCCTCCACCCCTCACCCCGCGCCCCGCGCCCCGCACTCCAACTCTCTCCCGACGAATACTTCACGCGCCTACTTCACCATCTCAGACACGGACTTTACTGATAGTTGGTACATAGACATACTCGTACAGAAGTATACAAGTCTTTGTAGTGGTAGTTACGCAATTAGTGGTCGTTCGGTCGTCAGCCCGCGATCGTCAATGAGCGTAAACTAGAGCATTGGCGTGACCCTGACCTTAGACTGCGTTCATCATCTAACTAACACAGATCTAAGTAGAATGTTATAAGCGAACGATACCGAATAACAACAGACACCACGACTCCACTCGACACGACGCAACTAAACAATGAAATGTCAGGTGACACAACATACACAGACCACCTACAACTCTTTAAGGAAGTCTCTGTTACAACTGTGGTTACAACACGGTCACAACGTTTGTTAAGTCTCTTCGTTCAGATGACTATCGAGTTACTTACTTATGGAATGTCGATACGGGTATTTACGAGTACATAGTTCATTCATTAATTTTATTGATACTGTCTGTAGCTTCAAACTGTGGCATTACATCATTTGACAGACACGGGCAGAAATAGACATCAGGCGACGTGAAAATTGTTAATTTACAAATGCCATATTGGTTGAGTGAATTGAATGTGATTAAAGCCGAGCAGCCAGCAGCAGTGTCCAGCTCCGAGGTACCGATACACCCCGCGCCGCCGCGCCGGTTGGAGGCACGCTCGAGCTCGGCCGGTGTTGCAACTATAGCCGATACATTGAACATTACAAACAACAGTAAATAAGACATGCCATGTGTACGTGTTGCCGCCATTGTCAGGATTTCGTTATCAATCACAATGTGAGGTTGCATCAACTCCATCCAGCCGCTGCCGGTGATGACACCTCCCAACTCTACACACTTCATTTAGGTAACTTATATCGGTAATCATGAATATTATTAATTCAACTCGAAGAAGGAATTCAACGACGCAGATGAAAGGCACCTTGTGGACATAGTGTTACATAAGAATTGTTGGTGAATGAGATAGCGAACAAAGAAGAGGACGACAGTGTATGTCAGGGTCACGGATATCACGGGCTTATTCGGATGCAGCGAGATTCCACGCGACGAGGTGAACTACCACTATTTGGATACTAATGTTGTTTTTTAAACTCACTCGTAAACGAGACCTTGCCTGACCCGACCCGCGACAGCTGAGATAAGAGAACCAATATGCTCCTGTAAGATGACTCGCTGTTTGTCCCCGTCTGATACCAACCGCTGTGTGTGTGTACACTGCTGACATTACAGTACGTTAGATGAAGCCATTGCAATGGGTAATAAGTCGGCGGCGGTTGGCAAACCCGACGTTGACGGCGAGTAAACATTGCAACACGCGGCGACATCGCCGGCTACCGCACACACACACTACCCTTACATTACCACACTGGACAGATCGTTAACTACTGATGCTGTCTGTGAATCTTTAGTAATTTCCTTACTTTAATCACCTACGGGTACTTATAGCATCAGAATTAGTTTGAATTGTTATGTTCTGGAAGAGAATGTCTAGTTTTGTTGACCTTTGTTCATTTATCAATATCATTTATGTTCTGGCTTGTTTCCGTCCGATCTTAATTGTATTGTATTGTTTACATACGACAATAAATTACTTTGTATTGAGATACATAATGACTTTCCAAAAGCGATGTTCCTTTCCGTGTTTTTTAATGGATGTCGAGTTATGATAGTGTGAGTGCTGATCAATCAATTACTGACCTAAGTATACATCGCGGAGTCGTACAACACTAAATGAACAGATACTTATCAAAACTATCTATCTCTTTAGCAATTTAAAGATTAAGTTTTGTTTGGTGTTGGTGTTGAAGGCGCGGAGAGTCGCGTGACATGCGGTAATGTGCTACTTACTGCTAGTTGCTAGTTGGCTACTGCTGGGAGGTATCTCTCTGTACAGCAGCAGCCGAACTGACGTAAATGTCGGAATCGGAATACTTGCTTTATGTAACACGAGCGTCATTCTCTTTGGATAACTACGAGTAGCTCGTTTTGTTTTACATGATTTTTAAAAAATATACTTGTACGAGTGAAGTAATACTTAAGCAACACTTAACAATTTCAATGTTTCATTCTCATGTTTGAGGTCTGATTGCACATTGTGAGTATGATAAACGTGAATCATAACATCGTTAAGTATCTAATTAATTATAATTAGTTAGAAGAGTGTCGTCAACAAACATCTCGGTTATCACATAATGTAATGAGGACAGGAAATGTCACGTTTTCACTGATAGCTGCAGTTACTAGACGCAGCCGGAACCGGACCAGCTGACTACAGAGGTCGGTGTGATGAGGAGCACCACAACCAGCACCGCGGTCATCGGTATCTACATTAGGTCATACTAACTACTCACATTCATTTTGTAAAATGAAATTAAGTCAAACAACAAACGCAGCCGCAGCGCTAGAAACTCATAACGCGGAACAAAGTTTGTGTAAACTTAATTAAATGGAAGTAATTGTGAAGAACGATGAGGATGGACAGGATGATTGTAAGTATGAGTAGAGTATACTAACTTGATGGTGGCGGCGGCGGCTGCGGCGGCAGGGGCGTTGAGGGTAGCGGCCATAGCGGCGTAGTACGGGCGGCGCGAGCGGTGCGGTCGGCGGCGCACAGCACACTGACAGTTCTGACACACTCGCTGCGTGTGCGCACACCCGCACCCGCGCCGGCACTGTCTACACCCGCCGCCGCCGCCGACCGCTCACTTCGACTCCATATCGTGTCGGACCTTTGTTTCCCTTTACATTTGCGGACCATGGCACTAGCCAGCAATTTTTGGTGAGACCTAACCGCATCTCGTGATGTAAGCTCAGAGGATGTAAGTAATACTTCATTTCCTCGGCGTTCACCAACGTGTGTCGTATGAGAATAAAATCAAACACGGCTCTAATCCATCTCTCTATTATTAAATAATGAAATACAAGTATTTAAAAAATGAAACTTAATCACTTACATCTAGATTTAATCTTCATGCATCTTCCTAAATGTAACCACGAAGACACTTACTTAGCAGTTTTACAACTAAAACCTAAATGTAAGTTAACTAACCCGAGTAAGTAGGTATAAAAAATAAATTAAATAGTAATAAGTATATAACAATAATAAAAACAAATACTTTCTACAAGCAAATTAAATTGATTTCATCATAACAAAAGCATCAAAGTCCCCACTCGTGTCTCATCTCTACACCGAAATACTTGAACACATCGTGAAACTTTTCATTTACCTACTAGAAACAAAATTATGTAGTTTACTTACGTCACAGATTACTTATTAGTTACTACGTCTTACGTACCGAGTACCGAGGCAGCAATCGATCGCAAATATACTTATTACCTTTTGATATCGATGGAATCGATTACGAGTATTCAAATGAAACTAAGTATATGTTGGTAGATGTTCCACAGTCTTCTTTAGATTCTCCTACTCCAAAGATTGTCTGGAATAGTCTCTTTAGGCCGCGTTTGGTCACAATAACAGATGTAGTTACAATTTTTAAGTAATGCTTGTATCTCTTTGTGCGCAATAAAGTATTTTTATCTATCTAGAAGAGTGATTTGTTTTTAGATTGTAGGTACTCGTACAGAGAATTGAACGAGTACTTATGGTATTGGCATTTGCAATATTTATATTGGATGGCACTTTTCTGGCAGACCGTCTAGGGGTGCGCGGGGAGCGTGCGGGCGGGGGCGGAGACCAGCCGGCGGGACTCGCTCCACACCAGCAGCACCAGGTACAGGTTCACTCCTGCGGACACAACGACGTACATCGCACCACACACGAGGAGGCTCGCGCCGTGTCGTCGGCTCGTACGTACCGAGGAACGCGATGTACAGCATGTCCTCGAGCTCCATCCGCGGCGACGGCGTCCGCAGCAGCAGCAGCAGCAGCGCCAGTGCCGTCGCGTGGAACACTAGCGCCAGCCCCGCGTACACCGCCAGCAATAAGCCGCGTCTCTGCACACACAGCGACAGGTTAAGAGCGAGCGGAGCAGGAGGGGGGTGGGGGATCTCTCGTGGCGGTACCTTGTGAGCCGCCACCAGCAGCAGCGTGGAGAGCGCGGCGTGCAGTGCGGTGAGAGCGGCCGCCACCGGCAGCGCCGCGCCCACTGCCGCCCCGCGCCGCGCTCGCTCGGCCGCCAGCGACGCCAGCAGCGGCAGCGCCCCCAGCGACACCACCTGCACACACGCGCCGTGTCGTCAGCGGCCCGGTCGGCGGCCCCCCCGCCCGCTACTCACTAGGTCCACGTATCCGAGCACGATGAGGCCGGTCCGCAGCGGCACGCAGCAGCAGCACCTGGCGGGCAGCGGCGCGCCCCCCGGCGGCATCGCGCTGTCTCCGCATCCTCGGCCGCTACTGCCGGCGCCGCATCCTGCCGCGTCGCACTGATCGCGCACTTCCCTCACTTATCTCATATCTTACGGCCGCCCCCGCTCCCCGCTCCACGTCTACATTACATCAGCGTCGGTCGTCTCGTCTCGGTGTCACTAATCCTAATTGAAATCCCTGCGCTGTGTCTACTTCGACTCGGATGATACATTGCGTAGGCGTACAATTCTACTGAGTAAGTAAGTACTTTACTAGATGGAATGAGGAGTCCGCTACTTAGTTTCCGAGCTTTCGAAGACATATTTGGCTCGAATTTGTGCGACCTTGCGACACACGCTGTTGCGTATCTCCCACATAGCTATAGGTTCGAAGACATATCGGCTCGAATTATGTAGTCGCAAACGACGATTTTACGAAAAACATTATAATACTGCCTCATACTCGTAATTTCGATTAATGGTAGAGATATTAGTAGATTTTTTTTATCATATTCATATTTAAGTAGGTGTTTTCAGCGATTTCAAAACAAAACAAATAATAAAAGAGTAGGTGGCATTGGCATGTTATATCGGAACATTTTATATAATAAGAAATTGTAAAATCGAAAAATTACAATTTAAGATACCTCGTTTATGTAGTAGAAGTATTTTATTCCGTCTCGTAGTTTTTGCTTGTTTAATTTAAATGTGACAATAAATAGATATTATTCTACTTGTTACAAAGATTTTTGAACAAATTAATGAATTTCTTTAGTGACATAAGGGTTTAATGTTTCATATCCCACTATCATAAGATTCTAAGTATTCCATGTACAAATGTTTCCGATTTCGATATTGACCTTCAATATCGGAATTGAAAACCTTCCGATATTACAAGCCCAAAACATAATTATTAATTATTGTATGTAAACTTTCTATAAATTTATTAAATCATCAAAAAAAAAAACAAAAAAAAAAAGCAAATCATCATTAAAAAATAATGTTACTCGTAAACGTTGATTCTATATTTCATTAATAAATAATCAAACATAAATATTACAACAAACATTTATGTTTAAAGTATTATTGGTATCTATTTATTTACAAGATAGTATTTCCTGTTTCAGTGCCCCACGCTTTTACAATCAAATATTATAATTAAAAACTCTAGATCAGCTAAAACATACATACAACTTGAACGGTCTATAATTTATTTTCAACTTTTACATGCATTTAAAAAGCGTGTTTTCTAGTGTTTTATATACTTTTATTTTATCTTATAATTTTAGTCTTTGTTAACAAAATATACGTATTTTTAACATGTATTTCAAGTGAGCCAATGAGCAAGCATTCTCTCGAAAAATAATAGGTTTGTTATAACGTTTAAACATTATCGCTCATTTCGTGTAGCGATGTGTCGTTATCGGTTTTTCAAATAACGCAACGATAACGTTATTCCTCGGCGAATATCGTTGTCAAAACCATCTATTTTCAATAACTATCTATTTCCACTAAGACCGTTATGAATTTTATATTGTTCTGGCTATAAATATTTTAGTTTTAACCTTTTCAATGAACTTTCCTTCGTACTTTACCAGGCTTAGGACTGGCTGTATAACGTTAGGATTATATTAAGTAAAATTGATTAATAACTGCTGCGATATACGTACAGGCGTACTTAAAAGTCCATTGTATATATGTCGCAGCCAACTGGTTAAATAGCTGTTCAATTAAACAGCTAGCCCTTTGATTGAACAACGACATTCAATCACACGGCTAGCTTTTTAATTGAAAATTTGAGGCGTTTAAAACGTTCAACACTACAGCTGATTTCAAAGTCGCCGGGTAATTGAATTACTTCGTTGCTCGCCACCACCGCGGCGGCGTTAGCTGTGTTTTGTTTTCATTATGGCGTCAACTAGCCGGTGTTGTTGATAGTTTCAGAATACTTTTCGAAAATAAAGTAGTAAATATGAGATATTAGTGCTATTAAACATACAGAAATTATGGAGTGATACAAAATTTTAAGAAATATTCTAGGAGAAGCTACTATGTTATTGATTTTCTAATAAACATTTTGAAAATTGTTTTTTTTATACTTTAAAGGACTTAGATTTTATGTTAATTTTTTTAAATTTATTTCCTAATAGGTCTTACTTTCTAATTAATACGAAGATTTTTTAAGATAGTAGTTTTGTTGAATTTTTGAAAGATAAAAAAAGACGTGTGGCACTCGGGGACTGCCGCGGTAAAGCTATTGCATAGCATTTTATATCAACTTATGCAATTATAATATATGATCAAACGAACTTCTAGAAGCGAAGTTCGATCAATATTATATGAGTCGCTTCATTCGAAGATATAATATACCAGGTAGTCCTTTAAGCCTACAAGGCAGCTTCGCACGATATGTTTAAAGACTTTAAAAATCGATACTGTAAATCGATTTGAAATAATAATTTTAACGATTCATACGCACAGCCCTATCCCTACTCTGTTAAATAACGTCATTCTTTTAGAGAGATATACCTACTGGTAAGTATGTTGCAAAACTTTATCTTTGGGATTTGGGAGGGAGGGTGATTATATCTTCGAATGAAGCGACTCATATAATATTGATCGAACTTCGCTTCTAGAAGTTCGTTTGATCATATATTATATTTCTTCGCTTCATTCTTCAGATATAATATACCAGGTAGATGTTTAGAGATAAGTTTTGCAAAGGGAGAAATGAGTACACCGATTAAATACAGAACATAAAGTGTTGTTTAATCGATAACACAACTTGAACATAACGCAACTTGAACATAACTTCTATAATTTTATGATTGACTTGACTAAATTAATTAATTTATATTATTATGCTAATCATTTATTTGACAAACCGACTGGGCAAAATTATGATTAGAGTCTATAATCGGCCGATTATAATATTTAGCGAATGTCTGGGATGCATTCGTCCAGCCGGCGGTCTTCCGGATAGCATCGACGGAGACGCCGGCTGTGGCAGCGGCTGACGTGGCAGCATGCCGTGCGCTGTGTGCACTAAATGTCGACACGTCCACGCCGCTTGCTTCCATTACCTGTTTCGTCCACCTGCTTAGTGTCTGTGCTGTCGCGCTCCTATAGGGGCGCTTCACAGTCAACAAGAGGTGTGACACGTTCTCTGGTCTGTCAGGGGCTGTAACGTGGAGGTAATCCTCTAGTGTTGTAGCCGGACAGATTTGGAGGTTTTCTCGAAAGTACGGTAAGTAAAGCGTAGGCTGTTCACGGCCGATAGAAGATGTTTTGATGATATCATTGATTGCGATATTTATGCCATTAGTGTGAAAACTAATGTTTTCAATTTTAATTAAGGAAAAGGTTTGCATACGGTGTGCAGTACATAAAGCTAAAAGCATAATTAGCTTTTTTGTGATGTTTTCTCGACTCAGTTCTCTATTAGGATACCAATTGGACAAGAAGTCGAGTACAATTTGAGGATCCCAAGTACTACTATATTTAGGGAGACTCGGACGCATTTTATAAACTCCTTTCAATAACCGTGTAACTCGGTCGTCTGATCCAATGTGGTTTCCCAATAAGAGAGACAAAGCTGAGCGATGAGAATTTATTGTACCGTATGAAGAACCTTTGTTATACTCTGCAGTCAAAAAATTTAGAATGGGTGAAATAGCGCAATCAAATGTATCGTAATTATTGTCCGTACAATATTGCCACCACAGCTTCCACGAAACATTGTATTGTTTTTTAGTGTTGGGTGACAAAGATGCTAACATTAATTCTAGTGCTGGTTCCGGGACACTGCGCGCAGAGAACGCCTGCCGGAGCACACTGCTGTACCCAGGATAAGGGGGTTTCTGTAACAAGACAACACACGATGTTCATCTGGTTGGAGCCAAATTATATCTGAAACTACCAACTTCTTCAACAATGGGTACCACGCTTGGCCTGGCCAAAAAGGGAATACTAATATTCCTGTCGCGTTGTCTTGTTGTATTTTTTGGAGGCATTTGAGGAGCAGTGGGAACGGTGGAAAGGCATAAAAGAAAAAATTATGCCAATTTAAAGTGAAGGCATCTACATATGCAGCTTCGGGATCTTGTCTCCAGGATACGAAGGTTAAACATTTGGCATTGGCCCGAGAAGCGAAGAGATCAATTGTTGGTTTTCCTAATTGTTCTGTTATTAACTTAAATGCTGTATTGGAAAGTTCACACTCGGTGTCAGGGTTAACTTTGCGAGATTCTTCATCAGCTTCATAATTATCTTTTGTATTTATGTAAGATGCGAACAGCCAAAGTCTCCGCTTCTCGCACCATTGCCAGATCTGACGAGATAAATCGTTTAGGTGGGGAAACTGAATCCCACCCATACGGTTGATGTAACTGATGGCTGTCGTATTATCAGCTCGCAGTAATATAGAACAGTCTTTTTTGTCCCTTGCAAAGCATTTTAGCGCTAGAAATATAGCTAAGAGTTCTAAATAGTTGATGTGAAACTCTTTTTCTTCGCGCTTCCATGCACCATGCCTTCTTTCACCGTTGCAGACAGCTCCCCAACCTGTAAGGGATGCATCCGAAAAGACCTCCAAATCGAAGTTTGTCGTTGCTAATGAGTTAGAAACTTGTGGTATATTATGTTTCCACCAATATAGGTCATCTAGGATAGTTTCTGGAGGTATAAAATGTTTTTCATAATCCGAGTATTTTTCTAGAGCTAAATAATTAACTCGTTCCAAGATCTTTGTATATACCCAGCCATATCTGACTGCTGGGCATGCAGACACTAAAACTCCTATGAGTTGAGCAAATTCTCTAATCGAGCATTTGGGTAACTTTGTAAATTTTTTGATTAGTGTGAGAATCTTTTGTCGTTTGTCACTTGGTAATGAAATAGTTTGATTCACAGAATCAAATATAAAACCGAGAAATTTACAAATACGTTTTGGAATGAGAGAGCTTTTGTTATAGTTTACAATAAAGCCTAAGCATTCAAGGAGTGTCAGTGTCTCTCTTACGTTATAAAGACAGTCGGAGTAGCTATCACCAATACATAAGATGTCATCTAAATAAAATACATTTTTATGACCTTGATAACGGAGGTATGTTATTACCTCCTTCATGATTTTGGTGAAAACTCTAGGGGCCACAGATAAACCATATGGTAAACTATTAAACTCGTAAGTGGTTCCGTTAAATTGAAATCGCAAATATTTCTTATCTGAGTCACAAACTGGGACTAGAAAATATGCCTCTTTAAGGTCGATCGTTGCCATATAGCCATTTTTAGGTAATAATCTAGCTGCAGTCCTGTGATCCTCCATTTTGAAATGTGATTTAGTTACAAAGTTATTTAATTGTTTTAAATTTAAAATAAATCTTTTTCCCCCATTAGGTTTAGGTGCTAAGAATATTGGGGAAATGAATTGGTCTTTGGATGGGTCACAAGAGCTGCAAGCGCCTAAATCTAACAAATTTTGAATAGCAACTATCATATCAGTTCTCTCAGATTCCGATAAAACTGATTGAGGTACATAGTGCTGTAATACTTCTGATTCAAAAGGTATAGGTAACCCGAACTTAATCCAATCCAGTATTACGGGATTGCTCGTGACCTTAAGCCAACAATTATAAAAATGGCGTATCCTTCCGGCATGTACCTGAACTATGGACGCGACAGCGCACGAGTCTTGGCTTGGCTCGCCGCACTCGTCGACGGTGCTGGCGGTCGGCGGCTGGACGTCGTCGCTGGCATCCTCCTCTGTCCTCGGCGCCCCCCCCTGTTCTGCTGGAAGCGAGAGGGCCCGAACCAGTTTCCCTGGTTGGTGGCTGGCGGTCCGTGTTGATATTGAGAGCGCGAGTTAGATGGCGGTTCGGTTGACACGGTTTTTTGTGGTTTGGTGTACTTTTTGATCTGCAGTCCCTGTTTTTCAATCACCTTGGACGCTTTAATTTTTTTCAGATAGTTTCTTTCCATAAAGAGTTTCGTCTCTTTCACTATCTTGCACTACATTCAGAAAAGGCTTTGCCAAGGCGTAATTTATGAGGGTAATTCGTGATTGCGTAATTTGGTGATGCAGGTCGGTCAAAATACGGCAACCGTCACTTAAGACCTTTATAGCTTCAATTTTATTGTCGCTTGTAAGTAATGTTGTAATAGCCTTACTGATTGTAGACACACCTACGCCTAGTTGCTGCTGTTCAGCTTCCTTTCTTTTATCGCGGCTCCGCGATGTTTCTGAAACGGCGGCCGCTACTTCCACGTTCAGTTTAGGAGCTTGAAGGAGTGTGCAGTTCTCCGGCACGAGGTGGTCTTTAAGTAATTTCTCTTTGGTCTCCTTAGGAAGGCCTTTCTTAAGTACCGGTTCCCACCGTTGGGCTAGAGAATGGTGAATTTTTTCGCCATATGTTGGGCTATTATCTGTTTCTTCTCCGAGTGCTGAAAGCAACTCTGGGTCGAGATCAGGTAAGTCAGTAACAGTTTTATCAGTACTCGGTTCTGATAAGGTATTTGATTCTTCAACCGTCGTCGGCCCCTCAACGGGTGTGTCGGTGTTATTCTCCTCGTTATCGTTCGTAAGGCCCTCTTCTGAGGTATGACCTGAAAAGGTATGTAAGTTTATTAATTACATACCCAAAAATAACTTTCGTGGTAACTCACGGTTACCCGCCAAGCATAATTGTATTTAACGAGTAAGAAACCATTGTGATAACTCTCGGTTATCAGCCAGTTCTTGTTTTAGGTTTTACTGATTAAGTAAATTATATGTGTACTTACTTAGGTAAGTTAATTAATATGTGACCATCGTGTTAACTCACGGTTAACAACTAGGCTAACAAACATTTAAGTACGAAGGAAAATAAGTTTCGAAAGCTCGTCAAATAAATAGAAAACTATTGTATTAACTTACAGTTAATCACTTAGTTTCAATAGGAACAAATTCTTTGTTTAAAAGAAAAAATATGTATGAAAAAGTGGGTAAAACGAAAAAACAACTTTTTGCTAACCGGATTCCGACGATGTTTCGATGACAACACGACGGCGTTTTCTTAATTGTCGTGCTTCGATTTCTTCTATTTTCCTTTTATACTTGTCTATCTTTTCCTGTGTTCGGTCTCGTTTACGTTTCGGCATTTTGTAAAATTGGTGTTGAATTTACTGTGCGCGTGCGATCGCTGCCTCGCACGAAAAAAGAATGACGTTATTTAACAGAGTAGGGATAGGGCTGTGCGTATGAATCGTTAAAATTATTATTTCAAATCGATTTACAGTATCGATTTTTAAAGTCTTTAAACATATCGTGCGAAGCTGCCTTGTAGGCTTAAAGGACTACCTGGTATATTATATCTGAAGAATGAAGCGAAGAAATATAATTATTTATTTATTTTATTTATGCAGTATTTCTTTTTCTTTGATATTAAATCAAGTTACACTTTTTGAGCGTGGTGACCGACCGGCGGCGGCATCGTCAATGGACTCGGCAATGGACGAGTCCTTTGACGATGTCGCCGCCGCGCGCCCGCGCCGGTGTGTCGAAGACTGCCGAACTGAAACGACGTTAGACGATGCACGGCCTTCAAGCCACACCTCTGTGCCCGTCGGAGTGGGGAGCGTGAGGTATTTTCGTTACGGAATTTCTGGATTCGGTCCCCGCGCTCAAGGCCCGCGATAGAAGCTATGCAATAGCTTAAAAATAAGAACACATGATATATAATTTTACACTTCCTATTTTTTTTGTAAATTTTTGCTTGGTGCAATAAAAAATATAATGAATATTAATTTGTTTTTCATTTTCACTTATTTCATCAAACTTGTGGTGAATTCTTAAACTTAATCTAAGATAATGTAATAAGAAATTAAAAAAAGTTTACCAATTCTTTCAATTTACATACTAAAGTAATGGTTAATTTTCCGTTTAACCAGTTGGCTAAACGTCGTCTAGCTGATGGCTGCGACATATACATCGATTCAGTTGAGTATATACAAGATAATCATACATATTTACAAAATCAAATATTATTTACATTTTTTAGTACCTAATTCTAGTAATTAGTGATTACCATTCAAAAACATTATCTGCCCTACTTTTTTATGGTCAAGCCTTGTACGGCGATCTGAAATCACCAGGCCAGCTGGGGGCTTAGCATGGCGCGCTGCGACAATTATCTCACGCATGCTGTCCTTATCACATTTAATACTATAGACAGAGACGTAAGCGTGACAAACGCACGACAACGTCTTGTCACGGAGTGCCATGCTAAGCAAGCTGCCTTATTAAAAATTCTTTCACATGGGACAGACGTGGCCACTACATTCCCATACTGGAGAAACAGTTTGGAAAGGTTGGGATACTTCTGGTGGTTGTTACGCCACCAGTCTAATGGACAATTCCATCTAACGTCTGGCATATGTAGGGGTAGCATGTCGTCCTCTAAATACGAGTCTACTTTGATAGAGGTGTTGCGGTTCTATGTTGAGGCCTATCAGAAGCTATTATTTCAGATGGTGAAACTCCAGAAGTCGACGCCACCGGTTCGTATGAAGTACTCTATCGAGGATCGGGGCACTTTTGGGCGATCAATTGCTGCACCATGTCTTGTACTCGTTTTTTTCCACGACCCGCTTCTTGTTTTTCCTCAAAACCTGATATTTTATATCGTGGGTCCAGCAATGTGCAGATACCAAACGTGCCACTTTTTTCAACGTCGCCCAACCTGCTTATTAGATCCTCTTTTAAATTCATCGCCACCGTGGCTGCTGGACTAACTTGGTCAGCATCCGATAGCGGCGTCCAATGGTCGGACAGCAATACAACAACAACAACAACGCAGCAATACAAAGTGCGATAGATCGCACGTTGTAATATGACAACGCGTAATTGGAATAACAGATCCACCAGTAACGTACTTTTTGGCACTCATTGCTGAGGTCACCTCATCAAAGGGTTTCAAAACAACTACAAGTCGCTCCAAAAGCCTCCACTCTTCCATTGTAATTATGGGTAAATCCCTGTCATGGACCGCCACTGTAGCTAGAATAGGAGATTGTAGTTTAGTAAACCTTTCTATCATATGTAGGGTAGAGTTCCACCGGGTAGGCATTTCTTGTTTTAATTTGCGTGGCAGATAAAAAATTATATGGCGACATACTACTGGGTTTAAAAAATATGGTGGTTAATATAAACAGTGGGATATCAAACATTGTATTATTGGCAATTATTGACTTCCATAATGTAACGACCTAAGGCTAGGCCGTTAGTTATTTTACGTTTCCTTTCCTCTCCAACATGAAACATAATGAATCATAATTTTAAGTAGGAATTGTCGCAAAGCTTGGCAAGGCGAGACATCAGGTACTTAGTTATAAGTACCCGAACATGTGTTAGGGCGCAATGGTTACTTAGAATTGCATCATGGGAAGTCAAGTGATACAAAAACAAAAGGGATGATTGTAATACTTAAGCGTGGGATGGATGGTTGTAAGGATGCGTTCTTGGAAGGACTGAAACA